>OX589602.1:30414637-32908409 GCA_951329385.1 Polia nebulosa | reverse complement strand
GATGCGGTTGCGGCTTATAGAATAGTGCGGAAATTTGAGCCAACTAGCCTCACCACCCAGATTCTCACGGGGCACGGTGGGTTCTCTGCATACCTGAAACGTTTCAGGTGTAAGGAGAACGCATCGTGCGCCTGTGAACCGGGACAGGACGAAACAGTAATCCATGTTCTGCTCGAATGCCCGATCACAGCGAAAGCGCGGTACGAGGCCGAACAGGACCTCGAAGAAAAACTGGCTGTTGTAAATTTACCAAATTTAATGAAAGACCACAAAAGGAGTACATTTTTAGATTATTGCACAAAAATAGCATCAACAGTAGTAAAGAGAAATAAAATAGTAAAAGAAAACCAAGATACTTAATTATATTATGAGAATATAGTTTAGGTATCTTAACATAACACAAGTGGAAAAAAAAAAAAAAAAAAAAAAAAAAAAAAAAAAAAAAACAATAATCTAAACTAAACATATTTTGCAGTTAAACCAGGAATTATATTAATAGGTAAAGACGTATACTGACAACAACGCATAATATAAGTAGGTAAACATTTAAAATTATATTAAGTGGGTAATGTGTGTTCAGAGGAAACACACGAAGAATAACAAAAGAACTGTTTCGATTATCTAGCTACAAGCGTAGGACACATTTAATGTCATGATTTCAATATAAAAGAAATAAACACAAAAAATTCAAAATTGCAAACACAGCCTCCGATCCTGTCGGAGGACAATCAGCGCGGCAGGAGTGTGGTTTTAGTCAGTAAGAGTCTGACACTGTTCGGGCTGGCTCGCTTGCGAGTCAGCCAGTTCGTCCATGAGGATTTCCCACTCCTGCCAAAAAAAAAAAAAAAAAAAAAAAAAAAAACCTAACCTAACCTAACCTAACCTAACCTAACCTAACCTAACCTAACCTAACCTAACCCAGTACCCCCCCAGCTCTCGTAGCGGTCGGATCATTTTTGGAGTCGCTCCGCGGTTAAAAAATCTAAAAAGTGGTATAAAGTTGTCCGATTTTGACGAGTGTGGTGTCTATGTGTGGGGCTAGATGAAAGCTATACGCCCATGTGATTGTACATACCCGGATTGCAGTGAAAGTTCGTGAAACCGTGAAAAACCTAACTCTTTAGAGGTTAAGTAAAGAAGAAATAACTAAAAACGCAAACGCAGCCGAATCAAGATCGACGACCCCCCTTTTTTATTGAAGAAAAAGGAGGGGATTGCCCCTGCACACCGTCCTGACGACCTAGCGGCCTGAAAATACTAGGCCGCTCGGAGTTATACTGAAAAAACAAAAACCACGTGTAGCTGAAAAAACAGAAGACGTAAAGCCAGACGCCTGAAAATTTGCAGCCATCATCTCTACTAGCAGTTCGGACTGGTACCGCAAGTATTTTTGTCGTACCTATCAAACTCGATTTTTAAGAGGTCTTTGAATTCTTATAAATCTGACCATCATATCTCCGGATGTAAGCAACTTTTTCAAGATCTTCAACTGCAGTCCTTGGCGCGCTCGCAAGAAGAATAGAAATTTAAATTTTTAGATTTTTAAAATAAGTAGTTTTTTAATTGTGAGGAAATTTGTCGGAAAATCATATTTTTAAAGTTTTTCCTATCAAAGTACGTAGTTATAATTACTAAAAATATATTGCATTATAGTGCAAGAGTTTTGCTATTTTTTGACATTTTTTTCAAAATTTTCTGTTCAGCGGATCCTGAGATATCGAATTTTTTCTATTTTTTGGCTTTTATTCAAAATTTAATAGAAAATAACCAATTTTGACATAGGGACTGGGTCCAATACGTTTATTGTGACCCATTAAAGCCCAAACACGGCCCTCATAACTTTAAAATTGAGAGTTTTAACATTTTCCGCCATTTTGGTTTTTTAGGTGCAAAATTTCAACGAGCTATATCTCGGGAGCCGCTGGGCCTATGACTCTCCGGTTTTCACCATAAGTTGTACAACTTTGGGAACTTTACGAATTGTAAGGTTTCAGGCGTTTTCAGGCTATAAAAATTTTTGTCGCTGAAACTGTTTTCGGGAGATACCTGAGGTGGCGCTGAGTTGTACACCCAAAACCCGGACTTTTTCCGATAACGGGTTCCGTAGTTACGTGCACTTTAACCTGACTTTTGACAGTTCGGCGGCCATCTTGTTTAGCTTCAATCCGCAATAACTCCTGAGCCGGGAGTCGTAGAAGGCTGCGGATTTCGGTTCCATATACAGGGGCTCCTTGCCTTTCTTACTCGGTGTTTTCAGGCGGATTGGAGCTGAAAATTCTCGGGGTCCTGAAAACGGTTTCAGCAGATAGCGGAGCCTGGCCTGAGTCGGAAGAGCCCAAACTCGGGTGTTCTGCGGCAATCCCAAGCGGAGATATTACCTGTCAAAGATCGTCTTTGACAGCTGCGCCGCCATCTTGGTTGATTTTTAAACTCACATATCTCCGCAACGGTGAGTCGTAGAGCGACGGGACTTTCGCTATTGACAATAACAGACCATATTCTATCGGGGGCGACAACTTTCAGGCGTTTTTCAGGCGTCAGAATTTTTCAGCCTGAAAACTGTGTCAGTGGTTGGGTCTCACCGAGCCAAGTGCGGAAAACCCAAACACGGCGGTTTTTGAACCAGTGGTTCCGGAGATAATTATAATAACCACTTTTTAGGAAGCCATATAAGAAAAAACCGAAATCTTTAGGCTGCCATAGCTCCGGAACCCCTTGGCGTAGCGGTACCGTGTTTGGGGTTGTTTGAAAGGGCACGAGGAGAGCTACCCATTGACGCTACCAAATCGGCTCTACATAGAGCTTAAACAATTTTTGTACTAGAAATTGACGGTTTTCGACGCCTGAAGGCGAAATTCTTCCCAAAAGCTCAATGCTTGACAAGTTCTATTGAACGAAAAGGCTGACCGTGTCAACTGTGTTGAGATACATTAAAAATTGGAACTGAAGATTTATACGATCTTCATCGCACTTTTGTTTCTTTTTATACACTTTTACAATTTTACAATTTTACACTTTTATATCATTTTTTAAATTATATTGACGCATACCTCCAACATGTTTGGAGTGAGGACCCCAACTAAGAAGGTAGACAGCGAGAAGTCACCATCACAGCCAAGAACATCACCTTTAAATGTTCGACGCAGTGTTGGAGAATGGGAAGCTGCTAAGTCCCAAAGAACAGACCCGACACCCCCATTAACCACCAAGACGATACAGGCTGGCCCTGCAAAAATAACACCAAAACTCAAAGAGTCGCAGGAAAATAAAACCCTTCCATTGCGCACGAAACTCATAGAGGTTCATACGCCGCCAAAGTCCCAGTACGCGGATCGGTCGACAGAAGCCAGGGCCTGCTTGAACAAAGCTAAACTCCATCTGAGCAGTTCAAGAAACCTAAAGACCGAGATAAAAAACGGCATCGTTGAGGCTGTGGATCGTCTGTATCAACTGGTGAAGGACGCTGAAAGGGAAGGGAAAGCGAAAATCTCCGGAGGGGTGAAGGGAAATACAGAACCCGTGGTTGCCGCTACCGACACCACCTTCTCGATCAACTCCGAACATATCTTGCTAGCAACACAACTCGAGGAACACTCGAAGTTGCTGCAAGAGAACACCAAAAAAATGGAGGAGTTAAAAGCCACAATGGACCAAAAAATAACGACGTATGCGGGTGTTACTGCAACCCCAAGCGGAAAAATAAATCAAACACGAAGTACGCTGCACTCCATCGTTGTCACGTCTAAAGACGATACAGAAACGGGGGACGATGTATTAAACAAAATACGGAAAGCGGTGGACGCAAAAGAGGGCTGGGTTAAGGTAGAGAGGGTAAGAAAGGCAAAGGACAGGAAAATCATCATGGGATTCCAGACCAAGGAGGAACGGAACAAAATTAAAAATAAGCTGGTAGGAGACAGACTAGACCTCAATGTCGAGGAAGTGAAGAACAAGGACCCGTTATTGATTCTCAGGAACGTTCTCTCTGCTAACTCAGACGAGGATGTTCTCAGGGCACTGAGAAATCAAAACAAGGGTGTTTTTCACGACCTTGACAAAGAGGAGGACAGAATGGAGGTGAAGTTCAGGAGAAAAAATCGGAATCCGCATACAAATCACGTCGTGGTCAGCGTCTCACCTACCATTTGGCAAAGGGCTACGGGAGTCGGATTCCTGCACGTGGACCTCCAGCGCGTTAGGGTTGAAGATCAAACCCCGCTGGTTCAGTGTACGCGCTGTCTGGGCTACGGGCACGGCAGACGATTCTGCAAGGAACCAGCCGACTTGTGCAGCCATTGTGGCGGACCGCACTTGAAGTCGGAATGTGCTGACTGGCTTGCGGGGGTTCCACCCAAATGCCAAAACTGCACGAGAGCCAAGCTTGACGTCGCTGACCACAATGCCTTCAGCTCCGATTGCCCAACGCGCCGCAAGTGGGACGAAATCGCCCGGTCGACTGTGGCGTATTGCTAAGGGCACCCAAGGCAACCCAAACCCCTACAAAATCTTACAGGCCAACCTCCAGAGGAAAAGACTTGCAACCAACGAGCTCCTGTTGGAAGCAGTTAAACGCGGAGTTGCTGTTGCTCTCCTCCAGGAACCATATGTTGGGGGGGGCAGGTCTATGGCGAGTCGCAGGGGGGTACGGATCTTCCAGAGCACTGACCCCGGAGATGGGACTGTGAAGGCCGCAATAGCGGTCTTCGATCAAGACCTCACGGTAATACAGTACCCGAAACTCACCACGAACAACATCGTCGTGGTGGGGATCCGGACCAGTGCTTGGAGGATCACGTTCGTCTCCGTGTATTTCGTGCCGGATCAACCAGTGGGGCCATACTTGGAGCACCTCAAACGCGTGGAGAAAGAAGTGGGCTCCAGAATGTGGATTGTTGGAGGAGATGTAAACTCCAAGAGCACCTGGTGGGGAAGCTTGTGTATCGACGACAGAGGCGAGGAAGTGTCTGGAGTTCTCGATGAGCTGGGTCTTAACATACTCAACAGAGGGGAAATTCCGACCTACGACACCATTCGAGGGGGTAAACGTTACTGCAGCCACGTTGACATCACTGCTTGCTCGACGGATATTCTGGACTTGGTTGACGACTGGAGGCTAGACGAGGGTCTCACGAGCTCGGATCACAACGGCATTGTGTTTAATATTAAAATAAAAAGGTCAAAAGGCATAAAAATCAATAGAACCACTAGAATCTTTAATACCAAGAAAGCGAATTGGCCTGAGTTTCGTGCGAAACTCAGCCAATTAATGCAAGAGAATAAAATTAGTAAAATAGAAATAGAAAAATTAAATACAATAGACCAAATAAATCACATCATCAGTAAATACACACAGGCTATAAGAGACGCATGCACCTCATCTATGCCTATGAGGAAGAGCCATGAAGTGCTCACTTTGCCGTGGTGGTCCGAGAAACTCGAGGAGTTGAAGCGGAAAGTCGCAACCAAGAAACGCAGAATTAGGTGTGCTGCACCGGTTCGAAGGTCAAAGGTCGTTGAAGAGTACCTGAAACAGAAAGTTGAGTATGTAACAGAAGCAGCCAAGGACATGATCGAGAGTTGGAAGAACTTCTGCGCAAAACAGGATAGAGAAGGGGTTTGGGAAGGGATTTACCGAGTAATAGGGAGGACTAAGGGAAGGGAGGAGGACCTGCCGCTGGTGAAGGACGGGGAGGTGCTGGACGCTAAGGGTTCGGCCGAACTGTTGGCGAACACATTTTACCCGGAGGACCATTCGGATGACGACAGCGCAAGCCATCGCGTCATCAGAGAGAGGGCTGACGTTGTGAATGCTGGAGGGCATGATGACTCAGGCGATCCACCATTCACGATGGCCGAACTGATGGCGGCGTGCAGGTCCTTTAACCCCAAAAAAGCGCCGGGAGCAGACGGCTTCACCGCCGACATTTGCTGTCAAGCTATCGGAGGTGCCCCTGAGGCGATTCTCGCTCTCCTGAACGGCTGTCTGAAATGTCACCATTTCCCCGAAGCCTGGAAGGAAGCGATTGTGGTCATATTAAGAAAGCCGGGAAGAAACAACTACAATACCCCCAAGGCGTACAGACCAATTGGCCTTTTGCCGATATTGGGCAAAATATTTGAGAAGATGTTGGTGGCCCGCCTCAAGTTCCACTTGATTCCAGGGATGAGTACTCGCCAGTATGGATTCATGCCCCAGAAGAGCACGGAAGACTCCCTTTATGCATTAATGCAGCATATACGCGGGAAGCTGAAACTTAAGAAAATTGTAGTAGTAGTATCTTTGGACATAGAGGGAGCTTTCGACAGCGCATGGTGGCCAGCCATAAGAGTCCGTCTGGCTGAGGAAAAGTGTCCAATTGGCTTGAGGAGGGTCATCGACAGCTACCTCAGCAACAGAAGGGTCAGAGTCAGGTACGCAGGGGAAGAGTACGGCAAGGCAACAACCAAGGGATGTGTCCAAGGCTCCATAGGGGGACCAATGTTCTGGAACCTTTTGTTGGACCCACTTCTAAAGAGCCTGGAGGCCCGGGGTGACTATTGCCAAGCTTTTGCTGACGACGTCGTGCTGGTCTTCGATGGTGACACATCGGTGGAGATCCAGGGACGTGCCAATGCCGCTCTCGAACATGTTCGGGCGTGGGGGGTACAAAACAAACTAAAATTTGCTCCGCAGAAAACCAACGCGATGGTCATCACTCGCAAATTAAAATACGACACCCCACGCCTGAGCATGGGCGGGGTCGACATTGCCATGTCCAGAGAGATCAAGATCCTGGGTGTCACCATCGATGATAAGCTAACTTTTAACACGCACGTCGCAAATGTATGCAGAAAGGCAATAGGCATCCACAAGCAATTAACTAGGGCGGCAAAAACAAGCTGGGGACTTCATCCCGAAGTCATAAGAATAATATATGTGGCCACCGTAGAACCGATTGTCCTGTACGCCGCCAGCGTATGGGCCCCGGCCGTTGGAAAGCTGGGCGTCATGAAGCAGTTGGGGGCTGTTCAGCGCGGCATTGCTCAAAAACTGTGCAAGGCATACCGGACAGTCTCCTTGAACTCCGCGCTGGTGCTGGCTGGGATACTGCCTCTCGACCTCCGTGTCCGAGAGGCGGCATCGTTATACGAGGCCAGGAGAGGGGTACCTCAGCCAGCGCTTGGCGACAGGAGGGTCGAGCAGACTGCCTCGGCAATGGAGGCCCCACACCCTGCGGAGCGCGCTGAGCTGAAGCTTGTAAGCCTGGTAGACCAAGAGCAACTTGATGCTCAGAACGAACTTGAAGTTCGTATCTTTACGGACGGGAGCAAGATTGGGGGTAAGGTTGGGGCTGCACTCTCCATGTGGAGTGGTGGTGCCGAGACCAAAACTCTCAAACTTGCTCTCCCATATTACTCCACTGTCTACCAGGCTGAGCTTCTGGCAATATGCGTTGCAACCAGGCAGATCTTAAGACACAGTGCGCAATCGTTTGGAATTTTCAGCGACTCTATGGCGGCCCTCCAAACCGTTCAAAACTACGACCGATACCACCCACTAGCAGTCGAGGTGAGGGCCAATATCAGGGCAATGTCCGTCCAAAACAAGGCCGTCACCTTGTTCTGGATTAAAGCTCATGCGGGGTTGGAAGGGAACGAGAGGGCTGACGAATTAGCCAAGAGAGCCGCTGAAAGTTCCAAGCGAAAGCCTGACTACGACTTGTGCCCAGTCTCATACGTCAAGCAGTGCATTCGCGCGGCAACGCTCGATGAGTGGAACCACAGATACAGCTCCGGAGAAACTGCTTCGGTGACCAAGTTGTTTTTCCCGGATGCGAGGGCGGCTTACAGGATAATCAGGAAAATTAAAATAAATAATGTATTGACACAAGTCATGACGGGGCACGGTGGGTTCTCGGAATACCTGAATCGGTTCAGGTGTAAAGGGAGCCCATCGTGCGTCTGCGATCCTGACATTAATGAAACGGTGCCACATATATTGTTCAGTTGTCCCGTCTTCGACAAAGAAAGGTTGGAGGCCGAGCACGTACTCAACACCAAACTGGACGCCGAAAATATGTGTCAAATAATAGCGGGCAAAAATAGGGAGTCATTATTAGAATTTTGCGTCAAAATATGTAGAAGGGTTATAGAAAGAAACAAAAGTGCATAAGCAATGAATGCTTACATAATATTATGTAGAATATTAATGTCAAGCATTTAATAACAAACTGTAGCGTATTTATTTGTAAGCAAAAAACTAAACGAGAAGCAAACAATTGTATAGCCCAAAAATTGTTCAACTTTAAAATTACAATGTAAGTAGCCATAAGAATGTATAAGAATAGTGTACAAGCTGAAAATCCATTAAGGATTAATTGTTAAAGTAGAAATAAGCTAGAATAAGACACCGGTAATAGAATGTAACTAGTTTTAAGAAAAGAGAAAAAAGCTGTATAAACCTAAATGTGTAAATTAAGGAATAAAAATAAGCTAAAATAAGAAACTGGCCAAAAAGATCAATAAAGAACATTGTGTTGTTGTGTTTTCCCTAAATATAAATAAAAATAGACAGAATAGATATAGAATAGAAGGGCGTCCTACCCTTACAGAAGGCAAGATGAAAGAATGCTAGAAAGAAAAAGTATGCAGAATGAAAGTACGAGAGGAATAAAAGCGAGAACTGGAATGAATGAATAAGAATAGGCTAAGCATAGACTCCAATTAAGTTGGGGGTAGAAAGAAAAAAAAAAAAAAAAAAAAAAAAAAAAAAAAACCTAACCTAACCTAACCAGAGTCCGCGGCTTCCCCCCGCGACGATAGCACGCTTTTGAGGTTGCTCCGCGCTCGAAATTGCAAAAATTTTTACTTAAAAATACGAAAAAGTGGTATTTTTTAACCGAACTGAGTCGTGTTTACCACCGAAATTTGCGGAAAAGTGCGGGCTATCCGATTATATATAGCTCGATATTGTGAGTGCCTTGGAAAAAAAGATAAGTGCAAAAAAGTGCAAAAAGTGAAAAATAATAAAGTTCAAAAAATAACGCTGCAAGATCTAGATCGGTGACACCTACCTTTCTTGGCGTCAAAAGGTGCGTCTTGTGGACGCCTAACAGCTGGTGCTGCCTCCCGATTTTTCCGGGCCACGCCCTTGGAGGAAAACCGGAAAAACGAAAAAACACGTGGCACGTGCTGCTGGTTGCGGTCGAGTGCGGCGGTCAGCGGCAGGCGGCGTCGAAGCAGGACACCGAGCACAGCGGAACGGCACTTCAACCAGCAAAAAAGGTTCAGTGGTTCCGATGTTATCAAGTTCTTAAAATTTACCAATTTTCTAAATTTTTTAATTTATTATTTGTCGCGACGACCCCCCTTTTTTAAACTAAATATCGAAGGGCCTTAGGCAGTTCTGTATATATATAAAATTTCAGTTTTTTATCCTTTTTAGTTTTTGAGTAAACATTTGTTGAAATTTAGGGGTGGACACGAGGGGCGTCAATTAAGGGCTTGACAGCACCGGAACCGCTACCCAAAAATAGGTTAAGTTATAAGTAGTATATTTTATAAGAATTAGAAATTTTCAGTGTACTGTTTTAATATTATAGGTGTTTTAGTGTAATTTTGGGGGTTTTTTGACCGTATTAAATCGGGGGTAAGTTTTCCAAGGCAAGCTTTTTAAAATTTGGATTGGGCTCTTCAAGCCCAACCCAACGAGCCCAAACACGGCTGATTTCGGCCAACAGGGGCCAATTTTACAAAAACAGCCGCCATTTTGGGAGCCATCTTGGAAAACTTGCGCCCGACATAGCTCCGGACTCGCTGGACGTATAAAGCTGCGGTTTTCGCAGCTGTGTTAGGGAGGGCAGTACCTGTCCTGTCCGCCCATTTTCAGGAGGTTTGGCGCTGTTGGTTTTCAGGATCCTGAAAACCACCCTGTGTGCTCGGGCGGGTGAGCCCAAGTCAGAAAAGCCCAAGCACGGACGTTCTGCGGCAGCTGGAAGGGAAGATAGCTCGGGTTTGAGATCGATTTTGACAGTTCACGAACTGTCAAACGCTTTTTCAAACCCGCGTAACTCCCGAACCGGAGGTCGTGGAGCGTTCGGGTTTTCTTTCGGGACGTTGGCTTGGCCTCCCCTACCCAGCTTGGACCTTTTCAGGGGTTTTCGGGACCTGAAAATTTTTCAGCCTGAAACCGGGTCGGGCGGATAGACAGTGTCGCGCCCGTTCAGGGGAACCCAAGCGCGGTCGTTCTGCGGCCATTGGGAAGGGAGATATCACGGGTCTGGGATTGACTTTGACAGTTCTCGAACTGTCAAACGATTTTTCAGACTTCGGTATCTTCCGAACCGAGGGTCGTGGAGCGCTCGGGTTTGCTCTGGGAGCCTTGGATTGGCCTTCCCTACCTGTTAGGCGTACTGTCGGGACTTTTCAGGACCTTGGGTTTTTTCGGCCTGAAAACCGTACGGGAGGGTAGATTGCGTCGCGCCCATTCAGGGGAACCCAAGCACGGTGGTCTTTGGGCGAACGGTTCCAGAGATATTAGCAGGTGGCCAAGTTCTGGGAGTCATCTTGTGTTGGTGGCCAAGAATTTGAGCAGCTGTATCTCGGGAGCCCTTTGGACTAGAGTAGTCGAGTTTGGGGTTGTCTGAAGGGGCTCGGGGAGAGCTTTCTCCTGGTTAGTAGAGACTGACTCTACGTAGAGTTAAAAATTTTATTTTATTTTTCTTTTGTAAATTTATTGGAAACCTTTGTGTGCGACGGTCTCGAAGGAGTCCTGACACGGGACAGTGGTCCTATTATATAGTTTTAAATTTTTAAGACATTCGACAGAGCAAGGCTCTACAAAATCTGTTTATTTTTACTATTACTTTATTTTTTGTTGACTTATTCGTGAATTTAACTAGTCTACTAACTGAAGACAGGGACAATTTTAGCAAATATTTTTAATTTTAAATTTTAAGTAAGGAAGTCGATTTTTAGTGGACTGTCTTTTACTGAACATTTGACGTAACTAAAGTAATTAGTTACAATATCTTGACTGTTTTATTTTATTTTATTTTATACTTAAATTAAATCTGACGGATCCCTTCTTTACAGGGATCTAGTCCTATTGACGTGATTCTGACGCATTGTTATATAGTTGGCTGATCCCCCCTTTACAGGGATTCAGTCAATTACTTTTAAGTTGTCCTCTGACAGTTCGAATAGGGTTCTCTTCGACTCCGACATGCTCCGTTCGCCAGCAAAAAAGGACGCAGACTCGCGGGGTTCCGGTGGCTCGCCGCGTTCTGCAGAGGAAGCCGGGACATCACTTCCTAGCGTTAGACGCAGCATCGGGGAATGGGAGGCTGGGAAATCAGAGCCCAAGGCCAAGACCCCGGCCATTCCAAAACTCGGTGCGTCTCAACCAATCTCGCAGAAAACCACCGGCTCTCTTGGGACGCGCCGGGCTTCCGCGGACGCTGCGGGACCCAGCAGCAAGCCCGATGCCAGATACCCCAACCTGACGGCGGAGGCGAGAGCTTGCCTAAATAAAGCAAAGCTTCACTTGGGCAACTCTCGCAACCTCAAGACGGAGATAAAGACGGAGGTGCTTGGGGCCATTAACAGACTATATGAGATTGTCAAGGAGTCGGAGAGAATGAGATCGTCTGTCGCGTCACCTGCAACCGCGTCACAAATGGATCAGACCTACCTACTCACCCCAACTGACGACCAGAGGACTCCTATGCCGACCACAGATGTTCCGACAGAGCTAATGAAGCAGCTCATGATGAACCTCCAGCAGCACAACCAGGCGTTGGAGGAGTGCCAGCAGCACACGCGGGCCCTGTCGGAACATCTGAAGCAGACTCCGCGCTTTGTCGCAGGCCAAGGACCAACCTTCGCTGAGATGGCCGCCGCCCCTAGACAGTCCCTCCAAAAGCCCCTTCACTCAGTAGTCGTCTCATCTGCTGATGAGAACGACACTAGTGAGGGTGTTATAGGAAAACTGAGAGTGGCAGTCAACGCTCGGAGTGAGGGAACAAGGGTGGAGCGGCTGCGCAAGGCGCGGGACCAAAAAGTCATAGTCGGGTTTTCCACCAAAGAGGAGATGGAGGCAGTAAAGGAGAGGATCCGGAAGTCAGGAGGTCTCCGGGTTGAGGAGGTCCAGAACAAGGACCCCCTCATCATCCTTAAGGACGTCCTTTCCTGCCACACCGACGGCGAAATAACTGAGGCCCTGTTAACCCAAAACACACACCTGTTGGGTGATGTGGCCGTGGCGGATAGGAGGCTGGTGGTTAAATATCGCCGCAGAACCCGGAATCCCCATATGGGACACATCATCCTGCAGGTGTCCCCAACAATATGGCAGAGGCTGACGGCGGCGGGTCGGGCGCATGTTGACCTGCAGCGGGTGCAGGTGGCCGATCAGTCGCCGTTGGTTCAGTGCTCCATTTGCTTGGGGTATGGGCACGGGAGAAAGTTTTGCCGAGAAACCATCCCACTGTGCAGCCACTGTGGGGACCCACATTTGAGGGCGGATTGCCCGGCATTTGCGACCGGTATTGCACCACAGTGCCGGAACTGCCAGGTCGCGAAGACCGGGAAATCGGACCACAGTGCGTTCGACAGTGCCTGCCCAGTGCGGATGAAGTGGGACAGCCTGGCCAGATCTAGCGTGGCATATTGCTGAGGTGGTGACGGCCGTAACCCAAAGTATCCAAGTTGCCTCTGATACCCACCAGTACAAAGTGGTCCAGGCCAACCTGCGACGGAGTGAGCTGGCCACCAACGAGTTGATGCTGGAGGCTGTAAACCGGAAATTTTGCGTAGCGTGCTCCAGGAGCCTTATGTGGGTGGGGTGAGAAGGATGAAGGGCTACCGGGGCGTAAGGGTCTTCCAGAGCTCTGAAGGAGGAGAAGGGACTGTAAAGGCAGCAATAGCTGTCTTTGATCACGATTTGGACATCGTGCAGTACCCGCAACTCACCACAAACAACATCGTTGTGGTGGGAGTCCGAACCAGAGCCTGGACGATCACGCTGGTGTCCTTCTACTTCGAGCCCGGAAATCCCTTAGAGCCATACCTGGAGCACCTCAAACGAGTAGAGCAAAAGGTGGGCCCTAGCAGGTTGGTTACTGGAGGAGACACCAATTCAAAAAGTACTTGGTGGGGTAGCGGCTACGAGGACCCCAGAGGGGAACAGATGAGTGGAGCGTTGGAGGAAATGGGGTTGCAGATCCTCAACGCGAGTGAGATCCCAACCTTTGATACCGTTAGGGGAGGTATTAGGTACAGCAGCCACGTGGATGTAACGGCCTGTTCGGCAGACATGCTGGACCTGGTGGACGGCTGGCGAATCGCGGAAGGACTCACGTGCTCCGACCATAACGGCATCACTTTCGGCATACAACTCACTAAATCAAAAGGAACTAAAATAGAACGTACAACCAGAATCTTCAATACAAAAAAGGCTAATTGGAGGCAGTTTCGTGAGAAACTGTCTCAAATTATGCTGCAAAATAGTTTGACAGTTGCGGAACTTAACAACATTAATACAATAGAACAATTAGAACACATAATTAACACATTCACACAAGCCGTAACCGACACATGCACACACACAATTCCAATTAAAAAGAACAAAGAAACACTCACCTTGCCGTGGTGGTCCAAGGAGCTCGCGAGAATGAAGAAGCTGGTCGCCACTAGGAAACGCAGAGTCAGAAACGCAGCGCCGATCCGGAGAGAGATGGTGGTAAAGCTGTACCTAGAACAGAAACAAAAATATGAGGAAGCTGTTAAGAAAGCAGCCGAGGAAAGCTGGAAGGAGTTTTGTGGAAAGCAAGATAGAGAGGGGGTCTGGGAGGGTATCTACAGAGTGATGGGAAGGGTCTCAAAAAGAGAGGAGGATCTACCGCTGCAGTCGCAGGGTGAGATACTGGACGCGAGGGGTTCGGTGAGGCTGTTGGCCGAGACGTTCTATCCCGAGGACCGTGAGGAAGACGACAACATGGACCATCGCCAAACCCGACAACTGGCGGAAATGGTAAACGAGTGGAGTCATGATGAACGGCATGACCCACCGTTTACCCAAAGCGAGCTCGATAGGTCCATGAGGTCGTTCAACCCAAAAAAGGCCCCGGGAGCCGACGGCCTCACTGCCGACATCTGCTCTCAGGCCATCGAATGCAACCCTGAATTCTTCCTGTCGCTGTTGAACAAATGCCTGGCGCACCACCACTTTCCGAAGTCCTGGAAGGAAGCAACGGTGGTTGTGCTCCGAAAGCCAGGCAAAGACTCGTACACCGTCCCAAAATCCTACAGGCCGATTGGGCTCTTGCCTGTACTAGGGAAGGTGTACGAGAAGATGCTGGTTGCTCGTCTCAAATTCTACTTGCTCCCCAGGATTAGTACTCGCCAATACGGCTTTATGCCCCAAAAGAGCACCGAAGACTCCCTCTATACTCTCGTGCATTACATCCGCACAAAACTGGCACAGAAAAAAATCGTCACGCTTGTGTCGCTGGATATAGAGGGAGCATTCGACAGTGCGTGGTGGCCCGCCATTAAGGTTCGGTTGGCTGAGGAAAATTGTCCTGTTAATTTGAGACGAGTAGTCGGCAGCTATCTCAGCGACAGGATGGTCTGCGTGAGATATGCCGGAGAGGAGAGCAGAAGGTCGACCAGCAAAGGGTGCGTCCAGGGCTCCATAGGAGGTCCTATCTTTTGGAATTTGCTGCTGGATCCACTCCTGAAACAGCTCGAAAGTAGAGGCAACTACTGCCAGGCGTTCGCCGACGACGTCGTAATGGTGTTCGTTGGCGAAACGGCAGTAGAAATCGAGGGACAGGCCAATGCCGCTCTCGAACATGTTCGAGCGTGGGGTGTCAAAAACAAGCTCAAATTCGCGCCGCACAAAACTTCTGCGATGGTGCTAACGCGGAAGCTAAAGTACGACACACCACGCTTGAGCATGGGTGGGATCGACATTGGTATGTCCCAAGATATAAAGATCCTAGGCCTCCTCATAGACTCAAAGCTCACTTTTAATAGGCACATAGCTATCGCCTGTAAGAAGGCGATAGCTATTTACAAGCAGCTGGCCAGGGCAGCCCGGGTGAGCTGGGGTTTGCACCCGGAAGTCATCCGGGTGATATACACCGCAGCAGTTGAGCCAACGCTCCTGTACGCCGCGAGTGCGTGGGCACCAGCCGCGGACAAAGTAGGGGTCATTAAGCAGTTAAATGTGGTCCAAAGAGGGTTTGCGCAAAAGCTCTGTAGAGCCTACCGCACAGTCTCCCTTAACTCGGCACTGGTACTGGCGGGGATACTCCCACTCGACTTGCGCATTCGCGAGGCGGCTGCGCTGTACGAGGCTAAGAGGGGGGTGCCCCAGCCGGTGCTAGGAGACAGGGAGGTAGAGCGGATGGCTCCAGCAATCGAGTCCCCGCACCCTGCGGAGCAGACCACACTGCAGTTCGGCAGCCTGATAGACGAGGAACAATACCGAAACCACAGCGATTTCGCTGTGCGTATTTTCACAGACGGCAGCAAGATTGAGGGCAGGGTCGGGGCGGCGCTATCCTTGTGGAATGGCGCCGCTGAGGTGAAGGCCCTCAAGCTTGCTTTGCCGTCTTACTGCACCGTCTATCAGGCGGAGCTATTGGCCCTTCAAAGAGCGGCTGGTGAAGCGCTTAAACGAAGGGAAGACACGTTCGGCATCTTCAGCGACTCCATGGCGGCTCTCCAGTCGGTTGTAAATGTGAGTTCCCCCCATCCCCTGGCAGTGGAAACAAGAGACACCCTTCGCCGCTGTAAGCTCCAGAACAAGAGTGTCTCCTTGTTCTGGATCAAAGCCCACGCAGGATTGGAGGGAAACGAGCGAGCCGACCAACTTGCAAAGGAGGCCGCATTGGGGTCGAAGAAGAGGCCGGATTACGATTTGTGCCCCGTTTCATTCGTCAAGCGACAGATCCGTATGGAGTCGCTTGACGAATGGAACAGGAGATATAAGTCGGGGGCAACAGCCTCTGGCACAAAGTTGTTCTTCCCTGACGCGGTCGCGGCGTACAGTGTAGTGCGGAAATTCGAGCCGACTAGCTGCACAACCCAAATTCTCACGGGGCACGGTGGGTTCTCTGCATACCTGAAACGTTTCAGGTGTAAGGAGAGCGCATCGTGCGCCTGTGAGCCGGGCAAGGACGAAACGGTCCTGCACATATTGTTGGAGTGCCCTATCACCGCTAGAGACCGGTACGAGGTGGAGCAAAAATTAAGTTTAAAATTAGTAGTAAAAAATTTGCCTAAATTAATAAAAGATAATAAAAGTAGGGATATATTGTTAGGATATTGTAATAAGATAGCAGTAATAGTAAATAATAGAAATAAATAGTATAAGAAATATAGGATACTTAATTATATAATAAGTATATAGTTTAAGTACCGTACTAATAAGAAAGAAAAAGAAAAAGAAGAAAAAAAAAAGAAAAAAAAAGAAAAAAAAAAAAAAAAAAAACATAACCTAACCTAACCTAACCTAACCTAACCTAACCTAACCTAACCATCGATTTCTCAGCCTTCAGGAGTGCTAATTTGACCTAGTTTTTTGCATAGTAATTACAGGACAGGCTAGTTCCTGCTATCCCGACTATAGAAATTGACCATCGAGCTTTTATTTTTCGAATACCTACAAATTGTGATTTTTTTAAAAAAAAAATTATTTTCAAAATTAGATATCTCAAATTCTACTCGTTAGATTCTTTTGGTTTAAACTCCATAGGACTCCATCAACCCTTACCTGTGTCCCGGTGCGTGTTTCGCGTATCCGAGTCCTGGTTTTGGAACAAATTTTCAAAATTTTTCTCAAAAAATCTAGTTTTTTGCCCATTTTCAAAAATTTTTGTTCTAGATAAATTTTTATTTTTATAAAATCCGTTAGCCCGTGCGGAGACGCAACTTTTGACACCCCACACGTGAGCCTAGCTCTCACGAAACGTCAAAAAATTGCCACCCGCCCACCCGGTGGTCTTTTAATCTGTATACAATAAGACGAAGAGGAAATCGATAAAAAAATTTTAATTTGACAAAATAGTTTTTCTATTGATTGACTATTTTAGAATCTTTTTGACATTTTTACCAGACGTGACTAAAACTTCTAGTCACAATATTTAAATAGTGACATTTTATTGAATTTTAACATTGTATCTTTTATCTTATTTTTAACCTATTTTAATCTATATATTTGACGGATCCCTCCTTTACAGGGATCTAGTCCTAGTGATATTTTGACGCAAATTGTATATTTGACGGATCCCTCCTTTACAGGGATCTAGTCCTAGTGATTTTTGACAAAATTTTTATAGTTGGCTGATCCCCCCTTTACAGGGATCTAGTCCTATCGTGTGATTTGGCGCAATCCATATAGTTGGCTGATCCCCCCTTTACAGGGATTCAGTTAATTATTTTTATATTGACCCCTGACCTTTGACTCCATCATGATGCGTACGCCGGCCAAGAATGACGCAAATGCGCAGGGCTCTGGAGGCTCGCCGCGATCGGCAGAGAAAGCTGGGACGTCGCTTTCAAGTGTCAGGCGCAGCATAGGGGAATGGGAGGCTGGGAGAGTAGAGCCCAAAGCTAAGTCCCCAGCCAACCTAATACCAGCTGCATCTCAACCAACTACGCAAAGAATCCCCGGCTCTCTGGTGACGCGCCGGGCCTCTGCGGGCGCTGCAGACCCTGCAAAAAAGGCCGAACTCAAGTACCCCAACCTGACAGCGGAGGCGAGAGCTTGCCTAAATAAGGCGAAGCTGCATTTGGGCAACTCTCGCAACCTGAAAACAGAAATTAAGACGGAGGTGCTTGGGGCCATAAACAGGCTGTACGAAATCGTGAAGGAGTCGGAGAAGAAAAGATCGTCCGCCACGCCGCCTGCAAAAGCGTCGGAAGTGGATCCGACCTGCCAACCCACCCCTATCGAGGAACAGAGGGTTCCAATGACAACCACAGTTGTTCCGACAGAGCTTGTGAAACAGCTCATAGGAGACCTCCAGCAGCACAAACGGGCGCTGGAGGAATGCCAACAGCACACGCAGGCCCTGTCGGAACAGCTCAAAAAGGCACCTCACTACGTCGCCGGCCAAGGACCAACATTCGCCGAAATCGCTGCCGTTTCCAAACAGCAGTTCCAGCGACCTCTTCACTCGGTGGTCGTCTCATCTGTTGATGACCAGGACACCGGTGAAGTGGTTGTTGAGAAGCTGAGGACGGCAGTTGATGCTAAAAACACGGGCACAAGGGTCGAGCGTGTACGGAAAGTGAGGGACCAGAAGGTGGTGGTCAGTTTTAAAACTGAGGAGGAGTTGGCAAAGGTCAAGGAGAGGATTAAGAGGGCAGGGAACCTGGTGGTAGAGGAGGTTAAGAATAGGGACCCCCTCGTCATCATAAAAGACGTCCTCTCCTGCCACTCCGACGTGGAGACAATTGAGGCCATAAAACGGCAAAACCAACATCTGCTTGGTGACGTGCCTGCCGGAGATGTGAGGCTGGTCGTGAAGTACCGTCGCAAGACCAGGAACGCCCATTTGTGCCACATCATCCTGCAGGTGTCCCCAGCAATATGGCAAAGGCTCACAACGGCGGGTTGCGTGCATATTGACCTACAGAGGGTGCGTGTACTGGACCAGTCGCCGCTGGTGCAGTGCACTCGCTGTCTGCGCTATGGCCACAGCCGTAAGCTGTGCACGGAACCCGCCGACTTGTGTATCCATTGTGGTGACCCCCACATGCGCGCGGATTGCCCCTCGCGACTGGCTGCGGGAAAACCGTCATGCCGAAACTGTGTGACGGCAAAACTTGCCACAACTGACCACAACGCCTTCGACAGCGAGTGCCCGATCCGTGCTAGGTGGGACGCATTGGCGCGCCTGTCGGTGGCGTACTGCTGAGGTGGTGACGGCCGCAGTCAGGAATACTCAACCAGGCAGCCGCACTCGGACAGACCCCGGCGTCCACCCGGGATACCACGTCATCCAAGCGAATCTGCAGAGGAAGAACCTAGCAACCCAAGAGCTCTTACAAGTGGCAAGCGAGCGGAGGGTTGCTTTCGCGCTGCTCCAGGAGCCTTATGTGGGTGGGATCAAGAGGATGCGAGACTACCGGGGCGCGAGAATCTACCAGTGCGCTGATCAAGGAAGTGGAACTGTGAAGGCGGCAATAGTCGTATTCGATCACGAACTCGACGTCTCACAGTGTCCAGAACTCACTACCAACAACATCACGGTAGTGAGGATCCGAACCAGCGCCTGGGAAATCGCAGTAGTCTCCTTCTACTTTGAACCCGGCAAGCCCATAGAGCCATACCTGGAGCACCTCAGGCGGATTCGCGAGGAATTGGGTCAAACCAAAATAGTGGTTGGTGGGGACGCCAACGCCAAGAGCCACTGGTGGGGTAGTGCGGTTGTCGACGATAGGGGCGAGGAAATGTCCGGGACGCTGGATCAGTTGGGCTTGCAGGTGCTCAACGTCGGCCACACTCCAACTTACGACACCGTCAGGGGGGGCAGGTCTTACGCCAGCTTAGTTGACGTAACGGCCTGCTCAACCGACTTGCTGGATCTGGTGGAAGACTGGAGGGTTGAGGAAGGCATCACGAGTTCGGACCACAACGGCATTGTCTTCAAAATTAAACTGGTAAAATCAAAAGGCATTAGAGTAAATAGTACAACCAGGATTTACAATACAAAAAGAGCAAATTGGAGCCAGTTTCATGAGAAACTGGCCGAATTAAAAGCAGACAATAGATTAGATACTGTAACACCTAAAAATAGAATAAATTTAGTTTCGTGGAATGAAGCGTTGTTTTGCGAGTTGACAGATGACAGATTGTCTTTTGACGTTTCTTTTTCCAAGTTGATCTGGAGCGAGTCTGCCACTTTAAACTTTATTTATTGGATAAGTTCTTAAAAACATTTAATGATGTCTCGAAAGGTAGCTGGAACCAGAGTTAAGTTCAAATGCATTAAGCATTCGGATGTAGGACGCTGTAAGTAGTCTTTCTTGGGTTTTTTTCTGTGCTGATGCTAAGTCTTAAGCGCGTGGCATTCAGGAGTCTGATCAAATCTTTCTATTTGTTGGCAGGGTTCCTACGTTAGATTTACTTTAAGGATAAAAATATAAAAATGGTCGGATCATAGAATGGTTTCGAACACAAGCATCCACGTGTCCCAGAGATGACTAAGGTTGAATGACCACGGCATAGGTGCCGCTTGAGGACCTCTGAACTGGACCTATAATCTTCAAAAGATGGGTAAAAGTGTTTCAACCTAAATTGTAGGTTAAACATACAATTTTCTGTGAACGGAGTGCTCTCTTGTGTGATGCAGTGTTAAAAATAAACGTGATATATGTGAAGACCTAATCTAAGGACTCTTATTTACTGCATGCATACCTCATGTACAAAACCCGAAGATAGGTAACAGGGTCTCAGGCCATAAGTATCTCTGACGCTAGCCGGTGGAAGAAATATTTTCTTTACAATGTACGCCCAACGTGATGCATGAGGTTTGTTTCTAGTAATATGATTGAGATTAATTGGTAATCTTTAGCTAATTCTTATTTAATTATTTTCTAAGGTCAAGTATTTTGACACAATTCTGGTTAAAAGGCACATTGTTGAAAATTTATATTATAGTTTCCAATTTTAGCCTTTGTTTATTAGTTAAAACTTAAATAGTGTTTAACTTAATTTGTAAACATGTTAAATGTTAATTAAATTGCCGTGACAATTATTTCACTGATTTGATAAGCACATGGCAAAATTTTAGGTTGCCTGTCTTATGCCTTATTAATTAAGGGTTAAACTTAAAATGGTGATTAACTTAATTATTAGAGTTGTTCAATACCTAGTATTATTGTGAAGGTACTTAATTTGAGGTTATCAGCACATGGTCTGTTGAGCCTCATCCTTTGTAATGTATTCTTGAATTTTATGATTGTAACAACTCATTTATATTAGATTCACCTATGAGTGTCTAATATTAGCTTCTTATGTTCACTTAGTGAAACTTAAACTATAATTTGTATTAATCACTATTGTACTCATGGTAATTTTTTTTACACTTAATATTATATAATATTAACTTGTTTATTAACTTGTATAATATTAACTTGTTAATTTAACTTAAGTATAGAAACTTAAGATTTCTTTTGTTCAGGATGTATAAATTGTGGATTGATTACCTTCTTAGGTAGGAATTTGTACATGAATTGAATTATTTTAATGTTTCAGTCAATCCAAATGTATCCTGGGATGAGATCTGCAAGCGGTATCTGGGTCTGTGTGGCAGTTTTAAGTAAGAGGACTATCTGGCACCTACGGTGGCCAATCAGGTACGCTTGTGTTCGGAACCAATTGCTGACCAATTTCTGACTTGTACCGTTTACTTGGATAGTTGACTGTGGATTGATAGTGAAATAGTCAAACGAATTTTAACTTGGTCTCAATATTTAATGAGAATTTCTCGGATGACTATAATACTTCACCGGAGTTATTAAAACTTTAAAATTTAAACTCACTTTACTTAATTACTTTATTAGTATAAATAAACTTCTCAAATCTCTTAGTAACTAGTGATACCAACTTTTATAAATGTGGGATATTTACTCAAATTTATTTATTGATGATCCCACAGGCGCCCAACTTAATTAAATAAAACTCAATTTAACTTTTATTCATTGAATCCTTTTAAATGGATTCACTTATGGAATTTTATGTTTAATTCACATATTGAATTGGTTATAGGACATCTTATGGTTTGTTCACTGAAAGATACATGATAAATGTATCTGGTATATTGAATATCCAAATTTGTTTAGATGGACAGTTGAACCCCAATTCGTTTATTTTATTAACAATTGGCTAGGATGCTCGTAAGTCTGTCCATTAAAAGATACACGATAAGTGTGTCTGGTATATAGAATACCCAAATTTGTTCAGGTGGGCAAATGGTCCTCAATTCACTCTTAGATAACTAAATTTAACTTTTATTTATTATATTTATTATTAACTTTTGGAATTGATTATAGGACATCTTAAGATTTGTTCACTAAAAGATACATGATAAATGTGTCTGGTATATTGAATATCCAAATTTGTTTAGATGGACAGTTGAACCCCAATTTGTTTATTTTATTAACAATTGGCTAGGATGCTCGTAAGTCTGTCCATTAAAAGATACACGATAAGTGTGTCTGGTATATTGAATACCCAAATTTGTTCGGGTGGGCAAATAGTCCTCAATTCACTCTTAGATAACTAAATTTAACTTTTATTTATTATATTTATAATTAACTTTTGGAATTGATTATAGGACATCTTAAGATTTGTTCACTAAAAGATACATGATAAATGTGTCTGGTATATTGAATATCCGAATTTGTTTAGATGGATAGTTGAACCCCAATTCGTTTATTTTGTTAACGGTTGGCTAGGATGCTCGTAAGTCTGTCCATTAAAAGATACACGGTAAGTGTGTCTGGTATTGCATACCCAAATTCGTTTAGATGGGCAAATAGTCCTCGATTCACTTTTAGTTTTTGGCTTGGGGTTCATGCTTGAATTGCTCCCAAGCCAATACTTATGAAATTTGATTGAGCAGTTTCTGATAATCCTGTTTAATTAAATTATCCTTAATGCTTTTGAATTTCAAATATATAGAATATGACTTTTGTAAATTACTTAACTACAAAGTTAAACTCAATACATTGATAAATCACAATCACTTAGATTTGTGATGCGATATTACTTTCTTTAGGAACTTGTTGTTATGGTATTACTGTTACTTACTAGGATTGGAGATTGAGGGTAATAAAATAAAACTTAATACTTACTCATTGAATCTCAATTACTTGAATAAGAGATTAATGTTGTCAAAACTAAATATTTATTTTTTTATTAGTTTTGAAATGGTTTCTTGTGAATACTTGATACTTCTAGTATCTAGTAGTTATTTAGATTTAAAATTTATAGATACTTTGAAATAACAATACTCTGCGTTGAGGAGTATTGATTATTTAATTAAACTAAACTTGAAACTTTATTTAAATGTGTGCATACCTACATACAGACTTTTGTTAAGGTGTATGGGGGTTATGCATACCTTCTCATCCTGTTTCTTGATTTTTATTTGATACTTAATACTTAATTGAAAACTTAAATTAAATTAGTACTTATATAGTAGTAATTTAGTTATTGTGTCTGAGGGGAATCTAAATTCATATTTGTTTAGGGTTGCCCCAGTTTCTGTCGAGGGTTTTGGTGAGATTCTGAATGCGCATGGCAATATAGTTTTGATTGAGGAAAAAAAAAAATCTTTCTAATGAAAGTTTTTTTTTTTTTAACCGGGGTAAGGTGTATTGTAACACCTAAAAATAGAATAAATTTAGTTTCGTGGAATGAAGCGTTGTTTTGCGAGTTGACAGATGACAGATTGTCTTTTGACGTTTCTTTTTCCAAGTTGATCTGGAGCGAGTCTGCCACTTTAAACTTTATTTATTGGATAAGTTCTTAAAAACATTTAATGATGTCTCGAAAGGTAGCTGGAACCAGAGTTAAGTTCAAATGCATTAAGCATTCGGATGTAGGACGCTGTAAGTAGTCTTTCTTGGGTTTTTTTTCTGTGCTGATGCTAAGTCTTAAGCGCGTGGCATTCAGGAGTCTGATCAAATCTTTCTATTTGTTGGCAGGGTTCCTACGTTAGATTTACTTTAAGGATAAAAATATAAAAATGGTCGGATCATAGAATGGTTTCGAACACAAGCATCCACGTGTCCCAGAGATGACTAAGGTTGAATGACCACGGCATAGGTGCCGCTTGAGGACCTCTGAACTGGACCTATAATCTTCAAAAGATGGGTAAAAGTGTTTCAACCTAAATTGTAGGTTAAACATACAATTTTCTGTGAACGGAGTGCTCTCTTGTGTGATGCAGTGTTAAAAATAAACGTGATATATGTGAAGACCAAATCTAAGGACTCTTATTTACTGCATGCATACCTCATGTACAAAACCCGAAGATAGGTAACAGGGTCTCAGGCCATAAGTATCTCTGACGCTAGCCGGTGGAAGAAATATTTTCTTTACAATACAGAAAATATAAATAACATAAACAACAAAGTACAGTTAGAAAATAGCATAAATTCATACATCCATGCAATAGAGAAAACATGCCAACAAACCTTACCTAAATTAAATAAAAATAAAAAACTTACTTTGCCGTGGTGGTCCACCGAGCTCGCTGACCTAAAAAAGAAAGTCAACACCAGTCGACGCCGCATCCGTTGCGCAGCACCAGTTCGGAGACAAGTGGTCGTCGAGGAGTATCTGCAGGCCAAAGAAGCGTACGAATCCCGGGCTAAGCAGGCGCAGATTGAGAGCTGGAAGAGGTTCTGCGAAAAGCAGGACAGGGAGGGAGTCTGGGAGGGCGTATACCGGGTAATCGGACGGACTGCCAAAAGGTATGAAGACCTGCCCTTGGTGAGGGACGGAGTGTCACTCAGCCCACAAGACTCGGCGAGGTTGTTAGCTGAGACATTCTACCCGGATGACCTGGAAGGGGGAGAAAACGCTGATCACCGTCGGACTCGAGAAGCGGCCAGTCGTGTAAACGAGTGGGCGCATGATGAATACCATGACCCGCCGTTTACACTCCTGGAGCTGAAGACCGCGGTGGACAGCTTCAACCCCAAAAAGGCACCCGGGGCGGATGGTCTCACAGCCGAGATATGTGCCCAGGCCATTTTCCGGGATCCAGGGATGTTCCTTGCACTGGCAAATAAGTGCCTTGAGCTGGGTCCCTTCCCTGGGGCCTGGAAAGTGGCTACAGTAGTGATGCTCCGTAAACCCGGAAAGGACACCTACACCACCCCGAAGTCCTACAGGCCGATCGGCCTCCTACCAGTCCTGGGCAAAATCCTGGAAAAGTTGGCGGTAGCTCGTCTAAAGTGGCATCTGATCCCGCGGTTGAGTACTCGCCAGTTTGGTTTTATGCCCCAGAAGAGTGTGGGACACGCATAAACTCAACACGCAGATACCCCACAAGAGCACCGAAGACTCCCTCTATACAATGATGCAACACATCAAGGCAAAGCTGGATCAAAAGAAGCTGATCACTGTTGTCTCACTTGACATAGAGGGAGCCTTCGATAGCGCATGGTGGCCGGCCATTAGAACCAGACTGGCTGAGGAAAAGTGCCCGGTGAACGTCAGACGGCTGCTGGACAGCTACCTGGACGACAGAAGTGTCCGGGTCAGGTATGCAGGGGCCGAGTACCAGAGAAGGACGACGAAGGGGTGTGTGCAGGGGTCGATTGGCGGTCCAATCCTCTGGAATCTGGTGCTGGATCCCCTGTTGAAGGGGCTCGAAGAGCGGGGTTACCACTGCCAGGCTTTTGCCGATGACGTGGTGCTCATCTTCGACGGGGATACAGCACTGGAGGTCCAAAGACATGCCAATGCCGCCCTCGAGTATGTTCGAGAGTGGGGCATCAGAAATAAACTGAAGTTCGCACCACACAAGACATGTGCTATGGTCGTGACAAGGAAGTTAAAGTACGATGTCCCGCTCTTGACCATGGGCGGGGTCGACATTGGCATGTCTGAGGAAATAAAGATACTGGGGCTCACTGTGGATCACCAGCTCACCTTCAACTCGCATGCTGCTAACGTTTGTCAAAAGGCCATTGCTTTTTACAAACCCAGAGCAGCCAAGGTGAGCTGGGGTCTACACCCGGAGGTGATACGCTCGATTTATACCGCGGCGGTCGAGCCGGTGGTATTGTATGCAGCTAGCGCATGGGCGCCAGCGGCTAAAAAGATCGTAGTGCAAAAACTCTTGTATTCAGTCCAGCGGGGATTCGCTCAGAAGCTCTGCAAATCCTACCGCACCGTTTCGCTAAACTCCGCACTCGTGCTGGCGGGGATACTCCCACTCGACCTCCGAATACAGGAAGCAGCCGCACTGTACGAGGCAAAGAGGGGAGTACCCCAGCCAGCGCTTGCGGGACGGGAGGTGGAGCGTGTGGTGGCATTTGCAGAGACTCCGCACCCGGCGAAACATACGGCCATGGGGTTCGTGAGCTTGGTAGATCAGTCACATGTGGAGTCCCACAACAGCCAAGAGGTGAGGTTTTTCACCGATGGCAGCAGGATTGCGGGCAAAGTCGGAGCAGCACTGTCCCTTTGGGACAGGCATGCCGAGATTAGGTCCGTCAAACTTAGCTTGCCAACGTGCTGTACTGTCTACCAGGCGGAACTCCTGGCCATATGCGTAGCTACACGCCAGATACTGCGTCGCGGGGAGGGAACCTTTGGTATTTACAGTGACTCGAAGGCCGCATTGGAGACGGTCACAAACCAGGGTTCCCTCCACGCGCTGGCAGTGGAGGCGAGGGCGAATCTCAATGTGGCTTTATCCCAGAGCAAAGATGTCTCTTTGTTCTGGATAAAGGCACATGCTGGACTGGAAGGCAACGAGCGCGCCGACCATCTGGCGAAGGAAGCTGCACTACATTTAAAAAAGAAACCGGACTACGACCGCTGCCCGGTTTCATTCGTCAAGCGGCTTATCCGTTTGGAGTCGCTTGACGAATGGAACCGTAGGTATAAAACTGGAGTAACGGCGTCGATAACAAAGATCTTCCTCCCGGACGCAGTTGACGCCTACAGATTGGTGAAGAAGATTAGACCAGCAGGGGTAGTCACCCAGATTATGACAGGGCACGGTGGGTTCTCCGAATACTTGCATCGCTTCAAGTGTAAGGAGAACCCATCGTGTATCTGTGAGCCGAGCGCGGTAGAGTCGGTCCCGCACATAGTTTTTCACTGCCCGGTCTTCGAAATAGAAAGGCGCGAATTGGAGCAGAAGCTGGAGACCGAACTCAACGTGGATAGTATAGGCGATTTGATAAAAACACGGAAAACCAGAGACTTAATATTGGAATACTGCATAAATATCGCAAATAAGGTTATAAATAGAAACAGGAAAATTTAAAAGCTATGCTTGCAATATAATAGACGTATTATATATAATGTTAAGCATAGAACAACACACGTATTTAATTAAAGTAATAAATAAACAAAATAGATATAACAAAAAACTACAACATTTTTCTAAATTAAAAATTAAAGTTAATTTCAGGCTAAATCCAGTTAAATTCATTTGAACAGAATCCAATTATAAAATCGATACATAAGGTCTCTGACAACGTCAGGGGAAAATTAGCGCGGCAGGAGTGTGGTTTTAGTCAGTAAGAGTCTGACACTGTTCGGGCTGGCTCGCTTGCGAGTCAGCCCGTTCGTCCATGAGGATTTCCCACTCCTGCCAAAAAAAAAAAAAAAAAAACCTAACCTAACCTAACCTAACCTAACCTTTTTTTTTTTTTTTGTTGCCGGGGTGGAAAATCCTCATGGATGTCCTTCGCCCGGGGCGGGCGAAGGGGTCTGTCAGACTCTTACTGACTAAAAACCACCCCGGTGTTCCGTCCCACACTTGGACCGGGGATCGTGAGAGCTAGTACGACTTCCATGATCCCCGGCTGGTGCCGGCCCGCCTATGCGGGCCACCTCTGGCTCGCGGGGAGAGTGAGGTGTTCTCTCCCCGCGACGTCTAATAGGGGCGCGCGTGGAACCTAACCTAACCTAACCTAACCGAGTCTGGCCGTGAGGCTGTTGGCCGAGACTTTCTACCCCGAGGACCGTGAGGAAGACGACAACATGGACCATCGCCAAACCCGACAACTGGCAGAAATGGTAAACGAGTGGAGCCATGATGAACGACATGACCCACCGTTTACCCAAAGCGAGCTTGATAGGTCCATGAGGTCGTTCAACCCAAAAAAGGCCCCGGGAGCCGACGGCTTCACTGCCGACATTTGCTCTCAGGCCATTGATTGCGCTCCTGAATTCTTCCTGTCGCTGTTAAATAAATGCCTGGCGCACCACCACTTCCCGAAGTCCTGGAAGGAAGCAACGGTGGTTGTGCTCAGGAAGCCAGGCAAAGACTCGTACACCGTCCCAAAATCCTACAGGCCGATTGGGCTTTTGACTGTGCTAGGGAAGGTGTACGAGAAGATGCTGGTTGCTCGTCTCAAATTTTACCTGCTCCCCAGGATTAGTACTCGCCAATACGGCTTTATGCCCCAAAAGAGCACCGAAGACTCCCTCTATACTCTCACGCAGTACATCCGCGAAAAACTGGCACAGAAGAAGATTGTTACGCTTGTGTCACTAGATATAGAGGGAGCATTCGACAGTGCGTGGTGGCCCGCCATAAAAGTACGATTGGCTGAGGAAAAGTGTCCTGTGAATTTGAGACGAGTAGTCAGCAGCTACTTCAGTGACAGGATGGTGAGCGTGAGATACGCCGGGGAAGAATTTAGCAAATCGACCCACAAAGGATGCGTCCAGGGTTCCATTGGAGGTCCAGTCTTCTGGAACGTGCTACTGGACCCACTCCTGAAGCAGCTCGAAGGTAGAGGAAACTACTGCCAAGCATTTGCCGATGATGTAGTGATGGTGTTCGTCGGTGAATCGGCAGTGGAAATTGAGGGACAGGCCAATGCCGCTCTCGAACATGTTCGAGCGTGGGATGTCCAAAATAAGCTCAAATTCGCGCCGCACAAAACCTGTGCGATGGTGTTAACGCGGAGGCTAAAGTACGACACGCCACGCTTGAGCATGGGGGGGTCGACATTGGCATGTCCCAAGATGTTAAAATCCTGGGCCTCACCATCGACTCCAAGCTCTCGTTCAATAAGCACATAGCTATCGCCTGTAAGAAGGCGATAGCTATTTACAAGCAACTAGCCAGGGCAGCCCGGGTGAGCTGGGGTTTGCACCCGGAAGTCATCCGGGTGATATACACCGCAGCAGTCGAGCCAACGCTCCTGTACGCCGCAAGTGTTTGGGCACCAGCCGCGAACAATTTAGGGGTCATTAAGCAGTTAAATGTGGTCCAAAGGGGGTTTGCGCAAAAGCTGTGTAGAGCCTACCGCACGGTCTCCCTTAACTCGGCTCTGGTACTGGCTGGGTTACTCCCACTCGATTTGCGCATCCGCGAGGCGGCTGCGCTGTACGGGGCCAAGAGGGGGGTGCCTCAGCCAGTGTTGGGAGACAGGGAGGTCGAGCGGATGGCTCCAGCGATCGAGTCCCCGCACCCCGCAAAGCAGACCACACTGCAGTTCGGCAGCCTGATAGACGAGGAACAATATCGGAACCACAGCGATTTCGCTGTGCGTATTTTCACAGACGGCAGCAAGATTGAGGGCAGGGTCGGAGCGGCGCTATCTTTGTGGAATAGCGCCACCGAGGTAAAGGCCCTCAAACTTGCTCTGCCGTCTTACTGCACCGTCTATCAGGCGGAGCTATTGGCCCTTAAACGAGCGGCTGGTGAGGCGCTCAAACGCAGGGAAAGCACGTTCGGCATCTTCAGCGACTCCATGGCGGCCCTTCAGTCGGTAGTAAACGTGAGTTCCCCCCATCCCCTAGCAGTGGAAACCAGAGACACCCTTCGCCGCTGCGAGCTCCAGAACAAGAGTGTCTCCTTGTTCTGGATTAAGGCCCACGCAGGATTGGAGGGAAACGAGCGAGCCGACCAACTCGCGAAGGAAGCCGCCCTGGGGTTGAAGAAGAGGCCGGACTACGATCTGTGCCCCGTTTCATTCGTCAAGCGACAGATCCGTATGGAGTCGCTTGACGAGTGGAACGGGAGATATAAGTCGGGGGCAACAGCCTCCGGCACAAAGATGTTTTTCCCTGACGCGGTTGCGGCGTACAGTGTGGTGCGTAAATTTGAGCCGACAAGCCTCACAACACAGATTCTCACGGGGCACGGTGGGTTTTCTGCATACCTGAATCGCTTCAGGTGTAAGGATAACCCATCGTGCGCCTGTGAGCCCGGAAGGGACGAGACGGTCCTACACATATAGTTTAAGTACCTAAATAATAAGAAAAAAAAAAAATACAATATTCTAAAACAAAAGAAAGTTTTGTTAAGCTAGTAATTAAGTTTTATAGTATTATAGTAGAGTTGTTTTTTAGTAGTTTAGTTGTTTTGTCTGTCCAGCCCTACGCTTACGACACATGTCATGTAGACAAAATATTAAGTCGCTAAGTCGTTAATCGCAAAGAACAGGCTCTGATCAAGTCAGAGGGCATCTTGCGTGGCAGGAGTGTGGTTTTAGTCAGTAAGAGTCTGACACTGCTCGGGCTGGCTCGCTCGCGAGTCAGCCCGTCCGTCCATGAGGATTTCCCACTCCTGCCAAAAAAAAAAAAAAAAAAAAAACCGAGTCTGGCCTCAACCGCCGCCCGGAAAGCCACGTTTTAACCGCTCCGCGTTATAAATTCACGAATATAGTAAAAGTTTTATCAAATCACTCGTGTTATACATCAAAATACGCGTAATCGCGACGCGATCACAAAAGTGTAAAAAGTGTTGTGACAAGTGGAAAACTGTGGAAGTTATCACGAAAATTAGTGAAGTTACGGAAATTTTTAACATTAAAAGTCAAATAACTTTGAAAGTAAAGCGACGACATAGCAATTTTAAATTGCTATCTAGACCGCCTCATCGAGATCTTCGATCCAGAGGAAAGTCCCGATTTTTTCCGCGCAGGCGCGCGGGCATATAAGGGAATAACTTTTTTGCAGTGAAAACGTGGTCCCGTTTTTGGGGGCCGAAAATTATCCCTGACCATTCCCCGAGAAGGAGAATAAGACAAGGACCCCGAAAGTAATTTCAAAACCGAAAATAAGTTAAGTAAACACCTTTTTATTATAGTTACAAACTTTAAAAAGTTCCGTGCGGCTGTGAAAAAGACAAAGATTCTTCCCGTCCGGGAAATATCAGAAATTTCAGTGACAACCTATGCTCAAACTCCTGTGGAAGTAGGCCAGGACATCACCAAATACGGATGCGGGAAATCACCCGGTTTGGACTGGAATCTTAAGAGATCTGCTTAATCTGGTGCACACAGAAAAATTCCCGGGCCGCAAAATAACTTGGTTTCTCGGTTGGAAAGAAAAGAAGGAGGAGCAGCTTAGCCATACTTTTTCCTATTTTTATTAATTGAAGTAGTAGCCTAAACCCACTAGTGAGCGAATTGAAAAATAAACAGGAAATTCTGTCCAGCAGTTCCCGATATATAGCGTCTCCCAGGTCGCGTGTTTTCCCCGATTCCCACTTGTTTACAAGCTGTGTGGGAATGGCTATAGTTCCGAAACGGGAAGTCGTAGAGGGAAAATAATAGAATAAAACATAGTTTTCTCTAGAAGAGCTACCTACACAAACTGCTCCCATCTCTCTGCGACCTCTCTGGAAAAAAATCGGGGTAAATTACGAGATTCTCCCTATAGTAGTCTCATCAAAAAATTTTTCTCTACTGCTTAGCAAAAAATTAAACTTAACATTAATTAGATTTAGCAACTAATGTGTGTTATCAATTGACAAATGTAAAATTTTAAACTCAACTTTCGAGTAGTTTCGAGTTATAGAACTGTTGTTCGTCAACCGAGCATCGAAACCGGGACCTAAAAATCCCTAAAAACGCTTGTATCTCGGGAACGGAGCGAGATAGCCCATTTTTAACCCCGGACTGCATATCTATACTGCGTATAGTATATGCAGCAACACTCCCTGAGCTGCGCCCTGTGATCCTCCCCCCCCCTCCCCATTATTTAATACTTATTGGAACCCCCCTCTGAGAGACTCCAATCTGTTGAGAACCATAGTTGCCAGGACGTTAATTTACCAAAATTAACCTCCACCTCCCCCCGTGACCACTCCAATCCCCTCATCTAACTCCCTTCTCGCTTACCAGACTCATCATAATCTACTAAATTAATAACATAAAATATAACATCAAATTATCATAAGCACGGAATAGAAGCATCTATTCCGCGACCTAAATAGTAACACTTCAAAATAAATTAATTAAATCGATGTCCCGAACAAATTCCCGCTAAAACCTAAATATCTCGGAAACGGCTGGGTTTATCAAAAATCTGAGCAAATTCCCCCCCCCCCCCCCCTAGTACTCCCCCTCCCGGCTAGAACCCATATTAAGGTAAGCCCCCTAGACCCCCTTTTTGACCCCTTCCATTTTCGACCCCAATTACTAATAATCTATCCATATACAGTCTCTTCATATACATTTACATATATACCCCCCGGGATCCTGTTTGTAACCCCTTGTGACTCCTTTGACACCTTCCCTCCCCTGCCCCTTCAGAGCTACTTCACCTCACCGGGTCCTAACATCGACACCAAAGGTCGTGGACCGACCAAGTTTGGGGTCTCTGAAATCGGGAGGACAAGACCTGTCTTTTGGCCCCAACGGTTTTTTTTTTTTTTTTTTTTTTAACTGAAACCCAGCTTAATAATAAGTATAGCTTTATTGAGCTATAGTTACTAGACTAAGACAATATATTGTAGGTATAGATTAAACGTAATCAGATTATTCATCTGAGACAGTGTTGGTGATAATCGGAGGGCTGATTTGATAACCCATAAGGTCACTAGGAAACTAACACAATATATCCTGTATTTGGATATTGGGAAGCCCTATTCGTAAATACAAAGATACATACGCTACGACCTACACAATTATACAAGACACGGTAAAACAAGTTGTGACAATGATGCGAACGCCATCGAAGTCTGACGCATCGCCAACCGGAGACAACGAGACGAGGGCGGGCCCCTCGAATACTACTCAGGTGCAGAAAAGCATTAACGAAATTGAGGCAAAAGTTAGATCTACTCCAACACAAAAGCCGAAAATATCTGCACCGGTTGCTGAGGCGCGCGCCCTCTTGCTTAAAGCGAAAGCACAGCTAGATATGTCAGGGAACATTAAGTCCACCATTAAACAGACTGTTTTAGACTGTTTGAAGTCGCTCTATGAGATTGTAAAGAAAACTGATAGACCAGAGGCAACAGAAGAAAAATGCAAAGGAGAGAGAGAAAACAAGCAGGAAGAAACTGAAGTTAGAAGCTTCAGAATACTAAAAGAAATTTTGGAAGTCAAAGAGATTTTGAAGAAAAATGAAAAAGAGGAACTCCCAGCTAAAATAGAAACATCAAAAGTGGTGCTTAGCGACAGGATTGATGCGCAGATGATAGAGCTTAAAGAACTGAAGGTGATGTCAAAGATACATGCTGAGAAAATAGAAGCCCGAATGGGAAGCCTTGGAACCTACGCACAAGCCGTAGCGATGCCACCTCAGCCATCGGCTAGGAAGAATATGCACTCGATTATAGTGTCGTCATCACACGAGGGTGACACATCAGACTCTGTAGTCGAAAAAATTCGAGCAACTGTCGATGCGAAGAGCACAGGAATAAAAATAGACCATCTGCGCAGAGCAAGGAACCAGTCGGTGGTTATAAGCTGCTCTGAAAAAGAAGACATAGGAAAGGTATCGGCAAAGCTCAGGAAATCCGGGGGGGATCTGAAAGTTGAGGAGGCCATAAATAAGAACCCACTCATAGTGGTCAGAGACGTGATGAATTACGTGACTGATGACGACTTGGTGACGGCGATAGGATCCCAGAACGGACACCTCCTGGAGGGAGGCGTAATCAGCGAGGGGGACGTTCGTGTCTTGTATAGGCGAAGGGCGAGAAACCCACTGACAGGTCACATAGTGCTGCGTGTTAAACCAGTGATATGGCAGCGGCTAACCTCGGCGGGCCGAATCCACGTGGACCTACAGAGGGTGGTTGTAAGAGACCAGAGCCCTCTGATCCAATGCACAAAGTGCCTCGGATACGGACACAGTAAAAAATACTGCAAAGAATCAGCAGTTCTGTGTAGCCACTGCGGCGAACCGCACACTAGAGCGGAGTGTCCTGGGTTCACCCTTAATGAAGAACCTAAGTGCAGAAACTGCAGTTTGTCAAAGAAGGACGCAGCACATAATGCTTTTGATAGCGAGTGTTCCACACGGAAAAAGTGGGATGCACTGGCCAGGTCGTCAATAGCATATTGCTAAAGTTGTGGAGGAATCAGGAGCTAAAATAAATGATATAAACTATCGTGTCGTGCAGGTGAACCTCCAAAAGAAAAAACTTGCGACCGAGGAATTCATACTCGAAGCTGGGCGCAGGAAAATCAGGTACGCTCTTGTGCAGGAACCCTATGTCGGGGCAAAGGGGGAAATGAAGACCTTCCCTGGGACAAGAGTAATCCAAGGCACAAAAACGAGCGACAAAGTCATCAAAGCCGCGATAGTCATTTTCGATAGTGGAGTGGACATGATGGCGTGCCCGACATGGACCACCGAAAACATAGTGGTAGCGAGATTGACGGTGGAGGGCACCACCATCGTGGTGGCGTCCGTCTACTTTGAGGACTATCTCGATATCGAACCATATCTTGACCAGCTGAGAGAAATAGTGACAAAATCAGAAGGGGCGAAATTACTGGTGGGAGGGGATGTGAACGCATGGAGCACATGGTGGGGAAGCGAGAGAGGATGAAAGGGGAAGACTACTATCTGGAACCCTAGACGAACTCAACCTCCATGTGCTCAACTGCGGAAACATCCCAACATATGATACCATTCGAGGAGGGAAGCGGTACAAGAGCACAGTAGACATCACAGCCTGTTCAGACGATTTTCTTCGGCACGTGGAAGAATGGAGAGTAGAGACGGAAATGACGAGCTCGGACCACAATGCGGTGGTACTTAGTATCGCAACAAAAAAAGGAGTCGAAAACAAAATAAAGTACAGTAGTACTAGGGTATATAACACTAAAAAAGCCGATTGGAAACGATTCCGGAAAGAACAAACAAAATTATTGTTGGAAAATAAAATTGATAAAACGTATATAGATAATATTAATAGAAAATTGTATAGGGACACTAACAAAAATTATTACAGAAACTTGCGACAAGACAATACCAAAAATAAAGAAAGTAGAAGAAATTAACACCTTAAATATAGTGAACTATATTGTACTGAGTGTTATAGTAAGTAAAAGTACAGATAAAAGAAAGAAAAAAGGAAAGAAAAAGAAAAAAAAAAAAAAAAAAAGAAAAAAAAAAAGGGAAAAAAAAGGAAAAAAAAAGAAAGAAAAAAGGAAAGAAAAAAAAAAGGAAAGGAAAAAAAAAAGAAATAAAAAAAAAAAAGAAAAAAAAAAAAAAAAAAAAAAAATAAAGGAAAAATAAAACAGTAAAATAAGCGATATTGATTAAATTGATAAATTTTTTGAATAAGAGACAATAGTCAGTAAGCTCTTTAGTCCCAACTTATACAATATGTAAAAACCCCCACAACGATAGACGATAGTATGTAAAAAGAATAACAGTGCATTAATCATAGAACATAAGAGAAAAGAAGCCTCCGACCGCAATATCGGAGAGAAATATGCACGGCAGGAGTGTGGTTTTAGTCAGTAAGAGTCTGACACTGTTCGGGCTGGCCTGCTCGCAAGTCAGCCCGTCCGTCCATGAGGATTTGATGACAAGGACTCGTACAGCGTACCCAAATCGTACAGGCCGATTGGGCTCCTGCCTGTCCTAGGGAAGGTGTACGAGAAGATGCTGGTTGCTCGTCTCAAATACTACCTACTCCCCAGGATAAGTACTCGCCAATACGGCTTTATGCCCCAAAGGAGCACCGAAGACTTCCTCTATACTCTTATGCAGTATATTCGCGAAGCGCTGGCACGGAAAAAGATTGTCACGCTTGTGTCGCTAGATATAGAGGGAGCATTCGACAGTGCGTGGTGGCCCGCCATCAAAGTACGATTGGCTGAGGAAAAGTGTCCTGTGAATTTGAGACGAGTAATCAGTAGCTACCTCAGTGATAGGATAGTAAGCGTGAGATACGCCGGGGAGGAGTGCAATAAGTCGTCCAGCAAAGGGTGCGTCCAGGGCTCCATCTTCCTCAGGTCCATAGGAGGTCCCATCTTCTGGAACTTACTTCTGGACCCACTCCTGAAAGAGCTCGAAAGGAGAGGCAACTACTGCCAGGCATTCGCCGACGATGTCGTAATGGTGTTCGTCGGCGAATCGGCAGTAGAAATCGAGGGACAAGCCAATGCCGCTCTCGAACATGTTCGAGCGTGGGGTGTCAAAAATAAGCTCAAATTCGCACCGCACAAAACCTGTGCGATGGTGATAACGCGGAGGCTGAAATACGACACGCCGCGCTTGAACATGGGAGGGATCGACATTGGAATGTCCCAAGATATGAAAATCTTGGGCCTCATCATAGACTCCAACCTCACATTTAACAAGCACATAGCTGTCGCCTGTAAGAAGGCCATAGCTATATACAAGCAGCTGGCCAGGGCGGCCCGGGTGAGCTGGGGTTTGCACCCGGAAGTCATCCGGGTGATATATACCGCAGCGGTTGAGCCAACACTGTTGTACGCCGCAAGTGCGTGGGCACCGACCGCCAACAAGCTGGGCGTCATAAAGCAGCTGAACGTGGTCCAGAGAGGGTTTGCACAAAAGCTGTGCAGAGCCTACCGCACGGTCTCTCTGAACTCGGCTCTGGTGCTGGCTGGGCTACTCCCGCTCGACCTCCGCATCCGCGAAGCGGCTGCGCTGTATGAGGCTAAGAGAGGGGTACCCCAGCCTGTGCTTGGGGGCAGAGAGGCTGAGCGGATGGCTCCAGCGATTGAGGCCCCGCATCCTGCAGAGCAGGAAAATCTGGACTTTGGCAGCCTGGTAGACGAAGAACACTACAACAACCACAACAATTTTGCTGTGCGTATCTTTACAGACGGCAGTAAGATTGAGGGCAGGGTTGGAGCGGCGCTATCCCTGTGGAATGGCGCCGTCGAAGTAAAAGCCCTCAAACTTACTTTGCCGTCGTACTGTACCGTCTACCAGGCGGAGCTATTGGCCCTACACAGAGCTGCTGGTGAAATATTCAAAACTAGAGACACCCTACTCCGCTGTAAGCTCCAGAACAAGAGTGTCTCCTTGTTCTGGATCAAGGCCCACGCAGGATTGGAGGGTAACGAGCGAGCCGACCAACTCGCAAAGGAAGCCGCCTTGGGGTCGAAGAAGAAGCCGGACTACGATCTGTGACCCGTTTCATTCGTCAAACGGCAGATCCGTATGGAGACGCTTGACGAGTGGAACGGGAGATATAAGTCGGGGGCAACAGCCTCTGGCACCAAACTGTTCTTCCCAGATGCGGTTGCGGCGTATAGAATAGTGCGGAAATTTGAGCCAACTAGCCTCACCACCCAGATTCTCACGGGGCACGGTGGGTTCTCTGCATACCTGAAACGTTTCAGGTGTAAGGAGAACGCATCGTGCGCCTGTGAGCCCGGAAGGGACGAGACGGTCCTACACGTCTTGCTGGAGTGCCTGATATCTGCTAGAGAGCGGTACGAAGCGGAGCAAGGCCTAGATGAGAAACTATCTGTAAATAATTTATCTACTTTAATAAGTGGGAAAAAAAGAAAGGAGTTTTTAGAATATTGTAGTAGAATAGCGTTAATAGTTAACAATAGAAATAAGATAGAAATAAGATAGAAAAAGTAAAATAGGATACTTATTTATATAATGATTATATAGTTTAAGTACCTACATAATAAGAGGAAAAAAAAAAAAAAAGAAAAAAATACAATATTCTAAAGTAAGTGAAATAACGTAGTCATATTAATGTTTCGGTTACTATAGTATAGGTATACAGTTTTGTTTATATACTATAAGTAGAGTTTTGTTCATGGTGTATGGCATAGTTCTGTCTGTCCAGCCTAAAGAATCGTGACCAACAGTCATAATGTCAACAAAACACAATGTGATTGAATAACGCAATCGAAGACACAGACTCTGATCCTGTCGGAGGACAACCAGCATGGCAGGAGTGTGGTTTTAGTCAGTAAGAGTCTGACACTGCTCGGGCTGGCTCCCTCGCGAGTCAGCCCGTCCGTCCATGTGGATGTCCTTCGCCTGGGGCGGGCGAAGGGGTCTGTCAGACTCTTACTGACTAAAAACCACCCCGGTGTTCCCTCATATACTTGACTCCGGGGCAACGGGTGCGAATGGGACTTCCGCTGCCCCGGACTAGTACCGGCCCGCTGTCTGCGGGCCTCATCCCGTGGTGAGGAGTGAGGTCTTAACCCCCCTTTACGTCTAAGAGAGGCGCACGTGGAACACTACGCGCCGCCATCTCGGGTCTCGGTTGATGGGCCAACGGACGTCCCCGAATCCGTCGACTCCGGACCGTTTTTAGGGGGGCTGAAAGAGGGCGTTGTCCGCCCTTCTTCGACGCCCGGTGCGCCTGCTTCGGGAAGGGAGTGCACTAGTCATCTCCCTCTCCCTTTCCGCAGCCTCAACCTAACCTAACCTAACCTAACCCAGAGTCCGCGGCTTCCCCCCGCGACGATAGCACGCTTACAAGGTTGCTCCGCGCTCGAAATCGCAAAAAAATTTAAAGAAAAATACGAAAAAGTGGTTTTTTCTAACGTGATTAAGTCAAGTGAACCACCAAAATTTGCGGGAAAGTGCGGGCTATCCGATAGTGTAAAGTGCGCAATTGGAAAATTAGCGGAAAAGTGCGAAAAACGCAAAAACGTGCTAAAGTGAAAGAATTTGAAACTTAAAAAATTAACGCTTCGGAAATAAGATCGACGACACCAACATTTTTTGGTGTCAAACGACGCGTCTTGCTGACGCCCACAATTTTGAGCTGCTTCCCGATTTTTCCGTGCCACGCGCTTGGAGAAAATCGGGAAAAACCTGTCACCACGTGGCCACGTGCTGCCGGTTCCAGTCTGGTGCGGCAGTAACCATCGAGCGGCTTCGACGGAGGACGACGAGCCCAGCAAGACGACGCTTCGATCTCCGGAAAAGGTGAAGTGACTCCAGAGATATTAGGTTTTTAAAATTGTGCATAACTTCAAAAAATTATATTTTATTATTTGTCGCGACGACCCCCCAATTTTAAATTGGCATTCGAAGGGCATTATTAAGTTCTTTATATTTGCGAAATTTCAGATTTCTACCCCTCATAGATTTCGAGCTACGATTTTTTAAATTTTAAGGGTTGACTTGAGGGGTACTAATTAAGGGTCTGGTATCTCTGGAACCACTACCCAAAAATAGTTTAAGTTAGTTTTACTACTAGTCTTAAGTTTTTAAAAATTTTTACTGTATAGTTTTTAAGCTGTGCTCTTTTTAGCGGAAAATAGGGTGTTTATTGAATTTAAAAAATCGGGGGTGAGTTTTCCAAGGCCAACTATATTAAATCTGGACTGGGCTCTTCAAGCCCAGTACGGAGAGACCAAACTCGGCCAGTTTCGGCCAACAGGGGCCAATTTTGTAAAGGCAGCCGCCATTTTTGGCGCCATCTTGGAAAACTTGCTCCCGACATAGCTCCGGACTCGCTGGACATACAAAGCTGCGGTTTTGCAGCTGCATTAGGGTGGGCGATACCTGTCCTGTCCGCATATTTTCAGGCGATTTGGCGCTGTCAGTTTTCAGGATCCTGAAAACCACCCTGCGTGCTGGAGCGGGTTAGCCCAAGCCAGAAAAGTCCAAACACGGACGTTCTGCGGCTTTTGGAAGGGAAGATAGCCCGGGTTTGAGATCGACTTTGACAGTTCATGAACTGTCAAACGCTTTTTCAAACCCGTGTAACTCCCGAACCGTGGGTCGTAGAGCGTTCGGGTTTTCTTTAGGGACGTTGGCTGGCTCTCCCCTATCTGGTCGGCGGTTTTCAGGACCTGAAAACTTTTCAGCCTGAAACTATTTCAGGCGGATAGACCGCGTCGCGCCCATTTAGGGAAGTCCAAGCGCGGACGATCTGCGGCCACTAGGAAGGAAGATAGCTCGGGTTTGGGGTTGACTTTGACAGTTCTCGGACTGTCAAACGAAATTTCAAACTCGGATAACTGCCGAACTGGAGGTCGTGGAGCGCTCGGGTTTGCTCAGCGGACATTGGCTGGCCCTTTTCTGCCTGACTGGCGCATTTTCAGGACTTTTCAGGGCCTGAGGTCTTTGCGGCCTGAAAACTGCACAGGTGGATAGGCGACACCGCGCCCGGTCGGGGGAACCCAAGCACGGCGGTATTCGGACGAACGGTTCCGGAGATAATAGCAGAAGACTGAATTCCGGGCGCCATCTTGCTTTTGGAACCGGATTTTTGGAAGGCTGTATCTCGGGAACCCTTTAGGCTAGGGTGGTCGAGTTTGGGTTCGTCTGAAGGGGCTCGAGGAGACCTGTCCCCTGAGGAATAGAGACTGACTCTACGTAGAGTTAAAAAAATTTTGTGTTGAAATTTGTTAGAAAATTTTAAAAGAAAGACGGTCCTGAGTGCTTCTTGGCACTGGACGGAGTTTTAGGTTATTTTTTAGTTTTATATATCCTTAAGGAAGTGACAGAGCAAGGCTCTACCTTTACTCAACTGGACTGTACTCTCACAGAGGTTGTACCTTCTGACAGGCATGTACTAACTGCCTTCTCTACTAAATTTTAGTAGTTAGAACTTTTGTTGACCCGCTAATATTGTCATTAGTGGAACTGACGGGGGTGCGCCTGTTGGTCTCCCAGCCGCATACGCAGACCAGTTAAGAGGATTCTACGAATCCTATTTTATTGTTTTATTGACTGCTCTGTACACTCTCTGCACTAATTTATTTTGTTTGTGGAATATTATATATGTTATTATTTATACACAGTTATTTATACACATTTATTTATACACATTTATTTATATACATTTATTATATACACAAGACCGGGTACCCTTTACAATACCCTTTTGACGTCGGACTGGTTCAATTCTGAATCCATACATACGAGACAAGATGCACTTAGGTATTCGTACACCTATCAAAAAACCGGTAAACCGACCAAACATGACCCCACCGAACATCACAGAAGAGGCTGGACCCTCCACGCAAAGCGTCCGGAGAAGCGTGGGCGAATGGGAGGCTGGGCAGCCGGCACAGAAACCGAGCCCCCCGATAAAACCGAGTTTAGTGAGGAAGGCGACGGAAGATGCTCCGCCTAGGCTGACACCAGACGCGACACGGAGAGCGTCCGTTGAAATCGTTAGCCTGAGTCCGCCAGCAGTAAAAACTAGGGTCGCAGAGGCAAGAGCGTGCCTTGTAAAAGTAAAAACCCATCTGACCAATTCCAAGAACCTGAAAAGGGAAATCAAGGATGAGGTCAAGGCCCAGGCGGACCGGCTTTACTTGCTCGTGAAGGAGTCCGAGCAAGATAAAGGACGAGCACCGACGCAAACGGAAACGACGGAAACTAAAGGGACTCAAGCGCAAGAAGAAGACCAAGTTGTTACCAGCGCCAAAAAGGAAATAGAGTCTCTCAAATCGGTTCTAGAAGACCACAGCCGGAACCTTCGGGAGAATAATGAGAAGCTCGATAGGCTGAAAGAGGCACTACAAACTAGCGAAGCATACATGCAGAAACTCTCCTATGCTAGTGTAGCGGCAAGTCGGCCTATCGAGCGGCCACCGAAGCAGACGGCGCTTCATTCCATAGTGGTCACCTCCACCAAAGAGACCGAGACCGGGGAACAAATTATTGATCATATCAGGAAGGCGGTCAACGCGAAAGAGGGGTGGGTCACTGTAGATAGGATTAGGAAAGCAAAAGACAGGAAAGTGACTTTGGGATGCAAAACGGAAGAGGAAAGGGAGAAAATTAAGAGAAGGTTAGCAAGTGTGGGGGAGGTGTTGAGGGTGGAGGACGTCAGGAACAGAGACCCTCTTGTTAGTCTGAGAGATGTCCTAACCTACAACACCGACGAAGATATCCTCAAAGCTCTAAAAAACCAGAACAAGGACGTGTTTGAGGAGCTTACAAAGGAAAACGACCGGGTAGAGGTCCTTTTTAAAAAGAAAACGAGGAACCCCACACGCACCACGTGATCCTCAGGGTCTCCCCAAAGATCTGGAATAGGCTACTGGATAGGAAGACCATACACATTGATCTGCAAAGGATCCGAGTGACCGATCAGAGTCCACTTATCCAATGTTCTCTATGCCTAGGTTTTGGGCATGGAAGACGCCTCTGTAGAGAGAAATTGGAAAAGTGTAGCCATTGCGGGGGCCCACACATGAGGACGCAATGCGCTGACTGGCTGGCGGTAACTGTGTGCGAGCAAAGCTCGGGAACACAGAGCACAACGCCTTTAGCGATGAGTGCGCAGTGAGGAAGAGAAGTGAGGTCCTGGCCAGAGCTACAGTAGCGTATTGCTAAAGTGGTCACTGGCGAAAGGGCAGGCACCCCAACCAGAAGATACGCAGTAGCCCAAGCCAACCTACAAAGAAAGGAACTGGCAACCACCGAACTCTTTTTAGAGGCCAGTGAGCGAAACATCGCATGGGCACTGATCCAGGAACCGTATGTGGGGGGGGGCTAGGAGTATGAAGAGCTACCGAGGTGCGAGAGTCTACCAGTGCGAGGTTGAAGGAAGTGGGACGGTAAAGGCGGCAATAGCCGTCTTTGATGATGACTTAGATGTCATTCCGTACCCGAAACTCACCACTAACAACATCGTTGTGGTGGGGATCCGGACCAAAGCCTGGAAAATCGCAGTAGTCTCTTACTACTTTGAGCCAGGTAAACCCATAGAGCCTTACCTGGATCAGCTGACCAATACAAAGTTGGAGCTGGGCACCGGACTACTGCTAATAGGCGGAGACGCTAATGCAAAGAATACCTGGTGGGGAAGTACCATAGAAGACCCCAGGGGAGAAGAAATGTCCGGGACCCTTGAAGAGTTGGAGCTTCAGGTACTGAATACTGGCGATACGCCGACCTATTACACAGTAAGAGGCGGCGTTGTATACAAGAGCCATGTGGACGTCACAGCGTGTTCGCTCGAGCTCTTTGACATGGTAGACGGCTGGCGGATCGACACAGGGGTAACGAGCTCGGACCACAATACCATTTTATTTGAAATTAAATTAAAAAGAGAAAAAGGGACAAGTATAATTAGGACAACGAGGAAATAGAAGACTAAAAAGGCTAATTGGGAAAAATTTGGAATTAAATTGGGGGAACAAAAATTAGAAAATAACATCAGCTTAGAAAGTATAAATCGTATAATAAACAAAGCTGAACTCGAAAGTGTAGTAGTCAAATATAAAAATGCAATAGAGAAAGCGTGTGATGAGGCTATCCCTAAAACTAATACGATAACTAAAGTAAATATACCGTGGTGGTCCGAGGATCTCGCTGTGAAGAAGAAGGAGGTTGCGAGAAGGAAGAACCGTATCCGGAACGCCGCACCGGTCCGCCGAGCGATGGTCGTAGACGAGTACCTGAAAGCGAAAGAGGAATATGAGTGCCAAGCCAAGAAAGCCCAAGTAGCCAGCTGGAAAGCATTCTGTGAGAAGCAAGAAGGAGAGAGCATATGGGAAGGCATATACAGAGTCATCAGAGGGACCACCAGGAGACAAGAAGAACTGACCCTAAGTAGCGATGGTGCATTCCTAAACCCGAAGGAGTCGGCAGCCTTACTTGCCGACACGTTCTATCCAAAGGACACAGCGGAAGAAGATAACGCAGACCACAGGCTCACCAGAGAAGCAGCCAGCCGGGTAAATGAGTGGCGTCAAGATGAATATCTTGACCCACCGTTTACACCGTTGGAGCTGAAGACAGCCATGGAGCGCTTCAACCCCAAGAAAGCCCCCGGAGCGGATGGATTTACGTCGGACATCTGCAGTCGAGCGATCTGCCAAGACCTGGACGCTTTCCTTGCCCTTTACAATAAATGCCTAGAATTGGCACATTTCCAGGACATCTGGAAAGAGGCAACGGTGGTGGTCCTCAGAAAACCGGGCAAGGAAAATTATACGAACCCCAAGTCATATAGACCGATAGGTCTCCTGCCGGTCTTGGGGAAGGTCCTGGAGAGGATGGTAGTAGCGCGGATTAAATGGCAGCTCGTGCCGCGGTTTAGTACTCGTCAATTTGGCTTTATGCCCCAGAAAAGCACCGAGGACGCTCTCTATAATCTAATGGAACACGTACAGGACAAGTTGAGGCTGAAGAAGCTAATTGTCCTGGTGTCATTGGATATAGAGGGTGCTTTCGATAGCGCCTGGTGGCCGGCTATCAAAGTCAGACTGGCTGAGGAAAAGTGCCCGGTAAATATCAGGAGGCTACTAGACAGCTACCTCGACTGCAGAAAAGTAAAGGTAAGGTATGCTGGGGAGGAATGCACGAGAGAAACAAATAAAGGCTGTGTTCAGGGGTCAATCGGTGGTCCCATTTTCTGGAATCTTTTACTGGATCCGCTACTTAAAGATCTGGAGCGAATGGGATACTTCGTACAGGCCTTTGCCGACGACATCGTTTTGGTCGTTGATGGGGACCCGGCGGCTGAAGTCTCCAGAACCGCCAATGCAGCCCTCGCCCATGTTCAGAGTTGGGGCGTCCGAAATAAGCTAAGGTTTGCACCGCACAAAACCTGTGCGATGGTAATAACCAACAAGCTTAAGTACGACACTCCAATTCTGAGCATGGCCGGGGTCGACATCGGTATGGTGAGGAGCATGAAGCTGCTGGGTCTGACCATTGACGACAAATTAACCTTCAACGAGCACACTGAAAACGTCTGCAAGAAGGCAGCGGAGGTTTATAAGCAGCTTTCACGTTCGGCAAAGGTGAGCTGGGGACTAAATAGGGAGATTATACAAATCATATACACTGCCACGATAGAGCCAATCGTCACGTATGCGGCTGGAGCCTGGGCTCCCGCTACGAAGAAGTTGTGTATACGGAGGAAGCTTGGTTCTATCCAACGAGGATTCGTCCAGAAGCTCTGTAAGCCTTACCGTACGGTCTCACTGAACTCGGCACTGGTGCTGGCTGGGATACTGCCTCTGGACCTCCGCATACAAGAGGCAGCCGCCCTGTATGAGGCTAGGAGAGGGTCATCCCGTTTTGTGCCAGGAGACCGGGAGATTGAGAGTGCGGTGAGATTTGCAGAGACGTCTCACCCTGCCAAACAAATGGCCTTGGAATTCATGTGTCTGGCAGACCAACAGCTGTTAGACAGCCACAACGTGCAGGCAGTGCGAATCTTCACTGACGGCAGCAAGATTGAGGGGAAGGTCGGAGCCGCATTATCCTTGTGGGATAATGAAGGCGAAGTCCAGAACCTCAAACTTAGCCTTGCCGCGTACTGCACGGTTTACCAGGCGGAATTACTGGCCATTTGCAAGGCAACGGACGTGATCCTCAAACGCAAGGAGACGAGCTATGGCTTGTACAGCGACTCAATGGCAGCATTGCAGGCGCTGGCAAGCCATGGTTCCCTCCTCCCTCTGGCGGTCCGTGCACGAGCTAATTTGGCTCGGGCTTTGGAATAGGATAAAGATGTGTCTTTCTTTTGGGTCAAGGCCCACGCGGGCTTGCCGGGGAACGAGCGTGCGGATGAACTGGCAAAGGAGGCAGCGTTGTCGTCACGGAGGAAGCCGGACTACGACCGGTGTCCGATTTCATTCATCAAGCGGCAAATCCGTTTGGATTCGCTTGATGAATGGAACCGGAGATATGTGTCGGGCGAGACGGCCTCGGTGACGAAAATGTTCCTTCCGGATGCCATTGCGGCCTACCGTATTGTACAACGGGTGAGGCCGACAGGCGTGCTTACGCAGGTTCTGACGGGGCACGGTGGGTTCTCAGAATACTTGAATCGTTTCAGGTGTAAGGAGAGCCCATCGTGCGCCTGCGACCCCAATCTGACGGAATCGGTCCCGCACATTGTTCTGGATTGTCCCGTTTTCGCGAGAGAGCGGTACAATCTGCAGCAGGAATTGGTGAGCTAACCTAACCTGAGACTGCGGAAGGAAAGCGTGGCAAAAATTATGGCCGGCAAACAAGTAAAAGTATTTATAACCTACTGTGAGAGTATAGCTCAGAGAGTAATAGATAAGAATAAAATTGTAACATAAAACTATGTTTCATAATATATTGTTATATATAATTATTGTAAACATAGGAATTAAGTATATCAAATTGTTAATAGGATAAGCAGGTTTAGTATATAAAAATTGTTAAACAGAACAACTATAATGTTAAGTTAGAATATGTAGTAAGTGTATAAACTAAATTGTATTAGTATATTAAGATAATAGAAATGTAAGTTAAGTAAACACAATATGTGTCCACGGTGTATCTCTTATGTAATTTTAGAAAAATGTATAATAAAGAAAAGTATATCCTGTTATTTCCCTGAGTTATGCAAAAATAGCAATACAATAAAATAGTAGAAGAATAGGAAAGAATTAAGTGGGAGTCCCACCCACAGGATAAATGGTGAAGGATAAAGAAAGACAAAGTATGCAGCATGAAAGTGCGAGAGGAATGAAATGCGAGAACTGGTATGGATGAGGAATAGATTTAAATAGGCGCCAATTATGTTGGTGGAACTAGTCTGGAATAAAAAAAAAAAAAAAAAAAAAAAAACCTAACCCATCCGAGAGTCCGCGGCTTCCCCCCGCGACGATAGCACGCTTTTGAGGTTGCTCCGCGCTCGAAATCGCAAAAATTTTAACGTAAAAATACGGAAAAGTGGTATTTTCTTACCGAACTGAGACGTGTTTACCACCGAAATTTGCGGAAAAGTGCGGGCTATCCGATGGCATATAGCTCGTTATTGTGAGTGCCTTGGAAAAAAAGATAAGTGCAAAAAAATGCAAAAAGTGAAAAATAATAAAATTCAAAAAATAACGCTGCAAGATCTAGATCGGTGACACCTACCTTTCTTGGCGTCAAAAGGTACGTCTTGTGGACGCCTATCAGCCGGTGCTGCCTCCCGATTTTTCCGGGCCACGCCCTTGGAGGAAAACCGGAAAAACGAAAAAACACGTGGCACGTGCTGCTGGTTGCGGTCGAGTGCGGCGGGCAGCAGCAGGCGGCGTCGAAGCAGGACACCGAGCACGGCGGAACGGCACTTCAAGCAGCAAAAAAGGTTCAGTGGTTCCGAAGTTATCAAGTTCTTAAAATTTACCAATTTTCAAAATTTTTTATTTTATTATTTGTCGCGACGACCCCCCTTTTTTAAATTAAATATCGAAGGGCCTTAGGCAGTTTTGTATATATATAAAATTTCAGTTTTTTATCCTTTCTAGTTTTTGAGTAAACATTTTTTGAAATTTAGGGGTGTACACGAGGGGCGTCAATTAGGGGCTTGACAGCACCGGAACCGCTACCCAAAAATAAGGTTAAGTTATAAATAGTATATTTTATAAGAATTAGGAATTTTCAGTGTACTGTTTTAATATTATAGGTGTTTTAGTGTAATTTTGGGGGTTTTTTGACCGTATTAAATCGGGGGTAAGTTTTCCAAGGCAAACTTTTTAAAATTTGGACTGGGCTCTTCAAGCCCAACCCAACGAGCCCAAACACGGCTGATTTCGGCCAACAGGGGCCAATTTTACAAAAACAGCCGCCATTTTGGGAGCCATCTTGGAAAACTTACGCCCGACATAGCTCCGGACTCGCTGGACGTATAAAGCTGCGGTTTTCGCAGCTGTGTTAGGGAGGGCAATACCTGTTCTGTCCGCCCATTTTCAGGAGGTTTGGCGCTGTTGGTTTTCAGGATCCTGAAAACCACCCTGTGTGCTCGGGCGGGTGAGCCCAAGTCAGAAAAGCCCAAGCACGGACGTTCTGCGGCAGCTGGAAGGGAAGATAGCTCGGGTTTGAGATCGATTTTGACAGTTCACGAACTGTCAAACGCTTTTTCAAAGCCGCGTAACTCCCGAACCGGAGGTCGTGGAGCGTTCGGGTTTTCTTTCGGGACGTTGGCTTGGCCTCCCCTACCCAGCTTGAACCTTTTCAGGGGCTTTCGGGACCTGAAAATTTTTCAGCCTGAAACCGGGTCGGGCGGATAGACAGTGTCGCGCCCGTTCAGGGGAACCCAAGCGCGGTCATTCTGCGGCCATTGGGAAGGGAGATATCACGGGTCTGGGATTGACTTTGACAGTTCTCAAACTGTCAAACGATTTTTCAGACTTCGATATCTTCCGAACCGAGGGTCGTGGAGCGCTCGGGTTTGCTCTGGGAGCCTTGGATTGGCCTTCCCTACCTGTTAGGCGTACTGTCGGGACTTTTCAGGACCTTGGGTTTTTTCGGCCTGAAAACTGTACGGGAGGGTAGATTGCGTCGCGCCCATTCAGGGAAACCCAAACAAGGTGGTCTTTGAACGAACGGTTCCAGAGATATTAGCAGGTGGCCAAGTTCTGGGAGTCATCTTGTGTTGGTGGCCAAGAATTTGAGCAGCTGTATCTCGGGAACCCTTTGGACTAGAGTAGTCGAGTTTGGGGTTGTCTGAAGGGGCTCGGGGAGAGCTTTCTCCTGGTTAGTAGAGACTGACTCTACGTAGGGTTAAAATTTTATTTTATTTTTTCTTTTGTAAATTTATTGGAAACCTTTGTGTGCGACGGTCTCGAAGGAGTCCTGACACGGGACAGTGGTCCTATTATATAGTTTTAAATTTTTAAGACATTCGACAGAGCAAGGCTCTACAAAATCTGTTTATTTTTACAATTACTATATTTTTGTTGACTTATTCGTGAAATTAAACTAGTAAATTAGCTCTTGACAGTAAGGAAGTTGACTGCTTCCTCTACCCATTCTCACCTTAAAATTTTAGAGTCCTAAATAGTGTGGGTAGAGTCATTATTTTGACTGCTACTAGGATACTAGTAGATTCATCTGGAGTGCGCCCGTTGATCTCCCGGTCGCGTACGTGTACCAGTGACAAGGTTCTTGAACCTCTTTATTTGAATTGACAATTATACACTTTATACACTTATACACTTTATACTTATACATTTATTTATTTTACACTAGACGGGTATCCTATACAATACCCAATTGACGTCGGGCTTGTTCAATTTCGAATCCATAAAGGACAAGATGCATATCGGAATACGAACACCCATCAGCAAGCCGGTAAACCGGCCGAACAGTAGCCCACCGAACGCTCCAGAAGAGGCCGGACCCTCGGCGCAAAGCGTCAGGAGAAGTGTGGGGGAATGGGAGGCTGGGAAACCGGCAATAAAACAGAACTCCCCTGTGGCACCAAGGGTTGACAAGAAGAAAGTGGCAGAAGATATGCCACGTAAACCAACGCCAGAGACGTCTAAAAGAGCGTCAGCGGAGATTGTAAGCTTGAGTCCACCGGTAGCGAAGACCAGGGTCGCGGAAGCCAGGGCATGCTTAGTAAAGATCAAAGCCCACTTGACTAACTCGAAAAATATCAAAAGGGAGATTAAAGAGGAAGTCAAGGCTCAGGCAGACCGGCTCTACCTGCTGGTAAAAGAGTCTGAGCAGGAAAAAGGACGAGACCCGCTCCAAACGCCTATAATGGTGACAAAGGGGACACAAGCTCTGGAAGAAAGAGAAAAAGTGGTTTCCGGAGAGGATATAGAGTCCCTTAAAAGGGCCCTGGAAGACCATGGTCGAAACTTACGAGAAAATAACGAGAAGCTCGATAGGTTGAAAGAGGCACTACAAACTAGTGAGGCGCAAATGGAGAAACTGTCCTACGCTAGTGTAGCGGCAAGTCGGCCTATCGAGCGTCCACAGAAGCAAACGGCGCTTCATTCGATCGTGGTCACCTCCTCGAAGGAAACAGAAACTGGCGAACAAATTATAGACCAGATAAGAAAGGCGGTAAACGCGAAAGAGGGATGGGTCACTGTCGATAGGATAAGGAAGGCTAAAGACAGGAAAGTAATACTGGGATGTAAAACGGAAGAGGAAAAAGAAAAGGTCAAAGAAAGATTGGCAAGTGTGGGGGGGTTGTTAAAGGTTGAGGATGTCAAGAACAGGGACCCATTGGTCATACTAAGGGACGTCCTAACATATAACACGGACGATGACATTCTCAAAGCACTGCGAAACCAAAACTGGGATGTCTTCGAAGAGTTGGCAAAAGAGGAAGACCGGGTAGAGGTGCTTTTCAAGAAGAGAACCAGAAACCCCCACACACACCACGTGATCCTCAGGGTCTCCCCAAGGTTGTGGAACAGACTGCAGGACAGACAGACTGTCCACATTGACTTGCAGAGAGTTAGAGTGGCTGACCACACTCCACTAGTACAGTGTTCCCTATGCCTGGGCTTTGGGCACGGGCGACGGCTCTGTAGGGAGCAAGTGGAGAAGTGCAGCCACTGTGGGGGCCCTCATATGAGGACGCAGTGCGCTGACTGGCTGGCCGGAGCAGCTCCTTCCTGCTGCAACTGTGTGCGAGCTAAGCTCGAGAATACAGAGCATAATGCTTTTAGTGACGAGTGCACAGTCAGTAGGAGGTGCGAGGTTCTGGCCAGAGCCAGAGTAGCGTACTGCTAAGGTGGTCACTGGCGAAAGGGCAGGAACCCCAACCAGAAGATATGCAGTAGCCCAAGCCAACTTACAAAGAAAGGAACTGGCGACCACCGAACTCTTTTTAGAGGCCAGTGAGCGAAAACTCTCATGGGCACTGATCCAGGAGCCTTATGTGGGGGGGGCTAGGAGTATGAAGAGCTACCGTGGTGCGAGAGTCTACCAGTGCGAGGTTGATGGAAGTGGGACGGTAAAGGCGGCAGTCGCCGTCTTTGATGATGACCTGGATGTCATTCCGTACCCGAAACTCACTACGAACAACATCGTTGTGGTGGGGATCCGGACCAAAGCCTGGGAAATCGTAGTAGTCTCTTATTACTTCGAGCCAGGAAACCCCATAGAGCCTTACTTGGATCAGCTGACCAATATAAAGTTGGAGTTGGGCACCGGACTACTGCTAATAGGCGGAGACGCGAACGCAAAGAGCACCTGGTGGGGAAGTACCATAGATGACCTCAGGGGAGAAGAGATGTCCGGGGCCCTTGAAGAGTTGGAGCTTCAGGTATTGAATACTGGCGATACGCCGACCTATTACACAGTAAGAGGCGGCGTACTTTACAAGAGCTATGTGGACGTCACGGCGTGTTCGCTCGAGCTTCTTGACATGGTAGACGGCTGGCGGGTCGATACAGGGGTTACGAGCTCGGACCACAACACGATTTTATTTCACGTTAATTTAAAAAAGGAAAAAGGGATAAGCATTAATCGGTCAACAAGGAAATACAAAACGAAAAAAGCAAACTGGGAAAATTTTAATATTAAATTACAGGAACAAAAAAGCGCAAACAATTTAAATTTGGAAAATATAGAGCAGGTAGTGAACAAGGGTGAACTCGAGCAATTAGTTGTTAGATACCAAAAAGCTATCGAGAAATCCTGCGAAGAAGCTATCCCCAAAATTAGCAAACAGGCTAAAATAACTATCCCGTGGTGGTCCGAGGACCTTGCTTCAAAAAAGAAGGAGGTCAGAACAAAGAAGAGCCGTATCCGCAACGCCGCACCGGTCCGCCGAGCGATGGTCGTGGACGAATACCTGAAAGCGAAAGAGGAGTATGAGTGCCAAGCCAAGAAAGCCCAAATAGCCAGTTGGAAAGCCTTCTGTGAGAAACAGGATGGAGAAAGCCTATGGGATGGTATTTACCGAGTCATTAGAGGGACCACCAGGAGACAAGAAGATATGACCCTAACTAGCGATGGTGCATTTCTGAACCCAAAGGAATCGGCAGCCTTACTCGCCGATACGTTCTATCCAAAGGACACAGAGGAAGATGATAACGCAGACCATAGGCTTACCAGGGAAGCAGCCAGTCGGGTAAATGAGTGGTGTCAAGATGAATATCTTGACCCACCATTTACACCGCTGGAGCTGAAGACAGCAGTGGAACGCTTTAATCCGAAGAAAGCCCCTGGAGTGGATGGATTCACGTCGGACATCTGCAGTCGGGCGATCTACCAGGACCTGGACGCATTCCTTGCCCTATACAACAAGTGCCTAGAATTGGCGCATTTCCCGGACATCTGGAAGGAGGCAACGGTGGTGGTCCTCAGAAAACCGGGCAAGGAAGATTACACGAACCCCAAGTCATATAGACCGATAGGTCTCCTGCCGGTCTTGGGGAAGGTCCTGGAGAGGATGATAGTAGCGAGGATTAAATGGCAGCTTGTGCCGCGGTTTAGTACAGACTGTTGTCAACAATACCTGACCCACCCTATAATCAAACGACTTTGGACCCTCAGCGTGTAACATTAAGGTTTATTTAATTTATATGAGCTTATCAGACAACTGCTCGAGGATTTGATGAACAAATACAATAATAATATAGACACGCAAATTTGATCTTTAAAACGTTGGCGTTAGGTTATATTTTATAACTATTTGTTATAATATGATAAGTCTAATAGCTTATTTTAATAATTGAGTTAAAGTAATTCTGGTCTCGTGGTCTGTGTGTAAGACTGAGAAAAACAACGTTCGAGATCAAATCCTGCGACAAAGATATTGTTTTGCTTTCAATATAGAATTTATATTCCAAAACTATTTCTTGTATTATTGTAAAGAACTACAGACTATACATAAACTTTTTAAAATGGTAATATTTTCACATAACTTGTAATAAGTGGGTAGTTGAAAAATAAATATTCGTATTCATTATAAAGAACTGTGAACTTAAAGTTTTTTAAATTACCCACCCGTTTACAAGATAAGTTATTAGGCGAAAATCATATTGGTCGTTCTTTAATATTGCAAGCAATATTGTAGAAATGAAAACAAATTAAAAAAAAACTGAGTTTTCGAACCCACATGCTGTTCGTCGTCAATCCAGCATCAAATCGCTAAGCCACAAGAACTTGTTGGGAATATGCGAAATTAAAGATTGGGTTGTAATTATGTAGTGTGACTTAAAAGCTTTTCAACTTTAATGTCAACGAGATAATGATTAAAATAGCTTAACAAAAACATATATAATGCCAGTGGCTCCGACTATGTTGGGTGGGTTTACCTTAACGTTACGTGTTAAAGATCAAATTTGAGTGTCTGTGTTATTATTGTATTTTTGTTCATCGAGTCCTCGTGCACTTGTGTGATAAGCTCATTTAAATTAAATAAACCTTAATGTTACAGGCCGAGGGTCCAAAGTCGTTTGATTTTAGGGTGGGTCAGGTAATGTTGACAACAGTCTGTACTCGTCAGTTTGGCTTTATGCCCCAGAAGAGCACCGAGGACGCCCTCTGTACTCTAATGAAACACATACAGGACAAGTTGAGGCTGAAGAAGCTAATTGTCCTGGTGTCATTCGATATAGAGGGCGCCTTCGACAGCGCCTGGTGGCCGGCAATCAAAGTCAGGCTGGCTGAGGAACAGTGCCCGGTAAACACCAGGAGGCTACTGGACAGTTACCTCGACTGCAGAAAGGTAAGAGTGAGGTATGCTGGGGAGGAATGCACAAGAGAGACCAACAAGGGCTGTGTCCAAGGGTCAATCGGTGGTCCCATATTTTGGAATCTGTTGCTGGACCCGCTGCTGCAAGAACTGGAAGGAAAGGGCTACTATGTCCAAGCCTTTGCGGACGACATAGTTTTGGTCGTTGATGGTGACACGGCGGCTGAAGTCTCCAGAACCACTAATGCAGCCCTCGCCCATGTTCAGAGTTGGGGCGTCAGAAATAAGTTAAGGTTTGCACCGCACAAAACCTGTGCGATGGTAATAACCAATAAACTTAAGTACGACACTCCAATTCTGAACATGGCCGGGGTCGACATCGGTATGGTGAGGAGCATGAAGCTGCTGGGTTTAACCATTGACGACCGGCTCACGTTTAATGAGCATACAACAAACGTCTGCAAGAGGGTGGTTAGCGTGTACAAGCAGCTTGCGCGTGCGGCAAGAGTTAGCTGGGGATTAAATAGAGACATAATACACACAATCTACACAGCCACAATCGAACCTATTGTCACGTACGCGGCTGGAGCCTGGGCTCCCGCTACCGAGAAGCTGGGTATACGGGGGAAGCTAGGCTCTGTCCAACGAGGATTCGTCCAGAAGCTCTGCAAATCTTACCGTACAGTCTCGTTGAACTCGGCGCTGGTGCTGGCCGGGATACTACCTCTAGACCTCCGCATACAAGAGGCAGCCGCCCTGTATGAGGCAAGGAGAGGGTCATCCCGGTTTGTGCCAGGAGATCGGGCGATTGAGAGTATGGTGAGATTTGCAGAGACATCTCACCCTGCTAAGCAAATGGCTTTGAAATTCATGTGCCTGGCGGACCAACAGCTTGTGGATAGCCACAACGTGCAGGCAGTGCGAATCTTCACTGACGGCAGCAAGATTGAGGGGAAGGTTGGAGCCGCATTATCCCTTTGGGATAATGAGGGTGAAATCCAGAGCCTCAAGCTTAGCCTTGCCGCGTACTGCACGGTCTACCAAGCGGAATTACTGGCCATTTGCAAGGCAACGGACGTGATCCTCAAGCGCAAAGAGACGAGCTATGGCTTGTACAGTGACTCAATGGCAGCATTGCAGACGCTGGCAAGCCATGGCTCGCTCCACCCCCTGGCGGTCCGCGCAAGAGCCAATTTGGCTCAGGCGTTGGACCAGGGCAAAGATTTTTCTTTTTTCTGGGTCAAGGCCCACGCGGGCTTGCCGGGGAACGAGCGTGCGGACGAGCTGGCTAAGGAGGCGGCATTGTCGTCACGGAGGAAGCCGGACTATGACCAGTGTCCGGTCTCATTCATCAAGCGTCAAATCCGTCTGGATTCGCTTGATGAGTGGAACCGGAGATATGTGTCGGGCGAGACGGCCTCGGTGACGAAAATGTTCCTTCCGGACGCCATAGCAGCCCACCGTATTATACAACGGGTGAGGCCGACGGGCGTACTCACGCAGATCTTAACGGGGCACGGTGGGTTCTCAGAATACCTGAATCGTTTCAGGTGTAAGGAGAGCCCATCGTGCGCCTGCGACCCCAGTCTGGCGGAGTCTGTCCCCCATATTGTTTTAGACTGTCCCATTTACGCGAGAGAGCGATATGACCTGGAACAAAGACTGGGGATACGACTGCATAGGGGAGGCGTGGCAGACTTAATGTCAGGAAAGGATAGAGACGTATTAATAGCCTACTGTGTGGATAATGGTACAAAGGTGATTACTAAAAATAAAACTGGATTAGAAAACTATGTTTCTTAGTATATTGTACATATAATAATGCAAACATAGGTCTTAAGCGCAAAAATTGTAAATAGGATAAGCAGTAGGTTAAGGAAATTAAGAAATTGTGAAGTAGATGTAAGAAAACTGTATTAAAATTAAGATTAGAAAATAAGTATTAAGTAGATTTATGATGTGTAAGAAAATTGTATTAAAATTAAGATTAGAAAATAAGTATTAAGTAGATTTATGAGATAAGAAATGTTTTAAACGATGTAAATTAAAAAACAAACTTGTTTATGAATTATTTCCCCAAGTTGATAATAAAGCAAGTAAATATAAAAAATAGACGATTACTGTAAAGCTCAAAGTGGGAGTCCCACCCACAGAATGAATGATGATGGATACGAGAAAGACATAGTATGAAGCATGGAAGTACGAGAGGCATGTTAAGCGAGAACTGGTATGGTTGAGAATTAGATATAGAATAGGCGGCAATTCAGTTGGCGGAACTAGCCCGGAAAAAAAAAAAAAAAAAAAAAAACCTAACCCATCCTGCAGGTGTCCCCAGCGATATGGCAAAGGCTCACAACGGCGGGTTGCGTGCATATTGACCTACAGAGGGTGCGTGTACTGGACCAGTCGCCGCTGGTGCAGTGCACTCGCTGTCTGCGCTATGGCCACAGCCGTAAGCTGTGCACGGAACCCGTCGACTTGTGTATCCATTGTGGTGACCCCCACATGCGCGCGGACTGCCCCTCGCGACTGGCTGCGGGAAAACCGTCATGCCGAAACTGTGTGACGGCAAAACTTGCCACAACTGACCACAACGCCTTCGACAGCGAGTGCCCGATTCGTGCTAGGTGGGACGCATTGGCGCGACTGTCGGTGGCGTACTGCTAAGGTGGTGACGGCCGCAGTCAGGAATACTCAACCAGGCAGCCGCACTCGAACAGACCCCGGCGTCCACCCGGGATACCACGTCATCCAAGCGAATCTGCAGAGGAAGAACCTAGCAACCCAAGTTGTCGACGACAGGGGCGAGGAAATGTCCGGGACGCTGGATGAGTTGGGCTTGCAGGTGCTCAACGTCGGCCACACTCCAACTTACGACACCGTCAGGGGGGGCAGGTCTTACGCCAGCTTAGTTGACGTAACGGCCTGCTCAACCGATTTGCTGGATCTGGTGGAAGACTGGAGGGTTGAGGAAGGTATCACGAGCTCGGACCACAACGGCATTGTCTTCAAAATTAAACTGAGAAAGGCAAAAGGCATTAGTATACACAGAACAACAAGAATTTATAATACCAAAAGAGCAAATTGGAGCCAGTTTCATGAGAAACTGGCCTCCTTTTTTAGTTTTAACATTTTTCCTATTTTAGTTTTTAAATATTCCTCTCTGTACGTGAAGGCTTGGATGTGTACAAATTAGTGCTTAATAGTATTGTTTTAAGAGGGTGAGAGCCTGGAGATCTGTCATACAGGTCCCGAACCCACTACAGACTCCAGCTCTCACAAAGGTTACAAAGATTGAAATAATATGTCACGAACCAATGTCGGTACCTTTTGAGAGAAATAAATTATTATTATTATTATTTTATTATTATTAATTAAAATCAGACAGTAACCTAGACACATTGAACATTAATAATATAAATAGTAAAGTACAATTAGAAGACAGTATAAATACATACATCCAGACAATAGAAAAAACATGCCAAGAAACACTACCTAAATTCAAATTAAATAAAAAACTTACTTTGCCGTGGTGGTCCACCGAGCTCGCTGACCTAAAGAAGAAAGTCAACACCAGAAGACGCCGCATCCGTTGCGCAGCACCAGTTCGGAGACAAGTGGTCGTCGAAGAGTATCTGCAAGCCAAAGAAGCGTATGAATCCCGGGCTAAGCAGGCGCAGATCGACAGTTGGAAGGGGTTCTGCGAAAAGCAGGACAGGGAGGGAGTCTGGGAGGGTGTATACCGGGTAATCGGACGGACTGCCAAAAGGTATGAAGACCTGCCCTTGGTGAGGGACGGAGTGTCACTCAGCCCACAAGACTCGGCGAGGCTGTTAGCTGAGACATTCTACCCGGATGACCTGGAAGAGGGAGAAAACGCTGACCACCGTCGGACTCGAGAAGCGGCCAGTCGTGTAAACGAGTGGGCGCATGATGAATACCATGACCCGCCGTTTACACTTCTGGAGCTGAGAACCGCGGTGGACAGCTTCAACCCCAAAAAGGCACCCGGGGCGGATGGTCTCACAGCCGAGATATGTGCCCAGGCCATTTTCCGGGATCCAGGGATGTTCCTTGCACTGGCAAATAAGTGCCTTGAGCTGGGTCACTTCCCTGGGGCCTGGAAAGTGGCTACAGTAGTGATGCTCCGTAAACCCGGAAAGGACACCTACACCACCCCGAAGTCCTACAGGCCGATCGGCCTCCTACCAGTCCTGGGCAAAATCCTGGAAAAGTTGGCGGTAGCTCGTCTTAAGTGGCATCTGATCCCGCGGTTGAGTACTCGCCAGTTTGGTTTTATGCCCCAGAAGAGCACCGAAGACTCCCTCTATACAATGATGCAACACATCAAGGCAAAGCTGGATCAAAAGAAGCTGATCACTGTTGTCTCACTTGATATAGAGGGAGCCTTCGATAGCGCATGGTGGCCGGCCATTAGAACCAGACTGGCTGAGGAAAAGTGCCCGGTGAACGTCAGACGGCTGCTGGACAGCTACCTGGACGACAGAAGTGTCCGGGTCAGGTATGCAGGGGCCGAGTACCAGAGAAGGACGACGAAGGGGTGTGTGCAGGGGTCGATTGGCGGTCCGATCCTCTGGAATCTGGTGCTGGATCCTCTGTTGAAGGGGCTCGAAGAGCGGGGTTACCACTGCCAGGCTTTTGCCGATGACGTGGTGCTCATCTTCGACGGGGATACAGCACTGGAGGTCCAAAGACAGGCCAATGCCGCCCTCGAGTATGTTCGAGAGTGGGGCATCAGAAACAAACTGAAGTTCGCACCACACAAAACATGTGCTATGGTAGTGACAAGAAAGTTGAAGTACGATGTCCCGCTCTTGACCATGGGCGGGGTCGACATTGGCATGTCTGAGGAAATAAAGATACTGGGGCTCACTGTGGATCACCAGCTCACCTTCAACTCGCATGCTGCTAACGTTTGTCAAAAGGCCATCGCTTTTTACAAACAGCTGTCCAGAGCAGCCAAGGTGAGCTGGGGTCTACACCCGGAGGTGATACGCTCGATTTATACCGCGGCGGTCGAGCCGGTGGTACTGTATGCAGCTAGTGCATGGGCGCCAGCGGCTAAAAAGATCGGAGTGCAAAAACTCTTGTATTCAGTCCAGCGGGGATTCGCTCAGAAGCTCTGCAAATCCTACCGCACCGTTTCGCTAAACTCCGCACTCGTGCTGGCGGGGATACTCCCACTCGACCTCCGAATACAGGAAGCAGCCGCACTGTACGAGGCAAAGAGGGGAGTACCCCAGCCAGCGCTTGCGGGACGGGAGGTGGAGCGTGTGGTGGCATTTGCAGAAACTCCGCACCCGGCGAAACATATGGCCATGGGGTTCGTGAGCTTGGTAGATCAGTCACATGTGGAGTCCCACAACAGCCAAGAGGTGAGGTTTTTCACCGATGGCAGCAGGATTGCGGGCAAAGTCGGAGCAGCACTGTCCCTTTGGGACAGGTATGCCGAGATTAGGTCCGTCAACCTTAGCTTGCCAACGTGCTGTACTGTCTACCAGGCGGAACTCCTGGCCATATGCGTAGCTACACGCCAGATACTGCGTCGCGGGGAGGGAACCTTTGGTATTTACAGTGACTCGAAGGCCGCACTGGAGACGGTCACAAACCAGGGTTCCCTCCACGCGCTGGCGGTGGATGCGAGGGCGAATCTCAATGTGGCTTTATCCCAGAGCAAAGATGTCTCTTTGTTCTGGATAAAGGCACATGCTGGACTGGAAGGCAACGAGCGCGCCGACCATCTGGCGAAGGAAGCTGCACTACATTTAAAAAAGAAACCGGACTACGACCGCTGCCCGGTTTCATTCGTCAAGCGGCTTATCCGTTTGGAGTCGCTTGACAAATGGAACCGTAGGTACAAAACTGGAGAAACAGCGTCGATCACCAAGATCTTCCTCCCGGATGTAGTTGAGGCCTTCAGGACGGTAATGAAGTTGAGACGAACAGAGATTGTTACACAAATAATGACGGGACACGGTGGGTTCTCCGAATACTTGCACCGTTTCAAGTGTAAGGAGAACCCATCGTGTATCTGCGATCCGGGCGCGGTGGAGTCGGTCCCACATATTACATTTGAATGTCCTGTGTTTGCTAGGGAAAGGTGTGATCTGGAGCAAGAACTCGAGACAGAACTAAATATAAATACAATGAGCGAGCTGATTAAGACAGCAAAGTCAAGAAAATTAGTCTTAGAATACTGTATTACAATAGCAACCAGAGTCATAAAACGTAATATGAAAATTTAAAACTGTGCTTTCATTATATATAGGTTTATATGAAATGCTAAGCATAGAATTACACACGCACTTAACGAGAGTAATAAATCAAAACAGATATAGCAATAACTACAACACTTTTTCAAAATTAAAAATTAAAGTTAGTTTCAGGTTAAAATTCAGTTTCATTCATTTGTACAGATATTCAATCATAAAATTGATATACAAGGTCTCTGACGACGTCAGGGGACAATTAGCGCGGCAGGAGTGTGGTTTTAGTCAGTAAGAGTCTGACACTGTTCGGGCTGCTTCGCTCGCGAGCCAGCCCGTTCGTCCATGAGGATTTCCCACTCCTGCCAAAAAAAAAAAAAAAACCTAACCTAAACTAACCTAACCATCGATTTCTCAGCCTCCAGGAGTGCTAATTTGACCTAGTTTTTTGCACAGTAATTACAGGACAGGCTAGTTCCTGCTATCCCGACTATAGAAATTGACCATCGAGGTTTTATTTTTCGAATACCTACAAATTGTGATTTTTTCAAAAAAAAATTATTTTCAAAATTAGACATCTCAAATTCTACTCGTTAGATTCTTTTGGTTTAAACTCCATAGGACTCCATCAACCCTTACCTGTGTCCCGGTGCATGTTTCGCGTATCCGAGTCCTGGTTTTGGAACAAATTTTCCAAATTTTTCTCAAAAAAACTAGTTTTTTGCCCATTTTCAAAAATTTTTGTTCTAGATAAATTTTTATTTTTATAAAATACGTTAGCCCGTGCGGAGACGCAACTTTTGACACCCCACACGTGAGCCTAGCCCTCACGAAACGTCAAAAAATTCCTGATTGTGTTTTCCGGAAAACGGGTTTTCCACCCCCTGTGTTAAGGCCCTTAAGGCGAAAATTCCGAAATTAGTATAGCTCGCTAGATCTTGCGGGGCCGCGTTTTTTGACACCTCTCCCGTACGTCTAGCGTGCTGGGCACCCTAAATATTCGAAAAATCCTAAAATAAATCTATTAAATTTGGTCGATTTTATCCAGAAAATCCACCTAACTGAACCAGCACCCGAGCGGTCCGCGTTGGTCGCTGAAGCAGCTGGACCGGGAGCTACTCCTGGAGGCCTCGATCGTGCAGGCCTGGGTGACATCACCGAACAGGCCTGCCGACATAAACGACGAGGCAGAGTGGTTCCAGGAGGCCATGTCCGAGATATGTGACGTGGCAATGCCCCGGGTCCAGCCTTCTGCTCGGCGACAGGTGTACTGGTGGTCGCCGGCGCTTACGGCTTTACGCCAAGGGTGTATTGCCGCGCGACGCCGGTACACCAGGTACCGCAGACGGCTCCGTAACCGCACGCCGGAAACGGAAGCCGTCGAGGCGGAGCTATACGAGGGGTACAGAGCGGCGAGGATCGCCCTCCGAACGGAGATCTTGCGGGCCAAGAGATCGGCCCGCGAGGAGTCGCTGGAGACTCTGAACAGAGACCCATGGGGGCGCCCGTACAAAGCGGTGCGGGGGAAACTCCGCCCATGGGCCCCCCCACTGACGCAGAGTCTCCGGCCACAGATCGTGGAGGGCGTGGTGAGCGCTCTGTTCCCCTCGCGAGGGGAACATACTCCTCCGCCTATGGCTCCGTCTCCTGCGGTACCTGACGCGGACCAAGACGACGACGACGATGCTCCCGAGGTGACCGAGGTAGAGCTGAGAGCGGCGGTGCGTAGGCTGAATGCCAAAAACACCGCCCCAGGACCCGATGGCTTTCATGGGAAAGCCTGGGTCCTGGCCTTGCAAGAGGCTCTCGGGCCTCGACTCAGAGGGCTTTTAAGCGCATGCTTAGAGAGGGGCCAGTTTCCACGTCGGTGGAAGACGGGGAAGCTGGTCCTGATCAAGAAGGTGGGGCGCCCTGCGGACTCTCCGTCCGCTTACCGGCCCATTGTGCTGCTCGACGAGGTGGGCAAGCTCTTTGAAAGAGTAATTGCAGACCGCCTCGTCGGGCAGTTGGTGCGGGTGGGGCCGGACCTGGCGGAGAGCCAGTACGGCTTCCGCAGGGGGCGCTCCACGGTGGACGCAGTCATGCGCGTAAGAGCCCTCACGACGGGGGATGCAATGGCCCGGGGTAGGGTCGTCTTGGCGGTGTCTCTGGACATCGCCAATGCCTTCAACACCCTGCCCTGGAGTTGTATAGTGGAGGCACTCCGGTATCACCGGGTGCCGCCCTACCTCCGTCGCGTAGTCGAGGCGTATCTGACGGACAGAGCCGTCATCTACCCCGGTCATCAGGGAGTATGGAACCGGCGAGAGATGTCGTGCGGTGTTCCACAGGGATCGGTCCTGGGGCCGCCCTTGTGGAACATCGGATACGACTGGGTGCTGCGCGCCGACCTCCCCACTGGCGTCAGCGTAGTGTGCTACGCTGACGACACGCTGGTCTTAGCGCAGGGGAGGTCGCACGAGGCGGCGGCCGAACTTATGACACGCGGGGTTGCGACAGTCATAGAGAGGATCCGGCAACTGGGACTCGAGGTGGCATTGCACAAGTCCGAGGCCATGTGTTTTCATGGTCGTCGGAACGCGCCACCGTCGGGTTCCCAGATCACGGTAGGAGGGGTTCGCGTCGGCGTCGAGGGTACGATGAAGTACCTGGGAATCGTCCTCGACAGCCGGTGGAACTTCGTCGAACATTTTCGACGTTTGGCTCCCAGATTGGACAGGGCCGGGGCCGCCTTGAAGCGGCTCCTACCCAATCTGAGGGGGCCAAACGCCTCCTGCCGGAGGCTCTACGCGGGGATCGTGCGGTCCATGGCCCTCTACGTTGAGGCAGCGATCAGCTCGCCTGATGAACGCGTCCCAGAGGGTCATGGCGATCCGCATCATCCGCGGATACCGCACGATCTCCCGTGAGGCGGCGAGCCTCCTTGCCGGACTGTCACCGTGGGATCTGGAGGCAAAAATCCTCGCGCACGTGTACGAGTGGCGCGAGGAGGCCAAACGCCGGGGCGAAACTCCGCTGCCGCGACAACTCGCGGCTCGGCGGACCGAGCTCCAGCAGGATCTCATGGTGACATGGAGAGAGCGACTGTCGCAACCCAGCGCTGGGCACGCCACCATCGAGGCGGTAGTGCCCCTCTTTGAGGAGTGGCTGGAGAGGCGTCACGGCGCCCTCACCTTCCGCCTGACGCAGGTGCTCACCGGACACGGCTGTTTCGGTAAGTACCTGTGTCGGATCAAGGCGGAGGTGACCCCCGGGTGTTTCCATTGCGAGGATCGCCCAGAGGACACGGTGGAGCATACGGTGGAGGTTTGCCCCGCTTGGGCAGAGCACCGCCGTGTCCTCGTGGATGCGATAGGCGGCAGCGACCTCTCGCGCCGTGCCCTGGTTCAGGCCATGGTACGGAGCGAGAGGGAATGGGAAGCCGTCTCCACCTTCTGCGAAGCAGTAATGCTCGCGAAGAGGGAGGCGGCATACGCTAGGGAGACTCGAACACAGCCGAGTCGCCCTAGCGCTCCCAGCCGCAACCGCCGCCTGAGACGCCAGGGGGTTCGGACGCCGCGAGACGATCTCCGGCCACCGTAGACCCGGGCCTGCGGACGGCGAGTAGTGGGTAACTCGCCGTCCGATCAGCACCAGGCCCGAGAGTCGACGGCGCGTAGTGTTCCACGCGTGCCTCAAAGAATTGTCAGCCAAGTTAAGGGGCCTGCCACGGCCGATGCCTGCCCGGGGGTGGAGGATAAATTCGAAAGAGTTACCTCGCCCCCGGGCACTCGAGGCAGGGAGGAACAGGGGTGGGTTTTAGTCAGTAAGAGTCTGACACACCCTTCCGCTCCACCCTAGAGCGGAAGAAGTCATAGGATGATTTCCCACCCCCCAACAAAAAAAAAAAAAAAAAACTGAACCAGCACAAAACAAAACCATCGATTTCTCAGCCTCCAGGAGTGCTAATTTGACCTAGTTTTTTGCACAGTAATTACAGGACAGGCTAGTTCCTGCTATCCCGACTATAGAAATTGACCATCGAGGTTTTATTTTTCGAATACCTACAAATTGTGATTTTTTCAAAAAAAAAATTATTTTCAAAATTAGACATCTCAAATTCTACTCGTTAGATTCTTTTGGTTTAAACTCCATAGGACTCCATCAACCCTTACCTGTGTCCCGGTGCGTGTTTCGCGTATCCGAGTCCTGGTTTTGGAACAAATTTTCCAAATTTTTCTCAAAAAACCTAGTTTTTTGCCCATTTTCAAAAATTTTTGTTCTAGGTAAATTTTTATTGTTATAAAATCCGTTAGCCCGTGCGGAGACGCAACTTTTGACACCCCACACGTGAGCCTAGCTCTCACGAAACGTCAAAAAATTGCCACCCGCCCACCCGGTGGTCTTTTAAAACTGTATACAATAAGACGAAGAGAAAATCGATAAAAAAATTTAAATTGACAAAATAGTTTTTCTATTGATTGACTATTTTAGAATCTTTTCTTAGGACTAGAGTCCTAACGTGTGATTTTGGCGCAATCTATATAGTTGGCTGATCCCCCCTTTACAGGGATTCAGTTAATTATCTTTATATTGTCCCCTGATCTTTGACTCCGACATGATTCGTACGCCGGCCAAGAAGGACGCAGATATGCAGGGCTCTGGAGGCTCGCCGCGATCGGCAGAGAAAGCTGGGACGTCGCTTTCAAGTGTCAGGCGCAGCATTGGGGAATGGGAGGCTGGGAGAGTAGAACCTAAGGCTAAGTCCCCGGCCAACCTAATACCAGCTGCGTCTCAACCAACAACACACAGAATCCCCGGCTCTCTGGTGACGCGCCGGGCCTCTGCGGGCGCTGCAGACCCTGCTAAAAAGGCCGAACCCAGGTACCCCAACCTGACAGCGGAGGCGAGAGCTTGCCTAAATAAGGCGAAGCTGCATTTGGGCAACTCTCGCAATCTCAAAACAGAAATCAAAACGGAGGTGCTTGGGGCCATAAATAGGCTGTACGAGATTGTGAAGGAGTCGGAGAAGAGCAGATCGTCCGCCACACCGCCTGCAATATCGTCGGAAATGGACCCGACCTGCCAACCCACCCCTATTGAGGAACAGAGGGTTCATTTCATTTCATTTATTAATTTCGTGAACACAGGGTACAATGATGTTTTATAAAAAAAATGTTTAGTTCATCCTATGTTCCGCCAAAAGGCATACAAAATAGTGTCAATATTTAAAATTAAATTAATTATAAAAGTACAAAATCTCATACAATACAATGTCAGCAAAATATGAAAATTATCAAAAATGAAGTTAATTATATGAAATAGTACAAAATCGCACGAAAAAGAAAGTACAATGTCAGCAATATTGCTATTGTCAAAGTCAAATTAAGTAATTGAAATAGTACAAAATGTCATGAAAAAAATACAATGTCAGCAAAGTCTAAAATTCTCTTGTTGCCGTTGCCAGCAAGCGGTACCTCCTCATCACGTCCGTTTTTTGAGTTTTTATTTGAATCTGTCATATTTGTTCCCACGAGTATAATAGGAAATATACGTCCACCCAGGCAGAGCCTTTTTACCTGGGTAAGCCTACATACTGCAGAGTGCGGCAGGTGCTCTTCAGGGGAGGCGCTAACGACTGGACTCCCTCCAGCCATTCATCCCCTCGCCACGCCTCGAAACTTAGGATTGGGTGGTTTTTTATCTTAGAGGTGTCCTTCCTCTGGGCCAGGCGGTTAAGCCAAGCCCCCGACGGCGGCATTATACATGCCTCCGTTCGCTGTCCGGCTAACCCGACTCAGCGAACCCGTCGAAAGTTCTCTCCTAGGGATTTCCCTGAAGGAGAGAAACGCCCGCCGCATTGGTGCGCCTGCACCGCTGCGGCATAGTTGCATCCACGCCAATCGACGACCGTCGATCGATCAGGAGCGACCCCTCCTGGTGTCCCTCTTAGTCTGGTCTCTCACTTTGGACCTTTCCGGCATGAGAAACTCTACCGGCGGAGCCCCAAAGATCATTGAGACACGCAAGCCCCACCACGACGACAACGTGGGGACACATTCGGGGGGGGGGGGACCTAACCTAACCTAACCTAACCTATAATTACTTGTTCTTTTATGATATTACTATTTAATGTCAAAGTTCTACTACTATAATTTAATATAGAATTGAATTTCGTAAGAAAATCCTGTCCTAAAATGGCATGTGCCATACACGGCAAGGAATTAAAAACATAAAACTTATGATTAAATAAGTTTCTCTTTATGGATCGGCATGTTTAATTCAATCACATGTTTATATTTAATGGCACAAATTGTTGCGCCGGTGTCAATTAAAAATGAATAGTTATATTTATTTACGTATAATTCTATGCAACAATGACTATTACTTGCAAATACAAACCCGTTATTCACGAAAAAACTTGCTTTGCTCCCCGGTTGAATCGGTTTTTGAGGGCTCATCGTTTTTTAGAACGTGAATATTTGCATCACAACGTTGCGCGTTCCGTTGATTACCTCTGGAGTTGTTATACCTATTATGAGAATTATAGTACGTACCTCGATACTGTTTAGGCTGACCTCGACTATAGTTCTGGGACTGACGACCACGGCCTCGGTAGAAAGTCGTACCACGATGGACGTTAGGCCTGCTAAAATTGTTATGCGTTGAGGCACCTCGAAACTGGCGGGTGGCTCCGGAATATGCTCGATTATGCTGTACTTGAAAATAATTTTGACGTTTTCTATTAAAACTTAAAATATTTTCAGACTGAGACGGTATTGCAATGGTCTCTTCGTCTATAGCTGCTTGCACCGCGTCCTTTAAAGACTCAAATTTTTGTGCAGCTATTATCGTACTGAGTCGTCTATTGCGTAATCCGTCGGCAAAACGTTTAATGGCTTGTTTTTCGTTTAAAGGTTGCAAAATCTTGAGATTTTCCGTTTTGCCCTCGGCTTGCGCTATAGATAAATCCATAAATAGCACAGTTAACTCCTTACCATAATCATTAATTGACCTTTGATCTTGTCACAAAGTTTGAAGTTCACTTTGCAAGGCGACGGAACTCTTTTTAGGCAAAAGAATCATACGCATGTCAGTACCTAAGTAATGCATCAATGGATGGATAATCTGATTTAATTAAGTCTTAATTTTGCTTGTTGAGAGAGACGACTCTTTAATACAAAGTTAACTAAACTTAATTTACACTGTTCGGTTTTTAAAGTAGAGCTAAGTAATCGATACCATCAATTAATTGACAAGTCGTCAATTCCTCATTATTCATTACTGGTAACAAACTCAAGGCTATTTTTAAATTAAACTCCATTTTGGATTCGATATTCGATGTTGTGCCAAATAGTTTACAACTACTCTTTTCAGTTACACGTATAATATATGCAATTTAATACAAAATTCTTGTATTTGGGAACATAACTCAGTAATTTTATTACAATGGGATTTAATTAATGACAAACTTTCGCCACTAAATATCTTATTATCTATTTGTTTTCTAATGCTTGGAAGTAAAACAGAGCTCATGAGCCATAACTTGACATTTCTAAAGAAAATGTAATAACTAGCGTACATAATAACTAATAAAAGGATAATATAGTCGAGTTACTATAGTTCAACGCATTTCCATTGGTTTCCGTTTTTTTTTTTTACGCACAAAACGCACAATTGACACTTCAATTTTACGTTATCTTTACGATATTATCACACATTCGGTTTAAGCGCGAAGCCTTCTTTAGGATGTGGTGGCCCAAGCCCTGGACTTGAACGCCGAAAATCGCGTTCCACACGTCGAACATCTATTTCATTCTGCAGTTCCTCTACGACCACGCCGAGAAAACGAATTCCTCAAAGTTTGACGAGGTATGGTCATCCAAAATTATCATCATCACAATGCTTATCGCAGACAGATGAAATTACAGCTGGTCGGTACTAGCCACATTCAAAGCTCCAATGCCATTCTGGTTTATAATCACTTCATTTCGTTTTGCACTGTTAGAATTTCACATTATAAAGTTTACAAAAATTCTTGAACAAATTTCAATAACGCAACGTACACTTAGCACGAAAGTCTGTACCACACACAGTGCGCCTGCATTGCAACCCGACACCCCATCAACAAACATGGCAGGGTCGCCATGTAATGTTGGGTAATGGAGGAGAATAAAACGCTCTGACTGCTCGTTGACAACTAACTCATTTATTAATAATTGTTGGTATTTAAGTGCACGAGTAACATACATGGTATATGCTAACTTAGAACATAGCTTATACACTACAATTTCACATTATAAAATAACATGACTAATGAAGTAAAATATAGTGAACTCATAACTGTGTAGCTATCCACTACTGAGAGAAATAATCGCCTTCCACTCTAATACTGTAACTAATTCATAACTTAATAAACTTAACTATTGCATCTTAGTGGAAAGTGTTTCTCTATACTTTACTGAACTTTTAAACCTTCACGACAAATCAGTGTACGGAGTTAACTACTACAACCCGTACATTTATGGTCCTTCGAGCCTTCGTGTATATCAGTGCGGTTGTGACTCGAGTAAGGCCACATTGAATACCGGAACAAACTTTTACTACCAGAAGAGCCTTCGGAAACTGGAAGAGTCTTTAACGATAACTAGAAGAGTCTTCAACTACAAGGAACTACAAGGGAGCAACAGCCTATCAAGATGAATAAGCTACCACTACAATAAACCTGTTTTGAAAACATCAAAGCATTATGCAGCAACTATAACAAGGATAGCAAAACAAGAAAAACAAAAGAATACTTGAATAAGCGGCTGTCCTCGTTAGAAGCTCAATGGATGGACTTCAATGCACGGCACACATTGCTGTTGCAAAATTATTTTCAAGTACAGCATAATCGAGCATATTCCGGAGCCACCCGCCAGTTTCGAGGTGCCTCAACGCATAACAATTTTAGCAGGCCTAACGTCCATCGTGGTACGACTTTCTACCGAGGCCGTGGTCGTCAGTCCCAGAACTATAGTCGAGGTCAGCCTAAACAGTATCGAGGTACGTACTATAATTCTCATAATAGGTATAACAACTCCAGAGGTAATCAACGGAACGCGCAACGTTGTGATGCAAATATTCACGTTCTAAAAAACGATGAGCCCTCAAAAACCGATTCAACCGGGGAGCAAAGCAAGTTTTTTCGTGAATAACGGGTTTGTATTTGCAAGTAATAGTCATTGTTGCATAGAATTATACGTAAATAAATATAACTATTCATTTTTAATTGACACCGGCGCAACAATTTGTGCCATTAAATATAAACATGTGATTGAATTAAACATGCCGATCCATAAAGAGAAACTTATTTAATCATAAGTTTTATGTTTTTAATTCCTTGCCGTGTATGGCACATGCCATTTTAGGACAGGATTTTCTTACGAAATTCAATTCTATATTAAATTATAGTAGTAGAACTTTGACATTAAATAGTAATATCATAAAAGAACAAGTAATTTTGCCTTTTAAAACAAATAATACAAGGTTTTGTAGTAATTTAACTTTGCCGCCGAGGTCTGAATCAATTCATTATATACCTACTAACATTACCGAAGAGTGTCTTGTTTGTTCGTCAGAATTACGAACGGGCATATTCATTGCTAGCGTAATTGTTAAACCTATAAATGGTTTGATACCTATTTTAATTCTGAAGACAAATGAAACTGAGGAACACATTGACACTATTGAACCAACTTTACATATAATCAGTGACTACAATTTATGTACTTTTGAACAGTGTAGAAATCTTAATGCAGACCGTGTTAAAAAATTATTTAGCTTATTAAATTTAAATCATTTGAACGACGAAGAGCAAATCACGATTGAAAATATATGTGCGAAATTTTCCGATATATTTCTATTGCCTGGTGATAAGTTAACGACAACAAACACTTACAAACATCAAATTAGTTTACAACCCGATGCTCAACCAGTTTTTAGTAAACCGTACAGAATACCATACTCACAAAAACATGAAGTTACAGATTAGTAACATGTTACGGGAAGGTATAATTGAACCATGTCAATATGAATGGTCAAGCCCATTGTTATTGGTGCCTAAAAAGATAGATAATACGGGTAAAAAGAATTGGCGTTTGGTAATCGATTATAGGAAATTAAATAACTGTATACAAGATGACAAATTCCCTCTCCCAAATATAACTGAAATATTGGATTCCCTTTCGGGTTCTGTATACTTTTCTACACTTGACCTTTCCAGTGGATATTACCAATGTGACCTTGACCCCAAAAGTCGGAAATATACAGCATTCTGTTCTGGACAGTTTAAAGTTCCGGGTAGCGTAGATAAAAGTACTGCTTCAGAATCAGGACAATACCTTACCAGATGACGAGAATGCCAATGGGCTTAATTAAAAACAAGCCCTAATGCGTTTTCAAAAATGATGACAGTAGCAATGTCAGGTCTGACTTACGAAAAGTGCTTGGTTTATTTAGATGACCTTATTGTTTTTGGAAATTCTCTACAAAGCCACACCAAAAATCTCATAGATGTTTTTACTAGATTGCGTCAGGTAAATTTAAAGTTAAATCCTCATAAATGTAACTTTCTTAAAAAGGATATATTGTATTTAGGACATGTTATATCGAGCGAAGGTGTTTTGCCCGATCCAGAGAAAATACGTGCTTTAAGTAACTGGCCAGTTCCGAAAAATAAAGAAGAATTAATTAGATTTGTCGCATTCGCAAACTATTACACAAAATTTATTAAAAACTTTGCCAAAATAGCGTATCCATTAACACAGCTAACAAAGAAAAATGCACTATTCATTTGGGATCGAGAATGCCAAACAGCTTTTATCACTTTAAAGTCTATAATTTCGAGCCCACCTATACTTCAATACCCTAATTTTTCAAGTAACTGTAAATTCATACTACAAACTGATGCTTCCAAAAATTTATTGGGCGCAGTTTTGTGCAACTACAACGGAAAATCAATAGCATTCGCGATTAGAAATTTAAATAAGGCCGAAATTAACTATCCAACTGTGGAAAAAGAACTGTTAGCGATAGTATGGGCAGTTAAACATTTCCGCCCCTATTTATACGGCCGTACATTTGTAATTGAAACCGACCATAAGCCACTTATTTATTTATTTGGCATGCGAGACCCATCTAGTCGCCTTATGAAGTTCAGACTTCTACTTGAGTACGATTTTGTCGTAGAATATATCAAAGGATCTACAAATATTCCAGCTGATTCAATGTCACGATTACCTATCACATCAACGGACTTAAAAAATATGCATGAAAGTAGGTATAATCACGGTTATGACGCGTTCGCAACATAAAAAAGCGATTGAGTCGCAACATTCTCCAAGTGCTATGGGTTCTATTGACGATTGGCCTGCGCAACCAAGAGTCGTGGAGATCCATAGTAGATCGAGGATGTCTGTAGAACTTAAATTTATAGAAAATAACGAGTTAAATAACCTACGTAGGTCTAATGAGATAGAAATAGAAAATAATGTATTTTGTTTTTCGTCATCGAGAATGACGTTATTTATAAATCCAGTTTCCCAATCGCAATTGACGCCAGCCGCATTTGTGAGGGAACTGAAATATTTTTGTGAAAAAATTAACGTGCACGAATTAGTTTATCTAAGAATTCAAATATACGATGAATTTATTAAAAAAGTAATCACAGAAATGAAATCGTATAGAAACTGGGCCGGCCCGCGGTTGTGTATTCTAAATAACATAAGAATAATTCATAATAAAGACGACCGAAAAGTAATATTGAATGATTTTCATCTTCTACCAACAAGTGGCCACGCTGGTATAAGACGAATGTATAACAATATCAAGAAATATTACTATTGGCCTTGTCTTGAAAGAGACGTAAAAGAATTTATCAGGAAATGTGATAAGTGTCAAAAACAAAAACATGCTACTCATTATGTTAGAGAGCCGTTGTTTGTTACAACAACAGCCAATTCGGCGATGGAAAAAGTTTATCTGGACATAGTAGGACCCTTAGATCGCGACAATGATAATAATTTATATATTTTAACTATCCAATGTGAGTTAAGTAAATATGTAGAAGCTTATCCTATGAAAACGAAAAGTTCTGAGGAGTTAGCGAAAAATTTTGTTAATAATTTTATACTCAGATTTGGTATCCCCGCCAGAGTAGCTACTGATAGAGGCGCTGAATTTTTGTCATCAATTTTCAAAAAAACATGTAAACTTCTCAATATAACAACTTTAAACTCAACTGCATACCATCACGAAATTATAGGTTCTCTGGAGAACTTTCATAAAAGTTTGGGTAATTTTCTAAGAATTCAAACGAATAACCATCCGAGTTCATGGAGTACATGGCTACCCTTTTGGTGTTTTGCCTATAATACCTCCGTTAACACCGCAACTAAATTTACGCCTTTCGAACTTGTATTCGGAAAAAGATGCAATATACCATCCAATTTAAGCCAAAAAACAGTAAATCCTCTTTATAACTATGAAAATTATCCCTTACAATTGAAATACAGATTGCAAACATCGCAAAAGGATGCGTATGATAATTTATTGGAAAGTAAATCATTAAGAAAACAAAGGCACGATCTAAAGTGTAATCCTATCTACACTAATATTATAAAGAGGAAAACTTTGTTTGTTTGTTTGTTTGTTTGGTTGTAATGAATAAGCTCAAAAACTACTGGACCGATTTTAAAAATTCTTTCACCATTCGAAAGCTACGTTATCCACGAGTAACATAGACTATATTTTATTTTGGAAAAAAATAGGGTTCCGTAAGATATTTGGATTTTTCGGACACAAACTGAAAAAAATCAACCAAAGAAGTTACTTATTTTGCGTACGCTGCCTAAACTACAAAAGATAGAACCATAAAATGTTGTAATTAATTGTAGATCTAATAAATATCTACAAAAAAGTCCGCGACACACTATACCTATCTATGTCGAGTGAGGCACAACAACCACATTTTTATTTAAAAATCTTGAATTTTTTTTTGGACTACATTTAAACGCGTTTATTTTACTCATGCTATTAATCCTTATCAAAATAAATTATTTCATCAATAAGTACAGTTTATGTTGATAATATTTGGTCTTTGAATGATTAAAATTGGACGTTTGGTTTTGAAGTTGTGGTGAAATTAAAATATTACGATTTCTGCTGCACGGCCCGTTGCGAAGTGGGCGTCACCAAGGCCAGGGGTGCGCGTGCGGGAGAGGGGTGTTTAAGGCTCAATTACACGTTCCGATTTCAAGGGACCCAATTTAGGAACAAACTAACTAGGAAGCAGGAAGCGAGCAATTACACTATCCTAAATTGAACTCCTAAGTCGGCAGTGTTGCCAACTCTTACAAATTCGAGTCCCTAAACAGAATATCAAAAGTCGCTCTAAAGTCTCTTAAAAACTGATTCTACCAGGAGCAGACTTAAAAATAAAAAGAGCGCACTCAGATTTTTTTTCTGGGAAAGGGACTTTGTGAAATTTAATTCCATTGGGGAAACACTTTAAGCGAAGCTTAGTTGTCACAGTGTCCAAAAAAACTAAGGGAGTTGTTTGTAGTCATACTTTTATTTTGTCAACCATCGGAACCATTGAAGTTATGGGATACTTTCAAAGATCAGTTCTGTGAAGATATTAGACATCGGATCAGACAACAGAATCAGGATAACACTTTACCCTTCACTGAAGTCATTTATAATGAAGGATTAATTGAAATTGAAAACAAACTTCTAGAATTAAACGACAAAAATTTAAGTGATTTTGGATTACCTTCTCCCGTAATCTAAAATCACTTAAATTTTTTTTCGTACCCAGAATAATACTATTGACACAATGGTACAACAGTATAACAGAAATGATCTAACAGCGTTTGTTAATGACAATGTGCCCAAATTAGTACCGGATCAAAGACATGCTTATGAGACTATTGTGGACAGAGTGAACAATAACATGGGGAGATTATTTTTTTTGGACGCACCAGGAGGCACTGGAAAGACTTTTCTCGCAAATTTGATACTTTCTAAGATACGGCAATCAGGGAAGATAGCGATTGCAGTTGCTTCGTCAGGAATTGCTGCAACTCTCTTGAACGAAGGAAAAACTGCTCACTCTACGTTTAAACTCCCGCTATCCGTATCTTTAGATCAACGGTCTACATGCTCTATTCGGAAAAATGGGCCTCTTGGTAAGTTGCTGCAAGACGCGTCGTTGGTAATATGGGATGAATGCACCATGAGTCATAGAGCTCATGTGGAGGCCGTGGACCGTACTTTAAGAGACCTCCGAAGCTCTGCTGATGTCATGGGTGGTATCACTTTTGTATTTGCTGGAGATTTCCGACAAACGCTTCCAGTCGTCAACAGAGGTACGCGAGCAGATATTATGAAGGCATGTTTAAAATCATCTCACCTTTGGACATCTGTACAACATTTGAATTTGCGCACCAATTTGAGAGCTCATCTACATGGAAATATGCATAGCAACTTTCCACAACAGCTGCTGAAACTTGGAGAAGGAATTTTTCCATCTTTAAATTTGGGCACCGATTATGCGGTTACTTTGGATGAGTCTCTAGGCCAAATAGTCCATAATTTAGATAGTCTGATAGATGCTATATATCCTGACATCGAAAACTTAGATCAAAATGATTTTCGTTGGCTGTGTGGTAGAGCAATAGTTTCTCCCAGGAATGAAACAGTCAACGAAATAAACAATTTAATTATGCAGAAAGTACCGGGTGAAGTTAAGTGCTATAAATCCATAGACACCGTCACTAACATCGAGGACGCAGTGCACTACCCCCAGGAATTTTTAAATTCCCTGAACCCCGCTGGGCTACCACCTCATGAACTATCGTTAAAAGTTGGCACACCGATAATGCTTCTCAGAAATTTGAGCCCCCCCAACATGTGCAATGGTACGAGACTTCTTATCAAGGAGCTAAAAGATAATTTAATAGTAGCGAAGATTATCACCGGCCCTGCAGCTGGTGAATTAGCTCATATACCAAGAATACCCATGATCCCTACTGATTTGCCAATACCTTTCAAAAGGCTCCAATTTCCAGTAAAAATTTCTTTCGCAATAACGATAAACAAATCACAAGGCCAAACATTCAAATTAGTAGGAATTGATTTACGAAAAGAATGTTTTACGCATGGGCAACTTTACGTTGCCCTATCACGGGTCGGGGCTCCCGACCATCAGTATATTTTGTTAGCTGAAAATAATTTAACGTCAAATGTTGTTTATAGAGAAGCTCTACAATAATTTAGTTATGTATCCTAAAACAACAGGTTGCACTGCGGGACTGCAGGCAGAAGTGAACACTTTTGCCGGGAGCAAGACTTAGTTAGCGCTTTGCGGGCGGTCCTTTAGTTAGTTCTAATAGAGATATATTTAGTATCGGCTGTGCACCCGTGCGAAGCCGGGGCGCGTCGCTAGTTACGTATAAACAAAATGACTTGGTACTAGTGAAAAACGAGACTGGAAACAAACTCGTTATCAAAGATGTTCCGCCAAATGTTGAAATATTGAAAGATAATGGAAAAAAAGATAAAGTTCATGAGAATAGGCCAAACGAGCCGAATTATTAGAAATATAGATAAGGACGACCCGGCGATCGGAGAACAATAGGCCGCATTCCTGAGTCGGTTTTTTGTGCATCTTTTAGCAAGTCATTAGTGCTACGTGTGAATATAGCTAATAAATAAGTAAAACGATTGACTTTACGGTGAACTGTGAGTGCTTCGAAACTATCATAACAAGAAGAATATCTTAATAACTATACATAACAATGAGTGTTACGTTAACTAGTGAACAGCAACAGTTAGTTAACTCATTAGAAGATATTTTTTTACTGTTACAAAGGACACAAAGTAATTTAAAGAAATGCCCGAAGCAAAGATTATCAAGAGGTTATATTGAAACTAAGTTGCAAACCATCGAAGGATATTGGCGAACGTTTAATACTACACATCAAGACTTAGTGAAATGTACACCTAAGTGTAAGCGAATTGATGTTCCATATTTCGCCAACGAAGATTATTTTTTGGTAGAAGATTTATACTCATGTTTATTAGGTGATTTGAAGGATACGTTGTCGATGCTTTCGAAATCTACAGACAAACAGACACAAGCATGTGACGCCTCGTCGCCACCACGGATTAATTTACCACGTATCGAGTTACCTACTTTTAACGGGAGTTACGATGACTGGCCTATGTTTCGAGATATGTTCACGTCGTTGGTACACAACAACACGTCTTTATGTAACGTGGAAAGGTTACATTACCTGAAGTTGAGCCTGGTTGGTGAACCTAAAGAATTGTTAAAGCATATTAATATCACTGATATTAATTATGAACAGGCATGGAGTACACTGTCACAACGGTATGGAAACAAACGTTTAATAATTCATTCTCTACTCCAGAAGTTATTTAATCAAAAGAAAATTACCACTCCATCGGCTATCCAAATAAAGAGTTTATTAGATACAACCTCTCAGTGCTTAAATAACTTGAAGAATCAAGAAATACCTGTCGAGTCCTGGGATCAGCTGATTATATACATAGTTGTACAAAAATTAGATGTCGATACACACACGGCCTGGGAAGGAGATTCTTACAAGGAAAACTCTGACAAACTACCATCTTGGGAAGAATTAAAGGCTTTCCTGGAAACAAAATATCGGACACTGGAGATGGTTAACTCTACTGCTAAAAGGGAGCAGACGAATGTTAAGGCGAAGTCATTCCATTCCACATCACCGGAAGAGAAAACAGTTACATCACCGACCAAGTCATGCAGTATGTGTAAAGCGGAGCACCCTTTGTGTCACTGCAAAGAATTTTGTAAGTTACTACCGAATGAACGCAATGAGTTTATTAAGAAAAACAATTTATGCTTCAATTGTCTGACGTCAGGACATTCTGTCAAGAGATGCCGCAATCGAATGTCCTGCCGAAGATGCAACCGCCGCCATCATACATTGTTACATCAACCCAGCAGCGGTCAGTCAGACAATGTGAAAACAAATCATAGTCAAATAGAGGAAAAACAACAGAAAGCGGAACACTGCGACAATCCTGAGTTGGCATTATCTACCCACTTTGTCTCAGAGAAGTCAACAGTGTTGCTTGCCACAGCATTGGTGCAGGTCAGAGATGAAGATGGACATAGTACAATATTGCGAGCGCTGGTAGACCAGGGCTCGCAAGCAAACTTTATTTCTGAACGAGCAGCGCAACTGTTAAAGGTCAAGAGATCGCAAATAAAGGGAACAATCACTGGTGTTGGAACAACACAGACTACAGTCAATCACGTGACCCAAGTCGAGCTTCATTCGAGATATGATAGTGACGTCAAGATTACTATCAATGCCTATGTAATGCCAACGCGATTAATATCACACTTGCCATCTGAAACAATTACTGGTACAATGCACACCTGGCCGCACTTAAAAGGACTCACCCTGGCAGACCCGAGCTTCCATTCACCAGGGCGAGTAGACATGCTGTTGGGCGTAGAAGTTTGTGCTCAAATTTTAAAGGCTGAGATAATCAAAGGTCCACCTGGCTCCCCATGTGCCCAAAATACAAGCTTGGGTTGGATCTTATTTGGAAAGATACAAACAAAAACTTCAGAACAACAAATACTAGTAATAATAATAATAATAATTAAATTATTTATTCGAGCAACACAACTCATAGTATTAGTAACATTTTGACTTATATCTATGTTAGTAAACTAAATTATATACAATCAATGAAATTAACCTAACACAAATATGGCACATCGTTACTATGCTGCAAGTCCAGCAGAAATCTTGCAGCACCGGTTAACGATCGCGCAATCCAGTCGGCCAGAGATCATTTTTAGGATGCTGTTGGTGCCACCCCGCACCCTGCGTACCAGGGATGCGCATCTCTTACGCATTACTGTATAAAAGCAATCTACGCGGGCTTCAGCAAACATCCCTGAAGCACTACAGTAACGCGGCAACCCCATCAGCACCCTAAACGCATTATTATATTGGACTCGGAGGGCGCTGTATGCCTTTAGTGTAAAATGAGCCCACAGGCTACACGCGTAGAATGAAGTACAATATGCACGGAATAATGCGACTTTGACTTCACTCGAACAGCGTGCAAACCTGCGAGCTATCATGTTAGCACGTACAGACAGCGCCCTTCGCTCCCGTTCAATGTCATTATCATCCCTGAGGTCGGCAGTCAGATTGTGCCCTAGATACTTAAATTGCTTTACTCTCTATAGAGGAACATCGTTCAGTTTAATGGTCGGCATCTCAATAGGTACACTACTGCTGCCGGCCTCAAAGACCATAACTTCACTCTTTTTCACATTATACACAAGTCCATGTTGTAATACATATCTTTCGCAAATCCGCAACAGCTTGCTGAGGCCACAGGGCGACGCACTCAGCAGCACCATGTCGTCCGCATAGCTTATATTATTTAAGCACACTCCATCTATATAGCAACCTACCCTGGTGCTGCTGAGCTCCCCAATCAGCTCATTCACATACAGGTTGAAGAGCAATGGCGACGTCAACCCTCCTTGTCTCACTCCGCACTCCAACCCATACGCGTCAGATCTGACCCCTGCCCATCTGACACTATTGACCTGGTTTCCATACCAGAACTTGATGATATTAATAAGTTCTCTTGGTAGTTTAGCATCATCTAACTTTTTCCAAAGTATTTCATATGAAACCAGGTCAAAAGCCCTCGAGAGGTCGAGAAAACCAGCGTATACGGACGTTTTCCGATCCGTATAATATTTGACAGTCTGCTTAAGACACAAAATAGCACTATCCGTAGACAATCCGGGCCTAAAACCGAATTGGTTGTCATGTGGTCTTATATATTTATTTAATTGCGTGTTAAGCAGACCGTCAAATATCTTCGAGATAATTGTCGCCAATGATATAGGCCTATAGTTATTCTTATCGGCTATATCGCCAGTTTTATTTTTAACTACAGGTACTACCAGCGTTCCCAACATCTCGACCGGCAGATATGCATGACTCATGCACAATGCGAACAACATGGACAATGTCCTGGGCAGATGGGGACCCGCGTATCGCAGGTGCTCAATGCTGAGGCCATCATGGCCGGGTGACTTTCCTCTAGACATTGATGAAATTGTTTTTTCAATATCTTTGGCGCTAAACCTGGTTTCAAGTTCCATTCCAGACCCAACATCGAGCACCCATGACGGCGGCCCCAGCGGCGACTTTACACTGAAGTGATTCATAAAGATATTCGCAATCTCTTTTGAATCACTTGCTCCGTCGATACACACAGGGAGCCCGGGTCTTTTATTCAACCTATTTGTGGCTTTCCAGAATGATTTAAAATCTTTTTGTGAGTGATGTGAAGCGAGCATGTCCATTTTAATCTGATTTTCATTATTTTGACACCACTTTAATCTGGATTTAAACTTTCTTTTGGAATCACACTTCTCCTTATATATTAGACCGGCAGCTGGTTTACCATACCACACCCAAGTTAGAAATTTGTGTCTGGCCTCCCTGTGTGCCCCGCTTACATGTTTATTCCAGCCGACTACACTACGCTTTCGCTTAAACGTTTTATTTTCCCGGCCGATAACTGCTGATTCGCTCAAAGCAACAACAATGTCATGATACATTCTATCAATGACAGGCCTATGCTCTAATATGTTACAACTTTTATCAGCACACTGCTGCAGCTCCTGCGGAAAATCGACGAGTTTTAACTTATCGTGACACACCCTCCCGTATTCCTTGATCTGTTCGGGGCTTCTGTCACCCCACACTACTTTATTTTGTGTATAGACACAATCACTAGTTTTTTGTAAGATAATGTCTAAATTACACTCTACAAACACAGGAAAGTGGTCCGACCATAAAACATCATAATGCACATACACCCCCACTACTGAACACAGAGCCGCTTTGGTCACAACACAATGATCTAACCAGCGTTTAGAGCCGTGGGCCTCGCTTATAAAAGTGTATGTACTTGACGTAACACCTAACCATTCCGTATCAACACACGTCCATTGTTGCTCGGAACAAAAATGACTTAGTTCATTGAAAAATCCTTCCGTAGGATGCGCATTAAAATCCCCTAATATATATACACTTTCAATATTACTACTGTCTATAATAGCACTCACCGTACTGATAGTGTTCGTGAAATCAGGCAAGTTTGTAGGCGTGTCCGTTGGCATGTACACACTTATCACTAAGATTGACTTTTTGTCCAGCACTATTTGTATTGCACATAAACGCGGATTATCACACTTAGTAACCGACACGTTTCGAAAAACACTACGCCGCCATAAAATGGCCACCCCGCCGTATGGTCTACCCTTCAGCATACCTGAGGCAGTATCAACGGCCGACGTCCCCGTACACCCGAAGTCACCGTCCACTCCATTCAGGTATGACAACTCTTCCGGCAGCAGCCACGTCTCCTGAAGGGCAATCAAGTCAGCAGTCCGACATAAACGTCGAATATCAACAAGTGAACGCTTGATATTCTTACAGTTGAATGATACAAATGTGTAGGGTTTATTAACATGCATCATCATCATCATTCTCCTGCCCTTATCCCAATTTATTTGGGGTCGGCGCAACATGTCTTTTTCTTCCATACTCCTCTATTAGTCGTCATCTCTGTAGTCACCCCCTTTTTACCCATATCCTCTTTCACACACTCCAACCATCGTTTCTTTGGCCTTCCCCTACTCTTATAGCCATCCACATCCATACACAAGGTTTATTAACATGCATTTTTACTTAATTTAGCGCCGTTAACAGAACTACGCGCTCTGTTCACATTCTTTGGCTTAAAATGCACAAATCGTCTGAAAATTATTCCCTGCGGCCATAAGTCATTACTCAGAAACATACATAATTTTCTTTCTGATACAAAAAACTTATATGCATTATATTTAGTCTCTCTTGTAATGAAGATCTTTTCTAATTGAACTTGTTCACTCGTTCTATCAAAGATATAACTAGTAATATCGTTTTCTAACGTCTCCTTATGCACGTTGGTAATAAAAATCGGAATTTTCCGGTCGGCTGACTTGAAATTTCCTTGTTCCGTTGATGTACCAATTTTACCAATTAAACGGTTCTTAGATTTGGACTTGTATTGTACTAGCTTCCAATCATTTTCTTTTCCATTTTGCTCCCTCATAGCTAACGTAGCAACTGACGGCGCTTGTTTACGTGTATTGGCCGATCCGCACATCTGTTCACTCGTCGCCTTATCAGTAGATCGCAGTGACGTCAGATCTAACGGCACATCGGGCGAGCCCCGAGAGCTCAACGTCACTTTTGTACTACTCACTGATTCTGCAACTACCTCCGCAAAAGAAATCTTCACATTATTCTGCTCTTTCTCGGTTTGAGAGAATTCCTCTATGCTCGTGCAACTGGATTTATCATCCTCTGGATCTTGCATGATGTGACTATCTGATATATCAATAGGGTCACTTTCAATATTTCCCCCTCTCTTCATGTTGACCTTACTACTGGAGAAAGATGATGGGGAGAATTTTGTATCCTGGAATTCTTTCCTGAGATTCACTAAATGCTCCAGAGTAGCGTACGTATCCTTCATAGTTTTAATCTCGGCTTGCACTAACATCAAATCCTTGAGTAGTTTTGACACATCGAGGTGATCGAAGGTAATGGGTGGCAACATTTCCAGGTTACGAGCCACAAAAACAGGCATTACATCCAGGTCGGTGACTTTGAACAGGTGGATGATGTCGTTTAAGATGCGATTTTCTTTTCCCTGTCCTTTACGAACTGTTTTTCTCTTATCAGACGGTAGCGATTCAAACAGTAACGAATACGAGTTTTGTATCTGCTCACTTGTAAACGTTGCAACACATATTCGCACTAAGCTGTCCTCGTCTATAATAGATATTTTATTTTGCACATAAGCTAACATTTCATCAATCACCATATTACAATTAATACATTTCAATGTAGACGTCATTTTTGCAGCACAATCACCGCAGTTCGAACAAACACGTCACACTCGAGTGCGCGCGCGCGACGACTGATGCATCATAAGCTTGATCTAGATGAAATTTTGAAATCTATGTGGGAGGTTGAAACAGACGCACAAAGAAAACTTACCAAAGAAGAAGAAGAGTGTGAGAGGGCATATAAAGAGACATACAGAAGAAATAGTGAAGGGCGTTACATAGTCAAGCTGCCATTTACAACAGAAAACCCACAATCACCGCATGGTAATACGAAAGAAGGGGCTATAAATAGATTATTTCACTTGGAAAGACGTTTTATGAAGAATGATGATCTGAGAAAGGAGTATACTAAGGCAATTAATGAATACAAGGAAAGAAAACACATGGAGGAAGTTCCAAGTGATGAAAGTAACAAGCCAGCTGTATATCTACCCCACCATGCAGTGGTAAAGGATGAAAGTGAGACTACAAAGGTCAGGCCAGTGTTTGACGCCTCTCACAGAGGCTCAAATAACATAGCACTCAACGATGAGTTGCTGGTTGGACCGCAGCTTCAGGAAGATATGAGATCACTTGTCATGAGATGGCGCCTGAAAAAGATAGCATTTGTTGCCGACATTCAGAAGATGTATCGACAAATACTCGTTTCGAAAGAGGACGCAGATTATCAAAGAATTATCTGGCGTAACAGCCCTAATGAACCTGTGAAAGAATACCGGCTTCTGCGAGTCACCTTTGGCACGGCATGTGCACCATACCTTGCCGTCAAGACTCTACACCAGGTGGCGAACGATGAAGGCCAGAATCATCCTGAAGCAGCAGACACTATTAGACGAGACTTTTACATGGATGATTTAATGTCAAGTCAAGATACGGTTCCCGAGGCAGTTGGTGTAGCTAAGGACGTGAAGGCGATTCTTGAGAGAGGTGGTTTCATCCTACAAAAATGGGCGTCGAACAATTCAGAATTCCTTAGAGGATTTCATCCAGCTGAGCTCAGTTCTCATGTTAACATCGATATCAATTTAGACGGCTTGATTAAAACACTGGGTTTATCCTGGAATATGGGAGAAGATGTAATTAAATACAACCTTAAGCTGCCACCCTTATCAGAAACTGTCACCAAGAGAAAAATACTGGCCGAGGTTCAACGACTTTTTGATCCTCTGGGATGGTTAGCTCCAGCCCTGGTACCTGCAAAGATACTGATCCAGAAATTATGGCTTCAACGTGTCCATTGGTATGAAGAACTCTCACCTGAAACAAAAAACGAATGTTTAAATATTAGACACAGTTTTGAAGATATTAAATTCATGAAATTAAAGAGATGGCTATTTACGACCCAAGAAACGTTGAAAAAGGTTACTATTCACGGGTATTGTGACGCTTCAACTAAGGCATATGGAGCTGTTGCTTACCTGAGGGTTCGAGGAGTCAACGGAGACTATCAGACAGGAATAATCGCTGCCAAGACAAAGGTCGCTCCTATCAAGGCATTATCCCTTCCACGGCTGGAATTGTGCGGTGCAGTTCTCCTGTCAAAGTTACTAAAGCACGTAAGTGAGGCGACGCGCATCCCAAAAAGTCAGATATGTTGTTGGACTGATTCCACGATAGTGTTGTCCTGGCTGCAAGGAGATCCCAATAGATGGCACACATTCGTAAGAAATCGAGTAATAACCATACTTGACAATGTTGGAAACCAATGGTACCACATACAGTCACAACAAAATCCAGCTGATGTTGCATCGAGAGGAATGTTGGCTTCTGAATTAAGAAAATATGCAATCTGGTGGCACGGTCCGGAACACCTGAAACAAGAAAAAATACACATGGAAACATTAATAAATAAAGAAACTGACTTAGAAAGAAGAAAACCCATTAATACTTACCTCACAAGAGAAAGCGAAGAAAATTCATTGTACAGAAAAATGGAATTTTTCGAAGACTTACCGGAATTACTGAAGACTATCACGTATGCTAAAAGATTTCTAAGATTCAGACAAAGTCAACCTGTACATTCGCCGATCACTACAGATGAACTCGAAGACTCGCTGCAGACCGGCATAAAAATCATACAAGATGTTGTATCTCAAGAAGACATTAGAGACCTAATAGAAAGGAATCACGTAAGAAATACAAGTCGTTTGAAAGCCCTTAGTCCATATCTGGATGCTAAAATGATACTCAGGGTGGGCGGAAGACTACAAAACGCTTATTATTTAGAACACGACCGTCTGCATCCTATAGTCTTAGATGACAAAAATCCACTCGCCGCCTTACTAATTGCTGATGCTCACAAAAAGACGTTGCACGGAGGAGTACAACTGATGCTAAATTACCTGAGGTCAAGATACTGGATTCTGAAAGTTAAGGGTTTAGTAAAGACATACCTTCATAAATGTTTTGTTTGTGCAAAGTTGAATGCCCGATCTCAGACGCAACTAATGGGCGAATTACCGAAGGTGCGAGTAACCCCTGCACGGCCGTTCCTACACAGTGGCGTTGATTTTGCAGGCCCTTATGATGTCCTTATGTCCAAAGGCAGAGGTGCAAAAACCAACAAATCCTACATCGCTATCTTCATATGTATGTCGACGAAGGCAATTCATTTGGAGCTTGTGGGAGATTTGACATCGGAAGCCTTTATCGCAGCTTTTCGGCGCTTTGTGTCACGTCGGGGAAAATGTAGTGATTTGTGGAGTGACCAGGGACGTAATTTCGTCGGAGCAAACAAGTCACTTGCAGAGGCGTTCAAGGAAGCGAACTTTGAGTTTGGAGATCACATGTCCAATCTACTCACAGCAGACGGCACCCAGTGGCACTTCATACCTGCATATAGCCCAAATTTTGGAGGCCTCTGGGAAGCCGGAGTAAAGTCAATGAAGTTCCACCTCAAACGCATCATGAATACGAATTTGACATACGAAGAGATGACCACCGTATTATGTCAAGTTGAAGCATGTCTTAATTCTCGTCCTATTTGCCCACTTATTGAATCAGACTTAAACAACTTGGATGTACTTACGCCAGGCCACTTCCTCATTGGAGAGTCTCCAATTACTATACCCGCACCGAGCCTGAAAGATATCTCCCAATCAAGCTTATCACGGTGGCAACACTGTCAACGCGTATTGTCGAACTTTTGGCATCGCTGGCAGTGCGAGTATCTCTCCAGACTTCAACAAAGACCAAAGTGGCAAAAAACGCAAAAAGAGTTTGACATAGGCCAGATTGTTCTTATTAAAACAGAAGGATTTCCACCTGGCAAATGGCCTTTAGGACGGATTGTGGACAAACACCCAGGTTCTGATGGAGTCACTAGGGTTTATAGCGTAAAGATTGGTACGAATACTGTAAGAAGATCAATATCCAAACTCTGTTTTCTACCAATCGACAATCGTTAAAATAATGATAATAATATGTTAAGTGTAATAATTATGTAATTTTTTTCTCTTAAAGTTCGTTAACTTTATGGTATATTATATTTTCATAAATGCAGCGTTAATAACAGTTTTTTGAAAGACTCCCAATTTGTTTTGTAACATAAACTTATGTTGTAGTCTATCTGGAGCTTCATATGTTTATCTGATAGTTATATATTAATTCATTTTTGATGAACATAATGTCTGCATGATTTATTTTGTTTACTGATTTAATTTTACTTTTATGTTTAAAATACAATTGTAAAAGGAATTAAAAATCCCTTTTGGTGGGCGGTATGTTCGGTACATATATATAATCGTCTGTCTTGCTCATTAAAGTAGTTCGGAATAAAGCATCATACAGTAAAGACGTGTCTGTTTTTTTTTTTTTTTTTTTTTATAATTACGATACTTTTAATCATAATAGGTAATTAGCAGAGCTTAAAATTATTCCATTACTGCATTAACATTATAAAATACCGTCGGTCAGTCGCGTCACCAGTGTAAGAGCATCTTTCACTTTGTGCTATTATATTATAGATACGTTACACTAAATATTGAACATGTTACATCGAGTTACTTCGATTCGATAGCTCAGCATATCATTATTATCAAATTGTTTGATTGATTACGTATTGCGTATAAACTATGATAGCTAAGCTATCAAATGCTACAAACTACGCGTTTTTAACTGGAAATATTGGTATCAATTATATCTAATTATACATTACATGTCAAAAAGGAATACTCATTTGGCTGTGAAAGAGGCCCTTAAATCATAATAATGACAGTTACAACAGAAACACATCCTTGTGACTTATCAGATAAGAAACAATAAATTAAAATGGAATTAACATGTCACGGCTAGCAAGGTTTCTCGTTTCTCTATGGTAGAGTGAATAGTGACTTACAGAATTCTGGCTTCTTCAAGTCGCACCAGTATATCACTTACAGTGGTTTGTACGCACATTTATTTTAGAAGAAAATAAAGTAGAATAATTGCATAAAATATTTTTCAAAATTCATTCAATAGACAGTGTTTATGAGATTCTTGTGCATACAAACCGCAAATAATTGGACCCTTTCCATTTTGACTAGTCCAAAGGCAGAAACTTATCATGCTACTGTAAAAATAAATGTAGAAGTCTGTTTGGTTGTCTGGTAATCAATAATGCCTCAACGGCTGAGAACGGACATTTGGCACACGGGTAGACCTTGACCTGAATTACTGCTTTTTATTCCGGTATTGTTCCATTGGGATAATTTTGGACTTACACACACAAAAACACAATAAATTTACAGCTTAATAAGCTAATCGGTTGTTTATTTTTTACTGTGACAACTCTAGAATCTAGCTAGGTTTTAGGCATAAACCAGCGAAGTATTCACTAGGCAGTTTAGTTGCCAGCTAAATATATTCCAATTTTTTTTTAACAAAAATGTAACATCTTCGTTCATATAAACCTTGAAATTAATTTATAACAACTATATTTGCGAGGGATTTTGGATTTCAGTACGAAACGACAATTTTATTAACAGAAGCCAGAAAGAGGATTAAAACGCGAAAAAATTCACATTCATCTACAGTTTCTACCGATGGACTTAGCCAAATCACACGAGTAAATTAACTGTATAATTTAAAGTACAAAATGTGGATTCAAAAATAATTTTCTGTTAAATATAATGGCTGACAATACCCTATCAAAGGATATGTTGGAGTGAATAAGGTTCAATATTGATTGTAGGACTTCGTAAAAAAAACAGACACGTCTTTACTGTATGATGCTTTATTCCGAACTACTTTAATGAGCAAGACAGACGATTATATATATGTACCGAACATACCGCCCACCAAAAGGGATTTTTAATTCCTTTTACAATTGTATTTTAAACATAAAAGTAAAATTAAATCAGTAAACAAAATAAATCATGCAGACATTATGTTCATCAAAAATGAATTAATATATAACTATCAGATAAACATATGAAGCTCCAGATAGACTACAACATAAGTTTATGTTACAAAACAAATTGGGAGTCTTTCAAAAAACTGTTATTAACGCTGCATTTATGAAAATATAATATACCATAAAGTTAACGAACTTTAAGAGAAAAAAATTACATAATTATTACACTTAACATATTATTATCATTATTTTAACGATTGTCGATTGGTAGAAAACAGAGTTTGGATATTGATCTTCTTACAGTATTCGTACCAATCTTTACGCTATAAACCCTAGTGACTCCATCAGAACCTGGGTGTTTGTCCACAATCCGTCCTAAAGGCCATTTGCCAGGTGGAAATCCTTCTGTTTTAATAAGAACAATCTGGCCTATGTCAAACTCTTTTTGCGTTTTTTGCCACTTTGGTCTTTGTTGAAGTCTGGAGAGATACTCGCACTGCCAGCGATGCCAAAAGTTCGACAATACGCGTTGACAGTGTTGCCACCGTGATAAGCTTGATTGGGAGATATCTTTCAGGCTCGGTGCGGGTATAGTAATTGGAGACTCTCCAATGAGGAAGTGGCCTGGCGTAAGTACATCCAAGTTGTTTAAGTCTGATTCAATAAGTGGGCAAATAGGACGAGAATTAAGACATGCTTCAACTTGACATAATACGGTGGTCATCTCTTCGTATGTCAAATTCGTATTCATGATGCGTTTGAGGTGGAACTTCATTGACTTTACTCCGGCTTCCCAGAGGCCTCCAAAATTTGGGCTATATGCAGGTATGAAGTGCCACTGGGTGCCGTCTGCTGTGAGTAGATTGGACATGTGATCTCCAAACTCAAAGTTCGCTTCCTTGAACGCCTCTGCAAGTGACTTGTTTGCTCCGACGAAATTACGTCCCTGGTCACTCCACAAATCACTACATTTTCCCCGACGTGACACAAAGCGCCGAAAAGCTGCGATAAAGGCTTCCGATGTCAAATCTCCCACAAGCTCCAAATGAATTGCCTTCGTCGACATACATATGAAGATAGCGATGTAGGATTTGTTGGTTTTTGCACCTCTGCCTTTGGACATAAGGACATCATAAGGGCCTGCAAAATCAACGCCACTGTGTAGGAACGGCCGTGCAGGGGTTACTCGCACCTTCGGTAATTCGCCCATTAGTTGCGTCTGAGATCGGGCATTCAACTTTGCACAAACAAAACATTTATGAAGGTATGTCTTTACTAAACCCTTAACTTTCAGAATCCAGTATCTTGACCTCAGGTAATTTAGCATCAGTTGTACTCCTCCGTGCAACGTCTTTTTGTGAGCATCAGCAATTAGTAAGGCGGCGAGTGGATTTTTGTCATCTAAGACTATAGGATGCAGACGGTCGTGTTCTAAATAATAAGCGTTTTGTAGTCTTCCGCCCACCCTGAGTATCATTTTAGCATCCAGATATGGACTAAGGGCTTTCAAACGACTTGTATTTCTTACGTGATTCCTTTCTATTAGGTCTCTAATGTCTTCTTGAGATACAACATCTTGTATGATTTTTATGCCGGTCTGCAGCGAGTCTTCGAGTTCATCTGTAGTGATCGGCGAATGTACAGGTTGACTTTGTCTGAATCTTAGAAATCTTTTAGCATACGTGATAGTCTTCAGTAATTCCGGTAAGTCTTCGAAAAATTCCATTTTTCTGTACAATGAATTTTCTTCGCTTTCTCTTGTGAGGTAAGTATTAATGGGTTTTCTTCTTTCTAAGTCAGTTTCTTTATTTATTAATGTTTCCATGTGTATTTTTTCTTGTTTCAGGTGTTCCGGACCGTGCCACCAGATTGCATATTTTCTTAATTCAGAAGCCAACATTCCTCTCGATGCAACATCAGCTGGATTTTGTTGTGACTGTATGTGGTACCATTGGTTTCCAACATTGTCAAGTATGGTTATTACTCGATTTCTTACGAATGTGTGCCATCTATTGGGATCTCCTTGCAGCCAGGACAACACTATCGTGGAATCAGTCCAACAACATATCTGACTTTTTGGGATGCGCGTCGCCTCACTTACGTGCTTTAGTAACTTTGACAGGAGAACTGCACCGCACAATTCCAGCCGTGGAAGGGATAATGCCTTGATAGGAGCGACCTTTGTCTTGGCAGCGATTATTCCTGTCTGATAGTCTCCGTTGACTCCTCGAACCCTCAGGTAAGCAACAGCTCCATATGCCTTAGTTGAAGCGTCACAATACCCGTGAATAGTAACCTTTTTCAACGTTTCTTGGGTCGTAAATAGCCATCTCTTTAATTTCATGAATTTAATATCTTCAAAACTGTGTCTAATATTTAAACATTCGTTTTTTGTTTCAGGTGAGAGTTCTTCATACCAATGGACACGTTGAAGCCATAATTTCTGAATCAGTATCTTTGCAGGTACCAGTGCTGGAGCTAACCATCCCAGAGGATCAAAAAGTCATTGTACCTCGGCCAGTATTTTTCTCTTGGTGACAGTTTCTGATAAGGGTGGCAGCTTAAGGTTGTATTTAATTACATCTTCTCCCATATTCTAGGATAAACCCAGTGTTTTAATCAAGCCGTCTAAATTGATATCGATGTTAACATGAGAACTGAGCTCAGCTGGATGAAATCCTCTAAGGAATTCTGAATTGTTCGACGCCCATTTTTGTGGGATGAAACCACCTCTCTCAAGAATCGCCTTCACGTCCTTAGCTACACCAACTGCCTCGGGAACCGTATCTTGACCTGACATTAAATCATCCATGTAAAAGTCTCGTCTAATAGTGTCTGCTGCTTCAGGATGATTCTGGCCTTCATCGTTCGCCACCTGGTGTAGAGTCTTGACGGCAAGGTATGGTGCACATGCCGTGCCAAAGGTGACTCGCAGAAGCCGGTATTCTTTCACAGGTTCATCAGGGCTGTTACGCCAGACAATTCTTTGATAATCTGCGTCCTCTTTCGAAACGAGTATTTGTCGATACATCTTCTGAATGTCGGCAACAAATGCTATCTTTTTCAGGCGCCATCTCATGACAAGTGATCTCATATCTTCCTGAAGCTGCGGTCCAACCAGCAACTCATCGTTGAGTGCTATGTTATTTGAGCCTCTGTGAGAGGCGTCAAACACTGGCCTGACCTTTGTAGTCTCACTTTCATCCTTTACCACTGCATGGTGGGGTAGATATACAGCTGGCTTGTTACTTTCATCACTTGGAACTTCCTCCATGTGTTTCATTTCCTTGTATTCATTAATTGCCTTAGTATACTCCTTTCTCAGATCATCATTCTTCATAAAACGTCTTTCCAAGTGAAATAATCTATTTATAGCCCCTTCTTTCGTATTACCATGCGGTGATTGTGGGTTTTCTGTTGTAAATGGCAGCTTGACTAAGTAACGCCCTTCACTATTTCTTCTGTATGTCTCTTTATATGCCCTCTCACACTCTTCTTCTTCTTTGGTAAGTTTTCTTTGTGCGTCTGTTTCAACCTCCCACATAGATTTCAAAATTTCGTCTAGATCAAGCTTATGATGCATTACTGGTATTTGTTGTTCTGAAGTTTTTTTTTGTATCTTTCCAAATAAGATCCAACCCAAGCTTGTATTTTGGGCACATGGGGAGCCAGGTGGACCTTTGATTATCTCAGCCTTTAAAATTTGAGCACAAACTTCTACGCCCAACAGCATGTCTACTCGCCCTGGTGAATGGAAGCTCGGGTCTGCCAGGGTGAGTCCTTTTAAGTGCGGCCAGGTGTGCATTGTACCAGTAATTGTTTCAGATGGCAAGTGTGATGTTAATCGCGTTGGCATTACATAGGCATTGATAGTAATCTTGACGTCACTATCATAAATCTCGAATGAAGCTCGACTTGGGTCACGTGATTGACTGTAGTCTGTGTTGTTCCAACACCAGTGATTGTTCCCTTTATTTGCGATCTCTTGACCTTTAACAGTTGCGCTGCTCGTTCAGAAATAAAGTTTGCTTGCGAGCCCTGGTCTACCAGCGCTCGCAATATTGTACTATGTCCATCTTCATCTCTGACCTGCACCAATGCTGTGGCAAGCAACGCTGTTGACTTCTCTGAGACAAAGTGGGTAGATAATGCCAACTCAGGATTGTCGCAGTGTTCCGCTTTCTGTTGTTTTTCCTCTATTTGACTATGATTTGTTTTCACATTGTCTGACTGACCGCTGCTGGGTTGATGTAACAATGTATGATGGCGGCGGTTGCATCTTCGGCAGGACATTCGATTGCGGCATCTCTTGACAGAATGTCCTGACGTCAGACAATTGAAGCATAAATTGTTTTTCTTAATAAACTCATTGCGTTCATTCGGTAGTAACTTACAAAATTCTTTGCAGTGACACAAAGGGTGCTCCGCTTTACACATACTGCATGACTTGGTCGGTGATGTAACTGTTTTCTCTTCCGGTGATGTGGAATGGAATGACTTCGCCTTAACATTCGTCTGCTCCCTTTTAGCAGTAGAGTTAACCATCTCCAGTGTCCGATATTTTGTTTCCAGGAAAGCCTTTAATTCTTCCCAAGATGGTAGTTTGTCAGAGTTTTCCTTGTAAGAATCTCCTTCCCAGGCCGTGTGTGTATCGACATCTAATTTTTGTACGACTATGTATATAATCAGCTGATCCCAGGACTCGACAGGTATTTCTTGATTCTTCAAGTTATTTAAGCACTGAGAGGTTGTATCTAATAAACTCTTTATTTGGATAGCCGATGGAGTGGTAATTTTCTTTTGATTAAATAACTTCTGGAGTAGAGAATGAATTATTAAACGTTTGTTTCCATACCGTTGTGACAGTGTACTCTATGCCTGTTCATAATTAATATCAGTGATATTAACATGCTTCAACAATTCTTTAGGTTCACCAACCAGGCTCAACTTCAGGTAATGTAACCTTTCCACGTTACATAAAGACGTGTTGTTGTGCACCAACGACGTGAACATATCTCGAAACATAGGCCAGTCATCGTAACTCCCGTTAAAAGTAGGTAACTCGATACGTGGTAAGTTAATCCGTGGTGGCGACGAGGCGTCACATGCTTGTGTCTGATTGTCTGTAGATTTCGAAAGCATTGACAACGTATCCTTCAAATCACCTAATAAACATGAGTATAAATCTTCTACCAAAAAATAATCTTCGTTTGCGAAATAAGGAACATCAATTCGCTTACACTTAGGTGTACATTTCACTAAGTCTTGATGTGTAGTATTAAACGTTCGCCAATATCCTTCAATGGTTTGCAACTTAGTTTCAATATAACCTCTTGATAATCTTTGCTTCGGGCATTTCTTTAAATTACTTTGTGTCCTTTGTAACAGTAAAAAAATATCTTCTAATGAGTTAACTAACTGTTGCTGTTCACTAGTTAACGTAACACTCATTGTTATGTATAGTTATTAAGATATTCTTCTTGTTATGATAGTTTCGAAGCACTCACAGTTCACCGTAAAGTCAATCGTTTTACTTATTTATTAGCTATATTCACACGTAGCACTAATGACTTGCTAAAAGATGCACAAAAAACCGACTCAGGAATGCGGCCTATTGTTCTCCGATCGCCGGGTCGTCCTTATCTATATTTCTAATAATTCGGCTCGTTTGGACCATATGTTGGAGTGAATAAGGTTCAATATTGATTGTAGGACTTCGTAAAAAAAACAGACACGTCTTTACTGTATGATGCTTTATTCCGAACTACTTTAATGAGCAAGACAGACGATTATATATATGTACCGAACAAGGACTAAGTTATATTATTCTTAATATTATATTTAAAAATAAATGACTCTTTATTATACTATACAATGATAGCAATTTCATTATTTTAAACTATATTGTTTTACCCATGTTAATCTTGTACTCTTTTACTTACCTACATAGTTTTGTATAAGTACTTAATTTAATTTTAATAAAAAAATAGTAAACATACTGTACCTACTAAAATGTTTATTAGCAGTTAATTTTGTTATCTTATTAAAATAAAATAATACGCTCATAATATTTTATTTTTTTCCATTCGGGGAAGGTGCAGTGTATAAGCTATGTTCTAAGTTAGCATATACCATGTATGTTACTCGTGCACTTACTCGTAAATACCAACAATTATTAATAAATGAGTTAGTTGTCAACGAGCAGTCAGAGCGTTTTATTCTCCTCCATTACCCAACATTACAAAATTATGACGCATATCATTAGGCTAGAGTAGGTTACAAAGTAAGCAGAAAAATGTACGGCGATGAGACCGTACACAGGCGTTCTCGTTACTGCCAATAAGGGCCGCGTCACTCACTTCATTTACCACACAATCAGTCCATTAAGCTCATTTACCTTTAAGTACCTTTGGGACAATACATTAGTGTTCTAGTACTTAACTTCTTTTATTCCATCCATATCCCATCTAAAAAGTAATGTATGGTCTAGCAAGGGATCATACAGAGGCGGGCATAGGGAGATAAAGATTAGATTAATAAAACCAGCAAATAAACTCAGTTTATTTTTTATTACAACAACTTTTCATTTTCACTTTACAACCTTTACAAACAAAAATACTCCATTTGATTTGACCACCCACAGAACATACAAATTTCACACTGTTCAACATTATTTACATAAAATACAATATTTACAAGATGGCGATCTGCGTCGAACAACAATAAATAGTTAATGTCGCGGGCGCGGCTGTAGCGTCGCAGTCCACTAGTATCACAGAGTGTCTCTCAGACGAGCCCCACACTCACTCACCGTACTCGTCACACGAGCACGGTGAGGCGCTCGGGTGGCGGGTGGCGCGAGGGGGGCGGCTCGGGCGGCGGAAGCGCGCGCTTGGTGAGCTCCTTGTCGCGCGGCGGCGTGTCGTTGCGCGCGTCCGCATTCTGCGCCTTGTACAGCGAGTGCGCGCGCGGCAGCTCGTCAGCCGGCCGCCGCGCCGCGCCCGCCGGCTCCTCGCGCAGCGGGTTGGCGTAGCGGCGCAGGTTCTCCTCGTTCTGCAGGTTGTTGGACTTCTCCTCGTCACAGCGGCGCGAGCGCTCAGCGGCGGCAGCGGCGCGGCGCCGGCGCAGCAGCAGCACCGCACCCGCCGCCGCGCCCGCCAGCACGAGCAGGGCCAGCGCCGCCAGCGTCATCGCCAGCGCGGGCGACGGCGCGGCAGTGTCTGTGGCGGGTGAGGGCGCGGGCGCGTGCGGCACGCGCAGGCGCAGCGCGGCACCCAGCAACGCGTGGTGCGCGAGGCGCCGGCGCGACACCAGCTCGCTGAGCGCGCGCACGGCCGCGCCGAGCGCCTCGGCTCGCTCAGCACCGTCCGTGCCCACTTCGTCACCGATCCACTGTTGAAAACAAAAGATGTTGTGAAGATCATTTTAGAAAGTATCGTAGTGGTAGGTCCAGCATTGTTACTTGTTGTTGTTGTTTGTATATTGCAGGAAGTTGCTACGTTGGAGTATGTATTCTCACCAGGGCAAGATCAAGCGCGTCATCATCATCCGGCGCCAGGTCACAGAGCAGCGCGAGCGGCGGCGCGGGCGGGGCGCGCGCGGCCAGCGCGGCGGCGAGGGCGCGGCGCAGGGCGGCGCACGCGCGCTCCACGTGCGCGCCGCGCGCCAGCCGCTCGCGCGCCAGCTGCAGCGAGGCGCGCGCGCAGCCGGCGGGCAGGCGGGCGTCGCGCGCGCCGGGCCAGCACGCGGGCGGCGCCGGCAGCGCGGGCGGCTCCACGCGGCGCCCGGACACGCGCCGGCACTCGCCGATGGGCGCGCACGGCGCTCGCAGACACAGCGCCGGTGCGGCGGGTACACACACCTGCGGCATTCAGATTACATGAGTAGAGGCTAACATATCTTTGTGTTTATTTTAGAACCAGCAGCCTGCTCCGACTTTGCCTGTGTTGAACAATTACACTTTTAGAGGTATGCGGCACAGGGTGTAAAGTCCCACAAATGTCGCTACACACTGATCAATTATTTATATTGATTATTAGGAATACTATTAGGGCACTGATCACGCAAAGAAACTCCGAGCATAGGCCCTCTCCATTGCCGTTTTGGGGAACCACTTGCATTTAGCGCCAATCGCGTATTTATAGTAAGTATATTTTTTGGGTAGACAACACCCTTTTTAGTATAAATTTGAAAACCCCAAAACGCGCAAAACCATAGGGGCCGAGAAAAAAATTGTCAAAATTTTTCAAAATTGGTGAAAAATTAAGGGTGAAGAAGATCACGTGGTGAGTATAGATACTATTTCCATGCAATAATACGATCAATGGCATCTTCAAGGTCAAGATTAACACACCAAAAGCCGGCGGTCAAGGTCATTTGCCGAGGGTTAGGGCATTAGTCGAAGGGCAAAGGCATTTTTTATTTTATTATAATGTTTTAGGTTTACATGTCGATGGAGCCCCGTGTCGACGGAGCCCCGCTTTGTGGGGCTCCTACTTCTGAGTGGTTTATAAAAAAATAACCACGAAAGGGATGGCGGGGTCAAGAGAGCGAGCGAAGCGAGCGAACATACCCCGCCTTCTAACCTAACCTGTCCGAATCGGGGTGCCCTAAGTCCCGAGCTCGCTTCGCTCGCTCATACATCCTAAGTTGTCATTGCTTTTTTACTAAATGAAGAAAATATTAAGTTTAGTGTGTAGTGTAATACGAGTAAGTAACATAATAAAACAAAAACAATTTAAAAAAAAAAAACAAAATTAGAACATACGACGAGTGACAACTATCAAACGTTTTTTTCGCGCTAATCTTACATTCGACTACGTTTTTCGTTTTCGTCTTTAGAGTAAATAAAAATAGTACAGACTGTTGTCAACATTATCTAACCCACCCTAAAATTAAACGACTTTGGACCCTCTGCCTGTAACATTAAGGTTTATTTAATTTATATGAGCTTATCAGACAAGTGCTCGAGGACTAGATGAACAAAAATACAATAATAACACAGACACGCAAATTAGATCTTTAAAACATTAGCATTAGGTTATATTTTATAACTATTTGTTATAATATGATAAGTGTAATAGCTTATTTTAATGATTGAGTTCAAGTAATTCTGGTCTCGTGGTCTGTGTGTAGTACTGAGAAAAACAAGTTTCGAGATCAAATCCTGCGACAAAGATATTGTTTTGCTTTCAATATAGAATTTATATTCCAAAACTATTTCTTGTATTATTATAAAGAACTACAGACTATACATAAACTTTTTAAAATGGTAATATTTTCACATAACTTGTAATAAGTGGGTAGTTGAAAAATAAATATTCGTATTCATTATAAAGAACTGTAAACTTAAAGTTTTTTAAATTACTCACCCGTTTACAAGATAAGTTATTAGACAAAAATCATATTGGTCGTTCTTTAATATTGCAAGCAATATTGTAGAAATGAAAACAAATTAAAAAAGAAAGTGATGTATAGGTGGACTGTGTTTTCGAACCTACATGCTGTTCGTCGTCAATCCAGCATCAAACCGCTAAGCCACAAGAACTTGTTGGGAATACGCGAAATTAAAGATTGGGTTGTAATTATGTAGTGTGACTTAAAAGCTTTTCAACTTTAATGTTAACGAGATAATTACGGGTTAAAATAGCTTAACAAAAACATATATAATGCCAGTGGCTCCGACTATGTTGGGTGGGTTTATCTTAACGTTACGTGTTAATGATCAAATTTGCGTGTCTGTGTTATTATTGTATTTTTGTTCATCGAGTCCTCGTGCACTTGTCTGATAAGCTCATATAAATTAAATAAACCTTAATGTTACAGGCAGAGGGTCCAAAGTCGTTTGATTTTAGGGTGGGTTAGATAATGTTGACAACAGTCTGTACGGCGGCGGTGAAAGGTGGCCAGTGCCGTGGCATCCTCGCTCGCCGGATTTAACCCCTCTAGACTTTTTTTTTTGTGGGTTCGTGTAAAGGACCTTGTGTACGGCCAAACCAGACATGATATTAGAAGTGTGGAAAAACTAAAAAAACTTTTTAACAAAAAATTCAACCCACGAAAAAGAACTAAAAAGCAAAAAATAAATAAACCTTTTAAGTCTTGAGTATTGAGCTTATTTACCTACATAAAATATCAAATTTTATGTAAACTAATTATGAGTCGGCGCCAAACAACAATCTGATTATTAAATATCTAAATTTTATATGTACGTAGAAATGAAGAAGGCTACTCGTAGATGTAGGTAATTAATCATTTTATTATGGCGCCGACTCAAAATTAGTTTATTTTTGAGGTATGCCCTTTATTTATAACAAAAAAATAATAATTAAGATCGGTTCATAAATGACGGAGTGAGGGCTGAACATACACAAAAAAAAAAAATATATATATATACGGTCGAATTGAGAACCTCCTCCTTTTTTATCGTCGGTTAAAAAGGCGCATCAAACGCGCATTTAGGCAAGTAAAAAGTGAAACGGACACATTAAACAAAGTGAAGACACAATCATGTACGTAAGCGTGCCTACATTTGTGTGCAACACGAAGGCGGACTTGTGCAATAGTTTTGTAGATAAGTAGGTAGGGAGTGTATAAATAACTGTAAATACGGTGCAATTGTTGTAAATAAGATGATTAACTTTTAAACACGCCAAGTTACTGTAATTTATCGTTATTTGATATTAATCTAAGTACCTATTGTTTCAAAATGATAAGAAAAAAATTGCTATTCTTACACTAACTTGACAGTCCAAAGCCTGTTTTAAGTGTGATGGGAAGTTTATCATGTTATTTACGTCAGTTTTTTGGTGGAATGCGATAGCTGGTAAGTAATTGCACTTTTAAAACACTTGGCGTATTATTGCGTACCTAGTAGATTAGGTAGTGACGAACTAGTCAGCTGATATCAGTTTTCATTCACAGAACAGATGGAAAGAGATAGCAGTTGTTTTAATTGACGAAGCGACACATCGCGCGTAATTTGTGAACCATGTTATGCAGAATAGAGTCAATGTTAATTTAACTACTTTATTTTCTCAAATTGAATTAACTGTTCCGGGGTACGAAAGTTCTTCACTATTGTAATCTATAAACACAATACTACCTCCCATTAAAGCCGTGGCAGATATTTTTATAGCACCTTATACAGGCTGTAAGGAACAAGATACCGCAAACTTCGCGAAAAGGTTACACCTTATGTAAGTAACTAAATTATGATAGTCATTAATCTCGGTAATGATCGATTGCAGAAATTGACATTTTCAATCACGCAATGTATTGTGAACAATGCGATCTCAACGCTTCGCAATGAAGTAGGCGCGCGCGAGTGCGTAGTATGTAGTTACCTACCACGTCTTATACACACAGACACACCTGTTCCTGTGTGACAGACTACCTATCTACTTTGTGATAAAAATACATTTACGTCGATGTTTCTGATGTTTCCGATCGATGTGATAAACAACTAGATCAGATACTTAATAGACATAAGCGCATACGTGCGTGAAACGTTTAAAACGACAAATACGTATAATGTTCCGGGGCACTTTTAACTGTTTATTCTAATGACGACAACATTGATATCACATACATTTTTAATCCCTCAAGAATACTGAAGATAAGGTTAGATAAAGATTAGGATAGATAATAATAAAGAAGCTTGTAAGTACCTACATTGCGCTCCAGGCATGTAGCATAAAGCGCCTGCGGTCGCCAATCGCGTCCCTACAGAAGTGACCTTGGTGATTTTGAATTTTGAAATTTCGTAGGTACCTACAGCTCTGCCGCTCGCCAACCACGAACACCTCTGTCAGGGACGCGGTTATTAACCGTGTACTTAACTAATGAACAAACTCACCTTAAAGTTCGTTCATTTCTTACGATCCCGAAGCTCCTACATGCTTCATGCATGAGCATTTGCCTGGGCACTAAGGTGTTGTTTAAAAACACTCTCGCACACAACAAGCACACACTCAACAAGCAAAACAAAAAACACACATACTAACAAACACAATAACTTGTTTTTTATAACTTTACGATAACAAGCTAAATTCACTACCAACTGCACATCCGTTTGCGATGAACGTAAACACGGAACTAACAAAAAACAAAAATTCGTCGTCGGCGAAATGCTAAAGAAATAAAATTTTATTTATTAGTGTAGGTACGCTTTTGAATATGCCGCCGACGCTTACAGACCGCATAGATCAATGAAATTGATGGACTGTACAATCGCATTAACTTTAACCTACTACCTACTCACTTAGTAATTATTTTGATGTAGGTATACGAAATGTAAGAATGTGGTTTTAACGAAATGAGTAAGTAACGTTGTTGTGTTGTATTACTTAACTTAACTTTGTTGATAACAAAAATGTATCTAAGAAATAAGTCGTTATCAGTAAATTGTAACACATTTTTTTTAGATCTTCTTTACTTATTTCGATGAAGGTTTATAAAAATAACCTCCCCTCAAAATAAGTTCAAATAAAAGTAGTCAATAGTATATCAATTTTTGTAGACACTTATAATGCCTAACTTGTCGCGTCTGTTAGATTCATAGGTCTGTGTGAGCATTTGCCGACAAAGGAAATTTGGCGGTCTGTGTGAGCATTGTGCCGACAAAGAAATGCCGGCGGCGGTCTTTGGCCGGTATTGCGTGCGTAGGTACTAATGAAGACAGAAGTGCATGGAAAGTTCCAAACCAAAATCGTTTGTACAGGGTTTCATCGCCTTAATAATACGTCTTGAACGACATAGATGGCGCTAGTATAGTAGTTGGATTGGAAAATATACATCTCTCGTTAAAGAACATTATCTTCTTTTTTGCTAGTTACAATATTCCTTAATTTTAACACAAATTCTCCTACGACATTACAAACCTTATAAAGCAAAGCTCGTAATAACTAGGATTCGAACTCGGTGGCATAAAATTTACCGATACCATAGCCACTGGACTATTACGTCATTACGCAATGAGTTGAAATTATCCTACTCTTTATTATATCGAAGTTGTTTAGCGACTTTAACCTGTATCATAAATCTCAAAAGAATTGAGGGTAGTTTAATATTGACTGTATAAAAATTAAACCTTTTTGTTCAATCATAACGTTCTTTACTATCTTTGAGTGAGTTCAGTTACGATTGCATTTAACAATTTTTTAATATTTATCTTTACCATGAGTTCGCGTTCTAATATTGATATGGCTACGAGGGCCCAAATAATAGCATTGCATAATCAAGGCCTAAATTATTCTGAAATTTCGAGAGAAACTGGCTTAAACGTCTTGTAATGTTTTAAAATCACTGTTCGTTATTTATTTTATTATCCATGGTTATCGATACACGAAAATAATAAATAATATATTTCCCTTATAGGTAAAGACTTTATGGATAAAGCGGTTTCAAGAAGAGGGTTCGTTGGAACACCGCAGTAGATCTGGCAGAAGACGCCATATTGACTCAGACCAGCGTCAACTTATGGTGCAAGGTTATGAGGAAAATGGCTTTACACCAACAAGATATTACGCAGAGTTGTTTGATACATCTTTGCGGACGGTGTATCGTGCTCTTCATAGTGAAGGTCTGCATTATCGTCGACATGCTATTAAGCCATTGCTAACCGAAGCTAATAAAAGAGCACGATTGGAGTTCGCTTTGAAATACAGACATTTCGACTGGAGCAACGTTATCTTCAGTGATGAAAAGACTTTCAAGTCTAGCCAGCACGGGCGAGTTAGGTTGTGGCGTAGGAATAATACGCGTTATGATAGTGATCACGTTGTGCCTAACTCTGAATCCGGTCGTATAACAGTGAACATTTGGGGATAGATGACAGTTGCAGGACCAGGAGAACTTACTGTAATACCCAGTCGTGCAAACAGTGTTAACTACTTAGATGTGCTGAATGACGTCATGTTGCCCACTGTGCGGAATGTTTTTCCTGTAGAAGACATGCCAGTAATAACGTTCGTGCAGGACAATTGTCCTATACACCGTTCCATAATTGTGCAAGAGTGGTTTAGCCAGCAATCGGACATACGAATTATTCCTTGGCCTGCGAGATCGCCAGATTTAAACCCCATTGAAAATTTATGGGGCGTTATGGTTCAAAAGTGGGACAATAGGAACGAAAGGACTAAGGAAGCACTGAGTACTCACTGCATGGAGGTATGGGATTCTATACGGGGTCACAATTTATGTGAAAAATTAATAGACTCCATGGGTTCGCGGTTGCAAGCTGTAATCGATCAAAATGGCGGATACACGAAATATTAAAGAATATAAAGTGTTGACTATTGAATTGAGTAATAATGATTGAGTAAAAATGAAAAGACCGGGGTAGCTATAATTTATATGATAAATTACAGTAATCAAACTTGGTGTAAGTTGGATAAATTTATACATTACTTTATAACAACAAAATGTTATTACACTAATGATTTTGATTTCTTATATAATATAAGAAATTAAAATAAAAACAATATAAATATAGATTCCTTTCCAACATAATAAATTATTTATTTATTATTATAAACAACTCGGTCCCAAAATGACAGCTATAACCCAGTCTTACAATTGTTATTGATTTTAGGTTTAGCTTCAATTTCTTCCTCCTTCTGGAACGAATACTTAAGCTATGAACCTTAGTCATAACATAATGCACAAATCAATCATTATAGTCAATACCACTAAACATAATTATGAAAAACGTAAAATTTTTATAATTTATGAGTAGGTAAAATATTTACAGAACTAAGGTTGCATATATAGTGAAAGTTATTATAACATAATGTAAATAAAACTAAATAATAGAAGAATAGCACAACACAGTTTTGATTTAGAATACTTATAATATCTATTATACAGTTTTACTTTGTTAAGGTCTTCTATTTTGTAATAGAGTTATTCAGTTATAAATTTTACTTGTATTTCTCCTTAACAAGTGAATTAAATCATTGTTAATTGGATGTAAAACTGCTAGGTTAGGTTATACATTCTATAAGAAAGAAAGACATAAATTGTATTCTTCTTTGAGAATTAAATGTCTTAAACTATAATCAATAAAATAGTTTCATTTCTTATCCTTTACGAGATATATATATATATCTTCTACATAAATGTTTTTTACTAATAATACTAATACTTACCACCAATTATGAAAGTAATTTATATAATACATATTTATATAATGTTATATATAGTAGTATATGTATACTTGTATATTATCCCTATATTCATTTATACATCTTATACCTCATATTTTTTATATTATTTATAACAAAAAATAAAATAAAAACGTTTAAAAATACAAAAAACAGAATATAAATTATATATTATAATAATTAAATTTAAAAAAAGTTGACAGAGAGCTGGGTTGCGAACCGGTGCCCTGTTGAACGATCTATGTTATTTTGCCATGCTTATCCACCTGAGCTACTGATTATTTATTCTGGAACGTGAAAATAAGAGCTACTTTGTGAATGTAGGGATTTTTATTATTTATGATCGACGCCATCTGTAGTCGAATTAACCGATATACCAATTGGCTTATTTAGTTTGGTTTAGATGGCGCTGTATTAAGTACTCGGAAATAAGAAAATATAGTAATTTTTGTTTATTTGAATATAAATATATTATTATTACTTAGTAATTATTTTAGGTATTAAAAACCTTATTATCTGCCTCTGCATAATAAGGTTTATAAGCTTTGCAGTGTTATTTTCATGATTGAACAGCGCCATCTAGTCGTCTCATGAAAGTCATGATACGTAATGCAAAACCTCACAGTCAAAAGTCGACCTTAGGCTCTCCATGCACTTTTGTCTTCAATAGTACCTACTGGGCCCGCGATGACCTCCGGTGAACTTAAGAAATCAGCTGAGCAGGAAGCTTCTTTTAATTTTATTTACATTGCGTTTTTTTGCGGAAAAGTGAACTAATTATTTTTTAATTAAAAATGTCATTGAGGTAGATAGGTATAACGATTTTATACAGTTTAATGTAAAAAAAACGCAGATTTTTTTTTCAAAAATTAGGAAAAAGCCGACGAAAAATTCCAACGCTAGGGGGTCCAGAATCACGTACTGAATCACTGGAACACGTATGTGCGTTCATGTACCTTACACCCTGTATGTGAGCATTTACTTACTTTATCTTACTTAAGTGTTTTAATGAAATAATAAACATTTTAAACTTGCAATTTTTTAGTTTTATTTCTATACAAACTGCCCGTTTAAAAAGACAATACCCTACTTCGTCTATTAAAGAAATGTAAAAAAGTGTAATAAAATATCTAAATTTAGGTTAAACTTGGTTTCCAACGTAGACAACGATGAACATCGCACTACCTTAGTGACCACAAGACCAACACAACTCTTATAAGCCGCATTAAAATTTGATCTTAGTTGTAATGCTAGACGCAATATTCTAAAAAATTTGAACCATATAGTATACTATCACAAATTTTATTCCTGCACAGCACGAGCAGCCATCTTCTCCTCGTGCAAGTTATTTTGTATTTTAAATAATCACTCCATAGTATTTTTTTTTTTTTCTCTTTATTTGTTTTGGGGTTTTTATCTATACAGATATGTCAACCCCATCACACACCATCACACTCCATAGTAGCATTTGAATACTAGCTTTATAATAAATACGAATATTTATTTTTCAACTACCCACTTATTACAAGTTATGTGAAAATATTGCCATTTTAAAAAGTTTATGTATAGTCTGTAGTTCTTTACAATAATACAAGAAATAGTTTTGGAATATAAATTCTATACTGAAAGCAAAAAAATATCTTTGTCGCAGGATTTGATCTCTGAACTTGTTTTTCTCAGTCTTATACATAGACCACGAGACCAGAATTACTTGAACTCAATCATTTAAATAAGCTATTACACTTATCATATTAAGTATAACAAATAGTTATAAAATATAACCTAATGCTAACGTTTTAAAGATCAAATTTGCGTGTCTGTATTATTATTGTATTTGTTCATCAAATCCTCGAGCACTTGTCTGATAAGCTCATATAACTTGAATAAACCTTAATGTTACATGCAGAGGGTCCAAATTCGTTTGTTTTTAGGGTGAGTTAGATAATGTTGACAACAGACTGTCGGTCGGTGTTCCTGTTTTGTGTCTGTGTTTTTTGACACAGACTTCCGAAATTAAAGTTATTTTGCACTTTTTTTGGAAGTCGGTTCTATTTTTTTGTAAAAAAGTTTTTTATTTTTCACTTTTTAGTTGTGGTTCCCCATTAAACTGTGTTAACAATTCATAGACATACGATAACAGCAATCGCGGTTGATTTGCTGTCAATTTTTGAAGAGTTCCGTTGTCTGTCTCCAAAACCCATAATCAGATCTTTTTTAAATTTAAATGGGACCATTTCGGAATAAACCCCATTCGAACAAAAAAAGGATTTTGCAAATCCGTCAATATATGACAGAGTTATGCCCGAACATACATAAAAAAAAAAAAAAAAAAAAAAATACAAACATCCGAATTGATAACCTCCTCCTTTTTCGAAGTCGGTTAAAAATGAATTAAAGGTAAAAACTTACAATATTTACACTAAAAACCATTAAAATCCACTGTCGCTTTGTCTAAACGTAAAACGAAACGACCTAGGAATGAAATTCGTACATTATCTGTGGCAAAATGTCAATTTTATTCAGTAAATAAGTAGAATTTTCTGAAAGTTTAGGATTTTTTTTCTCAAAAAGTAGACGTTTGCGCGGTCTAATATTTTACGAAAGTGTTTTACTTAAATACATGTACAACCTGTAAAATTGTGAAGCCTCGCACAGATTGGCGCTAAAGGAAAGTGGAGCCCCGTTTTGGTGCCTAAACTTTAATAATGATGAGGACACTGTCACTGGTGTGGCAGCTGGGGTGAATGACCACGCGCCACCGCCGCGTGCGCACAGGCGCACAAGTACAACTACCTCCATGTTTATCAAAGCGCGAAAATATACCAAAACTACCCGCTTATCTGGGACGAGAGCAATATACACTTCTGGACACATCTATTGGCCCACCTTGTATTTTCAGTTTCGTTTGGCCCTAGCTAAAATTTTATATTAGGTCGAGCAAAAAGTTTTTATGCAGTTTTGAACCTGGCACATTCACAATTTCATTCAATAGTCTTTTTTTGAATTTCGAACACATAATTTAAAGAAACAAAAGACAATTTGGAGCCTGTTTGTTGATATCAAACAATCGAATACTAAGAAAACTTGGTTTTATTGGTTTACTTGGATTTAATTCTTGAAAAAGTGATTGATATCTTTGGTTTTGTAACAAACATTACTTATTCTTAACATTAAGGTGAGGTTCTATCAATAATCTATGGATACTTCACCTGAAGTCGCCGCCCAAGCTGTGGCACTTATTCAGGCCGGACACAGCCAAAGAAACGTGAGTGCTCAACTTAATTTAAGTCGATCTGCGGTCCGAAATGTTTATCGGAGGTACCTAGAGACTGGCGGCTTTGTTCGTCGCCAAGGAAGGCCACGATCTCGGGTCACAACTGAAAGGCAGGATCGATTCATCGTGACGACCAGCTTGAGAAATCGTCACCTTACCTCCATTGAGATACAAAACCAACTTCGCGACTTCCACGGAGTATCTGTGAGCGCTCGAACTGTTCAGAGAAGGTTAAAAGAACGCGATATGGTACCACACAAGCCAGCTAATGGGCCCAAACTAACGCGAGCCCACCGAACAGCGCGCCTTCATTTCGCACGCAGTCATTTAAATTGGACACAGCAAGATTGGAGCCGTGTACTCTTTTCTGATGAGTCTAAAATTGTGTTACATGGCAATGATGGAAGGAAGAAGGTCTGCCGACGTAAGGGAGAGCGTTTCGCACAATGCTGCTTTGAAGAGAGGGTTGCTTATGGCGATGGCTCATGGACTGTCTGGGGCGGTATATCCGCGAGCGGCAAAACTCAACTTGAGGTTGTTACAGGACCACGGCTGCCAACATTAAATGCTGAAAGGTACATTCGTGAGTGCTTAGAACCTCACGTGATACCATACGCAGACTATGTGGGCCCAAATTTCCTTTTTATGCATGATAATGCAAGAGCCCATGCGGCCGGCATCGTCAGGGAATATCTTCGGGATGTGAACATCACAGTTATGGACTGGCCAGCCAGAAGCCCAGACATGAACCCCATTGAGCACATGTGGGACGAGCTAAAAAGACGTGTTAGGGCTCGTCAGCCAGTTGCCCAGACGATGCAGGAGTTGAAAACTGCCATAGAAGAGGAATGGGAGATGATCCCTCAAAATTTCATGGAGCGGTTGATAAACTCTATGCCTAATCGTATGAGAGCTGTGGTAGATGCCCATGGAGGCAACACGCGTTATTAAATTAAACCTTTATTTGATAAAACATGTTTTTTATTCAAAAATCAATTGCCTTTAACAAGGCGCATATCCGACTTGTTAGGCGTAGCTCCATGTCGTATGGTATTCTGAATTCAAATTTAAAACAATAGGACCGAAAAAGATGGTAAAATGTATCAGGTTTAAAACTGCATCAACAGTTTTTGTTCAATCTAGCAATCATATTTCGGTAGGGGCCATCGAAACCTAAACTCTAAGGTGGGCCAATAGATGTGTCCAGAAGTGTATATTATTTTGGTCAGCTACCCTATAACACATAATAAAGGAAATGTATGTTAATACCAGCTCATAAAATTATAAGGCATTCGACCCGAATACCCCTTTACGTACTTACCTACCTCCTGACAACTGGTAAACTGGCAACACGCACTGATAGTATGTGGGACGAGAAGATACCACGCAGCTTCCCAAATGCTAGCCAGACGAGTCGGATTCAACGTTTGACCTCTTTCTCGAAGTTAGACCTACCTAACTGGACCGTTTGTCCCAGGTAAATGTCGTCTACAGCGTGATCTTGATAAGAGTGGGTTCTATCGGGCGCGTGGTTCCGTATGGTGTCGGACATAGTAATAGTACCATCACTTCCCGTGGGTGTCGTAAGAGGCGACTAAGGGACTCACTACCCCTTCTTTGATAAGCACAACTAAAAATCCCTTAGTGCGCGGCAGCCTGTCTACCCTTGACTTTGGTTGCTTTCAAGGTTACGGCGAGGCAAAGGGAGCCCCGGATGATACGTGGCTACCCCAACAAAGGGAGCCCCGGATGAGATTTGGCCACCCCAACAAAAACCGACAACACAGTGACACATGTACTTTCATAGTAGATATGTACAAATGAGCAAAAATAGTGGCACTTGTTGGAGCAAGAAATAACAGTGCGGCTGTTTAGGTCAAGGAAAAGCGATTGGACGGTTGGAGTTGCCCAAGCGTGTAAATAGCCGTGGGTCTCTGCGGAAGTAGGACAGTAAAGTACGACCAAGCACTTAGAGGGAATGCTGGCCCAAAATTGCCTATATTTGTCTGTATAACTTCAAGTTAGGAGTGGTCGGCAGCAGTCGGCGAATGTGGCCCTACTTACAATTTGTAAAACAAGTGGTACCTTACTTTCCGGGCTGTCCTCGATGGTTGCACGTCGAATTGTCGAGTGGCCACTCGTTCTCTTCACACCAACACTCCTGATTATGCTTGTTCAGTAGTTAACGGACGCGGTAAATATGGGTTATTTATTATTCCCGGGGGATCCCCAACGTTTACGGGATTTACTCGGGATTTTAGCGTATTTGCGGGGACGATATTATTTTTAAGACATTAATTTTGTCTGCGGTGAGATGCGCGCTGTGCCTCGCGGCGTTAGAAACACACACACACAACTGACGTCAAAACTGACGTGACGTCGATTGTTGCATTTTAAATTGTCTATAGCTCGTAAAGCCGGCCACTCACGTCTGTCTGACAAATTAAAGCGAGACACACACGCGACGTGATACCAACCCCACCCAACTTGCAGAGTGGCGGCAACTCGCCACACCATGCTCCCCGCCTTGAAAGGTCCAGGAGCTTTCAAAAGCTGCTAATCTATGCGGAGCGAGTGAGGTTCAAGAAGCGGTGATGATATGTAAGCATTAACTTGTTGAAGAGCTTTGAGGGAAATCCAAGCAGCAGTCCGAAACACCATCGCATTGATATAATGCTCGGGAAAAATAATTATCAGTGTCCTAAGAATGAAATGCGGTTCGACTTGACTACGGTAAGTCGAATAAACTAAATTACAACTATGTAATGGCGTACCATTGGAACGTATAATATGAACCCTAAACTAAATTAAACTAAATTATGTAGTAATAATAATCTATTGAGTTGGCAAAGGATACAACTTAGTGACAGGACGTTTATACGTGCCTGACGCGGTTTTTATTGAAGCGACTCGAATTACACCATCCGATCCCGGAAAAACTTCCTCTATGATACCTAATGGCCAAGTCAATGGAGGTACGTTATCTTGACCCAAGAGAACGACAGTACCTATCTCTATAGGGCGATCGGGAGTGCACCACTTCTGGCGAACTTGCAGCGTGTGCAAGTACTCAATTCGCCATTTATTCCAGTAGGATAACACAAGTTGATCCAAGAGCCTTTTGCGGTTGTTTAGGTTTATGCTTTCTTCTGCCAATTCAGAAGAAGGCAAATACGTGAGTGGACTGGACATTAAAAAATGCGCGGGCGTGAGTACCTCCGGATGTGGGTCTGACGAAATGACACTAAGTGGTCGAGAGTTGAAAAGGCACTCAATTTGCACCAATACGGTCGAGAGTTCCTCGTAAGTGAGAAGTTGTTTACCTACGACTCTAAACAAGTGAGTTTTAACACTCTTAATATTTGACTCCCAAATACCTCCGAAGTGTGGAGCTCGCGGCGGTATTCTTGTCCACTCGATGCGTGATTTAAGAAGCTCATTTTTAATATCCGTTTGAACAGTTGAATTTAATAAAAAAGAATAAATATCATCCAATTGCGCCTTAGCGCCAACAAAATTGGTACCATTGTCTGAGTACATAACAGACACTGGACCGCGGCGAGAAATGAATCTCTTAAATGCGGATAGGAAAGCCTCAGATGTGAGATCCGAAACAAGCTCGATATGTATGGCTTTAGTCACCATGCATACGAACAAACATAAGTAAAGTTTCTGCGAACGTTGACCTCTACGTCGAATAGGTATATAAGCAAGCGGCCCGGCGAAATCTACACCGGTGTGTACAAAGGCTTTAGCATCACGGACGCGGTATCCAGGAAGTTCAGCCATTTTGGGTACTGGATGCTTAGGATTTAGACGGAAACAAGTATTACATTTCCGACAACGAGAACGTATAACCGTTCGGCCATCCAATATCCAAAACCGCTGCCTTATAATGGACATCAATAACCCTGGGCCCGTATGGCAGTACGTATTGTGATAGTGATCGATAATTAGATCGACTACGCGGTCGCGTTTAGGTAAAAGCGCGGGATGCTTGGCTTCATACGGTAAGTCAGATTTAGACAATCTGCCCCCAATACGTAAGATTCCGAAGCTATCAATGAAGACAGATAAACAGCGCAACTTCTTAGCTGGAAGTTCACCTGCTTTAATTAAATTTAAATCGCTCGCAAAATGTAAACTTTGAACTAATCGAACAATGAAATTTTCGGCGGTTTGAATGTTTTCAACAGAACTATGACTATGTAGTCTGTTTGTAAATTTAAGAATGTACATAAATACACGTAACAATTTATTCCATGAGCAAACACGGTCAGCTATAGTATCTAAAATACGCGGTTCAGTATTCGAAGTTTCTACAAGAAAAACCTTTGATTTAAACTCCGGCAATGTTTCACATTGAGCAGGAGCGAACTTTAAAGGCCACTCGCTCATGGGCTGATGGAGCCATGTGGGGCCGTTCCACCACAACGAGTGTCTTATTAAATCCGACGGCAGCATGCCGCGAGACAGACAATCGCTAGGATTCTCTTTCCCGGACACGTGACGGAAACAAGCGGCAGGTAAGTTTTCCTGTATTTGAGCAATGCGGTTGCTGACAAAAATAGACCATCTATGGGGAGATGAGTGGATCCACGAGAGAGCTATGGTGGAGTCCGAGAAAGCGTGGACACCTGTAATAGGTACACGAGCGGAAAGTTTTTCCTTGACTACGCGAACAAGTTTAGATAGAAGTAAAGCGGCGACAAGTTCTAATCGCGCTAGCGTTGTTATTTTAGCGGGGGAGACTTTGGACTTTGCACATAAGAGTCGGACAGTGATATCACCAGTAGGGTTGGTAATGTGTAAATAAATACAACAGCCATAACCAGTAAAGCTGGCGTCGCAAAAGGCTACGATGTTCACTACAGCTTCTCTAAAGACGCCAATGTGGCGAGGAACCTTTAGAGAAGAGAGTGAAGGAAAATCGCGCGTAAAAGCGGCAAACCGATTTGTGATAGATTCCGGTGGAACCTCATCCCATCCTACTTTAGCTAACCAAAGTTCCTTGATTAATACCTTCGCGTACAGCACAACGGGTCCTACAAGGCCCAGTACGTCGAACAAGCGGGCAACTAGCGATAGAATCGCGCGCTTCGTGCATTTATCATCCACGGCGATTGTTGTCAAAGAAAAATAATCATCAGCGGGTTCCCAGGTTAATCCAAGGATTTTGAAATTATGGACATCATTATCCATGCCAGAAAAATTAACTGGTAAGCGGTGAGACTCTGGGAGAATCTCCAACAAAGCGGGTGAATTAGTAGCCCATTTGACTAAGTCAAAGGAACCTACCTTCATTAAATCAATTAAATCGCGGGATAGACGCATAGCTGTCTGTTCGTCCGAAACAGAGTAGACGCAGTCGTCCATGTAAAACTGAGTTTCTACCAATTTAGAAGCCTCAGGAAAGCGGTCGCTTTGCTCACACGCCAAGTTACGCAATGTGCGCATCGCTAAATAAGGACTAGGTTTTAGTCCGAAGGGAACGCGGTTAAAATGAAAGGTGCGAATAGGCTCACCTTTGCTAAAACGATACAAGATTCGTAAATATTTGCGGTGGTGCTCTCTTACACCGATACGTAAGAACATTTGTTTTATATCCGCTGTCATCGCGACAGGGAATGTACGAAAATCAAGCAATAACAAAAACAAGTCTGCTTGCAAATTAGGTCCGACATGCAAAATGTCATTGAGCGACAACCCTGAGTGAGTTTTGGCGCTAGCGTCCAAAACCACTCGAATGCTGTCCTTGTCCGGTCTAATGACGGCATGATGCGGTATATAATAACCCTCCTCTGTCAATTCAGAGTCGGGCACTTCCGCTAAATACCCCTGAGTTATATAATCCGCGATAGTTTTATTATAATTCTCGCGTAGGGTCGGCATTAACGTGAACTTACGCTCGAGAGCAAGTAAGCGCCGATGGGCGTAACCGCGCGAGCTACCTAGCTCGCTGGGTGAGCGCGCAAAAGGTAGATCGACAAAATATCTGCCGTCTTCAAATAAGACTGAAGAATTAAAATTATTTTCACACTCTAATTCGTCCGGACTAATAAAACGTTGAGATGGAATTTCCTCTAGCTCAAAAAACTTATGTAAATTTGACTCGACTTCAATGTCGGCCTGCGCGGTAAACGAAGATGCAATGTGTGTCACATCACTACTACAACAATCAATATCACCCATAAGTACATAACCGAAGCTAGTCAGTACAGCAGGGGGCGCGCGGGAACCTGAATCGACCCTGTCTCCCAGGTAAATAAAGGGGAACAATTGTGCTCCAAGCACGACGTCTACCGTGCCCGGCACGTTCCAAAGCGGATCAGCGAGCTGCAAGTTACTTAAGTATGACATGTTATCATTGTTATGTAATCTAATTAATTTCGCGGGAAGTCTATCTGTAATACAATCAACAACTAACGCTTGTATCGAAAACTTCGTATGAGGATCAAACCGAGATTCTATGTTGAGATGAATAAAACCGTGTATTGGTTTCGATGACATCCCAACACCTTGTAAAAATGAATTGCGTAATTTAATTATGGGTAAGTTCAAACGTTTACAACAGTCCACAGTAATTAAATTATTTTGCGATCCGTTATCTAGTAGGCACCGAACCACCTCCTTATCTCTGATGTCGCTATAGTATGCATATAACTGCGCGGTCGCTAGCAAAATGGTTGACCCAGTTTTAACAGCTGTAGTGAGCGAAACAGATGTATCCTTAGTAGGCGCTTGCGGCTCGGGCGATAATGACTCATGTTTTTCTCGGAAATGTAAGAGAGAATGGTGGTTCTTCTTACAAATTTTACAAACGTTACGTGACTTACATTTAACCAAAGAATGGGATAGACTTAAACAGTTTATACAGCCACGTTTTGCTTTTATAAATTCAAAACGTGCAAGCGGTGTACTAATATTTTTAAACTGCGGGCAATCGAACAGCTGATGTTGTACGTCATCCTTATCGCAAAGCGTACATTTGCCATTCGAAACCGGTTCATTACGCGATACGAATGACTTAGCGGTATTATTTTTTGTTTGATGATTAACTGAACTAGACTTAGCGCGCGGTTCCGTCTGTAAATTATTACCGTATGAGCGTTGTAGTACCTTAACATATTCTTGCATGAATGTTATAAACTCAGCATAGGAAGGTAATTCTTTTTCACTCACACGTGATTCAAACTGTAAGACAGTTTGCGCGTCAACCTTTCTTAAACCACAGTGTAATAAAACAAAATCCAGTAAGTCTGGAATGTCTAACTGCTTCAAGGCTGCGACGGACGCTGAATATCGTTCCACAAAAGTATTGAGGCTCGCAGCATTTCCGGCGCATTGTTTAATGTCCAGTATATTATTGAGATAATGAATCCCTAAACTACGCTTATCTTGATACCTTTTTACGAGACTGTTCCACATAACGTTGTATGTATCACCTGTAGGAACAATGCCTGCGGTCAGTTTTAAGGCATCATGAGTCAACTTACTGATCAAGTACTGGACACGCTGCGAGTCAACCAGATCGGTATTTAAATGAACATTGCTTCGAAACATTTCATAAAATATGGGCCAATTTTCCGCTTTACCATCAAACGTTGGCAAATCTATGGGCGGTAATTTTATCCGAGTACCCACTTTGTGTTCCGATGTTTCGTTTTTCGAAAGTATGAGATTACGTTTATATTTAATATTAGAATATAAGTCTTCAATAGAATATAGACTCGAATAGTCTGGTGCGGTTTGGTCAATCTCGAATTGCAATTCATTCATTTGTTCTATTATTTCCTCAAATTTGTTATATTGCTCAGTAATTGTTTCTGACTGCGCTAGGAATGTCTCATTTGAACGTGAATCATAGTTCGAGATGTTTCTGGAATCATTATATAGGCGATTAACTCGCTCGAAAATCATTTGTTTTTTAGCGGTAAGCTGAGCCAATTTAGCTTCTTGCTTGCGGGACGCCATTTTGGGGCACTAATAAAGTTATGTGCCTACCGTAATGACTTGTACTTAATTTGTACTGAATTTTACTGATGCCTATCCAGGCTCGAAAGGACCATCTAATGGAGATGGTCAGGCGTGATTACGGCCAAACACAAAGGGAGTGCTGGCCCAAAATTGCCTATATTTGTCTGTATAACTTCAAGTTAGGAGTGGTCGGCAGCAGTCGGCGAATGTGGCCCTACTTACAATTTGTAAAACAAGTGGTACCTTACTTTCCGGGCTGTCCTCGATGGTTGCACGTCGAATTGTCGAGTGGCCACTCGTTCTCTTCACACCAACACTCCTGATTATGCTTGTTCAGTAGTTAACGGACGCGGTAAATATGGGTTATTTATTATTCCCGGAGGATCCCCAACGTTTACGGGATTTACTCGGGATTTTAGCGTATTTGCGGGGACGATATTATTTTTAAGACATTAATTTTGTCTGCGGTGAGATGCGCGCTGTGCCTCGCGGCGTTAGAAACACACACACACAACTGACGTCAAAACTGACGTGACGTCGATTGTTGCATTTTAAATTGTCTATAGCTCGTAAAGCCGGCCACTCACGTCTGTCTGACAAATTAAAGCGAGACACACACGCGACGTGATACCAACCCCACCCAACTTGCAGAGTGGCGGCAACTCGCCACACCAACGGTTTTAATTTTGTTAAGGCTCTGAAGCAGAATTTTATTTATTCAATTTTCTTGGTTTATTCCTTTTTCCTCCAACTGCAATCGGCTACCAAGAGAATACATTAATGTATAGCGGGGGTGCACGTAAGGCGCAGTGTTACCTCGTCGGTGCGGCATGGCTGCGCGTTGGGTTGGTGGCAGTCGGGCAGACCGCACCACAGGCGCGTGCAGGCGGGCGCGCCGGCGTCGCACCAGCACGCATTGCAGCCCCACCACCACGTGCCGTTGTCGGCGCCGCACACGCCGGGCTCGCCCTCCACGCCGCCCTCTGGCGAGCCGCCATCCGCGCCCTCGCCGGCCTCGTCGCCATCCGCCCCGAGCCCCGCCAGCACTGACAAATTACTTCAATGTAAGAAATGACACCGCGGTAGACAGGACTCTTCTAGATATCAATCGTCTAATATACTACTTACTCTCGAGACAGCGGCGCGCCGCGCGCTGCGGCGGCGGCGGGCACACGCAGCGCGCGGCGCGAGCGGGGCTGCCGGGGTCGGGCACGCAGGCGGCGGCCGGCGGGCACGCGGGCGAGCACGTGGCCGGTGGGGGCGCAGCGCGCGCGTTGCACGTGTCGCCCGCCCAGCCCGGCGCGCACTCGCACGCCCACCAGCCTGCGCCGCCCACGCAGCGCCCGCCGTTGCGGCACGGCGCGGACGCACAAGGCTCGGCGGCATGCTCGCAGCGCGCACCCGTGCGTCCCTCGTGGCACGCGCACGCCCAGCCCGGTGGCGCGGGCGTGGGCACGCAGGTGCCGCCGGGCGCGCACGGGCACGCGGGTGCTGTTGGCGCCAGCGGGGCGGGAACGAGGGGCGTGTCACACGCGGCGCCCGCCCAGCCGGTGGCGCAGGCGCATCGCCAGCCACCGCTTTCACGCGAGCACGTGCCTCCGTTGGCACACGTACCATCAGGGCAACGGTCGATTCCCTCGATCCGTACGGAGCATGTTTTGCCTGAAAGAGTACCTATGTTTATTATTCCTTTACTTAAATAAGTAATATTAGTGCTAGCTCGCAACCTACGACGTACTTCACTCACTGTCACTCGTTGAAAGTGAGGTTTATATGTGTTCGGCAGCTGCTAAAATCCTCTCCCGCAATTCTCCAATGGATGTCACTGGTGTAGGACACTCTAGGTCTTACATGTGACCCCACAGATAATAGTCGCATGGCGTTAAATCTGGACTTTTCGCCGGATTGATCAGGACTTTCTTTTTGCTTCAAAACTTGAATGGCGTAACGTACAAAAACATTTTAAGACTAAAGTGAACATGCTTTTGGAAGATATGTGCTGCTACCATCACGATGGATGCCCAGCTCACATTTACCGAGGTGTGAGACAATGGGTGGATGACCATTATCCGCTGAGATGGATCGGTCGAGGAGGTCCGACGCCCAGTCCGGCTAAAAGTCCAGATGTAACGCCATGCGACATGCCCCAGGTCGAGTTTCCCTGTCACCCTGTATATAGCATATAAAGTAAGGAAAAACTCTGACATTCTGAATTTTTAGTCCCTTTTCTAGATATTCAATCTGAATAAGTAACTTTGTAATCCTAACTAACTTAAGGAATAAAGCAGCACTGGTTCCGATCACAAGGCCTCCCACGTGTCTAGGGGGAAGTTATGGAATACTTATGACCACAGCGATGATGCTTAATGCGGAGACACTCTCTGGATGGCTGATCTTTGATAATTAATGGGTAATATAATCCCTGTAGCGACATCTATGACGCTACATACGAACTAGAACAGCAAATTCCTACATCGCGCAAGCAGAGTTCTCCGCGCGATTTGAACATATACAACAGTCCGAAATAATGGAGGTTGTGGGACTTTACACCCTGTTCCGCACGCCTCTATATCCCCATCTGATGTGAGTTTTTTGGAACTTAATAATGTATCCGTGAAACCTATAGTGCTACTAATAAATGTAATGTGTGAAGACCGTTGGACTATTATTTATTTCAATCAATCCTCATGCGTAAAGCCCTATGAGTCTCTTGCTAATTAAACCGTTTAGTCTGTTGGTGTGTAGGAAAACTAATCCTACATTCATTGAAATTTAATGGAATAGGTTATAATCAATTGAGCCCAAACTCGGTGGGCCTATGTTTTTATATTACAGAGATGCTGTGGCCACCTTTCAGCTTCATCATCAGACCCTGAATAGTGTCTAGGTGTAAAGTACTCCTCAAGACAAATCAATCGAGCCCAAACTCGGTGGGTTATGTTGTTTTATCACAGAGATGCCGTGGTCACCTTCAAGCTTCATCATCAGACCCTGGATATCGTATAGGCGTAAAATGCTCCTCAAGACGAATCAATCGCGTCCAGACTCGACGGATTTATCTTGTTTAGTTCAGAAGTTCCTATAGCCATCTTCCGTCTCCATCATCAGACCAGCTTCATGGTACCATATCATTGTATTGCCGAAGATACGTAAGTATACCAAATTTGAGTCCAATCGAACATCGGGAAGTGGGTCTAATTTGAGTTGCAAGATTCCACTCGAACAAACGTATGTTACGTACATACATTGTAAGTTAAATAAAAGCTAGTAAAACAGTGACTTGGCTATTGCACACAGCAACATAATCTACTAAGTAATTTAAATAGTCCTCCATATAGGTACTTTTAAAGAAATAAAAGTACAAAACGCTAATATTGGATAGGTTTTGTTTTGTGTAGATTATGTTGCGCGTACTGCAGTGTGAGGGATCGGCAGTCAGTAGCAGGTACGTACCCGTCCAGCCGTCACGGCAGACGCACGAGAAGCCGGCCGCGCCCAGCACGCAGCTGCCGTTGTTGCGGCACGGGCTGGCCGCGCACTCGTCCAGCTCTGTAACGAGACAGACCAGCTGTAGTTGTAGCTCAGTAGCGCTCGGGCGGCGCGGTAACGTGTGGGTGTGGGGTGTGGGCAGTACGCACTAGAGTCGCAGAGCGCGCCGGAGTGGCCGCGCTCGCAGGCGCAGCGCGGCGCGGGGGGCGCGCGCACGCAGCGCCCGCGCACGCACGCGCCGCCCGCCACGCACGCCTCGCTCTCTGCGCGGAGCACACAGGTTATAGTAGTACAGGGTGGTTACACGTACGTGTTCGCCACGAATAACGACCACGCACACCATAGTAAGTCATTGAAAAGCTCTTTTCTGACCTCATCAACTCGGTCACTGGGTCACGCGACACGTTTTGCGTGACTTCCATAGATATTTTTTGCAATGTTCCTTCGCATATTCTGTGCTGTGGGTTATACTGGCTCAGTACCTATTACTATATCGATAAAGCTGCAAGCGTACTGCCGCTGTCTATAGCACGTTTTGATTAACGCCAATAGCTATTTATAATAAAGTAGTAACGTACGATCCCTCGCGGCGCGCTGCGTGCAGTTCTTGCCGGTCCAGCCGGGCGCGCAGTGGCAGTAGTAGTCGCTCTGCGCCGTGTAGCACGCGGCGCCGTTGCCGCACGGTGCGCCTGCGCAATGGTCGCGGTCGTCCTGCAACACCCACGTCCCACTGTTAGCACTTCGCTCGCGTACAACACATACAGTTCAACACTTAATGAAATATTTAGATCTACTTAGAATTATTATGTTATGTAAAGACTCACCGCACAGTAGCGTCCATAACAGGAGGTCAGCTAAAAAAGCAGAAGACGGGTTAGTTGTTGTTAGGGCTAGGGCGACCGGTGCACCTGAGCGGGCGACGTACAGATCGTTAGTGATACATTAGTCACATTAGTATATAGAGCTCAGAGTATCGTGCGCAGTGCGCGGTACCTCGCAGTTGGTGCCGGAGAAGCCGACGGGGCAGATGCAGCGGTAGGCGTTGAGCAGGTCGACACACTCGCCGCCGTTGCGGCAGGGGCGCGGGGCGCAGTCGTCAACGTCGCGCGCGCACGTGCGGCCCGCGTAGCCGGCGGCGCAGGCGCAGTGGAAGTCATCCACCAGGTCGATGCAGGTGGCGCCGTGCAGGCACTGGCCCGTGCAGTCGTCCACGTTGGCCTCGCAGTCGCGTCCGGTCCAGCCCGCCAGACAGGCGCAGCTGTAGCCGCCCAGCGTGTTGTTGCAGGCAGCGGCGTTCACGCAGGGGCCCAGCGCCAGGCCAGCGTCGGCCGCTCCCGAGCTGGAGCCCGAGCCCGCGCCCTCAGCGACTCTCTGCTCGCACTCGTTCACGTCTGCGGAGGAGACATGGCGACGGCGTTTCAATTGATAGAACATTATGACAGTACCTGTATTTTATGTAACTTCTGACTTCCGGTTTAGTAGAGAGTCAAAACCTATGCACCCTATAGAACTTCCAATATATTTATTTTTTGCCCTGGAGGATACTTGCTTTAATCACAGTCAAATCGTTGACAAAATGTTACAAAGAAAAATGTAGACCTTCGGAGCAGGTGGGCCCGGTCCAGCCGGGCACGCACTCGCACGAGAAGGCGTCGAGGCGGTCGCGGCACGTGGCACCGTTGCGGCACGGCGCGCTGGCGCAGTCGTCCACGTCCTGGTCGCACAGCGCGCCGCCCCAGCCGCGCTGGCACGCGCACGCGAAGCCGCGCGGCGACGTCGTCAGCGCGCACTCGCCGTGCACGCAGGGCTGCGGCGCACACGGGTTGTCCACGCGCTCGCAGTCCGTGCCGGAGAAGCCTTCGGCGCAGCGGCACAAGTACTGGTCAGGCGCCGTGTTCTCACACGTGCCGCCATGCTGACACGGCTCGTGCGTGCCACAGTAATTGAGATCTGCACAGTAAAAGCATTACACAGTTACAAAGGGCCCGTTGCTAGAAAATGATTATGGAAGCATATAAAAAAAACGTTGGATATTCTAGTTTTGACGTGACAACGTCTTATAAATTGGTTTGCCGGGTGACACTTCAAGAAACTGCGTTACGCTCCGCTCACGTTATGCGCTCACAATGAGAGCGAGTGAGAGGCACGCGTCCCTTCCACTCGGGCATGGTTAGCCCGCCTAAGAGCGAGAGAGACAGACATAAAAAGTGAAATACGTATGTATGTGTAAAGGTAAAAATAAAATTTTGTTAATATGAAATTCAGTGCGAGATTCTTTGTATAAATTAATGTTTTAAATATAATTCTTTGTATAAATAAATGTTTTAAATTGTTACTATTATTTCATCCTTCTTCCTACTATACGAATGAATATTCACATTAAAATTATTTTACCACTCAAAGTCGTTGTCACGTAAAACTTTCGCCCGTATACCGACTTTACAGGCAACCAATTTTTGTTTCTTTATTATTTGACACCGACTTCCGAAATTAAAGAAACTTTAAATTTGTGTTAATTTTGGAAGTTGGTTGTACTTTTTAACCCACTTCTTACTAATTAACCGACTTCAAAGAAATAACGTACAGACGAATAGAGAACCTCCTCATTTTTGATGTCGGCTTAAAAGTACTGTATTCGACTTGTATCTATGTATGTTTATATGTTCGCGATTTTCTCAAAACCTAATGATCCGATTTGGATGGTGTATTTGTTATATAAATGCATATTCTTCAAGCAAAATTCAAGTGTAAGTATAATACATTAGGAGCTGATAAAGATATTTGGTGATAAAAAGTCTTACTCTTCATTATCTTCTGAAAAATACGGTTTCGTCAGAAATTTCATTTATAGTTTAAATTGTTTCTAATTAATTTCGTTAACAGTACAACATTTATTTACAAACTTATAAAATACTTAAATAAGGGCCGAATTTTCAATAGTCATATTTGATTTTTTATCAGGAGAATAAAATATACGGAATTAAGAATGTTCCATTTTTATTCCTCAGTTAAAAGTTAACTGACTATTGAAAAATCGGCCCGTACTGTAATTAAAACAAAAACTCCTAACTAAATAAAACTTAAAATATGGCGTCAAAAAATTCCTCCACATCGCTGTCGACTGGAAGTGTGCCCAAAAAACTGGCGACATTGCCACGTTATATGGCAATGCTTAACCTCTGGCCGAGGTAAAAGCCAGCCCTTTAGTCACGCGAAGTGTCAACAAGGCCTTCAGACAGATCTTTAAATAATATATGAGCATTTGAACTCCATGGCCCAAGGGTTTCTACCCCAAACGGCTCGAAAATGTAACTACCGACGAGGTTGTTATATTTCCGCCGCTTGAGGTTATCCGTAGCCGCAGCGGCAGCACCGACACAGCACGACGAACTAGGAGGATGAGATGGCGCAAGAGAATCGACACATGTTGCGTCCCACACTAAAGGCCTACGCAACTTCCACGGAAATAAATACATGCCGTCCGGTCTTTTACCATCGTCGCAAACCGATGACAAGAGCTCGTCGGATGATGTCGTTGATATTCGCTGCCGCGCTATGCGAACCGCGCTTCGGCTGCATGACAGGCCGTGGTGTCCACGTTGTTGACAACTTCGCCACCGTCGCAGCGATGAGGAGAACAACAGAGAGCGCCTAAACGTAAGGCAACAGCGAGGCGAAAAGTAGTATCGTCGAACAAGGTGCCTATGCTCGACGACGGTAGTGCGTGAAGCCAGAGACCCGACTCTCACTCTCCTACAGCCAGCAGCCGCGCACGCCTCGCAGTAGTACCACATGTAGCAATAAAGTTTTCCTGAACTACTTTGCAGAGCGGCTCGTCCCACCGTCTCTGGAAAGATGGGTAGTCGGGCGGATTTGTATTCGGGCAAGCGAGTCTCCAGGCATCCACAGCCTCGGTGAAGCACGGCACATCAAAATGGAAAAAATCAGTATGGAAGCTAGAATATTCCTGATTAATTTTTCAGTGCCGTGGACCGACGATATAAATGCCGGTAAACTAATACTGGTAATTTTGCGGACACCGAGGCCTCCCATGCGGACGGGAAGAGTAGCTTGAGCCCAAGCTCGGTCGTCCATGGCCACATTTAACATACATAACTGTTCGTTGTATAATTTGATCCATTTTTTCCAAAAGGTGAGGGTGATTCCATAAGTGGGAAGCACGAAGGAAATATATTAATTTAGGGCCGAAACAACAATAGCGAATTAGGGTGATAGCCGAATGCATGTTAATTTGGGACAATCACAGTGGTTGAGCGTTCGGCTGCTGCGCTGCGTGTCGCGGGTTCGATTCCCGCACGAAACAAATATTTGTATGACCTACAGATAGTTGTTCCGGGTCTGGGTGTCTTGTGTATGTGAGTATACATGTTTGTGAACGCACCCACGATACAGGAGTAATTCCTAGTGTGGGGCAACTTATTAAAATTTTGTATTTTTCCTCCACAAACAAAACTGGGAAAAGAATTCGCAAAGATTGGGGACCCAGAGGCGAAGAGTGCTTTTTCAATCATTTTGATTTTAGGGGTTATTTCGTCGAATTTTGGAACTAGCAGTTGTCGGTCAGTACTGTCAGATATGAATAATTCTCATTTAGAAAAGTTGAGATCAAGACCTACGGCATAGAGTTGATTTTTTTTTAAATTGCAAGTCATTTAAAACGGTATCTACCTACATCGCCTTCTAGGGTTCCATCGAGGTCTCAAGCGTAAACTTTAGAATTTAGCTGTCGAATAATTGGGTGAATAGCTAAACTAAAGATCACTGACCCGAGGAGGTCACCTTGTTGACAGCCAACAGCGGATTCAAAAGGTTAAGATATTAGAAGCAAAATATGATGATACAGAATCTTTCGATTCTGAAAAATCTGTATCTAGTTGCAGTATGCACAAGCGATATGTTCATGTATTGTTAACACATTTCATGGGGAACCACAGAAGGTGTTTCTTAAGTTTTTGACACTTTTTTTTTTTTGGGGGATGGAAAATCGTCCAATGACTTCTCCCGCTCTGGGTAGAGCGGGAGGGTATGTCGGGCTCTTACTGACTAAAACCCACCCCTGTTCCTTCCCTGCCTGAGTGCCAGGGGAGCGGTAACTCATTTTCAGAATTTATCCGCTACCCCAAGGCATAAGTTTTTGACACTAACTAGTTATTTTGCAATACTTTTTGTTTTATTTTTTAAACAGTTTTTTATTTTTCTCTTTTTTTTTAGAAAAAAGATTATTATTTTTCAATTTTTTGTTGTTCTAACTAAAGCTAAATAGTATAAGTTATGCCCGAATTGATAACCTGAATAACATAAACATCGAACGTAAAAATTGGTGAAATAGGGTGTATCAGGGTTAACTGTACACATCTGCGTACCCCTTCAAAGCATATCAGCGTTATGTTATGAAATTGTGTAAACAAATAGACATACGATTCCAACAATCGCGAAAGATTTGCTATCATTTATTGAAGAGTACCATTGTCTATCTCCGAAGTTATTTATCAGAATTTAAAACCTTTAAACGGAACCACCTCAGGAGTATAATCTTTCGAATAAAAAAAGATTTTTACAATCATAATTTTTGGAAGGATCGCGTAATAAACGTACAGTCGAATAGAGAACCTCCATCTTTTTGAAGTCAGTTAAAAAATCCTTTGAATGAATATTGACAAGACTATAACATGAAAGTGAGATAATCGGGTGTCGTACCTTGGTCGCAGAGGATGCCGCCCCAGTTGGTGTCACAGGTGCAGTCCCAAGAGGAACCGTTGCAGTAACCGTGCTTGCAGCCCGGGTAGGGCTGGCACTGAGAACATAGCTCGCCGCGCCAGCCCGGACGGCAACTGGAACCATACAGCACAAGGTAAGAAAGTTTTTACGAAGAGCGGTTTCGACAAATTTAATTTGATTAACAGTAGTCAATAGTCAATTCGTGAAAAGCCTGAATATGTACTCACTCGCAGTCGCCTGGACGATCGCAGCGACCGTGCGTCGGGTGACAACCTTCCTTGCATACGGCTGTAAACAAACAAATAACTGTATTAATATAAACGTATACAATAAGTGCAAGCAGGTAGGACAATGCAGAGCAGAGCACTCACGCTTCTCGCAGTTGTCGCCCTGCCAGCCGGGCAGGCAGCGCTTGTCGCCCTCGGCCGTGCACGAGTAGTGGCCGAACTTATCATCGCGCGGCCGGCAGAACGTGGTGCACGTAGTATTGTAGTAGTTGGGCTGGCACAGCACGCGCACGCGGTATGCCACAGCCGCCGCCACGCCCGCGTGCTGGAGCGCATGCCACTCCGCCGACGGCTCGACGATGCCCGACCACCACGCCTCTTCCACCAGCCCCGCCTCTGTCATAGTAAAGCCATCCATCAGTAACACCTTCCTCACACACACACCATCGTAACTGTCATCATCATCATCATCTCAGCCTTTTTAATGTCCCCACTGCTGGGGTACAGGCCTCCTCTCTGTGAGAGGGTGTGGACCGTAATCCACCACGCGGGCCCAATGCGGATTGGTGGATGTCACATGTCTTTGAATTTTTGGTTCTAGTACATGCCGGTTTTCTCACGATGTTTTCCTTCATCGTTTAGAGAGCAGTGGTGATGATATAATTTACACAAAGTAAAGCGCCTGCCTGGGTTTGAACTCACGACCTACAACTTGTAAGTCGCGGCCAAATACCATTGGGCCACCGCTGCTCTATCGTAACTGTAACACAAGCTAACTCACCAGGCTCAGGGTATTCAAAGTCGTCGAACGCTTGGAGTATCAGCGTGAAGGATCTCTGAGAATGGACAATGTCAATGTTTAACCAAATGATGAGTGCACAATAGAAATAGACATTACGGACGGAATAGTAATAGATAATCACCGTCCAGCGGAAGGAGAAGGGCAGCGCCAGCGTGTAGAGCGGCTCGGCGAGCGTGAAGGAATCGGTGCCGAGTACGGGCGAGGCGGCGCGCCCGAATGAGCAGGCGCCGGGCGCAGCGGCCGACTGGTACTCTTTGAGGCACAGCGTGAAGCGCGTGCGGCACGGCGAGGCACACGCCTGCTCGGGCGCCGCGCGCACCCCGCCACCGCAGCACGCGCCTGACGCCAGAGCTGCGCGGTAGTTGGAGAACTCGAGGATCTGCAGCTCGAACACGCCCGCCCCCGCCGCGCACTGCAAGTATTTGATCTTATAAGTACTAGCTGCAACTCACTTGATTGTTCGGGTAGTGTAGTTGTAGATATAGTATGGCAGACTCGCTGCCGATCGTAAACCTTCTACAGAGTTTGCATACATTAACGCAATCTGAGGCCTATTGAGATAAAAAAACTGCAAGAGGCGACAGGTGACAGTTCAACATTTCAAAAAAGTGCCATGTTTGTTTTATATATTTCCGGTTTGATAAACTGGCTCTGTAATGATATCTGTGTAATATTGGACGACTAATGTCTATACTTACAGAAACACAGTACCTACATAGCGCCATCTCGTGAATTAAATAGGCTAAAAAAGACGCCCAAAAAGTGTTATTAACCGACGAAAAAAAGGAGGAGGTTCTCAATTCGACCGTATATATATATATATATATTTTTTTTTGTGTATGTTCAGCCCTCACTCCGTCATTTATGAACCGATTTTGATTATTCTTTCTTTGTTAGATAGGGTATACCTCAAGGGTGGTCCCATGTCAAGGAAGTCAGGCTCTGACAGTGGAAACCTGATAAAATTGAGAGAAAACCTCGAAAATTGTGGGCACATTTAGCGTTTCTGTATGTAGGTATGTTCGGCCCTCACTCCGTTATTTATGAACCGTGAAATGTAATTTCCCGGATAAACTCAAACATTTCCAAAAATGAAATAATGTACCGATCGAGTAGTCCTGTAGTATATTAAAGTCGATAGTAAATAACATCCAGTATAAAATTATAAGTTCAGCTCTGCTTTTGACTTCGATTTTGTAAAACATTTCATTTTATCCATAAATTGTGTAAACCGGATACAAGGGGTTCAACCACAGAATAGTACAAATCTTATTTATCAAAGATCACGAGAATCATCAAAAGGTATGCCAAAGTAAAGACTCATGAACTGTAACTACCTACATCGACAAAATTACTTTGGAATTTCACAGTTCCAATATTAGTTATTACTCAGTATCACCATTCTCGGGGTAGCCTCACTCCCTAGGGAACGCGTCCCCAGGTGGCGGATAGGGGAAAGTCCGGCGGTTTGGCAAACTCCAAATTGGAGTGCGGCAAACTAATGGGCAGGAGGGAAATAAAATACCTCCCGCGGACCACAAGGCCGAAGAAGGACACTTCGTAAAAAAACCTCGCCAGTGGGCTGCTCTGGCATACCTAGAGTTAAGGCCACTGGTGCACTGGGGTTTCGGGTTGGAGAACTCAGTAGGGATGGCGGCGGATGAACCAATGGTCAACGGCGGCACCCGGGCCCTCCAGGAGGGTCACAACCTTGGCGTCAGGCGGCAGCCGGCCGTAAAAACACATAGCCAAAAAACCTATATTTATCATGAAAAGGCAACATAAAATAAAGGATATGAGGAATACTAGGGCGTCCCCCTTAAGCGACGTTGGAGATGGAACTGCGAAACATACTAGGGCGTCCCCCCAAAGCGACGGCGGATCTAAACAACAAAACATTGTAACAATGTCCGAACTACGCGTCGCTAGTTGGAACATTGGCACAATGACAGGACGCAGTGCCGAACTAAGCGCTATCTTAGAACGACGTCGCATTAACATCTGCTGTTTGCAAGAAACAAAATGGAAGGGTTCTAAATCACGACAAATTGGGAAGGGTTTTAAATTTATATATTATGGCATAAAGAGTGGAAAGAATGGGGTTGGGATTGTATTGGATCAATATTTGAGTCGGAAGGTAGTAGAGATAAATAGAACGAGTGACCGTATTATGTCTGTTAAACTAGCATTGGAAAACCAACCCTGCCTCAACATTGTGTGTGTCTACGCTCCGCAGGTGGGATGTCCTGAAACGGATAAACAAGAGTTCTGGGAAGAATTGTGCTCACAAATGAATGCACTACCCGTAAACGAACAAAGACTTATCTGTGGAGACCTTAACGGACATGTGGGCGGTGACTTGAGCGGGTATGAGAGCCATCACGGGGGTTTTGGTTATGGAACACAAAATAAAGAAGGCACCACAATATTGGAATTTGCAGCATCTCTAAATTTAGTTGTTGTGAACACATTTTTTCAAAAGAAGGATGAACACCTCATTACTTATAAAAGTGGGAAATCCAAAACACAAGTTGATTACATAATGACAGATAGAAGGAACCTAAAACAAGTTAAAGACTGCAAAGTTATTCCGGGCGAACCACTAACGTCACAGCATAGACTTTTGTTGGCAGCTATAAAACTCTCACGTCAAATTAAGTATAAAATACCAAGATTAGAGCGAATAAAATGGCGAGAACTTGTCTCAGAAAAAGGGTGCGACTTTGAAAATTCAATAAGTGATTATTTGGATAACAACTCTACATCAAGCGAATCCCCCGGTATTGCCTGGTCAAAATTTCAAAAATTCTAAAGCTAAGACTATCCTGGGTGTCTCTAAGGGTCCCCTGAATAACGATAAAGATGCCAAATGGTGGAACGACAAAACTAAAAACACCGTGTCCGAAAAGAAACGCCTGTTCAAAAAATGGCAAGAAACTTGCTCAGAGGAAGACAAACTAGAGTACAAAGAGGCGAAAAAGAAAGCTAGAAGATCAGTTGCAATCGAGAAGGAAACTGCGGAGTTAGATTTATATCAGCAGCTGGAACTAGCCACGGATACAGAGATCTATAAAGTAGCTAGACACAGGCATAATAACACGAAGGATTTTAAGACTACAAAGTACATCAAGGATAGTAAAGGCACATTACTCACTTCGGATAAAGATATTTGCAAAAGGTGGTATGAGTACTACTATAGACTCCTAAATGAGGAATTCCCTAGACAGGCTGAAGTCGAAGAACCCAGGACGCAAGGACCCGTAAATCAAATCACCACCACAGAAGTCAAAAAGGCTATTCTGAAAATGAAAAAACACAAAGCCTGCGGGCCGGATGACATACCAACCGAACTCTGGAAGTCTCTGAAAACAAGTGGGGAACTCTGGCTGACAAACTTGTTTAACAACATCTTAACGAGCGAATTAATGCCAGATGCCTGGAGGAAAAGTATACTTGTTCCATTTTACAAAAATAAGGGAGACGTTAGAGAGTGCGGGAACTTCCGGGGCATAAAACTCACCTCACACACCCTTAAAATCTGGGAAAGAGTGCTCAGCGAACGCCTAACATCTATAATCTCGCTAACGGAAAACCAGTTTAGTTTTGCACCGGGAAAGGGAACCATGGACGCAATTCATGCCGTAAGACTGGTTATGGAAAAAGCGAAAGAAAACGATCAAAACCTGTGGATGGTATTTATAGACCTGGAAAAAGCCTTTGACCGTGTACCGAGGGCAGTGATATGGCAGGCGCTCAGAGCGCACAGCGTACCTGAATGCTACATTCGCATAATTAAAGACATGTACAACGATGTTCAAACTAGCGTTAGAAGCCCAGCCGGTCTATCTGACAGCTTTAACATAAAAGTTGGCGTCCATCAAGGTAGTGCACTGAGTCCTTTGTTATTTAACGTGGTCATGAATTACCTAACGCGAAAAATCCAAAAACCAACTCCATGGAATCTTTTGTATGCGGACGACGTAGTCCTTATATCCGATAATATGCAAGAGCTGCAGAAAGACCTGGAAAGATGGAGAGAGTCGCTGGAACAAAATGGCCTACGTATTAGCAGGACAAAAACGGAATTCATGTTCTGCAACTTCAATTCCCATGCTCCATTAAATCCTGTCATCACGCTCAATGGCACGGCTCTCCCTAGGGTTAAGACCTTTAAGTACCTGGGATCAGTTCTCTCCGAGGATGGCTCTATAGAAGCAGACATAATACAGAGAACGACGTCTGGATGGATGAAGTGGCGTACTCTAACGGGGGTGCTATGCGACTCGAAGATGCCAGTAAGAACAAAAGGCAAGGTGTACAAAACAGCAGTAAGACCAGCACTGTTGTACGGTAGTGAAGTTTGGGCAGTCAAAAAAACTCATGAACAAAAGCTTCACACCACTGAAATGCGTATGCTGAGATGGGCGGGTGGAGTGACACTCAAGGACAGAGTACGCAATGAACACATTAGGGGAAGTTTTAAAGTTGCACCTATCACTGACAAGATGTCCGAATCAAGGCTAAGATGGTATGGGCACGTGATGCGAAGGCCTGATGATTATGTTGTGAAGAAGTGCCTTTCCATGGCTACTAAAAAAAGGGGTAGGGGAAGACCGCAAACCACGTGGATGACAAATGTCCAAAAGGACATGAGAAGCCTCAATGTCAGCATTGAAGACACCAAACAAAGAACAACATGGCGCCGCATGATAAAGAAAGCCGACCCCGTGTAACGGGATAAGGCGAGGCTAAAGACTCAGTATCACCATTATTGTTCGCTATAGACACGTAAAGCATCTTCCTCAAGAAATATAGCAAGATTGTGTTGTGTTTGCTGATAATACAACAGTTATCCTATAGTGTAAGAATTAATAAATTAATTCAAAAAACAAGTTTATTATAAACAACAGTTTAAAAATCATTAGATGCGGAACAAGTGACGCCTCAGGACTAGAAAAGCCAACCCCGAGTACCGTGAAGTGGCGAGCTGAATGAAGAAGATTACATGGTTATTAACGGTTGGAAATTAACCTATGTATGTCATAAAAATAAATAAAATATGAAATTAAAAAAAAAACAAAAGACTAAACTAGTTTCATTGATGGGTTTTGCATATGATTAACTATATCAGTGCTACAAGTGCAATGTGTTGGGCATTTTTTGTGATTTGTCTAAGGCTTCTATTGCGTTCTCCATGACACATTGATCAGAAAGCTGCACTACTACGGAGTCCGAGGCGCCTCTCTGGATCTTCTTACTTCATACTTAAGTAACAGGATTCAGAGAGTTGATGTGAGCGGCAAAAGGTCTCCCGGATCTGTAGTCAGAATGGGGTTCCTCAAGGCTCAATTCTGGGTCCTTTTTTGTTTCTAATCTATATCAACGACTTACGTACCTACCTCATAAAGGCTAAACATGATATAGTGTTTTTTGCAGAGGACACTTCACTTTTATTTAAACTTAAATGTCAGCAGGTGGTTGTTGATGATGTAAATAATGCTCTTTCAACTGTAGTTAATTGGTTTATATAATATCAATAATCTTCTCCTTAACGAGAAAAAAAACAAAATGCATAAAATTTACAATACCCAATGTAACACAAGGCAACACTAGTGTGTCAATAAAGGGTGAAGAGTTGAAACCCGTGTATTCCACAGTGTTCTTATTTTTAATTTTGGATGCGAAGCTTCAATGGAGCTCCCATATAGATAAACTATCCAAAAAACTTAGCTCTGCAGTATACACCGCAGTAGGAAAATTTGTGTTTTAACTGATTCTGAGACTGCTCGTTTAGTACCTATACTTTACTGACTTTCATAGTGTGATGTCGTACGGCATTCTGTTGTGGGGAAATGCCGCCGATATTCAGACAATTTATAAATTAAGTCCCAGACACTCCCTCAGAGCGAGAAAAAGAGATTAATATTATGACTGTTCCCTCTCAGTATATTTATGAGAATCTCATGTATGCACATAAAAAGTTTAAAACATACAGTGATATCCATAGCGTAATTATTAGGAACAAACACAAATTTATTGTACCAACCTCAGTTACATTTTCACATCAAGGGCATTGTAATAGACAGGGTTAAGCAAATTCGCGACTTGGGGGTAATCTTCGACTCAGCTATGTCTTTCAGACCACATTACGATCAGGTTTGTAATATGGCTAATCGCATGTTATCTTTCGTACTCCGGAATGCAAAACCTTTTAGACAAACCATTTCACTGATAACTCTGTATTAAGCTTTAGTTAGAAGTATTATTGAGTATTGCGCATCTGTGTGGGCTCCAATATATAAAACTCATATAGACCGTATAGGGTCTATACAGAGACGGTTTGTCAGAACTCTATGTATGAAATGTGGCTTAAGGCGTAAAATACCTGAATACGAGGCTAGGCTGCGGTACTTTAACATGGTTGGATTGGATAAAAGGAGATGGATGAGCGACATGACCACTTTTTATAAGGTCTGTAATGGTTCATTTGATGGTACTCTCCTAAGTCAGTTACACTTCAAGGTACCTACTCGATCTGTGCGTACTCCGCAGCTGTTTCATATACCAACGAGCAATAACAATGTGTCCCAAAATAGTCCACTGTTTCGAATGTGTAGACAATATAATGATATTTGCACTCATGTTGATATATTTGTGGATAGTCACGGCAGATTTATAGAATCCATGCCAAAATTGAATACACCTTAACATATTGTATTGTAATATGCTGTCTTGACTATATTATTTGTAACTTCTTTTTATTTTATTTTTTGTAGCCTTCACTTGCATCTTTGAAGCTGTATAAATCCTGAATGCTGTGAATAGTAGTAATTGGAGTGCAGATTTAAAAATATTATCACGTAAATGTAACCCTGATCACAACTTGGTCTGTATTCTGTAACTGTACCTCTTATAAATAAATAAATAAATAAACCACAAAAATAGATGGTTCATTTAGATACGTTTCTATAATAAACTTCCTAGCCAAATTCAAGAACTAAGCATAAATAAATTAATATCATTTATTAAACTAAGCCAGAAGCAGAATAAATTAATATCATTTATTAAACTAAGCTATGCCAGATAATATCCATATAGACAGGCTGGAGCGAGTTCAAGAAAAATTTACCAGGTGCCTGCGGTTTAAAGACCACCAATGTCCTTATAGAGCTGATTACGCGGAGCGGCTAGGTTACTTTGAGCTAAACTCATTGAAGCGACGAAGGGCTCAAACCGATCTTATAACACTTTTTAAAATTGTGAACGGGACAATGTCGACCCCAGACCTCCTTGGCAAACTTAACCTGAGCGTACCTCGCCATTCTCACCTGCGGTCCAAGCGTACTGTAAGTACTTTTACTACGAAACCGTGTCGCACGAACCTGGGTCGGCAGAGTTGGGCTTTTACAACAGAGCGTGTTCTATCGACAGTAGTATCGACATCTTCTCTGACAGTCTTCCAAAATTTAAAAACAAAACCATCAAAATTGACCTATGATCAGCCGCATACGGATTTGCTTCTACTTCCAAATTTATTTTATTATTATTACCAGTATTGAATTATGATGTTAATTTTAATGTTTTATGTTAATCTGTTTTTATTTTCGTGTTTTTATATTTTGAATAACAATGTCATTTCTTGTTACCCGCGGCCAAATCCGGGTTGTCAAATTGAACCCCGACGACAACCCGGGTTGACAGCCGATTTTTTTTTTTTTCTCTTAAATATTTTTTTTTTGTCCGACTCACCAGTGAGTCTCAGGGCTTAACAGGTTGTATTTTAATTTAATTTTTTTTTTGCTGTACTATTTAATTCAATCAATTCAATTTTTTTCTTTCAAATTTTAATTATCTTTCTTACCTATGAATGATGTGCATGCCTATAAGTGACCTGTTAACACAGGATCGTTTTGTAAACTCATACTGAGAATAAATTTGTAAACAGTTCGTTGGTGCGCGCCTATGTTAAATAAATAAATAAATAAAATGCCAGAAAGCTTTTTACACAATGAATTGACTACCTTGAGGACAATAAACTTGGGATTGAGCTGCTTCAATGATATTATATGAGCCATTGTTTTCGTATGTACTTTGTAGTTTTTAGACACAGATAACATTTTTTCTATATTCTTTTTTGACATAAACACTTGCACAGTATATTTTTATTTTTTTAAATATTTTGATAGACATTTTAATTTTTTTTTTTGACATTAATACTTTGTAAAGTATTACATTTTTTTTTTGTTGACATTTTATTATTATTATTTTGTTTCTCATGAATATTTACTTTGTAAAGTATTATAATTTTTTTTATTACTTAATTATTGTAAACGTGAGGACTATGTAGGTTATTATTATTATTTTCCTCCTTTTTACAATAATTTTTAACATTGTCTGACAGTTTGAGTACTTTTGTGGCCTACCCAAATGTCCTTTCTTTGGAAATGTCTTTTCTATCATTTTTTCTTCGTTAAGTCATTGAGCTCCTTAGTGGTTCTAAGTTGAGCTATTCGACTATTGACAAATGCTTGCACTGACTGGACAGGTCCACTCAAATATGTGTGGTTCTTTCTTCAAAAGACCATTACAGACACTAAGCTGCATGGTCCTCGTAAAGCATAATGTGAATGCCAGCACTATGTAGGTCGTTATATTCACGTAGATTTTATGATTGTCTGGCAGTTTGAGTATTTTTGAGGCCTACCCAAATGTCCTTAGTACTTTGGTATTGTTCGTTGGTTTATTGAGCTCCTCAAAGTTCTGAGTTGAGCTTCACGTTATCTGAACAATGCTTGCACTGTCTGGATAGGTCCACTCAAATCTGCGTGTTGCTTTCCTCAAAACCTCGTCCCAGATATTAACGTACATGGTTCTCATATGATTTGACCATTACATATTATATAGATTTGAGGAGACTTTGACCTCTTGAGTTTGTTTCGGTGTTTCTTCTCAGGGTAGTCAGCTAGGAAACACCGGCCTCATCTAGCTAAAACTGACAAAAAAAAAATGTTGACGAAAAATGTTTACCATTTATGGATGAAGAAAACTGTTATCACTTAAAACAAAACGTGAGACATCCAAACCAACTCATCATCATCATTTTCATGCCTATGGTTGCTCCGGCGAGCGCTGGCGCTAGTTATTTATAACTCTATACCTCTGTCATACAGTTCTGAAAAAAAATCTGTATGAATGGACAAAATAGAGCCTAGCATCAACTATCCACTGCTTTGCTCGTTCTTCATCATCATCAGCTTTTTAATGTCCAACTACTGGGGCACAGGCCTCCTCTCTGTGAGAGGGTGTGGGCTACTAACGGGTGATTCATTTGGAGTTACTTTTTCCAAAACTAAAAAAAATATGAATAAAACAAATTTATCGGGTAATCTTTATTATAATACAAAAGAACCATTCCTTACATTTACTTTTTAAAGATTATTTCTTTCAAATGTTGTCCGTAACTGCTATTAAGGTGGTCCATTCTGGAGTTCCAGTTTTCGATGACCCGACCGAGCATTTCCAGTGGTATTTGGCGAATAACGCGAGTAATGTTGGATTCCAGTTTATCAATCGTACGCGGCTTATCCATATAAACTTTGGACTTTACATTTTGGATTGGTATGTTCAGAGAGTAAGTACATTAAAAAAACAATCTAAACATAAAAATCATTAAGAATCATGAGAAGTTGATTTTTTGACATTCACGCAGGTGAAGCCGATAACCAAAGTTAGATTGCGATTCAATTTCGGATTTTACTACGCCCTGGAAATACCTTTTCGTGACTCCTGGTACTTTTTGAGACTTTACCGCTCATGATTCCAACCCTAGAAATATTTCTTCAAGATTCTGATATCCTGGTAATTTGTGAGTCTTTAACGCTAGCTACTGCCCGTGTTCCGAGTTGAGTCCAGAGAGAAATGAAACATTTGCGAATGATTAAAAGTTATTGGTGGTTAGAATCATGAAGAAGTAGAATTTCCGACATGCACGCGTGCCAAGTCGCTGATCAAAGTTAGACACGACAAAAATTTTGCGGATTTCACCTAACCACTTATGTTTGCCAACGCCTAACATCTCTTTTCTATGGGCTACCTGCCTTTGACGTGTAAGTTTTGTTGTTTATGTTAAATTAGCTTTTTCCTGACTCTGGCACATTGGTAATTTTCTGCGATTTCACCATCGTGTATGTCGGAAGTTTTACTTCTTGATGATTCTGTTCTCCTAGTTATTTGTGAATCTCTACCTCTCATAATGCCCAGCCTCGGAATACGTTTTGTGATTCTGATCTCCTGGTAGATTTTGAATATACCGCTCCAGATGCCAGCTCTGGAAATACTTTTTTATGATTCTGGTCTCCTAGTAGGGAGCGAGGGGCTTGTTGTAACAGGGGTAAGTAGTAACAGGCTCTTTTCACTAGGATAGGATAAACGCTATTAACGTATTTCTTTGACTTGATTTAACGCATCATGTTGCCATAGCCAGTGTCCCGCCGGCCGGCGCAGAAAGCGGAAGTGTTCACGCGCTTCATTTCTGCCAGGTAATATAAAATTGTACTGTCGTAAAATTTCGGTTTGCGTTTTTAATATCGACTAATTTCAAATTTTCTATATCTTATTTCCATTCAAATTTATCTATCTCTGATAATGTGTAACAGTTTTTATGATTGCTAAATTGTTTAAATAGTTATCTTGATAAATGTTAAAAATCATACCATAGGGTTAGTTGTAACAAAATCTCGGGGCTTGTTGTAACGTGTTACTTTGTTTTAGAATGAGGGTGTATAAAAGAAAGTCAGAGCGGGCAACACAAAACCAAAAAGTGTACGAGTTAGCAGCAGCTGAAGTTTTAGAAAAAAAATGCAGTATTCAGAAAGCTAGTCAGACTTTCGGATTATGTCACGCCTCTCTTTATAGATACATAAAGAAAAAGAAGAATAATGAAAGATTAAGAGTTGGTTATACCAACCAACTGGGACCAACTGGGTTGGTTGGTGTCCTAGTCAAGTATTTACTGCAGAAGAGGAAGGTAAGATAGCTTCCTACCTACTCAAGTGCGCCGATATATATTTTGGACTACTGCCTATAGATGTAAGGAAAATCAATGCGGTGTGCAGCTTAGTGCTAAAAACATTCCTCCTTCTTGGCATCAAAATAACATAGCTGGTACTGACTGGTTCCAAAATTTTATGCGCTGAAATTCACATTTATATCTAGGGAAAGGAAAGGGGAATGGGAAGGGAAAAACCAAAGGTAAATCGACAAATAATAAAACCGGAGTGGGCAGAGCTAAAAGAAAGATTTTATGTTCAGATTCAGAATCTGAATCAGAAGAGTGGTGTTGTCTGGTGTGTGGTGAAGCTTACACAGATACAAATAAAGAAGATTGGATAGAGTGTATCATTTGTAAGATGTGGGCACATGTAGGATGTGTTACAGGAGACTTATATCTTTTATTTGTATTAATTGTAGCTTAGATGAAGACTGAATTTAATTATAATGAAACCCACCAAATTTTGATTCTTACATAAGTATAATACTTTGTTAGATGGCTATTAAGAAGCAACCTTAAATATAAATAATTTAATTACTTACTGTGATTTAAAAGTGCCATGATGATTATAAGTAGTGTTTAACTAAATAAAACTGTTAATTACTTAATTTTTAAGTTTTGATTACTAAAAAAGTGTATTTGAGTTGATTTTTGATAAGAATTACATAATACTTACTTTAGAAAGATGTCAATTTTGTTAAAAATAAACAAAGAATAAATGATTAGAGTTATTATTGTCGTTTTTTTTTTGTGGTTACTATTTGCCCCGGTAGACGTTACAACTTGCCCCAAGCACGAGGTAAGTTGTAACACCGCACTTCTTCTAGAAAATAATTGATTGTAAAATAATGACCAATAGTTATGGTATTATTTTTACTTAATTTGGTAGAGGAAGAGTTATAGTATCCATCCATCTTTATTTAGTAGAAATTTAATCAATAGATCTCAAGATATATTAGTTTTAATGAAAACTGTTACAACAAGCCTCTCGCTCCCCATGTTAGTCTTTACCGCGCATGATTCATGATTCTGGTCACCTGGTAGTTTTGGAATTTTTACCGCTCATGCTTCTAGCCCCGGAACTTCTTTTTGGTGGTTCTGGTCTCCTGGTAGTTAGTGAGTCTTTACCGCTCATCCAGCCCATTGTAGAATTTCTACTTCCACCTCAGTCTCCGCTAAGCCTTATTATCAGAAGTTGGAATTAGGTAGAGTTATATATGTACTTGCATCGAAATGTTGATACGAATATGGATCTTCCCGCGATTTCTAATAGACAATCCCTGGTGCTGGTGGCCAACAATATTACAAATAAATAATAATAAAAACCTCTTTTGTTTTCTTTTGTTCTCACAAGCTATGTTGTGTGAACTACAAATGTGCAACTTCGGACATCCGATGTCGTTGATGTAAATTTGGCAACGCCACGCGTGCAGTGGTTATTGTCTAAAAATAATTAGCTTTTTTATTTAATAAATAAAAAAGCTAAGCAAATCCCTTCAGCCGTTTTTGCGTGATTAAAACACAAACATACAAACTTTCGCATTTGTAATATTAGTAGGATTATATTTTAATTTGACGTAATATCAGTGTTAACGACTATTAAATAGACAGGAAGCAGTGCCACCTGTCCACACTCCTCAGCAGCAGCTCGGCGGCGGCGCAGTGGCGCACCGCACCCAGTCGGGTTTTAGCTTTTAACTTTATGTTAAAAGTTCTTTCATTTATTTAAATATTGAACCAAATGTAAAAGAATTTCTACAGTCACAGTTTTTTAGAAGACAGCTTTTTGACTAACTAATTTATGCGGCAAGTAGGTAGATACCTACGAGTATCACGTTATCATTACTTATGAGAATATCTTATATGGTTCCAGTTACAATGCAACTATGTTTTGATCCAAGTTCCTAAAGACAATGCTCAAAAGAACCTAAAGAATAAACTCGATCAATCTAAAGCTAAGCTAAATATCTACTGTTGCCAAATGATGACAAATAATAGTTATTAGCTGAGTTAAATGTTATTTAAAAATAGATTTATTGCAGAAATAGAAATATTGCAGGTTGTGCACCTCTGCTTCACCGTCGGGGTCGATCGGGGTTTGCAGCATGATGTGATATGTTACTGTTACTGTTGGTTGTATGATTATTTGCAAGAATGACATTTTAGCTTTTAGTTAATATCTCCTATACCCTATGAATGTAAACAATGCCACTTACACTAATTCAATAGCTTGTTATTAAACTTATTACTGATTAATTGGCCGAATAAAATGAATCGTCCATCACAACGATAGGTACTACCTACACCTATCGTTGTGATGGACGATGATTCATTTTGAGGTTTTTCGTCGATACAATTTGTGCGTTGTCTTTTAACTTGTAATTCAGTATTACTTATACATATATTAATCTGGTTATTATTATTTTAGATGGTGCAGTTTCTTAAATAAAATATAAATCTAAAATATGCAAATCTGAAGATAGTAATTTTTTTTTTGTAGTAGAACTAGACAAGAGGGAGAGGGCGGGCGGGAGCACGTAGAGAGCTTTGTTTACATGGCGTTTGTTTGTGCACCGGCGCATGCCCCGCCCCCGTGCCCAGCCTCGCCCCGCCTCCGCGCGGCACGCCTATCGAGCTATCCGCCCACAACGACCTCAGCTACCGATTTTCAAACTCTCCTCATGAATGTTACATTTTATTTCAAATAAAAACTTTTTTACAAAAAATTAGAACCGGCTTCCAAAAACAACAAAAGTGCAAAATAACTTTAATTTCGGAAGTCGGTGTTTCTGGTTTTGTTTCTTCGTTTTTTTGACACAGACTTCCGAAATTAAAGTTATTTTGCACTTTTGTTGTTTTTGGAAGCCGGTTCTATTTTCTTGTAAAAAAGTTTTTATTTTGCACTTTTTAGTTGTGATTCCCCATTACATTGTGTTAATAATGGATATCTAGGCGATAGCAGCAATCGCGGTTGATTTGCTGTCATTTTTTGAAGAGTTCCATTATCTGTCTCCGAAACGCATCATCAGATCCATATGAAATTTGAATGGGACTATTTCGAAACAAACCCCTTTCCAACAAAAAAATAATTTTGGAAATCCGTCTATAAATGACGAAGTTATGCCCGAACATACATACACACACAAAAACAATACAAACATCCGAATTGATAACCTCCTCCTTTTGGAAGTCGGTTAAAAAATAAACTATAGTATTTCCTTCTTAATAACATAGGCCCCCTAACTCATGGGAGTTAGAGGGATCGATTTGAGGCATTTCGTGAAAACGGTTTTAGCATAATCTTTCTATAATGCTCCCACTGCTGGGACACAGGCCTCCTCTCTGTGAGAGAGTGTGGGCCGTAATCCACCACGCTGGCCCAGTGCGGGTTGATGTCACATATCTTTGAAGTTTTGGTCCTAGAACATGCCGGTTTCCTCAAGATTTTTCCTTTCACCGATCTGAGAGCAGTGGTGATTAAATAATTTACACCAAGTAAAGCGCCTGCCTGGGTTCGAACCCACGACTTACCACTTGAAATCGCGGCTGTTAGCACTGGTCCGCCACTGCTTCTAAATGGTGTTAATATTGAACAAATCTGACATTATTTCTTACTTATTGTGTGCCGCGAACACTTTCAACGAAACCATCAGCGGGCCAAGCCGCCGCGCGCCGGACCCCCAGACATCAACTTCACAAAGCATTATAACATTGTTGACAATATACACGTCTAGCTCCTCGCCACGTCTGGATGGGAGTTCAACAGGGTTCAATTCTAGGTCCTATCTTGATTTTAGTTTATATTATCGACTTACCATAGCACGTAAGGGTCAAGGACATGCAAGAAATATTATTATATTGTTCGCGATGATACTTCTCTCGTTTTTTAATCCAATTTAAATAAGTTTTGATGAAGCTATTCATGGTTTTCTACTTTGTCGATTACTTTAACTTAAATAATCTTCTTTAAAAGGGGAAAAGGTTCATCGTCATGGTATTTCAGCCGAAAGACATCAAGACAAATGTCATTAGACAAGTGTCGCTCAGAGGGAGTGGGCCGTAATCCACCACGCAGGTCCATTGCGGGATGGCGGCTATCACATGTCTTAGAATTTTTGGTTCTAGGACATGCCGGTTTCTTATTTTGTGTTTCATTAACCAAGTTATCCTGCTTTCCAGACTGATATTCAAACAAAACAATGTCAAAAGTTAAGCTTATTAAATATGTCGGGACCTGATTGTTACCATCAGTCAGTAAGGAGAGGATGGTGGATTCGCACATATCCAGGGCCCTTTTCTCCAGGTTCCACTGTATTATCTAATATTTATTTAAACTTCAAATACAACCCTACTATTCTGTCCTAGTTCGTGTATTTGTGTGCGTTCAGATGTTTGTTCTTTAATCAGAAACTTGGCACTTTGCTAACAGCTATCAAATATTTTTTCATAATCATTTATTTATTTGCACAAACATGAGTACAATACATACAACACAAATGTCAGCACGCAAGATATGTTAATATAAAAACAGATCATCACGTTTGCCTTAAACAATGGCATGCAAAAATCAAACTATTATGTCGCTCTGATTCACATTATTCAGAAATGTTAAGATAAAATAAAGATAAAAAAAATAATAGATATGTGAACTATAATAAAAATTTCTCTTCCAAAAACTCATTCAAATTATAATAAGCCTTATCTACTAAAAAATTAATAACTTTCTTTTGGAATGCTATATCATATAACTGCTTCCAGATTTTCGGAAGTAAATTATAAATTTTTGGATACCATGCAAAAGACACTCTTTCGCAAGAGCCGTATTATATTGTTGTTGACAAATTTGGGTATTATCACGTCTATTACGCGGAAATCAATCCGCCATGCGAGAAAATAGGAGAGGGTTGGATCTTAAGAACATTACATTTTCTAATATATAAAGTGAAGGTAGGGTCAAGATTTCGTATTTTTGAAAATAAGGTTTGCAAGCCTTATTTTCTCTGAGTGGTTTCAAGTTTAAACATCGACCTAATGCAACGCTTTTGAGTTTTAAAAATACGTTCCCGGTCAGTCGAGCCGTATCTTAAAATGAACTTCACCAAGCCGAAGTATGCGGTGAGCAAAGCATCAATATTAATTACTGCTGCCAGTTTGTAAAGAGCTGATGCTTTTTTTTTTGTGTGGTGGGAAATCATCCAATGACTTATCCCGCTCTGGGTGGAGCGGGAGGGCGTGTCAGACTCTTACTGACTAAAACCCACCCCTGTTCCTTCCTGCCCTTAGTGCCCGGGGGCGAGGTAACTCTGTTTCGAATTTATCCTCAACCCCCGGGCAGGCATAGGCCATGACGGGCCCCGTCCTAATTGTTGACAACTCTTTGAGGCGCGCGTGGAACACTACGCGCCGTCGACTCTCGGGCCTGGTGTTGATCGGACGGCGAGCTACCCATTACTCGCCGTCCGCAGGCCCAGGTCTACGGTGGCCGGAGATCGTCTGGCGGCGCCGGAAGTCCCAGGCGTCTCCTGAGGCAGCTGCTGCTGAGAGCGTGAGCGTCTCCGTTGTTGAGGCTCCCTCACGCGTCCCGCCTCCGTCTTCGCGAGCATTACTGCTTCGCAGAAGGAGAAGACGGCTTCCCATTCCCTCTCGCTCCGTATCATGGCCTGAACCAGGGCAGGGCGCGAGAGGTCGCTGCCGCGTATCGCATCCATGAGGACACGGCGGGGCTCCGCCCAAGCGGGGCAGACCTCCACCGTATGCTCCACCGTGTCTTCGGGACGATCCGCGCAATGTTATTATTATTATAGTTTATATTTAGATTATTAATTAGTGTCAAGGATCGCTGACTAAAGTGCATGATTTTAGTCGTATTAAAATTTATTTTTAAATTATTATTATTTAGCCATTCTATAATTGCAATCAGTGAGTTATTAATGTCAGTTTTATATGTGTCTCGATTTTTACACGCAATTTTCACTACACTGTCATCAGCAAAGAGGCTCATAGGTTGTTCTGTGGACTTAGGCAATTCATTAATAGGGAGGGAGGGAGGTCCCAAACACTTCCCTGTGGGACACCATACATAACTTCATGTTCTTGTGACCGATGTAACTCTTCTCTTTTCGTAGTTATGTTTACCCTACTGACTTCCGTTATTTGCTTTCTATTTTGAAGATATGACTCAAATAGTTTTAGTATATTACCTCTAATACTTCGAGTGTCTTAAGTAAAATATAGTGTTGAACATAATCAAACGCCTGAGTCATATCGCAGAATATACCGCATACCGGCCTAGTTTGATTCATATTCGTCATCACGGTATACATAAAATCATAAATCGCCATGTTAATAGTTTTTTTTTCTCTGAAACCTTTTTGTTCATTGCAGAGCAAATATATTTTTCAAAATTTTGGAAATTATAGGGATGAGCGATATCGGTCTATAGTTCATCATAAACTCTTTATCGTCTTTCTTAAATTGTGGCTTTACTATAGATGTCTTTAGTGCGATTGGGAATATTCCAGCACTGATACTCAAATTAATAATGTAACTTAAAGGAGAACTTATTACGCCAGCTACAGCTTTGAGTACTTTTGTGGAAATTCCATCGTAGCCTACGCTATATGTATTTTTGAGTGTTATTATGATTTTTAATACATCATATGGTGTACTAGGTGCCATAAACATAGTCTCTTTTATTTAAAATATTTTGCGTTACTGTAGTTCCAGCATTTACAATGGGTTGAATTTTATCGATGAAATAATTGTTAAAGACATCCGATATGTGTTTTTGCTCTGTGATGGATTCATTATTAATTTTAATTTTATGTATAGAGGGTTTTTTTTTTTATTTCGTTGTTTTGTTTAATTTTTCAGTGACTAAGCATATTATTGAATGAAAAAAATTATGGTAATTAAATTAAATTAAATGCTAATCAATGCTGCAATCAGTGGAACAATAAACGCTGCTTTTACCAATGGACTGTAATCCGCTAACACTCTTTAATAAAAACAAACGCTCTCAACTCAAAGACTATCAAACTAAGAAATAGGGAAAAAAAATAATTTGGTCGCAGTCGTCGCAAAACATAAGTATGGTAAGTATTTTAAGAAAATCTATGATTCATTCATTTAAACTTTAATTTAAATTTTGTCATCAAATAATATAAAATAGCAACTTGTAGATTGTTTTGTGGTTTTTGTGCACAACGTATTTCCATAGAAATGCCTCGTATCCGTCGATCTATTTCTATGGAAACACGTCGTTGTATTGTAGCGCCGCCGCCGTCTCGGTTTACGTGACCTTTAAGGCTTTAAGATACACATGTCATGTACTCGTAAAACAAAACTCCTATCAGTAAGTGCACTTTGATTTTAGTTCAATTAATTTATAAATAAAATACTGTCAAGTGGGAAACTTGACTGTATTTGTGAGTAAAAATAATAATGATTGGGTTTTCTAAACTATATATGTATATTAGTAGCTTCTGCCAGTGGCTTCGTGCGCGTGCCAATCGAACATATCAATGTTCCCAAGGGAACATGTGCCTGGGATAAAAGTATCATAGGTACGTATGTGATATTCCAGACTACAATTTATATCTATGCCAAATTTTATCCAAATCCGTTCAGCCGTTTTGGCGTAAATGAGTAATAAACATTCATCCATCCAAACTTTCCCATATTAGTAAGATAAAGCCAAACAATTGTTTGCTAAAGATAATCGAAATCGAAAAGTGATAGTCATCATCAGCCTTTTAATGTCCCCACTGCTGCGGCACAGGCCTCCTCTCTGTGAGAGGTTGGTGGATGTCACATGTCTTCGAATTTTTGGTTCTAGTACATGCCAGTTTCCTCACGATGTTTTCCTTCACCGTTCTGAGAGCAGTGGTGATGAATTCACACAAAGTAAAGCGCCTGCCTGGGTGTGAACTCACGACCTACAACTTGTAAGTAGCGGCCTTTACCACTGGGCTACCACTGCTCAAATTGATAGTAAAATGAACTAATACACAATAGAAGATTATTATATTTATATATTCCAAACAAGATCACTTCTCAAACAGTGTAATTCAATTGGGGGCGATTATTTTAATCTCAGAATTCATGTCACAAACTGCGTCAGACTTTGCCGATGAGATGAGACACATTATTGGGTACTATAAATCGACATCAAATGTTGAATGAGACGATGGAGTACAAAATTATCCGTGATACCGAGTGATATACCATAAGTACCCACCACAAGAACGTATATAAATTATTGCTGATAGTGCTCACATCATAGTTCACCGTGAGAAGAATCTCTTGAAAACCAAGAAACGTTGAGTTAAAACGTGAGAGTGTCGGCATGAGGGAGGCCACCTGTTGGCATGCTTATAGTCATTGCATGTCGTCCTTCATGTACTAGCTTGCAGCTTGCAGCCGCGATGTTGACAGTCATTGTGATGACTGCAGACTCCGTCAATGCACTAACCTCGACCAACGTCTGGGGCAGATTTGACTTGTCAGTCAAATCCGCCCCAGACGTTGGTCGAGGTTAGTGCATTGATGGAGTGCGCGAGCTGGTAGTGGAAGATACGGAATGTGCTCCAGAAGGAGGAAGCTCTGAAGAGGACGGGATTTTCCGTCCGTTCAAAAATCATAACCATGTTTCTCGGAGACTTTTGCACACTATATCGATGATATTTGGAAGGAAAGTCGGTAGGCCCATTATAACAAAAGTTATCGTAGGGATATAATTAATTAGATATTTATAGGGGCTTACCAAAACCACGTATGTAAATGTAAAATAACTTTATTTCGGAAGTCGGTGTCAAATAACGAAGAATAAAATACAAACACCGACTTCCGAAATTAAAGATTTTTTAAATATTTCGTGTATTTTCTTTTTTGTAAGTCGCTTACTTTTTTTGTAATAAAGTCTTTTTAATATATTACTTATAGTTTAAGAAGAAGAGGAGCTCGTGGCTAAAGTAATAACAGCCGCACGGGTCGATCCATCAGGTTAAGCTACGATTGCCAGGGTTGGTCCGTGGATGGGTGACCATCTTTACATACCGAGACTCCTCCATGCCTCGGCAAGCACGTTAAGCTGTTGGTCCCGGCTGTCAATCGTGGATCTTTGACAGTCGTTAAGGGTCGTCAGAAGCCCGAAAGTCTGACATCCAGTATTACCAAGGGGTATATCGTATTATTCGGTAACTGGGTTGTGGAGGTCAGATAGGCAGTCACTCCATGTAAAACACTGGTATTCAACTGCATCCTGTTAGACTGGAAGCCGACCCCAAGATAAGTTGGGAAAAGGCTAGGCAGTCATGTAGCGGGCGCTCCCAAAGCTCCCCAACCTGGTCGCAACTTGATTTTTTTGACAAAACGTCATAAAAAGACAATATCAAACATAACATTCAGCAGACTTCTCGGAAAGCCTATATGCAATCAGGTGACCTTACATCGAGATACAGCGCGTGAATGGTAAAAACCTGTGTGTTTTCAATATTCGTGATCCAGCGGTCTACAATGTGATGTATTGGTACATCTTCACACAATCAGCCTCGGGACGGGATGCATTTGCTCAGTTGGTTGTACCTGGTGTGTCCACTACACTGGTGCCTCCACTAACACTTGGTCACTGTATAAATATATAATATTATATAGGTACGTTTGGACATATACGTTGATCGTGATATTTTATTCATGTTTGCATATTGAATTAAATTGGACTTCATAAATTAACTCATTCATTAGAAATCTACTTTAACCGAAATTCTCAATACCTGATTTAAGGACATGAGGTTATTAGAATCTTTTAAAAACCATATCTACAAGTATTCTTAGATATTGGCGCATACAGAATTGGACGCACAAGTTGGAGTACAGCGGGCATGGTTGATGTTTTAAATGCCATGATGATGGGTTTATCATCATAACACTATAATATAGTCTATTAAAAAAGTCTGTTGAAAATCTCTACATACATATCTGAAGCCTGTTTGCTTAATCGTTTCTTTAATGCGTTTGGAGTTGGTGTTTTCATTCTTTTGATCTTATTAAGATGCAGGAATAAAATGGAGTACAATATGGAGCTTCCAGAGCCTAAGGTTTGCATGTTACTGAGAACTTTAGACTGCTCTGTTGCAGGTACAAAAGTATCATTTCTACAATTAACAATTGTCTTAAATTGACATATAGAGTAGTTCATAGGATACTATTTGATTGATTGAGGTTTTTAAGTCAGGAAGCGGTACGGAGTCAGAAGAATGTGAGTACGGTGCGTGTAGTGTGTGGCTCCCGTGGAGTCAGCCGAGAGCTGCGCAGACGAGGGCTGTCCACGTGAGCGGCGTGCTGATGCGCGCTCAGTATGTATGTCACGCGCGCCGGGCTGGGAGCGGGGCATACCACCGCGCTGTGAGCAACAGCCTGATGTTTGCCATGTTACTATCACACGCCGAGTCACATAACGCAACGGATGCAAGTATAACCCTAGAATTTGTGTCGGACAAGTAGACATCCTGGCTCCAGGAAATGGAAGATATCAAATTATGTCTTAATGGATCAAGTATATTTCAGTAAGTACTGTCAGAGATGTAAAAGTAATGTAAAAGTTTTTGCCTTAACGATTCCAAGTTTGCAGTTATCCACAGTTTTGCACGTTTATCTTTTGGACGCAAGGACTGGGGTCAAAGCTTCAGGTCACTTTTATATCAGCACTAGAGCTCCTGAAGAGGTTTCGGAAAAATCGCAGCGTGATGTTGTAGAGAATGTCGGTTGTGTGTATGAGTGATGGATGAGATGAGGAGTGAAGAGTGGGCAGTAAGAAGGAGCACGTACGCGCAGCAGGCAGGCGAGGGCGAGGGCGAGCAGCAGCGGCGCGTGCCGCGGGGTCTGCGCGCGGCGCATTGGGTCAGCGCAGCGCCGGGCGCCGCTGGGGCGCGCGCGCACGCATGCCGCCACGGGCCGGGCGCTCAGCGCGTCAGGGGCGAGGGACGCACTCCGCCGCACTGCACTAGGCGCAGTCAGCTCGCAGCACGCACTACACTCACTGCACTGGGACACTTGAACACTTCACTGAGCGCGCTGCGTCGTGCGCTCTCCGCGGGCCTCGGGCTCGTACTGCCGGCGGCGGCCGCCCCCCGCCCGCCAGCGCGCGCCCCCGCGTCCCTCCCCGCCCCCGGAGCTTTTAATCCGGCGCAGCACTGATTTACTTTTATTGCACGGTGCCCCCTCCAGGCTGCGTCCGCGCCGCTTGAACCCTGCCTCTATGCTCTTGCAGATTCGTCTCGAATGCGAGTGCAAGCTAATAGGTAACTCGGCCTTTGTACCCGGCTGCCGGCTTTTGTAATCCTTACATAAACATACGATAAGATGCACCAACAATCTAGTCATTGGTGCATCTTTACTGTTATCAGAGTAGTTTTGTTAAGATACTCTCGCTATTGCTTAGCAAGTTTTGTCTTACCTACTGAAGAAATAATATTATAAAAAAAAGCTGCTTGTGTATGCTGTAGATACGAAACGAATAATAGGTAAGTGCCGACGCTAGCAGGGGACGCCCTGAAAGGACGTATAACACAGTTCTTATTGGTGATGTAAAGCCTGCACTACACTACTCGCGAAGTTGATCGAATACGATAGTGTAGAAGGACACTTCGGTTCGCTTCGTGCAACCTCGGGTCGCATACTACATACTTCGGTCAACTTCGAAGAGTACTTCGTGAAGTAACTTCGCGAGTAGTGTAGGAAGTGCGAATTACTTAGTCAAAGTCGGCGTGTGTGAAGGGCCATATGAACGTAAACGGACAAAGCAAAAGAAATATGTGAGAATGATCTATGAAAAAAAGGCGTGAGTTTACATATGTAGGTATATGATTTTATGAACATTTATTTATTTAGAGTAGAGTACTGCCACATCACATACACTTAAACTAAAACAAAACAATTTTTCACAGGTGGTCTGATGTACCTACGGGACAATAACGGCGTACATATATTACAATTTGTTGGCTGAGTGATACAAAAAGTAGAATAAAAATTACGACAAAATTAAAATTTTATTAAGAATACAATAGAAATAAATACCTAAAAGAATACAATTATCAATAGAAATAAGAATACAATACTGTACCATCAAGCTCCTACTCCGAGTACAACCACTAAAACCACTCGCCATAGCACTATCCGCGTAGTACTTCGTAAAGTACTACGCGGGCTATGGCAAGTGGTTTTTTTTTTCGTGAAGTTTATTTAAGCTTTTACTTGCGTTGGGAGTCATATTGTTGCAGCGACACTAACATAAAATCGTGAGAATCAACATTGGAATGTATGGTTTTGTATAGCTTCAGATCACTATCACTATCACATCGAAAAATAGAGATACCTTACAGTGTTTTGTTTTATTCACTACATCATTAAAAAAGGTTAGGAAAAGTAGGGGCCCTAAATGCGATCCCTGAGGAACACCGGTGCTTGCAAAATAGGTAGTCGAATTAAATCCGTTGACCGCCACTGACCGGGGTCTTTGCTATAAGTAAGATTTGAACCATTTCAAAAGCGCGACACCCTCACCAAACTTACTCAGTTTCTCAAGAAGAATTTATTATACGGTTAACTCAATCAAAAGCACTGCTAAAGTCGGTATGGAACATTTACTGTCAATCAAGAAACCACATCTGTAATAAACAAAGTACTTTAAAGAGCAATGAGGGAGCAGTGGTTGAGTGATTGGCTGCTGCACTGGGTGTCGCGAATTCGATTCCCACACGGATCAAATATTTTCATGGCCTGCACATAGTTATTCCGGGTCTGGGTGTCTTGTATATGTGAACGCACCCATGATACAGGAGTAACGTAGTGTGGGTGGGGCAACATTTTTTTTTGTGGTGCTTATCAGGAGACGGTGCGACAGGTGGACACGAGTGTGGTATCAGTTCCTGAGTAGAGCGGTCACGTATGTATAATCGTGTCAGCGCTCAGTGGGGCTTAAGGCTCTATTACACCTTCCGATTTCAAGGGACCCAATTTATGAAACAGTAAGGTGTCATATCAGTTAGTGTCCGATTTAGTGAAATTGAGAGGTCCCGATTTGACTTCCTAAATCGCATCACTACGATTTAGAGCTAAGTGTTGCCAATTTAGCGACTTTATCGCTAGAAATGGGCTTTTGGTATTTTTTATGTTTTTTAAATTAAATTAAAATTTCCCTAGATCCCTGTCCCAGAAATAAAACTGAGTACGCTCTTTTTCTTTTTTGGTCCACTCCTGGTAGAATCAGTTTTAGAGACTTTCTAGCGACTTTTGATATTCTGTCTAGGGGCTTGAACTTGTAGGAGTTGGCAACACTGCCGACTTAGGATTCAGATTTAGAAGTCCAATTTTGTCCAATAGTGTAATTGATAGCTTCCTACTTCCTGGTTAAATTGTTCCTAAATTCCAAGGGACCCACCCTTGAAATTGGTAGGTATAATTGAGCCTTTCCGTCTCCTCCTTCTGCAAAGCAGTAATGCTCGCGAAGGCGGAGGCGCGACGCATGAGGGAGACTCAACAACGGAGTCGCCCTCACGCTCTCACCAGCAGCCGCCTCAGGAGACGCCTGGGACTTCCGGCGCCGCGAGGCGATCTCCGGCCACCGCAGACCCGGGCCTGCGGACGGCGAGTAATGGGTAGCTCGCCGTACGATCAGCACCAGGCCCGAGATTCGACGGCGCGTAGTGTTCCACGCGCGCCTCAAAGAGTTGTCAGCAATAAGGACAGGGGCCGTCATGGCCGATGCCTGCCCGAGGGTTGAGGATAAAATCGAAACAGAGTTACGTCGCCCCCGGGCACTAAGGGCAGGAAGGAACAGGGGTGGGTTTTAGTCAGTAAGAGTCTGATACGCCTTCCCGCTCCACCCAGAGCGGGATAAGTCATTGGATGATTTCCCACCCCACAAAAAAAAAAAGCGTCTCACTGCACATAATTGGCGTTTGTGTGCGTCTAATGAGCAGGACATTGATACGCTGGGAACATAATATCTGCGCCGATCTGTTAATTAGTTCGGTGTCGACGTCAATCACTCGCGTCCTGAGCGACGGATGGACACATACTCGTACCTACATAGGTGTCGTGAACACTTGGATATTAATTAAAATCGTAAAGAAAACACTATCGCGATTTGCCTCTCCAAATACGTCACGTAGGTATTCAGGTGGTATCGTAGTTGTATTGAGAATCATGTGTGTACGTACGGCTGTGGCAGCTACACACAAGTCTGCCGCATGTGTCCGTTGCTGTGAGTGGAGTGACTGATAGCTGGTCGTTAGTCACTGGTCACTAGTGGTCGCCGTCAGAGGGACTCGTAACGAGCGCTATTGTGCCGCAATCAGGCGCGTACAGAACAGATTCGTTGCATCTGTTACGTCACCAGTGAACGACGTGGACACGCCACCTCTGACAGTTCCGTATGCGCCACCACCTAGCTTACGTTACAAGCCGGTGCTCCCAAGGGTTGAGAGAATACCTCACTCCGCTGTTGTCAACTGTTTAATGATAAAGGTGCGTACTTTGTTGTCGTAGATACTTCAAGCGTTTCAAATTTTTGTCTCAATTAATAACAGTGAACACATAGCGATTTCGTTCATTAGAATTGATGTGGAGCTATGAGTCATCATCAGCTTTTTAATGTCCCCACCGTTGGGGCACAAGCCTCGTCTCTGTGAGAGAGCGTGGTCCGTAATCCACCACGCGGGCCCAATGGGCGCGCGGGCAGGGGTGGGGGGCGTCAGGCTGAGACGTGGCAGATAAATGGGCGGAAGCTGCGAGATTTTATCCCGCGAGTCGCGAACGAGCCACATCCGTCGCGCAACGATAGCGCATCGACAGCGTGCAACTGTGCCGCGTCATGTCCCGTCGTGCCGCGTCGAGCTGCGTCGAGCCGGACCGACGCACATACAACCATCACACTCGTGTTGCTTACGTCGGGAACTTATGAAGCAGAAAGTAGCGCAGTTGATTCTTTTGCTAAAGCCAAGTGCTCTTCTTCGATAGAAGATGACACGCAGTCTTATTATTGTGGTCGTCGTGATTAATGAATGCTGGTCGCGCTGCACGTGCGCGCGTTCTCACGCAAATTACGAGCAGTTGACACGACGATACCACTCTACACAGACAGCCGAGGTACGCTAGTCGGTGGCGCCCGCGGCGCGCCGGCGGCCGCGTTCAGCACGATGCGCTGCGGGCTGCGGTATGAACCGCTATTGCGGTGCTCGCGAGGAACTGATGCCGTTTATTTTATTAATCCATTAAAGAAAAGGCCCGACAAAAGAAACTGTACCTGATATGGATTCCTTTTTTATTTATTTATTACATTAGGGAAAACAAACAGCAGGTAGTACTTTAAGCATAAAACAGTCTTAGCTTTTAAGGCGCTATTAAGTGTCAACGACCTTGAGTGGTTAGCTTGCGTGTTCTTTGCTGAGCTAACGTAACACGTGTACGACACCCAGTAATAGGACTCGCCCATCAAGGAGCGCTGTCCGAAATTAGACGCATTATTAATTTATTATACATTAAACAACAGGTATTGTACTAAAACACGTATAGTAAAATATAAATAATTAAATGATCTTTAAAATAGTGATGGTTTCATAAAAATACGCTTTTTTTATTGTTGATAGGCACGCGTTTGACCACTATCTACCTGATGGTAAGCGATGATGTGGTCGAAGATGAAGCACGCTTGCCTAGAAGTTACCTATTCACTCTTCACGCTTCATAGTTTTTGCGTCATTCTCAATTTTTAATCCGCATTAGACATAACTTTAAAAATTAATAGTGTACATAATGTTATAAAAATATAATTTCAAATATTCACATAACACATTATGAAAGAAAATGTTTTTTTTTGAAAACATATATGTTACTCTAGGTAACATATATGTTTTCAAAGAAATAGGACTAGTCGTTTATACGTGATGTTCAATTAAAAATCATTAGAAGTCGTATAACTGCGCCTTAACTTAACAAATATAAAAGCCACAACATTTTCCACGGATTACTACAATGCTTATTTAAACAAACTGTTAGCAAACGTTAACTGTAAGCAAAGAAAACCTATAAAAAAACTTTTTAACAAAAAATTAAACCGACGAAAAACTACTAAAAAGCAAAAAATAAATAAACCTTTTAAGTTTTGAGTATTGAGCTTATTTACCTACATAAAATATCAAATTTTATGTAAACTAATTTTGAGTCGGTGCCAAACAACAATCTGATTATTAAATATCTAAATTTTATATTATATGTATGTAGAAATGAAGAAGGCTAGATGTAGGTAATTAATCATTTTATTATGGCGCCGACTCAAAATTAGTATACGTAAAATTTGATATTTTATATAGGTAAATAAGCTCAATACTCAAGACTTAAAAGGTTTATTTATTTTTTGCTTTTTAGTAGTTTTTCGTCGGTTGAATTTTTTGTTAAAAAGTTTTTTATTTTATGATTTTTTGTGACTCGCATCATCTTTTAATACTCTGAGGCTAATTTCTAATCTTTCATCATTCCTCTTGGCACTGAGCTGATGATGTAACCATCCTTCCATGAGGTTCCCACGATATTGACCAGTTGAGGTTAACTCCAATATTCTAAAGACGTCTTTTCTCAAAGCATATTAAGTGGTATCTGTCACTAAAACCAGTTTTTTATATCTATCTTCTATTGTTTAGGAAAGGTATGGTTTGCATCATCAGCTCAGTTTCATGATGTGATAATACCTAAATGCAAATACCTGATTTAGTTATGAAAAGTAAACAGAAACAATATTTGTGCCCAATTTTCGAGGTTTTCTCCCAATTTTATCAGGATTCCATGATCAGATCCTGATGTCCTTGACATGAGACCACCCTTGAGATATACCCTATCTAGGAAAAAAAGAATCATCAAAATCGGTTCATAAAGAACGGAGTGAGGGCCGAACATACGTACAGAAACGCTAAACGTGCCCACAATTTTCGAGGTTTTCTCTCAATTTAATCAGGATTACAACAACACTAACAATATAAATTTAAATGTATACGAAATGGATCAATGGTTGTCTGAATATTTTTTTTTTATTATTGTTATTATTATCAGATCCTGATTTCCTTGTCATGGGACCACCCTTGAGGTATGCCCTATCTAACAAAAAAATTATAATTAAGATCGGTTCATAAATGACGGAGTGAGGGCTGAACATACACAAAAAAAATATATATATATATACGGTCGAATTGAGAACCTCCTCCTTTTTTATCGTCGGTTAAAAAAGGTATAAAAACTTAATTTTTTTTTTAAGGTGTCATAGTAATATAGAATATCGGTTGCGTCTGGTGAATCCGTTAAATAAACATTTAGCCAGAACTTAGTGCCGGAGACGGCATCAGACGTCGGAGCTGGTCGCGATGATGGATGGTGAGCGTTGTGTCGCTGTCGTTGGGTATGTTAGACAAATTGAATGGGCGCGGCGATGCGAGAGGGGGCGGGGGGGCGCGAGAACCGGTCGCGCACCGGTTGTGCACCTGAGATTTGTGCACCTTGCGCGAACTGCACTGCCTCGCGCCGCCAGGGCTTGCTCGTGCACTCCGGAACAACTCAAATATTACTTCATAGTAAGGGTCAATAATCTAAGTCGGTTCCAGTACCATGTACTTGGTATCCTACCTGTCATTCTTAGGCATGTAGTTATTGTAATTTTTTAATGAGTAGCAAGTAAGGAGTGCAAGTAGGTTGGAAGCCGGTGGCGGTGCGGGTGCGCTCCCCACGACCGGTTTAATGAGTGGAGCGACTCCACAAGCCCTCCTCCCTCCCGCCCGGGCTGAGGGTCGGGCGCGGGATAAAATCTCAGCTGTGGCCCAACGTGTCCTGTTTATTTTTAGCTATGTTATGTAACTGTGGCCTGGCCGCACGGTGCAGCACGGCTCCCGCCTGGCGCTCATGTCTAATCGAATCATGCCCGAATCCAATACCTCAAGGAATGAAAACAAAGACAATTTAACTGATATGGTAGGAATAAGAGATACTTATTCATAATTTAATTTAGAAAAACTGGTCAAGTGCGTGTCGAACCAAGCGCAAGGTAGGGTTGCGTAGACCGTACTTCACCTAAGTATTTTTTTTTCAAGGATTTTGTACGAAACTTAATAAGAAGAAACATTTCATAAGTTGGGCGACTATTAATCTAAAACTAACAGAGCTAACATAGCTATGATAGTGTTCCTTTTTTTTTTGTGGGGTGGGAAATCATCCAATGACTTCTCCCGCTCTGGGTGGAGCGGGAGGGCGTGTCAGACTCTTACTGACTAAAACCTACCCCTGTTCCTTCCTGCCCTGAGTGCCCAGGGGCGAGGTAACTCTGATTCGAATTTATCATAGTGTTCCTTAAAAGTTATTATAAAATACCATCGCAAATTTATTAAAAATTTTCAAGACAATAGTTAAGCTAAGAGTAATAACACTGGAAATACTGGAATTCATTTTCGTAATAAGGTAAAAAAAAAAATTGCGACTTTGACCTTCAATTTCTCCAGAACCAGTGGATTCCATCCCATCTTTGTCTTTGTCGTTTGTCTTTCTCTTGCGGAAGTTGCGTGACAATCAACCTACATGTACCCTCAGTCCCTCCAACTGTGTATACATACTAATCCGGACTCCTAAAGCAAACAATTAAACCAACTGTAATTCCTTCTAGCAGTTCCTTTAAAAAAGCAAGGTCGTCCAACCGATTTTGAAAGTGAACTAACATTTTGATCAAGAGTAGCCAGTAGTCCATCTCATCATTAGCCTTTTAATGTCCCCACTGCTGGGGCACAGGACTTCTCTCTGTGAAAGGGTGTGGGCCGTAATCCCCCACGCGGGCCCAGTGCGGATTGGTTGGATGTCACATGTCCTCAAATTTAACATACCGGTTTCCTCACGATGTTTTCCTTCACCGTTTTGAGAGCAGTGGTGTTGAAATAATTTCCGTACTCAAAGTAAAGCGCCTGCTCGGGTTTTAACTCATGACCTACAACTTGTAAGTCGCGGCCGTTACCACTGGGCCACCACAGACTGCTGATCTGGTTAATTAAAATCGCATAAAATGTTATGATAATCACCAGAGCATTAAAAATTAAACTTAACTTTCAGTCAATGAGACCCCGTTTTCAAAAAATCGTTCGTCAGCCTGGGATCAAGAGTCATGGCGCTAGCCTGATGTGGAGGACCCGATGAGTGTGATAGAATCGATCTTCGGCTAGTACTTGAGTAATCTCGTTAGCGACAGATATGAACGGATCAGTGGGCTGCGCAGTTCGTTAGTGCTCATTGAAATGCTTTAAACCCTACTGACATAGGCTCTTGTACGTTGTAACTCTCTAGGAGAGTTGTTAGTTGCTGCTAGTCCTTTTGTGCTATCTCACGACAAGCGCAGACATAGGGGCGCTCCTTTCGTGCTATCCAAGAAGTATACGGCCGATTCCTTTCACCGACTGCCCCTGAAATAAAGTATTTTTTTAAATTTATTCTATCGTCTTCATAAAAGAATTGAGAACCTCCTCCTTTTTTTCGTCGGTTAACAACGAACCACTGAGTTTTTACTAATAACTGATTTAATCCTATACAAATAAGACGTTGTCCTAATACACATTCTAATAAATAACATAACTTGTGGGCACGGGTTGGCACCCGCCCCGCACCCCCGCAACCCCGCTACCTACAGATAGGCAGACGGCCGATGTGTCCAGTAAATTGGTATCAGTGGAGGTATGCTCAGATGATCCCCCGGACACGTCCACGGTTCACACATACAATGCGCGCTAATCCCCGGAGTGACGGCGATGAGCGCGGCTTTGTGTCACACGTCGTCGCCTCCTCCGAATATGAAACATAAGACTTAAAAGTCGTCTCTTGTTGTATAATGATCGTGTGAGCCCGACCAGCCCATGCGTGCTGTGCGGGTAGTGCACGCGCGCACACGCAGGCAGACACAGGTGGCCGGGGAGGGACCACCGATGTTTGCACTCGCCGTAGAAAAACGAGGTTCAAATTAACGCATCCCAAACTTTGTTGTTAGAAAAATCTGGTCGTTGTTAGAAAAACAAGAATGATCCAGGTGTGCGGCGCGCAAACACCGCGCGTTCGAGTTTGCCGAGCACTCGTCACTCGGGTACGCTCGGGCCAGCTCGGCTGGCCGCCCCCCGCACGCCCCGTCGCGGTCGCCCGCTCTGTTTGTCCGGCGGGCATCAAATATTATTGGATGATGATAGGCCATTTACTTGCGTCCCGGCCATTGTGGACGTAATGGACACCGCGACGTGCTGACAGTGCTGCACGCTACCCGCCCGCCGTCGCCGCCGCTCTGTTTCGCCGAGCGACGTCGCTATATCGCGTGCATGTGGCCACTTCTTGTATCTTTTGTATGTACATTCTATGCGTTGGGAAAGAATTCAAATTAAAGTAGAACTATAACTAATAGTCATTTTAGTACAGCTTTCATTATGACATTATCATTATCCTCATTGTTTGCTGCACCGGACGACGTCATCACGTACGCTCCGGCTGTCGCTGAAAACCAGCGCTGGGGCTCTGTCTGGCATAGGGTGGCATTATGCTGAGCGATGGCCGTTTTGCGTGCTTCTCCTAGCTTTTTTTTTTATTATTATTGATAGGCACGCTTTTGACCACCATCTCACCTGATGGTAAGCGATGATGTGGTCGAAGATGGAACACGCTTGCCTAGAAGTAACTAGCTTTTTCTTGTTTTGTTGTTTGGTCTTTCTTTGCGTCATGACTGCCGAGGAAGCGACTATTTTAGTTTCTAGTTTTTGCTCTCACTTCACTGCCGCCCCCGCCACCGCCGCCGCCACCACCGGTCCACTTTGCTTGCCAAGTGAGCGACTGTTTCTTTAGTGGATCTGGTACATTTTTTGAACCGCCTTGAAGGTGATGAAGCCGAAAAACGGTTTTTGTGAAATATACGAGTATATACGGCCTCTTCGAACAATACTATAGCTGGAGAACTTAAGAAACAAGATGAGTTAACCACCTCAGCCTCCGTGAAATGGCCTCCATTTCTTCACTAGTTTAAATATTATATGCTTTTACTTAGGTAGATGTAGAAGTGACATGAAAAATGTACGTCCAACTTTAGCAAGTGAAGTATTTATGTAGTTTCCGCGATCTCGTAGTTAGCATGAGAGTAACGAGCCGTCCCGTGCATGTGGGAAGCACGGCCGACGACGTGTGACGCTGTGACGCCTGGTAGACGTCACATGCATACGTCTCAGAGACGGTTCAATTTTTTATTTTATCATCTATTGATATCTATCTAATATTTATCCCGACTGTCCCAGGATGAAGGTAATATTTGTCGAGAGTATGTACTATGCTAGTATGTATGTATTTTATGGATGTCATCTAAAGAGTATTTGTACCGGACGGCCCCAAAAGGAGGTTAATGTTTTTCGAGAGTTTGTATGTTTGTATGTCTATTTCTTTGACACGCCTTGTAGCCTAAATGGCTGGATGGATTTGAGCAAATGAGGTATCATTAGATTGGGTTTGACTATCGATGTGACATGGGTTATATGAATTTTGAAAATTAAAACAAATCGTGGTTTGCCATGGTTGTAAGGTAAAAGGGCTCGAGGAGGCGAGCCCAAAAATATTAAATAAAAAACAATAAATATTTTCAAAAAACCCATCTTGCAGAGTCAGCTTTAGCTTGAAGAGTGACTTGTTTGGAACTTTTTGTTGTTTTTTGCAGCCGGGTTTTTTTAGAAGAATTTGTTCTATGAAAACGTCACACCGAGTTAATTCATATCGCGTTTGAAAATGTTTGGTAACAATATTAAGCTTGACACGTTTGTAGCATGTTGAATACTTTGATCATATTACAGTGGCCATCCTCTAAGTTGCAGCCCCGGTGTGTGGTAACACGAACAGACTGGCAATACTGGCGTGTCAGCAGAGTGTGGCGAAGGTCCCGTCTTGTAAGAGACAGCTGAGTTATACACGACGCGTCGACTTGTCGCTCCCACCGCCGCACGTGCACCGACACTCCAACCGACACAATTTTAAAATCAAATAATAAGAATATGTCAGAACCATCAGATATTGTGAATATCTTTGCCCAGCAGTTCAAACTTAATTCATCAACTACTACATGCGCAGGGGCTATCATGGATATCCAAGGTAAAAGTACAAAAAGAGTAACCAATGACCTTGTCCTAGACCCTGTCACTCCCTTTGAGATATTCAAAATAGTGAAAAAAATGGACGACAAAAAATCCTGTGGATATGATGAATGATATAAACATATCAGTAATAAAGGACAATATAGACGTACTAGTGGAACCTGTAAGCATTTTTTACAATAAGTGTTTTGATGAAGGATTTTTTCCAGATCAACTGAAGATAGCCAAAATAAAACCTGTATACAAAAACGGTTCTAAAACAGACCCAAAGATGTACAGACCAATCTCATTACTATCTATTCACTCAAAAGTTTTTGAAAAGCTAATTAAAACTAGATTTCTTAGACATTTTAACCTAAATGGAGTGTTAAGTAGAAGACAATTTGGCTATCAGAAAAACGTTGGGACACAAGACGCAAAATCGACTCTAATTAAGGACGTAGTTAGCTAGCAGATTGAACGACAAACAGAAAGTACTCGTAGCTGGGCTTTTCCTAGATTTAAGTTCAGCATTTGATACGGTGGATCATAAACTACTGCTAGAAAAAGTTGAGCACTACGGTGTTAGGGGTAAAATATTGGCACATCTCACGTCATATTTAAAAAACAGAAAGATGTTCATGTAGGTCAAAGCAGTGGTGTCACAGACAAATTTCTCAGGTAAAAATTGTCCAAGTGAAGAAACACACAGGTCCAAATAATTGTCTGTTGTGCACATTGGCGTACCACAAGGCTCCATACGGTTTCGGAGGCTCTACGCGGGGATCGTGCACTCTATGGCCCTTTATGGGGCACCGGTGTAGGCGCGTTCTTTAAGGCAGCGATCAACTCGCCGTCTGAACGCGTCCCAAAGCGTGCGAGGCGGCGAGCCTCTTTGCCGGATTGTCGCCATGGGATCTGGAGGCTTAAATCCTCGCAAACCTCTATGAGGAGCGCGAGGAGGCGAAACGCCGCGCGCCGGGGCAAAACTCCGCTGCCGCGACAACTCGCGGCTCGGCGGACAGAGCTCCGACAAAATCTCATGGCGACATGGAGACAGCGACTGTCGCAACCCAGCGCTGGGCACGCCACCATTGCGGCGGTAGTGCCCCTCTTTGAGGAGTGGCTGGAGACGCCCACCGGTGCCCTCACCTTCCGCCTGACGCAGGTCCTCACCGGACACGGTTGTTTCGGGAGGCTCCTGTGTCGGATAGGACGGGAGGAAACGCCCGGGTGTTACCCCTGTGCGTATCGTCCCGAGGACACGGTGGAGCATACGGTGGAGGTCTGCCCCGCTTGGGTGGAGCCCCGCCGTGTCCTCGTGCATGCGATAGGTGGCAGCGACCTCTCGCACCCTGCCCTGGTTCAGGAGCGAGAGGGAATGGGAAGCCGTCTCCTCCTTCTGCAAAGCAGTAATGCTCGTGAAGGTGGAGTCGGGACACGTGAGGGAGACTCAACAACGGAGTCGCCCTCACGCTCTCAGCAGCGGCCGCCTCAGGAGACGCCTGGGACTTCCGGCGCCGCGAGACGATCTCCGACTACCGTAGACCCGGGCCTGTGGACGGCGAGTAATGGGTAGCTCGCCGTCCGATCAGCACCAGGCCCTAGAGTCGACGGCGCGTAGTGTTCCACGCGCGCCTCAAAGAGTTGTCAGCAATTAGGATGGGGCCCGTCAAGGCCGTTGCCTGCCCGGGGGTTGAGAATAAATTCGAAACAGAGTTACCTCACCCCCGGGCACTAAAGGCAGGAAGGAACAGGGGTGTGTTTTAGTCAGTAAGTGTCTGACACGCCCTCCCGCTCCACCCAGAGCGGGAGAAGTCATTGGATGATTTCCCACCCCACAAAAAAAAAGGCTCCATACGGGGTTCGATATTTTTTATCGCGTTTGTTAATGACCCTAAATAGCACATGATGGAAAAAGCTATGGGATCTATCCAGCTTGTGGTGTTTGCCGATGATACCAATGCCGTTCTTTCGCCTTCCATAGCCGGTTTTCTGTTAATGTTCTTAAAGTTAATGCCAGTAAAGCCAATGTAATGCTTTTTCGTTCCACTTCCAATAATAAAGACAGCATTAACTGTGTTATAAATGGAGAAATAGTGAACGTGGTCCAGGTGGTTAAGTTTCTGAGAGTATATGAACTCTCAGAAACTTAACCTTTGGACCACGTTCACTGTTTCTCCATTTATGAGAGTATTTGAACTCTACATCTTGGTCCTACTTAGACACTTATCAAAACATATCTTTGAATATGAGAATGAAGATGAAAGGCAAGAAAGGGAGAGTACAAGAAGAAAAGATCTACGGATGTAACAAGTGCCTCATCTGCAGGCGTATTCGCAAACTCAGTTGACATCAATTTTATAGGCACTTTGCCGTACATTGCTGCTTTGACGTTTAGAAAAACCGTAGTGCCTATTATAATCGATTTCCACCGAGCAATGTACTGCATAGTGCTTATCAAATTGATGTCAACTGAGTTAGCGAATACACCTGCTGAACGTTGTAAAGCATAGCGCCTACCATAAGTAATTGAAAATGTTCAATAAACTGCCGACAGAAATAAAAAGTCTAGTATATACGAGTACAAGTGGGTTTCAGAATAAGCTTAAACAGTTCTTGTTAAACAAGTGTCTATATACGTTAATACAAAAGTCGAAAGTAACATACTATTGTTGACTTAAAATGGTAATTTTATTATTTTTTAGGAATTGACTTACAACATTAATTGTGATTTCTTTCTTTTCTTTTTTCTCTTTTTATTCTTTTCTGTATTAATATTATTCTGATTTTAATTTAATTTGGATAATTGTAGTGATCTAAATAATTATTTCTTGCATGATAGTACTTATGTATTTAGTTATAGAAATTCAGATATGATGTAAAAATCGTTATTGAATAATAAATAAATAAATACTCGCCCAACTCGCTGAAGCTGATTAGCGTGCGCCGCCCGTGCGGGACACGCAGCGTGCGTGCCCACGGGTACCACATACATAGTGTAACATCAACTGATCTCTCGGCGCACTAGCGTTACTCCGCTGCTCGGTGTACGGTAAGCTACTAATAGAGTCACAGACGTCACTCGTGTACGGGGAAACTAGAACTTGTATGTATACCTATACAGTCGGTAGGTGGTAGTGTAACGAGTCGGTGTGCTGTGTTCTTAGTTGTCGGCATGTGGTGACAAGTGTCGCGTCAGAGTGAGCAAAGCGAGGGGTGCGCAGTGATCACCCCTCGTGTAGTGCGCACTGACAGCTGTGCAAGCGCACACTGGCAGCTACTGTACTTTTATGATGTACGGTTATAAGTGCCGCGATATTGTGTGACACTGACAGCGGCGCACCGACGCCTCGCAGATGTGAGGACAATGCGCACTGATTGTAATAACATCCGCCATTACGTTACTAGTTCCCGCCACTAGTACAACCCGTCTAGTTAACGCGGCGCGGCTGCTGTCATCTATCCGCGCTAATTTATTTTGTCATAAACATGAATGCAGATCGCGCCCGACTTCCACATAACTTCGACTATTTTATGTCCTAACTCTTAATGCCATGTAGCTTTCTAGTGTCACGTGTGTCGGCGAAATGTCACGTCACTCGTTACTCGTCCGTCACGGCAGGCGGTGTCGTGTCGCACGTGATTCATCCGTGTCGGACACGCACGGTGTGGCGATATTTTACGACGTGTTTGTGTGACGCGTCCTCCCGGTACTTCGCCGGCACGTGCGTGCGAGGTGCAGCTCGGCTGTGGCCCTCCGCGCCACTTAGCGGATACCTATTGGACTTAAATATCGCCAGTGTGGCGCGTGAACACACAAAGTAAAGTCTAGTGGAGCAATTGATTGTCCATACAGCGGTCACGCGGTGTCGTGCACCGGGTAAGCGATGCGCGGGCGCAGCCGTAGCTCAGCTGTCTGTGCGCGCGCAACTTCCTCTAATCAGGTGTCGTGAGGCGGTGCCGTGGTCGTGCGAGGAGTGCGCCTCGCCACCTCGTTAGCCAAGCATTGTCACGTGCTGTGCTGACTGCTGAGGGTCGTCAACACTCATGCGCTTATTTCCGTATTGTTAGAGCTAAACTCGTAGATTCGAAGTAATTTTTATTAAAGTCTGAAAATCTGGAAGTGGAGCACTGATCAAAGTATTTCGCTTGAGCCTCTGCCCTCTGGTGTTCATTAACCAAACTGTCCTTCACAGTGCCAAATACATCACAATCGTTGATTTTCAAAGGCGGCCTATTATTGTAGACTAATGCCTATTTACCTAGGTGAGCAAGACGAGCGGTGCGTGGGCGTAGCGCAGCACCAGCTCAGGTGCGCAGGCGCAATCTATGCGCCACCGCCGCGCCATGCCAACAGCAGTGCGAGATGTCAATCCGCAGTTTATGATGAAATCACATGCCACACAGAAGTTTTAGATAAATGTCGGCCATGTAGAGCACCTGGGTCAAGAACTCCATGTGCCTTATCACTGGCTCGTTCGGTATCAGTTTGTAACTTAGCCGACTCATTCGACATAGTTGTACCTACCTGCTAGTAACTTACGTACTTGCTTCATTCATAAATAAAAGTGAGAACCAAGAAAAAACCAATCTCAATGTCAGAAACAATAATGACAAGTTGTCGTAATAAAGTGCTATAAACGTCGGTATTGTGTGTGTGACGCGGTTCTGTGACCAGCGGGACGAGAGGAGGGAGGAATGTGTTGAATAATGATCGCAAATAAACTGCGACATGTCGCAAGTACGACCCCCGTCCCGCGGCCGGCCGCCGGCCGGTGTGCGCCCGCCCTTGCGGCAGAGCCCCCAGTACCGACCGCACTGTATCCTCCGACAGACATTTTAAGGCCCTACTACCGGCCAAGTGGCGGCCTCATTGAATAAAAAATCGTAGCATAGCATACCAAAAACGGCCGTTTCTGACACTTTTGCCAACTACTTTGGATAAGAAACATTCTGAGACCTGTTTTAACAACGTAAAAATACTTTATCCTCTTTGTTAACAAACGTGACGTTGGATTTTTTTAATATTTATTTTCTATGCTATGCTACGATTTTTTATTCAATGAGGGCGCCACTTGGCCGGTAGTAGACCCTTAATGAAAACGTGTGCGAGGTGAGGCTGCAGGAGGACTTATCTCCGATTAATTTGTCGGACGAGGTCAAAAGTATATACTTCAAAAAAGACGAACAGCAGGAGGACTTATTTAACCCATCAGATCATCGGTGTAGAAAGTGGTGTGTATTGTGTGTTGTATTGCTGAAGCCGACGCTACGAGCAAGAGTGATGAGAGCAGAGCTAGCTCAGTGGTAGCGCCCGCGACTTACAAGTTGGTCGTAGTTGTAGGTCAGGGGTCCAAACCCAGGCAGGCGCTTTACTTTGGGTAAATTATTTCATCACCACTGCTCTCAAAACGGTGAATTAAAACATCGTGAGGAAACCGGCATATCCTAAAATCAAAAAATTTGACACATGTCATGTGTCATCCACCGACCCGCATTGCCCCTGCGTGGTGGAGTAATCCACCCGTGGAAATGGCCCTCTCACAGGCTGATTTTGCTATGACATATACTACTCTGTCAAGAAAGTATCGCGAAAAGCTCATTAATACACAAAATGTTAGTAATTCTTCCAAAATGTTATTGCCTTCAAAGTATGCTCTTCAGAAATGATACACTTACGCCAACGAATTATCCAATCATCGAAAACAAATTTAAACGCTTTCCCGGAATTGTGTAATTCAGTTCTCATGTCAAACTCGTAAACCCACGTCTCGTCACCAGTAACAATGCGTTTAATGAATGTTGGGTCGGAATTGACTCGTTCTAGCATGTCCTCAGCGACTCTTATGCGATTGAGTTTTTGGAGAGAATTCAGGTATTTGGGACTAGTAGAGCGGCAACATGTTTCCACCCAAGTGATTGTTTATAATGGTACGGATCCACACAGAAAGCGCAGCAGCTATCTCTCTCAAACTTGAATGAGGATTTTCAGTCACTATTTCCTTCAGTTTTGCGATGTTAACTTCAGTTGAAGACGTTGATGGGCAAATCTTCCATCTCATCTCGACCGCTTTTGAACGCATTGTACCACTCATAAGCACGTTTTTGATAAAGTCGATTCACCGTAAGCCAAAATGTTACAGAAGTAACATTTTCAGCGACTTGAACACGAAATTCCATTTGCGATTCAGAATTTGAGACAAACTCTTTGTTCTATGTTTTTATCCATTATGAAATTCACAACACACACTAGAGATGATCCAACAAAAAACGGCGCTCTATTTATTCTAAATGACAGACACAACTCAAACTCTGCGTCAAAATGGAAAATCGTTTTGCCAAACCCGCAACAAAAAAAAAAGAAAATTGAATTTGGAACCATAAACAAATGATCAATTACGATACTTTTTTGACAGAATGTAGATTGTATGTACGATTGCCCGTGATGACGAACTGGGAAGTGACGCTCAAAATGGGCTTCATGTGAGCCATGTCGATCAATTAGTTATTGAAAACAGAAAGCTATTATGACACAGAAGTAGGCGGAGATCAGAGAGAGACACATTGAGGATATTTCCGTTATTTCACAAGTGTGCCGCCGGGTTAGTTTTGATAAGGTAAGTGTGACAATGTCGCTATCATTGCTAATTATAACTGTGCCGTTGACATAACAGCGTCAGAGATAGGGCAGCGGCAATGCGGCACACGCGGCCGGGGCACGCGCCGCCGCTCGCGCCACAAGATAACCATTATATTTTATTCATAATTAGCGTTCCGACACTTCCGACAAGCCCGACCGTCCCGAGTTTCCCGACTTCACGACAGTACCTACTGACTTAGTTTACAGACATTTTTTTTCCGCTCTGGGTGGAGCCGGAAGGCGTGTCAGACTTTTACTGACTAAAACCCACCTCTGTTCCTTCAGTTGCCTGAGTACCCAGGGAGCGAGGTAACTCTGTTTCGAATTTATCCGCGACCCCTGGGCAGGCATCGGCCACGACGAGCCCCGTCATTCTATTGCTGAGTCTCGGGCCTGGTGCTGATCGGACGGCTAGCCCGCGCGCAGGCCGCAGGCCCGTGCCTACGGTGGCCGGAGATCGTCCCGCGATCTAGAATAAGGAAATAGACTTAACAAATATATAGTGGTACTGGTAGTTTATTTGAATTCAAGAGTTTGAAACAACATTCTATTTTGGACAGATGTACAATTCTTTTGCATTTTATGGAAAAACATAAGGAAAAAAAACTTTTTTCAAGTATGGAAATAAATAGCGTGCAAAGCTGTGCAAAATTCCGGGCGCGCTACGCATCTACATGTACATATACTGGCGCGCACGCACACAGCAGCACTCTGTATTTCACACGCATGCGGCCGGCATTTGTTTCAGTTAAGGTGAAAGCTGCAGGGTAGCCCGCGAAATTAATTTTTTCTTACGTTTTTTGCAATTTGCAGGTCAGTGTCACGTGGTATCTTGGTCAAAATTTGATTCGCGGTCGTAGCAAGTACGTATTTACAGAACTGTACCTAATCATTAAAATCGCGGTCTATCCTGGCGCATCCACCTTAACGTTAAAAGAATTTACACTCGCACCTCTTTGTTACAACATCCGTATTAAAAGGTTTGACTGAGATGATAGAAGGAAGGAAAGGAGAGATGATAGGCAATATAAGTAGATACTTTAAAAAATTAAATATTTTCAAAAACACCCGACTGTGAAAACTACTAAAAAGTTCCAAACAAGTCTCTTTTCAAGCAGTCTGATGCAGTTGGTGGCAGTTATATTAGTTTAATTATTGATTTCATGCCACCAACTGCATCAGACATAAATTTCAGAGATTCTATTTTTTATTTTCTACATTTTAGTGAGTTACATTTTTGGGTTTGTCTCCTCGAATCCTTTATTTTAATAGCCCACTTAATATAGTTCGTTGACTTTATTTTTTTTATTTTTCATAATATGGCGTCTGGTTGTCACCATATTGTATTTTGATTTGACTATCATGTCTTTAGTAGCACTCGCAAGATTAAGATATATCAATTGATCTAAGAATTATCAAAATCGACCCACGCGTTTGGTCCCTAAAGTGCCACAAAGGAATAAACATACATACATACATAGGCTGATAAACACATTACCCTCCCTTGCGACACGCAGTCGGGTAAACACAGGCAATAGCCGCTAACACAATAAAGTTGGTTCGTAGCACTGTAATCTTAATGGTCAGTTCTCACACCTTCCAAATAGTTGTGATGTATTGTAGCTGCGATAGCGCGCACATTCGCGATAGTATCGCCGCACTCATATCGCTCGACATTAGCCGCCACGCTAGCCGCCCGGTAAGCGGCCGGTGACCGCCGGTAACGAGCGCTGTTATAATTACCTCTCACGTCATCAGATGTTATCACCACAGTGGAGCACATTGCCGCCACCGCGCTGCCCGCAGCGCCCACTGCGCTTGCTAACTGAGATCACTAATTAGATAGTTGATACACATTATACAACCAAAGTTGATACTAAGCAGTTAGCGAGGGTTCCGAACACGAACTTCCTGACGATGAGGGGCTATAGTAGGTACAGACTCAATTAATGAAACTAGCTCAATACCTACACCAAACACAAGAGCTGAATACTCGGTGGGAGACAGCAAATTATAAATTTGGCCATGTATAGTTATCGGAGACTACTAGCCCGCGGCACGCGCGCTGTGCCTAAAGTGCGGTGATAAGAGCGCACGCGCTCCTTATCAGCTTGTTGGGCAACACGCGCGGATGCAGATAGCGGGTTCCGGCGGCTAACCGGCGCTAATCTGCGCGCTGGTGCCGAGTGCCGGAACCGGCGAGTGCGGCGCGCGGCGTGCTGCGTAGCGCGGCCACGTCAGCTCGCGGCGTGCTGGCAATGGACGTGGCAGCTCATCGCCAGAGTCTATAACACATAATTTCGACCAGTTGTTTACAAGTTCACTGCTAAATACTGACCTCTAACAGTTAGCTTCCGATGTAAGATCATAGATTGTTGATGCAGCTCATGGAGCACATAGTAAGTAAGTTTGTCTGCAGTGAAACTTCTTTAGGCTTTTTACTAACTTCACCAGCTCTCAAGTGGGCAGCAGATGAGCTGGCCGGAGGGAGCAAGTGTACATCAGCATTGTGTTGTACGAGTTGTTACAGTGATTAATCAATCACCAACAACGTAATGATGGGGTGCGGTGATCCGCAGCCGCTAATTATACGTGATCGGTATCAAGAGAGCGGGAGACGGGGAGGCGGTGGGGCAGGGGTGGGGCGGGGGTGGGGCGGTGCTATTGAATAAGCAAAACCTCGATGTTACACAGATACCTGCGGTTTGGGAACTTGGGATAGAACCAATCTGTGTTTCACTGTCTTCAATGTGTTCTAGATGATGTTTTTCTGGGTGCAAACACTGATAAGACAATTGGAAAAGTTGCTAAAAGTGCTGATCCCTTTACTAATACCCTGCGTGTTCAGTACAACGATGCTCTGAAGGCAGTGTTGACAAAACCCTGGTACTGCAGAGCATCCGCTATGTTTTCGGATGGTTCCATCGATGATTTCTTCGCCATTATAAGGAAGAGAACTGCATCGATGATGAGCAGGGTCCGTGGTAGCACCAAGCCACCAACACTGTCCTCAGAACGTTAGCGTGCAAATTGATAGTCCTTTTATAGTTTACTAGGCGGGGGTACACCTGCACAGGAATAGGAAATAGGCTAAGTAATTATTGTGTAACTTGTTTTGTTTACTAACAAATTACTATTAACACATTTTTATTTTATTTTATTTTTTTGTTTACTACTAACAACCTGAAATAAAGAAAAATTAAATTAATAAGACGGGCCGCCCCCACTTGACTTCACTTGACAACCACCACTACTTTAGTTTGTGACTGCGTTCAGACAGACCGAAGTAAATCTCTCATTTTGCAGACGTTACGAACTGAATACCTTAGGATTACACCTCGGAGGTGTGTGTGGACTCCACCGTCATATTAATAACTTGCAGCAGTTATCTAGTACACCCCGATGAGTTCACGATGCACTGACGGCTGCACAGCTCATGAGCACTCTGGTACAACTTACAACTCGGCCGAGTCACATATCGACGCAATAGCTTTCAAGAACTTGTGCATTTTGGGTTATTGTGATATCTCTGTTGATACATGGATAATGAAAAGAAAGCTGTGACTGCGCACCTCCTCCCGGGTGTTTTCAGGAACATGGGAAAACTCATTAAAACAGTACTACCTACAATATTCAGATGAAAATGTTAGTATATTAATTCAGATAAAAATGTTAGTTCGTTAACGCAGTTCACAGAATGTATGTTTGCTATACTTTTGTATATTTAGATAATATCGGATGCCACAATTGTTGCAATGTTACGTAAATCTTACAACACGTCATAGTCAACAATGTCACCAGTGTCATGATCATGACAGTAGCTGTACAGCAGTGGTCGCTCCGCTGGGGCAGTGTCCACCGACCAACTCTACTCTTGTTTCACTTTATAGGTCAACACAAAGCTTGTTGACTCTAACGGTCGCCGCACCGATGACGTCGATGATCAAGGCACCATCATTAAGCAGGTATAGGTTTATTCTTCTTCTATTCAATCGTTCTCTGTAATCTTTTCTAGCAAAATTTAGATGAAGTTGTCTAATGAACATTGTTAAAGGTTTGCTTGTTCAAACTTCATATAATGTATTTGTAGTTGTAGAACAGTTACACACGTTGAACACCACATTGTTTGATAAGGCTTGCTTGTAGTGCGCCGCTCGGAGGCTGCGCCGGCGCAGACCCGCGACAAAAACCCACCGCGTGCAGATATATGTGGCGGGAGCGGGTTATGTCAGACAGAACCAGTCAGGTGTTATGTCAGAGAGGGGGCAGGCGCACTGCAGCACTCGACAGAAGTGCCACTTGGGAGACCAGGCGGGAGACGGTACTCATGCTTATGGTGTCGCATCTTGAGTGTTTCATTCGAGTGCACATTACGGGTGTTCGCAGTTCAGGCACATTAGAGCGTGTGATAATGCGTGATGAAGCTATCATTCGCTGTGCAGAGTGGTCCTGCTGCGTGGCCGCGTGGCGTACGCGCAGGCACCTGCACGCTGCGCGGGCGTTGAACTCGCGTCCCCCCTGCCCCGCACCGCGCGCCGCTTCCCGCCTGCTCTGGCGTGTACTTCTGAGAGCATCCTGCGCCTGCGCCGCCCGACCTGCGCGCGCACCCTGCTCGGTGCACGCCATCGAAATCACAACATGTATCTACCATAACTGATGCATTCTCATGCAACATTACTAGTCCTACCTGTACCTGGTACCTGGGTTAGCCTCATGGTTGGCGTAGCGTTATTTTTAGAGTTCCGAAAGTCTAAATGAAAAACGGAACCCCTATATTACGAGTATCACTCGAGTGTCTGTCTGTCAGTCCAGGTCCGTCTGTCACAGCCAATTTGCTCCAAATCTGCTGGACCAATAGAGTTGAAATTCAGTACACACATGAATATATGTGACCTAAACACGAATGTTTATCCTAAATAAATTAATTTGGAATATGGTGGTAAATTTTGGGGTGAAAATCGGAAAATTTAAAAACAAAGTTTTTCAAACTGTGACGTGCGATTTGACATATCAAATGAAAGGGCACATTGTGCTGTGATGGTCTTCAATGTATTTTTTTCATAATTATAAAAGGTATATGTATAGTTTTAAATTTATTACAGAAAATAATGTAAAATTATCATGGCCCTTATCTCTGAAGCCACTGAGCTTAATATTTTGACAAAAAAAACAGAAAGTGGTTATTCACATATAGATTACAGAAAAACCTGTATGGAGGAGGTAGTTTACAAAAAACCTAAAAAAAAATATGATTTTTTTCGGCACCCTTTGCGCACGAATCCGACTCGCTCTTGGCTGGATTTTTTGTGTCAAAGGTAAGAACTGGAAGTTTTGATTTAAAATATCCCGAATCAGAACGTTACCTCTCTTCCCGTCACATACTGTGGGTGGACGTCGTAGATGGAAGCCGATTGTGGAACTTGACATAGAAACTGTACAAACCACCAAGTCAAGTACCTGCATCTACTTACACCGTTACACGGCTTACGGCCAAACAACCAACACTATATACTAGCAATTATTATTTTATTTCTGAATTGTAAGTAGATATATACCGACTACCCCAGAAGAAAGGCAATGTTTAGTGAGAAAAAAAAATACATGCAAACTGTGGACTAAATGGTTTCAAAGGTTTTCACAAATAAGGTGTCATTAGATTAGTCTTGTATTCTCTAAAAAAATTAAAATTTTCTACTTTTCGACTTCATATGAATGGTAACATTGACATGTTTTGAATGGCGTTATGAAGCGTAACGCTTAAAAACTAAGAGCGAGTGATGAAGGGTAACTGACAGCATCACAGCACAGTACCAGCGGCGTGCTCCGTCCGGCAAGTCCGTGTCCGCAGTCCGCTCCATACTAGAGTGCCAGTCACCGCGCCACGACGTCAGATTAGACTCACGTCCACCACAAAGGGAGCTCTAATTAAATACACTTTTTATACTATAATTTTATAAATTAAATGGGAAATGGCGGAGCATGACTCGATATAAAACGAATCGAGTGGATGATCCGCTCGTAAAACGTCGAGATTTAATTTGTTCCCGCTCCGAGGCGGCCGCGGCGAAAAGAGCGATAAGAACGCGTCATCGCGCGTCACGCCGCGTCACACCGCGTCACGCCCCGTCACACCGCCACACCGATATAATCCAATTTATTAGAGTTGAGCGAGGGAGTCGGCACGACGTCACGCTCACGTCCTCCGCGCGGCTGCTGCCAAAGCGCACACAGCCACTCGGCGGCCGGTGGCGGTGGCGGCATGCGTCAGGACAGCAACACAAAAACTGCTTCCATTGTTACCGTATCAGTTCACTATAATAGACGAATTCGTCACGCAGCGCCCCGCACTGCGTCTGCAGCCCGGGACATGCGTGTACGTATACAGCCGAGTGCTGCGAGCTGGAGCCGCGTGTGGCAGAATTCAGCAGAAATCGCGAATATCGCAGGGAAGAAGCCGCGCACGCACGTGATGTCACCGCCGACCGACGGAACCCCGCCGAGAGACTAACTCGGATTAACGGTACCAACTACAAATATATTCCAAAATACAATTTATATTATATTTGGGTCGTTCAGATGTAGCGAGTGCGCGATAAGAGAATTCTCATTAAGATTAGTTATAATAATAAATGGGTCTCAGCGGGCGGTCATCACACCGGCTTGCAATTTACCCCGGACCTGAACAAAAATAGAAGCCTTCGAGCGGAGCGTGACCCCGGGGCACGGCGGCCCGAGGCCCGCGGGGCGGCCTGGGGCCCGCGGGGCGGCCCGGGGGGCGGAGGGCGAACAATTTACACGGCCCGGGCGCGGTGGCGCGGTGTGGTGGTGCGCGGGCGCAGAGTAAATGACCGCGATCGTAACGAACCATCAGTCGCGGGGTTTGTTCAAATGTTTTATATTTATTGCACGCGAGCCGCCGCGACCTCATCGGTGAGTGCAGGCTGAGGCTGCGTGAGTGTTGCCGTGCGACGAGCGAGCTGTCTGTGTGTGCGTGGATACCGTGTGTTACCTACAGTCATGAACTATTAAACTTTATTAATACGAGTATGTAACTTGTAGCGAGACTGTAAAGTTTCAACAGACACGCTTGTGCATGTTAGTTGAATGTGGCGGGAGCCGGGAACGACACATTACCTCATAGAGCAGAGTACCGGGACCTGGCCAAAGTGCCAGACTGTTGGCGACAGCGGTTGGCGGGATGCCGGAATATTTGGGACTGACCTTTTGAATTTTGTAATATCGTAGTCGCAGATATAACGTCACTTTGTGTAGAGGCGCAGTCCTCCGCTACACTAATGACTAATGTCCCCATAGATTAATAAACTCCTTACGATCGTGTTTCTGGCATAGATATGCAACAATTTGTTATCGGATCTACTGGTTCTCTCAACTACAACTTACCATCCGCGGGACTGAACGAGTTCGTCTGGTTAGCATAGTATTTATCTCCCAACTCATTCATTGCAAAACAAGAATAATAATAGTATTGCACACCTCACCACCACAATCATCACGTTCTATAAAATAAATCCAAGATTTTTTTTTTTTATTTATTATTTTTTTTTTTTTTTCATTTTTTTTTTTTTTAAAAACGTTGCCCCACACTAGGAATTACTCCTGTATCGTGGGTGCGTTTACAAACATATAAACTCACATACACATGACACCCAGACCCGGAACAACTATCTGTAGGCCATACAAATATTTGTTCCGTGCGGGGATCGAACCCGCGACACGCAGCGCAGCAGCCGAAACGATCAACCACTGCGCCAACCGTGCCGTCAAAAAATAGTAACACTGGTTATACTAATAAAAACCTACCTCTCATCACCCGATGACCCTTGCTCCGAGCCCTTGCATGCTAGTACAAGGTAACTACATTTGTCAGGGCTCTCTGAATCAGGTATAATGTTCAGTGAGGTTGCTGTAGCGGCCGTATCCTGACAGCCGTTTGGTGGTACTGCGTAACTATTGACAGTGTATCCGGTAGGTGATAGCATCTAAGCTGCACCCGTGAGCCCCGTGAGCCCCATAAGCCCCGTGGCCCCCCAGACCCATATTAACATGTTAGTGCGCGGCGGCTTCCGGGAGCGCAGAATGCCGCGTCTATTAGCGGCGACAGTATCGATACGAGCCGATAAGAGCCGATCTGTCGCTGACACCGACTGACACGGGCACACGGCGGCTAGTGGTACTACCACTAATTAACGGGTAGTTACGACCATATTGGATCATTGAAAAAACCGGTCAAGTGCGTGTTGGGTTACGCGCAGTGTAGGGTTCCGTAGTCGCCCATTACCACATGCATTTTTAGAAGGGGGCTTTATGTTTGTTAATGTGTACATATTGTATAGTTAATTTCACGATTAAACGGTCAGTAAAATTTAAAAAAAGGACCCACACAGGGTCATTCGGTCGGATTTTATAACTCCTTCTTCAGGAGGTAACTGAAGAAGGAGTTATAAAATCCGACTTCATAACATTGAAACTTCCAATGTTTGGAACACCCTAAACCGCACATCCGTTATGTAATAATAAAAAATCTGAAAAAAAATATGACGGTAGCACCATCCTGATTTTTCAAACCAACAGTTTAGCTTGTCATGCCACAAGTGCGGCGTTAAGGCACCTCTTTGAGGGGTGACTGGAAAGGCGTCACGGCGTCCTCACCTTCCGCCTGACGCAGGTTCTCACCGGACTCGACTGTTACGGGAGATTCCTGTATCGGATAAGGCGGGAGGAAACGCCCGGGTGTCACTACTGTGCGAATCGCCTAGAGGACACGGTGGAGTTGTGCCCCGCTTGGGAGGAGCACCGCCGTGTTCTCGTGGAGGCGATCGGCGGGAGCGACCTCTCGCGCCCGGACCTGGTTCAGGCCATGGTACGGAGCGAGAGGAAATGGAAAGCAGTTGCCTCCTTCTGCGAAGCAGTAATGCTCGCAAAGGAGGAGGCTGCGCGGGTGAGGAAGACACAACAGAGTTGCCCTCACGCCCCAAGCAGTAGCGTCCGCAGGTGACGCCCTGGGCGTTGGGGGTCACGAGACGAACTCCAGCCACCGTAGGCGCGGGTCTGCTGAAGGCAAGTAGTGGGTAACTCACCGTCCGATCAGGACCAGGCCCGAGAGTCGACGGCGCCTAGTATTCCACGTGTGCCTCAAAGAGATGTCAGCAAAACCTGACGGGGCCCGTTATGGCCTATAGTTCTTTCAAAATCATTGCGGGATTGTGGAGACAATTTTTCGATTCAGTGATTCGTTTCGTTTGAGAAATATTAAACTTTAAAGCAATATTTTTAAAAGCTAAACTGTGGGCTCGAAAAATCTGAAAAAATTCGTGATGGAACTGTATATAACGAACTTCGAAGGAAAACTGTCTGAGCTAAGTTAGTTCTGTTGGTTTAAGAGTAATAGTCGCCCAACTTAATAAATGTAACTACTTGGTAAATTTCGAACAAAATACAAAATACTTGGAAAAAATTACTTAGGTCTACGGAACCCTACACTGCGCGTGGCCTGACACGCGGTTAGCCGGTTTTTTTGTTGGTGTGATTACCATATAGTTTTTTGTGATTTTAGTACTAACACTATCTAAGCTAATCCGCGTACAAATAGACGAACACGGCGCAACTATATGGGTTCCTTGTTAGGAGTACGGAACCCTAAAAAGGAATCAATTACAATAACCTAAGTATCCACTGCAATTGAGCTCATTGTGCATGATAGCGTGCGTCGTGTGTGATCAGGAATGCAGATCTATTTGCGTCTGGTCGCGGATCCGGTCGGCTGCGCGCGCACTCGACGCAAATCGGGCGGATAATCGCGCGTGCGCCGCGGTAATTAATACCGCGCAAAAACGTCAGAAAAAACGTGTGTACGAGCATGATGCGCAGGCACAGCCGAGCGGGGCAGTACGGGCTGACACTGTGCAGGGACTCACAGAAGGCCTACTAGGAGCGCTTTCAATAGATAGAATAAACATAATTATTTACCATTTAACAGTATACACATGAAACACTCCCTTAGGTAAAGTGGTACACTCGGACCCGCTGAGTGGTGACAGAGGCTTCTCAAAGTTCCTGTTGAGTGCGGATGGCGGTGTGTGCCGTGGAAGATGACGTCACGACGCGAGTCGTCACTAGTGATGCGAGCGGACCCTCTGCGTGTGCGACTAGGGTACAATACTGATATGAATACGGCCGCAGCGCGCAGGTGCGGCGCACGCGCATGTCGCACCGGTCGCACGTCGTTGCCGCCGCCGGCCGGTCGGTCCGCGGTCGTAGTGAGTTAGTTTTTGTGGTGGCTGGCAGGTCGGTACATTACAGTCATTTGAATACCCGCCCCTTGTCACGGCACTTGTCGCCTTATTTCATAATTGCTTTGTTTGAGATGAAGTCGTCTCGTCTCGCCTCGTGCGATCGTGTCTGGCTTTCCGTCTGACACATCATACATGACTCTAGTTCTAGTATGTGTTTTTTATACTTGACATAACTTAAAGAGTTAATTAATAGATGTTAATTAGTTTCTTCAGCTATTTACATTTAAAGAGTTGCTTATGGTAGGTTTTTTTTTACTACAATCTAAGATAGCGTGGAAAATAGAACATACCTATTGTGAAAATTATTTTGCTGTTATTACAAATTAATGACCTATTGCAATCATACGCCATTTTTAGGGTTTCGTAATCCTAACAAGGACCCGTACATGTAAAGTGGGGATGACTTTTTTTTCTCGCCTATCCTATTGTGTGGGGTATCGTTGGATAGGGCTTTCAAAATCATTGCGGGGTTAGAAAGACTATTTTTCGATTCAGTGAACGTTTGCGAAATATTAAACTTTAAAATGAAATGTTTTGTATGAGTCGAGCATCACCCCTCCCTCTCCCCCTAAAAACTAAACTATGTGCTTGAAAAACCTAAATAAATTCGTTTTTTTAGTTTATGTACTCGTATATAATGAACTTTAAAGAAAAACTACCACGGCTAAGTTAGCTCTGTTGGTAATACTCTCCCACTCATTCTACTTGCGTACAAAATTCTTAAAAAAAAAGTGAAGTTGTTACTTATTTATTATTTATAACGTGTAGTAAACATGTAAACTCTTGGAAAAATAAATCTTTTTTTATCGTTTTTAATTTAAACGTAAAGCCGTGAAACAATTAATATGCTCATAGTAATAAACATCAACCCATGCGCGTGGCCCAACACACACTTGGCCGGTTTTATACCATGGATGTATAGTGCTTTATTTATAATATCAAAATAGAATCCGAAAATAAATTTTAATCGTCTGAGCTCTGAGGTAACCGTCACAAGATTGCTGAAACACGTCTGATTGTTGTGAAACCTACAATTTATCGTAATAGCACGATATTACAGTAGGTACATACCAGTTCGTGTTTTTACAGTAGGTACATACCACAGTTCATTTTATTACAGTAGGTACATACCACAGTTCATGTTATTACAGTAGGGACATACCAGAGTTCATGTTATTACATACCAGTTTATGTTATTAAGATATAAAATTTTGTCATCTGTCTCGGTCCTAGACGTCGCAATTATAAAGTGCGGCAGTTCAAAGAAACACTTAATGAAAGTCTACTGACACGTGCCCTGTAGTACCGCTTCACGCATGTGCGGGTACGTGCCCTGTAGTACCGCATCACGCATGTGCGTGCAAGTGTCTCGTAGCACCGCATCACGCATGTGTGTGCAAGTGTCTCGTAGCACCGCATCACGCATGTGTGTGCAAGTGTCTCGTAGCACCGCATCACGCATGTGCATGCACGTGTCTCGTCGGATGCTGACGCGACTTGTTGCAGTTATTGGAGCAACATCGTGCGAGAATTGAATAATTACAAGCATCAGCGTTATTATTATTACGCATAAATCCACCGCAGAATAGTGCATTGCATCATTTATCGCTCAGCCCGCTCGCTCGGCGCGGCAGGACGCATGCTTGCTGTTCGAGTTTTTCCCGTCAGTTAATTAGCGCGGGTTTCTCACGAACGCTAACATCGTCCTTTATTAAACTGCGCCCGCGATTTTGTTTTAGGTATTTTAATGAGCTGGTTACCTCTGTCTCCTCCCCCCCCTTCGCACCCGCTACAGACGGCTGCAGGATTTATGTGCGCCGGCGCAGATTCGGCAAAAAGGCGCCACCGCCGGGAACCGGCTCACATACACGTCATACATACATACATACAAACATTCTGGCCGCACTGAACACTGATTTACGGAACACTCGAACACACGGCTCTCATGCTCATACATCACACACGCACCGCAGTACCGCGGAGTTGAACAGTAACTAGGTATTAGCTCATCAATTCATGTTTGATTTTATAAAGTTGAATTTCAGGTAACTTATGTTTTTGACTGTCCTTGAACCAAATAGGCAATACCAGCGATTGTGTCAAAAACATGGTATCGGACAGTTGTTCTTTGTGAACGATTTTTGTTCCGCCTTCGAGCTCGGCTTACTGCACTCGTAACAGCATCTCAATAACTTACTGTTATTGCTCAGAAGTTAAATAAACAAAACAAAACACTGCGCACGACAAATTCGATTCAAAGTCTGGCATCCCCGGATGAGTGGCAGCGGCGTGGTTCACACGGCCCCCGCCCCGGGCCCCAGGCCCCTGAGACCAGGGACCTGAGTCCCACCGGGTGCGAAGGTGTCATATTTTCATTAAGCGCAGTTTTATTTCGCGAGCAATCGGCGCAGGCTCGTAAATATCTGTGTATGGAGTTGAGCGGAGGTAGGGCGAGCCTGGCGATCGTAAACCGCGAGAAATGTCTCGCGTCCCCATCCCGTCCCGTCCCGTCCCGTCCCGTTGGAGACAACTGCAACCGAGTGAATGAAACTTATGAACGGCTCTTTCGTTACAGCACGAGTTGTTGTGATTATTGTGACGCGAAAATATAGCTCTATGCGAGTGAGAATGACGATCCGTCGAGTAAAAGACATCAACGCGTTTACTAATACGGTGCGTTTATTATGTATTTTGGGCCTGTCGAGTTTGACGACAATTCCTTTGACTTCCCAGTGTGAATGTATGACATTTCCAAAAGATTTCTCCGAGAGTGGCAGTGAACAGCTTGGGAGACAGCGAGTCGCCTTGCTTGACTTCTCTCTGAATAGAAAAGGGTGCACTTGATAATCCGAGAATTACGGTCAAGATCAAGTCAGCCAATAAAGGCAAAAGAGAGTTGGGAACTCTATTCCTCAGTGTTCACTACGGCCGGCCATTATAGGCAAGCCGGAGATGAGAATTAAAAATGATCCCGGGAGATAGGACCCATGGGGCCGATACAGCTCAACAGTTCACCACAAAGCTGCCCTGCGGATTATATCTCTGGGGGCCTACCATAAACTTTTAAAATATTTGCCAAGTGCAGGGCAGTTCAACACATCATGTTAACCTGACAGGTTTTGTGTTTGTACCATGAGCATTTCCCACTGACCTGCAGCAGGTCAATATTTGGCCTGCAGCAGGTCAACTTTTGACCTGCTACATACTACTCAGTAAGCTAGTAGCACAGATTAAGTAAGATTAATAAAAATCAAACGTTCTAAAATACTTAAGCGGTTTTACGGTTTTTATACAAATTAAATAATTATGTGTCTAAGATAACAGTTTAAAATAAAAAAGAGTCATGAAGGAAACATTGTTTCGTGGCACAAAAAGGAATTCGACATTATTTGTGAAAGCGAATTGGTGTAGTTTTTAACCGACTTTCGAAAAAGGAGGAGGTTCTATGTTCGACTGTATGTATGTTTTTTTTTGTGTCTCAAGTGTCTACGCAACTGAAAAATATGTGGAATCATTGAAACAGGCGCGATCTTGGTAAATTGGAGCTGAGAATTTTATTGTAGTATCGACTACCTCAGCGAAGTTTGCCTAGAAGGCTGACTCGACACATTTGTTGCCAAAGACTGCAAAAAATTTTGGAATGTGTTACATCTGCATTATAATGGAAAAAAATAAAAGTAAAAATACACTACGTATGACTAGGCAATATGATCATAAGACTATAGCCTTCCCTTCGGGGTAAATAAAAAAAAAAGAATTTTCGAGCCCATTTTGAAATTTAGGTGTAAGTTAGTTTTTGTAAAGTTTCAAGTTTAACTTAAGATTATTAACTGAAAATAAAGCCGTGTCTGTAAGTGGCAGGCAAGTGTTTGTGATCATGGCTTCAAGAAGAGTTTCTTACGAACAACTAGAAACTTTGTGGGATTTTTTGAATGCTCACAAAGACATCGCTATGGGCTACAATAAAAGTGCTCAAGCTCGGGAAATGTCTCGAAGAATGTGGACTGAGGTGGCAGAAAAACTTAATTCGGTTGTTGGTGGTGCTAACAAGGATTGGAAAACTTGGGCAGCTGTAAGTTTTACAATTAAATAAATTATATACGTAATTACATGAATTATGTTAATTATTAATCAACCTTTGACTTACTACTTAAATAGATAGGTTCTACATGTACTATTTTGTTTTTGCAGTATTGGATAGATTACAAGGGCAAATTAAAAAGAAAATGTGCCACTATCCGAACGTCCCAATTACGCACTGGTGGGGGACCATGTGATATACCTGCTTTGACAGATATAGAAAAAAAATATCTGTCAATTCTTGGTGAGGATTATGGTGCGGGACTTCCAGGAATCCAAGTGGACCATTTCACACAGAAAGCACTCATGTAAGTAGAATTTTGTAAATAAAAATAGATTTACATTTCCAACTTTATTAAAATAGCAATGGTGTAATTAGGTACTCCAATTTGTTGTAGAAATTAGAATTAGAAGTACTCAAAATTTGTAGCCATGAACTTTTGTTTTGATACTCAATATCTATGAGAATTAACAATAATAATCTTATTAGACATAGAGTTAAAATCATACTAAATATAATTAAAATTCACTCTTTATCAAATCAAATCAAATATTTATTTGCAAAACCTAAAGGTAAAGAGTGAATTTTTTGAGACTTCATTTTCAGTCTATCAACTTAATTACTTATCTATTATTTAGAATGACATAGGTACTAACTTGTTAGTCTTGTTACATAATATAGTCACTAAGTTTTGTATTAATTAATTTCAGGCATTAACATTAAGTGCTTCTCAAAATGTACCCTTCCCATCTATTTTGTTAATGCCTGATGAAGTTGTGGGAGAAAATATTAGTGTTGGACCGTCCCTCCAAGAACCACACGTCCATCCGTCGTCTCAAGAAGATCTTGTGCATCAACAAGGCAACACGTCAACCCAACTCGCTCAGCCAGCAGAAGCCATGACGTCTACTCAGTCCCGGAGACGGCGGCGTCGATCAGCACCTATGTCTCAAGAGATGGCAAGAAGAGCTCTCGTCCAATCAAGCCAAGTGCGAGCAGAGGCAACGCAAGAAATAAGCACAGGCATAAGAAATATTTGCAATGTACTTTCTCATATAGCAGCTACATTAGACAGCATAAACAATAGGTAATTAGTTCCGACTTACAATACACTTTAAAATATAAATTTACTAATGAAGACATATATTATATTAACTTACTAATCTCCTAATAATAATTATGTTACTGATTTAAAAATACAGTACCTGCATGACCGAGCTTTGCTCGGTTTTTACATGGATAAAACAACGTTTTATAAAAATGAAACCTAGCTAGATCAAAACCTTAGCATACTAAATTTCATTAAATCGTTGGAGCCTTTTCTGAGATTCACATTATATGTATTTAAACAAGAATTGCTTGTAGGTGTTAGCTATGTATGTCACTTAAATTATTTTAACATTCTAGGTTACATGTCGGCGCTCCCACAAATGAGCAATAAGCTCTCTTCTAGTAGAGAGGCCATATTGCAGTTCAAGATTTTGGGCCCTCCTGGAAGAATGCGCCTCTGAATTGCTGTTTGTTATATTTTGAGTAGAAGGTTGCAATTGTGCTTCCTCTAAAACTTCTTCAGAATCCAACTCCTGCACAGGAACTTTGGCCCTATTGCAAATATTGTGCAGTACAACACATGCATTTACAATAGATGCCGCTACTTGAGGTTCATAATGTAGAACCCTATGTACTAGTAGGCATCTAAAGCGTGCTTTAAGAAGTCCAATTATTGTTCGTTCTATCACATTACGAGTTCTCACATGCAATCCAGTGTAGTAAGCCTCAGGTGAATCTGGAGGAGCATCTATAATAGGAGTCATCATGGTCTTCCTTAACGGATATCCAGAATCACCTAGAAAAATTAAACAAATTGGTAATTGATCTAAAGATTACTTTATTTTATTATAGACTCAGATATTTTCAGACAATCTTTGTATTTTTTTGTTTTTACATACCTAAAAGCCACATATTATTTAGCTCCTCCATATGTACTTTTAATGGATGGTTGGTCCATATGAATGAATCGTGGGTTGCTCCTCCATTGCTGGCATCCACGCTAATAATTTCCATGTCTGAGTTGCAAATCTAGAATTGTAGTAATTTTTTTAATTTACACAATATCACTAACTAGGATAATAACTTTATCTTATAACAATCTATCTTATATATTTCTATCAAACAAGAACAACTGTTTGATATCATTTCATTTGTGTACCTACATATAATATGTATATTATTATTACTTAGTAGTAGTCTTATAGTCAAATAGGATGATTGTTTTTATATTGACATATAATAATATGTTTATACAATTTTAAATAGGAATTCAAGACAATAATATTTTGAACTGGATTTGTTGAGAATCAAGTATTTAGTGTTAAGGCCCTACTAACGGTTCAGTGGCGCCCTCATTGAATAAAAAATCGTAGCATAGCACAGAAAATAAATATTAAAAAATCCAACTTCACGTTTGTTACAAAGATGATAAAGCATTTTTACGTTTGTATCCAAAGTAGTAGGCAAAAGTGTCAGAAACGGCAGTTTTTGGTACTTTAGCCTACTACTTTGGATACGAAACATTCTGAGACCTGTTGTTGTTGTTGTTGTTGTGTGAACGTAAAAATACTTTGACGTTGGATTCTTTAAGAGCCTACACCACCTCAGCTCAAATTCTAATTTCGCCCCCACTTCCCCGCGTGCCACTGCACTCTTTATCTCGCTCGCACACTTGCTCGCAGAGACGCGAAACGCGCGGCCTTGAGGTCGAAGCGATTTCGTTAGAGTAAACTACACTATTATCGGACGAGTACTAAGAAATAAAATTATCAATCTAATTTAATTTTAACTTGTCATTTTATGAATATAAAATTATATATTATATCGCAAATACAATTTCAATGTATCTATAAACCATCAGTTTCCAGTATAAGCTGACCTCTCAGTGTGCGGAAAGCCTATAAAATGCGAGATCAGCTTGTACTGGACGGTATAGGTGATGTCTAGCCGTGCACACTATTTTATTTTACCTACCTACTTCTATAAAATACTAGTCAAATGCGAGCCAACTTTGCGCTGTGGGTTCCGCCAATTATTTTTGTAGTAAGTTTGCGTTTTATAGTTTTAGCCGTGTATGTAATATGTTATGTGACAGCCGTTTGCGCATGTAGGTAATTATGTAGGTTGTAGGTATATGCAAGTACCTAGGTATACATACATATGGTATACATAGGTTAGAAAAATCGATTCTAAACCACTACATAAATTGTAGAATTTATGCAGTGGTTTAGAGTCGGTTTAGTAGCAGTAGAGCTACAAAAAACTAGTCAAGTGCGAGTCACCATTGCACTGAGGGTTCTGTAGGTACATTGGCTTGGTAGTAAGTTTACGCTGTGCCATTTTAAAATCTTATAATAGGTAGCTTTCTCCTTGTATTACCACTTTCTTAGTTATTATGCATCTATATAAGAATGAATCGCCGAAATGTAGGTATGCGTATATCTTTCGAAGGACTTCACCAAATTGCATAATTCTTTTTTTGTTGTGTTCGTGATTCTCAGGACAAGGTTTGTATAAATATAAGATAGGTAGGTATAGGTAGGATAAGTAGGTAAGTATGCAGATAGGTATGTAGGTAGGTATGATAAATACCATAAGTTTTTTTCAAAGTAATTAAAAATAGTCAAAATTAAATAACATTTATTTTTAATCGCTTAAATTTCTAATTTACATAGTGAGAACATGTCTGGAATTGCATAGCTCAGGTAACATGCATGTTTTATAAAAATGTTCTAATTTTAGTTCCATTTCAGAAATATTGGTCATCTTTCTATAATTTCGACTTTGATGTTTTTGTCGCATCCAGACCTTATTCCGAAAATACATTTTTTTTTGTACCGATGATATGTAATTGTCCTTGCACTTGTATATACCAAGGATGTTTTTTATTTACGACAAGTCCGTTTTGAGTTTTTCTCCAAAAATTTACTTCTATCTTATCTATATCTTAGCTTCGTCCAAAGATGTTTAGAATGCTGCAATGGGACGCTTGATTTCAATGATTGTGTATATTCAGTGAACAGCTCATGTTCTCAGGTGATCTGCAAGAAAACACAACATTCATTATAAAACACTTTTTTTGGGGTATGTTATGTTATCATTCAATGACTGGCGTGATGGGCGTTGGTGGCTGCGCCAAAGTTTTAAACTTTTGCAGCTACCATCGTTGTACATTGTTTTTTTATCTGCCTGTATTTGTTGTTCTGTTCCTAATAAACGATTATAATAAAAAAAAAATATAAAAAAATGACCTCCCGCTCTGGGCGGAGCGGGAGGGCATCTCAGACTTTTACTAACTAAAACCCACCCCTGTTCCTTCAGTTGCCTGTGCCAAGAGCCGCGGTAACTCTCTTTCAAATATACTCGCGACCCCGGCAGCATAATTTTGTCAACATGAATAAATAATACGGAACCCTAAAAAGTCCAACATTATGAAAATTTTATTATGAATTCGCCAATTTCGTGATAGTACCGTTACGCGTTAGTACCAAGCGGTAGTGCCATGGGGGAACAGCAAATTTCGTGATTATCACACACGTATGATAGATAGGTACTTACAATTATATATTTTGTGACATGAAGATTTGTTTCGTCCGAATTTATTTCTACAGTTTTCGGAGGTCATACCTCCGTCCGTCCGGTCCTGTAACAATCACACGGGACAAATAAATACCTACCTAGACCTCACATATTTTTATTTATGATTTGGCTATGGAACCCTAAAAATATACAAAAGAAGACTAAATCGTCCATAGAAGCAGACTTGCCCTATGAATAACAAATAACAATTATCCACCCTACATTTTTTATTGAAATACAAATTTGGTGAATTGGTATTTGATGGTGGAGGGATAATTTTCCAGTACAAGCTGACCTCTCATTGTACGGAATTCCTATACAATGTGAGATCAGCTTATACTGGAAATTTATAGCTTGATAAATTTTTTTTTGATTTTTGTTTGTCTTTTAAAAAAATGTTTCCCCACACTAGGAATATTCCTATATCGTGGGTGCGTTCACAACCATGTAAATTCACATACACAAGACACCCAGACCCGGAACAACTATCTGCAGGTCATACAAATATTTGTTCCGTGCGGGGATCGAACCCGCGACACGCAGCGTAGCAGCCGAACGCTCAACCACTGCGCCAACCGTGCCGTCAAAATTATATAGCCATGTGTAGTAATAATAATAACAGATCAGTGTTTTATGGCCTACAGATAGTTGTGTCGGATCTGCGCGTTTGTGAATGTGTTTGTAATCGCACCGTCTCCGATTCAGTTGAAATCCTGGAGTCGGCTACATTATAAAAAAAACAATTAGGTACTACATAGATACCTATTTGTTGTATATTGTCAAAACAACAACAAACCTATTTAGGGAACTTTTTACAAAATTGGACACCCATTTTTCACATTTTTTATCGTAAAAAAAAGTGGACACCTGGATTTCGCCTGAATCGTGAAAGGTGCGTTTACAAACACAAATCTCCACATGCAGAAACACCTGCAACTCCTAACGCAGCAGCCAATCACCTGCCACTGCACCAAACGTGACATGTTTGTAATCACTAATACTGTAAGTAGATAGGTAGCTATATACTTACTTCATTACGTTTATCATGTTTTCCAGTTTCTTTGCGCCAACCCTTTCGTTTCTTATTTTTATTACGGTTATTTCCCATTGCACCAACTCTATAAGTATAAGTACTACAAGATTTGTATTTTACGTAGTCTTGTTGCGTAATGTGTGCTCTGAGCGCAAGCGACACAGCCCTCCCGTTCGAAAGCCGAAGCGCGACTGAACGGGGGCGTCGGGCGCCAGGGAACAAGCTTCAAGACGGCATAGTTTAGGTGATAGTTTAGGTATTTTATTTTTACTGTGAAAATAATGGTAATTTAAAAATAAAAAAACTTGTAGGACCTGCTTTATAGTAAGTTCAGTTAGTATGCAAAGTTTCATGATCTAATTTTAAGCATTTTTTGAATGCTAGCGGTTTATTGTTTTCGGTTTAGAGGTAACTTTGGATTTTTTTTCTATCGAGAAAATTTTATGGAATCGTGTTTTTGAGGTTTATAATACTTAACATTGATCCTCAACCTTGCCATATATTTATTTCAAAATTAACGCTGCAGTATTATCGACATAACGGAGGATCATGCTAAGCCATTTGAGGTAACATAGACTCTTAACATTTATTTTCTGTGCTATGCTACGATTTTTTATTCAATAAGGGCGCCACTGGACCGTTAGTAGACCCTTAGTAATTAAAGTATAAAATATAAATCATTGTTGTGTAAATTGGCTGTAATAAATTGTCATGCTTTTTTAATCTATTTTGTTTTTGGTCTACTCTGTGTGTTACATTAGAAAATGATTGCAATGTACCTTATTCTAATTACCTAATAAAGATACCTACCACTTGCACATTTAAAGAATGATATTGTTTTCTACAGTAAAAACGTTCTTCATGGTGTGTTGGCCGTTTTATTGCTACATGGGTTCCATCAATGCAACCTAAAACTCCAGGCATACCAAACTTGTTTAAAAATCTGAAATAAGTAAAACAAAGTTGTGCATTCAGAGTAAAATAAAATTAAAAAATCTAAAGAATTTTACAGGACTTACCTAATCACATTTACTCGCCGTTCACTAGGACTAGCTGGGAATTTTATATATTTTCGGCGAAAATGTGGTAGATTTAGGCATTCTGTTATTTGTGCGATTGCAGTTGATACTGTTTGCTGTGCAACAGAATGTGCAGCGATATCACCTGTTGGTCTTTGATACGAACCATTCGCGTAAAAAGATAATGCTAATAAAACCTGAAACATAGCAACAGAATCAATTAGGTACATATATATGATTACGATGATTAGCCGGATAAATAGAATAAATTAATAGGTAGGTACTAACCTTGACTTCAATCGACAAATCTGTTGATTTCGTAGGGCGTGACATGAAAGCTCGTAGCTCATTACTGAGCTCAAGTGCAAGCTCTTTAGTGAGCCTATATCGTTTAACAAAAGCATTGCCCGGCATGTCAAATGGTTTTATTGAGTTCCGTATAAGATTTCTTTGAATTTTAGCGTTTTGTTTAACAATATTGAAACAATTATCTGCCTCGAGAAACTCAAAAATTTCATCTTCATCACACATCTAAAATAAAGGATAACACAGCTGCATAAAGAGGATTTTCTATGTTTAACAATACTTTGAAATAACGTCCGAAATATATTTTATGCACATTTTTACAATTGCTTACGTTTTTGTTGTATTTTTTAATTAAAACAGTTCAATTTAAGTTAGTTTCACAAGGCTGCAAATTATGACGGCGGGACAGTTCAATTGTTGGATGTTTAAAATGTCAAAAATACTTGATGGTAGGATAAGTCACAGGTCAGTCAGCTGAAATGCTGTGACGTAGTCACTCACCGGCTTAGGTCACGTGATCGCTGGCTCGCCTGCTAATTAGCGCGCTCATGGTACGAACTAGCACGACAGTTTATTTTTCGTCTAAAATTGACCTGCTTTAAGAGTTCATAGTAGGCCCCAAGGCTGCAAATTATGACAGCAGGGCAGTTCAATTGTTGGATGTTTAAATGTCAAAAAATACTTGATGGTAGGATAAGTCGCAGGTCAGTGCTGAAATTCAATTCAATTCAATTCAATTATTTTATTTCAGATAAGGAAATCCATATAATGTTAGTAACAGTATGACTTAACCTAATGTTAGTATTAAATTTAAATTAACAATAATGGCCAATGTATCACTGACCTGTTGGTTCAATGGTAAGTAACACCAGTTTACTTAAAAACGTTAAAAAACGAAAAAACGTACGTTAAAAAACGTTTAAATGCTGTGACGTAGTCACTCACCGGCTTAGGCCACGTGATCGCTGGCTCGCCTGCTAATTAGCGCGCTCATGGTACGAACTAGCACGACAGTTTATTTTTCGTCTAAAATTGACCTGCTTTAAGAGTTCATAGTAAGCCCCCTGTTAGTCTCTTGTCAGTTATTAATTATTATATTATTGATAGTAATTTCTTTATTTTAATAAAAATAATTATATATCCCTATCGCGTCCCACTGCTAGATAAGGGCTTGTACAATGTTTCGCTGCCCTACAAGTATCAACATGTCTGCAGTGCACATGTGATCGGTCGCTCTGTCTGCAAAACCTCGTAAACCCGCTTCTTTCTACACACAAGCTCAGAATGACAAGTTCCAATTAAATCGATGCAATTTTTAATTAATTCATAATTCCGAGAAGGCGACACTAAATAACAGCGCAAAAGGCGCACCACATCAATACTTGCCGCGATATGGTAACTGCTACAAGTGGGACGTACTTTAAAAGTCTAAACTATAAATATTTGTTTACGAACGCGATCACTGATAGCGGACGCATTCATTTGAATAGCATTGAAAGCATTCCGAGCATGTGCCATGTGCGGTGTGATCTCATCAACAATGCCCTCGAAACTATTCAATTAATTCCCAACAATAGTATTCTAATGGCAATAAAAGCGATGCTATCTGCGAGGGTCGCGCTCGTTCCCAGCGTTTGCCCACTGCTGGACGATATTATCGCATATCTGGCGTTCACTAAATCTTTTGGGACGCGTTAATGGGACTATTTAGTTGTTTAATTTGTTTTTTATCGCGTTCGCATAGATTTAAATTAATTAGCGCTGAACAGGCTTTGGGGTGTTTCCTAGTCCCTTCTTTGTTTTTTCTATTTTTTCTAACTTTCACACACTCACAGTAACAAATAACCTAGTAACAAATTTCACTGCTTTCGGCATTTGTTTTCCTATAATTTAATTTTTGTTTGTAATTGATTTGCTTAGTAACCGAACATTTTTTGTCAAAAATCTTTTGAATGGTAAACCCTCAATATTGGTACCCAAGATACAGGCTTGCCTAGTTTGGGGCCAATGTAATAAAAATATATGTAATACTGTTCTTTATTAAATAAATTATTATTATTATTATTATTTATTATTAAATTTACCGCCACTTTGTAAAGAAATTTTTCTTCCACCGGCTAGCGTCAGAGATATTTTATGGCATGCGACCCTTGTTACCTATCTTCGGGTACATTGCATGACTGTTTGTCTGTAGTAAATAAGAGTCCTTTGATTTGGTCTTCACATTTATCACATTTATTGCTAACACTGCATCACACTAAAGAGTAATCAGTACACAGATAATTGTATGTTGAACTTACAATTTATAATGAATCACTTTTAACCTATCGTTCGAAGACAGAAGATTATAGGTCCAGTGAGGAGATCCTCAAGCAGTATCTAAGCCGTGGTCATCTAATCATGGGCACCTCTGGACACGTGGACGTTGGTGTACGGAAACCTTTGCTAAGACCGCATTGTTCTTCCAAAATATAGTGAAGTTTATGATCCGACCATTTTATAAAGTTTTTCCACAATCTATATTAAATCTAAAGTAGGAACCCTGCCGACAAGAAAACATTCGGTGAGAATCTCAAATGCCATGCTTAAGACTCAGCGTTGCTACAGAAAATCCCAATAGAAGTACTTACATCGTCCTACATTCTTATGCTTACAGCATTTGAACTTGACTCTGGTCCCTTTTACACCTCGAGCCATCATTAGGTGCTTTTAAGTAGTTTTTTTCCAATATATAAAATTTAGAGGCAGACTTCAGATCAAGTTGGAAAAAAAGGCCAAACGACAAACAATCTGTCATCTGTCAACTCGCAAAATAACGCTCCTTTCCACGAATCTAAATTTATTCTATTTTTAAGTGTTACAACTTGTACTCGTTCATCGCTGTGAGTGACCGACAACGCATCACTCCCGTCATCTGACGGCGTGAAGGAGCAGATTCGGTAAAACTCAACGCCGCCGGCCGGGCAAGCATGCAGCATGCAAATAAGCAAACAAGCATACACCATGCATGCAGCAAGCATGCAGCAGGCATGCAGTAAGCATGAAACAGGCATGCAGCAAGCATACAGCAGGCAGGCAGCAAGCATGCAGCAAGCACGCAGCAAGCATGCAGTAAGCATGCAGCAAGCAGGCAGCAAGCAACCAGAATACATGCAGCAATCATGCATCAAGCATGAAACATGCAGCAGGCATGGTTTCTGTCACAGCTCCGGCACTGCGGGGCTCTGGCGGTCCCAAGCGAGCTTATTTATTTATTTATTTATTAAAACTTCATGCAACACAAAATGTATAAAGGCGGACTTAATGCCTTAGGCATTCTGTACCAGTCAACCAAGGGTGTGGAGAGATTATTGATTCTTATTGTCGCAGATGGTTTTAACGTTCACCACCGCAGCTTCGGCCGTAGTCGCCCCTACGCGCCTACGCGGGCTTAAATTACACTCTAAGGGTAGGGCAGACAAGACTACGTGGAGTCGGTTTTGCAGCGATTCGTTTCTATAACTAACTTTTGTATCACAACATACTGACTTTTTAAGACAATATTTTAATTTAAATTTAAGTTTAAAAATGCTATTTTATAGAAATGGCAATATGCCTAGTAAAATTATTCAAAATGAAATTCTACCATCTTCATAGTATGCCAAGTGAAATTGTGCCAAATACTTGTCGCTCTAAATAAGCGTTATGCTTAACAAAATTATGCGGAACTTTAACTTTGCCAAAGATTGATATGCCAAATAAAATTCTGCCATCTTAAAAGTATGCCATTGTAAATTCGGACATATACACATTCAGCAAGACAATAATTATATTTAATAATTTTTATGCCTTTAAAATATTCGTTTAAAGAAGATTATGCCAAGAGTGTTATTCCAAACAAATTTCGGAGCAACAAGATTCTGCCAGATAGAGGGAACCCATTTTACTGACTTAGACTGACATTTTTCATAGTTGGTTTCAGTTTGAAATGACAGAATATATTTTGAGGAATCAACTCCAAATCCAATTTTTACATTTTTAAGTTGTACGCTGACGCGTGACGAGCTAATATGACATCACACTGCCTCACGTCAGCTCGCTATGGACGCGACGTGACGCACTGGAACGTTAAACCTGACCGTAATTAATGAATTAACCCGAGGATCGCAGGAATGCCCTAATTGACGGCTAATTACCGCAGTTATACTGCACACAACGTGTGACCACCCGCCGCCACCACACTGCGGACACGCAGCGGCTACGGAGTGACCACGCCCTGCGCACCCTGCGGTGACCGTCTTTGACATCGACACTAACTACAAAACATGTCGTTTGGCTCGCGTGCTCTTGTTGGAACAAGCTGTACTTACCTAAAAGGATCTCGCTAATAATAAATGACAGTGACATTACAGTACCAGATAGACTATTAATATGTATTAATTACAATAACTGCGACAAGTTATGCTGCCGACTTGCTGAAGGTCGGGTCAGTGACCGACAAGGTTCGTTTTTGCTTTATTTATGAACATACCATCGTCGTTAGGTAATCACCATTATTATGATTTGTAGACTGCCTTCTAAAATCACCTACTTCTATAAACATATGCCGTGTGTGTACCCACCAGTGGGGTACCCACAGGAGACTTCCTCAGTAGATGGACCAGCGTGACTGATAACATCTATCAGAGCGTGCACCCAGCGGTCACCTGATCCGGATGTCACCGTTAAACGATCACTAGCCACGTGATACGCAGGCGCACACTATCGCCACATCTACGTCATATGTTGACGCCAGTTTACGTGTCTGTCCGTCTGTCAGCGAGTAGTGAACATCTGGGGAACATTATACTGAGACGCTTAATTAAGAGTTCATTTAATTGAATCTTAAAGCTAATTTGTTCGGCTGAGGTTTCTTTTTTTTACTTTTGATAAATTTGTACGTGTATAATTATAATTGAACTCACAGTACTCACAGTTCAAAAGAGATAGAAATTCTAAAGTACTTCATGAAACACTCAGTTTAATGATTTACACTGTTTTTGATTTTTAGAGGAATGATTGACACTGTTTTTGATTTTTGGAAGAATTTATTTATTTATTAAAACTTCATGCAACACAAATGTACAAAGGCGGACTTAATGCTTTATTGTTCCACTGTGATGTATACAGCTGTCATAAGAAGTCACATGGTATGAGCCGACCCTCCTGCGCGTGCGCAGATCTGACGCGATCAGCAGCAGACGAGGGTGTAACAGACAGGTTGACTTCATTAATATTTCGAATATCATCTCAAATTAATGCGGAAACCGTTTTAATTGTAAACCAATGAGTTCTCTGTTCAATCTCAGAAGACCAATTTGATCTAGTAGTTCTGAAAGATCATGAGGGAGAAGGAAGACGAATCTCGGCTCTTACAGCCTGCCTGGACGTCATCGTAGTCGGAGCTCTATATTTATTTGTTTATTGACATTTCGATCAGGATAAACATCCCATAGGGTTTGTTAGTAATTACTTAAACTATGTGTGTATAATACATTCAGACTTAGACATATACACAAACACAATTCAAAACAGCACACAATCTACCATCTTTTGGATCCACTTGGCAACAACACATGTACAGCGCACAAGTGCCCCATCAAGTAGCCCTCAGTCTTACAACCAACAATACTCAGGAGGCTGTTGCCGCTGTCCCGCACACGACGCAGCAACGATGCAGATCTTTTACGCAATAAGTATTGCAAAAAAGACGTCGGTACGCGCTGCTGCGAACATCACTGTGTAACGTAGTGGCGTTACAATCTCAATGAAAACATAAACATACGGAATAAATCCAGAGACCAAAAGCCAATTTGGTAGGCATAGACAATTTTAGTTGACTGACAACACTATTGTCTTTGGATTCTATGACATCTGTCAATGACGGCGTAGATATAAAAACCCGAGGGGATTTTGTCGAGTGAAGTTCAGTGGCTGTTTTAATTATTCGTTTATTGATTCCTAGTGGATATTGTGATGTAAAATTGGTGTAGTTTTGTGTCTCAAGTGTCAACGCAAATGGACAATATGTGGAATCATTGAAACAGGCGCGATCTCGGGGAAATGGAGCTGAGAATTTTATTGTAGTATTGACTACCTCAGCGAAGTTTTTCGAGAAGGCTGACTCGACACGGTTGTTACCAAATACTGCAAAAAACATTAGAATGTGTTACATCTGCATTCTAATGGAAAAAAGTAAAAATACAAAGAATAAAACTGAAGACGAGGCTTTGGCCTTACTTACTTTTGAACAAGAAGGATTAAACTGAGGACGAGGCTTTGGCCTTACTTATAAACAAGAAAGATAATAAGCACTGAAGACGAGGCGGTATGGTCCAAGACCTTAGCCTGCCCATGAAGGGCGAAGGAAAAAAAAAAAGAAAAAAAAACCCGATACACGCCAGGTGGTTCCTTTTTGAATCTTAATCCAGCTGTTGGCGTGAGACTCACCCTCACCTTGTTCTGTCGAACACCCTTGAGCCGTGAAGCGATCGCTAAATCCTAGCAGTTGTAGTTTGCATTGGCAAATATTTGCCAACTTTATTACGTGTTCGTCAACCCCTGTAATTGGGTGAGTGTTTGACAGCATACAGGTAGCTTTGTGCATTCTGTGGTCCTAATCTTGTGTAATTCTTTCCAGAACATGTCTTTCCTAATTTATTTTCTTAGCATTGTATAATCAAGGCTCATAACCTACAAAAGATCTGTCGCACATTGTAATCACGCCTTCCGCGTGATTAGCTTTACTATGCACATACATATAGCCTTAGCTATGTACATGCTGACTTGCGCGTGGCTGCTGCTGCTCTTGAATGTGCATGTCATTATGCTTTTCCTCCTCACCTTTGTAAACTCCGTCTGATTTTGACAACCACACAAATTAGCGCACGTACGGCCGCTTTGCTCATGCTTAGGTGTCAAAATCAGCGGAGAAGCTTAACATCCATCTTTGACACGCTGGACATTGTTCCCAGGGTCCCAGATTACCAGCTCCGGATTCCCTGATCCAGTTTTCCAGACCCGGATTCATCAAGTTCGGAATATGGAGGGGGACGACTTGGAGCCCTACGCTCTGAGCACGCACCTACCTCGTCCGCCATCGCGGCCATCCTGCCGCGGTGGCTCGTGGCGCGGCCACTAGGCCACTCATCACGGCGGCTCGCTCCACGCCGGGTGCCTATCTACCCGCGTGGCCTCAGCAGGCCGTCTCCGAGCCGGCTAGACCACCTGCCGGCCGACCCATCCTGGCTCCTGTCGACCCTGCGAGCCGGCGCTGCCGCCTGCCGGTCAACACCTCCGGGGGCAAACGCAACGTGGCTTCCCCGAGACACCAAGGCTGAGTCAGGACAGTAGCGTGCTATCTCCCAGGGAGTACTGAATCATGTGACTGCAAACCTACCCACACCCTTTCTCTAATTTTAAAATATATGTTTTTAACGTTGACCGAGGTACGTGTTGTTATTTTTCATCCCACGTAGGCTCCTTACGTCACAACTGATGCACTGCTGCGAACATCTCTGACGCGCTGCTGCAAACATCTCTGACGCGCTGCTGCGACCACCTCTGACGCGCTACTGCGAACATCTCTGACGCGCTGCTGCGACCACCTCTGACGCGCTGCTGCGAACATCTCTAATGCTGGTGAGATTATTAATGCCAGTGTTCCTCAGGGGTCGGTGCTCTCGGCAACATTGTGTTTGCTGCATATTAACGATGTGCTAAAATCCGGTACCTTTGGGTATGCAGACGACAGCACTGTTGCTGAGAGATACGTGCCCGACGCACGAGCTAGTGGGTCTCAGGTCCGGTCTTTCCGAGAGGCAATGGTTGGGCGCTTGAACTTGTCTTTACAGGCTGTCTCAGCATGAGGCGATGCCAATCTATCTGGTCAAGTTTAATGCTGCTAAGAGAAGACACGCAAGGGTGAGACGACACTTCACGCCGGAAGAGCTGCTCCAACTTTATCAAGCGCAAGTTCGATCGTGTAAAGAGTACTGCTCTCATCTTTGGGACGGATCTGCCAGATACCAGCTTGATACCCTTGAGACAATTGAGAAACGAGCCAAGAGGATCATCGGCAATGATAGGTTCGTTGAGTCGAAGCTCCAAAGTCTTGAGCATAGACGCCGAGTTGCTAGCCTCGGTCGTCGGTTTTCTATCGATTACATTTTGGGAAGTGTGCGACGGAATTGCATAATTAGATTCCGCCAAGCCCGTTCCGTCAGCGGACCACAAGACGTTCGGCGATGTGCCACCAGTTGGTGAACATCCCACCCACATGCAAAAAACGTTTTGAGAACACATTCATTGTGCGTACCGCTAGAGAGTGGAATTCCCTGTCGGAGTCTGTTTCCGTTGGTTAGCACTGTGCCTCGCATGGCGAACGTTCGGGTTCGAGTCTCACATCAAACATGAAAAATATTTTTTAAGTATTTAGGTACATGTGAAATAAGAATGACGTCGATTATTCACAATAATCGACTGTTTAATATTATTATGTTGCAACACTTATTTTTAGGTGGCAACCTATAGATCATTTTTGAAAATAAAAGAGCGCGAGCCGGGTAGTTTTGGGGCTTTTCATGCAGAGCTACAGACGACAAAGGAGGACTCGAGTCACATTTCAAAGTTATGATATATCCATAAATTGATTTAAAGAAGTATCTACAGGTGTTTTCTTTCAAGTCAGAAGTGTGCTCAAGTGTATCCACGTGCCTGATGTTGCGGTTTCCTGGACATAGGACATTTTGAGGTCAGAGATCCATGCATTACTTCTATCAGTGATTTTGTGACAAACAGTTTAATGTTTAAACAGTGCCTGTTTGCAATTGCAAACAAGGTCTAAACGTTTAAAACAGTAACGGTTCTGTGAATTTATTTGGAAATAGATAGTAGTAGATACCTACCTAAAGGTATCAATTTGTGGACAGCTTGTTTATTTCTATTAAGAAGTATTTAATCAAAAATTTCTAACTGTATTTAGAAATACCTACAAGCGAACAAAAAAAAATGTATTTAACATTACTGTTCAATTTTTTAGCATAGTTGCTGATTGAGACGGTTATATTATTTGAATATCGTGTGCTTGTCTGTGCAGTGCTTTCTATTCTCTATATCACTGTGCATATTTAATAGGAACTACCGTCATCGAGCTTGCGCGCTGACGTGTTTTTTTGCGGGATATTCACTTGATTTTGTTAACTTTAATAAATAACTAAATGGAAGCGAAATGTAACGGCTGTGGTGATGTGATCAAAGATTACTTACATATGCGGTGTTCACTAGAGAAGTGTAAGAAGTTGTATCACTCGAAGTGTCTTGCCTTAACAGAGGTCCAGTTCCAGGCATTCACACCGGAGTTTATGAACGGATGGATATGTCCAGAGTGCATATGTACCACTCCAAGGACGGGTAATAATGCGGAAACACCGGTCCGAGGAAGCACACTGATGCACGAAACTTGTACACCAAGTTATGTAAACACGGACCGCGGGGCGGGACGTCGAAATCCGAAGGAGCGTACCGGGAATCAAATGCTTGATGAACTACGTGAGTTTCGTTTAGAAGTTAAAGATCACCTGGATGAGCAAAGGAAAGAGTTCATACTACTGCAGAATACATTAGTGAACACAGAAAAAGAATTGAAAGATGTCAAAAGTATATTGAAGGTAGTTCAAGAAAAGGCAGACAAAGTTATTATTTTGGAAGCTAGAATTAAAGAACTATTGGGAAGAAATGCACAGTTAGAAGCCATGACAACTTCTACAAATAACAAGAGAAAAAGTGAGACTGAATTTGAACCTAAAATACCGGTTACGTCATTTGCAAAAGCAGTCACAGAAAATCGAAGGGAGGTAATTAGAAATTTACCAGCAAAAGAATGTGTGGCCACGAAATCTGCCAACATGACTGGACGGACAACGAATTCAAACAATGAGAGAAGTTTAAATATGTCAGTTAATGTTAAGGAAAATGTGGATTCGGAAAAAGAAGAAAATTGGACAGTGGTTAATAGAAAAAAAAACAGATATCCCATTAGCGAAGTGAGAAAAGGAGGCAGCAAGGGATCAACTGGAATTCAGGGAACGGAGAAAAATAAATATCTTCATGTATGGCGTTTGAAGAAAGACAAAATAATGGAAAATTTAGAAAAACATGTGAAAAAGTTATTTGGGGAGGAATTAAGTGCAGATTAAAATAGAAAAAATAAAACACAAGACAGAAAGAGACTATGCTTCCGTCATTATAGGAGTCCCGGAGAGCAAGTACGAGATATTGTGCCAACCAGAAAACTGGGCAGTAAATATTGAGTTTTGCGAATGGGTGTGGTTTCGGAGACCAACCAATAAGTCAAAACCACCGGAATAGATTCGTAGAGATATTTTATCAAAACGTAAGGGGTCTCCGAACTAAATTAGAGGAATTTTATGCAGGAATTCTGTCTTCCAGCGCAAACTTGTTTGCCATAACAGAAACAGGATGCAATGCAACCATTCATGACGCGGAATTAATTCCATCGGGATACTCCATAATAAGATGTGACCGTGCAGACGGGCGTAAACACGGAGTCGTTTTTCTCGTGGCCACACCGCGATTCGAGTTGCGTCGAGTGTCGCCACCTAGTGAGATCAACATTGATAATCAGGTGTTTGAACTAGTTTGTGCAACAGTTTACCAGCACAATCGTTTATTGTTTTTTTTTTGTGTGTTATTTATATCCCACCTAATAGTAAAGAAAATGAATATATGGCATTGTTTAGGATTATTGAACAGTTGTGTAAACGTTACAGAAATAGTATACTCGTAGTAATTGGGGACTTCAACTTATATTCTTGTCCTGTTAACGTACTTAATTATTTTCAATGCTTTCAAACTCAGTGTGGATTCGCTCAGAGTAACAGAGTGGACAATTGTAATGGTCGACAGTTGGATCTTGTGTTGAGTGCATTTGGGGAGGGCGGGAGTGTGAGTGTGCGCGCGGCGGAGGCACCGCTTGTGTTGGTCGACGCGTATCACCCGCCGCTTGACGTGACCGTGAGTATGCGTGTGCGCCAGCGCCGGTGCGCCGGCTCGTCGGCACCGGCTGCAGGTACGCATGAGCCTGGGGGCTGGAATTATAATAAAGCCGATTTTTTTGTTTTATACTCATCAATTGCGGCCGTAGACTGGGGTCCTATGTATGGGTTAGACTTGCAAATGAGTTTAAATTATTTCTATGACAGTATTAATGCAATTTTGGATGACTGCGTTCCGAGAAAAAAGCGAAGTCGTGTAAGCTCAAGGTACATTTACCCTGAGTGGTACACTGTTGAAATAATTCGCGACATTAAAACAAAGTCTGTTTTACATAAACGGTACAAAATAAGTGGATTGAGGACGGATTATGAGGCGTTTGCGCGGTGTAGAAGTAAAGTAAAAAAATCGATAATCTGTGCGCGGGAACAGTATGCGCACCGCGTTCAGAATGAATTGCTAAAAGACCCTAAGTCGTTCTGGAACTATGCAAAATCTAAAAGAGGTGATAGGAGTCCGCGAAAGATTTTAAAGAATGGCGAGGCGTTGACTGACGAACAGTGTGCTCAGGAATTTGCCGAGTACTTCTATTCGGTGTATGGTACAGAGCAGGCAAAGTTGGATGTAGGCGTGGCTATAACCGAAGCAGGGGGGGAGAACGGAGCGGCGCGAGTACATCTTGATCACTTACAGCTGTCTGATGTATTCTGTGCGCTTCAACAACTCAAACCAAAAAAGTCTTCTGGACCGGACGGCATTCCACCCTACATCTTAAAGGATTGTCGTTCGGCGCTAGCCAAACCGCTGCAATACATTTATAATAAATGTTTAGAGGGAGCGGTGTTTCCGGAGAAGTGGAAGGTTACTCGCGTCGTTCCGGTATCAAAGGGAGGTTTGGGGACGACGGTGGATGGTTACAGGCCTGTAGCAGTGCTGTCGAGTCCAGCAAAGGTTTTTGAGGCAGCTATTCATAAGAGCATATTTCAGCAGGTCAGTAGTCAGCTTTCGGACGCTCAGCACGGATTTCGACCAGCAAGAAGCACTACTAGCAATCTCCTCAGCCATATGGCTAATCTTCTACCATCAGTGGATGGTGCGGGTCAGACAGATGCTGCTTACTTCGATTTTAAAAAAGCTTTCGATGTAGTAAATAATGATGTCTTGCTCAAAAAGTTAGCGGCAGTTGGTTTCACCCCACATCTGCTAAAGTTTTTTGCAAGTTACTTGGGTAGTAGACAGCAGTACGTAGAATATGCGGGACATAACTCAGAGGCATATTTTACTAGGTCGGGGGTAAGTCAAGGCAGTAACCTTGGGCCATTGGAGTTCATACTTATGATAAATGACCTGCCAAAAGTAGTAAAAAACGCCAAATGTTTGCTGTTTGCTGATGACCTCAAGCTGTCACTGGAGATAAGCAAGTTGGACGACTGTGAAAGGCTTCAAAGAGACATAGACAGAGTTGTGGCCTGGAGCAAGGAGAACCTCTTGCAGTTCAACGTCTCAAAGTGTGTAACGATCACTTTCACTCGCAAGCGATCTCCTATCCTATATAGTTACGACCTGGACGGGGTGCCAATTGCTAGGGCTACGAAAGTTAAGGACTTAGGAGTGAGCTTCGACACCGAGCTAACGTTTCATGATCACGTCGTAAGTTGTTGCAGAAAGGCTTACCGTAATCTAGGTTTCATGCTCCGTATGGTACGTGAGTTTACTAACATTAAAGCGATAATTGCTTTATATAATGCTTTGGTTAGAAGTCAATTAGAATGTAACGCAGTCATTTGGGCTCCACATGAATCTAAATATAGGCTCATGCTGGAGAGAGTACAAAACAAGTTTGTCAGGTACTTGTACTTGCGCTTGTATGGTTTTTACCCATTTTACCCATTGATGTACCCAACTTTATTTATTTTGGGTATGGTTGGATATAACGAGCTGAGAGTCAGGAGGGATCTCGCACTCATCTCGTACCTATTCAAAGTACTTAGAGGAAAGGTGCACAATGCGGACATATTGGGGCAGGTAGGATTGTGTGTTCCGGACCGGTACGTGTGGCGACGACGACAGCCGCAGCTGCTGGCTGAGCCGAGTGGTCGAACCAATTTGTTACGGGAGGCGCCAATGACGCGTGCGCTCCGCGCTCTCAACCTCATAGCAAGTGAGTCGGACCTATTCTGTTGTTCTCTGAGCGAATTCACAAAGAATGCCTTGTTCGTAATTAGCTATAAAGTTTAATGCATAAATGATGAATTTAATTGTATTTTTAATTGAATATTGGCTATTGGATTATTTATTTGGTTGTATTTTTAAATTGAATGACAGTGTTTAGGTATTGCTTGATTTATTTAATTGTATTTTTAATTAGTGACATTTTTTATTGAAGTTTTTTTATGAATTGTATTAATTGTTGTATTGTATTTTTAATTGATTGACATATTGAATCGGATTGTTATTGATTTGTATTATTTATTTAATTGTTATTTAATGAAACTGTTAATTGAATAAGTAGATATTATAATTATTGTACTCTATCGCATTAGGCCCATTGGCTTGTAAGGATAGTTGTTACTTAGATAAATAAAATAATAAAAAAATAATAAATATATTATTGTGTAGATTTGTTGTTGCTTTATCTAAATAATTTTTACCTTATTTTGAACCACTTGAAATCGTTTAGCGTTCTGAAAATGGGCCATTCTAAGCGAAGGCGGCGTGACTCAAGTAGCGATAGTTTGTTTAGATGAGTTCTAATGATAGTGATGATCACCACCCTAGGTCAGGACAACATAGTAAAAAGTGACCTGATAAAAAGAGTAGTAGTCATAAGTCATAGATATAGTAGGAGAAGTAGGACACATGAGCGTTCTAAACATCGTGAACTAAGAACTTCTCGAAATACGGCTGATCGCGAGTATTCGCGAGTCTACGAAAACCTCACCTTTAATTTCCTCAACTTGATTACGTGAAGTAACTGACCAGACTACTCCTGATTTGTACCATGAGCCATTAAGGCGCTATTATAACTGCCAATGACCTTGAGTGGTTGGCTTGCGTGTTATTGCGTGTTAGTGATATTATTACACATGGAACCACAGGTATTAAACTGAAACACTTACGATTAAATTATAAATAATTAAATGATCTTTAAAATGGTGAAAGATTCATAGAAATACGCTTTGTACTGAAACCCGTTTTATTATTATAGGTGAAAAGAAAATTTTACATATAATTTAGAGATCGTTTATTTATGCTTTCACAAAAGAACAATGCCAACTTTTAATACGAGTACATTTAAAAACCTGCTATTAAAAGTTTATGTATAGTTAAAAGGTATGGTAGAAAGACTTTCTGTAAGATTAGAAAATAATGTCATATAGTATTTCTAATTAATATATATTATACAAAGACTAATAAAGAAATACTAACTGATTAAATGAAACGTAAAATAACATAGAAAACTCGGAAACCGAGTTGAATAAAGCCATGTAGCAGTGTGTTAGTGTGTAACATGAAACGTCGTAAAAAAGGATAATTGGGATGCGTTCAAAACGTGGTAATACGTTCACCCTTGACGTAGAATAAGCATTTAGAAAAAGAAAATGGTTTTTCTGCGTTTCTTTTAACGCTGTGATAATCGTAATCAATGTACAATTAAATTAAGTGAATTTTAAGATATATTTCATTTTTATAAATAGTCAGGTGAAAAATTGGCATTCTTCTTTATTTACATCAAAACAGTTGAAAATGTTAAAAGTAGTACTAATGTTCAGGTTTTATGGAATATTTCTCGCTATTTGAAGTGCCATTTGGTGGGATTTGTATCTAACTCAAATATATTTGAATAAAATGGTGAAAAAAAAAATATCTTCTAGTCGTACCTACTCCCTTATATTGTGATGAACTCGGATCGGATACAAACTCGCGGATTCAATATAGTCGACGAGTTTTGCAGAACGAGCGTTTTGATAAATCGCTAATATAAAGTAATACTAATAACTAATATAAAGTAGACGATTAAGTTTTTGAAGAAAAAGTATTTGTTTAGATCCTGGGTAAGGTTGTTAATTAATACCAAAATGTGTAGGACTGCATAGAATTTCTTAAATTATGGGCAACAATTGCTACCAAATACGAAAAGACTCCTATAACCAGGAAATAAGGTTGCAAACCATATAGATCAGTAAAGTTTATGCCGTTGACAAGCAAGTTACACCCTTGGCTGGTTTTTAACCATAATGTGATGTCGAGTGATTCAGAATGGGAAAGTCAACAGAAGTTTTATCATAGTAGAATGGAGATATGGAGAATAAATAAGAGAGAATATAGAGAATAGAGAGAGAGAGAATAAATAAGAGAACAGAAAAGAGAGAATGGAGATTTTCAGTGAATGTAAGAATTATGATTTGTTTATTATTTGAATGGTCCTAATACCTGATTATTATTTTATTAAAATGAAATGAAATAGAACTTATACTTAAAAGTTACTTTGTTTACTAAGATAATTCTACATTGTTGATGATTATTTAATGCGATAATGAGTTGTATCTTATGTAATTATACATAATATTATTGGATGTTTATTTGAGAATGAAACCAAGTGACCTAACTTGTGGTAAATACATAAAGATTTAGTGAATTGTAGCAAGTTAATAGGGAAAGTAATGATGATGATGATAAGCCTAAAGATTAGTGAAAATGAAAACGAGTTAAGAAGACTGATTATTATATATCACCAAATGTTTATTTGAGAATAAAGTGAAGGGCCCTATCTTGTGGCATATACATAAATAGTGAAATATAGAAAGTAAATAGGGATAATAATGATAATAATGATGATGTGATGATAAGCTTAAAGATTAGTGAAAATAAAAAAGAGATAAGAAGAGTGATTATTATGTATCATCAAATGTTTATTTGAGAATAAAGTGAAGTGCCCTAACTTGCGGCAAATACATTAATAGTGAAATATAGAAAGTAAACAAGTATGATAATGATAATACTGATGATGTGATGATAAGCTTAAAGATTAGTGAAAGTGAAAAAAAAGAGTTAAGAAGAGTGATTATTATTTATCACCAAATGTTTATTTGAGAATAAAGTGAAGTGCCCTAACTTGCGGCAAATACATTAATAGTGAAATATAGAAAGTAAACAAGTATGATAATGATAATACTGATGATGTGATGATAAGCTTAAAGATTAGTGAAAGTGAAAAAAAAGAGTTAAGAAGAGTGATTATTATTTATCACCAAATGTTTATTTGAGAATAAAGTGAAGTGCCTTAACTTGTGGCCAATACATAAATAGTTAAATATAGAAAATAAATAGGTATGATAATGATAATACTGATGATGTGATAATAAGCTTAAATATTAGTGAAAATAAAAAAAAAGAGTTAAGAAGAGTGATTATTATTTATCACCAAATGTTTATTTGAGAATAAAGTGAAGTGCCCTAACTTGTGGCAAATACATTAATTGGATGATAATGAATATGATAAATGATGTCAGAAATGATAAGTGAGTCGATGCAAGTATTCGATGTTTAGTGATAGAGTGAGTCGATGCATTTGCATTGCTTGTATTCGATGTCTAGTGATAGAGTGAGTCGATGCAAGTTAGATTGCTTGTATTCGATGTTTAGTGATAAGAGTGAGGTGCTAAAAGTGAGTACTTGTAGTCGACGTCATTAATAAGAGTGAGTCGCTACTAGTGAGAGTGCTTGTAGTCGATCTTTGTTATAAGAGTGAGTCGCTACAAGTGAGAGTGCTTGTAGTCGATGTATGAAATTCAGAGAGAATATTTTAATGAGTATGTAATATTAATAATAATGGAATTGTAATGTTTGTTTTCAAAGCTATTTTTTTAACGTTTTACTCTTTGTTAAACGCGAGGTCGCGTTTGTCGTCAGGATTAGCCGAATGTTAGCATTCACAATAATCGACTGTTTAATATTATTATGTTGCAACACTTATTTTTAGGTGGCAACCTATAGATCATTTTTGAAAATAAAAGAGCGCGAGCCGGGTAGTTTTGGGGCTTTTCATGCAGAGCTACAGACGACAAAGGAGGACTCGAGTATCTACAGGTGTTTTCTTTCATATTCCACAACTAAACGAAGATTCTTTCGTTTTACAATTATTTTCAATCTTATCGTCTTTATTAAAATATGAGGGTAGATTTGAAACAAAGTGAACTTATCACTTTGTTTCGACTAGGTACTTTACATAAATTATTCCACTATTCGCTGTTGTTGGTTGGTGAACATAGTTACGAGCGTTTGTGTTATCTTGTTGTTGCTATTTTAGTATTCTTCTGAATTCAATATGCAGGCTAATATTAGTATTGAAGCCAAGGCAAATATTGTGGCCCTATATTCGAATGGCCTTAATATATCTCAAATATCGAATGAAACCGGTTTATGCGTAAGTTTTTTTTTTTTTTTTTTTTGTGATGATACCTACAAAATATAATAGTAGATTAATCGCTGGCTCAACTTTACAATAAGGGATCCCGACTAGACTAGAGAAAATTGAAGAGTAGACTCCTCAATTTTTTTTTTGTGCAAAGTACTTGTTGTCTTGAGCAATTTCACGAAGTTTCAAGTTTAGGAAATAAATACTTTCGGAGATAAAAAATATCAAACTTTGATAAAATAACCTCAAATTTCGCTCTTTTTCATAACTTTTGACGTAATTTTGACATTTGGTGTTGCTATTTTGTTGCCATGATCAATTTCGGCCCGCTAAAACAATACAGGAAAACTATCAGGTTGAGTTATGTATGAACACTATGCTTAATGTATATTTATTGTTATGTACTTCCATGCTATGTTAATGGTATATTGTTTTCTGTGGAAAATTATGCTTACCTACTTAAAATTTACGAGTGTCACGAACGTAGGGAGGCGTCATTATGTCACTGGCGAGGTAGTTTTCTTGAAAACAACGCTGTTGACGATAAGTTCGCCTCCTGAAGTCGCAGTATTGAGCTGAACAACGACCTTGCACAGATGCGAGGCACGGCCTAGTTGTTTCGTGTTTGTTAAAGAGACTAGTTTAGTTGCTTTTCTATTTTCACCAGCTTTTTCACTTTTTGTTTCGTGTTGATGGCTTGTTTGTTATCATTTGACAGTGTCGCAACACAGATTACATAATTATTATTACGCAATGTGCATTGTCTTTGGTTGTTGGACCTGTCATCGGGCAATGAACAAAAGATTTTCACAGGTTGAATACGAGGCTTTTAGCCTCGTTGTATGTTTACATGATCAAACATTACAATTTTTCTTTCTTTCTTTCTCTATTTATTTATAAATATTATATACACACATACACACACCACACACACTCTATCGCACTGTTTACACGTTGGCAATCTTTAATATTAGGATGTGATGGGGGCCTGGAGCTCTGAAATACAGGCCTAGGCTTAGTTCAGACTCCAGATCTCCCACAAATTACAATTGTTTTGCCATAATATCTGTCAACATACTTAGCTAACATTAAGTAATTTTGTGGAGATATAAATAAACATTTTTATTGTTATTCTTATTATTTTAGGGAGTTTTAATAATGCGTTTTGATTATGCAAATAATTAGTCGACCCGTACTTTTTTTTTTTTTTTTAAATTCGCCTTATAATTAGTTATTCTATTTTTTTTTATCTTTATTTATTTAGAGGCTTTTGGTTATCACACATAACCATGTCAGCCCCATCATAACTCATAACATAAATATATTCTTAAGAACTAAGAGACAAGAGATACTCTATTAGCTAAATAGCTGTATACAAAATTATAAATTTTCTTAGCCTCCGCACTACAGGGTTTAGACAAAAAACATTGAACAGCACCTACATCTAACCTACAAATTTTTAACTCTGCCAATAAGGCATCTCTTTCTCTGCGATTACGGACACATTCCACCAACAAGTGATGCACATCCTCCACAGACTCGCAGTATTGACAGTTTGGACTACTCACTTTTTTCATTAGGAAGCCAAACTTGTTGAGTGGCATGTGTCCGGTCCTTAACCTATGTGCTATTACAATGTATTTTCGACAAATTCTCATATCGGCAAACCAGGGAATACGCGGAGGTTCGCATTGCACCGTTTTATATCAAACACCTTTTTCGAGAGATTTTTTATCAAAGTATTCTTTCCACATGTTGTAACAATTTATTTTATATTTACTTAATAATTCAGAGTAGTGACATTTAACATCAATAGGTATTCCTAGAAGGAATACCTATTGATGTTAAATGTCACTACTCTGAATTATTAAGCTGACTTTTTCGCGAGTAAATCAACCTCCTCGTTTCCCGGCAAGCCAACATGAGATGGAACCCACTGCAATCTCAGATCTCTGTTGCTGCAATTGAACTCATGGATTAGACTAAGAATGCCATAAGCTTTCGAGACACCTCTGCCAGCAGAGGCGCATCGAGCAATATGCTGCAAGGCACTCTTGCTGTCTGTGAGTATTACTACCTTATGTAAACCTTTGGTCTTAGCGTACATCAGAGCTTCTGAAATTGCAGTAAGTTCCACTGTCATTATAGATATATTACTATTATTAATTTTAAAACAACCTCTAATTTTATCTCCGGGGTGATAGAAGGCTGCCCCAAGCCCACCCTCTTTGAACCGTCAGTATATATTCTATTCCAACTATCACATTTATTACGTAATTCATGTAAAATTTCATTTTTAAGAATATTAAAATTGTAATTGTGTTTACTACCTTTAATCGAATCTAGACCACACTTGATAATATTATTTATTTGAATGTTAGTAACCCAAGTATTCAATGTAAACATTTCTAGTGGATAACTGGATGATATAGCTTCTTCTTGAGTTTTTTCATATGTTGAAACTAATAGAGGGATTTTCTTTTTTTGCCAATACCTTTTGGTACAAAGAGCGCTAAGTTCTTTTAATAGACTAGTAGTAGTATTATTTGACCACGATTGTATTTTTAAGGTGTACTTTAAAGCTAAAAAATGTCACCTAATAAATAGAGGAGGGATACATAACTCACACTCCATTGTGTGAATGGGTGTACTTCAAATAAACCCACCAACAATTCTTAAACTCTGATTCTGAACTTTATCTAACCTGTATGTGTGCGAATTGGCACTATTGCCATATAAATAACTACCGTAATCCATCCTGCTCCTGATTAACGCAATATACAATCGTCTAATATGTTTCGGATGAATTCCCCATGATGGTCCAGACAATACTTTTAATAAATTTAGATACTTTTGTGTTTTTTGACAAGTTTCATTTATATGTCTTCCCCATCGTAATTGCCTATCAAGCCACATGCCTAAATATTTGATGTTTTCAGTAAAAGTTAGAGGTAGACTATTAATAACTAGATTAATAGGTTGTATTCTAAATCTTCTGCTAAATAAACAATACTTCGACTTAGAAGTAGATAACTGCAGGCCAATTTCTTGTAACAACCCTACCATGGTGTTTAGCGCCCTTTGCATGTTGATAATGCTATCGTTTACTTGAGGTTGACTTGTAAAAAAAACAAAATCATCTGCGTAGTGAGATATTAATACGCTACTTATGTTGTGGGTAATCTTAGAGGTAACAATATTAAACAGTAGAGAGCTATACCTCTATGCGTCCATCGACATACAGAGTCAGTGTCGTAGGTACTGTCCGCTTTTATTAAAAGACGCCTATCACTAAGAAACATCCATACATATTTAGATATTTTAGAGCCCGCGTTGATATCTTCCAGTCTTAATAATTTGAGTAACTATGATATTATTATAAGCATTATCTAAGTCAAGGAAACATGATAAAGTAGAGATGTTTTTAGAGAAACTTATTTGTATATGACAAATTAATCTTACCAACGCATCTAAACTTGAATGAGCCCGTCTAAAACCTGTAGTTTCGCAGGATAAATTTTTTTCTTTCTCAGCGAACCACTCTAAGCGCTTATTAATCATTGTGTGGAGGATTTTGCATACACAGGACATGAGAGCAATTGGTCTTATCTTAGTCGCAACGTTTCCATTACTAACCTTAGGAATAGGAATAATTTTTATCTGTCTCCATTGTAAGGGTATGTAACTGTATGTAAAAATCAAGTTATAAGTATCTAATAAGTAAAGTTTAACAATTGTTGGTAAGTTATACAACATTGAGTAAGTTATAAAGTCTTCTCCAGGGGCGGTGTCTGTTTTCTTAAAACATTTCTACATTTCTTCATAACTGAAATCTGTCTCAAGAGATGGATTCATTGAATTGATGATAGGCATCGGGGGAAGTACAGAGTCAGGTGCCAAGTTGCACAATAGTTCCTCTTTTTGTTGGTCTGTAGGTTGAAATGGTTCCTTTTTTAGCCCTTAATCCATCGCATTCGATTCCACATCTCTGTAGCTGTAGTTGTCTCGCTAATACTATTGCAATAACCACTCCAACTCTGTTGCCTAGCCTGCAATAAGGCTTTTTTTGAATCAGCAATGCATTTTTCAAGAATTGAGAGGTTTAAAGGGGTAGGATTGCGTCTAAATTGTTTGAGCATTAATCTTCTCTGAGCAACAGACTTAGACAGGTTAGGATTCCAATATGGTTTTGGTCTAAATTTGCTACTAGGATCGGTACATATTTTAATCATTGGAATACTCTTATTTGCAGCGTTATTAATTTGATCAATTAAAAAATTATACCTTTCTTGAATATTATTTGTTACCACTATAGACCTAAAAGCTACGGCAAGACACTCCTTATATGTATAGCTTCCAATTGGCTAACTTATAATTACGTCCCCTAAATGGCCTGCAATTACTGTAAAAATTTAAACTTATTTTTATTACCAAGTGATCGCTTCCTAATGTCTCATTTGTTACATCCCACTTATAGTTAACAGCAATGTCCGATGACACAAATGTAACATCAGGAGATGATTCCTGTAGTATACCACTCACCAATCTTATTCTTGTAGGGCTGCCATTGTTCAGGGAAATAAAGTTATTCTCAATAGCTGAATCCAAGATTTGTATCCCTCTTGTGTCATTTTTAACCGACGAAAAAAAAGGAGGAGGTTCTCAATTCGACCGTATATGTTTTTTTTTTTTTTTGTGTATGTTCAGCCCTCACTCCGTCATTTATGAACCGATTTTGATTATTCTTTTTTTGTTAGATAGACCCATACCTCAAGGGTGGTCCCATGTCAAGGAAATCAGGATCTGACAATGGAATCCTGACAAAATTGAGAGAAAACCTCGAAAATTGTGGGCACGTTTAGCGTTTCTGTATGTATGTTCGGCCCTCACTCCGTTATTTATGAACCGATTTTGATGATTGTCCCATGTCAAGGATATCAGGATTTGCTCATGGGATCCTGAGAAAATTGAGAGAGAACCTCGAAAATTGGGCACGAATATTGTTTCTGTTTACTTTTCATAACTGAATCAGGTATTTGCATTTAGGAACCATCACATCATGAAACTGAGCTGATGATGGAAACCATACCTTTCCTAAACAATAGAAGTCAGATATCAAAACTGGTTTTAGTGACAAATACCACTTAATATGCTTTGACGAAAAGACGTCTTTACAATATTGGAGGTAACCTCAACTGGTCAATATCCTGGGAACTTCATGGAAGGATTGTTATATCATCAGCTCAGTGGCAAGAGGAATGATGAAGAATTAGAAATTAGCCTCAGAGTGTTAAAAGATGATGCGAGCCACAAAAAATCATGAAATAAAAAACTTTTTAACAAAAAAATTAACCGACGAAAAAGAACTAAAAAGCAAAAAATAAATAAACCTTTTAAGTCTTGAGTAATGAGCTTATTTACCTACATAAAATATCAAATTTTATATAAACTAATTTTGAGTCGGCGCCAAACAACAATCTGATTATTAAATATCTAAATTTTATAAGTACTTACAAATGAAGAGGGCTGTAAGTAGGTAATTAATCATTTTATTAATTGGCGCCGACTTTTAAATGACCAATTTGTGTGGTGAGCATTAAAATCGCCAGCTATCAATGTTTTTTTTAAATCTAAATTAAATAAACTATCCCAGTCGAATGAGGTAGTGCGTGTACTTGATGGGCAATATATCGATATGAAATTCTCCAAATTAGAGCAATTTAGCAATTTTATATGTAGTATTTCAATTCCCTCATTGCCCAATCTCATTACAGATGACTGTACCTTAAGCGACTTGTGAATTACTATGGCAACCCCACCGTACGAGTCCTCCCTGTCTTTTCTGTATACATGGTAGCCATTAATGTTAAATTCTTTTTCTCTATCTAGCCACGTTTCACTAAGAATAGCCAAGTGAATTTTCTCTTGAATTAATAAGCTTTCAAACTCCAAACGCTTAGGCCTAATACTCTGTGAGTTCCATTGAAGTATATTTAACTTAATTACTTTAGCGTTACTGGCCATTATTAAACATACCACAAATTACCTTCACTCTAATTCTTTAAACATCTTCATGAAATACTTTTTACACTCTTCTACCATACTTTCTAAAATTACAACTATTTTTTCTTTCCTATTGGCCCTCGACAACAAAATATCTTTTATCTTACCAATTAAACTTTTGTTTCTAAACATTTCTTTATTTTCCGCTTCTTCCTAATTTTCTACTATTATGTTTTGATTTTCTTCCGCGACTCTGTTAGATTCTTCATCAACTTGCATCTTTGATTCAGTCGGCTTTTCGATATTTCTTTTGTTATTGATTCTTCTTAACACTTCCGAATTGAGATGTAATGTGTTCCGAGATGAGTTTACTACCTCATTTTTCTTTCTATTTAAACAGTCTTCTTTTCCTTGACTATTTATTAATAATGCTTCCCTATATGTTTGCTCATTACTTTCGGGCTCAATGTTTGATTGCTCGTTAATTATTGTCTCAACAATGGAATTTTGTGTGTTATTAATATAAATTGAATTGGAATTTATTTCTACTGACCTGTCGTTGTTTTCATGTTTTTGTAAGTATATATTTAATGCTTTTTTATATGTACAGTTTTCTTGGGACATGAGAAAACGAATTTGTTTTTCCTTAAGGAATAAAGGGCAATTCAAAAATTTGCTGAGTGCCATATGTTCTCCCTTGCAATTGATGCAATAATATTTAGTTTTTTCGCAGTTGTTGTGCTGACCTCCACATTTCGGACAAATAATTTTCTTTGAAGGACACCAGACAATAAGATGACCATACTTCCAGCAGCCCGAGCACTGCGATACCGGGAATACGTAGGGCTCCACCTTAAACCTACATCCGTAACTGTAAACGTACGGGGGCAAAGTTTGGCCTTTGAAACACACACGGACAGTTTCGCTGTTTATCCATTTTTCTTCTGTATAACGCTTCATTCTCTTCACTGATACTATTTCATAGTCACTATTAAATTCATTCAGCAATTCTTCTTCTTCTACATCCAAATCAATATTTTTGACAACACCATGAGACATGCTGGTTTGTTGTGTTGATTGGCATCTATAGCCTAGCTCATTCATTCTCGTACACAGCTTGTTAGCTTCTTCTTCATTGCTGAATTGTAAAATCACTCTATAGGGATTTTTATATTTAATTGAGATGATACCTCCAATATTTTCTTTTCTTAATAACTTTGCCAGTCCCATTTGTTTTGGCAAGACTTCTTTTGACGTCATACATATTTCGTATTTCTCTTCCGCTAAAAAAAGTTTCTCCTTTTCTAAGCTATTTTCAGTCTCTTTATTCTTAGATATACTTCTATTTAATCGTTTTGCATTTCTTCTAACAGTTATAAATTCGTCCTTTTCATCTACATTTTCATCACTATCTGGTCTTAAACGCTTTTCGGGTCCAGTACGTAATAATATGGGACTAGATGAGCGTTTATCATTAGTCTGCTGATCCCTTTCCTCAACATGTTCATCACTATTTACACTCAAACAAACTTCTTCGTCACTTTTACTCATGATAATAATATGTGTTAAAAATTACGGAGGGTAGATGTAAAAAACTACTCTTAGCATTGGAACGTAATTATAGTAAACGTGCGCTCAGAACGGTACGCCGCACGCGACTAGTTATTCTATTTGGATTTAATAATTTACCTACAAAAATTTTGTTTTATTGACAATTTAAAGTTTTTTTTTTATTCTTTTGGTATCTGCTGAAGGTGAAAAGAAACGCAATTTTTTTTTGCAGCATAACAATCCAAAACTATATATAATCTATGACCTATGTTTAGGTTACTTCATGGTTAAAATAGGTCGAATTTTTTCCAAAACCGAATCGGGGCACCCCGACTGCACGTAGTCCTATGGCTGCTGCCCCTAGAGTGTATATAAAAACCGGAGGCGCGAAGGGAGAGCAACCCCCGCCCGCTGTAACATAGCATAGGCGTAGGCGACCAACAAGCCGAAGCTGCGAAGGTGAGTGTGGGTGCCTATCCTTTGTTACGCAAGGGCGAAGGGGTTGTACTTCCCGTAGCGCCGGAGACGTTGCAGAAGAAACTTTTGTATTTTCAGCAATTTTTAGTGAAATTTTTACCCAAAAAGCTAACAAAACATAACCTCAAAATGTGATTTTAAAAAAAGCAACAGCATAAAGAGGAGAGGTCACGTTTTGCCCGGGAATATTTGTACTTTGATTGGGAGACGACAATATTCACCGACGAAAATCTTTTAAATCGTTCCAAAAAGGAAGGCTGCATTTGTGACGTAAAAATAACACGCGTTCGTCTGAACGAATGTCAGACCAAATACGGAGTCAGGCAGAATCAGTGTGAATATGTGTGGGTGGATAAGTGCTCAAGGGCCCGGTGAATTAAGTTTTATATCGACGCGAGCCAACAGTGTCAACTATGTGGAAGTGTTGAACGATATATCTACCCCGCAGAAGACTTAAACGAGATAAGTTTTGTGCAAGACAATTGTCCTGTTCACCGTGTCAGCATTGTTCGCGAATGGCTTAGCAATCATCCAGAAATTAAAGTTATTCCTTGGCCAGCTCGGTCTCCTTACTTAAACCCTATAGAAAATATATGGGGTTTAATGGTGCAAAGATGGGAAGCTCGGCACGACAGATGCCCTGTGCTACTCAAATCCCATTGCATGCAGTTATGGGATAATTTGCGTGGCACAAATATCTGTGCAAATATTGTGGCGTCTATGCGTCGACGTCTCATTAGCTGTATCGATCGAGGCTAACGGAGGTCACACAAAATATTAAAAATCCTAAACAGGTAGGGTAATTTTGTGTCAGGGGCCATAGTGGCCGTAACTTTAACAAATTAGTTTTTATATTATTCTAATACTGAGGTTAAGTTTCAATCCTCTTTTCATTGAGAAAATGAATAATTAAGCTATAACCTCTTATATGATATCAGAATTTTCATATTATCTATATGTACCCTAAAATGTGTTTTTTCAACATTCAATACTACAATATTAACATAAGCAAGTGTTAAGGATTTCTTTTATATAAAAAATATTACAATGTTACCATATCAAAATTTGTTTGTTTGTTTGATTTGTTTGTTTGTTTGTTTTGTTTGTTTGTTTTGTGTTTTATTTGTACAAAGTAAGTTACTAAAATAAATTACTAAAACAAACAAATAATAATAATTATATAAAACATTAAAAAAAACTGGCCCAACTCGGATTCGAACTCACATCTATCCCGATCACATTAGCGAGTGCAGTCTCGTTACCGATACCTAATGCTAACTTATGTTCGCTTGTCGAAATTTTGCATTACTATAAAAAAATAATCAGAAGGCGATAAAAAAACAAGTTACTGATATTGTCATGCTTGTCTAGCATTGACCACATCTATAACTACTCGTAGCGATGCTACACGACATGTTAATTTGTTAGCGTAGGAACATTACTCACACGGATAAATATGCGAATGTGTATAGAGGCGCCGCAGCCCGTAAAGCGCAGGCGATAATGGTCATTGCGGTGTAAGTGGACTTCTAGACGTTGACTGTACCACTCGAGTGGTTTTATCATCCTCAGCCCACCACACACGTGCGATACGCATCAACACACAGCTGATGTAAGTTATGCGCTGGTAACGTGTAACCGATCCTCCCTAAGCCCTAACCAATGTTTGTAAGTGAGCCACTTCATTGACTCGTGTCAACTGTGCACGCCTCGTTAGATCCGCTCCTAATGCACGGATTATGTAAACTCCCCGCTTATGCCGATCCGATGCGAACGATAACGATTCTCGATAAACAGCGACATTTTATTTTCACGGCAACTCGTAAACTTACTGAAGTAGCGAGTTGTTGTAATGCCGGAGATGGCATCACACATACGTACGTACTAAGAGTTCATGAACAGCACCGGGTGGCAGGCGGTGGTGACAGCTTATGTGCCGAGAATGCACGCAGCAGGGATCATAAGAAAATTATAGTGTTCTCACCGAATAATGAATAAGTCAGTATGAAGTGATGACGCTTGTGGCGACGACCAGCACTGGCCGTCTTTCGGCTGAAAGGATAAGGTGAAGGTGCAACCACTACATACATTTATTATATACCTATAAGTTATAAATAAATGGCAAATACCTTTAAGATGACAAATTTACTACACTCTGTAATGAATAACGATTCAATATTCGTTTTTGTAGTAAAGCCCGTTCGCTGTCTATCCCGCAGCTACCTCTATCACACGTCATCTTAATACTTGCATGCACATTAGCTTCAGCTGCGGATCAGATCCCCTCAAGTTACACAACACATCAATAACCAGCATTGTTAGTAACAATTACACTCATATATGTATATACATGTGTGTGTGTGTCAGATCGTGATCAATCGTTGCGGAGGAGCGCCACGTCAGGACTAATCCCGGACGGGACTGACAGATCCACTGTATAGATCGATATATATCAGCCATATACAATTACACGTCTTATGACATAGCGATGGGGACTGTAATCCTCTGGCAGTAATTTAGCAAGAGTTGACAATTTATGTGCAGAGCAGTTGCAACTTTAGCCTAATTAAAATAAAGTAGTTAATGTGATGTTCGTCGGAGGTTACTTCACAAGCTGGTCGATAATGCGCAGAGCACGACGTCGGACGATTGCTAATGAGTGCAGCGAGTAATTATTGTGGTATAGAAGGAACCGTGCGGAGGTTCAGGCGCTCGGTGCGCATGCGCAGACGCGCAGCTATGCCTCCATCGTCAGCACACAGGATGCCACCATTAGAGCTTATCATAGGAACCGGTCGCTGGTCGAGGCGGGCATTGATTCAGTGCCTCTGTCATTATTTATAGTCAGTCATTTGTACCTCAATTTGAACTTACTAATTACTTACTTTTATGGTCTATATTAAAATGTTGATTAAGTAATTAATATACCGTTGGCAGATCTTATTCTTATGATTCTTAGCGGAGTATCACCGTAGGTAGGGCCGAGAGATTAAACACACAACAACACAGTAAATCGAACTATAAAACGGGCTATTTATTGTCTTTAATAAACTACTACGCAGTTGTTCTCTGTATTCAATATTAAACGCAGCGGTCCCCCGTTTGAATTATACCACCTTAATATTCAAACCAATTTATTTCTTTCTCATTACTTTGTCAATAGCCCTCAATATGGCGCATCAGAAATATCAGATTAACTCTGACGATATAACGTTCCATATACTCGTATTAACAGAATATGTAAAGCTAAAACAATAATGTGCGTATGTTACGCGGCGGCGACGGACATAAACTAGCGTCGCCCAGCTGTGGGCAGTGCTGAGCAGTGCTGGGCTGCGTCCCACTGCGCGTGTGCAGCTTACGGGCAAGATTTCCATACAAATGAATATCAGCAGACGGAACGGCGCGATCCATTGTTGCGTAGTGCGTAGGAGTCACCTCCGACCGGTGGCGGCGAGCACTCGGTGCGACGGCGATGTCCTGCGGATCACGGTCAAGGCTAGCGTCCTTTGTGAGAGGCTCACCAATCCCAGAAACCTCAGACACATACAAACAGTTGCCTCACGATTAAATAATCATAATTAAATCTTAATTCCCATGCCTTTATGATCGAAGCACTATTACAAATCAATATTCAAATTAGCAATTTCTACTAATATCAGCTCTCTCGTCTCGCGTACTCGTATAACTAACCTGTGCTAGGTACCAGGTGCGCAGAAAGACTTCGGAGGCTGCGCCGTGGCGGCGGCGTGGCGTGGCGAAGTGTACCGTTACGCGCTCAGCTGATAACGAACCTGCGACCAACACACCGCGATCCAAATACGCGAAATACGAGTATGTACTACAATACTATACCGAACAGCCTACAGGGTGATGTGTGACATGAGAAACTTTGAATTAAAAATGTAAAAAAAGGCCAGAAGTATTATTACATTTTTAATTGTCAACAATACCTACACCACACATTCAAACTCCTTCAAGAACTCCAAACCTGTGTACCTCCCATTACGAGCAGTTTCGCTTACCGACACAACGTAAAAGTCAGCATGACTTGTGTGAGGTAATAAAAGTCATGCAAAGACTGCAGAAATGCAGCAGTACTCACCTGAACCACATAGGTCGGAGGTTGTCGGGGGTGCGGGGGGTGCGGGGGGTGCAGGGGGTGTGGGGGTGCATATAATTTAATGCGTGCATTTAGCGCAGATTTATGCGGTGCGTGTTATTAGTTTACGGTTTATGGCAGAGCAGTATTTTATCTCAGCGAGCATAAGTTATTAAAACAAGAATATCAATCAATTTTACGAGCTTGTTTTATTGCAGGTACCAGGGCATCAGAGCAGGGGAAGAAGCTGCTTCTGCGCAAATTGGCGCACAGTCATTGCTTAACGTTCACGAATTACAGTTTAAGAAATGTGAAAGCTTTGTATATTTGCTACAAGCACTTCTGTTCTTGTTAAAGAACAGAAGTAAGTTATTGTGCTGTTTTCAGCTCATCATTCAAACTCAATACATCCCGGTATTGAAGCTGTATTAAACTGGTCTCCCCGGACGTAGTGATATTGCTGATGTTCATGTAACGCTGAGCGCTGCATGCTGCGCCACTGAGCTCGTCCGACGAGGATATATTGTTGGCAAAAAGCGTGGATGTGATCTGTATCGTCGTACGCGATGTAACCGGTACTCGCGGAGGAGGCGCGCGGATGCCGGCGACGCGGCGGATTCCTCCGGGACTCGGGAGCGGCTAATGAGTGCAGCAGCCGCCTGGGAGAAGGGGAGAGCTGTTCCTCTCACCCCCCTCGTGCCCCTTCGCTTATTAGTTTATATGCGTGGACCACCTGTTGCGCTGCGCTCGCGCATCTCGTGTGATACAAGTAAGTACTTGTACTGTGTTGTGTTGTGCAAGCACAACGTCCAGTGGATGATCCAAAGTAATTAGTTACAGGTCAGATAGACAGCAAGTGAATGTTTGCTAGTCTGTCACACCTTCGCACGAAACACAATCGTTGGTCTTACAACGGTTTAACAAATACTTAATTTATGTAATTTAAATAAACCACAATTGACAGGGTTGATTAGGTTGGTGGGGTTTGAACAACGCTATCAACTAAATCGTACGAAACAATCTCGATCGTCGAGCCGGTCGACGGGGCGAGGCGGGTCGACTCGTTCAAGTTCACGAAAGCATAAAACTGTTTAATTTAATGTCTACCTCTCATGGCTCCTTTTATTTTGGAAATTAAAACAAAACAACCGAACGGTTAACTGTCTACCGCGGGCTCTACCTGCGGCTCCCAAATTGCTTGTCTGTATGTGTGCGTGTATGTGTGTGTGTGAAGAATGTTGTGCGTTCGTTTAATTCTCCGGTCACAGTCTCGTTCACTTGTAAGTAGTGTGTTATTCGCTGCGAGTCGTCTTGGGGGATCTCATTATAATCAATGTGAATGTAATGAGAAACTCAATGTGCTCAAATAGTAAGCTCAAAAACTTCAATGTGAAATAAACATAACCGGAGCGGAATGCGTCAAAGTTATAATTGTAGTCAATTACGAGTCGTAACAGTAAGCGGAGCGAGGAGAACATGCTAATTCGCTGATATTGATAAAACGTGTCGGTCCAACAGCGCACGGGCGCACGCAGTAGTACAACGCCGCGGTATTTAGCATGACAAGAAACTCAATATTATGGGCTACACACAGACAATCTTTTCCTTGTTATCGTGTCGAAGACTAATTTCTTGGTCTATGACTACAACGTCTACAATATGACTGAACAAGTCGCCCACTCTACTATCTTCTGCGTGTAGATTGTACACTTTCAAGACATCGTCAGCGCAATCTACTGCAGCATTTCAATGTGTTAGTGTAATCATCATAAGTACTGGGTCTTCTGCAGTATGCTTACTACATGCCCCGTATGCGCGGGCGCATCGCCCGTGGTTCTCACGGCAGCGCAGCGCTCGCAGGACATTCATCCTAATTAATTCGGCGACGCGTCACTTTATCCTCCCTCCGCCCCCTCCTCCTATACTCACACTCACTCGCGCACTTGCGCGACACTGCTCGCGTAATTAGTGATAATTAATCTGACTCACTATGCTACGAACATTTCATAATTATGACCTGGGCTGGGTACTCATAGTGATTTATGCAAATAGTTTTCTAACATTTATTTTAATGAGCTGTTTAGAGCGATCTCCTTTGCGTCTGTTTAGAAAAGTGTGAATTAGTTGTTTTTTAATGAATGAAGTACCTGTAAAGATATGTATAATCTTTACTAAGCAGTTTAGTAAATCAGTTATGTAAGTGCTAACCAGCGCTTAACTTTAGGTACCTACTAGATAATTACCAGACACGAGATTTATGAGCCCTAAAATTGTACTTTGGTAGTGATGTTCTCCTCATCTTATTGCAGGTTAAAGCCTTAGGCATATAAAAGATTAAGTTCAACAAATTGATAATCATTGTAACTCCGCACACAACTCCCAATCATAGCAATATGACACAATGACACAACGTCCTCGGAGCGTGCAGCCGCGCGGCGTCCTATGTTAATGACTCGTGATCTAACAGTGTAATAACCGTGGGAACTGCGGGGGCGGACCCGCACCAGCCCGCACCACCCGCACCACCGCGCACCTTGCCAGAAGACATTCGCAAGCTTTGGCAGTTCTTATCTATCGCAAAGATCGAATGTGTCACAATCATTTTAATAGTCATCGGGCTCGTTTCACTCACACTTATATTATATAATATAATATAATATAGTGCTTCTTCAGAGAGATCATCATGAATCCTGAGATACGGAAGTCCGCCTATGTTCCACTAGTATAACATTTTTTAAAACTTTTTATAAGTTTAAAGTTCATAAGACAAACACTGTCTTAGTAAGTATAACAAGTTTAAATTAAAACCACACTGTCAGGAGTGAGAGCTCACTGAAGACACACGGGCCACAGGTAGCACTGCTGATTCAGGGACTTCACATGACGAGCTTGTGAACTTAACAAATAGCAGCTAGTTTTTAAGAAAACATGTAGTTTGAACAAATTTGTAATCGCAATACATCATGACCAACATCAGCTTTGAGTAGGTCATTTTGAAAATAATGTTCCAAATGTTAATCTTAGCGGTCAATAAGTTCTGAAGCCACTTCAACGGGCAGATAATATCGAATTAATGATATAAATGATGTTATCGGTGGAATTTTAATATAATACCGCCTTGAATCGTCCAATATCGACGCCCAGATCTCAAAATAATCGAAAAGCAATAAAATACATAGACATCGAAAATAACCGAATAACAAAATGAGTCACTTGGACTAAGTCACTCAGGATATCGGACGCGAGGCGGCGTGGAGCGAGCAGGTACCCGCCACGCGCTCGGTGAGAACCGACTCATTAGCGACACTAAGAGACCTGTATCACAACTACTCACAACAGCGCATATATCAGTGTTATGCAGTTTATTGTTACTTTACGAGACAGCACAGATACGCTTCCTGACGACAAGTTAGTGTCGTGACGAAGGCCCGAGGGTGCCTCATCAGCATCACTGCGTATCTACACACACAGGCTCTCGACGTTCGCGCCGGGCTGCGCGGTGCAGCATGAGACCTGTGGTCAATGGTCAGCGGATAGTTTAGGTTCGATAGGAAACGACTTCGTACATATTCGTAAGTCGGTAAAGAAAAGATCAGGAAGAGTCACAAGAACTTCAAATCGTTAACTGTTGACCGTGTTTGGAGTTATTTGGCGGACGTCGTCAAACAAGCAAAATTAGCTTTGCCCAGAAAAGGGCTTTGTCGAGAGGACCACAGGTAGCGCACGCCAGTATGTGACCCTCGCAGGTGACCGCTGGTTACGACACATTTACAACTTCACACCCTACCAGCATGTTGTCACCTGTTCAACATTACATTTGATTTTTGTTATAATTCGATGAGGACAGTCATACTTTATATGTAAATTACACCCCTTGCATCTACAGACATTTCAAGCACATATAGGTACGATTAAAACCTTTCTTGTAGCTTCAGTAAGTAGGTCCTCATTCGGTATTCGTTTGTTGTGGAAACTGTTAAAAGCCACGGATTATGTTAAATGAGATTATGACAACGTAAAGCGTGGCCGCCGCCGCCGCCCACTGGCGCGATACATTTGATATATTTGGTGACTTCTTTAGTAGATGAGTTACGTTTATAGTGTTTTAATAACATGTCAGGCTTAGCGGGTACGTCGGGCGGGGTCACAAATCACTGCGCACGCGACGCAGCGCTAATACGATGAGGACACGCATTACAGCGGCTTACAAGCTGCCTTTGAACTTACCTCCAGGAACATTGTATAGACTGAGGCAGAAGACCAACACATGTCGTATGCCACAACTACGACAGCGGAGCAGTGACAAGAACTCTACACTGCAATGCTTCACATCGAATTATTTCCATTCAATCGATTGTTGTTGAGATGGGACCTTCTGAATGTCTCCTATGCCAGTGTTTGCATGCCACAAGTTGCCCTGGCCCGCCGACGCCGAGCCGCTCAACTGAGCCGGTGACGTACGACGGCACACGCGTGGCGGAGCAGCGCTGAGCGCACGTGATGCCACAATTACTATAAATCGTGATTAGGAGAGAAGCGCGCAGCCAATACGATTATAGTGAAGTGACGACTACAAGCCGGCATTCCGGCACACTATGAATTCCACTCATGGTCTTTTAAACATTCGAACAAACTACACAGCTGTAGTTAGTCATATACAAGAGGTATAAAAAAAAATATAATATAGCACGTGTGCGGGTGTGCCTAGAGTCTTTGTTCGTTATGTCTGCTACCTGCCTCTCTACTCACCATAATAGATGGTACTATATACATTGCCAACACTGGCTGGTCATCATCCTTCCTTCTTCTTCGCTTCGCTCTTGACTGAGCGGTCGTGGTCACTGTGAATTCTGTCCAATCGTTGGTGTTGTTGTAGCTCGCCTCGCGATCTCTCCCCGTCTGGTACCGCTACGTACCAGATCCCACCATACGTATTACGAGTTCTCACCTCTTGGTTGCCAACTACATACTTTTCTTCTTGACTTCTGTCAAATCGCTGACATGGTCAATCAGCAGCATTCTTGATTCCAAGGTAGCTGACGATGTGGTGAGCAGAAATTCGTAAGAATTAACTGAATGACTTGGATGTAAGCCAAAAATATAATTTTACTAGAAACTCGTACAATAATATACGTGAAGTTTAATGATCCAGTTAAATTATCCTATCTAAACCGGGATTCAACGAAATTGAATTGTATCAGTAAAAGTGGGCGGAGGTTTCTGGGTGATATTTAGAAATATTTAGTTGTATTTACATAATAATGTGATACCTAATATCCAATTGAGCAAACTATCAACAGATTAGCTAGAATGGCCATTTGAGTGGCAAATTACAACATTGTGGAGAAACTTTTTTCTAATTCAGCACTTCCTTCAGAGATAACATCTACATGTGATTAAGATCTAAATATCGATAAGGAGATAAAATGTCAGGGTGACTCTCTTGACCTCCTTTACTTATTTAGCAGATATTGTCGTAAAGATCCTTATCGGTGTAATCAGCATTCAGCATCTTGTAAGATCACAAGATAACTTTTTTCGTTTAGAAAGGCTCGTGTTACGGCGCCGAACAATTGGCGTCATATACTTTGACGTACCTAACTCCTCATGATTTATAAACCTCCATCATGACTGTGCCCGTGTACTGTGTTGTATGTATCTGTAGGTGTCACCCGTGCGTTACAGACTCAATGACGAGTGATGACGGATGACATCGACTGCACTCGCACGAAACGTTACTCGTTTGACTCACAGACATACTGACGCTCATTACGCATTAATGTTCTGTCGTTAACGAGAGGCGCCAGCTTATGTGTTAGTACAGTACACCAATTCCAAATAGTGCCCGATTTCTTTCGAAAGATGGAGTAAAAACACTAAAATTCGAGATATCGCGACTTTTCAGCTTCCAACCCTTTAATATTACTCGTAGAGTTACTGGCGATCACTCACATAGTCTCGTGAGGAACCTGATCGCTCGTCACTACAATGTGCCTTCTGTACGTTCCTAGCTGTGCGTGCGCAGGCGCCGTCAATTTGTCCACTATTAACTGATCGTTGGTGACATGACCGTTTGTGAGTAATCTCTGTAATTTTACAATTTGTTGACACCCCGCACCGGAGACTAGTCGCTTGAGGTGCTAGATAGTGGTACATGGTGCTAGATGGTGATACATGGTGGTAGATGGACAATAATTTGGTACTAATTACGTGCATACCTGTGACATGTCGCGTCGTTTGTCTTGAGATAAGCAGCGCGTGTGATTGGTGTGAAGCCTTTAATAGACAAATGGCCGTCGTTAGGGAAGTAAGCATGCGTGTCATGTAAATGATGATGTGATCCACTGTACACACACTCGACCTGTTTCGACAGCCACACAGAACTTTCGAAAGCCGTGTTTAAAATAACTGATCAGTGAAAGATTAACACACTACATGATACATCAGTGTATTAGGTAGAACACCGTAGCTGACAGTGGGTACAGATCATAATAAACAATTCAGAGAATATTAAAATGATGAGCAACGCCTAATTAGGAGGTAGAGTCAGAAAACCAATAAACAGATATACAGGGTGTAACGGAAAGGTGTGGTCATATTTTAGGAACCGGTTCTGCCCATGGAAATGAACAACTTTCTCTAAGAAAAAATAGTAGGTATATTCCCAAAAAAATGGACTTTCCATACAAAGTTATCATCAGCTGATCAATATTTGTATGAGAGATAAAAATTGTTTTTGAGAATTTCCTCAGGTTTTCTTGAAGAAAGTTGTACTTGTCGATGGGCAGATGCAGTTCTTAAAATATGACCACACCTTTCCGTTACACTCTGTATTATATATCGTTTACTTTTCAGCGAAACCTTCCCAATATCGTGGAATGAATTATCCGTACCTAATGAAGTAAGTACTACTGCGAAGATGCACCGTGACAACCGCAGTCGACCCCTGCGTGTACCGCCGCTGGTCTTGTGCTGTCACACCAGTCCCGCCGCCGCACCAGTCAGGCGAGCCGGCGTGCGTGACCTCTGCCACTACACACTCGCCTCCTGTCACACCAGTCCCGCCGCCGCACCAGTCAGGCGAGCCGGCGTGCGTGACCTCTGCCACTACACACTCGCCTCCTGTCACACCAGTCCCGCCGCCGCACCAGTCAGGCGAGCCGGCGTGCGTGACCTCTGCCACTACACACTCGCCTCCTGTTACACCAGTCCCGCCGCCGCACCAGTCAGGCGAGCCGGCGTGCGTGACCTCTGCCACTACACACTCGCCTCCTGTCACACCAGTCCCGCCGCCGCACCAGTCAGGCGAGCCGGCGTGCGTGACCTCTGCCACTACACACTCGCCTCCTGTCACACCAGTCCCGCCGCCGCACCAGTCAGGCGAGCCGGCGTGCGTGACCTCTGCCACTACACACTCGCCTCCTGTCACACCAGTCCCGCCGCCGCACCAGTCAGGCGAGCCGGCGTGCGTGACCTCTGCCGCTACACACTCGCCTCCTGTCACACCAGTCCCGCCGCCGCACCAGTCAGGCGAGCCGGCGTGCGTGACCTCTGCCGCTACACACTCGCCTCCTGTCACACCAGTCCCGCCGCCGCACCAGTCAGGCGAGCCGGCGTGCGTGACCTCTGCCACTACACACTCGCCTCCTGTCACACCAGTCCCGCCGCCGCACCAGTCAGGCGAGCCGGCGTGCGTGACCTCTGCCACTACACACTCGCCTCCTTTACCAGCAGTCACCATTGGTTAGGTATCTGATGATGGTCTCTCGAGGTTTGGGCGACACTTGGTCAAGGTTGCTAGTGGGTCAATATCACATACCGAAGCCTGTCATCATCATCAGCCTTTTAATGTCCCTACTGCTGGGGCACAGGCCTCCTCTCTGAGAGAGGGTGTGGGCCATAATCCACCACGCAGGCCCAATGCGGGTTGGTGGATGTCACATATCTTCGAATTGACATGCCGCTTTCCTCACGATGTTTTCCTTCACCGTTTTGAGAGCAGTGGTGATAAAATAATTCACATAAAGTAAGCGCCTGCCTGGATTTGAACTCACGACCTACAACTTGTAAGTCGCGGCCAATACCACTGTGCCACCACTGCTGCACATACCGAAGCCTAGCACGTAGGAATTCTTCGTATTGGAGGATATTTTGATTAGGTCCTTTTTAGGGTTCCGTAGGTCCGAATGAAAAAACCAGTCATGTGCGAGTCGGACTCGCACACGAAGAGTTCCGTACCATAAACTGAAAAAAAATATACCAAATGAAAACCTATTCTGTGAACTGTGTAGCTATTACGTATCGTGAGATACAGCCCATCACGCTGACAGACAGACGGATAGCGGAGTCTTAGTACTAGGGTCCCGTTGATTACCCTTTTTTTTCAGAAAATAGATGAAAAATAACAATTCCCCGCCCATATTTCCGACTACTGGGCCTAAAATTTAAAAAGAAAATACAGAAGGTAGTTCCTTACTTAAAGATTACAGGAAAATCTATAAAAAACATATAGAATAAAAAACCTGAAAAACAACATGATTGGTTCGAAACCCTTTGCGTGCGAGTCCGACTCGCTCTTGGGCGGAAATAGTTTCAAAGTTATTTAACAAAGATTATTAATTGACCGTTCCCCCTCCCCCCTTATCTCGGACACAACTGACCCTAAAATTTTGAAAAAACAGAGATTACATGAAAACCTATAAGAAGTGTATGGTTTAAAAATAAATTGGCCTGCTATTATTTCTGAGACACCGACGTGATATAGCGCGATAAACGAAGATTATGAGAATATCTTGGCAAGAGGTGCGATCATTGAATTAGTCGGATATAATCGTGCGGCTTTGAGGCCCAAGTTCCGAGTCGTTACGACCTTGCTCGTAACGACTCGGAACTTGGGTAATAATAATTCTATAGCCTGTGCACTCGCAGTAGTTCATTAAGTTTACAATAAATACATCATTTTCAATGAGGCCTATAAATCATGCAGAAACTAATTACCAAGTCAGTGATTGCTAGAAGAAAAAATACTTTACATAAGTTTCCTGCAGAAGGCCTTCTTTTTGCGAGAAACTGAAGTGACCTGCGCGCGCGCACCCTCCGTCAGGAATTGTGTAAGCGACGCAACATCAAGACAAACGATAGTACGCGTGCGCATCACCTGACAGTTATTAATAGAGCGCGCTTGTTATCGATAGTGCGCGAGCGTTGCGCCGACGCGCACAAATCACGGATGGACACCCGCGCCATTAGCCGCCGCTAATCTAATTCATTAGTTTAATTAGGCTAATGCTGCGTGCACGCCGCCCGCGCCGCACGACGCCGCACGACGCCGCACGACGCCACGCCGCACCGCGTCGCTGCTCGCCGAGATAAATCGTCCCGATCTAGGAAAAAACGCTGTAATAAATCTTATTGCGAATTGCGCTTGATTTCTCCGGAGTGGAATGATATAATTACATGATTGCGGCCGCTCGGCAACCACCGCCGTGCGCCCCTCTCCCCCTCCCCTTCACCCCCAGCCCGGTCCGCTTCGGTCCAGTGAGGGGGGCGCATTCCCCTGATGGACCATTCTTTATGCGAACAATTTACAATGACAGATATGTAATTATATAAAATATGTAACGCTCTCGATGCTTGCTCCGTGTGTATGTGTACCTACGAGTATGCTTCGTATCGCTGGTTTTCATTCTGTATAATCCACGGCACTAACCGGGGGCCGCAGGGGTGGGGGGGCTGTTCTGCCCACCGGCCAGCGAGTTTATTAACTTCTAAACAAGGTAATTAACCTCAAAACTGACAAGTATATTGCTTGGAAACATAATTTAAACAAAAACACACAGTAATTAAAGATAAAATAAACCAGTTTGTAACAGACATTACGCAGTCTAATGCCAACACTAAGCTTGGATTAATTGGAAGGTTTAAATGCGGAAACTTAACTCATCAGAGACTTATTGGTCAGTGAAGGGTCTCAAGTAATGGCACTGAAATAAGCGATGAAGTGGTCCCTGCATGAGATGCTCGCACGTTTCAACTTGCAATGTAAGCTCGCTGTGGCGGCGTCGCCATGCGAGCGGATGTGCAGGACACAGTCGCAGAGTGCGGCAGGCGCAGGCGCAGGTCACTCACTCCGCGTTAATTACTATTAGCTGTGTTGCGGACGCGTTAGAGTATCGACGGTGATAGGCGGACCTGTCGACGTTATCTACAAATAAATATCTCAAATTGTCAGCCAACAAATTTGAAAGTCCTGTTCGGGCTCACACAAAGATAATCTCTAAATTATGATCGGGCGCGGCGCGGGCGCATCTATCTTTAATTAACATCGCAGGGGCGCGGGCCAGTGCGGGTCGGTGCGGGTCGGGACGGATCGGACCCGGCCGAACTGATCGATAGCTGCACTAGCGTCTTTGTTCTACAAAACAAGGAAGTTTACAGAAGATCCAATTATAAAGTTAGTACCTACGAGTACCTATTGGTGCCTATGTACATACCTGACTATGAACAGTCTCTTTCCATTGCAATTACTTCAGAACGGCAGCTGTCTTCGTTATTGTATGATGCTATCTTGACAGTGCGCGTCGTGTTTTGGAGTGGTCCTTCTGCGAGTGACGTCTTTGTGTAGACATAACCTCTAATTGACAGCGACGATTAGGAGCATCTCTTTATCTAAATCTAAAGCGTCTCGCGGACGTGCTCAACTGACCATGTGTTCATGTGTCCACTGTATAAGTGTCCATGTGATCCTTCTTTGTTCCATCGTTTCAGTTTCCAAAGCAATGCTCGTATTGTTTCATTATTAGATGAGTGTGATGTTATTATAATAGGTTGTATAATTGAATTAATGCCACATTATTATATGACTGACTAAATTTATTTTAGTTCAATCACAGATTTTATGCCACCAACTGCATCAGACTGCTTGAAGAGTAACTTATTTGATGCCACCAACTGCATCAGACTGCTTGAAGAGTAACTTATTTGATGCCACCAACTGCATCAGACTGCTTGAAGAGTAACTTATTTGATGCCACCAACTGCATCAGACTGCTTGAAGAGTAACTTATTTGATGCCACCAACTGCATCAGACTGCTTGAAGAGTAACTTATTTGATGCCACCAACTGCATCAGACTGCTTGAAGAGTAACTTATTTGATGCCACCAACTGCATCAGACTGCTTGAAGAGTAACTTATTTGATGCCACCAACTGCATCAGACTGCTTGAAGAGTAACTTATTTGATGCCACCAACTGCATCAGACTGCTTGAAAAGTAACTTATTTGATGATACCAACTACATCAGAGTGCTTGAAGAGTAACTTATTTAATGCCACCAACTGCATCAGACTGCTTGAAAAGTAACTTATTTGATGATACCAACTACATCAGACCGCTTGAAGAGTAACTTATTTGATGCCACCAACTGCATCAGACTGCTTGAAGAGTAACTTATTTGATGCCACCAACTGCATCAGACTGCTTGATAAGTAACTTATTTGATGCCACCAACTGCATCAGACTGCTTGAAGAGTAACTTATTTGATGCCACCAACTGCATCAGACTGCTTGAAGAGTAACTTATTTGATGCCACCAACTGCATCAGACTGCTTGAAGAGTAACTTATTTGATGCCACCAACTGCATCAGACTGCTTGAAGAGTAACTTATTTGATGCCACCAACTGCATCAGACTGCTTGAAAAGTAACTTATTTGATGCCACCAACTACATCAGACTGCTTGAAGAGTAACTTATTTGATGCCACCAACTGCATCAGACTGCTTGAAAAGTAACTTATTTGATGATACCAACTACATCAGACCGCTTGAAGAGTAACTTATTTGATGCCACCAACTGCATCAGACTGCTTGAAGAGTAACTTATTTGATGCCACCAACTGCATCAGACTGCTTGAAAAGTAACTTATTTGATGCCACCAACTGCATCAGACTGCTTGAAGAGTAACTTATTTGATGCCACCAACTGCATCAGACTGCTTGAAGAGTAACTTATTTGATGCCACCAACTGCATCAGACTGCTTGAAGAGTAACTTATTTGATGCCACCAACTGCATCAGACTGCTTGAAGAGTAACTTATTTGATGCCACCAACTGCATCAGACTGCTTGAAGAGTAACTTATTTGATGCCACCAACTGCATCAGACTGCTTGAAGAGTAACTTATTTGATGCCACCAACTGCATCAGACTGCTTGAAGAGTAACTTATTTGATGCCACCAACTGCATCAGACTGCTTGAAGAGTAACTTATTTGATGCCACCAACTGCATCAGACTGCTTGAAAAGTAACTTATTTGATGCCACCAACTGCATCAGACTGCTTGAAGAGTAACTTATTTGATGCCACCAACTGCATCAGACTGCTTGAAGAGTAACTTATTTGATGCCACCAACTGCATCAGACTGCTTGAAGAGTAACTTATTTGATGCCACCAACTGCATCAGACTGCTTGAAGAGTAACTTATTTGATGCCACCAACTGCATCAGACTGCTTGAAGAGTAACTTATTTGATGCCACCAACTGCATCAGACTGCTTGAAGAGTAACTTATTTGATGCCACCAACTGCATCAGACTGCTTGAAGAGTAACTTATTTGATGCCACCAACTGCATCAGACTGCTTGAAGAGTAACTTATTTGATGCCACCAATTACTGTACAGACTGCTTGAAGGGTAACTTGTTTGGATTATTCTGTTGGTTTTGTCCGTCGGGTTGACAATTTTATTTTTTTTATTTCCTACATTTTAGTGAGTTATAGTTTTGGAATCGTCTCCTCGAGCCCCCGCTATCATGATACTCCACTGACCCCACATGACCAGGTTATAAAAATATATCTACTACACTTACTTATTGTCGGTTGCCATTTTGTTTTTATTTCAAAATTATATAGCACTTCGGCGGTCAAGACCAATCTAATGATACCTCATTTGTTAAAATCCATTGCCGTGTAGGTTACAGCATGTGCTAAACAAATAGACATACATACTTGATAAACTAATATACATAATCTCGAAAAACATTGGGGTAAGTGGGTAAAAAGGGTATTTTTTATCAAACACGTGTTACTACAAAAAAATTACCGTTACTTTAGTTTTTTTTTATAAAGAAAAGGGATTAGTACATTTCGTTTATCATGCGAAACATTAAATGCGACATCATTATGAATGTCCATCAGTGAAACACAACCAAGAGATGTGGTCACAAACAATGAGACCGCGTCCCCGTAGCCTGTACAAAAGTGCACATGTAAGGCAGGGGCCCAGGCGACACAGGGGCCCATTGTCAGGGCGGCGTGGCCGCTGACGAGGGGGCGAGCTCTAATTGTGAACAAATACGTGATTAGTGCAGTCCGGACGACGACGGGGTCGCGGTCAATATAAGGGACGAGTGCTAAAGGCGCACATTTTGATGAAACAATAATAAAGGCTTGCTGACACGACCGTCTATGTTATGACACTTATGACTGACCAATATCAATCTGCCTAGCCCTTTCCCAACTATCTTGAGGTCGGCTTCCAGTCTAACCGGATGCAGCTGAATACCAGTATTTTACATGGAACGACTACCTATCTGACCTCCACAACCCAGTTACTGAGTAATACGATACCCCCGACACCCCTTGGTAAGACTGGTTGTCAGTCTTTCAGGCTTCTGACGACCCATAACGACTGTCAAAGATCCACGTATTTTGAATGTATTTCTTTGATGTCGTGTCTGACTATCAAAAAACTTTTTAACAAAAAAATTAACCGACGAAAAAGAACTAAAAAGCAAAAAATAAATAAACCTTTTAAAGTCTTGAGTAATGAGCATATTTACCTACATAAAATATCAAATTTTATATAAACTAATTTTGAGTCGGCGCCAAAATTTGATATTTTATGTAGGTAAATATGCTCATTACTCAAGACTTTAAAAGGTTTATTTATTTTTTGCTTTTTAGTTCTTTTTCGTCGGTTAATTTTTTTGTTAAAAAGTTTTTTATTTTATGATTTTCTGTGGCTCGCATCATCTTTTAACACTCTGAGGCTAATTTCTAATCCTCCATAATTCCTCTGGCCACTGAGCTGATGATGTAACCATTCTTCCATGAAGTTTCCAGTATATTGACCAGTTGAGGTTACCTCCAATATTGTAAAGACGTCTTTTCTTCAAAGCATATTATGTGGTATTTGTCACTAAAACCAGTTTTATATCTAACTTATATTGTGTAGGAATGGTATGGTTTCCATCATCAGCTCAGTTTCAGTATGTGATGATTCCAAAATGCAAATACCCGATTAAGTTATGAAAAGTAAACAGAAACAATATTCGTGCCCAATTTTTGAGGTTCTCTCTCAATTTTTTCAGGATCCCATGATCACATCCTGACTTCCTTGACATGGGACCACCCTTAAGATATACCCTATCTAACAAAAAGAGAATAATCAAAATCGGTTCATAAATAACGGAGTGAGGGCCGAACATACATACAGAAACGCTAAACGTGCCCACAATTTTCGAGGTTTTCTCTCAATTTTATCAGGTTTCCACTGTCAGAGCCTGACTTCCTTGACATGGGACCACCCTTGAGGTATACCCTATCTAACAAAAAAAGAATAATCAAAATCGGTTCATAAATGACGGAGTGACGGCTGAACATACACAAAAAAAAAAAAAAAAAAATATCCTATCCTCCTTTTTTTCGTCGGTTAAAAATAGCCTGCATCGCTATTGAAGTCGATTACATTAACGACACTTGTAACTATACTATACTTGTATGAAATAACAATTTACGCATAGATAGTTGAATATTAACTAGTTTACTTAATTAATCGTAACGACTTCAATTACAGTGCACGGCGAGGCGAGGCGAGGCGCACGCGGTGTGCACCCACCCTTAATTAGTGAGATGCGCCCGCGCAGCTGCGACAACGCGGGCTACACAGCTCTGTGGACTATGAGCTATCACGGCCTTGGGCAGATCAGTGCAGTGTTTGTACAAAAGCGCACCGCCCCCTCCGCAATCATTATGTCGTTCATTAATAGTTGGTTAATAGCGTGGCCGCGACTAAGCGACCGTGAACTGATGGCGTTGTCAATGAGAAGCATTGTGGAAATGTGGTCGCACGTCACACACGTGCCGACTCTCAGGGTACGGCTCAGTAGACACAATCAAGGGATTAATTATTTGATTCATTTACATAATTACAATACAAAGAGCGACGATATTGAATGAATTACAGCTCATAGTACGACTCAGGTGTTTTTTCTATGTAATAATATTCTGGCAAACTTTTTTACAAAAAAAGTAGAACGAGCTTAATTTACTTTAGCGATGTTTTATTGACTTATATAGGTATTTCCGATCCAGTTCCAGCAGTCCAACCAAGCAGCTGTTCTCGTCACGCATGAAAACTCTTTAGTCTTTGTGAAGACTTAACCCTTGTAGTTTATATAGCAAGATACAGCATCGCCGATGAAGAATCAATGAGACTTGTTGTGAGTGCTGTCCCATGCTATGTACCACGTATGTACTCGTATTGGTGTGCCGTTATATTCGTCAACGAGCTTGTCACTTTATAGCCGTAATATCTTACACGGCATAACTTATAGCCCCAATCACCAAGAGATGGTTGCTGCTCGATCGTCGATAATTACCTGGAGGTATCGACGAGATCGACGCTTGTCGACAAATAGTCGCGAGCGTGACAGAGTGCGGTCATCACGTGCGTGACAGCGGAGGGACGCCAGCGCTCCACGACAGCGCATCATTGCGGTGCTCGCCGTGCTCGTCGTGCACTGACGAGTAGCTATATAGTGATCGCAATGCGACGGTAGGCAATGTTTTTCAATGGAGATAGCGGAGCTTTTTATTCTTGGTTACTGCACTTTTCTAAGTTTTGTTTCAGGATGCTATAAGTATTATTTTTTGTCAACATCATTTGAGACAGTCCGCTGCTGGACATATGTAGAGTTAAGTAGAGGCCTACATAATGTCCAGCAATGAACTGCTGACCGGCAGGCCCCACCGCCCCTCACGCGTCGCCACATCGCTTCAGATTTGTACACCAAAACGAATCAAAAGTCTCTCCAACTATTTGTTTGACGACACGGTTGGCGCAGCGGTTGAGCGTTCGGCTGCTCGGCGTGTGGGGCGGCAAAGACGCAGTTGAGATAAGTTCATGGTAGTGATAGTTGTTTCGGATCTGGGTGTCTTGTGTATGTGAGTTTACATGTTTGTGAACGCACCCACGAAACAGGAGTAATTCCTAGTGTGGTGTAACGTTTAAAAAATAAACATATAAAACATTTGTGCTCGAATCAATCCTCATTTTTTACCAGTAAAATGATGACATTATAGAAAGAAAATATAAACATATTTATAGACTTTATGAAAGTTCTTACCTTCTTATTTAAGACGCTATTAACTGACAATGACCATGAGCGGTTAGTTTGCGTGTTCTGTACTGAGCTCACGTAACGCGTCGTACGTCCACCCAGTAATAGACTCGCTCATCAAGGAGCGCTGTCCAAAATAAGACATTATTAATTTATTATACATAAAACAAAAGGTAAAATTTACCTTTTGTTTTATGTACACTTAAGGCCCTACTACCGGCCCAGTGGCGCCCTCATTGAATAAAAAATCGTAGCATAGCATAGAAAACTAATATTAAAGAATCCAACGTCACGTTTGTTACAAAGAGGATAAAGTATTTTTACGTTGTTATAACAGGTCTCAGAATGTTTCGTATCCAAAGTAGTAGGCAAAAGTACCAAAAACGGCCGTTTCTGACACTTTTGCCTACTAATGGTTTCATAAAATACGCTTTATAGTTTTTGCGTGATTCTCAATTTTTTATCCGTGTTAGACATAACTTTACAAATTAATTACACTATGTTATAAAAATATAATTTCAAATATTCACAGATCAAATTATGAAAGAAATAGTCTAGAGTAACATATACTTACATATATTATTTAAAGAAATAAGACTAGTCGTTTAGATATGACGTTCAATTAAAAATCATTAGAAGTCGTATAACTGCGCCTTAACTGCAATTTAAACTTACAGCCTTGACCAATCCCTGGTCATCTGGTAACTGTACCACGTTATCTGTTCCCATCAGCCTTCGACGACGTCGCTTTAATTGAAACACATAGGCGACACGGCGACGACAACGCGGCGGCAAGACGACGGACGACGTCTTCAGCGACACCTGGCGGGAACAGCGCAGACAAACGGCGCGCTGGGTGAAACGAGCAAGTTCACGACTGTGGTGTAGCGCGATGGTTTGTTACATGTTGACACAGGCATCGGTCTTCAGGCAAAGCAAAGCAGTTGGGTGGGAATAACAAGAGGTTAAGGATAAGTGGTAAGTGAAATGTGATTAATAACACAGATAAATAAACTAAATTGTCAATTTTGATTGATTTTTAGGGTTCCGTATCAAAAGGGTAAAACGGGACCCATTACTAAGACTCCACTGTCCGTCCGTCTGTCTGTCCGTCTGTCACCAGGCTGTATCTCATGAACTGTGATAGTTAGACAGTTGAAATTTTCACAGATGATGTATTTTTGTTGCCGCTATAGCAACAAATACTAAAAAACAGAATAAAATAAATATTTAAGGGGGCTCCCATACAACAGACATGATTTATTTGCCGTTTTTATAGATAATGGTACGTTCTTGGCTTTTTTTCTTTATTTCACACAAAAGCGATGAGTGATTGAGCGTAATATCTTGAAAACCTCTTTTACAAGTACGAAGTTCAGAAATTGGCAAGAACATTATTATTTCTTCGAACATAGTCGTGGTTCCGCATTATGACCTATCTAATGTAACAGCGCAGTTCTCCTACAGGAGCTAGTCCCGATAGTGAGCAATTATGTTGTCGCGCTGATGGCGGGGGTTATCGCGACCCCGGTGGCCAACCCCGTCTCCCGGCCCTCAGGAACCTGGGACCATAACATCACAAAAAGCAGAAGTATCGCTTGGAATAAACAACATCTTATCTAAGGTGTACGAACGTATGGCACAAAAACTTTTTGGTTTGTAACTCAGCAGCGGGAAGAACAAGGCTATGTCAGGAAATGCTAAAGCTTCTGATGATATTATAACACGGCAAACTAAAGAAATACACAATCGTTGCTCGGTGTCCTGGTGCCAGCCATTTGGTGGTATAAGCAATTCTACTATCTAAGAATGCTTTATAGGTAAGTGATGGCCTATCACTAACAGACGCCTCACAGTATGCAGGTTGGTCTTGAGGTAGTGTACCTTCTGTTCCCATCCTACATCACGTCAGCACTAATGGCCCTGGGCCCACGATAATTGCCCATTGATTCGGTAGTGTGCGCCCGCGCACCTCCCCCCTCCTTTCCCGTGTTAGAACAGTAGCCGACAGCTTATTGTGAGCTGATACAATGTGCGCTGATAACTTTATTACTTGACAAATGGACCTCTTAGTGCAGCATTACTTAGATAATCTCGAGCATACACACGACCGGGGGCCAAGTAGATATTATAACGCATTGTTTGTATGGATGGAAGTTTGGTGGGCTGAGCTTAATGCTATGCTATTGTAATTATGAGTACACATAGCCCCGAGTCCTGCTGCCACCAGAGACCCATTTGAATGGCTGTGCTGACGTCACGGTGCTGGCTACGACGCGAGTCGAATGCGGAATCCAAGATGGTGGAGCTTTTGAAGTTTCAGATTTCAGCAGCATTGTGTGAAGCGGCGCGTGCACGGCTCGGAGGCCGCCGGCCAATGGTAACGTTGCTGACGCGCGATTGGCCACCATTGTCCAGAGATCGATTGTAATCGATTTCGCGGTCAATTTGTTCCGCGATCGGCGATAGCGACTATCTGTGCAATTACGACGTTGCTACTTAATTGAGCTGCGCCTGTGCACCGGAGCGCGCACAATACTCGCTCGAACAATGGACAGCTCCCAGACTAGATTACGATACACTTTCAACGAGATTAACTAATTTGTATAACCAGGCAATGGTATCTTAGTATTAAGTTCCCGGCACAGTGAAGATATTTCTCAATAAACCAATTTGTTATCGTCTCATTGAATGCAGATATATTTTTAACAATAAAATGCTTACAGCATTATTTGAGATGGAGCTGCACTGCACGGAGTATTCGCGAGTGATGGCCGCGGAATGCCCCGGCGCAGCGCGGGCGCACTCAGGCTCAGGCGCAGCGAGCGGCAAACAAATCAATGTCACGCGTGGATATCTCAACATTAATCATTGTTTTTTTTTATAGTAAACGAATTAAAACAGCTTTACAACTCAAATCTCATTATAAAGCAACGGTGAAAGTTTAACGAAATGATGTATTTTAAACTTGAGATAATTTATTAATCTCACCTCCCTCTCCCTCCCGGGCGCGGGCGGGTCAGGGTGTCGTGTGAACACAACGTGCACCTTACGGCCTCACCGTACGGTCCACTCAGCCCGCACTCGCACAGTGAGCGCTGTGTTTGTTTGTTTGTTCAGGCAGCTAATCGAGTTACATACACAGTGGTGCTCGTTACTGCGCATGCGTCTCCTAGCGACTATAATAGGGGTTTAATTAAAACAGTTGGACACAGACAGGCGGACAGGCCGAGAGGCGCACGCGTATTGTCCGCGGACGATTTAATTAGCGGCGGATCAGCGCGGGTTAATGAGCAATCCTGCGCTGAATGGCGCGCGGCACACAATGCCTGATTGATTGTGTGTGCCGAGCTCTGCGAGAAACACGGCGTGCATGATGTCATCAACGAACTGATGCCCCGGAACCAATCGCCCGTGTGTTTATAGCTTCATCTCTTGGCGAGTTTCAACGGCCATTCATTTTGCTGTCCAACTCTCTGATTCGTCCATTGAATAAAATCAAAACATTCAATCAGATTATTGACTCATTAAATGAAGATGTGTAGGTACCTACTGATAAGATCGCTGTTTCTGACGCGTCACACGCGCATCGTGGGTGACAAAGAAATATACAAATGAGTGCACCGTATTTATCCGCGTCACAGCTTACCTGCTCCACATCTGCAACACTGAAGACAACTGTGGGGTGTGTATTTCTTTTTAATATCTCACCAGTTTTTTAGATACTTAGTTTATTCTATTCAATCTATTCTGCTTATGTCTCATATATGTCGGTGGCGTGCACCGCGGAGTGTGACTGTGACGTCACACCGTCTTTATACTTTATTTAATACAGGATGAGAAATTGATGCTACATGCGAACAAGTGTTTCATTCGTGTATCAATCGGTCGCTGGTCGGCGCGCGACGGCGGCGAGTTTCACGGCGCGGCGTTTCCGTCACTCATCAACTTTTTGTCTCCGTGTCGTTGGTGGTCCGTGAGGCAGTCACGTGGGCGTGAGGTTCCGGCCTCTGATTGGTTGATAGAAGTGTTCAGGTGATGCGTTGCGTCACGACGCGAGCGCGACTAATCGCGGGACGCTCGCTGTCACAACAAGTCGGCGGCGTCACCGCGTGACGGCTGTCACTCTGGCAGCTTCGAATGGCGCTAATCAGCGAGGCACAGGCGCGACTGCCGGAATCTTGTTGTATCACGGATGAATGCGTTATTGTCCAAGGAAAGGACACTTCCGTCGGAATCTGATGACAGAATTATATGCGATGTGATCGAGAGTAGTAGGTATCAATGTAGTTCAAAGCACATGAAGTCGGCTTTCTTCCTGAATTTGAAATGATAGTGTAGCTGACATACATAGCACTCTTTCAAGTCGGGATTATTATCAATTATTCGTCATCCTTAAACCACAAACAAGAAAAACAGGTAAAACTCTTGTCAGATCCATCAAACAGATAACAGTATCTTGACGGACGCAAACGTTTACACTTAATGAGAGTCAAGAGATCAAACACTTGTTGTTTGACGCGGACACACAAAATTGAGTGTTGACTAAACGCTGCTATTACTGCTTCGGATCATCCTCCTGTGGGAGGGGGGACGGGGAGGTCATCGACCGCCGCTCATTAGCGCGGGCACATTTGCACAGTTTGGCGTGTGATTGCGGAGTTTGGATCATGAGCCGGTGCGCAAGCGCAGGTAACGGTTCAGATGGACCGACAGCAGCACCAGGCTCTCGCAACTAGGGCTGCAACTTACAAAGAGAACCTACATATACATGACTGAAACCAAATTCATACTGAATTAAAACGTTATGCAGTGACACTCGATCTAGAGTGAGCAACTAACAGAAGTCGAGATTGTTGTTGATTCTTTATTTGTGAATCTTTGACAAAGACAGCTTCAGATCTTTGACAAAGAATTTCGAAGACAGGACGTCCTTTATTTACATTTTTGGGAAGACCTTCTGTTCAGCAATGTGTCTTGTTTACAATTTGCAAGGTTTAATTTGAATTTAATTATTTAGATTACTACATAAACCATCAAATGCATTGCATCTCTCGGTATGATCGATAGCCCTAGGGTTAGCTAGACTAATGTACAATTTAGCGCTCGGTCGCTTCCCGCCGCAAGTAAATTAAACTTCAGAATATCTTGTTTATGTCCGACGTATGATGCAGGTAGTAGGTACTGCTGCTAATGCAACAGAACTGCAATCTCGCAGATTGGCAGCGACCTCATCAGCTCGGCGCTGGCCTACTTGATGTAACTGCTGTTTTGATTCGCTGCCGCTTCCCGGACGTCATTTACCTACCCAGGTTTCAATCAACGTTCCAAAAATAACTTTGTAACAGAACCACATGGGCTAGTATTCACAATTTAACACAACAGTTTTGTGAACTCTGACTGAGCCCATATCTATATCTCCTCCCCACCACTACTACACACTAACTAAGATCTACAGGTTTTCTTGGATTGCAGTGACTAACTCATTGCCTGCTTCTCGGGTTTGAAGTAAAAAGCTCAATGAGTGCGATGTTACGTGCTGCTGCCCCGGGGGGCGCGGGGCGGAGTGTTGTCCCCGCGGCGCTAATGAGCGCGCATGCCCCACGTGACGTCACGCCGGCGCACGCGCGTCTCTCCTAATTGTCACGAACCCAAGAAAAAACCCCTTCCGCTCACCTCCAGGAGATCACGCCAAGCCGAACAGATAAACACAGAGGGAAAAACATATGGACACGCGGTAACGAGTGTGACGCGTGTTGCCATCAATTAGACCGTGGTCAAGGTGTCACGCTGCGACACACCACGTGATGACGTGTTACGGAGATATCTGTGAATGAGCAGAAATCCAATGAGCGTCATAATATGATAAGCACGTATGTGCTTATCAACAGCTTTTGTTCATTACCTATGTATAAAGGTAATGTTAAAAACAGAACGACGGAAGAATGTCAAAGACTTTAAACAGTATGATCGCGGATCGCGTTGAAGCGCTACCGAACTGCTGACAGTTTTTGTAACTGATAAAATGTCCCTTTGTTTATGTAAATACTTACCACTCTCTCTGCTTCTTAAACTCGTACGAATCTAATTATTCCGCTCCATAGCTGCCATTACTGGGAATGTCCAATTTGGTTTCTCTGTTCATTCATGACGAGACATTTCATCAGGCCTTTCTCTTTATTCTAAAAGTTATCTATGTACAAGAACTGTAGTTAATTGTCCATTCATCGTGTTTACGTTTTTGTGTCAACACGCTAAGCGTGACGACACCTCTCGACTAGCGCAGCCGTCCGGCTCCGCTCGTTCACCTCGGGCACCGCGGCTAACTCTCCAGTCATGCAGTTAATTAAACTCTTTGTCAGTTTGTATAGATCGCGGCGAACATCTCGCCGAGAATTAATTAAATAAAGTTAGGGCAATCTATACATTATACCACCTTGTGAATGACAGTCACGTAGTAGGTAGGTACGGTAGGTTTGGTTTTGAAAAAGTGGTTCGAAGTTTGGTGGACAAACTGTTCAGTCAAAGGGTGGTTATTAGAATGATCAGTGCCTACCAGATTGTAATTATTTACAAAGAATCAGTTATCGTAGTAGTGCTTTAGACCATTATTAAATAAAGCAACGAACCATACAACTTTTGAGACAATTGTTGAACTAACTACCAGTCTCACGTTAGATACATCTGAAGTAACCTTAACAATCACACGCGACATGAGCGAGCGTGTCTTAATAACTTGTCTCTCAAATAAACTAATAACTAAACTAACAGCGATGTGCCGCTAAGTACCGCGGTTAGGAGAAACGCTGTAATGGCCGGAATGAGCCGAAATGTTACACAAACGGCGTCATTAACACCGCATCTGTCGCACCACGACCCGGCGAGGTAGGCAGAGACACCGGCCACACACTTTCTACAAAGTTCTGTTTACAAGCCTGTTTGAGTCGATTCTTATACAGTGTCGGTGTCGGTTGGTTTGAATGCAATTAAAATAAAGAGAGCGTCAGCGGGACGGATGCGGCGCACCGAGGTGCGGACACACGGCGACAATTAAATAGTGTTTAGTGCGCGGGCGCACGCCGACAGCGACCTGTCCACCGACGAGGGTGCAGTCACGAGCGGCAGCGGGTAACGACGTGCAGCAGCGGCACTGTGACGAACCGAGAGCGACCTAGAGCTCTGTCAGCTGCCCAACAAGCACGAAACCGAGGAGCTAGATAAAGTGACACTCACGCAAAAACATACAAGATCCAAGATTTTCATGATATAATTTTAACTTTGTTGAAGAATGAAGAATTGAAGACTCAAAATCAGAAGTAACATTACAGCTCTATTTCGAGTTTTGTGTTACACTGTGTCGTCGTCAGCTGGCCTCTGTCCGCTCGTGCCTCGGAGCCTACTTTACCTAAGTCGATGTGATGTGGTAACTGCGCCCAATTACACATTAAACGCGAACTTTCTCCTGCGCGCGCGCACATCTCTCGGTTCACTGCTCTACGATCCACAAGACGTCTACACTTCGCTCACATGCTCCACTTGTGGGGAGAACTGTTTCATTAAAATCATTGTTTCCATTTCAGATCACGATGTTCGGCACTTAGAAGTACATATTTATGTAGTCTCTGACAAAGGGCTCTAACTGGGAGAGGTATTTTTATAAGGAACTGCTACTGTTATAGTGTACAATACATTGCATTGGGAGGAATCCAAGTTCCAACACCATTTTGAACTTTTGCCCAAAGGTTCACAGGGCTCCAGACTACAGCCTCGTGACCATGTATCTGGTTTAATTAGAGTATCCTCACAAGCGCAGCGCATGTTTACAGCCTGCCTGCGTGCGCGCAGCTACGTGTGTCGGCAAACTTTACGATTTCCGTGCGCCCGCGCAACTATGCGCATTGCTACGCCACGGTAATGAAACTACAGGGTCAGTGCGCATGTTAATTTGATTCCCAGTAAACAAATTGTATCATGCTCCATCTAATAGCAAACCTTACCATAACCAGGCATTTCTTGACTCCAGTTAATGTATGAAATGAATTTTAATCATGAACTTGGCCTTAGTGTTTTGCAGGTTCATTTAATAATTTTCTTTATAAAACTCTCATGAGGAATACTAATCCTAGCAGTGTGTGAGATTGGAGAAATAATTGAAAAGCTCCTAACTATCAAGTTCACCGTAATTTGCTGTTGATCTCGATCGCTAGCGAGATGTGATGTCTCTATGTTGATACGTGAACCTGTGGCGACGTTGTGCAGCTCATGTGCGCATGCGCAGTGTCACGGTGCATGTGAACCTGGCCTCCTCCGTGATGTAGCATTATAGTGTAGCCTCCTTACGCGTATACGTGTAATAATATAAAGTAGATGGTCAATTAGACAATTTCAATTTTTTGCCTTCTTCCCTGCATGACTAACAGATTAATTGTATGTTTACATCGTGAATCTTCTACTAAATTCTAAGCATGAAACCTTCACTAGAAATCAACGAAGTTCATTTATCAGAAGTGCAGCAAAACCAATAGCCATGACTAATGACAGGCGGCCACTCTTACTTTCGTATAGCCGTGTAACCATCCGTCACAGACATTTGCATAGCGTCGGTATCGCCGCGCCATCTCAGGCCGGGGTCAGCAGACACGCAGCCTCCATCCATCACGCCACATCATCATTCATTACACTGACACCGATACTGCAGCTGAGGCACCTCGGAGTATGGGAACATTGGGAGCGCAGCAAGGATTCCACCAGACTACCTGAGCTTCTTGACGATAAAAAAATGGTTTATGATAGAACGCGCCGGCACGCAGCGTCGGGCATCGCTAGTGCTACCGACTACCGAATGGACACAAAAAAGGGTTGATGTTTTACGTTTACATGGTGCTTCACTTTATAATAGGAACAACTTAGCTACGTTTGAGCCCCACTTCAGACATGATTGACGCTTGTTTTAAGGAAGGGTTCTGTAGTGATTTGTAAATCGACAGCTTTCTGAAATAAACTATTACATGTTAAGTGTTGTGCCACTATTGCCAAGTGTTCAGAAGAAGCGTGGTTTGATCGCCGGAGTTGGACTTCTAGAAGTAAACAAATCTCTACAATATGCTACTTTTAATATTATTACAATAAGGTTCACGCCTAAGTAGGAAACCCCTTGCGAAATCAATACGTTGAAATATATCTACCATAAAGGAAGTATTAACCACCAAACGATTATTTTCAGTAAACAAGCTCTCAGTCAGCCTCTCACCTCCAAGCCCGCGCAACAGATACGGAGATAAGATCCTCAACGAGCCATTACTGGCAGCCATTAGACCACAAATATGATGAGTGAACAGACAATACTCTGTGAGGCAACACAACACACGACAGGCAAAAAAACACCTCTCATGCGAAGCTTTTAAGATAGGCATCGCCTGCGAGAGCATCGTTCCGTGCATTAGCCGATAGTGGCGGTATGCGCTGCGACGTGCTCCGTGAACAGCGGTGAACTAACGTGTGTCACTCATCATCTAGTGTACAGCTTTATGGAGCAGTAATAGATATATTTAGTGGGTGTATGGTGGGGTAGTTCACATAACACGAGCTAGAAACTACGGTTAAATCTGTAGAACTGATAGTGACTGTGGTACTTATTAAAATGTAATAGAAAAATAATTTGACTGGCCTGTTGGTCTAGTGGTTAGTGACCCTGACTGCTATGCCGGAGGTGGTGGGTTCGATTCCCACCCAGGACAAATGTTTGTGTATGAGCACGATCATTTGTTCTGTGTCTGGGTGTAATTTATCTATAATATGTATGTATTTAGAAATATATAAGTATGTTTATCAGTTGTCTAGTACCCATAACACAAGCTCTGCTTAGCTTGGGACTAGATGGCGCGAGTGTTGTGTGATAGTTGTGGAATATTATTATTACTCCGTTTATTCATTAGATGTACATATTATATTATATTTTTAAATATTAAAATAAAAAAGATAAAAAAACATTTAAAAATATAAAAAATAGTATCCCACCGGTATCGGGAACAGGGTCCAAGCTACCGGCGGTCAGGGCTCCAGAGAGAGGAACCGCCTGACAATGCGAGCCGTGTCCAGAAGTACTGCTTTTTGAATCAAGCCCTTGATCCAGCCGCCTAACGAGAGCCTCCTGAGGTGTTGGTCCAGGCTCGTGGCTATTAAGCCATTGGCTGTCACGACTATCGGTACAATGATCGCTGAGTCCACATCCCACATGTCGACAACCTCGCGAGCCAAGTCAATATACTTGATTAGTTTATCTTTCTCGGCTTTCACGAGGTTCTCGTCATGTGGGACGGTAATATCAACAATCATTGCACGCCTCTCGATTCGGTCCACCACCACTATATCAGGCTTATTGGCTACAATAGTCCTGTCAGTGATGATGGACTGATCCCAGTACAATGAGATATGACCATTATCGAGAACTGGGTCGGGCGCATATCTGTAGTACGGCACTTCCGATTCCACAAAAGAGTATTTCAGAGCAAGTTGCTGATGGATAATCCTGGCTACAAGGTTGTGCCTATGCAAGTACTCACCGTTAGCTAGACGAGAACAACCAGAGATTATGTGGCGGATTGATTCTCCCGGACGATGACATGCCCGACATATGTCAACCGTGCTGTCCTTCACAATAAATCTCCGGTAATTTTTCGTCATGATAACTTCGTCCGTAATTGCACAGACAAAACCTTCGGTTTCCCCAAAGAGGTCACCGACACGCAGCCAGGCTACGGACGCTAGTTGGTCTACATCGGGCCCATGTAGGGCCCGGAAAAAGCGTCCGTGAAGTTCCTTACTTATATATATATATTATTATTATTATTAATTATAAGAAAAGGTACTCACATTCCTAAAACATTATCACTATCAAAAGCTATCAGGTATCAGGCGCATTATAATAGAGAGATCTCACGTACTGTGCAAGGGATCAATCAGTCCAGTACTGACATATCAGTATTGCCTCAATCAGCGTCGTGACATTATGACTGTGTCTAACGTAGGTATTGTTTCCATTCCATTGCATTATGCATAACGCTACAATTAGCACGTTATGCGTATATGACATGCAGGGGACGTATCAATAGTGACAGAGCATTCCGCGGAATTTTAGCACGTCGTCAGTATAGGTTTACAATTGACTTGTAAATTATGTAATTACAATCTTCTGGCAGCGGCTTCGCCTACGTGGTGTACTTCCCCTCATTATAAATTATAACCTATATGTTATTCTAATGTATTTAATAAGCTATATTATTGTAAAGTTTCATCCAAATCCGTTCAGTAGTTTTTGCGTGAAAGAGTAACAAACACACATCCTCATAAACTTTCAAATTTATAATATTAAGTAGGATAAATATAAATATATAAGTAGGACATTAGGCATTGGATGTCAACATCATTTGAGTTTATTATAGTATGGCTGTTATCGTAAGGACGGACATAAAGCGTCAGATCCCTGATATAACAACAATGAAGTGTTTAAAAGCAAAACTTAGTGACAAAAAAAACCGGCCAAGTGCGTGTCGGACTTGTAAAGTCCGACACGCACTTGGCCGGTTTTTTTTATATAGGGTTCCGTACCAAATCAGGGAGTTTTAATGAAAAAATCTGATATATCAATATATTGGTATTTTTAAGTAAAATATACGTAATACTAAACCACCAAATCCACCAAATTTCAAGTTAATGGGAAGTTAAAAAATTCTTCGCAACAAAATTTTGTGACAGACGGACAGACGCCAGATAGACACGTGAGTGACAGCAATAGGGCTCCGTTAGGACCCTTCGGGTACGGAACCCTAAAAAGGAGGAAATATTAGATTATTATACTCTACACTTTATTCAGTTGTAAACTGCCCATGGAATTTGTGAAATCGCTTTTCTCTACAATATACATAATTATAACCCCTAATCGTGAGTGAAAGTTGATGTTACAGTTGAAGCCAGGGCGGTCTGCCCCACAGCCTGTGTCCGTGTTATTGCATCTAAAGTTGATGTTACTGTTGAAGCCGGGTGTACCCTGGGCGGTCTGCCCCACAGCCTGTGTTCGTGTTATTGCATTTAAAGAAGCATGGGTTATTAAGAGTTTATTAGATGTGTGGACGAAGCCTGCAATTCTAAGTGGTTAGAGCAGATGTTCTCGTTCAAAGAGCAAGAGCAAGAGGAACTAGCCTTGGAACCTCACACTTGCAGATGACATCTCTGAAGATTCAGATGATTTTTAACCGACTTCAAAAAAACGAGTAGGTTCTATGTTCGACTCTATGTGTTTTTGTTACCGATTTCTATGTCAATTGTGGACCAATTTTCAAAATTCTTTTTCAATTTTTGAAAAGTATACTCCTGAGATGGTTCCATATATTTTTTTTCGAAATTCGTCCGGCGCTTTTTGAAAAAATCAACAAAAACAATAAATATGTATATTATTAAATTTCGGCTGAAACCCGAAGTGCGGCTGGTAGCAGTTGGTTAAACTTAGGTGTAGCCTAATAATTCACGACTAGAACTAGGTGCAACCGATTTCACTTGGCGTCTTATAGTAACCGAACCTCAAAACACTTAAGAGTTGCTTAAAAAGAGTAGTTGGAGCCACGCTTGGCGGGGCTCAATGGTTTATAAAAAACTTTTTAACAAAAAAATTAACCGACGAAAAAGAACTAAAAAGCAAAAAATAAATAAACCTTTTAAGTCTTGAGTAATGAGCTTATTTACCTACATAAAATATCAAATTTTATATAAACTAATTTTGAGTCGGCGCCAAACAACAATCTGATTATTAAATATCTAAATTTTATAAGTACTTACAAATGAAGAGGGCTGTAAGTAGGTAATTAATCATTTTATTAATTGGCGCCGACTCAAAATTAGTCTATATAAAATTTGATATTTTATGTAGGTAAATAAGCTCATTACTCAAGACTTAAAAGGTTTATTTATTTTTTGCTTTATAGTTCTTTTTCGTCGGTTAATTTTTTTGTTAAAAAGTTTTTTATTTCATGATTTTTTGTGGCTCGCATCATCTTTAAACACTCTGAGGCTAATTTCTAATTCTTCATCATTCCTCTTGCCACTGAGCTGATGATATAACAATCCTTCCATGAAGTTCCCAGGATATTGACCAGTTGAGGTTACCTCCAATATTGTAAAGACGTCTTTTCGTCAAAGCATATTAAGTGGTATTTGTCACTAAAACCAGTTTTTATATCTGACTTCTATTGTTTAGGAAAGGTATGGTTTCCATCATCAGCTCAGTTTCATGATGTGATGGTTCCTAAATGCAAATACCTGATTCAGTTATGAAAAGTAAACAGAAACAATATTCGTGCCCAATTTTCGAGGTTCTCTCTCAATTTTTTCAGGATCCCATAAGCAAATCCTGATATCCTTGACATGGGACAATCCTTGAGGTATACCCTATCTAAAAAAAAAAGAATCATCAAAATCGGTTCATAAATAACGGAGTGAGGGCCGAACATACATACAGAAACGCTAAACGTGCCCACAATTTTCGAGGTTTTCTCTCAATTTTGTCAGGATTCCATTGTCAGATCCTGATTTCCTAGACATGGGACCACCCTTGAGGTATACCCTACCTAACAAAAAAAGAATAATCAAAATCGGTTCATAAATGACGGAGTGAGGGCTGAACACACATACAGAAACGCTAAACGTGCCCACAATTTTCGAGGTTTTCTCTCATTTTTGTCAGGATTCCACTGTCAGATCCTGATTTCCTTGACATGGGACCACCCTTGAGGTGTACTCTATCTAACAAAAAAAGAATAATCAAAATCGGTTCATAAATGACGGAGTGAGGGCTGAACATACACAAAAAAAAAAAAAAAAAACATATATACGGTTGAATTGAGAACCTCCTCCTTTTTTTTCGTCGGTTAAAAAAAGAAATAACCACGGGGATGGCGGGGCCTGAGTTCGCTCGCTTGGCTCGCTCAGTAGACAAACGAACCTAACCTATCCGAGCTGCCTCCTTGCCGGACTGTCACCGTGGGATCTGGAGGCAAAAATCCTCGCGCACCTGTAGGAGTGGCGCGAGGAGGCAAATCCGGGCGAAACTCCGCTGCCGCGACACCTCGCGGCTCGGCGGACAGAGCTCCGGCAGGATCTCATGGTGACATGGAGAGAGCGACTGTCGCAACCCAGCGCTGGGCACGCCACCATCGCGGCGGTAGTGCTCCTCTTTGAGGAGTGGCTGGAGAGGCGCCACGACGCCCTCACCTTCCGCCTGACACAGGTCCTCACCGGACATGGCTGTTTCAGGAAGTACCTGTGTCGGATTAAGGCGGAGGTGACCCCCGGGTGTTTCCACTACGAGGATCGCCCAGAGGACACGGTGGAGCATACGGTGGAGGTTTGCCCCACTTGGGCAGAGCACCGACGTGTCCTCGTGGATGCGATAGGTGGCAGCGACCTCTCGCGCCGTGCCCTGGTTCAGGCCATGGTACGGAGCGAGAGGGAATGGGAAGCCGTCTCCTCCTTCTGCGAAGCAGTAATGCTCGCGAAGAGGGAGGCGGCATACTCGTACGTTAAGAAGACTCAACAACAGCAGAGTCGCCCTAGCGCCCTCAGCCGCAGCCGCCGCGGGAGACGCCAGTGGCTTCGGACGCCGCGAGACGATCTCCGGCCACCATAGACCCGGGCCTGCGGACGGCGAGTAGTGGGTAACTCGCCGTCCGATCAGCACCAGGCCCGAGAGTCGACGGCGCATAGTGTTCCACGCGCGCCTCAAAGAGTTGTCAGCAAAAGGACGGGGCCTGTCACGGCCAATGCCTGCCCGGGGGTTGAGGATAAATTCGAAAGAGTTACCTCGCCCCTGGGCATTCAGGGCAGGGAGGAACAGGGGTGGGTTTTAGTCAGTAAGAGTCTGACACACCCTTCCGCTCCACCCTAGAGCGGAAGAAGTCATAGGATGATTTCCCACCCCCAAAAAAAAAAAAAACCTATACAAGCTCGCATCACTCGCGATTTGAGGTTTGAAAGTCTTTTTTATTAATTTCTTGAAAAATATGCATTACCTTTAAATAAAAGTGGTAGCGTTATAATCGGGGATCCTCTTTGTTCTTTTTTCTTAATGTGTGGTGTGTGGTGGGTGGAAAATCCTCATTGATGGCCTTCCCCTGGGACAGGCGAAGGTGTTTGTCAGACTCTTACTGACTAAAAACCACCCCGGTGTTCTTTCCCATACTTGGACCGGGGATCGTGAGAGCTAATACGACTTCCATTATTCCCTGGCTAGTGCCAGCCCGCCTATGAGGGCCACCTCAGGCCCGAGGGGAGAGTGAAGCGCGTGGAATACTACGCGCCGCCACCTCAGGTCCTGCTGTATGGGGGCGGCGGACGACCCCGAGTCCGCCGTCACTCCGGACCTTTTTATGGGGGCTGGAAGCCGGCCGCCACCGCCCTGTACGCCTGCTGCGGATCGGGAGAGTGGCCACGGCCTCTCTCTCCCTCTCCGCAGCCACCTTCTACGAAATTAAGACTTCACGGAAGGATATCACTCCATCCCACGACTCAGCGTTCCCGACCATCGAACGAGCGACAGCCGGCAGCGACAGGTCGGGTCCCACTTCAGATACGAGGGCACGACGCTGCTTCTCCCATGGGTTAGACTCTGCTAGTGTATGCTGCGCCGTGTCCTCCTGGCCGTCGGTGCAGAGATGGCACCGAGCATCCGGCTCCCTGTTTATGCGACACAGCAGCCATGCCCCGAGAGCACCTGCGTCGCCCGAAACGACAGGTAGCCGTGTTTCCTCCCGAGCCATTCATCGAGCACTTGTCGGATCGCGTCGACGGTAGCTAGGCCGGACCCTACCCCTACCAGATACAATCCATTTTACCCCCAAACTCCTGCCAAACGATACTAGATCCAACCCCACCTAAGTTTAACCAACTGCTACCAGCCACACCTAGTTTTAGCCATAGCATATAGATACGTTTTGGTTTCCTCCAATTATGTTAAAATTCCATAATATTGGGATTATCAATAAGCTAATTGATAACCCTAATGTTATGGAATTTTCACACCAATTAAAAACAGAAAAATAAAAATCTCTTTTTACACAAAATGCAACCGACTCCCAAAATACAAAAAAAAACTCAAAAAAATAAATATTAACTATACCTCTTATCGCTATAATTTTAATAAGTATGTAGGTACATATTATTAGGTTATGTAGGTCATAAACCAGTCCACAGAAAACTCAAAAAAAAAATATACACTAAAAATTGTAAAATACTCGTAACTTTAATTTCGGAAGTTAGTGTCAAATAACGACGAAACAAAATACAAACAGACGTAGGTACTTATTATGATTCCAAATGATCTATTTGATTCAATAATGATATGTTATATAACTAATCATGATAATATGAACAAACAACAGAATCAAATGTGGGTTCAATATTCCTTAAAAACTATATTCAATTAATTCACATTGCAGCAAGGAAAATGTTTTATATAAATATTAATTTAGATGTTTCTAAATAAGTTATAACTAATATCACTACTATTCTTATGCTCAATAATGGGACTAATAAATAAGGTCATCAGAATAGTTTTATTTCAATTTAAAAATCATAAACAATCAATTTTTTTCTCGAAACTCACTTTTTTTGGTAACGCCTTTGTTGCATCCAACGCTTCAATTTAAAATCTCGTCTCCACCCGTCGCTTGAACCTACCCGCACTGAACATGCTATGCTAATACTAACAGTTATAACATTACTCTCTAGTGTTTACAGTTTACAAGAGTCCAACCGTTCATGCTAATCGCACATACCTGCAGTAAAAGTGTAGCATTACCTACTGCCGGCATTTCCTAACTGTGTTCTGTGCACAATCTGCACAAACGCACAGACTTGCACAATGCCAGCACAGGTTACTGTCGGTAACTGCGGATATTTTGATGGCGACGACAAATGTATCCGCGATATACCGCATGAACATGGAATATATCCGCCGTTTATTTTTCGCTTAGCTTTCGAAAGTAAGGCACTCTATCTAGATATTGCTATATGGTAAATAATTGCTATTTTAGTAGTTGATTCACTTGGATGATTAGAGCAAAACAGCCTTCAGCTTTTGGCTTTAATTTGCAAGAACTCCAATGCTCTATCAAGTTCGGGCAACACATTTATTTCATTGGAGCCGAATAGCCAATAAACAATGTGAAAGCGCTACTCTTCAATCAAAACACACACAGAGTTATATTCAGACAAACATAACAGGTAGTAATTAAACGCATTGCAACAATAGCTTCAACAGGTAGTTACGAAACGAAACGAATAGATAGCCGGTGGTGGCCCCATAGTCTGCGGGACATGTAGTAATTAATTAAACATTAGTAATTAATGAGCCGCGAGACTGATCGCGACCACCGCCGCCGCACCGCACCGCCTGCAGGGCTGTGCTTACGAATTAAAACCACATTGTTTTACAATCACGACTGAGCTCTCTGTCAGCGTTTCGCGATATATATTTACGTTTTTGGCAAGTCAGTGTGCTAATAGATGTAGATAGAAATAAGAGCAGTTGCTGACGTTGATCTAGGCAGAAACACCTACGTATTGTTTTTGCAGAATGATGATTTAACAATGCATTATTCTATTGCATTCTGATATTTGCATTCAGAAAAGCATCGTGTAGGTACCTGAAGGCTCTACGAAACTGCAGTCCTCTGTCGTTGTGACCAAAATCTCAATGCTTTCACTTAGTATCTAAATGAAGATGGTATATATACAGGGTGTAACGGTAAGGTGTGGTCATATTTTAAGAACTGCATCTACCCATCGTTAAGAATAACTTTATTCAAGAAAATCTAAGGAAATCCTCAAAAAAAAATTACTTCCATACAAATATCTATTGATCAAATTTGTATGGAAAGTCAATTTTTTTTTTGGGAAGTTTCATTTATTCTTAGAGAAAGTTGTTTGAAAATTCTTTCTTATTGCACATTTTCACATCCTCAAAAAACCTCACTCCTACCAAAAGGTAACTCTACCGTACTAACTCGTGCAAAATAATACAACCATTAAACAAAGTAAAAGTATTTTGACACCATGATACATGTGTCTATAATCACAGTGTACAATCTGACCATGTAACTAGCTCTAGCTATGATTAATGTGTCCACCATGCCAGCCTCACGATTAGTGACACATACAGTGTAGCACATCACTATAGATCACTACATCACTATAACTCACATCTGACACTCTTGACACATTATCGACACTTACCATCAATCACCAAATCACTGTGCGATCGCTCGACAATTATTTCCAAGTCGATATTAGAGTCGAATCGAATTAGGCAACAGTCGCATTGAGTTTAGATATATTTTTATGGTCGATTTCGATCAAAACGGTGATCATATCGATAGAAGTCAAGTGTGTCCAATCGGCTCATTAATAGTCATCGACATTACAGCTGACTCAATTATCATAGTCAATTATGAACATGTGTCAGCTAGTAATGGAGTATTATCAAAGCGATCACATTACAGTCAGACTCCATTAACAGTCGAAATCATTATCATTATTTCAGCCAAAAGACAAGTGTCGCCAAAACGACCGGTCCTGTGGTCTCGCATCCATCGGCTACCCGCGACTCTCACCAGGTTACTGGTCCACCTTGTGGGAGGCCTTCCAACGCTGCGTCTTCCGGTACGCGGTCGCATGCGGTAGCCCTCTCCATCGTCCTTTGAGTGACTTTAAGCCTTCTTATGAGGCCCATTGTGAGCGACGTTTGAGTGCCATATGTCATCATTGGCAACATCACTGATCATAGACTTTCATCTTGACACACTGTGGAATATGAGACGAGAAGATACTGCGCAGCTTTCTGAACGCTGCCCAGCCGAGTCGGAATCGACGGTTGACCTTTTTCTCGATGACTGCAAACCCCAGGTTGCACCTCACCTATTACCACCAATATTAGGTACCTATTCACTCTTGACTTAAATACTCCCAGGTATTTAAGTCAAGAGTGAATAGTTTACTTCTAGGCAAGCGTGCTCCATCGTCGACCACATCATCGTTTACCATCAGGTGAGATAGTGGACAAAACGCGCCTATCCACTATTTAAAAAAAATACCGAACTGGACGTTTGACCCAGGTAAATGTAACCGTCTACAACTTCGAGTGTACTCTATTGTTGAAGTCTTCATGGGTGACTGAACCATGACCTTGGTTTTGTCCTACTTCATTTTAAGACCCACTGTTTCGGAAGCTCTACTGAGGTCATCGAGAATTATACTGAGGTCCTCCATGGTCTGACTACTGTATAGTTGACAAATCGGAGGAGGTTGATATACTCGCCATTGAAGCTAATGCCTAACCCTCTCCAGAGCAGAACCTTGTAGACATCCTCCATTGCGGCCGTGAACAGTTTTGGAGAAATGATGTCTCTCTGCCTCACAACCTGCTGCAAAAGGATAGGTTTCGAGGTCTGGTCCTGAACTCGAACTGACATGGTGGCGTTATTATACTTCAACACCTCCACACTACACACACCACTGCAGTCGAAATAAACGATTACAATTAATTACACTACAGTAAGTTAAGTTTATAGCTTCACAATCGCCTTTGGAGAACATGCGTCATATCTAGAAACACAACAAAATACCATAACAACAAAAACAAATGTCAAGTCGCTGCATATGAAAAGAATGTTGCAGAAAGATGGGAGAGATTTACTGCGATTTCAAAGCGTGGAACAATGAAACACATGAGCCATCGGATTAGAGCTGCAAGTGACCATAGGAGGCGCTAACCACTTTCCTTGGACTGGGCCGTGGGCCTATCACATAAAGCAGCTCTCTGTGCTTGGATGTCTCAATTCCCAGCAGTTTCGCTCGGTATTCCTCACACGTAGCGGCGTCTGCTTTAGACGCCCTTATTAGGAGAGAAACTTTACGTCTAGTTGAACTCTAACGTATTCATGCCGAACTGGCGCGTCATTAAACGATTTAATAACATCAATTGTTTCGTGCGCGTAGCACGCACACTTCTAAATCTTATATTGTATAGGTGGTATTTTGTTTGCGCCTCAGGACATAGGAAGTCGTAAAGCTTAGTTATGGACTCTGAGATTGATTTGTGAAAGCGTTTGATGCCTGCGGGACACATCAAAAGTCACAACATTGACAATTATACGTTGCGGAGACGCACGTATATTTTAGTTATCGTGCGTTACAGGCGTAATGACGGGTATCACGGCAGTGATTATGTGCTTCACGTCATTTTTAATTCGATGATGGTCGTAAATCGCGTGCGCAGAGCGGGCTGACGCGGCAGGCAATGTTGTGGGATGGTGCAGGCGGTGCAGTGTGAGTGTAAAGAAAACAAGGGAGGTACGAGTACCTAGCTACTATGTCTACTAAAAATGGTAATACTGATTGATTTAGTTTTCAGTAGCTAAAAACCGTTAGACGATGATCGATGTTACGGTTAATGTTCTTCCTAACGTAAAAAATGACAAATGTGCAGCTGATATTTATACAGGGTTCTTTTTATCGTAATTGACTATGACTTTCTTGACGCAACTTGTTCATTTCTATGGCAGAAGCGCTATTTAATATAATTATGATCACCAATTGCCGTTATACTCTTTATAGTACAAGATTGCATTGCATGTGCAATATGATTATGAGATGATGCAAAGTTAACTAAGCGCAGTATTAATCCGAATTTATATAAATAGTGTTAGTTATTTACTATTTGTTTAAAAAATAAAGCTGTATTTATGATTGCATAAGCACTTAAAATACTAAGAAACAGATGTGCAGGTGCAGCTGACGAGCTCGCGGTGCGCATCCCATGCACGGACGCACGCGACGCCGGATCGCTAGCGGCGGCGTCGTACCATAAAAGCAACGCTGAAATGGCTACAATAATAACACAGTTGTGTACATTTCAGCATTGCGGCGTGGTGCAGCGTGCTTATGGTGTGGCGTGGTGCGGCGTGCTTATAGTGTGGCGTGATGCGGCGTGGTTGTGGTGTGGTTGTGGGTCTGATGCCCCGCCACTACCCAAAATTCTCATCTAAGATGTCTGTGCGTTTCACTGTAGCAGGCGCAATCATAACAGATTTTAGCTACAGCAGCTGGTTCGATATTCTACTTTACTATTACTTGTGGGCTTCCCCACAAAACTTCCTTGAAAACGTATATTTTTACATTATATAGGTATACGTTTTCAAGAATATTGTTACGTCGATCGTATTACACTGGAACGTTCGAGAACGTTCCATTGTGGTACTGTGTACAAGTTCATAGATGTTTCTAGAATATTCCAGTATAGGATAGTTCGACAATGTTCTAGAAACTTCCATGACTGTATAAATAGGCAGGACGGCGGGCGAGTGAGTCCCCCGTCTCTCGCCAGCACGTGCCGCTGAGCCAGTAAACTCCCCAATTAATGGAAACCAGATCCAGCCTTCCCTTGCTGCCCCCCAGTGACGCCCTAAGCCGAGGCCCGTACTCCGCAGGGGGTGCCCTTAGCGTGGTCACTTAGTTTGTAAGTTTTAATAAGTCCTGGTTGGAGGCTTTAATATATTAAAGCCTACACAGGCAAGCCCGGTTAAGCAGACGACAGCCTCAGAGGCTGACCTGCGAGACGTCCCTCAGAAAAAAAAAAAAAAAAGCGAGTGAGTAAGTCTGTTTTCGACTACGGATGCGAACGGAAGCGAATACAAGCGATTACGAAGAGAATAGTGATTATGAGCGATTTATTGTTTGTGTAAATAAGTTGTTGAGTTAATAAAGGATATTTAGTTAATTAATTGGTGTAAAATAATTTATCCCATACCCAGCTCGTAACAATATCCTTGTTAGCAACGAAAGCTCAAACCATGTCAAATAATAATAAATAATAAAATGTTTATTTTTCCTCCACAAATAACACTTAATAACTAAAACTTAAAAATATAAAAATGTAGGATATGTTCATTATGTAGGAAATGTTCATTTGTGGGAGACTGGTGCCTAAACTAAGCCGTGACTTGTATTTCAGAACACCAGGGACTCCCCCCTATAGGAAAATAAATATTATATAAAAAAATAAAAAATAATAGAGAATGCCGTTACATTTATGTGTTATAAGGGCAAACTATTTGTTGGAAAAGAAAAAATAATAAAAATAAATCTTAAACTTCTAAAAAGTGTAGTGGAGTTCAAGGTGTATGTGAGATGTGGGTGAGAGTATGATGTATTTTGTGTTTGAATGTGTGTGTTTTTGTGTGTAGTGTATAGTGTGAGAGGATATGTGAGTGGGTTCATGTCTAACTAGACGAATGGTTCTTACGTGTTTATGACCAGTAGCTCTTCTGTTTTCGTGTAGTTCAATTTTTGTAGCCAGTTATTCAATATAAGTTTACATTTAGATTTACTATAATTAAAAATACCTAATTCTTTATTAAACTTATTGTAGAGTTCAGGCCCCCGGAAAGTATAAAATTTTTGAGCAAAATCTGTTTTAAACTTGATGGTGCTACATATTGCATAATGCCTCCTCGTTGTTAATTTAGAAAGATCGAAAGAGGACGGATCTGAATGTTGCCGCAGAATAGTAAAAAGGATGTAAATTTGCCTAACAGTTAACACCTCGGCTTCCTGATACAGTGCGTCAGTGGGATAGAGTCGTGGTTTTGAAAGGCCAACTTTTAAAATCAACCTTTGGGCTCTTTCTATTTCTAACATTTTAGTTTTATCGGCACCGGCAAATGATCGAATACACTCTCAGACTTATAAATACAGGTTTGGAGTACGGTGTGAGACAGGGGGGGTTGACGTCCCCAGTACTCTTCAACCTGTATATAAATGACTTACTAGCGGAGCTTAGCAGCATGCATGTCGGATGAAGGTAGGTGGTGTTAGTTTAAATAATATAAGCTATGCAGACGATATGGTGCTACTGGGCCCTACTGCACGGTCTTTGTGCTACTGCAGAGTTACTGAGGTCCCGCGAGGTTTATGCGGCTAGACAAGGATTGCTATATAATGTTATGAAATGTAAATACCTGGTCTTTAAGGCCGGTGGTAAATGCCCTGAAAATATAACTGCCATTATGTTAAGTGGCTCGAAACTAAATAAGGTAGATTCTTTCAAGTACTTCGGGCACTTCCTCACCGCCGACCTTAAAGACAATATAGACATTGAAAAAGAGCGCAGGGCGCTATCGGTCCGAGGTAATATGCTGGAACGCAGGTTCTCCCTATGTAGTGCAGATGTCAAAATCACATAAGGCATTTTGCCAAAGTTTCTACACGGGAAACCAGTTGGTCGCTTATGCTAAAAGAGCGATGGACTAATATTTTTAGGATGCTGTTGCGAAGGCCTCGTTTTTGTAGTGCTTCAGAAATGTTTGTACAAAATCGAACCGATGGCTTTCATGAGGTGATTCGCAAAAAATTGCATCTCTACTAAGCAGAGTACGAGAAACTAGCAACAGCATCCTCAAAGTAATAGGGGAGGATGTTACATCTCCAATTTAAAAAAAAATGGTGAGGAAAGTGATAATTTCAAAGTCACAATGAATCACCAATATCGTGTTGCTTTACTAACAATAGTTGTAAGTCATTATTGTAATTACCAATACATTGGATCATATTTATCTGAAATAAAAGAATTATCATTATCAGAAAATTAAACAATTCATCAACATGAAGGTGATTCATGATGATGTTTCTGTTTTTGTGTCTTCGTTTTTTGACACCGACTTCCGAAATTAAAGTTATTTTGTACTTTTTTTGGAAGTCGGTTCTATTTTTTTGTAAAAAAGTTTTTGTTTTTCACTTTTTAGTTGGGGCTCCCCATTAAATTGTGTTAACACTACATAGACATACGGTCGCAACAATCGCAGTTGATTTGCTGTAATTTTTTGAAGAGTTCCGTTGTTTGTCTCCGAAACTCATCATCAGATCTATAATCATCATTCTCCTGCCCTTATCCCAATTTATTTGGGGTCGGCGCAACATGTCTTTTTCTTCCATACTCCTCTATTAGTCGTCATCTCTGTAGTCACCCCCTTTTTACCCATATCCTCTTTCACACAGTCCAACCATCGTTTCTTTGGCCTTTCTCTACTCTTATAGCCATCCACATCCATACACAAGATTTTCCTCACGACATTTTCTTCATTCCTCCGCATCACATGCCCATCATCAGATCTATAATATGAAATTTAAATGGGACCATTTCGGAATAAAGCCCATTCGAACAATAAAATAATTTTGCTAATCTGTCTATACAGGGTGTAACGCAAAGGTGTGGTCATATTTTAAGAACTGCATCTGCCCATCGATATGATCAACTTTCTTCATGAAAATCCAAGGAAATTCTAAAAAAAATTTTTACTCCCCATACAAATATTGATCAGCTGATGATAACTTTGTATGGAAAGTTCAATTTTTTCTTTATTTTTTCTTAGAGAAAGTTGCTCATTGCCATGGGCAGAACCGGCTCCTAAAATATGACCACACCTTTCCGTTACACCCTGTATATGACGGGGTTATGCCCGAACACATATAAAAAAAAAATACAAACATCCGAATTGATAACCTCCTTCTTTTTGAAGTCGGTTAAAAAAAACCGCCTAAGTTCGTGTCGGGCCACGCGCAGTGTAGGGTTCCGTAGTCGGCTTAGAGGATTTTATGTTTATTAGGTACTATGAAGATAAAGTTTAGAACACCTAAGCGCTTATGTTTGAGGCGTCTCGTTACGTATGAAGGTCGTGTATGTGTTATGTATGTGTATGTTATAATTTTAATTTTCGTTTTAAACAAAGTAAGTACCAACTTCATCTACATAACAATTTTTTCTTTGGATATTGTATTTTAGTAGAAATAAATTTCAAGCATTTTATAGGTTGGGTAACGACTGCGATAGGTACCTTTTTTAACCGACTTTCGAAAAAAGGACGAGGTTCTATATTCGACTGTATGTTTGTTTTTTTTTATGTATATCCGCTGATTTGTCCGTCAGTTGTGGACCGATTTTCAAAATTATTTTTTATCCGAAAGCATATACTCCCGAGGTGGTCCGATATTTTTATCGAAATTACTTCAGTGCATTTTGAAAAACTGAACAAAAACAAAAAATACGTATAGATAGATGACGTAGGGTTTTCTCCAATTACGAGTATGTTTAAATTCCACGTTCCATGTTACTGGGGTTTTTAGTTCTGAGGTATAACAACTAAAAAGTGAAAAATAAAAAACTCTTTTACAACAAAAACAACCGACTTCCTTTCGGAACTTCGTTCTTCCTTTAATTTTGGAAGTCGGTGTCAACGAAGAAATTAAATAGAAACACCGACGTCCGAAATTAAAGTTGTTTTTTTAATTTTTAGTGTAAGTATATTTTTTTTTAAAGTCGGTTGTTTTTTTATTTTGGACAACCCGCCACACTATTCCCAAACCACTGTAACTTCTGTATCGGTATGTACTATAGGGACCTGGAACACCTTCTCTTAGTGCTGGTCCCTGTAGATTTCTTATACGTTCCTGGGGGTTGTCATACTCGCTGGCAGTGCGAGAGTGTGGTGTACGAGAGTGACTGCTTATGTGTGTTGTGTGATAAAGAAAAGAGCGATCACGAACTTATACGTTATATTGAATAATAAAATAATACGTGTGCTCTCTTCGGACGAGCTAGTAGAAGTCCACCCAAAAACAAAAGTCTTCTTTGTTCTAAATTTTCAATCGGCGTTCCAAGAGTTTCTAGAATATTCCAAACTTCCAACGTGCCAGTCTCCACCATAAGGTCGTCACATGAGCTACGCCCCTACGAATAGAAGCGCAGACGTTAGTAAGTCTTCTATTCAATTAAATATTTGAAAAGCCGATTGAGGCCTACCTAAACCTACTGCGAAGGCCCTACCTTTGAGAGGTACACATCGCAGCAGAGTCCACCTATGGATAGCCAAAAATGAACCCCGAGTAAAGTGGTCTTCTTTCTTATTATTAATTAAGCCATTCGGCGCACCACATATCCCGGCAATGCACATGGCTTCAGTGAGGTAAAACCTCTCTAAAAAGCCACACTGCTCTGCTAAATTTTCTGACCTAAGATGCTCTAGTTAGCATCTACCCAGAAGGGGTTTACAAAAAATAAAATTCAAAACTATAATAATTTTAACTCCATTGGACGCTTATGAAGACCAGGAGAAAAAACGACCACTGTTCTGAACACCTACTCACTGTTCCTGAACTTCCCCCAGAGTGCTCCATAAATATAACTTGAAGTATACTCTCTAAATGAATAATACATAAAAATTGTCATGGGCTCGGTCACACCATACAGAATCAACTCGATCCCACTTTGCGAAGGCATTATACCCCATAAACAAAGCTGGTATAAACCGACAAAACACCCAGACACATCTTTCCCTAGGAGAGAGGATCGCAATTCCCTCTACCTCCTAACCGTAGTAACATCTTTATTAAAATCGCACTCTGGAGAAACTCATACCTATTTCTCACTAACTACCACATACTCCCTTCGATTCCACACCGTGATTCATACTTTTCTACACGTTTATATTACCACGCTTGCATTTGTTCCTACCTTATTACGTTTAAGTAAATAAAATGATCAACACAATTAACATAATATCTGAATTAGACCACTTTAACATAGCTCAATCAATTCTATGTTCTCCGAGTCAATGCCTTACAGTTATCAAACACCCTATTAATTATTTAAAAATCATCCATCAGAATATCAGGAGTATTAAAAAGAATATTGAACAATTTTTGGCTACAACTGCACTTCTAAATTTTGACTGCGATATCATTGTGCTCTCGGAATGCTGGCTAAAAGTTACGGGCCCCCTTCCAGAACTAAACGGCTATGACAGTTTTTCCACATCTAACAATCCATTACAAAATGATGGGGTGGTAATCTTCATAAAAAATAGTCTAAAGGTTAGTGTATCCGAACCACAATTCCTGGACGGAAATTGCTTAGTATGTAATTTTGAAAATAACTTTTATCTTGTTTCCATATATCGCTCCCCGTCTTACCAAAATATAGACAATTTCATGGATAGCTTGCACAACATAGTGACCACTTTTCCACCAAACAAAAACATGGCACTTATTGGTGACATAAACATAGACATAAAGGAAAATAATCTGGATAGATTGTCTGATCAATACCTGACTTTGACAGCATCTCTTGGTCTACTGCCCACGCACAATATACCTACCAGGCAAAATAATTGCCTCGATCATGTACTCTTGAAATCCAAAGAAACGGCGGTAACCATGGTCATTGACTCTCCAGTGACGGACCATCTCCCGGTTCTACTATGTCTGAGCACTAAACGTGCCGTACATAAGCCTCCAAAGCTGGCTTACCACATTGACTACCCATCTATCCTGCTAGCTCTAGAAAACACAGACTTCACTCCAGTACTACATTGTACTGATGCAAACATGGCCACTAACCAGTTAATTTCCACCCTTTCCTCAATAATAAATCTCCACTCAAAACGAGTACGTGTCCCAAAAAAGCAGAGGAATATCAAGCCATGGATCACATCAGGTCTGCTACGATGTATTAGAAATAGGGACCTAATGCACAAAAACCTAAAAAAATCACCAAATAATACAGTTTTAAAAATTACATACCTACGCTACAGAAATTTCTGTAATAATTTACTACGTAAATTGAAACGCGACTATGAAAAACTAGAATTAGATAAAGCCAAAGGTAATTCTAAAGCAACATGGAACGTAATCAAAACAATCACACATACCCAACACAAACCACTATCTGCTCCCGAACTCCTAAACATTGCGACTGACCCAATCTCATCAGCTAATTTAGTAAATAAATACTTCGTCAACGTAGGTGAAAGGCTGGCCTCGCAAATATCACCTAACCCGAACAGCACCCCCCCAGAAAGTTCAAATCTGCAACTAAACTCCATGTGCATTTTGGAAGTAACTCATGAAGAGATAGAAACTATAATCATGAGTCTTAGAAGCAACTGCGCAATAGGCTGGGACGGCATCTCCTCAAAATTGATAAAATTAGGCAAAAACTTTCTTGTTCCATCAATCGCACACATTTGCAACCTCTCTATACAAACAGGAACTTTCCCCAAAGCGTTTAAAAGAGCTCTCGTGCATCCAATTCACAAGGACGGGGATAGAGATGATGTCACAAATTATAGGCCTATTTCAGTTCTTCCCACTCTCTCTAAAATTCTCGAACGTATCCTTAAAAATAGTTTAACAAAATTCTTCCAATCTAATAATACAATAGCAGATAATCAATACGGATTTTGCCCGGGCATCTCTACCGAGGACGCCGTATTGAGTTTTACAGAAGCAGTTACAAAGAAAATGGACTCTAAGGTGGCTTGCTTCGGAATTTTTCTAGACTTATCAAAGGCCTTCGATACCGTCTCTATCCCCATCCTCCTCCATAAGATGGAAGCTGCGGGTATTCGGGGAAACGCCCTAAGGATTTTCGAAGACTTCCTCACCGATCGGGAACAACTCGTCCAAATAGACCAAGTGACCAGTAATGTTGAAAAAATCACCTATGGTGTGCCCCAAGGCAGCATAATCTCCCCATCTCTCTTCCAGTTATATGTTAACGACTTGTGCAAACTTAAGCTGCAAAACTGTGAAACGTATATGTACGCAGACGACACAGTACTCCTAGCATATGGTACCGACTGGAAAACGGCTAAACAAAATGCTGAGATCTCGCTGAAAGCAGTAATGGCTTGGCTTTCTGCCAACTTGCTTACCCTAAACCTCTTAAAAACAAAAGCAGTTGCCTTCCGTATTAACCCGAGATCAGCGCCTTCACCCCGAGAATCAGTCATCAAGGCACATGTATGTCTGGACCCATCTCATGCTTGTAATTGTTCACCTCTTACTCTTGTCACAAACACAAAATATTTAGGTGTATATGTGGATGAGAAATTGAACTGGCATACACACTTAGAGTCTTTAAAAACCCGAGTTAGACGTCTTCTCTATATTTTCAAAAGCCTCCGGGAGTCGGCGGATTATAACACCCTAAGAAATGTTTACCTCGCCCTATGCCAGTCTATCCTCTCATACTGTATCCCAGTATGGGGTGGGACTGACAAGACGGCAATGTTAGGTATTGAACGAGCCCAAAGGGCTGTTCTAAAGGTAATGATGCAAAAGCCACGTCGATATCCAACATCTGACCTATTTTCAGAATGCAATATCCTATCTGTAAGAAAACTCTTCATTTTGCGAACTATTCTTAGGAAACACGGCTCCGTTCCATTCGACAAAAATATCACCCTTGGCACCGGTAAACCTACTCGTATATGCAGAACAGAGCAAATCAAAACAAGTTTCGCGAGACGGCAATTTTCCTTTCTTGCTTCGAAATTATATAACAAATTAAATAAATTATTATCCATTTATTCCCTAAATAAATTTGAAGTAAAAAACAAATTGACGAATTACTTACTGCATTTATCTTATGACGAAACAGAAAATCTCTTTATATGTATATCATAAAATATAATCATATAAGTATCTATAGAGTTCACACGAAGACACACTCGCATACACACACACACACACACACCATCACCACACACATACACCCACATTCTTTACTACCCAAATACGTAAACCCTATAAACCCTACAAATAGTTGCCCTTGCACACTACTACTCGCCACACTGTGTCCTTGTTGTACTCAGGCTCATTTTAACTATTTAGAGGAATCACTGACTCTGAAGATACCGGCATTGCCTAGTTTCAGAGCCAGAGTTTTCAACTTCTGTATTTGCCCCATAATTACTGTAAACCCAACCTCATTTATTTTACAATGTATACCTACCAGTAATGTGACCTCCATATCTACCGTATACTTGTTCTCAAATCTGTTATTAGTGTCTAAGGGTTTTTTTTTTTCAAATAAATTATTATTATTATTATTATTCCATTTACTTCATCTTATATACATACACTTTACATTTTCAAATATTTAGGTACTTACATATAAAAACATAAATAAATACAAAAACATTTAAAAATATAAAAAGTAGTAGCCCACCGGTATCGGGAATAGGGTCCAAGCTACCGGTGGTCAGGGCTCCTGAGAAAGGAATCTCCTAACAATACGAGCCGTGTCCAGGAGTACTGCTTTCTGGATCAAGCCCTTGATCCAACTGCCTAACGAGAGCCTCCTGAGATGTTGGTCGAGGCTCTTGGCAATTAAGCCATTGGCCGTCACGACTATCAGCACAATGACTGCTGTATCCACCTCCCACATGTCGACAACCTCGCGAGCCAGATCAAGATACTTTGTTTTTTTATCTCTCTCAGCCTTCACGAGGTTCTCGTCATGAGGGACAGCTATATCAACAATCATTGTGCGACGCTCTTGTCGATCTATCACCACTATGTCAGGCTTATTGGCAACAATAGTCCTGTCAGTGATGATAGATCGATCCCAATATAACGTGATATTGCCATTTTCGAGAACTGGGTCGGGCTCATACCTATAGTACGGTACTTCAGATTCCACAAGATTGTATTTAAGAGCAAGTTGCTGGTGGATAATCCTGGCTACAAGGTTGTGTCTATGCAAATAGTCTCCGTTAGCTAGACGAGAACAACCAGAAATAATGTGTCGTATTGATTCTCCGGGCCGGTGGCATGCCCGACAGATGTCAACCGTACCGTCCTTCACAATATATTTCCGGTAGTTATTCGTCATAATAACTTCGTCCATAATCGCACAGACAAAACCTTCGGTTTCCCCGAAGAGGTCACCAAAGCGCAGCCAGGATACGGACGCTAAGAGATCTACATCGGGCCCATGTAGGACCCGGTAAAAGCGCCCGTGAAGCTCCTTGCTCTGCCATACTTCCCTGCGGTCATTAGTATCCAGTACTGTAGGTTTGCGCCAGTTCTCTTTTGCCAAGGAGAGCGGGGTGAGGCTCTTGTCCACAGCGACCACATCTCGATGCATACCCACGTCAGCTTTGAGGAAGTACTCCCTAAGGCTGCATACCTCGCGGTTGTGTAGGGTCTTAGCATTTAAGAACCCACGACCCCCACACTTCCGCGGGATATACAGCCTCATCACCGATGATCGTGGGTGATGCATCCGATTTGCGGTCAGCAGTGTGCGGACCCTCCTATCCAGGGCGTCAAGTTCCGTCTGAGTCCATTTGAGTATGCCGAAAGAGTACATCAATACCGGCATGACCCAACCGTTGAAGGCGCGCACCTTGTTCCCGCCTGATAAAAGACTATTCAGTACTTTATTCAGGCGGCCAAAGAAGCGCTCCCTCAACGACTGTTTCACTTCAGCAGTACTGATGCCTAACGCTTCCGGCATACCCAAATACTTGTAGGTTTCGGTTGAGCAGAGGGATCTAAGGTGTACGGAATCCGAGAGTTGAGTTCCCACGGATTCCATAATCTCCCCTCGCTTTACATGCATGACTGCACATTTGTCCACACCAAATTCCATCCTGATGGCGCTACTGAAGGTTTCTGTTACCTTCAGTAGCTTCATCAGTTGCAAGTTGTTGGGGGCAAAGAGTTTCAGATCATCCATGTAAAGGAGGTGTGATATGACCTGACCACCTCTTCTCAACCGGTAGCCTTGGCCCGAACCCTCCAGTAGAGTACTGAGAGGGTTTAGGGCCAGACAAAACCACAGTGGACTCAGACTGTCGCCCTGAAATATGCCACGCTCGATCCTTATCGGTTCGCTGTTCTCCCGGATTTGTCGACATCCTGGATAGTGAAGAACCGTCCTCCACTGCCCCATACACGACATCATGAAGGTGCGCAAAGTTGCATCCACTTTGTACAGCTCCAGCACCCTCATGAGCCATGTATGTGGCACCGAGTCATAGGCCTTCTTATAATCTATCCAACATGTCGACAGATCTTTTCGAGAACGACGAACCTGTTGGCTAATGGCAACATCAATGAGGAGCAGCTCCTTAGTACCACGGGACCCGTTCCTACATCCATTCTGAGAGGCAGACATGATAAAATTTGTGTCAATATGATTGTTAATTTTGGCTCTCAGGATGGATGTAAAAACTTTATAGACCGTCGGTAAACACGTGATCGGCCTATAATTTTTGGGTTCCGCAGTACTACCTGATTTATGGAGCAGGTGGGTTACTCCTGTCGTAAGGAACTGTGGCTCGCTTCCAGTCTGCCCTGACTCTAGGGCAGACTGGAACTGAGCTGCCAAGCGAGCGTGCGATCTTTGAAACCATTTTATCCAAAAATTGTGCAGACCGTCCGGCCCTGGAGATTTCCAGTTAGGCAACGGACGGACTGCACGAGCTACATCTTGGGGGCTGATCGTAATAGCCCCCATTTCTGGTATAAGATCGCACGCGCGCTCGACCTCTCGAGTCCAATCACCCTCGGTGTGCCTGACCGGCACCGACCAGATGCCGCGCCAGAATGAGCTCATGGCGTCGTCATCAGGTAGGTGCGTATCGGACACACCTTGGTCCGGTCGCTCCCAAGCCCTATAAACCCACCTTTCGTTGCTTTCGAATGTGCGATTCTGAGTGTACCGCTCCACTCGCCGCTTGTACCGACGAATACGGTTTGCCCATGCATAGATCTTCTGCTTCAGGAAGTCGACACGCTCTGTGACGCGGGTCAGATAATCTCGGGAACTTATATCAGTCCCCGAGAATGCCCGCCTCACAAAGCGCATCACCCTAGGGCGAGTGTTGCCCTCCCTGAAGCAGATAAGCTTGCCAATGAGTGCTCTAGCCTCACCGATACGACGCTCGATCCTGCACTGCCAAGCTGGTACAGCTGGTCGTGCAGCTCTGTCACTGTTGGGGAACTTGACGTGAGCTACACGACATGCCGCTGCAGCCGCGCAGTACAAGATTGAGTGGGTATCAGCAAGGTCTTTGCTGCTATCAAAAAAATTTGATAGCTGCGAATCTAGAGCACACACCAGCGCCTTATTTTTCTTATGCATGGGCAAACGAGGTAGACGAGGTCTAAGCCCAGGCGGTGTGGAGCGGTGCTCTCGGAATGCATCCTCCAAAGCGCTCCTCAATCGTTCGTTACACTGGGTACTCACGGATATAGCCACGTCATCATCATCTTCACCAACGTGGTCAGGTCGCGGTGGTGCATTAGGTTGCAGTTGCACCGCGGCCGGTGGCGAAGCAGGTGAGACACGGCTACTCCGTGATTCGAGGCGTAGTCTATCAAGTGTGGTATCATCCAGCATACGGTTACGCTGGATCCTGATCCGACAGTCGTTGGGCCGATACGTTGACAGCTGGCTCAAGCACCTGAAACAGAGAGAGCATCCGACCACGGTACGCAGTCAGGTTAATTCCCCCCTCTGTAGCCCCATAGTATGAGCGCATGACGTTTTCGTTAATGGATTGTGTCCATCGCATGCGCTGCACACTTCCACCGGCAGCGGGAACCCTATCAGAGGCCAGTGGGCCTCGAGGTTCCAAACTGGCTGGTGGTCGGCCTCTTCCCCGTCGACGCGCAGGTGGTGGTGTCGTCGGCGGAGTGGTGTATTCGTCGCTCGAGCGCGACGCATCTGCAGCGGCCGGAATCACTCGACTCACGGCTGGTGCAGGTCCCGGCGGCTGCGAGGCGGAGCTGAGCGACGAACCCGAAGATGTTGGGTGTGTGGTCAGCAATTTGGCCCGGTTCCTAGTTAGCATTTTCACGTTGTCATAAGTTCCGTTTTATTTTTGTAGTTCTCATCTCACTGTTGTTCACTATGATTTGCACTTGGTAATATTTTTTTTTTCTCTCGATTTCGGTCTTATTTTCACTATTGTAAACATGATAATAAATATAAATAGTTTAGGAAAAATATATGGAAAAAATTATGACAGTCGGCTTGACAGGCGGGCCACAGATTATTATTATTATTGTTTCGTATATTTTTTTACACATATTATTTACATTTTTAATTATTTTAAAAGAAAACATATAAAAAACATTTAAAAATATAAAAATAGTAGTCCACCGGTATCGGGAGCAGGGTCCAAGCTACCGGTGGTTAGGGCTCCAGAGACAGGAACCTCCTCACAATGCGAGCCGTATCAAGGAGTACTGCCTTCTGAATCAGGCCCTTGATCCAACCGCGCAACGACAGCTTCGACAGGTGGTCGTCGAGGCTTTTGGCCATCAGGCCATTGGCGGTAACGACTATCGGCACAATGACAGCCAAGTCCACATTCCACATATCGACAACCTCGTGTGCCAAGTCAAGATATTTAATTTGTTTCTCTTTCTCAGCTTTCACGAGGTTCTCGTCATGTGGGATGGTGACATCGATTATCATTGTGCGGCGCGCTAATCGGTCTATCACCACTATATCCGGCTTATTGGCAACAATAGTCCTGTCAGTGATGATAGACCGATCCCAGTACAACGTGACATGGTCATTTTCGAGAACTGGGTCGGGCACATATTTATAATACGGTACCTCAGAATCCACAAGTTTGTATTTTAAAGCAAGTTGCTGGTGGATAATCCTGGCCACTTGGTTATGTCTGTGCAAATACTCGCCGTTAGCCAGACGAGAACATCCAGAGATAATATGTCTGATGGACTCACCCGGACGGTGGCATGCCCGACACACGTCAACCGTCCCATCCTTCATAATATGCCTCCGGTAGTTGTTCGTCAAGATAACTTCGTCCATAATCGCACAGACAAAACCTTCAGTTTCCCCGAAGAGGTCACCAAACCGTAGCCAGGCCACGGACGCCAAGCTATCTACATCAGGCCCATGAAGAGCCTGATAATAGCGCCCGTGAAGCTCCTTGCCTTTCCATACCTCCTTGCGGTCATCAGTAGTAAGTACTACAAGTTTGCGCCAGTTCTCTTTAGCCATGGACAACGGGGTGAGGCCCTTGTCCACTGCGACCACCTCTCGGTGCATCCCCACGTCGGATTCTAAAAAGTATTCTCTGAGGCTGCACACCTCGCGGTTGTGGAGAGTCTTAGCATTTAAAAAGCCTCGACCTCCACACTTCCGCGGGATGTACAGTCTCATCACCGACGAACGTGGGTGATGCATCCGGTTTGCGGTCAGCAGCGTACGGACCCTCCTGTCCAGGGCGTCGAGCTCAGTCTGAGTCCATTTGAGTATGCCGAAAGAGTACATCAAAACCGGCATGACCCAACCGTTGAAGGCGCGCACCTTATTTCCGCCCGACAAAAGGCTACTCAATACCTTTTTAAGGCGGCTAAAGAAGCGCTCCTTCAGCGATTGCTTCATGTCAGTAACGTTAATGCCTAACGCTTCCGACAAACCCAAATATTTGTATGTTTCGGTTGAGGAGAGAGATCTGAGGTGTATGGAATCCGAGAGTTGAATCCCTTCAGATTCCATAATCCCCCCTCGCTTTACATGCATGACTGCACATTTGTCCACACCAAATTCCATCCTGATAGCGCTACTGAAAGTTTCAGTTACCTTCAGTAACTCCATCAGTTGCAAGTTGTTGGGGGCAAAGAGTTTCAGGTCATCCATGTAAAGAAGGTGAGATATGGCCTGACCACCTCTTCTCAACCGAAAGCCCAGGCACGAATCCTCCAGCAATGTGCTTAGAGGATTCAGGGCTAAGCAGAACCAAAGTGGACTCAAACTGTCGCCCTGAAATATTCCCCGTTTAATCCATATAGGCTCATCATTCCCCTGGATTGGTCGACATCCTGGATAGCGAAGGACCGTCTTCCATTGCCCCATACATGACCCAAGAAAGGTGCGTAGAGTTGCATCTATTTTGTACAACTCCAACACCCTCATGAGCCATGAATGTGGAACAGAGTCGTAGGCCTTCTTATAATCTATCCAGCATGTCGACAAATCCTTGTGGGATCGACGAACCTGTTGGCTTATGGCCATGTCTATGAGGAGTAGCTCCTTAGTACCACGGGACCCGTTCCTACATCCATTCTGAGAGGCAGACATAATTGTATTGCTCTCAATGTGTACATTAATTTTCGCTCTCAGGATGGATGTAAGAAGTTTATAGACCGTCGATAAACATGTAATCGGTCTATAATTCTTGGGTTCCGTGGGACTACCTGTCTTATAGAGCAGGTGGGTAACACCAGTTGTTAGAAACTGAGGCAGCGACCCAGACTCTAAGGATGCCTGGAATTGAGATGCCAGAAGCGCGTGTGAGCTACTATACCATTTAAGCCAGAAGTTATGCAGTCCGTCCGGTCCCGGAGATTTCCAGTTTGGTAACGGACGAACTGCTTTGGCTACATCGAATGGAGTGATGGTTACTTTTTCCATGTCTGGTATAGCTTCACACACGCGTTCGACATCACGCATCCAGCCACCCTCAGTGTGACAGACGGGCACCGACCAGATGTTGCACCAGAATGCATTCGTGGCAGCAGCATCGGGGCGGAGCCCGTCAGTCACATTTTGTTCAGGTCGCTCCCAAGCTCTATATACCCACCTCTCATCGCTCTGGAACATGCGGTTCTGCGAGTACCGGTCGACCCGACGCTTATACCGCCGAATACGATTGGCCCATGCACAAACCTTCTGCTTCAGGAAGTCAATGCGTTCCGTGACACGGGACATGTATTCTCGAGGACTGATTCCAGTCCCCGAAAATGCCCGCCTCACGAAGCGCATCACACGTGGTCTTGTATTGCCCTCCCTGAAGCAGTATAGTTTGCCAATGAGTGCTCTGGCCCCATCAATACGCCTCTCGATCCTACACTGCCAGGCCGGTACGGTAGGCTTTGGTCGAGTAGCTTCGTCATAACTTGGTAACTTTACATTTGCTAAACGACATGCCGCAACAGCCCCACAATACAGGATCGAGTGCGTATCAACGAGGTCCTCGCTGCTCTCAAAAACATTCTTAAGCAGCGAGTCTAGAGCACACACTAGCGCCCTATTTTTTTTGTGCATAGGTAACCGTGATAAACGGGGTCTAAGTTGAGTCGGACTCGATCTATACTCGCGAAGCGCATCTTCCAGTGCGCTCCTCAGTCGATCGTTGCACTGGCTACTTACTGTGACAACCCTATCATCTGTCTCCTCATCAACATGATTGGACCGCGGCAGGTTTATATGAGAAGCCGGTGGGATTTCTTCGAAAACCGGCGGTGCCGCAGTTTGTGTCGTAGTCGAGAAGATAAGGTTGCTCAGTACCTCTGAGCGCAGCCGATCAAGTGCGGCGTCGTCCAACCTGTGGTTGCGTTGGATGACCCGCACCTGATCCGACAATCGTTGAGCTGAGACATTGACCGTTGGTTCCAGGTCCTGAAAAAGAGACAGCATCCTACCACGATACGCAGTGAGGTTAGTTCCCCCCTCTGTAGACCCGTAATATGCGCGCATGACGTTCTCGTTCATGGATTGAGTCCATTTCATGCGCTGCACACAACCACCGGCAGCGGGGACCCGGCTCGGGGCCGGTTGGCCCCTAAGTCCCAGGCTGTTCGGTGGCCGGCCTCTCCCCTGCCGACGTACAGGTGTTGGCGACGTCGGCGGGGAGAAATACTCGTCGCTCGAGCTCGACGCGGCTGCAGCCGCCGGTAACACTGGTGGTCCGAGGTCCGGCGGCGGCGAGGCGGAGCTGAGCGGCGAGTCCGGGGGTGGATGGCGTGCGCGATGGGCAGCTGCTCTTGTTATCATTATTATATTTTCATTCTTATTGGTTTATTGTTGTATCATCATTTATTTCAGTGTGACATATTATGTCATCTGTCCAATCTTGATTCATTTTTCTGTTTTGCTTAATTTTCCTTATTTATTCTGGTTATCTATAGTTTTTATTGTTTGTTTGTGTATATAGTTTCTTCTGTTGAATTTGTATTTATTTATTATAACGGACAAATACTGTTTAGAAAAATATTAAAATTCGTGAATGAAAATAAACTTCTTGACGTTGAGAGTTGCCAGCTTATTATTATTATGATGTTTTTAAACTTCGTTTTTCTCAGGTTAAAACCTGGTATTTGCTAGAATCTCACGGGTGTGAACCAAGGTGAGATCCTAGTTATTTCTTTCAGATGGTAAATTGCTTTGTACTGCAGTGACATTGTTATCTAAATCTAGTTGTAAAAATTTTCTAACTATTCGGCAAGTGTTTAATATGGCAGCTTTTTGTAGTGTTATTATTATTATTATTATTATTATTATTACTAATAATCGCCTAACAAATTTTTTTCTTGCTCATGGTATGTGGTCACATCTCCCATCAGTCTTCAGTCACGTCCGTGCCCCTCATCATTTCGAATACATGAAACACAAAAACACAACGATTAATATCACATAAAAAACAAAACAAATGAGAACCTCCTATTTTTGAAGTCGGTTAAAATTTAAACTTTTACTATATTGTCAACCATACTAACGTTGACGTACCAGAAATCTGACAATTATTTGTCATGTCAAATGACATCTGACACCACTGTCTATTCTCTAAAAATCTTTTTAAAAATAAAATAATTTTCAACAAACAATTTATAATTTTTTTTCTTAAATTTCCAAAACTTATATTTAATTACGGAATACTGCTTTAATAAATAGTTTATAAGCAATTCCTGACCTCTTTCGCATATTTTTATTTTTATCGAAAAATTTGGATCATCGTAATTACTACATCCATACCTCATATTTATGGTCGAAAACTTGTTTGTCACGTTGCTATGACAATACATGTCAGCTAGAATAAATAAAATTGATACAAAAATAATTTTATGTTTAGCAAAGAAATGGAAATTATCCTTCTTCGTATAATATGGGAGGCCACATATCTCCTCCTCCAGCCTATTCTGTGAAAAATGCCGTTCCGCTTGCTGTGAAATGTTGTGATGTTGTGAAGTGATATTTATGATGCAGTTTTCATCCCGATAGATATCCGCTTGACTATCACCTATTGGAACCATAATAGCAGAATTTTGCATGACTTCCACTGGTACGAGTACGCACAGCTGTTTGGACTCCACCGCCATTTCGAAGCTCTCCTGCTCGCAAACATTAGCAGAAACATACTCAACCTGAACAAAATCATCGTCACAAGAACCATGTGTCTCCAACGGAACTTCCACCTCACAGCTTTCCATGCCGACGACATCAGCCGAAACAATTCCCAAACAAATAAAATTTTCATTCGACTCGTGCTCGCCAAATGTTTCTTTTACTACAATTGTCTCTTGTTTCTTTGAAATATTATTACTAGGAATAATTGTAAATAACCGACCCGATTCTGCATCTTCATTATGACAGCTTCGGTCATCATCGCCTAGACCGCAGTCTTCACATTCCTGAACATCATTGACTAGGCCGGCATCAGCGCAGCTCTGGTCATCATCGTCCTCCTCCTTTGCTTTAATTGTTGAGCTAGAAAATAATACTACGTGGTTATCTTCGCTCACATTATCCTCGGACTGTTCATCCGCCTCGGACACAACGTCCGACCTCTCAAGATTATAAAAACACTGATTGATTCTCTGCTTGCAAGACACACACTTGCATGGGAATTCTCTCCTAAGCTCCGCGCACAGCGTGTCAAATTCCATCTCATACTGGAACGTATATTTAAAAAAATAATGCGCAGCTCCTTTTAACCAAACACCAAGAATTAACGAATAATCGCTCTTTCGCCACCCCTTGGCAATGGCCATCGACACAAACTCGTCGATAAATTCTTCGAGGCACACCTCATACGTGTGTCCCGAAAAGTATCGCATTTTGCTTTATATTTGATTTAACACTTAATAAAAACGGAACCACTCAGCTTGGACTATACTCCTCTTATCCTGGTGGCTGTCACTGCATCAGTCCTCCGTTTGTCCACCGCACACCGTTACCGTTGCCGTCACTCTTACATACGGCGCTCGTTCCCGGCGCTCGCCGCCACTTATAGGGACCTGGAACACCTTCTCTTAGTGCTGGTCCCTGTAGATTTCTTATACGTTCGTGGGGGTTGTCATACTCGCTGGCAGTGCGAGAGTGTGGTGTACGAGAGTGACTGCTTATGTGTGTTGTGTGATAAAGAAAAGAGCGATCACGAACTTATACGTTATATTGAATAATAAAATAATACGTGTGCTCTCTTCGGACGAGCTAGTAGAAGTCCACCCAAAAACAAAAGTCTTCTTTGTTCTAAATTTTCAATCGGCGTTCCAAGAGTTTCTAGAATATTCCAAACTTCCAACGTGCCAGTCTCCACCATAAGGTTGCCAACATAAGGTCGTCACAGTACCTACAATTATATCTAAATCTGTTATACAATAAACTAACATCAAGTTTTTTTTATGTTGATAGGACGAACTGAATAATTTTTACTATGGGACCAACTTTGAAATCGCGAAAAAAAAATCTGCTGTTGCCTACATTTATGTTCGCAAAACTCGTCAAAATGTACGGAACAGCTGATTTTTTTTCGCGATTTCTAAGTTGGTCCCATTTTTTTTTTTTTGTTGTTGATAGGCACACGTTTGACCACTATCTCACCTGATGGTAAGCGATGATGTGGTCTAAGATGGAGCACGCTTGCCTAGAATTAACCTATTCACTCTTGACTTAAAGACTCCCAGGTTGTAGCTATCAGAAAACACAGACTCCGGTAGGGGATTCCACTCCCTAGCTGTACGCACAATGAATGTTTTCTCAAAACGCTTTGTGCGTATGGATGGGATGTCCTTGTCCACCATGAAACGGTGGCACTTCGCCGTACGTCTTGGTTTGGCGGAATCAAATTATACAATTCCATCGCACACTCCCCAAAATGTAACCGATAGGAAACCGACAGGCTAGCAAATCGGCGTCTATGTTGTCCCATAGTAAAAGTTATTCAGTTCGATGGCCCAAAGCACTCCTTAAAGTTTCGAGGGTTAATTTTCAATATAAGAAAATAAAAATAATGTAATGAACGAAAAAATAAATAACAATGAAATGATGATGTGTGTGTGAGTGTGTGTCTGTGATGTGTGTAGTGTGTGTGTGCGTCGGCATCGAAACCGTTCGACGCGTGATATACCTGGTTTGATGAGGTAGATCGAGAGCAAATTCTAAATAAGTGGAATGATGCTGAATGATGTTTGTCGCGTATCGGTCATTGTCTAAAGGGCGATGCAAAGTCCTGGTTGGATGACTGAGTTACGACAGATCGGTCTTGGAGTAATTTTAAACAAGATTTTAAATCCTTGTGCGTGGAAAAAATTGATGTAGCGAATATTCTTTATGAGGTCATGAGAGAATTGGTAAATTCTGATACTTTTGCTACGTATGCAGAGTATATACGTCGATCTTTATTACGGTTACAAATATTTAAAGGTTTGAGCGACGAACTTATGACTGCTAATATTATATGTGATATCAATGAACCCAATATTAAAGCGGCAGCTACTACAGCTGGTCGATTCTGTTAACAGCTCACCGTGAAAACTAAGGTGGAGTGAGCGTGAAGTGAACTGTCATTCCACCTTGATTGTATGGATTGACAGCCCAGTTCACGGGCACTTCACCTAAGTTATCACGGTGAGATTTTACAGAATAGCACTACTGATAACCTTAAGCCGTGCGAGTTAGTTACTTATTTTTCTACTTTTGTGAAACCGGTTGAGGGTAAGCATGAAAAACGTATAAATCGTGAGTCTGCAGCATGTAAAGAGGTTGTGAAACCAAATTTTGCCAAACCTCCCGTCCAAAAGACCCCATTTAAATGTTTTTCATGTGGTCAAACCTGTCATGCAAAACAAGAACCTTCAACTACTAGTACAAATACAGCTACCAGTGACGTAAAGTCGGTAAAGAAAATTGTTTGCGCGTACTGTAAGAAAACTGGGCACCATATCAATGACTGTTTCGCCAAACAACGTTCTGATAATAGGAAAAGCAACGTCAATTTGTGGTTCCTTACCCGACATTAATATTTGCAAAGATGTTATAGTTGGAGTAATCCAAGGGATATCCATTGACATTCTGATCGATAGCGTCGCTCTATATGTTTCTCTTATTTCGTCCTCTGTGGTGAATCATTTTTCGTGCGCAACAAAACCCACTTATCGAGAGTTAAAAGGTGTTGGAAATACTATCATTCGGGTGTTTTTATATATGACACTTATTATTGCGTTCAAAGAAATTACACTTGAAGTCGACCTATTGATCGTGCCCAGTGAAAGTATGAATGCACCTATCTTATTAGGTACAGACGTCCTTAATCGCGAGGGAGTAATGTATGTACGCACAAAGGATTACCAACGGTTAACTTTTAGTGCTGTTCCTGCAAAAGTCTCGGCTATCGAATCGAATGAGCATCCTGTCCAGACGTCGTTTGTTGCCAATGCTAAGGATAAACTTATCACAATATTAAATGAGTTTTCTAAATTTATGATCACTGGAACTGCTACCTCAGCCGTGACCACCGGTAGCATGCATATTAGCTTGAATAGTGATGTAATGCGCCCGTGTATTATAAGCCGTACAAGTTATCTTTTAATGAGAAGTTTAGGGTACATGAAATAATTAACGACCTTTTAGTTAAGGGAATAATCCGTGAATCCGAATCTGCTTACGCGAGTCCTAAACTTTTAATTAAAAAGAAGGACGAAACGGGTCGAATGTGCGTTGATTTTCGTGCCTTAAACAGAATCACTGTTAAAGACAGGTACCCTTTACAACTGATCGAGGATCATATAGATCGGTTATGTAAGGGCAAATATTTTACAACCCTTGATATGGTATCAGGGTTCCATCAGATTCGTCTTAATAATGCGTCGATTCCCTTGATTGGTTTTGTTACACCTGAAGGGCATTATGAATATATGAAAATGCCCTTTGGACTTGCTAATGCGCCAGTGGTTTTCCAGCGCATTATTAGTAATACGCTACGTTCTTTCATAAACAAGGGTACAGTGATGGTCTATATTGATGACGTTTTATTGGTCAGTAATAGCATTGATGAAGGACTGCAGATATTTTTTCTTTTGTGGGGTGGGAAATCATCCAATGACATCTCCCGCTCTAGGGTGGAGCGTAAGGGCGTGTCAGACTCTTACTGACGCCAATTAAAAGAAATTATGTATTATATTAATAATAAGTATTCAAAATATAATGTGATATTAGGTGGAGACCTAAATATAAATATCTTCGACAGCTGCTTAAAAACTAACTTGTTCTTAGATCTAATGTTGGAACATAAATTCATACAACATATTAAAGTCCCCACACGTATCTCACAAACTACCTCAACATGCTTAGACTTAATTTTTACAAATTTTAATTATAAAAATAATTGTACTACTATAGAAGAATTAGGTCTGTCAGACCACTGTGCAACCATCTTTCACATGAAATTATTCAGTGACAGCAATAAAAAAACAAATTGGTTCACGAAAAATAGATTATAATATAGTACCCAAAATGTAGAAAAATTTAAATCCGAATTAAAAAACCAAAATTGGAATGAAATAATAGTATCAAATAAAAATATAGATGAAAACTACACTGCGTTTAATAACATAGTAAATAATATTTTAAATGCGTGTTTTCCGCTGCAAAAAATTAAAATTAAAACGACTTATAAGAAGTACTGGCTAACTAAGGGTATTAAAAAATCTTGCAAAAACAAAAGACTACTTAAAATACTTACCATGAAAACAAGCAATCCCGTATTATCAAAATATTATAAAAAATACGAAAAAATCCTAAAGCAATCTGTAATAACAGCAAAAAAACTACAATATATAAATAAAATTAAAAAATCAACAAATAAAGTAAAAACAATGTGGAATATAATAAACGAAAGAACAAATAAAACATTAGAAAGGGAAAAAATTAACATAAAATTACATGATAATAGTAACTTGATAACTGAACCTAAGCATATAGCTAATATTTTCAATGACTTCTTTGCTTCTATTGGAGAGAAAACCTCACCAGCAAAAGGAGCCCCTGTGATGTGCCCCACTGAGAACACCATGTTTCTCAGCCCAGTAGATCCCTATGAAGTAAATAATATAATAAAAAACCTAAGAAATAAAAGGAGCTATGGTGTAGACCAACTTCCCCCATTTCTTCTTAAGCAATGTGCAGACGAATTAACCCTGCCTTTCTATAAATTAATTAATCAATCTTTCGAAGAAGGTACCTTTCCAAATCAACTTAAAATAAGTTTAATAAAACCCATTCACAAGAAAAATTCTAAAACCGATCCAAATAATTATCGTCCTATCGCACTATTACCAACTGCGTCTAAAATCTTTGAGAAGGCTATGTGTGACCGCGTTTACTCATTTTGTGAAAAGTTTGCGATACTTGACGACTGCCAAAACGGTTTCCGAAAAAACAGGTCTACAACGTTAGCAGTCTACAAATACGTACAAGAGGCTTTAACTATTATTAATAACAAAAATTACGCCATCGGTATGCTACTCGATATGACTAAAGCCTACGATAAGGTGCAATTTAAAATACTATTGGACAAGTTACATGGGATAGGAATAAGAGGTAAGGCTCACGAATGGTTTGCATCGTACCTAAAGGATAGGGTACAATTAGTAGAGATAGAATATTTCGATAACAGCACTAATGAAATTATTAAAATTAGATATGACAGTAAACCAGTTAACGCGTCAATTCCCCAAGGTAGTGTAATAGGGTGCCTTTTGTTCCTTATTTATATAAATGACCTTCCTAAAATTATAAACGGACCATGTGTTCTATTTGCAGACGATATCTCTCTACTCACCACATGCCAAAACGATGACGATATAAACGCCAAATTAAACTCCCTTCTTTCTACAGCTGTAAACTGGATGAATAACCACAATCTAGAAATTAACTTCACCAAAACCAAACTAATTACTTTCCATCCCCATCAAAAATCCCCATTAAAACTTAACTTCATGTTCAATGACACAAAACTAGAACAAGTTAACAAATTTACCCTCCTCGGTTTATCTATAGATACCCATATTAATTGGAAATCCCATATACAGAAAATAAGAGCTAAACTATCAAAATTTTCATATGCCCTACGTGAAATTAAAAAAACTACCAACCTGCAAACTGCAATTGTCACATACTATGCATATGCCCAAGCATGGCTTAGCTATGGGGTCATGCTATGGGGAAACCGCACTGATTCTTAAACTATATTTATTTTACAAAAGAAATTAATTCGAATAATAACCAATATTGAACAAACAGAGAGCTGCAAACCATACTTCCAAAAACATAAAATATTCACACTTCCCTGTTTATATATCTTTGAGTTATGTAAATTTGTCAGAAAACACCCAGATTTGTATACCACTTGCGAAGAAACACAAACTAGATACACTTTACGACACAACAAAAATAAATTAAATATACCTCAATCCCGACTGGAAATGCACTCAACCAGCCCTTTAGTTATGTCCATCAAAATTTATAATAAGTTGCCAGAAAATATTAGAGAAATAAGCAAAATAAATATATCCTACTAATATTATAAATGCGAAAGTTTGTATGTTTGTTTGTATGTTTGTATGTTTGTTTGTTTGTATGTTTGTATGTTTGGCTGAAGGTATCGCAAAAACGGCTGAAGGGATTTGAATGAAATTTCGCACACACGTAGGTCATAGCCTGGATTAACACATAGGCTACTTTTTATCCCGGTAAATGACAAGACTTAGCGAAGGCTGAGGTGGAAGTAGAAATCCAAAGTCAGGCTGAACGAGCGGTTTACGCTCACAAAGTACCAGGAGACCAGAAACATGAAAAGTATTTCCGGGGTTGGAATCATGAGCGGTAAAATCTCGCAAAGTACCAGGGGACCAGAATCATGAAGAGGTATTTTCGGGGCTCCAACTCTAGCGGTATAGCTTCGCAAACCACCAAGAGACCAGAATCAAGAAGAAGTATTGCCGGGGCTTGAATCCTGAGCGGTATAGATTCACAAGCTACCAGGAAATCAGAATCACAAAGTATATTCCGAGGCAGGTATTATGAGATGTAGAGATTCACAAATTACCAGGAGACCAGAAACATGAAAAGTATTTCAAGGACTGAAATTATGAGCGATAAAGACTCACAAAACTACGAAAAGATTCACGAAAAAGTAGTTCTGGAACTGGAATCATGATAGGTGTAGATTCCAAAACTACCAGGAGACCATAGTCATGAACCAGTATTTTTGGGGCTTAAATCCTAAGCGGTATAGATTCCTACGACCTACTAGGAGATCAGAATCACAAAATATATTCTGTGGCTGGTATTGTGAGAGGTACAGATTCACAAATTACCAGGAGAACAGAATCATGAATAAGTTTTCCGAGCAGTACAGATTCACGAACAACCAAGACATAGAAGAATTACAAATGTTACCAAAAGGCTGAGATTATGAGCGGTAGAGATTTATAAATTACCAGGAGACCAGAATTATGAAGAAGTGATTTTGGGGTTGGAATCATGAGAGGTATAGATTCTAAAATTACCAGGAGACCAGAGTCGAGAATCAGTATTTTTGGGGCTAGAATCTTAAGCGGTATAGATTCACAAAATACTAGGATACCAGAAACACAAAGAGTGTTCCGGGGCTGAAATCCTGAGTGGAATAGATTCTCAAACTACCAGGGAGGGGGCTGGAATCCTGAGCGGTATAGATTCATAACCTACCAGGAGATCAGAAGTACAAAACATATTCCGAAGCTGGTATTGGGAGAGATAGAGATTTACAAATTACCAGGAGACCAGAAATGTGAAGAAGTAAAATTTCCGAGCGGTATAGATTCACTCACTACTCGTACCAGGAAATCAGAATCACAAAAAAAAAAACAAAAAAAAAAGGGTGGGATCAAAAGAGGTAAAAAAAAAAGCATCTTGAATAAGTATTTTCGGGACTGGAATCCAGAGCGGTATAGATCCTTAAACTACCAGGAAAACAGAATCATGAAGAAGAGAAATTTCAGACCTGCACGCGGATGAAGCCAAAGGTAAATTGGAAGTAAAAGGTGAAAAAGTTAATCCTACTAATATTATAAATGCGAAAGTTTGTATGTTTGTTTGTTTGTATGTTTGGCTGAAGGTATCGCAAAAACGGCTGAAGGGATTACAATAAAACTTTGCACACACGTAGGTCATAACCTGGATTAACACATAGGCTACTTTTTATCCCGGTAAATGACAAGACTTAGCGGAGGCTGAGGTGGAAGTATAAATCCAAAGTCAGGCTGAACGAGCGCACACGCTCAAAAAGTACTAGGACACCAGAAACATGAGAAGTATTTCCAGTGTTGAAATCATGACCGTTAAAGACTCACAAAGTACCAGGAGACCAGAATCATGAATACGTATTTTCGGGGCTACAATCCTAAGCTGTATAGCTTCACACACCCCACCAGGAGCCCAGAATCAAGAAGAAGAAGTGTTTCCGGGGCTTGAATCCTGAGCGGTATAGATTCTCAAACTACCAGTTCACAACCTACTAGGATATCAGAATCACAAAACATATTCTGAGGTTGGTATTAGGAGAGGTAACATCTTGAATAAGTATTTTCGGGGCTGGAATACTGAGCGGTATACATTCCCAGGCGTATAGACAACCAATAAACAGAATCATGAAGAAGAGAAATTTCAGACCTGCACGCGGATGCAACCACAGGTAAACTCTACCAGGGTGCCAAAATCGTGAAAAAGTTAATTTAATATAAATGTCTAAGCGGACGGAGCCACGAGCAAGAAGCTAAGCACCAATTTAGGATATGTTCGGGACTCAATAAATGAAACAGTTTGGATATGGTAAACTATTATATTTAACACGGTAAATGTCTACGCGGACGGAGCCACGGGCAAGAAGCTAAGCACCAATTTAGGATATGTTCGGGACCCAATAAATGAAACAGTTTCGATATGGTAAACTATTATATTTAATACGGTAAGAGTAACAAGATAGGTACCCCGACACACTGAGTGAGTGTGTGTACCCCTACTATCTTTATGTAGAACTTTGACGTTCAAAAAAATCTAGCTTTCAGCCTAATTTAAATTACTTTTGATTTTGATTTCTACAGGATTTATTTAAAGTGCCTACTCTCTGGAAATACCACTTAGACTTATTATTACACTTTTTACGCGGGCGAAGCCGCGGGCGGAAGCTAGTTTATTAATAAATTGAAGCGATTTCTCGAATCAAAGTCTTACTACACAGTAAAGGAGTTCTTAGATGATAAATCGATTTCAAAATAATTTCTTTTTCTCTCTCTTTTACACCAAACATTTTGTAGAAAAATAGAAAACCCAATATAAACACAAAAAAAAAATTAAAAATAATCTATGAATAAGAAGAATAATTTAATACTAATATAAGAATAAGAAAAATAATTTAATAATAATATAAGAACTTCATAATAATTACTTACAATTAATAGCAATTTAATATATCTATACACGCAAACCTTATATATATACTACTAATATTATAAATGCGAAAGTTTGTATGTTTGTTTGTATGTTTGTATGTTTGGCTGAAGGTATCGCAAAAACGGCTGAAGGGATTTAAATGAAATTTTGCTCACAGGTAGTTCATAGCCTGGATTAACACATAGGCTACTTTTTATCCCGGTAAATGACAAGACTTAGCGAAGGCTGAGGTGGAAGTAGAAATCCAAAGTCAGGCTGAACGAGCGGTTTACGCTCACAAAGTACCAGGAGACCAGAAAGATGAAAAGTATTTCCGGGGCTGGAATCATGAGCGGTAAAGTCTCGCAAAGTACCAGGGGACCAGAATCATGAAGAGGTACTTTAAATTACGAGGAGACCAGAAACACAAGAGTCGCAAAGTACCAGGACATCAGAATCACAAAACATATTCCGAGGCTGGTATTAGGAGAGGTAGAGATTTACAAATTACCAGGAGACCAGAAAAATTAGAAGTATTTCCAGGGTTGAAATCATGACCGGTAAAGACTCACAAAGTACCAGGAGACCAGAATCATGAATACGTATTTTCGGGGCTACAATCCTAAGCTGTATAGATTCACACACCCCACCAGGAGCCCAGAATCAAGAAGAAGTGTTTTCGGGGCTTGAATCCTGAGCGGTATAGATTCACAACCTACCAGGAGATCGGAATCACAAAATATATTCTGAGGCTAAAAGAAGTCTTTTTTTTTAAATTGATTTTTTAAATCAAACTACCAGTTCACAACCTACTAGGAGATCAGAATCACAAAACATATTCCGAGGTTGGTATTAGGAGAGGTAGAGACTTACAAATTACCAGGAGACCAGAAACATGAGGAGAAGTATTTCGAGGACTGAAATCATGAGCGATAAAGACTCACAAACTACCAGGAGACCAGAAACACAAAAAGCATTCCGGGGCAGGAAACGTAAGAGGTAGAGAAAGATTCACAAATTACCAGGAGAACAGAAACGTAAAGAAGTAAAATTTCCAAGCGGTATAGATTCACGCACTACCAGGAGATCAGATTCACAATAAGTATTCCGAGGCTGAGATCATGAGAGGTAACATCTTGAATAAGTATTTTCGGGGCTGGAATCCTGAGCGGTATACATTTCCAGGCGTATAGGCGTGACTACCAGGAAACAGAATCATGAAGAAGAGAAATTTCAGACCTGCACGCGGATGAAACCAGCTTTCAGCCTAATTTAAATAACTTTTGATTTTGATTTCTACAGGGTTTATTTTACGTGCTACTCTATGGAAATACCACTCAAACTTATAATTACACTTTTTACGCGGGCGAAGCCGCGGGCGGAAGCTAGTATATACATAATATTATACATACACCCAATAAACCACAACTAATAATTTATTTATTTATTTACACTTCATGCAACTAAAGTACAAAGGCGGACTTAATGCCTTAGGCATTCTCTACCAGTCAACCAAGGGTGGTGGAGAGATAATATGGCAGGTGCATAAAAAAAAAAAACAAACAAAGCAACACCAAGTAGAAATATTAAAAAAAACGTGAACGAAAATATATATATTAATAATAAACATACATATATATTTAATATAATAAACCAATAAATATATATATAAAGTAATAAATAAGGTTTTTGAGACGACTCTACTCCTTGTGTAGAAAATAATTCCGCAACTTCCGCTTAAATGCATACTGACTGGTGGCCGTCCTGATATCGAGAGGAAGCGCATTCCACAAAAGGATGGGCTGAATATGAAAGGAAGAATGAACAAAATCAGAAGTATGAGCAGGGCAAAGCAGTAGAAGTTCATTAGAAGAACGCAGATTCCTGGCGTGTGAAGAACACAGATATTGAAAGTGAGATATAAGATAAGAAGGAGGAGTGGGAGAGTTCAGTAGAGAGAAAAGTGTGGTCAGAGCCCGCAAACTTCTTCTCTGACGAATGGGCATCCATTTGAGCTCGGACCTGTGTTTCGAGACAAGGTCATATTTCCTCAAATTAAATACGAACCGGATGCAGTTGTTGAGGAGCCTATACAGCTTATCCAGTAACACCGCGTTCAGGTCAAAGTAGCACACGTCACCATAGTCGATTATAGGGAAGATTAAAGTCTGCACAAGCATAGTCTTCGTCTTCGCGGGCAAAAAGTCCCTCAGACGGTACAGACACCGCAAAGTTCCGTTGACTCTTTGACTGACACTTGAAACCTGACTTTGCCAGCCAAGCGTCGAGTCAAGATGCAAACCGAGATCTTTTACGCTAGGGCTGATGGGGATAACGGCACCATTGAAAATAATAGGAGGAAGAGAGCTAACCACCACTCTACCCATCATGCGCGAGCTTCCAATAACTATGGCCTGACATTTTGAGGGGTTTACAGACACCTCAAATCTACCAGACCAATCACGAAATAATAATTTATATTGCTTAATTGAATAACTACTTAGCCCTCTCCTCTCTTCTACTTTGCTGTGCCCGACAGGGTCCATATTGATATTTTATTATGTTATACCACCTATTTAACACATATGGAATGCAATAAAGTATTGAGTATTGAGTATTGACTAAAACCCACCCCACTGCAGACTTTACGTGAGTACGTTATCAGACGCAGGGTTTTCATTAAACATGAAACAGTGTTCATTTTTGGGTACTGAAATAGAGTATCTTGGTCGAGAAATCAGTAACGGCAAAGTACGACCTTCTAAATCTAAAATTACCGCATTGGTCATTGTTCAAAGTGTCCGTCAAGTCCGACAATTTCTAGTATTAGCGGGGTACTTGTATGTATGTATGTATGTCGGGCTGGTTTCCGCAACTCCACGCCCAAGGCGCGTATTTTGCGTACAGGTGGGACTGCATTGTCATTCGATCCACCCCAGCTCCTCGAGGAAGGCCAGCAGCACCCTGGTGTTACTGACCATCTCGCTTAGGTTACCTGGATGTCCGAAGTGTTTTGCCCTGTATGCAGCGACTACTGGGCAGCTTAGCAGCAGATGAGCCGCTGTCTCGTCCTCCTCCATGCAGGCTCTGAAGAGTGGACTGTCTGTGACTCCTATGACAGAGAGATGCTTATTTAAAGACCCATGGCCAGTTGTAACGGCCGTGACTTTCCGCAACTGAAGTTTGGTCAGTCGTAAGGCTTGCTTTGTGAAGCGGTCATTAATGGACGGGAGCGCCTCCTTGGCCTGCCTACACTCCCTATGATCAGCCCATAGCTTGTTGTGTTGATCTCTGGTGCATTTCCTTGCCAGATTGCGTAAGTATCCAAAGGGGAGAGGCACAATGGGTTCAGGTCCCATCGCTGCCATGCTCGACCCCCTTCTGGCGAGTTCGTCCGCTGAATCGTTGCCACGGGAATCGCTGTGTCCTTTAATCCATTGAATGGTTACTTTGTTGTGTTTACCTACCTGATTTAAGCGTTGGTGACACTCGTATATCAGCCCAGAGTTAACTGTTTGGCTGCTTAGCGCTTGCAGGACTGCCATGCTGTCCGAGAGTATACGTACCGAGTGGTTCTTAACATCCCTAGCTAGGATGGCTGAGGCTGCCAGGGTAATTCCCAAGCACTCTGCTTGGAAGACTGTATTATGGACCCCCAGTGGTTTGGCCATATGGATGTTAAGGTCCTCCGAGAAGATCCCCGCACCCGTGCCAGTACCTGTTTTGGATCCATAAGTGAAGATCCGCAGTTCTGGGGGGACAGCCCCTCACAGCGGTGGTCCTCATGCAGTTGGATTTTGTATTTTTTGTCAAAGACAAATTGTTTGGGTATCCGGTCGTTGATTGCTCTAGTTATTGGGAGATCGTTGTTTAGTCCCATGAGCAGAGCGGTGTGTTGAGTTTCTCTCTTACCCCAGAGATCCAGTGTTTTAAGGCGTACCGCGGCCATCGTCGCCTCCTGCTGAATAAACAGATGAAGCGGCGGGAGGCCCAGCATGGCTTCAAGCGCTGCCGTTGGAGTGGTCCTCATGCAGCATGTGGTTGCCATGCAGGCCAGCCTTTGCATGTGTTGTAGTTTGTTTACGGCTGTGACTAGCTTGGTGCGGGGCCACCACACCACGGCACTATAGGTGATCATGGGCCGAATTACTGCGCTATACAGCCAGAGTATAATTTTGGGAGATAGGCCCCACCTCTTACCTATCATTTTCCTACATTGCCAAAAGGTGATGCAGGCCCTGCTTAGTTTGTTGTCTAGATGAACACTCCAGTTTAACTTACTGTCTAATGTGACCCCTAGGTATTTGACTTCGTCAGATAACTGGAGTTCTGTATTGAATAGCTTAGGCAGGCTAAAGCGGCCCAGCGCTCGTTTTAGGGTGAACATGACTAACTCAGTTTTGATGGGGTTTACTGACAAATCATACTCCCTGCACCATCGTGCCACGATGCGTAGCGCTTGTTGAGTGAGGTTGCAGACCGTTCCAGTCACCTTCCCAGGTACGAGGATTGCGAGGTCGTCTGCATAACCTATTGTATAGTAACAATTCGCGTTGAGTTTGGTAATCAGGTCATTGATTACCAGATTCCATAAAAGGGGAGAGATAGCTCCACCTTGTGGGCAGCCCCCGGGCTATCATGGTCAGCTGTTGTTCTTCCTCAAGGCGAATAACGCGTTTGCTTAGCATGTTGGTAATCCAGTCAATTAATACCTGTTCCACACCATGCCTTGTGAGGGCGGCACCAATACTGGAGAAGTTTGTCTTGTCGAAGGCTCCTTCGATGTCTATGAACGTGCCCAGGCAGGTACCTTTCTGGTGAATCGCCTCTTCTATCTGGCTTACCACCATGTGAAGAGCAGACTCTGTCGACTTACCCGAGCTGTATGCGTGTTGGTTACCGTGTAGTGGTACTGCTTTTAAGGCGCCATCTCGCATCTCCCTTTCGCATAGTCTTTCCATCGTCTTCAACAAGAAGGAGGTTAGACTTATGGGTCGGTAGGATTTGGCGTTTGTATAATCACTCTTACCTGGTTTAGGAATGAATATTACTTTCACTTCCCTCTATCCTTTTGGAACGTATCTACAGACCAGGCACGCTCTCATTATAGGCACCAGCCTTGCTGACAATGGGACTCCACCCCACTGCAGTAGGGCAGGAAACACCCCATCGGGCCCAGGTGCCTTAAAAGGTTGGAAGCTTTGGATGGCCCATTGAACTTTTTCCAGTGTAATCATCCTGTGTGCGTAGAGCCAATCATCATCCGATGGTGTTTGTGTATTGTCTTGCCAGTCGGTTACCTGTGCGAAGACGCTCCCTGGGAAGTGAATTTTAACTAGAAGGCGTCTCGTTTCTTCAGGCGACGTGGTGAGCGTGTTGTCAGGTTTACGGAGTGTGGCGGGCCCAGGAGTACCCTGTTGCGCCAGTATTTTCCTTACCCTGTTTGCTTGTTGACAGGACTCAATACTGCCACAGAATTTCCACCATCCCGCAGTACGCCTGGTCCTGATGCATTTTTTGTAGCTGGATTTGGCCGCATGATAAGCATCCCAGTCCTCATCCGCGCATGTGTTCATGGCTCTGTGTAGAGCCTTTCTTACCTTACCGCGTTTGCGTTCCAGATCCGCGCCCCATCAGGGTTGTTTTCCCGGTGTAACGCGCGGGGTAGTTTCTGGGCAGGCAGTATGGTAGCTGCTTATCAGTGACTCAGTGAGCTTGCCTACGTGTGCGTCGATTCGCGTCGTATCCTCCAGACTCATTGAATCGCACGGTGGTTCCAGCTTGGAACTTAGGCTGCGTTTGTATACGTCTCTGTCCGTGTTGCGCGGATTACGTCGTGGAGGTTTAGGCGGTACACAAACCTGAACGTCAAAGCGGATCCACCTATGATCTGAGCAGGAGGCCTCCTTGGAAACCTGCCACCCAGTTGCGAGTCCCGCTGCGCCTTCTTTTGCCAGAGTAAGGTCTATGATTGTACGGCTGCGTCTGGTTACGAATGTCGGTTCGGAGCCTGTGTTTAGTAGGGATAAGTTAGTTGTGAACAAGTAGTCCACTAGCGCCTTACCTCTTGCGTTGTGCGAATCCATACCCCACAAAGGGTGATGTGCGTTTGCGTCAGCCCCTATCATCACCTCAACTCCGCTACTCTCGCAGTGAGTAACGAGGCGGACCAGGTCGTGAGGGGGCAGTTCCTCCTCCTCAGGCATATACACTGAGGCGAAAACAATTACCATCTCCTCATCGCCGCGCTGCATCGTCAGCCTTGCTGCAGAGACATCTCTGCAACAGAAGTCATTTAAGAGCTGTGCTTTAAGGTTACCTGTGACATATATACACGATCTAGGGGGATCGTGGTCCATAGTAACAAGGAGCTTCCCACCAAGATTGTAGAGTCCTCGTATCTGGCCACCCCTAATCCACGGCTCCTGGATCAGGGCTATGGCCGTATGTTGCACCTCCAGCCACTTGCGCAGTTGAGCCGTCGCGGTCTGACTGTGGTGGAGGTTTGCCTGCACGACTATACTGGCCAACGAAGGGGACGCCATCACAGGCAGGATCCTCCTCGTCACCCTCCAGTCGCAGCCCGGCAAACAAGTCGCCTTCGTCGAACCCGTCCTCTCCCGGGCCGGAAGCCGGGGACAACACACAGTCGTCGAGCTCCCCGCCCGACAGAGGGACGGCACCCACAGCGTCGTCAGGGGCAGCCGACTCCACCACTGCAGCGGGGTCAGCCACCGTTGTTTCCGGGTTGTTTGTAGGGGGAGTTGTCTCCCCTGCTTCCACTATTTGGTTCGTGGCCCGATCCCAATTACGGGGGACATCTATAAACCTACCCTTGGGACCCTGGAACTTGATGTACACAGACCCCAGACTAAGCTCGTAATGAGGTTATTAAATGTTTGACGAGTGAGCCTATTCTCGCTGTCTTTGATCCTGATTTAGAGACAGAGGTCCATACTGATGCTAGTAGTCCAGAATATGGCGCAGTATTGCTCCAGATAGGTATGGATAGTCGTAAATCAGAAGGTGCATATTGTAGTTAGGTCACACATGGGGCAGAGGTACGATACCATTCCTATGAGCTAGAAACTTTTGCGGTAGTCAAAGCTTTACGTCATTTTCGGCATTACCTTATAGGCATAGAAGTCAAGGTAATTACGGATTGTAACCCGTTAAAGCCTACGCAAAATAAAAAGGACCTACTACCTCGTGTAGCGAGGTGGTGGGTGTACCTACAAGATTTCACGTTTACAATTGTGTATAGAAAAGATGTTTTACTGCCACATGCGGATTATCTTAGTCGTAACCCCATCCGCGTTGTCCTTAACATAGATAGGCCTCGAAACTGGGCTCAAGTTGCACAATCAGGTGATGAGGAATCGCAAAAATAATTAGACAGAAGAAGGACAGTTAGATGCTAGTCATTACGTTAAAAACAATGAGATTCTTTATTATCGATATTCGCCAGTAGGTGAGCAGTCACAGTTACCACAGTATAAATATGGACAGTAGGGAAACTAAGCCTATTTGTTGAGATAATTATCTACGCTCGCACGCAAGTTAGGGTTGTCACTCATAATGTTTAGAAAAAAAAAAAAATTTTTTTTGGATCGATTTTCTATAACGCGGCTTGCGGTAGTTGACTGGGAGAAATAGTCACGCATAAATGCGTTAGTGCATGTTATTCTATGCCACTTTCTGTTCCACGCACGTAAGAAGTTATACTTCTTTGGCGTAACAAGATAAAAAACCAAACTGTCACAAAGTTTACAAAAGGAAAACAATCATTCTTTATGAACCACAGACCATAGCTAACTTCAGGGTGTCGGTTCTAGCTAACTTCAACCTGTGAATTTTGTGTGACAGTGATGCGCGCGCATCTTAAAATTTCATTCTCATAATTTTTTCATAACGCGCATATAGAAGTATAACTTCAATAAATTCACATTTTAAGAAAAACAATGATCCACCATCGTGGATTCTAAAATGAATGTTAGATTAGCTATCGGCATCCCCAAAAACCTATTACACGATACCCATGTCGAATGTTTGAGATAAAGTGGCATCCGCTATCTTTGATTTTAAAATGACTGTCAGATTTGCAACAGGCACCCCCGACAACCCCCCAAACCCTTATCAAATGTATTAGAAAAAACAATCATTCTTCATGAACCACAGACCATAGCTAACTTCAGGGTGGATCGGTTCTAGCTAACTTCAACCTGTGAATTTTGTGTGACAGTGTTGCGCGCGCATCTTAAAATTTCACTCTTATCATTTTCTCATAACGCGCCTAAAGAAGTATAACTTCAAAAATTGAAAATTTTCGCAGCCGCCTTCTTGGATTTACATTTTGACATCACTCATTCTCAAAAACTATGAAAACAATACCAGTGACGAGAATTTGAAAATTTTTGCAGTCGCCATCTTGGACTTACAAACATATTTACGAAATTCCTATGATCACACGGACTGTAATTCGATATCCATTTTATAAAGATCTTCACAGGATTGTTTCTTTATTCTTAGTTTAACACACTTATACGTAATTTATAAAATACTAACAATAAAATCATTCTTACCTTTCAAGATCAGCACGGAGTTTAAAAAACGAAAGCCCCGAATTTGAAGAAGCCGAGTTCATACAACCGTACACTGTGCAATACGCTCGTGGCATTTTTAAACGGTCCATGGCTCAGGAAATAAACGTAACACGACCACTCGTCTCGACACGGCAGCCGCAACTGCGAGCACCGCGACTATCGCTTAGGGCTAGCGTAGATGCGCGCGTCTGTGTGAGTGTGCCGTTTCGACCATTTCTTCGTAGTTTCCCTACTGTCCATATTTATATTGTGCAGTTACTTTGCTTTATACCGAAAGGTCACAGATTAAGTTTACTTAGAATCTTTCATGATGAGAATTGTCACATAGACAAGACTATTGGATTGATCTTAAATCATTTTTGGTTTCCTGGTCTTCATGCTTTAGTAAAAAAGTACATAGGACACTGTTTAACTTGTATAGCTAATAAGCGAATGCCTCGAACACCGCTACAGCCCATTACGTTATGGACCAAGCCAAAAGTGGCTTTTCATACCCTTCGTGCCGATATCTTGGGCCCTTTACCGGAGTCGAATTGTTTTAAACACATTTTAGTATTGGTTGATGCTTTTTCTAAGTACTGTCTAACTTATCCCCTTTACAGAACCATGAATAATTAAAGAAAGCGTTTAAGAATTTGGCACTCCACACCTTATAGTTACCGATCGAGGTCGCATGTTCAAATCCACGAATTTCGTTAAATGGATTAACGATTTAGGATGCACCATACAATACATAACTCCTGAGATGCATCATGCGAATGGTCAGGTGGAGAGATATGTGCGTACTCTTCTTAACATGTTACGTGTCGAGACTAATAATAAGAAAAGTAAGTGGTCCGAAGAGTTATGGCGTTTGCAGCTTGTAGTAAACATCACAAAACAAAAGACCACTCAAGCATCTCCGTTAAACTTGTTGATCGGTATTGAAGGTACAACTTCTCTGATACAAACCTTGGTTCGTGATGTTGCTATAGACTGTTCGAATAGTGGTCGTCGATCTTTACGGGAACTCGACCGGCAGAGGGCAGCTGAACGTCTCAAGGATAATCAGAGTCGCCAAGACAAGTATGTTAACAAATTGCGTCGACCGCCGCATGTTTTTCAGAAAGATGGTCTTGCTTTTGTAATTAAGTACGCACAGTCCAAAGGAAAATTGGATTCCGGTATGCGCGGTCCTTATAAGGTGTCAAGAGTATTGGAGAATGGCCGATACGAACTGAAGCTTATTGCTGGAGCCTATGGCAAAGTGACATATGCAGCAGCGCAGTTCATGGTACCTTGGAAGGGTGATTGGACTCCAGATGAGTGTGCTGCTTTCTTTGCGTGTAAGTAGCGATTGAATGCCTGTAAGTTATAGTTGCCTTCAGCCTTTTCAATACTAGACCTTGTGTATTATGTCTAGCCTTGTGTGAATACTAGACCTTGTGTATTATGTCTAGCCTTGTGTGAATACTAGACCTTGTGTATTATGTCTAGCCTTGTGTGAATACTAGACCTTGTGTATTATGTCTAGCCTTGTGTGAATACTAGACCTTGTGTATTATTTCTAGGCTTGTGTGAATACTAGACCTTGTGTATTATGTCTAGCCTTGTGTGAATACTAGACCTTGTGTATTATGTCTAGCCTAGTGTGAATACTAGACCTTGTGTATTATGTCTAGCCTTGTGTGAATACTAGACCTTGTGTATGTCTAGCCTTGTGTGAATACTAGACCTTGTGTATTATGTCTAGCCTTGTGTGAATACTAGACCTGTGTATTATGTCTAGCCTTGAGTGAATACCAGACCTTTTGAATGGTATGTCTAGTCTTGTATACACGCTAGACCTTTTGAATGGTATCTCTAGTCTTATGTGAGCCTAATAGTGACTGATTTTTTGTAATCTAGCAAGGATTATAAATAAACTTTCACTCTTTTCCTGGGGGTTGCTTTACCTTTCCTCACCTTGTTTCCTTACTAACACTAGCTGTTAGTCCTGGCTGTGTATTTAAAGTAGATGTACATTTCAGGTGCAGACCAATCAGATGAGACCATGCCCTTAATAGATGGTGAAACTACGTCCGAGGTTCAAAGCACTTCAGTCTGCGACGATGAGGAAGCTGGACTGTGTAAACCTGCCGAGGACGTCAGGATGTCAGGAGAGGCCGTATAAGGAAACATCAACAGTGTGACGTTAGCCGAACTGTCAAAATCAACTGACAGATCCAACATCTCATCGTCCGACACTCACGCTACTCACTTTTTGCTCGGGACAGGTCCACGGACGGGCGCATCTCATACGTATCGTATAACATTAATATTCTTTAGTAGATACGTGTGCAAGAAAACCAAAATCAATAATCTTTTTTAAATTTATTATTTCTTTATAGAAAATTGTTTTATTTGCTTTTAATATATTTATATATGTTCGGGCACAACTCCGTCATATATTGAAAGGGTTTGTTCCAAAATGGTCCCATTTAAATATAGATCTGATGATGGGTTTCGGAGAAAGACAACGGAACTCTTCAAAAATGGACAGAAAATCAACCGCGATTGCTGCGATCGTACATCTATGAATTGTTAACACAGTTTAATGGGAAACCACAACTAAAAAGTGAATAAATTAATAGTAAAAAAATGATTTTTAAAACAAGCTTTTATCAGGGACAATGAACTAAAAAGTTGGAAATAAATTCTAGTACCTAAGTATTTGGCGTGTAGGTACTGTAGAAACCCAGGCTCCAGTATGGCCTGCAGGGATTCCTTGGACGTTCTTCGAAGTCCCGGGGACGTCGCGTAGCTTGGCGACTCGTTGACTTGGCGCGAGAGGACTATGTCGAAGGGATATGTCTACGGGCGAATAAGGGAAACTGCTGAGGGCGACTTCAATTATCTATATTGAATTAAAAGGAAAACACGTATGCCCACTTGATCTGGCTCAACTTCTAACTAACTCTAACTGACACATACGTCAAGCCTACACTTCTTAATATTCCAACGGCTTTCCAATAAATCTAGAATGTCCTAGTCAACCAGTTAAAGCCGGTGCACACCCGCTAATATAAGGCTGTGTCTACAATCGTCACAGTACTTACCTATATTCTTAAAAGCTTGAGGCACAGAAGTAAAGTAAGTATAGTGCCTCAAGCTTTTAAGAATATAGGTAAGTACCTACACGCCAAATACTTACTAGAATTTATTTCCAACTTTTTAGCTCATTGTCCCTAATAAAAGCTTGTTTTTAAAAACAATATTTTACCATCAATTTATTATTAACTTTTTAGAAGGTAAGTATTTTAGAGTAGGCGTGATGTTTTAAAATATTCTACGGATATTATGATCTGATGTAAAGTGCTCCTCCAGACGAATCAATCGAGCCCAAACTCGGTGGGGTTATGTTGTTTTATCACAGAGATGCCGTGGCCACCTTCCAGCTTCATAATCAGACCCTAGATATCGTCCAGGTGTAAAGTGCTCGTCAAGACGAATCAATCGACCCCAAACTCAGTGGGGTTATGTTGTTTTATCACAGATATGCCGTGGCCACCTCCCAGCTTCATCATCAGACCCTGGATATCATCTAAGCGTTAAGTGCTCTTCAAGACAATCTAGCACAGACTCGATTGGTTTATCTGGTTTAGTTTAGAAGTTCCTACAGTCATCTTCCGTCTCCATCATCAGACCAGCTCCATGGTACCATATTATTGTATTGTCACTAAAGATACATAGATACACCAAATTTGAGTTCAATCGGACATCGGGCAGTGGGTCTACTTTGAGTTGCAAGATTCCATCCTAACAAACATAGTTATTTACTTATCTATACATACATACATATCAAGTTAAATTAAAGCTTGTAAAAATAAAAACTGTATTACAAAAAAATAGTAGACACAAAACCAGAAACACCGACTTCTGAAATTAAAGTTATTTTGCACTTTTTTGGAAGTCGGTTTAATTTTTTGTAAAAAAGTTTTTATTTAGCTATATAAAACACTTGACTCTAACAAAAAAATGCATTATTTGTAAAACGGATCACTGAACCGAAAAATAGTCTTCTTAACACCTACCAGTCTAGTGGTCACACGGTGATCGAAATTCGACCATAATTAATTTAAAAGATTTTTTGTCCAAAACCAGGTGGATCGCTCTGGTCATCGTGGCGTTCCTGCGGACTTTTTTTTGGATGACCATGGCATTCCGGACGTGTGAGTGGACAAGACATGACATGAAATGACTGTGAACAATAACAAAAGAATATAGGTACGAGTATACAAATAAAAGTCAAAGCGTGGTAGTGTGTGTAATGATTTGTTTTATTAATTTATGTGATTTCTAAAATGCATATTATATATATTAGTTTCTTGCACTCCTTGTCCATACATACCTCGTAATTTTCGTAAAAAGGGGTCGAATTTTTTTGTTATTGTTATCACGTGTTATATATAGATACCCATACAAAATTACAGCTATCTAATACTAACAGTCTCTAAGCTAAGCCACGGATGGACAGACGGACATGTCGAAACAATAAGGGTTCCTTGTTAGGACTACATAACCCTAAAAAGAAGATCAAAACTTATTTCGATTGGTACAACTTATAGTATAACTACTAACCAATCAATAAAGGTAATAATATTTAAGCTCAGACTGAATTGATTGATTGACGGTAAGATTATCAAGATAACAAAGAGTCAGACAGGATATGATCCCACACTAGAAGTTTCCTCTCAGCCGCATACAAAACCCAACAACCAATTAAACGCCGTGCTTCTTAAACAAGTAATAACAACAATTAAAGAAATAATCCCGCGTGTATTGATATTATCTCAAATCGATCTGTCCATCAAACACACTACACCACAGCATCCAAGATGGCGGCCACTTAATTCATTCGTTTTATTTGTTTCAAACGAACGATTAGAAGCGGCGGCCATTCATTAGCGAGGCACATCAATCATTATCGTGACGATGCTCGCCGGCACTGAGGCAAGCACACAAGTAACATTCGATGAAGTGGATCACTTGCCGCCAAGCAAAGTGATGATGATGATGATGAAGTAGGCCAGCTTGCTGGGACGACTCTTCTCCAAAACTTAGACAAAGCGACATTCTATCTGCAATAACGATGGTAGCAGAGTCAAACATGATGGATTCACAAAATATAACAAAAAATGATTGTCAGTTGTATCGAACTTATTCTTTACAAGGAACTTACATCGCGACGTTCTTATGGGTGTTTTGTGTGTCTACATCTTAGTGTTGTTAAGAGCACATCATCTGATGAGGACTGTGCATCAATTAATGTTACCTCACGAGGTCCACTAGCGTACTATAATAAAGCTCGCTCATTACTGCTAGTGCAGGAAAACAGTATGTTTACGATCGGCTTTATAGTATCGAACACTATTACGTGATGATTGACGCTTTACACTATTATCGATATTGAGTTATAGTCATTAGTAGTTGTCGGCAGCTCGCTCCGCTGTAAAATTAGAGTAAATCTCAGTTATAACCCTTTTCCGTACATTTTATTATATTGTCAGAGCTCCAGAATATAAAACCAAAGAGTATATGGACAGACAGACTGATCATAAAGAGTACTTGCGTTTAAAAAACTACTTTATGGAATGTCATGTTTTCTCTGCCCACTCTAACAGTTTAGTACAAGCGTGTATTGTGTGGTATGTAAGCGTAATCCTCCTCGTACATGAGGTGGTGGTGTCAGCGCAGTGTAGGGTTTCAGTGATTTGCTAAGTAACGAGCGTTGAAGGTAATAACTTTCGTCTACAATACGGTCGCGTGCGGGACGTGGTGCGCCTCCGCGGAGGATTAGTTTCTGGGAACATGATCCCTGTCTGGAGGTCTACACGGCGGGCGTTAAGCGAAAAGAGGGTGCAAAAATACCACACGAAACTGGAATGGACATTGAGAAGTTCATGGCATTGCATAGAACAATTTTAACGTAATAGTCTAGTCCAAAGCCGGCAGAAAAGACAAAACGACGGCAAAACAACGCAGCACCCATCCTTAATACATAGACAAGAGGGCTCTGAAAATATTTCAAAGGAATTTTTTTGAATGAATCTTTAAGGAATTAGAGATGAATAACCATCACTGCTGATTAATAGGCGATGAATTCTAAGATATTATTACTTTTATGATTAGTAACTATGTAAAAGTTCCTAATTGCTCTAAGTACCTCACCTTCTGCACCTTTTGTGTCAATAATTGATGCGCCAACGCAGCCGCGTGGGCGCGTGGGCGTTTGTTTGTGGTCCCCTCCCTCCTTCCACCCCGCTGCTGGCCAAGTGACAGGCGACAAGCATGACAAGTGACGCGCATTTGTTACGACAGTGACGTCAATGGCACAACATCAATAGACAGGATCAGTGGGGAGTGGGGAGGGCGGCTGAATGGAAGAGCGCTTGTCTCAGAATAAAGCAAGAGATATTAGAGTTGTTTGTATTGTCGTTACTCGTGTGAGCTGAGGGATTTAAACGAGTTGTTCATTAAATTAATAGCTCTGCGCTCTTTCTCTTCTTTATTATTTTATGAGGCTTTAAAGATTTCTTTTTTTATATAGTTCTTTGCGGTTAAACTGTAACGGTGTGGCTAAGCTTTCATTAAAGCACAGAGAGTGATAGATTTATGTTTTATTGCCGACTGCTGTTTAGGTACTTTAATACATAACTGCCAGTACGAAAGGAACATATCCCAATAAAAACAAAGAGGAACACTTTTGTGAACATAAAGCTGAAGTCACAATAATGTTATTATTGTTTACCTAGTTTATAGTCTGTATAGTTTTGTTGGTGGGCCAATGTTCCTCTTACAGTCACATCATTAATTTACCACGTATCGGGCATCCCACTGTCTGGTGTTCTTCTGCGCCGCAGCGTAGCAGCGCACGCGCCTGCCTGCACCGGCTACACTCTGTTGATAGCGCGGCTGCAGCGGTTAAGACTGACTCGCACTTACAAGCGATGAGCGGTGAAGAATATATATGTACGAGTTCAAAGTTCAAGCTATCTTTTGCCAAAGTGCTTACAAAAGCATACATTGTAGATGCAAGGAAATATATTGCTTTTAATAGAAAAGTTATTTAACCTTCAGAAAGTTTACGTTTTGTTGATCTATTGGTACTGTTCATAAGGAAATACATTGTGTTTTAATAACCACTCCTCGTGACCTGTTTTCAGACTACAGAATAATTCGTTGTCTGTTTACTGGATTTTCTTTTTATTTATTTCAAATGCGACATACTGCGTACAAATTTATGCTGTCCTTTAGAAGGTTTCGTGTTAGCTATCGGCGTCATCTACGCGGGCGCATGCAGCGGCGCGATGTCGACCCGGACTCGAACCCTGAACAAAGCGTGGAATATATTGCGCTATCCACTTATGTAACATCAAGATTACCCGGCTTCGGTTACTATGTGCATAACTGAGCATACTCGCAGCATACATGAATATGACACATTCTTACACAGGTGAGTGTACCCCTGTGAGGAGCACCCAGCGACGACTCCGCCAGCTAAGATAACTAGGTACTTGTGATTACATTACCGATATATCACCACAATAAATTGAGCCTGAAATGGTTGGCATCTGATCTCCGGTTCGTGAATATTGACATAAAACCATGAGCTGTTTGTTTTTATTGGCGTTTGTATAAATACGTTGTGTTTGTCTCCCGAGCGAGCCATTGGCGGATGTAGATCAAGTCAAATATTAGCTTTGGATCCAACACATCGCGATTGGGATACTCGCTGTTCGATAGCGGAAAACTATCGTCAACACGAATCTCGATGAAACTCGAGAGGTGACAAACTATGGATCGTCACGTAAGCACATACTTCAGATTTAGCGTGATTTTGCCTTTCATTCAATGAAAATATTGGTGTAAATAAATGTAGGTAGGTAGCTATATATATAACTGCCTACCAAGTGACTGGCAGATCTCTTTTAGAATGTACCTAAATGAAAGAGTTCGAAGTCTTCGGTAAGGCGGCGAGCTCTACCGGATTGCCGCCTTTTGGAGGCAAAAACCCTCGTGCACATGTAGGAGTAGCGTGTAGAGGTGCAACGCCGGAGCGTAACAACGATGCTGCGAGAAATCGCGGCACGGCGGACAGAGTTCCGGCGGGCTATCATGGCGGAATGGAGAGAGCGAATGTCGCAACTCAGCGTTGGGCACGCTACAATTGCGGCGATAGTCCCCTCTTCGAGGAGTGGCTGGGCAGGCGCCACGGTGTCCTCACCTTCCGCCTGACGCAGGTCCTCATCGGACATGGTTGTTTCGGGAGGATCCTGTTCTGGATTAGGCTGGAGGATACGCCCGGGTGTCACCTTTGTGTGGATCAGAGGACACGGTGGAGCATACTTTGGAGGTCTACCCAGCTTACGCAGAGCACCACCGTGTCCTCGTGAAGGCGTTCGGCGGTGGCGACCTCTCGCGTCCGGCACTGGTCCAGGCCATCGTACTGAGCGAGAGGCTGTGGGTAAGCTGTCAGCTCTTTCGCCAAAGCAGTAATACTAGCGAAGGAGGAGCCCTCACATCCCAAGCCGCTGCAGGAGACGCTCTGAGCGTCGGGAATCGCAAGCCGATTCCCGACAACGGTAGGCGCGGGCTTGCTCGCCTGGGGTTCCCAAACATACTGTTAAAAACACTATTATACTTTTTTCGCTCGTTATTACTTTTTACTGTTCTATTAAGAAAAATATACAAAATACTGTTTTCATGACCGCTGATGAAGCTTATGAATATTTTAAAAATGTTAATGAATTGTTAAATTGGTCAAGATGCTCCAAAAAATATGTTTTTAAAACGTCAAAAAAATAAAATACTGTTTACTTTTCTAAAGTGCTGTTAATTTTATTTTTCTGGCCTTATTATACTTTATTTCTCGTACAAAAATTGGGCACTCTAAGCTCGCAGTCCGATAAGGAGCAGGCCCGGGTCGACGACGGCGCGTTGTGTTCCACGCGCGCGTCAAGAGATGTCAGCACTCGCTTACGGCGCCCGCTGGGGCCAATGGCGCGGGAGCGAACCAAAGAGTCACAGCGCACTGGCACAAGCAACTGAAGGAACACGTGTGGGTTTTAGTCAGTAAGAGTCTGACACGCCCTCCCGCTCCACCCAGAGCGGGCGAAGTTATTTGATGATTTCCCACCCAATAAAAAGTAAAAAAGCTGTATTGATTTTATTACAGTTTTAATAATACTATTCTAATTTCGTTAACTGTATCATTATGATTGTGATACAATACTAATTACGCATTATTTTATATTGTAGTGAATGGTTTTATTACACTATGTTACCTCTGGCCACAGTTGTAAAGCAAATAGCGAACAGTTAATATCTGGCATTTTGCAGCATTTTCATAAAACAAGTGGGATTTGAATACAATGTCAACATTATTGTGCATCCATAATGCATACGCCTGCGCACCACGCACCCCGCGCCGCCGATAGCGACTGATAGCGCTTATAATGCGTAAACCGCGCGCCCGCTCCCACCACGTAGCCACCACGCGGCCGCCACGCAGCCGCCGATACCCCGCCACTGATACCCACGTAGTTAACATACACAATGCGACGAGTCTCTTTTCTTTTTTGATGCGTCTAGTTATTGTTTGTGGACCACATCCTATCAATAGAATAAATATTAAAATACTTTGGAAACTGGATCCTTTCGAATAATCAAATAATTGCTAAGCATTACCTACAGTAAAAACTATTCCGACTCGTCGTGATGGACAGGCAAGGATCATGCAATCTTGTGCAATAAATATTTCTCAGCGGTCCGCAGCAATATTATCATCCGGTTCGATATTATCAAAAAAACGTAAGCAGCGCAATCCTCATCGGAGCAGTTCTTGTGCACACAAACAACTTGAAATATATCCCATAAAAATGTATCAAGGAACTGCGACCATTTCATAATATGACATTATGTGGGACAAAAAGTGTCGAGGACGTCCCGTCCCACCCCGCCCCGGCCCGCGCCGCCTCGCGCCGCTCCGGCCCGGGGTGCGCAGGCGCAGGCCGTTATATGTCGCATTGAGATCAACTGTCGCATACCCGTGTAAGTGCTGCGTTGTTGTAACATGCCAGTTTATTGAACAGATCACAACCAACTGCTAGCTATGTGTCAAATGACGGACAATACGAACTCCTGCGCGCGGGTCTGCTCGTTGCAATAACAGTTTTATCTTATGTTTACCAACGTGGTGAACCTACTTAGAACAGACCTTTCAGAAACTGTTTTGTCTAAAACAATATTTGTGATTTAAAATGTTAGGATGCATTTCTATGCAATTGGCCTCTTTACCCTGATTTCACTTTGTATTTTCCCAAATCTCCCACGACAAATCAATAAAAAGTAACAAATATAAACACTATTTGTACAGACACGGTAACAAGCCGACAGCTGGTTCATGGTGCAAGTGGCGACAGCGCCATTGAGCGTCCGTGTGAAACCCATGGAGCTATGGACACGTCCCGCTATACATTATACATGGCCTGCGCCCGGCGAACACCATCGTCGCGACGATCGCAGATCTACGCCGATACACTTTAATATACTCGGGGAAAGCAGCAAACAAACATAAGGTGGTATAAGCTTTGAATTCGAAATAAGTCAAATGCCTATATGATTATTCTGTATTTTTTCGTTTTCAGTAAGCCAGACTTTATTTCAGCATCTTAATTTGAAGCTTTGATGGAAAATACGTTTAAAAAAAAACTTTAATAAATACAACCGACTTCCAAAATAAAAACACAAAATATTTGCAAAATAACTTTTATTTTGGAAGTCGATTGTATTTTTAGGGTTCCGTTCCCGAAGGGTTCAAAACAGAGCCCTATTGCTGTCACACACCATTCACGACTCCACCAGACTTCTCACCAGCTTGTCACACCAGTGTGATGACGAGTATGATGTGTCCGTCTGTCTGTCTGTCCGTCGTCGAAATTTTGCGCGACATCCTTGTTACACTTTTAACTTAAAATTGACGTAACAAGCCCCCACTCCTGAACTTCGCTGCGCTTTATCTTTGTCATTTTTTATTGAAGCAAAAATGTGTCCAACATTTTTTTATATTTTGACTCACAGACTAAATAGAATTATTATTTTACCCAGGAATCATCGTCAAACGTCATCCATGTATGTATATTTGTTTATGGGGCCACCTCTGACGTATGACCTACCAAACTTCATCATACGAGTACAGTTTCCTTCTATGTAACGTCCTCACAATACTTACTTTAAATATTATTAGTTACAAAACGCAGGCCATTCAAATCTGTATTCTCCACCCTCCCAGCTGTAATAATTTTATTATTTGATTAGCTCTCAAATATAAAACGAAAACCTAGATAGCAAATTGGTTGTATGCTAATCACTATAATCGGCCTGGCTGTTTTCATTTGTGGCTCAACTTCCAAGCTAACCAGATGCATCTGATTATATGATTTGTATAATTTCACGCAAAGCAGCTGCTATCTGGCGTCTACAAATTACTTTTAAACGAAAGGTTAGACCTTCGAATGCTTTATTTTTAATTAGAAAACGAATAAGATTATTAGTTTCATGAAGTAGATATGAATACAATTACAAGGTGCACTGGAATCAAAATATTAAGTTATACTAATATTTTGATTCCAGTGCACCTACATAGAGCACATTACGAGAGTCGCGAGCGCTCATACAACGCTCTAAATGTTGTAATAACATTATTATCGATAGCTGATAATGTATCGCTCTCGCCTGTCGCCAAGCGCGCCGCCTGACTGATTCAATGCTCATACATTTATACCTATTTGTCATATAAGCTATTATGATAGAAGTGACAGTGGTGTTACGAGTTAACTCGTGGGTTCCTTCAGTTCTCAGTGTCTGCCGTTGTAATGTTGAAGGTATGGTTGAAATAAAGACTTATCTTATCTTATCTTATCTCTTAGTATCAGTGTCATCTTACGTGAGCTCGAGATGTCGGTGAATATTTTTATTTACCTGCTTTACAACATTTCAAGTAATTCTTGATTAAACTGTTTATTTTAAGTTTCATACAAAAAATTACTAACTTTAATAATTACTCATCGGAGTGTTGACAACTGTTTGTATGTATCTGTCCCACGTTAGTGTCACATTCGGGAGGCTGTCGTGCGCAGCTGGAAACTTTGTTTTAAACATTCATTCACATGCATATCGCAGAGGCGCAGTTATTGAAGAATTTAATTCAATTATATCAAATTGTGCGGTTATGCTTTATGTGCTTTTTATGGCTCAGATGTGGGAATAGTGATGTCGCCTCGTCCCATGGCTCGCAGGCCGGCTGTGAGGCTGCATGGCTGCGTGGCTCAAGGCTAGTGGCTAGTGGCTACAGGCGGGACAGCGTGTGACACGGAGCGCCGCGGGGAGCCGGGCGCATGCGCGCGCATACATCTCACGCGTTAATTGAATAACGGGGCAAGTGTGTGCACTCGCATGCGACTAGGCGCAGGCGCAGGCGAGCACAGTATTACCGTTTATATTGCCACGTTCATAGTGTTGCCACAATGCGACTTCTAAACGGATATAAATATTGTATGCGGCGCAATGCAGAGTGTATAATTGAATAGCGCGCATCTGTTTAGAAGTGCTCGTAAACGTTCTTAGATTCGGTTGTTATTCATGAGATGCGCAACTAACGATGCGCACTCGCACTGTGCGCTTTATGACGCGCTTGACGAGAGCTCAGCGAGGTTCTAAATCAAAATTTTAATAGTTTTCAATCAATCGCTTGCGAGAACTTATTTAAGTGTTCCGGGTTCAGGAGACCAGGCGCTGACTGGGGTCAGGAGCCGCTGGTAACGTCTGCGATCACTTCTTGAGTCTAACGAGTATAAAGTAGACGATGCATGTAGAGGCAGCCAACTCCTGACAAACAAGTCAAGTGCACAATATGTCAAGCATCATTATAGCGAGACACACACAAGAGCCTTCTTTGTGCTTTAATAAAAACATTTGGACGGATGCTCCAGTCTCAACTTCTCCAGTGTTGATGCATGTGTCAGTGGAGCATTGTGTACAAGTTTGTTGTTACTACACACAGACAGAAGTACATCTACATGCGGTACATGAGGACTGAGGGACGTTTCAATGTTTCAATCAGACAGCGCGGGTCATTAGCGAGGCCTTGACGGCTCAAGGAGACATCGATCAGGGGTGTCAATCATACAATGTTAGGGTCATTGTTTCTGCGCCTTAAACAAGTTGTCTATTAATGCAGTTTGAGTATTTTTGCGGCCTACTCAAATGTTCTTATTTGGTATTGTTCGTCGGTTCGTTGAGCTCCTTAAAGTTCTGAGTTGAGCTTCGCGATGACTGACAAATGCTTGCACTGTCTGGACAGGTCCAATCGAATTTGTGTGTTGCTTTCTTCAAAAAGCTCATCCCAGACATAAACGTACATGGTTCTCATATGATTTAACCAGTACACATTGTATGGATTTGAACACTTTAAAAGAGACTTTGACCTATGAGTTTGTTTCGGTGTTTCTTCTCAGGGTAGTCAGCTAGGAAACATCGGCCTCATCTAGCTTAAACTGACAAAAAACATTGACGTGTAAAAGTGTTCCTTGTAACCTATTTACTGAATAAACATCATTTATCATTATCATTATCAATTGGCTGTCATAAACTATACACAATAAGTACTAAACTGGTAGCCGCATTTTCTGGCTAATGATGTAAAACTAAGTCCGGTCTAGATTTGTCTGTAACATTTACAAATAGCCTGAGCTAAGTGATGGCATTATGCGGTGCATTATCATAACAGCTTCGATAACTGTCTACATTGTAGTGACTGCCGAGCGCACCCGCGGGATTTACATAGCTACTGCGGGCTCAGACAACGACGCTCTCATGTGATGCTGAGAGGAGATAGTCAGGGAACGAGGTCGCGGTATGGCATTACTTACTGCCTATAAGACAAATCGAGTCTAGTCATAAATGTTACAAGATCTATAAAGATGATTATTGTCGCCGGTATTAAAACATAAACCTGTACACAAACGTGTTAACTTGTGTAAACAGTTAGCAACCATGTCAAGTGGCAGCCCTGGCAGGTGCTGTGCGCCCGCGCATCACAGTGGAACATCACGTGATCGCTAACGGTCGCGCGGCCAGTGGGCAGCACTTCACTCCTTGTTCAGTGCCACACAAGGCACAAGCAGCACGAGGGCCACAAGAGGCCCTTCAGCCGTCGACAGTGTGGCAACGTGTTTGCTCTAAACACGCTGTGGATGAGTGGCATCCAAAACAAATCAATTGAGCTTCGATAAAATTGTTATTATATAATCAAGCGTAAATCACTACTACGCTTGAATCTGAATGTGAAGTAACGCGCGCAGGCCGCAGGGCTGGCGACTGCAGCTAGTGTTGACTTTAGTACGCATTCATATAATGTGCGGAAGCGACCTTTGCACTGCTATGTGATTTTCAACTGACACCGTCCTGTCTGTCACGCTCAGCTTTCATTACAACTAGATTTGGCTGCAGCTTTGCCCGCGTGTAAGTCGAAAATTTAATTATTTATTATTAAACTAATACATATTTTATACAAACCAAATATACAAACTTTCACATTCATAAAATTAGTGGGATACTTAGGAGATAGGTACTTATTTAGAAGCTCCATCTTTAATACGATGAACTGCACATTCTATTACTAGGGATACCTGTCTCTATATTGTTCCAGTGGTAAATAGAGCAGAAGAAGCCATATTTTGTAATCTAGATTGGCCACTGGCCAGCCCTGCGCACAACACGCAAGCGGAGTGACTGCAGTACGCAATGAATTTGTAGCGAATAGCAAACTGAACGTAATCGTTAATAACGCGAGCTAATGTCCGACAGCTGTTGTGATTGCAGCCATTACATGCTTCATTAATACTTACTCCTTTATTAATAGAAATAGTATTATAATGTATAGTTCAGCTTGTCACTAAATTAATGCAGGTCTCGCGTCGCTGAATTGATAATTCTCTGATCAAATTGCTTTGAAAGAATAGATGCTATAATGGACACGGTCTAAAGTAAAGAAAAAATCACGCAAACCTAATCTTGAACGCATTTTTTGGCTAACAGCTACAATATGAACTACCTCTGCGTCACTTTTGCAGATATGGCCGACTCGAAGAAGTGAGAAGAACGTTATGCCGATGGCACACACTGGCTGCATATTAATTACATAACCAGCGTGTGTCATGGGCTAAATTCACGAATTTACCTAGTTCTTCTGGAATATTAGAAAACAAACTTTGCTTAAGAATAGGCTATACACATAGGTAGCAAAGCTGAAAAATATAAAGGATACCATGCTTTCGCAAATCCGTGAATGGGAAAGGAAACTACCAATTTAAAGCAACAGTGATTGTTACACATCCGGGCTTAGGCGGAACTGTTTGTAAATTATTAATCCAATAAAAAAAAAACGATTATTCAGTTCGTAATACAAAGAGAATGGTCACATATCGTAAATGATAGCAACGCCGCGGTATATACGGCAGGAAGCACTCGGCAGACGTATTAATTGAAGCGGGATTAGCTATTAGCAATAAAGTACCGCCGTCGTGCGCGGAGCCCAATCAGAGCGCGCAGCACAACCACTATTTATTATACGAACCTTTAATCACCGAGACGAAATGCAATCTGTGGCGATCAATATACTATGTATCGCAGTCAACTTAAATAGGAAGATACCATTTAGGGTATTTTAGTGAGACCGGAGATAAGCGCGTCCTGAACATCGTGGAAATGTAAATTATAGCCTAATTTAAAGTTAATAAGGCAGGTAGGAAATGAAAACTTAGATCAAGTATAGATAAAAACCAGAAAATGATAAAACAGAACGAGCCAGCAATCCGATTAGTAGTTTGTATGGTTTAGTAAGTAATGTTTCAGCAACCAAAATCAGTTCGGAAAAAAACACATTTGCAGGAATCAAAGCTAACGAGCTACCGATCGATACGCTCAATGCCTCAGTACGTAGATCACTAACAAGCCGTATCTCGACACACCAGGAAGTGAGGCAGGCTCCGCTATCTTCAAAAACATCTAAAAGGATATTCAAATGTGCTCCGACGTCGCGGTCGGCGTCGCTCGCTTTTTATATTCCCAGGCATACGTCAACCGAACCGACTTCATTAATGTTGTAAAAATCGCTGGATAACTGTGCCACTAACTACCTGACTGCATAATTTAATCGATGCAGATACAGCATACAGCATACAGCTGATACGCTGATACCGCTGAGCCAAACATTTGCATGAAGGAATAAATAATAATAAATCAGCATAGAACGCATAACTCTCGTCCACGACGTCGGTTAATTGAGGCGTTAATAGCAACCGTCATGGCACTGTTATTGCATTTATTTTATAAGATTGTTGCAGAAATACTACTGCATATAACTCATGAATAACTGCACGGATGGCACATGAAACATAAATGAACAGGGAAAAGGCTCAAACCATTTACATAAAGCTAGAAAGTCTTTTCATATAAAATATTATGGCAGCAACGCTAAGTAGACACAGTAATAGAAGATTGAACGTTTCATAAATACAACTCGTCCATGAAACGTTTGATTTTCAAATGCTGATCGTCTTGATTTCATCCTCCTTCTGGCATTAACCTAATCCTCTTTCATTCCTATATCTCTAATTGCTGTCATTTTTCTCATAAGTTACACTAGTCAGCCCATAATTTTTCACACATTCTATCTTTCGTTTCTTTGCTCTCTTATAAATACATATTTCCTTGTCGTGTGCCTTCTGTATCAGTTTGCCGAGTCCGTGTACGCACTGTAACGAATGTCCCGACGTAGCGAGTGCTGGTGCTGGTGCGCGGTACATTAGTAATATTAGTACATTTAGAGCTGAGCTGTCTACGACTACAGCTCAGCTGTTATTTACGCGTTCGCTGATTACGAATATTGTATTAGATATGAAAGCTTTTTCCATGGGTTTGCTCGACATACGCACAACTAAAATTAAATTTCTAGTTCGCTTGTGTTTAGTAAACACAGCGGGTTGCATCTACTATCGTTTGGCAGGAGTTGGGAATAAAAAGGGCTGAAGCTGGTAGGGGCTCCCCAATTATAACGGTACCACTTTTACTAAAAGGTAAGTACCTAGTTCATATTTTTCAAGAAAAGAAACACAACTGTGCAAAATACTAACAATTACTCCAGCAAGCTGAATTACAAATCGTTTACGATCCTGCAGCTGACCGGCAAAGTGCGCAGACCCATCCTTAAAAGATTTTTATCGTAAGTTTGCGGCAGGCCTTTATGGCGGCTTCCAGCCAAGCTAGCAATAACTAGTAGTACAAAGAAGCCCCGATGCCGTGCGGGGCTGTAGTTAAATAAGCGCAGGCACTAAAACTAAACATTCAATTAACGCAGCTCACTAATTCCGCGTGTGATGGTGGGATCATCAGGTTTACGGCCATCCTGTGTCGACCACGGTGGACTGATGTCCAATGAACGAATTGTGATGCCCGATGCGTATGCGCATAACATTTGCTCTGTATACGCAGGTTAATTCACTTTACATATTCAAACTAGATCTCGGATCTACCGACTTTTCATTCACAATATTTAATTTCTTGAATTTTTAGTTTCAATCTAACAAAAATCAATGATCCTGAGTGAGTGGGTATTTATGATGATTTAATATTGAGATAAGTCAAGAATCCCAATTATAAGATTGCAAGCATTTCGAAATGCATCAGTTGTTTACGTAAACATTATTTTAATGTACAAACAAATATTATACAGTTAGTGCTTCTTAAGCAGTTATGCACATTATTAGCTATTGGATGTCGGAGCTGGTGAGCTACGCGCGGGTCGCGGGTTCAGTCCCTGCGAGACATTACGGTAACTGTGAATATTATAGGTTTATACCAAAATATCAGAAATACCTCGGACGATGGTATTTGCGTATTATGTTCCTACACTAAGGCATCAGTGGTTTACGTAGTTAACTTTAATGATCAGCCGTTAAATCGTCTTTGTAATCAAAATATTTTCGTTTATAATGGTATCGCTGACATCTTTTATGATAACGAGTCCACTTTAGTTCTTTATTATTTTCAAAATACTGTGTAATTTAGAATTTAGAATAAGACCTTTGACATCAGTAAATTTTTTATCCATTCCTTGAAAACGCATATTCTTTATTCCATTCAATTTAATTGACTGCATCCCAGATAGTTCAAATCGATAGATCAAAAACAGTATGCACGATAACGAAAGAAGCGATATCAAATAAATGTATGCCTAAGTAATATGTTCCATATTCACAAAACAGTAGACTAATTCACTAACGGAATGTAAGACGCGCCCGAATGAAAGGCCGACTATAAACAAATAAAACAAAGCCGGGAATAATAACACAGATAATGTTATAAAAGTGAAAGCGCTGTTAATTGGTGGGTCCCCCCCGGGCCCCCGGGCCCCGCCGGTGTCTGGGCCCCCAGTGCATTGTTAACACTAGTGATGTGCCACAACAAACTAGTAGTAAGTCTACTTACTCATTGTTTTTATTGGTTACTAAAATAATCGATCGTTTTATTCGTAGGTGGAAACAGACCAAAGTAAATTATTTGAAGTAGTTATTGTCTAAAAGACTAATATATATGCGTGGATGACAAGTAACAAGAATGCATGGAAGTAGGCACGCTGGGACGAGCTTGGACTCATAGGACAAGCAGAATGATTATGATGAGTTGTGTTGAAAAAGTACTTACGATCTAGTATGGATCTTTTATGGTCTGCAATAAAGTTTTATTATTATTCCATTTATTTAATTTTATATTCATACAATTTTAAATTTCTAAATATTTAGGTACTTAGAAAAACATAAATAAATACAAAAACATTTAAAAATATAAAAAAGTAGTTGCCCACCGGTATCGGGAATAGGGTCTAAGCTACCGGTGGTCAGGGCTCCTGAGAAAGGAATCTCCTAACAATACGCGCCGTGTCCACTAGTACTGCTTTCTGGATCAAGCCCTTGATCCAACTGCCCAACGAGAGCCTCCTGAGATGTTGGTCGAGGCTCTTGGCTATTAAGCCATTGGCCGTCACGACTATCGGCACAATGACTGCTTTATCCACCTCCCACATGTCGACAACCTCGCGAGCCAGATCAAGATACTTTGTTTTTTTATCTTTTTCAGCCTTCACGAGGTTCTCGTCATGAGGCAGCTATATCAACAATCATTGTGCGACGCTCTTGTCGATCTATAACCACTATGTCAGGTTTATTGGCAACAATAGTCCTATCAGTGATGATAGATCGATCTCAATACAACGTGATATTGCCATTTTCGAGAACTGGGTCGGACTCATACCTATAGTACCGTACTTCAGATTCCACAAGATTGTATTTAAGAGCAAGTTGCTGGTGGATAATCCTGGCTACAAAGTTGTGTCTATGCAATTAGTCTCCGTTAGCTAGACGAGAACAACCAGAAATAATGTGTCGGATTGATTCCCCGGGTCGGTGCCGACAGATGTCAACCGTACCGTCCCTCACAATGTTTCTTTTTATTAAAATTTTATTTAATTATTTTGTGGCTAAAGTAATTAATTATAATTGCAATTTGATGAAATACTGTGAATTTGATTGCATGAGCTTTAATGAATTTAATATTATGACGAATGCCATTATAGTTTCGTTTTTATTAAAAGATGTGTGTTAAAATAAATAAAACTGTTTTCTGTTTTCTGTTTCCGGTAGTTACTCGTCATCATAACTTCGTCCATAATCGCACAGACAAAACCTCCGTTTTCCCCAAATAGGTCACTAAAGCGCCGCCAGGATACGGACGCTAAGAGATCTACATCGGGTTTATGTAGGACCCGGTAAAAGCGTCCGTGAAGCTCCTTGCTCTGCCATACTTCCCTGCGGTCATTAGTATCCAGTATTTTAAGTTTGCGCCAGTTCTCGTTTGCCAAGGAGAGCGGGGTGAGGCCCTTGTCCATAGCGACCACATCTCGAGGCATACCCACGTCGGTTTCTAGGAAATATTCCCTAAGGCTGCATACCTCGCGGTTGTGTAGGGTCTTAGCATTTAAGAAACCACGACCCCCACATTTCCGCGGGATATACAGCCTCATTACCGATGATCGTGGGTGATGCATCCGATTTGCGGTCAACAGTGTGCGGACCCTCCTATCCAGGGCGTCAAGTTCCGTCCGAGTTCATTTCAGTATGCCGAAAGAGTACATCAATACTGGCATGACCCAACCGTTGAAGGCGCGCACCTTGTTCCCGCCTGATAAAAGACTATTTAGTACTTTATTCAGGCGGCCAAAGAAGCGCTCCCTCAGCGACTGTTTCACGTCAGCAGTATTGATGCCTAACGCTTCCGACATACCCAAATACTTGTAGGTTTAGGTTGAGCAGAGGGATCTAAGGTGTATGGAATCCGAGAGTTGAGTTGTCAACATGTCGACAGATCTCTTTGAGAACGACGAACCTGTTGGCTAATAGCAATATCGATGAGGAGCAGCTCCTTAGTACCACGGGACCCATTCCTACATCCATTTTGGGAGGCTGACATGATACGATTTTTATCAATATGGATGCTAATTTTAGCTCTCAGAATGGATGTAAGAACTTTATAGACCGTCGGTAAACACGTGATCGGTCTGTAATTCTTAGGTTCCGCAGTACTACCTGATTTATGGAGCAGGTGGGTTATTCCTGTCGTAAGAAACTGGGGCAGCGACCCTGACTCTAAGGCAGACTGGAACTGAGCTGCCAAGCGAGCGTGCGACCTTTGAAACCATTTGATCCAGAAATTGTGCAGCCCGTCCGGCCCTGGAGATTTCCAGTTAGGCAACGGACGGACTGCACGAGCTACATCTTGGGGGCTGATGGTAATTGCCCCCATTTCTGGTATAAGGTCGCACGCACGCTCGACCTCTCGAGTCCAATCACCCTCGGTGTGCCTGACAGGCACCGACCAGATGCTGCGCCAGAATGAACTCATAGCGTCATCATTCGGTAGATGCCTATCAGACACACCTTGGTCCGGTCGCTCCCAAGCCCTATATACCCACCTTTCGTTGCTTTGGAAAGTGCGATTCTGAGTGTACCGCTCCACTCGCCGCTTGTATCGACGAATACGATTTGCCCACGCATAGACCTTCTGCTTCAGGAAGTCAATTCGCTCTGTGACGCGGGTCAGATAATCTCGGGAACTAATATCAGTCCCCGAGAACGCCCGCCTCACGAAACGCCCTCCCTAAAGCAGATAAGCTTGCTGATGAGTGCTCTAGCCTCCCCGATACGACGCTCAATCCTACACTGCCAAGCTGGTACAGCAGGTCGTGTAGCTCTGTCACAATTGGTAAACTTGACGTGAGCTACACGGCATGCCGGTGCAGCTGCGCAGTATAAGATTGAGTGGGTGTCGGCAAGGTCTTTGCTACTATCAAAACAATTTGATAGCTGCGAATCTAGAGCACACACCAGCGCCTTATTTTTCTTATGCATGGGCAAACGAGGTTGACGAGGTCTAAGCCCAGGCAGTGTGGACTCCCGGAATGCATCCTCCAAAGCGCTTCTCAATCATTCATTGCATTAAGTACTCACGGATATAGCCGCGTCATCATCATCCTCTCTGTCCAACGTTATCGGGTCGCGGTGTAGCAATGTGTTGCAGTTGCACCGCGGCCGGTGGCGAAACAGGTCAGACACGGCTACTCCGTGATTCAAGGCGTAGTCTATCAAGTACGGCGTCATCCAACATACGGTTACGCTGGATAACCTGCACTTGATCCGACAGTCGCTGGGCCGAAACGTTATTATTATTATTATTAAAGACAAGGAAAAGACAGACAAGTAAGCAAAGATGATCAAGGATGCTGAATGAATACGGAGAAGTACAAGAAGAGTAGATAATAAAATACAATATAATAAATAAAACAATAGAATAATAATAAAATATAGTAGAATTAAGGAGCTATTAGTGAAAACGACTCTCAAACGTAACATTTTCACATTTTCGTTGGTTTCACTAAATTATGCCAGTTATATTGTTTAGCAAGAGCCGGCGGCGTATTGTCTTAATTGAAAGGTGCTTTGTTTCGCGACCGGCGAGTGACAGCTCATTCTCAGTGTGTAGAGATTTACGATTATGACGAACATTCCTCGGAACAATACGACCGACTACTAATAAGTAATTAGTGATCTATGATTTATAGTTTATAATTCTGCACGAATTTATTGTCTCGTAAACCATGCGTTTATCATGGGAAAATACGCTTGCCTCACTCGCCATCCGCCATCTACGTCTCATCATAAAGTTTACTTGTAATTGCATTGATAATGGAAATAGTATGAAAGCGTCTTCATAGTTATTGTTTAATTTAATTCCCTTCACTTACATTCTAACTTATGATTTATCATTATTTTGTCTGCTATTATTAACTTTGACGGCATTAACATGCTCTAGAATGAAAACATCATAAAGAATCGTAAGTATGTACGCTGTGGTCGCTGTGTAAGGCCATGCTATCTCAGTACAAGTTACGAGTATAACTGTATTAGTAAGGATTAGATAAAGGTCACCAGGAGAAAGTACCGCGGTCCGTGTGGTACCTACCGTGTGGTGCCGTGTGGTACCGTGTAGTGCTGTACAGTGCCGCGTGTGCGACCGTGCGCTTAGTGGCTGTCACTTAAGCTTAGCCGAGAGATTTGTTTGTGCATTACGGACTGAATACATCAGATAAGTGACGTGACGTCGATGCTCTGTAGCGGACTTTATCGGTCGTTATGTCGCAACGAGCTTATTTATGTTTGCTGTTATGTTTTAATCATTTGTCATTGATTTTATTCAAAATATTGCCGATAATAAGTTTAGTTTTCCCCTATTACCTTCGTCATTTGCGTCATATACTTTAGTTTTACATTTCTTCCTGGATCTCAAATATCAGAGCGGTCTTTAGTTTCAATAAAGCCTTTTTTGGTCTTAATTAAAAAGGCCAATGTTTCGGCAATCAGCAGACATATGAGACTTTCGTAGATTTCTAGATAGATTAGATTCTTAGATCACTATCTCTCTGTCATTATCATAACATACATATTATGCGAGCTGCACGGCCACTTCCTTGACTTTTCGTGCGTCTACACTGGTGTACCTGAAAACTTACATCCTCTTCAAGGCACCCATACATTGGTAACTGTAATGTATGATGCAGATTGGATGCATTCGTATCTAAAGATGTAAGACTTAATACACACTACAACAAAAGATGAGAAGCCGTGAGACTTTGGTTTTCGACCAAAACGTGAATAAAACACAGTAGTGTAATACGCAAGCGTGTTCGCAAGAATGTTGGCCAGTCGACCACTCTCATTTGGGGAGATGATTCGTGTTAAAGTTCTGTTTTGTAGCAGTTCCATCTGTCGACTCACAAAAAAAATGCACTTTGTACCAGTATTATAATGTAAGTCAGTTGTATTTTTGAATTCAGGAAACTATACTACAGACTTATTTTGCTCATCCCTACATCTTGGTCACGCTACCGCCTGGCGGTGGGCGCGGCAACGGTGCGCATGCGCGTAATAACATAATTGCCGAGATCGACGCAAGCGCACCGCGCAGGCAGCGGGCAGCCAACACTTCACTGCGTGTTGTTGGCTGTAATCAAATGTGGGCTGAACCGTACGGCTTAGGAATAATACTCCATCACACTATACACGCTGGTGCAGCAATAACACAGCATGAGCTCTTCATAATTACGAAATGTTAATAATGCTTAAATCTTAGCCTGATCACAGTTTCCGCAGGATCCACGAAGATGAACGATTGAGCATTGTCACTCTACCAAGACAGCGGTGGCACAGCCCACCCTTGGTTGTCTGGTAGAGAATATCTGTGGCATTAAGTCCGCCTCTACAGTGTGTAATGGAAAGGTGTGCTCATATTTTTAGAACCGTATCTGCCCATCGATATGAACAATTTTTTTCAAGAAAACCTAAAGAAATTCTCAATTTTTTTTACCTCCCATACAAATATTGATCAGCTGATGATAACTTTGTATTGAAAGTTCAATTTATTTTTTGGGGATTTTCTATTTTGTCTTAGAGAAAGTTGTTCATTTCAATGGGCAGAACTGGTTTTAAAATATGACCACACCTTTCCGTTACACCCTGTATATCTTTGTGCATGAAGTCTTAATATATGACTATCAACATATCATAAATATTTAGTTCACGTCCACAAAGGTTCCTTACAAACGATACATAATAATACATTATTAATAAAAGGCTTCACGGTTTTACAGTTTCATTCATTACTCGGAGAAAATTAGAGCCAAATGCAAACATGTAACACGAAGTGTTAATAATTCCATTTTTTTTTAATTCGTACGATGCCGCGATGTAACAAGAAGTCTAGAACATAGCAGCAACATCAGTATTAATGATGATGCCTTTAACTATTTTTGTTATCAGATGGAGTGGAGCAGGTCTGCATCAGATAACGGTCCGAAACACGTGTCATCTAAAAATCTTCAAATTTTCTCAAATTATTATTAGTCAGCCTTGTTGCCGCATTATCTCAGCGCATATCTTTACAATAAAATCATAAATAGCATATAGTAAAACTAAAACGATTAATAATTCCAAAATAAATTACCATAAATGGCTGACAGTATAAATATTATTTCGTATAATATCATCGGTTATTTTTCGTGTAAAATGTTAACATTCCTCAAGTCGGACGTCTCGTTAAATTCGTTAGTGATAATACACGTATTAACGTTATTAACATTCGTATTTGGCTATCAATAACGCGGGCCCACATTCCGACCCGTGCTTCAGGCTTGCGCCTCACCTAACCTCAGCGGATGTAATCTCATTATCGTGTATCAATTTCGATCAGTAGGCAATAACACTAAGTTATCGACAACAACAGTTAGCTCGGGCCTCTTCGGGCGCGGTCGGTCGCGCTCGTGTGTGATCGTCGTTAATGACGCTGATCTGGTGCCTGCGCCCGCGCATAAATCAGCCCCCTCTCCCCAGCCCCCGGTATATCAAATTATAGCTTCGCCTCTGGTTGGCAATTCATTGATACGTGTTAACGACTTCTAAATGTAACAGTGCTGTCTGTCAAACTTTAGATTTATTACGTGAAATTATAGGGAAATCCGGCCATCATGAGCACGGGACGGAATATCTGCCTTTTAAATGCAAAAATATATAAACTTCTATTATTTCATTAATTGAATTAATAGCTTAGTTGAATCCTCAAGCGCAATATCTATTAATAAAGTGATAGGTTCATTGATTTCATTCCTACTGTAGTCACCGCCCTTGATACAGCGGCACAGTTAGTTGACAGGAAACGAAAACCTAATCGAACCAATTTCGTCACCGCACAGCCCTGGAGCGGGCAGGTGAGATGAGAGGGCACAGGGTACCCACCGTAGCGGTGGCTGATCATCGAATCAGTTGGCGATTACCTTTACAATAACATTATCTGACCTGCGGAGACCGGCCACTGTGGCGCAGCAACGCCACCGGACAACTATTTCAATTACCGACTTGCCCCAGGTTACACTGTCACTAATACGAGAAAGTAAAATGTATGTATTTGGGAATTAGTGGCGAAGCTTATATTACAGAGGAAATTGACTGCGAGAGTTATGTGACGGCTGTCGATGGTTCAATATTATAAGTTTCAATTAAATACTACCGTTCTGTGAGTTAACTGAACTTCTGATTTGCTTAAGAATGATGCAACCAGAGTTGATATTGGAGATTTAATGATCCACTAGGTATTTATATTTTAATTCCATACGTGTAAATTGCTAGAGGCCACAAGGAGCTCTACCGGATTACAAAAGCAAGTAGACTACTCCGATTATTGGTATCTCGGTTCACTCGTGCAAAGCGATGGGGATGAATGAAATGGCGGCAGGTCACCAGGACTTTCTGCGACTCTTTATAAAACAATGGTCAGACCTGCTGTCTTGTATGGTTCAGAATGTTGGGCCACAAAAGGGAAGAATGAAAAGCAATTGTATTCAGCTGAGATGAGAATGCTAAGAGCGATGTGTGGTGTTACGCGCATGGATAGAATTAGGAATGAGCATATAAGAGGAAGTCTGAAAGGATGACGACTAATAGAAATATGGAAGAAGAAGACATGTTGCGCCGACCCCAAATAAATTGAGATAAGGGCAGAAGAATGATGACGTGTAAATTGCAATCGCTGGAGTAGTCCTGGACACCTGCTTTAAAATTAAATGTGTTAGGTACTTCATCTACCTAAGATATTAATCCTGTTATTTGAAAGAGTATAACTTTATACACGCATAGCCAGGCCATCTGCGATGTCTACTGTCACTTATAGCACAGGCAATCCTATTTTAAGTGGCAGAGTTTTGTTGTTGTACTTTTATGATGTTTTGAACCAATAAACGTATTTGTATTTGTATTTGTATTTTGTATTTGTATAGCACAATGCTCAAGGATTATCCTCAATTGTGTAGATTATGTATTAAATCAGTCAGTTTTTAATCGCCATCCATTGTCTTAGAATATGGATAAGGATGACCAGTCTTGATAATATAGTCACGCCCCATGCTATGTTTAAAATAAACCTGATCGAAATTCCTTATGTCAATAATTTGTATAATTCACACGCATGTGTACTGCCTGTTTGATCAACAGAACTAATTTATTTCTGACACCTTCCAAATTCATATAAATACCTTTACATACATAATTATACAAACAAGGCTGAACCTTGCTCCGGCGCACATAACATACACGTTTAAGAAATTATTACAAACTCCAACCAACTATAAGAAATACAAATAAATAAAATATAAACTATAATATCATTAGAAATTTCATTAAAGCAACCTCCGTCTGTTTACAAAACTCTGAATAATGTGCTGTTCACGTAAATGATGCAAATCTATAGTAATAAATAAAGAGGCTCGATACACGGCTCTCCGCGTGTCGCGTGTCGCCACATTAGCTCTATTTATGGACTTATGAATGTTAATGCTCGCTAGGCTCGCTCCCCGGTTCTGCCTGCCTTTAACTATGATAATCTAAACGTTGTAAATCTGTCTCTACTTATACTGTGTTTGTAAATATTTTCGTTAATGTCATTTTGTTGGCTTTCCATTAAGAATATTTTTATTTGATCCGTGAAATTATTTACAAATACATACTTAGTGGATATTTGTTTACTACCTTATAAATAGTTATGAAGAAAATATAACCACCGCAGCCGAGTATCAACTATTTCTTCATAAATAATCAAAATATCATGTTAAGTATTTTAATCAGTAGGTAATGCTACACCAAAGTGTTTCAGTTTATTAGTACTTAATCAGTTTTGGTTTTGGTTGATTTGTAAATGGGAAACTACTCAAAAATGAGTGAGGTATATGAGCTTTTACTAATATTTGTGTGATTTTAGTCAAACGCTTAACTCCTAGCTGGAACAGAAGGCGTCATCGTTGAAAAGGGTGGATCAGGAATTCAACTAAGGGCCCATTTCAGCAGAGCATCAATGAAAAATGTGACAAAAACGGGAAAAAACATCCATAATGAGAGCTTCAGCTGCGTGCGCTGCGTAAACGGTTAAAGTTACGCAAAAATTATTTATAACGGAATTGTTCTCCTTGTAAAGTTCTAAAAAAAAGTCCGCGACAGCATATGTCTATCTTTTATGGTTAACTCACTATAATCTTTTGTTATGGTTTTTATATTTTACGCTTATTTTTATTTTATTTTTTCCCTGAGCTTAGTTCAGTAAAACTTAGTTTAAGAGCGAATGGTAAAATCGGCCCTTAGTCGTTGCAAATTTTACAATCCATTTGTACAAATGTGTAAAGTGTTACCCACAGTGCCTTCTGTACTCATTTTATAATTCCTTATTTAACTTTCACAAAATCGTCAACCGTAGAATTGATAGACATCAGTGCAATTTGCCATACAAAATATTGGTTATAAAGGTTTAGCTCCAAATGACGAAGGTGTCATTTGGAGCTAAATCTATCCTTCCTTACCCAGTACAGCAGTGAGCCTCTCCCTGTTCATATTTATGTATGTAAATACAAATGGGTGTTTGTTTACTGTTTATAAGTTGTTTATAAATATGTATGGGTAGGGACCGCGGTAATTGGGTGTCAAATGTAACACCAAATCAATATTATACAAACTTAGTATCACATCACCTGATGTGGTAGCAATGTGTTCATTATACCCTCGATACCGAGACCGATACCGATCAGCTGTGAAACATTCATGAATTACATCATAAACTATTGATATTGCCACGTTTTATTGACACAGAGTTTATCAAGATTGTAATAATGATTACTTTCGAAGACTATCAGAGATCGGATACTATACCTAATGGATAAAGAAAGATCAATATATGTTTCGAATTAAACTAACTGGAATCGTGATTAAGATTTTCAAGGCAAACAGGCTTATTATTTATATATTCATAATCTAAACAAAATAAAATAATTTATTTTCAAAAATAAAAGGTATGAGCTCGCTAACGAAGTGGGAGCCAAACCTCATGTAACTTAATTCTTCAGCACAAAATATATGATTCTGTCGGTCGTGTCACATTCTGGTATATTTTTCGTTCCTAATTAATACGCATTCCCGATCCAGCCTTGAGATTACAAAGGGTCTGACCGCGCAGATTAAACCCTAGACTTGTTCGTTTTACATCCCGAATTCCGAGCCGGGCCGCGGTCACAAGTATAGTTACTTATAAATTAAAATAATAATGTGTGAATGAACGACTACCTGTGTAGTGTGGACACAGCGCAGGGAAATACAGAAAGTCTATTCCATAAAGTGGGCGATTTGTGAACTGTTTTTCTAATTCTTTAAAAGCTGCAGTCCAGCACATAATTCGAGATTTCATCAATAGTAAGTTCTATTTTAGCTAGCATGCTCCCGAGTAAAATTAATTTTGCTTAACTGATGGACACACACTGGTATCATATGTACCAGATGTTGCTGGTTGACCGTAACAGCCTTCATAAGGTTCTTGCTCCAGCATACCACTGTGATCAATACATAGCGAGATCGTACTATCTGAGGTAGTACTCTAAGAGTGTGACTTTTGTTCGTTAGCTACAAGTGTCCAATCAAGCTGGCTGCGCATGCTCGGCGCATCATTACGGCGCATGACTTGCGCGCCCCCACCCGCGCCCGCGTGAGAACCCGAGCGTAATCCGATTACCGCATCAATACGATTCGACAGCTCCGAATTACTGCCTGCTGATGACGTCATCACCATGATCGAGATATTATAGCTGTTCATTCTGCGCTCAGCTCGTACAGGATGTGACAAGCGAGTCGTAATCCTGATCAATGTTTTGATATGTATGCTTTATCCGGTAATTTATCGTCGATAAGTTTCGCATTGAACGCAGAATAATTTATATAATCGGTTTGTATGCTCGCTACGTATTTTATTAATGTATGTGGCTTTTAATAACATCGCTACAAATCTGTAGTAAACTCGTAACAGGCTGCACGCACGCATGGGTAAGAGCAAGTGTGCAGACACCATCATAATTATGGTCATCAGTCTCACTTCACTGATAGGTACTTGTATGAAAAGTACCTACTGCTATAACCCTCGTTAGTAAAATGTTTTTACCTTCAATCTAGGCTTATTTATTGATATATAAACAAGTCAAACTGTTTGACTATTTGTTGGTACATAACAATCTCTGGATGTAGTGAAATTCCCTGTCGCAATCTGTGTTTCCTGATAGCTACAACCTGGGGGTGTTTAAGTCAAGAGTGTATAGGTTACTTCTAGTCCAGCGTGCTCCATCGTCCACCATATCGTCGTTTAACGTCAGGTAAGGTACTGGTCAAACGCATGTCTATCAAGAATAAAAAAAATAAAAATATATATATATCATTATCCTGGAGAAATGCTCGGTTCCTGAAGGACAGGCCACAAGAACGAAAAAGCACGCTGAAGCTGCACGCTAAGCTAAAGTACTCTGTAGTGCTGCTCTAAACTTGATCGTTAACTAAAGCATGTGTGTTGTAATTAGTAACAGCTGATTAGTTAAATACCACACCGTGTTAGTTTTATGACGAAACGTTTCTTTTCTCGCACTCGTTCGACAACAGAGAGCAGAGAGCACACACACCGACCTGAAGGCGCATGCATAATGAGTGATAATGAGCAGCGATACAGTTACCGATTGTTACACTTGTGGCAAATAGCTGAGCGGTGGGAACGCGCATGCGCACTAGATCGCGGTGGCTGCAGGCGGCGTCATCTCAGTCTTGCATCTGTTTATCAATGAATGTAGGTACGAGTGCCAAGATCACATAAATGCAGACGGTAGAGAACAGCTATCTCTAGTTCTGTGCTATTCTAACATTAGTTATTCTTCTACCGAGTGGGCTGCTCTTTTAATCCAGTATTCATTGGAGTTTCGTTTTCATTTTTGAGCTAACGCAACATTTTCTATAAGATACCTATGCCCCGTCACGGGCTTGCCTCGCGGCTGTTGTATATTCTAACAATCCAATAAGCACTTAGGGATGACATTTTCTCCACCTCGATCACTATTAAGTGCCAGATACTTGTACTTACCCATCAGAAAGCGCTACTGATCATTCCGTCATACTCAACAATTAGAAACACATTCATAACACTATTTCGGTCACAATTGCTCCGTAGCAGAGCTCTACAAAAAAAAAAAAAAACCATGGCAATGTAATTGATCGCTCATATTAAATGTTGCGCACTCGGAATCATCAACAACGCAGCATTACTCACTGATAGTTGGTGCTGGTCACACAAACTGCTTGCTTTAATTACTGACGAATTTGGTTCCGAATTCCTGCGCGGTGACGAGATATGAAGTGACAAACATACCTATTTAAATGCTTATCTGTAGCAGACGATCTCGGGCAAATGTATTAAAGTTATAATCACCACATTTTGAGGATAGATTTATGGCAGGCCTTTTATATAAGATGACCACTGTCATTAATTAGCAAAAAATACGAGTTTGTGAGGTCAAAGGCGAATGCAGTCACAGACGAGTCGTTGGTTACTACAAGATGACTGCAATAACCTACACTTATACCTATCATAAACTGGTAAAATTGGTTGAAGGAAGTACCTACCTACCTCACTACGATTACGTAAATTGGTTGAAGGAAGTACCTACCTATCTACCAACGATTACGTTAATTGGTTGAAGGAAGTACCTACCTACCTACGATTACGTAAATTGATTGAAGGAAGTACCTACCTACGATTACGTAAATTGGTTGAAGGAAGTACCTACCTACCTACGATTACGTAAATTGATTGAAGGAAGTACCTACCTACGTTTTTTTTTTGGTGGGGTGGGAAATCATCCAATGACTTCTCCCGCTCTGGGTGGAGCGGGAGGGCGTGTCAGACTCTTACTGACTAAAACCCACCCCTGTTCCTTTCCTGCCTGAGTGCCCAGGGGTGCGGTAACTCATTTTCAGAATTTATCCGCTAACCCTAGGTATGCAGGCACCGGCCACGATGGGCCCCGTCACCTACCTACGATTACGTAAATTTTTAAATGATAGAAAGCTAAACTAAATATGTTAGGTACTTTTTGTTCTGTAAACATACCTACACGGTTTCTATGGAATAACGGTAAAAAGTTTAGTGATAATATAAAAGGTAGAATCGCTATTTGCTATCAATGGCTCGTTCCCTGCAGGTGACAAGTGCGGTACTGAGAGCGTGAAAAACAAGGCGCATGTAAATGCGCGCAAGCGCATCGCTCGCTGGTCATGCTACGGAAGTGCATCTTACAAAGGCGCAGCGGGTAGAATGCATTCAGAGCACATATACTAAAAGATGAGATGATGATGAAAAAAAAGAAAAGAAAAAAAAAAAAAAAAAAATTTCTTAGTGTGTAATCAGTGCTGTTGATGCAAAAATTAGCTCACCGCCTAATACTCTATGAATAACTTGCAGAAATGTGAAAGATCGTAAACCTTATGAGGAACCAATGAGTGATAATGTTTATCTTTTTTCATATTATTAACCTAACAAAAAACTCATAATAACAAGTTTGTAAACAATCTTTCGTCTGTCATTGACGCATCCGCCATAGTCTAAAATACTTCTACTATTTTTTTTTATTTTTATTAGTCTGAGTGCAAAAATATGGTAGGAAATTTGTGAGACTGACGAGAATGTCATCCCCGAGTATGTAAACCTTTCCACAGGATATAAAACCTTTTCTTTTTAGTAATAATAGAGGTTTAAAGCGAGCGAGTCTGCCGTCTCCTTATGGAGACGGCGGGGCCTGACGACAGTATTAATTACCGTCTCTTTAAGGAGACGTAGGGGCTTGAGGGGAATATTAATATCCTGTGTTAAGTCTGATTTTATATTTTAGGTTAAGATTCTAAAACATATAAAAAGGTTTAGTTTGATATTTATTACATAATTATATAAGTACTTGTGCAAATTCAAAGTTGTTTTATATTTTTAAAGCTCAGATTTTTGAGTATTAGCCGTAAGTTGATTTTTCTATTTATTGGTTGGGTGTTTGGAAACCACTATTGCTTTTGGGTTATCCTGTAAAGATAGTGTTCCAACTTTAATAAATAAATAAATCTAGCGAGAGTAAAAAGTATGAACAATAAATCATGCACCTTGTGACACCAATATTACCAAGAAAATGTATGCGATATGAACAAAAAAACGTGCTGACAACTTGTACACCTGTGTAGGTACCTACTCGCTGTAAATCAATCGGCTATGAGAGACATTATCTAGAAAAATACTATAAATATTTAGGATTACGATTTTTACTTATGTTAGATACGATAGCCATACAAGTAACAGGAAATCAATTTGCCTAGTCTTGTACCAACGATGTTGGTGGTTGGGTCGGCCTCCAGTCCAGCCGGAGGCAGCTTAATACCGGCGACACTATTGTTGAACAACAACTTGAAGAACCTCCCCAACCTGATTAGTTAAAATAACTACAATAACTTCTTTAATTTGGTATGTGATAATTAAATATTAAATTTCATAACCTTTTTCTTCTTCTTTTTTGATATACCATTTCTAGAATCAGTTTCGTTCCCCGCTACCTCCTGGCACTGAGGACCAGACTTAGTGTCCGCTACAGTTACATAACGAGCCACAAACGCTCGGCAGCTGAATACATTAGAGCACGGAGTTCAGCCGCGTCGTCGCACTGAACTGCCTGCGTGTACACTGTGCTGCGGGTGTGAGACCAGTCACTCCAGCTTACCTATCCCAGATAGCGGCACTGCGTACTCCACAATACATGCGTTCCTCTACATTATTGCATTTAAAACGAGCTGTGAGGTTAACAGTTATCTTCCATTGTTAGCGCACGGATTGTATTCGGTGTTCACTTGAACACATTGTTCCCTCTCTCCCTCCGCTTCTAACGTGAAATATTGCTTCAAAATGTCTTGTGCTACCTACAAAAGCTAGATTAGATTAGATTCATTTATTTGCTTGAAATATGGTATTTTACAGATTTTATGACACTTACACAATAGTTCTTAATATTCCGCCTACTAAATTCAGCATGCAAATTTTGTGACAATAATAATGATGAAATTTTAACAAAACAATTAAAATCAAGATAAAAAGTACCAAATCAAGAATTGTCTACTTATAAAATTACAAAGGTCAAAGAAAAACAATTAAATTACAAATTGGCCAAATATCATCCCTTAAAACAATCAAAGAAATTAAATTACAAAAATGTAAATTGCTTAAAAATAAAAATGTCAAATTGCAACTGTCCCATTTGTCCTAGCATTCATGAATTCCTAAAAAGAATAAAAACAATTTTTCACAAGCTATGCCCTGAGATGCTTTTGAAATAAGCTGATTCACAGTTCTCTAATAACCTTCGGTATCTTATTAAATATCTTTATTGCCTTTCGACTAGTGTTTTTACGGCAGTACGCTGTTCTACATCTTGGCATTGCCAATTTTGTTGGATCCCTTGACATTTTTCCCACCTTATAAACATTGTCGCTATCGGCTTTCCTGAATATGTGAGGATGATTTTTAATAAATACTCCCATTTCCAGTATGTATAGGCATGTTAGTGTTAATAATTTATGTCTTTTAAAAATAGGTATGCACGATTCTAATGAGTCTGCACCAAACACAGCACGTAAACACTTTTATTGCACAATAAATACCTTAGTACTGACAGTGAAAATACCCCATATGATTAAGCCGTATCTTACACAGATGAGACATATCCATGATAAGCCATTATAGCGGCATTACGTCCAACTGTTTTCCTGAGATTTTTTAGTGCAAATGCAAAGTTTTTTAGCCTATTACCTACATATATTTTCAATATGATTTTTCCAATTACAATTTTTATCAATTATTATGCCTAAAAATTTCTTATGGTCAACCTCTTCAATTTCATTATCACATCCAATAATTTTCATTGTTTCATCATTTTGTAATTAGGGAAACTAACATATTTTGTTTTGGAAACATTCACACGTAAATTATTTTGTTCAAGCCATTTTGTTATAGCTTTTACGGCTGCATTTATTTTATCCTCCAATTGATCATTTTTATTATTTCTATTTATAATCAATGAGATGTCATTTGCAAAAAACACGCACTTATTCTTCGTCACTGTTGGAAAATCATTTATACATATAAAAGAAAAAGCAATGGCCCCAAAAACTTTAGGCACGCCATATTAATTGGTCCTGTATTTAGATTTATACCTCAACCCGTTGTTGTGTATCAGTTAGGTAATCTTTTATCCAATTTAACGCTTTTAAATAATTTAACGCTATCGCTATTTCAACCCATATTTCCGTCAGTAATCCATTTTAGGTGTACGAGCACGCTAATACATAATCCTTATGTGAATTGAACGCACTACCTCCGCTGTCAGTATAAAACACAAATGTTAAATTAACCGGCGCATTACTTACGCTTTGACAGCGGCTGCGCCTGCGCTGCCAACTGCGCAATGTTGCCAGCACTGGCAGCCTGGCATCCCGGCTATGTTGGCAACCCCGGAAGGTATAAATACTTCTCCAGCTGAACGTTACGTTGACGAGTGACTTGCGCACCCATCAGAGCAGCGCAGGCATTAGAATCAGAACATGTTTCATTGTCACATCGACGTACTTCTAACAAATGGCTATCGTATACGGAGCGCGAAACTGGGCTAATAGTAATAAGGAGCACTTATGAATCAAAATGGCGGGCAGCTGAATCGCTGCTCAGTCAAATTCTAACTGCTGAACAGCATCTGCTCCACAATATTCAAAGTAATAAAATGGGCCTAACGGACTTAACGTATAAGATTACAATACCAATAAGGTATATAAATAACATTGATATTTTTATGTTTGACAGCAAACTGTGAACCAATTACATTATTCCCCCATTACCGGCAACAAGTCCCGTAAGTAGCGATTGGCAAAGTAGCAGGCTTGTGTTCGAGTCGCACAGAATGTGTTCGCTAATAATTTGTTAGGCTCTGTTATGTATTTAAAATAATTCCACGAATAAATTGCAAGTTCCCAGCGACTAAATAACCGCGTGAATTAGCAAGAAACTAAACGTTGAGTAAATACCGCGAGTTGGATGTAATATAATAAGTGAATGGAGCACTCGGCGACCAATAGCGATAAAAAGCAAATCTGCGCGGACGCCACCACCGGCCGTGTTGACGTGACCGCTAAACTGTACTTAATGAAAGAAGCGTTGTTTTGCTGATGCGCAGGAGTGGTTTGAAAAGAAACCGTTTGGGTTCTGTATGAGTTCTAAATAAGAAAATAGAATCATTATTAAATCAATAATATAGTTTAAGCTACAGTCCAGGAGTAAGGGGTTTGCATAAGAAAAACCAGCCACATTAATAAAACACAAACATATTTAATTCCTTTTCCACAATATTTGAAATAAACAAGTTCAAAAATAACCACTAAAATAATAGGTCCTGTACAGTTCTCGCCAAACTTCTTGGCCGCTCTGAAGTTCGCTACAATGGCTGCGCAGTAGTAAATCTCATACTCGCGCTGCGCCTTGCGCATCGGAAATTCAACTTCAGGGCGGCCAAGATGTTTGGCGAGAACTGTACTTACGTGCTAATTTAAAACCAAGTTGTATCAATTTGAGCACTCAAGTTGTAGACGTGTTTTCTGCTCGGCGTCTCGAACAAGAAGGGCCGGCTGTTAGTTGCCCCTCCGAGAGGATGACACTAGACTCATGACTCATGAACGAATTAAACGAGCTGTCAATTGAGTGACATAAGTTTTAGTCGATTAAATAGCTTGGGTTACCAGATACAAGCTAACAGCTCGGCCATTCTGTTCAAAGCGCGTCCTCGCGTTTACAATCACATTTTAATTATTATAGGAACAAAGAGAAAAAAGAAAAAAACGATATAAACATATCAGGTAAGTTCTATTTTTGATAATGATCTTTAATTAGTTCAGTTTTAAAATGATTTAAATTACTTCTAATAATCTATTTGATTTATTTATTATCTTTAACTTAACTTTTTACTTAATAACATTATATTTCCTAAAAATCATTAATTAAACAATTATTAATTATCTTATTTTGCTTATTATTAGAGAAATATTTATAATCATAAAATCCAGACAATTCATCTTAATATCTACTACACTTTTATTAATTCCGTTCATTATCATCATTTTCCTCATTATCACTACTTTCTAAATTTCTACCGAATAATAACCAAGGCTGCATTTTATCTACAGCTACCACGGCTTCGTATCGGCGGCCGTGTTTGCGTATCATATGGGTGTCTTCAATTATATACCTTTCATTTGGAAGCACTTTCATTACGCGATAAGGGCCTTGGAATTTAACCACTAACTTTTGGGACTGGCCATCATGAGGAACTTGCCTCTCAACGCGAACCAAGTCTCTTACCTTATACTTTTTGGCCGATTTTCTATGACTATTAAACCTTTCGACATCTTTTAACTGCTGTGTTTTTATACCATCACCTGCTCTATCTCTCATGTTATTTAATTCCTCCGAGTCAACTAAAGTAGTAGTATCTAAAATAACGGGGTTCATAATACCTTCTGACCTACTAGTTATATTAAATCCAAATAATAATTCGGAAGGGCTTTTTTTTTGCGTAGTCTTATGTACAGTCGTATTGATGCCTACTTGAATGTCATAGACATAGCCATCCCAGGATTTGTCATCCTTGTTATGGGTACAAGTCGAAAGAGCATCAAAAATAGTCCTATTAAACCGTTCAACTTGTCGTTTGCTCTGGGAGTTCCTACTGCGTTAATAATATGCTTTATTCCGTATTGTGAAGTAAATTCGTTAAAAATGTTGTTAGTGAAACTGGATCCATTATCCAGTATTATTTTATGATGGGCACATTCTAAACAAGACTGTACGTATTTTTTTACGAATCGTCGCATTTTAGAGAACTAATAATGCTGTTGTATACGCTGTAAAGTTATATCAAACCCGTAATGTCCTATGTCGTCGTGATTACGTTTTAAGATTTGCCAACGTACGCCCTTTTGAACTAACCACCTTATCTAGTCTCCTACTATACGATATATACGACCGTTCTTCATTTTATAATTTTTATGAACATCCATGACTAAGTGTGCAGTTTTATCTACTAGTATATTTTTAATCCTTTGTACCTCTTCCTCCGCGTCCTGCACGGTGGCGATCCAATTATGATCGGAGCTTTTGATACTCAAGATGTCTATCACGTGTGTTTTTCAATTGGTTTACGGCTCATCGCATCAACATGCGTCATACGGGAGCCAGGTCGGTATTCAATAGTGCAATCAAATTCTTGAATTTGGACCCACCAACGCGCAACACGCGGGATCAGATCGCGTTTTACAAATGTAGATCTTAATGCGCTACAGTCGCTATAAATTGCAAATGATATACCCAGCAAATTTACCCTGAACCTATGCTATCACTGATGCTATCACTGCCAAGGTTTCAAGCTCGTATGAGTGCAACTTGCGCTGATCAGGGGAGGTTTTACGACTAAAATATGAAATCGGATGAAATACACCTAATGAATCACTCTGTAAGAGTATCCCTGCAAGTCCGTATTTGCACGCGTCAGTATGCAATTGTGTTGCTGCTTTAGGGTCATATAAAGCTAATAATGGTCGTTGTGTGAGCAAAGTTTTAACCAAATCAAAAGATTTCTCTTGGTGACCACCCCAAGTCCAAGCAAAGTCTTTTTTCAATAAATTAGTTAACGGAGTAGCATAATTGTACTCTTGTGTGTATTGTGGCATAATTTTTGATAAAGCGCCTAAAGAACCCAGATAATCCCAGAAATTGTCTTAACTCATGTATGTTTTGGGGGTTGAAAATTTTGAGATAGCCTCTGTTTTCCTAATGCATTTACTAATGCCCGACGAGTTTACTTCAAACCCTAAAAAACCGATGGTGTCTAGCATAAAGCGAAGAAGATTCCCTCACAATGTCACTATCTATCATGTCGTTAACTTTCGGAATGAGAAAACCGATATGGTCTATAATACACTATTGGTTCGGTGTCTTCCAGTTTAAATAACCATTTCTGTGACTTTAGTAAATCCGAGATCTTTTAGACCTTTAGAAGAACAGTCCTGATATATTTTTAATAGCTGTTGTAATCGTAAACGTTCCTCGTTGTTGAGTTTCTCACCACACTTAATGAGTTCATCAGCATTAACCGAATCGAAAGACATTTGACAGCAATCAAGAACTTCTGAAGAGTCTAAATATTCGTTTTTAATCGAACGAGTCAATAAAGATTTTTTTGAAATCGTAATTTCACTATCAGACACATTATATGCAAGTAACGAACCGCTTCCATCCTAGATGGTAAAATCACCTGATAAAAGATAGTATAATTTGCCATTCACTTCTCTAAGAGAGGCACGTACATAAACATTGCCAGTAAAAGATGGCTCAGATTTTACTGGTATTACACGCAATGAAAACTGTGGAATGCAAACATTGTCATCACATATCAGGGGTACTTTTGTGGAGTCTATTTTCTTAAATATTAATTTATTCGGGGTCTTGGTAATTACTAGGTCCGGCATTTTGGTAAACGAATGCCCCAGAAGAGCAGGGTGACTCAGCACGTGATCATCAACTACATAAATATCCACAACCTTCTTAATACCTTGAACTTCGACATCAGCCGTTATTACACCTAAAGGAATGGTTAGGTTTGCACCTATACCTCTCAATACAGGAAGATTAGGGGGGTACTTAATATCCAGAGATAGTTCTTTAGCTTTGCTTTTTGTTATGAGTGTACATTGGCTTCCTAAATCTATTTGGCATTTTGTTGCTTTACCATTAATTTTAATATCAAAAATATATTTATCAATAGACCTATCGTTTGTGTTTAACTCGGAAACCTGTTTTTCATATTTACCTTTTGATTCAGTTTCGTTTTTAATGGAATCAGTTTTGGGCTGGTTTTTATAACAACTAGAAGCTTGATGACCTAATTTATCACATAATGAACATTGAATAGGGGGTTTAAAACTGGGGTGACCAAGTTTGTTACAGTTAAAACACCGTATGTTAGAATTCACCGTACCAGACTTCGAATTCTGGGCTTGCGATATCGCGTTAGTAGAAGTTTTGCGATCATTCCTATTTCTGGCATTAACTTCGTACGCTTCCTTACTTTGCCCTACTTTTATCGTTCGAAAATATTTTAATATTTATTCCGGTTCACTAAATTGAGCCGTTTGAGCACCTACTCTTATGGCACGATCATCTACTCCATATAACACACAATCAACTGCTTGTTTGCCATAAATTTTGCACCTATTTAATAAATTCAGTTTCGCGTAATAATAGTGTTCCAATGATTCGCCGTATTTAACACGCTTAGCTAACATTTCTATCAAGAGTTCGGCGTAGTCCTCGCGACAAGGGAATGACTCAATAAGTTTCTTTTTCCATTCGCCCCAAGTATAGAGAAGAGAGGGTAAACCTTGGTACCAAGTCTTTGCTACCCCCGAAAGTTTAGGAAGAGCGTAGTGGATTATTTCCTTTTCAGACCAGCCGTATATTTCGCCACACTCTTCTACTTTAGTGATCCAAACTAACATAGTTTGCTCCTTACTTACGGGATCAAAAGCCGGTAAAACATTACTATTAAATGATAGCTTGGGCCTCTCCGAACTCTTAACGCTATTTAAAATCGACAAAAATTTATCTAATATTACATTTGTTTCAGATTCCCTATTCCGACTAGATCTATAAACTCGTGTTGACTCACAGTTATCTGAACTCTCGCTGTTGCGCGTCGTCCATCTGGGACTACCTCTTCTCGTTCGTGACCTCCTGCTGTACTTCCTTGTCCTATCACGACTCCCATCACCACGCGACGAACTGTCCGAATCTGTAATAGTTTTCCGTCTTTTCCGGTTCTTATACGAACGATGTGTCCGGTCTTCAGTCCTTGTCACCATCCTGGTAGTAACCCGTTCCTCGTCCCGACTGTCCATATATCGTCCTTTACCCTCTGACCTGGGCAGTCCGTGACCTTCTAACCTAGGTGTTGATACGCCCTCGAACCTGGGCTCACTCCTGCCCTCGAACCTGGGCTCACTCCTGCCCTCGAACCTGGGCTCACTCCTGCCCTCGAACCTGGGCTCACTCCTGCCCTCGAACCTGGGCTCACTCCTGCCCTCGAACCTGGGCTCACTCCTGCCCTCGAACCTGGGCTCACTCCTGCCCTCGAACCTGGGCTCACTCCTGCCCTCGAACCTGGGCTCACTCCTGCCCTCGAACCTGGGCTCACTCCTGCCCTCGAACCTGGGCTCACTCCTGCCCTCGAACCTGGGCTCACTCCTGCCCTCGAACCTGGGCTCACTCCTGCCCTCGAACCTGGGCTCACTCCTGCCCTCGAACCTGGGCTCACTCCTGCCCTCGAACCTGGGCTCACTCCCGCCCTCGAACCTGGGCTCACTCCCGCCCTCGAACCTGAGCTCACTCCTGCCCTCGAACCTGGGCTCACTCCCGCCCTCGAACCTGGGCTCACTCCCGCCCTCGAACCTGGGCTCACTCCCGCCCTCGAACCTGGGCTCACTCCCGCCCTCGAACCTGGGCTCACTCCCGCCCTCGAACCTAGGCTCACTCCCGCCCTCGAACCTGGGCTCACTCCCGCCCTCGAACCTGGGCTCACTCCCGCCCTCGAACCTGGGCTCACTCCCGCCCTCGAACCTGGGCTCACTCCCGCCCTCGAACCTGGGCTCACTCCCGCCCTCGAACCTGGGCTCACTCCCGCCCTCGAACCTGGGCTCACTCCCGCCCTCGAACCTGGGCTCATTACTGCCCTCAAACCTGGGCTCACCTTCGCTCTCAAACCTGGGCTCTCCATCCTTATCCATATTGAATAACAACCCTTCCCCTCGGTTGTATTCAATATGAATGTGTATCTGAAACTGACAATTTAACAGCTTAGTGCCTGCTCGTAACACCATCCATCACAGTTTTAATTCGTGGAAAAGAAGACGCTAGAGATTAAAAGGCACTTTCTCAAAGAGTGTGGGTGAACCGGACAACAAAAACAAATAAAAAGACCTACAAAAGTATGAACTGTATGTTTGTACACACCTAAATCTCCAACTCCGATTATTCCACGTTTAAAATAAACTACTAGCGTAATACTTCTTTCAAACTAATCACTAACAGTCAATCAGCACAAAAAGGATCCGCAAAAAAAAGATATAGATAAACAAGAGCATTGTTGCGACCAATACCGACATGATATAACCACCAGTCATTACGACATTTACGTTTACTTTATTATTTCCACTTCTTATATCCTTTCAGCAAACCCCCATTTTTGGATCAACACACTCGCAAATCGTAAGATTCTTAAGTAGTCATCATAATATTTCCAATTCGTTCTAGAAGTAATATGTTAATGACGGTAGTTGAAAAAAAGAAAAGAAAAAAATAATAAATAAATTGGAAATAAAACCAAACTTTTTTTTTCCAAATGTTAACAACGTAGCTGCGTAGGTAGTCAGGAAAAGAAAATAAATTACGTACTCGTTAAAAAAAAGTCCTTGGTATACCGGTTACAATTAAATGGCGCACATCAAAAATAGTTGCGGGCGTGAGAATAAGAAAATTATGAGAATTTTGCTTACGATCCCACTTCTGAACTGTAAGCTACAGTCCAGGAGTAAGGGGTTTGCATAAGAAAAACCAGCCACATTAATAAAACACAAACATATTTAATTCCTTTTCCACAATATTTGAAATAAACAAGTTCAAAAATAACCACTAAAATAATAGGTCCTGTACAGTTCTCGCCAAACTTCTTGGCCGCTCTGAAGTTCGCTACAATGGCTGCGCAGTAGTAAATCTCATACTCGCGCTGCGCCTTGCGCATCGGAAATTCAACTTCAGGGCGGCCAAGATGTTTGGCGAGAACTGTACTTACGTGCTAATTTAAAACCAAGTTGTATCAATTTGAGCACTCAAGTTGTAGACGTGTTTTCTGCTCGGCGTCTCGAACAAGAAGGGCCGGCTGTTAGTTGCCCCTCCGAGAGGATGACACTAGACTCATGACTCATGAACGAATTAAACGAGCTGTCAATTGAGTGACATAAGTTTTAGTCGATTAATAGCTTGGGTTACCAGATACAACCTAACAATAGTTTTTTGTATTACTGAAAATAAAACCTTCCGCTATCCGCTTACCGCCTACCTACATCGCTATCTTTATACGGGCCTACGGGCCAAACTGCCAGTTTTGTGGGCGTTTAAATGTAAGTGTAAAACATACAACATTAATTCTTAGAATGACCAGCTCTTATCCTCGGTACGCCAAAGTAATTTCAATCTCAAGCATCTGACAAAAAAAGGAGCAGCACAGGAAGTACACAAACCGTTACAGTAACATCAACCCGAACGCAATGTGTGGCACTGACTGGCTTAATAACCACTCCGCAGGTGGCCTAAATAATGTCCGGCCTCTTCCCAAAAGTACTCGCGGTAAAAAATAGAATGACAGCTACGGCCATCTTGAAATCACCGGTCTTGCTAACTTTGAAATAAACGGTAATCATTATTCTGTAAGATTATTTAAACTATGCCATGACTTTGAACCTTTGGTTGACTTTGAAAGTCACCTATTTCTTACAGGCAATAATAGGTAGACAAACATTAAAAATAGTTTTGAGATATGACATGAGCAGAAGGATCTCTAAACGATATGCACAGATGCATTCCCTGGTCATCTCCGACCACAACCGTCCGAAGCCCAAACAGTTGAACACCGTCAGCGGTTGCCCGCGACAACCGGCGCATAATGCACTGATTGTGTAGCGGGAGGTAATCACAGCCACCACTCTGACTGATCGGGCATGGGAGTGCATGGACCATGTTGGGCCATGTTGCGGTCACTGTGGTCTTCGTGATTACCGGCGCAGGAATGTTAAAGTAAATGATCGGAAAAACCGATCAATGAGAGCAGGTAAAGCTTACTCGTAGTCTGTGGTGAAGAGTTAATAACATACAAGGCTAAGTTTGTGGTTTTAAATAATATCCGGAAAGCTAGGTAATTTTGGAAAAAAACATAATATCCAAAAATCTTTGAATAAATTGTGGTTAAATTCTGTTTCAGTTTTAATAGTTGCTTCAACATTTACTGCTGAACCTGAGACCCCCAGTAACCTAGCAGAACAGGCAGTTTTAACCTCGCACACAAGCACCCATCTCCGAGGGCGTAAGGTCTCAATCCTGCGCTCATTGCCTCACGCTACAAGGCTACAGCGGGCTACAAGCTACGAGCGATGCGCAACACGCCGCGAGTGTCGGACGACAAGCCCTGCGCGTGTTCCGACACCGATACACTGCGCAGGCGCAAGCCGCCACCAACCAGACGGGGGCAGAGGAGCCATTACTAAAAGATAACAGCTAACGATATTCTTAAGACATTACAAGAGACGTATTTTCGTTGTCTACATGTTCTGACACAGTTTTCACCTCGTACCTTGTATAACGATCTATATCCACCAGCACATCCTTGATCTAAAAGGATTGGTGATTTTATCATTGTTGTCTGTGTCTCTAAGATTTGAGTGAAATGACTAGCTTCAGATGAATTTGGGTTCTTAAAGGAAAACAAAGTTGTAAGAAGTAGAACTTCTGTGCCTTCTACTGGTGCATGCTCAGCACGAAGCAGTGATGGAAGAGTTAGTGCACTCGGCGCGAGAGCTCACTCACATTACCCTCACCCGGGGTAAGTAACTTGTAACAAGTATTCCAAAATGACTGCCTGCTGAGTGCGTTGCCTTCAAGACAATGTTTTATTTGCACCCGACTGGCTCTGAAAGAAGGCACTATGTACAAATGTTTGCTAATTGATGAGATATATTTTGCAGAGGATTTTATAAAAAAAAAATAAAAAACCTGAAAATAAGATTCATAATGACGTTGTCTGAAACTCGTTAAAAATGTAAAACAATTATCTGCCCCGGTACCCTTGCGAATACGATGATTTAAGTATCTGCCCCAGTACCCTTGCGAATGCGATGATGTTTTTTTTATTAAATTCTACTTTGCACCAGATTATCAGACCATATTGTTCAAAACGTTTTCTTCAACCCAGCATTCAGTGTTCTTAACCTTTTTGACATCATGAAATGTGAACATACCTACCAGTATCCCTAGATCAATACCGCTTAGATAAATAAAATGAATGAAACAAATAATTTATGATCCGCGCCCATTTATTTTGATATCCGAAACAGTACCCGCGACTGCGCGGTGTAAATCCATCCCTCCGACATCTGAACAGTTGCGACTGAGCGCTATTCCTTGCGCGCGCGCACGCCCCTAGTAAATCAGGGACGCGTGAACACCATGCTACACCATAACTTATACCATGGCATGCAAAAACGTAAAATGAACTTTGACACTTTACCAACAGGGTTGAAGGTTGATTGAAAGTGTTGCTTCAATAAAATGTATCACGGCAATAGTAATAAAAGACGTAATGCGATCAAATGCGAGTGTTACTGCGCTGGTGTGGAGTCCTGGTGTCCTAGTGTGGTGTGACGTGGTGTGTAAGTGTGGTGTTGGATGGTGGCTGCGGGTGATGTATGCCGCGCCGTGCTCTCCCGCGCAGATCTACGGCGCAACCAGTAATGTATTGAGATGCTGCATGTTGAGATGGTGCTCAGTTTCTTACTGATTTGGAGATGCTTCGGTTTCAAGAATTTATTTCTCTAACAGAATTTTATAATATTCACTTACAAACAAGAGAAACAAAAAAAATAGTTATAGGTACAACATTGAGAAGAATGAGTATTTAAATGAGTTAAATCGAATATCACTTACAAAATTATAAGGTTACAGGCTTTACAAAACTTTTTTATGAAAAAAAAAAAATTTGTTTAACTATAAAGATGTTTATAGATTTTGTCATTTTAATGTCATTTGGTAACATATTATGTAATTTGGCTCCCTCAAATCTTATATTATATTTGCCATAATTTGTTCTTGGAATAGAGAGTGTTTAATTTACTGCTTCTTGTGTTGTACATGAATTTTTTTCTACTAAATGATATTGGAGACCGTGTACTGTTTGTTATTATTTTTTGTGTGATAATATAGACGATTTAAGTTGAATATTTTGGTGTTCTGTAAATTGTAACGGTTGGTGTTAGTCGATGATATCTGAATAATGTCTTTATTACCTTGTTTTGTGTTATTTGTAGATTTTTAGATTGGTTTTAGCTGCACTGCCTCATATTTGAATTAAATATTCTAAGTATGGCTTAATAAGTGTAGAATAGATCAAATTACGTACTGAGTATGGAACACATTTAGATATCCTTTTAATTAAACCAATCAGCGCTTGCTTAAGGGAAAAGTTTTTTTTTTAATCTGCACAATCGTATGTTCCGAAGGTAAAGAGTCGTATTGGATGTTTTAATAAGACATTTAGATATTGAAATATCAACTATTGAATAAAGCTCTTTCAAATCAAATCAAATCAAATTTATTCGTAAATGTAGGGATCAATACAATAAGATGTTATAATAAGATGGTCAGTTCGCTACATTTTACTCAAGAGCATACAAATCATACAATAATAAAGCTATTTATGTCGAAACCACAGACACACATTTGAAATCGAATACTCAATTAATTACATACTAACACACAATTCCTTACGTACTGACACACAATTACCAATGTCAAATAATTTACCAATGTCAAAATAATTTACGATTATCAAAATAGTTTACCAATGTCAAAATATTTTACCAATTTACCAATGTCAAATAATAATAATCTAAATGTCACATTGTAAAAAAAAATAATTAAAATCTAAATGTCAGTGGTGTCCTCCATAAACTCAGTTGTGGAGTAGTAACATTTATGAATTAAAAATTGTTTCGGTTTCTTTTTAAACATATTATTATTAAGATTCTTTATCTGTCCTGGGAGTTTATTGTAAATAACTGGAGCCACTCCATAAATAATTTTATGTAGGAGGGCTGTATTACTGCGATCAACACAAATAATGTTCGGATCCCTTTTTCTTAACCGTGGATCAGTTGGGGCTCTTATTTTGAATAACTGTGGGTTTTTCTTAACAAACACTGCCACCTCAAAGATGTATAATGATGGCAATGTTAGAAACTTCAAGGATTCAAAATATGGCTCACAACTGTCCCTTGAGTGTAGATTACATATAGCGCGAACGCATTTTTTTTGTGCGATGAACACGTAATTCTTGTCTGTCAAATTACCCCAGAAAACGACTCCGTATCTAAGAACTGATTCTACGTAACTATGGTAGGCAATAAGCACGGCATGACGGTTTACAAATTTAGACAGCTTATAAAGATCAAAAAGTAGAAAAAAAATACATAGAAGTTATAAGAAAAGTATATGGTAACTGTACTAGCAAAGTGAAAATGGAAACAACTGGCCATAGTTTCCCCATAAAGAGAGGAGTAAGGCAGGGTGATCCATTATCGCCAAAACTTTTTACAGCAGTACTGGAAAATATCATATGCAAACTGGACTGGAAAAATTGCGGTTTAAACATTAATGGCAAATACCTAAGCCACCTGAGATTCGCAGACGACATCGTTATCAGAAACTGGCTGTGGCCTGCAATATATGTTGGAGACACTTCGCGTAAATAGCAAACAAAGTTTAGAGATGAACCTTTCAAAGACAAAATCCATGACAAACAGCATCAAGAAATGTATCAGGATAGAGAACGAGCCGCTAGAATACGTGGACCAGTATACCTATCTTGGTAAGCTAGTAAGTTTCAAAAACAACAGTAATGACCTTGAGATAGAGCGTAGACTTAAAAACGCATGGAACAAATATTGGAGTTTGAAGGAAGTTTTTAAAAGTAGCATGCCAATAAAGTTAAAAAAGAAAACAATGGACTCGTGCATTCTGCCCTCTTTAACGTACGACTGTCAGACTTGGAAGTTTACGAGGAAAATCAAAAACAAAATATGTTCCTGCCAGAAAGGTATGGAACGTAGTATGTTGAACATAAAGAAAATGCACAAAGTAAGACATACAAAGATAAGAAATTACCGCTGACATATGCCCAAACATTAAAATTTAGATGGGCCGGCCATATTACCCGTTATGTGGATAATAGGTGGACCATAAATTTTACCAAATGGAAGGGCCCGCCAGGCAAACGCCGAGTAGGAAGACCCAACACGACATGGGAGGACGATATAAAGAAGATCGCAGGATCAGACTGGTTACTGATATCACAAAATTGAGAGAAATGGAAAGCCTTGGAGGAGGCCTTTACCTGAGAGGGGTCCATGGTAATTTGAACATTATACCAATCAAGTAATAATTAATTACAAATATAATATTACTAATCGGTCTTTTTTACAATATAAATATCACAAAAATTTAATTTTATACAAATAATAATAACAAGAAAAAATAATTAATTATCTAATAGAATATATAATTATAGTATTAATAATATCATGATATAAATGAATGTGAATTAAATGTTGAATCGAAATTTACTATATTTTATTGAAATTGAATTATTACATATTTTTTTAAAGTAAAAATACTGTGATGTTATATTTTTTATTGCATGGAATAAAAGGCTTTTTTATTTTATTATTTATAAAGAGCAAAAGCAAAACTGTTAAGTTTTTTGCAGATTTCTTCAACATGCGGTTTCCACGTAAGTTGACTGTCTATCGCTAACTCTAAAAACTTTGTTGTATCCGTTTCTTTAACAGAATTTCTATTGTGACTAATATTAACCGGTAGTTGTTGTTGTCGCTGACTAAAATGCATTATACACGTCTTTTCTAAGTTAATTTTTAAATTATTCGATTGCAACCAGACTATAGTTTGCTTTAGCGTGTCATTGATTTCTTGCTCATAGTTGTAGGACTCATCTTTTTTTATCATTATTGCACAATCATCGGCAAATAATACTGTTGGGTGATTGATACTTTTTGGAAGATCATTTATGTACACCAGAAATAGTGGGGGACACAATACGCTCCCCTGAGGTACACCGTACTTCACCGTTCTAAGTTTTGACCGATATTTGATTTCACGCTTGATTTTACTATTTATGTTGGTTATTTCTGTGTATTGTTGCCGGTTGCTTAAATATGATGTGATAAGATCAAGACCCTTGCCTCGTATTCCATATCTTTCTAATTTGTCGATAAGTTTAGTATGATCAACATGATCGAAAGCTTTCGTCATGTCCATATATAGGGCACAGATAGGAAGTGTGCTATCTACACTTGACATCATTTTCTTGACAAAACCATAAACGGTTTCAGAAAGAATAAGTCAATTAATGTTGCTAATTAATTGACTTATTCTTTCTGAAACCGTTTTGTTCATCAACCAGTACATTCTTACTTTCAAGAAAATTGTAGATTCGGTTGTGTATAATTTTTTCTATGACCTTAGAGAATATCGGTACTAATGCCACTGGTCGATAATTTTTAATTGAAGTCTTCTCCCCTTTCTTATACAACGGCTTAATAACAGATATTTTAAGTTTATCTGGGAAGACTCCCTATCTCAAAACATAAGTTTATTATATAAGATAGTGGATGACAAATAATATGATGGACTTTTTTGATAATTTTTGTTGCTATGTTATCGTCTCCTGTACTTTTAGTATTGAATCGTTCTCGATACATCTTCTGGTGTAGTGGGAGTTAAGAAAATAGAATGATTCACTCTGTCTATTTGTGACGGTGGTTTATTGCAGCCTGAAGTAAATTGATCAGTGTAAAAATCATTAAATGCATTGCAGATGTCTTTAGTTTTTATTATTTCTTTATTATCGTGAATAATTTTCTAAAGTGGTTCATGAGGGAAATCAACTTTGTTGTCATTAATTTTTTTCCAAGTTGCTTTACCTTTATTATTCGATGTCTTAATGTAATGATTATTTTGTACATAGGTAGGTTAGTCTTATAATTTTTTTAAATCGAGCTGTATATGAAGTATAAATTGTTTTATTGTTCTCAGTTCTTGTTTTACGGTATTACCACAGTAGTTTGCGTTTTATTTTGCTGCACGTTTTTATGCCATTGGATAGCCATTTTTGCCTTTTATTAATAGTCTTTGTTACAATTTTTACAGGGAAACATAGGTCGTAAAAGACTTTAAATATGTATATAAAGTTGTCGTATGTTAAATTTGGATCGTTTAGTTCATAAGCCTCACAGAATCTTAAGCTTGCAATAAACTCAACAAACTTTTGTATATATTCAGAGGAGAAATCTCTTATTTCAATTTTCCATGAATGAATGAATCGCACACGTCTTTTGTGTGCGTCTTTGTGTATTTACCTTTTAATTAGCCCCGTTATCCGCCACACATGCCTTGCATTGCTGACCTCTGCAGTTTACACGCTAAACAATATTAGTATGCACACATAACATGCCAACAAAGTACAAAACATTCTAAACAAATTGCGCGTTTAACCGCGTCCGTATGCGCGGGCGCATATCGCGCATTACCATAAACACTTAGTCGGGCCTTCTCGGAAGTGCTCGGCCGTCTCCGCCGCGGCTCCGCAAAACCGAATGCACTTGGCAATAATATTGGATACTTTGTACTAAACTATCAGTTCTCCCTGTAAGTCTTTTCCTGGTTTTGTTGGGAACCCAGGATGACGGAAGACCAGCTTAGAGATGAATACCCTCAAGCTACATACGTGAATTCTTTGAGGTAGACCATCTGTCGCCTGTGGTTCTGAAATGCTGAACCAACCTGGAAGACAGTGGCCAATGACACAGAATCAAATAATTTGGATGATTGGTATCCCGCTGAGATCATACATTTTATTGACATGAAGATAAAGTTAATACCGGTTCAGAAACGAATACGATAAAATATCATTCCACTTCAATAACACCAGAAATTTCATTTGTTCTGACACTGTAAATACCGCAGCATATTGAAACTTTCTGGAAATCCCAAGTATGTCGTCCCATGCCAACTCATATGACAAATCGTTACCTCTGCCTGATGCAATACTTAAGTTCAATGTATGTTTATTGAAAGTGGCTGCAGCCGTGATCTTTACTGATCTCTTAATAAATTACATACACAAGCGGCCGTAAAGTAAACACAGCCCGTATTTACACACGAGATATTGTTATAAAATTATTAACATTTAAGAGAAGTGTCGCGCTGTCGTGTTGCCCAATTATTTCTGAGTCAGTTATTGAATTTACTGCTGGTGACCCGCCGCGGGTCATACACTAATACGTTATCGATGTCACCGGAATGTGGTCGTATTATTTGAGAGGTTTACGAGAGAAGCTATCGAGAGGTCGCCCCTCGCCGGTGTCCGGTCGGCGCTCGGGACCGCACTGTCTCGCTAAGTGTTCCCGATAAGCGAACGTGTTCAAACTGATGTCGTCCCTTAACAATGTATTTAATTGTTGAAAGTTATCCTCGTAATGGCTTCCTTCTGTAATGTAACTAAGTGATCGTTTTAATTTTAGTCTCTCTTAATGCCTTTCAATTAGTGTTCTCCGACGGTTTAACACTCGAAGCGTTGTGTTGTGGTGATAAAATGCTTGCTATTATGGATAGTTACTATTATCGTAAAAGGGGAACAGTTAGGTACTTCGAATATCGTTTAACTGCAATAAATATTTTATGGAAGCCAATTGACAGGTCGCTGAAAATGATTAGTTGTGTGCGAATAGCGGAATTCGATACATGTGTACGAGTACATGGATGCGAATGATGAACTGTAATACTATGCTATGCCAAGGCAACTGCCCACTTTTGTATACGTTGAACCACTATGAAATGACGGCTTATCTCGACATTTTCCTTCTACGGCCACTTACCGTTAGTAGCGGTATTTTGAAAACCATTCAGCTTCATATTATCCTTCCACAAACCATTCTCCTCGGTGATCTACATAAAAGTAACGATCAGTTCCACTCACTGCGGAGTCCTTGACACCCCCTCCTCCCTACATAGCTACAATACCGTGTATAACACTGATTTCATTCAACATTTCGTTCTCAGGCAATTTGTTTGATGGCGGTCCTTCTGCGGTCCCTCCGCGACCGCCGTACAAGGCTTTATGAAATCTCCTCGACGTTTTTATTTTATCTGGTGAATGTCGAGACAATCACAATATTGTCCATATCGGCGGGTCGTTGACTAAAGTCGTGCAGTTTACGATGCGCTGCAGTGATGCGGCGGGAGGGGCAGCTGAATTGTTAACGTTAAGTAAGGTGCAAAATGAGCTAGTGACTTGAGCGTGATGAACAGTTTTGAGGAATTTATAAGAAAGTAAATGATAAATGATAAATGATGTTTATTCAGTAAATAGGTTACAAGGAACACTTTTACACGTCAATGTTTTTTTGTCAGTTTAAGCTAGATGAGGCCGGTGTTTCCTAGCTGACTACCCTGAGAAGAAACACCGAAACAAACTCAGAGGTCAAAGTCTCTTTTAGTGTTCAAATCCATACAATGTGGACTGGTTGGATCCTATGAGAACCATGTACGTTTATGTCTGGGATGAGCTTTATGAAGAAAGCAACACACGAATTCGAGTGGACCTGTCCAGACAGTGCAAGCATTTGTCAGTCATCGCGAAGCTCAACTCAGAACTCTGAGGTGCTCAACGAACCGACGAACAATACCAAAGTAAGGACATTTGAGTAGGCCGCAAAAAATACTCAAACTGCCAGACAACAAATCAAAAAAACCTTTCTGTGTTTTATCGACTACTTCCTCCTCCCTTCTTAATCTCAAAATCAAAATAAAGGACTAACGCGTCAGGGCACTCGCGTTACCATAAGTTAACCCAACAATAGGATTTTAATTGTGTCTGCTAATGAGGGGCTTGACGCGTTAAAACAGATTAGGAATAAGATTTCGCTATCGTCATCATTTACAGTTCTTTAAAATCCACAGTTTTCGTCAACCTTGTGTTCGCCTCTCTGCTGCTCACGGAGTGCGACGTCGTCGATATAATTTCGGTACTTTAATGGCAGTAAACACTCTGCCCGCTGGTCACCGGGCCGGCTATTGCGCGGACTGACCGTTTTATATTCCTGCTACACTTTAAAACGTTTTTATAGTTATTATGTCCCATCGCGTCTTACAACCGACTGGCTATAAAAGTCAACAAACACCAACTCTTACGAAACACATTAGTCGGTAATGAGTCCGCAAAGGGCATCAGCCATCCGAGGTGCCTTCACCAACAGTTCAGAAGTCAAACTACTTACTAATCTTTACTGGATCTAAACGGGCACTGTCAAGTGTCACCGCTACCTTTATTTCGTACATAAATGGTGTTCTCTACTGTATCAGTCCATTTGGTCCTCTCTGTAGAACAATAACGATCAGCAGCTCACCGTCGAACAGTTTGTAACTATTAGATGCTTCGATAAAACTAATATTCAATCATGTCTTATTGTTCAATAAATAAAAATGACAAAACTCTTAATAAATACGTAGATAAGCTTTTAACGCAACACTAAATCTATCATTATCGGATGCTAGTACGTCGCGTCGGGGGGACGTATCGTACGTCGGGCACTCGACCGCTCGGAGCCGGTGGACGCGGAGATCGGTATCATGATGTATGGCGGTGGCGTGCTCCGACATATCTCCCAATTGTTTTAGCGTACAAGTCGGAATCAATTACTGCGGCCGGACGGGCGGACGAGGGTCACGAGCGCGCCCGACGCCACCCGAGCGCGCCCGAGCGCCGCCGGACGCGCCGGTCTCCTCCGAAGATATGCGGACTCGCGCGATTTATTTGTAACGTGCCCCGTGATCGATTGCCGCGAGATTAATAAGTTGAGCTGTGTATCCGCTTGTATTACCGACAGATGTCGCTTTGTCATATTTTATGGTCTTTTGTTCCTCGAGAATTATGGCCAGCATCATCTTCAGGAGTGGTTTGTATAATCGGTTGTCTGTCATTGATATTTCCACATGAGAAATGACATGTTAATGTAACGATGCTGGTTCAATGGTTAAGAGAACTGGTTGAATCCAAGATTTTTGATGGAAAACTTGTAGGTACATGAGAAACCTAACATGTGCTCAAACTATGTCAAATCATAACACTTCTCATTACTTTAGTCGGTTACAAAATAATGAGTCGTTCACAAGAGCCTAGCTGGCGATGCAAGGTGGACAAAAAGTTTAGACTTGATAGAATGGGCGCGGTGAAGGCTGCGGCGATCGGTCACAGTTCAGACTACGGCTGCGCAGGAGTAGGTAGCCTGTCATCATGAACTGAAGGGTAGAAGGACCAGTAGGAACAAAAAAGAGAATATGCCAGTCAGTAATGTGTCGTTCAGCAGCATCAATGCCTGTCTCCTGGATACTGCTGCCCGCTTACAACCCAGATATAGAGACTGAGAAAGTAGGAATGATGAGATATTTCTCCACAGACGGATTTCTACAATTCTTCACTTCTGTAGACGTCCGTTATGCCGCTCAATATTTTGATACTATATTCTTTATCTTCACGACCCCAAGATAGTTGGGAAAAGGTTAGGCAGATTGATTGATTCTTTATCTTCACGATTATAATCAAGCAAAATCTTGTCGATGGCACTTACTTATTCACTCTTTGAAGCAAGGTTCGTAACCAAAACGGACAGCGCTTTCGTCGAAATTCATCAGATCCTTGTTTTTAAGAATGATAGGAGATATTAACATGGACTAGACCTTCTTACACATTTATTTCAGTGACTACAGTACCCGACACCGGCCACTCCCAGCGATGGGCCGCCGCTCCGTGACCTTCGGGTCTGCCTACCTAGCTCTCTGCCAGCCCTCCATCGCGCTACAGATCTCTGCAAATGAATGGCATTGTCGGTGCACCGCAGAGCGCAGTTAATAATACAACGAGTAATGGTTTTACATTAACCGCAAAGTCGCAAAGGTTACAAAGTTGGAAGTCGAAACGATATTGCTTGTGCACAGTTCTTGTGATGACAAATGATCTGGTACTGCAGGGTCCCGGGTAGCAAGACTAACTGCAGACCTCTTTGTGTTGTGGGTTGATTTTGCATATCCATACGATTAATACGACTATTTTAGTTGGTTGTCGAGTAGGTATGGTTTATTTTGAAGTGGCAGCTATTTTCCTAACTGAAGAGCATTTCCAGTAAAACCTCTAGAAAACATTCAAAATGTCTTCATTTATCAAGCACAGCTATGTTTATGTTTTGTGTCGCTGTGTGCTCGTCATCAAGTAGGTACTTAGCGAGAAGCAGGAACCTAACGGGCGTGAGCGTGACACTCTCCGCTAATGTATGGAAATTTTGTTGTTGACAAAACATTCTGTCCGAGTTACAACAGTTCACCATATGTACGCTGGACAATCAATTTTATTTGTGGTTTAACGAAACCAACCTGCCTAGCCTACATCCAACTATGTTGACGTCTAGTCTGATCAACGCAGTATTAAAAGAGATCTCATTAACAAATTCATTTTTTTTTTTTTAAAACGTTACCCCACACTAGGAATATTCCTGTATCGTGGGTGCGTTCACAAACATGTATATTTCACATACACAAGACACCCAGACCCGGAACAACTATCTGCAGGTCATACAAATATTTGTTCCGTGCGGGGATCGAACCCGCGACACGCAGCGCAGCAGCCGAACGCTCAACCACTGCGCCAACCGTGCCGTCAAAATACGTAAAGGCTTTAAAAAAAATCTCTGCCGGTGACAATATAACCATGTTAGTTAATGAAGTCAATCGCTGTAACGTGATAGCGCGGCGCGGGCGTGGACGTCGCAGATGGACGGACAGACAGATGGATCATGTATGTAATGATATACTAATGTCCCGAACGGCCTGTTTTGTACAACATCGGTGATTCGGTTACAAGAATAGTTTATACTTTGTTTTTTCTAAATAAGAAAGTAACTGTAGGTATGTCTTTATTTTCTCTTTTGTAAAGGTAATGGCATTTTTCAATCAGCGGTAGGACGGATATTCTGTAGACGCTAGGTACCTCTGCAACGATATTAAAATGACAAGTCAAACAAACAAAAATACAATTTTAACGCAAACCATAAACAAGAGAGCTGTAATTATTTTCGTTTTACAACAATATTAAAAGGATTTAAACAAATTGCCAATTCAGTGTAGTACACGCGGTAACGACCATTTTTACTAATTAATTCTTAAGAGCGAGCAATCGGCCGCGACCGGTCGGCCCTCGGCTACAGATAATCGCCGACAATCAGTCGCAAATAACGTCCTTAATCACGGCTGACATCGGACATACCGCCGACATGTTCATAAAATCAGCCAAAATAAACATAAAACAAACCAATAAAAGTTAATTAAACGGTTACTGTTAAAAAAATGTGATCACAAATACATGACAATTTATTTTATAACACTCGTTCCTGACTCGGATTTAATATGGCCTATAAAATAAATGCTAAAAAAAACTAGACTGAAATGTTTTAAATTGAATCAATAACCTGTATTTTAAAGACAATCATAAAATACTATAGTTTATGTCGTTTCTTCGTAGTCGCGTGAAATTATAGTCAATGTTTATGGCATGCGGAGCAAGCGGAGCGGGGTGGTGGGAGCGGAGCGGAGCGGAGCGGAGCGGAGCGAGCAAAAAGCTCGCGATCAGTAATAAACCGCACGACTATAAAATGTTATGGCGTTTTAAGAGTAAATCCGGTTCCCGCTGAGTCAGCGCACAGGCTCGCCACACTCGTGCACTCACTGGCAAGATATTGTGGGAAAAACTACATCTGTGTTTTTATTTTACTTCAAAAGTACTTTACGTGTGTGATTGGTTTTGATTCTTTTCATTTCGCAAAAGATTTAAAGTCAACTTTATTACCGTGTGCTGGCTTAAAACTGTCTCAATTCTCAACATAGAAGACTTATATTGCTCAATGAAACCATAAATGGAACAACGCAAGTCTTGTAAACAAAATGGTCTGTATTTCAGTGTGAGTTCTTACATTACGTCAGATTCCTCTCCTGTAGGCACTGTGACAATTATAGTCACAACCTTATGTTGGCGGCCTTATGTTGCCAACTGGCAGGTTAGAAGTTTCTAGAAACTCTTGGAAAGCCGTTTGAAATTAGATTAGAATAAATGATAGGCTTGACGTTTGTGTCAGTTAGAGTTAGAGTTCCGCGAGCCCGTCCAAGTGGGCAGATATGTGTTTTCCATATTAGTAGAATATAGTTAATTGAAGTCGTCCTCAGATATTTTAACTTATCCGCCCGTAGACAGATCCCTTCCATACAGTCCTCTCGCACCGAGGCAACGAGTTGCAGTGCTACGCGACATCCCCGATAACGTCGAAGTGTACCCAAGAAGCCCTGCAGCCCATACTGGAGCTTGGGTTCTTACAGTACGTCAACTTGCGATTCACTCCTCTTGTATTTCCGGCTGAAGCTAGACAATTAAAACCGTTTCGGAGAACGTGGCGCATGACACACAGTTACACAGACAGACGCGATGTTTGCACCAATTCGTGTAGTTGCGCCGCGGGCCGCACCGTGTCGGCACCGCCGCCACTACAGATCCGTTTAGCCAATTGAGAGATAGCAGATAACATCGGGTATTTAATGTGTCGGGTAAGAATCACGGCTAATTTAATCCGTTCAAACTTCGGTAAGCTGACGTGACGGCCGCAGCTAAATATTGATTGTTGTTATAGGTAAGATCATAGCATTCTCATGAGGTAGGCAGGAAGTCTTGAATGCCACGTATAAAGGAAAGGAATTGGCTTATCCGTTGACTTTGGATTTCATAATATGCAACACAAGGGATCAGGCAGAATAGTCCTCCTATCTGAAAGCGATTCTACCTTAAATGAGAAGTGAAGGCAGATACACCTGGTTGGGTTGGGCTCTTTGGGGAAATAAATATGGCAACTTGTTCTTTAGACCTGTCACTACTGGGATCTTTTGGAGACATGCCGTCGATAGTGGTTTCAGGGGTTCTGCAGCCAATCAGTACGTTGGCAATGTCGAGTATCTTTAACTATAGAAAGTATTTCTTTATTTCCTTTTCCATAATTAATATCATCAAATCAGAACCGATTCGATTACGAAATAAAAGTGAATTCCTTAACGAACTTCACGGTTTAAATCTAAACAACCGTAACTTCACGAAGAGTTATCCAAATGAATTCTGTTACACTTTAAACTCCATTTTAATTGTTAAATCGGCGTAGCGAAGTCTGATGGTTGTAGCGCGTAGTATTGTGTACATGTATGTATATGTACATGGGCGCAATTAGTGATGGTGTTGGAGTAATTACTGTTTTTATCTGTGTGTGTTCACGGTAATCGGATTAATACGGCGGCACTACAAAGAGCCCGTAATATGCGCCCGCGCATACCGATACTGCGGCTGTGGATGTGGCTAGTTCTAGCATACGGATACGTTTGTACTCCTTCTAATTAATAACTCATATTATTTATTTTTCATCCAACAGTCTGTTTTCATATGGCTTATTGTTTTGTTGTCGGCTTATCACAAGAGAAGAAATAATAGAAAGATAGAAAACCCGGCCTGTGATTCTACTTTGACATTATACTTTCTATTGTACTTTATAGTGCAAGTGCTGTAGGTACCATATAAAGAACAGTGAATCAAGTGTCTTACCCTACCCGGGCCTGCGGGCGGCGAGTAGTGGGTAACTCGCCGCCCGATCAGCACCAGGCCCGAGAGTCGACGGCGCGTAGTGTTCCACGCGCGCCTCAAAGAGTTGTCAGCAAAAGGACGGGGCCTGTCACGGCCGATGCCTGCCCGGGGGTTGAGAATAAATTCGAAAGAGTTACCTCGCCCCTGGGCATTCAGGGCAGGGAGGAACAGGGGTGGGTTTTAGTCAGTAAGAGTCTGACATGCCCTTCCGCTCCACCCTAGAGCGGAAGAAGTCATAGGATGATTTCCCACCCCCCCCAAAAAAAAAAAAAATAGTGTCTTACCCTTAAATTATAGTGAATTAGGGCCGATTTAACCAATTCTAAATGCCCAGTTTTCGACGTTTAAGCTCGCTTAGGGCCGATTTCATCCTTCGCTCTATAAACTAAGTTTTACTGAACTAAGCTTAGCGTAAAAAATAAAAACCATAAAAAAGATTATAGTGAGTTAACCTTAAAAGATAGACATATGCTGGCGTGGATTTTTTTTAGAACTCTAAAAGGAGAACAATTCCGTCATACATAATTTTTATTTACGCAGCGCACGCAACTGAAGCTATCAAAAGAATTCTTATTCCCGTTTTTGCCCAATTTTTGATTGATGCTTCGCTCTTGTTGGTCGCAGCGTGATGTTATATAGCTTTACAGACTTTCTCGATAAATGGACTATTCAACACAAAAATATTTTTTCAATTCGATCTAGTACTTTCTGAGATTAGCGCGTTCAACCAAACAAACAAACTCTTCAGCTTTATGACAGCGGCTAAACGCGTTTAAAAAAAAACAACTGACTTCCAGAAAAGAAAATACACTAAAAATTAAAAAATAACTTTATTTTCGGAAGTCGGTGTTTGTAATTTATTTCATCGTTATTTGACACCGACTTCCGAAATTAAAGTTATTTTTTAATTTGTAGTGTATTTTTTTTTGGAAGTCGTTTGTTTTTTTTTTTTTGTAAAAAAAAAAATATTTTAAACTTTTTAATTGTTATACCCCAGAACTAAAAACCCCAATAACATGGAACCATAGAACGTGGAATTTAAACAAATCTCTCGTAATTGGAATAAACAAAACGTCATCTATCTATTAGTGTTTTTCGTTTCTGTTCAAAAAGCGCTGAAGCAATTTCGATAAAATTTATATGGGACCACCTTGGGAGTATATTCTTTCGGATAAAAACGATTTTTGAAAATCGGTTCACAACTGACAGAGAAATCGGTGGATATACAGACGCCAGCAAAAGTCGATAAGAATTCTCACAACGTATTTAGTTTGACGTTTAGTTTGACTTACGATCTTCTATTTTCAAGTTTTCGCCAAAAAATTATTGAAATTCACAATTTCATCAACTTAGCATAAGTCAAGATGGCCCAGTGAACACAGATTGAAGCGCAAATCAGTGTGCCGCAAGTTCAAATCCCACGCAATTGTTGACTTTTTGTAAGTTCTTACCCGATTGGAAGTTATGGATTAGCATTACATATATTAAATTATTCTTTAACTTGTTCACACATTTCTTAGAGTTAGATAGGTAGATCACAAAAAAACTAAATAAAGAATTAGATTTCTGCGAGGTTAAGAGAAGTGGGAGTCGAAAGAGAAGTGGGAGACCGAAGCTTATTAGCGAGGCGCAACGACGACATATGATGGACGTATACGAAACGAATGGTTTCGCACCAACGAGACATTTTGCGGAATTATATGACACCGACGTCGACGGTATAAAATGGGCAAACATAATGTTGATCACATTATGTTTGCCCATTTTATTACTTCATCACCAAATTATTACTAATTTCGTCTCAATTTTATCTCTAATTCAGCTAAGTTATTGTCAGTTTGCGCGGTAACTGTAATCGTCTGAAACAAGCGGACACACATACATAGGCACAGTTCATACATATCCCGCAGACATAAAGTTAGCCAACAATCTAGCTATTAGCCTCCGATTAGCCTCAATACCGAGAAATTATATATTTGTCAAAGTATAAGTAAGAGCTTAACGTTTTTGCGGGTATTCGTACGTGGTCGGTTAAGTTAAGTGGGCCGTAATTACAGTTTATTCTTAACTATGTTACTTAAGTCCACGTCTAGACTGAAAGTTTCGAGGAGGAAATCAGATTAGTGTCATAAGAATTGATTAATTATTTTGAATTGAATACTCTTTGATATTATTTTTCACGCCTAATTTGGTCGCTAATTGAAATGATCTCCACAAGGCGTTATAGATATAGACTACTGATGTAATGTAGTTAGATCTTATTGCCCTGCATTACTACTGACATCTTGCTTTTTCTTATCAGGTACATAATAATGAACAAGACACAATTCACCTTTATAATTATAGCCTATGACCCTTTATATTAAAACTTACATAATTATAGCCATTTTTTCTCACCGCTTCTGTGTGTAACACTTATGGCATTTTTTCATGTTTACCAGTAATTACACACGAACCGACGCGGCGTCGCTTCTGCCATATAATGACGCTGAGCACAATACGGTACAAGCAGTAACATGACGTTGTTCCTTTGTGATTGCTCCACGACCTGCCTACCTCCAGTTCGACTGTTGGCCGTTCTTTATTTCTGCTCACGCCGGAATTCTCAACCGCATTAAAGCTATTTAAAGAGCTTTGGACAAAGAGCTCGGATACCAAGCAGACAATCGTAGAAGACACACTTCAAACTATGTCTGAACATTCTGTACTGAGTTAATCGACAGTGTGATTGTAATTCAATCCAATTCTCTTTAATTCAAGTACTCGTAAGTCCCGCAATAAAATACAAGAGAATGCCAAAAACTGAACAACCCAGCTAAGTTGTTTAATTTTTGGGAAAGGTTCAGGATGCCTTTAAAACGATTTCTGAAAGTTGTCCTAAAAAGTAACAAACCAATATCGAGAATAATTAATGAGTCAGATTACTAAAAATGCTATGAGTGGTCCTTCTCCAGCTCGCGTCGTGGTGCATGCTTCGGCTGGAGCTCGGTGCGCATGCGCCGATCTCAATTATAGATAACGGTAGTTACATACACCAAGCGGCGGTGGTACACCCGCCTACAACAGGCTCGTGTAGTGACTGGAGGCTAGTTGTATCGATCAATAAGGTGAAAAACAATATTCACAAAAACAAAAAAGATATATAAAAACCCTGAGCTCTCTATAGGTTCAGTCTTCTAATATTTACCTGTATTACACAAAATTCAGTGTTTTCTTTCTCAATAATGATCACGTTATTTATTAAATGACTACAAGCCAAAGAAAAAAGAGATTTCGCAAAATTCTCCATTTTAGATGTATTAAAAAAAGGCTACCTAACATGAAAAAGAAGTTCGAAGCGTGACAAGAACACGTCTGTGAATTTTAGTCACCTATGTTAACTAACTTGTGAACGGATCCTAAAAATAGAACAGAACTAACGTCTTGTGGGTCCGCGGAAGCATGGGACCTTACTTGAAATTGGAGATTTTTGCAACGTATCAATAGAATGGGACCAACTGATTTTTTTTTTGTATTTATAAAAATATGCCTTTCTCAACAAAGCTAGTTGAATACGTGCCAATTTTCACCACACTTTTCAAAAGCGCAAAAAAAATGGTCTTGAGACTTGTCTTTCCGACGATACTTGCCTACGAAGCGAAGGCTCCACAGCACCCCACAGTGAGAGCCGTGAACCCCGCCCCCCCCCCTCTCCCCCACTATTTGGGGGCCACTCTACAGGATGCTGGAGAATGTAGATCACTGTTTGTATTGCCCCAATGTCCATACTTGCTCAATGTTTGCGCTCGCCTACAAAAGACATCAACGCGCTCTTTGTTTGCACACATTGATCATTTGTTTGCATTCACTTGAAAGTTATAATGTCGTGATTTTATCTAACTTATTAGTTTTATAGACCAATATGGGTTTGGCAACCTTTACTGCGTGTACATTGAATGTAAGGTTGTTTAACTATGTCGTTGTAAGAAGGCAGGGAGAAACTGATGTACAATTTATTAATGGCCGCCAAACATTATTTTAATGACATCTGCAAAGGTGAAAAATTAGTGATATCTTGTCTAGAAAATCTTTGAATATATACTGTGATAATAAGGATAACTTTGTGTAGTTATAAGTTCCTTCGGAGCGAGCTATTTTAACTGGAAACCTCACTCCCATTACGTTTAAAACAGTTTATTGAGTTCCAATTTATTTTCTCTAGAGCCAATTTGTAGATTTTTTACGCTAGCTCAAAGGGCCCAAAAAACGTATCGTGTCGACAACCGGTGGTCCTTAACTCGGCGTTTAATACAACCATCTACGGAGCGTGTCCGTCACAGCCAGCCCGGAGATCCGGGGCCGTGTCGTGCCGCACCCGAACCGGAGCGATTACACGCCGGACCTCATAGCATAGGGTAACATTGACTTCACTTCACGGGTAGGATTCATATAATTATGAACTCTTTAATATTTATCTAGCTACATCTGGGACTAGTGATCAGAAAACTTCCGTTACGTTACGACTGTCGAAGATCTACCAATGACAGCGGGTACCAACAGTTTAAAGTTATCTCTAAGGCACTGAGGAGTCTTAGTATCCATGTACTGGATGGTGACCCCTGATCATCATGAATGGAACCCTGGCGCTGTTATTTCTTTACCGCGAGCCTTTAAAAGTCACAAATAATATCCATATTCGGTTGAGACGCTCTATGTTCTTAGCAAAGTCGATGTACTGTGGCTAGAGTATGTCGGTGACTTGGTGAGTGAGGCCCGCAGCGAAACAGAAGCCTTCCCGCGTTGACACCTAATACCGTGGAAATTACGTCGTTTGTAGAGCCATTCTGCATGAAGCGTGGTAGAGCGGCAGGGCGGTGGCGGACAGTATAGTTAGTTGATTTTATGCTCAAATTGGGACAAATTGGGAATCGTGATGGGTGGTAGGTTGTGCCGGGAGTTTATAAATTGGGTTGAAATGGTCCATTGTAACAGAATAAAGGTTCGTTCAGATAGTGTAGTGAGACAACAGAAGCTGCAAGTAATAATAACAATATTTCTTCTCTAGTAATCTTGAAATTTAGTTATTTTTAACCGACTTCAAAAATACCTCCTCCATTTTGAAGTCCGTTAAAAATAATTATCAATTCGTAAGTTTATAAATTTATATATATATATATTATGTTCATTAATAACTTCGTCTTATATGGACGGATTTGCAAAATTCTTTCCGGAATGGTTCCATTTAAATTTCATATAGATCTGATGATGAGTTTCGGAGACAGACAACGGAATCTTCTAAAAATGACAGAAAATAAATCGCGATTGCTGCGATCGTATAAATATGCATTGTTAACACAATATAATGGGGAACAAGTAAAAAGTGAAAAATAAAAACATTTTTACAAAAAAATAGAACCGACTTCCTAAAATAAAAACAAAAAAATTGCAAAATAACTTTAACTTTGGAAGTTGGTTTTAAAAAACGAAGTCGTCGTATTTTTTTGTTAAAAAAGTTTTTATATAGTGTAACAAAATCACCCCTTTTTAGGGTTCTGTACCCGAAGGGCCCAAACGGAGCCCTATTGTTGTCACTCACGTGTCCGTCTGTCCGTCTGTCTGTCTGTCCGTCCATCGTCTGTCATAAAATTTTGTTACGAAGAATTTTTTTACTTCCCATTGACTTAAGAACTTGAAATTTGGTGATAACGTTTATTATATATACGAGTAACTCAAACTTTACTAAAAAAATACCAATGTTTGGTACGGAACCCAATACGCGATTTCCCTTGTGCGAAATCCAATACGCACTTGGCCACTTTTTTAAAATTGATAGGGTTGCGTTTGACGGTTTGACCACCTAATGGTAAGGCAGGGAATTTCACTTACAATGAATGTGTTCCAAAACGTGTTGTGTGTGTGGGTGTCCACCATGTACCGGTGGCGCAGCGTCGTACGTCTAGTGGTCCGATGATGAATCCCATGAAGAGTTAGTAAGGAATTGTGATGTAAAATTCGAGTGGTTATTAATCCTTCTATACGAATAAAGCACAGATAATTATAATACTATCGGTAAAATGGGACCTATGCATTGTAACAGTTACAGGCATCTTTACACTTATTTTTCAATCTTTCAAATTTTAATTCAGTTAAGATGAAAATATTTATAAAATAATTAGCTAACTATATCTACACGAAAAGTATTAACTTAACGACCTAAATACATACAAAAACAAAGTACTTTCAGGCGTCGAAGTACTCCTCCACATCGCTGTCACCTGGAAACGTGCCCAGAAGACTGGCAGCATTGCCACGTGGCAATGCTAATTCTTCGGGCAAAGAACGAGCTAGCCCTCTGGTCATGTAAAGTGTCGATCAGTTGGCGAGAAATATCCTTAAAAAGGAGACACGCACTCGGACCCCATGACCCGAGCGTTTCGACCCCAAACGGCTCAAAAGCTAAATCTGAACCAGCGGTTGCATCCCACACCAAAGGCCTACCCACCTTCCACGGCACCAACGTCATGCCATCTGGTCTCTTCCAAAGTACCAAGCTATTTGGTTCTAATAGGGCAGATACGCCGGCGGTGACAAGAGCTCGACGAATAATATCGTTGATGCTGGCGTGCCGAGCTATGCGGCCTGCACTACTGCAGCAGGACAGACCGTGGTGCCCGAGGCTGTCGACAGCTTCACCGCAGTGGCACCGATGTGGAGCAACACCAGGTGCGCCTAAACGTAAACAGGTTGCGAGCCGAAACGAAGCGTCATCCATCATAGTGCCTATGGTGGATGACGGGAGTGCCTCGCTCCTCCTCGCTCCTCCTCGCTTGTGGCTTGTCGTGGTAATCAGGTTATTACGTATAATACTGCAAAGCAGCACACCCACCGTCTCTAGGAAGACAGGTTGTCGGGAAAATCCGTATTGGGACAAGCCATTTACCAAACGTTCGACGCACCGGTCAAAACGGTACCTCAAGATTAACCAGTGAGGAAGATAAAATGGTACTGTTTAATGTATCAATACTGTGGACCGAGGAGAGGAAAGCCGGTAAACTTATACTTGAAATTTTTCACTTTTTTAACATTACACTAATTCTGTCTAAGGATGCTGCATACTTTGCCAGAATGTAACAACTAAAGCTGTAACAATAGCTTCTCCAGCGGCATCGTAAACCTGAAGTGATTATCCCGCCCTCCCGCCACCTCCGTCCTCTTGCCCTCTGTGCCCTCTTCCCGCAGGTACTCTCGTTATGCGAAATTAACAATAATCTGGAAGGCTTTGTAGGTACCGACTGGTAGTATTTCATCCCCTCTCTGTCTATGCCAGAAACACCGCCCTTCAAAAGTAAATGTGCTGCAAAAGGTTCACTTTACGTAATACTGAGGAACACACACAGAACATCATAACCACTTGCATATATTCCCCAAAGAGTGATGCTTCCGAATTGAGATGAGCTATTGTACACTGAATTCTACCCTCTCATATGATCTCTCTATGACCACATAGGTTTGCTGGGCGAAAACTTAACTGTGTGCTAAGCTCATGTTTGTACATGAACTATTTAATGTCTGTGCATTATGTTATTTTTTGTTTACTAAAAGAATTAATAATGTACATTGTAGACAGTTGCCCCCGATACAGTTGGCACCGAGACATTTACCACCGAGTTAGTTGCCACCGAGACAGTTGCCACCGAGGGGAGGCAGCAATAAAGTTATTTACAGAAGAATTTATTTATTCGAAAGCCTTTTCCTGTGCTCAACCTCTTATCAAATAAATCCTGCCAGTTATCGAAGTCGTTCAGCCAGTATTCCTTCCGCACCACTTTTGTACAAGACACCGGCGCGAGAGCAACACAAAGCAGTTGCAATTAACCACAATTAGCAATCAAGCGAAGATTGCACACACACACACACCCCATCACACGCACACAGCTATGGGATGCGCACGCGCTGCCCTTTGTTACAAGAAACAGATAATTACAAGCTCAACGGATCATTATTAAGTATGAGTTTATGGGTGTGAGAATCAATGAAACGAAATTGGTTCATTAAAAGTAGAATAGAATAGAATAGAATAGAATAGAATAAAACTTTATTGTACACCAAAACAGTCACACAATTGTTTTACACGAGCTTAAATCTATGGGTACAACGGCGGTCTTTAAGTAGATTTAATATTGTTGGTAAAATGTAATTTTGTTTGGAAGGATTAATAAAATTATCACTGATTTATTGAGGACAAGCACAACACGACAGTGAGGCATTTCAATAAGCAGAAACCTTTAATAATAAGTTAGGAAACATTAGGCATGGTGTACATCATTACGAAACCAGCTAAACGAGTAAATCTGTCACAGTAACAAAACATAAGTAACTGTTATCTCAAAACATAAAGAAATTAAATAATGAATGTAACACCATAAACTATGGAGACAGTCACCACTAAATATTTGATGATAAAAGTGTTTAAATTCCACAATACGTAGAGTCGTCTCTACGAACTCTATGGAACTATATAAATAACTTGTGAACGACGTTTTTACTCAACGGCTGGAATTAAGCGTGAAATATTGTTTTCTTACGAACTCTACAATGTGAGACTCGCAAAGAGGCTCTACCGGAGAGTCGCTGTAGAGTTGCGATAAACATGTCACCAGCTATAGAGTTTTATTAATAGAAGACTTTCAGAGAATTTTGACGATTTTCTTCAAATTTTGAACCATAAATAAGACACAACTGGCAAGTTTAACTAAAATATATATCCTTAGACTATGAAAGGTTATAGACGGAGTGTCAAAATCCAGCAATCTAAAGTACCAGAATGAGAAGCCGACTTGTATCTGTACACGCGAAATAAGCTTACATAGAAAATGAGAAGCCGAAACGTCATCGTTATGTTCGTCAAGGTCACTCACACATTTTAACGATCCTATTTCATTGAATGTCCAATGACGTTCCGTCTACCTATAACCTTTCATAGTCTAAGTATACATCACTATAATTTATTATTTTTGTACATTAAGGCTGTTCATAGCGCGATAATAACTCAGAACCTGATTCATTGAAACCTATTAAACGTAATGAATCTGATCCTGCCTACCCCGGGGACTACAGGCTTGATTTTATAGCTATTCATCAATAGATGATGAGCAAGGAAAAGCCACAAAATCATCATATTATAAAATCATAATATTTTATAGACAATTATTGATTTCAGGACAAATCTCAGCATCACAGTACTGAAAACTCCATACTGAAAACTCCATTAATACAAATATGTAAATAAAATTGAAGTGTCTGTTTGTAATATCAAAATAAAAGTTTTTTTTAAAACTCATATACTCGTAGCTATTTGCACGACACCTACCTGACTTAGGAGACAACAACATCCCGCGCGCGGAGCCGCTGGCAGAAGCTAGTTTTCAATAACATCCTTCACTCACAAGTTAACAATGCGCAGGCGCATAGCAGCGGTTCGTTACAAAAAAAGATGGACTCTATCGACAATACTCGGGACTCTATCGTCGATCGACCACTATCGATGTATCGACGTAATGGCAGGACAGGGGTTATCGACGTTGTGAAGAATTTCTCAATCACGAGCGATGCGAGAGGGTTCACTTGTGTGGTTTTGAAACGGATATTAGATGAGTTCTAGTTAATGTTTCTTTATAAATAATAAAATGATTACATTCATGCACATGCATAAGTATGTATATACATAATATAAAACAAAGTCCCCCGCCGTGTCTGTCTGTCTCTGTTCGCGACAAACTCAAAAACTACTGAACAGATTTTCATGCGGTTTTCACCAATAGACAGAGTGATTCATGAGAAAGGTTAAGGTATATAATTTGTACCCGCGTGAAGCTAGAGTGGATCGCTAATTTTATACAAATATAAGTGAAGAACACAAAGGACTATATTTAAAATCAACGAAAACCTTCTAATGTTTCCAACATTAAGTTAAAATTTCCAGTTAAATTCAATTATGAGCTCTCTTATCAAACCTAACTATTCTTTGTATGTAACTCATTAAGAGCCCATAAATCCACATTTACACAATCAATACACATGACTGCCCACGTGATGCGCGTGCGCACGCCGTGGTCGTGGGCGGAACCCTGCGGCCCTGTCCTACACCTGTGCCTGTAGCCAACACCGAACGACTCATTAACTAAGTCTCCGAGTGACCTTTATGCTAAGCTAACTTCGCTTGTTTACATCGCTGAATGGACCACTTAATTCATGATACCGTTGTCTCGATTATAGCTTGTTGTGTTAAAGAAATCTACAATCGTTTGGGATAAGTTAATGCTTACTCAGAGCGATTGCGCGACCTTATAAATCGTGATTAAGATCATTTTAATCTGATTGTATTTCACGTTAACACCTTGTAGGAACTAGCCACGTGATTTGAAGCCGATTTAATTACTTATAGGCAACTCATCTTCCCAAAGATCAATGATCACACATCACTAATACTAACAGAACTTCTTGGCCTTTCGAGACAAAATTATAGACATATAAATGAGGTTTATTAAAATATCAACAACCGTTTCGCCACTAGATTTTATGTGAAATATATTAATCAAAGTTAATCTCGCTCAATCAGGTGCTCAGTGATACAGAAATAAATCCAAACCTCTAATAAATTGGCAAACCGGTACACTAATCAATGTAGCGGCGGTGGCGCAGGCGCACAGAGCGAGGCGCGAAGATAAAAACAAACGGTGCCAATATTATGACAATCTGCTACAGATTTATGATCTCTCCTCTATAATCCTGTAGCTAATGCAATTTAACGAACTCATTGGACTCGTTGAGATAGATTGCCGATACGATCTCGTCCCAATAGGTACTACTAGTTTATAATCAAAATAGTAATATCAGTTTCCAATTACCGACCAGCAGCGTTTATCTAGCAGCGGCCATCTTAGAAAAGTTCGCGGACGTTACCCAAGTGACAGATAATATAATTGAAACGCGTTTATCTGGAAGATATAAATAATAGTAGATGTGGCCGCGGAGAGCGACAGTTGCACAATAGTGTTGAGCGCGGTGCGCGCGGGCGTGTCGATATGATCGATGGGCCCGCTCGCGCACCAGCCCGCGGCGCAGCACTAGCGTGTGAACCTCACTACGCTATTTGGAACACTCAAATTATACTGTTTTTGGTTCAGCAATTTATTTGAATCATGATCTCGTCCAAACCGAGCGCGTTGCACAACGCGCAAATATTTGAGTAGATTACATCTCACATCCACGGATCCACCGAGACGCAGACGCCATGTTTGAATAACAGCCGCGCAACGCGCATGCGCAACACACTTTTATTATTCAACTTTGATCGAGCAATGTGAATTATCTGTGGAGGAATTCAATTAAAATTACAATGAGGCCCTTACATTTTACAGCGTCGATTAATGAACTAAATAGCGGGTTTTTTAGAATTAATCAATTCCCAGCGCGCTTATAGTTTAAATTCCTATTTTATGGGTGAATAAAATCCACGTCTATGTCGATAATGTCTTATCGATAATCGATTTGAGCTTAATCTGCTATTAATTCAAATGGATGGTAATGCGCTCTAGTAGCGATGTAGAGATCGCTCGAGGTAAACAAACACTTAGCGTGTAGTGGCGCGCGCAATGCGCCCGAAGACATTTGCTTGTGTTGTAAATTACAGTGTTGTGATCGGCGGAGCAGTAACTGTCGATAAACAATGCGGTGAGTGGCAATAATACGTGGAGTGTAGATATTATCCGCGGTGCGCAAGCGCAGTGGCACACCCCCGGGGTGCAGCCGCGCTCGCCAGCCGGCCGGACCGCGCATGACGCCGCGAGGCACCCTGTAATGGCCCGCGCACAACTGTACGCAGCAAGCTAAAACGAGCCATCATTTTCATAATCCATCGATCGTTATGATCCAAACAGTCAAGTTATAAACCGTAGAGAAGATGTATTGTATGCTGCTTTGGTTGATGGATCAAATTACGTCGTGGATCGCAGTTGGGAGGAAAAATATAGGATTTTATTAAAGCCATTAGTGTGCGTAATGAATGATGTCCCGAGGCCGCCGGCCGGCGACACTTTATGAAGACATTCTTCACGATAATGAGATAATAAAATTGTAGGGAGTGTTCGCACAACGGCTTGCTCCTTTTTCATTATTATAATGTTGAGAAAAAACGCGGGTTTGTGGCGCGACCGCCCACGGGACCTCGCACACGGCGCGTCGTGAGAATGAGTCTCACTGTCCCACACCACATCTTACATCAACGTTACACTTCACTTTAATGAGTCGGTAGCTATTTTAAATTAGAAACGAATCGTGTGTAGTTGTACTCGTAAAATAAAAATTAACATTCTTGTTGAAGTATGCATGCATTATAGAAGTGGATGAGTCAAGCGTGCGGCGGCGGCGGCAGATGTTCGGATTTGTTCGTAATTATGTGCATATCGATCAACTAGTTGAACTGATTAGCACTGCGACAAGAACGTGTCGTGTTTATGCTTCAAGTTCGGTTCACACACAATTAATAGCCACTTATATTCAGATGTAGAAAGTCATAGAACAAACACTACAAAAGCGCTTCTTTTATCCTTGTAGGTAAGTAAGTCTTGTAACATAAGCGTCGTGAAAGTGTCGAAGCAGTATGAAGTTGTGAGGCAGTGCTCCAATTAGCTAGTATGATCATAAGCACTCGTAAAATATAATGATAGTCACAAAGCTGTTCAGAATATTGCGCTCACGCAACGGTGACTACGATAATGCGATTATGGAGGACAATTGAAAACGAATATCGATTAAAGATAAGGCATAAATAATGCTGGAACTACACTGACAAATTTACTATTTCCAAATAATAAGATAACTTCAATATCATCTGCCCGCGCCTTTTTCCAACTATCTTGGGGTCCGCTTCCAGTCTAACCGCATGCAGCTGAATTTTACATGGAGCGACTGCCTGTCTGACCTCTACAACCCAGTTACTGGGTAATACGATACCCTTGGTAAGACTGGTTGTTAGACTTTCGGGCTTCTGACGACCCGTCAAAGATCCATGATTGACAGCCGGGACCAACGGCTTAACGTGCTTTCCGAGGCACGGAGGAGTCTCGGTAAGTAAAGATGGTCACCCATTCACGGACCAACCCTGGAAAGCGTAGCTTAACCTGATTGATCGACCCGTGCGGCTGTTATTACTTTAGCCACGACTCCACGAGAAGACATTTTCAATAGATTTATCAAAAACTCGAAGCATAACTTTTTTTTGCATCAATGAATATCTTGTATTTTACAACTTTCTGTCATGTCTTTCAGCACCAAAGTGATTGCATTAGAAAATTATCTTCTACATCATCTACCAGGCTTGATTTCAATCAACCCATGCACTGTAACCAGGCGATCTCCTGGTCACCCTACTCCCCTTTCAGTGCCGAATCTTTACCACTTCCTACAAACACACAAGGCCTGCCTTTATCCCTAACGACGTGTATTCACGCCCCGCCCACGCCGCCTACGCTGCCGTCACGCTGTCACGTCGCGTCCTCAGACGTCACGTCACGTGTCTATTTGTCAAGGAATTATTAAGACCGCTGAGCCGGTTGACAGTGATCAGGGATTGACCCTCAGCCGCGGGTCACGGCTGTGGCTCGAGTCTAACGCTGTGAGACGGGATTATTACAAGTGAGAGCCATTAGACGCGTGTTCGCATCTTTATTAGAACTCGCTTTGAACTGTTCATGTGGAATTAGCTGTACTAAATGGTTAGGTAACCATTCTGCATTATGTTAACTAGTCTTATTTCTCAGTATTTTGAAAGTTAAACTTTGGAAATAAAAGATGATACATAATTTAGACTTAAGCAATACAGAAATTTTCACGTAATTCAGGCTAAAATACTGGGCATGTGAAAAAAGAGCGTCATCAAATCTTGGATCTATTTGGATATTTAATGGGTTTATTAGGTACAGAAAATTGTTTCAAGCAACATTCGCAAGTCGAAACAATAACAATTATTAACATTTCAAAAGTTAGTCAAATATTCAAGACTTCCATAAAGATTCTCAGAACACAATCCTTACCCAACCTCAGATTACGAAAACCGAGTAAAGCCCTATTCCTGCACATGACCGCAAATAGGTCTGCGAGCAATTTGTCAAGAATGCCGGTCTCTGCCTGCCTGCCTGCCTGCCTGCCGACTGAGGCAGGGCATAAACAAGGCAACACCGGCCAGTGTTGCCAGTGTGTAATTTGCACAAATCATTGTCCAGTGCCCGCGCGGCCCACATGCGCTTGTGCAAGAAACTAACATTACTTGTGTGGTAATCCGTGAGATGATTTGATTTTAAGACTGTTCCCGTGACAAGTCGTGTTTCGACACAAAACCTATTTTACCTCAAACTTTATTCATCATGGTTTTATCAACTTAATGTTTTTACTTTCTAAAGGAAAAATTTGAAATGGCTGAAAAGGGTGCAGACTTCGCAGATGACAACTAATAATGATGAATGGAATAAGAAGACATGCTGTACCAACCTCATTTATGGATGATAAGTGATGGAGGACAATGATGAAGTTATCTCCTTGTTAGGGTACCAACCACCAATTGCATAAGTTCATAGCAAATGTGTTAACGTTGCGATATCATGCTTCGGTATGATTACTGCAAGTAATCGGGCGATAAACTACTTTGATGGATGTCTGCAAATTATACGCCACCACTACAATGTAATGTGTTAGGTATGCCTTATACAATGTAACACTTACCGAGGTACTTACCGGAGTGCTGAACTCAAAGAAATAGATATATCTATAGATAATAGATATCCTACAGGAGTAGTAGTAGAAGTACTGTAGTAAAGGGACTCCTTTGTCCGCACTTAGACTGTCATTTGGTCCGTTGTGCGTGGGGGGTCCTGGCTAACATAGCCAGCCTAACTCCGCCCGCTTCGCAGGAGCAGAAGCTTCCTGTGAGCTTCGCAGGCTTCGCGGAGCGACCTCACTGTTCCGAAGAGTTGTGCACGTTGGGCAGCCACGGCCTTGCATTCCAGGATGACGTGGGTGGCTGATTGTTTGGCGTCAAAAACTTTTTTACAAAAAAAACAACCGACTTCCAAAAAAAAAATATACTAAAAATCTATAAATAACTTTAATTTCGGCAGTCGGTGTTTGTATTTTTACTTCTTCGTTATTTGACACCGACTTCCGAAATTAAAGTTATTTATAGATTTTTAGTGTTTTTTTTTTGGAAGTGGGTTGTTTTTCCTTGTAAAAAAGTTTTTTATTTTTCACTTTTTAGTTGTTATACCCCAGAACTAAAAACCCCAATATAATGGAACGTGGAATTTAAACATTTGGAGAACACCAAAACGTCATCGAGGTACACGTATTTTCCGTTTTTGTTCAGTTTCTCAAAAAGCGCTGAAGCAATTTCGATAAAATTTATATGGGACCACCTCGGGAGTATATTCTTTTCCGATGAAAAAAGAATTTTGAAAATTGGTTCACAACTGACGGAGAAATCGGGTAACATACATACAAAAAAATAAAAAAAACATACAGACGAATTTTGGAAGTCGGTTAAAAACATCCTCTGCAGAGAGGGCTGTCCGTGATGCCTAGATTGAAAAGATGTTTGTTTAAGAGGCAACGCACGTGATTGTCCCTATAACTATTTTGAGTTTATTTTTATTGAGGCTAAGCAAACGTTTGGTTAGTCGCCTGTGCAGGCTCGGCATGGCCATTCTTGACTGCCTACAGTCTGTTGCCTGTGACCATCTGTCCAGTAAAGACTTCATAGTCGTTTCTGACTAAGACAAATTTCCAGAAAACTTCGTTGACGTTTCTTAAGTATAATTAAACTTTTTCATAGGCAGCAGACTGGAAAATCCCTGTCATCATGCGTCCGTTCATTACATCACACCCAAAATTAAATCCAGTGTCAGCCGTAATTGAATTACTGCAATCCTTTATGTTTTTTTACGGCGAGCACACAAAAAGCATGACTTTCATAATAATATAATCAATGAGTGGTTCCTAAAATTAATTTATTCAACAATGTTTGATAAAAAAAACTCCCGGCGCGGGCGCAGCGGTTTGGTATAATTGCCGGTAATCTTCGTAATCTCGGTAGCCGCAGGTTGCGACTGGAAACAGAAGTTCCACTGTTAACAAATGACTTGATTTTTCCATTCACATCAAATTCTATTTCACTGCAAGGCTCGAGAATGTGAGCAGGTAACGTAATGTCAATAAAATCGGTTCTTCGGCATTCGTATCCAGTGGTTAGCCCACCAGCATCTACGTGCTGGAATTGACTGGAAATTCCAAGCTACTGTTGTATTATCTAGCTTGGAATCTCCAATCAGCTGTTTAACTGAAACAGGAATGTTACATCCATTACACCAAGACCATGTAAAATGGGCAATGGGAAAACTGTTCAGTTGCCTCGTTCAACCTCCTTCTCAGAATAAAGGCTTCGGTCAAAAGGCAAGAGTTCTCCAAGACTGTTCAGCATGGATTGTTTTAAGTGATTCAAACGTGGATCTTCTGAATTGACACATTTGACAGTAGTGTGACGAGCGAAGCACGGAGGGGAGGTGGGGAGGTGAAGGCGGCGCGCGCGCAGGTTAGAGGCGATTAATTCGGGACCGCCATTACCGCGCATGACTTGACGCTACCGTGTTAGGCCAGCTAGGGATGTGGTCAAAACTACCAAGGTTATTTATAATTTGTATTGAGAAACGAACAATATTTTAAATGCAGGAATTGAAGAAATATAATTAATTGGGAAAATAACCTTTGGGACAGACGGATAAAATAGATTACTTAACGAAGTTCTGTTATCCTTTTTGAATCGGAAATGGTACCCGAAGAATATGTATCTTTCCGATGGATGATATAATATTATTTTGGATGATCATTTACATAATATACGTAGTTAGACGAAAACATGACTATATTAGTTAAATAGCTTCTGCCCTACTTCCGCCGTTATAAACTTTCAACCCCTTTTTTACACTCTTAAGGGTTTTTTTGAAGGACCCTTCTTAGTGGATACCTACTCTTTACAAAGAACACATCCTTCAAATTTCATGTCTCTAGGACCAGCGGTTTACCGCTGGTAAAGGCTGTGCGTTAATATATCAGTCAGTCAGGACTTTGAATTTTATATTGTACAGATGTAAAGAATACCTTTGTTGAATAGCATAATACAACATACATATATATATATAAACAATAATATTAAAACATACAGATTAAAACAGTAGAAAAAAGCATGCTGCGCAGATCTGCGACTTCTGCTACTATAGCAAACCGGACTTACACAGAAAACCATTTATGACCCTGTCTAATTAATTAATACTCTCTCAATTTGCTCTAGTTTCTCACATCATACTAAAAAGAAAGTGAGGCTTTGATTGCTTCCAAACAGGAAACTTATATCGAGTCCTGCTCCCATTTCGAACCAGACGAAATGAACATAAAATATATTTTGACAGCAACAATTTACGAATTAACATCTATTTATAATAATAACAGGCTATATCGCCAGTGGCTGCTCGTCACTAGCTGCCGGGGCCTGGGGGCCGCGGCTCAGGGGCCCAGGGCCACAAAAACCTGGCCGGCCTCCGAAACTCATCTCATTTAACGCTTCTATCCCAATTTAATTCCGCTATTACGTGCTTTGGTGAACCAACACCTACAAATCACACGCCAAGCTAAAATATCCCTTATGATTACATTTTCCAGAGTTTAGAAAAAGCAATACAAAATGTTGTGTTCTCAAACTAGCCACGGCAAAATCACCTTTGTATTCTGAGTCACAGGGCTTGTGGAATAGTATCGGATTAGTGTATATTGTCAGGTCGGCAGCCGGGGCCAATGGACTGCGTGTTTAATTGATGTTAAATGGTTAATTGTAAGAGCCGAGCAGTGAGCAAGAGGACATCTGCACAGTGGACATGAGGCGTGACGTCATCGCCGCGGGATTGCGTTGTTTACGGCATTCTTGTGATACAGAGACATCTCGGGTTGGTCGTAAGTCCAGCAATCAGTCAATCGATCTCGTCTATTCACATGCAGAATGTTAACTTCAATCAGTCAATCGATCTTGTCTATTCACATGCAGAATGTTAACTTCAATCAGTCAATCGATCTCGTCTATTCACATGCAGAATGTTAACTTCAATCAGTCAATCGATCTCGTCTATTCACATGCAGAATGTTAACTTCAATCAGTCAATCGATCTCGTATATTCACATGCAGAATGTTAACTTCAATCAGTCAATCGATCTCGTCTATTCACATGCAGAATGTTAACTTCAAAATTCTTAAAATGCATTATCATCATCAGTGTTTAATGGACACTAAATATTTATTATAATCTACAAACTTATTTAGGTATAAGTTAACCATACTTCTATTTTTAGCAGAAGAATCAGAACTGGAATGTTAAACTTTGGGAGCTTTCGAGAACATCTTTAATTGACTTACAGTGACAATCATGATTAATTGAATTGATTTAATAATCTAATATGCAAAACACTAATTAACATAAACAAACTTAATTAGCGTGAAATTAGCATGATACACTAATAATATTGTGAAATAAATTACGAATTGATTGAACTTCGCGACAGATTTAGTTCCAGTTCAAACAATGTGGACTCGTTGGACAGCCCTCCATATAAAATATTTACCAACTGTTCATAAATTGATTTGGAGACGAGTCAATTAAAAATATGGCAACATCTTAAGAGGATCATAATTTCCTGACGTTGACTTATCAATGATCAAAAAGATATTCAGATTGCGTGAATCATGAATTTTCTATTCTTAGCCATATGTTATCTTCTTTATTTAATAGGAAACTTTTTACAATAGGCGGAGTTGATAGCCTTATGTAATTACAAGTTTGTGTTTCAACTGATTTCTACGGACTTCGTGAAAATATTTTCATTTCCATAAATTGTTCTATAACCTGCCAAAATTACAGCTTACTAGAAATAACGATGAAGAGATACCGATCTCATTAATTAGTGCGAAATGTGACAGCCGTGCCCGGGACACAACACGTGATACGGACGACATGGTCACTGTAGACGCTGAAGGAAAAACAACTAAATGAAACAAATGAATATGGAAATGGTGCGAGACAACAAGGTGCATCCCTAGTGAAAGATACGCGAGAGACAAGCGAATGTTTTAAAATCAATGTCATCATGATCATCAGCCTTTTAGTTCCCCCCCTGCTCGGTCCCCACCCTAAAAGAAAGACACCACTTACGGGCATCAGCCTGTTTTGGGTTATAAAAAGAGAAAGAGCAATGCGCCGAAATAAGAAAGCAATTTAGACTTCGAAACAACAATGGAGATGAGACACGCCAGCAAAGAAGAACTGTTTCTTCTAACGAGTGACATACATACATATATAATTATGAGAAACTGACGGCCAACTTTCTTATATTGGAGAAACCCAGCAATGAGTAAGGCATAGGCATGATCTATGCTGCTATAGCAACAGATTAAGGAATATTTCTGAAGTACTCGTAGAAACAATACAGCACATCTCCCAATGTACCACGCCCTATCTCGGTGGCTTACGAGTATCTCTTGTAATGAATGGCTAGATGTAGTACCTAGTACCTACCTGTAGGTGCAAACTATGTTCATTGGCTGCTCGTTAGCTGCGCATGCGCACAGCGTGAAATACGTTACCTTAGTGAGCACGTGAGACGTTTTTGACTTTCGCAAATGAACGCGCAGCCTGACGAACTAGCCATAGCCACAACCGCATGTCAAGCAAGACCGATGTTGTGGAATTGGAAAAACATTGAAAAAGCTGTTGAGTCTAGTTTTGCACGTCTTAAGAATAGGAAGCTAGTTTTTGGTGTCTCATGCAAATTTATCTATGCAATATATCGATTTCGATTAAGGATTCGCTGTGCTCATTAGACACTAATTAGTGATTTGTGGCAACAAGTAGGAATCCAGTTATGTGATCCAAGGAATTAAATCAAGACTACAAGCAGTCGGCGCGAGACGTTGGGCCGTGCGCACGCGTTTTGTACCTTTTATATCGAGTGACAGTTTATTACGAATACCCACCTTACACATTTTTGTTAAAATGGACGAGGATTTAAGTGGTGAAGATTTAAGTGATTCAGAGATTGTACAGAAATGTGAACAGCAATTAAATGAGATGGGAAATGTCGAAGAGGCAAATCGGGAGATTGGAAAGAAGAAAAAAGAAGGTGAAATAAGAGTAGCAGAGAAAAGAAAAGAACAAGAAGACGACCATAGTGATGATGGTTTTATTACTGTCATCAGAAGAAAACCTAAACGTTTAATAAGAAGTGATTCAATCGACGTAAATAATGACAAAGAGAAAGATATGGGAGGGGCTAGTACATCCATAACAATATAGCCATGCATGAAGTATGTGTTACCTCAGTGGAGAATTTGCCTAAACCAATAGCCTTGGCCAAATTATTACGTTCGGAAAACGTTAAGGATATCCTGAGGATAAAATATAAACGCGCTTACAAAGTGCTCATTCAATTCCAAAGAAAAGACGATGCTACAAAATTGGTTGAATGTAAAAGGTTCCAGGACAGGAATTTACGATGTCAATTAGTGCAAGATTTGTCAACATCGTATGGAATAGTGAAAGGCATTGACCTTAAATTGAGCGAAGAAGAGCTTATTAATATTTTAGAACCGAATGTCGAAGTTTTATCCGTAAAAAGATTGAAACGTTTGCAATCGGAAGGAAAATGGATCGATTGTGAATCAGTAAGAGTGAGTTTTAAGGGTAATATTCTACCACAATATATTTATAAGATAAGATTATTTATTTGCTAAAAACATGGTATAAAAGATGGTAATGGTATAAAATAGTGTGAACAAACATGTTTTGCTTACTAAATATAAGCGTGTGTTAGAATTTTTATATGTGTATGTATAGATATGTAACCAGATGTATGTAAATATTTAATATTCGTGTCTTATCTATCTATCTACCTATTTATTTACTTATTTTCGTATATACCTTACGTATATACTTTATTTACTTATATACCTTACGTATATACTTTATTTACTTATATACCTTACGTATATACTTTGTGTATATACTTTATTCAATTATTTACTCTATTTTATTATTGTGAATGTGGTGTTTTAAGGAAGAGATTTATTAAGAAAAAGCACAAAGACAAGACTATGTATTTATTTCCAATAGGCTTGTAATCAATCGAAATCTAATTGCCTGTTCGCAAAACTAGGTCTTCGTGGAGAAGAACGGCAAGAAACTCCACGGTAGCTCTCTTTTATTATTGTATCGACACATCATAAATAATCGTTTATCATAATAAATCTAATTATAGGATCTATCACATAAGCCATATTTACGACGATAAATATCTTGTGGTATATAACAACCACTATCGTAGTAGTGTATATAACACAACGTCACGTTAATAAACAAGTTATTATAGCCAGTGTTTTAAATACACCAATCATCATAACAACATTACATGGCTCATAAATATGATATAAATATACCTCATCATCAACAATAGTCAGAATAATATCATACCTTAGACGTTAACGCCTTGAAAAGCCGAACAGCAACTGAGCCGCTCCACTGAGGCCCTGCTCTTTTATACCCGTTAACAAACAAGTATGATTCACAAGTGACAGTTGAGTCTTATCAGTCTTTGACTTCTAGGAAAATAAGTTTGTTACAAAAATCATTAATTAATTAATCATAACGATTCAGTATAAACAGATAATAATTACATAATAATTATATATATATTACGTGCAAATATTACATGCACAATACAATCAATGATCATGCGATTTTATGCTCCAGGAACTCTCTAACACTATAAAAACTGTTAGCAGATAGCCATTTGTATAATTTAATTTTGAGCAGTCTTGTATTTAATGTTTAATTCATTTGGTATTCTATTGTATACCCGGACACACATAAACATGCAGCTTTTATTATATTTCGGAAGCCTTGGGAGGACATCCAACACGAGCCTGTAGGGGTCGCGCCTGCTGCGAGAATTTACATCGCTTGCTTTCGCAAACAATTCCCTATGCCTCCATACAATCAAAAATATAAAGGGAGGGCATCGGTAACAAATCAAGTTTCTTAAACACCGGCCTGCAAGATTCGTCAGGTTTAAGGTCACATATTGCTCTAATGCATCGTTTTTGTGCGACAAATGCTCTATTTTGATCAGTGCTGTTACCCCACATAATTAAACCGTAGCGTAGCACTGATTCAACATATGCATGATATGTTGTTATCGACGTTTTAATGTTTGTTATTTTCCTAATCTGTTGCAGTGCATATACAAACTTATTAATTCGTTTGGATACTGTATCAACATGTGCTTTCCAGTTAATGCCTTGATCCAAAGTTACGCCTAAAAATTTAGTTTGCGTTACTTCGTGAATTCTATGTATATTCATTTTAATATTGTGTTTTGTATTATTTGATTTATTAAATTGTATGTAAACGGACTTTTTTAGATTTATAGCTAAGTTATTTTCCTTTAGCCATTCAATAAATTTTTCAATCACAATATTAATTTCAGTCTCGTGGTTATTAATTGTATTGTTTTTTTTAATCAGATGTCACAATAATAGAGATGTCATCAGCGAATAGTATACATTTATGCTTAGTTATAGTAGTGATAGAATTTATATACAATAGAAATAAAATAGGGCCTAGTATACTTCCTTGTTGGATGCCGTGTTTATTGGATTTGAATTGAGAATAGTGAGATGTCATATCTTTATTTATATCCATTTTTGTTATAGCAACGCGTTGTTGTCTATTACTTAGATATGAGGATATCCATTGAAGTGCCTCTAATTCCAGTTGCCTCCAATTTCTGTAGTAACAGATCATGAGAGACTAGATCAAAGGCCTTGGATAGATCAAAAAACAGCCCTGTAGTAAAATAGTTATGGTTAATATTCGTTAATACTATTTGTATAAGACTGTAGATAGCTAACGTTGTGGATTTATTTTTTTGGACGCCAAACTTGCCTATGACTGCCAGTTTAAAGTTGAACCGTACGTTTTTCCAGTGACACAGTGTTAGGGTTGTGGCAATTTGGCCATATAATTAAATATTGCCCTACTAAAAAGGTTCTGTGCCCGAAATGTGGCGGTAATTACGAAAATTGCACTATAAAAGATTTCAAGTGTTTAAACTGTAAGGGAAATCACTTTGTCCTGGATAAAACTTGTCCCGTCTTCCTAAAAGAAAAAACTATTCGGATTACTATGAGCGAAAAACAAGTTACATACCGAAGAGCTCTACAACTGTTTATGGAGAAGAGGGTAGATTTAAACACAGATGATATCTCACAGCGAGTTGATAACAATCAACCTACTACCACAGTCAACTCTGATAAAGAAACTTATAGAGAGGTATTGACCAGAGCTGAAGTGCATCAACAACCGATGTCGGATATGGAAGAAGATGAAGGAGAAGAAGAAAATCATGAAAATGTGGGTACAAAAGAATATACTAAAAATCCAATACAAAAGACAAAAAAGAAAATAAAGCAAAAGGTTAAAAAAAAAGTGATGTTTCGGAGGAGCAGAAAACGAATTAAAATAGAAGTAGTACACAGAAAGGAAAAGAAGGATCTAAGCAAAGTACGCAATTGTTAAATAATGTTGAATGGACGAAGATATGGATTAAAATAAAAGCTATATATGTCTGAACTTAAACTAGAAGAAAAAATACTATCTACGTTAAAAATAATTTGGGAGGAGATTAAGAAACTTTTAGTGAGTATTTTATTTGGAGAAAATATCCTAGGATTTTTAAGTTGCCCCAGTAATGGATAGTACTATAGGGACCTGGAGCACCTTCTCGTAGTGCAGGGTCCCTGGAGGTTCTTCGTACGCGTCTAGGGGCTGTCGTACTCGCTGGCAGCGCGAGAGTGTGGTGTATGAGAGTGACTGCTTATTGTGTGTAGTGTTATAAAGGAAAGAGGAATAGCACACTTATACGATTATATTGAATTATAAGATTACATGTGTGCCCTCTTCAGCCGGGCTAACTGAACTCAAAAACAAAAGTCTTCCCTATTCTTCTTAAATTCAATCGGAGTTCCGGAGTTTCTAGAATGTTCCAAACTTCCAACGTGCCAGTCTCCACCATAAGGTCGCCAACATAAGGTTGTCATATGAGCTACGCCCCTACGAATAGAAGCGCAAACGCTAATAAGTCTTCTATTGAATTAAATATCTGAAAAGCCGATTGAGGCCTACCTAATCCTACTGCGAAAGCCCTACCTCTGTGAGGAATTTGTAGCAGCAGAAGTCCATCTATGGATAGCCAAAAATGAACCCCGAGTAGTGTGGTCGTCTTTCTTATTATTAGTTTAAGCCATTCGGCGCACCACATATCCCGGCAATGCACATGGCTTCAGTGAGGCAAAACCTCACTAAAAGCCACACTGCTCTGCTAAATTTTCTGACCTAAGATGCCCTAGTTAGCATCTACCCAGAAAGGGTTTACAAAAATAAAATTCAAAACTGTAATAGTTTTAACTCCATTGGACGCTTATGAAGACCAGGAGAAAAACGACCACCGTTATGAACACCTACTCACTGTTCCTGAACTTCCCCCAGAGTGCTCCATAAATCTTGAAAAATAATCTCTAAATTAATCTTTCATAAAAATTGTCACGGGCTCGGTAATACCATACAGGATCAATTCGACCCCACTTTGCGAAGGCATTATACCCCATAAACAAAGCTGGTATAAACCGACAACTTACCCGGACATCTTTCTCTAGGAGAGAGGATCGCAATCCCTCTCCCTCCTATCTGTAGTAATATCTTTATTAAAATCGCACTCTGTCGGAGTTCCCGCACCTATTTTTTCCTAACTATGACTATTATGATCAATTCCTTGCTCATGGTATGTGGTCACATCTCCCATCAGTCTTCAGTCACGTCCGTGAACCTCATCATTTCGATTACATGAAACACACAAAAACACAACGATTAATATCACATAAAAAAACAATACAATTGAGAACCTCCTACTTTTGAAGTCGGTTAAAATTAAAATTTTTCTACATTGTCAACAGTACTAACGTTGACGTACCAGTGGAAGTGATGCAGAATCCTTCTATTATTGTTCCAATAGGTTATCACCTATTGGAACAATAGGCCTATCGTCTAGCGATAGATATCAGCTGGACTATCGTCCAGCGGATATCTATCGGGATGAAAACTGCATCATAAATATTACTTCACAACATCACAACATTCCACAGCAAGCGGCACGGCATTTTTCACAGAATATGCTGGAGGAGGAGATATGTGCCCTCCCGTATTGTACGAAGAGGGATTGTATCAATTTTATTTATTCTAGCTGACGTGTATTGTCATAGCAACGTGACAAACAAGTTTTCGACCATAAATATAAGGTATGGATGTAGTAATTACGATGATCCAAATTCTTCGATAAGAATAAAAATATGCGAAAGAAGTCAGGTAATACTTGTAAACAATTTATTAAAACAGTATTCTGTAAATAAATATAAATTTTGGAAATTTAAGAAGAGATTTATAAATTGTTTTTTGAAAATTATCTTATAGGGACCTGGAGCACCTTCTCGTAGTGCAGGGTGGGTCCCTGGAGGTTCTTCGTACGCGTCTAGGGGCTGTCGTACTCGCTGGCAGCGCGAGAGTGTGGTGTATGAGAGTGACTGCTTATTGTGTGTGGTGTTATAAAAGAAAGAGGAATAGCACACTTATACGATTATATTGAATTATAAGATTACATGTGTGCCCTCTTCTGCCGGGCTAACTGAACTCAAAAACAAGTCTTCCCTATTCTTCTTAAATTCAATCGGCGTTCCAAGAGTTTCTAGAATGTTCCAAACTTCCAACGTGCCAGTCTCCACCATAAGGTCGCCAACATAAGGTTCTCACAGTACACAAGAAGTAATAAAGGTAAACATATTCCAGTGGAATTCACAGAGTCTGCGTCCTAAGTTGGTATCTTTTTCGGAGCTGCTAATACAAGAAAATATACATATTGCAATAATTAGCGAAACGTGGTTCGATTGTGAGGTTAACGTAAATATTTGTGGATTTAATATATTATATAGGAATGATAGATGCGATTGTTATGGTGGTGTTGCTATCTTGGTGCACAAGTCAATTCACTCTCACCCAGTTTCATTCAGTAGCAATAATGTAGGTATAGAATTGATGTGTGTCAAATTATTAAATTGCAAAGACTTAGAATATATTGTATCACTGTAATGTCCTTCGTCTGTTCATACTCAACCCTCCGATTGGAATGATATTTTTGGTCACTTTTCTGGTAAAACTATAATAGCTGGGGACTTCAACGGTCACCACACTAATTGGTCGGTCAAATCGGACGTGAGAGGAATTCAAATTATGGAATCATCTTTGGAGAATGACTTTATATCGCTTAACAACGGCATCGCAAGTCGAGTTAAGTTGGTAAATGGTAATTTGCAACAGACATCGCCGTATATATCCTTGTCTCCTCTAACGTTGCAATAAAATTTCATTGGCAGGTGTTCAATGAAAATCTGGGTAGTGATCACCTGATTATTAAAATGACAGCTAATTTAGCTTGTAAGGTTCATATTGTTAAAAAACGTAATTTTAAAAATACAAATTGGAGTGAATATCGAAAAACGATTTCTGTAAATATTAAAACGTTTAATGAAGGATCTTTTAATGGTAACGTACATCAAATGTATGACTCTTTTATAGACTATGTTGAATATGCCGCTAGTAAACATATACCCTATTATAAATTCAGTTTAAAGCCAAACGAAAAATTTAAACACAAAAATTACTGGTTTAAATTTAAACAAAAAAATTGTCTGTAATAGTTGCACAGCGAAGGTTGGCCTTATCAAATTTCCGTAAAAATCCCACCCCTGATAATTTAAATAAACTAGAATCCAAGACCTTAGAATCACAAACATTAATTAAAAAAGCTAAGTATCATGGTTGGCAAACATTTTGCGATTCTATAGATGAAGCTACGTCGACACAGGAAATGTGGTGCCGTATGAAGTGGATGAAAGGTTTTAAACAACAAAGATGGTGCCCTCCGATTGACAAACAAGTTGAACTTCTACGTTCTCTGACCCCAGACTATGTTCCTAATTTGACTCCAAGCTTTAAGTCTCGAAATGAAATTTTAGAATCCGAATTTACACGTCAAGAACTTGAAAATTGTCTTAAGAGAAAGGAATCGGCCCCTGGGCAGGATGGTTTATCTTATTCAATGTTATATAATCTACCGGACTCAGGAAAGTTTCTTCTACTGAAGATATACAATTACATATTTAAATTCGGTATTGTCCCACACCAATGGCGAAATATTCAAATTATTCCCATACCCAAAACTGCAAACAATGTTAATAGTGAGATTAGGTTAAGGCCTATTTCGCTGATGTCATGTGTGTGTAAAATTTTTCATCTTATGATTTGTAAGTGGTTAGAATGGTTTGCAGAAAAAAATAAACTCCTGTCTCCACACACAGTAGGATTTCGAAAGGCACAATCATGTTAGGATGCACTATCCCGACTAGTTTCTTGCATTCAAGTTGGATTTACGAAAAACGTCCCTACAGCATGCTTTTTGGACATTGAAAATGCGTATAACAATGTTTTAATTGACTCTGTTACAAAAGTATTGGATGAAATTCAGGTTGGGTCTCGAATTTGTATTTATCTTTGGTATTTTTTGAACGAGAGGCAATTAAAAATTAAATCATTTAATAGTGAAGGTTTTGAAACAAGACTAACTAACAGAGGATTGGCACAAGGTGACCCGTTGTCGCCTTTATTATTTAATTTAGTCATGCATCAAATCTGTCGTCAAGTAAAATCCGTTATGATATCGCAATACGCAGATGATTTTGTTATATATTTTAGTGACAAGCAAGTAAACAAGTGTGAGCGATATTTGCAGGATGCCTTAAACTGTATAATCACATTGCTGGGTGATATTGGATTGACTTCGTCCCCAACCAAATCTAATTATTGTATATTTAGTTGGGGTCGAAGTCGAATATTGCCTTCACTAAAAGTGTATGGTCAGCCGTTAACAGTGGTGGAATGTGTAAAATATTTAGGAGTTTGGTTGGATAGAAGTTTACACTGGCGGAAACATATCAATGAGATTGTTAGTAATAGAGTATGTGGTAAATACCTTAATGTATTAAAAGTACTGGCAGGCTCTTCTTGGGGAGTACATACTAAACATATACGTAGAATATATTGATCGCTAGTAAGAAGTCGACTTGATTATGCCTGTTACTTGTATGATTCTAGTGCAAAAACACATACAAGCAAACTAGATAAATTACAAAACCAAGCACTTAGAATAGTAGGAGATTTCATAAGAAGCTCACCTATCCATGTGATGGAAAGTGAACTGCATATACCACCATTATTTTTGAAGAGAAAATATCTCGCATACAAGGTAATTCTGAAATCGTTGTCATAGTCTAATAATATAACTATAAACACAATTTTAGAATTGGACTCCCTAACTAATAGTAGCTATTGGACACAAAAGAAAACCCCTACTGGCTACTTCCTATAGTGAATTAGGACAACTGCAAATTAATACCTCGGATTGTCTTAAAATGTTCTCTTTAGAGATTTGGGTATCAGCTTTACAAACTAAAGATATTATTAAAAGTGATTTAGAATGTGTAACACACCCAAAAAAAATTATAATCACAATACTTTGGTACACGAAGTGGTTTCTGAATTAGCTACCAAATATAGTGATTGGAGTAAAATCTTCACAGATGGATCAAAAAGTAAAGCTGCTTTTTTCCTTCTAAGTACAGGTTACAAGGCTATGTATAAAATTAATGAAAATATATGTATAATGTCTCTGGAACTCATTGCAATATATCAAGCGGTGTCATATTCACTTAATCAAAATCTAAAGGTAACAGATATCAAGAGCGCTTTACAACATTTGGCTCGATGCGCCTCTGGTTGCAGAGGTGCATCGATAGCCTATGATATTCTTAAACTAATTCATTGCTACAACAAAGATGACATTAGGGTTGTCTTGCAATGGGTTCCAGCGCACATAGGGTTACGGGGCAATGAGGAGGCTGACAGACTGTCGAAACTGGCAGTTGAGACGGGCAATGTTACCTCATATTCGTCCGATTACTGGGAATTTTTCTCCAGGTTTAAGAGTGTGTGTTTCGACAATTGGAAAGAATATTTCAATGAAATATCCAAAGAAAAAGGCATTTGGTATAAAATAATTCAAAACGAACCTCATCGTGAGCCCTGGTTTGATGATAAGTGATTAACTAGGAGTTATGTGAAGTTAGCGCTAAGGCTTCGTTCTGGCCACTTTCCATCGGCAAAGTTTGCTTTCTTAATGCGAAAGGCTGCATCGCCTAATTGTGAGATATGTAATAAAATTGAAGATGTGCAACATTTGCTGATGGAATGTGCTAAGAACAAAGATGAAAGAGAATCTTTGGCTAGGGAGTTTAAATTAAATATGTGGGATGTTGGACTTATCCAAAGCATTTTGGCATACCCTAAATCAGAAAGGACTAAACGCATAATTTGTGGCTTAATTCAGAAGTCTAGGCAATGATTATCTCTTCTATTTTACTATCATATACGTATAATTAGAGATGTTTATTTGTGTGTAAATAGATTATAAGGTACAATGGGGTTGACGTATCAGTGTGGATAAAAACCCCTTAATAATAAAGATAAAAAAAAGACTACAAGCAGATATCGATTCCCGTTGTACAACAAAATGCAGCGATTAACTACGCCTGAAAAGTAAGTTCGGTTAGTTTAATTCTGTTTAGCGCTAACAAGTTTCACCATTTAGATCATTTATCAATCTGGCACCGTTCCGAATTTCTGCTTTGAAGGGGGATACACTAAGGTAGCTCTCGAAATTCCATACAACATCGTAATGGGCTGCAAATTGAAAAACCCGTTAAAAAATCTGAACTTCGTGGGTTAGGTTAGCGTTTTGGCCTTAATACTAACCATGAAGACACAAAAATCAGCTCGTCGTGACGTCTGCGCCGGTGGTCGTCACCGCGGTGATGAATGCACGCGCGTGTAATTGACAGCGACATGCGCGCGCGCACCGCTCATCAATCACGCGCGTCGCACCGGCCAGCCTGGTTCAGCATGGGAACACTGGCCCAGCCCCGGCCATTCTCGTAATTAGCAGCGTGCCTAGCAACCCGGAATTACGGACACGGCTACTGGAAACAAACGAGCACCAGCTACCTCGATACCCTTCGGTTTGGCCGTTAAGCATTAATTGCGTGTATCGAGCTGTCATGAAGCTAATATTTTAGAATGATGGGTCACGCGGAGCACTGAGACGCTGCTAGAGGACGACAGTGTCAACATTCTTCATGACAACCACGTGTGTCAATGGGTGTCACCGTTCACTCATAGTAACTGACGGCCCGTGACAATTATGAGGATGGCAGCCATAGCTTAGCTGTGCAAACATTCACAAGTTATTAATTAATGACCACTGACAAATTGCCGAGATATTTTACTTTAAATTATTTATAAGAAAGATAAATATATTGTATCTTATCTGTAGTGATGCACACTTGTACAGTGATTATCACCTATATATGTTTAAACTCCAAATCGTGTTTATAACACAGAATAGGGACGTACACAGCTTATAATTATACGTGACAAAATAATAGTCTTTAAAAAATAAGTAGCTGAGAATGGCTAATAGCAGGATTATCTAAGCTACTGGGAATCTGGGATCAGCGAGACGTTGCCAAACACGCTATAGATTCTATAGATATGCGCTATGGCACAACACAGTTGTGTTTCCTACTTCGCACCACATGGCACTGTCGTATCCACTACTAATCTCCTCACATTCAGTAGGACCGGCTTAAGATCTTAGAAGTTAGGATTTCCATAAGATCAGCAGACTCCAGCCGCGGCTATCATGAAGACATTTGAATAAGAATGAGGTGTGAACTAGACTTATAAACCCACGTCTTGATCCTCGCTGGGAGAGCCAAGCATTATACTCAATGTGGGACATTCATTACAATTAGCAGTGATCTTTTTTACTTTTTTGAGTGAATATCGGCGGCCGCAGCAAGTATAGGATCATCAATACATCTCTCTCAGTTAGAATTGATGTCAAATGTCATGATTTCATGAAATAGTCATTCCATACATTAATATGAACTTAGAAGGTTGTATTGTTGATTTTAATGATTACAGTTCTGTAAATGGTACTTGCTACGGCCGCGAATCATATTTTGATCAACATACAACCTGATACTGACCTGCAAATTGCAAAAAACGTGAGAAAATTTTAATTTCACGGGTAACCCTGACGCTTCCCCCTTAAGTGTGAATTTGGCCAGAAAGTGCTTAAGCCTCAATTTTTTTAAGTAGCGGTAGGTTATATTACTTGTTTTTGTTATTATTTTTACTTTTTTTTTTTTTTTTTTTTAAACTTGTAAAACTTGTATGTATATTGAAAACTCAGAGCAAAATAATTGTAAGGGTAAGTTAGTATAAGAATGACTTAAAATATTGAATCAATCAGTGATCACAACCACTTCTGGTGAGTTGGTAGGTATCTGTTAAAATAAACATTTCGTTTACAGATTGAAATAGAAGCAAATTAAAAGGAAATTATTTTGAATGAAACTTAGCTGGTTTAGTACCACTGCAGAATTGACAGATTTTTTAAAGATACTACAGCGCAACCAAATATCAAAATAGAAGAAAAATAATGTCTGTAATAGTAAATAGAAAGAGATTTATGTCTTTTCGTCGAAGATTAGATACAAAAAGTGGCCATAATACGCATGCAGAAAGTCTACTGCAGTACTGCGTAACCTGGTAACAGCACCCTAAGAAGCAGCGTCTTTTGACGCACATTACCATGACAACAGCGCACCGCACACTAGTCCTACTGCTACTTCCTAAGAAGTGCAATTGACTATGTATACCAGTATACTATTACTAAGCCAAGTAGGTATAGTTGGTAAGTACGCCCCCAAGCGGCGCCCGCGCATTGTACACCACGGCTCAGCGTGATACATGGGCCAGAGGGCCACAACTAATTATAATTTATCCCTAATTTATTCTATTGCAGGGCCCAGTTATCAAATGTGTTGATTTGTGTGATAAAGATATGTTTTCAGAACATGAATCAGGATTATGTCGCTCAGCGGGCTTGTTGTGAAGCTGTGCGAAATGGTCGCAGTTAGATTTTTTTTTTTTTTGTATAATAATTTACATGAAGAAAATATAAGAGAACAAAGTGACTACACATCGTTCATATAATATTTTCTTCTCCAACAACAAAGTGTTATACGTGTGAAATAGAATATTATTTGAGTAGGTATCTACATAATACCTAACACTGCAAAGGTAATAAAATAAAGGCATTCGCAGAAACACCATTTTATTTAACATTTTCCTATTTAGTCCCGGTATTGTATTAATGGATTTAGGTTAATTATGGAAACTTATGCCGCAGCACCTTATGTTCTCTCTCACAACTTCACCTCACAGCTCTAAAAGCGACCCGCAAACATTCACCACTGCAACGTCCGCAACTCGTAAAATGGCGGAAACGCAACTACTTCAAAGGATACCAACTGTGAAGGTATACTCGTAGTAACGTGTAAAACATTTGTAAAACAATGTTTACTCAATATTTCAGTGTTTATTTTCAAAGCTTCCGCACATAAACCTTTCTTATTAATAGTGTATTTAATACATAAGTACATTTTCCACGAACATCGACAACATCCCTCAGCTCATCTCCCTGAAGGAGATATTTTTGTTTTTTGATGTATTGGTACAAAAACCAACTGCTGGATACCTAAAATAGGTAAGGATAGCTCACCTAAAACATACTACCGCTAAATATTACCAGGAACCACCGTCTTTCCATTTCTCTAGGCAATGGTGCCTGTTAACACAACCCACTAGCTCAACTTCACAGCTAATAAATCCAGCATCGATCTAGATCACTCACAGCACCTAACAAATGCCTGGCCATGTCGCACCTAACTGAGGCATTATTCGAACAGCATCAGCCTATCACTGCATCTAACGCATGCTGCACGACGTCGCGTCACGGTTGCGCCAATCAGATCGCAGTAAATAACATTAGGAGCAATGGCTGGCTGGTTTTACTTCCAAATGTGCTGCATTGTGCGGCGATGGTATCGAGTACCGGGACTCGGGTCACCGGTGACACTGCAGACGCCGATATCACTGAGATCTGTAGATGTCGCGTGGTGGCGTTGCTAAGTGTGTGATGTTGGCAAGTGTAATGTGGAGGAGAGCAGAATACTAAGATCCACAAGTTTCCGATCAATCAGATCATGATGTGCCATTTAAACCAGTTCGATTTCTTTAGTATTTGTGTGATTATTTATAATTTTCTAATCAGATGTCTTATTAGAAAAATGACCCCAGCATGACACGTGTCACGCTGGGGTCACCATTATTATGGTATCACTCGTCTTTCCTGCGTAGCCATGTTTCAAAGAGGTGCCACCACACTTGAGAGTAAAAAATTATCTGTCTGATACTGGACAGTAAAAATACTAAGTGATATTGAGTGCCCCACACTTGAAGAAACGCTAGTGCACTTGTGTGTTACACTGGTGTTGCCTTCATATCCAAGTGACACGATAGTGTCTACAATTTAGGTAAAACTCACTTATAATCGCTACCTACGGCTTCTTATTTAACATGCAGGTGATCGCTGACCGCTACCATGTGCATCCCACCAGCATTATCTTGTTCGACACCCATCTGTTCTGTTCCTATTAACCTGAATCTTTAACGCTCCCGTTGCTTATTCGACATGCAAAAGGACACTGACTGCTACTCCCCACCCTGGTCATTTACTCCGTGTGTCGTGTACGACACCCACCTGTTCAAATATTCTACTACTAACCTGGTTTACAGTAACGCCATGCCCTCACGCACAGCTCCGTATTGTGAGCAACTCCCCAGCGATACATTACTGTGGACAGTTCGCCTTGTTCGCAGCCGCCGCGAGGCGGCCAGGCCCCGGACCCCAGCGTCCCGACGTCTCATTACAGCGCCTAAACTGACTTGCCTAGATTTATTGGTGACAGCCTACAGACCCTTGTTTGTTAACCATAACTGTGCAAGTGTAACATAGCTTGTTACTTTAATATTGCGGCAGCGGCCACTGCTGCTTTAGGATACTGTGATACGCGGAGAGATAACGGTTCGTTTTAGTAGTGTTTATGACAGGTTGCTGTCGGTTAGATATAGGAACCGATTACTCTCATTCTGGAGAATTTGTTCAACGGTAGAATTTCATAAAATCAAACCCTCCTTAATGTGAAACTTAACAGCAACCCCAAACAGTGCTGGTTTAAATTAGAGCGATGGCTGAAACTAAAAAACTTTTAAATGAGTACTGAAAAAGCCGTTAGTTTACATGTTTGCAAGAGCATAGCTTTACAGCTACTCAATAGTCAAGTAAACACGAGCGAACACGCGTGCTGGTCGTAGGTACATATCAGCCTACATTATTATAGAAAGTCTGAAAGTATGATCCTGTTCGCGCCGCGAACGTGTCGCGACACGAGTAGTGCCACTTACTGAACTAATGTTACATTCACAACTGTTTTACGTGTTACACGCGTATTAAACATGCGCTGCGGACGACAGACGCTGGATTCATGATCTGTTCATGGTTTTCCGTAGTCGACAGAATCAGAATCAACATTGATCATTGTGAATAAGTAATGTAAATTCAGGTTTGATTGTACATATGTTCCAATGCAGGGGGTTGTCACGTCATGATTTCAAGACCTCCTCTTAGATATGTTCATCCACTTGCTCGTACGTTTCTATTCTCCTTCTTTAATTTTCAGGAGTATGGAAGTCAATTTAGCCAAGCGCTTTCATTAATCGATCTGGTAGAGCAATCGGCACTTGTCAAGGAAGTTGGATGGGTGATCACCCGTAGCGGTATCTGTGCCATTCTACGCGGTCAGTCTGCGGCCAATTCCCTGATACGGAAAAGAAATTACAGCAATAACTCGGAGCAGCGCACGCATTACTTTATATCTCACCCAAGTTTACTCGCACCCGAGTCCCGACGATGTGAACTCCAGTTACAATAAAGCGGACAATTCTCGCGCGACAAGTGATTGCGTAGGCGACCGTTACCAGGATTTACGGCGATCGATAGATGGCGGTAACTAACCGTCCGGCACCGCGCCGCTGTGCCGCCGCGCCGCGCCGCCGCTCCAAGTAGGGCCGCGCCGCAGTCCGCGCCGCGAGACAGATGGCCGCGCGGCCGCGCCTAATGCGCGCCTTACCCGCGACAATCGTGAAATGTTAGCCGCAAGATATGTCGCGCGCGATTTGTGTGGGAAGCCACTACTGCACTATTTTTACTGTACCTGTCCATTCCTTTATCATGCTTATAGACCCACCCAAATCTTATCGATGAAGGCCTTGGTTGCAACTTCCTTGGCAGAAAATAGGCGAACTATTGCCCACTCATGGTGATACGAAAATAAGGAAAGATTAATTACTCCTTTCAGTCATATGCCAACGATCTTGAGTGGTAGCTTGCGTGTTCTGTGTTGAGCTCACGCAACGCGTCGAACGTCCACGCAGACAGTAGACTCGCCATCAAGGAGCGCTGTACCAAATAAGACGCATTACTAATTTATTATATATAAAACAACGAGTGTTATCCACCAAAACCAAAACACGTATACTAAAAGACAAATAATTAAATTATCTTTAAAATGGTGAAGGTTTCATAAAAATACGCGTATTTTTCCATATTTTATCTGCGTTAGACATAACTTTACAAATTAATTACACTATGTTATAAAACATAATTTCAAATATTCACATATCAAATTACGAAAAAAATTGTCTAAAGTAACACATATTTTTTTCAAAGAAATAAGACTAGTCGTTTAGACGTGATGTTTAATTAAAATTATTAGAAGTCGTACTTCTGCGCATTAATTAATAATACGCGATACAGTCACTGCTCTGTCACATGGGGAACAATACCGCCATCGTTTAGAACAACATGATTGTGGACAAACAAGAGATATCAATATTGATGATGATGAAACAAATAGAGCAAGTTATAAATTCGTGACTAAAATAAAGAATAGACACTTAATCGCTGTAGCGACCCATGGCCATGCAATATAAAATAAACGATGGCACAAATGTGGGGCGACGCTATAATCGATGGCAGACATTGATCCGACGTACTGCTCGACCGCTCGTAATGAATGTAATAATATCTGCAAGCTTCTTGCTGCGGTCACGAACCTACTGTAATTTTGGTTAATCGCCCACGCTGACCATGCCGAGTGTTAGGGATCCCTACAAAAAGCAAACGTAGTTACCCTCTGGGATTCGTTATGATTCGCCATCTGGGAGTGTTTCGTAATCCCTCTTAAATACTCTAGGAAGGTCTTGTTATGTACTAGGTTTGACTGCAAGCCGACACGACGATATACCTGAAAGGTGGGAGGGCAGGTCATCACTGCTGATGGTGCAGTGTGCTCGTCATTCTTCCAGACGTTTATTAACCGTTTTTACAGTATTTATCCAACTTAAAGCCATACCATTTTTCTCACAATACCCATCGCTTCTTGATCGAACTAGGCGAGCGGAAATAAATTGCGAAAAGTTTCTTCCAGACTCTATTAACCAAAAAACAAAATAAAATAATACATAACACGACAGAACTGTATATAAAAGTCCGAGTGAGACCATAGCCCCCCGGGGCCTTCCATTTATTAGCATGAGGAACCCAAAGTCAATAATAACCGGCTCGCACTTGTCAGATAATTCGTGCCCGCCCAGTAATCCGGTTAATAACTAGATCGGCATCGTATCTCACTACTTTCTAACTCAATTATAGTTTTAGCTTGAACAGTAACCTATAATACATCGGCAGCTATTTATTGCACACATCACTATTCATATCTAGAGCTGGCAGTACCGCGGCAATGAAATTGCGAAAAATAATTATCTTAGCTTTAGCGGTAATTAAACCCTGCAGTATTTTTTTTCTTTTGCAAGAAACCAACTAAAACATTTCAGTAATATTTTGTGAAACCGCATATCCTTGAATTGATTAATGATATACCTGTCGGACAAAATGAAGATATCGAGCCGCTATATTTTAAGAAGTACCATTTTAATACTTTAGTATAGAACCTTCACAAATTCCGCTGCACTTAAAAATGGCTACATTATAATGATCGCCACTAACCCCGCACTACATTTTATAATGTAGGCAAGTAATTCGGGTCACTAGCCGCCAGTACCCAGGTCCCAGAGTACCAACACTCAATGTGTCAAATTAAAAATACGTACTACATGAACACTAAACAGAAGGACACAGAAGATTCACTTCACACATCGAAATTATAGTTGTGGTGTGACCTGCCAGAATTTGGAATTTATGACCGTTTCAAAAAAAATTTTTTTTTTTCTCGGATCGCCAACAGAGGATAGACAATCACATGTATGTTAACTTAAACCGAGACAAAAACAAGTGTGCGCTTCCAATTATAGGCAACCACATCATTCACTTAATATCTAGGTGGGTACAACAAGTCTGACAAGGACAAAAAAATTAAAATAAAATAAATCAAAACACATTATACGAAACTAATACAGATAAGTACAAATTTAAATAAATTCAAAAAAGTAATAAAATAGAAATAACAATAATAATGGTAATACTGAGAATTCATGAATGTTTCAAATACTGGAATTTCAGGACTGTTTCAAATACTGGGAATTTAGGACCGTTTCAAATACGGAGGATTCATGACTGTTTCAAATACTGGGAATTAAGGACTGTTTCAAATACGGAGGATTCATGACTATTTCAAATCAGGAAGATTCATTACTGTTTCAAATACTGGGAATTAAGGACTGTTTCAAATACGGAGGATTCATGACTATTTCAAATCAGGAGGATTCATTACTGTTTCAAATACTGGGATTTCAGGACTATTTCAAATACTGGGAATTCAAGACTGTTTCAAATTAGAATTACAGTTTGTTACAATTACTGAGAATTCATGAGTATTTTATACGCTATGGCTTTATTACTTTATCGTTCTCGACTGTTTCAGAGATCGTCAAGAACAAGCCTACTGGAACTCTTATTCCTTGTGTAGTGTGTGTGTGCTGAATTAAAAACGCAATAAAGTGGTAACGAGTGCGAGTGTCGACCGCGAATTAGTCTCGTTTAGTGTCGCCACCATTAGCGGAGGGAGTGTGGGAACTGACTCAGATGATGAGCTGTCGACAAATCCTCGCGCCGACGTCATACGGACACAATGAAGAGTAATGGTTCTACGAAAATATGCCAGCAACGATATTCAATAGCAGCAAACTTTACGTACACAAATCTGTCGGAACATTGCATCGGTAAGATACAGTGAATTAACGAATGTCAAAATATTGCAGTCTATAGACATACCCCTAATTAACACTAAGATGCATGTACTGGAGGGTGCTTACAAGGAGAATTTAAGTCTCGGGTCTTGGCTTATATCAGGCGTGCCCAAGGCAGCCTCACTATCAACCACAGATCATATTGGATACAATCATTATTTATTGTAGTTTCTTCAAGAAATCTTAGCTTATAATGGTGAAACACAACCATAAAATAGTTGCGAAATGAATACCATCTAGATTAAAATCTCAGTAACTAGTTCAAAACTAAACTTGTGCAACTCAAACTACATGCAGTGTGAGCTTGCAGCAAGACAGTCGCAGGCTCCCAGGTAGTCTAGCCCCCATCGTGCTTGTCTAAAAGTCAGGGCCGCTGCTCATCATGTAAACTAATTAACGGCAGTATGATGGACGTGGGAGGTCACCCGCTTCCCAGCGAACTGGACCGGCCAGGTAATTGAACTAGATTTGAGAGAATGTGGTAACTCGCTAATAGATGAGCCGCTCGAAAGTGAAACGCCAATAAAACCGATAAGCAAATAGAGTAATGATGTGTGGACAGAGTGAAGTAGGGCAACACTTCCGCTGAAGCAAGGGCCAATAAATATACTTTTATATTTGGTACGACGTAAATAAGAGTAGCTGATGATGTACATAATGAACAAATTAGCCAACAAGCAATATTGGTCAGCAAGGGTCCTGGACGTACCGTTGAGCATCGTCCTTCGAGAAGCTGCATATTGTCTCTAGTATTAAATATACTTTTATATTTGGTACGAGGTAAACAAGAGTAGTGACCAGATTAGCCTACAAGTAATATTAGTCAGCAAGAGTGCTGGACGTACCTTTGAGCGTCGTCCTTCGGGAAGCTGCATATTGTGTAGGTACAGTCACGAGCAGAAATATGAACACAAGCAAACTTTACTTGTAAGCTCGAGTATCTTAAATGGACGGTTTTAAGATACTAGAACTTGCTAGTAAAGGTTGCCTGTGTACATATTTAAGGCGCTATTAGCTGCCAACGACCTTGAATGGTTAGCTTGCGTGTTCTGCGCTGAGCTCACGTAACGCGTCGTATGTCCACCCAGTAATAGGACTCGCCCATCAAGGAGCGCTGTCCGAAATGAGACGCATTATTAATTTATTACACATAAAACAACAAGTATTAAACTAAAACTCTGAGATTAAATTATGAATAATTAAATGATCTTTAAAATGGTGAAGGTTTTATAAAAACACGCTTTATAGTTTTTGCGTGATTCTCATTTTTTATCCGCGTTAGACATAACTTTACAAATTAATTACACAATGTGATAAAAATATAATTTAAAATATTCTCAGATCAAATTACGACGAAAATAGTCTAGAGTAACATATATTTTTTTCAAAGAAATAAGACTAGTCGTTTAGACGTGATGTTGAATTAAAAACCATTAAAAGTCGTATAACTGCGCCTTAAGCTCGTGATATTTTCGTGTTTTTGTCTATTATCTCTAGTATTTCTTTTTCCTCAAGAACCTTCTTTTCCCACGGTGTGCCTTAGGAACCTCACATGTTTTCGGGAAAAAAGTATCCCTCTAATAAACACTATCACTTATTGCCAAACAGATAGCGTAACTTTTTATCAGAGAAATAATTTTCGTAGCCAGATTAGTGCCTACTTCCGGCGATTATCATTTACAAAAATAAACAAATGTTTACTATATTGTTTTAGATGTAGTCAAGTTAACAACTTCCTTGCAACCAAAACAGCCGAACCAAAAAAAAACACGAATCTATAAATAGCCAGAAACACCAATCACTCGGTAGACACACCCGCTGTTTAACCAACAATTACTGTAGCAACCACATAATTGTAGAGAGCTGCCTTCTCTGTCTCCTCTCTGACGGCTTCTATGAACACTCAAGTAAATTGCACTTAATAACCACCTGTGACTGTGAAGGGCCACAAATGTCGGGGGTCGAAAAAGCGTTGACATTTCAATATGTCCGCCAGTTTCCTTGTTGACAGTGTGCGTGTTTCCAAACGATTTGAGTAACAATTTCTACTTTTAAGGGAATATTATGACAACATAATGTCTCAGGTTAAAACTGTTATAAGACGGACCTTTTAAGGTACCCACTTGCATTAAATATGTCCCTGTGACACATTCGACCCTAGCTAGGAGTGTAAAGCGTCCGATTGGCTAACAAGAGGTCACGATTTAGATCCCCACTCATTGTACTATCGACGGTACCCGACTCATAACTATCATTTAAATCACTATATTGCAATCACAATTATAAGCAAACTCATAAAGGGGAAACTGTGAACACAGTTTCCTCTTTATGAGTTTGCTCTTTACAGTTTTCTCTTAATTTGTCTGTAGGAGGTATTCTTTCGGAGAAGTGATTCGATTACAAAAAAATATTTCTCGCCGAGAGCTAACATTTTAACCGACTTCTAAAAAAGGAGGAGGTTCTCAATTCGACTGTATTTTTTTTCATGTGTATACATCAGAATATTTTTCTGAGTGAACCGATTTTGATTATTCTTTTTTCAGTTGAAAGTTCAAAAGAAACTTCTCATGTGGTCCCATTTAAATTTGGTGAAGACTTCAATAAACGATAGCAAACCTTCCGGAATTGCTGCAGTCGAATGTCTGTTTATTGTTTACACCACTTTATAACATAACGTTACGCTGATATGCTCTGAAGGGGTACACAGATTTTTACAGTCCGCCTTGATACACCCTAATTTCACCAATAAAATTATGTTCAAATTCCATATTTTTGGGGCTATCAATTCGGGCATAACTTTAATGTTTAGTTTTAGTTATGAGGTACAACAATTAAAAGTGAAAAATAAAAAACTTTTTACAAAAAAATACAACCGACTTATATATAAAAACACAAAAATGTGCAAAATAACTTTTTATTCACTTACACTTTTTGTTCAGTTAAAAACGGCTCCTTTAAAATTAGAATAAGTCATGAAATTGGAGCCCCAGGAAAAGCTTTTCAATAAATAATACGCAATAACTTTTGCAGCATATTGTCAAGATGAGACCATCATTATTATTGGCACTCTACGTACTGGTACGAGAGAGAGGGAAGCCTCAAGTTCGTGCGCCGACTCGTGATGTGCAATCATTAGCGACCGTTAGATCCGCGGATGTAGATACCTGCGCCCAATTAACTATTAATTGCGCTCATGATACCAGCACTTAATCATATTATTTTGATTAATAATGTTACTGTATTTATAGACGGCATCTTAATTAATGTAATTTTATTTAGACTGTTTTAATCAGATGATTTTTATAGACGGACTATTTTCTAAAGCCGGTTACCAGTTGCTGCTTACCAAGAGCTCACCAGACTTAATTTAATATCAGCTCGCATTACTGTAACAAGTTTAATAGAATTCCTAAGCTATTCGAATCAAGCTTAACTAACTTACGTAGGGACAATTAGGGTGCAATGGAACGACGAAATTGTTTCTATTTCAAAACGAAAGTTTTTCGGAACGAAATTCTAACTTTCCAGTGCAGAAAACCACTTTTCACATCTCAAGACTTTGTTGTCACATACCGGCCATATTTCACTGTGGTATTACTTGGCACATCATCACATCACACACACACTTGGCACACGTAGCGCCGGAATTGGCCAAAATGAAAGCGCGAGAAATCGATTGAAATTTGAAAAATTATCAACTTTATTCCATTGTACCCCGTGCCCCATTGAGCCCCCATTCCTATGCATATCTTCGGGTGTCTTAAGAATATATAAGATTGAAAAAATACCAGTCTGTTTTATACATACAGCTGTAGTGACTGACAGACCGCTTACGGTACCTCAGTTATCTCTTGTGTGTCAGCCGTCGTACGCTGATCAGTATTCGGCGCGCGCGCAACCCGCTCGCGCTTATCTGCTCTTGTCAACCCCCGACAAATACCCCCTCGCCCCCTCTTCACCCCTCTGGCCAACCCACGCGTACGGCTGAGTGGAACATGAAGAAGTATTGCTGAAGAACAGAAGGATCACTCCTAACGAAACGCAAGTCATATATACGAAACTCATCAGGATTAGACGCAGAACTCTGCCGATTTTTTTTTTTGGGGGTCGAACATCATCCAATGACTTCTCCCGCTGCGGGTGGAGCGGGAGGGCGTGTCAGACTCTTACTGACTAAAACCCAACCCTGCTCCTTCCCTGTCTGAGTGCCCAGGGGTGCGGTGATTCATGTTGAGAATTTATCTGCTACCACTAGGCGTAGTACCCTGCCGATGAGGCAAGCAAAAAGTTTTGGATCCTTACAGAGCTATTTTCATGTATTGTGATTCAGGAAGCTAGAGTAACCAGCAGGCGAGCATCATTTTGCCATCCTAGTTCGAGGCTAATTGGTTTCGTGTAATCCGGGCATTAAATCATCTTAATGACCGGAATGTGGTCGTTGACACTGTTTCATTATCGAATACCTAATTGAAATCGTGTAAAGTGTCGTTATAATTTTTAATTAAAACAGTACCGCAGGCTAAATACTAAATACTACAGTCGCAAATCATATTTGTTTTTTATCTAGCTTCTAGGCATGTATTTGTGGACCAAAGAATATTCTACCATTTCTAAAGCTTAGATCTTCTATCTGTGCGTCTATTCAGTGACATGGCTACACAAAGTGAATGAGATCAAAAACAGTCTTGCTCACGACACTTGTGAAAGCGGTAATCTCCTGAGATAAATCTGTGCATGCGCAGGCGCATGATTTGAATACTTGTCACAAATATTAATGGCGCCCTCTGTTGAGCGGCGGGGGAAGCTTCGCCGTAAATCAGAGATTAGTATCAATTGTAATTAACTAGTCAATATTTACATATTGTTAACAGCATCCGTTACACTCTTGCACATATTACAATTTGGAGCTCGATTAATTCAAGCGGTAGTCGACATTCTTGTAATTTGAGAAAGAATTATTACATCTCTAGATAGTGTTTTTTTTTTCAATGATTTCGAAATATTTCTGTGAGCCATTTGAACATAGATATCACTAGTTACAATTGATAACAACTGTTCTACGAAATTGGAATTAGACCAAAGAGAAAAACCTTCTTTTCTTTCGACTTTTTCAGCTAGTTTATTTATTTTCTCATCCTTGAGATGAACACTAGTACGCACATAGCGTAGGTACCTATCACGTACCTATAGTCCTAACCAAGTATTACTGCATTAACGTAACGGGGTCTAAACATAGTGCAGGAGCCAAAACCACATAACTAGCTAAGGCTAGCTCCCCGACTATGAGCGGTAACTTATCTCAACTGATAACTTGACCTAACTGCTTATTAACTTGGTAGCTTGACTACCTCCTATAGGTAACTAACGAAAACTAAGTACCTACTCCTTATACCTACTTAGTTTTAGTGGTACCAACCTACAAAATTAAATGATCATTAATCGCTAAAAAATATACGAATTAAAAAAACCGGCCAAGTGCGAGTCCGACTCGCGTGTAAAGGGTTCCGAGGGTTTTTTTTTTTTTAAACCATGGTTGATGTCGTTCAACCACGGTTTAAAAAAAAAAAAAACACTCGTTAATTTCTTCGTTAAACACAAGTTATCTATAAATAACTAAATTCTGTATTTTTTGACGTGACAACGTCTAATAAATCGATGAACGCCGGCTGCATGCACGAAAGTGTTCCGTTACGCTCATTGTACGCATGCGCCGCGATATTTCATCAATGTGTTGTTATGACGTCGTCACGTTAAACTATCGTCCGTAAACCAACTTTACAGACAACCAATTTTTTTATCAAAATTTTTAGTTAATTTGTTTCAGAGACAAGGGAGTTTTAGAACTCTTTGTTTTATTTCACGATTTTCACCCCAAATGGAGGCCATTTACCAAATGGCGGCCGCCAACTCGTTTTTTTTTTTAATTTATATAGCCTCAGTCGCTCCATGTCAAATATTGGTATTCACCTGCATCCGGTTCGACTAGCAGCCGACCCCAAGATAGTTGGGAAAAGGTTAGGCAGATTGATATAGCCTTGGTCACCTCAACTGTCAAAACCAATCTAATGATACCTTATTTGTCACAATCCATCCAACCGTTAAGGCTACTGGGCGCGCCAAAGAAATACACATTCAACATACAATAGACATGTACATATTCTCGAGTAAAATTAAACTCCTTCAGGGGCAGCCGGGTAAAAAGAGTTTATTTATAGCAGGTAGGCACACAACATTACATACCAATGTGAAAAAAAACAATTAGTGGCACTCCACGAGTGGCAACAGAAGTGAAAACTTGAACAAAATTGCCCAACGCGCATATAATAATAATAATAATTCTTTATTATTCAGACACAGGTCCATTAGACAAAACAATTTTAAAATTAAATACAAAAACACATACAAAAAAAAAAAAAAGGAAAATATTAGTAGGTTGTTAGTAACAAAAACACACACTAAACTCAAGACATAGTAAAATGGTGTTAGTATTTGTTAGGATTTAAAAGTAACACTAACATCTATCTATTTACACAGCCCTTATTCAGATGCAGATGTACACCCGCCCAGTATTTAATGAAGGGGCTGTCGATCTTGGTAGCCAACACCCTGAGGATAGCGTTGGGGTTTGAACGGAGCCTGCTCATCACAGACGCCGTCCTCTTCCTAATAAGGGCAAAGAAATCATCTGTGCGCGCCTCGGCAAACATTGCCGAGGCGCTACAATACCGAGGTTTTCTCAACACTATTCTCAGCGCGTCGTTGTACTGAACACGAAGGGCGTTGAAAGCCCGCCGCGTAAAGCTGATCCACAGACTGCACGTGTAAAATGACTGACAGAAGGCTCTGAATAGTGTCAACTTTACCTCTGTAGTACAACGTGCAAATCTGCGGGCCAGCATATTGCAGCGAACTGCCAAAGCCCTTCTTTCCCTCTCCATGTCTTCGTCATCGACTAACCTGTCAGTAAGTATATGACCCAAGTACTTAAATGTGTGAACCTCCACAAGCGAGACTCCAGAGATTTTAACGGGCGGCACATTATAAGGGATCTTGTTCCCCGCTTTGAAAACCATGAGGACACTCTTCTCTGCATTGTACTTGAGTCCATGACTGTCCGCATAATTCTCACATATCCTCACCAGTCGCCTGAGAGCGCTAACCGACGGACTCAGCAGAACCATGTCATCAGCGTAGCTAATGTTATTTATCATAGTTCCATCTATTGAACAGCCGACCATGGCTCCGCTGAGCCCATCGATCAGCTGGTTCACAAAGAGATTGAACAGGCTAGGGGAAGTCAACCCCCCCTGCCGTACCCCACATTTCAACCTGTAATCGTCACTATAGGCGTTCACCCATCTAACAGCATTATTTTGGTTTACGTACCAATAGTTAAGGAGTGACACAAGCTCACTCGGCAAGCTTGTTTCGGTCAGTAACTTATGCCAGAGAATATCATAGGAAACAAGGTCGAAGGCCCTGGATAGGTCTAGAAAGCACGCATAAACTGGTGTTTTACGATCAGTATAATATCTGACCGTTTGTTTAAGACTCAGAATAGCCGTCTCCGTAGACAAATTGGCTCTAAAACCGAATTGTGAGTCGTTTATATGAAGGTGTTTACTCAGTTGCGCGCTCAAAAGACCATCAAGGACCCTCGCCATAGTAGTGGCCAATGATATCGGCCTATAGTTCCTTTTGTCAGATTGGTCACCTGATTTGTTTTTAATAATAGGGACTACGACTGTTCTGATTAGAGCCTCAGGAAGGTATGAGTGTCCTATACAAAAATTAAAAAACATGCTCAGAACTCTGGGCAGGTGTACACCAGCATATCTCAAGTGCTCAATAGTCAGGCCATCGTGACCTGGTGATTTTCCACGTTTCATTCTCCGTATCATGTCTTTCACATCAGTTACCGAAACTTTCATGTACAATTCACCAGGTACGATATCTGGTACACTTAAATGACTAGTATTATAAGTCATAGGCTCAACAGTAAAGTGATTTTTAAACATATTCGCAATTTGTATGTCTCCTGAAAGATTATCAACACGAATGGGAAGGCTTGGCTTAAGCTGCTTCGTTTTTTTCCAAAAACTACTAAAATCCTTCTTTTCGTGTTTCAATGCTAATATATCCATCTTAATCTGTTCCGCGTGATCCTGACACCATTTTAACTTAGATTTGAAATGTTTCCTGGTTTCACACATATTTAGATAAAATGAACCACTAGTTGGCTTGCCATAAAGAACCCAGGTATTAAAACTCAGCCGCGCCCTCCCATGCGCCTCCTTTACATATTTATTCCAGCCAACAACACATTTTTTTTTGGCTCTGTAAACTTTTTGACTAGCTCTCGAAGCCTTACATAATATACCCCGTATCCTAGCATACATATTATCTATAATGCGTTTATGCTCTAAATTATTACAGAAATAATCACAACAGCTACGCAATTCAGCTGGAAAATCTATATCACGCAGCTCATTATGGCATATTTCAGTGTACATACTAATTTGTTTATCATCTCTATCGCCCCACAAAGTCCTATTATCTATTAATCTGCTAATAATAGGAACCCTATTTGCTAAAATGTCAAGGTTACAAGTAACTTCCACTGGAAAGTGGTCAGACCAAGTTACGTCATACAATACATTAACCTTTACAATTGACTGAAACGCCATGGATGTAACTAAACAATGATCAAGCCATCTTACAACTCCGTGCGCCTCACTAAGGTAGGTATAGGTATTTAAGCAACTAGGTAACAACTCAAAATCAGCACAAGACCAATCCTGCTCTGAACAGAATTTCAACATTTCGTCACAAAACAATTCCCCAGGATGCGCATTAAAATCACCAAGTATGTATACAGAATCAACGTTAGTGTCTGCAATTACTGCATTAATTTCCGATAAGCACGCCGTGAATTCCGGTAAGTTCTCATGGGAGTCCGTAGGCATATATACAGAGAAAACTAACATAGATTGACACTGCGCCGAGCACTTGATAGCAGCCAAACGCACACTGCTGCATTTAATAATCTCAACAGAACTAAATACACACTTACGCCACAGTATCGCCACACCTCCGTACGGCCTCCCACGCAACACACCTGTCGTCGTGTCGACCGCCGAGACGCCCGTCGCCGCGAAGTCCACATGAATCTCACTAAGATAAGGCAGGTCGTGGGGTAGTAGCCACGTCTCTTGCAGCGCCACGATATCAGCTGCGTCACAAAGCTTATTTACACAGTCAGCTGATCTCTTCACAGATTTACAGTTAAAACTCACTAGTTTAAGCTGTTTTTTGAGCACATCCATTTTGGTAGTTTATTTTTTGGTCAACTCCAGTGCCTGTTAGCATTGTCTTGTTTTTAAAATAAATGTATCTTCGAAACCAAATTCCGTCCGGCCAAAAATCATCCTTTTCAAATAATTGAAGCTTACTCCTTGGAACAGTTATTTTGTAAGAATCATAGTCCTTATTGATCTTTGTTGATACTTTCTGAGGTAACACAAATACACTTGTTTTCTCAAGGATGTAATCAGAAATATCTTTTTCAGATGTATCTCTGGAGACATTGTAGATAAAAAGGGGCATTTTTACATCTGCAGCTTTGAACTTTGCCGTAGAATCCACTGGTGCCCGTCCTTGTTTTCCTCGAAATCGCAATGAACGACGTCTTTTAACCTCAATCCATTCGCCTTCGTTAGACTCAATAGCGTTATCAATATTTTGCAACTCATTGACTAATTGTTTTGATACTGGGCTCTGTATGTTTACGTTATGCGTCACAGCCGGAGACATCGACGATAGCCCGTCGTTCGTATTAGTCATTACTGGTTCTTCACTGTTCGAAACCGCAGTCGTTACAACGGGGGCCTCAACGGGCGCGGGCGCGCAGGTTGGTTGTGTCACATGCGACGGTTGAGCGAGCGAGACACCACTCACCCTACCCGCATATGTGGGAGATGAAGCAGCGGCCTTATGCGGGTCATCCGTTGCATTTTTAGGCGAAAGCGATATTGCTGACTCATTAGCGAAGATTGATCTCTCCGAGCAGTGCATAAAACCCATAGGTCCACTATTGCAATCAAAACTATCTTGCACGCAATATCCACCCCTCTTCATATTCACATTCGGGTCACTTTTGCTTGAAATTAAATTAGATCTTTTCAACTTTTCAATTTCGGATTTCAATTGCACTAATTCATCTACCGTAGCATATTGAACACTACTCAGACACTTATCTTGAATAATACGCAGCTCCTTCTGAATTAAAACTATATCCCTGAGTAATCTTGTCACGTCAATATGATCAAACGTAACCGGGGGTAGTTTGTGAAGCTCCCGTGCTACAAATATTGGAGTTTCCTCTGGATCTACGTTCTTCAAGAGATCTATGATGTCATGAAGATTCCTGTTCGTCTTACTATCACCCTTTCGCACGACATTTCGTTGCGAAACAGATTCAAATAGCAACATCTTCGCCTCCTTAATATCTTCCTCCGTGAAAGCAGTTCTCGATACCGCAACAAGACTTTCGTCATCCATCACCATTATTTTATTCTGGATGAAGGAAAGTACTTCATTTATCACTATATTACAGTTGTTGCACTTTAACACTGACGAAGCCATTGTTTACCGAAAACGACACATGACATGATAACACTGACGAAGCCATTGTTTACCGAAAACGACATATAGAAGCTTTCACTCCAAAAAGCAAAAAACAACAAATAGGAAAAATATTCGTCAAGTCCGTTGCGTTTACTCTTGGGAAAGGGTTCGCATAGCCTAGACCAGCTATAGACCCTGCGTCTTTATTTTTATTATTTTTTACCAACAGGGCTGTGCATTTCACGTATTATTTCATAGAGTCAACCAAATCATACAGAGCTTCTGCGAAATGGTAACGTATTACGTAGAAACCAACATCGAGAAACATCAAATAAGACTCAATGGGCCAGTAAAGTAACCATTGTCAGCCGGATTTTAAGTAACAGATTAATACGGTATTAACGGGGGTTTTTCCTGCTCATTCACAAATTGGCTGACCTTAACCCCGACTCCTCACCCGCGCATACCGACCGCGACATACCGCTCATTCTACCAGCCAGCAATTAGCATAATTTATTTACTAATATTCACATAAATCCTCTCGCGGATACATCAAACCAAGTTTATGCGTCCGTCCGTGGAGGAGTTAGAAAATGGAGTCAATCACACTACTTTATACCTATTCATATGTATGTATGAAACTGCTAGCTGTACCTACTGTGCTACACTGCTGGTAAAAAATCCGGGCTAAGCAAGACAATTATTTATTAAAACTTCATGCACAAAGGCGGACCAATAATATTAATGTCAATCGGTTTTTGGAATACTTAATAGATTAATAGCTGAATTTATGTTTTCTATCGACTAAAGGATTCTATGCTGTTTTTTTTTCATTAGTCGGGAATTTCAAAGTCTGGAACAGGTCCTTGCTCGCATTTTAACGAAGTCAATAACTAAATTTGGTCAGTTAAATATTGGAATCTTATTATTATTGTGTGTGTCACATTAACCATTCCATTTCTTACATTATCCTGGGTCGACGCACCTCCGTTTGATCTGGAGATGCTAGCCGTCACCGGGAGGATACAGCAAAGCTGCGCCGGCGCACTGCGCAGTTACAGCATGTTTTACGACGAGCGATAGCATCACTAGCATCTATGCGATTACATCACTGGCATGGTACGATCACATCACTGGCTCATGGTAATGTCTTGATATCGATGCCGATGTACCGCAGACAAGAACATGTTGCAGAGGACAGGAGCTGAGAAATGTCGGCGTTTGTGGAAGTTGGCGTGCTATTGATGGTAAATATTATTACGTACTTCAAGAGTTTTGAACCTCTGCGACATCAATAAACTTTCTTAACATCACAAGCAGCAATCCATGTTTATTCTTTTTCTAATCACAACAGAGAATCGTCAGTCTGACAGAAGAATAGTTTTAACATCGAGGCTGAATATCAATATTCTTAATTTATGATTTGAAATTAGTCAGATTTCACACTCCCGGGGTCAACTTAACAAGTTGCAAAAATGCTAAACTGATTGATGACATTATTTATCGAAGCATGATCCACGATAACCGCGCAGCTGGAAGCCGTGAGCCGAGCACTTGATCAGCTCACCCACGGGAAGATCACACGCCAGCTCTACAATCAGTATGTAAATCACTCAATTCCCATTCCGAATCGATACAGTCAGCAGGATCACTCGTTAAAATATTATACAAATGTGCAAAATTAAAATAAAAGCGCCCTGCGGAGAAGTTTATCGCTCAGTTGTAATCATAATCATTTGTACGTATATTTTGATAAGAATCTTGTAAAGAATCACATATCTGACGGCGTGTGACGGCTGTTCTGACACCTGCTGTCATTCGGGAGGCTGGTAATTATTATTCGAGTCGGTATCCGGTCTCGTCTGATTTCTTTCACATGAGTTAACTTATGGTCCCTACTGTGTGCTTCGTTATGTACAAACGAGTCGCTCTTAAACCAGATATGTTATTGCAGTCATTTCATGTTTTACGAAATTTCATTTCAACCGTTGGGCAGTTGCGATATATTTAACTTACGAAAATATAAAGTTCCACACAAGTTTCTTCAAGAGCATTGACTTACACAGGGTTCTTACATATACTACTACGGCTACCATCTGCCAAGGTGACTTTGAAAAAAAATGTATAATATGATTATTTATATCATTTAATACAACTACTCTACAACAATCGTGTTTATAGTATTCGCCATGGTATTGAAAAGCAATGAAAATAAACATGCAGAATGTAATCCCTCTCCAGTATCCGTGCACGGAGTGTGCTAAATCTTTCTATCACTAGTTAAATCGTGTAAATCAGTATTTATCACCGTTTCTCGAACCGAACGCGGCGCGGTTATCACAAGTTGTAGCCGGGCGCCGATCAGGCATCGAACCCGCAACCCCATCATTCAGCCGCATCACCCGCATCACGACTCCCGCCGCACGGACTCGGGTACTTTACACACTGAATAATTTAAGCTTAACCCTACCAAGAATATCATGTTTGTTTATATACGATTATTAATCTACATATAATTTATTCTAATTACCCTACGTGTATTTTGTTTTTGCTAGATTATAAATAGTATGTATTTCGTTATTTCAATACATCTAAGAACTATCTAAAAAATGTAAGCTTCTCTAAATTAATATCCAGCAACAATGGGTATTGCCAAAATAGCGACTTTTGATATGAGTCTTTAATCTGATAAAGTCTGAGATTAGACAGAAAGATGTTGATGATGTTGTGAAAAGGTACTGCTGTGATATTACTGCGATCAATTTAATTTTGAACTTTATTTTTAATACATTGCGAGCTATTAATAATATAGACCCAGCAGCCTACTAGCAAGTTTACGCTTCATCTTCCGAAAGCTTCCACCAACAGTATTCAATATTATCATAAACTCTGTTCATTTCAGCCATTCAAAACTATTACGTGACACCGAACGCATAATCCCATGCACTGCGCATCGGTTCCACCTGTAGCGTGATTTAGTGCGTTTGCGGGTACTTGTACATCGGGTAACTTCGGCGCAGTTCGGCGGGGTTCGTGCGAACTCGTGTCGGCCGGCATGCTCCACGACAACCACGACGCGTATTTACGAGGTGTCGATGCGCTGGCGCACCGTGCACACAGATGAGGAGATACTCGCAGATAAGGGCGGTTCCGTTAATGCAGATAAACTTGACTAATGTATTTTGAAATGTAATTTATATCTTATTTGCTGGGATTACTCTTACTTGAGTTTAAAGATACAATTTAATTATCATAACTCAACGTGAAATACATAACGTATTGTTACGACGCGACATAGCACCGTATGTGACTGTTCCTGAATCACCCTAGGCTGATAAAAAATTTGATTTTCCTAAAATTAATTATCTTAGAATTAGTGTAAAGTTGGTTTTCCTGTAGATCTAGTATTTTGATTTTCGTGATAGATCTGTTTGATTAAAATAACAAAAGCCCACTTGGTATAAACACTGTGAAAGAAAAGAACAAAAAAGCATTTTCATTAAAACGGTTTATTTATCTGCGCATGTCCGTCATTTACTGGCGACCGCAACGTTGTGGTCAGACTGCAGCCGGCCTGATCCACTCCCGCCTCGCCACAACGTAAGAACAAAAACTGTACAAAATGCCTACAAAAAGCCATATTTAAACAACGACCCGTCATGGTCTAGGATATAATGCTTCTGTTTCTAAAACAAACTCAATCTTCCTCTTCCTCCACGACCTGCTCTTTCCCACTTTCAATATGCCAATCTGAAAAAATATCTACTTATTTCATCATCATTCTCCTGCGAACCGGCGATTGCTGTTACCGTCGCTAAATACTGGGCCAAGCATTATTTATACTGTATGTATTTAAATACTGCCTTCGCCACACTAAGAAGAAGATCTCTTCATCATTTCTTAATCGAGGAGTGTTCTTTTTAAAATTCAATATCCGTACCATCTCATAAATGTTTCTTCTTGTGTATTCACCTGTAGAATAAATGTATAATTATGTCACCGGATTATTGCAAACACTGTAAGTTTATAATAAATCTCGTAAAATAATAAACTCTTTCTGTTTGGTAAGACACGGATATGTTATCAACTGTCGAATTTATTGTACTTATTTAAAATTATTTGTTTCCAATAACGTACGAGTACTTCTCTTCACCTCATCACAAACTCAGGCTTCTTGCTCAAATTCCTTAAAAGCACACTCCCTTACATCCAGCCCTGAGTACGCTGCGGTCAAGACAAGACATAATGTTCCACCGACGCCACTGAGCAGTGCAGCAGTGAGACCGCACATTAAGTGCCGGCGCGGCGCGAATAATAGCCGCGAACCTGCGCCCGCGCACCGGACAGCACTATGCGCCGAGCTAGCAGGTCTATTATGGTATTATTTAAATTGCCAGCCAGTGTCAATACAGTACTTTACTGGCATGCATGTTAATTTAGCTATTAGGAGTAGACCTGTCATAATTGACTACATATATAGCAAAGGGATTTCATCATCAGTCTTTCAATGTCCTCTCTGGTGGGGCACAGGCCTCCTCTCTGTGAGAGAGTGCGACCCGAAATCCACCACGCGGGCCCAGTGCGGGTTGGTGGATGTCACATGTCTTCGAATTTCTGGTTCTGGACATGCCGGTTCCTCACGATGTTTTCCTTCACCGTTTTGAGAGCAGCTGTGGTGATGAAATAATTTACACAAAGTAAAGCGCCTGTCTGAGTTTGAAGTCACGACCTACAACTTATAAGTGGCGGCCAATCCCGCTGGGCCATCACTGCTCTAGCTAAGGGATTTATGTATATATATTTCATAAACAGGATTATCTCTAGTAAAAATAAACTTAAAAAATATATTAAAATAAACAAATACATTGTTAAAATTCATTAAAAATGTAAAACTTAATAGGGAAAGGTTAAATTTATTAAAAAAATTAGATATGTATGCTTTGAACTTAGAGAAAAGTACTAGGAAATACCAAACTGACACGGAAAACTTGCAGTGTGAACTTGACCGGTTACAACAGCAACTAAGCTCAATGACCACTAAATATAGAGCCTCAGAGAAACAAATGAGGGAACATGTGATGGCAATGAATGAGCTGGTTAGCTTACAAAAATCAAACTGTGAACATTGCCAATCATCATCAATGGCATCCACTCCAGACCATTCATTGCCAATATATAATACCACCTTACCGCAGTCTTGTGCCAGTTTGCCAGTAGAAATGACTAATTGTTTATCGCAGCCAAGTGTAAATAAAGAAATAGTTATCTATTGTGATGAAATTGGAAAGGATTTAGGCCACTTTTTGATAAATGAATATCCGGGACACTCAATAATGAATAACTGCATGCCTGGTTGTACTTTGTTGGAAATAATGAAAGAGATTATAAAATGTAATTTTAACCAGGATACTATACTCAAAATTTTAGTTGGTGATAGGGGCACTGTGAACAAAGGAGAATTGCTCTAATATTATGGAACCTTGTCTGACCTTAATTTAAGAAAAATTGTGATGATCACTTTCCCTTATAGCCAAAGTCTGCCACAGGAAGAAAATCAAATTAGATATCATATTAATTCTTTATTGGTCACCAAACAACTAACCTATTACACAGTGATTAAATAGTTAATGTACAAAGGCGAGCTTAACTCAATGTTGAGTTTTCTCCCAGCAAACCTTTGAGTGATAGAGAGAGATCACATTTGAGGGTAGGATCCAGTGTACAACATAAACTTACATAAATATAAATAAGTATAATTATCTGAATATATATACTATATACTAAATAAATACCAATATATATCAATATTATGTCAATGTGAAAGGAAATGCTCTTTAATTTTCTTCTTGAAGACCTCCAGTGAAGGGCTATCGCGTAGGGAGTGTGGGAGTGAGTTCCAGAGATAAATAAATAAATAAATAAATAAATAATTTATTTTTCTTCAAAAATTACAGATTATGGTGGTGTGATTATGGGCCTTAAAATCAAAACAAAACAAGGTGTAAATTCAGTACATAAGTTTGGTTGGCATCGAACATTGCCAAAGATAAATTGTTGCAATCTGTATCCAATAATTAGTAAACCCTGCCTCCCAAACTAGGGTAGCCTGTATTTTAGGAGGCAGTGTTCGGATAAGAGATTATTTTAATTAGATTTTGCAGATTGTGGGATGTGTCGATCTACCGTAAAAACAATAACTTATACAAAGATATATAGGAGCATTTGTATGCGAAGATTAATTGATTGCAGGTATGTGTCTGTGGGGGTGTGTGTGTATGAATGGGGATAGGTTTGTATGAATGGGGGTTTGTTTTTTTTTTTTTTTTTTTTCTATTCTATTCCTATACAATCTGTTTTTATTTATTTATATGTTATATTATGTAAGTCACTGAGTATGTGTAATGTTAGGCATGTGAAGTGAGTGTGAGTTTATTAGGATATGAGTGCGTGTTTTTGAGTACTTGTAGTGTATGTTTGGGTAATGGGTGCGTAATAAGAGCGTGTGATTGTGAACAATAGTAGTGTAAGTTAAATATGTGGTAGTAAGTGAGCAGTTGTATAGTTATTAGGAGATGAATGTGAGCAAAGACTCTGTGTAGCCATAGTCCTTTTGTAGTAGCCACTCAGTTACTATGGATTGCACTTTGTGTAAGTTTAATTTTATAATATTTAGTATGTAAAATTGATGTGTTGCGAAAGCGGTTTTGTGTTGGGTTCTTGGAAGAAGATTTACTCTCTTATTAGGTTTTGGTGGAGGCAGACCAAAATGTGTTCTAAGGATAGATCGGAGCACAAAGAGTTGCCGTACTGTTAGAACTCCACAGTCGGAGTACAATTCTGTTGTTGGATACCTGTAAGGCTTTTTACAAAGGACTTTGAGTATGGCCCTTTGCGCTCTTTCCACCCTCAGAACACTGGTTTTTGTAGCTCCACCCCATGCAGTAATGCAATATCCCAGAACCGATTGGCACAGAGCAAAATACACCATCTTCAGTGTGTCTAGGCTAGCTGAGTCTCTAAGGGACTTAAAGATGTGGATAAGTCGCATTGTTCTTGTGGTAACGGCTTCTATCTGTTTGTCCCATTTTAGTCCGCTATCCACATGTACGCCAAGATATTTAGCGCTGTCAGCTCTAGTAAGTGCTGGGCAGACACAGTGACCGAGTAAATTTGAGCAAGAGTGAGCTACTACAGAGAAAGTACGGGAAGGGGCCGTGTTACTGCGGATTGCGAAAGGAATGAATGATGTTTTGGTCAAGTTGAGTGTAAGGAGGTTTAGTTTAAGCCATTTAATTACCCTGGACAATGCTTCCTCTGCAGCAACCTTGACCATATCCCACGTAGGTCCGTAAACGAGGATCGCGGTATCATCAGCATACGCATAGATGTTACAGTTAGTGAGGCTCAATCTGCACAGGTCGTTCACATAAATTAGGAAGAGTGTTGGTCCTAGGATGCTTCCCTGAGGAACGCCATAAGTTATCGGTTCCTCGTCGCTATAGTACTGGTCAATTTTGACAAGTTGCGTCCGATTGGTAAGGTAACTTTTGAAAATCTCAAGTTGTATTCCACGTATACCGACGAGTTCCAGTTTGGCGATAAGTTTGGGAACAGAAACTGTGTCGAATGCTTTAGCGAGATCCAAGAAGATCGTCAAACATTTTGTTTTATTGTCAAGCTTACTAGCTACCTGTTGCGTAAGATCCAGCACGGCATCTTCGGTCGACACTATTTGTCGGAATCCGTACTGATTCTCAGCAATAATTTTATGTTTGTCTAGAAAGCTTCCTAGACGTTTATTTAAAATCTTTTCAAAAATTTTTGAGAGGGTAGACAAGACAGATATCGGCCTATAATTGTTAACACAGTTTTTGTTCCCTCCCTTATGAATAGGGTGTATTATTGCCTTTTTAAGAGCATCAGGGAATACCCCTGTTTGGAAACAACGGTTGTAGAGGTAAGTTAATGGTGGGACCAGCGCATGACGGCTTTTTTTTAGGAGTGAAGCTGATATTCCATCCCAACCTACTGCACAATCATCGCGTAGCTGGAGTATGACAGACTCTACTTCTTCTGTATCAACGTCCAACAATGCGAACGAATCGACCGGTCTATTTTGAAAGCCGTTTTGGACCGGAGCTGGGGGATTTGGATCATTTGCCGTGTTAGGTGTGTGTGTCTGTGTAATGATTTTTGCAGCCAAATTTTTGCCAACGTTACTAAAAAATGCACTGCAGTTACAGAAAAGGAGCCATTATAGCGGCTAGAAGTGTGACGCGGAGTACGAAGGAGAAGAGAATTGGCAGTGCGACAAGGTTTGCCCCTCGGAACGAAGTACTCAAACCGTTCACGAAGATATTGAGGGGAATTTGGATTATGCAGGATATTATAGAGAAGAGATAGGATATGGGTATCTCCCCGACGCTGAATCGGCAGCCACCCCAATCTGGTCCGAAACTCCGACACATAGTCGTATTTTCGGAGGCCAAAAATGAAACGCATGCACAAATTCTGCAGTCGCTCGAGTTTGTTAAGGAGTACCTCCGTAGCATCTAGAAAACAGACATCCGCATAGTCTATTAGCGGTAGGAGAAGAGATTGAGCAAGAGTGACCTTAGTGTGAAATGGTAAGAATTTTTGGAGACGTTTAAGAGACTGAAAAGAGTAAAAGACCCCTCCTACTAACATCAGCAACATGAACCTCCCAAGAGAGGTTGGTGTCTATATAGACGCCTAAGTTTTTGGCGCTTATCGAGTACAATATGGGCACCGAATCATATACTACTGGCGGGAGAGACTGACAATCTAAAAGGCTGAGCATGTATCTGCCACCAATAATGAGCGCTTGAGACTTAGTAGGGTTCAGTAATAATCCAAATGATTTAGTCCATTTGCTGATGTTTTCAAGGACATCATTGATGGCATCCACAGTCCCAGCAAGTTCACCAACTTTAAAGTGACGATATACCTGCAAGTCGTCTGCATAAAGATGATAGTTAGAGCTTGGGACCTTAGTGATGGCGTTTATGAAAACTGAGAAAAAAAGAGGAAAAAGGTGAGGTACCTACACAGAAAAAACCCTGAGGTACACCCGCAGCCAAATCACACCATTCAGAGGATTCCTCATAATCAACATTATAATGATTTTTTCAAAATGTATTGCACGCAAATTGATACTACTTTTATTCCTAAGACGATTTCGGTAAATAGCAATACTTCCTTCAGTGACTGGGCCACAATTGGTATTAATAAAAGTAGAAAACGGTTGTATGAGCTGTATGAAGAACGGACTTATATTAACACTGTAGAATTTAATTTATGTGTTAAGAATTATTCTAAATTATTTAAAAAAGTATGTTATTTGACGAAATGTCGCTACTTAATTTCAAAAATTAAAAATAGTAGTAATGTAATTAAAATGACTTGGGATATTATTAATAGCGTAACGGGAAGGTCTTGCAACCGAAGTAGTGATTACAGCCTTGCTATTGATGACAGTATCATTAAATCAGATTCGCAATTCGCCGCGGCATTTGAAAATTTCTTTGCAGAGATACCCGTATCGACTACAAAATCTCTAAATTCATCACCAACTGCTGCAGAAATATTACTTAAAGAAAATGTTCCAGTTTGTGAATCGCAATTTAATATCCAATATGTCACTTGTAATGATGTAATTAAAACTTTTAATACTTTAAATGTTAAAAAGACTGCAGATCTATGGGGTAATTCTGTTGACGTTGCTAAGTCTATTATAAACATTGTAACACCTACTTTAGCAGTAATTATTAATAATTGTATAGATTGTGGTGAGTTTCCTGATCTAATGAAATAAAATTAAACCATTGTTTAAATCGGGTAGTACATCAGACCCTACTAATTATATCTATAGCAGTGCTACCTACTTTTAGTAAAATTTTTGAGAAAATTATTTTAGATTAAATTCAAATATATTTTAATAAACACAAATTATTACATAACAAACAGTTTGGTTTCACAAAGGGTCGTTCAACAACTGATGCTGGTATTGAACTTTTGGGACACATTTATAATGCATGGGAAGATAAATGCGATGCGTTGGGCATTTTTTTGTGATTTGTCTAAGGCTTTCGATTGCGTTCTCCATGATACATTGATCAGGAAGCTGCACTACTACGGAGTCCGGGGCGCCTCTCTGGATTTTCTTACTTCATACTTAAGTAATAGGATTCAGAGAGTTGATGTGAACGGCAAAAGGTCTCCCGGGTCTGTAGTCAGAATGGTTCCTCAAGGCTTAACTCTGGGTCCTTTTTTGTTTCTAATCTATATCAACGACTTGCCTTATCTCATAAAGGATAAACATGATATAGTGCTGTTTGCAGATGACACTTCACTTTTATTTAAACTCAAACGTCAGCAGGTGGCTGTTGATGATGTAAATAATGCTCTTTCAACTGTAGTTAACTGGTTCAGTATCAATAATCTTCTCCTTAACGAGAAAAAAACAAAATGCATAAAGTTCACATTACCCAATGTAATACAAGTGAACACTAGTGTGTCAATAAAGGGTGAAGAGTTGAAACCCGAGGATTCCACAGTGTTCTTGGATTTAACTTTGGATGCGCAGATTCAGTGGAGTTCCCATATAGATAAACTGTCCAAAAAACTTAGCTCTGCAGCATACGCCGTAAGGAAAATTCGTGGTTTAACTGTTATTTAGAGACAGCTCGTTTAGTATACTTTAGTTATTTTCATAGTGTGATGTCGTACGGCATTCTGTTGTGGGGAAATGCCGCCGATATTCAGACAATTTTTGTTTTACAAGAAAGGACTATTCGTGCAATTTATAAATTAAGTCCCAGACACTCCCTCAGAGAGAAATTTAAAGAGATTAATATTATGACTGTTCCCTCTCAATGTATTTATGAGAATCTCATGTATGTACAAAAAAATATTAATCTGTTTAAAAGATACAGTGATATCCATAGCATAAATACTAGGAACAAACACAAATTTATTGTACCTAAAATCAGGCTCAAGAAAAAAATAGGTGGTTCGTTTAGATGCCAATGTATACGTTTCTATAATAAACTTCCTAGCCAAATTCAAGAACAAAGCATAAATAAATTTAAAACATTAATTATTAAACATAAGCTATGCCAGAACGCTTTTTACACAATTAATGACTTCCTTGAGGACAAAAAGGCGTGGGATTGAGCTGCTTCAATGATATACATGAGCCATTGTTTTCATATGTACTAGTTATATATAAACACTGATGAAATCTTTGTTATTTTTTTTTTTTATATTCATTTTTGACATGAATACTTGTATAGTATTATATTTATTTTTATTTTTTGGTTGACATTTTATTATTACTATTTTGTTTGACATTAATATTTACTTTGTAAAGTACTATATTTTTATTTTTTTGATTACTTAATTATTGTAAATGTGAGGACTATGTGGGTTATTATTATTATTTTCTCCTCCTTTTTACAGTATTTTTTAACGTTGTCTGACAGTTTGAGTACTTTTGCGGCCTACCCAAATGTTCTTTCTTTGGTATTGTTCGTCAAGTCATTGAGCTCTTTAATGGTTTTTAAGTTGAGCTATTCGATTATTGACAAATGCTTGCACTGACTGGACGGGTCCTCTCAAATATGTGTGGTTCGTTCTTCAAAAGACCATTACAGACACTAAGCTGCATGGTCCTGATATAGAATAATGTGAATGCGAGAACTATGTATGTCGTTATATTCATGTAGATTTTATGATTGTCTGGCAGTTTGAGTATTTTTGCGGCCTACTCAAATGCCATTAATTTGGTATTGTTGTTCGGTTCGTTGAGCTCCGCAAAGTTCTGAGTTGAGCTTCGCGTTTTTGTGTGTTGCTTTCTTCAAAAAGCTCATCCCAGACATAAACGTACATGGTTCTCATATGATTTAACCAGTACACATTGTATGGATTTGAACACTTTAAAAGAGACTTTGACCTCTGAGTTTGTTTCGGTGTTTCTTCTCAGGGTAGTCAGCTAGGAAACACCGGCATCATCTAGCTTAAACTGACAAAAAAACATTTACGTGTAAAAGTGTTCCTTGTAACCTATTTACTGAATAAATATCATTTATAAAGCAACATTTTTTAATAATTATGAAATTAGAGGCATATATTGCCCTTAAGAATTAAGATCATCAAAATCAATATTCATCACCATCCTATACAGCCAATCAAGTTTTAGCAAGGCTTAAAACTCACATTTCCTAACTGAGTATCAAACAGAAAATGTTTTTCTATTGAAAGCCCAAATGTTTCATTTTATTTTCATTTCAAAAGAAATGCAACAAAAAAAAACCACAAAAAAAAAAAAAAAAAAAAAAATCTACACAAAAATACTTTGTGGCCAACTAACTGCTCTAATGACCTCTGTTTTAATAATTAGTTAAAATAAAACTTCAGTTTTCACTTCATCAAAAGGCATGCTATCATGGTCATAGCTCCGAAATCACTAGTGTTGTGTAGTTTTGCGGCAGGTACTCGGACACGCTCAGACATTCTACATGGATGCGCATTTCTACAGGTTGTATCGACTGGTGTAACGAGCCGGTGTTTGTGCGTGACTGTACACCGGAAACGTGGTCCCGTCTGCGACTGTACGTGTGGGATTACAGTTGTATGTATCCGTGAGCAACAGAACTTTTTATAAATTAAATCACTAGTTTATAAAGTGATATACTAAAACATAACGATAAGAAATGTTGTAGAATACTATCATTCGTCTTCTTACACATATTACATATCCGTATCAGCACCTTCCTAGCTAGATGGATATAGTCATCTGACCGAGGGCTTTTGATTTCACCTTAGATCTGGAGCAGAGATTCGAGCGCATCTCGAACACTTGCTCTCTTCAACCATCTTCATTCTATGTCTTATAAGACTATCACGTTAAATGCCATTACTTGAGCATTTCCCTATAACTTTTCCAGTACAACTCTATTCATCATCGGCTGGTCAGTTCGCAGCGCATCGTGCTCACTGCGCAGACGCAGCATCGCGTGAGAGCGGCTCGTACTCGTACATACGCACAACTACATGGTACCTTGGCCAAGGAACATGTATGTAAGTCCTGGAATGTTGGTAATATTGCGAGTACCGGGACAAAAAAATAAACTGTTGTTTATCGAAGGAAAATCTGCAACGAACACAAAAAAATGTATTTCTTTAAAATTATTGCCGAAAATACGGTTAGCCAATTAAAATGACAATGAGACAATTTAAAAAGAAGAATGAAAATACGTTTATACCGTCCATCCGTCGTTACCCAACTGCCCCAGAAAGGAGGGTAATATTTTTTACCTATTTATCTAGAACTTCATTGTATGCATTTTGGCCAACAAGTATTCTCAACCCCTCCGTGCTTCGGATATAATTTAGTCAAGCCCTCAAACCGGTCTGCATGCTGTTAGATTGGAAGCCGACCCCACTCAACATAGTTGGGCAAATGCTAAAGATGATGTCGTTGTATCTTTGACTACTTCATGAGCTGCAGCCATTTAATTTTGTGAAGCCCTCAAACCGGTCTGCATGCTGTTAGATTGGAAGCCGACCCCACTCAACATAGTTGGGCAAATGCTAAAGATGATGTCGTTGTATCTTTGACTACTTCATGAGCTGCAGCCATTTAATTTTGTGAAGCCCTCAAACCGGTCTGCATGCTGTTAGATTGGAAGCCGACCCCACTCAACATAGTTGGGCAAATGCTAAAGATGATGTCGTTGTATCTTTGACTACTTCATGAGCTGCAGCCATTTAATTTTGTGAAGCCCTCAAACCGGTCTGCATGCTGTTAAATTGGAAGCCGACCCCACTCAACATAGTTGGGCAAATGCTAAACAGATGATGTCGTTGTATCTTTGACTACTTCATGAGCTGCAGCCATTTAATTTTGTCAAGCCCTCAAACCGGTCTGCATGCTGTTAGATTGGAAGCCGACCCCACTCAACATAGTTGGGAAAATGCTAAACAGATGATGTCGTTGTATCTTTGACTACTTCATGAGCTGCAGCCATTTAATTTAGTCAAGCCCTCAAACCGGTCTGCATGCTGTTAGATTGGAAGCCGACCCCACTCAACATAGTTGGGCAAATGCTAAACAGATGATGTCGTTGTATCTTTGACTACTTCATGAGCTGCAGCCATTTAATTTAGTCAAGCCCTCAAACCGGTCTGCATGCTGTTAGATTGGAAGCCGACCCCACTCAACATAGTTGGGCAAATGCTAAACAGATGATGTCGTTGTATCTTTGACTACTTCATGAGCTGCAGCCATTTAATTTTGTGAAGCCCTCAAACCGGTCTGCATGCTGTTAGATTGGAAGCCGACCCCACTCAACATAGTTGGGCAAATGCTAAAGATGATGTCGTTGTATCTTTGACTACTTCATGAGCTGCAGCCATTTAATTTTGTGAAGCCCTCAAACCGGTCTGCATGCTGTTAGATTGGAAGCCGACCCCACTCAACATAGTTGGGCAAATGCTAAAGATGATGTCGTTGTATCTTTGACTACTTCATGAGCTGCAGCCATTTAATTTTGTGAAGCCCTCAAACCGGTCTGCATGCTGTTAGATTGGAAGCCGACCCCACTCAACATAGTTGGGCAAATGCTAAAGATGATGTCGTTGTATCTTTGACTACTTCATGAGCTGCAGCCATTTCCTCGAGCAACATCTCCGTCGAGTGAAATTGAACAAAGGTAAGCTTTGCAGACTAAGATAAAATTACTACCATTCTCATAAAATTAACCGTTTCTACAGCGACGTAAACCATCTCAGATAAAGCCAATAACTGGTTTATTAATTACAATTGTGCGCAATTTCTAATTAACATTTGCGGTAGGAATCCGCTTGCGGAGGGTAAAGGGCATGCGACACACCAGCGCACATAATGTATCGCGCTATGTGCCGCGGGTTAGAGATCCATGATGAGCTTATTTACTGCTGATAAAGTTACTGATAGCCATCGTCGATGAGCCGCAGATAGAATTCGAAGATTTATTGTTATTTCGCGGACTTGTCTGCATGTTTATTGGAGTATTTGTTAAAAGGCAAATCTCTGAATGCCAATGAGCTAGACAGACTATTCGCTTGCGGTCATCCTATTAGACCTTATATACCAAACACTTCTATTTCATGTAGGGCTGTACATAAATGTCGTATACTCTTTACGCGATCTGACTGATTGGTACGATTCTAATTTAATGTTATAGGCGACTTCTGAAAATCAGCGCCAAGCTGCAGGTCCACACATGGCACAACGTCATCCTGAGTGGGAGCTTCTTGTCACAGGCGCGACGTGCATCTGCCTAGTTTCTATTCTTTCTTTATTGTCTTTATTTTTCTTTTAGTTAAATGTTAATCTCAATAATTGTCTTTACTAATATGTATAATTTAAGTACTACTAAAACCTACTAGATGTCGTTAAGGGCCTACCTCCGCATAAGTGGCGCCCTCATTGCATAAAAAATCGTATCTTAGCATAGAAAATAAAGATTAAAGAATTCTATGTTGCGTTTGTTACAAATAGGATAAGGTACTTATTTTCACGTTGTTAAAATAGGACTCAAAGTATTTTAGTATCCAAAGTAGTAAGCAAAAGTGTTGAAAACGGCCGTTTTTGGTACTTTTGCTTACTACTTTAGATACGAAACACTTTGAGTCCTGTTTCAACAACGTAAAAATACCTTATCCTCTTTGTAACAAACGCAACATAGGATTCTTTAATCTTTATTTTCTACGCTTTGCTACAATTTTTTAATAAATGAGGGCGCCACTTGGCGGCTATATACCCCTTAAGGATTTTTATTTTTAAGTTCATAACGAAATATGTCAGTTTAGTGGCAATAATACTTTTTCTTTCTTTATTTTCGAGGAATTGCGATTTGAATCTCGCTTCTACATGAAATATCAGGACTAATTTAGTAATTGCCGAGTGTATTACCAGGACTAAATTAGTAGTTGTATAATGTAGTATCAGGACTAATTCAGTAGTTGTTGAATGTATTATTAGGACTAATTTAGTAGTTGTTGAATGAATTATCAGGACTAATTTAGTAGTTGTGGAATGTATTATCAGGAATAATTTAGTAGTTATTGAATGTATTTTGTCAGTACACGGATATACGGGATCCTACGCCGACATTTGCAGCACATGGTAATGCAGCATGGATACTGTGACACTTTTTTTTTGGGTGGGAAAACATCATGTCACTTTTCCCGCTCTGTGTGGAGCGGGGAGGGCGTGTCAGACTCTTACTGACTAAAACCCAGCCGTGTTCCTTCAGTTGCCTGTACCAGGGCCGCAGACTCTTTGTTTATCCGCGACCCAGATAAGGTAAAATTGTGTTCAAATCATAAGATGAACCAGAATCACTCACCAGGCTACGATTCCACAAACTTTAGTCCAGATTCTCTCCCAATGTTTTCACAGGCACACTCGCATACCATGACGAAGACCAACACGCAGGACATCCAACATTAAAAGCCCATTACAAACAAAGCTAGCCTGCTTTCACTCAGTTAGAATAACAAGTGCAGCCCCACGTGTTATTGTAGGTGGCCGGGCACACACACCTTGTGGACGCAATGTGCCGAGCACACACGTCGCGCAGACGTAGATCATCTCCCGCGGATTGAGGCTGTGGAGGACGCTCAGAGATGCTCGGCAAACACGCTCGAGACGTTTCCGACCGGTCACTGGGTAAACGATGGACAACAGTTTAGGGTTGTCTCGAGCCTTAGTGCGCCTTATTATGTAAATTATATGTCATTACCAAAACAACGATGGACAAGACGGAATGAAAGAAGAAAATGTTTTGCCGAAAATAACATGGGACAAGGGCACTGAAGGCAGGACAATGATAATGATAAGAGATGATTAACTAAACAAATAGAGCACACTGATGCGTAGCGTGAAACAAATATGAAGTTACAAGGGGCAACTTGATAGTTCGAAAATGATTGTGAATGACTAAAAAAATGGCACAAGCAAAATTCAAAATAAAACAAAGCGCAACAAGCAAGCAGTCAATAAAACTGCCAAGTACTGCACTAGAACACTAATGTAAATAGTTGAGTTACACAGATCGAACTACCTTTTCTATGAAACTGTAACCACTGGGTAGTGGCAGCCCTGCTCGCTGCGTGTGCGCAGTCGGCGTGGGCGCACTCGGCGGTGTTTGCTCCTAATACTCGTCCAAACACTGCGACAACCATTCACTGCGCACTTTATTGGGCACTTGTGTGAACATATCCCCTCCATCTTCCCTCTCACACACCATGCTTCAGTTAAATAACAACAAGAAGATCAGAAGACCCAGTCCATTTACAGAATAACGATCCTCTAGAACATAGTAACTCCTATTTATAATTGCACCATCATATAGCTCCTGCTCCTAGTAAAATATAAGAATCGCGCTGGCTACACTTAAAAAAGAGACTTCAGAAAAGTCCACTTGCGACAAAAGACAGTAATATCTCTCGAGACTCTGTCACTAATGGAGACTGAGGGACTAGGCTATCTTACTTAAGCCAAAGTAATATTTGCTCAATTTTTTTCATTGCATTCATCAAAGAGCTTGGAGTGAAGTTTGTATTAAATGGAACTTCTGAACCCATTCATAAGGTGGCGAAAATCTAATCAGAACCTCAAATTAATCTTTACTAGACATCTCAAAAGTAATTATTCTTAGTTTATATTAGGTTCGCTACGTGTCATCATCATCTTCCTGCCATCTTACTTGGGGTCGGCGCAACACGTTTTTTTCTTCCATTCTGTCCTGTCAGCCGTCACGCTATCACTAACTCCCTTTTCTTTCATATCACTCCTCACACAATCCATCCATCTTTTCTTTGGCCTCCCTCTTCCACTCCATCCATCTACATGTGTCGTTGGATTATAATTATTAGTATTGTTTAACTAAATCTGAAGGCCATATATTCCATTGAGAACATGTCAATAACCTTTTATTAATGTAACGGAAGTTTGCACCACGAATGCACGGTTACGAATGTTACAATGTTTGAAGGCACACCAATAAAATTACAGTTGACTTTAGTACCAAACAATTGTCTTCACCAACTTTAAATCAATTGTAAACATCCAAATACATTCAAATCTACAAAATCTAAATCCATAGATCACAATAATGAAAACAATCGATGACTACCGAAGATAATACAAGTGTACATAAATATGGCATGTCCACGGGTACCTCCGTACACGCCATCCATGTCCACGGGTACCTCCGTACACGCCATCAATTAACAGAGATACTACCGCTATCAATTAGCTAAGACACGGCGCAGTTATGCCCACTGTTGGGCATAAATAACGGAGGAACAAACATAAGTAATGTGGCGACATGCGCGACAAATTGGTATGTACACAATCTACATGTTAAGATCTATAAATTGGAAAGCGTGGATCTCGTAATGAAAGGTTAAACGAATATTTATACGTCTGCCTACCAACTAGTTTTATACCAGTCTTAGACTAACCCGTCGAAGCAATAAAAGCACTTAAAGGATGATTCGTCTCCTCCCATCATCATCCTCTTGCCACTATCCTAATATTTATTTTTATAAAACGTTGCCCTACACTAGGAATTACTCCTGTATAGTGGGTGCGTTCACAAGCATGTAAACTCACATACACCAGACACCCTCACTCTCTCTCTTGTCTCCTTCCATCGACACGAATTCAAACTTTGCCTACCATGCCCAAAATGTCACTACATTCTGGGCATGGTAGGCAAAGTTTGAATTCTTTGTCACTACAAAGACGACTTCTGCTCTTTTAAAATAAAATATCGCATTTCTTGTCATTTCCACAAGGGGTTGTGAAAATGTTATGCTTATAAGTCTGAAACATGAGTGGGAATGAAAGCCTTGCTGAGTATTCATATCCCAATTTAGAAAGCATCTTTACACAGCAGCTACTCGTGTATCTTGGTGCCCATATATTGTATTATATCAGTTAGTATAGAAACATTGTCACCACATGCTCGTATACTCTTATGATGTAACAACACATTTGTGTCTATGACATATTATTATACAGGTGGCGCCTCCGGATGATATACTTTTAAACAACAAACATCGTGTGATTGTATATCCTACGTTTAGACGAAAAATATTTTTTGCTTACTTAATTTACTTTCATACAAACAGAAAATTGGATAAACTGAGGAGACAAGATAAAGTAGAACCTAGACACTAAAAATAGTAGAAGATGCTCGAAGCTAAACAGTAAAGATAAGTGATGGTTCTGTTTGGAAGGATTACAAAACATTTACAATTTATAGCAACATCATCTGCCTAGCCTTTCCCAACTATCTTGGGGTCGGCTTCCAATCTAACCGGATGCAGCTGAATACCAGTATTTTACATGGAGCGACTGCCTATCTGACCTCCACAACCCAGTTACTGGGTAATACGATACCCCTTGGTAAGACTGGATGTCAGACTTTCGGGCTTCTGACGACCCGTAACGACTGTCAAAGATCCACGATTGACAGCCGGGACCAATGGCTTAACGTGCTTTCCGAGGCACGGAGGAGTCTCGGTATGTAAAGATGGTCACCCATCCACGGACCAACCCCGGCAAGCGTAGCTTAACCTGATGGATCGACCCGTGCGGCTGTTGTTACTTTAGCCACGAGCTCCTCAACAACAACAAAAAACAATCACTCAAAGGTTTGCTGGGAGAAAACTCAACTTTGAGTTAAGCTCGCCTTTGTACATGAACTGTGTAATAACTTTATTTTATGTTAAGATTTGGTGTACAATAAAGAATTAAGAATTAAAGAATTAAGAAAACAATTTATAGCAACAAATCTGTTGTTCATAACTGTGTGAGAGGTGGCGACATGTACACTCAAGTAAACTGTTCGTACAGAAAGTAATCTATGTTAAATCGTAGGTACCTACCAGACTACCAGGTACTTGCTACGAGTCGCATCATGAACAGCTCGCTTTCTTTATCCAAAACTTATGAGTATTTAAAAAAAAAGTCCGATAAGCGACACACAACAATAATTTAGTGCGACAAACACCTGCGACTGCGACAGATAACTAATTGTCGACACACACGGACGATTTAGTGTCGCACAGCGCGGGATCGTGTCTCCCGTGTGTATTGTTACATATCTCGTTGAAATAATTGGAAGTGTCTCTCTTATCGACTTCACTGTTCGACTTCCTACGGTTTATCGAGATAAATGAACGTATACTCGTAGCTTACAAAGTTGCGACAGAAGTAATGTTTATGAAGTAACGTATAGACAGGCACCGAACTGTGTGATAGTAGCTGGCTATCATTTAAAATATTACGCTCTATCTACATGTTTATCTATTAGGAGAAAAATATAATATGGAACCACTATATTACGGCTTGCTAAGGGAAAATATATCACAAAACCTGAAGAGTAGAACCCTCTTTAACATAGCCGTAAAATCAGCAAAACTAAAGGGTGGTAGGACCATAATTAATTCAGCACTAACGGTTCCTAGACCCAGCAACCTAATTAGCTTGCTCCAACAACCTGCGCGCACGCACCCTCCTCTACGATCGGTATCTTAATGAATTTAATGTCCGTCGCGCATATAGCCGGGCTAATTTATACCGGCGCGACTAGGAAGTGTAGCCTGTAGTGTGTAGCCTGTAGTCTGTAGCCTGTAGCTTGTGGCCTGTAGCCTGCAGTCAGCCAGTAAGCGGCTAGGCGCGTTCGCGGCCAATTAGACGATACCATCGGCGGGTTAATGAAATGCCCTCGCACTAAGATACAGTTACGGCTTTAATTAATAAGTATCATATTTAGTGAGTTATACGCTGGGAGGATTGTTCCGGGGCTGAGTCTGTAGGCGGAATGGTAGGTTTAGTTGACTAGCGGTTCTAATAGGGAGATGAGAATCTAATGGTAAAATAATGTACTATTCTGCGCTTTTCACTAAACACCTATATCTATACTATAATATTCCTAAGGTCCTTTTGGTACTCTTTTCATTGGTCAGTAAAGAAACGTGTATTGATGGTTGCTTTCTATTTTCAGACAATTTTTAATCTGAAATCTTCAACACGCAATACTATTTAAAGGGGAGTTTCCACGAGTCGGTTTTAGCCGTGCGGCAAGTCACCAGTCGCATCGCTTGTAAAAATCGAATCGCAACCCTATTTACACCAGTCGACAAAAATCGACAACGTAGCGGAACAACACAGAGCAAAACACATCCTCATCCGGTGGGCGATCGCCAGCAACTGACTATTTACACTACCAGTATAAGTGTATAATCTATGATTTACACGGTCGATTTCAGTCAACCGCCTCATGCAGCTTGTCGCCGCACAGGAAAAGTAAAATGGCACCCAACTTTGTGGCTTGCGATTTTAGTCACTTGCGGCCTAGTCGAATTGTCATTCAGATGATCGATTTACGCTATGCGGCGTATAAACGCCCTATAAGCCAGGCATGAAAATACATTGTTGAACTTGGAAAAAACCACATTGGCCAAGTTCCAAGCCGCAGCTCAAGAAGCAAATAAACTTTTAGGTGAGCACATTTTGTCAGTCATAGGCTCACCTAAATTAATTTGTAAATCGACATTGAAGAGCTTCTGTCGTAAATCCAAGTTCTGTGACCAATCAAACCAATTGGCAATGAACTTTGTTATCCTGATTACGTTAATCATAATTCCACTTCGGTGGTTATGTACCAAGTAACGAAGCAGTCACAACAAGGAAGTTTCTCGCGAGTCGCACTGCAAGTAACGTTTACTCATTATTTTATATTTATTCGTTTCCAAGGAATGTGGGAATGTTTCTAGACTTTAATAATTAACCAAGTGGGATATAATTTGAAGACCGTTATCTTCTTAATTTATGAGTCTGCCTGTATCTAGTTTTTTGGCTAAACGATTTATTTTCTGTTAATCTTTATCTGCCATTAGTATCACGGATTAATTTAATAATTTCTATTTTATACCGAAAGCCGCGTGGGAACCTCGCCCACATCTTTATTCAACAATCTAGTTCTTCATATTTTTCAACTTATATAGTTTCAGTTTTCAGGATATAGGCCATCTAAGCATTTGCCAGAGAGTCGTAAAAGCTCGTCCAGACTACTACTTAAACCCTTATTTACCGTACTTGAAGCCTTAGACTATATATATATATGAGTTATTTTGTTAATTCAGCTTTAAACGATAACTGTAAATGTCTAACAAACTTTTAATAGGTTCGAAAAGCCCCTTGAGAATCGGGAAAACAGCTTAAACATTACTGTGAAGAACATGGTCAGCCACAATATACGAGCAACCTTCCACCTGCGTTATCTCTCAACTTATTTATCACTTAACGAACAACGCCGCGGTATGCTGCTAACATTCACTGAACATTTCTACTCACCCACAAAAACTTTAACCCCTGACCTGCAGCTCTAAATCTGGCAACCCAGCCGTGGGCGTCACAACATAGACATGTTCTGTCTAAACTATTAGTGCAACAATTAATTGGTCGCGTATCACGCTACAGCTGGCAACACCGGCAGAGGTCGGGTCACCTAATATACTGCTCTAAGATGGCCGATGGATTTTAACGATAAAATGGAGATATAAAAGTGATTCTGGTGCTGTGTCGCTGACTCGTACAGTTTGTGTGAATAATTTAATCCAACGGGTTCTGACCCCCGACCTTGTGTTGTCATATTTAATATTTTGGTAGTAATCCTATGTTACAGTGTGACAGGTGGTAGTTATACGTGATCGTGGAAATTGGGTTAACAAACTTAAAATATTTGTGCGATTTTATATTTTTGATACCTTGGGTTTGAAAAGATTCATTCTCAAAGCCTAATGATAAACCATGATGTATACCAGTTACGAGAACATTTTCATTAGTCACTTCCATAATATCCTTATCTGGTTCTCTAAATAGCAACTTATAAGACCACAACGGACACAACAACTGCGGAGACATCAAGTCATATATATATTCAATCTATTCTAAACTATCAGGTATACACAAACACCTAGACAATTAAGATAGTTAAGTTCACAAACAGCCATCACACAGACTAGTTTATTATCCAAAGTTTATCTGTCTAAAAGTTTACCAAAAAAAAATATCTAGATCTAATTATTCTAATTTAAAGGTTATTGGCAATATAATTCTTAGATATTTATCTGGACATACAAATAGGTACAAGTCCAAAATGAATTAATGGGCCAATCCGGTGAGTCCCATGTGGAATCACATAAATATAGTTACCCAACGGTTATAATAAACGTCTTGTCGATACAGATGAGCCCTCAGATGAGTGTATCTACACAGATAACGATATCGACTCATTTAAATAAAACAGAGTACGCTCAACTGCAGGTTTTAGTAACTATTTGAAAGGAATTCGGCTGGAAATAAGCCTCCTCGAAGCGTCGTCGAATAGACCACTTTTGTGCTTTTCGGATTCCTGGTCTTAAGGCCAGGTCCGCCTTGTGAGAGGCTTTCGAATGCTTTGCTTTCCAGTAAACAATTGCTACTCTAGAACCTTTCGGCCCCATCGGCCACCCACTCTGCGATATACCCTGCCCACTGACACTTAGGAAATTCATCAGGTTATGTCGATCACTATCGTCCTCCTGTGACTGTCATAATTTTTCCTTCCTTCTCTACGCTAGAACTGATGCTGTCAATGTCAAATAGTTACCACGAGCTTGTGGTTGACTGTACGTATGTATGCGCACGCGCAGGGGGCATCGATGCCCGAATTTATGTGCGCAGTTGACACGCGCAGGCGCAGTGGACGTGTATGTGTGTATATTTACATGCGCGTCGTTTATCATCTGGGAATTAGTTAAACGGTCAGATGTGGGCGAGACACGCTGTAGGAATGTAAGAGGAATTATGGGAATGAAGGTAAGATAGACAAGACCATCTTTCTATTAAACTTACTTGGTCAAAATAAAGATGATGTTCACCTGCTCGCAATGAGTTGCTCAATTTCGACTACAACAGTCCACTGTATGCACAGGGAGGTACTACTCACTTGAATGTACAACAGTACAAGCTGTTTGTGCTCCCGTGGCCTATCTTATAGGTTTTCGGGATTAAGGTGCTATCAGCTGCCAATGACCTTGAGTGGTTAGCTTGCGTGTTCTGCGCTGAGCTCACGTAACGCGTCGTATTTCCACCCAGTAATAGGACTCGCCCATCAAGGAGCGCTGTCCGAAATTAGATGAATTATTAATTTATTACACACAAAACAACAGGTATTAAACTAAAACTCTGAGACTTAATTAAATGATCTTTAAAATGGTGAAGGTTTCATAAAAATACGCTTTACAGTTTTTGCGTGATTCTCAATTTTTTATCCACGTTAGACATAACTTTACAAATTAATTACACTATGTTATAAAAATATAATTTCGAATATTCATAGATCAAATTACGATGAAAATTATCTAGAGTAACATATATTTTTTTCAAAGAAATAAGACCAGTTGTTTAGACGTGATGTTCAATTAAAACCATTAAAAGTCGTATAATTGCGCCTTAAATTACACTCAGCGATTGAGTAGCGATTATTTTCGTAATCGGAACAGTAGTGAGATTAAATTTATATACACCAATGTATCTTACGTATACCAACAAATATATGTATATCCAACAAACATTCTTATCTCTTTATAATATCTTTTAGATGACCATTAATGAAGTCTAGTACGTAAATGTAATATCTCCCAAAACTTGAAACCCAAAACATAAACTCATGCAAGTCGAATATTCTCAAAAAGCCCAAAAAAATCATCCTGTCTTAAATCATGACAAAAATATAATTTTAATGTAGTATCAAATTGAATTGACACGGATGTTAAGTATTTTCATTTCATCGGCTTAATGGATGACTTTTTATAAAAAAGATCAGATGATTTATGCAAAATGGCAAATAAAATGGTACAATCGAACGCAAAAAAATAAATTTCGTAACAAAATTAATATTTGAAACTTAAATATTTCAATCGAATTTAAAATGTTAACATATTGAACACAGTTTAGGTACCTAAAGTCGTCGTGGAACTAATGACTAAAAATGATAACGGCCTTCTTTTAGCTTATTCAATTCAGTATTTAACTGATTTACGTAAGATGTATTATTTTTATAGGCAATAATTTAATTATCCAGTCTATACAGGATCAATTAATCAATCAACTCCATCTAAAGTATCTCTACTGAATGCATTGTAGCCTATAAAATATATCCCGATTACGCCCAAGATAAAGCGCTCCTACCAGTTTGATAGATCGAGACTCGGCACGCGATGCGAACATCCGAGCACTACTTCACGGAAGTTTGCAAATATTATTACATTCGGCCGCGACTGTACCGAGTGACTCTTAATCGATCCTCCTCAATACATCTTTACGTTATCCTCTTATTTATACACACGCACATTTATTTCTTATCCCCGACATATTTATTAAGCCAATTATACATTGAAAGGGTCCATGCTCTCGGCTCGGTCCAAATATTCGGATTATGCAGATCAGGCTGGTGGCCTGCGACCTTTGGGAACATTATCTGTGGTAGCTTGTGACTTCGCTTTTAAATGGGAGCCATGTTTAATTTATGATGTACTTACTGTTACATTCTTTTAGTTACGTAATGTGGAGATGTTTAGTTAAATACTTTGGAAGAATTGAGAGGTCGCACGATCACGTCTTTGTTAAGTTTGTTCATTAAGAATCTGTGCGTCATAAAACTTTGAAAGGTTTTAGTTTACAAACTGCATTCATTAGTGCAGATGCAGCATACATTTTAATTAAGTTTTTAACCGACTTCAAAAAGGAGGAGTTTCTCAATTCGTCTGTATGTTGGTTACGCAATTCTGTCACTTGTGTATAGGTTCTGATGATTCTTTTTTTTGTTTGGTAGGTCATACTTCAGAGCTGGTCCCATATAAATTTTATCTAAATTGATACAACGCTTTTTGAAAAAATCAACAAAAACACAAAATACAGAGATGACGATGTTTAAGTTTCCTCCAATTATGTTCTAATTCAATGTTTCATGTTATTGTAGTTATCAATTCGTGCATAACTTTAAAATTTAGTTTTAGTTCTGGGGTACAACTAAAAAGTGAAAAATAATAATACTTTTTTACAAAAAATACGACCGATTTGCAAAAAAAAATACACTGAAAATTGCAAAATATCTTTAATTTCGGAAGTCACTGTTTGTATTTTGATTCTTCGTTATTTGAAACCGACTGCCGAAATTAAAGTTATTTTGCAATTTTTTTAGGTATTTTCTTTTTTATAAATCGGTTCAATTTTTGGTAAAAAAGTATTTTTGTTTCTTCTAATGGGCAGTTTCTGAAGCAACTACGACTGCAATAACTAATAAATTACCGAATGTGACATGGTGTAGTAGGTTAAAATTACTGAAAACATTATACTGATGTCAACTTTCGGTTAGTTTGCCCGAGCAACATTAGATACGTCAAGTTTCGAGGCAAAAGGTTACATTACTTAATGCTTTACCAAGTAAGGAACACCAACAAGTTTTGACACTCATCTCAGCAGTGGTGAGCTGACTAAATCATAGCCCGCTGTAAGTTGTGGAAACATACGGCGTTGTACAGCTGGAACGGAGATGCCCATAAAAACAACTTCCTTTAATAAAGTAATAGTCAGTTCCTATAAAAAAAATTAACTTTCCGAACCAAGTTATCATCAGCTTCAGAATTTCTTACAACATGTTTACCTACGAGTATCTATTACTAAACTTCCTTGTGAGGCAAAAGATTCGACAAATATAGAAAAATATAAGCGTTTAAAATAATATTAAATACGTAGGTTTATGCTATCTACATAATGGTCTTGTAATGGATTTATAGATGAGTTGTCCCAAACCAATAATATTATTATTTGCAATCAATTAATTATATGCCTCTCTATATTGACGCTATAAAGTCCCAGACATATTTACATAATGAACCAGCTCGAGATTAATATAGTTTTATTTAATAAATAATCCCACACAATCTGCTTCGTTTCGTGAGTCATTCCTAAAATATACCCAGATCTGCATAACCAGTTTTTATGTATACTGAAAAAGGAGAAGCATTTAACTAAACAGATTGATCAAATATTAAGTCCTCACACATGGCTCTCGTAAAAACTAAATCAAAATGAATAATGTCAGACACTATTGAAATACTTTTGTCGACATCGACGAGGTTTTTTATTAATTAAAGCTTTTATAGTGTATTCACATGAGTTTTTAGATTACAAATTGTAAGTTTTGTAAATTGCAATCAATACATCTTTGTATCTGTACAACCTCCAGTTTATCAGCTGTATATCGAGCGACGTGGGATAGCTTACAGCCTCACCGCCGCAGCCCATACCGGCGCGGGCGTGTTGTGCAACACTAACAATGGCAGCTAATACGATTGGAAAGCAAACACTTTGGGACTGTTACCGACGTGCGCGAAAGTTTAACGTCAATAAATAGCCTTTGTTTAACAAAACCATAATATGTATAAAGATTCCAGTTTTGTTACAGACGCTATTTAAGGTAGACAAGGAAAGAGGTGATGATAGTGGTGACATCATCCTATCACAAAACACGGGAAAATTGTAAGTAAAAGGTTGTACTCTATATCTTAGTCATATATGAGTCCCTATACCATAGTTATGACGTGTATCTTGTAATAATTTTCATGTACAAGTTTTGCCGGATCAGTATAATTTAAAATGGTGCTCCTAAATCCTAATTAGATGCCTAACAAAACCACAGCTTGTTTAAGTAACGTGATCCGACTTTCCAATCAGAATCACACACGTATGAGGTTTATCAGGAGTATCAGCGGTAATAGTGGAGAGCACGCGACCTGCGCCTGCGCTGGGTGGGCACCGTGTTAAGGTGTACAGGCACTGGGGTGTAACACATCGACACATCGAAACGATGAGAAAGGACAAGAACATCCAAGAATACCTTTACACCAAGACTATTAGGTAGAAAGATTGGTTAATTCATTTGTTGCAGTTGGTAGATATGAAATACATTGCATCCAATCACTGACAGGACAGACCATGTACCTACCTAATTTCTCCAAGCAATTTTTAAACACCAGCAGCAGGTAATTAACTACAGGTACTAAGGTGCCTATGCAAGGGTGTAGCAAGGTACATGAAAGGGGGGGGGCCCACCCCCCTCTAGAAAGGTGAATGTTAAGTGTTTGCTGGTCGACTGGAATGCTCACGAACCGGAGAGTAAATAATAATTAATAAGCAAAAGCGACTTTGCATCTAAAAATTTATCTACGGCCAGATTCATACGATCGGAGCTATGTTGCTATCAACGTATAGGGTGTGGGAGGCTAGGCGGCAGAACACGGCCCCGCTTAATTTTTACGTAGCCTGTTCCACTACTTTTTTTTAATAATAAGTGGTTTCTCGCAGGTCAACCTATGAGGTTGTCGTCTGCTTAACCGGACCTACCTGTGGTGGCCTTAATAGAAATGAAGGCCTCCAGCCGGGGCTTAAAAAAGCTTAAAAACTAAGCGACTACACGCTGATGACTCGGGTACGGACCCTGACCTAGGCCGTCGCAGGGGGGAGGACAGCAAGAGAGAGAGCCAACCGGGACTTATTACTTTTATGAATATCGCTGGTGAAGCAGTGAGATATAGGCGGGCCTGGAGGACACCTGCTCGAGGGTTGTGGGAAGAGGTTCGATGCGATAGCGAGAGGTGCGATTCAACAAAGAGTCTCGCAAATTGGGTACGAGACGGTCTGATGGCTGGACCGATTTGGATGAAATTTGGTATGTAGAATAGAATAGAAGAGAATAAACATTTATTCGACACTGATGAGAGAGAAACAAAAGGTAAAGAAAATAATAGTAGGTACACAAGGATACAATAAAATTGTGCTGAGCGTGCCCATACCGAAAGGGTTACCATCTCAGCATTTGCTGGGCGTTGGACACCCAGCGCTGGTTTTCAGTTGGCACCCCGTAGTGATGCACGGACGAGGGTAAATAAAATATTAACTGAATTAAATATCAATGTTTATGTAATAGGTAATATTGTAATTAAAATACGTAAACAAATAGTGTAGATAGCTTATATCCTGGATTAACACAAGGGCTTCTTTTTATCCCGGTCTACCGGCCGGAAGTATGTTCCTTGAGTAATTAGCTTATAAATTGGCACAATGGCAAGCTAAGCGAAAGTTTTCGCTATGTCAACAACCGGCCAAGTGCGTGACGGATTTCGCACATTTAGGGTTCCGTACCAAACGAGGGAATTATCAAAGAAAAAATGTGATTTATTAATATATTGGTATTTGTTAGTAAAATATACGTAATAATAAACATTATCACCCATGTCCATAGGTAAATGGGAAGTCAAAAAATTCTTCGGAACTAAATTTTGTGACAGACGACGGACACACAGACAGACGGACATATGAGTGATAGCAATAGGGTCCGTTTGGTTTCTTCGGGTATGGAATCCTAAACAAGAGGAAACCAGCGCTTAGGTGCTCTATGATGCGGTGAACTTTTTGGAAGCATGAGTGTTTGGTCCTAAATACAAACTGCTTGTTGTGAATTAAATAAGCTTCTCGTAGATTATAACAAGAAAATTGAGTAAACTGAGTTGAATGGAGAAGAGTTTGAACACCTTGTTGGTGATACCTTCAGAGCCGGGGGCTTTCTGAAGTTGATGATATTTTGAACATTGTCAAGGGGCAAGTGATTATCAGGATCAATTCAGTAAATTCAGTTGAACATTGGGACGCTAGACTGCTCCTCCATGCTACTCCACGCATGCTACTCCATGTGCAGCATGAACCAATATATTCTTGGTTTTTGTTTGCCTGCCCCCCACCCCCCCATCCCTCTAAACACAATCCTGGCAACGCCTTTGTACCTATGTCTTACAAAGTAATAATAACAAGATTGGTAATTATTCCAAAAAAAGACTTAATTTAACTAACTCGTTAAATGTAATCAAATCGTTCTGTAGTTTATACACAGTAAGTCACGCAACATTTTATCGACAGAGTTCGTTAATAAATAGTGCTTATCGATAATATCTGAATATATTATTGTATCGGGAATTAAGATATGGATGATATTCAAGCCGATTAACATAAGTTGAATATTAGTTGTGGTGAGGAGCAGATTATCTCAATAACGTATGGAGCCTTAATTGTCTATATTTTTTGTTTCAAGCGCCATTTATCTGCGGAGATTAACCTGAGGTCACAGATATTAAACATAACATTAATATTAACCTAATAAGTGGTAACTTCTTTAATTTACACAATAAATTTCTTTAATTTATTACAAAAATATTTGATCTTTGATGTCAAAAGAATCTATAAAACGTTTTAAAGACGGTGTGTATAAATTATATTCGAATCAGGACAACTAAATGAAACAGCCATCGGAAAACGTCTGGGTACAACGGTTTTAATAAGGTCAATGGGGCGAAGACCGTCTGTAGGGCAAGACCGTACAATAGGAATTACGGCGAATTTTGAATAATAACAAACATGGCAGCCCAAGGTACAAAAACGTCAAACTTTTCTAGTTTCTTTTAAATGACACAGATGGCGCTATTTATATAGAGAGAAAAAAAGACATTTCAAATTTTGTCGGGTTATTAACTTCCATTATGACCAGCCGGTCGATTCAGTTCACAGCTCACCGTGAAAACTTAGGTGGAGTGAGCGTGAAGTGAACTGTCCTTCCACCTTGACTGTATGGATTGACAGCCCACTTCATGGTCACTTCACCTAAGTTTTCACAGTGAGATTATACAGAATAGCTCTCCTGTACACGCTGTCGAAAAAAAAAGTTTTAAGTGGTATTTTAGGAGTTTTCTAAGGATTTGTGTAGTTAAGTTCATGAATGAAAAATATCTTTACCTAATTATTTTATTACAATAGAATAAAACATATTTTTCACGAAATTACATCTGATTAAAAAAACGTAACCTCAGAGTACAATAGTGGCGAATTCCGTCTAGTTCTTGGAGGCGAAGATCGGCCATAGCCGGTCTTCGCCGATCCAGACATCGTAAACCTTTTACGCCTGAACAAATTTTCAAATTATCTAATAAAAATAAAATTGATTATTTCATATTATTAATAATAATAAAAAAATAATAATAATTAATATTAATAAAAAAATAAAATTGATTATTTCATATTATTTATTTGTTAAGTAAAGAGGTTACCTACCTCAATGTTTTTTTTTTATTATGATTGATTTTTGTCGGTATTTTTAGATACGAGTTCCGTCTCAGTTTTTCGTACTTAATTGTGCAAACTACAGATAAAAGCTGATTTAACATTTTTTTTTTTAAACTGATGAAAGAAAGATGAGAGAAGTGTTTTTTACCCCTGAATGCTGACTTACCCGACAAACGCTTCTTTTTGCAATTTATGCCGATTGGACCTTTAATAAAAATATCGACAGCACACATTGAACTGCTGTTGAAATACACACGCGTACACAATGTCTATAATCGTGTTAACCGTCAATTTCTAAGTTATTTCCCCATTAGACGGTTTTATCCGACGTGGTGGTGAAATCCGTCTATTTCGCCATTTTCTAAAAACTAGTGTTTATTTTATAAACTGATAACCTAAACGTAAATTTGACAGTTTCTATTAACTGTCAACTAAATATTTGATCACATAATATATTAAAAGTTGCATAAAATATAATGGAGATGGCCAAATTTAGTCGTTGAAGCCGATGTTCGCCCCATTGACATTATCCAAAAAAACAAAAAGCCCATTTGTCAGCTCAAGGCGCTATTTAATGCCAACGACTTTGAGTGGTTAGCTTGCGTGTTCTGTGCTGAGCTTACGAAACGCGTCGTACATCCACCCAGTAATAGGACTCGCCCATCATCATTTCAGACAGCACAAGGGGTGCTGTCTGAAATGATGATGCATTATTTATTTATTACACATAAAACAACAGGTATTATACTAAAATACGTATAATAGAATATAAATACATAATACATTTAAAAAAATACAAACATCCGAATTGATAACCTCCTCCTTTTGAAAGTCGGTTAAAAATATAAATAATTAAATGATCTTCAAAATTGTGAAGGTTTCATAAAAATACATATAATAAAGTTTTTGCGTGATTCTCAATTTTTTATCCGCTTTAGAAATTAATTACACTATGTCATTAAAATATAATTTCAAATATTCATATATCAAATTACGAAAAAAATTGTTTAAAGTAACATATATTTTTTTCAAAGAAATAGAACTAGTCGTTTAGACGTGATGTTCAATTTAAAATAATTAGAAGTCGTATAACGGCGCCTTAAACAGAAGCATTTCTACATCAGCATGTTACATGAGCTCCGACCTTACCTCCACAGTAGACACAATATCTTAACAAAGTAAAAGTAACTATACAACGTTACCAAGATAATGGAGACGTGTGTCGTCGTGGGCTCGTGGCTCCAACTCAATCCATTATGTAAATATGCCGAAAACAAAGTAATTTATATCAGCTACATATCAGCAGCGTCTGCTTGCGGAGTAGGACCCGATCACATAGACTTGCTCAAAGCGCTCATTATGCTCGGTCTACGGTGGGTCAATTAAGATTGCGCGCGCATCTTACGCGGTGGCCTGCGCCCGTGCTCGGAGACCAAGCGATAAGAAGATAGAGAAGGCTAATTTCTAAAAATGATTAGATATTGTAACTCAAAATGTCCTTTTTAACGCACTAAAGTATTAGGATAGAGTGGGCAACGTCCTTCATAGCCACTTACCCTGCTCGACTTATGAATCATAGCGTGGGGTCAGTTCTGACAAAAGAAATAACTTTAATGACGGGCAACGGACTAGGAGCTCGTGGCAAATGTAATAACAGCCGCACGGGTCGATCCATCAGGTTAAGCTACGCTTGCCGGGATTGGTCCATAGATGGGTGACCATCTTTACATACCGAGACTCCTCTGTGCTTTGGAAAGCACGTTAAGCCGTTGATCCCGGCTGTCAAACGTGGATCTTTGACAGTCGTTACGGGTCGTCAGAAGCCCGAAAGTCTGACATCCAGTCTTATCAAGGGGTATCGTATTACTCAGTTACTGGGTTGTGGAGGTCAGATAGGCACTCGCTTCATTTAAAATACTGGTATTCAGCTGCATCCGGTTAGTTTGGAAGCCGACCCCAAGATAGTTGGGAAAAGGCTAAGTAGATTGATTGACGGGCAACGCAATACCTAAATCATCCCAATAAGGGAGCACAAAGGAATCATTTTGATTTGTTGAATAATCAAAGGGATTAAATAGGGGATGGCATGGAAGTTCGTAATTTTTGCTAATGGGAAACCACATAGCGTGTACGCTTGTACTTATGCATTAGCTTAATGTGGATGGGAATTATTATATTTGTAGGTCTGCCTTTCTGTCTGGTACTTAAGAACTGACGAAATGTTGGTCTACTTGTACACCTCTTTGTCCCCGTCTGGGCAGTCCAGCGAAAAGTTACGTATTATTCTTTATGGGTTCAGCAAATAATCTGCGCGAGCTATCATTTATAAAGAGTGCACCTTCTGTCCTTACTTGCCCACTAGAAAGACGGACGCTATTAATACCAAAGTTATATGTATGGGAACCGTCCTATCCCGTATCCTCCCCACCCCTCCCCGCCGCATTTAGATTGAGATTTTAGTTTTATTGACCAGCCGAGGACCGCTGTCCACTGCAGTGTATAGACTATTCATTTAGATGGTTACAGTTCCTGTAATTAAGTTTTGAGTTAGATACTCGTACCTAGTAACTGTCTAGTAAGGACTACTGAAAGTGGCGAAATAAACAGCTTTCAGCTTTTTAGAAGATATACAAATATGGCAGGGCTGGGCACATTGCTCGCAGAACAGACGGTTGATGGGGCCGATAAGCTCTGGAGTGGTGACCGCGTACCGGAAAACGCAGCATTGGAAGGCCTCCAACAAGGTGGACCGTTGACCTGTTGAGGGTCGCGGGTAGCCGATGGATGGGAGAAGCACAGTCCTGTCCTGTGCGTCGTCGTCGTGGCGACATTTAGGGGAGGCCTATGTCCAGCAGTGGACGGCTTTCGGCTGAAATGATGATGAATGATGATGACAAATATGGAAGTAACTGAATGCTGTAGATATCCTTCACAGTTCCGAATGACATTGCGACTTTAAAACTAACTGGTTGTAACGTTATCTGTGCTATATTTCATTCCAGCATCAATAACACTAGAAATTACACTTGCAAATGAAGTCAGTTCGTTTGTTGACGATCAAACAATTTGTTGTATCATTGACCATTATTGCTCCTCTGTCATTGATAGTGTGTAGATGTAACCACAACACAACAACACAAGTGGAATCAATCGAGTGAGTTGCGTTCAATCGACCGGTGCTTGGTCGACCACAAATCAGCCAGAGATTTGTGGTCAAACAAATCTGATCCTCTTACTTTGTGTGCTAGATCATGCGTTCTTTCAATCTTAAGGCCCTACTAACGGTCCAGTGGCGCCCTCATTGGATAAAAAATCGTAGCATAGCACAGAAAATAAATATTAAAGCATATTTACGTTGTTAAAACAGGTCTTAGAATGTTTCGTATCCAAAGTAGTAGGCAAAAGTACCAAAAACGGCCGTATCTGACACTTTTGCCTACTACTTTGGATACGAAACATTCTAAGACCTGTTTTAACAACGTAAATATGCTTTATCCTCTTTGTAACAAATGAGAAGATGGATTTTTTAATATATATTTTCTGTGCTATGCTACGATTTTTTATTCAGTGAGGGCGCCACTGCACCGTTAGTAGGCCCTTAAGACTACAACTCTTGTTGAAATTGCAGTAAGCGTTATCTACATCACGATGGTATTCTCCAAAGGGGTAGGCAGAGATTGCTAGGGCACTTTTCAATTCGTTTACGTGAAGCTTAAAACATAGGTAAATATATGTATATAGAATATTTCCATCAACCAGACTGTTATGTAGACGCCCAGAGTCTAGATGTACCAATATGAAAATCCTTATGGGAAAACCCACTAACTTCAGTGTTAGCAACCAAAACTGAACATGGTAATGTACAAGCCATTAACAATATTTGATATCACTTTGTTAAGAAAACCACCTAGTTTTCCTAGCAAAGTGATATCAAATATACCATTAACGGTGATGCAATAATTGTTTAATTTAACTGCTCGAAATAAAAACAACGCCCAAAAACTACGCTGATCTATAAAACTCAATAAAACCGCTGTGTAATAGATAAACTTCCGTGTACAAGCCTCGTGCGCAGGCGCATCGCTGAGCGACGGCCACTGATTGCAGAGTCGTGTTCCCTGAGCTGTCATAACAACTGCTAGGAGATAACTCGGATCGTATGTTTGAACTGTACCGTCTGTATCGACGGATATATGTGCTACAGCACAGTCACTAGATATCTACATAGGTCCCGTGGACATCAACGAAAAACCCAACACATTAATAATATAGGTACCTCTTATACTTCGAAGTTTGATGTAAGGGAAGCTGAACATATGTAGCAATGAATAATATGTTGCGGATAACTATAGTCTGATGTGTTTCGACAATCCTACTAATACTCGTATTAGAAATGCGAAACTTTGTATGGATGGACGGTTGTTTCTCAATCACGCCAGAACGGCTGGATGTTGCACAGAGATAGATTACAGTCTGAAATAGCATATAGACTATAATTTATAGTGGAGGAAAGTACTAATACCACGCGGGCGAAGCTGCTGGCAAAAGTTAGTGTTTTAGCTAGCGGCTTCACCGAATATGTGTTTGCTGAATATACCTGTTATGTACTCACGAGGCTACATAATTATATTCAGTTGCCAGCTTTGCTCTTCATAAAGAGGCGGGCACGAGATTATTTGCTGATTTAACAAGCTCCTTTGGGAATCTATAAGTGAATTATCGGTTTATATATTAATTGAGTTCGCGGTTTTACTTTTAAATTAAAAACGAAAATAAAGATTTATTTTTCCAAAATTTTACATGTTTAGGTACTTAAACGTTTTAAATAATAAATAAGTAACAACTTCACCTTAGTAAAAAAAATTCTATGAATTTTGTACGAAACTTAACAAGTAGAAACATTTTATAAGTTGGGCGACTATTACTCTAAAACTAACAGAGCTAACTTAGCTGTGATGGGTTTCCTTTAAAGTTCAATTTATATTCTACCATCACGAATTTATTTAGATTTTTCAAGCCTATAGTTGAGCGCTCAACTCGAACAAAAAATTTTACTTAAAATATAATATTTCGCAAACGAATCACTGAACCGAAAAATAGTAACCCCGCAATGATTTTGAAAGCCCAATCCAACCACAAAATAGGATAGACGAGAAAAAAAATTCATGCCCACTTGGCATGAATGGGAGCTACCATAATAAAGCCTTTTTCAATTTTTTTTTATTTCTTCATCGACTCGTGATTAATATTTATATATATCTATCCAAAATGGCAGCTTTCTAGTACTAACAGTCTCTTAGCTATGCCTCGGACGGACAGACGGACAGATCGAAACTATAAGGGTTTCTTGTCCTTGTTAGGTCTATGAAACCCTAAAACCAGGTCAAGTGCGCTTGACTCGCCCCGAGGACACGGTGGAGCCTACGATGGAGGTCTGCCCTGCTTGAGTGGAGCACCGCCTGTGTCCTCGTGGATGCGATAGGCGGCGGCGACCTCTCGCGCCCAGCCCTGGTCCAGGCCATGGTACGGAGCGAGAGGGAATGGAAAGCAGTCTCCTCCTTCTGCGAAGCAGTAATGCTCGCGAAGGCGGAGGCGGGACGGGTGAGGGAGGCTCAACAACAGAGTTGCCCTCACGCCCTCAGCAGCAGCCACCGCAGGAGACACCCTGGGCGTGGGACATCGCGAGACCGGGCCTGCGGACGGCGAGTAGTAGGTAGCTCGCCGTCCGATCAGCACCAGGCCCGAGAGTCGACGGCGTGTAGTGTTCCACGCGCGCCTCAAAGATTTGTCAGCAATCATGACGGGGCCCGTCATGGCCGAGGCCTGCCCAGGGTTTGTAGATAATTCGAAATAGAGTTACCGCGCCTCTGGGTACTCAGTGTAGGGAAGGAACAGGGGTGGGTTTTAGTCAGTAAGAGTCTGGCCCTCCCTCTCCACCCAGAGCGGGAGATGTCATTGGATGATTTCCCACACCCCAAAAAATAAAAAATAAAAAATGTGAGCTTGACTCACGCATACGAAGGGTTCCGTACGATTTTTATTATTTGTTGTTATAGCGGTAATAGAAATACACATTCTGTGAAAATTTAAACTGTGTTAGCTACCTATTTTGGTTCATGAGATACAACCCACTGACAGACAGATGGACGGACATCGTAGGCTTAGTAATAGGGTTCCCTAACGAGGGAGATAAGATACATTGATATAAACACATTCTTGCTTGAATAAGCACACAAAGAAGACAGCTGCCAAATATTTGATACGTACTAACTCATTGTCACAGTTACGGTGCGACACGACACGTGATGGTCCGTTCTCTATTCATACCACACCATTGTTACATCATAACACATAAATCGAACCCGGACCCACCGCGACGCTCTCGCATTACTCCTGATAGCTTTACCGTCTAACCGTTGCGCCCATGGTGCTAAGTTATGTGTGTGATGTGTCCACTCGACTATATACGAAACATATCGGATCGGATCTCGGAAGTATCGATTATCCAATCGATGCGGGGGTTCCGATTAACTTAGGATTGAGACGTAGTTTATGGTCGTTTAGTTAATGGTCAGGTGACGGGGCGTGGCCGTGTCTATGATATTCTCGTGTTTGGATTAGAATCGAGTCGGAAATTACCGTTGGGACTCATGTTTATTGACTCAAGTGTCAATGATTGCTATGCGCTAAATTAAGGAATGATTTTAAACTAAAACTAAGTGTCTACATCATTTAAGTTTAACTCAAAATTTAACGATAAAATTTATTTACGTACAAACATAGACGAAGCAAAAGAAGTATGTAAGGATCGTAACAGGTGGTGTTCTGTAGTGTTTGTCTGGCGAGAGTTTATGTATGCATGTATCAAAATTGCTCCTAAAGTTTTCAATGAACAGGAAGTTCAAATTATAAACATAGATACTCGTATAAAAATCGTGACCGAGTCATAACTAAATATCGATTTAACCAAAGCCTTCCAGCCCACACAAATGAGCCACCCATAACAGTCACCTCCCGGACTTGAACCCGCGACTGCAACTATTGAACCATTGTCGCTAGATACGCATCTCAATTGCTTGCAATATGCTTAGCATTCTTCTCAAAATGTTTCGACTGTTGCTCAAAAGAATCGTAGATGCGCCGCAGATAGGCGCAGGCGCATATAATGAGGCGGCCGCAAACAACGGACAATGGTAACAAAGAAACATTTAAGTTAACCGGCCGATGGTTATCGATAGTTGAAGGGTGACGCGGAGTAGATAATGAATGAAGTGATTATACGCGTGCATTTTTAGCGAATGCTACTCTTCTACATGAGGGAAATGAGTGCTTTGGAAGGTCGCCGTCAAGCTGTCATACTCACACAATTATGATCTAGTTTTGTCATTCTACGGCAGAAAATAAACTGTCACTGCAAACCTGAACATCAAAATGGCGGTTGAAAAGTTGTTTATGAAACAGATCAGTGATCGCAATTTATCTGCTAAATCCTGCCTTCTAGAGTGAAAACATGAGACCTTCTCTTCAGTACATTTTCCGAACACTCCACATCGCTTCCTACTCCGTGTTACTGGTTGTCTACCGGCCAGTCGCGTCTGTGGCCATATGATCTCCGACACACAGACTATTGACAACAATGGTCAATCACTGCGCGACCTGCGAACTGTAGCCGGGCAGGCTAGTGATACGCGGAGCGTTAGCGGGATATAGAGGATGAAACATCTTCTCGTTTCGGGTTTTTAGGTCATCTTAGGTGTTGTTTATAAAATAAGTAATTAGAAATTTACAATACATTACTTAATAAATAAATTATCTTTTATACCATATAGTGTTTGTAATACAGAAAATAAACTTATTATCTAGTGTTAGAATCAGTCTTTGTATAAACTGTTTCCTCATCGGGGAGCAGACATCTTCAGAAATCTTGTATGTTCTTTCCCTTCCTACAAAAGGTATAGTATTATTCATATAAAATTTAACACGCCAATCCCAAAAAAAAAACTGCGGTTTGAATCCATAAGCACAAACATAAGGCGTTTGCGGGGATCGTGCGGTCCATGGCACTTTACGGGGCACCGGTGTGGACGCGCTCTTTGAGGCGGCGACCAACTCGCCGGTTGAGCGCGTCCCAAAGGGCCATCCGGATGGTCCGTGGATACCGCACAGTCTCCGGTGAGGCGGCGAGCCTCCTTGCTGGTCTTTTGCCATGGGATCTGGAGGCCAAGGTCCTTGCGCTGCTATGGGAGTGGCGCGAGGAGGCCAAACGCCAGGGCAAAACTCCGCTGCCGCAATACCTCGCAACAACAGAGTCGCCCTCACGCCTTCAGCAGCAGCCGCCGCAGGAGACACCTGGGGCTTCCGGCGCCGCGAGACAATGACGTAGACCCGGGCCTGCGGACGGCGAGAAATGGGTAGCTCGCCGTCCGATCAGCACCAGGCCCGTGAGTCGACGGCGCGTAGTATTCCACGCGCGCCTCTAAGAGAATTTGTCAGCCACCATTGACGGGGCATATCATGGCCGGTGCCTGCATGCCTAGGGGTAGCGGATAAATTCGTAACAGAGTTACCGCTCCTCTGGGCACTCAGGCAGGGAAGGAACAGGGGTAGGTTTTAGTCAGTAAGAGTCTGACATGCCCTCCCGCTCCACCCAGCGGGAGATGTCATCGGATGATTTCCAAAATCAAAAAAAAAAAAAAAAAGGATAAGGCGTTACGTTTTCACTCAAACCGCTCGCTCTTGTACTCAGTTCTCTCCATAACGCACCTAAGATAACATCGCCAAAAACGTTTCCAAAGTGCTTTGTACACCAATACGCCCAATCACACTGAACCCTTACACAACGTGTTCAACACATTCCGTGTCTATGTAACGTAACACAAACATGGCATGATGCATGCTCTGACCGGTGAGAAACGTAACCCTGCTATATTATTATGCCAATGACTACTTCCCAGCTAGCTCTTTGCACATATAGGCAACGTTGCCATGTATCTTATAATATAACCTAGTTATAGATAGGTGGTGGTTAGGTATAAGATACACCAACAGATGATGGCCAGTTTGTTTACAGTAATTGGGTATCCAACAGATTTATAAAAAAAAACCGGTCAAGTGCGTGTTGGACTTCGCACATTTATTAGGGTTCCGTACCAAATGAGAGAATTTCAAAGAAAAAATCTGATTTATCAATATTTTGGTATTTTTTAGTAAAACGTTATCACCCAAGTTCATAGGTCTACGGGAAGTCAAAAAATTCTTCGGAACAAAATTTTGTTCGTGTCGGTCTGACGACGGACAGACCGACACGAGAGTGACAGCAATAGGACTCCGTTTGGACCCTTCGGGTACTGAACTCTAAAAATAAAAATAAAACCTTTTTTACAAAAAAAACAACCGATTTCCAAAAAAAAATATACACTAAAAATTTAAAAAAATACTTTAATTTCGGAAGTCGGTGTTTGTATTTTATTTATTCGTTAATTGACACCGACTTCCGAAATTAAAGTTATTTTTTTAATTTTTAGTGTATTTTTTTTTTAAGTCAGTTGTTTTTTTTTGTAAAAAACTTTTTTATTTTTCACTTTTTAGTTGTTATACCCTAGAACTATAAACCCCAATAATATGAAACGTGGCATTTAAACATAGTCGTAATTGGAGAACACCAAAACGTCATCTAGGTAAACGAATTTTCAGTTTTTGTTCAGTTTTTTCAAAAAGCGCTGAAGCAGTTTCGATAAAATTTTTATGGGAATAAAAAAAGAATATTGAAAATCGGTCCTCAATTGACAGAGAAATCGGCGGATATACATAAAAAAAAACATAGAACCTCCTCCTTTTACGAAGTCGGTTAATAAGTACCTTAGGTACTATACTGTCCCGTAAATAATGGATCAAACTTACCTGATTTCCAACAATTAATTTGAAAAACGGTAGCCAAGATGAAGAAATTTTTTTTTCGTTTACCCTTTTCTCTAACAGAATTCAGTTTTTGCTGCAAATGTTAACATTTTTACGTATGATTTTTGTTTAAACTTTCTGAATAGCTTACTAATGTTTTAAGATACCATTTTTTTTAAATAACGTTTTATTTGCCTTAGAAAACAAATCTTGAATGCAAATATTTTTTCTTTACGATGAAAAGACCAAAATGTAAAAAAATCCTGTAAAAAAATTATGTGAGACAGAAAACCACCATTATTTTAAAAATTGGTACATTTAATAAGGATTACAAATTGGTATAAAACTTACGTTTAGTCCTTGTCGTTACAAAGATTTTATGAATCTGAGAGAGGTGCTAAATCAACAAAATAAAAAAATTGAAAAACTGTGCACAATTAACTTTTTTCTTTAAAGTGTTTTATTGTAATATGCCTCTGAAGGTAATGTTCATTAAATCAATAAGGCATCTCAGCGTATAAAAAGAATTTGGAGGCTGTACTAAAAGAGAACAATTAGTCCAAATTAATCGTTTAATTTGTTTTAACAGCACATCCAATCTGCTGTATTAGAAATAAACCAAAGCCATTTTGTCTGTCGGCTAAGGAGGCTTTTATTAGGAGATGTGGACTTTGCATTCTCGTAGGAGGAATACACTTCGACTTTGGAGGCGTGGGGAACAGGCTGTAAAGTCAGCAAACCTCCATTGAAAAGGGAGGATCCTCCGACCAGACGGGTGTTGTGTCTAGTCCGGGCAACTGCCCAATGGTTGATTTCGAACTGTTGTATATGTTCAAATCACGCGGAGAACTCTGCTTGCGCGATTCAGGATTCGTGTGTTTTTAGTTCGTATGAGGTGTCATAGATGTCGCCACACGACCAATTACTGTAAAAGCAAATTATACGATTTATTGAACTAATTGGGTATAAAAAATGGAACAATAATAAGCTACTAAAAAATGTTAAACAAAAATCATACCTAAAAATGTTATCAATGGCTGCGACAGCATTAAATAAACTGAATTCTGGCAGAGAAAATGGTAAAATTAGAAAAAACAACAACTTGTTTACTGTAACAGTTTTTTTTTTAATTATTCCAATTAGTTGTTTGAAATCAGGTAAGGGACCTTCCCGTTACTTTTGATCCATTATTTATGGGACATCCTGTAGAATACAAAAAGTCATGGGGCTTCAAGGCGAAAACTTAACGCATCTGAAAATCACAAAGATTTTTACTATAACACATAATAAAACCTCTTCAACAAGTCGAACACACGACCACCGCACCGAACATCTCACACACGGCCCAAATATTCGTCTAAGAGGCATCGTTGTCTGTTTGTCCGTCTGTCCCAATATTTGTGTAGGGCCATAAAAACAGCGTGTAAACGCCATAAGCGGCACAATGGCGGGCTTCACGGGAAGAGGGAGTGTCAACAATTAATATTCGATTACTGATCGTTTGTCCACAGGCTTGCTTAAGTGCGTCCTGCGCAAGAGTGCCGAGTGGCTGGGAGAGTTTGGAAATGTTCAATCAGTTCGAACGAGTTTTGACGAAGTTTGGTAGTGCAGTGTGGATGTTTGTTGTCTTAGAAATTGCTGCTCACTCAAAATTATTATTGAGAAGAATAAAATTTCTAGCATAAACTGACCTTTTTTATGCTAGGTACCATATTACAACTGGAATATCCAAGATTGTGGCTGATTTTTAAGACCTTCGTCAAAAATATAATAAAATCAAAGTTATGAATGATCAGCATGATTACCTAGCTTAAACATTGAGTAACGTCAACTGCTTTAATTTAGGTATATCCAAAGTCTGGTCAAACGACATATTAATAAAAATCAGACCATTACTTTCACCGATGAAGAATTAAATTCCTAATAAAATATACAGCACAATAAGCAATGTTACTGCAGCCCGTAGTGTACAGACACAGATCTGTTTCCAATAAGCCCATTAACGTAGTTCACTGGCGTCGTCCACCGACTGCGCCTGCGCCGTGAGGAATGGTCTAATTCTCGACGTTATTTAACTTGTCAAACCTTGTAAAACGATCAAGCACCGCCGATCGATTGATCTTCACTTCACTACGAGCTAGTTGCGCGGGCGCATCCAACATAGGGTTGTCTGTCTAACCAGAGAAAAGAAAATTAACTGTAGGGCTAATATTAACTTTTACTCTTTCACTGAATGAATATAAGTGTTTAAAATACTTTGGGTGCATTTCTAGCGACAATCAAAAATTTAAGTTAATTATTTATGAGATTTTCAGGTGTCGTCAGTTATTTTTCAGGCGAACTCAGTTTAGGAACCAGACACACTGGCTACCTGCAATGCTAGTTACAGCTTGAGGTATAAAATGGTGTTAGGACGAGAACTCTGTAGTGCCCCAACATTTTTCCCACACTTCATGAAAATACTAACTTCTATTTGTAGTCATAGATTTGCAGTTACTTTAATAAAACCGCCCTCTTTTGTGCTACAATGAATTGTACCAGCCCTGAGACAGTTGCACTCAATTAGATAGTGCGATCAATAAAGCTAGTTATAAATCCCGGCTCCGCCCGGAGCGCAGGGTTCCAGCGCCGGCACATGGCGCTCCGGTGCCGCCGGGCCCCCTGGGGTGGCATCAGGGACCCCATCCGTCACCACCGCCGCACTACAAGCTGAGGAGGAAGTCACGACACAATAAGAAGATACAAAGGCCAATCACTGTAAAACCAAGCCAACTGCCAACTGGCAACTAATACTTTGGCTTGGCAAATAGTCTAGGGTTTGTTAGAAAGGAGCTAGGAACTTTTTGGACCTAAAAATAAAGTCAAAAGAAAACGATTATTTAGATTTTAAGTCTAGCTATGTTTCTTTGCAAAGCCTTTTCTAAATACTGATGTGACATGAGTAGCTACACTGAAAGATACGATCATGTACATGAAAAGTGGTTGCGCGTTATACAAACAGTAACATTTACCAATATTCTGACGCCTGTATTCATTGGATGCTAATGAACCTGCCCACATGACATCTGTTTTTAGAGTTCCGTACTCGAAGGGCCCAAACGAAACCCTATTGATGTCACTCACGTGTCTGTCAGTCCGTCGTCGGTCACACAGGTTTTACAGCCAAAAAGTTGGAGCTACAGTTTTCAAATTTTCACAGCATAAGCATCTTGTTGACCATAAAAACTTGTTTCAAAAAATACAACCGACTTCTAAAAATTGCAAAATAACTTTAATTTCGGCAGTTAGTATATTTATTTTTTTGTTTCTTCGTTATTTGACACCGACTTCCGAAATTAAAGATATTTTGCAATTTTTAGAAGTCGGTTGTATTTTTTGAAAAAAGTTTTTATTTTTCACTTTTTTTAACCGACTTTCGAAAAAGGAGGAGGTTCTATGTTCGACTGTATGTATGTTTTATGTATGTCCGCGCATTTCTCTGTCAGTTGTGGACCGATTTTCAAAATTCTTGTTTTATCCGAAAGAATATACTCCCGAGGTGGTCCCATATAAATTTTATCGAAATTGCTTTAGCGCTTTTTGATAAACTGAACAAAAACGAAAAATACGCATATCTTGATGACGTTTTTGTGTTCTTCAAATGTTTAAATTCCACGTTCCATGTTATTGGGGTTTTTAGTTCTGGGGTATAACAACTAAAAAGCGAAAAATAAAAAACTTTTTTACAAAAAAAACAACCGACTTCCAAAAAAAGTACACTAAAAATTTAAAAATAACTTTAATTTCGGAAGTCGGTGTCAAATAACGAAGAAGTAAAATACAAACACCGACTTCCGAAATTAAAGTTATTTTTAAATTTTTAGTGTACTTTTTTTTGGAAGTCGGTTGTTTTTTTGTAAAAAAGTTTTTTTTATTTTTTTTTTATTGGTGTTGTACATCAGAAGTAAAGCTAAATATTAAAGTTATGCCCGAATAGATAACACCAATAACATGGAATTTGAACATTTGGAGACAACCAAAACGTCATCTGTGTATACATATTTTTTGTTTATGTTGATTTTTTTTAAAAGTGCTGAAGCAATTTCGATAAAATTTATATGGGACCACCTCTGAAGTTATGATCTATCATACAAAAAAGAATCATCAAAATCTATTCACAAATGGCGGAGATATCGCGTTACAAACATACAAAAAAAAACATACAGACGAATTGAGAACCTCCTCTTTTTTGAAGTCGGTTAAAAAGCCATACAAATTGTCAAAAACATTTTTATTTGGTACGGAACCCTAAATGTGCGAAGTCCGACACGCACTTGGTCGGTTTTTCCGGATACTGAGCAAGAAACTAATCACATGCCATGCTATTTACATTTCAATTGTAGTCATATAAAACGCTGCGTGTCTATAGCTACATGACTGAAAAACGTTTTGATACTACTTCAAACAAGCGTGAACTCGACTAATATATCTCATTTGCATTCAAAATAAGTTCAATTACTGCTCTAGTTTCTGCCATAACTCGGTGTGTGTTGCAATGTACCACGCTTGCTTCAGCGAATTTATAACCAATTAAATAGTGCATTAGCGACACGATTAGCGGTGAGGTCCGCGCTTGCAGCTCGTAAACTGACCACCAGGCGGCCAGCACGACGATTGTCAACATTATTAAGTGTTTTAGAAGGGTTCTATCGAGTTATTGAGGGGAAGTTACCACTATAAATAAAAATAAAATAAAAAAGCCTTTTATTTCATGCCGAAGAATAAATATCATTTTTACATGAGTGTTTACATTATTTAAACATCGTAATAATTTAAAAAAAGTTGATACATTTTTTTTTTCAATATTATTATTTTTTTATATTTTTCTTAACATCCATTCATTGCAATTTTGATTATTGATTTGATAAAAAATTATAAATAATAACAATATTTTAAATGTTAAAATTAGATTTCAAGTTCAGTTTGATTCAATAAATAGTATAACAATTTGTGTAAATTAGATTCAAGATTAGATTTCAATATTAATATTCATTTTGTAGATTAGATTATAATAGAGATTTAAAATACAATAAAATAAAAAATATTATGCATGCATGAACCCCTCAGGTAGTGAGGGTGAAGGCCTCCTCCAGAGAACCCCAGCGGTCGCGGTCTTTGGCTTCTGTCAGCCAATTTTTCCCTGCAACTTGTGTGATGTCATCTGTCCATCTAGTTACAGGTCTTCCTCTTTTCCGTGTGCCTGTCGGACCGGGCCATGTCGTCATTCTGATTGTGATTTGAAGTATTTGTCTCTGAAGGGTTTTGGTCTTTTTCTCCCACGGGGACCGGCCGGATTGGGAGAGCGGGAGCGGGAGGGGCTTCTGTGGTTGCTATTCTCTTTCATAGTGCTCAACCGTTAGTGCTTGTTCGTGCGAAGTACTTTCCTTGTTGTAAACAAGTTTAGGTTTTTGGAGGATGTAGTTCTTCATAGTAATTGTCTTGCTTTTCTTTACAGGTTGTTTTTTGTTTTCTGTGGTTTTTTGGCTATTGAGTGTCTCTGTTTCTGGTGATTCAGAAAGAATTCTTTTGTTTGTATGGTATTGTGGTAGGTTTTTATTTTTGTTGGGTAATACAATGAGCTTGTCATATTTTATAAAAGCTTTATTGCCTAACTCTCTTTCTTCTTTCAATTGGGTTTGTAGGTCTCTGCGTTTGTTCAAGACTTCTAGGGGATAATCTTGTTTTATATAATATGGTGAGTTTTTCAGGCATTTTTGATTTTGCTGGATATTTATTTTTAGTCCCATTGTGCTGAACGTAACAACAACAGGACGTATTTTGTCACCTTTTTTCCCAAGTCTTCTGACCGCTTCTATACCATTTTCATATTGTAATTTAAAATAGTTATTTATTATGTCTGTTATAGTTTTTTCTAGATCGTGATAGGATTTTTCTCGTTCTTCCACTCCAAATATGACCAGGTTTTTACGTCTCTTGTATCTTTCTAAATTATTGATAGCTGAAGAATGATCTTCTAATTTCTTTTCTAAACGTTCATTTTTAACTTCTAAGCTCCTAAACTTGTCATTTATATTATTGATAATAGTAGTTTTTATGTCTTCTTTCATTTCAAGCATATCCATTTTTTGTTGTTTCATTTCTCTTTGCATGTTTTCCAGCATGGCTTTTATTTCTTCCATGATTGTAATAACTTCCCAACTCCAATTCAAAATCCGAAGAATCACAAAAAGTATTATGCGTAGGTGTGATGCGAACGCACGACACCCAGATTCAACCAGATCAAGCAGCGCATCAAGCCGCTCGACCGAACGTTATGTTAAACTAATGCTCTAAATTTGTGTATACTTTCTTGTTGGAGTTTATAGCAGTTATTTTTATTTTTAAATGTGGGTAACACTTTTCTGTTGTGGAACAGTTTTTAATATTAAAACTTTGTTATTGTTTTTTTACTCTGTTATTACTTTCTTTCACTTCGTATTAATCACTGATCACTGCACTATACGTTTGCTATTGTTTATATCAGGATTTATAGTCACTATTCGTTTTTAATTCACTTTTATTTGGTTAGCCACTGTTCGTACATATTTCGTTGTATTTCTGTCGTTCGTGAAACTTGAAGGCTACAAACACTTCTAGCGGTGGATCATTTCACTATTACAACAATTGATACGTGTTAACAAGTTAATACCAACTATAAATATTTTAAATTAGCGAAAAACACGGAGCTGTTTGTTAACTGTGCGCTAGCAGCGCCCCTCCTCCCTCACGACGGGGGATGCAGTGGCCCGGGGTAGGGTCGTCTTGGCGGTGTCTCTGGACATCGCCAATGCCTTCAACACCCTGCCCTGGAGTTGTATAGTGGAGGCACTCCGGTATCACCGGGTGCCGCCCTACCTCCGTCGCGTAGTCGAGGCGTATCTGACGGACAGAGCCGTCATCTACCCCGGGGTAGATGACGGCTCTGTCCGTCAGATACGCAGGGGGACGGCTCTGTCCGTCAGATACGCAGATATTCATCAGGGAGTATGGAACCGGCGAGAGATGTCGTGCGGTGTTCCACAGGGATCGGTCCTGGGGCCGCCCTTGTGGAACATCGGATACGACTGGGTGCTGCGCGCCGACCTCCCCGCTGGCGTCAGCGTAGTGTGCTACGCTGACGACACGCTGGTCTTAGCGCAGGGGAGGTCGCACGAGGCGGCGGCCGAACTTATGACACGCGGGGTTGCGACAGTCATAGAGAGGATCCGGCAACTGGGACTCGAGGTGGCATTGCACAAGTCCGAGGCCATGTGTTTTCATGGTCGTCGGAACGCGCCACCTGCGGGTTCCCAGATCACGGAAGGAGGGGTTCGCATCGGCGTCGAGGGTACGATGAAGTACCTGGGACTCGTCCTCGACAGCCGGTGGAACTTTGTCGAACATTTTCGACGTTTGGCTCCCAGATTGGACAGGGCCGGGGCCGCCTTGAAGCGGCTCCTACCCAATCTGAGGGGGCCAAATGCCTCCTGCCGGAGGCTCTACGCGGGGATCGTGCGGTCCATGGCCCTCTACGGGGCACCGGTGTGGGCGCGTTCGTTGAGGCAGCGATCAGCTCGCCTGATGAACGCGTCCCAGAGGGTCATGGCGATCCGTATCATCCGCGGATACCGCACGATCTCCCGTGAGGCGGCGAGCCTCCTTGCCGGACTGTCACCGTGGGATCTGGAGGCAAAAATCCTCGCGCACCTGTACGAGTGGCGCGAGGAGGCCAAACGCCGGGGCGAAACTCCGCTGCCGCGACAACTCGCGGCTCGGCGGACCGAGCTCCGGCAGGATCTCATGGTGACATGGAGAGAGCGACTGTCGCAACCCAGCGCTGGGCACGCCACCATCGAGGCGGTAGTGCCCCTCTTTGAGGAGTGGCTGGAGAGGCGTCACGGCGCCCTCACCTTCCGCCTGACGCAGGTGCTCACCGGACACGGCTGTTTCGGGAGGTACCTGTGTCGGATCAGGGCTGAGGTGACCCCTGAGTGTTTCCACTGCGAGGATCGCCCAGAGGACACGGTGGAGCATACGGTGGAGGTTTGCCCCGCTTGGGCAGAGCACCGCCGTGTCCTCGTGGATGCGATAGGCGACAGCGACCTCTCGCGCCGTGCCCTGGTTCAGGCCATGGTACGGAGCGAGAGGGAATGGGAGGCCGTCTCCTCCTTCTGCGAAGCAGTAATGCTCGCGAAGAGGGAGGCGGCACACGTTAGGGAGGCTCAGCAACGGCCGAGTCGCCCTAGCGCCCCCAGCCGCGACCGCCGCAGGAGACGCCAGGGGCCGCGAGACGATCTCCGGCCACCGTAGACCCGGGCCTGCGGACGGCGAGTAGTGGGTAACTCGCCGTCCGATCAGCACCAGGCCCGAGAGTCGACGGCGCGTAGTGTTCCACGCCCGCCTCAAAGAGTTGTCAGCCAAAGGAAGGGGCCTGCCACGGCCGGTGCCTGCCCGGGGGTGGAGGATAAATTCGAAAGAGTTACCTCGCCCCCGGGCACTCGAGGCAGGGAGGAACAGGGGTGGGTTTTAGTCAGTAAGAGTCTGACACACCCTTCCGCTCCACCCTAGAGCGGAAGAAGTCATTGGATGATTTCCCACCCCCCAAAAAAAAAAAAAAAAAAAAAAAAAGCAGCGCCCCTCCTCTATTTTATGTAAATTCAAGTAAAAGCTTCACGTCTAGCTCAGCAGGTTTTTATGTCCAATATTTTGTCTAAACTGCAGAGCCATTATGAATGAAGTTTTATAGATGGAGCTCAAACTCTGATGAGGGTTACAGCGTTAGCAAAGGCCCGTGTTGGAAAAAAAAGAAAGACAAATCAATTTAATTTATGCCAGAAGCATCATCATTTTAATACAAAACACGACAGCGACTGAAATATTCAGTGTTATTTATTAAAACAATATCTTCCCCTACTTATTTTCCACTTTTCAAGACCGAATAATAAGCATTTAACATAATGAGTGTCCCCTTGTTTCGCAGACAGAAATTTCATAAAATTTCGTTTCCCAGAAAATGTTTCATAGAACATTTGGTCCTTGTATTTTTATTTCGAATATTAATGTTTCAACTTCTATTTACTTGAATGAAATATATATTACAGAAACACAATTCAATGAATTTTATAATCAAATTTTTTTATTTAACAAACTTATCAAACAGTAGAATTATTTTTAACGAATATTGTTTGTTCGGTGTATTTTTCCATGGTATTTTATTTCAACGAAAATGTAAATATAGTCCTAAAAAGTCAATACCTATGTTGTGCTACCAAAAGTGAAAGAAACGAATCGCTGCAAAACCGACTGCACGTAGTCGTCTGCCCTACCCCTTGAGTCTAATTTAAGCCCGCGTAGGCGCGAAGGAGCGAGGCGGCCCGCGAGCTGAGGAGCAGGTGGTTTTAACGCCGATACCGCGGCTGAGGCTGGCCCGCGAAGCCGGCTAACAAGCCGAGGCTGCGGTGGTGAGCGTCAATACCATCTGGGACGATAAGCTCGCGTGGGACCGCCAGAGCTTCGCAGCGCCGGAGCTGTGACAGAAACCATGCCTGCTTCATGCTGCATGCTCGCTTGCATGCTGCATGCTTGTTTGCACGCTGGATGTTGCATGCTCGCTTGTACGCTGCATACTTGCTTGCTCGCTTGTACGCTGCATGCTGCATGGTTGCCTGCATGCTACATGCTCGCTTGAATGCTGCATGCTTACTTGCATGCCGCATGCTTGCTGCATGCATGGTGTATTAACATCTGTATTACTTATTTAAAAAAAAAATCAAAATAAACACAGTATGTGCATGAACATATACAATATTAGTGAGAAAAATAAGATTGTTTTCCTGCTTGACAAGAATTTAGCCGCATTGTTTTTGTGATCACGGTGTTGTAATTTTATAGAAGGGTTATTCATTTTCTCAAAGGTATTAATTGTAACGTTTAGAAACTGTCACTCGATAAAATGTTATTCTTGGTAATGAGTTTTATATTAAATAAGCAATATAAATATAAAGAATATTTGATTTGTTATTCTATGATATGAATATTCTAACATTAAACTTTATGTGAAACAAAAATCAATGATTTAAATTTCTTCAAAGTGAGTATTTTGCGTATTGATTATTCTATGAAATGATAATATGAAAAAAAAAATATATGTGAATCAAAATTCTTTAAAACTACTAGCTATAAAACAACGGACAACCAACATAATGAGCTGATCTATAAATAAATTTCACAGTACATTCTCATCTTTGAACTATTTCGTGACTGCAGCCTTCCAATTAGGGCCACTCGATGCACGGCCAATAATCGCCGCAATAATTTGCGCGCGCACGTCCGCTCTATGCGACGCGCAGGCGCACACTGGTCGCCGTAGCTCTTCTGCAAAAGGACGCGGTAACGTTTGAGTTCATGTATTGAACTATTAAGGCGTTGTTCACCTTATTGGAGGGTATTTACATCATTATTATCGGTTTGCCATCGTTTTTGCGGGTAGTTAGAATGTTTGTGCCAGGAGGGCTGTTTTTGCTGCGGAGCGACACGATGTTCTCGAGTTGTGTTGAATAATGGATTGGAATGAAGAGTCATTGCTATATCTCGGTGTACTGTGTCCTTTTGAAGAGGTACTATTGTTTATACCACCTTTATGTCACATTGGGGCGGATATAATGTCATAATGAGCACATTACATGCTTGTTTGTATTCCAAGGCAGGTTGCTTGTGTAGGAATCGATCAAAGGACAAAAGTACGCCGTAGGTAAAGGCTTATAAGAGAGCTGCCGATCATTCATATGCCAAAGGTAAAGAAATAACTGCTGGACCTACAGGGTTCTGAGACACGCATCTGTTTTCTTCAAGCCGAGTTTATCTCATTTCATAGTTTATGAAAATTTCAGTCTTTCTAATAAAACTTTAAATAACTTGAATTCTTTTACAAAGTCATTCGGTAAAGGAAATACCCTTCACCTCATGAGAAACGCATCCACATTTAGTTTTATAGCCTATTCTAAAGAGAAACATTTGCATTTCAAAGCGATGAAGATTTCTAACAGTCCTCACTTACCAACGTCTAAGTGTTATTTGTAATTATGAAACTATTAACAAAACCATTTGAATTCTAAACTACTGAATACTTTTAATCCTTATTTTTTTCAAGTGTTTAATTATTAATTTATCTGAGTTATTAAGTGTAATAATATGCATTATTATCAGGGCTTAGTGCGGGAGTGAGTGTAAAGTAGTGCTGTGAGCACGGAGCGGAGTCGGAGTTAAGTGGCGAAATAATAATCAACATTGAGATAGCGAAGGCTGCGCGGGCGCAATTAAACGTGGTGACACGGTGCGTCTCGCTGCCGAGTCATCAAACTGTACTAAATGTTGAATTATTTTATTGTGGGGGAAAGTAATGACCCTGTGATAAGAAACGAGTGAGTTTTGTTTTAGTTTTGAACATTTTCGTCTCTATCGTGTTTAAGATAGGGTAACAGAAAGAAAGATATAACAATTTGTCTAAATCTGCAGTATAAGCGTGGAAAAGAGAGAAGGAGGCCTTGGCCCTGCAGTGGTACAAACATATTTAGCTATAATAATTGGGGTCGACGTCCAGTATAAATCGACATTCAGCTGCATGTTCCATCACCTGTAGATATTTAACAAAGAGCGACTACCTTTACCTTTACCTGACCTGTAGTGATACGAAGCCCCTTTTTATAGGGTTCTGTACCCGAAAAGCCTACTGCTGTCACTCACGTGTCCGTCTGTCTGTCTGTCCGTCGTCTGTCACACAGGTTTAACAGCCAAACGGTCCGAGATACAGCCTTCAAATTTTCACAGTATAAGCATATTTTTGACCCAAAGTCATACAAATAGTCAAAAATACATTTGGTACGGAACCCTAAATGTGCGAAGTCCGACACGCACTAGGCCGGTTTTTTTTTTTTTGGAGGATTTCAAATCTTCCAATGACTTCTCCCGCTCTGGACGAAGCGGGAGGGCGTGTCAGACTTTTACTGACTAAAACCCACCCTTTTTCCTTCAGTTGCCTCTGTGCCAAGGGCCGCGGTAACTCTATTTCGATTCTTTATCCGCGACCCCAGGCGGGAGATAAATAGGCCCTGCTTGACACAATCAACAGCCCACTCTGCTGAAACCTTTCCACTGGCACAATGATCAGGCTCCATCAGCAGCTGCCGTCGTACGAGCTGCCCAGCTCTTGCGCTGATAAAAACGCCATCAATCTTCATAAATATAAACGCCAGATCAATACATCAGTATCTATCGATAAGTACCGCAGATCAAGTACCTAATCAATAGTGTTCCAGCATGCGCGGGCGCATATCTCTGCGCCAATCGCAGCCGTGACGCGCTCGTTAAGATAGCCCAGGGCCACTAATGGCCAACTTTATGGGCCACACTCGGCCATCTTAATGAATACAGCATCTCAATTTAAACTGGAGATGTTCTTTTTGTGTTAAGATATGGCAGTAAGTGCTTTTAGTTTGGGCTCGATTTATTGACTGCTGATTGAATGAATGCCTCCTTTTATTTGATTTTGTTTTTACGGTTATACGAGTACTTCAACAACCTGCTCCTTGATCTCGATTCGCTAATTTTCTAATACCCCGGTAATTCATAAATTAATATTTCGTGAGAAGGATATAATTCAAGACGTCATATCTATAGAAATTCAATACACAACGACAAGTAATCCAAAAGCCCGAAACTTTAACTTACCCATTATCTGTCTAAAAAAATTTAATCTCCAAGCAATTGCAAGTTTTCGCAGAAGTCCCAAGTTAATTACTGGTATGTATCAGTAACTTCTTAATTTTCTTCTTATATTTGATAAGAATGTAAACGTCCAACCCAAACAAAGATGGCGGAGTTGTATACAAACATGCCTCTGCCTCATGTATCACATACTCGTACCTACTTACCTAACAAATGACAGAACATTCAAATTACCTTAATCACAAACCTAATCAAAGTAGGCTCCCTCCTGCAGTCCTGCCAGCCCCGCCCCCGTCACGCGCGCGCCGCACGACCGGCGCGTCGCGCATGTCAAGTGACGGTTATTGCGCTTATCATACCGCACGTCAGCTTATCGCACATCATATTAAACTTATTATACTATCTGTGATCAGCTGCTGAGCAGCGGTAGGTTTGGGCGGATTTTCTTTTCTGAAGTTTGGTGAGGGATCAGCCGTATACCGTGTTAGAAAGTTTAGAGAAAATGTTCTTATTTTGAGAGGGGACCGAATACAAACATAGTTATTTGTCAGGCTGGTAACATTAGCTCAACTACATTCATGCAACATTTTGCAATAGTAGGACACTAACTCGATCGAACTTCTCTTCTCTTTAATCTCTCTTGTGTTCGCACCTCTAGAGAAACCAGAATTGGTTTATTTCAGGGTGGAATTCATCGGGGTAAACAAGCCTTATATCAGACAACTTCGTCCGCTTATAATTCAGTAAGAAAGGCTCTGGATAACACTACCATCATCAGGGTAGCATTAAACTAGATCAGCGCCAACATGTGTAGTTAATCCCTTTATTAACTACACATGTTGGCGCTGATCTAGGACTTGCTACCGTGTGCATTTTTATTATTGAACTTTTAAAACTAAAGTTTGCGCTAAACTTTTCCATCGAAAGCGAACCATAGTTTTCTCTCACACACTGTGTGTCCGCTCCCTCACATCTCAGCAACATTACCGGCAGTTAGTATGCAGCCTGCGCGCGCGCATCTCGCTCAGATTAGCGCGCAGTGCACTCACGTACTTAATTGTTCTCTAACTGTACTCCACATCCACTAGTCTTGCCTCTCTCTACAGAGTGAGGACTTGGAGACAGATGGAGGGGATCCAGAGAAATTATACTCCATACTAGGAAGATTTATCTGTGAAAGTGTCTGACGTAGATTGATTGATTTCAATGTAACTTTGATCCAGTTAAGGGTGTGCCTTGGAAATAGGTCGAAAATAATTTAGCTTTTCCAAAGCGTTTGAATGAGGCCGTTTAAGAAAGATTTGCGGTATAAGTCGGTTAGGAATTTTCACAGAACTGAGTTGACATAACATAGTAAACCCCATAAGATAGACCATGCTTACCTGGTGAAGATGGCGGGCTTCCACCCGTTAACACATAAGTCAGTCTTGTGGCTAAGTAGGTATGCTAGAGGAGGTATCTTTAAGGTTTTTGGTTGAGATAATAAATGAAATAAAAGTTAGGTTCGGGTTGGTGTCGGGCCACGCGCCGTGTAGGGTTCCGTAGTCGCCCGTTACAATATGCAGACTTAGAAAGCGGCTTTATGTTTATTTCTATGAACATAATAATTGAGTTCACGGTTTAACGGCCAATAACGTTTAAAACGGGCCCACATAGGACGATAGTAACTGAAGAAGGAGTTATAAAATCCAACTAACAAGCAACCATGCAAGGAGCAATTTTTGGAACACCCAAGCGCTTATTTTTGGAGAGTCTGTGAGCACCCCATTTGGGATAAAAATCGTGACGTTATGTATGTATGTTATGATTCGGTTTTTACATAATTTAAACCAAATTCCATGATTACTACCCATTTTTAACGAGTAACAACTTCATCTAAGTAATTTTGTACGAAATTTTCTAAGTTGACAACTACTCTTTAACTAACAATGCTAACTTAGCCGTGATAGTAACCGTCTCTAACTTTATATATTATTATTATATATGTAGGTATATTATATTAAATATATATGTATGTTTATTTTAACTATATATATATATACTTTTGTAATTATTTTCGCCTCAAATTTTTTTTTTTTTTTCAGTTTATGCACCTGCCATGTTATCTCTCCACCACCCTTGGTTGACTGGTAGAGAATGCCTAAGGCATTAAGTCCGCCTTTGTACATTTGTGTTGCATGAAGTTTTAATAAATAAATAAATAATAGTATTCCTTCAAAATTCGTTATCATCACGATATTTTTCAGATTTTTCAAGCCAAAGTTTAGCTTGTAGAGCTTGTGGTGCACGACTCGAACAAATAAATCACTTTAACGTTTAATCAAACAAACACATAAATCATTGATAAACTAATCTTTTGCGAAATATTAAACGTATTAATCGAAAAAGAGTCTTCACAACCCCTCAATGAAAGACCAATCTTGAAAGACCAATTCAACGATACCCCCACACGATGGGATAGACAAAAAAAATAAAATCATACATACGACAGATGGACAGAGTGATTATAAGGGTTAATTGTTAGGATTTCGGAACCCCTTTTTTGGTGGGGTGGGAAATCATCCAATGACTTCTCCCGCCTTGGGTGGAGCGGGAGGGCGTGTCAGACTTTTACTGACTAAAACCCACCCCTGTTCCTTCCTTGCCTGAGTGCCCAGGGACGCGGTAACTCTGTTTCGAATTTATTCGCTACCCCTTGGCATGCGTGCATCGGCCATGAAGGGTCTTGTCATGATTTGCTGACATATCTTTGAGGCGCGCGGGGAACACTACACGCCGTTAACCCTCGGGCCTGGTGCTGATCGGACGGCGAGCTAAGGATTTCGGAACTATAAGAAGCACCAGTAGAATTGAAATTTCCATTGTAAAGTTTCTACTCTAACTCAAAGGCTACATAATATCTTTCATAGCCCATATTTCATTGCACCGTGTTCTGAAGAACGACTGTTTGATGGTGATTGCAGCTGACTTTGATGACTTCCGGTTTAAATAATAATGGGACTGAACAAGTCGTGAATCTGCGAGATTGATACTTCCTGCGAGTGCAACGGACTAGCTAGCCTTAATCACAACAGACTCAATAACTAGCGGTCCGCGTGATATATTACTTTATGTGTAGACTGGATGTGCTAATCAAGAGGTCAAAGTGATGGTATTGCAATTGTGTTTTGCGTTACTTCAAGCAAAATTGTGTATGTAGCATGAGGAAAATACAGCTTTAAGGCCCTACTACCAGCCAAGTGGCGCCCTCATTGATTAAAAAATCGTAGCATAGCGTAGAAAATAAATATTAAAGAATGCAACGTCACGTTTGTTACAAAGAGGATACAGTATTTTTACGTTGTTGAAACAGGTCTCAGAATGTTTCGTATCCAAAGTAGCAGGCAAAAGTGTCAGAAACGACTGTTTTTTGGTTGGAATCTTTAATATTTATTTTCTATTCAAGTGACGCCCTCATTGAATAAAAAATCGTAGTATGCTACGATTTTTTATTCAATGAGGGCGTCACTTGGCCTGTAGTAGACCCTTAAATTACTGCCACAGCGTTTGTCGAAGTCCCTCCCTTTTCGAGTAAGTAATAACAGACAGTCGGTGTCTCTAGTTTTTTTTTCTTCGTTATTTGACACCGACTTCTGAAATTAAAGTTATTTTGCATTTATTAGTCTTTTATATGGAAGTCGGTTGTATTCTTTTGTATTTTTTTTTATTTTCACTTTTTAGTTGTTGTACTTACCCCTTAACTAAAACTAAATAATAAAGTTATAATAATAATACTGCCAATCTTTTTACACTTGCAGCCTATGGGTCGACTACACGCAGAGGGCTTACAGCGCCTTACGAGTCCAATACAATAACGCATACAGGGCACTGTTGAGGCTGCCGCGATACTGCAGTGCATCAGGGATGTTCGCTGAGGCACGTATAGATGACTTCTATGCAATCATACGTAAGCGTGTCGCTTCCCTGATGTGGCGGGTGCGGGGCAGCGCCAACAGTCTCTTGATGACTGTGGCGGATAGAACTGATGGCCTCATATTAAAACACTGGACGAGGACCCAAGTGTTGCCTACAAACCGTGTCCAGAAATAGTGTGTCGTTGTGTTGTTACTGTGTGTTATTATTATTATTATTATTACTATTATTCTGACATATTATTATTATTATTTCTGACATGTGTATTGATATCGGACATGTTTTTTGAATGTAATATTTGACATAGGTGAAATTATTATTATGTACTAACACTAGTTTGTAAGTTGTTTATGTTCTTACTAACTATAATATGGATTGTACTGATCTGACAAATAAATCATTATTATTATTATTATTATAATCGCCCCAAAAATATGAAATTTCAACATAATTGGTGAATTTAAGGTGTATCAGGGTGAACTGTACAAATCTGTGTACCTACCCGTTTTTTATTTTGTTTCAGAATGCATCTGCGTGATGAAGTGGTATAAACAATAAACAGACATGCAAGTACAAATTCCGGAAGGTTTGCTATCATTTATTGAAGAGTTCCATTTTGTATCTCCGAAGGTCTTCATCAGATCTTCACCAATTTTAAACGTAACCAGATGAAAATCACCAGCTTTCAAATAAAAAAAGAATCGTCGAAATTGGTTCACCTAGAAAAAAGTTCTGAGGTACGAGTAATACACATGAAAAATTAAATACAGTTGAATTGAGAACCTCCTCCTTTTTTTGAAGTCGGTTAAAAATCCAACTTCATTGCACTGAAGCTTTCAATGTTTGAAACACCCAAGCGCTTATGCGCTTGGGTGTTCCAAACATTGACAGCTTCCCAAATATAAATTTGGGGAGTCTCTGACCACCTCTTTAATCTTCACCTCTGATAATGCTTATGGCGTGATGACTGTTATGATTTTATTTTTCCATCATTTATACATTTAATGTCCGTTTTAAATAAGTTACAACTTCATGTGAGTATTTATTTCTAAGGTTTTTATATTTGATACGAAATTTTCCAAATACATAATTACACATAGGTATATTTTAAATTATAACTATTAAACTAACAGAACTAACTTAGCCGTGATAGTTTTCTTTTAAATTCGTTACAAATACTACCATCATGATTTTTTTCAGATTTTTCAATGAAACAGTTAACAAATTCAAATTCAACTGTTTAATGCTCAACACAGTACATAATCATACATTTCCAGATGTCAAGTGAATGCGTTAACTTGAAGAGTCTATGACTCTAACAAAAAATAGCACTTAAAAAAAATGCAAATATTCGAATTGATAACCTCCTCCTTTTGGAAATCGGTTAAAAAATGTAAAATAACTTTAATTTCGGAAGTCGGTGTCAAAAAACGAAGACACAAAACCAGAAACACCGACTTCCGAAATTAAAGTTATTTTGCACTTTTTTTGGCAGTCGGTTCTATATTTTTGTAAAAAAGTTTTTTATGAAAGATCTATTCAAATTATACCCGAAACAATGGGATAGACTAATTAAAAATGCGACGCAAATTATTGTACTTTTGGGCTATAGTTCGCTACTGAATTGTCACCATTTTTAATTTTGATAATCGTCTTCGTTGATAGATGTTACATTGTCTAATGTCTATTTGAGTATGTGATGGTCGTCACCATTGGTCTGTACATCAGCTGCTGCTACGAGCGGCACAGTGAACTGTCGTTCGTTGATGTCTTTTACTTTGTGCTACGAGAGATGCTGCGAGTGATGATAATTGACTCAGACTTATCAGTCCCTCGCTGAAAATTCTGTATGTTTTGAAAATCTGAGAGCCAAGTTATTAGAGGTTTCGTAAAACTAAGGTTATGTTACAATCTTCAACTAACAGCTGATTCTATAAGTGTTAGTTTTTTTATTGAATTTTAAAAATAGCATTTTGAGGTTAAGTTTACGTAATTTTTAACCGACTTCGAAAAAGGAGGAGGTTATCAATTCGGACGTTTGTATTTTTTTTTTTTTTTTTTTTTTGTTTTGTTTTTTTTGGGCAGGAGGAAAGGTGTAGAACCCCCCTCATGAAAAAAAAGTTGCGGAAGCCTCCCCCTTTTTTAAAAGCTTTTATTTAACTTGCAATGTATGTATGTATGTAGGTATGTAACTACGAGTATGTTTGTTCGGGTGGAATCTTGCAACTCAAATTAAACCCACTTCCCGATGTCCGATTGGACTCAAATGTGGTACTTATGTATGTTCGGTGACAACACAATAATATGGTACCATGAAGCTGGTCTGATGATGGATACGGAAGATGGCTTAGGAACTTCTGAATTAAACAAGATAAAGCCATCGAGTCTGAAGTCAATTGATTCGTCTTGTAAAAAATTTTACTCCTAGATGATATCCAGGTTCTGATGATGGAGCTGGAAGATGGCCACGGCATCTCTGCGATAAAATAACATAACCCCACTGAGTTCGGGCTTGATTGACTCGTCTTGAGGAGCACTTTACACCTAGATGATGTCCAGGGTCTGATGATGAAGCTGGAAGGTAGCCACGACATATCTGTGATAAAACAATATAACCCCACCGAGGTGAGCTCGATTGATTCGTCTTTAGGAGCACTTTACACCTAGGTGTAAAGTGCTCCTAAAGACGAATTCATCCACAAACCACACAACCCCACCGAGTTTGAGCTCGATTGATTTGTCTTGAGGAGCACTTTACATCACATCATAATATCCGTAGAATATTTTAAAATATCACGCTTACTCTAAAATACTTATCCACTAAAAAGTTAAAAACTAATTAAAGGTAAAAAAATATTTTTAAAAACAAGCTTTTATCTAAGACAAGGAACTAAAAAGTTCGTCGGCGGCCTAGTGTATTGTAAGGGTCGGCGGCCTAGTGTATTGTAAGGGTCGGCGGCCGAGTGTATTGTAAGGGTCGGCGGCCGAGTGTATTGTAAGGGTCGGCGGCCTAGTGTATTGTAAGGGTCGGCGGCCTAGTGTATTGTAAGGGTCGGCGGTCTAGTGTATTGTAAGGGTCGGCGGCCTAGTGTACTGTAAGGGTCGGCGGCCTAGTGTATTGTAAGGGTCGGCGGCCTAGTGTATTGTAAGGGTCGGCGGCCTAGTGTATTGTAAGGGTCGGCGGCCGAGTATATTGTAAGGGTCGGCGGCCTAGTGTATTGCAGAGAATAGTTGCTATTCCACAATTCACACAGTGATCCATAGTTTCAACAATATCCAACCACAAGCCGGCGATAAAACCAAAATAACAATTCCAAGATAAATGTGCGAGCGATCTTCGGTGTTCAGTATAAAATGAGTGGGATTGGCATGGGATGTACAAGGTAGGCAGGATCAATATCCAAAAAAAACAAAGCAGTGGTCGTTGAACAGGAAAAGGAGAAAGAGCGGAAAGAGGAAAGCACTCAAAACGCATCGAAAACATGAAACGAGTGAGCAGTCAGCTTCTTCATCGATATGAAATCGATAGTCATTTATATAGGTTTTCACTAATTATTTGATATTTTATTTAATAATATGACTGTAAATAAATGCACTGTAATGCTTACACATCTAGTGCAAAGTTTTTATTTTTGTAATTGTTTAATCTATTACTCCATTAATCGATAATCTCACGAAAACTATCTTTCTCATATTTTTCCGCTTCTTGAGAGATTGAGAATTGAGCTGATTTTTTCATATTATATGATAAAAAATATGACTAACTTTTTTGGGCCACCATTTTCCATCTCCTTTTAGGTTGCTATTTAATTTGGTAACGTAAGTACTCGTAGATTCTAAAAAAGAGTGATTTATAAAAATTAATAATAATAATAATATGATAATTAATTGGTAATTAAATAATTAATTATGTAATTAATTATGTCTGCCTCTCAGAATGGATGTAGGAACAGGTCCCGCGGTACTAAGGAGCTACTCCTCATAGACATGGCCATAAGCCAGCAGGTTCGTCGATCCCACAAGGATTTGTCGACATGCTGGATAGATTATAAGAAGGCCTACGACTCTGTTCCACATACATGGCTCATGAGGGTGTTGGAGTTGTACAAAATAGATGCAACTCTGCGCACCTTCCTTGGGTCATGTATGGGGCAATGGAAGACAGTCCTTCGCTATCCAGGATGTCGACCAATCCAGGGGAGTGATGAACCTATATGGATTAAACGGGGAATATTTCAGGGCGACAGTTTGAGTCCTCTTTGGTTCTGCTTGGCCCTGAATCCTCTAAGCACATTGCTGGAGGACTCGGGGCTGGGCTATCGGTTGAGAAGAGGTGGTCAAGCCATATCTCACCTTCTTTACATGGATGACCTGAAACTCTTTGCCCCCAACAATTTGCGACTGATGGAGTTACTGAAGGTAACTGAAACTTTCAGTAGCGCGATCAGGATGGAATTTGGTGTGGACAAATGTGCATCATGCATGTAAAGCGAGGGGAGATTATGGAATCCGAAGGGATCCAACTCTCGGATTTCATACACCTTAGATCCCTCTCCTCGACCGAAACATACAAATATTTGGGTATGTCGGAAGCGTTAGGCATTAATGTTACTGACATGAAACAATCGCTGAAGGAGCGCTTCTTTGGCCGCCTGAAAAAGGTATTGAACAGCCTTTTATCGGGCGGGAATAAGGTGCGCGCCTTCAACGGTTGGGTCATGCCGGTTTTGATGTCCTCTTTCGGCATACTCAAATGGACTCAGACCGAACTCGACGCCCTGGATAGGAGGGTCCGTACGCTGCTGACCGCAAACCGGATGCATCACTCACGTTCATCGGTGATGAGACTGTACATCCCACGGAAGTATGGAGGTCGAGGCTTTTTAAACGCTAAGACTCTCCACAACCGCGAGGTGTGCAGTCTAAGAGAATATTTTCTAGAAACCGACGTGGGTATGCACCGAGATGTGGTCTCAGTGGACAAGGAACTCACCCCGTTGTCCATGGCAAAAGTGAATTGGCGCAAACCTGTAGTACTCACTACTGATGACCGCAAGGAGATATGGAAAAGCAAGGAGCTTCACGGGCGCTTTTATCGGGCTCTTCATGGGCCTGATGTAGATTTCTTGGCGTCCGTGGCCTGGCTACGTTTCAGCGACCTCTTCGGGGAAACTGAAGGTTTTGTCTGTGCGATTATGGACGAAGTTATCTTGACGAATAACTACCGGAGACATATTATGAAGGATGGGACGGTTGACGTGTGTCGGGCATGCCATCGTCCGGGTGAGTCCATCAGACATATTATCTCTGGTTGTTCTCATCTTGCTAACAGCGAGTATATGCACAGGCATAACCAAGTGGCCAGGATTATTCACCAGCAACTTGCTTTGAAATACAAACTTGTGGATTCTGAGGTGCCGTATTACAAATATGTGCCCGACCCAGTTCTCGAAAATGACCATGTCACGTTGTACTGGGATCGGTCTATCATCACTGACAGGACTATTGTTGCAAATAAGCCTGATATAGTGGTGATAGACCGATTAGCGCGCCGCACAATGATAATCGATGTCACCATCCCACATGACGAGAACCTCGTGAAAGCTGAGAAAAACAAATGAAATATCTTGATTTAGCACACGAGCTTGTTGATATGTGGAATGTGGACTTGGCTGTCATTGTGCCGATAGTTGTTACCGCCAACGGCCTGATAGCCAAAAGCCTCGACGACCACCTGTCGAAGCTTTCGTTGCACGGTTGGATCAAGGGCCTGATACAGAAGGCAGTACTCCTCGATACGGCTCGCATTGTGAGGAGGTTCCTGTCTCTGGAGCCCTAACCACCGGTAGCTTGGACCCTGCTCCCGACACCGGCGGACTACTATTTTTTATAATTTTAAATGTTTTTTTTTCTTTTTTATATGATTTGTAAGAAATATTTAAAATTATAATTTATGTATGTATAGAAAATTTATAAACGACATAATAATATAATATTCCACAACTATCACAACAACGCCATCTAGTCCCAAGCTTAGCAGAGCTTGTGTTATGGGTACTAGACAACTAATAAACATACTTATATATTTTTAAATACATACATATTATAGATAAATTACACCCAGACACAGAACAAATGATCGTGCTCATTACACAAACATTTGTCCTGGGTGGGAATCGAACCCACGACCTCCGGCATAGCAGTCAGGGTCACTAACCACTAGACCAACAGGCCAGTCAATTGTTTCTGCATTGGCTGGTTTTAGGTATTGAGATGGATCTTCTTTAAGAATGGTTCGCTCCCAGACATGCCATGGGTTTAGTTTGGCGACAAAGAATTGTCAGAGTGCTGGTCCTGGTGTACTCCAGTAACTTTAACTGAAATCAAGTGCTGTCAGCCATATCATATATACGATAGCATTACAAACGTGCTCTCAGCTTCACCTGAACATTACGACGTAACTTAATAACTTGTTTGGCTGAATTAATCAGCGCAGCCTCCGCCGTTTCCTTTAGAAATAATAACACGATCCACGCAACGAGTGCAATGCAAGCGCTTACTCAACAACATTAAAAACTCCGCTCCGCACAGCTCCGCTCTGCCGCCGTCCGTCATCCGCTTCGCAATTTTAATCGCTCGCGCACAAAAAGCTGCGCAACATCATCTCATCTTACAGCAAAAAAACGAGCAGTGTTACAATGAGCCACTCTGCTTGCCGCGCACTCTGCTTGCCCCGCGCGTCCACGTCGTGCAATCGAAACGGGAACGGAGCCCGCGACCCCGCGGTCACGTTTCAGTCCATTGTTTACGTTCACCGCATTGTTTAAGGAGTTGACCATCAAATCACTAATAAAGCGCAGTGAATGCGCGTGCGCCTTTCTAACTGAGTGCACCAATAGCGGCGCAGCGCTGCCACGCCCCCCCGGTCCGCCCCCCTGACCTGGCTGGCGTCCCTCCTCGCTGCACTATCGCTGGTGTATTAGCGCAACTCCGCGGGGTCACAAGATCGATCCCTGTCTGGTGACTAGTCGTGAAATCGGTGCGATTTAACATCTATTCTCGGGGAAGGGCATAACGGTAACAGGATCTCAACTATCTCGAGGGACGTGGAGATAGTGTGAATAATAGTATCAGTCTGCAGCAGGTTAGAGAACGCTCTTTCATTATAATCATGAGTTGGGGACTCATGATTATAATGAAAGAGGGTTGATACACGGTTTGTTACTGCGCATTGGCCATTTCAAATTCTAAAGTCCAGGTCCTCACGAGTCACAAAGTGTGCCCTCGTCGGACCCAAAAGGACAGACACCCCAATCTATCTACTAGGATACAAGATCAAATGCCTAGGGGTAGCGGATAAATTTGTAACAGAGTTACCGCTCCACTGGGCACTCAGGCAGGGAAAGAACAGGGGTGGGTTTTAGTCAGTAAGAGTCTGACACGCCCTCCCGCTCCACCCAGAGCGGGAGATGTTATGGGATGATTGCCCACCCAAAAAAAAAAGATACAAGATCAAACCTAACTTATAAATTACTTGAAAATATAACAGAACATCACAAAGGTTTTCAACACCCATACTTGCTGTTATGCCTCATGTAATAGGGGGAAGCATGTTGCCATCAACCGGGTTGAAATCCACACTCCGCGCTGCTACTGAGAAATTCCTCATAGAAAACCCTAATAACACGAACTCTCGAATGACTCGGGAGCCGCGCCCGCTGCCTCATGCTCGGCGGCACGAGACAGAATTATTGAAAAGTTGACCTAAACCTGAGCACTCAACTAATCAAATCGCTTTTGTTCTTCACGACTGTCCTAATGACTGATCGAAGCTGTTATTAACAACTATCTCGCTACTACTGCAGCGCCTTAAATCATAGTGATGTACCCGCTGTCTGTAGGTACCACTTAAAGCCGGCTAGCCTTGCAAAAACTATGAGGAAATAGTTGTAATTATAGTCTCGATGCAGAGCACTGATCAAATGCGATCTGTTCCACGTAATTTTGTGTATAATGTTCATTGAACTTCATATGAGGTGGCTATAAACTGGTCTTAGTTATCTTAAGTCTGATTTAGTCATCTCCGCTGCTGAACGGGCAGTTCAGGGTTTGATTACCTAGTCGTGAAATGTGAAATAGGATTAGACTTGTGCATTAAAAGAGCCTTTACGAGTGGCGAAAGTTTAGTACGTCCGGTGCACACAAGGCTATCAGCCCTAGGAGAACTTAACTAACTTAGAACTTAATTTCTTACAAGATTTAACACCTTTCCAGATAGCTCTTTTCACGCGAGAGAAAAGCTATGTATTCGGTAATTGTCAGTAGTAAGGTAGAAATTGTTACATGATCTCAAAACACAGTGGAATACTTTCATTGTGTGTAACTATAGTTAAAGAGTGTACAGCTAAATCTGCGAATTTTTAAAGTTAAAAGTGAATAGGTTACGTCTTTTGGCAAGCTTGATGCACCTTCGACCCCCTCATCGCTTATGATGAGTGAGATTTAGGTAGGTCGAACGCGAGCCAATAAATAAAATACAAAAAATCTAGATGTGCAATGGATAGATTATAACTAATCTTGCAACTGAAAAGATAGTGTATCTTACACTCCCCACCTGAAGCAGACGCGACGTATCCGCCACCAGTGGTACCCACCTCGCGGATATCAATCGCAATCGCGGCTGCTATCTGTGGATACGTTACAATCTTTTTCGTGCTACTCTAGCGTTATCGCCTGATCTATGCCGGAGATACACGCGCAAATTAGCGTGCCGTGAGGCTTGATCTCATTACTTCTCGCCGGCCTGAGAGCATGCAGCTCGGCGTCCTTGTTATGGCAAGACTACTCAGGCTTGTTGGCATTTTGCCGATACTCTGATAAAAGACCATAAAGTTCACCTACTATTTCAATATCGTTTCATGACCTGAAATAACGCTCAATGATGCAAGTTTAAAAGCCTCTATTCTATCACACTCTTCAAATAGATACACGGTAACTATCTACCAGAGAAATCTAGTAAAGTATCTTATTTTGTAGAAACTGGTGAAATAGACCGTAAAATGTGCATAAATGTAGTGTAACTAGGGTTACCAGATAGAAGATTTAAAAGTCCGGAGAAAAAGCCTGATTTCCATTGAAAAAACCTGAGATTTTCTCGAATTTAGCGAATACCTACTCGAATCTACACATGAAATTTTAGTTGCATGAGCGAATGCAAACTGTATGTCACTGAAAGTGCGGAAAACCAAGAAATTTTCAAGCAAGACCATTAAAATATGTAAGTTTATGACTTCCAAAGAATATCTGGTCAACTGGATGAAGCATTTAATAATAATAATAATATTCATTTCATAAAATGTGGTACAGTCTGTTACAAAGTAGGATGACAATTTAAAAATTGTTTACATCTGAGATAAGTAGGTAACAATATAATTTTAGGATCTGATGTCCTTGCTAGGTTACTTAGTAGCCTGAATTAAGGACAATCAGCCCTCATTTCCCGAAAACGGGACAAGAGTATTATTTAGACTGTTACATAATTATTAACAAAATTTAGAAAAAAAGAAGAAAAATAACAATAATGAAAGTCCAATACAAAAATGTGTGAGTGTAACGCGTTGTGTGTGTTTGGGTGTGTGTGTGTGCGTGAATATGTGGGTGTGTGTGTGAGAGAGAGAGAGTGTGAGTGAGTATGTGTGTATTATGAGTTAGTTAATTGTTGGGAAGGACTTCGGAATAAGGGTATATATATATGTATATATTTGGGATGGGGGGGAGGGGGGTAGACCCCTCCCCCGTGGGGGAAAAGTTTAGGAAATGCATAGTTTTTTTTTATGAATTTTTAAAAATCTAATTTTGAGGTTATGTTTTTGGGAAGAACTTTCATTTAGCGTCAATCGCGGACTATTTCTAGACTATTTCCAAGCAATAATACGATCAATGGCATCTTCAAGGTCAAGATTAACACCCGAAAAGCCGAAGGTCAAGGTCATTCGTCGAAGGGCAAAGGCATTTTTTATTTTATTATAATGTTTTAGGTTTGCATGTCGATAGAGCCACGTGTCGCCGGAGCCCCGCTTCGCGGGGCTCCTACTTCTGAGTGGTTTATAAAAAAATAACCACGAAGGGGATGGCGGGGTCTGTTCGCTCGCTTCGCTCGCTTTCTTGACCCCGCCATCCCCTTCTAACCTAACCTGTCCGAGTCGGGGTGCCCTAAGTCCCGAGCTCGCTTCGCTCGCTCTTGCATCCTAAGTTCTCAAACGCGATGGCAAATGCTCTCAAACGCGAGTACAGACATTGAATAACATGACACTAACAAATCATATAACGGCGCCAAATAAATTTTGCGTTTCGTTTCACCTGTAGCAGATACCATCAGAATAAAAAATAATAACTTTAGATTGTCAATAAATCAAAATTTTCGTAGTTGGTCACCAAAAAAACAGAAATCACTGAGAAATTATTAAACTCAAATAAAATAACTAAATCTAAAGCAAATTTAAACAAAAAAAACAAACTACGCGTCAACTTATAATTTGCAAAATCAAAACGCATTATTAAAACTCCCTAAATTAGCAACCCTACCTGTCAAAGTTACGTCAAAAGTGATAAAATAGTGCGAAATTTGAGGTTATTTTATCAAAGTTTGATATTTTTTATCTCCGAAAGTATTTATTTCCTAAACTTGAAACTTCGTGAAATTACTCAAGATAACAAGTACTTTGCACAACAAAAAATTGAAGAGTCTACTCGGAATCCCTTATTGTGAAGTTGAGCCAATTGTTGTAAGAAGGGATTCGATGAAGCCTTTAGATGACTTTAAAGTCTTTAATTGGTTAATGCTGACAAAGGGCTAAATCATTGTCTTTGATTACATTGCTTCATCAATTCATTATTTGAATGGAAAAGGAGTACACATCGATGACGTGAAATTATTTGAAGAATTTGCAGCATTGAACACATTTATATCAAAACAAGAAGACGGATTTTTTGATGTAATGCTCCATACATTGTGGGCGACCATTTTCAAGACCATCGGTGTTTCAAGATTACCTAAATGAGTATTTGCTATTACAGCCCAGAAGGGGTTTTTTCTATCATGGGGGCTCAATGGTCGAATGGTCGAAACCAAATAACGATATCTTCAGTCCGAGCTTTACTTTTATTAATAACGATATCTTCAGTCCGAGCTTTACTTTTATTTTAACACTGTATGATTAGAAGAGTTTAACGTGCGAAACATTTTATAAAACAGTGTTAAAAGACAAAAGTTTACTTAGAAATGTATCGCGAAAACAGATGATTAGAATAGGTTCCATAGGTTTTAATATTGATTATATTTTTGTAATTTACATGTTAATTTTTAAATTTGTCTCTATTTATTGAAGATTATTATTTGTTTTTGTAATAAAAAAGATCTGAAAAATCTTGAGAGCTCAGGACAAATCCTGAGATATGGTAACCCTAAGTGTTATTGTGACATTCTGATACAAAGTTAACCTCCGGTAATGCATTAGTTAAGTTACTGTGTAATAATAACATCCCACTAAATATCAAAGAGCTCGTTCTTAGGTGAAATAAGATTTCGAAGTGCCAGCATTACAACTCGCAAATCCACTTAGACCTCACATAAGAATCAATAAGCAAAATCATTGGCGACTAATTGTTCCCCATAAAGCAGATAGCATCGACCGCGTTGCCTTGCGAACATTACGAACAAATACAGTTACAGCAATACGATATTTACGAGCTGTTGCACCAATAAATCCCGTCATTGTGTTCGCGAACATGTTGCGATACAGCCTCCTTGTTGCGCGCTATCAGCGCATCTAAGGAGCGCCAATCACGGATGAGCGGCTTAGGAAGAGTGCTCACTAAGGAAAAGAGGTGTCGTGCCAGGGTTACTGGTCACTTAGCCAAGTGTTGCCACACATCACAATCATTGTCACACTGATGTCCTCTTTGTTCACGTAACGAACTTTTGTGTTAGGTATTGAAGACCGTTTGGTGATGGTGGTCAGGAAGCAAGTCTTTTTTAAACTGCAATATTACTCTGTAATAGTCGACGAAGCTTGGTTGGTAAGCTGAGTTTCTATCATAGGTTTTTAGTGATAGACTATGAAAGATTATTTAAAGCAAAGGCTCACAACCACGAAAAATATTGCGACTGAGTTCTACAGTGGCAAGCTCACAAAGTACACACACACACACAATACAAACAATACAAACAATACAAGCACAATACATGTGCAAGACAAGCATTTCTTCGACACTTTTCAGATACCCTTGCTGCAGTTGCGCCACCTCTCATCATTTGTACTGCCCCTTACCCAGTCCTCGCGTGGCGTGTTGTGGACGTGTGAACCCGCACTATCGCTCATCGCGCGCGTGTACCAATCAGAGCAGAGTATCGCGATCGCACCGGACTCCGGACAAACGACGCGCCCGCACGCTACCGACCCGAGTCCGGCAGACGGACACCACAGACAGATGAGAGGGCGATACACATTCTGTTACGTACACGCAGAATCGTGACCGATAGAACGAATGTTTAGAGGTATGTGGAACAGGGTGTAAAGTCCCACAACCTCCATTGAAAAGGGAGGATCCTCCGACCAGACGGGTGTTGTGTCTGGTCCGGGCAACTGCCCAATAGTTGATTTCGGGCTGTTGTATATGTTCAAATCGCGCGGAGAACTCTGCTTGCGCGATGTAGGAATTTTGCTGTTCTAGTTCGTATGTAGCGTCATAGATGTCGCTACATCACTCCCCTCCAGAGATCGGAGATCGATTGTTCTCTTCTCGATGAGTCGTTCATACGTGATGCTTGCCGGGCCAGTGGAAGGCTGGTTCCAGTGAGTCGGAACCGGAAGAGGCGCATAGTTCACGGTGAGTCGGAACTGTCTGCGGTGATGATATCCCAGTGAGTCGGGATGATGCTGCGGGCTCCAGTGAGTCGGAGTACTGCTGCGGGCTCCAGTGAGTCGGATCGGTGCGTCGTTTCGTTGTCGGCGTTATCGTTGTCGGCGTATCGTTGTCGGCGTATCGTTGTCGGCGTATCGTTGTCGGCGTATCGTTGTCGGCGTATCGTTGTCGGCGTTATCGTTGTCGGCGTATCGTTGTCGGCGTTATCGTTGTCGGCGTATCGTTGTCGGCGTATCTTTGTCGGCGTATCGTTGTCGGCTGGCTGTATGACTCGTTGCTGAAGAGTTTGGAGGAAGTGATGATGATGACGTCACGCTGGAGTAGCTGCACGAAGGCTGCGCTGACGTTCATAGTCGAGCGTCACCATTTTAGAGGTATGCGGAACAGGGTGTAAAGTCCCGCAAACCTCCGTTGAAAAGGGAGGATCCTCCGACCAGACGGGTGTTGTGTCTGGTCCGGGCAACTGCCCGATAGTTGATTTCGGGCTGTTGTATATGTTCAAATCGCGCGGAGAACTCTGCTTGCGCGATGTAGGAATTTTGCTGTTCTAGTTCGTATGTAGCGTCATAGATGTCGCTACAAATGTATGCAGGCCTTTGCCCAGCAGAGAGACAGCACGGGTTGATCTATGGAGCTAGTATTAAACATAATGGCAAAACTATTTTGATAAAAGTTACTTAAGAGTTGACTCACAATTATGTGCAAAGTAGGAAACGCGGTGATTGCCGAAGAAAAAAGTCCTGATTAAGGAACATTCGACAGTAGACCGGGATTTGAATGGTGCTGTGCTGTTCCTCGTCGCCAATTACAAGGAGATGGCCAACCTTCACAAGAATGCCTCTATCGGAAGGTTGGTCATCAAATCAAAAGAAGAAGAATATGATGGCATGCCTTCCTTACGAAGCCCAAGCCTTATTGGTAACATCGGTGGAGATAACATCAGTAGTTAACCGCACGTGGTTACCGTTTTGAATAACATAAACTTAATCAAACCAGAATAGCCATCTTAATAGTTACGACAGTTTAATAATAAGATCTCGTGCAGCATATTCGTAAAGGGAGTAAAAATATGGTAGATATAAAAGTAATTTATCCACGTATCACGGCGCTGTCCATCGATTTATCCCTATTAATCAGCATAAACATAGAGGCTGGAGACATGCCGCAAGGTGTCACAGAAGGAGAACTTTAAACTAATAACGATGATGACAGAGATTTTGACAAAACGAAACAATTTGTTCTAAATTAGAATACTTCCGCGTAATATTCTAGCAGTTTCAGTTCTAAGGCTATGTATCTTGGGACGGAAATGAATAACAAATCAACCTACTGTTAATTGGATATATCAATTATGTTTATTTCAAATATGTTTATTGGATATCTCCAGGCCTGGATGCGCTTGTTCTTTTCATTGCCCAGAATTCGGCTACGAGTTAGGTGTCATCAGAAACGTCCATCATTAAATTTTAATTTGCCACTTACAAGAGTATCAGTACAGTTTTTATCCCTACTGGATTAATGTTTGACGCTAGCATGCGTGGTCCTTCTGCCCCCCTCCTCGGTGCGGCCTGGTCGTGCGGAGGCCGCGGAGCGCGCGCAGGCCACGTCACGCGCCGCCGTTGCGCCGATAATTTATGAACGACGCCGCTTTTTCATTGTGCGCGCTGCCAGTTGCGAGCCGAGCCGTGAGTTGTCTGTAGAGGGGCTAGCTCTTTCGGGAAAAGCAGGATAGACAACTTGGAATGAGCTAAATGAAATAAAAATTCGGCAGGGACTCCTCAGAATGTTCAAAAGTCAGAACTGTTTTTTCATCTTCCGCATATTTGAAGTTTCATTAATTTAGATCAGTAGGTTGGAAATCACAGGCTCAGATATAATATATATACGAGGCTTAGGGCAGACCACCTCACAGTCTAGTGTGTGATGTACCCTAGCAGAGGAAGACCACCTAACAGTCTAGTATGTGATGTACCCTAGCAGAGGAAGACCACTTCAGAGTCTAGCATGTGATGTACCCTAGCAGACGTTGGACAAAAAGTGTTTGACGGTGCTATTTTAAGAGAATACTTTTCCAACATCATCATCATCATCATCGTCTCACACTTCCCAAGTATTATTCTGTTTATAAACTAAACTTAAACACCTCTCATTTGCCAAATGGAATATCCCATGTAACAACCTAGCCTAGTTGAGTAGGCCACCCTACCGATAGGACGTGCAACCGGCAGAGGTCGCTCGGCTGCAATCTATCTGTCACGCTGCGCCCGCGCCGGAACACGCTCCCACCGCTCCCACCGCTCGGTCCGCTCTCTGACGAGTAGCTAGACAACTACTTACGGGTCTTTACTCCTGATCGCTCTTGTAAGGTTTTGTGTTTGCGGAGAAATCAACAATATCAGCTCAGAGTTTAGCTTAAACTGCCTCGTTGTGTTGTAGCTCCTATAGATATGTTCCGTGTGGGGACTGTGGGCCGAATGTTGTCGTACCCCTTAAGGGCAACCAAGCAGTAGCTGTCCTCGGCTCATGTAATATTGGATTCGGTTTTCCAGTAGGATCACTCCTTCGATGCACCTGAGCCTCTTCTCTACTAAGCACAAAAACACTCTTCAGGAAATTACCGAGTGTCCTAAAGGATATCGATAACTGGGAATACCTTAAATTTTTCGTAGACCATCGTCTTCATTATAATTAAATGGTAACCTGTATGAGATGAGATCAAAAGGTCAAGTGAGAACCTAATTTGTTAAAGAACTGCCCGACTAAGAACTATACGTGAAGGTAGCTCGTAAAGTTAAATAAAGGTAGGCTTGATTTGTTGTTACCTAGAATCTCTTAAAAATATTGTGTTAAAAGCTCCCTAGCAAATCAGTAATTATAATATACGACGAACAATACCAAGGTCTGCCACACCTACTGCACCCAATGCTCAGTTTTTAATTTTACCTCATCCCTAAATAGCAGCTAGTTTTAAAATGAAGTTAAGTCTTAAACCCTATGATTCACGCGCCCACTATTTATGCGTTGTGTTCGATAATTTGTAGTTTTCTTTTGTTTTATTATTTGCGCATCAAGTCAAGACACGCAACGGAGCAAGGCACTGTGGACTGGAGAGAGTAGCCCTGATGCTGGCTTGTTTTCTTTTTTTGCAAGCAAATGGCTGCAATATGAATTATGTGTTATGAGTGAGCGCACCTGCAGCTTCTACTGTGTATGATGTAATTTATATTTTTACTGAGAATGACTTGTTTGGATAATTTTATGGGCTCGCTTGGATCTTACTGCCTAATGCATTATTTCCTTGACTAATTAAGGATTCAGTAAAACATGTGTACCCACTCAAAATACCAACTTCCGCCCGAGATTATCATGAAATCATCACTACTATGATACGAGACAAGTAATGGCATGTAAACCTGTCGAGCACACCATCTACACCAAATTAACAATTTTATTGTCAAATGACCAAAATATCTAACCCAATCACCTAATTTCGTCCCACATCGGGCTCACCCGACCCCGCCGCGTCCGATTCAAGGCATCGCATTGATGTCCACCCGATGATGTGAGCGGTGCGTGGGCGCATAAGAGTCGTAACATCGTTACGTGGCCCATCGTGTAAACGACCACTATTACATTAACATATGAAGCCCACGAGTATTGGGTCATCTTATTTGTAGTGTGATCCTTACTGATACACAATAATAAGTTTAGAAGAGTTTGTCTGTAAGTATCAGCTAGGGAGCTTGACAAAACTGCAATCGATATCTCTCCTTTAAAGAGTAAAGAATCCTGGTGACTATTTAACTAACATTTATCCAGTATTTTGCTAGGCTGTTGAAAACAGGCCGTTATCTAGTCTACTTTCAATGTTAGAAGAATAAAATATTGTAGCTTCCATTGAAATACTAACTGGTATTTGAGAGCAAATAGCGTCGTGTATGGAGTACTGCTTTCAACTTTGGGACGGATTTGCCAGATACCAGCTTGATGCCCTTGAGACAATTGAGAAACGAGCCAAGAGGATCATCGGCAATGATAGGCTCGTCGACTCGAAGCTCCAAAGTCTTGAGCATAGACGCCGAGTTGCTAGCTTGTCGGTTTTCTATCGGTTACATTTTGGGGAGTGTGCGACGGAATTGCATAATTTGATTCCGCCAAGCCCGTTCCATCTTGGGACCACAAGACGTACGGCGATGTGCCACCGGTACATGGTGAACATCCCATCCACACGCACAAAACGTTTTGAGAACATATTCATTGTGCGTGCAGCTAGGGAGTGAAATTCCCTGCCGGAGTCTGTGTTTCCTGATAGCTAAAACCTAGGAGTCTTTAAGTCAAGAGTGAATAGGTTACTTCTAGGCAAGTGTGCTCCATCTTCGACCACATCGTCGCTTACCATCAGGTGAGATAGTAGTCAAACGCGTGTCTATCCAGATTCAGTTTGAGAATTTTTGCGGCCTACCCAAATGTCCTTACTTTGGTATTGTTCGTCGGTTGGTTGAGCTCCTCAAAGTTCTGAGCTGAGCTTCACGATAACTGACAAATGCTTGCACTGGCTTGGACAGGTCCACTCGAATTTGCTTGTTGCTTTCCTCAAAAGCTCATCCTAGACGTAAACGTACATTGATGGATTTGAACACTTTAAAAGAGACTTTGACCTCTGAGTTTGTTTCGGTGTTTCTTCTCAGGGTAGTCAGCTAGGAAACACCGGCCTCATCCAACTAAAACGGACAAAACAAAAATTGTGACGTGTAAAAGTGTTGTTTAAAACCTACTTACACAAATAAAATTATTTATCAAGAATAAAAAAATAAAAATAGCACAGACTCTCACACGAGTTATTTTTGGATGCATAAAGAGAGTGCTTAATCCGTCGGATCTTTATAAAATCCCAAATAAATATGTAGACGAACCCCCGAGCCCGAGCTAGTATTAACTATCGATACGAAGTCATAACGAGCAGTAATTTACGAGTTTGTAGGATATTGATGCGCTCATAACGCGGATAATAGCCCAACAGTGCGGTGGAGCTGGAGCGCCGTGTGGACACGGGGAAGTTAACGTCCTATTCATAACCACACGGCTATGATGGGCTGTTAAGGCCCTTCTCGCGGTCCAGTGGTGCCCTCATTGAATAAAAAGTCGTAGCATAGCACAGAAAATAAATATAAAAAAATCCAACTTCACGTTTGTTACAAAGAGGATAAAGAATTTTTACGTTAAAGTAGTAGGCAAAAGTGTCAGAAACGGCCGTTTTTGGCACTTTCGCCTACTACTTTGGATACGAAACATTTTGAGACCTGTTTTAACAACATAAAAATTCTTTATCCTCTTTGTAACAAACGTGAAGTTGGATTTTTTAATATTTATTTTCTGTGCTATGCTACGATTTTTTATTCAATGAGGGCGCCACTGGACCGCGAGAAGGGCCTTAAGGTAAGATGTAGAACTGTTTACTGTCATATGGGGCACGACACAGACAGAGTCTATGACTACGATGTCAAAATTAGGTCGTGTAATATATTTTTCAACACATTTGCTCAAAAAATGCACTTACGAAGCCTGTATACATTGTTCGAAAGTTCAAAATTACGCCCCATACAATGGAACATGCGGTAAAATAGATACTCTCACCTAAATACCTATTTTTCAACACATTTGCTCAAAAAATGCACTTACGAAGCCTGTATACATCGTTCGAAAGTTCAAAATTACGCACCATACAATTGAACGTGCGGTAAAATAGATACTCTCACCTAAGTACCTATTTTACCGCACGCTCCGTTGTATAGCGGCGTGCGTATCCTTTACGGTTTTTTTTTTATTTAATTATAAAATATATAAGAATTCCACCAAGGAGTTTCGCATTACGAGAAAAAAATATTGGCCGTCACGGGATGCCCGGCAGATGTGAAACATCTATTTCGTGTGTTGTGTTTTTTTGTGTTGTAGTTGTTTGTTGTTTGTGTTGTTGATGGTTGTGGTGGTTGTTGTTGTTGGTAGTGTTTTTGTTGTTAGTTGTGGTTGTTGTTGTTGTTGGTTGTGGTTGTTGTTGGTAGTGTTGTTGGTTGTTGTTGTAGTTTGTTTTTAGTTGTTTGTGGCTGGTTGTTGTTATTTGTGGTGGATGTTGTTGCTGCTAGTGTTGTTGTTGTTGTTGTTGTTGTTAGTTGTGGTTGTTGTTTTTGGTTGTGGTTGTTGTTGGTAGAGTTGTTGGTTGTTGTTATTGTTGTTGGTTGTTGTTGTGGTAGTTGTTGTTGTTGTCAGTAGTGGTTGTTGTTGTTGGTCGTGGTGGTTGTTGTTGTTGTTGGTAGTGTTATTGTTTTAGTTGTTGTTGTAGTTATTGGTTGTGGTTGTTGTTGGTAGTATTGTTGGTGGTTGTTGTTTGTATGTTGTTGTTATTGTTGTTGGTTGTGGTGGTTGTTGTTGCTGGTAGTGCTGTTGTTGTTATTGTTAGGTGTTGTTGTTGTTAGTTGTAGTTGTTGTTGTTAGTTGTAGTTGTTGTAACTGCTTGTTGTTGTTATTGGTAGTGTTGTTGTTGGTTTTTGTTGCTGGTTGTAGTTTGTTGTTGCTGGTTGTTGTTGTTGTTGGTTGTTGTTGTTGTTGGTTGTTGTTGTTATTGGTTGTATTGTTGTTGGTTGTTGTTGCTGGTTGTTGTTTGTTGTTGTTCTTGGTTGTTGTGTTTGTTGTTGTTGTTGGTTGTTGTTGTTGGTTGTTATTGTGTTCATTCGTTTTTTTCGCATAGATGTTTCTAGGGAGAAGGGGGTCGAGAGCGGTGGCGTAGTGGGGGCATCGTGGCACGACGGCGTCATGCCGTTTTTCGTCACGACATTCGAGTCGGTTTTACTGCCAAGCCGTGCCAATAGATGATTCACATCAAAAACAAAAGTTTGTCTCATTGCCTAGTAGGTACTGTTTTCTCGCAAATGTGTTGAAAAACGTTGTATGACACACGTGCGGATTGGTATTTACAAACTCGTGACTATGGTAAGCCCTCGACTACGTCTCGGGCTTACATTCGTCTACTCGTTTGTAAAAACCAACTTACCGCACTAGTATCATAAATAACTATTACCGCACGCTCCGTTGTATAGCGGCGTGCGTATCCTTTACGGTTTTTTTTTATTTTCTTACAAAATACATATATAAGAATTCCACCAAGGAGTTTCGCATTACGAGAAAAAAAATATTGGCCGTCACGGGACGCCCGGCAGATGTGAAACATCTACTTCGTGTGTTGTGCTTTTTTGTGTTGTAGTTGTTTGTTGTTTGTGTTGTTGATGGCTGTGGTGGTTGTTGTTGTTGGTAGTGTTGTTAGTTGTGGTTATGGATGTTGTTGGTTGTTGTTGTTGTTTTTTTGTTGTTGTTTGTTGTTGGTTGTTATTCTTGTTAGTTGTGGTGGTTTTTCTTGCTGCTAGTGTTGTTGTTGGTTGTGGTTGTTGTTGGTAGTGTTGTTGGTTGTGGTGGTTGTTGTTGTTGGCAGTGTTGTTGTTGTTAGTTGTGGTTGTTGTTGTTAGTTGTGGTGGTTGTTGTCGCTGCTAGTGTTGTTGTTGCTTGTGGTTGTTGTTGGTAGTGTTGCTGGTTGTTGTTATTGTTTGTTTGTTGTTGGTTGTTGTTGTTGGTCGTGGTGGTTGTTGTTGGTGGCAGTGTTGTTGTTGTTAGTTGTGGTTATTGTTGTTAGTTGTGGTTGTTGTTGGTAGTGTTGTTGGTTTTTGTTGTTGTTTGTTTGATTGTTGTTGTTAGTATTGTTGATTGTGGTTGTTGCTGGTAGTGTTGTTGGTTTTTGTTGTTGTTTGTTTGATTGTTGTTGTTAGTATTGTTGATTGTGGTGGTTGTTGTTGCTGGTAGTGTTGTTGTTGTCAGTGGTTTTTGTTGTTATTGCTAGGTGTTGTTGTTGTTGTTACTGCTTGTTATTGTTATTGGTAGTGTTATTGTTGTTGGTTGTTGTTGTTATTGGTAGTGTTGTTATTGTTGCTGGTTGTTGTTGGTTGTCGTTGCTGGTTGTTGTTTGTTTTTGTTGTTTGTTGTTGGTTGTTGTGTTTGTTGTTTTTTTTAGTTGATGTTGGTTGTTAGTTGTTGTTGTCTTCCTTTTTTTCGCATAGATGTTTAAGGGAGAAGGGCGTCGAGAGCGGTGGCGTAGTGGGGGCATCGTGGCACGACGGCGTCATACCGTTTTTCTTCACGACATTCGAGTCGGTTTTACTACCAAGTCGCGCCAATAGATGATTCACATCAAAAACAAAAGTATGTTTCATTGCCTAGTAAGTACTGTTTTCTCGCAAATGTGTTGAAAAACGTTATATGACACACGTGCGGATTGGTATTTACAAACTCGTGACTATGGTAAGCCCTCGACTACGTCTCGGGCTTACATTCGTCTACTCGTTTGTAAAAACCAACTTACCGCACTAGTATCATAAATCACTATTCTGGGCTAAGCTTTTGATAGAGGTATGGTATTTGTGCAGGAGCTTTTCAAGCAACTGTTCTTTGTCTTTATAAACTAACTTTCTGACCTTGATGATATACCTAATCAGCAAGAATTACCTAATACCAAACTTATTTCTTACTTATTGACTGACTATGGTTGAATTTAAAAAATACGAGCTATCACTGTCCCGAGCTGGCAGTAGGTACTAGGAAACAGTTGGATTTACAATTGAATCTTTCCAATTTTACGAAACAACCTCTGTTTCATTTTGTTACTGATATAATTGGACTATTTATGTGAGGAGATTATGTATTTACTTGTGGTGTCTAAATAGACTCCTATCTATTTATCAATCAATTTTTGACCTGTTCATCTCATGGAGGGTCCCACCCATGAGATGAACAGGTAGCTTAGGTGCTTTAGGAACCTAAAGCAGCTCGGGCCGTTCTTATAAATAAATTCAGCGGGGGTTCTTTTAATGTTCCATTTCCTTTAATTGCAAGTAACTCCGGTAATATCCCGTGTGCAGTGGTTCCGTGTCCTCTGACCGCTGCATGTTAATGTCGCAGAGTGGCGCGAGGGGCCGAGAGCCGAGACACGACACGCCACACTTCGTTAATTAGACTGCGCCCAAGCAGCCGACCGGGGAGACAGACGTAGTGCGGCACTAGCTTTGGGTTTAATATTCTTTACGGTATTTAGTAAAAAGAGGAAATAAATAAAGAACAAGGTGAATGATGGTATGAACGTTATAATTCTAAATGAGTTTATAATATAGCTACGGCTGAAAATAGGAATTTCAAAAACTTCTCGGCCACCGTGACTGGATTAGTATTTGCAGTGGGTGGGGTCAACAAAATGCCACTGAATTGTCTACCCGCAGGAGGATGATACTTAAGAGCAGGGGTAAGGGCGTAGCTAGGATTTTGTTAAGGGCCCTTGATTAACCAAGAATATATCTAAGGTAAATGCTGCATGAGCAGTGGGACCTGTTACGATAAAAATGAAAAACAAAGTATTATTCGACGAGGTTCTTCACAAAACCGTTTTAGCACCTCAGATTCAGAGGGGGTTACGGGTTCCGGACCTCCCCTCACCCTTAGCGTACGATGTTTGTTAAGCCATCTTTCATCGCTACTAGGTGTCTACACTTGAATAAAAAATTATTATGAATAGATAATCAAACCTCAAAAAAAAATTGGGCAAACTTGGCCAGAAATCGCCCAAGACAGAGAGGTTTGGAGGGAGAAAGGGGATGCCTTTGCACAGCAGTGGGACACTACGTAGGCTATAAAAAAACCTAGTATCCTTTTTGGACTGTTTTGCAAAAAAAAAACAGCCAGAAACAACAGAAATACCATCCTAAAGAAAAAGGTGAAGAGCGAGCGTGGCCATCCACAAATATTGACGATGAAGCAGTTAAATTACCACTATGAAAAAAAAATACTTGAAAATAATAAATAAACATACCTTTGTACTTTTTGTATACAATAAAATTGATAACAGCAGTATAGAATTTATCTGTCATGGGTGCATTTCGCTTGTTTGGTGACGGCTATAGTGGCCAGGTTTCCCGAATTGCGCGGGACGTCCTGGTCAGAGGTCTGGTGACAGAGCGTCCCGATTCAGCCTTGATCGGGTCGCCGAATGTTCCGATTTTTCCTAACTTCCTTAGTCTGTACTCTAAGCGGCAATTTTGCCAAAAAAAACGAATACTATTAGTTATTAACGCGTCAGGCCCCTGCGTCACCACCAATAATAGGTTTTTAATTGTGTCTGCTAATGAGGGACTTGACGCGAGATATTTTTGCTTTTACTTTGTCATTTTCATATTTAGTCACCAAAATCAGTGTCTGGGGCAAATCCTACTTTTAAAGTATGTTGTTGGAAGCTGCTGAAATTTTCGCGCTAGCTTGGCTCGCTCTTGCTTGTGCGTGAGTCACACACACTCAAAGTAACTCTCTTTTCTGTATGAATGATCGAAAGAAAACCTTAACTATCCGATTCTTCCACATTCTAAAACTTCTACGTTCACCTATGCAATCCTGCATAAGTGAAAAATATCCAATAGGTATGTAAATGTTGAAAATAAACCTAAATGTGCAAACATTTTCGAGCTCGCATCGCTCACGCCTGCATCGAACGATGGTGATCATTTTGATGCAAGAGTGAGCGTAGTATTATTATTTCGTTTATTAATCTTTGTTACTTATTAAATACATTTTTAAATATTTCTTAAAAAATAATATATAAAAAACATTTAAAAATATAAAAAATAGTAGCCCACCGGTATCGGGAACAGGGTCCAAGCTACCGGCGGTCAGGGCTCCAGAGAGAGGAACCGCCTGACAATGCGAGCCGTGTCCAGATGTACTGCTTTCTGAATCAAGCCCTTGATCCAGCCGCCTAACGAGAGCCTCCTGAGGTGTCGGTCGAGGCTCGTGGCTATTAAGCCGTTGGCTGACACGACTATCGGTACAATGATCGCTGAGTCCACATCCCACATGTCGACAACCTCGCGAGCCAAGTCAATATACTTGACTTGTTTATCTTTCTCGGCTTTCACGACGTTTTCTTCATGTGGGACGGTAATGTCAACAATCATTGCACGCCTCTCGATTCGGTCCACCACCACTATATCAGGCTTATTGGCTACAATAGTCCTGTCAGCGATGATGGACCGATCCCAGTACAATGAATATGACCATTATCGAGAACTGGGTCGGGCGCATATCTGTAGTACGGCACTTCCGATTCTACAAGAGAGTATTTCAGAGCAAGTTGCTGATGGATAATCCTGGCTACAAGGTTGTGCCTATGCAAGTACTCACCGTTAGCCAGACCAGAACAACCAGAGATTATGTGGCGGATTGATTCTCCCGGACGATGACATGCCCGACATATGTCAACCGTGCCGTCCTTCACAATAAATCTCCGGTAGTTTTTCGTCATGATAACTTCGTCCATAATTGCACAGACAAAACCTTCGGTTTCCCCAAAGAGGTCACCGACACGCAGCCAGGCTACGGACGCTAGTTGGTCTACATCGGGCCCATGTAGGGCCCGGAAAAAGCGTCCGTGAAGTTCCTTACTCTGCCATACTTCTCTGCGATCGTTAGTGTCAAGCACTAGAGGTTTGCGCCAGTTCTCGTTAGCCAAGGAGAGTGGAGTAAGGCCCTTGTCCACCGCCACTACATCTCGATGCATACCCACGTCAGCAGCTAGGAAATATTCCCTTAGACTGCATACCTCGCTGTTGTGGAGGGTCTTAGCATTTAAAAAGCCTCGGCCTCCACACTTCGGCGGGATATACAGTCTCATCACCGACGAACGTGGGTGATGCATTCGAAATGCAGTCAGCAGTGTACGGACACGCCTATCCAGGGCGTAAGTTCTGTTTGAGTCCATTTGACTACGCCGAAAGAGTACATCAATACCCAACCGTTGAAGGCCAGACCTGACCACCTCTCTTCAAACGATATCCTAGCCCTGAATTCTCCAGCAGTGTACTTAGAGGATTCAAATATAGGCAAAACCAAAGCGGACTCAAACTGTCACCCTGGAATATACCCCGCTCGATCCTTACCGGTTCGCTATTCCTCTGGATATTTCGACATCCTGGATAGCGAAGGACCGTCCTCCATTGCCCCATACACGACATCAAGAAGGTGCGTAGCGTTGCATCAACTTTATACAATTCCAGCACCCTCATGAGCCATGTATGAGGAACTGAGTCATAGGCCTTCTTATAGTCTATCCAACATGTCGACAAATCCTTTCGGGAACGCCGAACCTGCTGGCTAATGGTCATATCGATGAGGAGCAGCTCCTTAGTACCACGGGACCCATTCCTACATCCATTTTGAGAGGCAGACATGACTACTATATGTATATAATTACTATCTATATGTGTGTTAATCTTAGCTCTCAAAATGGATGTAAGAACCTTATAGACCGTCGGTAAGCACGTGATCGGTCTATAATTTTTAGGTTTCGCAGTACTACCTGTTTTATGGAGCAGGTGGGTTATTCCTGTTGTAAGGAACTCGGGTAGCGAACCAGATTCCAAGGCTGCCTGGTATTGAGATGCCAAGCGAGCGTGCGACCTTTGTAGCCACTTTATCCAAAAATTGTGCAGCCCGTCCAGCCCTGGAGATTTCCAATTAGGCAACGGACGGACTGCACGGGCTACATTTTGGGGGCTGATAGTGATTGCCTCCAATTCTGTTATTGGATCGCACGCTCGCTCGATCTCCCGAATCCAGTTACCTTCGGTGTGACTGACAGGCACCGGCCAGATGTTGCCCTATCAGACCTTGGGACCCTATCAGAGGCCGGTGGGCCTCGAGGTCCTAAGCTGCTCGGCGGCCGGCGTCCTCCCCGTCGACGCGCTGGTGGTCGTGTCGTCGGCGGCGAGAAGAACTTGTCGCTGGAGCTCGACGCAACTGCCACGGCCGGTGTCACAGCACTCACGGTGGGGCTGGGTTCCGGCGGCGGCGAGGCGGAGCTGAGCAACGAGGCCGGAGGTGGTGGGCGTGCTTTTAGAGCTGCGGCTCTCGTCAACATTTTATTTTCTCACGTCAACTTCTTGTGATTAATATGTTTTCCATTATCGTACATGATTTCATAGAATTTTGATGTGTTGTTTTTCGTGTCATGTCTATTTTCCTTTTTGAGATTTCTTTATTTTTGGTGTTTGATTTATTTAATATGCTTATTTGGATCTAAAAATATAAATTTTGGTAATAAATACGCAGAGAAAATTTTTCTGTCACCTTGGTTGACAGTTGGAGTCACAGATTATTATTATTATTATATAAATAAACAAAATAAACTTTTCGAGACAGTTGTTAAAATTTTCCAATACTCAGACAGTTCTACATAGGGGGCAAAGTAACTCCTTCTTTTTGGACCCTCGGACCCCCGCATGTGAAAGTTATAACAATTTCGAAGTGAACCTTATTCTGTGCTAAAAGTTTTAGAACTGGAATGGTGCCGTCATGACAATAATATCTATCAAGTAATCAGGCGTTTCGATATTTAATATCAAATTGATTGATATCCTTAATCTCTGGCTAATTAATAGGTGCCTGTCCTGACCCTCCTTAAAGCTTCCTTATCGCGTCACTCTCCTACCTGCCGGACGTGAGACCTCCCGCGTCACCGCCTCACCAGCCGTCATTACGACGCGTCGATCGCTTCTAATTAAAATGTAAATGAGCACCATTGCCCGCCTCTTGCGCTCATGTGCTCATGTCGCCGGCCCCAGATCCCCATTACCTGGCTTTACTTATTTATTACTTATCAACCACAATTAAAATGTCCACGATTCGATCCGGTGACTCTCAACTTCCCTATAAACTATCAAATTAGATTAGATAATTTAAAATGAGCTTTTTATCATGGCCTACGAGTATGTGCGCCGATGTAGGTGCCAGATTGTAATGATAATAAAATTGAGATGATTTTCGATGTTTTTGATAGACTTCGACTGTATTAGAATTTAGATTATTGAGGTATTTTGATGTTGAAAGTCAGGATTATTGTGTAAGCTATATCTTTATGATTTACCCATTAAATTAATGTCAGATTAGTTCTAATAATATCGAAACGAAGAAAAAAGGTTATTCACTGAAGACGTAACATTTTGGTTGTCAGATTGGAAGCCGACACAAAATGATCCAATAAGCTTGGCCTGACGTATTGGGATCAATGCTGGACCGCAGCAGTTAGGTACTGAAGCCCACTTCAGCAATGCTTATGATCAGTGTTTTGTAACTGTGGAGTGACAATTACCATTTCATGATTGGAGTAGCAGAAATGAAACTTCAGAGGAGTAGGTAAAACTTGATCGTTATAATATCCGTGTAAAACAGCACAAACTACATAAATACGAGTATATCCGTAACACAACAATCTCACACAAAAGATTGGAGACGACTGCCAACCGGGGAACTCGTTTGTGATTGGAGACGACTGCCAACCGGGGAACTCGTTTGTGATTGGAGACGACTGCCAACCGGGGAACTCGTTTGTGATTGGAGACGACTGCCAACCGGGGAACTCGTTTGTGATTGGAGACGACTGCCAACCGGGGAACTCGTTTGTGATTGGAGACGACTGCCAACCGGGGAACTCGTTTGTGATTGGAGACGACTGCCAACCGGGGAACTCGTTTGTGATTGGAGACGACTGCCAACCGGGGAACTCGTTTGTGATTGGAGACGACTGCCAACCGGGGAACTCGTTTGTGATTGGAGACGACTGCCAACCTGGGAACTCGTTTGTGATTGGAGACGACTGCCAACCGGGGAACTCGTTTGTGATTACAAATATTGAGGCTCTAGAATCATTGGTATATTGTGTCACTACAAATGTCTCAATGACAATGTCAATAAAAAACAAATGTTAACACTCCGTAACGTGACGAACCCTTTTCAGTGCACATTTTAAATCGATATTCCTTCATCCCAGACCACACAAGCCGACATCCATCCAACTAATAACCAATAAAAGCCATTAGATGGAACATGCTGGTTCCGTACAGGACGCCACTTAACCTGCGCCCGCGCAGCTAATTAGCGCGGCGTGTCGCGTCGCGGAAGTGCCCGATGTGTGCCGACCGCTGCCGAGCACAGCCGAGCGCGACACGACGCGGACGCACGAGGCAGAGGAATGGACGCCATTACCATGATGTAAGGGTTCGAGGACTGAAACAGGTCCCTATAATTGTTTCGGATTTTGTAATTGGATTTAAAGCGAGAGGTATCGAAATGATTGTTGGTAAATTGTAGCGACTGTGTGCGTTTCAGTGTGCGAAATCTTATTTGCAAAAGCATAGCACAGCAATTTATTTAGCTTATTATGAAAGGCAACATACAATTAAAAGGTTTCTGCCTAAAACCTCCGTTCAGCCACAGATATTATAATACTAGCGTACAGATGCCTCATCCCATACAAAGAAACGGTATCGCCGTAACTACTGGTTTTCGACTTGCACAAGCAACTTTTGGTCTTCGTTCGGGCCCGTCCTCTACACCTCGCTAGATGGTGTGTTCAGCAATACATTTAAATCTATACGAATATATTTATCAATCCGAAAGTAACTCAGTCTGTCTGTTACATTTTCACGTGTTAACGGCTGAACGAATTTTGATGTACCTACTTAACTTGGAACGCGAGTAGACCATGACCTGGACTTTATCGCAGGAGTAAGTAGGTGTGTTCTTTAGGGCTATTTAATACTTTCACGCGAGCCAAGCCGCTGGCAGAAGCTACTTGGAAACTGCAAGAATGTTGTAACGGATACTGGTCTGATATAACTTTCAGCTGACTCACCCTACCCCACTCCAGTAAACATTTGAGCTACCACCCAATATTTTTTTTTTTTGCTTATAACTTGCTGACTGAACTTCCTAAACACTTCCTAATCAAATGCTATAATCCCAATAACTTAAGCAAACGAGTATGCCTATTTCAGAGTCAGGTGCAGGAGCACGGCGCACGACACAGCGTGCAGCGGTCCTCGCCTCCTCGCTACATAATGCTGCTAATAGTTGATACATTATTTATTCAGGACATCATAAACTTGGCTAACGAGGACTAGCGGCACTTGCGGCACGGACTAATGAGCGGAGTGTTCGATGCGTGCCGAGCCGAGCGCGCCGTGCCGCGCCGTGCCACGCCGTGCCGCGCTCACGACGACCGTTATTTTTCATGAATGTACTGGCAATATTGCCTGTACCAATCTGCAAGCTGTGCGATCATAAATATTAGGTAGTGCAGTGAGTGGGAAATCGGAAAATCTGTGTGAAGTAAGTATACATATATACCTATAATATAGATAACATGAACAAAATACCTACCTTCTCGAAAGTTTGTGACTCGAGATTGCAGTACGGTGTCCCCAGTCCAAACAGAAGAACTGTTGAAAACTTACCAATCCACAAACACACAGTAAGTATAGGTACCAACATAATGGTGGGACATTCAGGTTATAGGGGATGAGCTTATTGCTATCAAACGGGCTTAAACCCAGCCTGCCACTGTGAAATTCCCAGTGAAGAAACCCAATGATACTAGGAATCGAAACCAGAACCTAATGCTCAGGACCACTAGGCACAAAGGGGCACAATGACTTACAGTTCGTGGAATAAGTGGCAATACCTAATCTTGTGAAAGTCCACGAAAGCTGTCCCGAAGACATTATACTTTTTGATTGGCTGACCCACCGTGCGAAATAATGAGAGCGTGACGGTCGAGCTGACGCCATCGATGCATCGACACATAGAGCCGACATCGCATGTCACACGCGAACAAACTTCGACTAGTGACAGACTAAAGGGCACAGGGCACGGAGCAACGGCCGCACCTCGTGCTTGCACCTTCAGACATTGCCAAAGAACTCATTAAAAACACGAATTGACAAAAAATGCCTATCTATAACTATCCCTCCATCACACATAAATCTTCAAAATCCAATTACTAAAACGGTAGCCGCCTCCCGAACGAACCGATTCGATACGATTGTTCATAAATATTCTAACGGGAGCCGTAATCGATTACAATAATTGTTAATCGATAAACTATTCGCTTCATATGTATCGCTAATCAAGCCGATTTCACGCCGCGACGCACGGTTAAATACTATAATCGTTGTAATGGATAAAAAGTGTTATTCGCGAGGGGATCTCGATTACCGGAGGGGAAAAACATTAGATGCAAATTAGAAGCCGGCAACGGAATACCACCCCTATACCACACACGAAAAGGTCGATTTTATGTGGGGAGAATTAATTGTTTTGCAAAAAACCGTAATAAATAATTGAATAGGATAATTTAATCCCATATTGCGACAATAGGCATCCACTTGTGCAGCTGACATCATAAAAACCTGCGCTAGATGCGGTATTGTGTGAATGTGACCCTCTCGGATCGTGGAGGGGTCGTAGGGACAATGGCCGACTTTTTTGTGGTTAGAATAATGATGTTAGGACAAGTGGGCAATCAAGAGTCTGCGCACGTCTGCACAACTGTTGAGCTTAGAGAGCTTATCCCTGATGAAACTGATGATGTTCATGCAGTCATGTCGCTCGGTACGATGTCAGGTCGCTATGACCTGAAACGGCTGTGGAATAACTAATGAGCTAAGATTTTCTCTCTGAAGCTCGTTAATTGCAACGTTCCGGTTTGAACTAGCTTGCCATCAGACAGGAATCTCCCTACTTAGATAGGTAGTTCACTTATCTACCTACACAATAGGTAGTTACTTAATAATGTAAGAACTAAAGGCAGAAAATGCAATGGAAGCGTGAAAGTTTAAACTAAAAACTCAAGAGAAATATAATACCTGACGTACCTAGGTAACCTAGGTACCTAACACATTACACGATTGTAGTTAAAATTACCCACACGAGACGTAAGTAGGAGATTCTCGTATAGTACATCCGTACACGATCATTTTATTGTTACAGGTTTACAACAAAACCAGAGGCAGATTAAAATAACAGAATCGTTTACAGAACTATGTTCCAACGAATTAGTTTCCAAATGTGGAGGTTTAGCATAGTATTAGCAGCCATACAAGGCGGCTTTGTTCGTCGAGATGGCGGATAGTGCGGCCTCTGGCGACCTCTGGCGGCCGGGGCGCGCGACCGTGTCGCTCTGTGCGCACACCTCGCCACCGCTTCATTAGTCGCTACTTAATGGGCTGGAGCTGCAAATGGCGCTGTATAATGTGCCTGTTAGCTGCAGGTTGCTAGATTGTAGCGCAGTTACGAGGATACCTTGTCGTTTGAGAGAGTTTTGCTTTTGTTGTGAGCTCGGCTAAGATGGTTAAGGTGTGGTTCCACTGATGCGGAGCGGAGATGTGCGAAGCGATGTCAAGTTCAACCAGTGTGATTGGTCAATTCATGCACGTATCCACTCCGCTCGACTTTGCTTGACTTGGGAACGCACCCTTAGGTATGCAGCTCTGAGAATTTAGAAGTACCTAACTCTTTAATCTGCGACGAGCAGTAAAGACAGTATTTATGTATACGAGGCTTTATAGTCATTGATGTATACCTACCTAAGTAAGAGTTTTGGTTCTCAACCTAATTTGAATAAATAACTTTTGATTTGAACAAATCACTTTTGAATCGTGCCGCTTATCATTATTTAGCAGTATCCAGGCTCTACAAACTCTAACTAAGATTAACCTACTTAGGTACTGTAGGGACCTGGAGCAGCTTCTCTTAGTGCTGGTCCCTGGAGATTCCTATTACGTTCCTGGGGGTTTGTCTCACTCGCTCGCGGTGCGAGAGGGTGGTGTATAAGAGCGACTGCCTATGTGTGTTGTGTTATAAAAGAAAGAGAACTGAAACACTAATACGTTATATTGAACAATGAAATTAATACATGTGCCCTCTTCGAGCGGGCTAGGAGAAGTCAACCCAAAAACAAAAGTCTTCCTTCTTCTTAATTTTCAATCGGCGTTTCAAGAGTTTCTAGAATGTTCCAAACTTCCAACGTGCCAGTCTTCACCATAAGGTTGCCAACATAAGGTCGTTACATGAGCTACGCCCCTACGAATAGAAGCGCAGACGCTAGTAAGTCTTCTATTCAATTAAATATTTGAAAAGCCGATTGAGACCTACCTAACCCTATCCAGTTTTTCCCTGCTTAGGTGAGGAGTTACGGAGATGCAGAAGTCCATCTATGGATAGCCATACTGCACCCCGAGTGATGTGGTCAACTTTCTTTTTATTAATTTGAGCCATTCGGCACACCACATATCCTGGCAATGCACATGGCTTCAGTGAGGCAAAACCTCACTAAAAGCCACACTGCTCTGCTAAATTTTCTGACCTAAGATGCTTTAGTTAGCATCTACCCAGAAGGGGTTTACAAAAAATAAAATTCAAAACTGTAATAATTTTAACTCCATTGGACGTTTATGAAGACCAGGAGAAAAAACGACCACTGTCATGAACACCTACTCACTGTTCCTGAACTTCCCCCAGAGTGCTCCATAAATATAACTTGAAGTATACTCTCTAAATGAATAATACATAAAAATTGTCACGGGCTCGGTCACACCATACAGAATCAACTCGATCCCACTTTGCGAAGGCATTATACCCCATAAACAAAGCTGGTATAAACCGACAAAAAACCCAGACACATCTTTCCCTAGGAGAGAGGACCGCAATTCCCTCTACCTCCTAACCGTAGTATCATCTTTATTAAAATCGCACTCTGGAGAAACTCATATCTATTTCCCACTAATAATCGCCTAACAAATTTAATTTTTTTTTCTCATAATATGTGGTCAGATCTCCCATCAGTCTTCAGTCACGTCCGTGCAGCTCATCATATCGATTACATGAAACACACAAAAACACAACGATTAATATCACATAAAAAACAAAACAAATGAGAACCTCCTACTTTTGAAGTCGGTTAAAATTTAAACTTTTTCTATATTGTCAACCGTAATATCGTTGACGTACCAGATATCTGACAATTATTTGTCATGTCAAATGACATCTGACACCACTGTCTATTCTCTAAAAATCTTTTTAAAAATAAAATAATTTTCAAAAAACAATTTATAAATTTTTTCTTAAATTTCCAACACTTATATTTATTTACAGAATATTGCTTTAATAAATAGTTTACAAGCAATTCCTGACCTCTTTCGCATATTTTTATTTTTATCGAAAAATTTGGGTCATCGTAATTACTATGTCCATACCTTATATTTATGGTCGAAAACTTGTTTGTCACGTTGCTATGACTATGCATGTCAGCTAGAATAAATAACATTGATACAAAAATAATTTTATGTTTAGCAAAGAAATGGAAATTATCCTTCTTCGTACAATATGGGAGGGCCCATATCTCCTCCTCCAGCCTATTCTGTGAAAAATGCTGTCCCGCTTGTTGTGAAATGTTGTGATGTTGTGAAGTGATATTTATGATGCAGTTTTCATCCCGATAGATATCCGCTGGACCATCACCTATTGGAACAATAATAGCAGGATTTTGCATGACTTCCACTGGCACGCACAGCTCTTTGGACTCCACCGCCATTTCGAAGCTCTCCTGCTCACAAACATCAGCAGAAACATACTCAACTTGAACAAAATCATCGTTACAAGAACCATGTGTCTCCGACGGAATTTCCACCTCACAGCTTTCCATGTCGACAACATCAGCCGAAACAACTCCCAAACAAATAAAATTTTCATTCGACTCGTGCTCGCCAAATGTTTCTTTTACTACAATTATCTCTTGTTTCTCTGAAATATTATTATTAGGAATAATTGTAAATAACCGACCCGATTCTGTATCTTCATTTTCAAAGCTTCGGTCATCATCGCCTAGACCGCAGTCTTCATATTCCTGGACATCATTGACTAGGCCTGCATCAGCGCAGCTCTGGTCATCATCGTCCTCCTTAGAAAATAATATTATTTGATTATCCTCGCTCACATTATCTTCGGACTGTTCATCCGCCTCGGACACAACGTCCGGCCTCTCAAGATTATAAAAACACTGATTAATTCTGTGCTTGCAAGACACACACTTGCATGGGAATTCTCTCCTAAGCTCCGCGCACAGCGTGTCAAATTCCATCTCATACTGGAACGTATATTTAAAAAAATAATGCGCAGCTCCTTTTAACCAGACACCAAGAATTAGCGAATAATCGCCTTTACGCCACCCCTTGGCAATGGCCATCGACACAAACTCGTCGATAAATTCTTCGAGGCACACCTCATACGTGTGTCCCGAAAAGTATCGCATTTTGCTCTTTTAATATTATTTAACACTTAATAAAAACGGAACCACTCAGCTTGGAGTATACTCCTCTTATCCTGATGCTGTCACTGCATCAGTCCTCAGTTTGTCCACCGCACACTGATACCGTTGCCGTCACTCTTACATACGGCGCTCTTTCCCGGCGCTCGCCGCCACTTGTAGGGACCTGGAGCAGCTTCTCTTAGTGCTGGTCCCTGGAGATTCCTATTACGTTCCTGGGGGTTTGTCTCACTCGCTCGCGGTGCGAGAGGGTGGTGTATAAGAGCGACTGCCTATGTGTGTTGTGTTATAAAAGAAAGAGAACTGAAACACTAATACGTTATATTGAACAATGAAATTAATACATGTGCCCTCTTCGAGCGGGCTAGGAGAAGTCAACCCAAAAACAAAAGTCTTCCTTCTTCTTAATTTTCAATCGGCGTTTCAAGAGTTTCTAGAATGCTCCAAACTTCCAACGTGCCAGTCTTCACCATAAGGTTGCCAACATAAGGTCGTTACATGAGCTACCGCGCGTAATCTACACACTCATCCAAGACCTATACCTGCCTTCGTGAAATAGAATATCTATACCTACTTATGTTGAGGCGTTTTAGTTACACACAGCAGGACATTTACGTGTAAGTAACGCAAGAATATTAAAGAGAAATGGCAAACAGCCCAAAGCAAAACATGAGGATTAAAAAAATAATCACATAAGTAAATCGTGGCATATGTGAGTTCGGCCCCAAATGATTTTATCACATGTTTTGAGTTGCCAGATCGAGCAGACGGGCGGACAAGGGAGGCGCGCCGTGTTCATTGTAATCAACAGACTGACAACACGACAAACGTGCCATATGATAATACGATTACACTATTAAAATATAATAATATTGGGGTTGGAAAGGACATAAAAAAATGGTAGTTGGGTAACCCTTTGGGAGCAACTGTCGGCTTAATAAAAAATACAATAATTTTATGATACCTACACAATTTTGACAAGTGTTACCTATCTTGTAGGTGGGGGAGCTGGTATGAAGATTCGAATGACGTTATCGCGACGCACGCTATTTCGAAAAATTTTACGACTGGTAGGTACGCCAGTTCGACAACGTACGCTTTACGAAAGTCTTGCTATCGAAATCCACTTGTGCGAATAGCATATTCCAATCTGAATTTGTCTGGGGATCGAACTGGCGACCCAATGATTGCCAAAAACTATCAACGCTACGATGATAAAACTGAGCTAATTGTCAACAATATGGGCCTGTTTTTAATCGACTTCAAAAAAGAGGAGGTTCTCAATTCGTGTTTTTTTTTTTGTATGTTTGTTACGCGATGTCTCCGCCATTTGTGAATCGATTTTGACAATTCTTTTCTTGTTTGGTAGGTCATACTTCAGAGGTCCCATATAATTTTGTAAATTTTATCGAAATTGATTCAGTACTTTTTGAAAAAATCAACATAAACAAAACATATGTATAAACAGATGACGTTTTGGTTTTCTACAAATGTTCAAATTCCATGTTATTGGGGGTTATCCATTCGGGCATAACTTTAATATTTAGTTTTACTTCTGTGGTACAACTAAAAAGTGAAAAATAAAAATCTTTTTTACAAAAAATACAACCGACCTCTAAAAATTACAACATAACTTTATTTTAGGAAGTCGGTGTCAAATAACGAGGAAACAAAATATAAACACCGACTTCCGAAAATAAAGTTATTTTGTAATTTTTAGAAGTCAGTTGTATTTTTTGTAAAAAGTTTTCTATCATCAACTACAATTAAGCTCTTGTTAACTTACTTGGGAGATAATTGCATGCAGATTCTGTTCCATTTTTGAATTTATTCAGAGAGTAGTGGCTGACATGGTGAAATAGGCCCCATGTATAAATGATTAATATTAGCACTTGTGATTAAGGTTTATATCCCTAGCATGCTTCCCGTTTTGATAAGCTAATAATGATACAAATATTACAGTAATAATAATAAATACAATCACATCAATAAAAATAAATGAATGAAGGTTGACTTGAATTTATTTTTAATTTCTTATACTTTTGTTGAACTTCCCCCAAGTCTATTAGTTTGTTGGATTCATAAACATTTTTCATTCCGATTGACGTGTCGGGTGTGTGATAACATACAAAATGAGTAATAATTGTTCTTATCGAACATTGAGTTCCCGTAAAGGGAAAAGTGTCTAAATTATTGATGGATTTATCATGCAGCAAAACAAAAAAGTGGACAACGTACAATATTGGTCTTGTTTGAAAAAAAAACATTGTGCTGCAAAAGTACTGCAAGCAGTAATTTAATCGGTGATGAACATTTTATAATTAGACAGATGTCTAATCATACTCATGCACCAGAACCGGGTGAGTTTTTTTTAAAGTACTATAACATCATAATTTATACATATTGTTGGTAAATTATGTAAAGAAAGTTAATACCGTGGTTAAAAATAGGTACCTATATTATTAATTTTTTAACCACATAAGTTTATCACATAATATTTGTGTCTTCAGGGAATCGAACCCATGACCTTGTGATCAGCAGTCCTACACTCGAACCACTAGATCACAGACCTCGTCAAACGTTTCTTATTGGGTATCATTTAAGCTATCACCAATTTAATTAGTTTTGTGTTTCTTAAATAATAGGGTTTGTCCTCCAAATAGTAGATCTGTCACCAAAATGTAGTCACCAAACAATGCAAAATCAGTTCCACAATAAATCACCTAAAATCCTGAGATATAAGGTCTAGTACCAAATAAATGTTTTTGTATGTATTATAATAGGTGTTTCCTAATAAGTATTTAAGCAAACTAATTTAAAGAGATCACCAATAAATCATATTATGTTACTAGAAAATTGCATTAAGTTCAAATAAAAAATTAGGGTTGTCATCATCGTTTCAACCAAAAGATTCTGCTACTTAACTAGACTCCCAAGGTTTTAAATTTCCACTGGTAGTATAAATTATATTTAAATAAATTTTTTAGCAGAGTAGTAAATAAAACAATTAAAGTCAAAATAATAAATATTTATTGTTTAAAATAATTACTACTGAACAATCAGCGCTGGTTTAAAATAGCTGGCTTATGGCTAGCAGAATAATAGATAAAACACTTAATTAAAGTTAAAATAATTGGTCAATTTTTAAAGCGCGCCAATTTGTCTCCGCCCCTTTGATCATTTTTTCATTAAAATTATAAATTGATGTATTAAATTGGTAACGAATACTATTAATTTAATATCTGAACGAAATAAAATGTTACTACTGTATTGGTGACAAAATATCAAATAAAAAGGAGTCGCAGTCAGGGATCGATAATCGATTTATTTGGTGACAGATCTACCATTCTGAGCACAGAGCTATTATTTAAGTAACAAAACTGTTATTATAAGAACGAAGTTTATATTCATGTAATGCAATATAATTTTATTGGTTATCGATCTCTTATTTTACATATATTAACATTAATTTGATAATTCATACCTGGGAACAATTTTTGTTTATCTGAGAACGAAAATATTTCGTGGCGATAGATCTATTTATTAGGTGATACAACTTGATGACAAATATAAATTTTGGTGATAGAAAATATAGTTCCCTTTCTTATTCAATGTTTTAAACCGATTATAATTATTCTTGATTTTGTATTTTCTAGATAGAGTTCATGAAATGAAATTAAGGAATGCCTTGAAAACTTCAGCAATCCATAGTAATGATGCACCGGGTATCATTATTAGAGAAAAATTATCTGAAATACCTTTTAATAGCACAAATTCAATACCAAAATTATCTGAAATACCTTCTTATTACAGAAAAAATTACTGATACGAAGATTCGAATGACGTTATTGTGACGCACGCTATTTCGAAAAATTTTACGAGTAGTACGCCAGTTCGAAAACTCATTGAGTCGAAAACCGCTATATCGAATGACGTTGTCGCGAACACGCTGATTAGAAAAACTGTTATGTGCTCTGTACAAAAGTCTTGCTATCGAAATCCACTTTTGCGAATAGCATATTCCAATCAGAATTTGTCTGGGGATCGATTTTGCACCCCGATAAAACCTTACCTTTGTACCTATTCTGTTTGGGAAACAAGAGCAATGAGAAGTAGGTATTATTTTATGTTAACTTTTTAATTTCCATGTAAGTATAATCAACAAATCAAAATTCATTACCAAAAGTAACAACACTGTCGTATCAATTGATGACAAAATGGTAGATTCAATATAAACTAGTACTTAATGCTATAGCTCTTATAAATTCTATATTGCACATTGTTTTTTTTTTTTGTAATATCGCTGCGATAGCATTTGTTTTCATTTTCTTTTTTTGTGCTGGTGGCGTCTGTGGGATATTTGCTAAAATTCTTTTAATTTTGTGGGTGGTTATATTCTGTTCGTCAATGAGTTTTTGAATACAGCCGTACAACCCAAGTTTTCGATTGCCCATTTAACAATTCCATCGCCGGTGCCATGCTTCCACGCTGTTTTGAGTTCGCGGAAGACGTAAATTATTATTTCTTTCAACAGATCAGAGACTAGGTGGAAACAAGGGTTGCATTCGTGATATTATGAATTTTCCATCTGATATGCGACGTTTTAATTGACCCAGAACGTAATATTCTTCGAAATATTTAGTGACAGCTTCTGCTTCTTCTGAAAAAACACTCTCCCTCAACCGTATAAAGACATCAGGTATATTTTCCGGAGAAAAGTAGGCCAAAGCTACATAATATCGCATTTTCAAGGCGAACTCACTGTCTGTACCATATCTCTCACTGAGCCCACTCCCTTGTATTGTTTTGCCCCAGATGGAATAAGCAACCGGACTGGATTGTAGCAGCAAATTCTGTTCTGACTGCAATTATTATCGCCAATTCGAAATCGGACATTATTTGTTCTGGGTTCAAATCGATGTTAAATTCAGAAGAATATTCTTTCAATTGCCGAAAAAACTTCATATAACATTCTTCCGTCTTTTTGTGAAGAAATCTGTAAGTACACCAAAGGTAATATCCGTCTACAATCTCCTGTGCCAACAATGCCATGAACTGAAAAGATTTGTGTAAATATTTTAGGGCAGGTTTGAAATTTCCCATCCACAAACCAAACTGGCGATTCACTTAACTTTCTCAGGTTGATTTCAGTTGCAAATAATAACAAGCGACTATTATACTCCCCAAAAGTAATTTTTTTACCTAGAAATTGGGTACCATTAATTTCCTTATATTCATTTGGTATGTACCACTTCGCTTATGTTTGTAGGTTCTTTCGGCTTATCTTTATTTCTTGCTCTCTTGATGATTTGGCGTAGGGCGTTTTTATTTGGTATTGAATTTGTGCTATTAAAAGGTATTTCAGATAATTTTTCTCTAATAATGATACCCGGTGCATCATTACTATGGATTGCTGAAATTTTCAAGGCATTCCTTAACTTCATTTTATGAACTCGATCTAGAAAATACAAAATCAAGAATAATTATAATCGGTTTAAAACATTGAATAAGAAACGTTTGACGAGGTCTGTGATCTAGTGGTTCGAGTGTCGGACTGCTGATCACAAGGCCGTGGGTTCGATTCCCTGAAGACACAAATATTATGTGATGAACATAAGTGGTTAAAAAATTAATAATATAGGTACCTACTTTTAACTACTTAAAACTTTTGCAGCACAATATTTTTTTTCAAAGACCAATATTGTACATTGTCCACTTTTTTGTTTTGCTGCATGATAAATCCATCAATAATTAAGACACTTTTCCCTTTACGGGAACACAATGGTCGATATGAACAATTATTACTCATTTTGTATGTTATCACACACCCGACACGTCAATCGGAATGAAAGATGTTTATGAATCCAAAAAACTAATAGACTTTGAGGTAGTTCAACAAAACTAAGTAGGTATAAGAAATTAAAAATAAATTGAAGTCAACCTTCATTAATTTATTGTTGTAATTGCATTATAATATAATGAGTAGGACTATTTGTATAATTATTATCAAAACGGGAAGCATGATAAGGATATAAACCTAAATCACAAGTGCTAATATTAATCATTTATACATAGGGCCTATTTCACCATGTCCGAATAGCCACTACTCTGAAGAAATTCAAAAATGGATCAGAATCTGCATGAAATTATCTCCCAAGTAAGCTAACAAGAGCATAATTTATAGTTGATGAAAGAGGCCCTTATTGGTATAGACAATTAGCTCAGTGTCAGTTTTATCATCGTAGCGTTGATAGTTCTTGGATCACTGGCAAAGAGTACAATAATAATAATCACTGGGTCGTCAGTTCGATCCCCAGACATATTCAGATTGGAATATGCTATTCGCAAAAGTGGATTTCGATAGCAAGACTTTCGTAAAGCGTACGTAACAGTTTTTCGAAACAGCGTGTTCGCAACAACGTCATTCGATATAGCGGTTTTCGAAAATGAGTTTTCGAACTGGCGTAGGTACCACTCGTAAAATTTTTCGAAATAGCATGCGTCGCGATAACGTCATTCGAATCTTCATACCAGTTCCGCTGGACACATGTATCTCCGCTGCCTGATGATATAGGTACGGCCTTCGAAATGTGTTCAAAATTTTGTGACGGGGACGATAAAATGTTAACCTGAGTTTGTGACGGAGAAACTTTGAGTAGTTTCAAAGATATTGATCATTTAAATTTTCCCATACAAACATCCATTAATATTGTGAGGTGACCATAATTTTTACATAAATAAGGATTTCTTTTTAATCGACTAATCGGTCGGTAGCAGCCACGCCGGCTTTGTATTTTATTTTCCCGTGGGAATAAAAGGTTTTCCAGCAGTAAAAAGCGTAAGTATGTGTTAATTCAAAATAATAATTGACTACCAGCGCTGCAAAAGAGAGCCCACTTGTATTTCGCATTTAGTTCATAATCATTGAAACGCTGTATAAGTACATATAAATAAATGTGATTTTATTTACAGCAAACATTATTTTTTCATTTAAATACCTTCGAGCACTGGTTATCCTGACACAATATCTACCTATGTACTTACCATGAAAAACGCCAATACCTACCTACTAAAAAGAGTAGGTATCTGCACGTAAATTATCAATAACATTAAAAAATGACCCCCTCCCTTCCTCACTTCTACAATTTTGTCTTCTATCGATTTAAATACCTACAGTTGTTCGTATTAGAATCACCAATACACGGATTTTCGTCCATTAAAGAAAACACCTTAAAATATACTTAGTCCCACATAAAACCTACAATATTGGTAACCCTACTGCAGTGTTTCTATGGCAAAATTTAAATTATCAATATCTTTGAAACTACTCAGTTTCTCCGTCACAAATTCAGGTTATCATTATCGTCCCCGTCACAAAATTTTGAACACATTTCGAAGGTCGTAGATCATCAGGCAGCGGAGATACACGTGTCCAGCTATCTTGAACTCAGGCTGGCTGGACATTAAGTTTTTATTGATTTCTCGAAAACCCTTACATGTGACGCCATAAATCAAACGTTATTACCGTCACAAATTGCGTCACTAAATATTAGTAAAGGAACCATATTCGAAAACGCTCCCGTTATTGAGATTCGGAAGTGCCAGCCAGAAGTTTTATACGTTAATTCAAAATGGCTGGACTCAGATTTTTGCATTTTTCTACTAAACCGCTGTACGTATCACAAAAATTTTAGCTCGATGCCTGTCACAAATTTATGTGACGCCCGTTGATATGCAGTCATCAAAATCACTTCCGTTACCGAGATTGAGAGGTGACCGTCAGGATGGCTGGACCAAACAAGATATTTACATAAGACTATGTGCAATATTTAGTACCTATTTGCTACTATTTACTACCTTTAATGAAATATTTGCTACCTTTGCGCTAAGAAATATATCAAAGAAATAAAGTGGTCAGCCATTCTGACGTCAGGTTGGCTGACCACTTCCAAGTTCTCATAGTTTTAGCGTTGTATTAACCGCGCTGTTAGAGTAAATATTTACTACCTATTTGCTACCTTAACATATATTTTTTACACATCTATAAGAAGCTCCGCTATAAAGTTATTAATAAAAAACATTAAAACGCCTGTACCTATATCAATTATTTACGTCATTTCTTCTCAGAATAATTAATTGCTAACAATGTTTGTGCAGGCGCTTAGTGGCTTATGAACAACTTGTTTCTGGATAACCATAGTAAACTTTTATCCATTTATACAATTTTGGCTGGGCCACACGAGATATGTACATGAGACCATGTGCACTGTTTAATAGCTATTTGCTACTATTTACGACCTATAATAAAATATTTGCTACAAAGAAATAAAGTGAACAGCCCTTCATATATAAAAAAAATGTTGGCTGACCACTTCCAAGTTCTAGCATTGTACATAAGTAAATATTTACTACACCTGTGCTACTTACTTTTTTTTATTATAAATAAATCAATTTAGTAAATCCCCAAGTTCATACACACTTATATTCCTAAGAATAAAAATGTGATATGTAAATAATTATAAAATTTTATAAATGGATAAAACTTCTATGATTATCCAGAAATAAGTTGTTCGTAAGCCACTAAGCGCCTGCAAAAATACTGTTAGCAATTAATTATTCTGAGAAGAAAAAACTTAAATATTTTATGTAGGTACAGGCGTTTTAATGTTTTCTATTAATAACTTTTTATACGAGCTTCATAAAGATGTGTAAAAAATATATGTTAAGGTAGCAAATAGGTAGTAAATATTTACTCTAACAGCGCGGTTAATACAACGCTAAAACTATGAGAACTTGGAAGTGGTCAGCCAACCTGACGTCAGAATGGCTGACCACTTTATTTCTTTGATATATTTCTTAACGCAAAGGTAGCAAATATTTCACTATAAGTAGTAAATAGTAGCAAATAGGTACTAAATAGTGCACATGGTCTCATGTAAATATCTCGTTTGGTCCAGCCATCCTGACGGTCACGATTGAGAGATCAGCGAAATGGTTTTTCAAGATGGCTGGACACGTTTTCGATCGACTATCTAAGATTCTGTAGCGTCACAAATTCTGAAATAAGGGTGTTTAGCCGTCACATAAAGTGCCCTATTGACCTACTTAAATGCGAGCAATTTTGAAGATTTGTCCAGCCATCCTGAGTCACATGAGAAAGGCTCACCACGCAATCCTCACCAGACACCTTTATATCTCTGGAATCCCTTAATGACTATTTTCGAGATTTGGCATAGCGTTGACTATCTGTTTATTGACTATTTTTTGGAATTTTTTTAATAATTTTAATTGAAACCAAGTCAATACTGCCAGCCGTTTGCTTGCACCGAGGTGAGGATTGTGTGGAGACCTTCACCACACAATCCTCACCAACATATAGCTATAACTTCGGAATCATAATGCGACTATTTTTTTAACCTTGGTGACTATTTATGACTATGTTGACTATTTTTTTGCGTACTCAAAATTGATTTTCATTGTTTTCAAAGGTGAGGATTGTGTGGTGAAGGACACATTGGATGATTTCCCAACCCACAAAAAAAAAGGAACAAGGGCGGGTTTTACTCGGTAAGAGTCTGACATGATGATGATATCCCACCCAAAACAAAAAGAGTGGCACTCCGGGAGTGCCGACAGAAGTGAAAACTTGAACAAAAATGCGCGTAAAGTTTTCGCTTCAAAAAGTAAGGGAAGATAAAAATAAAACATGACATTATAATCTATTTTCATGATTTAATAGACATGTAGGATTACATATACATATTTTATTTCATCATAAAACTATATTTATGCAATAATTTACTCAGCTAATGTGTTCTAATGACGGTGAACAGACAACAAATAGGTACGAGCCGCACCGCGCCGGCGCGCTGGGGACGCCGCGGCTGCTCGTCCAAATTATATATTAACACCTGTGGACTATTATCAGATTTATGCTTTTAATTCACATAAATCGTATAATAGTCCACTGTTTCCTTTATAAAGTCTTAATTTATTGCACACTGTATAAGGCGTTAACTGTAAGATTTTAAATTTAATTATACAACACTGGGGTCCCCACAGCCCCGGCCGGGAGTGCGGCCACAATCCAACAGATCTCATATCTTCGTGTTAGCTACAAATAATTAACACAAACTATAACGTACGCCCGTCGCAATGTCGTCTACACTTCGTCAAACAATTCATTACTACATTCGAGACAATTAGATCACAATTTAGAAGTTTTAAACACCAACTTCTTATAATTAAGGGTCAAAGCACCCATCAGGACGTTTCAATATTCGATTCAAGTTCATTTTTACTCCACCATGTTATAAAACTTAACAAATAATAAAATGGGCGTGTCGGTGCTCGCGCCCCCCTCCCCCCCTCCCTCCCGCCAGCACCACCGCCCGCGCACTCGCAACAGTAGCTTTCTAGATCATCAACAACCACAAGAGATTGCTGTCGTCAAAATAAAATTCAATTTGTTTTAAGTAAGAAGCATCAAAACACTGATACAGCTTTGAAATTTCATGAAACATAAAAATGACGAAATATAAAATTCCTAATATGTTTAGGAATTTTATATTTCGTCATTTTTATTGTAAATCAAAACTCAACAAACATAATCAACAAGAGATTCAGAAACAATCAACTTGTAGTGTAGACGACATGGCAACACAAGAATACAAAACATTATTATATTCCACCAAACTGTTCCTACACTCTGTATATACTGGCAAGACAATAAATATGTATTCCAACTAATAGACAACAAAATAAGGGCTTTCAGCCGATTTGTACAAATATTAATCCACTCTTTGGCTATAAACACCTCTCGGAAGCGTAAAATATATGTTATTTTATTTATAAGCATTCCAAAATTAGTAAAAAATAACTTATGGTACTTACGTCCACCATTTGCAATCCCTACAAACTAAATAAGGGGTGTTCGTAAAAGGTAATGGCGGACAACAAGATGTAAAGTATGATACTTAAAAATATTGTGCAGAAGAATATTGTAAGATTTGAAATCCTTAAATAGTGAACGTAACTTACTGTAAATAAGTGTTTTGAAATATTTATATTACTGGTTCATTTTATCGGCCGCCATTACGTTCTGAAGTGACACCACTCTAGATTGTATGTATACATAATTTTTTGTACAAAATCTGGAGCAAGACTTTTTAGTTGTAAAGATTGCAAATAAACGGCGCAGAGATAAAATAATGCGCTATGTTTGACACAGTACATGTTGGTACTCAATAGATCACGGACTGAGTGCGGCCCCTACTGCGGCCGACCGCTTATCGCTCGGCCGCAGTAACAGCCGACAGCGATAATATAAAATATATAGATAAAAAATAATAATACAGCGTGATATGTCAAGTTACAGCTAGCGTTAATATGGCTTATGTTACAAAATGGCATTAAACAGTGTAACACTATTACTTTTCGTTTCTGTTACTGGACAAACGAGCGACATCCGCAGTCGCGCGACTGAGTCGGGCAATACGACTTACTATATCATATCTTAATAAGCGCTTCTGTCTCATATTTGGTCTGTGGCTAAAATATTATGTCATATTTTATTCTATTCTAGTGTAAGGCATTGCGTTGTTTTTTCTGGTACTATTTACATGTTTTAATAAATATTTTTGCAGCAAGAAAGGAAGGGTAGTCGGTAGATCAGGAAATTTAGGCCAATCTAGAACTTTAGTGGGAAGTGGAAGATCGGTGGCGGTTCACGATTTGTTTTATATTGTTGCCGGATCGTGGGCCCGAACACTTGGCGGAGGTTTAGGAACGTAAGAGGTAGGTGAGACATACGAGTAGACAGAAACAGTCCTTATTGCCGAACCCAGGTCCGCACGAGCTGTACAAGCTGCGCACACAGACGCAGTCACTCGCAGCTCACTCGCGGTAGATATTCACATTATATTGAGGTCAGCGAGGTTCTTCACAGATCTTTAACATTTTCACTTAAATAAGTTCGAGTGAGCCTGAGCGGGCGCTGCTAACGACCGTCACCTGTTCAACACGAGGGGTACTTTGGCACAGTCGGTGACAGACAGACAAAAGGAAGTAAGCGTTATATCTTCATATACTTATTTAAGGAGGTAATTCTTTCGATAAGGTATTAATTTAAGATTTAGAATCAACGTTGGAAGGCAAACTAGACAGACGTGACAAGCAGTAACTGAACCTTCGTATTCATTTCACTTTAGCTTCATTTACTCGTAAGTCGCCATCAAATTCATTTACTGCTCATCCTTCACAATTCAGCTAAAATGCAACTCTCAAAGTTTTGCTGTCACCAAGTCTAGTATAATCTATGGTATCTAGGATAAAATAATGATCTCGTACAAATAATATATTTATCTATGTAGGTGGTATGTGCTCAACTCTATATAAATAGCTTTATTTCCTGCTCTGTCATCATGTTTTGTACGTAACACTCAGCGACGGCATGCGGCAGTACGCTCGACTACAATTTAAATTGTACTACGATTTAATTATCAGCTATTATGTTATAATCAATAAATTTATATCATCTTCAAACAATATTACATTTGACGAATCTCACAATAAAATAAAATAATCGTGTAAAAATTCAAAAAATTAAAATATAAGTTTCAAAAATGTTTTGATCATTTTATAGTTTTGTTGCAATAAGGTCGGAAATGAGAACACACGTGCGTCCGGAAATAAACATAGTATATCATTCGCAACGTAATCACAGCTAAGTTAATAACACTCACGGCGCCGCCGGGGAAGCTCCAAGCCAGCAGGAAGTCATGACGGTGCTGCCGACGATGACGAATCGTGGGCAGTTCAACTTTAGCACACTAGTATATAGTATTCATTGCTTACTTTAATACTAGTCTAACTAAAGTTGAATTTCCCACGATTCGTCATTGTCGGCAGCACTCCGTCGTTATTTTCTGCTAAACGCCTTGAGCTTCACCTCCGCATAGAGTCGGCGCCGTGTACACAGCGCGGGGACGCATGCTCGCCTGCCTGTACTTTGTGCTGTTACAATCTATGTCAATCAAACCAACGATTATGTTTGAACAAATAACTGGGCTACGATACTGGAAATATCTGGTGAGCATCGAAGTCATACAAGTGAACATTAGTAGCTAGCAGGCAGAGCGTGGTCCCGGCGCTCTCGGGTGCCTGTAAGTACTAGTACGTCACGAGGCTGCGGCGGCGCCGGTCGCCGAGGGCCGCAGGGAGCGGTGGTTAGGTCCCGTGCCAATATTAACTGTTAAAGATCACCCCCAGATTTGTACCCACACAAATGTTATATAAGTTTGTGATGTGCCCTCGACGACAGCCGCCGAGCGTCGCCACGCACACACGCACACTCTCACACGCACATCCACACACAGCGTACGAATAAAAAACCACAATGTGAACAACACACAACTATGAAATATTTACGAATAAATTAATAACATGACCGTGCCGACCCGCGCCGGCACACATAACATACTCTATTATATTCTATACTCTATTTAATTTATTTTATATTAGTATGACCCCACATCAAAAATTAAAATCTTCACGTACATTTAACTTATCTAGTTAACAATCGGTCAACGTCGGCGACCCAGGCGGTCACCGGTCGGTACAGTTGAATATCACTCTGCAAGACCACTTACGCTTAGTACCTAATCAGCAGAACTAACGAGCTTCATACTGCTTGAGTATAGAAACTTACAATATACTTACAATAAGTTAATAAGCTGAGTTGCAGAGTTATGCGACACTGGGATTGTACATTCAACTTTTAATGTAACACTGTGCTTTACTGGTCTAAGTTATCGACCGGACGTTCCATGTTTTTTCTTAACTAAACATTAAACAGATTCATGTGATAACATAAGAATATAATGTACGTTACTTATGTAAATAGATCACGATATCAGCAGATCTTTGTAAAATAACTCACAGAAGATCTGATCGATAACTTCCGACCATCCTAAAAATAAAATGGCCACGAAATTAATAGTAACCTTAACAAGGTAAACTAAGCTTTAGTACGTAGACAATAAGATGCAACCACGGTCGCTCCGTTGCCGGCGAGACGTCACTCCACGCACCCAACGTAAAACATTTAAACACAATAGTTATATAGCAATAATAACGGGAACACGTACAGAGATTTATAATTTTATATATTTATATTATCTTTATAATATTATACACTAACGACTACATAAAGCAATACGTTTGTGCTCCGCCGGGCGCGCGAGTGTGCGCACAACACAACTAACTCAACTTAACGCAACGTTAATTTAAACTATTAAACTTAAACCTTTGGTATTACATCGATAACTAACAATTAATTAAATAATACTTAATTCAGAATACTGTCGCGATGCGTGACAGACACTGGACACATGTTCAGCTTACCTCGCTACCCTGGACTGACGGCTCGCTCACACGTCGTCATCAAATAGAGACGTAAGCTAAACATGTTACCAGCTGAAATGTGATGTCAAATATTTAAAAAATCTCTTTAATAAAATGGTGGTGTCTGCGACAAAAATATTGATTTATAAATAATTTCCTACTTGAATACCAAAGTAAACAAGACGATGACTATAAAAACACAGACAATAATAAAAAACTAAAGTAAAATGTACTCAAAGTACGACAAAAATATATTTAATATAAAATATCTAACAAAATATTATGTAAAGAGAATCTCAACTAAATGTTAAATGCTTGTGTTACATTTGTACGCAAACAAATAAATACTTTTTTAAAGTAAACTTTTAACCGAATAGTTATAATATATTATGGTAACACTTTGGTTTGTTCGCGACTATTTCAGGCGTAAACTGGCTTGTCACACTTTACATGCGGAATATGATTTTATGAAATCACATGACCGCTACAGCCTGCAACATTGTTGCAACAGCATTGCCCTCACAATATTTGTAGATCATATTGTGAATTGTTGCTGAAACAATGTCGGACAACTTGTCTCTCAAAAATAAGGGTGTCGCGCTTAGCATTCTTAAGTCGCGTCGTGTGTTGCCAGTCTATTATCCGCCCTAATTTACGTGACAGATGTAACACAAGGACAAAGATCAAGAAATACTGTTGTAACACAGGCGTGTCGATGAGTATTGGAGAAGGCTGCGCAACTGAACGCGGGACTAGAAGTTACGATGTACTGAACAGGCCGGGGGAGGGGAGGGCTGGGGGGGGGGCTTCAACACTCGGCCCGCGCTGCCGCCACGAGCCCCTTGGGGCAGCACCGGTCTCGGGTTCAAGATAAACGAGTTGCTCGGTGTAACTTTTTCTATCATGAATACGAAACTTAACTCGCCAGCAGCAATATAGTTCACCTTAATCACTAAATAAAGTCAGGGAAGTTAGTTGTTGACCACTTTTGCCAACGATTTTGACACAAGCTACTTTTCGGGCAAAATAGGCTTCCCACCTGAAGTGATCAACAACTATTTCCGTTCAAATGTATTGAGTGATTCGTGGTTCAAGCAGGCCTCAGTGTTGCATTGCATGAACACGGGTGTTTAGGCCAGTACCATAGCGGCACATTAGTAGTGACGTCGTCGGTGCCGCCGGCTGAGCAGCACAGCTCACGTCGCAAGCGGCGTTGCTCATTTGGATGAATATAGTTCAATCCCTGTCCTTGCGACTAATGATTCAGTTTCATATCACACTGCCTTCGAGTTAGCCTAGAAAACAGTACAATATCGTGCCCCCGGGCCATGTCTCTTGCGCGAGTCGAGTCAGACTGGTCAGACAGGTCTGATCGCCTCCGTAATAACTTTAAGGTATCGGTATTTTCTATAAATGTAAATAAAATTTATTTAATAATGGTAAATATACTCTGCGAGTAATCCTATACGCTTAACTTGCCAGTCAAGTCTCATACCGGTAAATATCGCGGCAGCTCGCGACTAAAATATCGCGGACTTTCTCAAAGAAACTCTGCTTATCGAAATAAATATTATGCGCGAATGACTAAACAACCAAATCTTCAAAGTAACTTTCGTAACGCCTAAGAGGGTAGACTGTACGAACACAACACCCAATCGTTACAAAAACATCAAGTTTAAATTCAAAGCACCGATTAATAGGTACGTCGTAAGTTTAATAAAAGAATGAACGTTGCAGCGACACTCCTACACACGCACACATACACAGACATACGTCCACACACGACACACGCACGCTCACAGTCACGAAGTACACGCATTATAACACACTACTACGCGTATGGGGTTTACATCGTCCTCGACGAGCGCCGGCGACACTGTGCGGCACCGTGCGGCAATGTGCCGCAGTGTGCGCCACTGTGCCGCAGTGTGCGCCACTGTGCCGCAGTGTGCGCCACTGTGCCGCAGTGTGCGACACTGTGCCGCAGTGTGCGCCACTGTGCCGCAGTGTGCGCCACTGTGCCGCAGTGTGCGACACTGTGCCGCAGTGTGCGCCACTGTGCCGCAGTGTGCGACACTGTGCCGCAGTGTGCGCCACTGTGCCGCAGTGTGCGCCACTGTGCCGCAGTGTGCGACACTGTGCCGCAGTGTGCGCCACTGTGCCGCAGTGTGCGACACTGTGCCGCAGTGTGCGCCACTGTGCCGCAGTGTGCGACACTGTGCCGCAGTGTGCGCCACTGTGCCGCAGTGTGCGCCACTGTGCCGCAGTGTGCGACACTGTGCCGCAGTGTGCGCCACTGTGCCGCAGTGTGCGACACTGTGCCGCAGTGTGCGCCACTGTGCCGCAGTGTGCGCCACTGTGCCGCAGTGTGCGCCACTGTGCCGCAGTGTGCGCCACTGTGCCGCAGTGTGCGCCACTGTGCCGCAGTGTGCGCCACTGTGCCGCAGTGTGCGACACTGTGCCGCACGTGCGCCACATGCTATGTATTGTTCAATATTTACAACAATCGTTAATTGCTCTATATCTTCAATATAGGACTCAATGAAAAATATACTCATCGATTCACAAAGAGCTTGTTTTTTTTTATTTATTTATATATTGTGATGTGAAGTGATGTATGTGTGTCCGCCGAGCACGGCAGAGTGCGGCGGCGAATGAACTACTGGACAGAAACATCATAAGAAAACCGTGTGTCAACTCAACTTTGGCAACGTCTGTACAATGTTACGAAGTACTTAAAGCTGCTGCTTCACGACGCCCGCGGGCTTCGTGAGTTCGACGACTTACAACAAGTCTTACATTTGTTCGAGCTAGCGTTGATATCAAATAGAAACTTTGGTTTCGCTCGCAAAACAAAGCAAGCTTATTTATCGAGTAGAGCCTGACACCAGACAGTGTACCGCGGGGCCGTTTGGTCCGAAGCAATAGGAAATATCGATCAGAGACATGTCGTACCTCGCAGGTATAAACGACATGGTCGCTGGTCAGATACGGTTTGATGATGATAGCTTTTGTGACTAGCTGTTAGTTCGCGCTACTAGTACTATCATCACCAACATTAGTTCAGGGCCTGCGAGCGGCGGGCTGCAAGCGGTACGCTTCCTGTGCTGCATGACGCGATGCAGACTAGTCCAGCACGTCCGACGTATCAGCGAGTATGCTCAACTTAACTTCACTAAAGTATCACTATTTATGCCGAAAGAACTCGTCAAGTGTAGCCGTGTCGCGTCCTGTACTGTCGCAGTGAGAGACTCGAGCGCTCCTAAACTAACATACACTAAAAGACAGACAACGTACATTCAAAAAACGTACAAAATAAAAACGTAATAAAAATAATAGTTCGTGGGACGCCGATACTAAACACGTCGCGCGCTACTACTACAATAAAATAAGAACAGCGTCTGCGCTTAGATTACGCATCGTCGTGACTAGACAGATGTTGGCATTACACTTAACATAAGGCCGCGCTCAGGCCAGCGGCGGCTTGTCCACCACAGGCGCCGGGTTGAAGTCCTTGTTCACGAACGAGAAGCCGCGGAACTCCTCCTGCAAGGGGCAAGTCGGGCGTCAGTACTGATCAGTTGCCAGCTCATTTCCTCAACACCAGCCTACCTATCCTGCAGGACATGGGTCTCTCGCATGGACCATGGCTACTGGCTATACGCTATAAGAGCAGTAAGCTACAGTTGCATGTGACGAGATGGAGCAAGTCAATGATGTGAAGCGTGTCAGACATAAGAGACTAGCTATCGGAATAGAGGCTATGAAGGTAGTCGGATAGCTAGCAATAATATTTTTAATCAACAGGGCGTTACATGATATGTTTTCGAATTTGTACTCGTTATTAAAATATGGCTAGGAGGTGCGAGGGAACTATCGTGAGGGAGGAAAGTTTTGAGTACGAATGTGAGTTAAGAAGAGAGGAATATGAAACAAACGAGTACATTGGGATAGCGGCAGCAGGCTGGTGAGGGAGACTACTGACCTGGTTGATGGCGCGCACGACGTCGTTGGGCACGGGGGTGAGCACGGGCTCCTCCTTGGTGAACTCCGCGTCGAAGTAGAAGTAGAAGACGTGATGCGTCGACTGCGAGTACATTGGGATAGCGGCAGCAGGCTGGTGAGGGAGACTACTGACCTGGTTGATGGCGCGCACGACGTCGTTGGGCACGGGGGTGAGCACGGGCTCCTCCTTGGTGAACTCCGCGTCGAAGTAGAAGTAGAAGACGTGATGCGTCGACTGCGAGTACATTGGGATAGCGGCAGCAGGCTGGTGAGGGAGACTACTGACCTGGTTGATGGCGCGCACGACGTCGTTGGGCACGGGGGTGAGCACGGGCTCCTCCTTGGTGAACTCCGCGTCGAAGTAGAAGTAGAAGACGTGATGCGTCGACTGCGAGTACATTGGGATAGCGGCAGCAGGCTGGTGAGGGAGACTACTGACCTGGTTGATGGCGCGCACGACGTCGTTGGGCACGGGGGTGAGCACGGGCTCCTCCTTGGTGAACTCCGCGTCGAAGTAGAAGTAGAAGACGTGATGCGTCGACTGCGAGTACATTGGGATAGCGGCAGCAGGCTGGTGAGGGAGACTACTGACCTGGTTGATGGCGCGCACGACGTCGTTGGGCACGGGGGTGAGCACGGGCTCCTCCTTGGTGAACTCCGCGTCGAAGTAGAAGTAGAAGACGTGATGCGTCGACTGCGAGTACATTGGGATAGCGGCAGCAGGCTGGTGAGGGAGACTACTGACCTGGTTGATGGCGCGCACGACGTCGTTGGGCACGGGGGTGAGCACGGGCTCCTCCTTGGTGAACTCCGCGTCGAAGTAGAAGTAGAAGACGTGATGCGTCGACTGCGAGTACATTGGGATAGCGGCAGCAGGCTGGTGAGGGAGACTACTGACCTGGTTGATGGCGCGCACGACGTCGTTGGGCACGGGGGTGAGCACGGGCTCCTCCTTGGTGAACTCCGCGTCGAAGTTGGCTGCCTCGCGCTTGCTCTTCTTTAACACAGACGTAACGACATGTCAATCATAACACGGTACATGTTACAGATATAAATACGGGCTAGCATTCGAGTGTCTCGATTTTTTGCAATTTGGAATCTTCATTCGTAAAAGCAACGCTAGTTCTTCATGGGATAGAAAGTTCTCTGTTATTGGTAAGGCAATTTTTTATAACGATTCAGTTTCGTTTTCGTTTTGGTGTTCAATCACTATGGACATCCATAAATTACGTCACACGTTAAGGGGAGGGGTCGACGAAGTGTGACAATGGGTGGGAGGAGTTATAAGTTTTGTGACGTCACATTTGAAGATCTATATGTAAGTATTTGAATGCGAAATTTTAAGTGTTACCGAAAAACTTAAGTATTTAAGTTTTACGTCGCCAACTCGCCAACTAAACAATTTAAACCTTGTTTGAAATTGTTTAGTTGGCGAGTTCGAAAAGTAATTTCGGAGCTGCTGTATTTATTTAAAATTTTCTAGATATAAAATTGCAAAATATATGACGTCACACTGGTGAGGGGGGGGGGCTCTCACAAATGTGACAAGCTATGACAAAGACGAGAGGGGGGGGTTGACTATTTTTGGCCGTTTTTGGCATTTGCAACGTCCAATAGAGGCTATATTATAATTAATTTAGCAGCGATTTAAACGTGTGACTGTATTGATTTAGTATAACTAGGAGTGCGTGATCGTTTTTGTTTTTTCGGGGAGATTGGAGAGTTGCGATGACCGTGTAGATACACATTGATATGTATTCCGCATCGCGATAGCAGCGATGCAGAATCGCAGTTAGACGGTCGAAGGTCTGCAACAGCATTGTGACTAAATCGAGTTATTTTATAGTCCATCGACAACGAAGTTGCTTTTGTAGCGCAACATTTTTATATAGCAATCTGTCTGTAGGAAACATTCAGTAATTCCAATGTGGAAGACCACGCTACAAAAATTACTGAATGGCTGAATGACTGAATATGTCACAGGAAATATCCTCATAATTTATAAATTAGAGTGTCCTCTTCCTTAGTCTCCGAGAGTTGAATATGTCATCCATAAGGTGGTGCGCTAGTATATTTGGATATTACTGCAATATATTACGGTATGTTTTAGTTTTCCATTTTATTTCTCTCTTTACCTTTTTGATACCAAGGCCATGGTGAAGTCTCTCATTCGTGACATACCAAGGGGCGTCTACTATCATTCTCAACATTTTTGACTGGACCCCTTGCAGAATTTCTCTATTTGAATTGGCAGCCGTGCCCTAAAGTTGTATACTATAAATTAATTGGGTTTTATTATTTGTATTACAAGAGTTTATTTCAATTGAGAGTTGACTGTTTCTATTAATTAGCCAATACATTTTGCGTTCTTGTTGTCCCATTACTAGGCCTTTGGTTGCTTCTTCCATGATAATCGTCGATCTAGATACATTCTAAGGTATTTCGCATCGTCTGCTTGGGAGATCTGAATTCCATTTTACGTGAATGGTTGACAAGTCTCTCGCCTGGTAATAAATGTGACTTGCACAGATTTCATTTCGTTGGCAATACGCCAATCTTTCAGCCATGCCGTAAATTTATCTAAGCTTTTCTGTAGTTTGTGAGAGGCTTGCTATGGCGTGTCATCGGAGGCCATTATGGCTGTATCATCGGCGAATGTTTCCATTACGACATCATGTTTTATGGGTAAATCTGCAGTATTAATGAGGTAGTGTAGGTCCCATTACACTGCCCTGCGGAACACCTGCTAGACTTTCCTCGAGCTCAGTAGTTACTTCTCCTTGACTGACAAAACTGTCTACCAACTATTAAGTATGATTAAATCAGGTTTAAGTAGTTAATGGGTAATGCCTTTTTTATGTTGTGTATGAGTCCATCACTCTGTCAAAAGCCTGGGATATGTCGAGAAAGGCAGATGTACAGTATCTCTTATGTTCAAATGTTTTAGCAACACCGTCAACCAGTCTATGGATTTGTTCAATTGTGCTGTGTTTTTGCTAAAGCCAAACTGATAGTCACCCGACCATCAGTTTATAATTTAAATACCCATTAGTTTTGAATTTTTGATCTTCTTCGTGTCGCTGACACGACAGTACTTTTAATTATTTTTTTAGTCCAATACGTTGCCACTTCCACGCCGTCGTCGGTTGCAGCGCAGAGGTCACTTATGCTGCATGTTTTGGGGCATAGAGGGCAGGAAAGCAAGTGCAACATATTTGTCATCTCGGTTCCACATCCCTTCTGCCGTTCTGTCTAGGTATCCCCACTTTTCGAGGTTGGAGTTGCACTTTCCTACTTGGGTTCTAAGGCGCTTCAGGGACTTCCAAGTGGACCATGATAGATTAGACCCTACGGGAAGATGCTCACATGGTGTTAGATAGTGGGTGAGGAGTCCTGCTACGGGATTGCAGCGGGCGTCGGCCGGGTTTCCTGACTGGAGAACTGCAGTTTTCAGGAAACTGTGTCTGCTTTTCAGCCTCTGGGTTGCTAGTTGTGCACCAAATAGTGGGTCCCTAGTGCCAGACATCTCTTTTTGTTTCCCGAGCGCACTTGCAACTTCTCTTCGGACTTATGGAGGTGCCATACCGGCTGTGGGATATAGTGCACTGAATGGGGTTGGTTTGAAGTAGCTTGTAATTGTTTAGCATGTTTCATTAGGGGCAACATTTACTTCCCTAGCGTGGGCGGAACGGTACTACACTAAGCACGCATATTTACCCGTAGACAAGCAGAGCGCTAGACCAGAGGTTCCTAGCACCTGAGGTGAAGCTCTCCAGGTGGTTGAAGTTAGACGTCTGAGTAAGTTGATGCGGGATCCGGTTTTATTTCTTAAATGTCAGTGCTCTATCAAGGGTGACACCCAAGTACGTAACATTACTGCAGTGTTCAATAGTGACTCTTTGCCACTTAATTTTTAGAGTGCGTCTGGCTGGAGTGGCTGGCTGTTGCGCAGGTGGAAAGCACATGCCTGTTTTTGTAGGATTCTATCTGAGGGCGTTATCGGAATAATACTTTCCAAGAACTACTAAGTTCACCTCGAGGTTACTTTCTGCGTTTTCAAAATATTTGTTTGGATAGCCAGGGCGAGATCATCAGCGTATAAAACCCTTTTGCAATGTTCAACAGTAGGTTGGTCGTTAGTGTAAATGTTGAAAAAGGTGGCCGCCAAAACACTACCCTGGGGCAGACTATTTTTTTGTGATCTATTTTATTTTTGAATTTAAAAAGATTTGGTAACGTCTGTTATGTAGCATTTAACCTGCTCAAAAACAAAGTTAGCAGACTAATCAGGCGGTAGAACTTAACATCTTCAGAGCTTTTACCTGGGTTTAGGATTATTATAATTTTCGTCACTTTCCATTGCGAAGGAACATATTCTTATTGTAGAATGGCATTGTACAGTTGCGTGAGATATGTTATGCATACGTCTGGTAATTCTCTCAGGGTAGTTGTTGGTAGTTTGTAACATGATTTTGACAATTGATTTGCATGTTGTGAACTGACGCTCCACAAAAAGTTACTTCGATGTGGATGCGCAATTAGATTGCATTATTATTGAATCGCCGCAGAATCGTGGTGGGCGTAAGAGTTATCCTCTTGAACAAGTTTAAATTGAACTGGGAAAGTATTATGACCTATGAAATCAGCGTTTTATATGGCGAATTTTAAAAAAGTTGCATTTTTCATACTAACATTTTCTTAATTTATTAACAAAGAACTATGAACACTAATGTTTTAAAACTTTTATGCAATAATGTTTAAAAACTAAGATAACGTATGCCACTTAGATTAAGCAACAAAAATAAGTTTTGGCTAAGTTAAAACAAATAGTGGTTTCATTTCTGCTAACAAAAAGAGGAGTCATTTTTGAGGTATTTTTTAGTTTTCTTACTATTGGCAGTTGTCTATGACGGTCATTATGCGATAGAATATCAAGCAATTGATGAATATTTTAATTCATAGAAGTGACGAGGTTCTCTATTAGTGAGAAAAAAACGCCGATTTTATAGGTGGGAACCCAATATACAGGGTGTAACGGAAAGGTGTGGTCATATTTTAAAGACTGGATCTGCCCATCGGTATGAACACCTTTCTCTAAGAAAAAATTGCAAATTCCCAAAAAAAAAATTGGACTTTCCATATAAAGTTACTCGTATCATCACAATATTAGTATGGGAGGTAAAAAAAATTTTTGAGTATTTCCTCAGGTTTTCTTGAAGAAAATTGTTCATATCGATGAGCAGAACCGGTTCTTAAAATATGACCACACCTTTCTGTTACACCCTGTATAGGGTGACTGGTAATTCGTGACCGATACTTAAACAGATGATTGTACTCATGATTACAAACAACGTTCCCAAAGAAACTTTTTTTTTTATACGTATTCACTTTTTTCACAATAACAACAGTTTGAAATTCTTGCGCGCGTGAGGGCAGTGACCGCCGCGATCAGCTGATAGCATTGAGCGGTGCGGGCGGCGGGGGAGCGTGAGACGCTACTACTAGTACATTTGCCCTTTCATAGATCGTGCCTACTTTTAATGTTACGGCGCGCGCGTTCCTAGACATTTTGTAGTTATGCGGACATACGTTGCATCTTAAAAGTATTAGTCAAACACGCTGTCTTTGAAAATATTTTTTTTATTTAGCAGCAACCGAAAGATCTGCTTAGGTACACCGAAAACGGCACGTGGTGCCCGGCCGAGCAGGCTTGCGAGCCGTGCTGTGTACAATACGAGACCGCGTCTAACAGCTGATTGCGGCGGTCACTGCCCTCGCGCGCGCGTGTTTCAAACTGTTGTTATTGTGATAAAGGTGAATAAGTATAAAAAAAAAAGATTATTTGGGAAAGTTGTTTATAATCACGAGTACAATCACGTGTTTAAGTATCGGTCACTAATTACCAGTCACCCTATATACCAACACAGCAGCTGTAACGTGTTGTAGTGGCACACTCACGACTTTGGGCCGGAAGGGCGGACGCAGGCGGCGCGCCATGAGCGCGTCCCAGTCCACGTCGCGGAAGAACACGTGCGCGCGGATGCCGCCCGCGCCGCCCAGCACGCCCAGCCGCCGCGCCGGGTTCTTCGTCATGAAGCCTGAGGGGGGGAAGTGGTAATACTTGACAAGTCTACTCAACACTTAAGGCCGTACTACCGGCCAAGTGGAGCCCTCATTGAATAAAAAATCGTAGCATAGCATATAAAATAAATATTAAAGAATCCACAAATCCATGTTACAAAGAGGACAAAGAATTTTTATGTAGTTAAAACAGGTCTCAGAATGTTTCGTTTCCAAAGTAGTAGGCAAAAGTACCAAAAACGGCCGTTTCTGACACTTTTGCCACCTACTTTGGATACGAAATATTCTAAAACCTGTTTTAACAACGTAAAAATACTGAGGGCGCCACTTGGCCGGTAGACCGGTAACTTTTCGTAAAACGTGTTCAGATCTGATATATCGGGTGTAAAAAGACAGTTTCCGAAGCCGAAAGCAACATATTCTACCCATTATTTGGATATTTTTTTCAAAAAAATAATTTCTGGAGATATTGAAGGTCAAAGGCGCAATTTTTTTTTTACTTTTTTACGATTTTAATTCTGTGTTATTACTAAACTTTTTTTCAAACAAACATTACCAGAATGTTTTATTATTTTTTTTCGAAATTACGAATTTACAGTTACGAAAACGCAATGAATATCAAACGTATCCGACAACTACCTACGTGGCTTAAAGCGAAGGGGCGAAGTTTAACTCCACTTGCCTATGTTCGCGTTCATTGCGTAGAATAAAATATAATTTTATTTTTCATACCTAAAAATAAAAGTCATTTCCCAGCAATACTTTTTGCGTAAAACTACTTTGTTAGACGTACAGTATGCGTAGTTATCGGCTCTGTGAAGTGTCTTTTTACACCCTGTATGTACGTGTACTCGACTCGAACAGGTCGTCCTCGATGTATACACATGCACTACCACTACACACTCACCTTTGAGTATGGACACGGCCTCCTTGGAGAGCCACACGGGGTACAGCACGTCGTCGTGCAGGATGGACTCGAACAGGTCGTCCTCGTTGTCGGCCTCGAAGGGCGGCTGACCCGCCAGCATCTCGTACAGCAGCACGCCCAGTGCCCACCAGTCCACCGACGGACCGTACTCTAGCTCTTGGAGGATCTGAAATGGAAACAAACAAAATATCTTTATTTGCTACTAATATGACGCGAGCATCAGTTCCATGTCATACGGTCAGAACTTTCTCGATCAACCGCGCGTCCTCGGTAAGAATTCAACAGCGAAAACTACTCGTACTTTTATGAAATCAATGTACTTTTATTTTAATTCCTATATCGTAATCCCTTTAAACGACGCTTCAGCACTTTAATGCGTTTCTAAAGCACGGTATTTCATATCAACTGTCAAGTCAGTAAGCTTGGTAATGAATAGAAGTTGATATCTGGACATTTTCTGACATAAGCAACTAACTTTTTCTCATAAGGTAATGGCCAGTCACAAAAGGAAAGTCCACGAAGCTGCAGGAAGAACGAAGTAAAGAATAGGTAATAACGCTACGTACCTCCGGCGCGATGTAGTCGGGCGTCCCGCAGAACGTGGTGGTCGTCGTGCCCTCTGAAACAGACGCGGCGTCAGTCTACACACACTCGCTCTCATAACGTCACAGTCACCGGACGCCCCGCGAGCCCCGGCCGCCGAGGCAGCCAAGACTTCGCAGTCCCCCTCCAAGCGCTTTTTACATCATAGGGCAGTGTTTTAAAAAGAAATCTCGGTCTCTGACGAAAAATGAGCTAAGTAGCGGTACATTTCACTTATTTTTTTTTTTTTAATTAATACATGTGCTAGCAGTACAAAGAGCACGAAGTCGCCGTGCCGGTAGAGACGCTATAATAAAATGTATCTGCACTTCGTGCGCTAAGCACCTGTTTCAGCTGTGATAGCTATAGTCAGAACTGTCACAAGCGGACTATTTTTATGAGTAAATAGTGAAAAACTCACTGACACGCCTGGATCATATGGCAAGTTCTGACAATCCCGGCCCTAGCAGTGGCCTTCTGAACTTTTCGGTCTTATTTGATTCCATGGTTACGTATGAAGAGTGTACTGACCCAGGATGCCCTCCTTGCACATGCCGAAGTCGGCCAGCTTGCAGTGGCCGTCGCTGTCCAGCAGGATGTTGTCGAGCTTGAGGTCGCGGTAGATGACGCCGTGCGAGTGCAGGAACTGCAGCGCCAGCGTCACCTCCGCCGCGTAGAACCTGCGGGTGAAGCATACAGGGTTACGTTACGTCGTCTTTGGAGTAAGACAACAACGACAACTTCTCACGAATCGACTCAGCCAAGTCCGCAAGAAATCGTTACACTTCTGTGGAAAAAAATTGTCAACGAGTTCGCTGCGCTCGGTAACGTCTTGGAACGAGTGCGGCGTGTGTCGCGGCGGCCCGAGTCGGAGTCGTTGACGGTTTGTTTGAGTTGGTATAGAATGAAGTGGCAGGCAGATAATGTCGGAGCGAGACGCTCACTCGTGGACGTAGCACCTGACGATGAGCTCACTCACCTGGCCCTGGGCTCGTCGAACTTGCGGGCGCGCTGTATCTGGAACATGAGGTCCCCGCCGTCCACGTACTCCATGACGAAGAACAGCCGGTCGCGCGTCTGGAAGGCGGAGTGCAGCGCCGTGAGGAAGGGATGGCGCGCCGCCAGCGCCAGCACGCGGCGCTCCGTGAGGGTGCACTCCACGTCGTCGTCTTGGATGATCGCGTCTTTCTTTAGAACTTTTACTGCGTACACCTGTGGGTGGACAGTGCAGGTTACAATATGATGTAGTCTCTAGGACCGTTGGCGTAGCATATGTGATAGACGACACAGGGAGCGCGAGGGGACGGTTACTCCGCGACGCGCCCTCGCCCACACTCAGCTCACAGACACTCAGTTCCGCTCTATTACCCACGGTACTTCCCCGGCTACGTCATGTCCAGATTGAGCCCATTCAAGGTGCTAAAAGAAAGTCTATATGAACGTCCATAACGCGTTTATAATCAAGTTCTACCTTTAGGATACCTTTCTGTTAAAAATCGCATCAGATCAAAGTTAAAATTAGCATTTATCTCTTTATGACTTAAAAAGAATATCATTAAAGATATGAAACTTAATCAATTCACGTCTATCGTAGTCCATTGGTGAAGCGAAAAACATTGTTTTTCAAATTTGGTTTTTCCTGTATTATTACTAGTTGACCCATAGCCTAAAAACCCTAGTACAAAATTTCAGTCTGCTGTAAATACATCTTGACGGCGCACTAGACTTAAAATTTTGAAAATTCTCAAGATGCGCCAAAACACGGTCTTCAAAAACGAATATACAGACTGTAAGGAAAAGGATACCGCAAACTTCGCGAAAAGTAATGCCACTAACGACTATGATGTGACTACGGTGACTATGATGGTCATTAATCTCGGTAATGATCGGTTACAAATATTGTCATTTTTGAGCGTACAATGTATTGTAAATAATGCGATCGCAACGCTCCGCACTAGTACTTACCTACACTCGCGCTGGCCGAGCGCGCTGCGCCGCCCGTAGGTATGTAGGTATTAGGCCGGCGACGTGAATGAACTCTAGCGAAACAGCTGTACGTATTTTATTTACATTGCTGTTTTTAGTGTAATTAGCGATTTAATATACTTTTTAATCAAAACTCTCATTAATATGAGAGGATAGGAATAACGATGTTGAAGTCTAAAGTAATAAAAACTGCAGAAAAAAAATTAAAAATCGAGGAGAACGCGGACGAAAAATTCCAACGCTAGAATCGTGTCCTTAATCACTGGTACACGTATGTGCGTTTATGTGCCTAACACGGTGTGTATCGGGCACTACCGAGATGATAACTAATAGAAAAAAAAACACAGTGCGCTGACCCCAAACAAATGAAGGCCAAGAGTATGATGATGATCTGTCATTATTAAGTAGTTACCTCATCGGTGCCCTTCTTCTCCGCCAGCATGACCTTCCCGAAGGAGCCCTTGCCCAGCACCTTGATGAAGTGGAAGTCGTCCAGCGACACCTTGTCCTGCCCACCCGTGCCATCGTCGCCTGCGCAACACAATCACGTTATAGAGGACGAAGTCTTGAAGAAGGCTTATAGCACACGGTCAGGTAGCAGCTGCGATGTTGAACTTACTTTCTTATAGTAAATTTATAAAATCACAAAATAGGTGGAATAAGAACTTTGCTGCATTTTGCTGTGCTTTGCTTTTGCTGCAACAATGTTGCAGAACTTTTAGAAATCCCCTAACATTGTTCTCCATAGAGACCTTCCCTTATGGAGAAAAATATCAAAATCTTTAAAATAAAAACCCGTCGGACTTAAAATGTCTGTTTGCAGCTGCTGTAAGAATCACGTGTGTTATAAGACCCAGAGAAAGAGAAGGAAAACAAGTAAGACAGGTTATAATGTCACAGTTTGTGCAAGCTTTCCGAAGAACCAAGTAAGTAAGCAGGCCACCAGTGAAAAGTAATTGAAATATCCTCTCCATTAAGTACCAAATTAGATAGATTAACAATTCGGTGCTGTAAGTGTTGCCATCGCAAATATTTAGTTATAGGCTTTGAGTGTAAGAAGTTGTTATAAGCCCCCACTCATGCACTTTAGACCCAATTTAGGAACCAACTAGGACTACACAAAAGCCTTAATAAATCCGGTACTTTAATATTTTACGCACGATTGGCCGTAAAAGGCAAGGAAATCAATTCCGTAGTATAGTCCAAGTATTTGGCATTATATCATTGTGCATAGAATATAGCTGTTTCTCCAGCAATGGATAATCAGTTCAGCTACATAGGTATTAAAATAAATAATACTTATATTACAGTAAACAGTGCCATCCACATTAGTCTGCAATTTCACGTCAAAAGCGAACTCTACAGGAACCAAGAAGGATATCCCCAGTTTTTAAGTGCTACTTACAAAATTTTCTAAACTTGAACTGTGTGGACAATGTTATTCTACTTTTACTGAAAGGGCTGTTTAAACAATTAGTCTTAAAAAAGAACCATAAACGCCTTAGTTCAGAGACTAGTAAAGATATTCAAAAAGTCCCGATGATACAGGGTGTAAGAGAAACGCTTCCGAAAACTGAGACAGGTGATAAGGCTAGTGATTCTCGATATCATACCATAAAAAATCTGGCAAATTTTACCTATGTTTTTGTATCTTGCGTACACTATTCTGTGAGGACAGTTAAATGTAACGTTATTTGCGATTAAAGACACTTTTTTTCTTTACAACTGAAGCATGCAATATTCGTAAATTATAAGCTGACGCTCGCGCATTACCTCGAGTTCAAAGTGCGTGCGAGCTCGCCGATAGCCACGCGGCCAAAGACCCACGTCCTCGCGACGCCAACGTAAAGCGAAAGGTTATTGGTATCCTTTTGCATTTAGGTTGTATATAATCTACGTTCTGGCTTCGGAAGCGTTCCCCTTACACCCTGGATTCACAAATGCCACCATCTTAAACTTAGCTATTGATTCCCAGCCACCGAGAGTATCCCGAGTATACTTACCACAAGTTAGGTTTAGGTCGCAACCTATATCAAAGGCTTGGCTCTCCTACTAAACGCTATGGATACACAGTGCCAGGGTCAAGTAAATATTGAGCTTAACTGAGTTTTTGACAGAGACTACATAATTAAATTTCAAGCTTCCTGGCAGAAATTGTATGCGATCAATGACGTTTAAAGGAGATCCAAGACTAGCCACAACACACAAAGCGCCACACACGTATAGCTGGACTAGACTACAGCGAACAAGCGCCGGCACCGCGCCCATGGACAGCGAGTCAGTGACAGAGACAAGAACAACACTCGCCAGCTTGTGTGTCATCGTAACACGTGAATATCTCCTCCAGCTCGTCCCAGTGCGAGCGCCAGCCCGCCGCCGCGCCGCCTACTGCCGAGCGGAACATGTCACTACACACATGCCACGGAACTGGGCTCTACGGAATGTCAGCCCACTGAGGTAATTAGACAACTGAACATTGTTTGTACCAAGGGCAAATGATGTCGAAATAAAAATCCAAGATGGCGTCTAAATACAAATTATTCATAACATGTAATTGTCATAATTTCCAGTTGTCTAATTACCTCAGTTGGTTATGTGTATTTTTCTATTTCTGAGTGTTCATGTATAAAATAAACAATGGGGAAAAAATATGAATGATTCTACTTTAATTACTATTTCAAAACGTTGTTTCATGCTGTTCAAACATAATTGAAACAACAAACAAAAAATAAACCAAAGCTTTATTTGATCAAAAGATAAATACATGAAGAACATACAAGGTTTAAGATAAGCAATACTGTATGGTAACAATCACTGGAAGCGGTCACAGTAGCGCACTAGGACGGAGGACTACCGCTCACGAGTGCAGTGGGCTGACTATACGCGGCAATTGTCTCAACAAGCCTCGCTCACTTTAAATTGATAGATACTAACACTAGATTAGTATTACGCCACTGCTATTCTGAATTAATCGTGGCTAAACGAGGCATCACACTGAAATAACTCCAGTGAGTAATAACAATTTAAGTGCTTTGGGTCAAGTGCAATAAAATTGACACATTGAAATATAGAGTATGTTTAAAATGTTTTGTTGTCATCCATTACAACCCATATTTTCACATAATTTCGACGCATAGAGGATCTCATTATGATCAGATCAGTCATTTATAGCCAACACACTGCACAAAAACCAACACTCACAAAATGGATACCACACAGCTAAAATGTAAATAACTTACGACTACATAAATACATTGTACTGGGCATATATTTAAACTATTTTACTGTAGATATAAATTGTATAGTAAGCATATTAATCAGATCTATAGTGGCAGTAACATACGGCAGTTTGATCGTAAACCATCGGCAATATTGGACGAGGTCTGTGTGTAGCTGGTTTTAAACTCGAAAGTAGAAAAAAAAGTTTTATCCTTTTGACTGACTCTAATATATGACAAACTTAGAGTATTAGAATATTAAAATCAGATCCAACCTGTACTAGCTTCAAATAAGGTTTATATTACTTTGTCTACTTTTATAGGATCAAGACCAAAGAAAAAACTTCAAAGCACTTATTATTTTGAGTCAATGGGATGAGACATGGGATCATTTGTGCGTTTTCGTAAACGTTCGCACGACATTATTTCGCGACAATACGTAAAGGGAACGTCGCTTTAGTCACCCATGTAGAATCTTCACATAATCATTAACGCATTAGCAATACAAAAGAAATCCTAAAACGTCGAAGACTGGTCAAATTTTTAATCCCCAATGCAAAAACATGGGTATTATAAAGTGTACTTTTGTCTGTATCTCTGGCTAAGACTATGCCAGCCGGCTCAACCATTGTTTTCTCTTATAGTTTCGAGTTTAAAACCAGCTCCCCCAGCCAACAGTCCCCTACAGCTAATCGTCATCGATGTACGCAAGAGGTCCTACACAAGCGGTACCTTTGTCGTCGTGCTTGTCGTCCTTGTCCCCCTCCCCCGCCGCCTCCGCCGCGCCCTCCAGCGCCGCGCTCAGGTACTGCAACACACCACGCGTTACACCACCAGCACTCACACCCCGGACATGCGGCACCAACTAACACATTGGGAGAAGGGAAGGGTGGTGGGCTAGACCCTGACTGGATGAGAACAACTGAGGGAGACTAAAGAAAAGATGCTCGAGTTAGAGACAATAGATGAAATGGGGTAAAATAATAACACGACGACTCACAGAATGGAAGGGGAAGTCATTGCTGTGACTAGTACGATGGGACAAAGGCAGCCCAGAGAAGATGCACTAACAGGATTCTATCAAACTATCTCAAACACTGACAGGGCCTAAGTGCTGGAGGAAAGCGATAGGTTGCCGATCCGACTGGCGGCCTCATGAGAAGAGGCAACGGCAGCAGTCGAGTGTTTCAAGGGTCACTAACTTCAAAAGCACCATACCTTTGACTTGCCGTGGGCCAACTCAGGCTAAAAATAAAAACAATACCTTTGAAGCCAGAACACCTAGTGCGATATTTTAAACTTACTCGATCTCGCTAACATAAACGTTTGCTAAAATGTCAAATCTTATGGAATAATTGTGTCGCCAGGCGACGCTTATACAGTTTACGTTAACAGGACCGAATAAGAATAAGAACTCGCACTAAGGCCACAGTAATCAGAATATTCAAAGTTATTTTATCTGAATAAGAAGGAACAGACACTTGGTTGTACATCGTAAGGGTGTCGTACCTTAGAGGGTGGGGGACGCCGGTTCTTGTCGGGCGAGATGCCCATCTCGTTGAGGATCTCGGCCATCATCTTGGTGTTGATGCCGCAGTTGTTCGCCACGTTCTTGTGACACCGCTTGTGTACGTTCATCGAACATACTGCAACCAAACGAATTTGTCAACTTATGAGCAAGTTGCAATTTCGATTTAAGTTTAAAAACTGTGGTATTTCTTTTCATAGATACTTACTAAAAAGATGCCATTTGCCAGAAATATTAGTATTCATTAGTAATTACTAAGAAGTTTTAAGTTTAAATTGTACAATGTTTTACTGGATCATGAAAAATGGCTCAAGGCTTATTTGTTTCTGACTGGTCACACTGTCAGGTCATATACCCGTAACTATCGCTCGTGCTATAGATGGAGTCTGACATACAATAAGCATTAATGTAAAGGGTCTCAGGTCTCACCTTCACACTGCAGGCCCTGCTTGATGAGCCCGTAGAGCAGCGAGCCGCAGTGGTCACAGAAGGTGAAGCGCTTGTAGGAGTGCACCACGAAGCGGTGCGGCACGTTCACGTTGAAGCGCTGGCCGCCCGACACGCCCACCGCGCTTTGTTGCTGCACACCACAACACACACATTACAACTACACCCAACCACTGCAACCCCTGAAAACCAGAATCCGACCAGAAACAGCGCAGATGCAATGAAAATCGACGAGCCTCGCACAAACGAATCATCTGTCTTGGATCACGCTATGGAATGAATCAGAAAAGAACAGCGGGCGAGTAAGAAACAGTATAATTTCCACTTTTCTCCATATCAAGCAGGCGACAGAACAGAGCTATGATAAGCTGAAGGGATGTTTACAAATGGGATAAACCCAGTTGCCAAGCAACACGAAACTTAAGCATGAGCCAAGGCTGGACATAACTCATCTTTCCGAAAGAAACCACAGCTGGACATATATAGGCCTTCCAAGCACAGCCGCGATATGTGATCTTGTACTTTAGACGTGTGCGGGCTAGAGGATGTCATGTCTCCGTATTGTGGTGGTTGCAAAACATGGTGGTTACGGTCCCTCACGTTGTTTTCTACAACGTTTTCAACAAACTGCGCTCAGAGCATATTTCACGCGTCTCTGGTTGGAACAGAGGCGAAAGTCGGAGCCTTTAGGCCCTTAGGACAGTCATGATGTACCTGACACTCATACCTGACGTAAGTGGTGTAAATCCAGCACCACAGGGAGTCAGGGACACCACTGATTATATTATACCATCGAAATTTAATCGTCTCGAATTAATTGTTTGGTTCATAAATCTTAATTAATTTTAATACTTAACATTTTCCTCCCAAAATTCGATTCAGATTTTTTTTTTGAGATAATTATTTTTGTATTTGATATAAAAAAATATATGTACCATATAATATAAATAGATTAAATATTAATTAACTATTTACAACAGGATATTTTGAGGAAAAGTGTGGTCTATTTTTTTTTTTATTAGATCCAATCGTCACAGGCCTCTTCCAAAAGTGGACACGGGATGGAACAGGTTTAATTAGATTTAATCTATCAAGTCTAAGGGCCAATTATTACACCGTCAGATAACTTTTATCTGAACAATAAATAGCGGGTTGACATTGTAAAATGTTCCATACAAAAGCTGTCAAACGGAATTTTTTTTTTTCTCGGATAAGTTTATATTTATTTATTTTGTGGATCACCGACAAAGGATACACAGATATTACCTGAATACTAGCCCTAAGTCAACTAACTACAGCAGAGGTGCTCAAACAGCTGATTGCGGAAATTCCTAAATAGTACAAAATAAAAAAAACAAAGTCGATGACTCATACGCCACCTGTAGTTTCTTTTACTATGCCTGAACCTGAAGTTTACGCGTACCTATTTAAGTAAACACATAAAAATCGCCAATCTATTTGACCGGGGCCATGTGATTTGAGTATTGTGTCAATATCGTAAGGATACGAAGAACAATCAATCTGGCTAGCCTTTCCAACCTTGTTGGGATCGACTTCCAGTCTAACTGGATACAACTGCGACTGCCTTTTTTTTAACGTGTGGAAATCTTCATGCCGTTCCACCTTTGGCCGGGCGCTATTCGCGCGTTTTTCACCACGCTAGCGTGCCAGGCCACGTACGGCCACAGTGCCAGGCCACGTACGGCCACAGTGCCAGGCCACGTACGGCCAGTGCCAGGCCACGTACGGCCACAGTGCCAGGCCACGTACGGCCACAGTGCCAGGGCACGTACGGCCACAGTGCCAGGCCACGTACGGCCACAGTGCCAGGCCACGTACGGCCACAGTGCCAGGCCACGTACGGCCACAGTGCCAGACCACGTACGGCCACAATACCCCTAGAGAGGCGCGCGCGAAACACGACGCGCCACCATCTCGGGCCTTTTGTCTGTTCAGGTAACAGATTCCCCAAGTCAGTTACCTGCAGACCACACCCTATGGCGGCCGGAGCTCGTTCGGCGACATGGAGCGACTGCCGTCTGACCTCCACAACCCCGAAACTGGGCAACACGATACCCCTTGGCATGACTGCTGACAGATTTTCTAGCTTTAAAGACTATCGAAAATCTACATTATGACAGCCGGATAATGATATTTATTTTGTAAATTGGTTAAAAGTAAAACATTTAAACATCTATTTTTGATAAAAAAAAAATTCTTGTTTGTACTAGATGAGACCAGCTGGCAGTCGATGACTTGACGCCTCAATATTTTGACGACGATCGCCGTGACGCCGACACAGCGGGTCTGAGCACCTCTGAACTACAGACTACCACTACTCTACATCTACCGTACTATTAGTAATGTGTGAGGGGGTACTTACTCTTACCTCTTCCTTCATGCCGGGGCACTTGGTGACGACGGACGAGTGGCAGCGCTTGTGGACCACGCACGTGCACACTGCGACAACAACACATGTCTTAGTTCACAATGTCTGGGATTTGGGAAAAATTAATTTAATGTCTGCACACAAAGTTTAGCTTCTGCCCAAACTTAATGTTTGTTTGAGAAGAATTTTAATTGCATGTAAAGTTGGAAGCAAGAATTTGAAAATCTAGACTTGATATGGCTTACCTTGACACTGGTAGCCTTGTTTGCCGAGACCCCTGTGAAAAGAAAATATTAGAGAATTTTATTCGTGTTATTTCGTATTATTTTGTGTGACTGACAATTTCTGGAACTTCCTTTTGATGATTTGCAGGTTGATCCGGGGTAATGGCATAACTCGCAATCAACGTCTTTTATTTTGACAATTCAACAATATTCATTGCATTATTTACACAGTCGAGCAGAATTTTTAAAAAATTATGAAGCAATATATTTGAAATTTCCTTCAAAATCTTTCGAATTGTGATGAAAGAAGTGTGCAATTGGATTCATAGGGTGGAGAAACCTAGCTATTTCCACAAAAAAAAAATATATCAGATACTTTTAGACATACCAGATGAACTCCCGACAATGACTGCAGAAGGTGGGCTGGCGGAGGAAGGTGGCCATGAATTTGTGTCCGTTGACCTGGTGCACGCGGCGCCGCATGGCCCCGCGGCGCCGCGCGAAGCCCGCGCCCTCCTTGAACTCGCGGCCGCCGGAGCCCGCGCCCGAGCCGCCGCCCCGGGGCGCCTCCACTCCCGCTACGGAAAGCACGGTTACCATTGTCAAAGGTGCGAGTTATACTGGCGCGCGACTACGATCCGTCGCGGAATATCAATTAACTTTATTTAAGAGGTAAAACTGTTTGTTTAAATGTTTGTAATCTCTGGACCGATGACTACAGTATTCTTTCACATAAGACAAACCAAATTATTTGTGATCACAAATAATCAGCAAGCGCCGAGCGGCAACACTGCAGATCATAATTTTATTATAACTCGTTATTATGAATAATTGAATAGTTTCCTGCAACACCGCCGAGATCGCGGACGAATGCGTGTAGGTAAATTATTGCAACTAAGTACACAGTTGTGACTGGTGTCGTAAAAAGCGACCCACACCAGAGTATGGTACTTTTTGCATCTAACGTAGGTTTTATCAACGTTCCACGTATAGGTATGTGAATTGAAAGCGTCTTCTCCTCAGGTATTTTCTCTCTTTTCTCACGATGATCGCGCACCCTCTGCGAGTCTACGCGACGACTATAAGGTATTCAGTAACTAGCGATTTCGTTTTGGCAAGATAATGTAGCATACCCCAATCTAGTAATATCATAACAAAGCCGTAATGTTCTTAGATGTTTGAAACAACTGGGTTGCCTGATAAAAATATTGAGGTGGCTACACGCGATATCACAAGTATTGTGAACTAGCAGACTGCATAACAAACAAGTGGGAATAGCCTGATTGTAATGTGTACTTGCTAATCCTGCTATAATAATAAACAGTAAAAACCAGTCACAGTGACTTGACACTTTAAATTAAATTACCATGGAAGAGATTTCATTTATAAAAAATATCATAACTGCAGTGCATGTCTGCTTCTCAATTGGCATTCATCAGTTAAAATTACATCTCCTTCAGGCAAAATTGATAATGTTACGCTTGGCCACCATCTCACCTGATGCTAAGCTATAAAGTGTGTACATGTGAATTCTGATAGCACATGTAATCCATCAATAACAAAATGTTAGCCCTAAAATCTCCAATCTACTTCATGTGATGATTTAAATGCCAATGACAATTGGAAGTGTTTGTAAAACTAAATTGCAAAACATAAAACTTTCTTAGTTATATGTAACTGACCTTGAGAATTCCATTTCAGATCTATTTTGAGATGTAGTTTCCCCTGAGGTTCTAGATCCACCTGGAAATATCAAATGTTAAATAAAAATAAACTAATCCTGCCATATTACTTTTCAACAACATAACAAAAACATTACTATTACAGGAGGATAAGAGTTTAGAATATGAACTCTTTTAACTAACATTTACCTTGTCAGGCAGGAAATTATGAAACAAAACTGCTTCTTCCTTACTAATTAATCTTAATGCTAGCCAAACTAGAACTATCCAGTTGTCAAATTTAGCATAATAATTTTAACACTCTAAATAGCAAGTTAAATAACCCATTTAATTAAAAATTAATAGGTACCGAATTCGTCTATTAATTTGTTGTACTGCCAGGAAATTGTACTATTTTGAAATTAGTGTAAAGATCAAAACATATCAACAAAGACAAACTCAGCATTGACACATCTCTGAAACAATGTCAGTGAATCATATCCCATCTCCGAAACAAGTCAGGAATAGCTGCACTGATCATTTAATGTACCCACACAATTACATAAATACTACGGCTACAAACGAGGATAAGTGAATGAAAAAATATTTCCAGACACCACAAATTAACATAAAAATGCACCTGCTCCTTTAACTGTACATATTTAGGGTCGGGACATGAAAACCTTCTCCTTAAATTATTCATAACGCACACTGAGACTCAAGAGTGAACCGCACATACTAAATGTCTGCAGTGTCACTAACATAGCTTATCAAAGAAAACAAATATTATGTCAATTGTTGATAACAAAGTTGTAAGACAAATATGGAGGCTTGTAATCTTATCTGTGGATTATACAAGATAAACACGCACTGATCTAAGGATCTATAGTTAATCAGTCCTGCAGTGAATTTTTATCAAAGTGGTTGTTTTTAGTGATTTTTGAGAAATTGAGTTTTATGACTTGGATATGATTTTGTTCAAGATTTTGCAGTACTGTTGGATTGGAGCATAGACAAACTCAGTACTTAGAAGTGGTATGATTTCCCAAGCTACACTGCAAAACAGACATTAACTCACATCACTTAAAGAATGCATAAAAAAGCAGTTGAAAGTCAGTATGACTAGCACTCACCCAAAAGTCTGTGGCATCCTTGTCCCGGTGCATAAGATCTTCAAATGGAATTGTGCAGTTGGCAACAAAGTCATCTGGAGGTATCGCTGCATCGTGAAACACCGTGATCCCCAAACTATAGCATTACACCCAGTGAGCAACCATTCCATATAGATATGTTGTATTATTGTTTTATACATGTATAGGGTTCGATTCCCATGTGAGTCATAACATGATGTCATTGTCAGAAGTTTCACATTCCAATAAGAATTATTTTGGTCATGTTTGACAAGTTCAGCTGTTCAGAATGTTGCTTTGATGAATTACTATTTAAAATAACACAGATTTTTTATATTTATTTACAATACAATTTGATTGATCTCAGGGAAACAGACCACAATAACACCTTATTTATATTCAATTTTAGAAGAAATCACTTGACCCATTTGAATAATCGACACTCAAATAAGAATAACATGTCAAACAAATAATCAATGGAATGATAACATACCTGCCAACATTATGGACTTCGTGAATGAAGGTCTCATTCCACACAGGGTCGAATGTCTTGGGCTTAGTGCTGGAACGGTCTAGATGGTGCTCGTCGGCGTCTATCGACACGTACGGATCTATCGGCTGGTCGTCTGCAACCATACCCCGTATTTACATATTAACACCAACACCCATCTCGGTAAACACGCTACACCTACTTTAAACATTAAATTACAAATAAATCATGGTCCTGTAACGAAAATCTTTGCACAATCATCGGCAATGATATGTTGGGGAGGCACCCGAGCCGTTAGATGAGGCTCACCTGGCTTTCCGAAGGTCATATTATGCCGTTTCTGAAAATCGGTCGGCCTAAGACCCGTCGCCTCGCAAACCCGTACTCGCACCGTGCCACTGAACATGGTGCTGCCGGCCAACGAGCAGTATCACCGAGACCGCGCCGCCACACGATCACTTCCACACTATAAACCCACTTAAAATCATTGAAGGTGCTTCATAATAGAAACAGAAATTAAATAAAAGACTTGACAGCGACAAAATCGGCCATGGATGGATATTTTACTCTATGGTTACTAATGGATTCCAATTTCGATTTCCTGAAGAATGTTATGGGATTTGGCTATGGTATTTACAGACAAAACAAAAGGATTTAGACCTTACTAATCTGAATATAACACTTTGATATCAATGTTAGTGTTATTCATGTAGCTTATTATTTCAAAATGGTTGAGACTTATACTGAGCTAGTTTTACCAACAGTATCGGAATCAGCTAAAAAATTCTGAATAGAAACGAATGTTGAAAATGTTCATTGAAAATTACTTAAAATAATCGAAACGTATTATAAAATTTCTTATTTCTTTTAATTTTCCAAAACCCTTTCCACACCCTTTCATTCACAGGAACTGCTGTCCTTGCTTCATCCTTGGCAGTCCCTAAAAAAAGCTTACTGAAATGACAGTGACAGTCAAAGAATAACAATATGAACAATATTGTCTAGGGATGTCGGGTAGTTTCCAGTATAATATCGATTAATCACAAGATTATTAATGAACTAGCTTAAAATCTGCCAGCGGTTTCGTCTGCATGAAAGGCAAAACTTATCCCAAGGGAACATATTCCTGGGATTTATAGTAACTTATGTCCTGTTATAGGACATGGTCTACCAGTGTGCCAAGTCTCATGTAAATCTATTCAGCAATTAAGACGTGAAGTAGTAACAGACAGACAGTTACATCAGTACAGTTATCATCATCATCATTTCAGCCGAAAGACGTTCACTGCTGGGTGCTGGACATAGACCTACCCAAGTGTTGCCACAATGACCGGTCCTGTTTTTAACCGACTTTCGAAAAAGGAGGAGGTTCTATGTTCGACTGTATGAATGTTTTTTTTTTTATGTATGTCCGCCGAATTCTCCGTCAGTTGTGGACCGATTTTCAAAATTCTTTTTTTATCCAAAAGAATATATTCCCGAGGTGGTCCCATATAAATTTTATCGAAATTGCTTAAGCGCTTTTTGAGAAACTGAACAAAAACGAAAAATACGTTTACCTCGATGACGTTAAGGTGTACTCCAAATGTTTAAATTCCACGTTCCATGTTATTGGGGTTTTTAGTTGTGGGGTATAACAAATAAAAAGTAAAAAATAAAAAACAAAAATACAACCGACTTTCAAAAAAAATAATACACTAAAAATTAAAAAATAACTTTTATTTCGGAAGTCGGTGTCAAATAACGAAGAAGTAAATTACAAACACCGACTTCCGAAATAAAAGTTATTTTTAAATTTTTAGTGTAATTTTTTTTGAAAGTCATTTGTATTTTTTGTAAAAAAAGTTTTTTTTTTTTGTGGGGTGGGAAATCATACAATGACTTCTCCCGCTCTGGGTGGAGCGGGAGGGCGTGTCAGACTCTTACTGACTAAAACCCACCCCTGTTTCTTCCTGCCCTGAGTGCCCAGGGGCGAGGTAACTCTGTTTCGAATTTATCCTCAAACCCCGGGCAGGCATCGGCCATGACGGGCCCCGTCTTTGTTGCTGACAACTCTTTGAAGCGCGCGTGGAACACTACGCGCTGTCGACTCTCGGGCCTGGTGCTGATCGGACGGCGAGCCACCCATTACTCGCCGTCCGCAGGCCCGGATATGACCGGTCCTGTGCGACCACGTTTCAGTTCCATATGTCATCAGTGGCAACTCGCACTGGTCATAGACTTTCGTCTTGAGACACTGTGTTAAGTGGGACAAGATACCACGCAGCGCGCAACTTCTCGAACGTCGCCCAGCCGAGTCGGTATGCTACATGGGTATTTACCATGACCTTGGTTTTGTTGATGTTCATTTTAAGACCCACTCTTTCGGAAGCTCTACTGAGGTCATCGAGCATTGTAGGTACTGAGGTCTACCATATTCTCAGCCATGACATGACCACTATATCGTTGGCAAATCGAAGATGCATGATGTACTCGCCCTCTCTAGTCCAGAACCTTGAAGACATCCTCCATTGTGGCTGCAAGTTCAGAAACCCATAAAATAAGACTTTTCATAGATAGATTTCCCCCTTTTCACCATCTTGGGGGTGGAATTCTCGAACATCGTTTCTTACCGGATGCCTACATCCTACATCGTGGAAGGAATACGTCCTGAAACATTTTACGTTTCTACGACCGGTAGTTCAGGCTGCTGAGCGTTGATTAGCCAGTCAATAAGGACAAAGACAAAAAATATATATATATTAGATAAGTTCTCTCGTCGTCGTCCCAACATAAAGCTATCATCGCGCGAAAAAGCGATGGTCGCGTTCATTTTTCGCGCCAACAGAGTGCGCTTTCCGGTTTTCCAGAACAAATTAATACGACGTTCGCGTAATTTTGTCTTAAGGTGGTATAACATCTATCCTAGATCTTTGTCCACTGTCAGTTTGATCAAGTGATCTAGTGTCAGCCACCACTGGCGGGGACCATCGTGGCCGGTGCCTGCATGCCTAAGGCTAGCGGATAAATTCTGCAAATGAGTTACCGCACCCCTGGGCACTCAGACAGGGAAGGAACAGGAGTAGGTTTTAGTCAGTAAGAGTCTGACACGCTCTCCCGCTTCACCCAGAGCGGGCGAAGTCATTGGATGATTTATTATTATTTTTTGCTTTTTAGTTCTTTTTCGTCGGTTGAATTTTTTGTTAATTTTTTTTATTTTATGATTTTTTGTGACTCGCATCATCTTTTAATACTCTAAGGCTAATTTCCAATCCTTCATCATTCCTCTTGGCACTGAGCTGATGATGTAGGCATCCTTTCATGAGGTTCCCAGGATATTTATTGACCAGTTGAGGTCACCTCCAATATTCTAAAGGCTTCTCCTAAAATTGTTTATCCGAAAATCATTATCCATAACACGTTTACTATATACTTCAGTAACCACAATAATTGTTTTTATTTCTAAAACTATTCTGTCATAATATCGAGAACTAAAATATTTCAATCTCCTAATTTTGAATGAAATAAAGTCATATGTCCTAATGTATTTTAAAATGTGTATTATTCCGAATGGTTATTTATAATGAAAATTGTTAGTAACTAAAACATTTGCTAAAAAATAGGTTTTAGTGACAGAAACGAATCGCTGTAAATCCGACTCCACGCAGTCTTGTCTGCCCTACCCCTAGAGTGTAATTTAGAATTGCGTAGGCGCGGAGGGGCGAGGCGGCCCGCGAGCTTATCGACGAAAAGCTCGCATGGGACCGCCGGAGCCTCGCAGCGCCGGAGCCGTGGTAGAAGTTGCTTGCATGCTCACTTGCTTGCTGCATGCATGTTGCATGCTAGCTTGCATGCTGCATGCTTGCTTGCATGCTGCATGTTGCTTGGTAGCTTGCATGCCACGTGCTTGCTTGCATGCTCACTTGCTTGTTGCATGCTTGCTGCATGCATGGTGTATGCTTGTTTGCATGTTTCTTGTAGGGAAATAAAAATCACATGTTCACAATCAACTGTTTTATTGAGTGACGTAAACATACATGCGGCGCCGGAGCCGTCACAAAAGCCAAATACTTAAATAGTAAAGATGCAAAATTGCTTTTGCATCTTTACTATTTAAATGTTGTATCAGTTCGATTTGGTAAAATAATAAACAATTGAAATATTAAATCTGATAGTATTTAATTACAAAAAAATGTTACTTAAACGTAGATACATTTATTCATTCATTAATAATTTTTAGACCAATTCTAAGCTGATTTCATAATAAAATAGCTCTATAACTCATATTGCATATAAATCGTATCTACGTAACGCCTGAAAGAAGATCATAGCAAAAGCTTTGTTAAACAAAGTTTTAAAAATATTGTTAGGATAAAAAAATATTACATAATTAGAATTTAGGACTTATAACTTTTGTTAAAAACGGTTATATGTCATTTGTATATTATTGATTGTAATATTTATGACAAACGGATTTAAGGCATATTGTATTTAGGGATTTAAATTTTATGGCATGTGATATTATGTGACATTAAGTTCGGGCAAGTTACCATTCGGACAAATGATGATTAGTACAAAAAAAATTATGACACTTTAGATTATGAATAAAAAAGTTAGGTAACACAATAGAGAACCATTCTAAAGATTTCTTTTCTTCAAAGCATATTAAGTGGCATCTGTCACTAAAACCAGTTTTTTTACATCTAACTTCTATTATTTAGGAAAGGTATGGTTTCCATTATCAGCTCAGTTTCATGATGTGATGATTGCTGAATGCAAATACCTGATTAAGTTATGAAAAGTAAACAGTAACAATATTCGTGCTCAATTTTCGAGGTTTTCTCTCAATTTTATCAGGATTCCATTATCAGATCCTGATGTCCTTTACATGGTCCAAAAAAATCATCAAAATCGGTTCATAAACAACGGAGTGAGGGCCGAACATACGTACAGAAACGCTAAACGTGCTTACAATTTTCGAGGTTTTCTCTCAATTTTATCCGGATTCCATTATCAGATCCTGATTTCCTTGACATGGGACCACCCTAGAGGTATACCCCATCTAAAAAAAAAATAATCATCAAGATCGGTTCATAAATGTCGGAGTGAGGGCTGAAAATACACAAAAAAATAAATGTATACATACGGTCGAATTGAGAACCTCCTCCTTTTTTTTTCGTCAGTTAAAAACTTATCATTGACATTTCCGTACTTTATATGTATACACACATGCACCATGCAACACATACAGTACGCATAACGTAGGCTGGCATATTTTATTGAGTGTAATCCGCAACTTTTACTGCTTAAATAATTGACATTGACATTTATGTGCTGCTATCTATAGTTCCTGCACGCTCCGATATTACATTTTTTGATGTGTGACAAAATACACAGAGGATACACGTCGTTACGTGCCTCCTCTGTACTCCAACCAAGCATAATAATTATGCTTGGTTGGAGCTGCTCTGTAGCAGGCTATCGTTTTTTAATTATTAAAAAACGCTAGCTCAATATTCCGATACTCGGTTTTTGTAATCGATATTTTTCTACAAGCCTACTCTTGTCAAAATAATGACAGATGACGCACATCGCACGCATACAGATAAAAAAATATATTAGAATATTGTTGTTGAAGTAAATAATGGTATAAATAAACATTTTTTTGCTGAAAATAGCAGATTTACAATGGGATTCCTAACAATATTGAAGAAGTTGCGTCAGAAAGAGAAAGAGATGAGAATACTCATGTTGTATCCTTTTCAAAAGTGAATTATATCATAACCTTATTGTTCGACATTCGCATTTTTTGATTTCCTTAACATAGCTTTCTTAGAGGTTTGGATAACGCTGGCAAGACGACGATATTGAAGCGGTTCAACGGCGAGCCCATCGACACTATATCCCCGACGCTGGGCTTCAACATAAAGACGCTGGAGCACCGCGGATTTAAGCTCAACATCTGGGACGTCGGGGGACAGAAATCTTTGAGGTGAGCTTATAGATTGCGATTTTATTTGTCCGTAGTAAGTACCAATACTTCCCCTGTTGAATCGGATCTAAAGTGGTGTAAAGACAATTTTCTTATTGTTAGCTGATTGACATTCTTTAAAAACATCACCATCTGGGAACAAAAGATTCACTAGATACTAAATTCAACATCTAAAATGTTGAATTTGGTATCTATTGAATGTTTTGTAGTCCTTAAATACCTGACTACACTGCAGTCTGCAAGAGTAGTACTCATCCCAAAGCATTATCTTCCCATTCTCCTTAAAAATAAAATCCCCTAAAGTAGAATACCAAAATGGCTATCCTACAAGAATGTTCCCCACTCTTCTCAAATTAGGTACTTGAACCTTTATTTTCCAGGTCATACTGGAAGAACTACTTCGAGAGCACGGATGGTGTGGCATGGGTGGTGGACAGCGCCGACGCACGGCGCCTCTGGGACTGTGCCCGCGAGCTGCACTCCCTACTCCGGGAGGAGAGGCTGGCCGGAGCCACCTTGCTGGTGCTCGCCAACAAGTCTGATCTACCAGGAGCTCTCACATCACAGGAGATTAGAGAGGTGACACAAGAACATGTCTGACAGCAGTCTTATCGTCATGCAAATGTATTCTAAAACTTGTAAAAATTGGACATTTGACATAATATGGCTAGTGAGATTGATACTTCCCTCAAATTTGGAAATAGCTTAAAAATGCTGGTGTAAAAGTTGTAAATTCAAGACAAATAATAAATTTGTATTCTTGTCACATCATCAGGTCCACATAAGACAGCAGACTATCATGTTTTTTCTGGGTTTCTATACAGCATTCATAATAGCATCTTTATTCTCATAATGTTAGAGGATCTCTGCTCTCAAAACGGTAAAAAAAAAAATAGTGAGGAAACCAGCATGTCCTAGAACCAAAAATTTTAAGACATGTAACATCCACCAACCCGCATTGGGCCCACGTGGTGGATTATCACCCACACCCTCTCACAGAGAGGAGGCCTGTGCCCCAGCAGTGGGGACATTAAAAGGCTGATACTAATGATGATGAAGAGGATCCTTTACTGCAGCTGAAGTTATTTTACTTTAATTTTTGTGAATACATTTCTCATGTCTATTCTTGTACATTTCCAGGCCTTAGACCTGGACAGCATCAAGACCCACCACTGGCGCATCGTGCGCTGCTCCGCAGTGACGGGTGAGAACCTCCTCGAAGGCATGGACTGGATGCTCGACGACATCGCCTCCAGGATCTTCACGCTGGACTAGCGGCTGCATTATATATATATATAGGCTTCTATTTATAAATGTGAGGAGGGAAGGGAAAAGGAATGGAGGTTCTATGAGAGACAATGTGGATTTTAATCTTGGAATGTGTGGTAAATTAATTGATCAAACACAAATGTTAACTAGGTTTTTGAAGGCTTGATCTGTTGCTTGGTATCAATTTGAGTATGGTAGAGAATTATATAGCTTTATTTCAAGCAATATTTGTCATGAGCCCCGAATTGTTGACAATTTAGAACAAAAACGTTACATATTTCCTGAGTGGTGAATGTATAAAATAACTAAATAATTAATTTCATAATTTAAGACTATTTTTTTTTGTAATGTATTAATTTGTAACACAACTGATGAATAAGTAAATTCAACTCTCTTGACACCTAGTTAGTATTTATTGCTCTTAATTATGTGGCTTGCAAAATTTATAAAAAAAAATGCCTAAAATGTATTTATCTCATTCCAAACAGCACTCGCTTCGTATTCTAACGCAAATAAAACTGTGATGTTTTGTAAATTATTAAGTTTATACTATTAAACTTTTTTAACAAACCCATTGTGTAATTTCATGTTTAAACATTGTTGGAACTGTAAAATATTATTGTTTCACTATACATTTAAAATAAACATCTTCACGACCTAGGTGAACCTACGACACGAACCATGGGAAAATGCAACATCGCGAATACTCGTGATATTATTATGTTTGAAATGTGAACCTTGCAGGTGAACTAATATGGTAATGAAAGCTAAGTTCACTTCGCCCGTGTCGTAGTTAATTCTCAGTCTAGGGCGTTAAGTAAGGCGACGCGTTGACTTGAAAAACTTCATAATAATCTATGTGAATAAAATAAAGTTACATTAATTCAACACAATAGTTATTAATGTACTATATCGAGGTTCATATATCAAGTCAATGCGCCAAGTCAGGCAGCTATGGTTCAAGTCATACTAAGGGCTGGACGGGCACTTATATCAACTGTCTAGTTTTGGATCAGGTAGCAGCTTTGGTGTTTAAAGTTTCATATTTTTATTGTATTCAATATCAATGTATTTGCCTAATAAAGTTTAGAGAACATATTATATTACCATAATCTTCATATCTTAAACACACATTCCAATAGTTCATTTTAGTAGCTTTTGACAATGTTAACAAAGTACTGTTGCAAAACTTCAAAGTCCAGAATACACATGCTATTTAAAAGAGGACATAAGCACGCTAGTTTTGAGCAAATGCTACGTAGTAACATAGAATTAGCCCGAATACACGTGCTTATTGTATGCTACTACGTATTTGCTCGAAACTAGCGTGATTATGTGCTACTGAGTATTCTGGACTTCCTTCTTACCATTTAAGTTTTTCAATTTAAAAAGTAGCAACATTTCCTTGTTAAAATTACCAAAAAAATGACTATAACGACCGACACACCAACACTTACGACGTCTCACACAAAACAAGGTAAGCAGGACTGTCCACCACCACAAGCTGCTGTGCAGGGTGTCCCGTTAGGAATGGTTCTCAGGGTCCATAGATACTTGAGAGTCGTTGAGGGTTGCGTCCAGGGACAACTGAGTGGTCTCATTTTCTGTCTCAGTTTCTATAGTTGTGATCTGATCTGTGCTCGTCTCTGCTATTTTTTCATCTTTGATTTCTTCTATTTCTGTAAGAGAATTTGTAAATGATTAATTCTATTTATTATTGTTAGGACTGGCTATGAGATTCATTCATTCAGTAACGCATCATAACGTATAACAATAGGGATGATTCCTGGGTACTAATATAATAATTGTATTTAATCCGTAAGTTAGATTATCAAAAAATATTGGACACGTATTTTTTCATTTAACAAATCAATTAAAAATTACAAGGATAAAGTGCATCATAGTTCAGGAGTAGGGGCTTGTTGCGTCACTTTTGAGTAAAAAGCGTAGCAAGGTGTGACGTCACGCAAAATTTCAATGCACTGTATCGTCTTCATTTTTTGTTTACGTGACAAAAGAAAAATTACGTGTCCAATATTTTTTGGTAATCTAACTAACGAACTAATTAGAATTTTTTAGTCATCAACCCAATTCTACCGCATGTCCTATCCCATACTGTGTATTTTATAGTCATCAACCCACTTCTACCGCATGTCCTATCCCATACTGTGTATTTTTTAGTCATCACTCCAATTCTACCGCATGTCCTATCCCATACTGTGTATTTTATAGTCATCAACCCACTTCTACCGCATGTCCTATCCCATACTGTGTATTTTTTAGTCATCACTCCAATTCTACCGCATGTCCTATCCCATACTGTGTATTTTATAGTCATCAACCCAATTCTACCGCATGTCCTATCCCATACTGTGTATTTTATAGTCATCAACCCAATACTACCGCATGTCCTATCCCACTGTGTATTTTTTAGTCATCACTCCAATTCTACCGCATGTCCTATCCCATACTGTGTATTTTTTAGCCATCAACCCAATTCTACCGCATGTCCTATCCAATACTGTGAATTTTTTAGTCATCAACCCAATTCTACCGCATGTCCTATCCCATACTGTGTATTTTTTAGTCATCACTTCAATTCTACCGCATGTCCTATCCCATACTGTGTATTTTATAGTCATCAACCCACTTCTACCGCATGTCCTATCCCATACTGTGTATTTTATAGTCATAAAAAAAAAAAAAAAAAAAATCAACCCAATTTTACCGCATGTCCTATCCCATACTGTGTATTTTATAGTCATCAACCCAATTCTACCGCATGTCCTATCCCATACTGTGTATTTTTCCCAGATGGAAGTTGCACTCGGTAACAATGACCTTATATCACCAAACTGAATGCGAATCGTTACTTCGCAATAGGTTATGCAGACGACCTCGCAATCCTCGTACCTTGGAAGGTGACTGGAATGATCTGCAACCTTACTTAGAAAGCGCTTCGTGGAACGAAAAAGGGAGTATGATCTGTCAGTGAACCTCACTAAAACTAAATTGGAATGTTCACCCAAAAACAATCACTAAGTCGTTTCAGCTGTTCAATACAGAACTCTAGTTGTGTAACAAGGTCAAATGGGATCACCCTAGACAGTAAGTTAATCTGGAATACTGATCTAGACAATAAAGTAAACAGGGTCTGCATCACCTTCCAGCAAATGATAGGTAAGGGGTAGGGCCCCCAAAATTATACTCTAGTTGTACAACACAGTAATTCGGTTCAACCCTATGGGGCCCTGGTGTGGTGGCCCGGCAGCAAATTAGCCACAGCTGTGAACTAACTACAAAGCATGCAACGGCTGGACTGCATGGCGACTAAAGGCTGCATGAGGACTACTCTTACTGCAGCGGTCGACCCCCGCTCCACCTGTTCATATAACAGGAGGAGGCGACGATGGCGGTAGTACGCTTTAAAACTGATTTAAGAAATTATGATTAATTTTTTATCGATAAAAAATTAATCATAATTTCCCAGGAAACTATCGTATTCTCTTTCATAGCAGTTACAGATGGCTCACGCTCACTCTGCAGGGCCTGCCTGGTCGCTGGATCTGTATCCACTGGTAAATGATGTTTATTCAGTAAATAGGTTACAAGGAACACTTTTACACGTCAATGTTTTTTGTCAGTTTAAGCTAGATGAGGCCGGTGTTTCCTAGCTGACTACCCTGAGAAGAAACACCGAAACAAACTCGGAGGTCAAAGTCTCTTTTAAAGTGTGGGTTTCCCAAGTGCTTTGCCCCGTGGCAAAGTACTTCGGAAACATCTCCGTGACTACCAGATTTTTAGTAAAAAAATCAGAACTCGCGCTCGTTTAGCAGGACCACGACTTTCAATGTTGATTAAAAGTTTGAGGAGGAGGAAAGCGACAAGCTTTCCTCAAACCTACATAGAAAATTAGTACCCTGAAAGAATCACATAAAAGGGTACTAACTATTTCTATACTTAGAATACCTGTAGCATGCCCCCTTTTTCGGCGCACATGGTGGTCCTGCTGAACGGAGCGTGACTACCGCCGGACCACCTTCAAAGTCGATTTTATCGAAAACCACTAAGGTACCAATTCTGTTGTTGGAGTACTAATTAGTACCAATTGATTACTAATTATTTACCAAATATGGAAGCGGTTGGCGTTGGTGGTCCGGCGGTAGTCACGGACATTTCGGAAACCCAGCTGCGCTCCGTGATAAGGTCAGTAACACCAGGACGCTGCAGGTCTTCCTTGAGGAACTGGGGTGAATCAAATAACTAACCAGTCCCACCCATACGCAAAATACGCGCCTTGGACGTGGAGTTGCGGACAGCAGCCCCACATACAATACTAACTTCTTCACTATCATGTTTATCAATCCTTTTGGTTGTGCCCTTACCCATCTTTTCCTGAGTCTCTGGTTGGTCCACTTTAGACTCATCCTCATGTCTGTCATCACCATCACTATCCTCCTTATCATCGGCATCAGCTGCAAACTTGTCTCTTTTCTTCTTCTCGTCCTTATTCATGTCTACGTCCTTCTGGTCCTGTCCATCATGGTGGTCAGGGTCATTCTCCTTGGTGCCAGGCCCTCGAGGTCGCAAGACCCGCTGCTCTATTCGTTGGAGCTCTTCCTGAAGCTCTTGGCGTTTTCTGACCATGCATTCTGAGGACACGAAGATAATAGTGAACACTCTGCATTGTCTACTCCCACATGTATTAAGTTTACCTGCATATCTAGGGCAGGTAAATGCTTATTTACACATAGAACAAATCCTGAATAGTAAGAGATTGCGTTTTAGCCCCAGAAATATAAATGTTAAGGCTTACACACACCGGGACAGTATGGCAGAGGATTTAAATTTTTGCCAAAGGACATTCACACGTATCTAGTAGGAGTACGACATAAATGCCAATGTTTTATATTGATTCCGTGGCATTGAAAGGGATTTCTTGACATGGCTTTGGAGAGCGTGCTAAGGGAACCAGCAGCAGGATCCCGCAACGTACTGCGGTATGGAACGGCTGCCATGCCGCAGCCGAAGGACACCGTGACATGCCGCGGGGTGAGGCAGTGCAAGCTACCCAATTGACACGTATTTATTTTAAGGCATACTTCGGCGTGACGCGGCATGCCGCGCCACATCGCGGGATGTCTTGGTAGGCCGCCGGAATGCTACAGTATCTAAGCGGCTAGTATGCGCTGACCGGTGGAAAAATTCTCTGCCATTCTGTCCCGCTGTGCATAGGCGTTTAGTAGTAGTAGTACTAAATAAAAGTTCCCATACTTCCTTTTGAAAAAAGACGATGTGTAAATAAGGTAAGCCTGAGACCATACCTTCAGCTGAAAGAAAAATTGTTTCTTAAAAAAAATTTGTTTGTTTTTCTATTACTCACTGCGATAAAATCGACCATATATTGCTGTAAATTATAAATTACTGTGAGTTTTATTTGAATTATTTAATTACTTTCTGTCTAATAATCAGCTTTACTATCTATTCCATGATTCTTAGCTGAGGAGCTAAGAAAACTTAATATGATCTAAAAGCTCCAAAATTGTGGCAAGCAGTTTATTAAGGACATGAATGCCTGAGTGATAGTTGTAGATGCTTGTGGGCTGAAAAAAAGAACAAACAGAAAAAAAAATACCCACTTTCATGATACTTTCTACTGGACTCTAACTTTTCAGTGGCCTTCTCAGTCATCTTCTTTGGCAGCCAGTAGATGTGCGGCTTGGCCTTTGTGAGGATGAAGTTGGCTAGGCTTTTCTGTGAGGCCTCCCACTTCTCAAACTCCTGGACCCGCGCCATCTTGGCTTCTAATGCCTTGATTGTGGCTTTCTTGTGTTCTCTTTCAGCAAATAGTGTCTTTCTTTCCATCTGTTCCCTTTCCTTCTCTTGTCTGGCTTGCTCTTCTATTTTGCGTTCCACTTGCGCTTTTTTATCTTCCTGTAAAAGTTAAGCAAAAGTGCTGGCATATCAATTACAAGAAAGACATAGTTTACTTTAAGACACTCATACATAATTGATTTGCAAGAGGCAAATTCCACAATGACATGGTTTAAATAGTCATGAAGCATGCAATTACATGGAAAGGAGACACCATCTCACAAGTAACTTATTTAAATAATAACCTTAGTCTGTAACACAATTTCTTCTTGCTTGAATTTCTGTAGTGTTCCCAAAAGTGATCCAAATATGCGTCTATTGCGAGTCCTGGCCTGCTCATCATCACCCTGGGCCCGTAACACTGCAGCCCTGGTGGGGAGCTCCCGGCATACTGCTGAAGGTACCCGGGCTCTCTTGGCACCAGGACCATCATCTTCTCCATCACTGTCATGTACTCGGGCTGATAATCTGGAAGATTAAAAAGAGTTTTGCTATAGTCAATGGTTATGTCTATCTAAGATTGATGAAGTTAATGTATTTGTTTTAATAGGTAAAATTATAAAATCAATTTATGTTAAAAGAAATTAAGTCAGTTGTACTTTAACTGTATGCGACATTATCACAAAACAAATTAATTTCTAACAAGGTATGATGCTGATAAGATTGATTGGCTATGAAATGAGAATTTCGAAAGACAGAAGACCAGAATAGATAGAAAAACTGGCTTAAGATATACTTCATCATCAGCATGTCGTATAAAAAACCTGTGTTGCTTGGAAACCACTTCACATGACTTTTACTTCTCAGTTTTTTAACTAGTAATCTACTATTATTGCTACGAAAATGTCTTAAAGAGCAGGTTTTTACTCAGCCTTCAACACGACAACTTGTTAAACCATCGAGGACAAAAATACTGAATTTTTAAATAAAAAACATGCACTTTGTTAACGCGACAAGATCAAGATTCTGACTTTACAAGACTCCAAACATTACGTAACTGATATAAAACGCAAGTACGCAATGATAATTGGTTACCGTAACCAATTAGTCACACAAAACAATTCGTTTAGGTACCTACCTGCTGAAAACTGTTTTTGTCTCATGTTTTCGTTTTACAAACTGATCATCATTTTTGTTGAAATTGTTTCCACCGTCTGGGAATGAGTTTCGACCTCCAGCACGATTGTTTCCCCTCGCATATTCTCCCGTAGAGTTAAATCTGGAATTAAACACGTTGTCAAGTCAATAATACAAACACACTAACTCAAAATTTACATTCAAGGTGATTGCTAACCTATCATTGAATCTTCCGTTAGTTTGAACAATTTTTTTTATGTTTTCATCTATTTTAAACAAACTGCTCCTCTCATTTTCTAGTTGAGCACGTAAAGAACTAAACGATACAGCTACTTCTGTCCCCATAATATTAAAAATAATGGAAAAATACAATATTCATTTAGTTTAGCACTTGAGTTTTTTTTTTAATCGCTTTAGCAATAGCATTCCACAGATTGTAACATTTTTTCGTTTTGTTGTTGGATCGAAATGGCCTGAATAGTTTGATAATTAAACGGTTCTCTATTGTGAAAATTTTCATATTTATTTTTCTTGAATATTGTTTTTCAAGTAATAACATTTTAATTAGGAGGACAAAAAATTATGGCAAAACGTTTAATATTTTTGCATTTGTCTGTTTTAAAACTGGTAACATATTAAAACAAGAGATGTCACTAGTTTCGCAAAAATGTTTACGCTACTCGATACTAGGTGGCGGTCATTTCATTAAAAAATTGTTATGCTATTTGATACTAGGGAGCGCTTTAAGCTTGAAAGTTGAAATATATGTGATAAGCAAGTTAGTTTAGAACTGATTAAATTTGTAAGAAAAATTGTTCAAAATCTCATTTTAGAAACAACACTATTGAATGGCAACCTAATTAAAAAACCTATCACTCGTTCACCTTTACTCAACTAAAGCATTTTCATTTTTCACACGCACATTTTCATGAAAACTCTTTGGCATAGAGACAGCGAAAAATGAAATTAGTACCTACCTGATAATAAATCTTCAAGCTTCCTGTGCGGCGGTAGCAGGTGTCGAGAGGCGGGCGGCAGTTTAATTTCACGCGTGCCCGAGCGCGCCCTGCCCGAGCGCCCGGCGGCGCCTACACAGCGTTACCGCCTGTCACCCAACACCGTTACACAAGAAAATGCAGAAACTACACATCATAACGTAATAGTGAGTGAAGAGCTCACTTTCGCTGAGTAGCTGACGACTGAAGAGAAAAATGTTCCTTACATTCTTCTCTTCGCCACAGACCAGAAACATTGGAACCGCTCGTTCACTACATAAGTAGGTACGAACTGAACGACTTGTTAGCATGTAAGTAGATAGAGGATTAAAGTCCTGACTCAGCAGAACATAGTGTTAGGGGCCTTAGGGGCGTCGATGGAAACGGGTTAGGTATTTGGCTTTCATCTTCCATACGTCGTGACAACTTTGACAAGCGGTAGGAAGTGCGGAATCGTGATCGATGAATGGACTATGAAGCTCCTTTGCACAGCTGTCGTAGAGACAGTAGGTGGTCTGGCCACGCTGCTATAGATGTAGGAAGGCAACCAGATTTTACTTCTGACTCCATAGATAGTCCAGCTGGCCACCACAGACTAGATGTCTACCTGCCTGTAATAAATAGATTTAAATCTGTTTCACGAGTCTGTCGGCTTCGTACACGTTTCACGTGCTGTCGGCTGTGTCGGCACGGTACGCTGATTGTGACAGTCATACAGTCAAATACTCCTAGTATATGACGTCATTTTACTGTCACATGATCTTCTAGCAGTCATCTTATAATTAGTTAACTAGCACCTAAGGGGGTACTTGGAACTTGTTAGGTAGGTAAGTTACAGATTATTGCACGGTTAGAAGTTTCTTTAGGGCAAAAAAGTATACAGGTAAAATGTAACGGAAAGGTGTGGTCATATTTTAAGAACTGCATCTGCCCATTAATATGAACAACTTTATTCAAGAAAACAAGATGAAATTCTCAAAAAAAAAATTTTACCTCATACAAATATTGATCAGCTGATGAAAACTTTGTATGGAAAGTCCAATTTTTTTTTTGGAAATTTTCAATTTTTTTTAGAGAAAGTAGTTCAGTCCCATGGGCAGAACCGGTTCTTAAAATATGACCATACCTTTCCGTTACACTCTGTATATAATCCACGCACTAAATAAAAAGGTTATAAATTTTAGGACAACCGTTGTTTTTGGGACAAAACTCCTTCACACTTTCCCTATCACTGCAAATCCAGATAATCAGATTCAAAAGTGGCAGCCACCAGCCTAGTCATATGCCTATCAAGGATAAAAAAAAATGTAGCTTCAACCACGTTTGTAAAGGCCAGGCAGACACTCAGTGCCACCGGCTTTTCCCGGGAGTCTGTGCGACCGGCATTTGGCCGCAGAAACTTGCGCAAAGCACGTGACATGTGGCGGCATCCGGGCGGCCATGTTGGCGGCTCTTTTGTGTGGGTAAACGGGTTTATAAGCCGCTGGATGCACCGCGGCTTGCCTTGCCTTAACATACGGCTAATGGCGGAAAATGGGCGAGGATAGATACTGTTCCCACTTTCTGCAAGTCAGTCTGCCTTGCCTTTTTCAATATTTTACATGGAGCGACTGCCTATATAATCCACGGATCGACCTCAGCACCCTCAGAGGTACCTTTGAAGACCCGTGAGGCTGTTACTACTGAGCCATCCCCAAAATAATGCTATATTAGATATACATACTGCATCAACATCAAAATTGTCCAAAGAAAGCTAATATTTATGGGCTCGCGTTTGACCGATTCATCATAATCATCATCAGCCTTTTAATGTCCCCACTGCTGGGGCACAGGCCTCCTCTCTGTGAGAAGGTGTGGACCGTAATCCACCACGTGGGCCCAATGCGGCTTGGTGGACGTCACATGTCTTCAAATTTTTGGTTCTAGGACATGCTGGTTTCCTCACGATGTTTTCCTTCAACATTTTGAGAGCAGTGGTGATAAAATAATTTACACAAAGTAAAGTGCCTGCCTGGGTTTGAACTCACGACCTACAACTCACTACCACTGGACCACCACTGCTCTCAGCTCTGGTCTGACCGATTCATACCTGCTTCAAATTCATCAGTTCGTACATACCTAGTAACTAGACATTAATACATTAAAATTCGTGCAGTGATTATGTCTACCTTTAACAAAGTGTATAAGAAATGAAATGTAATCTGCAGACTTAATCCAGTTTCTGTTTAGAATTTTAATTAATCTGCGAAGAAATCAAATAAAACTGAAATGTAGCGTTCTCGAGATAAGCCCGCGCACCGAGCACCGAGCGGGGGAACACGTGCTGCTTTAATATATCCTGCTGATTATTCAAGAATAAGTAATTCTTATGCAATTACGTTTGTTATACCCATTAAAAATAATAATGGATTATAATAAAATGATTGTAATGATATTATAAGATTCTGGAGTGGGGGCGGCGTACGGTGTAAGACACAGCGTTGGAAGGCATCCCACAAGGTGGACCGATGACCTGGTGAAGGTCGCGGGTAGCCGATGGATGCGAAACGCACAGGACCGGTCGATGTGGGGACTCTTGGAGGAGACGCATGTTCAGTTGTGGAGATCTTTCAGACCCGGATTCGTGCCTGGCTGGTGGCAATAGACTCGCCCTCAATAGACTCGCCCTCAATTTCATGGGACATAAACGTAACTGGTGAAATGTTGGTTTACACCTGTCAGCACAAAGAGATACCAAAAATCAATCAATCTGCCCGCGCCTTTTCCCAACTATCTTGGTGTCGGCTTCCAGTCTAACCGGATGCAGCTGAATACCAGTATTTTACATGGAGCGACTGCCTATCTGACCTCCACAACCCAGTTACTGGGTAATAACGATACCCCTTGGTAAGACTGGTTGTCAGACCTGTAACGACTGTCAAAGATCCACGATTGACAGACGGCACCAACGGCTTAACGTGCTTTCCGAGCCACGGAGGAGTCTCGGTATATAAAGATGGTCACCCATCCATGGACCAACCCTGGCAAGCGTAGCTTAAGGCGCTATTAGCTGCCAATGACCTTGAGTGGTTAGCTTGCGTGTTCTGCGCTGAGCGCACGTAACGCGTCGTATGTCCACCCAGTAATAGGACTCGCCCATCAAGGAGCGCTGTCCGAAATTAGACGCATTATTAATTTATTACACATAAAACAACAGGTATTAAACTAAAACACTGAGACTAAATTCTAAATAATTAAATTATCTTTAAAATGGTCAAGGTTTCATAAAAATACGCTTTATAGTTCTTGCGTGATTCTCAATTTTTTATCCGCGTTAGACATAACTTTACAAATTAATTACACTATGTTATAAAGACTGAGATTAAATTACGACGGAAATTTCGTCGTATATATATATTTGGAATTATTTATGTAGGTTTATATGTTTTGTGCACTGGATCCTACCCTCAAATGTGATCTCTCTCTGTCACTCAAAGGTTTGCTGGGAGAAAACTCAACATTGAGTTAAGCTCGCCTTTGTACATGCATTGTGTAACCACTAAGTACTATGTGAAATTTTTAGTGTACAATAAAGAATTAAGATGAATTAAGACTAGTCGTTTAGACGTGATGTTCAATTATCCGTATAATTGCGCCTTAACCTGATGGATCGACCCGTACGGCTGTTATTACTTTAACCACGAGCTCCTTTTTTTTTTTTTTTTTTTTTTGTGGGGTGGGAAATCATCCTATGACTTCTCCCGCTCTGGGCGGAGCGGGAGGGCGTGTCAGACTCTTACTGACTAAAACCCACCCCTGTTCCTTCCTGCCTTTGAGTGCCCAGGGGCGAGGTAACTCTGTTTCGAATTTATCCTCAACCCCCGGGCAGAACCACGAGCTCCTTAACACAAAGAGATACCATAATGATCATTAAATACTAGAAAGTTAGAGTGAACAGGCTTCATCTGGGTAAGCTCGCTCGATCGTCGACTTTTTCTCTGTCACCTCTGACCTAGGCCAAGTGGCGCCCTCATTGAATAAAAAATCGTAGCAAAGCGTAGAAAATAAAGATTAAAGCATCCTATGTTGAGTTTGTTACAAAGAGGATAAGGTATTTTTACGATGTTAAAACAGGACTCAAAATGTTTCGTATCTAAACTCGTAAGCAAAAGTGTCGAAAACGGCCGCTTTTGGTACTTTAGCTTACTACTGTTCAATGAGGGCGCCACTTAGGCCATTTTTTTATTTAAAAAAAAAAATGAGCGCGCCACTTGGGCTTACGAGCAAACTCAACTATAATAAAAAAAAATTAAAGAAAACCGGCCAAGTGCGAGTCGGACTTCGCACATTTAGGGTTAGTAAAAAGTTAATAAATATGGCTACACAATTTGAATTATAATGATACAGAGTTACTTTTGCAACGTGTGATTTAATAATAATATAGAGTGATGTTATTTGCTTGGATAGTCACACATGCACTCAAAATCTCTCTCTCTCTCTCTCACACACACATGCACACACACATTTTGTACAATTGACCGATTTTTTTAATTTTTATATTCCTATTTTTGCTTTTATAATGTAAGGGAAGAGCGCAGCCTTCAACTACAGGCATTTTCTATGCCTAAACGGAGACTAAACTTATTTTATTATTTATTTTATTTTTTTACCTGTACACCCTGTACACGTCTGCCATAACCCTCCACGCCAGTAGTCCCCAATACAGGCGTGATTTTATTCTATGTGGCATTAAATAAATAAATAAAATAAAATAAAAAAGCCTTTTATTTCATGCATTACATTACATTTCAATATTATAAAAATTTGTTTGATTATTATAATGACATATTCTTTTCAAGTAAAAAAGAAAATTATTACATATATGAATATTATTGCAATTACAAATGTCTGGATAATTTTTTTTAATGTTATTTGTATTCACATTCGCACAGGCAGACCATACACACGATGGGAAGACGACATAAAGAAGGTAGCGGGGACCACACTGGAGAGAAATGGCAAAAAGTAGAGAAAAATGGAAATCTTTGGAGGAGGCCTTCACCTAAAGAGGGTTCATGCATGGAATAATTTTAGAAGCTATAATTTATCTTTTTATTGTACGAATATTAAATAAATTCTAAATATAAAAATACACATTATTTATAATATAATCTAAATTAAAAATACCAAAAATGATAATCATAAATATATGTGGCATTAGACCACCTGACAATTGTATGGTGTACCTACTATCCCTATCTCTTATTTTTATAGGCTACATCATACTGAAAGTTTAAGTAAGCTATACTACATTTAGAAAAACTCAACAAAAGGTGTGGAAAATAACAAATAATCTTCTAGTTAGTGTTGTCGTGTAAGTGTTTTTCGCAAACCCTTGTGAAGGTTCGTTTTAAGTAGCCGTCGATTTTTATGACATAGTTTTGCAGATATAACAACCGACTCACCTGGTGGTAACTGGTCACCGCCACCTGTGAGCATGAGGACATCAGCAGTACCAGGGTGCCACAGGACTGTTGCCTACCACTTTTGAAGAGGACTGACTTCCTTAAATTTTGCTTTGAAGTCATTAATTACGTACCAGAACATTGTCGGTTCAAACTGTAGCATTCTTTTACAGCCCATCATAACAAATCAGTCTGCCCTCTGGTACAATAACTAATAGCTGAACATATGAGTATCGCTGTGTGCAAGCCGGTCTCTTCCCGTACGACCGCGAGTACACCACGCTCCGCGGCGCGTGCATCCTTCCCTGCGCCGGCGCATCAGCTATTATGAAAAAAGCAATTAGCTGAAATGTACGGTTAGGGGTGACACTTTACAGTGATTTGGGAAAAACATTTTGTTTTCGGTTTGTTTTCTGGAATCTGTTTTCCTCATTAGATATGAACATCTGCCCTTATCTCAATTAATGTTGGAGTAGCAAGTATTTTTCTTATTAATGAAAAGAAAATAAGTAATAATTTTATTCATCTAATTTTTTTTTTAATCTATTCTCCTAACTGGGTTCTTAGTATCCAATATTCATATCTAGTTGCATACCTTTGTTGCTTTTCTATTATTTTCTACATAGGCTTGTAATTTATTTATTTAATGGTTTTAAAACGATTGGAATATAAATAATATTGCAGATTGTAATGAAGGTCCATTACAATATATTATTTACGTTTCAGTCACACACCACAATGACGATTATATTGATGATTGATTTTAGATTTATTCAGATAGAAAATACGCTTTGACACAAATAAGAATTTACATACTCTTACATTTTATTTCACTGAGAGAAGTACCTACAAGATTGATTTATATAATAGTAATTAAATAAATAAAAAATAAACACTCTTTTTTTTTCCTTAGCCTATCGTCCCACTGCTGGGCAAAGGCCTCCCCCAAATCCTTCGAGTTATTTTTCTCACGAGCCACGTGGAACCAGCTCATGCGGTAGGCGCCTAGGTCGTTTCGCCACCTCTCCTTAGACCGTCCTCGGCGGCACCGTCCAACCTCAGGCACCCACTTTGTAGAGACCAGCATGATGCCCAGTAATCACTGTTCATCCGTCTGACGTGACCCGCCCAATCCCATTTAAACACTCTTATCTAACTAAAAATAATACAAAATATGGCGCCGATAAATTCTTCCGCATCGCTGTCGACTAGTAATGCAGCCAACCCAAAAGACTAGCGTCATTGCTACGTCGTCGTATGGAAAGGCTGCACTGCATTTGTAATTTGCAATGCTGTCACTAAGTAGATATAAAACAGAGTTCCCGTGGCCCTTGGCACTCAGGCAACTGAAGGAAGTCGCGCCCTCCCGCTCCCAGACCCTGATGATATGCCAGACCCACAAAAAAAAAAGAGTGGCACTCCAGGAGTGCCGACAGAAGTGAACACTTCGGTGTCGGCATCGGTGACGGTGCCGGTATCGGTGTCGACGTCGGTATTGGTGTCGGTGTCGGTTTCGGCGTCAGTATTGATGTCGGTGTCGGTGGTGACTTGGCGAGTTCAATTGTTTTTTCCCCATCTCAAAATGCTCAACGCGCTTAAGGGTCTACTACCGGCCAAGTGGCGCCCTCATTGAATAAAAAATCGTAGCATAGCATAGAAAATAAATATTAAGGAATCCAAAGTCACGTAGTAGACACCAAGTAGTAGGCAAAAGTACCAAAAACGGCCGTTTCTGACACTTTTACCTACTACTTTGGATACTTGGATACGAAACATTCTGAGACCTGTTTTAACAACGTAAAAATACTTTATCCTCTCTGTAACAAACGTGACGTTGGATTCTTTAATATTTATTTTCTATGCTATGCTACGATTTTTTATTCAATGAGGGCGCCACTTGGCCGGTTGTAGGACCTTAAAGAACTTTTCACTATGAAAAAGGGCTCTAGTGGCAGCCCTGCAGAGCTCGGCGCTGTAGTTTCGTCTAAATCCGTCGCGTGCGGCCGAGCGTTCAGGCGTGCTATGAAAAATGGTCGCCGCACTCAGTCTGACTGCGCGCGGGAGACTCACGCGCATCCTATGGAGTTCAGCTTTGATCGAATTAGGAATTCATTTAGTTTTGATTTTGCGTGAAACTTAATGTTTTATAGGTGTAATAACCCCACCAAAAACACATAATGTAAATTGGTTGACAAGATTCACGAGCTCATGACGCTTTCACTGTTAAAAAAATATGATATCTCGAGTAGAGCCAAGTGCCTTATCTCTACAAAACCATCTTGAGTTGAGATACAGGATTTAGTCATACGAGTTTTTCTACAGCTTCTCTCCCATGGCAAATTTTGCAGGAAACGTATTTTTAGGGTTCCGTACTCCTAACATGGACAAGGAACCTTTATAGCTTTGGTCTGTCCGTCCGAGGCATAGCTAAGAGACTGTTAGTACCTACCAGAAAACGAATAATATAATTTTGAAAAAGATTTTTTTTTATGGTAGCTTCCCGTACATGTGAAGTGGGGATGTTTTTAGGGTTCCGAAAGTCCGATTGAAAAACGGAACCCTTATAGGATCACTCGTGTGTCTGTCTGTCCGTCTGTCACAGCCAATTTGCTCCGAATCTGCTGGACCGATATAGTTAAAATTTGGTACACACATGCATATCTGTGACCCAAATACGGACGTGTACCCTAAATAAATTAATTTGGAATATGGGGGTCACTTTTGGGGTGAAAATCGGAAAATTAAAAATCAAAGTTTTTCAAACTGTATTGTGCTACATATTAAATGAAAAGACGCATTGTGGGGGTCTCGAATATATTTTTTTCATAATTTTAAAATATATCATTTTGAAGTTATTTAAGAAAATAGATGAAAAATTTCCCCTCCCTTAACTCCGAAACCACTCGGCATAAAATTTTGAAAAAAATACAGAAAGTAGTTTTTAACTTATAGGTTACAGGAAAACCTATAAGGTGGAGGCAGTATAACTCAGTGCAGTGTGTGCAGTGTGACTGAGTTTTTATCAGAGAAAAAAATTTGCTGAATTGATCTGGCCTTTTGGATAAGATTGTGAATAATTTTATTTTGTTTGGATTATTTCGTCTTGTTAATAATTTTGACAATAATCTTTATAATAATGGATATTGTATTAATAATCAAATAATCATATTAATAATCAATTAATCTTGTTAATTTTATATTATAAATGTTTGCATGCCGAATGGTGAAATATGGCTGTGCTTTAATGTATCTAAACATCTATTGTGTATTACCCATATTTGCAAAATAAATGTCTATTCTATTCTATTCTATAAGAAAATTTTTTCGGAACCCTTTGCGCACGAGTCCGACTCGCTCTTGGCCGGTTTTTTTTCTCGTCTATCCTGTAGTGTGGGGTATCGTTGGGTAGGTCTTTCAAAATGGGGTTGTAAAGACTATTTTTCGAATAGTGACTCGTTTGCGAAATATTAAACTTTAAAGTGATATTTTTTTTTCGAGTCGAGCGTGGCCCTCACTAAAAGCTATTGGCTTGAAAAATCTGAAAATATTCGTTATGGTAGTATATATAAAAAAAATCGGCCTAGCCTTTTCCCAACTATCTTGGGGTCGGCTTCCAGTCTAACCGGATGCAGCTGAATATCAGTATTTTACATGGAGCGACTGCCTATATGACCTCCACAACCCAGTAACTGGGTCATACGATACCCCTTGGTAAGACTGGTTGACAGACTTTTGGACTTCTGACGACCCGTAACGACTGTCAAAGATCCACGATTGACAGCCGTTACCAACGGTTTAACGTGCTTTCCGAGGCACGGAGGAGTCACGGTATATAAAGATGGTCACCCATCCATGGACCAACCCCGACAAGCGCAGCTTAGTAGTGGATCGACCCGTACAGCTGTTGAGCTCGATGGTAGTATACACAGGGTGGAAAATATCAATGGGCCCTGAAGGGAAACTACTTGAAATCCTTAAGATTGATTATTTTACTTAAAAGAAATATTCCTTTATTTTTAAAAAGAAACAAAACTGCATTTACGGATTTCTCGAAAAGCTTACCTAAACTGGGAATCGAATCAGCTAAAAGTTAAAAAAAAATAAAACACTCGCTATTTTACTAATCGAAACGATTATTGTTCAGGATAAAATCTTTCTAATAATAATTTGGTTTTGGTCTTATATCATGAAATCTAACATTAATTTTATTTTATTACCCATTTTAATAAGAAGGACAACGTAACGTTTTATTTTTAAACTTTTCGTCAGAACGCCTCGTCCCAGAAGGAAATGTGCATAGAATTATTATTACCAATAGGAATGTTTCCTGGGTTTTTTTTTTTGGTAGGGTGGCAAATCATCCAATGACTTCTTCCGCTCTGGGTGGAGCGGGAGGGCGTGTCAGACTCTTACTGACTAAAACACACCCCTGTTCCTTCCCTGCCTGAATGCCCAGGGGTGCGGTAACTCAATTTCAGAATTTAGCCGCTACCCCTAGGCATGCAGGCACCGGCCACGATGGGCCCCGTCAGTGGTGGCTGACACCAATTTCTTTGAGAGGCGCGCGTGGAACACTACGCGCTGCCAACTCACGGGCCTGGTGCTGATCGAACGGCGAGCTACCCACTACTCGCCGTCCGCAAGCCCGGGTCTACGGTAGCCGGAGATCGTCTCGCGACGGCCTACGCCCAGTATGCCCAGTTCCTCTCCTGCGGTGGTAGCGGCCGGGGCCGTGAGGGGCACTCCGTTAAGCTTCCCTCACGCGTCCCGCCTCCGCCTTCGCGAGCATTAGGTACTGCTTCGCAGAAGGCAGAGACTGCATCCCATTCCCTCTGGCTCCGTACCATGGCCTGAACCAGGGCCGGGCGCGAGAGGTCGCCGCCTCCTATAGCATCCACGAGGACACGGCGGTGATGTTTCCTGGGTAAGACACGTAATTTTTGCTTTACCAAACCAATAAAAAATTATAAAGATAAAACGCATCAAAGTTCAGGAGTGGGGGCTCGTTACGTCACTTAGTGCTAAAAAGAGTCGCACATCGTGACGTCACGCGAAATGTCAACGCACTGTATCGTCCTCATGTTTTGTTTACGTGACAAAAGAAAAAATACGTGTCCAATATTTTTTGGTACCTAATCTACTTAAGGACTAATTAGATTTTTTTTAGGAAACTACCCTCATCATCATTGTCCTGCCCTTATCCCAATTTATTTGGGGTCGGCGCAATATGTCTTTTTTAGTCATCATCTCTGTAGTCACCCCCTTTGTACCCATATCCTCTTTCACACAGTCCAATCATCGTTTCTTTGGCCTTTCCCTACTCTTATAGCCATCCACATCCATACACAAGATTTTCCTCACGAAATTTTCTTCATTCCTCCTCATCACATGCCCATACCACGACAATCGATTTCCTTTAAGAAACTACCCTATTAAAAGATTTCCTTATCTAAGTCTTCAACAAGGTACTTATAGATAAATTAGCAAGCCTGTACTTCATAGAATGTCTTTGGACGTTAGACTTTTATGAAAATGATAACGTGTTTTTTAATTGTTGAAAGTGAACAGTTCTAGTCTAGGTAATGTTGATTAAAACCCTTGTGAACTGAATATCTTGTACGATAGATAGACGAGTGTAAAACCTAATGTTTCTTGGATAATTTTCTTCTTTAACATTGGCTGTATCGAGTAGTTAAATAAAATAGCAAGTGTTTATTTTTTTAATTGTTAGCTGGTTCGATTCCCGGTTTAGGTAAGCTTTTCGAGAAATCTGTGAATGCAGTTTAATTTCTTTTTAAAAATAAAGGAATGTTTCCTTTAAGTAAAATAATCTATCTTAAGGATTTAAAGTAATTTTCCTTCAGGGCCTATTGATATTTTCCACCCTGTATATTGAACTTTAAATGAAAACTATCACGGCTAAGTTAGCTCTGTTAGTAAGAGTAATAGTCGCCCAACTTATAAAATGTACCTACTTAGAAAATTTCGTACAAACACAAATCCTTAGAAAAAAAATGCTTAGGTGAAGTTGTAACTTATTTAATATAAAACTGATAGATGTTAAAATTTTGGAAAAATAAAAACCTTCTTATTCTTTTTTAATTTAAACGTACTCGATAAATACGTAAAATACTAATAAACATAAAGTCCCCTTCCAAGTCCACATGTTATAACGGGCGACTACGGAACCCTACACTGTGCGTGGCCCGACACTCGCTTGGCTGGTTTATTTTTCGATTTAAAAAGTAGGTAGCCGTCTAGTCCGTCCTCGTAGTGCCTCTTATCGCATATTTCTATGCATGTGGATGAATATTCAATAGCAATACTTACGCAGCTTAACAGATAAATAAAGATGTTGAAGGAATAGGTTAAACCCACTTATGAATAAATGTAGTTTAGCTTACAACAGGTGGACCAAAGTACCTTCTTGCAAACTTCAATTTGAGCAAAAGAAGTGACATTTGTTTGCCGCGTTATGTACTAAGCATACTCGCAAGTCAAACAGCTGGTACATTATAAAATCGTTATGACAGATTTCAGTGAACTCGGAATTTGATCAGCCGAAATGTGTAGACATTTTCCTAAATCTACAGTAAATAGGTACGAATAGCAAAATATTTATTAAATATTTGTCATTTCACGCATTTCTCAAAATCTTTACAACCCAACGGAAAAGAGACTACTTGTTGCAGAGTAATATTATAACACACTAGCAGCCCGCAGCCGCTCCAACCGTGATGAACAATTAGCAACATAGCTTCTGCCAGCGACAGCGTTTCGCCAGCGGAATATGCCGCTGGCGAAACGCTGTCGCTGGCAGAAGCTGCAGTTCCCCATTATAATTAATAGTCTTTGTGATATGCCTGACTATAATCTATCTCTGTGCGAAATTTCATCCAGATCCGTTCAGCCGTTCTGACGTGATTGAGTAATAAACATCCATCCATCCAAACTTTCGCATTTATAATATTAGTAGGACCTAAGTAATTTTTAGTATGAATAGGACCTAAGTCATTTATAATATTAGTAGGACCTAAGTAATTTTTAGTATGAGTAGGACCGAAGTCATTTATAATATTAGTAGGACCTAAGTAATTTTTAGTATGAGTAGGACCGAAGTCATTTATAATATTAGTAGGACCTAAGTAATTTTTAGTATGAATAGGACCTAAGTCATTTATAATATTAGTAGGACCTAAGTAATTTTTAGTATGAGTAGGACCGAAGTCATTTATAATATTAGTAGGACCTAAGTCATTTATGATATTAGTAGGACCTAAGTCATTTATAATATTAGTAGGATTAAGTAGGATACTGTATGTCCTGGAAAATTGAAAAAATGTTTATTTGTGGATGGTAAATAGGTGCAGTGCCTTCGGAGATTGTCCTCCACATATACATTGACTAACAAAATGCAAACTCTCTCTCTTAATAATACAAGTATAGATTATTAATATTATAGACAGAAGTAAGGTGAGTGAAGCTTAAAAGTAAAAAGATAAAAAGATAATCCTGCAGAGAGCAAACCATCGCCGCTTTTACAATTTTATTCGTAGCGATGTCGGTCATGCGTAGCTGACTACGGCGTAGAAGCACAAACTGCACGTAAACGTCTCGTAGATCAGCGAAGCGTAGCGGCTACGGGCGTAGCACTACTGTACGCTTCATTGATTAATTATTTTTTTTGATTTTCTAAGTTTCCACTTGTTCTTTGAAAAAATTATTTACTCGAAATACTGATAGCTTACATAGAATTTCACATCACTGTTTATAAACGATTCTCACTATTTTTTTACGGAATTCAATCAAAGAACCGAAGAACCGCAGTATGTTGGTTGAATGGTTATGGTACGAGTCTCAAGTTAAGTGTGTGAAGCCAATAATAATGAATTGAAGAAATATCAAATTCAAACACTCAGCATCTGCTCTAAAATTTAATTCATACTTACAATATCCAGTGTTTACGAGACCCTCAGTAATTTTTAACCTAAAGGAAATTGATGTCATTGCCTCTCTCCACTCCCACTTGCGTATGCGCATGTCCTGTTGTTTCAGTGTTTGTTGGTACGATCACACATTTTTGTGTCGCGCCGCCACGCTCGCTTGCCGTAATTGATGGTCAGCCGTGTACCGCGTCTCGCGAGTGATCTACCCTCCGACTGCACGGCTATTTGTAGATCAAAACAAAAGACAGGGTGATGCTTCCGGTTGCAGTGACGCGCACAGGTATATTACCTAAAGAAAACCAGCTTACTTAAGGTGGAAGCTCCAGGGTAGCCCGCGAAATTCAATTTTTCTTACGTTTTTTGCAATTTGCAGGTCAGTGTCAGGTTATAACTTGGTCGAAATATGATTCGCGATTACGAAAATTTGAATTTCGCGGGCTACCCTGGCGCTTTCACCTTAAAAGAAGAACTATCAGGAATCAAGGGTTATTGCAGGTTGTAATGCAAATCCGAGTTGATCTTTAAGTGATACAGCTACTGCTTTGTATCAGAACCTGATTACCTGACTAAATGCACTCATTAATCTTCTACTTTGGTTACCTATGGGTATCTAGGTACCTTTTTCTGTAATGGATACAGCACAGTACATGCATCGTTAGGTACCAAGTTTCTGTTTATAATGTCTGTCTGTCTGCCCAAATAATTAGTAGCAAGGTAGGACAGTTAGCTCGCAATGAATCAGGCAGGCCGCGTCGAGACGATCAAAGCGCCCACCACCGCCATTACGACGTTCCCGCCAAAACGACGAGCGCCATCTTGTTGTGTCCCAGCTGTCAGTCGCGACGGATCTGGCGGAACAGCGCACGCGCATGCCCAGCTAATAAAACGCTTATGCTGATTAATTGCGACGCACATTACGAATAACTCCGTCCGTCTGTCACGGTTTGTCTCTTAATATCTTTAGAACCGGCGCTGAAAATGAAAAAATACCCGCCGAGAACAGGCGCAGAACTAAAATGTTTTAGTGTGACAAGCGAGGCGTACCGCGGAACGAAACGTATTTTTAATTCAAGTCTACCGCGACGAATTAAATAAATCTTTGATGTGTAAAACAGAAATAGTTATAAATACCTTCGTAATGTAATGAGTAATTGTGTTGATTTTTCAGAGAATTTTCTCGACAAAGTTTTCTTGTAAGCTTGCCTGACGTCCTCATTATTATTTATAATTACTATGAAGTGTATTTTGAAGAGTGCTGAAGACTTTCAGAAATAGATCAACCTCACGTAAACTATGAATAAATATGTCAAATAAATTAGTTGAATTATCTGAACATAAAATATTACCTATTATTTAAGATTTTAATTTCCATTCATGGATAGCCCAAAACCTTGCCCCTCGCTGGGTCAGGGCACAAACCAGTGTAGTTATTGAATAATGTAAAGGTATTGTTTTACTGCACCGAATAAACCGACTGTGTGCGGCAGTTGTACCTGATCGCCCGTCACCTCAAACCTCACAAAACTTTCAGCAAACACATCAACGTCACGTTTCAACAATCACACACATCGCAATAACTTTGGATCGCAATGAGCCATCCGCCACCAGGTACGCTACATGTGGCGGTAACAAGGTGTAACTGCGTCTGCGCTCGCGCAAATGGTTCGCAGCCAGTCGCGGCGAGTCGCAGCCGACCGCGCGCTCCCGCGGCCGCGCGCTGCAGTACTTATCTCACTAATTGGACGTGCTAAGCTCATTGTGGTCATCATAGTTGGCTGTGCATCTAATTTATGATAGGCACATTAATTTTTATTCAAGTGGCTAGTTGCTGGTTGTTGGTATTCGAAATTGGGTGTTACTAACAAGATTTTGTTTGCAGGGATGCGTTGTTGCGGTTGAGATGTCACTGGTCTATAAAACAGAATTGTTAAATGAGAAGTAGACCTTCACCTACCGTGTATTCAATACAGCAGAGCAGTAATTAGTAGGCTGTACAGATCGTCTATAAAGTTACAAGTCATAAAAACCTACGTTTGTGTTCAACTGTTTCCTAAACACACTTATGCAGCATACTAGCTATTAACAGCTAGCCTTAATTAATTCCACAAATCGATTAATTATTGCAAACTGCTTCAAACTGAATTAATAACGTATTAATCACAAAACCTCTATATCTACACGTCTGGCGAACAGAATAGGTTAGCAATGTGTTCCTCGACGATAACATTACTCTCTCCGCGCAGTAAACTTACACTTATCTGGAAAAACACGAATTAACGTCCCGTACCCAATTACATTTTGGCAAGCTTTCAGCTTCATATCATAAATCAGCTGTTGTCCGTCAGCGTGCTCGTATGAATGGCAGCGTTCCGCGTAGGAATCGCGAGCGCGACCACGCGACTTGAAAGCGCGCTTCCCCGAAGAGACGCTCGAGCGGGCGCGGTTCCGCGCGGCTGCTAACCGCTGGATCTAGTGTGCTACTAGCTTTATTTATATTTATGTTGTTCCTGATTATTTTATGTTTTGTTTTGAAAATCGAGTCATTTGTTTGTTACTGTTCTGATACCATTACCTATCATTATGATGTTGTGGTGATAGAAAATAATTATTTCTGTAAACCAAAACATAATGCTCCCTAACGAAATATGACCAAAACAGTACCTAAAAATTGTATCTCATTGGCTTCGGATTTTCTCAATGCTTTTTTACAGCCTTAACCGTTTGCAGACGTGCAGCCGTTGATGCCATTATAGGCACAAGTATCCCAGCTCGCAGTCGACCCAGGTGTGCCAATTTTTAAGATTTTCCAACTGAAAAACGAATCTACCTTAGTAAGTAACTTAACTACTGTACCCCTCTCTCCTTCGCTACATAAGAACATGCGCGTCTGTCCGTGCGACGTTGTGTTGTCTGCGTGTTTGAAGTGACGCGTCGTAAATCTGCGCAAGCGATGCGGCCCGCGTCGCCACCGCAACAGCCACCGGCCCGGGTGAGCGAGGGTCATGGGGAATACTGTGTCTTACAGGGATATTAAAAGAATATTTATTTGTGTTCAATGTTATCTATTGCTGAAGTGTACAAATCTGTAAGATTTTGATAATGTCACACTTATGCCAGCAAATTTATCATAGCATAAATTGCTATGCCATGGTTTGCACAAAATACTGGTTTGGTCGAACTTATTCAGACTTCTAAGATAGATGAAATAATATTCAGAACAATAAATGAAGCTACTAAGAAGACGCGATACGATTTTATCTCGCAATAATAATATTATTGCTAACGATAACGATTTTCAGGAAAATGGTAATAGTGTCTGACGCTTCCGCGACCACTCACATAATGATTCCACGGAGAAGCGAACTTAATGATAGCTGCTAACGTTAATGTTTTATTGAAATGGTTTTACAGATTATTCATGGGTAATTAAACTTTTTGTCGTTTACAGGACACTTCAGCGAGAATCTGCGTAATCGATCGAAAGTGAAAAATATAAGTAAGTAAAATAAAACTAACAGGACTCTTATGTGTAATTTGCAACTAACTGATTAAATAATACATTATGAAAATACATCTCATTAGCAAATATTAGCGAATTCAGACCGTAGCAGATAGTACGCGGGCGCAGAGGCGCGGCGGAGCGCGGCCGAGGGCAGCCGAGGGCGACCGAACGAGCCCGAGTGCGCCCGAGCGCCCCCGAGCGCGCTCGACTGCGGCGGCACGGTGCACGGATGCCGCTCGGCAAATACCGACGATCAACATTGGTTTATGCAAGTAGCCCGTGTTTGTGCTCATGAAAGCTTAGTTAACTGTTTTTTCATGGTCATTCTACATTAACATTTATTCTGAGAGGTTTTTCGATAACCAAATAGTTATGGCGCCATTGCCGTGGCGTAACTCCCGATCTTTTCCTGAGTTTGAAATTTTTAACTTATCATCCACGACATGTTAGCTTCATTTACTTTAATCGTTTTTAGGTTCCGTAACTAAAGGGTAAGCAACGAAACCCTGTTACTAAGCCTCTGCAGTCCGCCAATCTGTCTGTCAGCCGGCCGGTATCTCTTGAACCGTAATAGGTAATCACACCGTAATAGGTTTTCACAGAGTGTGTATATTTCTATTGCCGCAAATATAATAAAAATGGTTCGGAACCCTTCGTATGCTAAAGAAACTCGCACTTGACCGGTTTTTATAAACTTTACTTTCAGGTTGATTGTCAGCTCAACAGTCATGTTGAATCAGTATGTTGTTAATTTAGAAAAAGCTGTGCATTGGCACAATGCACAGCCGTTTTCAAATAATATTGGGGTCGGATGGTAAATGACTGAATTTTGAATCATTGTTTATTTTTTTAAATTTCTATCTATAGGCTTTTAAGAAAATTGGTTACTATTAATCTATGAGTATACCGCAGGGTAGAATTACACAAGGTGCTTGTTGGAATCCGAAACATTTCATAAAAAGGTTGACAAGAGTCGCGACTCTGCGACAGTCAGTTTTTCAGCTGAAACTCAATACAGTACAGTAACAGACGCTCAGTTAATGAACATCACATGACGACTGTGACAAGAGGTTGGCTTACAGGGCTGCCAGTTACCGATAGAGGTATGTGGACATCGTAAAGAATCTTCAAAAGAAATTTAAGACAACTGGCAGGACCTTCACGTCAAAAGTTTGGAGATTTGGAGCTGTTCCTGGACACAGTTTCTGCTTTCTAGTGAGTTAGGTAGGTTTTAGGCTCCTACTGTTTTTTTTGGGTTTTAGAAATCTAAGAATGGACGTGATCTCGTTAGCTAAAACTCTTATGAGTGGACAAGCATCGTCCTATGTTTTTTTTTATGTTATCATGGGGAATTCTTCAAAAGGCGCTGGACTTTTGGAGAAAAGACCAGGGGTGTGGGATTTTTACCTCATTAACCCACCCCGGTGATCAGGATCACCATCAGCATCAATATGATAACTTACTTCAGGTCAAAGTAAGCACTGCCAAGTACTTTAATCCACTGAATAAGTGTTGTTAGTGAGTGTTTGTGTTAGCCAGTCTAAATTAAAGTATTTCAGAAACTGTTACCTCCTGGTAGCCCTGTGACAAGAGCACACTACACAAGACATGCATGGTGGGAAGGGCGGCGCCTTTGATACTGATACGCCGAGGGCTGTGACATCCACACATTGTGACAGTTCAGCTCATGTGTGTGTAAGAGGTTGTGTGTGTGTGCAGACAAATTTGACGTGTGACTGACGTTTTGTTGTGAAAAATTAAGTCTGATATCTGATAGGTGGCGCTGAAGGTACTCCGGCGGACTTTCAGTCAAGTGATGTTCACGTATTTTTTATTCTCGATTGAGCAGTGGAAAGAACAGTTAACTATAACTGGTTCAAAATTCTGCTGGTGATGACATCATCATTATTGTATCTCTGTGTACCTACTGTTATTTTCTTTATCTTTTGTTTGTTGCTGTTGTGTTGTGTCTGTGTCGAATAAATGTTTATTCTATTCTATTCTATTCTATTCTATTCTATTCTATTCTATTCTATTCTATTCTATTCTATTCTATTCTATTCTGTTCTATTCTATTCTATTCTATTCTATTCTATTCTATTCTATTCTATTCTATTCTATTCTATTCTATTCTATTCTATTCTATTCTATTCTAAGAGTGAAAAATCTTACTGGATTAGGATGCTTTGAATAATAATAATAATAATAATAAATAAATTTATTGACATAAAAGTTGTACATAAATGTGAATCCCCTGGTCCCTAAACTAGTGTTTACTGTATCATAATTGAAGGTTTGATTTGCCGGCTTTTCTTTATCTATTCCTTATTACTCTAACTCAAAGTATTTATTTCAATGAAACCGTTTACAGGCACTTTTGAATTTACAAAGAGTTGGTCAATCAGAAGATGTATCACTATGAAGAAGAAACTCCATAGTGATCTACGTACTCCATATTTATCTCTATTTAAATATAGGAACTTGATTTCTTTGCTATATTTTTTAGTCTGGCTCAAAGAACCAAACGATTTTACTTAAAAGAAGTCTATGGTTGGAAAGCTATGATGCGTCTGCCGTTTAAATCTGAATCGAAATAAAAGAAAGACGAACGTTTATTCTTGACTTTTCCTGTTTTAATTCCTCGCAGCCACATAGTTCGGTCATTTAAACATTAACAAAGACACACGGCCGCTGAAAACAAATTGATGATCCAATTATCGCTTTAGGCAACTGTTGGTTTAATTAAATATCTAATTAAAGGCACAGATACCATCGACACTGCTTCCGTTGTTTTACGCCCTTCAAAACTCAATACCGCAAAACCAATCTTATCTTTATCCTCATAAAGCTCAGTATCAAACACCTTCATATCCTGCAACAACTAGATAGTCCCATCCAAGGTATAATAAATTCTAGCTTCCACATCCTAAAGTTCATTTTACCATAAGGGCGTGTTCAGTAAGGGGTAAGGTAGGCGGCCCGATTACCGTCGGCGGCGGAGCGTGGCGGCCGCCGCTGAGATCTGAGGCGCATGCGCATGGGAAGCGCCCGCGCTTATTTATAGTGCGCAAGATACTGCGCGCGCACAGGCTGCGGAGGAGGGTGGCGTGAGGGGTTCAATGGAGGGCGGGTTGATAGTCTCAAGACAGAGCAGTTTTAAAGGGATGAGGCCTGTTCGGCGGATTCATAAATTTCAATCGAGGTGTCGGAAAATCGCAGTGAAAATTTAATATGACGAAAATCTATCTACCCGCGTGTTCCACAGAAAACAGACACCGACACTGCTACATGGGGATGTTCAGCAGTGATTAGATAAAATTACGTCTTACACTAACATAACATGTTTGTTACTTACTGTAACGAAGCTGACTTAATTACCTTTTGCCATAGAACCGTAGACCATTTTCAATTCTCCAATCTCTATATCTTATACAGCACTTCGACTGATGAAGTATCTAGGTACAGCATGGTAGCTTTGATACGTCCAGTTTGAATCTTAATATATCTTCCTACTCTTAAGACGACAATCATTAATCCTAAGTCTACAAACCTAGCAACAAAACAATGAGTCAGCTATAATAACTCATAAGACAATGCGGAGACTATGTTAACAAACTACCTGCACACTCATATGAAGCTCACACTGTGCAGTGGTGTCACCCTCCGTCTCTCCTCTTCATTACAATCATGTCCTCACATAACAGACAAGCTTTCAACCACACATTTAGATACAGCCACTGAGGAGTGAGATGTAGAAGGTTGGCTCTGAACCACCATCTCCTGAATTACTAGACTGAATAAAACTGGCAAACTGCTGCACAGGTTTTTTGGTATTATAACAAGGGGATTGACTGCTGCTCATATTCTTGACAAGCTCTCAAAATGGAGGTAAGAATCGGTCCAACGGTCTAATTACTTTTATTCTATTTTGTCTAAGGAAGTCTTACCAAGGGGTATCGTATTACCCAGTAATTGGGTTGTGGAGGTCAGATAGGCAGTCGCTCCAAGTAAAATACTGGTATTCAGCTGTATCCGGTTAGACTGGAAGCCGACCCTAAGATAGTTGGGAAAAGGCGCGGGCAGATGATGATGATGTCTAAGGAAGGGTTCTTCTTCATAATCTCGTTTGAAATCTAGACGGAAGCGATTTGTGGTGGTGGGAAATCATCGAATGACTTCACCCGCTCTGGGTGGAGCGGGAGGACGTGTCAGATTTTACTGTCTAAAAGCCACCCCTGTTCCTTCAGTTGCCTGAGTGCCCAGGGGTGCGGTAACTCGGTTTCGAATTTATTCACCTTTATTAACCACATTTATACATCTGGGCAGAGAGCAGCGATAACTAACACTTAGGGATTTCAGTGTCTGAAAGTGGCTTATGTTAGGTACCAGCTCTTAAATTTAGAGCGGGGAGGCTAGGCATGGGTCCAAAGATCTTATAATTTTGTCTAAGGACGGATTCTACTTCATAATCTCGTTGGAAATCTTGACAGAGTAGCGATAATTGATACACAGGGATTTCAGTGTCTGAAAGTGGCTTATGTTATCACTCCTTATACTTAGAGCTGAGAGTAAGGCCCTCCATAGACGGACTGCTTAGAGCAGTCAAGACCAATTGCACGAGAGCAGTCGTGTTGCGGTTGGAGCCGACTGCAACCCGACTGCTCTAAGCAGTCCTCGTGCAGTTGTTTTACAGTTGTGTTTGACCTCAACTGCTCAAAGCAGTCCGTCTATGGATGGATATAAAATAACAGGGCTGGGCGGGGTGCGGTAAGAGGATGCGGCTAGCAGTCTTAGTGAACAGCTTCAAGCGTTCCGTGTATGGCAGGTCGAGCAACTCTTTGCTGCCGACCCCACGGCGAAACTCGTCCGCACGCCCACTGCATTTTTAGCTGCGACTGCAAATGAACTGCTTGAGTAGTCCGCGTATGGCGAATGTAAATTGTGTATTGAAACTGCATCAGATCGCCTAACAGCGACTGCTTAAAGCTGTCAGCACTGACTGCTCCAACCATTCCGTCTATGGAGGCCCTTAGACGGAATGCTTGGAGCAGTCAACGAGTGGAGTCTGTGATTCAGCTGAAAGATTGAACTTAAGTGCCTATTTATGTTCACATAAACGTATCTCATAAATGCAGTTGCACCATGAGATGAGATCACAAAGGGATGATGGAATAGAATAGAATAAAACTTTATTGTACACCAAAACCGTCACACAATTGTTAAAATACAATTGCGGGCACATAAAATATATACTCTGCAAGTATGTGAAAAACGCCTCAGTAAAACTTCTGCTCCATCCATGGTTTAGCACGAGTCATGACCACATAAAAGCCAGGTGCTCTATGAATAGCGGCCGGCCATGCTCAGCGGCGCGCGTCCGACTGATTAGAACAATCCTGCGCCCGCGCCGCCGGCTTGTCTGTTTGACAGGCTAGGAATAGCGCGCAGGTAGGCGGATGTTGTCAAAGACCTGTCATTGTTGGGCTGAAGGAACCTGCACTAAACTCATCGGATAATGGGTTCTTGGGAGTGAGGAACAGTGTGGTGGTATACAGGTTGCGCAAGTTGTCTATCGAGCTTACTACATCTTGTTGCAGGCAAAAGTAGCTTAACTTAGAAGTTGCAGGCTGAGTCTGAGCAGCTATAAGTCTTGCTTATCCCGTTTTGGGAAAATGAAGATATTGTTTCAGCATATAATAATCACAAGCTGAATACCCACTATCTGCTATCCCACTGAAAGTTTGCATTAGTTAATATGTTTAGGATGCCGAACACATCTCTTTGTGGTGTTTTCCGCAAAGGCAGTATAAGTAGGCACTAAGTCTTGTGCAATGCATTTACTTCAGTAGAGCTCCAGAAAACACCCGGAAAATACCGGAACCTACTTCCAAACGAAAACGAAAACTTTTTAACAATATTCGCCTCCTGTGGTCCGTTTCGAGAATAATACCGATTCATTATTCGCCCGCCATACTTGAAGGCGTTCACTTAATCCCTCTCGTAATAACAATTTGCACCAGACCAGTCACCGGTACCTCGTTATACTGAGTTAGGATTATATCACTGGCAGATTAGCATGACAATCAAATAAATGTGTCTCGAACATCGTAAAATATCGATACAAATTGATTTAATAACGATATGCACATGTCGTTCCCCTCGGCCTCCTTTACTTAACTTGAAAGTATTGGAAGCCACATAACTTCTGTTACATGCTTTAGTCGCAAATAGATAAATGAAATTAGAAATAATTGGTATGTCTAGTTGTTCCTATTACTTCCTTTGACGGTAGGATGTTCAATTGACCACCTCACACACCTTTTCATAAAACCCTACTTAGAAATACTTTCGACTTGGTCAGCAAAATACGGTCAGTTTTCAGTTAATGAAATTCATGTCTGGTCATATTGGGCTACAAATTAGCTCGATGTAGATCTCTCGTTAAGAGAAACTTTTGTTTGGAAGCATCTCACACATTGGAATAGACTCCCGGAAAGTGTTGTGACAGCTCCCACTCTGAACTGCTTCAGGAACCGATTGGACAGATTAACTTGTCAGATCACATCGGGGACGCAACAATAGGTTTTTCAATTCAATTCAATTCAATTCAATTCAAAACATTTATTTCAGACATTATTAGTCCATAAGGTGTAATAAAAACAAACACAATCAAAATCAAATCACAATTAAATCACAAGAAAATTAAAATTAAATCAAATTAAAATTAATTGTGTTTGTTATTCCGGGGCCTAAAGGATTAATTTAAAAAACACACATCAGCAAATAGCTGCTAGTGTGTCTTATCAAATAATATTACATAATCACATTTGGAACTTACTGAAACTTTATGTAGACCATGTACTAACTGATTTCGAGGGCTATCTGCGACTTTTTTTGAATGATTTAATTATTAAGTTCAATCAGCTGACCCTCAAAGTGATGGAACAAGCAGAGCCACAACGAACTCTAGTCTCACAATAATCTATAAAAAGCAAAAACATAAAAAGCGTGAAGCTATCAAGTGGCATGTTTTATATTCACATAACAGTAATAATTGTAAGGCGAGGCAATATCTTCACGCTGCCGCAGTATCAGAATCTGTTCCGTTCCGTGGCAGCCGCTAATCTGAACTAAACATTTAATTTTCGTGAAAAATGCAGCTTTAACGACAGCTATAAATATGAGCTATAGAAAAGATAAAAGCTGAACAATGCTGCTGCTGGGATTATAAACCGCGGGCTGGTGTGGGGCTCGGGGGGTTCGGGGGGCTCGGGGCTCGGGGCTGACACAATCGCGCATTAACCACGCCGCCCGACTCAGAACAATGCACTTTATAGGTTATTTATTAACGTTATGACGTACCCACCGAGCTCTTGTAATGCTCTACGATATAATTTCATACAAACGAGCTTGTTATTGATATTTTATTTGTGCTATATTGTTATTAATATTTATTTTTTAGGAATTGTAGATTGATTCAGTTGTTTGGGCGGCGGCATTTACATATTTTTCAAAATAAAAATAAAATAAGTTTTCTTTTAATCGGTATCATCATGTTTTCGTAAACTTAACTAGGAGTTTGATGCAAATTATGGTATATCTACTAAAGTCTATCTTTCTAAAGAATTGTCATAATTTTATCGCGACAAAATTAAAATATTAAATAATTTTTAAATATTTTTAAAAGTCTGTATCTTTTCCCGTTAGTGCAGAATCTATTTTCTGTTCACCTGTACGAGGTGTAAACTGCACAGATTACGCAAGGCATACAATGGGTGCCTTGCCCGCACCACACGTACGGGGCTATGTTTCACAGGTTTCTCTTTCCGATATATATACCTACGTAGGTAAGTATAGGACCTATCTTAACTGCACTATGAGTCGTTATTCCCTGCTGAAATATAAAATAATAGGTAACAATAGGTATTCTGAATTCCATGTCAATAATAACATTTCTCTGTTTCATTATTTCGATTGATTATGTTGATGTGTTCTTGTATCACTTCAGTAAACCCTACCTAGATATTTGATGTTAGAAAAAAATTTTTACATGAAAAACAATAAACGTTTTTTACGAAAAATAGAACCGTCTTCCAAAAAAACACACAAGTAAGTGCTAAATAACTTTAATTTCAGAAGTCGGTGTTTCTGGTTTTGTTTCTTCGTTTTCAGACACCTACTTACGAAATTAAAGTTATATGGCACTTTTTTTTTTTTTTTGGAAGTCGATTCTTTTTTTTTTTTTACTTTTTAGTTGTGATTCCCCATTAAATTGTGTTAACAATGCATATTTATGCGATAGCAATAATCGCGGTTGATTTGCTGTCATTTTTTGAAGAACTACGTTGTCTGTCTTTGAGATCATCAACAGATCTATATGAAATTCAAATGGGACCATTTCGGAATAAACCCCTTTCGAACAAAAAATAATTTTGCAAATTATGACGAAGTTATGCCCGAACATACATTAAAAAATAAAAACAAACTAAAACTAAATATTATGTAAAGTTATGCCCCAGGTGATAGCCCCAAAACATGGAATTTGAACCTAATTGGTGAAATTAGGGTATATAAGGGTAAACTATACAAATCTAATAATAGACCATGCTAATTATTTCGGGTGAATTGAATAGTTTTAAGTTTTGTACAAAGTGAAATGTTATTGCGTAAGCGAAAGGATTTTGATATAAAAAAGTGATAGCTGCTTAGTTTGTATGTCAAAGTTCTCATAATATAAGTTTTAAAAATGTTCTCAAGTAAGTGAAATCTTTGTAATTTCTTATTGAAAAATAAATTTCTTTGACCATAATCTATGTACCACTTCAGAGCGTATCATCGTGAAGTCATGTTATGAAGTGGTGTAAACAATAAACAGACATGCGATTGCAGCAATTCCAGAAGGTTTATTATCATTTATTGAAAACTTACATTGTTTATCTCCGAAGTTTTTCATCAGATCTTAACCAAAGGGGAATGCCCATCTGCTATACAAAAAAATGCCTGGAATGGACAGAAACTATTAATAGTCCTTAATTCTAATTAGAATAAAACATGTATAGTGAAATTATTCTTGAGTTTGTTTAACTAGGGTAAAAATATAACGATCACTAAATATATTTAACTTGATATCCGCTTATATTTTTACGGAAGTCGTGTTTATTTGTCATGAGTAAGTGACATTCAGCCAAAGAGGAATCATCAAATAATTCTTATGGAATTATTTTATACATTTAATGCACAGTTATCATTAATTTAGTATTATACGATCTATATGTACCGTAAGTCTAATTAAAATAATATATGCTTGTCAATAGTAATTCAAATCAATTATTGTTTAAATAGAAAACGTATCTAGGCTGTATGAACCACATGTCCTTTGCTTTAGTGACAGTTTGACATTACTGCTCATGTCAAATAAACACGACCTCCATATAAATATAAGCGGATATCAATATATTTAGTGATAGATATATTTTTACCCTAGTAAAACAAACTTAAGAATTATTTCATTATACCTATTTTATTCTAAATAGAATTAAGGACTATTATTTGTTTCTGTCCGTTTCAGGCATTTTTTTGCATTCCCCTTTAAACGGGACCAAACGGGAAGTATACCGCATCGAACAATATAAGAATCACAGAAATCGGATCAGAAACCTCGGAGTAATCGGTGTAGTACCTACATACCTACATTAAAAAAAATATACCAATCGAATTGAGAACTTCCTCCTTTTAAAAGTCGGTTAAAACATTACACCCGATTTCCTAAAAAAAAAACATAAAAATGCTGTAGGCATTACTTTGATTTCGGAAGTCAAATAATGAAGAAACAAAACTAAAAAAAAATTGAAACTATCAAAAAACCCAACTGTTAAAAAACAACTAAAAAGTTCCAAATAATTTCACGCAGTCTGATGCAGTTGGTGGAACTTATTTTAATTTAATCACATATTTGATGCCACCAACTGCATCAGGCTGCTTGAAAAGTGACTTGTTTGGAACTTTTTAGTTGTTTTTAACAGTCGGGTTTTATAAAATTTTCATTTCGTTTTATTTCTTAAATTTTAGTGAGTTATATTTTTGGAATTGTCTCTTCGAGCTCTTTATTTTGATACCCCACATGCACTACACTTACTTAATGGCAGTCGCCATTTTGTTTTTTTTTCTAACTTCTTATGCCTTTGTCACTTCGGCGGTCAAGACCAGTCTAATAATACCTTATTTAGTAAAATCCATCAAGCCGTTTAGACTACAGTGCATGCCAAAGAAATAGACACACAAACATATATACATACTTTCGAAAAACTTTACCCTCCTTCTAAAGCAGTCAGGTAAAAAATTTTAATTTTAAATTTTTAGTGGTTTTACCTCATAGAAACAACTAAATATTTAGTAAAGTTATGCCCGAATTGATAACTCAAATAACAAGAACACCAACTCCAATAAATAAATAAACATGGAATTTGCACATAATAAAATTGGAGAAAATCGAAACGTCATCTGTGAATTTAATATGTGTTTATTTTTTCAAAAAGCACTGAATCAGTTTCGATAAAATTATATGGGGCCACCGCTGAAGTGTGACCTACCTAACAAAACAACCGGCCAAGTGCGTGTCGGACTTCGCACATTTAGGGTTCCGTACCAAATGAGGGAATTTCAAAGAAAAAATCTGGTTTATTAATATATTGGTATTTGTTAGTAAAACATACGTGGGCAATAAAAGCCCGCCACACTATTCCCAAACGTTATGTTACTGAAAATGATGTTTATTTAGTAAATAGTTTACAAGAAACTTTTTTACACTTTAATGTTTTTTGTCAGTTTAAGCTAGATGAACCCTGAGAAGAATTATCTAAACCAACTCAGAGGTCAAAGTCTCTTTTTAATTAAGTGTTCTAATCCATACAATATGTACTGGTCAAATCATATGAGAACCATGTTAATGTCTGGGATGAGCTTTTGAGGAAAGCACCACGCAGAGTTGAATGGACCTGTCGAGACAGTGCAAGCATTTGTCAGTTACCTATCGTGTAATACAACTCAGAACTTTAAGGAGCTCAATGAACCGACGAACAATACCAAAGTAAGAACATTTGGGTAGGCCGCAAAAATACTCAAACTGCCAGACAATCATGAAATCTACGTGAATATTACGACCTACATAGTTCTCATATTCACAACATGCTGAGGACCATGCAGATTCGTGTCGGTAATGGTATTTTGAAGAAAGACCCACGCATATGTGAGTGAAAAATTCCGAACTGCGGTAAATCCTAAGTAGGTGTAGGTAGGGCTCGATAGCGTAGAGACTGTTAAGCTGCAATTTTGCATGGGTATGAAACACTAAAATTTTGAAAAAGATTTTTTTTTACGGTAGCATCCCGTACCTACATGTAAAGTAGTGTTTTTTTTTCTCGCCTATCCTATAGTTTGGGATATAGTGGGATAGGTCTTTCAAAATCATTGAGGGGTTATAAATACTATTTTACGATTCAGTGATTCGTTTGCTAAATATTAAACTTAAAAGCTTAAAAAAATCAGAAAAAAATCGTGATGGTAGTATAACAGGGTGTAACAGAAAGGTGTGGTCATATTTAAGAACCGGTTCTGTCCATGGAAATAAACAACTTTCTCTAAGAAAAAATAGAAAATTCCCAAAAAAAAAATTGAACTTTCCGTACAAAGTTATCATCAGCTGTTCAACATTCGTGTGGAAGGTAAAAAAAAATTGAAAATTTGCACAGGTTTTATTGAAGAAAGTTGTTCATATCGATGGATAGATGCCGTTCTTAAAATATGACCACACCTTTCCGTTACACCCTGTATAACGCACTTTGAAGGAAAACTGTTACGGCTAAGGTAGCTCTGTTAGTTTAAGAGTAATAGTCTACCAACTTCTAAAATGTACCTAGGTACTTGTATTTTTTTTATTAAACACAAAATACTAAGTGAAGTTATTACTTATTTAATAAGTTAAAACGGGTAGTAAACATGTAAAATTTTGAAAAAGATCTACCTTTTTTTCGTTTTTAATTTTATTTAAACGTAAAATCGTGAACTCATTAGATATAAATTTGTTCATAGTAATGAACACAAAGCCTCCTAAGTCCGTATGTTATAACAGGTGACTACGGAACCCTACACTGCGCGTGGCCTGACACGTACTTGGCCGGTTTCATTTTTATTTTTCATTAGATATTTGTTTTTTTTATTTATTACAGGACTTCAGTGAAGCCAAAATGGTTAATATGATTATATTAGAGGTATGATTTAAACTATGTATTTATGTTCATCTGATATCTTGTAACTTCTAAACTACTTATTACAATTTGAAACTATCATTAAAAGACGACCACGGCTATTGTCTAAGAATATTACCTTATAACTTACTTTTCAAAGTGCGAGTTTTTCGTAGTCAGGTTTTAGTTTTCAGTTGTACAATTCATACTAATATCTTAAACGCAAAAGTAACTCTGTCTGTCTGTTTGTTACCTCTTCGATTTCGATGAAACTTATGTCACACGGTTAGACCGTGTCCTGGATGAGGACATTTAGGATACTTTAAACCCCGTGGAATGATTTGCGACATTCAAATATAACAAACTAGCTTCTGCCAGCGGCTTTGCCCGCGTGGAATTATTACTTCCCCCGTTATAAACTTTCAACCCCCATTTCACCCTCTCAGGGGTGGAATTTCGAAAAACCATGTCTTAGTAAATACCTTCTCTTCACAATGAACACATCCTCCAAATTTTATGTCTCTTGGAACAGCGGCTTAGATTGTGCGTTGATATAACAGTCAGTCAGTCAGTCAGTCAGGACTTTGAATTTTATATATGATACGGATAAGACTGTTTAGGCTGTCAGATTTGTTCAGTCCGGTACAGTAGTTAGTGAACCAAATGTACCTCGTTACCAATGTTCTCATTTTAGCCTTAGCGATGTTACTGAGGATGACGTTAAGAAATCTGTAATCGCGATTACTTCTTCTGCGGTTGGTAGTGATAAGTTATGCTCTTGAATGATTATATTCTCATCCTTCCCTCATTACTGCCTGTTCTCACTCACATTTTCAATCACTCTTTTCCTGTTGCTCTTTTCCGCCATTATCGAAATAGGCTCATATTATACCTTTACCTAAAACTAATAATCTATCATTACTATCTCACTTTAGACCTATTTCTGTTCTTCCATTTCTCTTGAAAGTCTTTGAGCACATAGTCCATAGACCACTTTCTTTTTTCTTAATGTCAAACTCAATAATATCGCCTTTTCAATCCGGTTATTACAGTACTGTAACTGCGCTTTTAAAAGCAACTGACGATATCCGTTGGGCTATGGAGAGGAGGCTTGTGCTCCAGCAGTGGGCACATTAAAAGGCGTTTCTGGTTTTCTGGTATGGAGCATAAGTCTCTGACTGTCCTTGTATTGCTTGACTATAGTAGCGCCTTCAACTCAGTGTATTTCGACGTCTTAGGTAGTATTCTTAAATCTTTTAATTTTTCTTCTTCCGCTTTAGCCTGGTTCAATTCATATCTTCGGGCAGTCTAAGTGCATCCTTTTTGAAGAGAACTTCTCTGATTAGTGTAGTCTGAGTGTGTTCCTCAGGGTAGCGTCTTCTCTCCACTTCTTTTTTCGATTTTCAATAACTTTGTGCCGGACTATCTATAATCTCTACTAGTTTTAATATTTACGCAGATGGCTTGCAGCTTTACCGATATTTTACTGTGGCTGACGCGGATTCCGCTGTTGCTGCTATTACTCATGACCTGGCTTGTATCAGTGCTTGGGCAATATCATTTGGTTTGCAGATCCACCAAACTAAATGTCTGGCCATGATCATAGGCCGCCGGTAATTCAGCTGTTGTATCGTCTTTATTGACTTTTTATCTCGATAGCGTTCTATATGTATATTAGATAACGGCAAAACTTTAAAGAGACCCATTATAAGTGTTATATTTCTATGGTGGAAGTGGAATGCGATCAATCATAGTTGATGCCAACTTGAGCAATTCTGATTGACTAAAATGGTCTTTATTGACTGTAGTACCTACAAGTAGACCAGCTATTACGGTCGTATCCAGTGTATTAAAAGTCATGCTTGAGGCGTGAAATTCTCTACTTCCATCAGTTCAGCCTTCAGAGATTTCACAGTAAAATCTCAATTTACTAGAAAATACTTAGTAATGTGGGGTATTAGTGCGTTGTTCTTCAGTGGAGCAAATCGAGACAGAAAGCAGCCAATTGAGCCGATTGCCGTTTGTTACCATGTCATTAAGCTGCTGTGTTCCTCCACGCTGTTTGGAAATGTAGGTAAATGGATTACCTTCAATCGTAATTCTATCTTGATGCGGAGGAATGAGGTAAATGTCGCGCTTGCTAGGAAAGTTTTGTGTTTGAATTTGCATTGATGTATAGCAAGGGAAGACCAAAGAATCCATGTATGGTCTATGTGAACGATCATATTATGGCTAGAGAGGAGTCACGACATATAGACAAGTAGGTATGGTTGAAGTAGATGTTACGTTAACCTCAAATAAATTGGGTGGTGGGCAAAAGACTGATGATACTCATAGGTAATTCCTTTTAATATTGAGTTTAGCTCAGTAGATCGCTGTTAATTTTTTTTGTAGAGAGCTATATTTATTTTGTTATCAAACGAAATGTTAACCAAGTCAAGGTTAGGGTCAGAGAGTCAGCCGGGGATAACATTCCTATTTATTTTTATGTTAATTATAAATTCAATAGTAACTTTATGTATAATTATGGCCTAAATAGACCGAAACTATAGAAAATTCTTTAAAATTCAAATAAATTAAAAACTTTGAAACTACAGTGAATTCTTTTTTGCAGCTGTAATTGATTAATAGCTACCTACTGTCACTAACGGAGAAAATAGTTTGAGTTAGTCCTGAAAATAGTTTTCACGACTAAAAAGTTTTGGGATCAATTTCCAGGTCATTTGAGCTGTCAAAGCCGTTGCTACGTCCACTGGAACAATGAGGCTAGTTTTTCAAGAACATTATTTCAATCAATTCATCATACCAATATAAAACTAATTGTATAACTAGAATAGTGTAGTAAGAGGAGTCCAAGTATACTGCCTTGAAGTACACCAGAGTTACTTGAACTATACTTTCGCATTTTCAACCAACATTAATACAAAAACACAGTTATTTACCTACGGTTAACATCCTAGACACAGTCCATTGATCGTGTTACCAAACACACTTGATCATGAACCCGCTCAGTAGTAGAGAGCAGAGACCGGCAGATGAATCAGAACAAAGCCAACAGTTAGTCCGTCGGCACGTTTGTGTCTGCGCGCGCCGCGTCATTTGCTCCCGCCAATTTGCTCTCATCCGCTGCGCTTGCGCATCTACGCGGCGACTCAAAGAACACCACCGTTTTTACACAAATAAGCGACATATTTGGGGTAATTAACAGAGAACGCCCGGCGGCACCGACTAGTCGCTTTTTGTGATGATCATAATGACATGTGATCTGATGAATTTGATTTCTTCCATGTGTTTCCGAGTTGCAGTTTTACGAGTATTTCAGGAATTTTTCAGTTTTAATTAGCTTTTGAGCGGCGTTCTTCTGTATGTGGAACTTCTTCTTTACTTCTTCCTTTTATTTTCATAAATATACTTTCGGCAGTTTCTGCTCGGAGATATGTTTTGGCCCGTGACGCCATGTTTCTTAGGAGGGTTTTTATGAAATCTTTTTTCATTGTTTTTTTTGTTAAAATGGGCTGGAAAACTGAAAGTGGGTATTATTTTAAATTAGAAAATAAAAGGAGTGATTCAGGTAAAGAGCGGGCTCAAAGGAATAAAAAAAATTGGTTGCGTTTACCTAACCAATACATTATTTTGGGTATGTCCCCGCACTACCAGTAGTTGTCATGTCTACAATGATTAATATATTGGTATCCACATAGTTTTGGTAGATCTAGGTGTCTACATAAGCTTGCTAGATAATTCTCTCCCGACTAGACTAGACTGACGTTGCGTGGTAGTACAATCATTTGCTCTCCGCAGCAATACATCACGATCATGTATTTGGGGAGGCAGACAGTAGGCACCTGAATCATTTGGCCCGTCTGCCAAGCATTTACATTCGCAGCAACACATCGCCAACAATTAATTACGTTCTTATCAGATGAGAGTGACCGCGCGCCGAGCGATAGCACCGCGCTCTACTCGAGTTCAACTGATAAATTGTGAACAAGCTTCATAACGAACCAACTCGAGCCTAATTAAAATTAAAAATCCTACAAACAACATAAATAAATCGTTAAAACGTCGACTGCGTTCTTGACAAAATATTGCCGTATCAGTTCGTCGTATCATTGTCAGTCACAGAACATTAGTTAGCAACACGAATTAACGAACATAAAAAATATCAATTACAAAGAGCGTACATAGTACATAGAGCCGCGCCGCCACACATACATACGGTGTGGCCCCCGACACCGCCGGCGCTGCGCGGGCGCACCCTGCCTACTCGAGCGGCGCGCATTTTCCTCGGCTCTCGTCTCGCTCGCTGCCCGAGCGCATCCGACCGAACGGGAAAACAGACATATTTCTGCGTAACCGTACAACGCAATCTCAACTTTGTCTTAAACAAATTAAGTCTAATTTTGATTGGCAAAAACTAAAGATGCATCAACACGCTTCAAATAGAACGCGACATGGAAAAAGGAAAGCGTTCGAAATGAAGCGCGGCGATTGGCCAGCGCGGGCCAATGGCGGCGGGGGGCGGGGCGGGTGCCTGGCGGCGATCGGCGGCGGCGCGCGCGCACATGTGGCGGCGACGCGTCGCGCGACGAACGTGAGTGCGTGTCCATGTGAAGTGAAGTGTTGACATGATGCTGGGCGGCATGGATGGCAAGGAGTACGGGGCGCTGCACGCCGCAGCCGCAGCCGCGGGGTACGCTATGGATACCGGTGAGTCCAACCTTACGCTACATATTCATTTTAATAGACTTTTCATAATCAGGAACACTGAAAAACCTAAGAAAACCATTTTATATTTAATTTTAATGAAAAATATCATGTAAGCCTGGTTAATTAATATTGAAAATGGCTGTGGTTCAGTGAGGCCAAGAACACCATGGCCTACAAGTCTTCAGTGGTTAATAGATAAATTGGTAAAAACTGTGGCAGCACTGAAAATAAGCCGTCGATACAAATACTGTAAAATAATATTAAGATGAGTGAAACAAGAGCGTTTAGTGGATTCAGTCCTATAAAATAATATTAAGATGAGTGAAACAAGAGCGTTTAGTGGATTCAGTCCTATAAAATAATATTAAGATGAGTGAAACAAGAGCGTTTAGTGGATTCAGTCCTATAAAATAATTTTAAACGGACTAGGAGCATTTGTTTTTCTTTTATCGTTGTCAGGTATTGTATTATAGAAATATTCTAGCCTTTTAATTTGAAGTAACTTCAAGTCAACAAAGTCCGTAAGATGATGAATAACTTAGGTACCTACTGATTTTTATATTTAAAAACTGCATCCTCTGGTTTTTCACCCAGCGGTCTTTACTTCCTCAAGTGAAAAAAATGTCTGGAATCCATAAAATTATCCTTTGAAACACCTTAATCGTCTTCTTAAACCTTTTCCAGGTCTTAGTTTTAACATATTCAAGCAGTTTCAAAACTGCACGAACCAACATATAACCAGATATCTACTTATGTAGTACCATTTGTTCTTATATGCGCTAAAAGTACTTAGGAGCTATGTACAATTTGTAGCTTTGTACTAATGAAAGTAAAACACGGTGTATGTACTGGTTGTCATTTGCTTGACATGGAACACTCAGCGGCGGCTTGTTATGTACCTACTCGCTGTGTACCTAACCTTGTAGGTACTAATGTGCCAGGAGGTTGCTACCGCGGTAAAACAGAAAGCGAACAAGTAATTAAATTGAAACAATATTTGTCAAACAAACTTGAAACATCAGTTCTGAAATGCGTAGTTAACAGTTTTGTTTGGAATTCAACTATAAATGCAGTAGAAAGAATTTTCGTTGAAAGAAAAGTGACGGATTTCCGATAAAATATCAGAGATTGCAAATCTGTAAGTACCTTTTTTGCAGTCTTTGAAAGATCTTGAAAGGAACTGTTTCCTAAATAACAGTTTACAGCAAAAGAAGAATTCAATTATTAAAATGTCAGTTCCATACTGTGAATCAAGCTAAAACAGAAAATTGACTTTCAGATTATAGTGCAACCGTCATTATCTTAGATGTCATAAATCATCATTTTATAAAATCCTTATCCTCAAAATGTTAGAGTTCATCGATTTGCAACGTTTAATGAGGTGAACTTATCTAATTGGAGAGCCTTCTCCTGCGACATTGCAAACTGAATTACCGATACCCTCGGGCCAGAAGACCAGTTCCATCTTTAACAGTTTTTCAAGACATGAAGTACCCCAGTGAATGCCTAAATAACTTCTTGAGATTGACAATTATGTGCAATTCATGTGACTTAAAATGATTCTCTAAGGACCAAATAATTTTAAGTGACGAAACTGAGATTGAAATTCCGAAGTTTCACTGTGCTTCTTAATTTCTTTAAACGTCTAGATTATGTTATTTTCACAACAATTACAAAGGCTGTAACATTCTACATAGTATTGTCCATGTTCGAAGAAGTTTAACGCTGTAGGTACCTAATAAATGAATGAAAACAGCTCCTCAGTCCTCACCAGCTTCAAACTCCTTGATTTCAAAAGATAAATAAAAAATTAAAAGAGATTTAAATTCAAAGACATAAGTTATAAACGTTTAAAATTGAAAAGGCATGTGTCTGTACTGGGTCGTCATGAATTAAAACATTTACTTCTACTTCTTCCAAGTCGTTTTTGACGACGTTTATCCATAGGGTGACCCAGTCTTCACTCGCCTGAAATTATTGACTTCTTAACTTTTTATTAGATAGTGCTGCCTTATTCCTATAAATAAATTAAAGCGTTCTTAAAATTTATTGTTAAATACTCACAAAGGTCGCCTCTTGCCGGTAGTTAAGAGATAAGACTGCGAATATACTGGTTCAATCTAGAAATGTAGTGACCAAGCCCACTGTTTTCTTTTTATTTGATTGTTTCATCATTTCGGCAGTGTTTTGATACGTAGTTCCAGTCTATTTTTTTTTATTTTTTTTATTCGCAACGGAACTTAACGTTCATAGTCGAAGCTTTTAAAATATTACAATAGATTTTAACGTGAAGGTATCATTCCATGAAACAACGGTTATTCAATAGCAAATATCATCTGTCAAACTCATTGAATATATTAAATTCAAACAGTAATGCAGAGCATGATTGTAAACGAGCGAGTCATATGTCTGAGAAAAATCTGAAGTCAACAAATACAGACTAGATCCTAGAACCGGTCCCGGGACAACTCTTCTTTATCATTCGTTTAAACATTGTACAGTAATAGTGTTCCAGTTTCAGCGAATGATATAGGACTAAATCATGAAACAATAAATGAGATTCTAAAAGAAACCTTCAGCAAAACTTGTCGAACTCATCTTAGCAGCTAACCGCCAGGCTTGACTCTATCAAATGCCTTACTAAAGTCAAACAGAACTAATAGTCTATTCCTAATTGTTTATATTAATACTACAACTTCTTGCGCGATCTTCTTCTCGTGTCTATATCAAACTGTACCTAAGAAAACTTATATTCTGGTAAAAAAATATTTATTTGCTACTAATAGCAGATCTGAGTATTAAACCGCTTTCGTAACATAGTTGGTCCATTTGTGTTTTACGGTAGTTACGATAGGCCAACTTGATAGATTATGCGATGAACCGATGACGCGGTAACAGCTGATACAGTCGTCTAATATGCAGAGCTCAATAAATCTTAATGTTTATTGTGTCGATAAAGAACAACACATGTTTACCAATAGTTGCAGAAATAATTAGCGCCGCAGCATGATAGTGAAGTGACGCAAACTGTCGATAACTCAGGATGACTCGATAAAGGGTCATCATCTTACCGTAAGACATGAATGGCGCTATTACACGACAAGCACGGGTTTCTTTACTCCATTGCTTTCTTATTGACATTGTTAGGATTATGGGAAAGAGCGAATAGATCCAACAAAATTTTACAAGATATTCTTTTAACCATGATAATATTGCTAGTCAATTTTAAACATTGTACTTGTCTTTATTTAAAACAATAATAAGTGCTATATAGTCGTTACACTAGGTTGAGTTAACGTAAAAGTTCCAGCTTCATTTAAGGTTACAACTTTTCCATCTGTTTTTTTTTACGAAATCTCACCCCATCAACTACAACATGGGCGTCTCTGTGTGGGTGTATCCATGTTCCCCTCGTTTGTTACACAATGTTACATATTAGTAAGTTGGTACGGGTATGTTGGTAATCCCTCTATCCGCCTCCTAATGTGTTGTCGGGCGGCAATGGCATTGCGCATTTAATTTGCTTTAGTACCATTTTTGAGGGCCGACATGTCACATGCTTGACGGATTACGTAATGAACTAATTTTGGACATAACGACTAAGACGGACTTACCGAATTTTATTTGTTCGTGAACTCATTTTATCATTTGTCTCAATTTTATTAATTGCAGGACCAACTACCGATAAAGCTATATTTTATTGTTAAAATACATGTGAAATCTGAAAAGCTTTTGTGTTTTATCTACCTACCCCTAAAGTATTCTACGGATATGCAGTTTCAGTTTATCAAACAATTTAAAGACGTCCAATGCCCGACATAGTTCTCCTAAGTTTGGCCACAACGATTGGCTGCCTTTTCCGCATCTAATTGATCTTTGTACTTTTCGTAATAGCTTCTGAATCACTCAACTCAGCCTATCTCTATCCACTGCTGGTAATAGGCCTTTTCCAGACTGCAACGCCCGGTCCACTTTTAGAGTCCAAATCGTTGACAATGATTTCAGTCGAGTAGAGATCAAAATCAAAACTAAGAAGTCTTAATTAAATTAAAATGATGCAACATTCTGTGACCAGCGTGCGTCATTAAAGTGAAATGCGTTAACATATTGTTCATTGACGTTCATTTCATTTTAATTAGCTATCTCTGCGCGTTTGTTATCTCGAGTTCCGAGTAAAGTTACCGAATGAAATCGCGCGTCATTTGAAACAGAGCCCGGATCAGATTTTGGACTGTAGTCCACGTCTTTCTAGTAAATAGTACGGGCGATGACGTAGACCGCAACAGCCGATCTGAAGGTATATTTTCGCAAAGAGTACACATAGCAAGTGCATTGATGTTCACTCAGCAAATTAAAGTTCTAACAAATAGCTACGGCTTGTCATGATTTGGCTTTTAATTATACCGAACGAGAAACACAACACAGGTGAAGACTAGCTTGGGGAAATATAACATCAAGCGGAAACTTTGACCTGAATAATTGCAAATCTTGACGAAAAAGCCCTTTCTCTGAAAGAAGGCAAATTATACTTTTTGATAGAGACTCAAATGAATCCTGCCTGCGGTAATACTCAGTTCGCATTATGCTTCATTGTGTCATAGGGTATGGATGGAAATGCAAATGAAGTCGGTCCAGAACTCGGCTGCAAGCGCCATCAATAGCTTCCATTAGATCCTGTAATGTGGGGGAAACCATGGCATATACTTATCTGCAATCTTGATTTTTGGTCTTTCGTTGTCTGTGCTTACCTAACTCGGGTCTTAAAATGTCTTGTTCCCGAATTTCTGAAGACATACTAATACGAAGCACTTTTCTCTCGAATTCCCTAGAAAGAAGTGTAAAAATTTCAAGTATGTAGGTATGATAATTATAAAATATAAACACTGGCTCGTATCCAGTGCACGATAAGGGATACTACGACATTACACAGTAGGTATTGTGTACCTACTAGGTATTCTTGGATCGTTTATCAGTTTCTTAACTAATGTTTTATTTTTGCATCTGTCTGTATGTACGATTTTTGGAATTTGATAATTTCATTTTATTAACCATTTTATTGTTTATTTCTATAATTGTCAAATATTTAATAATCTTTAAAAAGAATAAATATGATAAAACAGTTTTCAAGATTTAAAAATGGTATGTTCTGAAATATTATAGATAGGTAGGTGAGTATATATGTACGTAAATCGAATTTGGTGGCTGACTATATCCATTGTAGCTTTTGTAGGTATTTAGAAAGAAGTGAAATAAATAAATACAATTTCTAATTGGAGTTATAATAATAGATGCATAATAAGGACGTATTAGTTTTCTTTTCCCGTTTAACCGTTCAATTTATGCAAGTGCTGCAATAACAAATAGCAGTGGGGATAATGAAATTAATTATAGGCAATGATGATGATGGGAAAGTGCATGACCATTCAAAAATATTGAAATATTGCAGATATTTTGATAATTATAATTGCAACTATAACCGTATTTACTATTTGTCAGCACACAATTTTCAACAAAATTTCAACTAAAAGTGGCCTGTCAAAAAAGGACCATTTAATTGATTAAAAACCGCGTTATCGCGTTAAAAAAAAACTACCAGTTAATTACCTGGTTTAGTTAAAATGGGCATGGAGGCGGCGCAGACGCAGCGCCGCACTAAACGCACACGGTTTATCGACAAGTCAGAGGGCGTCGCGGGTTATCGATAACTGCGATAAAACGGCACCGTTGCGCGTCACTAAGCTCATTGTAAAACTGTTATACTTCACTAAAAATCTGTTTTTGTACATTTTTAATGCGTAGTACGTTAATCTGTACTTCTCTCTGTATATTTATTAGAATCTACTTGAAATATGTTAAAAAAACTGGCCAAGTGCGTGTCGGACTTCCCACATTTAGGGTTCCGTACCTACTTTTGACAATTTGTATGGCTTTGGGTCAACAAGATGCTTATACTGTGATAATTTGAAGACTATAGCTGCAACCGTTTGACTGTAAAACCTGTGTCACAGACGACGGACAGATGGACACGTGAGTGAAAGACAGTAATAGGGTTTCTTTTGGACCTTTCGGGAACAGAACCCTAAAAAAAAGGTGTATAAAAAGTTTTCCACGAAATTCTACATGATTTGCTGGAAATTCTTGCCATCGCCGTCGAATGAGTCAGATTGTAGTAAGTTTAACCCGTCAAGCCCCTCATATTAGCAGACACATTTTAAAACCTATTGCTTGACGGATTAAACCATGGTTATTCGAATCCCATACCTACCGAGTTTAGTACCGAGTAGGTTTGTTACAGTTTTTTATTATTTTTATATTTGACCAAGATTGAGGCCAAATTCTAGGGCCAAACCCTTAGGTTCCATTTATAGCAAGCTAAGTGCTGGTATCTTTTATGCATTATTTAGCTAGCTATTGATATAACCGCCGACAAGATCTGAAACTTTCTTTATTACCTATGACTGTGGCTGTAAAAAGCTATCGATATATTTATTGCTTCACACAACTTTCTCTTAACTATCCGGAAAAAAAACTCTCATTAATTAATTTATTTATACCTACCTTATTTGATAACCTTTTTAAGGGCATTAGACACATGATACCTTCATGGCCAGCCGTAGCAAATCCCTCGCCAGGCCTTCGCCTCAGCTCGCTAGTGATGTGAACGCAGCAAACTATCGACATCGGCCGTACGCGGGCGCCGGTATCGGAGGGGTCGTCGATAATCGCCGCCCGGTTATCGCGAGGTTATCCGCCGCGCGTTAAACAGCACGAGCCACGAGCCACGCACACACTTCACTTGTATCGACTTCATTATAATTATACATAATTTTTATATTTGTAGTAGTTTTGATCGAGAAATTATTTTCTTACAATACATTTTAAGGAACTTAGTTTTTGGCCACCATTTTGAGTGCCTATGTCTGTAGTGGTGAGTATATCTGCGCTACAGTTTGATTGTCATCTTTGGAAAAATTGTAGCAGCTCAAAATGCACTAAAACTTTGAGTATGTAGAAGGAACTTATGTTACAGATAACGGTACCTATTTATAGTTGACTGTAACATTTAGCAAAACAAAAATACTTAGTTTTCCTCTAAAAAAGTAAAAAAAATCAACAATTTACGAAGATACGATAATAATTTTAATAGGTATCAACAACAAACAAAAGAGAAATCAATATATTATATACATACATGTGTATACATATATGCATATATTATATACATACATACATGTGTATATAGCAAAAATTCCTTTTCGAGTTTTGTCGATAACGAGTCTCAAGTTCACCAATCGGTGCGTTTATCCTAAACACTGCAGGCGACAAAATAAATGTATGTTTTACTTAATATTCGACATTCTTACAAAAAATAAATGAGGTATGCGTAAATAAATATCGCGAATGTTTGTGTGTTTAGAGTTTTAATAAAGATACTTAAATGAAAACTGTGTAGCTGAAATTATACCCACGTTAGCAGTTAAAAAAAACTTTATTTTATTAGTGTTTGACATCCGTCAGTAGATGTCACGATACAAATGATTGGTCGTCACAGAAATCATAAACAAAATAGTTTGTGAAACAACATGATTTTTATTATCAATAAATTAAAGGTTTCAAGACCGCCACGTTTGTGCGTCTGAAGATATTATTAATATCGACACCGGAAACTCTTGTAGGCCAAAAGTTTATAAAAGAGCGTTTTCCTGTATTAACCTCGACTGAAAGTGTTCCTACACAAGTGTTCAAGCTTTATTATAATACATTATTAACATAAATTAGTTCAACACTGACATGATTAGATGACCTACATTGCATAAGCTTTAATATAACATTTAATCATCGATATATTTTTATTTGTAGGCTGAAAACGATTTGCAAAATTCTTCAACTTATAAATAGAATCAAAAAAAGGTTGCTATAAACTTCTGCTAAAACAGTTATATAAATGACCAAGATAAACTATCAAAAAAACATAGTTGAAGAAAAAAATAGAAATAACAGTACATCTCACAAAACTAGCAAAAAAACTACAATAAATATTCGGTAGTTGTCCGCTAATAGCACAAACAGAGCGTGTTTGACCGCGGAGCCGCCTGCGTTTGTTTGTACGGCGAGTACGGCGACGCGACGGCCGGCGGCGCGGGCGATGCTCACACAGGCACACTAACATGGCGTGGGATCGGGCACATCGGCTCTGAGGACAGATAATACGGCTGTACGGCTCCCGTTAACAATGGGTAGCCGTGGTCAAGTTTTAGATGGGTGACTGTCTCATGTTTGCTCTCCGTGCTGCCGAGGATATAAGGCTGATGCCGACGACGGCGTTGTCTGTCATGCGAAAGTCAGGCGTTAGAGTGATGGAAATGTTCTTTAGATCGGAATCCGGATTTATGTCGTAAGATTATGAAATAGTTGCTATATTATGAGGTCCTAGATATTAAGGAAAACCAGAAAGCCAGTAGAATATCCACAGCGAGTCCTATAGTAACACCACACAGATTCTACACAGGTATGTACACAAGGTCCAATTTCAGAAGTAAAATAATTTTGAGTTCGTAACATGAAACTAAACAGGAGTCTAAGCTCTCAACCAAACATGGAATAATGTTACAATTTCCTGTCAATTACCTTTGTTTGTCCACATTCGCTCCTGCTGCTCCAGACTGAGGGAAAGGCAACCTTAACGTGTTCGTCATAAGGATGATAGTCGACGGGTGTTTGGCGAGGTAATAAAGGGATAAGTACTGTCGCCCGATTTGTTCATTTGCTGAACGTATTCGGTTACTTTTTGGGACTCGCGGGCAGTTTGTTCAGACATTTGTACTTAAACAGCGTCTGTTAAATTCCATAATTTATAAGTAGTGTATTTACTTTGGATGTTACTGGTGCAAATAATAAAGCTTCTGTAAAATTGTAAGCGTCTAGTATTGTAACTCAAGAAGTAAGTACAATTAACAGATATTTCTGCTGCCAAGTAGGTATCATCAGCACACAAAAGAGATGTAACGTTACAACGTGGTTGTACAAACATATAGGTTGACTGGTAGAGAATGGCTTGTTGCATTAAATCCGCCTGTTTGAATAAATAAATAGGAGACGACCTACACTTTCCAAAGCCGACGGCTTGTTTAGCTCGCTTGAACAAACCTCAAACACACAATTGTATCTCTTGTGTTTTCGTTCAGCAATAATTGTGTGGAAGCTGAAAGCACACCTTTGATCCCAAAAAAACTAAATAGCTTAGGTTCCAAAATTAATATTTAAAAAATAATACATGTGCCTAAATATGTACCTGACATGTGGAAGGTATTTTATAAAAAAATCCGTCATCGAATGAATGAAACCATGCCGGTTCTTAAATAGTTCTCACAGTTTTAGTAAATTAGTAAACAGTGAGTGACCACTCTTCCGATGGGTGCTCATTAGCCATGCGCGGGCGCAGCCGCTACCGAAACCAGACACATTTACACCGAATATCGATATACCGTAATCACATCACTATTTGATTTTCAACAAATCCGGTGCAGTTATTTGTTTTATATTTTTGTTGGATTGTCACTTATTTGTACTTAATAAAAACAAATATCAACTTCCGAACATGGGCCTCGCCATATTGAGCAACTAATGATTTCCGCATCTCCTCGCATGCACTGCATCATCAGCCGCCGGGGCAGTAACAATTAGATTTGATTCTAATAAAGAAAGTCTGCGGTGAAAATTGTTGCTCAAATAAGTAATAGGAACGTGGATACAGGTTTACTCATGATAGGTAAACCCGTTACTATGTCATGAAATTGACAGAAATGCGCTCATTAAATTGATTTATGTAAATGACCAACACAGCATTTAGCGATAGCCTATGCTAGCTATGCATCGCCGTTTTCAGTTTTGGATCTATCTGTTTATTATATAAAATTCAAAGTCCTGATTGACTGACTGACTGATATATCAACGCACAGCCTAAACCGCTGGTCCTAAAGACATGGAATTTGGAGGGCGTGTTCTTTGTGAAATTCAACCCTTAAGGGGGTGAAAAAGGGGTTGAAAGTGCGGGCGTAGCCACTGGCAAAAGCTAGTTTAAACTAATATTAAAATCGATCCTCACAAATAAACGCTAACGCCACTTTGCTCCTAATCTTCCACCTATTGAACAGAATATTGAGCAACAAACCCTCCAGCGAGACGTCTGCGACCCATTCTTTGCAAAGCCCTTAATTTCTGCTTCTTAGCATAACCTATTTATATGTTAATTTGAGAATTAATGGTCTCTGTCAAATTGGCGGCTTAGCAATACATAGGGTTAATCATTAAATTGGAGATTCTTGAGTTCTTGTAGAAGGTGTGCCATACATCTTTGCACAACTCCTTGACGATGAAGAAAGTACCATTTTGTCAGCGATAGCGACTGTCGAAGTCTCTAAAATGTATGGCATTGACCCTTTACACTTTAACTTTTTAACAATCGGTATCACTGATTGAATACCTTTCTATGTCGAGACCAACCCAAGGGAGCTCACTTGCTACCGATTCCTATCAACCTCATACGAGTATGGACAAAGTTATTCTAGCCAGCAGCTCATCGCTCAATAATTCCAGTCTATCCGTTCGACCAGGCTTGTCCGGGCAAGTGACAGCGCTGTTTGCGCACGCATTAGCCGCCCGCCAAGAGTCAACAGCAGCGTAATGGCGGCAAACAGTACCCCCCGCCCCCCAACCCCGCTCCGCTCCCGTGCCCCCCTCCCCCCACGGCTACTGTCTTGAGTTGACAGATGCGCCGGCGCAACGGGACCGCTGCGTGACGTGTTCGAAGAGATTTTAAATGTTTGGAAATGGGTTTTTGATTTTGGATGGGACAAATTATTGTGGTAAAAAAGGAAGTAAACAGAGAGTCAGGAGCATGTCTACCAGGCGATCATATAGGTACCTATGAGCGATAATGATTGTCAAAAGACCATAATGTTGGGGATGGCATGCGTGTAACGCATCACGCATACCTACATTTCAACTTTTTGAATTTCGGTATCGCAAATGAAATGTCACTTTGTCTAAACACTGGTGTATCCTTTTGTTGGATTCGGTCTGGAATTCTAGATCTTCAGTAGTTAGGTGTTCTAGGAGCTCGCACAACCTTATATTTTGTGTAGTTGCTTAAGAAGTTCATAACCCTGAAAAAAGACAGCAGAAATGATGATGCTAATTTTGATATGGAAAGGATATGAAGACATGCAAATGCTGAGATGGTAACGGTATGGGCACGCTCAGCACAATTTTATTGTATCTTTGTGTATTTCTCTTTTCCTTTTGTTTGTTGCTGTTGTGTTGTGTCTGTGTCGAATAAATGTTTTCTATTAAGTATATTCTATTCTACATCGCCAATTTAAGTATCATGCTGTATCATCGTCATGTGAGAAATACCTTTATTTCTCACATGACCATGATGCAATAATTACATAATACTTAACAAAATATAATTAGGTATGTAAATAAGTTCAAATATAAAAACGAAGTTCTATTGTTATAAAACTTTGTTTTTATATTTGAATTTATTTACTTATACTTTTATTTATTTATTTATTTATATAATCACTTACAACTATTATTACAGGTAAAACGCAATGCAATAGTGAAGCCAACTTAATACTAACAACTTATTTTCTAAAACTTATTTACTTATGCACTTCGTCCGAGTGGATTTCGAAAATAATTATAATGTATAGCACTCAGGAATAATGTAGCTTTCGGCAGGTGAACGAATTTTCAAAATAGCTTCTGTAGTTCTAGAGATATACTTCTTACAAACAAACTTACAAATTTTACCTCTTTATAATATTAGAGATATGTAGCTCTGTGAAACTATTTTGCATTCCTAAATCTTATTGCATTTTAAATTAAACTATTTTTCTTATTTTACTACGGACTGGTATCACAGTTGGTCCGGCAAAGAATTAATGGCTTTGAGATTACAAAAATACTTCAATAGATTTCAATAATACTTCGTTGAAAATGGTTTAATCTACATTTCCATTATTCGATATTTACTGAGAGCGTATCGAAAGAAAACAGTGTATATTTAAACATGTACTTAGCTACTATATTATCAGCCCACGGAGGCTGTTTAACATTGTTACAGTGGAATATTTATTGAAATGCGGATTAAAATAGAGCTCAATAATGTATCTTACTGTTTGACTATCTTTCTTACCTAATCGGCCTAATAAGATTAGGCACAATTAATATAAACCTTCCTCCATAATCCCCATCTATTAAGATTCCCATAAATACACCACCCAGCAAGAGGTCCAGCTGACGCGTGCGGATATCCAGAAATAGCCAACAAATGAAAATCATCTCACAACACAACACTGCCACAGGATAACTAATTGTTGCACCGCCCGGTGAGCGCGCTGCTCCGCCTGGGGGACATGACTGTTACCGTGTGCTGCTCCTCTGTGGCACGTGTCTCGTCAATAATTAGTTCTCGTGAGTTATGGCTTATGGGAGAATACTTTGACAGTGTTTATAGGGGTTAATAAGGGGCAGATGATGTCTTGCCAATACCGGAACACCTTAGGAATGTCAATGATGTTTGTGGAGCTACGTTAAGCTATTTTTAGACTGTTTAAACACACATTTTAGTGGAGCTCGACTTATAAACACTGCTCCATGTCTGCAATGTTTGCCATTATTAATATGTTAATGAAGGCGTTTACTTGGATAACGTGATGTGGCTGTCAATATCTTGGCTAACATGTGAACCGGATTTGTCTGTGTGGTAATGTCATATTTCTGTTGGTTTAGAAGAGTTTGTAGACCGCTATTTATAGATGAAGTCACCCGGATAGGTAGCTAGTTTGCTTTGTTTTTGTGCCTAATTTAGATGAAGTTTTCCGTAGTCATAATTTGCTCTAATGCACACTTTTACCTAAGCTCTATTTCCTATAGCAACTTTGGGGAATCGTATGGTAATTCTTGAACATGAGATCAGACGCCGAATTTGGACAGTTAGCCTAAAATGCCGCTAAATTTACAAATAACATTATAATGATGTTCCTCTCTTAAAACACCATCGGGAGTTAGGAGACATCAATAATAGCCAACTAATTAACGAACACAAACAGACGACCACCGATTCACATTGTACCGTACATCGAAGCCAAGCCAGCACGTCTAATTCAAAACAAAATGTCCCCGCAGTGCAAACACACCTCGAAGGCTACCGCCATTAACTGGGCTGTCCTCTCACAGCTAAGGCCTCTTCAGACGACGAGGACGTGAGCCGCGCCGGCAGTAGCTAGTGTTTGTCTAGCGGGCCCGTTTGTCGGCGGCCTGTCGCCGTGTGTGGTCGCAGGGGACTCCAAACACGCTGAGACACCGTGGAAATTAAATTACGGAAAACATTATGGATAAATAGGTATGCTGGAGTTTGTTTTGATTGGGTAATGGTGGATCGGATTTACAAGTTGTGCAGAGAGTTGTCCCACTTCTAAGATTTGAGCAGTCATGTGCTCAGTGCTGAGTATCATATTGTTGAGTCAGCAAATATCACAATCGCAGTTTTACATGCTGAGTCATTGGATTCATCTTTGGATTCTATGTGGTTTAACTGATCCGAATCAGTATGACTATAATTCGATTGTTGATCCAATAGTTCTGTCACCGTTCGTCGTGCCCACAGGCACTAGTAAAACAAGAAAAAGTTCGAATACTTCTGTGGCTCGCACCGGTCACCGATCACCGGACGGACGCTCAAATATAAGGATCTATGAAGTGGTTGGTTGCGTACAGATGGCACGCTCGTGTGTGTTCAGTCGACCTCTTTATTTTATTTTTTCAAGGGTTGAATATCTTACGTCATAAATAAAAAGGGACCAGATTACCAGACATTAGGTATATTAGCGACAGCGTTGTTGAAATGTCAAAAATGTAAGAGAATGTCCTCGTGACATTTCGATAGCAAAAAAAAAAGCGCATGTAAATCCCATACATTTCGATAGCACTTGTCAATCCCATACATTTCGATAGCGCCTGGCAATCTCATACATTTCTATAGCGCCTGTCAATCCCATACATTTCTATAGCGCTTGTCAATCCCATAGTTTTCGATAGCGCTTGTAAAACCCATACATTTCAATAGGGTTTGTCAATCCCATACTTAGAAATGTATGGGAATGTATGAAATGGATGGCTGCAGCGCATGTAAATCCCATATATTTCGATAGTGCTTGTCAAACCCATACATTTCGGTAGCTCTTGTAAATCCCATACAGTGCAATAGCGCTTGTCAGTCCCATACATTTTGGAGTTTTCGATATTCGCTTAACGTAGTTTCAATTTACTTTAGTAGAAATGTAATTTGTTTGTTTACAGACTTCTGTAGATAACAAAACCACTTTTATCTAAAAAAACAACCGACTTCCAAAAAAGAAAATACCGTGCATTAAAAATAGAAAAAGAACTATAATTTCAAAAGTCGGTGTCTAAATAAAATACAAACACCGACTTCTGAAGTTATTTTTAAATATTTAGTGTACCTATTTTCTTTTTTGGAAATCGGTTGTTTTTTTTTATAAAAAAGTTGTTTTTTTTTCACTTTTTGGTTTTTATACCACAGAAATGGAAGTAAATGTTTAAGTTAAGCCCGAATTAATAAAACAAATAACATGGAACATGGAATTTGAACATACTCGTAACTGGAGGAAACCATAACGTCTTCTATGTATACATACTTTTGTTTTTTATATGGGACCCTCTGGAGTATACCCTTTCGTATAAAAAAAGAAATTTTGAAAATCAGTCCACAAATGATAGAGAAATCGGCGGACATACTTACATAAAAAAAAATACATACAGTCGAACATAGAACCTCCTCCATTTTTCGAAGTCGGTTAAAAATAACCATCAGCATCATTTCCCCACGGTCAACAGTTACTTATAACTCATGCAGTTGTAAACCAACAGTGAGGTACACTTGCGCCAAAAACTTAGTTGCTAACTCGAGGTTAAATCCTAACTAATCATACTAATATTATAAATGTTAATGTATGTTTGTTTGTTACGCTTTCACGCGAAAACTACTTAACCGATCATCATGAAAATTTGTATACACATAGGATACTTTTTATGAAAAAAAGAAAAAAAAAATTACGAATGATACATAAACGCGGCTGAAACCGCGGGCACAGCTAGTTTATTATAAATGCGAAAATAAGTTTGTTTGTTTGTTACCTTTTTACGCCTAAACCACTCAACCGATCATCATGAAATTTTGCATATACGTTGTCAGGGATGCAGAAAAGACATAGGGTACCTTTCATCGAGAAAAAAAGTATTGTTCCCGAGTGAAAGAACAATAACTTTCGATTGTCACAATTGCTTTAGGACGCTAGATAGCGCGAGGACACTATACGTCTCTTTCCAATAATTTCGCTCCCGTGCGGAGCCCGCAGAACATAATGGGGCCTTGTTAGCACCTAACTCGGAGTTTATAAGTTAACCCTAGTTGCCGCAAGTGGGCCTCAGTAGTATAAATTGACAGACACGTACGAGGTAGTTACATGCTCGTAACACACGTGCACATTGTAATGTTTGCAAGTGCTGACAGCAGCTGTCAAGGTGGACTACGAGTTGTGACAGACACCTGTCAAACTGCCAACTGTGAAACGTCAGAGTGCTTTATGGATTGCATGTACAACAGTCTTGTACGATGTCAGCTCAGGCAGCCCCGGTTTCTGAGCCAAAAACAATCGATTTATTGAGCTGAGAGCTTTTACAATTTCCAAACTGGGCATAGTTACTTGCCTATATAGGTGTAGGTACTAGTTTCAGCCAGCGGATGCACCTATATGTGCTATTCCTGATTATAATCTATCTCTGTGCCAAACTTCATCAAGATCCGTTTAGCCGTTCTGGCGTGATTGAGTAACAAACATCTCTCCAAACTTACGCATTTATAATACAAGCTTCTTCCAGCGATTTCTCCCGCGTTGAATTAAGTACTTCACTACATAAATTATAGCTTATGTGCTATTCCAGACTAATCTATCTCTGTGACAAATTTCATTAAAAACTAGGTAAAAATTATATTCAATCTATCCGGAATAACTTTGCACAGTTACAATATGCCAGCAATTATCTTCGAATTCTCTATGAAAAGATCCAGTTCTTAAAGGGCAAATAACACATTTATTTATTCAATTGACAGCAATGTAAGGTGAACTATGTCAAGGACCGCCACAACTATGTCAAGCAAACATATACGTGTCGAGCAGTATTACATGCTATGAATATCAAAACAAGCAATATTGGAATAAAATCGCACCCAAGTTATTTACCTCAGGGCGGTCGTAGCACACAGAGCGCTCTGATTGGTCGGCTCGCTATGCCAGATCCATCAGGGTTTTGCAACATTTGGTCATTTGTCGTCTCTAGGCAAGAGCTGTTGACGTTCGTATATTGACAAACCTCAGTTGATTATATTTGTAATCTTTCGGTATGACCAAAGTTGAATCCTACTAATATTATAAATGCGAAAGTTTGTATGTTTGTTTGTATGTTTGGCTGAACATAACGCAAAAATGGCTGAAGGGATTTGAATGAAATTTTGCACACAGGTAGGTCATAACCTGGATTAACACATAGGCTACTTTTTATCACGGTAAATGACAAGACTTAGCGAAGGCTGAGGTGGAAGTAGAAATCAAAAGTTAGGCTGAACGAGCGGTTTTCGCTCACAAAGTACCAGACGACACAAGAAACATGAGAAGTATTTCCAGGGCTGGAATCATGAGCGTAAAGACTCGTAAAGTACCAGGGGGACCAGAATCATGAAGAGGTAATTTCGGGGCTACAATCCTAAGCGGTATAGCTTCGCAAACCACCAGGAGACCAGAATCAAGAAGAAGTGGTTCCGGGGCTTGAATCCTGAGTGGTATAGATTCACAAGCTACCAGGAGACCAGAATCAAGAAGAAGTTTTTCCGGGGCTTGAATCCTGAGCGGTATAGATTCACAACTTACCAGGAGATCAGAAACATGAGGACAAGTATTTCGAGGACTGAAATCATGAGCGATAAAGACTCACAAACTACCAAGAGACCAGAAACACAAAAAGTATTCCGGGGCAGGAATCGTAAGAAATAAAAAAAGATTCACAAATTTACCAGGAGAACAGAATCGTGAAGAATTAAAATTTCCGAGCGGTATAGATTCACGCACTACAAGGAGATCAGAATCACAAAAAGTATTTTGAAACCACACATTCGCATGTAGGAAATTCGAATTCATCATGATTCTAGCCCGTACTAACTTTTAATCTTTCACAATTGTTTCATTTTTCTCTCCCAATCTGGATGTCTACGCGGACGAAATCACGGAAAAGAAGCTAAGAAGTGGTGAAGGGCAGGAGTTTTGAGACTGTCTTTATATAGAACTTTGACGTTCAAGAAGTTCTGATGACTTTGGATTTTGATTTCTACAGTGTTCTTTTAACGTGCTTCTCTGGAAATACCACCCAAATTTATAATGACACTTTTCACGTGGGCGAAGCCGCGGGCGGAAGCCAGTATAAACATATTTTGTTAGGGTTCCGTACCCGAAAGGTAACCAACGGGACTCTATTACTAAGCCTCCGCCGTCCGTATGTCTGTCAGCGGGCTGTATCTCATGATCCGTAATAGGTAGACAGATGAAATTTTCACCGAATGTGTATTTCTGTTGCCGCTATAACAACAAATAATAAAAATAGTACGGAACCCTTCGTATGCGAGTCAAACTCACACTCAACCGTTTTTTTTAGTATTGATGTGTTTGGTTAATTTGCTGTCATAATTGTTTTCATCACCTTATCTCAAGCTTAATATGAATGGCTGTTGTACTAACTGATTGTGCGTTCCAACTTAAGTGTTATCAAAGTAAACCCCAATAATTACGAGTAGGCACAATGTAGCCCCACAAACACACGGAAAACAGTTTATCGCACGCGTAAATAAATCAAAAGCGTATGTAATTACGGCAACTACGCGATATGCGCGTTACAGTACATCTGTATTAGAAAGTTGATTAGCATGCGCGTGCGCAGGGCTGCGCGCGACTGATTGGCTCCCAGGCGTCATAAAAGTGTTTGAATTTCGAACAATTTTAACATTGGAGCGGTGGAGATCGATAACAGTAACGATACTGCAGTTTACTTAGTTTTTATTTTATTTAAATTGTAAATCAATGCTTGATGGCTTCATATGACCAACTACCTACGTACATGATAATAACTACATAAGTGCAAAAATGTGGAATTACCGACGCTTTTTCCAAGTTGCATCGACATATACATCTACGTCGCAGACATTTGGCTAAACAACTCTTCGATCAGAATAAAATAATTACATCTGGACATCATAATCATCCATTCGTCTGCTGTCAATTTGGAATCATAATGTCAAATGGACCATATTCTAAAAAGGCTACAAGCGTAGCAAGCAACCGTTCCCGTAGCTCTTTTTATGTTCCACAGTAGATAACACAACGTTTTGTCTTCTCCTACGCAAGCGCTACGCGGCTACGTGTTCGTAGAACTGGTAACTAAACTCCCCGCTGGTCGTAAAAGGGAACTTATGTTAACCGAGCGAAATGTACTGTGAAGTGATGGTGCTAACTGATTGTCTGCAGCTTTGAACTGGTTTTACTATCTCCTAAAGTACTGTGTAGATGATTACTGAAAGTTACATATTTAACATTTATTTAGGATTGAAAGAATCGAGCTCCAAGTGAACGAAAACTTTTTTTTTTTTTTTTGTGAACGAAAACTTAAAAAAAAACTGGAAAAAGTACTTAAATGTGAAAACTAGTCTATTTTTGGATTCGGATCCCATAAATCAAAGGAGCTCGTGGCTAAAGTAATAACAGCCGCACGGGTCGTTCCATCAGGTTAAGCTACGCTTGCCGCGGTTGGTCCAGTGTGGGTGACCATCTTTACATACCGAGACTCCTCCGTGTCTCGGAAAGCACGTAAAACCGTTGGTAACGTCTGTCAATCGTGGATCTTTGACAGTCGTTACGGGTCGTCAGAAGTCCGAAAGTCTGACAACCAGTCTTACCAAGGGGTATCGTGTGACCCAGTTACTGGGTTGTGGAGGTCAGATAGACAGTCGCTCCATGTAAAATACTGGTATTCAGCTGCATCTGGTTAGATTGGCAGCAGACCCCAAGATAGTTGGGAAAAGGATATACAGAGATTAATCTCATAAAGCAAAGGATTTTCTTTTACATAATGAAGCACTCAAAAACTTTCATTACAATCAAATCATTCTGATGAGGCCCATTATGAGTGAGTGACCACTTTCGGTTCCATATATCACTTGCAAAATATACTGGTATACTATCTAGACTCCTGCCGAGCTTCGACTACAGCCTAAAGTTACCCAAAGGGAGCTCGGAGTTTCCTTGCGTGATCGAATCAGAAATCAAGAGATCCGCAGGAGAACCAAGGTTGCTGCCATGTCCAATATAATTGCCAAACTTAAGTGGCAGTGGGTAGGACATATTTTAGGCATGATGAGTGGCGAGCGCGTACCGGAAGACGTTGCGTTGGAAGGGCCGCTTCAAGTTGGACCGACGACGTGGTGCAGGCCGCTGGAACCCGGATGCCAGACGCACAGGACTGGTCCATGTGGCGACGCTTGGAGGTGTCACGAGTGGACATCTTTCGGTTGAAATGATGTTGATTAGTCCAATCATTAACGCTATTGTCACTTTATTTCATTAAGATTAAGAAGTCGGACCTAGTATCAGCACACAATGACCCACTAATCTATTATTCCTCTTAGCTTTCCTCACATCACGCCAGCTGACAAATTCGAGCGGTTTCTTTAATTGTCACATCATCAAACACATTTACATCTAATATTACACAAATATTTCTTTTTTATATCAAAGCTTACCCAAAACAGTCTCATAAAAAACTTTCAGCGGCTTCAGACTCAAAGGAGCGACTATTAATTAATCGCTATTCTGAAGACAACACGGAACGACATGTATTTTTATATTCCACGTTTAACACAAAGGGCAAAACGTCCCCATCGCAATCTTAATGAACCATTGCTGCCTTTGTTCTTGTTCATAGTTCGGTGTTTCAAACGGAGAGAGCGATGTGTTTCGAGCGATATTAAAGTTGTGGCGTTTCGCTCGAATTAATGAATGCTTTATTCGTGTGCTACACTAGTAACTGTCAGCGAAGTAACGTCAAAGGCGCATCGTAAATTAGCTGCCGAAAGAAAGATGTTTCCCGCCTTATGATATGCTATCTCTTACTAACGTACCATAAATCGCATGTTGCTGTCTCTTTTCAGAACCAATTAGTAATGTTTCAAAGAAACCGTTCGATTTGAAATTTGTAGTGTTGTGTTTTATTGATGTTTGAGTTATAGTTATCGGTGAAAGAAAATTGTGATTGTTTTATGATTTTTAATTATTTTCCGTGGTGCAATTGTAAAGATTGTATTAATTATCAGTCTCTACTCGTACTATCGCAAAATTGCTACACGGTTATTAATGATCGGGGTTATTAATGAGTGATTTAATGAAATACAATGGTTCCTGAGGTCCAATGTCATCCTACAATCATTTGAAATTTTAAACTAAAGCAACTGTGACGTTAAAAGCTGCACTGGTCTAATTCTATGCAATCTAAGACAATTACAATTACACTGGTAATTCATAACTTTCCAAAACATCTTCGCAAGACTTGTCAAACGGACTGTCAACTTGAATTATCGATATCATCATCGTGTCCCATCACTAACCCATCATGAATCTAATGTGTTGATGACCCTCCCCGCCCCCACCTGTCGTAAATACACACCATTTTCCAGTGTATTAGTGAGAGAGCGACAATCTGCCGCATGTTAGTTCCATTGCCGCTTACAAGCTTGTCGCCGCATTCGACACACGCACTTAACAGCCAGTGTTCGCGCTGTTCTGCTGGCTAATCGGTTATTGGACATTAAGGAAAATGGTATTTCAGAGAAGGTTGCTTTGTCAAGGTTTCATAGTTACGTTGAAGATACTTTGTGATAATTGCATAGCCTCGATCTTGTACTAAGATAACATATACATGAGGGTCGACTTCCGTACCAACCAAAAGTGCGAAAAATGAGAGTTCAATTTTAAGTTCTCTACCGTTTCAGTCAGCCAATACCATGCATCGGCTGACTTAATACTTCATTAAATATGCTTGCTCAAATCAAAAGCTTTATGTTCTTCTGTTTCTCCTGGAAAATGAATTCAGTAGGATTGAGTAGGAAACTGTCTTTAAAGATTGGTTAGCGGGTAATGTTACAAGCCGCCAATTCAATAAAAAAAAGCGGAGCAAGAAAAAAGAGTGGCAATCCGGGAGTACCGTCAGAAGTGAAAACAAAAATGCCCAACGCGCCTCGCGATCCTCTAGTAGAGAATCGCGAAGCGGTGTCGGTGGCGCGCGAGTTCTATTGTTTTTTCCCATCTCAAAACTGCCCAACGCGCCTAAAGTAGTTTTCACTTCAAAAATACACACTGTTTTCGGAATTATCAAACCCAGAACCGCATCATGCCACAACTGCAGTCTGCCCTTGTCCATGGGTCAAAGAGCTTCATCATCATCATAATTTCAGCCGCAAGACGTATGTTGCTGGTCATAGGTCCACCATGTTGTAGCATTGGAAGGCCTCCCCTTCCAATGATGTGTCTTTTGGTAAAACCTTTCAGCCCCATCAACTATCTGTTCTTCGATCAATGTGCCCTGCCCACTGCCACTTCAGTTTAGCGATTCTCCGGGCTGTGTCGGTAGCTTTGGTTCTCCTGCAAATATCTTATATTCTTAAAATATGGCAGAAAAAGAACCCAACTGAAAAAAAAACATTGGTAGCATGGTGCATGTGACCACAATGTGACATTGTGTACCCTTTGAAGTGGCGTCAGCACCCGAGCGTGGAGCGTTCGCGGAACTAACGACCGCGGCACACGTGCGCCCGCGCAGCTCAGATGTGTCGCCAGATCGGGCTGGGTGGCATGCTGATTGTATGGCAAAGGATAAAACTGGAGATTCTGACTCGATTTTCGGTGATTTGGGAACGATAAAACCCCTATAGTATTGCGATTGGACGGATAGCATGTATATCTCTACTTAATTGATATTGTTTTGTATTTAGACTGTAACCTAAACGTGAAGAATGGATATATAAATAAATAAACTCATCAAAAACAATGAAGAGGTGATTAGTTATGGCAGTGGGAATTGGCCTGTTAAAAGGAAATCTATTTGTGCCTCCTTATAAAATTAAACTCAGAGTAAAATTATCGCAAACCTCTAAAAAAACACGGTAGGTAAATCTAGAAAATAAACAGGTTACCACAACGGTTTCCCTTACGACACTACTTTATTTAACCAGAAATTGGCAAAGACTTAATACTGAAGTAATATCACGTAACAGTGGAAGGAGAATGAAATCTACGGTGGCTGATTCTATAACCTTCTGAAGAGGATACGCTATTTCTTATCTAAGACGTTCAAGTTCACGGTAGCGCCGCCAAAACACACTACACAATAGATCATAACCCCTGTCTATTGTCCCAGCTGACGCGGTGATAAGTGTCCCCAGCATGTGACGAGGCGTGACGGCCCCGCCTTCTGCGAGATGTGTCGGCTCCTTGTGACAAGTATCGCACGTTGTCGACCAGCCACAGATGCTGAGTGACTGGCGGTATGATTTACCGCTAAATGTTTAGGGCCAATTTCGTGCTAAAGTGTCGGAATCTTAGACGCTTTGATCTGAATCTGAGTATTCCATTTTTATGTGTATAAGGCTAGATGAAAGCCCCGACCGGATTTCATCTCGGCATCGTCTCATCTGCCTGCCTTTTCTCAACTATTTTAGGGTCGGTTTTCAGTCTAACCGGATCCAGGTGAATATCTACCAGTATTTTCATTGGGTGACAGACAGCGACCAGGGTTTCACTGGTATCAATATTCATAAATGGAAGTTGTCATGAGTGAATTCGCTTGGCTATATCACAGGGTTGTAGATGGAATGGAGGACTTGGCTGCTCTGTCTTTTTGATAAAATTGACATTTCGCTGTATAACGACACCTACTACAGATGGTGAAAAGATGACTTTTGTCCCTTTGCCTAGCTCTTTTGCGGGTCGGCTCTCCTTGTAAATTCTATGACAGACGTCTGTAGTGGGTCGTCGAGACATCTTAGTTTTCAGCCTGCAGGTCGTTGTTTACAACGGACATCCTGGTTAGAAGAGCTCGTCCAAGCTTTTTCAGACCTGTGCCAGTGCTTTGATTTGACTGGTCATGGTCTTAAGGTCTCGAAAGAGAACTTAATTAATGACGGAAAACTGCTTGAAAGCACATACAGTATGTTTATGTTGCATTTAGTTCTGTTGGTAATAATAATAATATATAAGCATTTAAATCTATTCCAAAAATATGAAATCTAAACGATCATGCCACCTTACCCTTGCGGCATTGTCGGCACGTTATAGACTTTGTTACAAAGACAAGTGCGGCGCATGTGTCGAGGCGGAACGCCCCGCCCCCGCTTTGAAGTCAAGCCGCCCTGACCGCCATTGGTCGCTACATTGTCACCGTGTGACCCTGGCCACGGTCTGGGACCCGGGAGGGCAAGCGGTGACCTTTTCACTGGTTTTTATTAAATTAAGTGTGATTTTAAATGATTTATTGGGTTTGATTAGAGTTGTTAGTTGGGAGTCGGATTGAAACTGTGTGATTCTATGTGCGGAATGTCGAGATCATCATTTTATGGCATCTGAGACAGAGAAGGAAAGTCACAAAAAGAAGTCGATATAGGTACCTACCTAGATATTGTATAAAATATACATGCACGGTAAAATGTTAATACAAGGCGTGGTCAAAGCTATGGAAACTGAAGTTAAGGTTTAGGAAGATTATCTAGCGGTTTTTCGTGTCTGGTACCTAATACTTTTCAAAAAAATAAGTCTCCTAATTGAAATACCATTTATTTTATGTAGAAGAAACCCTAAAAATAATATTCACAAGAGAGGCACTTTGATGTATTGGACGAGTGTAGGTATACGTATTACCGAACGTAAAGTTAAAAATAAATCCTGAAATTACCGTGAAAGTGTCGCATTTCTGCCAAATGTCACAAATACACCAGTTATTTTATATTTATTAAAGTAAATACTACTTGCAGTAAATAAGAAGTATGAAAATTGCAATAAGTGTCTGACTTTACCGTAACATTAACACTTTATGACATTGTCAGTGGCACGGGTGGGTTTTTAAGTCAGTAAGAGTCTGACTCTTACTGAGTGTCCCGCTACCCAGAGAGGGAGAAGATATTAGATGATTTTCCACCCTAAAAAAATATATATTATAACATTAAAGTGACTTACGAAAAAATAATGATATTGTAAAAAAGCGAGTGTTGGGAAGAAAAGAAGTTTGCCAGCTCCCCCCATCATGGATTACTTCCGTGATCCCTGGACAGTGCATGCTGACTGCTGATATTGTCAATGTAGCAAAATTATTAGGTAGGTAGGTACATTTTATGAACGTATGAGCTATGTATTTGTAGCTTTGTCCACGGCTCCACCTTGAAAGTAAACTACTCTCTCTCTATCACTGTCCTGGTGACCGTAAAACAACCGCTTTTCTATTTAAATATGAAAACCTTTTTTTTCTTGTTAACGGGGGGAATCCTTCAAAAGGCGCCAGGACTTGGGGGAAAAGTCCCGGGAGTGAGAGAGATTTTGACCTCACTATAAAACCACCCTGGTGATCATCATCAGCGCACGGAAGGGGTTCCGTGACCTCAAAGTCAAAACATTTATTGCGAACTACGGTACAGTGTTGGTCTTATATTAGGATGTTAGTACTAATTACTTAGCAGCCTTCTAAAAGCATTGAAATTTATCATTCGCCTGCCTGTAACATCCTAAATTAGAATGATTAGAATTAATTAAAATGTATTATTACCTACTTGATGACCAATTTTCATAAACGCCCACTTTTTAGTGTTCCGTACCCGAAGGGTCCAAACAGAGCCCTATTGATGTCACTCACGTGTCCGTCTGTCTGTCTGCGCGTCCGTCGTCTGTCACAAAATTTTGTTACGAAGTCTCGTTGACCTATGAACTTGAAATTTGGTGATAATATTTATTTTAACGTATACTTTACTAACAAATACCAATATTTGGTACGGAACCCTTAATGCGCCAAATCCAATACCCACTTGGCCAGTTGTTATAGAGTTTCAGGACTACCAATGAATATGGTGTTTTATTTAAAAAAATGATGTCTTTTGTTTTTACGTTCCATGACTTAAGGTGAATAATCTTTGGTTATGATATTGAAAGAGGTTGAAAGCTAACAAAATTACCCCTAATAGGCCATCATATGATGAACCACAATTATTATTCATAGTTCATTGCATAGAAATTGTAATTGTTTTGAGCAACGCGCGTTGAAGTGATTCCAGTTTATTGTTCGCGAGTGTAGACAGACCTGCCAAACGATAGCAGTATAAAGATATTGTTCTTGCTGCAGTTGCCAAATGCATTATTCAGCATGACAGGGAAGAGAATCCCGTCATTGTAACAAAATAAATGACGAGCATTAGTAACAGTCGTCTAAATCTTAGAAATAATATAATATAAAAGGTCAAGAGCTCTATCCCTCAAACATAATAACGATATACAGCTTAAGACAGTGAGAGAGCTCGGGTATGGACAATGAGGCATATTAGAAGAACGTGCAAGAAAATATGAAAGTTCAAATTAGCGACGGATCCACTACATACATAAACCTGTCGCCTCCTTTTGCTCAAAATACATAGCTTCATGCGTCAGAAGCGTAACTTTAGTTACCTACACCTACATTTTGCCAACTAAGTGCCATGTGAAAGGGAGCGAACCTATTGCAATCAACGGATCACAAATAAAATCCCAATAACACATCGCCCGACCCGACCACTGAGCCCAGGCCCACATGCGCAGCAGCAGCGCTAGAGACCACTCGACCATTGAGGTAGTCGAAACATAATGATTAAGGTTCCGTATTCCTAACAAGGACAAGCAAGGTTAGCTGAGTAATGGTCGTGCAACTTATAAAATGTACCTACTCGGAAAATTTCGTTCAAAATTGTTGTTACTTGGTTTAAAAGGATACTAAACGTGTAAAATTATGGAAAAAGAAAATCATAACATACATAAATATGTCGCAGCCATCTGGTTGAATTCGCAATTCAATTGGACGCCTAGGCCGTTCATTAAACGTCGGCATTCAATTAAATGGCTGAAGGACAACCAGCCAAGTCGTTGAACGCAACGTTTAATTGATGGCTGGATGTCGTCTAATAGTCATTAGTTAAATTGAATATTGATGAGTTTGTGATACCACTGATCATGGTTATGTGTGTACAAAAAATATTTTTTTTAAACCACCGACGACGCCTTTTAAATAAATGAATCACTAATAAATAATATTTTTTGAAGAGAAAACTTCTTTAGGCGCGTTAGGCATTTTTGAGATGGGAAAAAACTATTGAACTCACGCGTCACCGTCACGGTCAGATTGTTTTTTTTTATATATGAATTTAGATCTTATGGATCTTTCTACGGGTTTTTATACAGGAATCCCAAATTTTGGTTATTTTTGCGATTGGACTTACTGATTTCGAGATATTTATGATTTTTTATCTTAATAACCCCTCTCTCTCTCCCTTAATAACCCCCATCTTTCATGATTTTTCATTTAACTTGAAGTAAATTGAATCACTTGGCTGAATTGTATGAGTATTGGTCAGTCATCTTCAAAGGGCTGACTCTCAATACGCCAAGTAGTTAAACGTTGAGTGATTGTAGTTGAATTAACTATCGGCCTAGCCATTTAATTGAATGCGGCGCGTTTAATGAACGACCTAGGCGTTCAATTGAATGACGAATTCAACTAGATGGCTGCGACACATACATAACGTCACGACCTATACAGAACCCTCCGTGCGTGGCCCGACACGCACTTGGCCGGTTTTTGTCTAGGTATTGCCGATAAGTACGTATGAATAACACAATTTATCAATCCTAAAGACTGCACAGAAGAATTTAATGCGATCCTGAAAACTGATTAGGTACCACCTATTTTGTAACAGGGAGTAAATAGAACCGATAGCACATTGCAATTATATTTCAGAAAACAATGCAAAAACTCTCGCTCAATCCCAATGACACCGCCTCTAAAATAAGTACAGTCGTATAAATAAACTAGTGACGTGCTATTTTGTCAGCGTCACAACAAGACAACGACAGCAGGACATTAGTCAAGCATTTTGTTCAGAGCCGCGCTAATTTGTACCCCGACGAGCGAGGAGTGCGCCTGTTGATTTGTTCGCCTGTACTTTGTCACCGATAGGGGCAGCTTGACTGAATAATGTGCGTTCGTGGTCACTTTTTAATGTATTGGGAGTTGGAACTGTGGAGGATGTTGAGTCGTTCGTTTTGTTTGAATGTTTGGCGTTGGGCTCATACCTAAAATGTAACTCAAATAAGTGTCCTTTCTTTGCACATCAGCGTCTCTAAGATACCCGGGCCTGAGGACGGCGAGTAGTGGGCAACTCGCCGTCCGATCAGCACCAGTCCCGAGAGTCGACGGCGCGTAGTTTTCCACGCGCGCCTCTAAGAGTTGTCAGCATTCATGACGGGGCCCGTCATGGCCGTGCCTGCCTAGGGGTTGAGGATAAATTCGAAAGAGTTACCTCGCCCCTGGGCACTCAGGCAGGGAAGGAACAGGGTTGGGTTTTAGTCAGTAAGAGTCGGCCCGCTCCACCCAGAGCGGGCGAAATCATTGGATGATTTCCCAACCCCCAAAAAAAAAAGCCTCTCTAAGATTCAAAGAGTTACTTGGCGTTTCGACTCCTTCATTGTTTATATTAAAATACCTACATATTGTATGTAGGTATTTTATATATATTCAGTCAGCTAATTTGACGAGTAAGTAATTCAAACTTGATAATAGACAATTTAATGACATAGGTAAACAAACCTCTTCGTCTTCTCCTCAAATTAATAACCATACAGTAAGCAACAAACAAGCTTCAATTAATCACCATTCAGTGGCATCACCGCCATAAATCACCGGTATCACCGACAGAACGCCACTCCGATAATTATAACCCTCTCGCAGCTGCCGAGATAAATGTTTTCTAACAGTCATGAAAACAGAATAAAAATTATCGTGAGCAGTTTAGGGTTACAGTCATTTGTTGTCGAGTGTCGCGGTGTCTCCGCGGGATGACAGATCGTGTCTGTCAGAGTGACGGCCCGTACTTGGTCTGACGGCTCGTAGGTCTGACGGCCCGTAGTTCGTAGGAATGACGGCTCGTTCCTGTGACGGCCAGTCAGAGTGACGAGACGTGACGTTCATTGGACGGATGCAACAGGAGATGAGCACATGACATTCGAGGTTGGAATACTTCGATGTTTGTTATTAAGTGTAATGCGATACCAATGTGGTTTGTTTTTACAAAAATATCAAAGCGAAATGTTAGTTTATTTTGGGGTTGTTGCTTTTAATAGGCCTTGAAGTGTTTCAGTTATTCGTCTTTTCTACCGAATCAGTATTAAGTATCCTGCACATTTTTAAAACGAAACCGCTTTTGATTTATTAGAAGATCCCAAAATACGACTCGTTTCGAGAGTAAATGATTTTTAAATTCCATGAATTGAAATCTAAGTTATGCCGTCATCATTCGTCATCATTTTGCACTCACTTTACAATATGTTAGTTAAACAAAATAAATTCAATATTTATTTAATACAATTTAGCTACAAAATTAGCAACCCAATATAATATCAAACGGCTCAAAACTTAACAAGCTATCGTTTTACGACGCAGTTGCGCAGGCGCAGGTGTCGCGTGTCACCACAAAACGACGAGTGTCGCCGGTGTCGGCGGTGTCGGCGCGGCGGTCGACATCAAAGTGGGTGTCGGGTGACACTCGAGCGATACCTTTGACTTAATTATGAACTGCTAGACGTTTGTAGGGTTGAGTTTCAGGAACTAGATGTTCTGAATTAATTCTATCGCACACATACAAATCCGTAATGAAGAAGGATTATCCTGATGGCTAAGAAATCGAAATAAGTACAGTCAAATCATTTAGGTTCTTAAAAACGAAAAAGCTTTGCTGGAAGCGTGAGTCCATGTCATGGCAACTTCACCTCGGAGAGATGCGATCTTAGGCGGGAAACGCTTAAACCTCCTGATGATTTCATCGAGCCATCGTAGAGCATCCCGCCTGGGCACGTAGGCCGGCCGCAGCAAAGACAACTTTGTAAGTGGGGATTCTCGGACGGTTCCGATCGGTTCAGATTTTCAGGTTCTCAACTCTTTGGGTCCTAGTGGACACAGGCCTAGATAAAATTGTCTACGCCTGTGTCTACCGTTCGCACAGCGGTGATCTGGAGGCAACTGGGCTCACACAACACCTGAGTAAAGCGGCGGATGTGGCTCAGCAACGGTACCCATCAGCCCAATTGGTGTTACTGGGGGACTTCAACGCTCACCATCAGGAGTGGCTCTTCCCATACCAGTACACAGACCATGCTGGACAAGAGACGTATAAGCTAGCGCTGGCGTTAAATCTTACCCAGCTGGTCCAGGGGGCAACGAGGGTGCCGGATGTTGATTCGCACACAGCCAATTGCTTGGACCTTCTGCTGACAACAGATCCAGACCGTTACTCAGTGTCGATTTCTTCACCATTAGGTACTTCCGACCACTGTCTGGTGAAATCTGTATCCGTCTACTCCCCGCCCGATCCTAGCCCTAGAGGCACCAGGCGGGTTTGGCGATACAGGTCAGCAGATTGGGATGGCATGCGATCTTTCTTCGCATGTTATCCTTGGCGGCCCACTTGCTTTTCTTCGACTGATGTTTCGTCGTGCGCGGACGCCGTGACGGATGTGTTGCGGCGGGGAATGGAGTACTACATTCCATTCTCTGACGTAACAATGTCTGGTAGGGCTCGACCATGGTTTGGTGCCGAGTGCAATCGCGCTGATGCGCTTAAACACGCGGCCTACCTGGCATGGGTCGACGCTCGGACGCGTAAAGCGAGTGACGTGAGTCAGAAGAAGAGAGCCTTCAACAGGGCTGCCAAGTTCTGCAAGAAGGTGTTGCGGAAGGCTCGGTTTGACCACATTGGCAGAATTGGGAACAAACTTGCTTCTTACCCAGCTGGTAGTAAGGCGTTTTGGTCCCTGGCTAAGTCGGTTGAATCGAACTTCTGCCGCCCCTCACTACCTCCACTGCTGAAACCCGACGGGTCGCTGGCCCACTCCGCTGAGGAGAAAGCAAGCTTGTTTGCCTCTCTGTTTGCGGAATCTTCGCGTCTAGATCCTGGTGGCGCGAGGCCCCCTGGTACTCTTGGTGGATGCGAGTCGATTATGTCAGACATTCGCATTCATCAGAAGGATGTCCGGAGGGTACTGCGTAACCTGGACGTGAACAAGGCTAGTGGTCCCGACGGGATACCGGCAATTGTATTGAGGACGTGTGCGCCTGAGTTGTCTCCGATCTTGACACGCCTATATCGCCTTTCGTTTGAGACTGGAAAAGTGCCGATGGCTTGGAAGCAAGCTAACGTGCAACCCGTACCCAAGAAGGGTAGTCGAGCTGACCCAGCAAATTATAGGCCCATCTCGGTAACTTCCGTTCTCTGTAAGAGTATGGAACGTATACTGAATGGTAAGCTCCTAGCATACCTAGAAGCTAACGATATCCTAAGTGACCGACAATAAGGCTTCCGCCGAAATCGGTCAACAGGAGATCTTCTAGCGTATGCCATTCACATCTGGAGTGAGGCCATCGACAAACAAGGGGAAGCCCTTGCGGTCTCCCTTGATATCTCGAAGGCCTTCGACCGGGTCTGGCACGACAGCTTAATTGGCAAGCTTCCTTCCTTCGGTCTGCCCGCTGGATTGTGTGATTGGATAGCGGATTTCCTGAGGGATCGGTCTATTCGAGTAGTCATAGATGGCTGCTCGTCCGGACTGCTGGCTATTAATGCCGGTGTTCCTCAGGGGTCGGTGCTCTCGGCAACATTGTTTTTGCTGCATATAAACGATCTGCTAAAACCCGGTACCTTTGGGTATGCAGACGACAGCACTGTTGCCGAGAGATACGTGCCGGACGCACGAGTTAGTGGGTCTCAGGTCCGGTCTCTCCGAGAGGCTATGGTTGGGCGCTTGAACTTGTCCTTGCAGGCTGTCTCAGAATGGGGCGATGCTAATCTGGTTAAGTTCAATGCTGCTAAGACCCAGGCGTGTCTTTTTTCTGCTAAAAGGGCCAATTTCACCCGGCTCCATGTTTCCGAGGTGTAACCGTGCCGATAACCGACCGACTTGATCTTCTTGGTGTTACTTTAACATCAAAATTTCATCTTTACAGTAAAATTTTTGAGAAAATTATTTTAGATCAAATTCAAAGATATTTTAATAAACACAAATTATTACACAACAAACAGTTTGGTTTCACAAAGGGTCGTTCAACAACTGATGCTGGTGTTGAACTTTTGGGACACATTTATAATGCATGGGAAGATAAATGCGATGCGTTGGGCATTTTTTGCGATTTGTCTAAGGCTTTCGATTGCGTTCTCCATGATACATTGATCAGGAAGCTGCACTACTACGGAGTCCGGGGCGCCTCTCTGGATCTTCTTACTTCATACTTGAGTAATAGGATTCAGAGAGTTGATGTGAACGGCAAAAGGTCTTCCGGGTCTGTAGTCAGAATGGGGGTTCCTCAAGGCTCAATTCTGGGTCCTTTTTTGTTTCTAATCTATATCAACGACTTGCCTTACCTCATAAAGGATAAACATGATATAGTGCTGTTTGCAGATGACACTTCACTTTTATTTAAACTCAAACGTCAGCAGGTGGTTGTTGATAATGTAAATAATGCTCTTTCAACTGTAGTTAACTGGTTTAATGTCAATAATCTTCTCCTTAACGAGAAAAAAACAAAATGCATAAAGTTCACATTACCCAATGTAATACAAGTGAACACTAGTGTGTCAATAAAGGGTGAAGAGTTGAAACCCGAGGATTCCACAGTGTTCTTAGGTTTAACTTTGGATGCGCAGCTTCAGTGGAGCCCCCATATAGATAAACTGTCCAAAAAACTTAGCTCTGCAGCATACGCCGTAAGGAAAATTCGTGGTTTAACAGATTTAGAGACAGCTCGTTTAGTATACTTTAGTTATTTTCATAGTGTGATGTCGTACGGCATTCTGTTGTGGGGAAATGCCGCCGATATTCAGACAATTTTTGTTTTACAGAAAAGGGCTATTCGTGCAATTTATAAATTAAGTCCCAGACACTCCCTCAGAGACAAATTTAAAGAGATTAATATTATGACTGTTCCCTCTCAATATATTTATGAGAATCTCATGTATGCACATAAAAATATTAATCTGTTTAAAAGATACAGTGATATCCATAGCATAAATACTAGGAACAAACACAAATTTATTGTACCAAAAACCAGGCTCAAGAAAAAAATAGGTGGTTCGTTTAGATGTCAATGTATACGTTTCTATAATAAACTTCCTAGCCAAATTCAAGAACTAAGCATAAATAAATTTAAATCATTTATTAAACGTAAGCTATGCCAGAAAGCTTTTTACACAATTAATGACTTTCTTGAGGACAAAAAGGCGTGGGATTGAGCTGCTTCAATGATATACATGAGCCATTGTTTTCATATGTACTACTTACTGATGAAAAATTTTATATATATATATTTTTTTTTTAATATTCGTTTTTGACATGAATACTTGTATAGTATTGTATTATATTTTTTATTTTATTTTTTTATTGACATTTTATAATTATTATTTTTTTTGACTTGAATACTTTGTTAAGTATTATATTTATTTTTATTTTTTGATTGACATATTATGATTACTATTTTGTTTGACACAAATATTTACTTTGTAAAGTATTATATTTTTTTTTTTTTTTTGATTACTTAATTATTGTAAATGTGAGGACTATGTGGGTTATTATTATTATTTTCTCCTCCTTTTTACAGTAATTTTCAACGTTGTCTGACAGTTTGAGTACTTTTGCGGCCTACCCAAATGTCTTTTCTTTGGTATTGTTCGTCATGTCATTGAGCTCCTTAGTGGTTTTTAAGTTGAGCTATTCGACTATTGACAAATGCTTGCACTGACTGGACAGGTCCACTCAAATATGTTTGGTTCTTTCTTCAAAAGACCACTACAGACACTAAGCTGCATGGTCCTCATATAGAATAATGTGAATGCGAGAACTATGTATGTCGTTATATTCATGTAGATTTTATGATTGTCTGGCAGTTTGAGTATTTTTTGCGGCCTACTCAAATGTCCTTACTTTGGTATTGTTCGTCGGTTCGTTGAGCACCTCAGAGTTCTGAGTTGAGCTTCGCGATGACTGACAAATGCTTGCACTGTCTGGACAGGTCCACTCGAATTCGTGTGTTGCTTTCTTCATAAAGCTCATCCCAGACATAAACGTACATGGTTCTCATAGGATCTAACCAGTCCACATTGTATGGATTTGAACACTAAAAGAGACTTCGACCTCTGAGTTTGTTTCGGTGTTTCTTCTCAGGGTAGTCAGCTAGGAAACACCGGCCTCATCTAGCTTAAACTGACAAAAAAACATTGACGTGTAAAAGTGTTCCTTGTAACCTATTTACTGAATAAACATCATTTATCATTTATCATTTATCTACCCTCAATTTTGGTCCCTTCATAGAGGCTAAGGCTCAGGTGGCTGCCAAAAAGTTGGGGGTCCTCGCAAAGGTGAGACGATACTTCACGCCGGAACAGCTGCTCCAACTCTATCAAGCGCAAGTCCGATCGTGTATGGAGTACTGCTCTCATCTTTGGGACGGCTCTGCAAGATACCAGCTTGATGCCCTTGAGTCAATTGAGAAACGAGCCAAGAGGATCATCGGCAATGATAGACTCGTTGAGTCAAAACTCCAAAGTCTTGAACATAGACGCCGAGTTGCTAGCCTGTCGGTTTTCTATCGATTACATTCTGGGGAGTGTGCGACGGAATTGCATGATTTGATTCCGCCAAGCCCGTTTCACCTAAGGACCACAAGACGTTCGGCGAAGTGCCACCGGTTCATGGTGGACATCCCATCCATACGCACAAAGCGTTTTGAGAAAACATTCATTGCACGTACAGCTAGAGAGTGGAATTCTCTACCGGAGTCTGTGTTTCCTGTAAGATACAACCTGGGAGTCTTTAAGTCAAGAGTGAATAGGTTACTTCTAGGCAAGCGTGCTCCATCTTCGACCACATCATCGCTTACCATCAGGTGAGATAGTGGTCAAACGCGAGCCTATCAAACATAAAAAAAAAAAAAAAAAAAAATCGGTTCGGTTTGTGTGTCGTCTCTCCGCAGACCATGCCCCACCTTCTCACCTCTTTCTGTTACTTGCTCACGTAAAGACCATTAGGTCTTTACGTGAGCTGCTGCCGCTGTCATCAGACAGCGTCAGCGGACAGCATTGCGGTGGCTGAATACTGGGCCAGGCAAGGGATTTAACTAGAATACAATATTTATGCCATCGACACGCTAAGAAGAATTAAACCATTAATATGTATCTACTTATGTACTTACTAGCAAGTACTCGGTCAGTTGCTAAACATTTTGAAGTTATTTTTCACTTTCAAAGGCTCAACTTCACAATAAGGGATCCCGAGTAGACTCTTCAACTTTTTGTTGTGCAAAGTACTTGTTATCTTGAGTAATTTCACGAAGTTTCAAGTTTAGGAAATAAATACTTTCGGAGATAAAAAATATCAAACTTTGATAAAATAACCTCAAATTTCGCACTATTTTATCACTTTTGACGTAACTTTGACAGGTAGGGTTGCTAATTTAGGGAGTTTTAATAATTCGTTTTGATTTTGCAAATTATAAGTTGACGCGTAGTTTGTTTTTTTTGTTTAAATTTGCTTTAGATTTAGTTATTTTATTTGAGTTTAATAATTTCTCAGTGATTTCTGTTTTTTTGGTGACCAACTACGAAAATTTTGATTTATTGACAATCTAAAGTTATTATTTTTTATTCTGATGGTATCTGCTACAGGTGAAACGAAACGCAAAATTTATTTGGCGCCGTTATATGATTTGTTAGTGTCATGTTATTCAATGTCTGTACTCGCGTTTGAGAGCATTTGCCATCGCGCTTGAGAACTTAGGATGCAAGAGCGAGCGAAGCGAGCTCGGGACTTAGGGCACCCCGACTCGGACAGGTTAGGTTAGAAGGGGATGGCGGGGTCAAGAGAGCGAGCGAAGCGAGCGAACAGACCCCGCCATCCCCTTCGTGGTTATTTTTTTATAAACCACTCAGAAGTAGGAGCCCCGCTAAGCGGGGCTCCGTCGACACGTAGCTGCATCGACATGCAAACCTAAAACATTATAATAAAATAAAAAATGCCTTTGCCCTTCGACGAATGACCTTGACCTTCGGCTTTTCGGGTGTTAATCTTGACCTTGAAGATGCCATTGATCGTATTATTGCTTGGAAATAGTCTAGAAATAGTCCGCGATTGACGCTAAATGAAAGTTCTTCCCAAAAACATAACCTCAAAATTAGATTTTTAAAAATTCATAAAAAAAAAACTATGCATTTCCTAAACTTTTCCCCCACGGGGGAGGGGTCTACCCCCCTCCCCTTCCCTCCCCCCCTCCCAAATATATACATATATATATACCCTTATTCCGAAGTCCTTCCCTTTCAAAATGTAATGCAGCCACTGCACTACTCGCGAAGTTATTTCACGAAGTATTCTTCGAAGTTGACCGAAGTATGTAAGTATGCGAGCCGAGGTTGCACGAAGCGAACCGAAGTGCCCTTCTACACTATCGTATTCGCTCAACTTCGATCAACTTCGCGAGTAGTGTAGTGCAGGCTTTAGTATATCTCTAGGAGGAAGAACGGGCTAAAAGATACCAGTAGGTGAGCTGGAAAAAATTGGGCATATGATGATGCATTCATGGTTCCTGGATTACCATCATCCATTACCACGTAAAACGTATCTCTGCTTAAAAAAATTGTTTTAATAATAATAATAATAATAGCTTTATTTATTCCACACATAATAATAACAATAGAAATTTGTAGTAAAATTATTTAAACAATTACAATAATAATTTTTGTTTACACTATTCACATTAATTAGAATAAAAATAAATTACACTGTTTACATTGATTTAATAATTCAGATAATTGATTAAAAATAGAAATGAAAAAATTGTTTAAATAATAAAAAATAAAGATGATTAACATTAAAAATTAATATCATCGCAGAAAAATTAATTAAAATTAATAAAAATATTTTGATAATTTAACATAAATTTAACATTAAACATCAAAGATCATTCTTAATGTGGACCCCCTTCGGGTAAAAGCCTCCTCCAAAGAATTCCACTTTTCTCTATCTAAAGCGATGGCAATCCAGTCACGACCAGCATTTTTTAATTTTTTAATTTTTTTAAAAAAATTGTTTTACTTTTATTAAAATCATTTTCCTTTGTCCTCAGACCCCAGTGGCGGTGGTATGGGCAACCCTGGCGTCGCAGGCACCGGCACCCAGCAGTACGGAGAGGTGAACCAGCTCGGAGGAGTGTTCGTGAACGGGAGGCCCCTGCCCAACGCCGTCAGGCTACGGATAGTGGAGCTAGCGCAGCTAGGGATCAGGTAAACAATAATAAGCACGTAAACCCGTTGATTCTTCGGAGATAGTCATTGGAACTCTTCAATAAGTGATAGTAAACCTTCCGAAGTTGCTGCAATCGCATGTCTGTTTATTGTTTACACCACTTTATAACATAACATCACGCTGATATGCTCTGAAGGGGTATACAGACTTGTACAGTTTACCCTGATGCACCCTAATTTCAACAATTATGTTAAAACTCAGTTATGGTGTTCAACAACTAAATAGTAAACTATACAATATAAAAAAATACTTAAAGTGAAAAAAAAACTTTTTTACCAAAAAATACAACCTACTTCCAAAAAAAAATGCAAAAAAACTTAATAAAAATAAACCGTAGTAACAATTTCGGAATTCGGTGTCAAATAACTAAGAAACAAAATTTCGGAAGTCAGAGTTTCTAACACTGACTTCCGAAATTAAGGTTAATTTGCATTTTGTTTTGGAAGTCGGTTGTATTTTTTTGTAAAAAAGTTTTTTATTTTAATCACTGAAAGAAAAGCGTATCTATGTAAGTACTGCGTCAATTACGCAGAGCATGCTGAAGCCCCTGACAATCTCATGCGAGTCATGCACCGACATCGAACATCTTCATAATTGCCTACAGGAGTGACGTCACCTAACGCCGTTAATCGTTACAATAATTCTTGTCAGTTGCTTGTCATGTAGTCAATAACGTGCTATCTAATCTTTTCTTTAATCCTCTGATAATTCACTTCTCTCTCCATAAAAATAACTCAAGCATTGAAGTATTGTACTTATCTAACGAAACGTTAATTCTGATTTAGAAATGGGTTACAAGTCAAACTCAAAGCATTTATTTGTTTTATTATTATTTAACCCTTTGCTGGTACTTTTGAGTAGAGATGATTCCAGGGTTAAAAAAGTAATAGGAAGAAAAAAGAAAGAAAAAGTATTTATTCGTATTTTTTTGTTTTTAGGTCCGGAAGTTAGATTATCAAAAAATATTCGATACGTACTTTTTTCTTTAACAAATCAATGAACGCATCAAAGTTCAGGAGTGGGGAGGGCTTGTTACGTCACTTTTGAGTAAAAAGTGGTACAATTTTAACTAAAGTGTGACGTCATGCGAAATTTCAACGCAATGTATCGTTGTCATTTTTAGGGTTCCGTATCCGAAGGGTCCAAACGGAGCCCTATTGTATATAACGGAGTACCAAATTTTGTTCCGAAGAATTTTTTAACTTCCCATTGACTTATGAACTTCTTTGGTGATAATTTTTATTATTACGTATGTTTTACATACAAATACCAATATATTGATAATCAGATTTTTTTTGTTGATATTTACCTCATTTGGTACGGAACCTTAAATGTGCGACACGCACTTGGCTGTTTTTTTGTTTACGTGACAAAAGAAAAAATACGTGTCCAATATGTTTTGGGAATCTAACTGACGAACTAATTAGAGTTTATTAGTCATCAACCCAATTGCCAAACAGTAGCTCAGTTGAAGCTTTGCACGTTCCAAAGAGTAGAGAAGACCGTGTAGGAAACTCGTTGGATAGGTACGCTTTGCACGTTCCAAAGTGTAGAGAAGACTGTGTAGGAAACTCCTTGGATACGCTTTGCACGTTCCAAAGAGTAGAGAAGACCGTGTAGGAAACTCGTTGGATAGGTACGCTTTACACGTTCCAAAGAGTAGAGAAGACCATGTAGGAAGCCCTTTGGATACGCTTTCCAACTAACTTATGAAATCGCATAAAAAGTATTTTTACTATCTTTCAGTTGAGTTAGATGACAAATAGCTTTTCTATTAAATAACGTAATTTGCAATATCTAGAACTGTTGCACACACACACTCCTACGTGTATACTATCAGATAATCGGCTATTACTCTTATCAATAGTTTCATTACATGAACTAGTATGATGTTAGCGTGACCTCTGCTGATAATCTGAGAGTTATAGAAAAGAAAACACTATGTATATCTAAGTACGTTTTTATCAAACATGACCACCGCCATTCCACTCACTAGTACCAGTAAATACAAAAACCGATTTATATTTCTTTATAGGGTTCCGAAAGTCCGAATGAACTTGGATCACTCGTGTGTCTGTCTGTCCGTCTGCCACAGTCAATTTGTACCGAATCTACTTGCCCGATTGAGTTGAAATTTGGTATCTACACACATGAATATCTGTGACCCAAACACGGACAAGTAACGTAAATAAATTAATTGGGAATATGGGGGTCACTTTTGGGGTGCAAAACAGAAAATTAGAAAAAAAAAAATCTATTGTTCTACATACCAAATGAAAGAGGATAAAGGATAAGGGAATAAGGACTTTGAATACTTATATTTTTTTCATAATTTTAAAATACGTATTTGAAATAATTTTAGAAAATAGATTAAACCCGGGTTTATCCCATAACTCCGAAACCACTAGGCCTAAAATTTTGAAAAAAATTAATGTAGTTTTTCACATAAAGATTACAGGAAAACCAATAAGAAGTTTAGGTATAGTTAAAATCTGAAAAAAAAAGTCTGTGTGTACTTATGTACGCACGTAAGAAGTTATACTTCTTTGGCGTAACAAGATAAAAAACCAAACTGTCACAAAGTTTACAAAAGGAAAACAATCATTCTTCATGAACCACAGACCATAACTAACTTTATTTCAGGCTTTAGGTTTTTTTGTGATGGTGTGCGCGCATTGTAAAAATTTACTCTCATCATTTTTCCCTAACGCGCCAAAAGAAGTATAACTCCAAAAACACCAATTGATTTTTTCGGAACCCCTTGGGTGCGAGCAAAGAGTATAATAATAGGGTGCGAGTCCGACTCGATCTTGACCAGTTTTTTTCTACAACATTTCTCGGCCCATCAAAGTTAATTGCAGCCATAGCGTGTTTCATGGAAGGCATTTTGAATCGTATTAGCTGACACGTTACCGACTTCGGTTAGGTTAGTCCGTTTCCACTCGCCAGGCAACATTTTCAGTGTTTGACGTAAAGTTACTTGAAATTAAACTGAATGTTTTTTTTTTAATCTAACTTATCTCGTTTGTTGGCAGGCCATGCGACATAAGCCGGCAGCTGAGGGTATCCCACGGCTGCGTGTCCAAGATCCTGGCGCGCTACCACGAGACTGGCTCCATCCTGCCCGGAGCCATCGGAGGATCCAAGCCTAGAGTTACTACACCTAAGGTGAGTTTGAGATCTGCTTCTGTAATAGCTGCGATTTTTCGGTAACATCAATATTATTGTGGAAGAAAAACCAATGGAGGCGTTCGTCAATTCATTTTATTTTTTGGCCTTGAACACAAATGCAAGGTTTCGTCCATAGATATGTGAGGGCACCTGAGTACGTGGCTGCACCTCTATAAGGCTGAAAATCCTGTAAATGTTTTGACTCTCTAATTAACTGAGTGTAACAAACGAAACTTCACTGAAATTCAAGGACTCTAAAATTGGAAACAATATCAAAATGACACTATTTTATTATGTGCATACAATAGTTTCAGTTCAAGGGTCAAAATGACACTATTTTATGCACATAATAAAATAGTATAATTGTGACCCTTGAACTTGGTGTTTAGTTCTTGGGCCTTCTGAAAGCCTGTAATTCAGTAGTCCTGTTTTAAATTTTAAAATATATTAAAATTAAATTAGATTGAGATTTTTGAACTCGCGCACAACACACCACTTTTACAGGTAGAACTAAAGCTTATGGCGGATCGGAATACTCCGCGGGTCGCGGTGCAGTAGCAAATTGTGACACCGGGTTGAGGGGTGGAGTACTGCGCAGCGATACGTGAAATTAACACACGTCATTAACTTTGAATCGAACTATACCTGTTTACCATGGAGATGTTTTAAATCAAGTGCCTCTCCCCAGGTGGTGTCCTACATAAAGCAGTTGAAAGCTAAAGACCCGGGCATCTTCGCGTGGGAGATCCGCGACCGCCTGCTAGCCGACGGCGTGTGCGACAAGTACAACGTGCCGTCGGTATCCAGCATCAGCCGCATCCTGCGCAACAAGCTGGGCGGCGCGCTGTACCCCGCGCCGTTGTACCCCGTGCCGCCGCAGCGCTGCTGGCCGCTGCACCAGCCCTACGACTACTATGTGTACTTACAGGTGAGCCGGCAGCAGGTGTGTTCGTGATGCATTCCCAACAACTTCTTTTAGATTGTCATGACTTCATGACTTTAGATCCTAAGGAAGATATACCAGGCAACGCGCTACCTAAAATGTCACGTGGGTTTTCGAACGAAAAACCATGGGTAGACACTTTGGCAGTCTCTTGCTTGCTTGTAGTGCTCTCTGCTCCTATGGGCCTCAGAAAATCCCAAATCTAAAAGTGTGTTCTCACTCAGTCTCATGTATTTGACAACGTTCTAGCAAGAGCCTGCTGAATAGTGAATACAGATCGCTAGAAAAATTGTATTTGGATTGACCGATCTTTAACTACTTCCAGTTTTAGAACTTACCAAGCCTACTCAAAAAACAGTATTCTAAAACAATGCTTTTGTCCTCAGGGTCGTCAGCACACAGCAGGCAACCCTCACGCGCTGCCACACCCCCACCAGCAGCCTCCTCCGCCGCACCACGCGCACGCACACGCGCTCTGACACGCGTGCCTCGCCACCAACCACGACCGGTGATCACCGCCCAGTGACAGTGATCACCGGTGAGAGTGGTCACCGGCCAGTGATCACCAGTGACAGTGAAGTGAAGTGGGGTGCGAGTGACTCTGACACTGTCTCAATGATACGCGTCACGACTGAGATTAGTAGCGTAAGGTTATGTGCTTGTTATATCACTGTGCGGCCAAATAGAAATACAACGAATATTAAAAATTTAAAATGTAGGGTCTTGTATCTAGGAGTTCGTGTTTGAAAGAATAGAATACCTATTTTGGAAAAGGAAAAATAAGCCAGACATTACAGAAATGTTAAATTTATTTTGGAAAAATTAGATGCTAACTCGTTAATTGCACGTGATGTGTGAAATTAGTTTTCTTTCTGTCTGTCTTCTTTCTATGTCTAAATTCGGCCCTGTTGTTAAAATACAGTTAATAAAGTTCGAAGTTCGGCCCTGATTCCGACTGCACTGTGCAAAGTGATATAAAAGTGAAAAACTGATCTTATAGTGATAAATAAAGATAGTTGTTGATAAAAGTATTATATTATTATTGTATATACGTTATCACGTGTAAGATAAATAGATTTTGTATTTCACGCGAGGCTTAATATCACAGATTTGCTTTTAAAAAGGAAAGGATAGCAAAAGAAAGGTTTAGGAGAAAGATAAGGGTTTTGTGTGTTTATTTGCATAGTTTATTGATTTACATTCTGTGCGAGTTTTGTTTTACGATAAGGACGTTCTTATTGATTGTGTAAATTTTGGTCATTTTATAGACAGACAGATTGCACGATTTAGATGCCTATTTTCATGACTCGTTTCAGTTTTTTATGCAGTTTTGAAAAGAACGCTACCGACGTTGAGCCGTCGGCGACGTAAAGCTACAACTTGCCGACGGCTAAGCTTGGTATGAAAAATTTAAGTCCTAAATAAACAACACTAAAAAGTAAAAATATAACTTTTATTTCGGTATTCGGTGTTTCTGGCTTTTTTTCATCGTTATTTAACACCGACTAGCGAAATTAAAGTTTTTTTTTGTACTTGTTTGTGTTTTTTTTATACGGAAGTCGGTTGTATTTTTTGGTTGTAGGTACTAAGGCTATAAGTAATACCCATTTACAACCCTTGTAAATAAATTAAAACATAAAATAGAAGAATTTACAACTCAATCATATATATTGATTTTAGTTACCTACTCGTTGGCTCGCTTTATTTTTAAAGGTGCCTTCGTTATAATTATACCCTTTTTATGTGTATAATCCAAGCTGTGATATTAATCCTCGAGCTACTGTAGATATGTACTAGTGATGGTATAAGCAACATGGATGTTGGCGAGTATTTAAGTATGGTGCAATGATGTAAATATTTAAATAATACCTATAGCTAAGACAAAAATGTACTTATTCTTATAAAAACAACACTCGTACGAGTATAGCATTTTTATTTCCTAACTTTGTCTTTAAATAACATGCTGAAACATTCATTGACGAAAATGTACAGAGCTTTCCAATTATGTATCCAGATATTTTGTCAATAGTCTAGACTCTCTGGTGGATTTTATAGAAAGTTCTGTTCTCCTTTTGTTTTTTTTTTCAAATTCTCTCAATTTGCATGGTTTCCAAACTCAGTTTGCCCAAGAAAAATTTTCAGCGTAAAGAAAAAATAGGTACCTACCTATAGTAAAATAGGTACCTACCTATAGTAAAACTATTAGCAGAATAAAACAATTGTATTGGAACTGTACTTTATCTATTATTTTGTTGCTTGATTTCATTGCTATCTGTCACTCAAATTCTGATTGATAGTAGATAACTTCTGCTGTTTTATTTCATCTGGATGAGATCAGAATGGAGTCATTAATATCCTATTTTTTTAATTCTCAAACAACAAATATCTACTTAGTAAAGTCCATTCGTATATCATCCAGATTGAAATAACTATCATCTTATCTTCAAATTAATAAAATAGGTATTTATAAATATAAAATCTGTACAAACTAGATGTAAACTACTGATATTATTTAAACATAGCTTTATTGGTCAAAGTATAGAAAATAAATTGGTTTGTTCATACATTACTTTGCTTTGTGTTATTTTATGCATTTTGTAGTTTTCAGATCTACTCTTTCTTGTTTTGTGTTGACGGCCGGCCCCTTTGTGTCTCGAAATGAAAATAAACCAAAATAGACTAAGAAACGGAATCAATATCAACTCCGAATGTAATATTTGTGCGACCAAAAAGAACCTCGGCCGGATTTGGCCGCCGCCGTAATAACCCGTTCATTGATTAGGCCGCGCTCGGACCGGCACAATGGCTCCACAAATACATCCTCTATTTTCAGTAGTCCTCGCCGAGATTTAATTACGTCTGTACAACGTGATATTTCATTAAAAATTCAGTGGCTAATTGAATGCTGCGCCGGTCGGCCGGCACAATGCCGCCGCACACATTCGCGTCCCGAATCGAGTTTACAACCGAAAACAATAAACGAACGGATATTGCTCGCGTACAAATATTCACATCACGTCCCGCGGACTCTGGACACGAATTACCAATTAAATCCCTGCTTTGTTTCGAATTTAATACTACCTAATCCGAAAATTTTACTGTATTAATAACAAAATTTTATGATCGCGCTCGAAAATGCGCGGGAGCAAAAAATATGGCGGCGGGCGACGGGCGCGCTGTTAAAATGACATTTGACGCCGCTCGACGTCCGCGCAACGCCTGCGCCTGCGCCGTCGGCTCGCAGGGCTGGCTTGCCGAATTTCTACTAATAAATCAAGAGTCTTGGAAAGCCCTAAAGTTCAACAAAAGCCAGGTTTCAAGCTAGGCGTTGGAAGCCTCAGAGGTCTTAAACCTTTTTTCAGAATCACCAAAACGTGGTCAACTCTACCAAACAAGTCAATAGTGAGGCAAAATTCGTTCGAATCAAATACTCAAGGCGATGATTTAATAAAAGACATTAAAATTTTGCTGAGGCTCTTCAGAATGTAAAAACTCTATACGAATAATCCAGACTACGTGTGGAATTGGTACTTCCCCACTATAAATTATAGCCTATTGTTAGATTCTATCTCTGTCTCAAATTTCATCCAGAAAAAAAAAAATCCGTTTAGGCGTTCTGTTGTGATTGAGTAACAATTATATCCGTCCGTCAGAACTTTCACATTTATAATATTAATACCAATAGGAAGTAGGATCGGATACTTAAAATAGTTTGTTGTGGCGTATAGTAAGTTACAGTAGGTGTTGGTTCGTTGGGGGGAGGGCCGCCATGCCATACCAAGGAGAAACTACGAAGAAAAGTTTAAAATTTTCTTAACAGAAATACAACACTGCAATGCAGCTATTCTTTAGCACAAACTTGCGACCCGGCCCGGCTGGTGCAAATTATACACACAAACCTTTCTCGTTTATCGCTCTTTCTATTAGTGAAAACTGCATTCAATTCCATTGCGTGATTTAGGAGGAGTGAGCGGAGAAACAGACAGACGCGGAGAGCGATTTTGATTTATACTCAGTACTGCGCGGATCGCCCAGGGGACACGGTGGAGGTCTGCCCCGCTTGGGTGAAGCACCGCCGTGTCCTCGTGGATGCGATAGGCGGCGGCGACCTCTCGCGACCGTCCCTATTTCAGGCCTTGGTACGGGGCGAGAGGGAATGGGAAGCTGTCTCCTCCTTCTGCGAAGCAGTAATGCTCGCAAAGAGGGAGGCGGCTTGGGTGAGGGAGACTCAACAACAGTCACCCTCACGCCTTCAGCAGCAGCCGCCGCAAGAGACGCCTGGTCACCGTAGACCCGGGCCTTTGGACGGCGAGTAATGGCTAGCTCGCCGTCCGATCAGCACCAAGCCCGAGAGTCGACGGCGCGTAGTGTTCCACGAGCGCCTCAAAGAGTTGTCAGCAATAATGACGGGGCCCGTCATGGCCGATGCTTGCCCAGGAGTTGTGGATAAATTCGAAACAGAGTTACCGCGCCCCTGGGCACTCAGGGCAGGGAAGGAACAGGGGTGGGTTGTAGTCAGTAAGAGTCTGACACGCCCTCCCGCTCCATTCTAGAGCGGGAGATGTCATTGGATGATATCCCACCCTACAAAAAAAAAAAAAACTTATACTCAGTAGAGAGTAGAGATTTTATCATGATGTCATTTCGTGCTTTACATTAGGTACTGTTAATGTCTCCAGTAGGATCCCTCTTTTTCACTTCATTCGTCAGTCAACCCTAGAAGCGCTGCGTGATGAGAGTGGCAGAACATAATTAAAAACTGCAACGAACAGCTTGCGGCTAGCGGCGAGCGGCGGCTTTGTGTGGAGGCAGCAGTGTGCCTCAACTTATAATAATATGTTAATGTGTATGTGCTGCCGTGAACAGAAGTCCTACAGCCGCAGCCGGTGGTTGTGGAGCTAATATACCTATAATATAATATGGTGTAAGGGGAAACTGTCAAGTGACAGAAAACGGCTACTTTTATTATTTGATTACAATATACATAACTAAACTAATAAATAACTTAATAAATAAAATATGTACAAGCGGCATAAAAGATCTGGGAGAAGTACCGCTCATTGGGCATCGAAAAATTCGTCCACATCGCTGTCAATGGGAAACGTGCCCAGAACGCTAGCAGCATTGCCACGTTGAATGGCAATGCCGATTTTTTGGGCGAAAAAAAGGCCAGCCTTCTGGTCACGTGAAGAGTCGACTAAATGTTTACTGATGTCACGGAAAACTCGATGAGCACTCGGAGCCCATGGCCCTCGTGTTTCAACCCCAAACGGTTCAAACATATAACTCCCAATAAGGTTGTTATATAATATTAATATATACTTAAGCTTAAAGCGCTGAAAAATGCAGTAGGTAGCGGGTAATGATTTGATAGAACTTGAAGTAGGATCGCAAATTGAATTTTAAGCATCAGGCCGATGACGACCACTCAAGCTCTTTGGTAATAATAATAATCATGCAATCATCTCAACGGTGATTATCCAAGTACGCAGGAGATATTATGCTGCATAAGCGTGTGCGCAGCACACAACACACACAACTTTACGTGCTTACCGAGGCACGGACTGTCACACCACCAACATCCAAACGCCGGGCTGCTACAGAGTAACTCCTAATGGAAAACCCCACTAACACTTTTTGCCCTATCCAGGAATCGAACCCAGGACCTCACGCTCCTATCAGCAGTCGCACTTGCGAGCACGAGACCATTGAGGCACTTATTAACTACACTTTGTATCAGAATCGCTTTAATCGAAGTCTGACACAAAAAGATCACAGTTGGTCAGACTTGTTCCATGGTACTCTGTGGTTGTACTTAGTTAGAACGACATTATTATGTAGCGTTATTGATTAGTTAAATAGCGAAGGGGGACTTACGAGTATGAATGTAATTAGTTACACAATCAATGGCAGTTTCTAATAAGACAATGAAGAAAAACTACCATAAATGAATAAAATCGGAGCAACAAACAACTCAAAACTGGCCAAGTGCGTGTCGGACTTCGCACATTTAGGGTTCCGTACGTGCCTGCTCAGGGGTTGTGGATAAATTCGAAACAGAGTTACCGCGCTCCTGGGCATTCAGGGCAGGGAAGGAACAGGGGTGGGTTTTAGTCAGTAAGAGTCTGACACGCCCTTCCGCTCTACCCTAGAGCAGGGATGTAAAAAGTCCCATCTCCCGCGATGTCATTGGATGATTTCCCACCCCATAAAAAAAAGCACTGATGCTGAGAGATACGAGTCCAGCACACGAGCTGGTGGGTCTCAAATCCGGTCTCTCCGAGAGACCATGGTTGAGCGCTTGAACTTGTCCTTGCAGGGTGTCTCTGAATGGGGCGATGCCAATCTGGTCAAGTTCAATGCTGCTTAGACCCAGGTTTGTCTTTATGCCGCAATTTCACCCAGCTCCATCTTTCCGAGGTGTAACCGTGCCCACAACCGACCAACTTGACCTTCTTGGTGTTACGTTGACATCTACCCTAAATTTTGGCCCTTTCATAGAGGCACAGGCTCAAGTGGGTGCTAAAAAGTTGGAGATTCTAGCAAAGGTGAGACGGTACTTCTCGCCGCCATAGACGCCGAGTTGCTAGCCTGTCGGTTTTCTATCGGTTACATTTTGGAGAGTGCGCGACGGAATTGCATAATTTAATCCCGCCAAGCCTGTTCCATCATCGGACCACAAGACGTACGGCGATGCGCCACTGGTTCATGGTGGACCTCCCACCCACATGCACAAAACACTTTGAGAACACATTCATTGTGCGTACAACCAGGAAGTGGAATTCCCTGCCGGTGTCTGTGTTTCCTGAAAGCTACAACCTGGGAGTCTTTAAATCAAGAGTGAATAGGTTACTTCTAGGCAAGCGTGCTCCATCTTCGACCACATCATCGCTTACCATCAGGTGAGATAGTACTCGTAGTCAAACGCGTGTTTATCAACAGTAAAAAATATAAGTCGGCGGGAAAAGATTAATTTTGTGATCTGATTACAAAAAAGATGACTCTGATAAAAGTGATTTAGATAAAAATGGCACTTTGGCTTTGAAGAAAATAATATGAAGTCAAGTGCCCGATAGTAGAGTTTGCCTTCAGTTTGAAACCTTCACATTCACTGAAACCGAACAAATTAAAACCACTTTAATCCCAATATTGTAAAGATTGTCGAATATTTTGTTTATGTTGATGTAAAGAACACATCCCCTCACAACCTGCCTTTTTCCCAACACTAATATGGGCTGGCTACCAGTCTACCTGGATGAATACCAGCAGAATACCAGCAGTACATAGAGCGACTGCTTACCTTCACAACCCATTTACTTAGATTCTTCTTCTTCTTTTCGTGACGTGGTACATTTACATAGTTATTCCTTTTTGGACCCAGTGAGTGGACACTTTTATAGCGGCATCAGACGCCTTGGTCAGATCGTCGAGGGTGCAGGTGAAAGCACAGTTGGAACACTCCAGCATCTGCAGCAGATGCGGCATACTTTGATCAGGAGCACCGCATTCCCACTGTGTGATAGATTGATGATCCCCCACTTCGTGAGCGGCCTAAATCCATTTACTGCATCCTTTTATTTATCCATTCCCTTATAGAATTCTCCGATAAGCCGATTTAACAGTTTGATTATTTGTGAATTGTGATAGATAATGATAGGCATACAACAGCTGTAATCCGTGTGTACGGCAAGGTGATTATGTCAGTTTAATCAGTTTTTCACAATAATTGTCTGATAAGAGGTCTACCCCAATGTGATATTACACCAAAGAGATAAACGTTACTAAGACTGCTCTATTACTTTGTTATTCGTTAATTTTTACCATAATTTATAGGAAAATGGAAATTTATGTGAGGAATGACATGAAAGAAATAAACATTTTTACAAAAAAAAGTGTGTGTGTACTTATGTAAGCACGTAAGAAGTTATACTTCTTTGGCGTAACAAGATAAAAAACCAAACTTTCACAAAGTTTACAAAAGGATAACAATCATTCTTCATGAACCACAGAATATAAATAGCTAACTTCAGGTTGTCGGTTCTAGCTAACTTCAGGGTGTCGGTTTTTTGTGACGGTGTGTATCGTAAAAAATTACTCTCATCATTTTTCCCTAACGCGCCAAAAGAAGTATAACGTAATATGTGGTATAACTTCAAAAATACAACCGACATCCAAAAAAGAAAATACACAAAAAAAATATAAAAATAACGGTGTCAAATAACGAAGAAACAAAATACCAACACCGACTTCCGAAATTAAAGTTATTTTCGACGTTTTGGTTGTATTTTTTGGAAAAAGATTTTTTATTTTTCAATTTTTAGTTGTACAGGTTGTACCGCAGAGCTAAAACTAAAAATTTAATATATGCCCGAATTATGTTAAAATTCCATGTTTTTTTTATGTTTGATAGGCTCGCGTTTGACCACTATCTCACCTGATGGTAAGCGATGATGTGGTCGAAGATAGAGCACGCGTGCCTAGAAGTAACCTATTCACTCTTGACTTAAAGACTCCCAGGTTGTAGCTTACAGGAAACACAGAGTCCGGTAGAGAATTCCACTCTCTAGCTGTACGCGCAATGAATGTTATTGGGTAACCCCAATATTTAAGAGAGAATTTGAACATCATTGAAGAAAACCAAAAAATCATGTGTGTATACAAATTGTTTTCTTTTTTGTTAATTTTTTCAAAAAGCTCTGAATCAATTTCAATAAAATTTATAAGTGACCACCTCAGGGATTTATACTCTTTCGAATAAAAAAGCAATTTTGAAAATTGGTCCACAATTGACAGGGAAATCACCCATGTCTCTCATACATAAAAAAAACATACTTGTACATACAGTCGAACACAAAACCTCCTCCTTTTTTCGAAGTCGGTTAAAAAGGGAGTGGATGCTAGTGTACCTAAGTGTGACGGTTGTCAGCGCAGAATGAAAGCAGACAGCGTGTCGCGCCGACCTCGAGTGACGGACACGGGCAGCGAGGTGATGATGATGTAGGCGTAAAGGATGCATCTGCTTTTCAAATGTCTTGTAAACATAACAGTTTATTATACTGTTTACCTTTTTCAATGCCCTTACATCATCTGTCTTACCTAGGCCAATCAGCCCCCCTAGCCATATTACATTTCTATTATCGTTTACGCTAACGCTTATATAGTACAAAATGTATGGTGTGACATCACCTGATAAATGTCACGTGACTTATCGCAGATAATGTCATTGCCATACATTTTGTACTAGGTAAGCGTTAGCGTTAACGATAATATAGAAAAGTAATATGGCAGTAATATGGCTAGGGGGGCAGAGGCAGAGCCTATTTATCAAGCTGACTATTGTATTTATTTTATTTATTATTAGGGAAAACAAACAGTACACCTTACAGAAAACAATACAACAAAATGTGATCTAATGTGTCATCAACATTTTCCACAGAATACCTACTCTTATAAAATATTTGAATTGGATGCGATTTAAACTAACATAAAACTTATAAACTAAAACACTTCAGAATTGTAAAAACATTAGTGGAACATTGGACAGATTTGAACAATACTTAGGTACTTCAGGAATTAGAGTATGCATGACTTCATGACACTGTCCTTATCCCAATCTTACCTAGGTAACATAGATGGTTTCGGTGCAACCCCTTCCATACATCTTTATTTGCCGTCAGTTCAATTCCTAGTCGCCGTCACTTCATTTCTAGCCACATCATTATTCACACAATCCATCTATCGTTTCCTCTCATCTATACGTATGACTTCTATCGGCTGAAAAAATTAAGTGGCCATTATAATCCAACACATCATTCGACCACCAAAACTCGTACAAATTCGGTGTCTTTTCTTTATTAGCATAGTTGTGGGTATTTGTTATAGTTTTTGCGTCAGTTGAGCGTGTCGAATGGTCAGAGGCCACGGCAACACGTGCAGCGGCGCGTTTGAAACGTGACGCGGCGCGGCGCGGCACGGCACGCCCTCGGCCACAGTGGCGCCTGAGGTCAAAGGCAAAAACTACGGACCGGACTAAGAGTTTAATAGTTACGAGTGTTAGAAATTCTTGCTATCTTCTTGAAGAGTACCGCTATAGACTGGATATCATGAATACCTAAGTAAAAAAAAAATACAAATAAAACAACCGACTTCCAAAAAAGAAAATACCTACACTAAAAATTAAAAAATAACTTTAATTTTGGAAGACGGTGTTTGTATTTTATTTCTTCGTTTTTTGACACCGACTTCCGAAATTTAATGTTTTTTTTTTAATTTTTAGTGTATTTTATTTTTTGGAAGTCGGTTGATTTTTTTGTAAAAAAGTTTTTTTATTTTTCATTTTTTAGTTGTTATACCCCCGAACTAAAAACCCCAATAACTTGGAACGTGGAATTTAAACATACTCGTAATTGAAGAAAACCAAAACGTCATCTATGTATACGTATTTTTCGTTTTTGTTCAGTTTTTCAAAAAGCGCTGAAGCATTTTCGAAAAAAAATATATAGGACGACCTCGGGAGTATATTCTTTCGGATAAAATAGAATTTAGAAAATCGGTCCACAACTTACAAAGAAATCGGTGGACCATACCTACATAAAAAAAACTTACATACAGTCGAACATAGAACCTCCTCCTTTTTCGAAGTCGGTTAAAAATGCAATTTTATAAGTACCTATCACATTTGGACACACACACACATCACACACACACACACACATTTAAACACTTTTTTTTTAATTTTTTTTTTTGTGTTAAAAACACAAACAAAAATCTCAAATGTTAGTGTATACAGAAAAAACTTTTTTGCAAAATATACAACCGACTTCCAAAAAATTAAATAAACCTACTTACTAAAAATTGCAAAATAACTTTAATTTTGGAAGTCGGTGTTTGTATTGGGTCCTTACATATGAAATTGGCGTTTTTTTCATACAAATAGAAAACCTCGTCACTTCCTATGAATTAAAATATTCATCAATTGTTTGATATTAAGTATATCGAATAATGACCGTCATAGACAACTGTTAATAGTAAAAAAACCTTATTATGTACTTACAATTATATAAACAAAAAAAAAATACCTTAGAAATGACTCCTCTTTTGATACCAGAAATGAAAGCACTATTTGTTTTAACTTAGCCAAAACTTATTTTTGTTGCTTAATCTAAGTGGCATACTTACGTTATCTTAGTTTTTAAACATTATTGCATAAAAGTTTTAAAACATTAGTGTTCATAGTTCTTTGTTAAATAAATTAAGAAAATATTAGTATGAAAAATGCAACTTCTTTAAAATTCTCCATACAAAACGCTGATTTCGTGGGGCCCTAATACTTTATTTGACACCGATTTCCAAAATTAAAGTTATTTTGCAATTTTTAGTGTAAGTATTTAATTTTTTTGGAAGTCGATTGTATATTTTTTTTAAAGTTTTCTTTTTTCACTTTATTAGTTGTGCCCGAATTGATAACCCCAAAAACATAGAGCATGGAATTGCATCATAATTGGACATATTTTTTGGTTTGGCGTTTTTTTCAAAAAGCGCTAAAAATATAAATAAAAGTATTATGAAATATACGAGTAGGTACATGAGAATAACACAGCTATAATTTGTAATGAGGGAAGTACGATTACCAAGCGGGTGAAGCCGCTGGCAGAAGCTAGTATCTAGGGTCCGGTACCCGAAGGGTAACCAAGGGGACCCTATTACTAAGCCTTCGCTGTCCGTCCGTCTGTCTGTCTGTCTGTCAGCGAGCTGTATCTCATGATCGATAGAGATAGTTGAAATTTTCACAAAAAGTTTATTGTCTGTTGCCGCTCTAACAACAAATAATAAAAATAAATTAAAAATTAAAGGGGGCTCCCCTACTAGAATCGTGTTTTTTATCCGACTGCACTACACAAGGGAGGGTTATGTGTTTATCAGCCTATGTATGTACTTATGTATGTTTGTTCCTTTGTGGCGCTTTAGAGACCAAACGCGTGGGCCAATTTTGATAATTCTTACGTCATTTGATTCGTCTTGGTCTTGCAAGTGCTAAAGACATAACAGTAATCAAAATACAATATGGCGACAACCAGACGCCATATTGTGAATAATATATGGTTGAATTCCTATTTACTATCGTCGGTTAAAAAAAGAAAAAAGTGCAAGTCGAAGCATATTAAGTAGGGTATCAAAATAACGGGTTCGAAGAGGCGATTACAATAATGTAACTCACTAAAATGTAGAAAATAAATATAAAAAATATTTAAAACCAGACTGTCAAACAACATCTATAAGTTCCAAACAAGTCACTTTTTAAGCAGTCTGATGCAGTTAGTGGCATAAAATCAATAATTGAACTAAAATAGTGCCACTAACTGCATCAGAATGCTTGAAAATTGACTTGCTTGGAACTTTTTAGCTGTTTTTTTTAGTACCTACCTAGGGTTTTTTGAAAATATTCAATTTTTTATTTTGGCTCTTTTGCTCGATCTTAATATTTGCAACAAGTAGACGCGAATAATCTTGTACTATGGTACGGAACCCTTCATGTGCGAGTCCGACTCACACTTGACCGGTTTTAGAATTTCGTACCCGGAGGGTAACCAACGGGACTCTATTTGCCCAGGGGTTGTGGATTAATTCGAAACAGAGTTACCGCGCCCCTGGGCACTCAGGGCAGGGAAGGACCAGGGGTGGGTTTTAGTCAGTAAGAGTGTGACACGCCCTCCCGCTCCACCCTAGAGCGGGAGATGTCGTTGGATAATTTCCCACCCCAGAAAAAAAAAAAAAACGGTACCCTATTACTAAGCCACCGCTGTCCGTCTGTCTGTCTGTCAGCAGGCTGTATCTCATGATCCGTAATAGGTAGACAGTTAAAATTTTCACAGAATGTGTATTTCTGTTGCCGCGATAACAACAAACAATAAGAATAAAATAAAAATTAATGGGGGCTCCCTACTATAAACATGTTTTTTTTTTGCTTTTTGCTCGATCTTAATAATGGCAGTTGCCTATTATTATCTCTAACAAAAATATTTGATCAAGATATGTTTATTGTTAGAAAAAAATTGTTCTAGGTAAATAACGTGCGGTTTTTAAATAATTTTCTCCAGTTAGAGTTCGCGGTATGAGTAGTTTAGCGCCATCTAGCGGCAAGCGGCAAAAACAACATCTGTGAAACAACTGGCGTTGCGCGCTGCATCTACTTGCCACTAGATGTCGTTGCTATTTGTTTCAGTGCCACAACTTTGAAAATAATAATTTCAAAACTATTTTACAATTATTTCACAACTAATAATTTTATTTTATTGTTTTGTAATTATTATCAAGCTGCTATCGGCTTTAGCAAAGTAGTGAGCCGGACGAGCTGCGCGTAGGTATGCGAGTATCGGTCAAATAAATGTGATTGAACAGTGATCTTGTGATATCATTGTTGTTGATTACAATTCATTTACGAAAGCCTTTTTGCGCACGCCACTAGAAATGTTAGTGACGGGTGAACTAGACTTAAGGAGAAGCTTGCTACGGCGGGCGCGGCTGCCAAATTTTGTGAGGTAAGGATGTTTTGTTACGGCCGTACTACCGGCCAAGTGGCGCCCTCATTGAATGAAAAATCGTAGCATAGCAATCGTGTCAGAAACGGCCGTTTTTGGTACTTTTGCCTACTACTTTGGATACGAAACAATCTGAGACCTGTTTTAACAATGTAAAAATACTTTATCCTCTTTGTAACCAACGTGACGTTGGATTCTTTAATATTTATTTTCAAGGCTATGCTACGATTTTTTATACAATGAGGGCGCCACTTGGCTGGTAGTAGACCCTTAAAGAATTAACTCATCATCATTTTTTTCAGGGCAGGCACCTATCTAAACAATGGTTCTGTAAATAATGAACCCAAACCCTCTTAACAAAACCCTAAAGATACCTTCCTACCTAATGGTCCACCGAGGCAGGAAGACCGATGCAAACGAGTAGACAGTTGATCATTTATTTGTAAGTTAATTAGTAAGTGGTAATTAAATACATGAAGATATGTGTGAAGGATGTGGTGAAGGTATCTAGATACTAGAGTTTAATTGTAGATATCTCTCTAGTATTTCCCGAGAATTCGCCTCAATTACTAATCTTTATGATGATTACATAAATAAAACATTTCAGTCTGTAGCATGTTACCTAGATGCATTTTTTTTTTAAATTTAAAATTCTTGCTTTTCGTCGTTTCAAAATCCAAACGTCGCCTGAAATAAATAAACAATAGTCTCCTTAAGTGTTTTGCGCGCGGCACCACTCCAATTCTTTATCAACAGCTTTAGTATCAATTATTATCATTGATAGAGTAGCTGAGAGTAGGTACGCCTGCTCGGGACACTTCGCGTCGCCACGGCAACCTGCGCGCGCGCCGATATCGACGATAATCCCTGTTTTAATCACTATGAATATGATTATGAGATTTAGCGTGAGTTCTAGGAAATAATCATTGTGCAAGTCTCCGGAGGTCGTACGTAACATAGTCAAGTAATGTAACGAACGTGTTACATGTCTGACTTCAGCTAAATTGTATGTAACTATATCGGTTACCCACTGAAAACAAATCTGTCTTCTTTCTGTTTTCCATTATTTATTGTAAAAAATCTAGCACATATTGATTGGCTTTGTTTCTGCGCAGGATCACTGACTCCTAAGTCACTAGAACTTACACCTAGTTTAGGATTCAGAGCGTTTAAAAATGAACAAGCTTTTTTTAGCTTTCAATAAATTAAATCTTTAGACCTAATAATATGTGTCACGGCGTCCTCACCTTCCGCCTGACGCAGGTTCTCACCGGACACGGTTGTTTCGGGGGGTTCCTGTTTCGGATAAGGCGGGAGGAAACTACGCGCCGTCGACTTTCGGGCCCAGTCCTGATCGGACGGCGAGACCCACCACTCGCCGTCCGCAGGCTCGGTTCTACGGTGGCTGGAGATCGTCACGCGACGACCTGCGCCCCGGGCGTCTCCTGCGGCGGCTGCTGCTGAGGGCGACTCTGTTGTTGAGCCTCCCTCACCCGTTCCGCCTCCTCCTTCGAGAGCATTACTGTCTTGCAGAAGGAGGAGACGGCTTCCCATTCCCTCTCGCCCCGTACCATAGCCTGAACCAGGGCCGGGCGCGAGAGGTCGCTACCGCCTATCGCATCCACGAGGACGCGGCGGTGCTCCGCCCAAGCGAGGCAGACCTCCACCGTATGCTCCACCATGTCCTCTGGGCGATCCGCGCAGTGGTAACACCCGGGCGTTTCCCTCCGCCTTATCCTGCAAAGGAACCTCCAGAAACTTCCGTGTCCGGTGAGGACCTGCGTCAGGTGGTGGAAGGTGAGGAAGCCGTGGCACCTTGTCAGCCACTCCTCAAAGAGGGGCACTACCACCGCAATGGTGGCGTGCCCAGCGCTGGGTTGCGACAGTCGCTCTCTCCATGTCGCCATGAGATCCTGCCGGAGCTCTGTCCGCCAAGCCGCGAAGTGTCGCGGCAGCGAAGTATCGCACCGGCGTTTCGCCTCCTCGCACCACTCATAGAGGTGCGCGAGGACCTTTGCCTCCAGATCCCATAGCGACAGTCCGGCAAGGAGGCTCGCCGCCTCACCGGAGACCGTGCGATATCCTCGGATCATTCGGATTGCCATGACTCTTTGGGATGCGTTCAACCGGCGAGCTTGTCGCCGCCTCAAGGAACGCGCCCACACCAGTGCCCCGTAAAGGGCCATGGACCGCACGATCCCCGCATAAAGCCGGGCACGGTCTCCGTCAGGAGGCGTTTGTATCCCCCCAGATTGGGCAGGAGCCGCTTCAAGGCGGCCTCGGCCCTCTCCAGTCAGGGAGCCAAACGTCGGAAGTGCTCCACAAAGTTCCACCGGCTGTCGAGGACGAGTCCCAGGTACTTCATCGTCCCCTTGACGCCGATGTGAACCCCTCCTACCGTTATCTGGGAACCCGCCAGTGGCGCTTTCCAAGGACCATGAAAACACATGGCCACGGACTTGTGCAATGCCACCTGGAGTCCCAGTTGCTGGATCCTATCGATGACTGTCGCAACCTCGCATGACATCAAGTTAGCCGCCGGCTCGTGCGACCTCCCCTGCGCCAGGACCAGCATGTCGTCAGCGTTGCAGACTAGTGCATTTGCGGCCTGCTCTCAAAACGGTGAAGGAAAACATCGTGAGGAAACCAGCATGTCCTAGAACCAAAAATTCGAAGACGTGTGAGTGACATCCACCAACCCGCATTGGGCCCGCGTGGTGGATTACGGCCCACACCCTCTCACAGAGAGGAGGCCTGTGCCCCAGCAGTGGGGACATAAAAGGCTGATGATGATGATAATATAATTTGTAAAACTGGCTTAAGGTGAAAATAAACATTCCTAATTAAATTGCAACAGGGAGATACTGTTAAATTCATTACAATTTAATTGGACTTAAATAAAAGTTTTGGTTTTCTTCAAATTTTTGTTTTAGAAACAAAATGATATTTACAAGACAAAAATTATGATGATGCATCTGAGTATCCTTCATGCTCAGCAATCATTCGAGATTAACTACAAGAACTGCGATCTGTTTCAGCACAAGGCAATCTTTTTCAGGTTGATGGTGGTTGATGGTATTTACAAATAAGTAGGTACCACTAATAATAATCCTCCTGATCGGTATAATCCTCGGTGGGCTATCAAGTACGCAAGAGATAAATATTAAACTGCACTACTGTGTGCGTAAACATGTTGTGCATGCATGGCGGGCATTCTGAGTTCCTTAACTCTTAATAGTCCAATGGGAAAGCAATCTGACACCACCGGGAAAGAACTAAGGCCCTACTACCGGCCAAGTGGCGCCCTCATTGAATAAAAAATCGTATCATAGCATAGAAAATAAATATTAAAGAATCCAACGTCACGTTTGTTACAAAGAGCCAAACGCGGCCGTTTCTGACACTTTTGCCTACTACTTTGGATACGAAGCATTCTGAGACCTGTTTTAACAACGTAAAAATACTTTATCCTCTTTGTAACAAACGAGACGTTGGATTTTTTCATATTTATTTTATATGCTTTGCTACGATTTTTTATTCAATGAGGGCGCCACTTGGCCGGTAGTAGACCCTTAAGGCGCAGGAGCAACGGCTTTACGTCTTTCCGCGGCACGGGGGTGTCACACCGCCAAACTCCGGCCTGCAACTAAGAAATTCCTAATGGAAAAACCCAATAGGTCCTACTTTTCCCGACCTGGGAATCGAACCCACGCTCAGCAGTCGAGCATATGACCACGAGACTAACACACAGGTTTACCATCACAATTAAGTTTTACTGATATGAAGACTGTAACCATTTGCCTGCGGACGGCGAGTAGTGGGTAATTCGCCGTCCGATCAGCACCAGGCCCGAGAGTCGACGGCGCGTAGTGTTCCACGCGCCCCTCAAAGAGTTGTCAGTAAAACATGACGGGGCCAGTCATGGCCGATGCCTGCCCAGGGGTTGAGAATAAATTCGAAAGAGTTACCTCGCCCCTGGGCATTCAGGGCAGGGAAGAAACAGAGGTGAGTTTTAGTCAGTAAGAGTCTGACACACCCTCCCGCTCCACCCTAGAGCGGGAGATGTCATTGGATGATTTCCCACCCCACAAAAAAAAAAAAAACTGTAACTGTTGTGTATGTGTGCTGAGGAGGGGTATCCCCCGCCCACTCCCGCATTCCCCGCTAGTTGGATAGATTGTCCTAGCCGCCAAATAAACAGTGTGCAATTGACTAGCGAGTTTGATTGACGCGCATCCTTCCGGACATTCCCGTATCTAACACGTGGCGACGAGCGAACTTATTTTACTTTACGATTAAAAATGTCTACGGGAATGACTTATGGCGTCCTTACCACTTTTGACCACCAGTCACAAGAGTGGAACAGTTTTAAGTTGCGATTAAATCAATGGTTTATTGCTAACGACATAACCTCTGAAACGGACAAAGCAACAATCAAACGGAGGGCGATATTATTAACGTCATTATGTGAAGCGACGTTCAAACTTGCAAGCGACCTGGCGTTACCCAACAAGGTGGAAGAATTGAGTTACGAGACGACAGTGAAACTTCTCGACGACCACTTCACACCAAAAAGGTTCGGGTTTGCTGAGAAATCAATTTTCTATTCGGCAACACAACGGCCAGGAGAAGGTCACACTCAATGGGCGGCCAGGATCAGGGGATTGGCGACTCACTGTGCATTCAAGAATTTGGAAGAGGCCTTGCTAGATAAATTTATCATGGGCATGGCGGCAGGACACGAACGGGACAAACTTTTCGCACAGGACCAGCGGGAGCTGACCCTCGCGAAGGCCATCGACTTGGCAGAGAGCGTGCGCTGTGCGCGCCAGGCCTCGTCGCTGGCAGCGCCAGGCACAGTGCCAGGTGCAGCGGGCCCGGACGGCGTCTTCAACATTTCCAAGAAGGAAAAGTGCAGTGTGTGTGGTTATACAAATCACAAGTCTAATCAGTGTCGTTTCAAAAACTATAAGTGTAAAAAGTGCGGTAATAAAGGTCATTTACGTAAAATGTGTCCCAATGAGGGCAAAGTGAAATACGTGGATGAAGGTACTGTGGACGACGGAGACGACGACGGTGAGCGTTTTTATAATATTAGGTGCGTAAAAGGGAAACCTATGACGGAGCGTGTAATGGTCAGTGGTCTAGCTTTAGAGTTCGAGATCGATAGTGGTTCGGCGGTAAGCGTAATATCAGCAAAAACCTACAATTCGTATTTTAAACGGTTGCCGTTGTCTGTCACCAACAAAAAGTTATTTAGTTATACCGGGGAAAATATCGAAACGATCGGAGTTGTTTTATTACCTATATCGTATCTCGGGCGAACACATACTCTGAATATGTATATAGTACGCGCAGACGGACCGCCGCTGCTAGGCCGTGATTTCATTCGCGAGTTCGAATTGGAGCTAGCGCCGGCGGCGCCGGCGGCGGTGATGCCGGCGCCGGCGCTCGTACATGCCGTGTTCGATAAAACACTAGCGGCATGCAAGTTTAAAACCAATGTTGATAAACAACTCTTTAATATGTTCCCTAAAGTATTCTCAGGAAATCTCGGATCGTTTAACAAATATAAAATTGAATTACAATTAAAATCCGATGCTAAGCCAATATTTTTCAAAGCAAGACCAGTACCTTACGCGTTAAAAGAAAAAATAGATAAAGAGCTCGATCGATTGTTAACACTAGGCATTTTAAAGCCAGTTGGACACTCAGAATACGCGTCGCCTGTTGTGCCCGTTTTGAAAAAGGATGGTAGCATCAGACTATGCGCAGATTACTCAGTTACAATAAATAAACAGTTAATAATCGACCAGTATCCCTTGCCGACGGTGAATGATTTACTAGCTAAATTACACGGCGGCGTACAGTTTAGTAAAATAGACCTATCAATGGCGTATAATCAGTTTAATTTAAAGGAAAAATCACAGAGGTTAACATGCATCAATACACACCGTGGACTTTTTAATTTTACACGATTGGTCTTTGGGTTGTCCAGTGCACCCGCCATTTTCCAACGCGCGATGGAATGTTTACTCTCGGGAATTGACGGGATCATCTTTCTCTTGGATGACATCCTTATAACAGGGGTAAATAAAGACCAACACATGCAGAGACTCATTACGGTCCTACAACGTTTAAATGATGCAGAATTAACTGTGCAAATGAGTAAATGTGATTTTTTTAAGGATGAGATTTCGTATTTAGGTCACATCATAGATAAAAATGGCATAAGGAAGTCGCCCGATAAAGTCAAGGCCATAACACAGGCACCCAAGCCGACAAACGTCGCACAACTACAGTCGTTCCTGGGTCTAACGAACTACTATCGGAACTTCGTGCCGAACGCGTCATCCGTGTTAAGTCCATTGTATAACTTATTGAATAAAAAAATAAAGTGGGAATGGACTCGAGAGCACGATAACGCGTTCGTCCGAATAAAAAACATTTTAGCATCCGATAGGACATTAGCGCATTTCGACCCGAACGCAAAGTTAATATTAACAGTAGACGCATCGCCCACAGGGTTAGGAGCTGTATTATCACAAATAGGTGATGAAGGGTTAGAAAGGCCAATATCATTCGCTTCCCGAACACTGACGTGCGCGGAAAAAAATTACGCACAAATCCAAAAAGAAGCAACCGCGATTATTTTCGGTGTAAGGCGGTTCCATCAATACCTATATGGGCGGTCGGAACCCTTCGTGCTGCGAACCGATCATAAACCCCTGTTAGCTATATTCGGGCCCCACAAAGGCATCCCCGAAGTATCCGCTAACCGTCTGCAAAGATATGCTATATTTTTAGCGGCGTATAATTACACCATTGAGTATATTGGCAGCAAGCAAAACAGCGCTGACTATTTATCTCGAGCGTGTGTGGATACGAACGTAACAAAGGCGCAGGACGAGATCGCGGAGTGTTTGGATCGCGCGGCCTACATCAACTTTGTAGTTGACGGAGACCTACCGGTGACGCTAAGCGACCTGCGTCGCGAGACGGAACTCGACACGCATCTAGCTATTATCAAGCGTTATGTTTTAAACGGATGGCCAAGGAAAGTTAATGACGACACAGGCTTAAAACCATTTTTCAATTGTCGGGCACAGCTATCATACGAAAATGGTATCTTAATGCGCGGCCATAAAGTAGTTATTCCTTCGTCCTTAAAAGGAAACGTTTGTAGGGAACTACATAGTTCACATTTCGGGGTGGTGAAGATGAAGGCGGAGGCTCGTAAGCGGCTATGGTTTCCTGGTATAGACGCAGCGCTGGAGCAGGTAGCGGGGGCTTGCAGCGTGTGCTGTGCGCTGCGCCCCGCGCCGCCGCACTCCGCTCTCGCGCCTTGGCCGTTGCCGCCGCAACCGTTTTACCGGATTCATTTAGATTTTTTAGGCCCGTTTCATGATTACATGTTCTTAGTTATTGTGGATGCTTATAGTAAATGGGTAGAATGTTACGACATGTCCTCAACTTATAATTCAAAGGCTGTTATAGATAGATTATACGATATTATGTCGCGATTTGGAGTTCCACATACGTTGGTGAGTGACAACGGCACATCTTTTACATCATTAGAATTTAAGGACTTCTGTACAATAAACGGTATTAGGCATGTCTTATCTCCTGTTTATCACCCGGCTAGTAACGGGCAGGCAGAGAGTTACGTAAAAATTGTTAAAAAGGGGCTTAAGAGTGTAATTTTAGAAGGGTGTAATAAAAAAACTATTCTTGGAAAAATAGCAAAGTTTTTATTCGACTACAGGAACTCTAAAAATAGTACCACCGATAAGTCACCCGCGGAGATAATATTTGGGCGCGCTTTGCGCTCACGGCTAGATCTATTGAACCCAATCGCGCCGTCACCTTCGTCCACAGAACTAACTCATACCGTCGAACGTAAACAGTCCTTACAGGCTAAACACTACCGAGGAAAACACAGAACTGACTTTAAAGTAAACGGAAAAGTGTGGATAACTAAAAATATAAATAACAAAAAATTCAGCTGGATTCAAGGAATCATTAGAAGGAAAATCGGCAATATTATGTATGTGGTATACGTCCCGCATTTAGGACGTGAAGTCACCAGGCACATAGATCAAATAAGGAATAGACTGAGCTCAACATCGAGCGACGACCAGGACTGGAATCCGGACGTGGTGCCCGAGGTGGCGCCGCTCGCTACCACACACCCCGAGACTGTCGCACTGCCAGGAGGGGGAGGAGAGCCGGTAACGGACCCTGGTGGGCAAGGGGTGACGTCATCAGATACTTCTGCAGCTCCACCGCGTGCCTCCGCCATAACTCAGAGGCGACGGCCAGTCAGTCCGATGGCCCAGTACGTCAGTGATGATGAGGACGACGAATCCTCAGATACAACCATATAATAAGTTAGTTTTAGTTAGCATGTTTATTGTAATTAGGTTAAGAATGATACATAACATAAGGGGAAGGGATGTTGTGTATGTGTGCTGAGGAGGGGTATCCCCCGCCCACTCCCGCATTCCCCGCTAGTTGGATAGATTGTCCTAGCCGCCAAATAAACAGTGTGCAATTGACTAGCGAGTTTGATTGACGCGCATCCTTCCGGACATTCCCGTATCTAACAGTAACCATTTCGGCAAGGTCCTGAAATGTGTCAGTGATCTGATATTATAACTATTTGTCTAAAGTACATAACTACACTAATCGGCCATGTTCTAAAACGATCACATAATAAAGTGTTCGTTAATTTGTAACAGACTATCAAGTACCTACAATAAAAACTACAACCTGGGAGACTTTAAGTTGAGAATGAATAGGTTACTTCTAGGCAAGCGTGCTCCATCTTCGACCACATCATCGCTTACCATCAGGTGAGACAGTGGTCAAATGCGAGTCTATCACTGATAAAAAAAGTACAGTGTTCATAGTCAAGAGCACTCGACAGTTAGCTTCCACTCTCAGTGTGACACTCGAGTTGATGAGTACCAGCGTGTATCGTGGCCTCTTCAGATGTTTTACAGCCCGTAAATGTTGCTAGCTCCCTTATCAGACTAACACGCTGCTCTTACAGAGAATTCGAAGGTATTGTTATATAATAATCTGCTTGCTGGCAATGACTCTTTCCTTTATAGAGATTACTCTTAGCCAATGACTACTATATCGTCGGCAAATCGAAGGTGAGTGGTCTACTCGCTATTATTGACGTTTCCAGTGAAGGACACAAAGACATTCTCCATTGCGGCTGTGAAAACTTTCGGAGAAATGAAGCCTCCCTGACTCAAACCCCGCTGCACGAGGATAGCTGTTGAGGTCTGTTCCTGAAGTCGGAGTGAAATGGTGTCGTACGTGTCTGTTTCAGCACCTCGATGTACCGGTAGTCAATCTGGCAACGTTGGAGAGACTGCAGTACAGCCCCAATCTCGATCGAATCGAAAGCTATCTCGTAGTCCACTAACCCTAGCAGACCTAACCACTGGGAGTGACCTGCCTCTTTCTGGGCCTCTCTGGAGCGTCACGACGATAAGCTACTCAGTTTAAGCTGAGCGTTATCTGCCAATGAATTAATGAATTTAGGAATTTGGTATAAGATTACCCACTTCTGATTTTTTTCTTTTTTTGGTTTTCTTCGTATGGGCTACATGTTATGTGAGGAAAGTGAGACCGGTACCCACGAAAATGAAGGCTATCGAGACTCCACGAACGCCTTGTAAAACAAAGTTAGAGGTACTTATATGAAACCTATTACTAAATGCTTATTGTATTAGTTAATTGTCTTCCTCCTGTGCCCATTTCGGACTTAATCGTGCGTTAGAGCGGCGTGCATTGTAAACATTGCACACGGCTACGCGGCTGAGGTAGCACCCGCCGCTCGGGCACTTGCGCGTGCGCACCCAATCACCTTATCTCTGAAGCATTGAACTGTATCAGTACCGGCGGATTGTCTTACTCTAATTAATCGTATTAAATTAAAAGAATTAATAGTGTTTTTTTTTTAATTGTGGTTAGTTTACGTGGAGCTAGTATGATCGAATTTAAATCAGTGTTTTTGGATAAAATAAGTAATTAGGTAGCTACTTAACTAACTATAAAGTCTACAATAGCATCTCGGGGACTGTCATTCGGTAACTAATCAGAAAGTTTAAGTGTAACACAGTTATTTTGCTTTCATTAGACCTGAAACAACAAGTGCATTCTTCATTAGCAGAAGGAGTCTAACGTGAAATGATAAATACTTATTTAGTGCATTTATACTAAACTTATCAGTGTGTATTATTCATGATACTTTGATAACATCATCAGTGCAGTTTTTTTTACAAAATACTTTCGCGTTTGGTGAAACTAAACTAGTTTGGTATTTTGAAAAAGCAAACACGTGTTTGTGAAACAGGATTTGCTCTAATCGGTGACCCTGGTCCACTGCCCCGCCATCGACACCGACGAAGAAAGTCAACATGATGGATACAACAACGTATCCATCCAGTTTTGATTATGGTTTGTATCATTTTTAATGTTTGCTTAGCTATGACGTAAGAATTTTTTTAGACACGTATTAGTTTTAATCGCTCAATCTTGTGGCCTTCAGTAATAATAGTTGTCAATCGCAGATCATGTGACTTTATAACTTTTAGCACATTCTGATGTTTGATTCTACCCCAGTTAAACTCTGTTTTGCGTCAATGAGTTAAGGAAGTGTGTGCGTTATGCAAATTTATCCAAGAGTAGGAGAAGTCAAGTAACAGTAGTGTAGAGTCATACTCACTTATTAATATTTAAAGAATATTAAGAAATTTAACTCAAATCACCGGATCACTATCGAACTTTGCACACCCGTGCCTGTGCACCAAACATTTGAGCAAATAAGGTAAGTCGGCAGGTAAGTCACAAACCTACGTGTAGGCAGAACTTGAATGACTATATAAATTACTAGCACTTTGCCCGCGTCTTCGCTTCCGTGAAAAAAGCCTATGTTACTCGCTGATTATTTAGCTTTCAGAGCTTATTCGGTACAAACAAACAAAAACATCTGTCCTCTTTATAATATTAGTGCATACTAGCTTCTGCCGGAGGCTCCGCCCGCTTGAAAATCGAAAACCATATTAAGGGAACATGATCATGATGAGGGATAAAAATCTATTATCCTATGTGCTATTCCAGAATATAATTTACTTTCGGCGGTCACCCTCATCAGGTATTGCTGTTTTGGACCAAATTTCATATATTTTCTTCGCTCTTCTCTTTTATGGAAGCAGCCACATCTCTTGGACAAAATCTTAAATGTGGCCCTGGATGGCCGAGCATGGCTGCAAGCCACGCTACCCATTCGCTTTGGTGGGCTCGGCATCCGCAAAATTTCTAGTGTAAGCCTACCGGCGTTCCTGTCTTCGGTCCACAGCACTCAACACGCAATTTTAACCCCATCGCTGGTTATCTGTGAGGTGCTGTGCTTGACCGATGCTGTGAACGCCTGGAAAGCGGCTTGCCCGAACACGACGAATAATCTCATTAATACGTCCACCAATACTGGTGAGCGTGCCCGCCTACTGGATGTGGGTGAATGGGAGTCGGGCCCTTGACTACAGGCACTACCGTCACCCAACATTGGTACTATGATGAGTGACGATGTGTGATCGCGTTTGCGTCTGGGTGCCCCGAGTGGAGCTCCACATCGTCCACAGTCGACCGCCTCGGACAACATGGCCTATCATGCGATAGGAGCGCTGGTCGGATAGCACGGCACGCCAGCATTAATGACATCATACGTCGGGCTCTTGTCACCACCGGGGTGCCAGCTGTTTTTAAACCCAATGGTTTGGCACGTGACGATGAGAAGAGGCCAGATGGAATGACCAAAATGCCTTGGAAGTTGGGTAGGCCTTTGGTGTGGGATGCAAAATGTGTCGACACCCTTGCGCCATTCCATCTTCTTAGCACGGCGGGCTGTGCTGGGGCGGCTGCTGCGGCGCAAATATGACAACCTTATTGGGAGTTACTGATTGAGCCGTTTGGGGTTGAAACACTAGCCGCCCTTGCGTGGCCATGGGGTCCGAGTGCTCATCGAGTTTTTCGGCATATCAGCAAGCTTTTAGTCGACTCTTCACGGACCAGAGGGCTAGGCTTTTCTTTGGCCACCGAATCAGCATTGCTATTCAACGTGGCAATGCTGCTAGTGTTCTGGGCACTTTTTCCATTGACAACGATGTGGATGAATTTTTTGATGCCCAATGAGTTGTTTTCATACGCATTTGTACATTTTAGGTATTATTATCAGTTTGTATATAAGTAGGTATATGTATATTTTTAAGTTAGTATTACGTATTATCTATCTCTGTGTCACATTCAGATTCGATCAGCTGGTTTGAAGTGATTGATTCACAAACATCCATCCATCCAAACTTTACCATTTATAATATTACTAGCTTCCGCCCGCGGCTTCGCCCGCGTCACATGTTTAATTATAAATAGTGGTATTTTCAGAGAGTAGCACGTTGAAAACACTGTAGGAATCTAAACCCAAAGTAGTAATATTAACCCTTCAGCCCCCAGCGGACAAACCCCGGTTGTCAAATTGAACCCCGACGACTACCCGAGTTGACAGCCGATTTTTTTTTTGTTTTTCACTCTAAATTTTTTTTTTTGCAAACTCACCGGTGAGTTTCAGGGCCTATATTAAGCTGAGAGCAGTAGTAGTATAATTAGGCTGAGAGCCAGAACTATAAACACAGTCCCAAAACTACTGCCCTTTTTATTCCAAATAATTTTGATAGATATTGTTAATCCATTAAATAATAAAATGTTTATTCATCAAAACATAAATCATTGCTTCATAAGTTCTAAAAAGTCATTTGAACGTTCAAAATGAAAACCATTGCTACTGATAATTACCTACTTTGTAAAGTATTCTATTTCTTTTTATTGAAAATTTATTATTGTTATTTTGTTTGACATTAATATTTACTTTGTAAAGTATTATATTTTTTTTGGTTACTTAATTATGTGGGTTATTATTATTATTTCAGACAGTTTGAGAACTTTTGCGGCTTACCCAAATGTCATTTCTTTGGTATTGTTCGTCAAGTCATTGAGCTCCTTAGTGGTTCTAAGTTGAGCTATTCGACTATTGACAAATGCTTGCACTGACTGGACAGGTCCACTCAAATATTTTTGGTTCTTTCTTCAAAAGACCACTACAGACACTAAGCTGCATGGTCCTCATATAGAATAATGTGAATGCGAGAACTATGTATGTCGTTATATTCATGTACCTAGATTTTATGATTGTCTGGCAGTTTGAGTATTTTTGCGGCCTACCCAAATGTCCTTACTTTGGTATTGTTCGTCGGTTCGTTGAGCTCCTCAAAGTTCTGAGTTGAGCTTCACTATAACTGACAAATACTTGCACTGTCTGGAGTGGTCCATTCGAATTTGCGAATTGCTTTCCTCAAAAGCTCATCCCAACGTACATGGTCCTCATATGATTTGACCAGTACATATTGTATGGATTTGAACACTTTAAAAGAGACTTTGACCTCTGAGTTTGTTTCAGTGTTTCTTCTCAGGGTAGTCAGCTAGGAAACACCGGCCTCTGCTAGCTAAAACTGCCAAAAAAGAATGTTGACGTGTAAAAGTGTTGTTAAAACCTATTTACAAAAATAAAATCATTTACCATTTACCCCGCTGGTCATTATCACATTTTCAGAATTGAGCATGTGTAAGCTCCAGTGCTCAATTAGATAAATGTTGAAAGCTAGGTCATCCTAACTATTTCTGTTATAGAGAACCGATAAGCACTTACCTGGTCATCATCAGACCTTCCAAATTTATCATGTGGTAGCATCCGTACTCAATTAGATAAATTTTGAAAGCTAGGTCACCCTATTTCTGTTATTGAGAACCGATTAGCACTTCTCTGATCATCATCAGACCTTCAGAATGTATCATGTGGTAACACCCGTGCTCAATTAGGTAAATGTTGAAAACTAGGTCACCCTAACTATTTCCGTTATTGAGAACCGATAAGCATTTACCTGGTCATCATCAGGCCTTCAGAATGAATCACGTGGTAGCATCCGTGCTCAATAAGATAAATGTTGAAAGCTAGGTCACCCTAACTATTTCTGTTATTGAGAACCGATTAGCACTTCTCTGGTCATCACCAGACCTTCAGAATGTATCATGTGGTAGCACCCGTGCTCAATTAGATAAATGTTGAAAACTAGGTCACCCTAACTATTTCCGTTATTGAGAACCGATAAGCACTTCCCAGGTCATCATCAGACTTTCAGAATGAATCATGTGGTAGCACCCGTGCTCAATATAATAAATGTTGAAAGCTAGGTCACCCTATCGATTTCCGTTCTCACACAAACCGGGTTTCTTCACTTCGATAGGGGTTGATTATGAAAAGGGAGTTAGTGGTAGCGTGACGGCTGACAGGACAGAATGGAAGAAAAAAACGTGTTGCGCCGACCCCAAATAACATGAGATAAAGACGGCAAGATGATGAGGGGTTGATTATGAAAAATTCTTTAGACCCGTTAAAATTACTTTACTTTTAGATTGTATATACCAATTTTGATGTCAAATATACTATTTATAAATATATCATTTGGCATCAATTATTTATTTACAAGCCCGCCACTGTAACTTCTGTAAGCCAGAATCAACAGTGGCGACCACCAGAAAAAACGCCGAGGTAATGAAGCTCGACAAGTCCCAGAGAAACGATTAAACTGTCTTGGGTCCCGCAACGAAATTAATCATAAAATACAACGGAGGAGTAAGAAAAACATAATTTCCTAATCAAGCGGGAGACAGAACAAAGCTAGGCCATTAGGCACAAAGGGGGTATTTACAACTGGGGTAAGCCCAGTTGCCAAGCACCACTGGTTAAAAACACTAATATTAATGCATCCTAAAATTGTAAGCTGTTAACATGCACTTACCACTTACCCGGGCCTGCGGACGGCGAGTAGTGGGTAACTCACCGTCCGATCAGCACCAGGCACGAGAGTCGACGGCGCGTAGTGTTCCACGCGCGCCTCAAAGAGTTGTCAGCAAACATGACGGGCCGTCATGGCCGATGCCTGCCCAGGGGTTGAGGATAAAGGTTATCACTTCTAATTTTCATCTTTACGCAGACGATTTGCAGCTTTATCGTCATTTCCTGCTTGCTGACGTTGACTCAGCGGTTAATGCCATGAATCATGACCTGGAGCGTATTCATCAATGGGCTAAGTCTTACGGCCTACAGATTAATCCTTCCAAGTCCCAGGCTATGATCATAGGCAGTCGGTATTACCGCACTGCGCTTGACGTTTCCACATTGACGCCATTATCCCTTAACAGCTCAACCATTGCATACACCGACTTAGCTAAAAATCTCGGTGTCTTAATTGACAACAACCTTTCTTGGCGAGCTCAAGTGAACGAGGTTAGTCGTAAAGTGCACTTTACCTTCCACTCTTTAAAATCCCTGCAAAGTTTCTTGCCCTTTAAAACTAAAATTACTTTAGCTCAAACCTTAATTCAGCCGATCATTGATTACGCTGATGCCTGCTATCTGGATGCCACTGAGGAGCTCTTAAACAAGCTTGAGCGTTTGCAAAACCTGTGCATTCGTTTTGTTTTTGGTCTACGGAAATTCGACCATGTTTCTCAGTTTCGCAAGGATCTCAAGTGGCTCCCTATCCGTCTTCGCAGGAACACTCGGATATTATGTCTCCTGTATAACATCCTTTGTAATCCTAAATATCCTGGCTACCTGCGTGATCGTTTTTCGTTCACTCGCCCTGCCGACGCCCCTTGTAGATCCCGCCTTAAGCATCATCTCAATTTCCCATCCCATAAAACCCATTTCTATTCCCACTCCTTTTCTGTTCATGCGGTACGATTGTGGAATTCACTTCCGCCTAATATCCGTGATTCTAAAACTGTCTACCAATTCAAGAAACTAGTCAAAGAGCATTACCTCTCCACCATTCCGTGATTATATTTATTATTGATATTTATTTTATATTTAATTATGTACTTTGGTTTATTGTAAAGTTAGGTATATTTTATGTATGAATTATTTATGTATTCTAGTATATTTTATATTTCTATATCTATTTATACACACTGTGTCTACATTTCTCAACCAATTTTCCAGTCGCAGGTCTGCTGGAAGAAATTTCTTTTGAAATAAGCAGCACCTTTGTGCTCTTCTATCTGTATATGTTCATTTTTCTCTTGTAATTGTTTTTGTGTGTGCATAAATAAATAAATAAATAAATAAATAAATGCAAAAGAGTTACCTCGCTTCTGGGCACTCAGGCAGGGAAGGAACAGGGGTGGGTTTTAGTCAGTAAGAGTCTGACATGCCCTCCCGCTCCACCCAGAGCGGGAGAAATCATTGGATAATAGGTATAGCGAAAACGCTTGAACGCACAGAATTCGTTCTAGTTTTCACAAGGTTCGTGTAATAGATAATTCCAGGCGTAGGCTGAATACTATCCAACATAATATTGCGTTCAGTTTGCCAAAGAGTACACTCCCACAGGATATGATGTGCGGATTGTTCGTATTCGCAATCAGGTGTACAACATTGACATAAAGGCGATCTCGAAGCAACAAGCTTGAAGGAAAATAATTTACCCTTAAAGGACCTGGTATAGAAAGCAGTACTCCTCGATACGGCTCGCATTGTGAGGCGATTCCTGTCTCTGGAGCCCTAACCACCGGTAGCTTGGACCCTGCTCCCGACATCGGCGGACTACTGTTTTTTTTTAAATTTTAAATGGTTTTTATTTTTTGTATCATTTGTAAGAAATATTTAAAATTATAATTTTATTGATATGTATAGAAAGTGAATTGACGATGTAGTCAATTATTCCGAACTAAGGTTGGTACATAAATACAATTTTTCTGCCCATCAGTTCGGTGTGCCTTTTGGCATAGGCCTCCGCCAACTCTTTCCACTGCGATCTGTCAGCTGCAACCCTTGTCCAGTATAGTCCCAGGGTGAGACGGATATCATCAACCCATCTTCTGATTGGGTGTCACTGTTTTTTACCAGAAGGGTTTTCTTGGGTAGGTACCATAAGGTTACTAGTTTTTTCCATTTCCTTTTTGGCATTTGCAAGCGTGTGACCTGTCCAGCCCCACTTGAAATCTGCCCTTGAAAATTGTCTTTGAGAATAAATTCGAAACAGAGTTACCTCGCCCCTGGGCACTTAGGGCAAGGAAGGAACAGGGGTGGGTTTTAGTCAGTAAGAGTCTGACACGCCCTCCCGCTCCACCCTAGAGCGGGAGATGTCACTGGATGATTACCCACCCCACAAAAAAAAAGTCCCTTTTGAGATGGTCTGTACGAGCAAGTATGTCAACAAATCCTAACATACTTCTCTTCATTGTTCGTTGGCACCTCGCTAGTTAGGTATTTAAAGTTTTCCTTTTAAAGGAGATACTTAGCTCCTTACTCTTCATGATTTCTTTTTAGGGCCCAATATTTCTTTCAACCACCGGCTATCATCATTCTCCTGCCCTTATCCCAATTTTATTTGGGGTCGGCGCAACATGTCTTTTTCTTCCATACTCCTCTATTAGTCGTCATCTCTGTAGTCACCCCCTTTTTACCCATATCCTCTTTCACACAGTCCAACCATCTTTTCTTTGGCCTTCCCCTACTCTTATAGCCATCCACATTCATACACAAGACTTTCCTCACGACATTTTCTTCATTCCTCCGCATCACATGCCCATACCACGACAACCGATTTCCACACAATTTTTCAGTCAGCGGTGCCACTTTCAGACTTCCTCTTATATACTCATTCCTAATTTTATCCATGCGCGTAACACCACACATCGCTCTTAGCATTCTCATCTCAGCTACATGCAATTGCTTTTCATTCATCCCTTTTGTTGCCCAACATTCTGAACCATACAAGACAGCAGGTCTGACCATTGTTTTATAAATCTTCCCCTTAAGTTTTAGGGGAATGCGGGAGTCACAGATAGTCCCGGTGACCTGCCGCCATTTCATCCATCCAGTGTTAATTCTGTGCTTAACAGTCCGATCTATTTCGCCATCGCTTTGCACGAGTGAACCGAGATACCGAAAATCGGAGCAGACTGGGAGAAGCGCGCCATCTAGCACTACAGCTTCAGAACTGGAGAGACCGCCGAAATCGCAGAACATGTATTCAGTTTTGGTTCTGCTGATTTTCAAGCCAACTTTCTCCAGCTTCTGTTGCCACTTCTCCAATCTGCTCTGGATCTCAGGTCCATCTTCACCGACCAGAACAATGTCGTCGGCAAACAGCATGCACCAGGGTGCCTCTTCCTGTATTTCCGACGTAAGAGCGTCCATAATCAACAGGAAGAGGTAAGGACTTAAAGCCGACCCTTGATGCAAGCCTACAGCCACACTGAACTCATCGGTGTTGCCAGCAGCCGACCGGACGTAGGTACTAGATTGTCTGTACATAGCACGAATCAACTCAACATACTTCCCAGGCAAACCTTTCTCTTTCAAGGCCCACCACAACACATCCCGAGGTACCCTATCATACGCTTTCTCAAGATCAATGAACACCATGTGCAAGTTCTTGTGCACACGTCTGTACTTCTCGCACAATTGACGGAGAGCGAAGGTGGCGTCCATTGTCCCTCGACCTGGCATAAACCCAAACTGGTTCGGGGTAATCTCACTCTCCTCTCGCAATCTTTTCTCTATCACTTTCTCCCATACTTTCATAGTATGTGACATGAGCTTTATCCCTCGATAGTTGTTGCAGTCCTGTACATCCCCTTTATTCTTGAAGATGGGCACTAGCGAACTATTGCACCATTCTTGTGGGATCACTTCTTCATACAACAACTTATTGAAGAATAATGTCAGCCACATACATCCATCCTCTTTTAAACACTTCCATACTTCTACTGGTATGTCATCAGGGCCCATGGCCTTTCCATTTTTCATACATTGAACTGCCTTTCTTACTTCATCCATGCTAATTTCTCTCACCAAACCCATATTTACTTGTACCTCTTTGAGCACACCATTCCATTCATTCTCTTCGTTCATCAACTTTTCAAAATAAACCTTCCATCGCTCTTTTATTTCGTCATCTTTCGACAAGACTTTACCGAGTTCATCTTTCATACATTTTATGTGCATTATATCCCTCGTTCTCCTTTCTCTTAATTTTGTAATCCGGTAGAGCTCCTTCTGGCCTCTAGGGCTGTCCAGTAAATCATATAACTTTTCCTGCGCCTTAGCCCTGGAAACTGCAACCGCCTTTTTTGCCTTCCTCTTCCATTCTTTATAAATTTTCTTTTTCTCTTCTTTCAAATTATCATTTCCGATTTCTACATTTTGCCATACTTTAAACGAAATTTTCTTTTCTTTTAGCATCTTTTGCACATCTTCATTCCACCACCATGTATCCTTTTCTATCATGCCTTTACCTTGCGATTCTCCAAACACATCTTTTGCTACTCGCCTTATACAATCCGCCATCTCTTTCCAACATTCATCCACAGATTTTCCTTCCACATCTTTCATGTCTATCATTTTATCTACCACTTGACTCTTAAACATACTTGCACACTCCTCATTTTCTATCATACGCCATCTGATTTTGGGTGGGGGCCGTTCTTTGTTCCTACCGGACGAAACACTGACTGTTACGTCCATCATTATGAGCCTGTGTTGAGAGACTAAGCCTCAACCACCGGCTATCCTTTTATTATTTCTTTTGAACATTTGGTCACTGGGAGCTATTATTTGACCCAAGTAAACATATTTGCCTACAAATATTCTAGGCTTTTTAACCGACTTCGAGAAGGAGGAGGTTCTATGTTCGACTGTCTGTATGTTTTTTTTATGTATGTCCACGGATTTCTCTGTCAGTTGCAGACCGATTTTCAAAATTCTTTTTTATCCGAAAGAATATACTCCCGAGGTACTCCCATATAAATTTTATCGTAATTGCTTCAGCGCTTTTTGAAAAACTGAACAAAAATGAAAAATATGTATACACAAATGACGTTTTGGTTTTCTCCAATTACTAGCATGTTTAAATTCCACGTTCCATGTTATTGGGGTTTTGAGTTCTGGGGTTTAACAACTAAAAAGTGAAATATAAAAAACTTTTTTTACAAAAAAACAACTGACTCGACTTCCAAAAAAGAAAATACACTAAAAATTTAAAAATAACTTTAATTTCGGAAGTCGGTGTCAAATAACGAAGAAATAAAATACAAACACCGACTTTTTTTTTGTAAAAAAGTTTTTTTCATCCAGTTTTATCTCAACCTCATTATTACAGTTAGTGATTACTTTTGTCTTGTTTATATTTATTTCAAGACCCACTTCTTTGCTTTTGTTAGCTAGAGTTTGTATCATTGCCTGTAGTTTCATAGGATCTTCTTCCATCAAGATAAGATCATCGGAAAATCTGAGATGATTTAAGCGGCTGCCGTTGATGTTGAGACCATAATCCTCCCAGTCTAGTCCAGTAGAGTAGAGTCTAGTAGTAGTAGATATTTTCTTGCACAGCTTTGAATAATTTCGGGGATAGTGGATCACCCTGCCTGACTATTTATTCTGTTTATGGGGGAGATCTCCTTTTGATTCCAACTTCACACGGCGCACACTTATACAGCTTTGAAGTAGTCCTTCCTGGTGGTCCTGGTGGCTTCTGGTGTTCGCGGTATTTTTCCAAGATTGATGATCAATCGTACTATAATTTCTTCTGAACCCAGCCTGTTCTGCCGGTTGGTTTTCTTCCAGTGTTGTTTTTATTCTTTCCGGATTACATTTACAAAGACCTTGTAAAGGTTAGATATGAGACTTATTGGACTGTAGTTCCCAATGTCTTCTTTAAGCCTTTTCTTATGCAGCAGAATAATGTTCGATTCTCCCCACTGGTTCGGATACCACCTGTATTAATAATGTTGTTGAACAATTTTATCAGATTAATGACTCAATTCTTCTGTTGTGCTCCTCAACAGCTCATTTAGTATGTTGTCGGGCTTTGAAGCTCTTGCCAGGTTTTGGGAGTGAATTTGTATTTCTGATAAGAGAATGGTAGGCACATCATTGTATTGACTTGTTGGTTTGCTGGCATCCATTTCGTGATCGTTCTTATTCTGAGAGTAGAGAAATTTGTAGTACTTAGTGGCTACTTTCTGGATTTCTTTACGCTGTGTCACTTGACTGAGTTGGTTGGTATGGTTTCCTTTTAATATAGATATCCATTCCTTACCTCGTTCCCTAAATTCTTTGAAAGCTTTTTTGTCCCTCCTGTTTTTTGTATTATCTCTTCTAGTTTTTTCTCCGACCTTCTTATTTTCCTATCTTTCCTGATGTTTTTCCCGTATCTGTTTGCTGAGATTGGAAATTCTCTTTCGATTTGCTTGGCTTTTGTTTTTGTCACTAATCAGTATTTTTCTTTGTTCTAACATCTCTATATATTGTTTTATCACTAAGCGTTTTTGTTCTCTTCACTTTTGAAAATTGCTTGTCTAAGTAATTATATTTTTCCAGTATCAGTTTGTTGTGGTTTTGTCATAATGATCTGATGGTACTATTACAGTATTCGTTATACCTTTCCTGAATTTTTATGTCGGGTAGGTATAGCTTAAGGGCAACAACGTACTATACGATGATTAGTTTAAAGTTTAAATTCTGAATAATATGCGTATCACTAAAGTATTTACTCTGTTTGTTATGAATGATGAAGTCTATTTCGTTTTTGTACTAACCATCTGAGGAGATCCAAGCCCATTTGTTTTTCAATTTTTTCTAGTATATTGAATTAAGTAGTGCTTGGTAGTTTTGGAGTAGAAAATCTATTTGTCTGTGTTCATTTGTACTTCTTTTCCATTAAAATTCAATCCATTATAATATTTTCTTCCCCTGCTTCTCGGTAGCCGACTTGTGCGATAAAATTCCATGACTATGATGTAGTTCTTGGTACTTTCTTTCTATTTTAGATACTCGTAATTTAGTACAAAAGTCTTGTATGTCATTTTTAAAGCCTTTTCAGAAGGCGTGTATACATTGTCTATATTTTTTCATGTTCAGAAACGAAAGAAAAAGAATCAGAGAATGATTTTGGCTAAGACAACTTTTTAACTTTCATAATAGGAATAATAAATTGTGAAGCAATACTTGATGCGACATTTTCCAGCCCCATTGAACTTTTAAGTATGATAAGAAGTTGAAAATAAATAAAATATATGTAGGCACTTATTATTTCTTTAAATTCCAATTTCTCTGCTTGAAAGCTGTAGCCAGGTTCCCAAGAGTTAGGTTGCTATAGGTACTGTAGAGGTCAAGGTAGGTACCTAAACTGCAATTGTAACATTTTCATCTTATCTGATGACAATGTTGCAATTGAATCATCCTAGTGATGATAAGGTCATTATCACAACAACCGGGGGAGGTGTGGTTAACATAAATTTTATACCTAAATTGAACTATGTATGCAACTGGTGGGGAAATACAATGTTCAGAGTAGGTACGATGAAACCTCATCATCGTATCATTTTCCTTAAAACAGCGTGAAATTCGTCAAAATCAATTTTTGAATTTTGGATCTGGCCACTTAATTTAACAGAAATTTCTTTCATCAGTAACTCTAAGTAAGAATATATTCATTCGTGAGTTCGTGACGGATGACTTTGCTTTTGTAAAGTTGCGAATTCTGTTAACGAGACCGACGATATGATAAGGACGAATAGTTAGACTACCTACCCTGTTTAACTAAATTAAGGTTTTTTTCTTTTTTGTGTTTAGACATATCTATAGGTACTTTAGGGCCCCAAGGCACCGTACGGCCTGCAGGGATCCCGGGACGTTCTAGTAAGTTCAGGGTAGAGGTCTCACTCGCTGGCAACGCGACAGTGTGGTGTATGAAAGTGACTGGTTTATTTGTACAGTGTTATAGAAAAAAGAGGGAAAGGGCACTCTAAATAACTATATTGGTAATCACGGCAAAATACAAGTGCCCGCTTCGGCCAGGCAAGCAGAACTGATCCCAAATGTGATGCCTAAACATTCCATATTCAAACGGCTCTCTAATAATCTTAACAGCCATCTAAAGGCCGCCGAGCCGCGAGGTGTCGCGGCAGCAGAGTTTCGCCCCGACGTTTGACCTCCTCGCGCCAAACCCAGAGCAGCGTACAGACCCGCTGAGATTAGGCTGTGTCTACAATCGTCACAGTACCTACCTACGTACATGGCTATAACGCCATGACGTCAATAAGAGACCATCACGAAAAGCGATAATACCGAACTGATTCACATTTAGTTACAAACACGCACAGTTTAATTTTTACGACGCCGAGACAGCATAACTCTTTGTTTGCACATAACTCACTTATTTATGTGCAATAGATGTGCACGGCTCTCTGATTGCGAACACATCAAGTTTTACGTTCATTTCGTTCAAAGAAGCTTCTTGTGAAGTAGAGGTGGATGCTTGTTGAGGGATAATAGGTCAATCAAACGATAGAATGAGTTTGTTCATTGGAAGTTATTCTATATGCCATAGTTGAATGAAGTGCTTTTCAGGAACTACTTAGGTATGCAGTCCAAGTCTTAGGAGGTTCCTAATTCTGTATTTTTTACATTTTAAAGTTTCACATTGTAGATTGGTCAGTATAATACCTTACAGGGTGTAAGGGAAACGCTTCCGAAAACGTTGTTTATTTGGATTATCTACGGTACGGAGCACGGAAGTTTGCTTTGTTTTGACTCTCGTAGTAAGATATGGCAATCAATCATAAATAAGTCATAAGTGAGATATACCATTTTGATGACCTAGGAGGTAAGGAGGTAAAATACATGTTGAGGATAAATTCGAAACAGAGTTACCTCGCCCCTGGGCACTCAGGGTAGGGAAGGAACAGGGGTGGGTTTTAGTCATTAAGAGACTGACACGCCATCCCGCTCCACCCTAGAGCGGGAGATGTAAAAAGTACCTACTTAAATTTTGCTATAGTATATGTTTATACTTTTTTTTTGGCGTGGGCCTAATAATTAAATAACTTCTCCCGCTCTAGGTGGAGCGGGAGGGCGTGTCAGACTCTTACTGACTAAAACCTCACTCGTGTTCCTTCAGTTGCCTGTGTGTGATTTTCATTCTAATGATTTTGCAATTTTTAGGCAGCAAATGTGTCTAGTCAGTCATCTCGGCATGCTTCACTGAGGTAGTCAATACTACAATAAAATTCTCAACTTCATTTTACCGGGATCGCGCCTGTTTCAATGATTCCACATATTGTCCAGTTTCGTAGGCATTTGAGACAAAAAAACTCCACCAATTTTACTTCACAATATCCACTATTACCTAATCAATTTGCGAATAATTAAAAACAGCCACTGAACTTCACTCGAAAAAAGCCCGCCAAAAAAAAACATCTAATACTGCACATGAGGGCCAAGCGACATGCTTTCGGCGATAGCGACTGTCAAAATAAATTAAAAAACCCGGAGTGCAAAAAACAACTAAAAGTTCTAAATAAGTTACATTTCAAACACTTTGTTAGATGTTTCTTTGTAGTCGTTTTTTTTTAAAGTTATGTACATTTTAGTAAGTTAGGCTTTTGAAATCGCATCCTCAAACTTTTTTTCCTAGGCTACAGGGCGTGCCAGAGAAATAGACATACTAACATATACTCGTTTAAGTACATTATTCATACATACTCTCGAAAAACATTACCCTCCTTCTGGGATGGTTGGGTAAAAAATCCAAAAGGTGACATACGCTACCGACATGCGACGTTGTCAATCCCAACATTTTGGACTTTTGACAGCCTTTATCACAGATATATATAGAATGTCAGTTTGTCTAGAACCCAAGGACGTTAAACCAAAGGCTACAATAATATAATTATGCGCTAAACTTTAACTTATCTAAATTCAAAACAATACATAATGACGATGTTTCATGGGTTTTTTGAATCAAACAAAATGCAGATTAATGCAAAAATACATCGATATATATAGCCCAAGTTCAAGTCCGTGTATCAGCACTCAGCACACGCTGCACACGTACTTACTGACAGAATACGAGGCATATTTTAGCCTAGATAGATTGATCTGAGCTGTTTATTTTGGCTCATTACAATAAACTGAGTTGTTCCATGTTTCTAATTAATATAATTATAATTCTTTGTAATGGTCGCTGTAGGAACTTCATGGTCACGGGTGGTCTCTTAACATATTACTTACTTTAAATATTGTTGGAGCACTTTATTTTATTATGCGGCTGGAATAATGTAGCGGAATTACGTGAAGAGAATTTTAAAATAGAAAAAAAGTGAATTTTGCTTTCCTCCAAGAGTCATCTGGTGTTCTGACTTCTAAGGGTCTTCTACTACTTGGACTTCTTCAACTAAATGAAGCTGCTGCAACCTGACGATGATGACATAGATAAGTAACTCCCCAGAAAACGGAGACGGTCCAACTGAACCGATGAAGCTTCCATTACTTGCTATTTTTTCAATGGAGGATAAGCCGAACAACCACGAGCCGGGCCCTGCAAGCTGCTCCTACCAGCCCCTCAAGGTCCCATTCCACGTCAAAACGAACACACAAAGTATCACATACAAGCTTGCGAAGCGTTTTATATCCATCTTTATCTAACTAATTGAGCGGAACAATCACACACAATGCCCACTCATCACCTCTTTCAAAATCATTCATTCGACAGTTTTTCAGTATAATAGTTTCATTTATAAGTTATAGTACGCATCGCTTACTTGCGGTAACGCATCGGTGAAATAGATAGTGTTCTATCAGTATATAGCAGATTGGAATAGGGTCAGACACCAGTGCCGGCTGGGACACCTCGCTGAGTGGACGAACCTGCTGCTACTGGGTGTAAGGTAGGACTCTACTTTAGTTTGTCGAGTACTTAGATACATGAAAGAAAGTTAGGAACGTGTTACTGTTCTACGTGTTTACTCGATTCAATATCAATTTACCGCCCTTACAGATTACATCTGAATGTTTTATTGGTTCTTTTAAACTGTCCTTGGCGGCGAACTCGTAACTTATTAATATACTATCGGCGTCATCTAAAAAACTGGATATATTTTATAGGTACCTAACATGTACATATCTATCTAGACTCATTGTCGAGTTGGGGTGACAGTCTGGTAATCCGTCCCACGGGGTGTATGGAGTCCAGTCTCTCACAAAGGATCATATTTTATACATTGTTTGTTATTTTATTAATTTTTAACTTTAAAGTGAGTATATACTCGTACCTACCGATGTGTACCATAGTCAAGAGTGAAATAAAATGATTTTTTATTTACTTATTATCGATACGGATATTTCTTTCAGGAGTAATTGAGCAAACGCTGAAAATACACATCGCTAAACGCGAAAAAAATCACTGTTCAGTACAGTTTGTCAAGTTATGGGAACATATTTCTGTTCGCATAATTTGCATACATTTGTGTAGTCGTCATGTGGGCAGCCGATTTTTTGTTTTCAGGGTTGGTCCCATTGTAAAAGTTATCCATAATGATGAGTGTTTTCATTTATTGTTGTTTTGTCGTCTCCATTTTGTATAAATTACGGTAATATAAGGAGTGATTCGTTATCGAATTATCGTGATTGGTCTGCTGACTGCCTAATGTCACCTGTGTGTCGAGCCAGCCGCTAATGATAGAGGCAGATATTGTTCGGTGGTTTGAGTTGAAACGATAGTTGGATTGTGGGAAAGAAAATAGAAATGGTAAAACCTACAGAGATGTCGACTAATAGAGAAGTATGGAAGAATACATGTTGAACCCACCGTCAATAAATTGGGATAAGGGAAAATATGAAGGTTACCTGAATACAAGCTTTAAAAACAGCTTAACAATGTTAACATTATACTATATTAACAAATATTACAGTCTGAAATCAACCATAGGGCAGTTGCCCGGACCAGACACAACACCCGTTGGGTCGGAGGATCTTCCTTTTTCAATAGAGGTTTACGGGACTTTACACCCTGGTTCATATACCTCTATGCTGGTGACTACTTCATCATGACGTCATCATCACTTCCTCGTGCTCTCGAGAGGCGAGTCATACAGCCTGCCAATACTCACACGGCTTTATAGGGTATCTTAACCACCAATTTTAACTCACTGAAACCACCCTTTACTGGCCTGGCTAGCATCTCAAGATGTATGGACGACTCATCAAGAAACTATCGATCTCCGGCGGGAAGTGATATAGCGACATCTATGCCGCTACATAAGAACTAAACACAAAAATCCTGCATCACGCAATCTAAGTTCTCCGCACGATACATACAACATTCCGAAATCAACCATAATGCAGTTGCCAAGACCAGACAAAAAACCCGTCTGGTCGGAAGATCCTACCTTTTTAACGGAGATTTGCGTGATCTTACACCCTTTGCCGCATACCTCTAGCTTATGGAAAGAAGGAGGAAACTCTGTTATCGTTCTTTGACATTTAAAGTATCAATAGAAAGTATGTAGTAGCTATCAGCAAATTTTCTAATATTGAGCCACTCCTCGATTATAGTCTACGACATTTCGATTCCAGTACCTACTCTTGCTTTGTTTTCCTCCAAAGACTAACTAATTTGGAACTATAGCACGTCCTAAAAGTGTTCACACCTTCCTATGTCGTATGCAACAGTAGCTAACATAAAGTTTGCAGCGTACAGGTGAAGTCCATGCTCCATTGTTATCACGAAGATATGCTATCAGTTGAGACTGACAGCTAAGTAGCTAATGCTGCAGTTTTATCCTTGTGATTAAAGATAATCAACATTCATGCAAGAACTGACCAGCAGAAATCATTTGAGACTAGAGGTCGACCGGTGTATGAGTCATTTGGTTTTATTTTTCAATGTCATTTCAGCTCGAAGTCACCAAGTTCTATGTTTTTTCTTTCTTTTCATTCTACATGGCTACTATACCTACGCCTACGTCTAAAATTACAGCGGTGTTTCAAGCTACTTGGTCGATGGTATTTATTTTGTCCAACATATTTTCGGTCATCATAGGTTTCTTTTTGTAACTTAGCAGCGATTATTAGGTTAAGTAGGACATTTTTCATCCTTTCAAAGTTTCCAACCCTGATACCTTATTACGTTTCTTGGCAGTTGCAGCGATTTGACTGAATATTTTTCTTATATCCCAAGATAGGCTCCAACACTCGCTGCAATTTTGCGTCTAATCTGATGTAGATTAGGTGCATTATAGCAAAGAACCGGATTGAACATCAGAAAAATATAGATTCATACGGCGAGAACGCATTCAAAAGAATCTTTGTACCATATTAGGTATGCAATAGAAGTCGTGAGCCCTTTGCAGCGATCGCCAGCGAGCATGGAATTTGATGATCAAAGTGTGTGCCGATTGATTGACGACCATCTATGTTATGTTCGATAAAGTCGTGCGTTATGAGCAGGGCTTGTGTTGACTAGGCAAGTTGCTATAATTTTAGAAATGATGATACTAACACGACATATCTCTCTTGTGATCATCAAGTCCTTTATTTGAAGAATGATTGAAATTAAAAGAATGGAACCATTTGCTTTTCGTGTTTCTTCGATCCCTGGTTTTGTATTTTCGACATACATGTTGTAAGAGTCCCTAGAGTAAGACTAAGAGAACCGGTCCGGAGCCCTGTTGTTTTTCCTGGATTCGTCAAACTTCTTTGACTTATCGCTTTTCTGGTGGTCGCCAGTGTTGATCCTGGCTTTCGTGAGTTGCAGTGATTGGGGATAATGTGAAGGGCTTGTATAAATAACAAATCTGCTCCTGGACTGTCCTAGCTCGAGTGTTACCTGAAAAGTGTGTAGGTACGGCCCTTGATGATTACCAAAGATTCTTAATGATTACTTATTCGGACCAAAGGACCAATATCGAAAATACTTCAAATACAAACCACGTCACAAAAACAAACATTCACCAACACAACGATTCAAGTCAATGCGCTAAAAATCTAAAATTCTAAATAAACATTAAAGCAAATCTCATTAATTTTCGTAACGTCTCAACTGTGACATAATCTCCATCTCGCATAATACGACACGACACGAGTGAGTTACGTCACTTCCTGGCGCGAACTCGTTAGCATGCTGCGCGGGCGCAGGCCGTATGTCACCTGGCTTTGCTTGATGCTGGTGCAGTGCTTATCAGTAACGGTGAAGGACAGGTAACGGGAGTGAGGGTGATTAGATTGGATAGTAGATAGATAGAATACCTACTCTTTATTGTTATAGAACAGATGGATGAACGAACCATTACATAACGTGATACAATGGAAGAACGATAGATGTAAAAGACAGAAAAAGACGAGACAGTACCTAAGTAGGATAAATCGTGGAATGGATTGTGTGAGGAATGTGTGCAGTGAGAGGTTTTGAGAAAATTGTGGGGATGGATTTAGAAATATATTGGGATTGGCTTTTCCATTTTTAACCGACTTTAAAAAGGAGGAGGTTATCAATTCGGATTTTTATATTTTTTATGTATTTATGTATTGTTCGGGCATAACTTTGTCTGGACTGATTTGCAAAATTCGGTCCCAATTAAATTTCATATAGATCTGGTGATGGGTTTCGGAGACAAACAGAACTCTTCAAAAATTTACAGCAGATCAACCGCGATTGCTGCTATCGTATGTCTATGAATTGTTAACACAGTTTAATGGGGAACCACAACTAAAAAGTGAAAATAAAATCATTTTTACAGAAAAATAGAACCAACTTCCAAAAAAAGTGCAAAATAAATTCCATTTCGGAAGTCGGTGTCAAATAACGAAGACACAAAACCAGGAACACCGACTTCCGAAATTGAAGTTATTTTGCACTATTTTTGGAAGTCGGTTCTATAATTTTTTAAAAATGTTTTTATTTTGTAAAAATGCTTTTATTTTGTAAAAAAAAATTATTCAAGTAAAACTTCAAATGATTTTCTGGTAACGATCTTAGGTAATGTTTTCTGTTATCAATTTGAGTTTCCAAATCATTTGCAATGGTTTTCATCCGCTTCGTATTTCTCTGCCTGTATTTCATGATATTCTTGTAAAACGTAATAGGACTCAGCACTTTTATCCATGATTTTTAAACCGTTTTGCGATCTGAACTTCCTTCGTGGGAACGCTATAGATACCTACAGCTTATAGATGAGTCGTGAGATTCCGCTCTACAATCCGGTTTCCTTCCTTCCTGAACCTCGCTTTTATGTTCGTTATAAAAAAAAAATACCAATTTTTAAAACTTGAAAATTATTTTTAGCGATATCAAACCCACATCTTATCTTTTGGCCGCCAATTACCCTGAAACCAAGTCCTAAATATCTGGTGCAAGGTCATGACGTCACTAGAATCGGGTACAACCTATACCTACCCTATAAGTTAACCGCGGTAACCGCGTATTCCGTATGGTCGCATAGGCAATGAGGTGGAACAAACAGATAACAAGTTGGTGTTGTAACTTTGTAATCGCAGGCGCATTCGGTCGGTAGTTCGTGGAGTCGCTCGCGCTCGCGCCATTCCGCCATCGCAGCCCAACGACCGCGGACGTTCGCGCCACTTTTTGACAGCTGTCAGATTGATCGCTTCTAGTAATCGCGAGTGTATTATTGACATTTTTTCGTAATAATCTCAGTTATCTGTGATTTAAGTTTGTTTTCTTGTTTGGAGATAATTTGGTGAGTTGTTAGAAACTGTCAATGACTTCATAGTTTTAGTGTTATTTTATGGCGTCCTTGTAAAATAATTGCGGTTATTTCGACTGTAACTGCGGCTTTGATAGAGCGGTCGTTCTGCGAAAGAAATTACATTTGGGATATTGTTATATTTCTGATGCCTCGTTGGATTAAAAAAATAAGCTTTAGTATCGTAGAGTTCTGAATGGACACTTAGACAGTGTTCGTTCTGAGAGAAAAACACCGGCCCAAGCAAAGCTTTGTATTTTAAAACTATGTGGCATTGTTTACCATTAAGTTTCCTCACTTGTTGACTTACTTAGTCTAAAGATGGAGTAGGTAAGCTAATGACGGATAGAACTTACTATACATAATGTGGCGAGAAATTGCCGATTTTTTTTGCCTGCCAAAACAATCAATTTCTAAGAAACACGATTACATACATTTCAAAAGCGAACAAGTCATACATGTGTGTAATTATATAAGGTGCATTACACAATGATTGCCGAAGCCATAGAATAGAACCGAATGGTTGAAGAGAGCGGTGTTGAGCCGGCGCCGGCGCCGGTGACCTTTGGGGGCAAGGCGAGGTACTGGCTCACACGTAAGGCACCGGTAGATACTTCTACTACAGATACACGCGTTTGTTTACATACAAACCTACACACACACATACGATATCTCAGTAGACTGACCATTGTAACAGAGGTGTAAAAAATAACGGCTCATTTTGAAAGGCAAATTTGTGTTACAAAACAATGTTTTTTTTTTGGGATGGGTCTTGCTTGTCTTTTGTTTACCCGCGATCCGATAGCATAAAAAGTGGATGAAGGAATGATCTCATGAAGGTAAGCATTAACTTCCTTGTGATCGGAAACCTGTTTGGGATGCGACGGCCACTATCTGATAATTATCGGAAGACACGTTGATCTGATGATAACTTAATTAAATGCTGATAGCTTTCGATACGATGCTCCGCTATGCCCATCATGCACTTTAACGAGTGTAAAAAGACAGTTTCTGAAGCCGAAAGCCACATATTCTACCCTGGATAATTTTTTTCCACTAGACCATACCTGGGAGTCAACTGGTTCTGGAGACATTGAAGGTCTTACTCACAATTTTTTGTTAATTTTTTTACGAAAATGAATTTCAAGTGTTACTAAACGTTTTTTCCAAACCATTATATTACCTGAAATTTCGTTTTGTTTTTCGAAATTACGCATTGTGAGTTACAAAAACGCAATGAATATCAAACGTATCCGACAAGTACGTACGTGGCTTAGAGCGAAGGGGCGGGGTTTAACTCCACTTGCCTTTTTTTGTGGGGTGGGAAATCATCCAATGACATCGCCCGCTCTAGGGTGGAGCGAGAGGGCATGTCAGACTCTTATTGACTAAAACCCACCCCTGTTCCTTCCCTGCCCTGAATGCCCAGGGGCGCGGTAACTCTGTTTCAAATTTATCCACAACCCCTGGGCAAACTCCACTTGCCAGGGTTCGCGTTACATTTTTACACACACATTTTACTACATAGTGTCTCCCTCCACTGTCCCTCTTTCTCGTCGACAGACGATCACTGCTGGACAAGTTCCCATCCTTTTTTTTCTTACTCCTCCGCTGTTCTTTTCTGATTCATTGTCGTTGCGGGACCCAAGACAGTACTTGGAGAGATTCATTGCATCGGCGATTTTCTGTTGTTCGCCACATTTTATTCTGGATTCAGGAGTTAGTTGTATAGGTTGCGAATAGTGTGGCGGGCTTGTCCCAAGACAAGAAAAGTTCCCATGTTTTCCACATCAAGCGGAGTCCCACGAAAAACCATTACATTTTGACTTTTCGACAACGGCTTTCACCGATAAAATGTCACTTTGTCTAGAGCCATGGCAGATCTAGTAGGTAATCTATACCCAAAGTTTTTCAGCCCCATCGACAGTAAATTACTACCCTTTTTTTTTTGGAGCTGGGCAATCATCCAATGACTTCTCCCGCTCTGGGTGGAGCGGGAGGGCGTGTCAGACTTACTGACTAAAACCCAACCCTGTTCTTTCCCTGCCCAGGGGCACGGTAACTGCGTTTCGTATTTCCGAATCCACGACCTCTGGGCAGGCATCGGCCATGACGGGCCCCGTCATTATTTGCTGACAACTCTTTGAGGCGCGCGTGGAACACTACGCTCCGTCGACCCTCGGGCCTGGTGCTGATCGGACGGCGAGCTACTCACTACTTACTCGCCGGGTAGACCCGGGTCTACGGTGGCCGAAGATCGTGTCGCGACCCCTTAACCAATCCTTAAGTTGCCTTCACTACATGCACCCACGAGTGAAGGGTGGGTGGCCTTAATGTTACTCACGTTAATGTACTGTAACGATAACGTAATGATAACGTAACGCAACCATGTTATACCTACATTTATGTATGTGTTATTTGCTTCGCGTGAGAAAACTAGATCCAAATACTACCATTATTTATATTTCTGTATTTGTTACGAACTCAATTCGAGACGAGGTCGAACAAATGCAATTTGTTGAACGCGATTAACGTACTTAGAATTTTAATTTAAAACAACAAAATATTATCATTTTCTACGTTCCTTTGTATTGTAATTTGTAATTACAAAGATATGTATGTACATGCTTTTTTGTTCAAAAATTTTGCTTAAGTAAATTATTTTGAAAAATAAATCAATTAAGAAGTTCTTATTTATCTAATTAATACAATTCCTTGGAATTCCTTCACCGTAATATCTCATTTTTTTTCCATTTTCCTTTGTTATGAATGTGTATATAAATCAATAGAAAATCACGCACGATATTGCGCGTTTAACTGTAAGTAATTGAATTAATAATATAGTAATTAAGGCATAGTATTATAGGCATTAAGTCCGCAATTGTACAGTAAGTCTTACTTGTGCATTAAGTTTAATAAATAAATAAATAATATAATTTATAGCATTGGTTAAAAATGCGATATAGGGGTCAGATTTATTCGTACAACTATTTTGCTGTCGGTGGGTAATCTTCGAGTCTTTGTTAAATTCATCCGAGTTCAGAGAGAAAATTAAAACCTTACCACCCATTTGATGTGCCCTCGCTCAGCTTAATTTTACTGTAGTATATTCTGTTCTATCCTATTCTATCCTGTTCTATCCTATTCTACCCTATTCTATCGTAGTCTATCCTATTCTATTCTATCCTATTCTGTCCTATTCTATTATGTCCTATTGTATCCTATTCAGTCCTATTCTATGATATTCTATTCTTTTTTTCTTTTCTTAGAAAGTTTTGGTCCTTATGGTCTGAAATTGCTAACTCAAAGTTGGCAAGCGTGCTAATCAATATTCGCTATTTTTCTTCGGACATGTTAGCAATTTCAGAGTTCGTAATCAAGTATAGGTATTCTTTGTATATTTTTCTTTAGATTTTAGTTAATGATAACGATATTAATATGTAAATTTAATGACGTGTACATTGGCACTCTTTGTCTGTCAGTATGTACCTACCTACTAAATAAATCATTTCAGCTGTCCAAACTGTAATGAATATACATAATACAGTAATTACCTTTGGCTAATGTCGTCCAATGATATCACTGTATATCCGATTGTATTTTGGTTCGATATTGAAAGGACAGACTTTCATGATTTATGTTAGGTCACGTGTAAGTAAGTGAAGATCGGTACATATTTCTTATGTATGAGTTATTTATGTATTACACAACTGTTTCATGTGTTTTTAAGACAAAGGACAACGAAAAAGCAACTTTGTACTTTTACCTATTTATTATAAGAATTTTCAGAAGGCATTACAATATCTAAAACCTTATCAATTTGGGTTATTCCCTGAGTACCCCGATCCCCGAGGCCCCCGTCCCGGAGGACCCCGATTTATTTTTATCTTGTTAAACTCAAATAAAAGTCAGTTTAGTTTAAAAATACCGTCAGCAGATGATTTGTTATATAAAATTTTATTATTTACTAAAATTATAATACTTAACTTCAAGGATCAGGAAAAAATGATAAAGTCTTGTTTGGTTAAGTTAGGTAAATATAATAATTAGATAATACAATATAGAGTCTCGATCCAAGTATGTACAAACTAGCTAAAATGAGTTCTATCGTTTATATACTAACAGCCATATTTAACAAACGCGATTAAATGATTGAACCCACAAAAATAAAAATAAAAGAAGAGAATTCTATTCTATTCTATTCTATTCTATTCTATCTACTTTCGGGATGTTGAAATAAGAACCTGCTAATCAGTGTTTAAACTAATCACATGGTAGTTTTTTTTTATAAATAAGATCCTTATTGTATAAGTTTAGTGGAGAAGCTAGGTATTTCAAATCGGTAGTAATCGTAGTGAAGTCAATTTTGATAAGATTATTGTGGGTGACAAACTAAAGGTCTACCTGATTGACTTGAGAACATACATCGGTTTCCTGTCTGAAATTAAGAAAATATCTACATTTTTTTTCTTTTTTGCGCCCTTCTTCGAATAACTTATTTATTTACTACCAGCCGTTTCGGCCGCGTGGAATTCATTCTTCTCACACTATAAATGATGGCATAATTATGTGCTATTCCAAACTATAATCTGTCTCTGTGCCAAATTTCTTCCAGATTCGCTCAGCCGTTCTGGCGTGATAGGGCAACAAACATTCATCCTAAATTTTGCATTTATAATAAAAATAGGATTAGTGTTATTATTTATTTATTCACGGCACATTAACAACACAAACATGAAAATAATTACGAACTTGTCAACAAGATTGCTTGGCTTGTCAACCCGTCTTATCCCTCCTATCTGCGTGAGCGAATTTCTTACGCTCGCCCTGGTGACGCGCCGTGCAGATCTCACCTTAGATCCCTCCTCAAAACCCATCCTCATAAATCCAGTTACTATTCCTACTCTTTCTCTGTCCATGCAGTAAGATTGTGGAACTCGCTTCCGCCTAGCATTCGAGACTTGAAGTCAATTTCTCTCTTCAAAAATCGTGTTAAAGAGCACTACCTTTCCTCTCTATTATAATATTTTTTTATATATTTGTATGTCATGTATCTATTTACAGTATTAGGTATATATTTATGTAAGTATATATATTTTTACAATATATGTGTAGGTTTATTTGATACCTTAGTATAGGACATCTTGTATTCTTTTTTTCTGTTTCTTACACACTTTTGTCTACATTTCTTTCTCACTTCTCCTATCGCAGGTCTGCTGGTAGAAATTTCTTAAGAAATAAGCAGTTCCTTTGTACTATATTTATAATTATGTTTATTGTTACTGTGTTCTGTGTGTACATAAATGATTAAATAAATAAATAAGATTTTCACCCACTTTAACACGAGGTCATTAACAAAAACAACACAAAATCTTGACACATCCGGAGAAAAACATCTTGTGTGAGTAAAACTTATCTCGGAGAACAATCACTGTACTGTTTAGATATAACCAGAGGTCTAGTTCGTGTTTATTTACTTTACTATCGGAGTTATTCGGGTGCCGTGTGGTTCCCGACATTTGTGAGTCACTGCCTTTGTTTAGTAGCTTCGTTAGTTTATTTATAATATTCCTAGCGACCCACCCCAACTTCGCCTATTATCACTCTGTTTATTGGTGAAAACCGCATGAAGCATCCGTTCAGTAATTATTGAGTTTATCGCGAAGATACAGACAGGCAGACGCGGCGGGGTTTTAATATATATAGTAACTAGCTTCCGCCCGCGGCTTCGCCTGCGTAAAAAGTGTAATTATAAGTTTGAGTGGTATTTCCAGAGAGTAGCACGTTAAATAAACTCTGTAGAAATTCATCCGCGTGCAGGTCTGAAATTTCTCTTCTTCATGATTCTGTTTTCCTGGTAGTTTAAGAATCTATCCGCTCAGGATTCCAGCCCGGAAAATACTTATTCAAGATGTTACCTCTCATGTACTCAGCCTCGGAATACTTATTGTGAATCTGTTCGCCTGGTAATTTGTGAATCTTTCTCTACCTCTTACGTTTTCTGCCCCGGAATACTTTTTGTGTTTCTGGTCTCCTGGTAGTTTGTGAGTCTTTATCGCTCATGATTTCAGTCCTCGAAATAATTCTCCTCATGTTTCTGGTCTCCTGGTAATTTTTAAGTCTCTACCTCTCCTAATACCAATCTCGGAATTTGTTTTGTGATTCTGATCTCCTAGTGGGTTGTGAACTGTTACTTTGATTTAAAAAAAAAAACTTCTTTAAGCCTCAGAATATATTTTGTGATTCTGATCTCTAAGTAGGTTGTGAATCTATACCGCTCAGGATTCAAGCCCCGGAAACACTTCCTCTTGATTCTGGGCTCCTGGTGCGGTGTGTGAATAATTACAGCTTAGGATTGTAGCCCCGAAAATACGTATTCATGATTCTGGTCTCCTGGTACTTTGTGAGTCTTTACCGGTCATGATTTCAGCACTGGAAATACTTCTCATTTTTCTGGTCTCCTGGTAATTTGTAAATCTCTACCTCTCCTAATACCAGCTTCGGAATATGTTTTGTGATTCTGATCTCCTGGTAGTTTGTGAATCTACACCGTTTAGGATTATAGCCCCGGAAACACTTCTTCTTGATTTTGGTATCCTGGTGGTTTGTGAAGCTATACAGCTTAGGATTGTATCCCCGAAAACACCTATTCATGATTCTGGTCTCCTGGTACTTTGTGAGTCTTTATCTCTCATGATTTCAGCCCTGGAAATAATTCTCATGTTTCTGGTGTCCTAGTACTTCTTGAGCGTGTGCGCTCGTTCAGCCTGACTTTGGATTTCTACTTCCACCTCAGCCTTCGCTAAGTCTTGTCATTTACCGGGATAAAAAGTAGCCTATGTGTTAATCCAGGTTATGACCTACGCGTGTGCAAAATTTCATTGTAATCCCTTCAGCCGTTTTTGCGATACCTTCAGCCAAACATACAAACATACAAACAAACAAACATACAAACTTTCGCATTTATAATATTAGTAGGATAGTGATAAATGCGACAGTAACTCTGTCTGTCTGTCTGTAACCGGCTGTATGGATTTAGATGAAACTTGGCACACGGGTAGAACATGTCCAGGACATAAGATAAGTACCTATTGTTTATCTCGTGAGTAATATACTCACGAGATAAACAATCTATTGGGATAATTGTCGCCTTTCACGCGGTCTAGTAGACGTCATTGATTGATAAGAAACTAGTTGACAGGTGACGTCGATCGACTTGGCTAAATAATTCAAACTCGTTTCCATATAAATGATCAAGTAGTAGTTTCCCTAATTGCGTAGCTCATTTTCTATGATAATCCGAAGTATTTTGACGGAAATTCCTAATGTATTGCTTCATATGTTTACAAAATTGTGCTCGAGCTCGACGACGTAGCTAGGTACCTAAATATACATATAACACTGTGCATGTTGTTGAATTGTCAAAATGAAAGGCATGCTCATTAATTCGGTCATACCTTCTATTATATACTTAAACAAACTGTTTTTTTTTACTATTTAAGATGTAGACAAGGGCTATGCTGAAATGTCATTGTTTAGACTTTAATAAATTCTGCCTGTAAATAAAAAAATATGGAAAGAAGGACCAATATTTAATATTTTTAGAGAGAGGTCAGGATCTGGGACTTAATGATATGATTCTATGTTATTAATAAATAACTAGACTCACGTGAATCAACTGTGTAGCGTACATGGTAGCTATTCTATACGTTTCAGTGTCTATTTCTCTCATAATGAAACAAATTAACAAAGTGAAGTTAAGGCGCAGTTACACGACTTTTAATGGTTTTTAATTGAACACTACATCTAAACGACTAGTCATATTTCTTTGAAAAAAATATATGTTATTCTAGACAATTTCCGTCGTAATTTGATCTGAGAATATTTGGAATTATATTTTTATGACATAGTGTAATTAATTTGTAAAGTTATGTCTACCGCGGCTAAAAAATTGAGAATCACGCAAAAAACATACAGCGTATTTTTATGAAACCTTCACCATTTTAAAGATCATTTAATTATTTATAATTTAGTCTAAGTGTTTTATTTTAATACCTGTTGTTCTATGTGTAGTAAATTAATAATGCGTCTAATTTCGGACAGCGCTCCTTGATGGGCGAGTCCTGTTACTGGGTGGACGTACGACGCGTTACGTGAGCTCAGTACAGAACACGCAAGCTAACCACTCAAGGTCATTGGCAGTTAATAGCGCCTTAAAATGTGTGAAATGATTCACGTTATTGTAGATATTCACATGGAAGGGCCACGTTTCCCACGGCCGCGGCCGGTTCCGTGGCCGCTTGTACATATTGTCAATATTGTACGTTAGTTTCCAGTCACATTACCACTCTATTACTAACAGAACTGATATTTTCATAAACATGTACACTGGCGATACATTCTTATGTTTGTTTCCGCAGATTTGATAATCTTACATAGTCTGCATTTGTACGACAAAAATTGAAGTTCCTTCCGTGGTCTATTCATTTTCATACAAGTGAATGCTCACGCGCAACTAAAGGCGGTTTTGAACTCACTCGCGGAAAAACAATATTTAGTACCTGAACAAAATATGTATTTTGTAACATATACCTACTTCGGTATATGTGAAGGAGGGCTGTACGACTTTCGCAATTTTTTCGTGCATCTTGATCGATTTTATAAGCAATCCCCCAATCAGCCGAACATTAATTACAAATAGATAATAATAAAAAGAATAGGTAGGTGGGGGAGCACGTCGCGCACCTTTCCGCAGGAGTGCGAATATGAAAACAAAAACCGCTCTACATATGAAGTACACTGCATTGTGAATTTAAAAGCAGGGGGACAAAAGACAATTTTAGAGTGTTGAAAAAAGGTGTTAGATATGTTCTCATGTCACAGACTGAGTGCAGATATCGCCGATCTCGATCGGATCGGGACTCTTTATTGTTTTAAATTAAACAAAATGGGCCACGGCAATCATACAATCATACACACTCACCACTGAGCCGACACTGCATACACCAAAAGAACATATCGGATAAATCAAGAAAAACTGTTCAAACCACAATTGCGTATATAAAGACCAAGATTTTATTGGTAGGCTCAGGAATTTAATGAAGTATTCACATAATGATTATTATTAACATAACAAAATAATAATCAAAACTGGTCTCGGATTACGTCTATCGGTAAAACTAGTTTTTTTTTAAACAATATATCTGTATCGTTAAAAGCCCTGCCCCGGTTCCGCACCCGTGGGTACAAGAAGGACCTCTTTCTAATTTTACCGTGGCGTGGTTTAGGAGGAGTTAGCGGAGATACAGACAGACTCACAAAGCGAGTTTGATTTATACTACGTAGACATTCGGTCCAAAGAATAGTACTGTAAAGACACGAGCACGGCACTAAACACACCTATTTGTCTATCAAACGGCTCATTAAGGAGTCAAACAAAAGTTCTCACTTAGTACATAGTTAAGTAATTAAGTAAGAAGCTGATTACCATCTACAGTTGAAAACAAAGCAGCAGCTATCTCTACAAATATTTGTACGCTACTAACTGTGGCAGAACACAGAGATCCTTCGATTATTTTAAAACCTACAATAAAAAAGGAGGTTCTGTATTCGACCCGTATGTATGTATGTTTGTTTGTTCGCGATTTTCTCAAAAACTACTGATCCGATTTGGATGGGGTTTTCGTTATTCAAAAGTATATTTTTCAAGGAAGGTTTAAGTATATAATACATTAGGATCTGATGAAGATCTTCGGAGACAGACAGTGGAACTCTTCAATAACTAACAGCAAATGACTCGCGATTGATGCGATGAGTATGTCTATGTATTTTTAACACAATTGAATGGAGAACCACAACTAAAAGTGAGAAGTAAAAAACTTTTTTACAAAAAATTGAACCGACTTCCAAAACAAAGGGCAAAATAACTTTAATTTCGGATGCGGGCTTTTTTGTTTTTTTTTTTAGGAAGACGGTTCTATTTTATGTAAACGTTTTTTATTTTTCATTTTTTTGTAACACCATAATAATAATTGTACCTGTGTTCACAAATAAACTTATTTGACTTGATCACATAATACATGTATCATAGAATATTTTAATCTTTGCTTAAAGAAACAGGTAAAATCTTCTTAAAACTGTGAACTGTTTTTTTTTTATTTAATGGCAGAACAGTTTCAAACTCCCAGCAAGGAAAAGACCACACTAAAATATAATTTTAGTTTTAAATAAGACAGAGAAGGATGAATTTAGATTGGGAGAGAAGCGGTATTAAATTTGACGGGGATTACCTCAGCCACCTTCGCTTTGCAGACGACATTGTAATTTTTTCAGACAACTCTATCGATCTGAAAAATATGCTAAATGAAATAACACGTGAAAGCAAAACTGTAGACCTGGCACTCAACACGGATAAAACCAATATCCTAACAAATGGTGAAAGTAAAATAATCTCAGTAGAAGGCAACGTCATAGAGTATGTAGAAGAGTATATTTACTTAGGACAAATGGTATCCTTTAACAACTGTGCAAGTAACGAAATTCGAAGACGAATAGCTATAGCATGGAATAGATATTGGAGTTATAAAGAAATAATGAAGAATAAACAAATAAAAATACATTTGAAGAAAAAACTCTACGAAACCTGGTCCCTAAAGAAAGAAGACGAAAGTATACTCGCTATCTGTCAAAGGAAAATGGAACGTAGCATGCTGGGGATAAAACAAAAAGAATGACTCTACAGCAAAACTATAAGGCAGAAGACAAAATTGGTTGATGTTGTTGAGCGAATCAGGTTACTTAAATGGAACTGTGCTGGCCATGTCTGCAGACTAGAAAACATTCGATGGACCTAAGAAGTAACCGAGTGGATACCAAGAGATCAAAGCAGAAGTAGAGGTCGGCCTAGGAAAAGATGGAAAGACATTTTTTGGAAGAAAGGTGGACCTGGTTGGATGACTAAGGCTAGAGACAGAAGTCAGTGGAAGGAAATGGCGGAGGCCTACGTCAAACAGGTGACTACTGCTTAAGAGCGTGAATCACGTTTAAAGTTAAATATTATTATAAAGAACATAAGTGATATCATAAATAGTAAGCTATGAAATAAGTTTTTAAGTTTAGAATCATTTAAAAGTAAAATATATGTAAGTAACTAGATGTAACAAATATTGAAAGTAGTAGATTAAAGGCTTTTTTATTTTTTATTTTATTTAAGGTTGAAATGTAAAAAATATAAGGTATCTAAATACTTTAGATAACCATTTGTTAGACTAAATTAAACTATGTATTTTTAGCCGACGAAAAAAAAGGAGGAGGTTCTCAATTCGACCGTATATATGTTTTTTTTTAATTTTTTTTTTTGTGTATGTTCAGCCCTCACTCCGTCATTTATGAACCGATTTTGATTATTCTTTTTTTGTTAGATAGGGCACACCTCAAGGGTGGTACCATGTCAAGGAAATCTGGATCTGACAATGGAATCCTGACAAAATTGAGAGAAAACCTCGAAAATTGTGGGCACGTTTAGCGTTTCTGTATGTGTGTTCAGCCCTCACTCCGTCATTTATGAACCGATTTTGATTATTCTTTTTTTGTGAGATAGGGTATACCTCAAGGGTAGTCCCATGTCAAGGAAATCAGGATCTGACAGTGGAATCCTGACAAAATTGAGAGAAAACCTCGAAAATTGTGGGCACGTTTAGCGTTTCTGTATGTATGTTCGGCCCTCACTCCGTTATTTATGAACCGATTTTGATGATTCTTTTTTTCTTAGATAGGGTATACCTCAAGGATTGTCCCATGTCAAGGATATCAGGATTTGCTCATGGGATCCTGAAAAAATTGAGAGAGAACCTCGAAAATTGGGCACGAATATTGTTTCTGTTTACTTTTCATAACTGAATCAGGTATTTGCATTTAGGAACCATCACATCATGAAACTGAGCTGATGATGGAAACCATACCTTTCCTAAACAATAGAAGTCAGATATAAAAACTGGTTTTAGTGACAAATACCACTTAATATGCTTTAACGAAAAGACGTTTTTACAATATTGGAGGTAACCTCAACTGGTCAATATCCTGGGAACTTCATGGAAGGATTGTTATATCATCAGCTCAGTGGCAAGAGGAATGATGAAGAATTAGAAATTAGCCTCAGAGTGTTTAAAGATGATGCGAGCCACAAAAAATCATGAAATAAAAAACTTTTTAACAAAAAAATTAACCGACGAAAAAGAACTAAAAAGCAAAAAATAAATAAACCTTTTAAGTCTTGAGTAATGAGCTTATTTACCTACATAAAATATCAAATTTTATATAAACTAATTTTGAGTCGGCGCCAATTAATAAAATGATTAATTACCTACTTACAGCCCTCTTCATTTGTAAGTACTTATAAAATTTAGATATTTAATAATCAGATTGTTGTTTGGCGCCGACTCAAAATTAGTTTATATAAAATTTGATATTTTATGTAGGTAAATAAGCTCATTACTCAAGACTTAAAAGGTTTATTTATTTTTTGCTTTTTAGTTCTTTTTCGTCGGTTAATTTTTTTGTTAAAAAGTTTTTTATTCTATGGGAAGTCGTGTTTACGAAAATTCATATTTCTGTTGTACAAATCTAGGTTTCCAGCTAAACAGTAGAACTAACAACGTTTATCTAGATTAGCACTTCCTTATTTAGATACTTTTAGTAAATTCGTGAGGTTACAACTTATTGTTGTCGTGGCAACGGGACTCCGGATATTTATTCTATTCTATTCTTCTATTTCTAGTACTCAAAACATAAAATAATAACATAAAATCAGGGCAAGAGGTGTACCATATAGTGCACCTCGCCAGTTATCTATGTTTATGTTTTGTGTAATAGAGTTGTTCTTAATCGTGCTCAGATCCGTACACGGGGCAACTACTGATACATTCCAGATGACAAAACCCAATAACATTTAGACCGACTTGGGAATCGAACCCGGGACCAGTACCTCAGCAGTACCTCAGCAATACCTCAGCAGTAGCTCAGCAGTAGCGCCGCAGTAGCGCACACAACCATGATCTATGTATTATTCTTCCATGTCTTACCACCATCTTGTGTGATTGTCCTCAACGCGACCTCTCAGGCATTCTGTTAACGACGCGAGAAAACTGGTTCGAAGAATTATTACGAGTTTTTATAATATCTGCCAAAATATTATTTATGTTGATGTTTTGTTGATGGTTAGTGTTTTAAAGTAATAATGATCGCGAGGTTACTGTGACTGTTAGCTTTGTTCTTTATTACAGATAACTTAATATTCACTTCTTGATTAGCACTTGACTTTATTATTATTATATTATATTTACATACACATAAACTTGCATTAATTTATGCGAATTGATAAAACAAGTAGTTAAAGAAATTGAATATTGCCCAATATTTAATTTCTCAGTCAAAAGTCGTTGGCCCTGACTTCATGCGTTGTACAGTTCTACTTTTGCACTCGACCAAAAAATATTATTGCACCTGGTGACAATATATTTGGCATACTCGTATCAAGAGACGGAAATAAATCTTTTCTTTTTATCTAAAACTTGGCTTATCTTGACATATATAGGTTTTACACACGGCCTAAAGTTTTGGAAGCAGCACTAAAATACTTGTTAGAACCTTTCTCTAAGTTACTGAAGCTGATAAGATTTACAAGTTAATGTACTTGGGTACCTAACGGTACTGATAGCTGATAATACTAGATTACATGGTTACAAGCTGATATATAGATAAGCGATAGATACTTGTTGTCAGTCAGCGCAATCACAAATCAATCAATTGGTTACGAGCTTGCTCTGCATAATTATGACGGTGACTGATTTTGTGCTGAAAGTCTTAAGAGGCCGTACCCGAAATTTTGGCCGATTTCACTAATATACGTGATTTTACAGATGTAATTTTACAGTTAAAATAATGCATTTCTATAAGTTTTAATGCACAACATGAAAGATCATTTCAATTAAGATCTAATGAATGAGCTAGATTCGAAGCTTGCGTTGCGTATTATAAGTCGAAATTTGGGTTGTTTTAAAAGATTTTTTATTGCCAAGTTTGTATAAAATTTTCATTTCTTTCTCAAAAAATGGATTAATGGTGAACTAAAATTTTTTTTTTTGCTTTTTTAATTTTATGAACGAGAGGTCTAAATAGCCAAAATCAAAACCAATTTTTTCCCCATTTTCTCTAAAATTTGACTATGTTAAATATTTTTTTACTCTACTTTTTTATATGAAAGTGGTAAAAAGTGATTCATACATTATATAGATGACTTTTGCAACAATACATCATAATTTTTTTATACTGTTTAGAAGTCAAAACGATTCGTAATTTTGTGATATTCTAAACCCCTTACAGCAAAAATTCACAAAACCGTCGTCGGTTTGTGGTTGATTAATCGTAATTATAATAAAAATAAAAAAACTAGCTCATACATTAGATCGTAATTGAAATGATTTTTCAAGTAGTGCATTAAAACTTTTAAAATTGCATTATTTTAACTGTAAAAACACGTCTGTAAAATCACGTAAATCAGCGAAATCGGCCAAATTTCGTGTACGGCCTCTTAAGAACATTTTGGAAACTTCTTAAAAATGTCATTACAGTCACTCACTAAGTCACTACATATTATAAAATAAAGTCAGCCGCCGCGTCTATCTATCCGTCTGTTCGCGATAAACTCAAAAACTACTGAACGGACTTTCATGCGGTTTTCACCAATAGACAGAGTGATTCATGAGGAAGGTTTGGGTGTTTAATTTGTACCCTGGCTTAACCAGGTTTGAATTAAAGGTTTTGGCAAGAGGGAAGCAGAAATACGGTAAAACAGCATTCTTTTCACTATAGCGCACATAATTTGCACAACATGTTGAATTACGTTTAAACATGAAACTATGTTATGTGACCAAATGTGTGGGAAACTCTCAAAATAAAGAGTGTTATTGAAAACATCTCGGTTTCTTATTTATGCAATTCGTTCAAATTGTGACGATTTCTGCAAATCGTCGGATAGCTTACATTTTTGCCTCGTGTTGTGAAAATAATGAATGGACGACTGGTGACACATTATCCGATATTCGTGGAATTTGGATGTAAGGACCACTTTATAAAGAAGTTTCCAATAATATTATTTTTCTTATTCACTATTTATTATTAAACTAGCGACGCGTCCCAGCTTCGTACGGGGCAAATTACACGCCTAAACCTGCATCACGAGTCACTCTGTTTATTGGTGAAAACCGCATAAAAATTTGTTTAGCTATTTTTGAGTTTATCGCGAATAGACAGACGTGGTGAGGGACTTTGTTTTATAATATGTAGTGATAGTTTTGTCGGTAACAAAACGGTATTGTTAACAAGTAGATTGCAGAGCAATTTTGTAATTTTTAACTAACAAAGACCATACAATAGTTAAGATGACTAGGCCGTATACTACAGGTGCAATAGGTATGCTAAGATGCTGAGAGAATAGTCGGCAGACTCGCAATAAACTCTAGATTCCGGTTCAACAAACGAGTTCCCAACAGATAGTTTTCCCTGTTAGAGCTATAACTGCCGGCTGCGCATGCGACGTGTAATTGTTGTGCACTCTATACTACTTATTTTATAATACTTAATAGTTCTTATTTTATAAAACTGTATTTTTAACGTGTACAACAACGCTTTGTTTTGAGTAAATAACATTTATTTATTACTCTTCAACATGTGGTTTTACATCTTCTCTATTAATACTTATAGGTAAGAGGTAAATTGGATGTAGGAAGTAATCTCTGAAACGTCTGACCCGATTACGAAAACTCTTTCACTTGCTTTTTTCGTGTCGATACGCATTTTAACCGACTGCGCAACACAAGGGAGGGTAGTGTGTTTATTAGCCTGTGTATGTATGTTCCTTTGTGGCGCTTAGACCAAACGCGTGGGCTGATTTTGATAATTTTTAACCGACTTCGAAAAAGGAGGAGGTTCTATGTTCGACTGTATGTATTTTTTTTTTTATGTATGTCCACCGATTACTCTGTCATTTGTGGACCGATTTTAAAAATTGTTTTTTATCAGAAAGAATATACGCCCGAGGTGGTTCCATATAAATTTTATCGAAATTGCTTTAGCGGTTTTTGAAAAACTGAACAGAAACGAAAAATTTGTATACCTAGATGACGTTTTGGTTTTTTCCAATTTCGAGTACTTATGTTTAAATTCCACGTTCCATGTTATTAGCGTTTTGAGTTCTGGGGTATAACAACTAAAAAGTGAAAAATAAAAAACTTTTTACAAAACAAACAACCGACTTCCAAAAAAGAAAATGTACACTAAAAATTAAAAAATAACTATAATTTCGAAAGTCGGTGTCAAATAACGAAGAAATAAAATACAACCACCGACTTCCGAAATTAAAGTTATTTTTAATGTAGTTATTTTCTTTTTTGGAAGTCGGTTGTTTATTTTTACGTCAATTGATTCGTGTTAATCTTGCGAGTGCTACTAAAGTACAGTAATCAAAATACAATATACATATTGTGTAAAAGAAAAAAATGAAAGACGACGAACTATAGTAAGTAGGGTATCAAAATAAGGGGTTCGAGGACATATATTCAGACCGGGTGCACGCTAGGAGCCTCCTCGAGTGGCGTTAAAAATATCGTATTGCGATTCTTTTTTTTTTTTTTTTTTTATGTTTGATAGGCTCGCGTTTGACCACTATCTCACCTGATGGTAAGCGATGATGTGGTCGAAGATGGAGCACGCTTGCCTAGAAGTAACCTATTCACTCTTGACTTAAAGACTCCCAGGTTGTATCTTACAGGAAACACAGACTCCGGTAGAGAATTCCACTCTCCAGCTGTACGCGCAATGAATGTTTTCTCAAAACGCTTTGTGCGTATGGATGGGATGTCCACTATGAACCGGTGGCACTTCGCCGTACGTCTTGTGGTCCTTAGATGAAACGGGCTTGGCGGAATCAAATCATGCAATTCCGTCGCACACTCCCCAAAATGTAATCGATAGAAAACCGACAGGCTAGCAACTCGGCGTCTATGTTCAAGACTTTGGAGTTTTGACTCAACGAGTCTATCATTGCCGATGATCCCCTTGGCTCGTTTCTCAATTGACTCAAGGGCATCAAGCTGGTATCTTGCAGATCCGTCCCAAAGATGAGAGCAGTACTCCATACACGATCGGACTTGCGCTTGATAGAGTTGGAGCAGCTGTTCCGGCGTGAAGTATCGTCTCACCTTTGCGAGGACCCCCAACTTTTTGGCAGCCACTTGAGCCTTAGCCTCTATGAAGGGACCAAAATTGAGGGTAGATGTTAAAGTAACACCAAGAAGATCAAGTCGGTCGGTTATCGGCACGGTTACACCTCGGAAACATGGAGCCGGGTGAAATTGGCTCCTTTTAGCAGAAAAAAGACACGCCTGGGTCTTAGCAGCATTGAACTTAACCAGATTGGCATCGCCCCATTCTGAGACAGCCTGCAAGGACATGTTCAAGCGCCCAACCATAGCCTCTCGGAGAGACCGGACCTGAGACCCACTAACTCGTGCGTCTGGCACGTATCTCTCGGCAACAGTGCTGTCGTCTGCATACCCAAAGGTACCGGGCTTTAGCAGATCGTTAATATGCAGCAAAAACAATGTTGCCGAGAGCACCGACCCCTGAGGAACACCGGCATTAATAGCCAGCAGTCCGGACGAGCAGCCATCTATGACTACTCGGATAGACCGATCCCTCAGGAAATCCGCTATCCAATCACACAATCCAGCGGGCAGACCGAAGGAAGGAAGCTTGCCAATTAAGCTGTCGTGCCAGACCCGGTCGAAGGCCTTCGAGATATCAAGGGAGACCGCAAGGGCTTCCCCTTGTTTGTCGATGGCCTCACTCCAGATGTGAATGGCATACGCTAGAAGATCTCCCGTTGACCGATTTCGGCGGAAGCCGTATTGTCGGTCACTTAGGATATCGTTAGCTTCTAGGTATGCTAGGAGCTTACCATTCAGTATACGTTCCATACTCTTACAGAGAACGGAAGTTACCGAGATGGGCCTATAATTTGTTGGGTCAGCTCGGCTACCCTTCTTGGGTACGGGTTGCACGTTAGCTTGCTTCCAAGCCATCGGCACTTTTCCAGTCTCAAACGAAAGGCGATATAGGCGTGTCAAGATCGGAGACAACTCAGGCGCACACGTCCTCAGTACAATTGCCGGTATCCCGTCGGGACCACTAGCCTTGTTCACGTCCAGGTTACGCAGTACCCTCCGGACATCCTTCTGATGAATGCGAATGTCTGACATAATCGACTCGCATCCACCAAGAGTACCAGGGGGCCTCGCGCCACCAGGATCTAGACGCGAAGATTCCGCAAACAGAGAGGCAAACAGGCTTGCTTTCTCCTCAGCGAAGTGGGCCAGCGACCCGTCGGGTTTCAGCAGTGGAGGTAGTGAGGAGCGGCAGAAGTTCGATTCAAACGACTTAGCCAGGGACCAAAACGCCTTACTACCAGCTGGGTAAGAAGCAAGTTTGTTCCCAATTCGGCCAATGTGGTCAAACCGAGCCTTCCGCAACACCTTCTTGCAGAACTTGGCAGCCCTGTTGAAGGCCCTCTTCTTCTGACTCACGTCACTCGCTTTACGCGTCCGAGCGTCGACCCATGCCAGGTAGGCCGCATGTTTAAGCGCATCAGCGCGATTGCACTCGGCACCAAACCATGGTCGAGCCCTACCAGACATTGTCACGTCAGAGAATGGAATGTAGTACTCCATTCCCCGCCGCAACACATCCGTCACGGCGTCCGCGCACGACGAAACATCAGTCGAAGAAAAGCAAGTGGGCCGCCAAGGATAACATGCGAAGAAAGATCGCATGCCATCCCAATCTGCTGACCTGTATCGCCAAACCCGCCTGGTGCCTCTAGGGCTAGGATCGGGCGGGGAGTAGACGGATACAGATTTCACCAGACAGTGGTCGGAAGTACCCAATGGTGAAGAAATCGACACTGAGTAACGGTCTGGATCTGTTGTCAGCAGAAGGTCCAAGCAATTGGCTGTGTGCGAATCAACATCCGGCACCCTCGTTGCCCCCTGGACCAGCTGGGTAAGATTTAACGCCAGCGCTAGCTTATACGTCTCTTGCCCAGCATGGTCTGTGTACTGGTATGGGAAGAGCCACTCCTGATGGTGGGCGTTGAAGTCCCCCAGTAACACCAATTGGGCTGATGGGTACCGTTGCTGAGCCACATCCGCCGCTTTACTCAGGTGTTGTGTGAGCCCAGTTGTCTCCAGATCACCGCTGTGCGAACGGTAGACACAGGCGTAGACAATTTTATCTAGGCCTGTGTCCACTAGGACCCAAAGAGTTGAAAACCTGGAGTCCTCAAGGTTATGGAGACGCCGATAGCTAATGTCGTCCCGGGCGTACATGCATATACCAGCGCGTGGCTTAAAATTGTGCTCCAGGGTAAACCCTGGGTAAGATAGGTACGCCACGTCAGACGGACATCCGATCTGCGTCTCCGAAAGGAATAAGAGAGCTGGTCTCTCAGTCTCTAGGTGGTGGTGGACTGCGCCGAGATTTGAGTGCAGACCTCGAATGTTGGAAAGGTGCACTTTGTGTGAGAGGGAGTGCTGCCGCTGTACAGCTTTTTTCTTTTTAATGCCTTTCATTGTTGTGAAGAGTGAAGGAAGGAGAGGAGAAGGAAATGAAATGAGGTTCCATGCTGGCTACCTTCAGGTACGCACTGACAGGACGGTATCATTGGGGGACTAGTCTGGAGACTGCGGGGACGCCCGAGCCCCCCCGGGAATGTCCATCGGGCCCTCTCGTCTGGTCGCCAACCAGCACGATGGTGCATTCCGGGATTTTTCGTCAGTTGGCGGGGCAGCCTTTCGTGTGTGGCTAGTACACTACTTGGGCCCCCTACTAACTGCGGTCGGCCAGCGGCGCACCGTGCCTCGGATCCCGCTACCCTCCGCGACTAGTCTCCCGATACATCCATATCAGCGCGAGCCCGGTTGGTCTGCCTGCAACGGAACAACTATTTCGACCCAACTCCTCTGGATTGGCTACACTGAGCATCGTACCGGAACATGGCCAGGCCGCTTGGCGGTACGTCTTTGCCCAGTGGGTGGTCGCAAGCCATCGGTCGAAACCTACCACCAGTTTGTGTCACCTGATTAGCACCACCCGGGGACCACGTGTAGGGACTCAATGGGTATACTCCTACGGACGCGGGTGACTCGGCCCCCAAAAAAATTCTACTAAACGTCCGGCGCACCTTGGACAGCTAGCACTCGGACCAAACGTGGGGTTTAGCTGACTAATCCTTTCACCACGATGACTCAATCTCAATCTCTGTCAATGATAGATAGTTACATAATCGCCAAGTGACATAAGGTGGGATAGAGCTCAGGAGCAAAGCCGTGGGGAAAAGCTAGTAGCTAGTATATTTAATAAGTACCTATAACATGGGTACCTTAGGACCACAAGCCAACATTTATGTGCATTTGCGTCAAAAGTGTGCCATAAATTTCCACTTATAGGACACTTTTGAACTCAAGCTTCGAAAATCTACTTTGTCTGACACGATGACTTATGTCTATAAATTGCTTGAGAGTCGAAATAGGACAAATCTCACACGCGTTTACTGTGATGTAGACAACGGCGGTACTGGTTGTAATGGATTGCAGCTGGACTATTTTTTTATCTAATGGACCAGCATTTGTAACCTTTTTTTAATGTTTGTTTATTTAGTTCTCGATTTTTATCTAATTTGATGTTTGAATATTTTTTTAACAATTACTTGAAAAATTTGCATGGCGTTATAATCGGCGACTTTTACCCCCCAACTTCTGTCAAACGATACAAGATCCAACCCTAGTGACTTATGTAAACATGTTATTATTACTCAGTAGCTGAAGTCTTCTGCCGCCTGCAGCGTGAACTCACGCCACGTTACGTTCGTCACAGCCACGCCACGTTACCTGCTAGCTGCTAGCCACATAACACCGTGTGTCACACTGCTGCGTGACTAACTAATGTTTTCAATTAAAAGTCTTTACAGTGTTATTGAATTGCAATGTTAGATATACCTAAGTGCTTACTTTTTAGAGACTTCCAAAGGTCAGACTGCATTCGATTCGCGTTAGGGACGCTTTTATCGTGATGTTATAGCTGGTCCTTAGGTACAACTCACTGTCTTCGGTGTTCGTATCATCTTTACTCTCAATTGTACACAGCTGCGCGGGTGGAAGGTTTTTCAGACGCTATAGAGGATGTAAACCGGGATTTGGATGCAATTCATGATTGGTCTGGCAGATGTGGGGTGTCTATAATCTTTCTCCTGTCATTTTCAATGGCGCCGTTATCTCCATCAGCCCTAGCGTAAAAGATCTCGGTTTGCATCTTGACTCGACGCTTGGCTGGCAAAGTCAGGTTTCGAGTGTCAGTCAAAGAGTCAACGGAACTTTGCGGTGTCTGTTCCGTCTGAGGGACTTTTTGCCCGCAAAGACGAAGACTATGCTTGTGCAGACCTTAATCTTCCCTATAATCGACTATGGTGACGTGTGCTACTTTGACCTGAACGCGGTGTTGCTGGATAAGCTTGATAGGCTCCTCAACAACTGGATCGAGTTGGTATTTAATTTGAGGATATATGACCATGTCTCTAGCCACAGATCTGAGCTCAAATGGATGCCCCTCTCTGGCGAATAGAGAAGAAGTTTGCGGGCTCTGACTACACTTTTCTCTTTGCTGAACTCTCCCACTCCTCCTTCTTATCTTATATCTCATTTTCAATTTCTATGTTCTTCACACGCCAGGGATCTGCGTTCTTCTAATAATCTCCTATTACTTTGCCCTTCTAATACTTCTGATTTTGTTCATTATTCCTTTCATATTCAGTCCATCCTTCTGTGGAATGCGCTTCCTCACGATATCAGGACGGCCGCCAGTCAGTATGCATTTAAGCGGAAGTTGCGGAATTATTTTCACAAAGAGTATAGTCGTCTCAAAAACCTTTTCTATCACTTTATATTAATATATATATATATGTATTTATAGGTAGTTATTATATTAAATATTGTGTATGTTTATTATTAGTATATATACATTTTCGTTCCCGTTTTTTTATTATTTTTACTTATTATTACTTTGTTTGTATTTTTTTTTATGCACCTGCCATATTATCTCTCCACCACCCTTGGTTGACTGGTAGAGAATGCCTAAGGCATTAAGTCCGCCTTTGTACTTTTGTTGCATGAAGTCTAAATAAATAATTAAAATATAATAACTTTCAGTTTGGCGGAGGAGAATACTCGTTTACCTAAACATATTTTCCCGAAGATAAACCGCGTAATTGCTTTGCCACTACCAAAAGAATAAAACTCAACCGGCTACGCAAAATCTTAATGACCTCTAAACAAGACTTCCTCAAGATGTATTTAAAATTATAATCAATTCAACCGTCACTATTACTTACTTGTATAACGTTTTTGAGTACTCTCTTAAAACTTTTTTTAAACTGTTCCAAAATCTATGCCAACCAGAAGTAGAGGTAAATAATTTAAAGGTCACCAGAGCGCTTGACCGGATCAGTTGAGTAATCGACCTTGGATTACAAGTTAGTGACCACTTTTCACTTATTCAAGTCCATTGCTGCCTGATAAGGGATTTTGCTTCCATTGTTTAAACAATATTGGTAATGTAGTTAAGACAAGAGTTCGATGTCGCAATGCTGTCAAAAGTTTGCGGGTATTTCGTAAAAGCCCTTGGTTTTGATTAAGAATACGTTGCAGTACTTACGTAACTTTTCACACTAGCAGAAGTGGAAGCTGAAGGTTCCCAGCAGACAGGGGCGACGCAACAACGATACAACAACGTGCTTTTATAGATTTTTTTCTGTCTGGAGAGCAATTTTAGAACTCTCTGAAAACAAGTTGTCGCATAATTTTCGCATTGTCACGTCAGACCTGTCTGATGCCTATACCATAACTTTTCGTACTAGCAAGCTGTAGTTTTACTTTGAATTGTATCAAACTAGCTACAACACCTATCTAATGACAATGTTTAAACGGTTATGAAGTTTTTTTAAGTATTCTAATTTCCCTGAATTCATCCACTTAGCTTTTACCTACTTCTCTAAACAATAGAATAGCTCACATCCGCAAACGAAATAGAAACCAGTTTGTTTTCACCAGCATCAGTGTTGTTTTGTAAGAACAATAAAACATGATTAGCGACTCTTCTGAAACAAAGAAGTTCAGTGTGTCACTGACAGGCGTGGAGCGTGAAATTGCCGAAAATGCCTTGTTCAATTTCTTTTTCCTGGATTTCCAATTTATTATTATTATTAACTAGCATTTATGAAAGTAGCTTGAATGAATATGATAGTCAGCGATAGTGTACCGTTTTATTATTGCAACAATTAACTAAATAAATCAGTACTTTCAGGGGTTACCTACCTTTAAAATACATTATCATAAACCAGTATAACGGTCCCACTACTGGGCCACTATCCCCATGAGAAGGAGTGCATCATAATTTACCACCACATGATATACCGTGAGTATAATGATTTACCTCAGCGTCCTAACTCACAAGCTGCAATGACAGTTCTGGCTTGCACTTTACATGCACGTGAGTGTAGATTGGAAATGTGTACCTTTTCTCCATTGGCGACATCTGCTTGGTTCTTGTCCACTTCATGAAATAATTCTCCCCATTTTGGAAAGTGACATTTAATAATGTGGGAAAACCCAACGAGCACATGTTTTGAAAACATCCTACTATGTAATTACGATAGTAATTAGATAGTAGGATATTTAGCCAAAAGCCAGTGCTAAAGCGACACCTTCCTGTGTAAAATGTGGCGTGTTTACATCTGGGTAGGTATCCACGCCCCGCAACAGGTGACACCCATCAAAGGTCACCCATATTTACAAAGCACTCACTTCGACAATAAAACAAACACATAACAAAGGCAGGCAGACCTGCGGGTCGCGGTAGTAAACATCCGTAATACTATATGTTTGCTAAACAATATCCGCGGCGGTTAGTTTTGGTGGATATTACGCCAATTAAGTACATGGTTATGGTTTGTCACAATATCGATACGTTTGATGTTTTGGGATTTGTAACATACGTACGTTATCCGGGCCCGTGACGTTTAGGAAATCAATAGGAATCGCAATTAAACTCAAATCCGCAGAACTGTCACAGATTTTGAAATATTTTTTTTTATTCCTTGACTCGTCTCTATTTCACCTGATAGTAAGCGAGGGATGAGGTCAACGTTGGAACTAGCGAGCCTAGGACATGTCTGTTTACTCTGGGCTGGCTTTGAAGACTGATGGCTCAGGAGGTGTGGAACACATGCTGGCAGAGAGCTCTACACTTTGATCCAATAATTGTTTCACTATACTTTTTTGTGAGAAACTTTCGCTTTTTATCTCAAGAAATAATAGGTAAATTAGCTGCGCGACCTTGCAATGTCAACAACGAAGTCATGTCCCAGCGGCCATTGCCCAACAAGTCGTTGATACCTAACATCCATGACGAAGCTAATTTAACACAATAACGTGGGCACAATCAATGTTTTAGCGGCAGGTTTTTGATACACTGTGCAATGGGTGGACAAACTCTCAGAAATTATAATTATACATGCTCTGAACAATTGGTTCTTTTCTCCGAAAAATTATCCTTGAATTGAAGTGAGCGAATTCCACTGCTAGTCTATCAATGATTGTGTCTAGCCTTTTCCCAAAAATGTAAGGGTCTGTTGGCTTCCGGTCTAACCGAATGCAGCTCAGTACCAGTATTTTACATGGAGCGACTGTTATCTGATCTCCGCAATCCAATATTTCGGTAAAACGATGCGGTGCCAAAACAAGTGTTGCATGTCGAAACAATCAAATGGTTACTATTAACAAAATAATATGGCTGCTGATAACGAAACTGTAACAATAAGAGTGTAAGAGCAATCAGCCGAGTGAATCAGAAGCGTCGATAATTGTGCTCTGGTTGCTCCATTGACTATTACAGCATTCACAAAAAGTTTGATTGGTTTCCTTTATTCAAAAAGGTGACCACAACAAACCTAGGCTACGTAAAAAGATAAAAAAATTAACCGACGAAAAAGAACTAAAAAGCAAAAAATAAATAAACCTTTTAAGTCTTGAGTAATGATATTTACCTACATAAAATATCAAATTTTATATAAACTAATTTTGAGTCGGCGCCAAACAACAATCTGATTATTAAATATCTAAATTTTATAAGTACTTACAAGTGAAGAAGGCTGTAGGTAAGTAGGTAATTAATCATTTTATTAATTGGCGCCGACTCAAAATTAGTTTATATAAAATTTGATATTTTATGTAGGTAAATAAGCTCATTACTCAAGACTTAAAAGGTTTATTTATTTTTTGCTTTTTAGTTCTTTTTCGTCGGTTAATTTTTTTGTTAAAAAGTTTTTTATTTTATGATTTTTTGCGGCTCGCATCTTCTTTTAACACTCTGAGGCTAATTTCTAATTCTTCATCATTCCTCTTGCCACTGAGCTGATGATATAACAATCCTTCCATGAAGTTCCCAGGATATTGACCAGTTGAGGTTACCTCCAATATTGTAAAGACGTCTTTTCGTCAAAGCATATTAAGTGGTATTTGTCACTAAAACCAGTTTTTATATCTGACTTCTATTGTTTAGGAAAGGTATGGTTTCCATCATCAGCTCAGTTTCGTGATGTGATGGTTCCTAAATGCAAATACCTGATTAAGTTATGAAAAGTAAACAGAAACAATATTCGTGCCCAATTTTCGAGGTTCTCTCTCAATTTTTTCAGGATCCCATGATCAGATCCTGATGTCCTTGACATGGAACCATCCTTGAGGTATACCCTATCTAAGGAAAAAAGAATCATCGAAATCGGTTCATAAATAACGGAGTGAGGGCCGAACATACATAAAGAAACGCTAAACGTGCCCACAATTTTCGAGGTTTTCTCTCAATTTTATCAGGATTCCATTGTCAGATCCTGATTTCCTTGACATGGGCCACCCTTGAAGTATACCCTATCTAACAAAAAAAGAATAATCAAAATCGGTTCATAAATGACGGAGTGATGGCTGAACATACACAAAAAAAAAAAAAAAAACATATATACGGTCGAATTGAGAACCTCCTCCTTTTTTTCGTCGGTTAAAAAGATACCAATATAAACATGAAAATAAGAGATGAATTACAGCAGACAAAGACGACATGTACTTTTGTTGTACTGTTTTTTTTTTTTTTGCTTAATATCTAGTGGAAATCTGTGAGAGTACTGGTGGCGTAGTGGTAACGGCTCCAACATACGTATTGTAGGTCGTAGGTTTGCTCCTAGGCAGGTGCTTTACTTTGTGTAAATTATTTCTTTATCACTGCTCTCAAAACGGTGAAGGAAAACATCGTGAGGAAACCGGCATGTTCTAGAGCCAAAAAATCGAAGACATTTGAGATTCACCAACCCACAGGATCCGTGTGGTAGATTAAGACCCATTCTCTGACACCGAGAGGAGGCTTATGTCCCAAACCAACCCACTGGGGTTAAAAGGCTAATTATGCATTACTAGTGGAGATCTATGTTTATAAACTAATAAGGGTTTTCTCGCGTTTTTCTTCATAAGGAACCGCGCATTATTCCGAGATGTAAGCAGCTTAGAGTCAGTGAAGACTAGACTGCAGAAGAATTTTCGTAATCGTATTAGTACTTCAAGAGATTTCCTCCCCTTATAAACAAAAAAACTCTTTTTATTATTAAATTCCAATTGATTTCGGAATGTACGTTCCTGCTAATAATTTATATGTTTAAGCAAAATTCTAGGCAAACTGATTGCTCAGGCACAGCATTCAGATTTCTGCATTTTTGTTGGAAACTAACCAAAGACTATAAACACTGAAAATGAGTCTTCCATAAACAATAAACATTACTTCGCTGCCTTTCTGTAACTTCAAGTTCAACTTGAACTGTCTTACGTGGTGTTAGCGAATACATAACAGATAACTGAGTACTAATGAACAGTAGTCGTTATCAGAGCATGACGTCTCGCTATCTACTGGATAGCTTCTGAGCTCATCAGCTGGTAGTTAGGAGAAAAAAATAACAACTCACTTTTCTCCTCAAAAAATACTTCTCCCTTTCTAAAAGACTATCACCAATCCGCCTTGACAGCCAAGCGTAGTGATTAGACCTGTCTTCGGTGTGTGAGAAGAGAGAGGTATTTTTTAAATCTTTTATTGGCTCGCATTTTACCACCATCTCACCTGATGGTAAGCGATGATATGGTCGACGATGGAGCATGCTTGGCCTATTCACTCTTGACTTATCGTCCTCCAGGTTGTAGTTATCAGGAAATACAGACCCCGGCAGGGAATTCCAGTCCTTACCTGTACGCACAATGAATGTGTTCCTAAAACCTTTTGTGCTTGTGGGCGGGATGTCCACCATGTACCGGTGGCGCATTGCCGTACGTCTAGTGGTTCGATTATGAAGTGGGCTTGGCGGAATTAAACTATGCAATTCGGACGCCTCTCCCCGAAATGTAACCGACAGGCTAGCAAGGGTCGTTCAACAACTGATGCTGGTGTTGAACTTTTGGGACACATTTATAATGCATGGGAAGATAAATGCGATGCGTTGGGCATTTTTTGCGATTTGTCTAAGGCTTTCGATTGCGTTCTCCATGATACATTGATCAGGAAGCTGCACTACTACGGAGTCCGGGGCGCCTCTCTGGATCTTCTTACTTCATACTTGGGTAATAGGATTCAGAGAGTTGATGTGAACGGCAAAAGGTCTTCCGGGTCTGTAGTCAGAATGGGGGTTCCTCAAGGCTCAATTCTGGGTCCTTTTTTGTTTCTAATCTATATCAACGACTTGCCTTACCTCATAAAGGATAAACATGATATAGTGCTGTTTGCTGATGACACTTCACTTTTATTTAAACTCAAACGTCAGCAGGTGGTTGTTGATAATGTAAATAATGCTCTTTCAACTGTAGTTAACTGGTTTAATGTCAATAATCTTCTCCTTAACGAGAAAAAAACAAAATGCATAAAGTTCACATTACCCAATGTAATACAAGTGAACACTAGTGTGTCAACAAAGGGTGAAGAGTTGAAACCCGAGGATTCCACAGTGTTCTTAGGTTTAACTTTGGATGCGCAGCTTCAGTGGAGCCCCCATATAGATAAACTGTCCAAAAAACTTAGCTCTGCAGCATACGCCGTAAGGAAAATTCGTGGTTTAACTGATTTAGAGACAGCTCGTTTAGTATACTTTAGTTATTTTCATAGTGTGATGTCGTACGGCATTCTGTTGTGGGGAAATGCCGCCGATATTCAGACAATTTTTGTTTTACAGAAAAGGGCTATTCGTGCAATTTATAAATTAAGTCCCAGACACTCCCTCAGAGACAAATTTAAAGAGATTAATATTATGACTGTTCCCTCTCAATATATTTATGAGAATCTCATGTATGCACATAAAAATATTAATCTGTTTAAAAGATACAGTGATATCCATAGCATAAATACTAGGAACAAACACAAATTTATTGTACCAAAAACCAGGCTCAAGAAAAAAATAGGTGGTTCGTTTAGATGTCATTGTATACGTTTCTATAATAAACTTCCTAGCCAAATTCAAGAACTAAGCATAAATAAATTTAAATCATTTATTAAACGTAAGCTATGCCAGAAAGCTTTTTACACAATTAATGACTTTCTTGAGGACAAAAAGGCGTGGGATTGAGCTGCTTCAATGATATACATGAGCCATTGTTTTCATATGTACTACTTACTGATGAAAAATTTTTTATATATATATTTTTTTTAATATTCGTTTTTGACATGAATACTTGTATAGTATTGCTTTATTTTTTTTTTTTTTTTTTTTATTGACATTTTATTATTATTATTATTTTTTTTGACTTGAATACTTTGTTAAGTCATCATCTGCCTAGCCTTTTCCCAACTATCTTGGGGTCGGCTTCCAGTCTAACCGGATGCAGCTGAATACCAGTACTTTACATGGAGCGACTGTCTGTCTGTCTGTGTGTGTGTGTGTGTGTTGACTGTCTGTTAAGTATTATATTTATTTTTATTTTTTGATTGACATATTATGATTACTATTTTGTTTGACACAAATATTTACTTTATAAAGTATTATATTTTTATTTTTTTTTGATTACTTAATTATTGTAAATGTGAGGACTATGTGGGTTATTATTATTATTTTCTCCTCCTTTTTACAGTAATTTTCAACGTTGTCTGACAGTTTGAGTACTTTTGCGGCCTACCCAAATGTCTTTTCTTTGGTATTGTTCGTCATGTCATTGAGCTCCTTAGTGGTTTTTAAGTTGAGCTATTCGACTATTGACAAATGCTTGCACTGACTGGACAGGTCCACTCAAATATGTTTGGTTCTTTCTTCAAAAGACCACTACAGACACTAAGCTGCATGGTCCTCATATAGAATAATGTGAATGCGAGAACTATGTATGTCGTTATATTCATGTAGATTTTATGATTGTCTGGCAGTTTGAGTATTTTTTGCGGCCTACTCAAATGTCCTTACTTTGGTATTGTTCGTCGGTTCGTTGAGCACCTCAGAGTTCTGAGTTGAGCTTCGCGATGACTGACAAATGCTTGCACTGTCTGGACAGGTCCACTCGAATTCGTGTGTTGCTTTCTTCATAAAGCTCATCCCAGACATAAACGTACATGGTTCTCATAGGATCTAACCAGTCCACATTGTATGGATTTGAACACTAAAAGAGACTTTGACCTCTGAGTTTGTTTCGGTGTTTCTTCTCAGGGTAGTCAGCTAGGAAACACCGGCCTCATCTAGCTTAAACTGACAAAAAAACATTGACGTGTAAAAGTGTTCCTTGTAACCTATTTACTGAATAAACATCATTTATCATTTATCATTTAAACCTTCCTTGAAAAATATCCATTTCAATAACGAAAACCCTATCCAAATTGTATAAGTAGTTTTTGAGAAAATCGCGAACAAACATACATACTTACCTACATACGAGTCGAATACAGAACCTCTGTTTTTGAAGTCGGTTAAACAAAACGACAAGTTTCGCTTGGTTTCCCCGTCACGGGGCTTGATAAAAATATTATGTTTTTGATTTCAAGGTGGTTATGTAAGTCCGCATACCGAACGTGGATTACCTTGAGGTTGAACGTAGATGCGCAGGCGCTCACGGTACTTTGAAGTCACTACGTTCCAGTAGAATTGTTTTGGTTCTGCCTTTTTCTTATGGGTTTTGACAAATTTAGTAGTATCAATGTTCTATAACACTGGACAAGGCCGATTTCTGTATTGAGAAAATGGTATTTTTTTTTTTGTGGGGTGGGAAAGCATCCCTGACTTCTCCCGCTCTGGGTGAAGCGGGAGGGCGTGTCAGACTCTTACTGACTAAAACCCACCCCTGTTCCTTCCCTGCCTGAGTACCCAGGGGTGCGGTAACTCATTTTCAGAATTTATCCGCTACCCTTAGGCATGAGAAAATGGTGTTAAGCTCGTGTCAAACCCTAATTAAAGGCCAAAGCTAGACAGGTTTTCAGGCTTACGTAGGCAATACAAGTACGGTTGATAAACATAATATAAAAATATAGTGGACATAGGCCTCTCCAATCGTAAGCTCGTAACATCTTGTTGAAGGATCTAGCGTCTAGCTTCAAAAGAAAGCAGACCTTAAAGGACGACAAAGGATGTAAGTATGCTAGTTAAATCAGGTATTTTTCCGAGCATCGTTGTTTACAAATACACAGAAATGCAATCATTGCAGCATAACAATGTCGCTTACCTACCACGTGTTCAACAATACAGACTTACAGAGCAAGTCATTCTCACGACGACGAGGTGCACGTATCGTTAAGATTTATGCATGAATGGCCTACAGAATACTACTGCTTGAGATTCGCTACAATTTGTAAGTTCCTAAAATCTTTTTTTTTTTAATAAACGTTGTTCAATACTAGGAATTACTCCTGTAACGTGGATGTGTTCATAAACATGTAAACTCACATACATAAGACACCCAGACCCGGAACAACAATCTGTAGGCCATACAAATTTGTTCCGTGCGAGAATCGAATCCGCGACACGCAGCGTCGCAGCCGAACGTTCAACCACTGCGCCAACCGTGTCGTCAAATCAATGTAATCATAATTAGATAGATATTACCGATTTAGCCGTCCAGTACAAAAAAGCCCCGTAATTATCAATAAGGATTTTGTTATTATTTACATGACTGAAAAATCTTGCCCTATCTTGATTAGTGCGAAAAAGATAATAAAGTAAATAAAAATATTATAGCAGGAAAAGATGATAAAAATAACAATATTTTTTTGTTGAATGTTGTAAACAACAAAAAAGCAAATGTTTGCGATCGATTTCCAGACCAGCCAAATACCTAAACATATTTTGTTGAGTTGATAAGCAATCGCTAGAATGAATTTCGCTCACAGAAATCGAATCAGCAGCAGTTACAAGTTAACGTAAACTGTAGAAAACTGGTTGTAAAGAATCACCTCTTCTGATAGGCTGGTAGTGGCCTGTTTCTGTATATTTTATGCAAATAATATTGCTGATCTCTAACCCTACTTGGCAATGGGTCCCGTAGCTACACTGAAGATGACCTAGCACTGATAAAGCCTTTTATTATCATAGTCGTCAGACCTAAGGTTGGCTGAACGGTTACACACAAAGGATAGTTGCACCCTTACAGGCCTAAGGTCCGGCGGTCTGGTTGACTCTACCACGCCATACCCATACAGGCACTTCTTCTTCACGCTCTTTTTAATCACCACTTAATGCATGTATTACTTGGTGCATTGAACTATTTTCAACGTTCAAGGGATCTTTCTCCAGTCTACACACCTGATTGCTTCCAAGAAACCAGACCTGTTAAAGGATAATGACCATGGGTGTATGGAATCACGTACCATGCTGAAATTTTGATCTTAATGCATGAGACTTTTTGGTACCACTTTTGGTCATTCTCCTTTAGATCTAGTATCGGTATGAATACAACAGTTCTTGTAGTGACAAAATGATTAACTAGTCAACCAGTGCGCTGACTGCCCTGGGTGCCACGGACTTACCACATCTTATATCTTTCACGTGGGTCTCCCATGCCCACCATATGCGGTATAAGATTGTCCTGGTCCCTACACGAGCCTTTCTAGTGGGTATTTTGCGGCCGCCGTCGTTCTGACTGAGTCAGTATATTTCCGCGCACAGTCACGTCCTCACGGGGAACATTCGCGACGCGCTGTGAAACAATTGCATGTATCCGGGAGGGTGGGGTCACAGTGCGAGAGGTCACTGCTGTTTCTTCTAGATTGATCCTTTTCTTATCCGTATAAGCTTAATCCCGCGACTTCGATCCTGTGGCTTAAATATCCTTTTGTTTTGGTGGGGTAAAAGGTCACTTGTGACACTCAGCGTCAGTGAGTCCTCGTGTCATTGATAGATTTCTATAAGCGCAAGAATTTTATCAATTGGATCGGAACTTGCAGAGATTTCCTATTACAAAATACCAAATATATTATACAGAGATGGTACGGGCATCGAAGAATACAATTATGACCAGACAAGTTCTGAGCATCGACACCGGTCCGAAAAAGCATGGCAGACCCCTTCTAACCTGAACGTCCATCGTAAACAACGACTAGAACAAGGTCATTTGGATGTCTCGCTCGAGGACCTGGCACAGACACGTTTAGTGAAGAATGACGAGACGAACCTCCCCAAATAATGGGATAAGGCTATGCAGAGAAAGAGAGAAACAAGATTAAACTTCTATACAGGGTGTAACGGAAAGGTGTGGTCATATTTTCAGAGCCGGTTGTTTCTCAATTGACTCAAGGGCATCAAGCTGGTATCTTGCAGATCCGTCCCAAAGATGAGAGCAGTACTCCATACACGATCGGACTTGCGCTTGATAGAGTTGGAGCAGCTGTTCCGGCGTGAAAACGCACAAAGCACGCTTGCCTAGAAGTAACCTATTCACTCTTGACTTAAAGACTCCCAGGTTGTATCTTACAGGAAACACATGGAGGACTTACAGCTAATAAAAACAAATAAAAAAGTAAACCATAGTCACCAGAAAGCCAATTACAAATCCTCACTTATAGAACTATAATATTTTATGGTGTGAGCACAAAAACAAAAACACACCGCTTTAAAGAAGGAAGAAATTAAAAAAAAAAATGGTTTGCAATTTAACCTATTTATACGTGGTTTATTTGGAAACTAGATTTACATATTTATAACATACTTAACTAACTATATCTACACTAAAACAAAACAAAAAAACCTTACCGAACTACATACATATATACAAAAACAAAATAATAAATACGAAGGTATTAATTAGCTGTATCCCGCAGTTACTACCGTGACCTACACATCTGAAAACTCACATTTTTTCGGGATAAGTGTATAACACTCAGCGATAGTGTAGCTTTTGTATCTGTGATGGAATTTACATTACCTTTTACAAAAATATAAATAAACGATTTTACCCCTTTATAATATTATTTTAGATATTAATCTGCCTAGGAATGTCCAGAACTCATCCAAAACTTGATACGTTTATACAGAACCCCATTATCCAGAACATCATTATCCCCAAACCCGCTGCGAACGCGCCCGCGCATCTGAATGCACGCCACTGATTGTTCTAACTCCGCCGAGACATGATAGTATCGCACATTTAACTTTTTTTAACTTCACGGCTGTTACGCTAGCCACAATATACCTAGGTATATTTAGTACATCTCTACCGGGTATCAATGATCTTCAGATTATAAACTCGGGTTTGAAACTACGTTCAGTTTAATTGTTATTAATTAGGTACAATAATAACCATAAATTACTACGTGCTTGCTTATTCACAACATTTACATTATTATGTAAATTTAGTTTTTAGTTTTACAGCCATTGTTATTTATTACAACAATGACTATAAGACTAAAAACTACTACTAGCACTTCGCCCGCAACTTCGTCCGCGTAGATTTCAAAAATTTATAGATTATTACACTCACAAATAACGTGAGTTTCTATTGATAAAAGAACTTTCAAAATCGGTTCAGTAGATCCAGAGATTACCCCCTACTGTAACCTCACAAACTTTACCTCTTTATAATATTAGTATAGAAGTATATAGATTAGGCGACCGATAGCGTCAAAAGATTAGAAGTAGGTCTTGTCTTGTCTTTTCATGGCAATGCTTATACTTGAGAAACACAAATTATGGTATAGTCCAGGGTTTCCCATCCTGGGGTCCGCGAACCCCTGGGTGCCCACGATCATGCTCCAAGGTGTCCGCGGATGAACAGATTTATAAAATAAAAAAATCATGTAACTGTGTGCATGTCATGTCCTTTCTATCATCTCATTACTGTATTATTATGAGCCTCTGCTCAGCTGTCCTACTTCAGGGTAAAGGTTTCCCATCCCTCCTTCCACTTGCCGCGATCTTTTGCAATTCTGGGCCAGTCCTTGGAGAAGGATTCCAACTAATCCCGCCATCTCTTTCTGGGAATGCCGCGTTGTCGTTTCTTTGCGTTCGGGACCCACTGTGTGGTGATTTTTGCCCACTGTTCTTCCGACATGCGACATGTCCTTTCTATACAAATCTTAATATTTCTGGATTCTATTTTTCAAGGATTCCGTGATGTAGGTTGCTAACTAAGGGTCCGCAGTTAAAAAAGTTAGGAAAGTCTGGTCTATTCGATTGACGGGCTGTGCCTGAAACACTGATACTAAAATAGTCTACAGCACATATTCCAAGTCGGCTTAAAGGACCTCAAATTCTACTCTGCCTTGACAACGGAAAAATCTTCGAATTATGTTAATGAATAACTAGCTAGAACTGTCATTTTGATAATTCGAGGTTAATTCGAGTTGGACGACATGACTTGGTATATATAGTTAGTCAGTAACTACGGTGTCAAATAGTCCTTGAAATATAAATTGAGTAATAAAATTGCGTTATAACACGTACTTATTTTATTGTATAACTTACCTACACACATGTATTGTTATCCAAGCGTTTCGCAACAAATCCCAGCAATGCTGTACAATCATAAAAATAACCAAAAAAATGTTATTTTACATTTTTTTTAACATTTCACTTTGCTTATCGTCAGAATTAATTACTGCGCGTGGTTCAGTAGCAAATTAAAAACTAGGTCAACATGTGGTTAATGAGTAGGTAGGTATACCTAGTTCTTTTCATTTTAATTAGTGTCATCGAAACGTGTCTGTGTTAAATTTTAGTGCAGATATTTTATCGGAGTTACTAACAAATACGAAGGAAAACCAGACAAGAAAGTTGTAAGCAGTAACTACCTACTAACATACTCACTCATGACGTTTTAAAAGATGCCATTATTAATCGATACACGGTAGAGATGTACTACATTGTGGCTATTGTACCAGCTGTGAAGTTAAATGTGCGATACTATCATGTCGCGGCGGAGTTAGAACAATCAGTGGCGTGCATTCAGATGCGCGTGCGCATTCGCAGCGAGCAATTGGGTTCTGTATGCAGTGTTGGATGAGTTCTGCACAGCCCTGGGCTAATTAATATCTAATCTAATATTATATGTTTATATTTTTCTAAAAGGCTCGAAGTACTGATCCAATTACCAAAATTATATTACAGACAGTCGATAGAAATCTTCACAGTCGCTGATTTTCATACACTTATCCCAAAAATATGTCTCAAAAAATTGATAAGCCTGTGTTTTTCCACTACAGAGCACTATTTTCCCGGCCTTCTGCGACTTTGGGTTAGTCCTTTGAGGAGAAGTCCAGCACCACCCGCCATCTTTCTTAGCCTTCCGGAAGTTAGAAGACTTAAAGAAAATTAATAGTTATGAAGTTCGAATGAGGAAAACCAACTAACCTGCATGCAGGTATTACACCGTCATAGGTAAAGTCCGGAGCCATTGACGTGTTCATAGTTACTGATCCATTTAATAGTCACGTTTTCTCTAGCCAACGTAAGAGTCTGTGGTCTCCGGTTTTTGAAACTCGATCCAGTTGCAGGTCAATTGGTAAATCTGCTATCAAGGCTGTATAAAAGCAAAGCAGTGGTGGCCCAGTGGTAACGGACACGACTTACCAGTTTTCGGTCGTGGGTTCGAACCCAGGCAGGCACTTTATTTTGTGTAAATTATTTCATCACCACTGCTCTCAAAAAAGTGAAGGAGAACATCGTGAGAAAACTCCTAGAACCAAAAATTTCGAAGACATGTGACATCCACCAACCATCCGCCGCACTGGGGCCTCGTTGGCCCACACCCTCTCACAGAGAGGAGGCCTGTGTCCCAGCAGTGGTAACGTCATAGGCTGATTATGCTATATTAATAAATGACTCGACTACTAGTTTGAATAAATGACTTTTTATTTTGATTTTTGATTTCATGTCAATCGAGAAAGGCTTCAAGAATATATTTGTGAACTAACAGTATTCAAAGCAAACACCGGTACTGTTTCTACAGTGTGCCAGTCACTGTAAGTGTGAACGCTAAATAAATGCGACACTTACATCTCGGGTGTCGTCCTCATAAGAGGAGATAACCATGCTTAGCACAATCGAACAATACAATATTTATGATTTAAGAGCAAAACAGACGAAAACCGAGGAAGTACGTGGTATGATCTATCGGAGTCAAGGCTCGGTTTGCGCAACGTTGCGCAGGCGCAGCCCTGCTCCATGCGCCAGTGAAAGCCGATCTTACACAACCGTAGATCTTAGAACGAAGTCTCGGCTAAAGTGGGAAATTATAATTATATGCATTTTATGCAGTCACTGTTAATAAAATTGTGCAGTGATCTGACTTTATTATGTTTCCGGTATTAGTTGCATGGTATAAGATTAGCGAATACGTAATACAGTGGGGCAAAGATATGCATCGGTTTTTGAGGGGCAGGGGTCGGGCTGCGGGGAGGGAGGACGTTTGGTGGGGTCTCATTGGGTTCATGCAAACGTGCCATTTCATAACGCAAAATGGTTTGGACGGGTGAGCATCGTGGACCCCCTTTTTTGTGGTGATGGGAAATCCTCCAATGACTGTGGGGGGGAAAACCCACCCCTTTTCCTTCAGTTGCCTGAGTACCCAGGGGCACGGTAACTCTGTTTCGAATTTATCCGCGACCCCTGGCCAGGCATCGGCCATGACGGGCCCCATCAGGTATTGCTGACATCTCTTTGAAGCGCGCGTGGAACACTACGCGCCGTCGACTCTCGGGCCTGGTCCTGATCGGACGGCGAGCTACCCACTACTCGCCGTCCGCAGGCCCGCGCCTACTGTGGCCGGAAACCGTCTCGCGACCCCCGACGCTCAGGGCGTCTCCTGTGGCGGCTGCCGCTGGGGACGTGAGGGCGACTCTGTTGAGTCTCCCTCACCCGTTCCGCCTCCTCCTTCGTGAGCATTACTGCTTCGCAGAAGGAGGCGACTGCTTCCCATTCCCTCTAGCTGGGCTGGACCAGGGGCGGGCGCGAGAAGTCGCTGCCATCGATCACCTCCACGAGGACACGGGGGCTTAACCCAAGCGGGGCACAACTCCACCATATGCTCCACCGTGTCCTCTGGGCGATCGACACAGTGGTGACACCCGGGCGTTTCCTCCTGCCTTATCCGACACAGGAACCTCCCGAAAGCCGACCCCTGCCCCTCCAAAACCGATACATATCTTTTGCCACACCCTGTACTAATCCCTAGAGGCAAAAAAATATTTTGTGAGTACATAGGTCCATGATTTTTCTATGGTGATGCTTTGGAGAGACGTATGTGCACTGTCCTGCACTTAAATGGTTTTTAACTGAATTCTTGATGACATTTTTCTATAATTTCTCATAAGTGTTGCAATGTTGTAAACTGTGTGTGGTCACGTGTGGTGGTCATCTTTTTGCCGATACGAATTCGTCAGCGTCATTGAAGATGGAATGTGTTCTAAATAAAATAACTAAGTAAACACGAATAACTTTATCAGTACCTATACTCGTATTTATATTCACATCGAAAGATATTCAGTGCCCAGAGATTGCAAGTACCTATATCTCACAAACACGACAGGTGATAATTTGATCGCCCCAGCGGCCAGTAGGTACATTACCTACAAACATATATCAGTTTTTTTATATTGCAGATGATATCGCATGGGTTTCCTCAAGGTTTTCCTCTATCTGTTAACCAGTATCATTCATGAGATAACTGATCCTCGTTGATACTTTAAATATAAACTTGATCTTAAAAATATTCAGTATGTACGGTGAAACTGTCAAAAACTCTGTCAAAGACCAACTTCTGGATGCATCTAAAGATGGTTTCATGACAAACTTTATTTCAATGGGCTAACAAAAAGAAATTATTATTAAAACCGCAGAATAAGTAATTTATAGTCGATACGTAAACATGTTTTTCTTTATTCCTTTGAATAATCTCTTTGTTCGCTGAACAAAACAAAAATGCGACTTATTTTCTTACGACCAGCTGTTCCCACTAAACAGCTAGTATAATAATGAATACCTACTTATTTTATGACATGTAGCGCTTTAGTTGTGAGTTTCTTGTCATAAGATTAATTAGGGGAGACCGGGTACAAAAGTAACAGCGGGTTGAAAGTAACAAACGCTCTGTAAGTATATTTAATAGCCGAAACGCCGCTCGGCAACCGTTAGGAGACAGCCCGCCACGCTCCCCCTATATATAATAATTTTGAGTTGCAAGTTATTTTCGCCCTGGCTTCGGGTTTGAAAGTAACAAACGACAACTTTTTTTTTAGAGTTCTGTACCCGAAGTGTCCAAACGGAGCCCTATTGCTGTCACTCACGTGCCAGTCTGTCTGTCGGTCGTCTGTCGCAAAATTTACCTATGAACTTGAAATTTGGTAATAATGTTTATTATTTGGTTTATTTTACTAACAAATACCAGTACTTTTATTGATAAATCAGATAATTTTTTCTTTGATAATTCCGTCATTTGGTACGCAACCCTAAATATGCGAATTCCGACACGCACTTGACCAGGTTTTTATATTTAATTTAGATGCAAAGTTAGAGAGCATCATCGAAACTTAGATATGGCTATATTCATCCTAGCTACATGTAGACGCGTATAATCTCATCGTACAAGATTATTCGCGTCTACTTGTTGCCATTATATGATTTATTTACCATTACATTATACGTTAAGATCAAGCAAAAAAAGCCAAAAAACACGTTTCTGGTAGGGGAGCCCCCTTTATCTTTTAATTTAATTCTATGATAATAGTCTACTTATAATGGATTATGAGATCCAGCCCGCTGACAGACAGACGTACGGGCGGACGGACGGATGGACAGCGGAGGCTTAGTAATAGAGTCCCGTCGGTTACCCTTCGGGTTCGGAACCCTAAAAATGTTACTTGTACCCGGTCTCCCCTATACTTACATGATTCATACTTTAACTAGGACACCTACAGACATTTTATTATTCAATCATCATTTCATCTCAAACTGTTTGTTGGCAGCAATCTTTGGAATCTTACCAATCCGCACTGGACCCTCGTGGGGACAGCCACTCCCTCTCGCAGAGACAAGGCCTGTGTCCCTAGTGAATAAATTCGTAACAGAGTTACCGCTCCCCTGGGCACTCAGGCAGGAAAGGAACAGGGGTGGGTTTTAGTCAGTCTGATACGCCCTCCCGCTCCACCCAAGCGGGAGATGTCATTGGATGATTTAGACCGCACAAAAAAAAAAAAAGCTGTGGGAACAATAAAAGGCTGAATATGCTAATGCTCTGCTAACTACCTCGTTGGTCTCGTGGTCGCTAGCGCGACTGCTGAGCGTGAGGTCCCGGGTTCGATTCCCAGGTCGGGAAAAATGTTATTGGATTTTTCCATTAGGAATTACTCTGTAGCAGCCCAGTGTTCGGACGTTGGTGGTGTGACGCCCCTGTGTCTCGGAAACCACGTGTCGCCGTTGGTCCTGCGCCTGATCTCTCCCCGGTCGTGTCAGATTGCCGTCCCATCGGACTATGAGAGTGAAGGAACAGAGAGTGCACCCATGTCTGCGCACACGCTGGTACACTATAATATCTCCTGCGTACTTGGATAATCTCCGCTGAGATCGGCCACCATGATCGAAATTCATTCGGGAGGATTATTTTTAATCTTTGGAAGTCGATCGATTACCAAATTCTCTCACTGATTGAAAGCTTAAAAAAAAGGTACTTTATTCTGCCAAAATTGCGCATTTCCTGTAAAATAAGTTATGAGAGCTAATTGTAAAAAAGTTAATTGATAATATTATTATTGACAACCCAGCCCAGCCCAGCCCAGTAAGGAACGATGGTCTGCACCTATAGCTGGAGGTGACCGACAGTGACCTCTGCCTATCCTTATATCTATCGCAGGCGTGTAGATTATTTATTTACGAAGACATGCATTGTGTGAATTTGTTTAATTAAACAAATAAGGCGCTGATAACGACAGACTATCGGATGATAAGACGCGGGTTAGCTTGCTTGTGATGATTTCACTCGAATTAGTATTTAGTGATAACCCAAATATTTCATTTTATCTATGAAGGAATAATCATTAACTGGATTAAACATATAGTTATCAATATAAAGACACTCGTAATATAAACATTTAAAATGTTCAATAAACCCGACTGATATAAAACAACAAAAATGAATGTTCCAAACAAGTCACTTTTCAAGCAGTCTGATGCAGTTGGTGGAATTTATTTTATTTCAATCACATATTTGATGCCACCAACTGCATCAGGCTGCTTGAAAAGTGACTTGTTTGGAACTTTTTAGTTGTTTAATCAGCCGGGTTTTTTGAAAATGTTCAAAGTTTCCTAGATTTTAGTGAGTTATATTTTTGAAATCGTTTCCTCAATTGTGGATAAATTCGAAACTTATCGCGCCCCTGGGCTCTCAGGGCGGGGAAGGAAAAGGGGTGGGTTTTAGTCAGTAAGAAAAAAAAGCTCTTTACTTAGATACCCCACCTGACCAGGTCACAAAAAAAATGGACACACCTACATAATATCATGTTGTTGTCAATAATACAAAGTAGGTACCTAGTAGTAAAGATTTGTATCAAACGGAAAACCACAAAATAAACTGACCAAAAAATACAAAAAAATCACACATTCGTAAACAAGGCAAGCAGACTGCCAAGTATGCGTGTCACGTTGAAAATGCTGGTTTTTGGTTTAAACTATCAACCCGAACTTTTATTGTATTCTTGGAACATGTTTTTTAAAGATTTTTGTGAGAGAATATAATAGGTACTCGTAACATTCTCCTGAAAATCATAAGTATCTCATAATATCTGACCATCCGTCGATCCACTTTTATGGGCTTTGCCAAGAATAATTAACTCTTTCCAATACAGTTTTCATAATTTTATTATAAAATATAAATAAATAAATAAACACAACAAGATAACCAAAGAAAATATTCAAAAAATTCGACTGATTAAAAAACAACTAAAAAGTTTCTTTGTTTCCTACATTTTAGTGAGTTATATTTTGGAATCGTCTTCTCTAGCTCTTTAATTTGATACCCCACATGACCAGTTAACAGGCAAAAAAAAAATATGACTATACATATTTTAAAAACAAAAAAAAATTATGACTACACATACCTAATGCGGTCACCATTTTCTTTTATTTCAATATTCATGATTATATCGTAGGTCATTTCGTCACAACCAATCTAATAATACCGCATTTAGTAAAGTCCATCCAGCCGTTTTGACTACAGCGCGTGCCAAAGAAATAGACATACAAAAATACACACTTATCTATACAGGGTGTAACGGAAAGGTGTGGTCATATTTTAAGAACTGCATCTGCCCATCGATATAAACAACTTTCTTCAAGAAAACCTGAGGAAATTCTCTTTTTTTTTTTTACTTCCCGTACAAATATTGATCGGCTGATGATAACTTTGTATGGAAACACACATCCTGTATACATCCCAACATACATACATATATTCTCGAAAATCATTACCCGCCTTCTAATGCAGTCGGGTAAAAAACTGTTTGATCACTCTTTACATGCATCGAACCTGGGACTCACCGCCACTGAGTCACTAAGCCAACAATCCGCTGAAAGAGTGGAAAATTGACAATAATAAGAGGAAAATAGTGAGTTTCCTCCGTCAACTGCATAATGGGTGTTATTTAGTGGCAACAGAGCCATTATGTGGACGTGTATTACAATGACTGTGATGTCAAACCGCATTGAACGATCTTCGTTAATGTTGGTGTGTGCTATTGTTGATGTAATTACCTGTACCTACGGACAATAAGATACGACGTAGTTTCATGTTTGACGGAAAATGTACCGGATTTTCCCGATTCCCTTTCGGTTTTTAGACGTGCAGTGCTCATCAGGAGCCCTACCATGACGTCTTAAAATCATCATGGATCCGGTGTGAGAACTGCTATGCGGCCTGTGTAGCTCCGTCTCTCACTCACACCGGAATAAGGACCCTGTAGTGTACGTAGGCAGTGACCTAAGGAAACTCATGCTGAATCAGATTCTTTAAAGTTTTGCTTCTGTCTTAGAAAACCTTCAGTTCTAAGGATATAACTTGATGAATCCAACAATATGGACCATCCGCCACCCTTATTGCCTCCATACAACAAATTCCCAGTTTAATTTACCTAGTTTTTGAAATAAAATTGGAAAGTATGTATGAAAAATGGCAAAAATAAGATCACAAATAGAATGACTTAGCTACCAACGAAACTGTGAACAACATTTCTTTAAATGTATTATTTACTTAGATATTTAACAAATGTCTGAAACTTTTAAATAATACAGTTCTACCTACTGAAAGCGATACCAATCGAGGCAAAACTAATATTGTAGAAACATGTCATATTTACGTAGTTGTTCAGCCACAACGGTTTCCTGACGTAATTGTAATGTAAATAATTTTGGCTGGAGACAAAGATAACAACATTTTGCCACAAGTATTTTCTCTTCAAACAACCCGTATATTCTTAAAACTTGGATTAATCCTTCAACGTCCCATGGAATGCAGGAGACGAGACACAATCGATTTTCTTTTGTGTCTTTTTCTCCGGTAACTGACAAGTGAGCCATGACTGCTTAGAATATCATAACTTATCTCCAACATTCATCCACATTTCGGTGTGTCTTTTAGTCAAGAGTGAATAGGTTACTTCTAGGCACAGATAATATGATACTATTTCTAGGCCAGCGTGCTTCATCGTCGATCACATCATTGCTTACCATCAGGAGAGCACAAAAAGTGGTAAAAAAAAAAAACGATTTTCTCAACCGAACCAGCCTAGCTACGACCATACTACTGTAACGTGTAACTAACATATTATGTGTCTATATCTATTCCAGACAGTCGTAGAAGATGGATCACATGGACCACAGCATGCACGCGCACGCCGGGCACGAAGGGCACGAGGGGCACGACATGGACAACATGCACGACGACCCGTGCGCGCACGCCTCGCACGGACATGCCATGGTGGTGAGTACCTGACTACCTTCTTTCTAGGAGCATAGGCTAGAGGGTGGAAGAGTTTCGTAGTACCTAAGCTTATATGGCTGAAGAGTCTCCACAATGAAACAGTAAAAATCCGTCCAAACACACAGTTGTTGGTTTTGCTTTTTGTGCGCTCGGTCTGGGAATATACGAGTACTGAGTGCTAAGTGCCTTACCGCCGTAACTATCTCGCAACGTTGTTGTGTTCTGATTTGAACGGTAAGTTTGATGTGGTAGGTACTGTAGACCCTACAGGGCTCCAGGGGTGCTCTTGTAGCTTTTGGGGGCTGTCTTACTCGCTGGCTGCGAGTGTTGGGTATTCAGAAGTTATACTGAACTATATGTGGAGTGTGAGTAAAGAAAGAGGGGCAGGGCACTCAGAATACTTATATTATGGAATAAAAATACATGTTGGGCACACATGTATTTTTATTCCATAATATAAGTGGGGCTTCCAAGGGCTAAACTGAACTAAGTCCAAACAACAGCAATCTCTTATTCGAATATTTTTTTATGAACACTCGAACTACTCTTCAACATTTATCGACTGCCAGCTGAAGGCCGGTGTTCACCCGCCGACTATAGGCTGTGTATACAATCGCCACATGAGCTACGCCCAGAAGAATAGAAGCGCAAACGCTAGCTAGTAAGGCTCATATTCCATTAAACATTTGAAGAGTCGATTGAAACCTACCTAACCCTAACCAGAAGGCCCTACCTATGGCAGGTAGTTATTGACGAAGCAGATGTCCATCTATGGATAGACCTAAATGAACCCCAAGAAGTGGTTTTTTTTTAATATTATTAACTCGTGCCATTCACACACCACGAATCACGGCGACGCACTTGTGACTTCAATGAGGCAAAGACCTCCCTAAAAAGCCACATTGTGCTGCCAATTCTCGGCCCTAAGATGTCCTAGTTAGCATATACCCAGATGGTGTGCACAATGATGGGTGTGACCGAGGACCGATCAGAGAAGTAACCACATACAATGATCGAGGAATTGCTGATGTTAGGATGTCGTTAGACAAATGTAGGCAAACAAATTTCTCTGGCGTGCTTTTTAAATAAAGATATACGACAGATAGGAGGGAGAGGGATTGCGATCCTCTCTCCTAGGGGCATATGTGTCTGGGTTTATTGTCGGTTTATACCAGCTTTGTATATGGGGTATAGTGACTTCGCAAAGTACCTACATATACAATTTCTTTTTGCTGGCTTGTAAATCATCCAATGACTTCTCCCGCTCTGGGTTTTTTTTTGGCGGGGATTGGGAGGTCGTGTCAGACTCTTACTGACTAAAACCCACCCTATTCCTTCCCTGCTTGAGTGCCCAGGGGTGCGGTAACTCATGTTAATAATTTATCCGCTACCCCTAGGCATGCAGGCACCGGCCACGATGGGCCCCGTCAGTGGTGACTGACAATCATCTCTTTGAGGCGCGCGTGGAACCCTGCGCGCTGATCGGACGGCGAGCTACCCACTGCTCGCCGTCCGCAGGCCCGGGTAATACGACACCCCGTGGGGTTTGTAATACTGCCCGCTTAGTGGGACTCTGCTGTACCTATTTGTCTACGACCTACCGTGCTCATACATGTCGCAAGTCAATAACCCTGAGCTATTACTTAGAACTAGCCGCTATCCAACACCTAGATGCAAGTGAACTGCTCGATGTTGACACTCAACTACACCGTACATTTTCGCTATCTGTTCCTTATCACCTGCGGTCTGCGACCACTCTTCCCACAGATATCGGAACCGTACGGCACTTAGAAACGGACGATAATACTACAATGGTTTGCGGTGAGCGGCAGTACCTATGCCTGTATGATAATAACTATGTTCTTTGGTGTTGCAATATATACATATTTATTTGAACGCTGCCTTACACTAGGAATTACTCATGTATTGTTGGTGCGTTCACAGACATTTAAACTCATAAATACAAGACAGCCAGATCCGTTACAATAAAATGATCTGTAGGCCATATAAATATTTAATACGTGTGGGAATCGAACCCGGGACACGCAGTGCAGCAGCCGAACGCACAACCGCTGCGCCAACCGTGTCGTATATGTACGCTTAGAAATTAAAAAGTTATTTTAATGTGCCATGCAATAAGTTACAAAGCGATTTCAACATCGTGAAAAATTATCACGAAAATTAAAACTGAAATAGCTGTCTGATAGTTCTAAACCACATAATTACGTTACGTTCAGTTTATCAAACACAGAAATCTAATTAATTTTACTAAGTAGGTTGGTTTCTTCAGTAAAAGAATTCCTTCCCTACCAAAAAGAAAAGTGATCGCTGACCATCAATCAAGAGTAGAGCAACTTACACTACAGTGTGAATCAACGCTAATAAGTTCCAGATAGTATTGTTTTCGAAGATACTTTCCTGCACTATATTCGACCCACTTTCCACATCATCTGAAAAGGAAAACTCTTTATTTACATTATTCATTCTTATTTTCCTGCTACAAATGATAACAATTTATGCATGTATGCAAACATTGTAATTTAACGCGAATTTCCCGCCTCTGTACAAGAACAGTGTCGATATGATAAACAGTCGCATTCCTTCACGATTGGACCGAAACTGACAAATTCGTGTCTGTGTGTCAGCATGTTTGGTAGTCGCGGGTTGCGATGGCGCGCGCCCTGCTTCTTGCGATATTGTATCTGTTTCTGGCATTCAGGCTGTGCCAAAATGGGCATAGCTTGCCTGCGAAAATGAAGGATGCTTGGATGAATGATGTGTTAACCTACAATTGCGCGTCTCATAACGCGAAGCGGTTGAGGTAGTGCTCTACTCTCAACACGTCAAGGCCAAGCCATTTTCTGGCCTTAAAATGACTCTATTACGTTCATATTTCATCCTTATGATAATATGAGTACACGTATAATATCAAAAAAAGAATTAAGTTTTTTTTTTTAAATATTTGCTCTGCTACTTTAAAGAAAAAAAGCGTTTGAAAAAAAAATTACTTGGACATCCGATTGTCTATAGGTACGTAGGTATAACACTTTTTGTATGTAGTCCGAATAACTGCTGAAAAAATTATCGTATCGAGAGCGGTTTTCTTTTTATATTTTGTTCAAAATTTTCTCAAGATGAACCCTTTCGATATGCACTATCGTAGTTTCTATCGTTTTTTTTAATAAGTATTTAATTAAAAGTGATGACTGATAGCATTTTTTGTATAACGAATATAAAAAGACAGTTTCCGAAGCCGAAAGCCACGTATTCTACCCATTATTTGGATATTTTTTTTCCACTAGATCATACCTGGGAATCCACTGGTTCTGCAGTTATTAAAGTCCAAAGTCGCAATTTTTTTTTTATAATTCAGCAATACAATTTACTTATTTTCAGTACGAAAAAAAATGAACATTATGAGGCGTGCACTTTTGGCTTTTACAAAATTTTCTTAAAATTGTTAGAGTAGACTGATCAAGCTCATCTTTTAGCGATAATCTCGGATTTTTTGCAAGTCATCAGTTTTGCAAAACCTAAGGATGGATCATAAGGGTCATTAGGAGAAAAACTATGTAGTTATGCCTACCCAACTGCAGCAAAAAGTGGATACCTAATATAATAACTAAGCGATCCTTCTTTTCTAAAAGCAGACCTTTCCGCCAACTTATTCACAAAATATAGTAAGCTACATTCTGCGACATCCTGTGTGGGAGACGTCGACTGGTGTTCGACAGTAACCTTAGATCGTGGGAAACATGTTTATATGCAATATTCGTAAGAGGAAACGTCTGTGCGTCGTTGATGAATGTCGCTGTTATTGTGAGTGACTCTCGATAAACTATGGCGAATAAAACGAAAGGAGCGATATGGAATACTAAAAACCTTTATTAGCTTAGAGATATTGGCTTCGACTGTTTGGTCAGGTCTTGTTCTTAGAGATATTGGCTTCGACTGTTTGGTCAGGTCTTGTTCTTCCAGATCGATAGGGTGCAAACTAAAAGAAATATCATGATTATTGGTAACCTTCCTGCGAGGAGGCTAAACGCCGGGGCGAAACTCCGCTGCCGCGACAACTCGCGGCTCGGCGGACAGAGCTCCGGCAGGATCTCATGGTGACATGGAGAGAGCGACTGTCGCAACCCAGCGCTGGGCACGCCACTATCGAGGCGGTAGTGCCCCTCTTTGAGGAGTGGCTGGAGAGGCGCCATGGCGCCCTCACCTTCCGCCTGACGCAGGTGCTCACCGGACATGGCTGTTTCGGGAAGTACCTGTGTCGGATCAAGGCGGAGGTGACCCCTGCGTGTTTCCACTGCGAGGATCGCCCAGTGGACACGGTGGAGCATACGGTGGAGGTTTGCCCCGCCTGGGCAGAACACCGCCGTGTCCTCGTGGATGCGATAGGCGGCAGCGACCTCTCGCGCCGTGCCCTGGTTCAGGCCATGGTATGGAGCGAGAGGGAATGGGGGGCCGTCTCCTCCTTCTGCGAAGCAGTAATGCTCGCAAAGAGGGAGGCGGCACACGTTAGGGAGACTCAACAGAGACCGAGTCGCCCTAGCGCCCCCAGCAGCAGCCGTCGCAGGAGACGCCAGGGGCTGCGAGACAATCTACGGCCACCGTAGACCCGGGCCTGCGGATGGCGAGTAGCGGGTAACTCACCGTCCGATCAGCACCAGGCCCGAGAGTCGACGGCGCGTAGTGTTCCACGCGCGCCTCAAAGAGTTGTCAGCAAAGGACGGGGCCTGCCACGGCCAGTGCCTGCCCGGGGGTGGAGGATAAATTCGAAAGAGTTACCTCGCCCCCGGGCGCGTAGGGCAGGGAGGAACAGGGGTGGGTTTTAGTCAGTAAGAGTCTGACACGCCCTTCCGCTCCACCCCAGAGCGGAAAGAGTCATAAGATGATTTCCCACCCCCCAAAAAAAAAAAAAAAAAATTGGTAACCTTCTTACGAACTAGCAACAGTCAAGTGTAGTCTGAAGTTGCAAAGTATAAAGTCGTAGGAATAAGCAGTTAAGCTACCTATAGGTACCTACTCCAGGACGAACGAAGGAAGAGTTCATTTAGACTAGAGAAACTTGAAATATCCACTGGCCGTAATACTATATCAACAATTACAATGTTTTCATTCACTTTACCAGTCTTTTAAGGAATGCCACTAATCCTCAATTTTCTCCACTTCCAGTTCCACTCGGGCGTGTGCCAAGAGATCCTGTTCAGCGGCTGGATGTCGACGAACGCGCTGGAGCTGTTCGGCTCAGCCGTGGCCATCTTCTTCGCCGGGGTTCTCTACGAGGGACTGAAGTACTTCCGCGAGGCCCTGCACGCCAGGGCGTCTTCCTCCCCTGGCGACTCCAGGGTCAACATCACGAAAAGCGAGTGCGGCGCCAACGGGCCCTGCGGGGGCACTGCTGTTGTCAAGTAAGCAGGTTTTGTTGGTACTGTAGCCACAAGAACAATGTTGGATTATTTATGGAAGGCTAGGTTCAGGAAGAATCCAATTAAGTAGGTTAATTTAGGATATTGCTATCTTATTCTCTCTAATAAATCAAGAAAGAGACGAACGCAAATTAAAGCTGTCAAATTTAGTTGAACTAACATTTTAAACAAGTCGACCAAAAACACGGTAATAAAGCGCAAAGCGTAAACTAGTTTGACATCTCTAACTTAGTTCATAGCTATAGCCGTCCTTTTCTCGCGCTGCCTTTTAGTAAGATAGCGATTCTCTAATTTTAGTTTAGTTATTGAACAAGAGAATCGGCACCAATGTACCTTTACCTCTGGTTAAACCTACGAATATTATAAATACGAAAGTTTGAATGGATGGAGGCTCGTTACTTAATCACGCCAGAACGGCTGCACGGCTCTGGATGTTTGGCACAGAGATAAGTTATAGGTACCTATAAGACAACACACACATACACACATATCGGGTGTAAAAAGACAGTTTCCGAAGCCGACAGCCGGATTCTACCCATTATTATTTGGATATTTTTTTTCCACTACACCATACCTTCCACTGGTTCTGGAGATATTGAAGGTCAAAGTCACAATATTTTTTTCGAAATTTCGAAATTACGCATTTGAAGTTACAAAAACACAATGAATATTAAACGTATCCCACAAGTACCTACGTGCCTTAGAGCAAAGTGTCGGAGTTTAACTCCACTTGCCTGGGTTCGCGTTACATAGCGTGCAATAAAAAAAAATTGTTTTCATACCTAAAAATAAAAGTCGTTTCCCAGCAATAATTTTTGCGAAAAGCTTCTTTGTTAGATGTATAGTAGATATACGTAGTTGACGGCTGATGTGATGTGTCTTTTTACACCCTGTATACTAACAAATAGGCCATAATTTAGCCGCTGGTAGAAGCTAGTCTATAAATATTTATGTAAATCAAATAATCAGTAAACAAATTGAATTCAAATAATGATGATGTAAGGCAACAAGTTGGTGGTACGGTCAGCAGTAAAAGTCTATTAACGCTGCTACTTTTACATCATCATCTAACTAAATTGACACAAAATGATTCGATACTTGCAGAAATAGCGAACTTTGCTCTTTTAAAATATTAATTCTGTTCTGATTGTAATTAAAATACTTTGCTCAAAAATTTCGATTAAGAAAATTGAAGTGGAAGTTTATTTTGTCTCTGGACTCAACAAAGTAGGTACCATCGACCTGAATACAAGAAGGAAAAGTTGGTGATTTTAAGTACCTGCTTTTTGAGTAGTGAGAGTAAGTTGAAAGGCCTTGGATCTGCGCCCGAAACGTGTTAATTACACTTGATCACACTTGATCTGTCTCTTGCGTAATCCAATAAATACTCGTAGTAATTTGAACTGGTTTACTCGAATTGTCCTAGTTTCTCGCGATCATTGGCTGATCATAAAACAAAAGTTGAACATCGAGTCATGTTGGTCTACTGACATACGTAATGTCAACAATATTGTGACATCTCGGTAGAAGTCATTTCTGTGCAGTGCTTTGACCATTCTATTCATCTGTTTACGCATAAATCATGATAAAACTAACAATGGTTCTGAATTAATTGCCAAGGTCTCTTACGAATATTTATTTGAATAGGTATCCATTGCTGGCGGGTAGAGCGGACGAGTTAGGCGCAGAAGAATAGAGAGTGCCACAGAGTGCTCCAAACGTATCAAATAATGCACAGCTCTTAAAAACAATACTAGGAGAATAGAGAGTGCCACAGAGTGCTCCAAACGTATCAAATAATGCACAGCTCTTAAAAACAATACTAACTAAACCTTTCTCACTTCCAGATACACGATGCTATCTTCAGGCCACCTGATACAAACAGTTCTCCACTTCCTGCAGTCCACGGCTTCCTACACCCTCATGCTGGTGTTCATGACCTACAACGTGTGGCTCTGCCTCGCCCTGGTGCTCGGCCTGGCGGTGGGCTACTTCTTCTTCGGCTGGCGCAAGAACACCGTGGTCGACGTCAACGAGCACTGCCAATGATGCACAGCACCGAAGACTGGCTTCAGACCCCTCAGACCTTCAGTCTACGTTAAGAGGTTCTTTGGACGCGACTGTCGCCGCGTGCTCCATCTTGCGACTTTAGTAGTGCTAGTGAAACGCAGCGTCGTGCGACTCAGTCGTAGACGTGTGGCCGGTCTTAGTATTGGTCTGTGCTTATGCTTACTCTATACAAGTACATATTTTTTCAAAAGTTAGGTTCAGATCTTGGTGTGTGAAAGTAAATAATCATCGGATTCCGAATATACGAGTATATGCCGTGGTACCTAACTATTTATTTGCAAAAAAAGAGTAGACGCAGTTTATAAAAATATGACCCTGAAATGTTTCTGCGGTCATTCCGTTCCAGTTTTTTTTTTGTTTATTTGCTAAAACGTGATATTTACGAGTATTTCCATCGTTAGCAATATTTAAACCCATTATCGGCAATTTTGGGTTCAAATATTGCAATATTTTTGTTTAGAAACAACAACTGATCACAGGAGTACCAAAGTAGGTACATAGAATAAGATAATATTGTAATTTTTAACTAACTCCACCCACTGAATTAAATGATGAAGTTTATGTAATACTTACCTATTGTTTATTTGTCAGACATCTGTTAATTATTAAAAATTATTTCGCAGATTTAATTAAAAAAGATTAACCGATTGAAAGACTATCTGGTAGCAGTTATTTTTGTAAAAATAAAATAAATGTTGCGAATTTAATATCTGATAATGTAACAACTAAGGCTGCCTGTTGCCTGTGGATTCCATATTATATTTGCAATATTGGTTGTTAGATTTGTTAATTTAAGATTTTAAAGTATTTTAATAATACCGATTCTTGTTTGGTTGAGAACTTTTCGAAAAAAAAGAAGGTGATAAAAATGTGTATTGCATTTCAATCAAATGAAAACCCTGTAGTGAAAAATATTTTCCAATAGGGACTACTTCGTCGTTTTTTGTACAAAACTAAGAAAAATTCTAGGGATTTGGATTATTATTATTATAAAAAATATATAAATGTGATACCTTTCCAATTTATAAGTGTAAGATTAGAATATTTTATTTTTAATTTTGTGATAAAGTTATTTACTGATGCTCAAAATTTTGTATTTTTACGCACCTGGTGCATAACCCCTAGCTACTCGGTAGGTAAGTATGTAATTATGGTACCCTAAGTATGTAATTATGGTTTGAAAATATGAAGTATTAATCAACTTTATTGCTGACCGTAAGTACCTACTTATGCCGCGTTCTAAATCTCGTTAAAATCGCTTTTAGCGCGTTAAATGCCGTTCCGACCAGCCGTGAACGCGAACATTAGAAACAAAAAACGTTTTGGGAAAACATTAATTGTACGTACGAGTACCTACAGCTAAGGAGTGGAATTCTCTGCCAGAGTCTGTTTCCAGATAGCTACAACCTGTGAGTCTTGAATGGGTTACTTACTTCTAGGCAAGCGTGCTCCATCGTCGACCACATCATCGCTTACTATCAGGTAAGATAGTGGTCAAACGCGGGCCTAACAATGATAAAAAAAAACATTATCGATTTCTTGACGCGTTAGTAGTGATTTTGTCGTGATTTGGAACGCGCTGCAGATAATGTACCTATTACAAAACTCGTATACAGAGAAGTCATTCATCACCGTGGTTTGATGATATAATTTAAAATGCACTGAATTAACGTTATTTAAGCCAGCCATTATTAAAGTTTACATAATATCATCACAGACAATTGATATTATTTTAGAACATCACATACCTTATAAGACAATAATTTTAAGTTATAATTAAGCATCAATAGTTTCTTGCCATGTTTGGTTACACATTGACTTTTAAATATACTTAGAAAAAAAAACTGATAAAATTGTTTATATTCTTGATAACCCACCTACTGCCTAACATACCAACACTAAGCTATCGTCTGCCAGGGCCGCGGCCCCTGGAACAGGCAACTGAAGGAACGAAGGTGGGTTTTAAGGTCTTAGCACACATATCAACTCGGAAAGGAATCTTTACCGTATCAACTCAAGCCGTGCAATATTCTTTGTATGAAACTCCCTACTCGCACACTACTCAGGGCCGATTTCACCATTCGCTCTATAAACTAAGTTTTACTGAACTAAGCTTAGCGTAAAAAATGCCGTTTACGCAGCGCACGCAACTGAATCTCTCAAAAGGTTTTTTTTTTGCCCGTTTTTGCCACATTTTTCATTGATGCTTCACTACTGTCGGTTGTTATATAGCGTATAGCCTTCCTCGATAAATGGACTATTCAAGACATTAATAATTTTTCAATTCATCAATCCAGTAGTTCCTGAGATTAGCGCGTTCAACCAACCAAACAAACAAACAAACAAACAAACTCATCAGCTTTATGACAGCGTCTAAACGCGTTTAAGCGAGCTTAAACGTCGAAAACTGGGCGTATAGAATTGGTGAAATCGGCCCTCAGAATCGTAACGTAACGCCTCGCCTCGGCCTAGTAGGGACAAGCTCACGAACTGCGGTGCGGTGCGCGTGGCCAACTTGACGTCTCTCCGTACCGTCTCAATCTCATCCCTCCCGCGGCCTGCCTGCAGCACACGACTGTTACCGAACGTGTTGTCATGTCATTCACAAGGCAACTTCCAGTCGTATTACGCGCGTGTTTTATTGAATTTGTGGGTTAGATTTCAAACAAACAAACAAAACAGGTTCAAATTGTGTGCCAGCCTGGTCAACCAAAAAAAAAAAGCAAGGTCAACCAGGGGTCGGCGAGCCGTAAGCGCGGCGGCGGGCGTCGCGTCGCCCAGCCTGCTGATCCGCTTTGGTTACGTGCTTACGTTAGGTTGACGCCTGTTTGACGACGAGGCAAAAGGTGACCTGGTCTGCCTTAAGTTAGTAAGAGTATGACTCGCCCTAGCTCCACCCAGAGTGGGAGAAGTTATTCGATGATTACCCACGCAAAAAAAAAACTATCGTCCATTGCTGGCATAAGCACGACACCATCCACAATACAGAGCATGAAATGATACCAGCTTGTTGCGCTATTGAAAAACGAGCCAAGAGGATCATCGACAATGCTGCACTCGTGGAGTCGAAGCTCTAAATTCTTGAGCATCGACGCCGAGTTGCTAGCCTTTCGGTTTTCTATCGATTACATTTTTTGGAAGTGTGCGTCCGAATTGCATAGTTTAACTCTGCCAAGCCCGTTCCATCATCGGACCTAGGGACTAGACGTAAGACGATGCGCCACCGGTACATGGTGGGCATCCCACCCACACGCACAAAACGTTTTGGGAACACATTGAGCGTACAGCTAAGGAGTGGCATTCTCTGCCGGAGTCTTTGTTTCGTGTTTCCTGATAGCTACAAGGGAAGAGGATCTTTAGTCAACAGTGAATAGGTTACTTCTAGGCAAGCGTGCTCCATCGTCGACCACATCATCGCTTACCATCAGGTGAGGTAATGGTCAAACGCGTGCCTATCAATGATAAAAAGAAATTGCCAGCAGAGGCAGGCTGCCACTGCTATTTTTTTTTATACTCTCGATACTTCGATACAAGTATGTGTTATTGCCACAGTCAGAATTCACACGGGATGAGTAAACTGTGATGCTTGGTTTGTACGAAAAGTTTGGTTGCTTCCGAGGCGTCACGGTGCTCTGTGATTAACACCTTTTTTTATTGGGTGGAAATATCATCAAATAATTTCTCCCGCTCTGGGTGGAGTGGGAGGAGGGCGTGTCAGACACTTACAGACTAAGAGCGGTTGCGCACTGCGTCCGATACTTATCCGATACTTATCCGTGAAATAACGGTCCGGCGTGGTCGTAGAACAATTTGTATGGTAGGTTACGCACTACCGATCCGAATTCGGTCCGAGTTTTGTATGGATCTGTATTTTGACGGATAAGTATCGGACGTAGTGCGCAACCGCTATAAAACCCACCCGCCCGTCTAGGTGACTCCTTCACTCAGTCCCGCGACCCTGGCAGGTGGCAGGTGACCAACACCTAAGTATTCACCGCCCGTCTAGGTGACTCCTTCACTCAGTCCCGCGACCCTGGCAGGTGGCAGGTGACCAACACCTAAGTATCCACCGCCCGTCTAGGTGACTCCTTCACTCAGTCTCGCGACCCTGGCAGGTGGCAGGTGACCAACACCTAAGTATCCACCGCCCGTCTAGGTGACTCCTTCACTCAGTCCCGCGACCCTGGCAGGTGGCAGGTGACCAACACCTAAGTATCCACCGCCCGTCTAGGTGACTCCTTCACTCAGTCCCGCGACCCTGGCAGGTGGCAGGTGACCAACACCTAAGTATCCACCGCCCGTCTAGGTGACTCCTTCACTCAGTCCCGCGACCCTGGCAGGTGGCAGGTGACCAACACCTAAGTATCCACCGCCCGTCTAGGGTTTCTAGTTCTACTTATTAATTGTTTGCTAGGAAAAAAACTTGACCAAGTATGTTCTCGATCAGAAGAGGAAAATTAAAGCTGTAGGTTGAATCAAATTAAATAAAGCTTTGGCGGTATAAAACACACAATATAATAGTTCACTCAATACAATTTCACAAAATACTTAGAACCGGGGATTCGAGTAGAACACTGAGACAATCGTGACGTCTGCGACTGTGATGCGAGACTGGTAGGCGCGGAGGGCCGCGGGCGGCCGAGCAACAGACGGCGCGCGTGGATTCGAGTAGAACACTGAGACAATCGTGACGTCTCCTTTCTCGTTGCCTACTCTTCCTACAAAGCTTCCTATTTTCAGGGAAATTCCTTGCTCATTTTGGATCCAGCATTGCGGACCTACCAAGAAACTACTTACTTTGGCTATTACACCCTCATGCTTAGTATTCAATTGTAGTAAATAGTAGGTACCTACACCACGGACTACCTTTTTTTTTTGCGTGTTGGGAAATCATCCAATGATGCGTAGAACATTAACATTAATAATACACGGTCTGCTCGATTGTATAATAGAATAAATAAAGAAATATGTCTATATAAAAAACAATATTATGAATGCAAAAAAAGTATAATGAAATGGATCGAACCACTTACTTATGAGGAAACGGAAGAACTCCTGAAAGTAACCACATAACCTATACTCTCACACACAGGCACTCAAACACACAACACACACACACACACACGCACGTAAACACACACACACACACACACAAACTGTACTTATGTCAATCTTGTCTGTATTGTATTGTTCTCTACTTACCGATGTCCAAGTTGTTATGGAAGAGCGGAGTCTTCTAATACAGGCATTGTTTGCTTAAAAGAAGGCTCCAATCACAAACTAATTGTTGTAAACTTGTTAAAGAAAAATAAACAATTTGAACACTACGCGCCGTCGACTCACGGGCCTGGTGCTGATCGGACGGCGAGCTACTCATTACTCGCCGTCCGCAGGCCCGGGTCTACGGTGGCCGGAGATCGTCTCGCGGCGCCGGAAGCCCCAGGCGTCCCCTGCGGTGGCTGCTGCTGAGGGCGTGAGGGCAACTCTGTTGTTGAGCCTCCCTCACCCGTTTCGCCTCCTTCTTCGCGAGCATTACGGCTTCGCAGAAGATGGAGACTGCTTCCCATTCCCTCTCACTCCGTACCATGGCCTGGACCGGGGCCGGGCGCGAGAGGTCACTGCCGCCGATCGCCTCCACGAGGACTTGGCGGGGCTCCGCCCAAGCGGGGCAGATCTCCACCGTATGCTCCACCGTGTCCTCTGGGCGATCCTCACAGTGGGGACACTCGGGCGTTTCCCTCCGCCTTATCCTACCTAACCTACCAGTAACCTCCCGAAACTTCCGTGTCCGGTGAGGCTGCGTCAGGAGGAAGGCGAGAACGCCGTGACGCCTTTCCAGCCACTCCTCAAAGAGGGGCACTACCGCCGCAATGGTGGTGTGCCCAGCGCTGGGTTGCGACAGTCGCTGTCTCCATGTCGCCATGAGAACCTGCCGGAGCTCCGTTAGCCGAGCCGCGAGGGGAGTTTCGCCCCGGCGTTTGGGCTCCTCGCGCCACTCCCAGAGCAGCGCAAGGACCTTGGCCTCCAGGTCCCATGGCGAACACCACGGACTACCTGTGTATCTTTTCTCCTTCTCTGTCAAATCCATCTGTGTGGTGACTGGTGCTTATTCAGCGACGGTAACTGCATTCGCTGACGCAGCCATGAGGTCCTCAAAATTAAGTATGCAGTTGTCGCAATGTGTCCGTGTAATGCACTAATTGATTTTATTATATTTGAGATGGGTTTGCTCTTGACTCTAGTCTAGGTCAGAGTTGACAGACACAAAGTCGACAATATGGAGCGATCCTACCCAGAAGAAGCCTGTTCACTTTAACTTTGAAGACATTAGGGTTGTATGCGTTTGGAAACAAAGACGCAGGTGAGAGTTCCACTCCTTTGCTGTTACTTAAGTACATCGTGCGGTGCAGTGGTGGCCCAGCGATATTGGCCGTGACTTACAAGTTGTGGGTCGTGAGTTCAAACCCAGGCAGGCGCTTTACTTTGTGTAATTTATTTCAACACCACTGCTCTCAGAACGGTGAAGGAAAACGTGAGAAAACCGGCATGTCCTAGAACCTAAAAATCGAAGATATGTGACATCCACCAATCCGCATTGGGCCCGCGTGGTGGATTACGGTCTACACCCTCTCACAGAGAAGAGGCCTGTGCCTCAGCAGTGGGGACATTAAAAGGCTGATGATGATAATGATGATGATGATCATTCGGTGACATTACAGCGAACACCATCCAAAGATTTTCTGTAAAAGATCGCTTTTAGCGAGAAGATAAGACCGCCTGTTGTTACCACCCCATTAATTCTAAGCTTCTACTGTAATTTGTTAAGGTGTACAATAAAGAGTATATCTATCTATCAATTATAACGTAATATGACACTACTCAAGTTATTTGCAAATCACAGAATAAATCCCAGACAGAGATTTTCATTTTAATAATGACGCCTGAAAAAAGCACTTCAGCAATATATGTATTGTTATTGTTTTGTAGCCGTGCCGATCTTAGCATGTAACACGATCTTACTAATGTTTATTTCTCTCCTCTCGGGACGTAGAATCTGCACTAGAGAAGTTGAAAGAACCTTATGACCTACCTATAACCAACTATACAACACAACACACACACACAAAACACACAACACACAACACACCAACCACCACCACCACCACTACCTACTTATCTCTAGTATACCACAGGTAATATAATACTACCTACTTCTATTTTTAAGTGACTGCCTTGGTTGCCGATTGTTCGCAAGCGCAACTGGCTATTTGGAAAAGCTTAGGATCCTCGGTTCAAGATTTTTCCGCCAGGAGAAAGAAAACCAGAAACATGTATTGCCAACACTGAAAACGACTTAGACCTACCCGTTTTTTCTAACACCGGTATCTAAATAAATTAAAAAAAAATGTAAACGCCTATAAAAAACGCAATGCTGGAAAAACGCATTTCTGCCGAGAAACATTAGTAACACACGTAGCAGGAGTTTAACTATCGACTTTTGCTGTCGAGTAACGAAGTGTCAAATAACGAAGAAGTAAAAATACAAACACCGACTTCCGAAATTAAAGTTATTTATAAATTTTTAGTGTATTTTTTTTGTTGGAAGTCGGTTGTTTTTTTTGTAAAAAGTTTTTAATTTTTAATTTATTTTTATTATGTGTTGATAGCGGCAACAGAAATACACATTCTGTGAAAATTTCAACTGTCTACCTATAACGGATCATGAGATACAGCTCGCTGACAGACAGACGGACAGCGGTGTCTTAGTAATAGGGTCCCTTCAGAAAAAGCAACTTTAGTCTGTTGCTGTCCGTATCTTCACTCACACACTTCAATAGATACCTAGCTAGCTCTAGAGAGACGTGTTAAACGTGGCTGTCAGTATAGCATAACTGAAAGAATTCAACAGAAACTTAGTGCGCTAATTTATTAAGTAAACATTATTGTATAAACGGGGTCGCCAAAAACATCTGGCGTCCGGTTCTAACGTCTCTAGCTGACGATAGAAATCGGTAAATACGAATAATTCTGAAATAATAATTAAAGTCCTGGTTGAGATTACCATTTTTATAGATTAAACATTTATAATAATATTCATCGATTAACTCATCACCTAAATAATTTATCGTATCAATGAATGAAAGTTACTTTCAGAAATACGCTGGTGTGTGTGCAATTACTGTGAGTGTGTTTGTGTACGCTAAAATCCGTTCAAAAACGGTTGATTGTTGTCTGATTTGATGTTAGATTACATAAATTAATAGATAACAATAATTCAGAAAAGTTGTTTATATATTCCGATTAAATAATACCTCTGTTATATATTGAAGCATTCATCTTGCGTTATTTTAAATAAAAACTCTAAAGATAAAAACATAACTTTCTAAATTGAATATCTGAGCACAGTTACCGAACGAAACAAATGTCATGTCAAGTAAAATGTGACGGGTGCCCCATGTTTTGCCTTTTGTAATTTACTTGTTGATTTTATTATAAGAATTTAATGAGAATTTAGTGAACAATTGTTATATCGCCGCGGGAACAGCAATGTTATAGTTTAGTAAGTGTACACAGTGTTGGCGACTCAACATAACGCTTCCACGGCCGCCGATTGTTCAGGTAACGGGATTTATTTATGACAACGTCGATATTTTCTTGGAAACATTTACTTGTTTGGTTTTTATTGATTGTAATCTTTTTATATGACCTTTGACTCGGTAATTAGTAGCCGTACTTGCAAATAATCATGTTTGTGGACGACGCGATTGCGTGGTCACTTAATTTGGGTGAAACTTCGAATTTCGCGAAGCGGAACTTGTGTGAGACAAGTGCACGGCAGGCGCGCTGCTGTGTTGTTATTTGAATAATTCTCAACTTTGTATTCAAATAAATAAATTTCTTAGTGCTATTGTCCTTTTAAGTCCAGGCAGAATTAACAGAACATTGTTTTCTACTTGCATAATATTTTACAACAGCTAATCGGTATAAATAAGTGATTCTACATGTTTTTGCAACTTAACTACCATTCAGAAGTTAGTCATTATCGTCCAAATCTTCTGCCTCATCTTGTTGGATCACGTGTGGCTTGTAGAAGCTGCTGTAGATGTTGTCCCAGAACAGCAGGCGCTGGTTGCTAGGCGGCACGCTCATCCTCAGGCTCCTGTTGAACTGTAGCAGCGGCACATCTGATATGTGGTAGTTCTCTATGTTCGAGGGCACTGGTTGCCATATTACTGGGATTAATGATGTTCTCAGCGGTGTTGGGTCACTGAAACAAACAATACATAATTATCTTCAGAAGTTATACGATAAAGAACAATGTTTATTTTAACTTATCCCATTTGTCTTTCGTTCAATAGAAATAGATTTAAGTATAGAAACTCTAACAAAATATGTAGTAATTGTGGAAGGCCTTGGTCCAGAAGTCCTCATATTCTTATAGGTACTGGTTATATCCAACTTTATGCAGCTGGGAAGGCTGCTAAAACTAATTCAATATTTACTGCTTGTCACATTTTATTTTTGTCTGCTAATGTTTCATTATTAAAGCTTAGCGGATTGGATACTTATGTATCTAACAGATTAACATTACATACCCAATTTGTATGAAATTTTTTAACAATGTCATCAGTTTTTCTAGGACTATTTCAGACTGTTCTTCCTCTTTGTATAAATAATCCAGTATAGCATCAAAACTAGTTGGTTCTGATTCATCGGAAGCCTCTCTTGGCAGAGTGAATTTCATTAGATATACAGAATACGTGTTTTTAGCTGCAAACAGCATTGCCATTTTTATTATTGGGTACTCGGTTAATATGTCTTGCATGTAGTCCTCGTAACTCTGGACCATTTCCCCTCTAAAGTCTTCCCTAAAGTAAAACTGCTTCACAATTTCGCCAAGACCATGTTTGATTTTATGTTTCTGAAATTTTAAATTGTTTGGCAGTAAATCATCAAAATTTTCTGGTGCATTCTCAAATCTTTCTGTGTCTGTTCCGATGATAGAGGTTTTGTCTGGATGTGTAAACGTGATTAGCATCGGCACATTATAGAACTGTCCTTCTTTCAACTTTTTTATGGGATCTAAATCTATGAGGTTCAGTGCATAGTCTGATATATTGTCAATGCAGGGAAGGAACATTTCAGGGCTATTAGCCAGATCTTCAGCTGAAGCTTGTTGGTAGAAGCTGTGCAATTCCTCAGGGTTATTTGTGCCTGCATAACCCCAAGAGACAGCACCATTGTAAGCTATGACAAGAGGGTCAAACGTCATTGTCGCAGGCGACAGAGCTGATCCTGACTCTAGAATGACTCTATGTAGGAGTCCTTCCACCAACCCGGACATCATGACCAGCTGTACCGCGGCGGCGCCGGCCCCAGTTCCATATACGGTCACGTCATGAGGGTTTCCGCCGAACTTCGCGATGTTTCTGTTCACCCAGTACAGGGCAGCGATCTGGTCCTTCAAACCGGCGTTCCCTGGGGCTTCAGGAGTGCCGAGGCAGAGGAAGCCTAGGGCTCCGAGACGGTAGTTGAACGTGACGATCACGTAACCGTCGTTAAGGAACGTGGTGGGGGCCATGTATGCGCCCCATCTGAAAACAAGTTCAGTACACATAAAACTTATCGAGGACGTCTCATCATCATCAGTCCCATCTATCAGTCGGGTCGGCTTTCAGTCTAACCGGATGTAGTTGAATACTGCTGCCTAATTTTTGTCTGACTAATTTCGTGTCTTATCTGAGCTAATTTAGAGGATCCGTATTCGATATTACATCCTCTATCTCCGTTGATATGAATCTATAAATCGTATTTAAAATGCATTGACACGTACATTGTTTCCTAGTGTATCCTAATCGTTTGTATCTGTTTTAGTATCGGAAATCCCCAGTTAGTCACCCGCGTCTTTTCTGCCTACAAATTAAGAAGACTCATTTGATAATAATGTCGTAAAAAATGCCACAATTCGATTTATAATTTTATGTTGTAGGCGGCAGATCTAGACTTCAATTAGTCAGCCGAATCAGACAGATCGAGGGATCAACGAAATCTAGCCTTGAGAATCAAGCCCTATTAGTTTATGACACCAAACGTTTCTTAAATTAACTCCGCACATACTATACGACCACTCTCAATAGTCTCAATCGTAATATTTAAATACGCAAAAGAAGTCACGAGTATCATAATTATTCGATATAAATAACTGCTTATTTAAACTATCATCCAAATGTTCTGTATTTGTATAACCAACATAATTTTTTTATCTTTGCTTATTAAAGTTTGAGAGCAGTGCTGGCCCGGTGGTAACAATATAAAAAGCCTTTGACACTCAGCGAGTTGTAGCTTTCCGTCACTGAAAGAATGTTCGTAATCGGAGCAGTTCTTCCATAGATACCTTTAATAAACATAAAAACAGACAAACATTACAACCAATTTTACATCTTTATAATAAAATTTTAGAAGAGCGTTATACATTACCCGTTTTGAAAGTCCCCGCCATGCACAAAAACGAGCACAGGCAGCGATGAAGCGTGTTCCGGAGTAAACACATTGACGACCAGGCAGTTCTCCTCACCGTCTGCGTTGGGCTGGGTGCACTTGATCTTGTGGGTGGCTTCGAAGATACCGTCCCACTCGGGTGGAGGCTCGGGAGCCTGGAGAATGGGACTTGATACTTTACATGACGAACTTTTGCCAGTGGATTTTGCCGCATTTTTGTAGGGAATTATTCTATAAGAATTTAATTACGGGATGAGAAGTAGGTATCCTATGTCATCGAAATTGTGGCGTTTTTGATTAACAAACATACAGACTTCCAGATAAGGGTAGGATGGAAAGTAGGAGAACTCTTTGGAAAGATAGCTGTCATGTAACTAGTTCCTTTAAAAACTTCAGGTTTTCATTAACAAGTAAAACTCCCAGTTCGGTAGATAAGTCTTTGCAAGCCCGCCACCGCTGAACATAGATGAAGACCTCTCCATTAGATGGTCTTTCATCTGGATTGCCAACTCGACCGAAATAGGGTGTAGTTAAAATAATAACAATGTAATTAATGTAATAGTTGTAGTAATGTAATTGTATTGTAATGTAATTAGTGTGTGTTGTGTGTGTTGTAGTTGTTGTAGTTGTTTGTGTGTAGTAATGTAATAGTTGTGGAATATATATAATTGGAAGTTTGGCTAACAATTGTAATTAAGCATTTAAATGATCTTGATGTCCAGACAATAGAACCTAAGTGATTATCTAGGCTAGGCTCCGCCTAGGCAATTCCACAGTTCTTATCCAGTTATTTAGATTCAATTCAATTAGTTGAGTAGAATAGAGATAGGTTAGGTAGACATTACAGAATACGTAACAATTACATTGAAACTAGAACGGGATCCCCAAACTAAGTAATTACATTATCATCGGCAGTAAGTTCCTCGCGATAGCCATCTAATCTACATCGCGCCAAATGGGATCTGTGTCCAGCGACAAATGGAGCAGCTGACCTTGAACCTGTCGCGGCGCGTGGGCGGCCGCGCGTACGGCAGCCCGAAGTACGCGAAGTGGGGCGGGTCGGGGGCGAGGTAGCCGCGCGCCGCGCCCTGCGAGGTGCCCACGTCCCGGTGCGCCCGCGGCACCGGCGTGGGTCGCCCTTGCACCACGCACAGCACCACGCTCACTCTGCACACTGCTCCGACCCAACCTAACCTCATGGCCGAGCTACCCAAGCCGCGCCAACCGAGTGTGTCGCGTCCGGTGATCTAGTTTACGTTTCGTTATCAAAACAGACGGCGTCTAATCAAAACATTGACACGTCAATTATTGGACTATTTGTGATTGTGACTCAATGTTAGGAATTCCTCAACACTTCAACAGTTCAGTGACAATAGATTGTAAGTACCAATTTACTTGAACGCTAACCAAATTACGGGAGAAGTTACTCGTATTTTTGTTTTTAGGGCTTTCAATTTAGGTAGGCTCTAGCTTTTGACGACATGATTGGCGCAATGGTTGAGCGTTCGGCTGCTGCACTGCGTGTCGCGGGTTCGATTCCCGCACGGATCAATTATTTGTATGGCTTACAGGTAATTGTTCCGGGTTTGGGTGTCTTGTGTATGTGAGTTTACATGTTTGTGAACGCACCTACGATACAGGAGAAATTCCTAGTGTGGAAACGTTTAAAAAATAAAAAATAATTTTGTTCATAGTTTATTTAATATAAACCACTCACATTTTTTAAGTAGGTACATGGCTTTAATTAAGGTGCCTAAACAGTCAAGAATGTAGCATGGGACCATTAGAAGAAATGCCCAGCATTTTTGAAGAAGGTGATGAAGAAGACAGCTTGTAGGAAGAGCACGGTGTAGACGCCGGGGGAGACGGCAAGGGCTAGGCTCCTCTCGATGAAGTGCTTGTCGTAGATGTCGGTCCAGAGCGCCAGGCGGCCCGCGTGCACGCCGGTCGCCATGGCCGTCTCCGCACCGAGTCTCAACAGCTGCTCTTGCGCTGCGGTCCCCTTCTCAAACTTGTTCCACACAATGTCATCGGCTTTAGGCGTTCTGCAATAAAATCAGGGTTTGGAATCTTGAACTGATTTAAGCCTCCAAAAATACGATACTCAAATTGAGCCTGAACTTTTGGCCACTAAATGTGATACACCAGGTTAATTAATGGAGTGAATAGGATGTGTTATTTGTGTTACCGACTGCCAGGAAAATTTACTCTCGATTCCAGGTCGAAAAAGTACGTATCTAGTGACCAAAAAATTTTTACGAAAATTACGCGAACGGCAACGGAACGACATGAAATTTGGCCCAATTAAAGTTTTTATAGAGAAGGAGTGCAGAAAGCTAATATCTTCTATGTATACAGGGTGGAAAATATCAATGGGCTCTGAAGAGAAACCACTATAAATCCTTAAGATAGATTATTTTATTTAAAGAAATCATTCCTTTATTTTTAAATAGAAATATAACTGCATTCACAGATTTCTCGACAAGCTTACCTAAACCGAAAATCAAACCAGCTAAAAATTAAAAAAAATAAACACTTGCTATTTTATTTCACTAGACGTTAATGTTAAAGATAAAATTTCTCCAAGAAACATTATAATTTATTAGGACCAAATGTTTATTAATAAACATTTGGTCCTATATCACGCAATCTAGCTTATTTTTTTATAATGTTTCTTGGAGAAATTTTATCTTTAACATTAACGTCTAGTGAAATAAAATAGCAAGTGTTTATTTTTTTTAATTTTTAGCTGGTTTGATTCCCGGTTTAGGTAAGCTTGTCGAGAAATCTGTGAATGCAGTTTTGTGTCTTTTTAAAAATAAAGGAATGTTTCGTTTTAGTAAAATAATCTATCTTAAGGATCTAAAGTGGTTTCCCTTCAGGGCCCATTAATATTTTCCACCCTGTATATAAAACAAAGCCGGATTGGTTACATCATTTATAACTCAAGAACGGCTGGACCGACTTTAATGATCTTTGATTTGTTGGATTTGTCTCCGCTCCTAATAGCAGAATAACTTTTAATACTCGTAAAAATTCCCTTGGTAAGACTGGATGTCAGACTTTCGGGCTTCTGACGACCCGTAACGACTGTCAAAGATCCACGATTGACAGCCAGGACCTACGGCTTAACGTGCTTTCCGAGCGTGTTTCCGAGGCACGGAGGAGTCTCGGTATGTAAAGATCCATGGACCAACCCCGGCGAGCGTAGCTTAACCAGATGGATGGACCCGTGCGGCTGTTATTACTTTAGCCATCAAATGCATTTGCAAATATGTCACGAAAGGTACCGATATTTATGGCGGTTTTGGCGTTCTGATTTCTAATATTTACGATGAAATCACGCACTATCGTTGGTCGTTAAATGAGCTGCAATGAGGCCATTTGGCGTATATTCTCATTCCCCATTTATAAACGTCCTCCCACTGTTGTATATTTGGCGGTGCATCTGGAGAATGGTCAAAGCACCTTCAGCGATCACACTGACAAGTTTTTTTTTTATTTGTCAAAGCCAGCTCTGAGATGCCACATAAAAAAAAATCGTCTATCATAACGTCCTTCAATGAAGGGAATCGACCCGAGTGCATCCCATCAAGCAAACAATTTAACAAAAAGTAGTTCTACAATACTACGCGAATCATTTCGATTCTGCCACGTGAATTACATTGATTTCAATGTAATTGACTACATTTATTGATTCTCAAGCGGTACGACCGACGTTCGCCGCTCGGCTCAGCTAGTATTTTAATATAATATGCAATAGAAATAAATTAAATTAATAAAAAAATACTGTAATGCTTTTTTATTAATTTAATTTACACACTTCCATGCGTTTGACACGTATTTGTATAATAATTATACTCTTTGACAATAAAACCTTAATACCGTTCAAACTTATAAATGAATTACGGTCGAATTTCGATCACCGGGCGACCACTTGTTATTATATAAGTAGTTAATTATGTATGTTGCTATGCAATTTGTATTTTTAAGTGATAACTTCTTTTTGAGATGCGAAAAAACAATTGAACTCGAGCGACACCGTCACCGACCGTCCGACCGCTACTTCTTGTTTTAGTGGAAACTTTCTAAGGCTGATTTTACTTAGGCTTATGCTATTTTGTCACCGGATACTTGCAAAATCCGTTGGTTTGCAATAAATCTCGTAAATATTGTATAGGGAACTTGCCCGGCGTAGTCTGTGCCATCTAGTGGAGTAAATTCGAAACTTTTACCCTCCTGTGAAGCCCCGCGACTCACTGGTGAGTCGGACAAAAAAAAAAAAAAATTAAAGAGAAAAAAAAAAAAATCGGCTGTCAACCCGGGTTGTCGTCGGGGTTCAATTTGACAACCCGGATTTGGCCGCGGGGGTTGAATGGTTAAAAACTTGTCATTGACATTTCCGTGTCATATAATATGTATACACACACGCATCATGCACACATGTAGCACGCATAACGTGGCATCTAGTGAGTGACATCCGCAACTTTTACTGTATAAATACTTGACATTGACATTTATGTGCCGCCATCTATAGTTCCCGCACGCTCATAACTCTATCCTAGATCGATTTAAAAATATGGAATTTTTATGGGTACATGACATATTCGAAATAATGAACTGATGATGATGATGATTCACAAAATATTGACAGTTCCATAAAACAAGCAGCAAGACTTATTACAATCATACGAAGTTTGAAGTAATCCGGTGACATATACCTTTACTAGTTAAAGATAAAATAAATTGAATAAAAATTGTAAACTGCCTATTCTATCGCTAAGTTTATCAAAATAATGTCTTACCCAGTATTAAGGAAAGATACCCATAACTGAATCATCTGCTGCATCATGACTTTCGTCTTATCATCAACATCAGACATGTCTCCTTCTTGATAGAACAGATAGCCAATAGTGTCCCCCCTAACTGCTCCGTCAGCCTGATTCTCAACAGCCGCCAACTCCCGGTTCAAGTCTCCGACAAAGGAAAACTCGTACAAGTAAACCGTCGATCCAGAATTGACGAGAGATCGTGCGGTACGGAGCACAGGACCAAGATACGCCATATCCGTATAATAAAGTGTTCGATTTTTCACGTTGTTCAAGGTAATTTCACCCTCAGGAAAATATAGAGCTTTCACTTTGGTCCCTACTCTAGCCATTTCTTCACTAGACTCAAATGTTAAATCGTTGGGCAGCAAAAGACTGTTATCCGCATTAAGCAGTGTAATGCTGTCTGCTGTATGAGTCAAAGATTCGTGCACGCCTGCGTACTCCGCCGAACCTATCATGAACGCGACATTATTTTCTTCCTCTTGTAACATCGTCCATGGACTTTCCACCATAAAATGTGCTACATTTTCTGTCTGGTTTTCTACGCATGGTCGCCAAACGCTGTCTCTTGCTGCCAACAGCAGCACCTCCATGTCTATAGTCTCCCAAGATTCCCAAGATCCAGGTATGCTTGATGCTAAATTCGTTGCAGTTAAAATAGGGTCCCTGTCTATTGCCCAATGTGAGAGAACAGAGCCACTTTCTGTGATAACTTTATTCACACTGGTTTTAGAAATAGGAGACAAAGCTAAGTACCCGGCTAAAGCTCCCGCCGTCCCTTCACCACTCACGGCGATATTTTCAGGATCTCCACCAAAATGTATAATATTATCTTTTACCCATCGTAGCGCCAAAGCTAGATCTTTTAAAGCAGCATTTCCGCGAGCCGTGCCGTTTTGCAGACACAGGAAGCCAAGTGGCCCTAGTCTATAATTAGGCAAAACAAGAATGATTTCCTCTGACACTAAATATTCGGGACCATATATTTCTGGGTTTGCGCTTTCATTAATGAAATTTCCTTCATGGATGTGAACAAGGACACTTGCACCGCTTAGCTCATCTTTAGATGGTTTAAAAATGCTCAGAGTCAGGCAGTCCGTCACCCCGACCTTTGTATCACCTTGAAGCTGCGGGCAGCGTATATTGTGAGATTTTGCGTAGTGGATGTGGTCTTCGTCCGCTTCTGGAAATACTGGAGCCTGAGAAAAAAATATAGAATGATAATTAAGTGGTGGTGGTAGTGTTGGTGGTGGTGGTTTTAGTTTTGAATGTATCTATGTATTTGAATTTTATGGGCATAAAGCCTGAAATAAATGAAATTATTATTTATTTATTTAACAATTAATGAACACACATACAAAAAAAACTTTTTTACAAAAAAAAAACAACCGACTCCCAAAAAAAAAAATACACAATTTTCGGCAGTCGGTGTTTGTATTTTATTTCTTCGTTATTTGACACCGACTTCCGAAAATAGTGTATTTTTTTTGGAAGTCGTTTTTTTTTTGTAAAAAAGTTTTTTATTTTTCACTTTTTAGTTGTTATACCCCAGAACTAAAAACCCCAATAACATGGAACGTGGAATTTAAACATAGTCGTAATTGGAGAACAGCAACACGTCATCTAGGTATCCGTATTTTTCGTTTTTGTTCAGTTTTTCAAAAAGCGCTTAAGTAATTTCGATAAAATTTATTTGGGACCACCTCGGGAGTATATTCTATCGGATAAAAAAAGAATTTTGAAAATCGGTCCTCAATTGACAGAGTAATCGGTGGACATACATAAAAAAAAACAAAAAAAAAACATACATACAGCCGAACATAGAACCTCCTTTTTCGAAGTCGGTTAAAAACAGACAAGAAGAAGCTTATACGTACCTCGAAACGATTATTGAAGGTGCCGTACTTTATATCTATATAGCTAATTATATTTTTGTTCTCTTGCCACCAATGTCCACGAACGCGGCCTGTCGATGTTTCTACAATTGTATTATCCAGTTCCGGCGGGCTGGTTGTGCCCTGGTCTCCACCACCTTCACCAGGTCCTACAGGTTCTGACGTGATTGTGCTCTGCTCTTCTGTAGTAACAGGTTCAGTGTCTTCCGTTTCCCCGTTACCGTTATCTGGGCCAGTTCCTCCGACATTATCATCGTCAGGGTTGCTTCGGACACTAGACCCTATGTCTTTATCCTCACTCGTCTCACTAGTTTTACTTCTAGACTTGCCATCGGACTCAACACTGTTAGATTCTTTAGTTTCTGATAGACTGGAACTTGAATCTGGATCAGGTAAATAACGTGCTAAGTTTTCAGCTAATACATCTTCTGGTTTATCACGTTTGGTCTCGACGAGTTCTCGAGGATCGTTTACCACATGAACTATATGCTGTTTCGTATTTGTGTCGAGACTACTATGGCTCGTCTGGTCACTCTGCAGGTCGTGTTCTGGGGTGAGGTGCAACGCCGTGGTGGCCACCACCAGCACCGCGCTCATCCATATCGTTGCCACCCACCGCATTGTTTACATTTGCAAATGGCTTTCGATGTTCATTCCTAGAAATAAAACACTTTATTTAATGACTGTCATACAACAGTTCGTTTACTGAATATTTAATTTGCAATGTCTAATGGAACACGTTTCATTTTGCTGTGTCGGTACTTTCCAACAACTGAGCAGGTATCAGACCCAATCTATTAATGGTTTTCTGCTTTATCGCGCTCGACGCTACAGGAGCGATAGTGTAATATCACTATCCTGATTGATCCCTTCTTACAGCTCGTACGCAGTATGTCAATAAATTAATGCAATACGAAAACTACGGCAGGTTGCTGAAACAACCCTTATTTTACGATAACCACACACACCCTGATTTGTACAGTTCTCACTGATACACCCTAATTTCACCAATTATGTTCAAATTCTATACTTTTGGGGCTATCAATTCGGGCATAACTTTTTTTTTTGGGGTTTGGAAATCGTCCTATGACTTCTCTCGCCCTGCGTGGACCTAGAGGGCGTGTCAGACTCTTACTGACTAAAACCCACCCCTGTTCCTTCCTTGCCCGAGTGCCCGAGGGCGCGGTAACTCTGTTTCGAATTTATCTGCGACCCCTTGGCATCCATGCATCGCATAACTACTATTTAGTTTTAGTTACGGGGTACAACCGTACAACAACTAAAAAGTAAAATAAAAAACGTTTTCACAATTTTTTTTGCTATTTTAGTTTTTTTTATGGCAGTCGGTTGTATTTTTTTGTAAAAAAGTTTATTTTATTTCACGTGTAAAATATATCGAAGTTGGAAACTCAGTACTGTACTAACCTTTTCGTGTTAGTGTGGAGCTGGTCGCTTGCTCTGATGACACGCGGCTGCCGCACTGACGAGCTCGCTGCTCGGCCGCGAGATTGATGACGCGGGACAGTCGGTCACAAAACCTATTGTTTATCTGATATACTTGGAACAGTAGCGGATTTAAAGAACGTCATTTCGTTGATTAAGTCCTTCAATACTCCGTTTGGCTATTAGTCAACGTACTTTTCTTTCTTTGTCTTGATCTGGGAAGCAAATGTTAACACTGTTGGTTTTAGGATAAGAACTTCACTGAGTTTCTAACGAGTATCATTAGACCTCTGAATGTTAAAATTAGACTGTAAAGTGTGACGTGTCTTAGTTATCAACGTTATATCGACACTACGGGGTGATAATATGTTCTACGGGGTTAAAAAGTGTCCGAACTAAACCTCTTCATCTAAAGACCTACTGTCCTACTGTCCTGTGAAAGTCCTACTTACAAGTATTCGACCACACGACGGAATACATCGCGTCGTAGCACTCGTAGCGCATCGCGTAGCGGATTCAAGTGAAAACTTCTTTAGGTGCGTTGGTTATTTTTGTTCAAGTTTTTATCATTAAGGGTGCTCCAGGGTAGCCCGCGAAATCCAAATTTTCTTACGTTTTTTGCAATTTGCAGGTCAGTGCCAGGTTGTATCTTGGTCAAAATTTGATTCGCGGCCGTAGCAAGTATGTATTTATTAGAGATGCGCCGAATAGTGGTTTCACCGAATAACCGAATACCGAATAGTATTCGGTTCAATCTTTACCGAACCGGATATTCGGCCGAATTATTCGGTTTAACATTTCACTGCATTCCCGCGTAAACAGGTTCAAACGCGCTCGCCGCCTGTCGCTGCTGGCTATTTGCGAGCGAGCCGTACCTCGCCGCCCGCTACCCGCGCATACACCGCGCTGTCACTTTGCTTACATTGCACGAGTAATGTAAATAAATTAAAATATTAACTTAACGTGTTTGCAATATGAGTGGGCGTAAAAGATCACGTGCTTGGAACTCTTTTGATGAAATGGAAGATGACAAAACGAAAGTGAAGTGCACTTTGTGTAGTTGTGTTATTTCTCGCGGTGGAACAGGGCGCAGTGCTTCGACGAGTGGAATGACAAATCATTCCATGTCATGTAGCCAGGAAAATAGAAATACTCAAATCGAATATATTAGGCACTAAAACCGAATAATTCGGCCGAATACAAATAGTGGCAAAAATGCCGAATACGCCGAATACCGAATACCAAACGAATATTCGGCGCATCTCTAGTATTTATAGAACTGTAATCATTAAAATCATCAATACAACTCTTTCAGTTACTATTAGTACCAAATGTTATGATTTCATGATATACATGTAGTAAATGTCATGATTTCATGAAATACTACATTTAGCAACCTATTCACTCTCGACTTTTTTAAGGTTCGGAAAGTCCAAATGAAAAAACGGAACCCTTATAGGATCACTCGTGTGTCTGTCTGTCCGTTTGTCACAGCCAATTTGCTCCGAATCTGCTGGACCGAGAGAGTTAAAATAAATAAAATATAAACAAAAACAAACGAACAATACACACACAACAATACACAATACAATACAACAAAAATAAACAAACAAATTAACAACAAAAACAAACAAACAAATTAACAACAAATTAATTTGGAATCTGGGTCAATATTTGGAGTGAAAATCGGAAAATTAAAAATCAAAGTTTTTCAAACTGTGTCGTGTGTCATATCAAATGAAAGGACACATTGTGAGGGTCTCGAATATATTTTTTTCATAATTTTAAAATATATAATTTTGAATTTATTTAAGAAAATAGATGAAAAATTATCAATCCCCCCCTCCCCCCTCTATCTCCGAAACCACTGGGCCTAAAATTTTGAAAAAAAAAAATACAAAAAGTAGTTCTCTACTTATACAATATTACAGGAAAACCTATAAGGCAGAGGCAGTTTAAAAAAAACCTGAAAAATATATGATTTGTTCGGAACTCTTTGCGCGCGAGTCCGACTTACTCCTGGCCGATGTTTTTTAAATCATATTACACGTTCAACACGCGTTTAACCGCTTGTAAAGACTTCTTTGACTTCAAACCTCCCAGGTTGTAGCTATCAGTATCATCATGAAATCACACTAATATTATAAAGGCGAAAGTTTGTGAGTGTGTATGTTTGTTACTTCTTCACGCTCAAATGGCTTGACTGATTTAGATGAATTTTGGTATGTAGATAGCTTATACCCTTTTTTTTTTTTTGTTGCCGGGGTGGAAAATCCTCATGGATATCCTTCGCCTGGGCAGGCGAAGGGGTCTGTCAGACTCTTACTGACTAAAAACCACCCCGGTGTTCCTTCCCACACCTGGACCGGGGATCGTGAGAGCTAATACGACTTCCATGATCCCCGGCTAGCGCCGGCGCGCCTATGCGGGCCACCTCTGGCCCGCGGGGAGAGTGAGGTGTCCTCTCCCCGCGACGTCTAATAGGGGGGCGCGCGTGGAACACTACGCGCCGCCTTCTCGGGTCCTGCTGGATAAGGGGCGGTGGACGACCCCGAGTCCACCGTCCCTCCGGACCTGTTTATGGGGGCTGGAAGAGGGCGTTGTCCGCCCTCCGCCGACGCCCGGTACGCCTGCTGCGGATCGGGAGAGTGGCCACGGCCTCCCTCTCCCTCTCCGCAGCCTCCTTCTGCGAAATTACGGCTTCACAGAAGGAGATCACCGCATCCCACGACTCGGCGCTCCCGGCCATCGAACTTGCGACGGCCGGCAGCGACAGGTCGGGGCCCACTTCGGATACGAGGACACGGCGCTGCTCCTCCCATGCGGCACACTCTGCCAGTGTGCCAGTGTGCTGCGCCGTGTCCTCCCGACAGTCGGTGCAGTGATGGCACCGAGCGTCCGGCTCCCTGTTTATGCGACACAAGTACTTCCCGAAGCAGCCATGCCCCGAGAGCACCTGCGTCGCTCGAAACGACAGGGAGCCGTGCTTCCTCCCGAGCCATTCGTCGAGCACTGGTCGGATCGCGTCGACGGTAGCAAGGCCGGCGGTAGGGCGCGAAAGCCTATCCCGCCATTCCGCCACCATGACCTCGCGGAGCTGTGACCGACGCAACTCGATCTCGCGCTGCATCGGTTCACCACCCCACGTCCGCACCTCCTCGCGCCACCAGTACAGTGAGGCACTAAATACAATAGGGCCGTAGACGGACGTTACGCTTGGCGGCCGTAGTGCGACTTCACCTGTTACCTGAGCCTGATACTAAATACAATAGGGCCATAGACGGACGATACGCGTGGCGGCCGTAGTTTGACTTCACCTGTTATAGGATACTAAATACAATTACAATAGGGCCATCGACGGATGTTACGCGTGGCGGCCGTAGTGTGACTTCCCCTGTTATAGGATACTGAATACAATTAATACAATAGGGCCATAGACAGACGTTAAGCGTGGCGGCCGTAGTGTGACTTCCCCTGTTATAGGATACTGAATACAATTAATACAATAGGGCCATAGACAGACGTTACGCGTGGCGGCCGTAGTGCCACTTCACCTGTTATAGGATACTAAATGCAATGAATACAATAGGGCCATAGATAGACGTTACGCGTGGCGGCCGTAGTGCGACTTCACCTGTTATAGGATCCTAAATACAATTAATACAATAGGGCCATAGACAGACGTTACGCGTGGCGGCCGTAGTGCGACTTCACCTGTTATAGGATCCTAAATACAATTAATACAATAGGGCCATAGACAGACGTTACGCGTGGCGGCCGTAGTGCGACTTCACCTGTTATAGGATCCTAAATACAATTAATACAATAGGGCCATAGACAGACGTTACGCGTGGCGGCCTTAGTGCGACTTCACCTGTTATAGGATCCTAAATACAATTAATCGCCTAAAAAGACTTCTCTTTTTACCCGACTGCGCGACACAAGGGAGGGTAATGACGATGTTTGTATGTATGTATGTTTGTTCCTTTGTGGCGCTTTAGACACTAAACACGTGGGCCGACTTTGATCATTCTTACGTCAATTGATTCGTTACTAAAGACAGTAATCAGATTTTGCTATTGTCTTGGTGAGATTAAGCACGCGATTCTTAACCTCACAGTTTATTTTGATAACATAATCTGTTTTTAGTGTTGTGGCTATTGTTTTGTGTTGTCTGGTTTGTGTATAAAGGTATAAGGTTAGTATTTTAAGCTTTTTGGAGGTGGTGGAGGGACGCCTTCAGATATGGACGTTGTGGAGTGTTCCCAAAACACTGGTCGCGTAAGATCGGATATTAGAAAACGCCCCGGAGTACCGGAGAGTTTTGTTGACGCGAAAAGAAATAAGCCGCCGTCTGACTGAATTCAGTCTGTATTTACGAGACCGGGTTTTGAGAGCGACTCCAAAATGCTCTATAGCGATAGTGACAGAGCTCCCTTCACTGTATTTGTCTCTAGGTTGGAAACAGACCCTAAGCAAGGCCTAACCTTGAATGCTCTTAAGTTTGCCCAATTTATTTTCACTAAAGGATTTAAAGGTGTTGTCCAAGGCAGTGTTAAGTCTATGGGCCGTTGCAGGATGTCTATTGATTTCGTGACATTCAAAGATGCCAACAACTTTGTCAGCAATCCCATTCTTGTTGAAAACAAATACTCGGCAGCTATCCCACGTTTTCATGTAAGTCGCATGGGAGTTGTTAGGGATATTCCTACTGACTGGACACTAGAGGAGCTAGTCCTCGGTATAGAAACCCCTCGTAATTGTGGGGAAGTCATTAGGGCTAGACGGCTTAATTTTAAAAACAAAAAAGAGGACTCTGTAACTTGGTCCCCATCATCAACTGTAGTGCTTACTTTCGCTGGTCAAGTTCTCCCAGAGAAAGTCTTCTGCTACAATGCTTCTCTTCCTGTCTCTATCTATCACCTCCCCACTATCCAATGCCGCAACTGCTTACGATTTGGCCATATAAGCACTCAGTGCAGGTCTAAGCCTCGCTGTTACCGTTGCGCTCAACCACACCCTGGAGATAGCTGTAATGTTCCGGATATACAGGTCTCATGTCTTTTGTGTGACGGTGGAAGTCATAAAGCCACTGATAATAAGTGCCCTGAACACTCAAGACAGAAATCAATTAAAATGGTAATGTCTCAAGAAAACTTAAGTTACCGTGAGGCTTCAGTAAGGTTTCCCCGTCCCCGTAAATTGCCATACTCTAATGTTACAGCAGGTCCCTCCCAATCTAAACTATCTCAAGATTATCCTTCTGAACCCCTTCTTGCCTCGTCCCCTCTTAACACTCCTTCTTCTTCTCCATATGCATCCCCTGTTAAAACCTCTTATACCAAGACAGTTTATCGTTCCCCAAGACCTCGGCCAGAATTGGGCAAGTCATATGATACCCAAGCGTTTAAGTCCATGGTCTATACTCCTAATTCTTCTCAGCCTAATGGATGTGCTCTGAATTCCCCTTATGTTGAAACCACTCCCCTTCCCACTCCTAATGACAACTTGATAGAGCTCCTCGCTTGCTCCCTTATAAATATGCTGTCTAAATTTAGTGACGCAATACCGGACAATGTCATTATATTAGTTCAACAACTCCTCGAATCCTGGACTCGCCAAAATGGAAAAAATACTTCAGTGGAATTGTAGATCCATTCGCAGGAAAAAACATGATATTTTTTATCTTATAAATAGATATAATCCCGTTGTCTTTGCTGTGTCGGAGACATGGCTTAGGCCTGGATCTCTCTTTAGGGTGCCCGGATATTCGTGTCTTCGGGACGATAGAGACGACGGACGGGCGGGTTGCGCCCTATTGGTTAGCAGGTCTATCACTTATTCCCAGATTCCTCTTCCCAATCATGATACTGGTCTTCAAGTAGTGGCCATTAGAGCTATGGGCATATCCTATGTATCTGTCTACATTCCTCATCCTAATGCTGATATTTTAACAGAATTTAACTCTATCCTTTCTTCTATTCCTGACCCCCTGATTGTGTTGGGTGATTTTAATTGTCGTAACACCCTTTGGGGCTCTCACTGTAATGACCCCTCCTCCAGCTTTTTGCTAGACCTTTTAGATGATCGTAACCTTTGCATTCTTAATGATGGATCTGCTACCCGTAGAGTCTCCCCTACCCAAAATATTAGTATTCCTGACCTTACTTTCTCTTCACCTTCACTAGTGGCAACACTTTCCTGGTCTGTTCTCCCTAATTCATATGGGAGTGATCATCTTCCTATACTAATTTCACTCCCTAGTACTACCCCACGTTCTCCTCCCATTCAACCTCTACAAAAGTATCGCCTGCCCCAAGCTGACTGGTCTAAGTTCATGTCCCATTTGGATGCAGAACTTCAAAATTTTCCTCAAATAAATTCATCCAACTCCCTAAACCTATACAGTGATTTTGTTGATTGTCTGTTGAGAGCGGCCAATTCTTCAATCCACCTTAAAAACTCTGCCCGACACCTAATGCCTTCTCCTCCTTGGTGGGATGCTGAATGCACTGAAAGCGTCCGCAAACGTAAAGAAGCTGAAAACTCCTTGTCTTCTAGTTTAAATATGTCAGACTATTTAAATTTTAAAAAGACTTCTGCAACTACATGTAGGTTATTGGCAAAGAAGAAAAGATGCGGCTGGCTCAAGTTTTGCGAGTCTCTGTCTCCACGTTCTCCAGTTTCCCTTGTGTGGAAAAAAATTAAAATCTACCGTAGAGCTTGTGACAGTCAGCATCCCGATATTTCTTCCAATGACCACGTCACCTGGTTGGAAGACTTTATATCCACATTAGCCCCCCCCTTTGTTCCTAATTTTGAATGCCTTCCCACTATAGATTCTTCTGCTACTTCCTCTGATAGATTTGATGACCCTTTCTCTTATTCAGAACTTATTTGTGCCTTGGATCATCTTAGGGATTCTGCTCCGGGTGCTGATGGAATACCCTACTCTTTTATCTCCAAATCTTCTCCTAATTGTAAATCTATATTTCTGAACTTAATAAATTCTTTTTTCGTAACTGGTCAAGTTCCAGACTCTTGGAAATTCCAAATAATAATTCCAATTTTGAAACCTGGGAAAGACCCAAAAGATTCTACTTCCTATCGTCCTATCGCCCTCTCTTCTGTCTTGGCTAAAATTATGGAGAATCTCATCAAGAACCGGCTTGAATGGATCTTAGAAACGAAAGGTATCCTTCCCAGTTCTCAGTTCGGTTTTCGAAGAGGTATGGGAACTCTAGATAGCCTTAGTGTTTTTATGTCTGACGCCCGCATTGCCTTCTCCAATAATGAAAGTGTTCTTGGTGTTTTTCTAGACATTGCTTCAGCCTATGATAATGTCCAACTTCCAATACTCAGGCAAAAGCTGCTACAGCTGAGTATCCCTGTGAGGATGGTCAACATCATTTGTAATCTCCTTATGTCCCGTTCTATTTCTGTTCGTCATCAAAACTCCCTCTCCCCATCCCGTCTAGTGTGGAAGGGCCTACCCCAGGGGTCGGTCTTAAGCCCCATTCTTTATAATATATACACATACGATTTGGAGTCTTCAGTGAGTTGTTTCTGCAAAATCCTTCAATATGCTGACGACATTGCTCTTTACTTTACTTCAGCTTCCCTTTCGGATGCCTCATCTCGCCTAAATTCTGCCCTTTATTATTTAAACCAGTGGCTTATTGATCACGGCTTAAGTTTGTCAGTCTCCAAATGCAATGCAGTTGTCTTTTCTCGCAAGCGTATTATTCCACCTATTAACCTTAATGTTGAAAATGAACCCATTCTGATCCGAGACAAAGTAAAATTTCTTGGCCTCATTCTTGACTCAAAATTGTCTGGTCTCTATCATCTGGATTACATTTTAAAAAAATGCGAAAGAGGCGTTAATGTGTTACGTGCCCTTTCTGGAGTTCGCTGGGGAGCTCATCCAACTTCCCAGAAAATCTTATATAACGCCATAGTCCGTAGTCACTTTGACTATGGATGCTTTCTGTTGGAACCATGCAATAAAATAGCCCTTGCCAAACTGGAAAGGATTCAATCCAAATGCTTGCGTATTATCACGGGTGCTATGAAATGCTCACCTATTAATGCCCTTCAGGTAGAATGTTTAGAGCCCCCCCTACACTTACGTAGACAATATCTCTGTGATCGATTTTTTTATAAAGTCATCCAAACTAAATGTCATCCTCTTCTCCCTCTTCTTCGTACACTTTATCAGCTAATCCCAACATCTGGCTATTGGTCTCATAAAAATCCTCCACTCCTTGTTAACAGCTTCAGTAAATTGAGTAATATGCATACTTCCTTATTTCAGTTAAATAGAAATCCCATATTTGAAGTAAATTTTGATTCCTTGCTTTTCCAACCAAAAATAATTTTTAACTTTGGTATATCCAAACATGACCCTGCAGCTAATGTCAAATTCAATAGGATTCTGGCAGAGGACTGGCATGACTGGCTGACGTTATTTACCGATGCTTCCAAGTTGTCAGATAACAGTAATGTCGGTTCAGCTGTGTGGATCCCAAAATATAAAATCATTCTTAATTTTCGTAGCTCTGCATTTGGCTCCATATTCACAGGGGAAGCAATAGCTCTTTTGGAAGCAGTCTCCTACATTGAATCGCATGGTCTCAACAAAAGCCTTATTCTCTCGGATTCTCTGAGCTGCCTACAGGATTTAATGAAATCACCTTTTCGCTCTCGACACAATTTCCACGTTATCCTACAGATAAAACAACTCCTGTATAGATGCCACTGCTTAGGCATAGAAATTGCATTGGCTTGGATCCCCAGCCATTCAGGAATTGCCGGCAATGAGAATGCGGATACGATCGCCAAGCTGGCTACTCGGAATGGAATCGAATCTTATTCGTCCTGTTATCCCCGTGATCTGCGCTCTCTTGCGAAACCCGAGATGATGAAGAGTTGGAATGAGCACTGGCAAAAAACTCGGATATCGAAGGGAAAATTTTATGGCTCTATCCAACCATTCATTCCACCTAAATGTTGGTTCAGCAAACTAAAATTTTCGAGTAAGTTAGCGACCTCTGTCATTATTAGACTCCGACTTGGGTTTGTTTGCACTCCAGTTTTTTTGGCCAAAATCCATGTGAGGGACTCCTCTTTGTGTGAATGCGGTTTGGAGGAGGGTACTCTGGAACACTTGTTTTTTTCTTGTTCTCGTTTAACCACTCCCCTTTACGACTTACTCACTTCTGATATTCCCCGCCCAATTAACATTCCTTTTCTATTATCCTTAGTCCATACCCCTGCTGTTAAGATCCTATATAAATTTATTAACATTAATAAAATCCAGCTGTAGCTCTATTTATTTATCATACGAGTACGCTTGATGTTGTAACATTTTTTTTTTTGTGACGTCTTACATGTGTACTAACCAAAATTGTTTTGTCCCTTTTTTTTTTAGCATGGGGATCTATGGATGCCAACGCTAAAAACACTGATCAATGGTGTAATATTTTACGACAAGTCAATCTCTCATACCTTGACATTGGCAAAATCATCGAATGTCTTCGATGGAGCCATAACCTCAAAAATTGAATTGAATTGACAGTAATCAAAATATGCATGCAGACATGAAATCAATAATTGAACTAAAATAACTGCCACCAACTGCATCAGACTGCTTGAAAAGTGACTTGTTTGGAACATTTTAGTTGTTTTTAACAGTCGGGTTTTTTGAGAATATTCAATTTTTAATACCAGATATAGTTGCCGATTATCTTGTTCAATAACTAAACTAAAATTAGAGGATCGCTATTTTTTACTAAAAGGCAGTACGAGAAAAGGATGGCTAAGAACTAAGTTAGAGATGCCAAAATAGTTTACGCCTTGCGCTTTACTGTGTTTTTAGTCGACATGTTTTTACGTGTACCCTTATATTGTATGGAAATATTAGTTCAGCTAAATTCGACAGTTCTAATCTACGCCCGTCTCTTTCTTATTTTATTAGAGAGAAAAAGATAGCAATAGCCTATATTAAGTTTAGTTTGTGCACAACAGAATCGGCACAAATATCACGTTTGCTAATCGTTGTAAGTGGCAGATTAGCGAAATGCATGGGGGGGGGGATGGTCATTTTTCATCTATTTTCTCAAATAACTTAAAAATTTATACATTTTGGAATTATGGAAAAAAAGTCGAAAAAGTCGGTCGAGTAGATTCGGAGTAAATTGGCTTTGACAGACGGACGGACAGACAGACAGACGCACGAGTGATCCTATAAGGGTTCTGTCGGAAGTCGGTGTATTTTTCACTTATTTTGTTTTTTTTTTTGGGAGTCGGTTCTATATTTTGCATTTTTTTGGTCACTTTTTAGCTGTGGCTCTCCATTAAATTGTGTTAACAATACATAGACATACGATCGCAGCAATCGCGAGTCATTTGCTGTTAGATACTGAAGAGTTCCACTGTCTATCTCCGAAAATCTTAATCAGATCCTAATGTACTATGTAATAAAACCTTCCTTGAAAAATATGAATTTAAATAAAAATCCTATCTAAATCGATCTGTAGTTTTCGAGAAAATCGCGGACAAACAAGATAAATACGGGTCGAATACAGAACCTCCTTTTTGGGTTCCGTACCCGAAGGGCCCAAACGGAGCCTTATTGTTGTCACTCACGTGTCCGTCAGTCTGTCCGTCCGTCGAGGGTCACAAAATCTTGTTACGAAGAATTTTTTAACTTCCCATTGGCCTATGAACTTGAAATTTATTGATAATATTTATTATAACGTATACTTTCCCACGGGGTCTCATCTCGAACAAAGAAAATTTAGTTCAAATAAATCTCAATAGATGGCGTAATATGCATCGATTTCTTATAGATGTTTAAGTAATATTAATATTTTGAAAATAAATATGGTAAAAACTGTATTTTATTAAACTGCCCTAAGCATAAAATTGTGGAATAATTGGCTTGTAATTCAAATTAAGACGATTATTGGAACGAATCCTTAGACATCTATATTTCTTGTACCAATAGATGGAGCTGTTTGAAGTTTTAGAGTTTATCACCTCTTTAAAATTTGAATAGTGACACATTTTGATACAGTAAAACTGCTATGAAGTGCCAAAAATGCTATAAAATAATTCCCCAATGTGTGACAAAATATAGGTAAGACTTTAAGTAAATTCATTCAGCTTGCAAGCTGTCGCTGCAATCACCATTTAGCGAGGTGTAGAGGACGGGCCCGAACGAAGAACAAAAGTTACTTGTGCCTGACGAAAACCCGTAGTTACGGCGGTACCGTTTCTTTGTATGGGATGAGGCATCTGTACGCTAGTATTATATTATCTGTGACTTTACTAACAAATACCAATATGTGGTACGGCACCTTTAATGTGCGAAATCCGAAAAAACAATGGAATTCAATATAAAAAAAACTTTTTTACAAAAAAAAACAACCGACTTCCAAAAAAAAAATACACTAAAAATTTAAAAATAACTTTAATTTCGGAAGTCGGTGTTTGTATTTTATTTCTTCGATATTATAAAGTTATTTTTAAATTTTAAGTGTATTTGTTTTTTGAAGTCGGTTGTTTTTTTTGTAAAAAAGTTTTTTGGAGAACACAAAAACGTCATCAAGATATGCGTATTTTTCGTTTTTGTTCAGTTTCTCAAAAAGCGCTCAAGCAATTTCGATAAAATTTATATGGGACCACCTCGGGAGTATATTCTTTCGGATAAAAAAAGAATTTTGAAAATCGGTCCACAACTGACGGAGAAATGCGTGGACATACATAAAAAAAAAAAACATACAGTCGAACATAGAACCTCCTCCTTTTTCGAAAGTCGGTTAAAAACCAGCAATAACTAACATTTTTGGATATCTTCTTTACCCCATGGATTTGGCCAGTGCTACTTATACCTACTGTGTTAATATCTCATTATTACCTACTAACTTTGGTACTACTTACACATTGATAGATTAACATTATTTTTTAGTTCGTTCATTCCTCGTTTTAGATGTTTCCTTATCCATCTATTTTACTCAGTAGGTGTATCTATAGACATCTCAGGGGAGGCTAAGGTCCTCGCGCACCTCAAACGCCCGGGCGAAGCTCCGCTGCCGCGACACCTCGCGGCTCGGCGGACAGAGCTCCGGCAGGATCTCATGGCGACATGAAGAGCGCGACTGTCGCAACCCAGTGCTGGGTAATGGTGGCGCCATTGTGTCGGTAGTGCCCGTCTTTGAGGATTGGCTGGAGATGCGCCACGGCGTCCTCACTTTTCGCCTGACGCAGTTCCTCACCGGACATGGAAGCTTCGGGACGTTCCTGTGCAAGATAAGGCGAAGGGAAACGCCCGGGTGTCATCACTGTGAGGATCGCCCAGAGGACACGGTGGAGCATACGGTGGAGTTGTGCCCCACTTGGGCGGAGCCCCGCCGTCCCCTCGTGGAGGCAATCGGTGGCAGCGACCTCTCCGGCCCGGCCCTGGTCCATGCCATGGTACGGAGCGAGAGGGAATGGGAAGCAGTCTCCTCCTTCTGTGAAACAGTAATGCTCGGGAAGGAGGAGGCGGAACGGGTGAGGGAGACTACGAAGTGGCCCTTAAGCCCCCAGCAGCAGCAGCCGCCGTAGGAGACGCCCTGGGCGTAGGACATCGCGAGACGATCTCCGGCCACCGTAGACTCGGGCCTGCGGGCGGCGAGTAGTGGGTAGCTCGCCGTCCGATCAGGACCAGGACCGAGAGTCGACGGCGCGTAGTATACCACGCGCGCCTCAAAGAGTTGTCAGCAAAACATGACGGGGCCCGTCATGGCCGATGCCTGCCCAGAGGTCGTGGATAAATTCGAAACAGTTACCGCGCCCCTGAGCACTCAGGGCAGGGAAGGAACACGGGTGGCTTTTAGTCAGTAAGAGTCTGACACGCCCTCCCAATTCACCCAGAGCGGGAGATGTCATTGGATGATTTCCCACCCACAAAAAAGGGGAGGCCCCTTTAGACTCTCCTCGGGAATGTGCCTTAACAGGCGTTGTACAGAGGGGTTTCCATAGTGGCCTTTAAGGCGCAGTTATACGACTTTTAATGATTTTTAATTGAACATCACGTCTAAACGACTAGTCTTTGTAAAGAAATTATTCTTCCACCGGCTAGCGTCAAAGATAATTTATGGCATGAGACCCTAGTTACCAATCTTCGGGTTTTTTCGCATGTGGTTTGTATGTAGTAAATAAGAGTCCTTTGATTTGGTCTTCATATTTATCACATTTATTGCTAACACTGCATCACACCAGATAGCACTCAGTACACAGAAAATTGTATGTTGAACTTACAATTTATGATGAATCACTTTTACCCTATCGTTCGAAGATCGAAGATTAAAGGTCCAGTGGTGAGATCCCCAATCAGTATTTAAGCCGTGGTCATCTAATCATGGTCATCTCTGGACACGTGGACGTTGGTGTTCGGAACCTTTTGCTAAGACCGCATTGTTCTTCCAAAAATAAAGTTAAGTTTATGATCCGACCATTTTATAAAGTTTTATTCTTATATTATTAAATGTAAAGTAGGAACCCTGCCAACAAGAGAACATTCGGTGAGAATCATAAATGCCATGCTTAAGACTTAGCGTTGCTACAGAAAATCCCAATAAAAGTACTTACATCGTCCTACATTCTTATGCTTACAGCATTTGAACTTGACTCTGGTCCCCTTTACACCTCGAGACATCATTAGGTGCTTTTAAGAAGTTTTTTCCAATAAATAAAATTTATAGGCTGGCTCGCTCCAGATCAAGTTGGAGAAAAAAACGTCAAACGACAATCTGGCATCTGTCAACTCGCAAAATAACGCTCCATTCCACGAATCTAAATTTATTCTATTTTTAAGTGTTACAGTGTTATTTCTTTGAAAAAAATATATGTTTTTCTAGACAATTTCCGTCGTAATTTGATCTGAGAATATTTGAAATTATATTTTTATTACATAGTGTAATTAATTTGTAAAGTTATGTCTAACGCGGATAAAAAATTGAGAATCACGCAAAAACTATAAAGCGTATTTTTATGAAACCTTCACAATTACAAAGATTATTTAAATAAAAATAAATAAAATAGCCTTTATTTTCTCTGACCTTTGCACAATTTGTAATATAATAAAACATACACTATAATATATATACGTAACTATCTTATACTAACTATACTCATTTCTATTTCTTTTTTCCTATATGTATATAACTTAACATTTAAAATCAGTTACCAGGTCAGGCTGTCTTGCGACATAGGCCTCCTCAAGTTCCCTCCTCCTTCGCCTGTCCATTGCTGTCCTTCTCCAACCTTTTGGCAGATCGTCTTCCCATCTTTTTTCTGCCTTCCTCTACGTCTTTTTCCATCCCGCGGGTACCATTCTGTTACTTTTTTAGTCCACTTTCCTGTTGTTGCTCTCATCATGTGACCGGTCCATTTCCACTTCAAGGTTCTTGTTTTTACTTTAACTTCTGTTACTTTGGTGATGCTCCTAATTGTTGTAGCTTTCCATTTGTCTTTCAACCTTAGTCCCAACATACTTCTTTCCATTCCTCTTTGGTATACACGATGAATATCAGTAAAACAAAATTGATGACAAACAAGACCGAAGTCAAAATTGAGGTGAACGAAGAAGAGATAGAATACGTAAAAAAGTATATTTACCTGGGGCAAGTCATATCTGTGGAAGACTTATCAGCTAAAGAAGTAGAAAGACGAGTAAATAATACATGGCAAAGATCTGGTCCCTCAGGGAAATTATGAAAAATAAATCTATACCCATCTCGGAAAAGAAAACCGTCTACAACACTTGTATACTTCCATGTCTCACCTACGGCTGCCAGACCTGGCCACTGACACAGAAAATTGAGCACAAACTGGGTGTATGCCAAAGAGGAATGGACAAAGATTATTTAATTATTTATGATTATTTAATTATTTATTATTTTGGAGCGCTGTCCGAAATTAGACGCATTTTATGTGTAATACATTAATAATGCGTCTAATTTCGGACAGCGCTCCTTGATGGGTGAGTCCTATTAATGGGTGGACACCCAGTAATAGGACTCGCCCATCACCGTCCGTACGACGCGTTACGTGTGCTCAGCACAGAACACGCAAGGTAGCCACTCAAGGTCATTGGCAGTTAATAGCGCCTTATTATATCACGGAACCCCTTCCATGTGCTGATCACCATTCCCACATATCTGCTCTTTTCCCCAAAATTCCAGGCGTATTTTGAAAGTTTCACCCCGATAACAGAAAATAAAGGTATTTAGAAACAATATTAGAACACTGCTCAAAATTGTAGCACAGGTGATATTTGCTGTCAGGCCAGATTCTCTAGCGAGTCGTCACCCGCCTGTGCTCGACCCGATTTATTTGTGGTTGGCGCAGCATGTCTTCTGCTGTCATAGATCTCCACTTGCCTTCATATTCTCTTCATAACACAAAAAAAAGAAAGAAACTAAGAACAAGCAACAACAACAAAAACTACCAACAACTAGAATAAGTTTACGTTTATTAATTGAAGGCTAGACTTTATTTGGCATTTCAATTTTGGTGTTGCCAGTACTAACATTAGAGTACTTATCAGAGTTCAGTAATACCGTTTTTTTATCAGGCCCTCGAAGCTTTGATAACAAAAGCTCTGCTGTTTATTTTGTGCTACATCACTTGTAATATATTTTATATGAAAGCTATAGATATAAAATAGGGGAATTTCAACGGGCTTTTTTCGGAAAAGTAGATTATCGAAAAGATAACAATAATTGATGGGTCTAGCTAGTACTACAAAAGTCACAGCACAACTTGATTTTTTTAGGATGTCCTCAATAATAGACTTGCTTTTTTTTCTACAAAATATAATAATTAATCTAAGGTAATACTCGTAGAAGGGGTAAAATTGTATTTTATTTGTTAATACTTAGGGAGTGCCTCCGCAGCCGGAAATAGTGCCGTTGGGAACCGGCAGTACTTTTTTATTTCGTTTTTTTTATAGTTTTTAGTCCAAGAGCGAATTTGGGAACTTGGGGCACTCCGACACGAATAGGTTAGGTTCGAAGGGGATGAAGGGATCTCGGAGGAAGGAAGCTCCTTCATTTGCACCTCCCTATTTGAACTATATCGTTATAAGTGAGCCAGCCGATGGTTATTTCTAGTGATCCGTATACTTGTGATTGCAAGGTCAAAATCTAGCTTGCTTCAAATCTAACTCTTAAAAAAATCCAAAAAGTACACGTGTGTTGTACTTTTTGGAATTTTTTTACTTGTTTTTGAAGATTGTTATGCAAAGAACAGTATTTTTTTGTGACTCTTTGGAAAATTTTAACTGAAGATTTTTTTGTAAACACCATTTTCCGCTTTTTTTTTCAAAGTCAGCGTTCCGGCTGCTATTTCGGGTTACAGCGCCGGCTGCGGAGGAACTATAATACTTATTCTTGTAAAAGGAGGAAGTACTGATCCGATTACAAAAATCCTTTCTACTATAGAAAGCTACATATCGGCGACTGTCCCAGCTTCTTCTTCTACTTTTAGTGTGGTGTATGCCATGAAAAAAGTTTTGCTATCCTGAACCATTATCAAGATAAATTTTATTTATTAGTTTAGTGAAGCTGCACTAAAGCTGAGTGTTATAGACTACTTTTATTTCGAAAAAAACACGGTTCCTGTAGAATATGCCATAAAAGCGAAGAGGTGGAAAAAACTTGTCTGACAGAAATAAAAAAAAAAACTGGCCAAGAGCGAGTCGGACTCGTACGCAAAGGGTTCCGAACAAATCATATCTTTTATTCAGGGTTTTTTTTTAAACCATCATATGCGTTTATTATGTGTGTTTTCCTGTAATCTGTAAGTAAAGGCAGGAAATGGAGTATTTTGTTCCATTCTCCGACATCCCGCTCACAATTCCCGGCCTTGGTATAAAGTAGAATGTGCCCACGCTGAGGCCCGAAAAGAGTCTGCCTACCAAGCCTGGATCAAGGCCCGCGACAAAAAAGTTGGAGCACATAGGGTTCGCACGAGGAAAAGAGCCTTTAATTCTGCCGCCAAGTCCTGCAAGCGGGTTCTGCGTGGAGCACGTTTTGACCATGTCTGGCTTCAAGCTGGCATCGTACCCTCTGGGTAGTAAACAGTTCTGGTCCCTGTCGAAAGCGGTTGAAACGAATTTCTGTCGTCCCACTTTACCTCCAATGTTGAAACCTGATGGGTCGCTGGCTCAATCTGCAAGTGAGAAAGCAAATTTATTTGCATCTCTCTTTCCAAACAATTCACGTTTAGACGCTGGCTAAACGTGAATTGTGTGCAACCACCAACTGTACCTCGTTGTGACTCTTCGGAGGTTGCAGTCCACATTTAAGAGGTCCGAAGAGTATTGTGCAGTCTTGACGTGAACAAGGCCAGTGTTGAGGCAGTGTGCACCTGAACTGTCTCCTGTGTTGACACGCTTGTTCCACCTCTCTCTTGATAAAAAGACAGTGCCATAATGTCGGAAGCTAGCAAATGTACCTACAACCTGTGCCCTAAAAGGGCAACCGTGCAGACCCTGTTCATTACCGTCCGATCGCCATTACGTCAATTATATATATTACTAGCGACCCGCCCCAGCTTCGCTCGGGTACAAATTATACATATAAACCTTCCTCTTCAATCACTCTATCTATTAAAAAAAACCGCATCAAAATCCGTTGCGTAGTTTTAAAGATTTAAGCATACATAGGGATATAGGGACAGAGAAAGCGACTTTGTTTTATACTATGTAGTGATATAAATGTTTTTAGGAGTTGGTAACACTGGGGTGAAGTTTGTTCCTTCAGAGAGGCCATGGTAGAGCGAACAAATTTGACCTTAAGCCTTGTCTCCCAATGGGGTGATGACAATCTGGTCTCCTTTAACGCTTCCAAAACACATGCGTGTCTTTTTACCGGCAAAAAAGAGTCGTTTCGACCAAACTCCTACTTTTCGGGGTACATCTATTCCTCTTATAAATCAGCTCGAGCTCCTAGTCATGGAGTTGACATCTAGTCTCAACTTCGGCGCTACCATTGAGTACAAAGCCCAAACTGCGGCAAAAAATCTTGGCATTCTAAACTGAGTGAAGTGATACTTTACGCCTGGACAGCTTTTAACCCTGTACAAAGCTCAAGTCCGATCCTGCATGGAGTATTGCAGCCACCTCTGGCATGGTTCAGCTAAATACTAACTTACTGCGCTTGACTCAGTGGAACGCAGAGCTAAGAGGCTTATTGGTGATGTAAAACTGGTGGATGCCAAACTTCACAGCTTGGCTCATCGCCGCAAGGTTGCCTGCTTGTCGGTCTTCTACAGAATGTACTTCGGAGAGTGTGCCCAAGAACTCCACGACCTCATTTCACCGGCCCCCTTCTACCAACGGACATCTAGACGCACTGCAAGTTACCATCCCTACCTTGTTGCTATTCCACGAGTTCGCACTAAGCGTTTCCGAACGTCTTTCATAATGCGCACAGCAAAGGAGTGGAACTCTCTACCTGCGTCTGTATTTCCGAATGCATACAACCCTAATCTCTACAAAGTTAGAGTAAACAAGCTTCTTCTGGGTAAGCTCGCTCCATCGTCGACTTTGTCTCGGTCACCTCTGACCTAGACTAGAGTCAAGAGCAAACAAATCTAAAATAAAAACTTTGGGACCTTAAAACACTGTAGTTTCCAAGACGATCCTTTAAGAAAGTTGTATATTAAAAACTAACTTGATTATTATTTTTGTTACAGGTAAGCGACGCTAAAATGTAATCTTTTATTCAAAAAGCGCTGGTTTTGGCAACACTCAACTTCCCCACACCTTCATTGTCTTCCATTTTGGTAAGTAAGAAATAATAACATCAGAGCAAATGCTTGAAATAAATCTATTTTCAGAGTAATAAAATATACATAAATTCTAATTTTGGCATCATTATCTGGTCCTTTGATCAGTGCGCCTACGCACGACTAGACGCCTGAAGTCACAAGTATTGCGTCACACGCATTAGGGTGACGCTTTCGTGATGCCTCTGAAACCAAACAAGTTTATAATCAACATTCATAGGACGCGCGATGGAGATTTAAAAACGGAGTTACCAATTACGATGCCCTTAGTATTTGACAAAAATTTAAGTGATAAGCAATTTTGAACCATATGCGGTGTAACTATTACTATCGACTTATAGAGGAGTATGGAAGAAAAAGACATGTTGCGCCGATCCCAAATAAATTGGGATAAGGGCAGGAGATTGATGATGATGGTGTGGTGCAACTATTGCTAACTTGAACTGTTCTGCACTTAACTTGTAGTGCATATAACTTGAACTGTTCTGCACTTAACTTGTAGTGCATATAACTATGCACGGGCGGGCCATACACAGTGTTGCAAAACAATTGAACTAGATCTAAAAGCTATTAAAAAATAAACGTTTTGAATAAAATTCTATCTATATAATTTGTCTATTTTGTCGCACTGCAATGGCTAAATTCGGTCTTCTCCTAGTGCGGACCAGTTCTTTCGGTAGGCTACCATTCAATGTGATCAAATTAGTAGGTACTTCTAGTAGGTAGTACATATTTGTCATTTCTTTACTAGATTTAAAGGGGGCCACAAGCTAGAGCTTATTATAGAAACGGCGTCTGAAACCTAAACGATATACATGAAAAACAAAAAACAATGGGTGTCATTTCGTTACCCTGCCATTTCGCAGAGCCGATCGTGGAAGTCTTTCGTATCTCGCTCTTCTGCCGTCATGTTGACGTTGTTATTAATGAACATCGGTTCCTTGAGCGACTGGTAGTTGAGCTGCTCATCCGTCGCCGGCCATTCCGATTGGTTGTCACAGAGCGGGTGGCTGGAAAACATTACCCAACAGGTCCCATATAAATTTTATCGAAATTGCTTTAGCGCTTTTTGAGAAACTGAACAAAAACGAAAAATACGCATATCTTTATGACAAAAAAACTTTTTTACAAAAAAAAAAACAACCGACTTCCAAAAAAAAATACACTAAAAATTTAAAAATAGCTTTAATTTCGGAAGTCGGTGTCAAATATCGAAGAAATAAAATACAAACACCGACTTCGGAAATTAAAGTTATTTTAATTTTTTTTACTTTTACTGTATTTTTTTTTGGAAGTCGGTTGTTTTTTTTGTAAAAAAGTTTTTTTGTACGTGTGTTAAACCTAATGGCGGTGACGTCACATTTCAGTTTATGAAGAATGGGGGTGTGCTGGGAACATCTCGTAGTCTCTTTTGTACGTATGTTAAACCTAATGGCGGTGACGTCACATTTCAGTTTATGCATCCTTTTTCTGTTGACTTAACAATTTCCCCTACCACCAGATTTGAAAGGTTTTTCTTACTGAGTTTTTATTTTTTGTTACCATTTAGTCGCTATTCATTATCTACAAGATATATACAAACTAATAATAATACCTAACATATACAAATGCGTATGAAAACAACTCATTGGGCATCAAAAAATTCATCCACATCGCTGTCAACGGAAAAAGTACCCAGAACACTAGCAGCATTGCCACGTTGAATAGCAATGCTGATTCGGTGGCCAAAGAAAAGCCCAGCCCTCTGGTCACGTGAAAAGTCGAACAGCTTGCTGATATGCCGAAAAACTCGATGAGCACTCGGACCCCATAGCCCAAGCCAGTGTTTCAACCCCATACGGCTCAAACATGTAACTCCCAATAAGGTTCTTTATATTTGCGCCGTTTGAGGTTTTCTGCACCTGTAGCAGCCGCCCCAGCATTTTCTTACTTGATTTTGAACGGATTTGAAAAATCGTCTTATTTGCGATTTCGGATGCTTTTGGATAGGTGACATAAATAATTTTTAAAAAATAGTCTTCTATCTAATTATTGGAGATCATTGGTTGTACAGGACTGCTTAAGCGAGAAGCAGTCCTAGTCACTCCGTGACCGAGAGTCGTATAATTACCTGCATCGCATAAAGTTGACCACAAACGTTGTCATCCAGTGCTTCATGAGATCGTCCCTAGTTCTGGGAGGGAAGGACTTATTGTCCTCGTCCATCATAGAATTGACGCGCAACACAAACGTCTGGTCCTCAACGTGGGCGCCGCCTCCTTCATACGTCAGCATGTTCCCGAACTTTACAACGTTGAAATCGCTGTCGTATGCGTACTGATACCTGTAGAGTGGTGCTGCTCCCTGCGCAGCTCTCCATTCCGCCAGCTTGGACGCAGGGTACAAGAAAAATTGGTACGTAAAGCACTTGATTATCTTGTCCACTGTCACACCTCCTTCGTAATATCGATCCATCACAACCTCTGCCAGGGTAAGCGCCGTGCTTTCAGAAACAGAATATGTAATGTTCGGTGGCAGCGTCGCTACAGGGTTGTTGTCTATAGTCCCAACCAAGTCTAAATTTTTAATTCTTCGCCTAAAGTATTCGCACTCAATGTTTGTAGTGCCTACGATCATAGGGAGTTCATTCCCTCGACCTTGTTTTATGAGTTCGGCTGGCTCATTATCCAGGATCCGCGTGACTCCTGGATGTTCAGTTTCCACGACAGGCACGAAGGACACTAATCCTGTCGTGATTTGCACGATCCTGTTGGCCGCCATAATTTTTTCAAGCGGCATATGAGTGAGTTGTTTGTGTATTTCGTCGGCGTTAGTAGAGTTTATGCCTACGTAATTCAAAAAGGCTTTAGCGACAGATTGCGCGTAGGCAGGCGAGGCTGTATAGAATCCAGCGTTGGCTACACCGCTCATCAGTATCACCCTGAAACAAAATATTTTATGAGACAATCGCACAGTAGTCGATGCACCTAAAGCCGTGGGCTAAATTTGAGCTGTAGTACCTTTTCACTAATCCCACAGAGGCTTTAGATAGTGAGACGAGATGCGCGGCGACGGAGCCGCAGCTCTGCCCGGCCAGAGTGACGTTGTCAGGGTCTCCGCCGAAGGCGCGCGCATTCCTGTTCACCCACTTGAGCAAGGTGACGGCATCTCGCAGCCCGTTGTTACCAGGCACTGCTGCGGAGTTGAGGGACAGGAAACCGAACACGTTGAGTCTGCAGTGGGAAAAAAAAACGCTCAAAGTCGGTCACGCTAAGTATGCACAGGTGTCTTTAGAAAAGTACGGAAGCAGATAATTAAATTATAAAATTAATTAATATTCCTTTCAAATAGGTATTTGCCATTTATAAAAACAGCTTTCAATGAAGTAGGTAGGTACTAGGTGTCTGACTACGAACCTGTAATTAAAAGTGATCAGAATGACTCCTTTGCTGACTAGATATTCGGGTCCATGGATGTCTGAGTCGCCCGAACCGCTCTGGAACCCTCCGCCATGAATGAAGACTAGGATAGGTAGTAGACCTTTTTTTTGGCAGATGTGTTTTGAGCCGGGGTCGGAGGCATCCAGGGGAACGTGGACGTTGGCGTAGATACACGACTCGCTCATACCCACCGGCCTGGCCAGACGGCCATATACCTCGTCATACTGGGGACATATATGACCCTCCTTTGTGGCTAATTTAACATTGGGCCAGGGGTCCAGTGGCTGTAATTCCTGCAATGGAAAATGTAGGATAGGTAAATTAGCGCTGGGTACTTCTTGGCATTATTATCTTTCTGGGTGGACACTGTACCTTAAACCGGTTCTCGTGCACCGGCTGTTGCGCATAAGGGACGCCCCTGAAGCTGGCATACGGCACGCGTTCCTCCGCCACCCGGACCAGCCCACACACCCAGCCCGAGTCGATGTGTGTTTTTACGTCGCACTCCAAACTAGTGTCATTATTCGCCGAGAACGTTGGGCTATCTGGATGGATTGAAAACGATACTTTGAAATAAATTATTGGCACCAGAAATAGTACATTTTGATGCAAGTGGGAAAACTTGCATTGCAGCAGCTGATCTGAAATTGACGGGTGGGGGCTGATCCTTTCGCAACTAGTGCGGATATATAATAAAATAAATAATTTAAACAATCAAAAACCCGACTGCAAAAAAGACAATTTAAAAGTAATGCACTAAAAAGACCAAAACAAGATTGAGAATTGAAAAATTTAAATTAGTAGCAGCTCGAATTATTAGTAGCAAGGTTTATTTATTTTTGTTTTTAATTATTTTTCGTCGGTTTAATTTTTTGTTAAAACATTTTTTGTTCATAAGAGTGTGAGTGTGCCAGAACACTGAAGTCTAAAAAAACAAAAACCGACTGCAAAATAAACAATTTAAAAGTAATGCACTAAAAAGACCGAAACAAGATTGAGAATAGAAAAATTCCACTTGCAATCGACTCAATTGCAAATTATATGCCGAAAGAAAATTAATGGGTTTAAAGTTTTTTATACTTGGGTTTTTATGACAAATATAACGATACCTCTGTCGAAATCCATCCAGCCGTTTGGAAGATACGAGGTAATAAAGAAATTTGCAAACAAATATATATAGGTACAAGATACGCGCAGTCAGGTAAAAAAAAACACGCTGTACGTGACATACATTGCATTGTGAACCTAAAAGCGGTGCGATAGCAGCTAATTTTCGAATGTTAAAAAATATAAAGGGGATGACTACAGAAATGACGACTAATAGAGGAGTATGGAAGAAAAAGACATGTTGCGCCGACCCCAAATAAATTGGGATAAGGGCAGGAGAATGATGATAAAAAAATATAGACGAATACGCTCACAAAACGTGAAAATGGTGAACAAGAAAATAACTTTCAAAAAGATTTAAAAAAAATATTAAATGAGTTGTCCTGAAGTGTACAGGAAATAAAATGAAACAAAAACTGGACGAATAAAAAGTGTCTACGACCATCTAACTAGCGCCATTTCTTGACAATCATTTAAATTTAGTGGCAGTACCAATTCGAATTTCAAAGACGACACGGTTGGCGCAATGGTTGAGCGTTCGGCTGCTGTGCTGCGTGTCGCGGGTTCGATTCCGCTCGGAACAACTGTCTTGTGTATGTGAGTATACATGTTTGTGAACGCACCCACGATACAGGAGTAATTCCCAGAGTGGAGCAACGCTTTAAAAAAAAAATTGTAGTAAGGAATATGCACTGAATTATTACGTACCTACTAGCAGCGTACCTCTGCCAGCGGTTTCCCCCGCGTGATATTGAAAATAAATAATGATCATGCCCTATTCCAGGACATGGTCTACCTGGGTACCAAGTTTTATCCAAATCCATTCAGCCTTGAAGACGTTAAAGTGTAACAAACAAACTCACATTCGTATTTACAATCCATCCATGCGTAGATACAGGCGTTCCAAAAAAATAGACATGTACAAACATAGGACAATCGGGTAAAAATAGACATGTACAAACATAGGACAATCGGGTAAAAATAGACATGTACAAACATAGGACAATCTGGTAAAAAACTAAAAACCAACTACGGAAAAAACATCTCAATTAATTTTTTATTTAATATGGTTTCATTTATTTTAAAACTAGAGCCTGTATTTCAGGACACCCAAGGTTGAACAAGTACAAAGAAAGAAAGATCTCAGATATAAAATAAAAACGAAATCAAATTAAAGAGCAATGACGAGACACTTCGATACAAGATAATTATTATAATTAAAAGAATAATAAATTATTTAATTACTATCTCGACTTACCACCACAGAAGCATGTTGTCAGCAAACAAAAATAGAGGAAATAGTAACTTATCATTTTAATGTCCAACTGAAGATTAAAATCATCGAGTCTTCCGGACCTCTTTATAGCTGTCACTGACATGAGTCTCGTGTGCACGGACCTAAAGACCACTTCACACTGTGAGCAAGTAAAGGAGGCTGTTCACAGTCCCACGGTATAATGCATTTATATATTTTTTTATTTCAAATACGAAACTAACTCTGTCTGTCTGTCTGCCTGTTTATTAATATCATTATCACGCCTAAACGGTCGCTTTCATCGCTCAACCAAATACAATTAATTTTGGTTTATGACAGCTTTTTAGGAAACCCTTGAGAAAGAAATTCAGAATGATTAAAAATTATTTAAAAACCATTACTTGTACGTTAGGTTAGGTTGTAGGTTCATCATCATCTTCCTGCCCTTATCCCATGTTACTTGGGGTCGGCGCAACAAGTTTTTTTCTTCCATTCTGTCCTGTCAGCCGTCACGCTATCACTAACTCCCTTTTTAACCGACTTCAAAAAAATTAGGAGGTTCTCAATTCGACTATATTTTTTTTTTTTTATGTGTTACCTCATAACTTTTCACTACGTGAACCGATTTTGAAGATTGTTTTTTATTTGAAAGCTGTTGCTTCACATGTGGTACCATTTTAATTTGGTGAAGATCTGATGAAGAACTTCGGAGATACACAATGGAACTCTTCAATAAATGATAGCAAACCTTCCAGAATTGCTGCAATCGCATGTCTGTATATTGTTTTCACCACTTCACAACATTACATCACGCTGATACGCTCTGAAGGGGTATACAGATTTGTACAGTTCAGACTGATACACCCTAATTTCACCAACTATGTTCAAATTCCCTATTTTTGGTGCTATCAATTCGGGCATAACTTTACTATTAATTTAGTTTTAGAATGGGGTACAACAACTAAAAAGTGAAAAAAAAAACTTTTTACAAAAGAAGTACAACCGACTTCCATAAATAAAACTAAAAAATACAAAATAACTTTAATTTCGGAAGTCGGTGTCAAATAACGAAGAAACCAAACTAGTAACACCGACTTCCGAAATTAAAGTTATTTTGTATTTTTTAGTTTTATTTATGGAAGTCGGTTGTTATTTTTTTGTAAAAAGTTTTCTTTCATATCACTCTTCACACGATCCATCCATCCTTTCTTTGGCCTCCCTCTCCCTCTCCATCCATCCACGTTTATATTCATAACTCTTTTAGCTACTTATGTTTCATCCCTCCTCTTTACATGACCATACCAAGATAAGCGGTTCCCTTTCAACTTTTCTGTGACTGGCGCCACTTTTAAACTACCTCTAATGTACTCATTTCTCACTTTATCCATTCTCGTTACTCCACACATCCATCTCAACATTCTCATCTCCGCCACATGCAGTCTTTTTTCATCCGTCTTTTCCACAGTCCAACATTCTGACCCATACAGTACGACAGGTCTAATCACGGACTTATAGATTTTCCCCTTTAACTTAAGGGGCATCCGTCGGTCGCAAGTTGTTCCAGTGACCTGTCGCCATTTCATCCATCCTGAGTTGATCCTGTGCGTTACGTCTCGGTCTATATCGCCATCCCCCTGAACAAGCGACCCGAGGTACCGAAATTCGGAGCAGATCGGTATAGGCGTTCCGTTGAGAGCTACAGGCATAGGACTGGAGAGACCGCTGAAATCGCAGAACAGATATTCCGTTTTGGTTCTGCTCAATTTCAGGCCCCTCTCCAGTCTTTGCCACCTCGTCTCCAATCTGCTCTGGACCTCTGAGCCGCTTTCGGCAACCAGCACAATGTCATCAGCAAACTGCATACACCAGGGAGCCTCTTCCTGTATGTCCGAAGTCAGAGCGTCCATTATCATCAGGAAGAGGTAAGGGCTGAGAGCCGACTCCTGGTGCAAACCGACCGCTACACTGAAACTGTCAGTAGTGCCCACTGCGGACCGGACTTGGGTACTGCATCGACTGTACATCGCTCTGATCAACTGCACATACTTCCCAGGCACACCTTTCTCCTTAAGGGCCCACCACAAAACCTCTCGAGGCACCCGGTCATATGCCTTTTCGAAATCAATGAACACCATGTGCATGTGCACATCTCTGTATTTTTCGCACAGCTGGCGGATAGCGAAAATGGCATCCGTTGTACCCCGACCAGGCATAAAACTGAACTGGTTTTGTGAGATTTCACTCTCTTCTTTCAGCCGCTTTTCAATAACTTTTTCCCATGCTTTCATACTATGTGACATTAGCTTTATTCCTCTTTAGTTGTTGCACTCCAGCACATCTTCTTTGTTCTTGAAGATGGGCACCAACGAACTGTTGCACCAGCACCAGGCCCGAGAGTCGACGGCGCGTAGTGTTCCACGCGCACCTCAAAGAGTTGTCAGCAAAAGGACGGGGCCTGCCACGGCCAATGCCGCCCGGGGGTTGAGGATAAATTCGAAAGAGTTACCTCGCCCCTGGGCATGTAGGGCAGGGAGGAACAGGGGTGGGTTTTAGTCAGTAAGAGTCTGACACGCCCTTCCGCTCCACCCTAGAGCGGAAGAAGTCATAAGATGATTTCCCACCCCCCAAAAAAAAAAAAAAAACCCGTAATGACTTCCACACTTCAATTGGTATTCCATCTGGACCAATGGCCTTACCATTCTTCATTCCATTCACTGCTATTCTCACTTCATCCACACTGACCATTCTCACTAACCCCTCATTCATTGGTTTATTCTCTACAACACCACTCCAGATATTTTCCTCATTCATCAATCTTTCAAAATAGCCCTTTCATCTATCCTTAATCATTTCATCCTCTGATAGAAGCATTCCAGCTTCATCCCTTACACATCTTATCCGACTAACATCCTTCGCCTTCCTCTCTCTGGCTCTAGCAAGCCCGTACAGATTTTTTTGCCCAGCTGGACTGTCCAGTGTATCGTACAGTTGTCCTAAGCTTTTGCTCTCGCTATTGCCACGGCTTTCTTAGCTTTCTTAGGTTGTAGGCAAGAAAAGTCCTTTAATACAATACAAATACAATACAAATATTTTATTGGAACAAAAACATATAACAATTTATTTTGTGTACGTTAATACTGCGTTAGTTTAGTAACTGTGTCGCAGTTTTTAGCGCCCACCCCAGGAGCAAAAGACAACTGAGTTCCATAAAAACATTTTGGTTATACATACAGGAAAAGTTAGTATATAATAATAAAACTAGGACTAAACATTTATTTATAAAAGTTGTAGCAGTATATGAGGGTGAAGTGAGTGTGTGTGTGGGTGAGTGTGTGTGTGTGAGGGAGGGTGTGGAGGTGCGTGCGTCTATGTGTGGGTGTAAGTGTATGCGGAGAATATGGTATGAGTACAATTTAAATTTGTATGAGGCTCTCTGTTTACTCATAAGTCAGGCTTTGGAGCCATTTTTCAATTTTCAGTTTACACTCTCGTAACGAAAGCGGATAGATATTTAATATCTCTTAATAATTTAATAAGAAATACTTTAATGTTATAAATACGAAAATTTGGATGGATGTTTGTTACTCAATCACACCAGAATGGCTGAACGGATATGAATGAAATTTGGCACATGGATAGATAATATTGTGGAATAGCACATAGGTTTATAGTAGGGGAAGTACCTACCTACTAATTCTACGCGGCTGAAGTCGCTGGCGGAAACTAGTATTTTTATATACATGTAAAAAGCCGTTTTTCCGCGGACCCTAGGATGAGCAACTCTGGACGTATAGAGATAATTTGTAAATTGGGCCTTAGAGAAGGACTTTGGATAGTTTTTAATCCCGGGAGTACGTTCCCTTCGAATGATATCCGAATTCACGCGTGCCAAGCCGCTGGCAAAAGCTAGTCTTTAGAGTTCCGTACCCGAAAGGTAACCAACGGGACCCTATTACTAAGCCTCCGCTGTCCGTCCGTCTGTCTGTCAGCATGATCCGTAATAGGTAGACAGTAGAAAATTTCACAGAGTGTGTATTTCTTAACAAATAATAAAATTAATTAAAAATTAAAGGGGGTTCCCCTACTAGAAACGTGTTTTTTTTTTTGCTTTTTTGTTCGATCTTAATCATTTTAATGGAAACAAGTAGACGCGTATAATTTTGTAGGATGGTACGGAACCCTTAATGCGCGAGGCCGACTCACACTTAGCCGGTTTTTGTTTTCTTAAAATGGTACTAATGGTGGTAATGGTTTATTTAAATAAGATGAATGGACAATTCATTCTGTGTAAAAATATCTTACAATGGTACTGTTAGCAGTGCGTAATACGTAATTAAAGTGTTTATTATATTATTATTTTTATACAAATCGTGATAACCAGAATTATAAAAGGAGATCTAAATAATCATCATCTTCCTGCCCTTATACCATGTTACTTGGCGTCGGCGCAACACGTTTTTTTCTTCCATTCTGTCCTATCAGCCGTCACTAACTCCCTTTTCTTTCCTATCACTCTTCACACAGTACATACATGTTTTCTTTGGCCTCCCTCTCCCTCTCCATCCATCCACATTTATATTCATAACTCTTTTAGCTACATGTGTTTCATCTTTTAAATAATATTATAGTTAAAAAATAACTACAAAACACGCTTTTGAGTGATGTCATTTTTTTTTTCGTAATCTTCTAGTGGCGTAAAAGTCAGAAACTATCCCAAGGGAAGATCCCATAAAAAAATATCCTATTACCTTCTCCAAGGCCCAATCTATGCACATATCGAGCCTTTTAAGAAGGAACATCATAAATGACAGTTCACTTTTCAGAAGGAACATCATAAGCGACAGTTCACTTTTCAGAAGGAACATCATAAACGACAGTTCACTTTTCAGAAGGAACATCATAAGCGACAGTTCACTTTTCAGACGGAACAACATAACGACAGTTCACTTTTCAGAAGGAACATCATAAGCGACAGTTTACTTTTCAGAAGGAACATCATAAGCGACAGTTTACTTTTCCGAAGGAACATCATAAGCGACAGTTCACTTTTCAGAAGGAACATCATAACGACAGTTCACTTTTCAGAAAGAATATCATAACCGACAGTTCACTTTTCAGAAGGAACATCATAAGCGACAGTTCACTTTTCAGAAGGAACATCTTAAGCGACAGTTCACTTTTCAGAAGGAACATCATAAGCGACAGTTCACTTTTCAGAAGGAACATCATAAGCGACAGTTCACTTTTCAGAAGGAACATCATAACGACAGTTCACTTTTCAGAAGGAACATTATAACGACAGTTCACTTTTCAGAAGAAACATCATAAGCGACAGTTCACTTTTCAGAAGGAACATCATGACTGACAGTTCACTTTTCAGAAAGAACATCATAACCGACAGTTCACTTTTCAGAAGGAACATCATAAACGACAGTTCACTTTTCAGAAGGAACATCATAAGCGACAGTTCACTTTTCAGACAGAACATCATAACGACAGTTCACTTTTCAGAAGGAACATCATAAGCGACAGTTTTCTTTTCAGAAGGAACATCATAAGCGACAGTTCACTTTTCAGAAGGAACATCATAACGACAGTTCACTTTTCAGAAAGAATATCATAACCGACAGTTCACTTTTCAGAAGGAACATCATAAGCGACAGTTCACTTTTCAGAAGGAACGTCATAAGCGACATTTCACTTTTCAGAAGGAACATCATAAGCGACAGTTCACTTTTCAGAAGGAACATCATAACGACAGTTCACTTTTCAGAAGGAACATCTTAAGCGACAGTTCACTTTTCAGAAGGAACATCATAAGCGACAGATCACTTTTCAGAAGGAACATCATAAGCGACAGTTCACTTTTCAGAAAGAACATCATAACCGACAGTTCACTTTTCAGAAGGAACATCATAAACGACAGTTCACTTTTCAGAAGGAACATCATAAGCGACAGTTCACTTTTCAAACGGAACATCATAACGACAGTTCACTTTTCAGAAGGAACATCATAAGCGACAGTTTACTTTTCAGAAGGAACATCATAAGCGACAGTTCACATTTCAGAAGGAACATCATAACGACAGTTCACTTTTCAGAAAGAATATCATAACCGACAGTTCACTTTTCAGAAGGAACATCATAAGCGACAGTTCACTTTTCAGAAGGAACATCTTAAGCGACAGTTCACTTTTCAGAAGGAACATCATAAGCGACAGTTCACTTTTCAGAAGGAACATCATAAGCGACAGTTCACTTTTCAGAAGGAACATCATAACGACAGTTCACTTTTCAGAAGGAACATTATAACGACAGTTCACTTTTCAGAAGAAACATCATAAGCGACAGTTCACTTTTCAGAAGGAACATCATAAGCGACAGTTCGATAAAACGATTAAAACTATCACTAACACAACTAAAAAACTCAACCACCCAGATGAACTTCTCAAATTACGCTCTACACCTGGAATATCTGTTAATTATATCAATAAATATTTTTCGAGTGTAGGTATTAACTTGGCAAATGCATGTATTCAAACGCACCACAATTCAACACTTGAGTCACATGATGCTAGCCCTCCCATTAGTACCGGATTTTCTCAGCTCAACTCATTTGTAATGTCTAGCGTGACTGAAGAGGAAATAGAACGCCTTATCGTGGGACTCAAGACTGGTTCTGCAGTAGGTTGGGACAAAATCTCAAATCGATTAATAAAAACCAACAAAAATGTTCTTGTTCCTTCCCTCACATACATCTTTAATAACTGTTTCGAGAGCGGCATCTTTCCTATGGATCTCAAAAAATCAGTTTTGCGTCCTATTCACAAAGGTGGAGACACAAATATCTTGTCTAACTATAGACCAATATCCATCCTACCCGCACTGTCGAAAATCTTAGAAAAAGCTATCAATATAAGGCTGATAAATTATCTGGAAAAGCATCACTTACGTACTGCATTTTGTCGTGGGGAGGCGCTCCTAAAACCACCCTTGAAAAAGTAGAAATAGCCCAACGAGCTGTCTTAAAAACGATCACTTTTCGGCCTATGCTATATCCTACGAAGCAGCTCTATCAATTATGTAAAGTTCTCACCGTTCGCCAACTTTTCATTCTGGGCATACTCCTCAAGCAACATGGTGATCTCACATACGACACGGACATTCTACGCAAACGTAGGAAACATGAAGTGTGTAAACGTACATATGTTCCTAAAACATCCTTCATCAAGACATTTTTCATTTTTCTGGGTCCTTACATATACAACAGAATCAATACAATTATAAACATTTATCCACTAACTAAGATCCACTGTAAAAGAAAAATTCAGGACTACCTACAAAAACTCTCTTATGATGAAACGGAAGCGATTTTGGACATTCCCAAATAAATTTCTTAGCGACTAGTTTCGGTTCACTTTCATATTTATTTTTAACTAAATTCCTAATCTAATAAATGTATGTATATCGCTCACATCACATAAACAGATACATTATACACTTACACCAATTCTTAACAGGTGTTCTCGTTTTATACACAGTAATTTACTCATACACATGACATGGCAATATTATTTAATTATTGTATAATAATCTTTATAAATGGCTAATAAAGGTGCACAATATTTTTAAGGGGGAGGAAATGCAATCCGAGATACAGGCTACCGCCTAGTTCGGATGCAGAAAATCCCAATCTTCATGTATGTATTACAAACTTTAAGCTAGTTCTAAGTTTTACATTGTAATTTTTCAATTTTGTAATATGTGTGTCTAAGTGAATAAATTATAATTATTAGTTCACTTTTCAGAAAGAACATCATAACCGACAGTTCACTTTTCAGAAGGAACATCATAAGCGACAGTTCACTTTTCAGAAGGAACATCATAAGCGACAGTTCACTTTTCAGAAGGAACATCATAAGCGACAGTTCACTTTTCAGAAGGAAAATCATAAGCGACAGTTCACTTTTCAGAAGGAACATCATAAGCGACAGTTCACTTTTCAGAAGGAACATCATAAGCGACAGTTCACTTTTCAGAAGGAACATCATAAGCGACAGTTCACTTTTTGCAGGAAGGGGTTTTTTATTTTCTAATTTAAAAGTATTTTAGATAATATCTTTAAAAAATTGTATAACTTGTTACTCATACAACAACTGATTTATTAGAATAGTGCTTATTAACATAAGCTAAAGTAATAACAGCCGCACGGGTAGATCCATCAGGTTAAGCTACGCTTGCCGGGGTTGGCCCATGGATGCGTGATCATCTTTACATACCGAGACTCCTCCGTGCCTCGGAAAGCACGTTAAGCCGTTGGTCCCGTCTGTCGAGCATGGATCTTTGACAGTCGTTACGGGTCGTCAGAAGCCCGAAAGTCTAACAACCAGTCTTACCAAGGGGTATCGTACTACCCAGTAACTGGGTTCTGGGGGTCAGATAGGCAGTCGCTCCATGTAAAAGACTGGTATTCAGCTGCATCCTGTTAGACTGGAAGCCGACCCCAAGGTAGTGCGGCAAAGGCTAGGCAGATTGATTATTGCTTATTAACATATCATAGAAAAAAAATCCTGCATCCTGCATAAAACGTTAACTGTCACTTACGCTGTACTTCCTGAAAAGGGTCGATATTATCTCTATATTTATCGTCATATCCTATTTATTATTCCCAGGACATCTCGTCTATGCGTGTGCCAATTTTAATCCAAATCCAGACAGCCAGACAGTTACTTTCGCAATATAATAATATTACGGATTAATCCTATTACGTCTGAGAGGTATTGGTTAGCTAATTTAATTTACCCTGAATGGTGTAAATTACCACTCGACACTTTTCCAATTATGTACGTATAGCATGATTGTGATTGTGACCCTAACAATGCACTTAATAAAATAATTTGGCACACATCACCTTCAACTCGCCTGAGTTATTACGTTTTTATCATTCGCCTTTTGTGCATAGAGTTTTTTTATGATATTGCGCAGACATAAAATTACATGACTCTATTATTGGTTGCATGACATCAGCGGTAGGTAGTTTTAAGGGTTCCGTACTAGAAGGGTAACCAACGGTACCTTATTACTAAGTGAAATGAAACTCGGAGATACTTCTCACTCACTTATTTGACACTCACTATACTTAAGGCTGAGACATCACCTAAAGCGCAGTCACTCTCGGACTGCATAGAAAAGAAAGAGATGCGCTACGACAAATGCTCGCAATTCATTGCAAAATATGAAGTATTTTATCGATTTCCTTACGATTTACTAATCACACTAATATTATAAAGGCGAAAGTTTTTACACTAATATTATAAAGGCGAAAGTTTGTGAGTGTGTATGTTTGTTACTTGTTCACGCTCATACGGCTGGACCGATTTGGATGAAGTTTAGTATGTAAATGATAAATGATGTTTATTCAGTAAATAGGTTACAAGGAACATTTTTACACGTCAATGTTTTTTGTCAGTTTAAGCTAGATGAGGCCGGTGTTTCCTAGCTGACTACCCTGAGAAGAAACACCGAAACAAACTCAGAGGTCAAAGTCTCTTTTAAAGTGTTCAAATTCATACAATGTGTACTGGTTAAATCATATGAGAACCATGTACGTTTATGTCTGCGATGAACTTTTTTAAGAAAGCAACACACAAATTCGAGTGGACCTGTCCAGACAGTGCAAGCATTTGTCAGTCATCGCGAAGCTCAACTCAGAACTTTGAGGAGCTCAACGAACCGACGAACAATACCAAAGTAAGGACATTTAAGTAGGCCGCAAAAATACTCAAACTGCCAGACAATCATAAAATCTACATGAATATAACGACATACATAGTTCTCGCATTCACATTATTCTATATGAGGACCATGCAGCTTAGTGTCTGTAGTGGTCTTTTGAAGAAAGAACCAAACATATTTGAGTGGACCTATCCAGTCAGTGCAAGCATTTGTCAATAGTCGAATAGCTCAATTTAAAAACCCACTAAGGAGCTCAATGGCATGACGAACAATACCAAAGAAAAGACATTTGGGTAGGCCGCAAAAGTACTCAAACTGTCAGACAACGTTAAAAATTTCTGTAAAAAGGAGGAGAAAATAATAATAATAACCCACATAGTCCTCACATTTACAATAATTAAGTAATCAAAAAAAAAAAAATATAATATTTTACAAAGTAAATATTCGTGTCAAACAAAATAATAATCATAATATGTCAATCAAAAAATAAAAATAAATATAATACTTAACAAAGTATTCAAGTTAAAAAAAAAATAATAATAAAATGTCAACAAAAAAAAATATAATATAATACTATACAAGTATTCATGTCAAAAACGAATATTAAACAAAATCTATTAAAAAACTTCATCAGTAAGTAGTACATATGAAAACAATGGCTCATGTATATCATTGATGCAGCTCAATCCCACGCCTTTTTGTCCTCAAGAGAGTCATTAATTGTGTAAAAAGCTTTCTGGCATAGCTTACGTTTAATAAGTGATTTAAATTTATTTATGCTTAGTTCTTGAATTTGGCTAGGAAGTTTATTATAGAAACGTATACATTGGCATCTAAACGAACCACCTATTTTTTTCTTGAGCCTGGTTTTAGGTACAATAAATTTGTGTTTGTTCCTAGTATTTATGCTATGGATATCACTATATCTTTTAAACAGATTAATATTTTTATGTGCATACATGAGATTCTCATAAATATATTGAGAGGGAACAGTCATAATATTAATCTCTTTAAATTTGTCTCTGAGGGAGTGTCTGGGACTTAATTTATAAATTGCACGAATAGCCCTTTTCTGTAAAACAAAAATTGGCTGAATATCGGCGGCATTTCCCCACAACAGAATGCCGTACGACATCACACTATGAAAATAACTAAAGTATACTAAACGAGCTGTCTCTAAATCAGTTAAACCACGAATTTTCCTTACGGCGTATGCTGCAGACCTAAGTTTTTTGGACAGTTTATCTATATGGGGGCTCCACTGAAGCTGCGCATCTAAAGTTAAACCTAAGATCACTGTGGAATCCTCGGGTATCAACTCTTCACCCTTTATTGATACACTAGTGTTCACTTGTATTACATTGGGTAATGTGAACTTTATGCATTTTGTTTTTTTCTCGTTAAGGAGAAGATTATTGATGTTGAACCAGTTAACTACAGTTGAAAGAGCATTATTTACATTATCAACAACCACCTGCAGACGTTTGAGTTTAAATAAAAGTGAAGTGTCATCTGCAAACAGCACTATATCATGTTTATCCTTTATGAGGTAAGGCAAGTCGTTGATATAGATTAGAAACAAAAAAGGACCCAGAATTGAGCCTTGAGGAACCCACATTCTGACTGACTGACTGACCCGGGAGACCTTTTGCCGTTCACATCAACTCTCTGAATCCTATTACTCAAGTATGAAGTAAGAAAATCCAGAGAGGTGCCCCGGACTCCGTAGTAGTGCAGCTTCCTGATCAATGTATCATGGAGAACGCAATCGAAAGCCTTAGACAAATCACAAAAAATGCCCAACGCATCGCATTTATCTTCCCATGCATTATAAATGTGTCCCAAAAGTTCAACACCAGCATCAGTTGTTGAACGACCCTTTGTGAAACCAAACTGTTTGTTTTGTAATAATTTGTGTTTATTAAAATATCTTTGAATTTGATCTAAAATAATTTTCTCAAAAATTTTACTAAAAGTAGGTAGCACTGATATAGGTCTATAATTAGTAGGGTCTGATGTACTACCCGATTTAAACAATGGTATAATTTTACTATATTTCATTACATCAGGAAACTCACCACAATCTATACAATTATTAAAAATTACTGCTAAAGTAGGTGCTACAATGTTTATAATAGACCTAGCAACGTCAACAGTATTATTCCATAGATCTGCAGTCTTTAAAAAACATTTAAAGTATTAAAAGTTTTAATTACATCATTACAAGTAACATATTGGAAATAAAATTGGGATTCACAAACTGGAACGTTTTCTTTAAGTAAAATTTCTGCAGCAGTTGGTGATGAATTTAGAGATTTTGTAGTCGATACGGGAATCTCTGCAAAGAAATTTTCAAATGCCGCGGCGACTTGCAAATCTGATTTAATGATACTGTCATCAATAGCAAGGCTGTAATCACTACTTCGGTTGCAAGACCTTCCCGTTTCGCTATTAATAATATCCCAAGTCATTTTAATTACATTACTACTATTTTTAATTTTTGAACTTAAGTAGCGAGATTTCGCCAAATAACATACTTTTTTAAATAATTTAGAATAATTCTTAACATATAAATTAAATTCTACAGTGTTAATATAAGTCCGTTCTTCATACAGCTCATACAGCCGTTTTCTACTTTTATTAATACCAATGGTGGCCCAGTCACTGAAGGAAGTATTGCTATTTAGCGAAATCGTCTTAGGAATAAAAGTAGTATCAAATTGCGTGCAATACATTTTGAAAAAATCATTATAATGTTGATTAGGGTCATCACTAGTTGATAGATAGCTTATACCCTAGATTAACACATAGGCTATTTTTATCCCGGTCTACGCGGGTAAAACCGCGGGGCGCAGCTAGTAAATTTATAAAAAATTATCCATCACTGGATGCAGTTTAGCATTTGAAATTTTATGGTATATTTTTTATTATAATTACAGTTTTATTGAAGGAATAAAATGCTTTTAAAGATAATTTCGAGGGTATGTTAGATGATTTTTTTGATGCATTAAAGTATGTTAAATTATGTTTTGAGTTTCATCACTGTATGCAAATAGGACTTGAAAATGTCATATATTTTTTTATTTATGAAAATTATTTACGGTTTAAGAGATACACTGCTTTAAAAAACCACCTTTTTCATCGATTTTAGGAATTTACTTATACAGTTAGTGCCTATGGTTGCTTACAATCAGTACTGGTTGTGGTTGGTTCCGCTGTCGCCGAAAAACTGCGTTGACCAGCCTACAACCATCCCACCATGGTTAGACATTGCCGCCTTTTGTCGTTGCAATATGGCGGGAATGTCTCCTACCAACCCTAACTCAAATCAATACAACACCTAACATAACAATGCGTGCGTGCGTCGTTGTGTTTCTCTGTTTTTTGCGGAATGTTTACCGTAAATAAACGTATTTTCTTTCTTTCTTTTATTTTTTACTTAAATTTTTAAATATTTAAAATGCAGTATGTTTTAGGCACCAAATACATAAAAATAATAACTAAGGATTTAGCTGTTTCGCATCCGATGATAATATCAAATCAACACAACTACTGAATCTAATTGCCACAGATAATATTATAGCAAAATTTAAAACAAATCACGACATAAAATATGCCTCTACTGTCTGTCTGTCAGCGGGCTGTATCTCATGAACCGTTATAGGTAGACAGTTCAAATTTTCACCGAGACGCCGCTATAATAAAATAATAAAAATAGAATGATTAAAAATGAATTAGCGTTATTCTTGTTTTTACTTTATCGTAAAAACGGAAGTACCTACCTAAAATTAAGACTAATACCTACAATATAACTATAATAAAATATAATTATAAAAATAAAAAAGCCTTTATTATTCCATTGGCATGTACAATCGTATAAATAGTGATGGGTGTGGATATCGTCAGTCCAATATACATACCATCTGGACTCCTCTTTGGGTGAAGGCCTCCTCCAGAAATTGCCACTCGTCGCGATTCCTTGCGAGGTTGTCTAATTACGTGTTCCGAACTGCCGACGGTCTCTATCTCGTTCTTCCACCTTGCTTTTGGTCTCCCTCTGTTTCTGTACCCATGAGGTCCTCTCCACAACGGGGTCTCATCTCGAACAAAGAAAATTTAGTTCAAACAAATAAACAATAGATGGCGTATTAGGCATCGATTTCTTATTGAAGTTTATGTAACATTAATATTTTGAAAAAAAATATTGTTAAAACTGTATTTTCTTATTTAATACTACTACCCTAAGCATAAAATTGTGGAATAATTGGCTCCTAATTCAAATTTAGATGTTTATTGAAACGAATCCTTAGGCATTTATATTTCGTGTACCAGTAGATGGCGCTGTTTGAAGTTTTAGAGTTTATCCAATCGCCTCTTTAAAATTTGTATAGTGAAACATTTTGAAACAGTAAAACCGTTATGAAGTGCCAAAAATACTATATAGTAATGCCTCAATGTGTGAGAAAATATAGGTAAGACTTTATATAAATTCATTCAACTTGCAAGCCGTCTCTGCTCGCACCATCTAGCGAGGTGTAGAGGACGGGCCCGAACAAAGAACAAAAGTTGCTTTTGCAAGTCGAAACCCGTAGTTACGGCGGTACCGTTTCTTTGTATAGGATGAGGCATCTGTACGCTAGTATTATATTATCTGTGTCTCCACATAGTCATGGTCTTCGTCCACCTGTTGTCATTTTCGCGTGCTACGTGACCCGCGGGCACCTTCATTTCAGACCTCGTGCGAAAGACAAGGGATCTATCACGCCAGTCTGCTTTCTTATTGCTCTGTGACTGACTGTCCTTCAATTTTGTTTTTAGTGAGGGAAAAATGAGGAAGTTTTTTAACGGCTAGTAATTTAGCGATCGGTAGCTAACGTAAGTTTCGCTATCAATGTCGAGACTGCAGAGCCCACTACAATATAACAACAGTTAATAAAAGGTATAAGTTTTGCGAGTGCCGAAAATAGTGACATTAACACCCTTGGTGCGCGAGTCCAACTCGCACTTGACGGGTTTTTTACTTTTGCAGCAATATTTGGGTTCTGTTCGTCTGTATCGCTTAATTTGAGCTAAAGTAAATGTTAAACGAATAACTGCTGGTCTCCGCAGTGCTTTTCCACAAACACATTACCTACATTCGTTCTTCTTCTGTCCTCATGATGTGAATCAGCCGGTTTGCTAGAGTGATGCCCGGGGCTTCTTTTTACTAATCCTAGAGAACGCCATTACTGTACTGTAAAATTTTCAAGGGCGCTGAAAAGAGTTTTTACAGCGAATTTGCTTTTCTTTACTTTCATAAATTCTATTGCAACTGACACAGGGGGAGGAAGAGTAGCGTTGATTGGAAAACAGTGATTAGTGTTAGCGTTTTGTTAACACGCTTATAATACGAGTAGCTTAACTTGAAAAAAAATCTTAGAAGTTTGACCCAGTTTCCGGTTTCCGATTTAGCTGAAATTTTGCATACATGTTTAGTTTGAATGACAAGGCGTGGTTATCTTCGTCATTTTTAATTCAATATGGTGGATAAGATGGCGGACTAGTTATTTTTTATGCAGTATCATGATATGGGTAGGTATCAAAGTAAAGGTTTGTTGAGAAAAATAGTAATTATAATATCATTGAGGGCTACTACAGAAAAGTTGAAAGGGAACCGGTTATCTTGGTATGGTCTTGTGAAGAGGAGGAATGAAACACATGTAACTAAAAGAGTTATGAAAATCAATGTGGATGGATTGAGAGGGAGAGGGAGGCCAAAGAAAAGATGGATGAATTGTGCGGAGTGGATGAAATGAAAGAAAAGGGAGATAGTGATAACGTAGCGGCTAACAGGACAGATTTTAAGAAAAAAACGTGTTGTGCCGACCCCAAGTAACATGGGATAGGGGCAGGAAGATGATGATTATGGAGGGCTACTTTTCGAGATAAAGTCTATAGCTGACGTTGTTGGTGGATCTCATATGTCTTCGAAGTTTTGGTTCTGGAACATGCCGGTTTCCTCGCGATGTTTTCCTTCACCTTTTTGAGAGCAGTGGTGATGAAATAATTTACACAAAGTAAAGCGCCTGGGTTTAAACCCACGACACAACACACAACGACGGTTGTAAGTCGCAACCGTTACCACTTAACTAGGCCATCATTGCTCTATGCTTGCTTAGGGTGTTATTACACCAATCGATCGACCGTCGATCGACCATCGATCGATTGTTTGTCTACCGGTATCAGTGTAATAGCTTTGGCTGATCGACGGATACCGGTCGACAAACAATCGATCGATCGATTTGTGTAATAACACCCATAAGTCTCTCGAACCAAACTTTCGCCATTTATCCATTCGAGGGTGCGCGTTTCGCGTTAATTATTCTGTCACCCTTTTACCATGGTAACTTTTGGTGTCTACCCGACCACCGTCACTAGCAGACAATATTTATGTTTCATATTTATTTAATAACTATTTAACATGTGTTAAACTTATCGATACTTCCGTACCTAGGTGTTTTAATTCAGAATTAAATGTAAGTGCAATAATCTACATAGCTGTAAGATAATCTTGACGATGATATATGTCCACCATGCCTATTGTTTGTACTTAAAGCTTATTATTGTCAGCATTTTTGTATGAATGTACACTTTTATTTATTTTTATCAACAACAACTTTTAGTTTTAACGTGTATGTCCAGAATGTTGGTCCAAAGAGCTTAGGACTGATGACATCGTCTAAGTTACAGAAAACAGTTGTTCTTTCTTTGGTATTGTTCGTGGAGTCGTTGAGCTCCTTAGTAGTCCTGAGATAAGCTACACGATATCTGACAAATGCTTGCACTGTCTGGACCGGTCCTCTCATATCTGTATGGTCCTTGCCTCAATAGACCACCTCAGACATACATACATACATGTTTATTGTATGGACTTTAAAAGAGACTGACCTCTGATATTGTTTCGGTGTTTCTTCTCAGGGTAGTCAGATAGGAAACACCGGCCTCATCTAGCCGTCAAGCCCCTCATTAGCAGACACAATTAAAAACCTATTATCTGACGGCGTGACGGATTAAATTGACGTGTAAAAGTGTTATTTATAACCAATTGGCAAAATAAATATAATTTATACCAAACATACCTATGTGTAAGTTATGTATAATGTATGTTTGTTAAGTCTCAATGATATTCACATTTTATTTACATTTATGTCTAGACAAATGGAACCGTGGTGAATAATAGCCGGAATTCAGGAAAGAAAGGTGGCCTTAGTATGTATGTTTGTTTGGTGTCCATAATACATATTCACATTTTATTTACATTTATGTCTAGACAAATGGAACCGTGGGTAGTAGCCGGAATTAAGGAAAGAAAGGTGGTCTTTTTAGGGTTCCGTACCCGAAGAGTCAAACTGATCCCTATTGCTGTCACTCACATGTCCGTCTGTCTGTCGTCTGTCACACAGGTTTAACAGCCAAGCGGTCGGAGCTACAGTCTTCAAATCTTCACAATATATAAAAATCTTGTTGACCTATACTGAGACTATACAGTTAAAAACTGGTTCGGAAACCTAAATGTGCCAAGTCCGACACGCACTTGGCCGGCTTTTTTAAGGGTGAGATATCATCAAATAAGTTCTCCCGCAGGAGGGTGTGTCAGACTCTTACTGACTAAAACCCACCCGTGTTCCATCAGTAGCCTCTGCCAGGGCAAGGTGATTCTTTCAAACTCTCCTGCGACCCTGGCGAACAATGAGCCTGCATACATTACCTACAAAGCATCATAATCATTGCTGTGCTCCTGCATTCGCCCTATCGCATCAAAAAATGGTCTCGTGTCTGTTCCGTGTTAACCCCCCTCACCAACGCGCAGTCACAGAGAGTTGACTCGATTGTCGTTAGAGCGCCATTATTACTGTCTTCATTTCGTGTCGATAGTGACTCAATTTTTGAGCGACTAGTATGTAGCCACCTTTTTTTTCTTCTTTTTTTTGTGTTTGTGAAATCATCCAATGACATCTCCCGCTCTGGGTGGAGCGAGAGGGCGTGTCAGACTCTTACTGACTAAAACCCACCCCTGTTCCTTCCCTGCCCTGAGTGGCCATGAGGGCGCCCCTGCACTGAAAAAAATAATTTCTTACTGTAAACTCTGTTTCGAATTTATCCACAACCCCTGGGCAGGCATCGGCCATGACGGGCCCCGTCATGAATGCTGACAACTCTGAGACGCGCGTGGAACACTACGCGCCGTCGACTCTCGGGCCTGGTGCTGATTGGACGGCGAGCTACCCATTACTCGCCGTCCACAGGCCCGGGTCTACGGTGGCCGGAGCTCGTCTCGCGGCGCCGGAAACCCCGGGCGTCTCATGCGGCGGCTGCTGCTGAGGGCGTGAGGGAGTATTTAGCCACCTGGATAGCTTTGTCATTGGCTTCGTTTAAATCATTCAAGGTGCAGGTGACTGTGCGTGCTGAGCAGCCAAGGAGGTGACGCATGTCCTGTGAAGGGGCTCCACATTGGCACTGAGTTTGGGATGGGTCAAGGATACCCTATTTGGCCAGATTCACTCTAGCGCCACTCTACCCACTATGGTCACTTTTACATATGTGTGATGAGAGCAAATCTTACGATTTAAATCGTTTGTAATTCAGGCTGGAATTACGATGATGTGTGTATAATATTACGTCAAGATCTCATCTATTTGTGTTTTTACATCTCATCATTTACGTAGTTAGGTTAATATTTTTGGTTTTAGTGTAGATATAGAAACATCGGTATCGTTCGTAAATATTCTATGTAAACGTCATAATTAGCGTCATTATTGTGTTTGACCTTCTCGATGAAGTAGTTTATTGTCTTAGTGGTGTAAAGCTTAAGGCCATGGATTCAATTCCCGAATCAAGTTGGTAGTGTTATTTAAGGAATTTTTAGACTTTTTGAGCAGAAAAGGATGAACCAGTTGATGATTTGCCTTTGCATTGCATTCTGCCTTCTGTTACTTACTGCTCCATCCATTTCAGATTACCCAACCGTTACCTAGAGTGGAACAAAACAGCTGTCAGGCAGCCGTCACTCTTCTACATTATATGTATACCTATCTAGTAGGGTATCAAAAGTATAGTAATAATAGTCAAAATGAAGTTTCAAGGCTCGACATAGAGCTCATTTAGGACAAGTCAACAACAGCATGCTTTTAATTTAAATTATTTGATTAGATCCGTAATTAGTATAGCGTGCGCTGCATTGACTGGTACCGATTAATAGTGCTAAAAGAAAAACTGCACATAAATAGGTTTTACAAAAACTACAATCACAATCTTATGAGATATGTACAATCACAGTACGTTATTTCTAAGTTTCCCTGTAATTTTCCTTGTAACGTTTTGCCATCTACTGTCTCGGCGTAACTGCTTCCAGTGACGAATTTCTGAAAGATAATAAAATAATGAATACCTACTAACTTTTTCCAGCGGCCCGAGTACTTCCTCTCACCATAAATATAGTCTATATGTTATTTTGTTGAGGAGCTCGTGGCTAAAGTATTAACAGCCGTACGAGTCAATCCATCATGTAAAGCTACGTTTGCCGGGGTTGGTCCACAGATGAGTGACCATCTTTACATACCGAGACTCCTCCGTGCCTTGGAAAGCACGTTAAGCCGTTGGTCCCGGCTGTCTATCGTGGATCTTTGACAGTCGTAACAGGTCGTCAGAAGCACGAAAGTTTGACAACCAGTCTTACAAAGGGGTATCGTGTTACCCAGTAACTGGGTGTCGGGGTCAGATAGGCAGTCGCTCCATGTAAAATACTGGTATTCAGCTGCATCCGGTTAGACTGCAAGCCGACCCCAAGATAGTTGGGAAAAGGCTAGGCAGATTGATGTTATTCTGATGTATAAGCTATAATTACCTACTGTAAAGTTTCAACAAAATCCGTTCAGTAGTTTTTGCGTGAACGAGTAACAAACGTTCATACATTCATCTTTATATGTTATCATTTATAATACAGGGTGTAAAAAGACACATCACAAAGCGGTCAACTACGCATACTGTACATCTAAAAAAGTAGCTTTGCGCAAAGCTTTTGCTGGGTAATGAATTTTATTTTTAGGTATGAAAAAAAAGCTATTTTTTACTGCGCGCAATGTAACGCAAACCCAGGCAAGCGGAGTTAAGCGCCACCCCTCCGCTCTAAGCCGCGTAGGTACTTGTCGGATACGTTTGATATTCATTGCGTTTTTGTAACTTCAGATGCGTAATTTGTTAAGAAAAATCAAACATTCAGGTAACGTTTGTTTGGAAAAATTTTAGTAATTAACACTTGGAATTATTTTCGTAAAAAAGTAAAAAAAGATGCGACTATGACCTTAAATATCTCCAGAACCAGTGGATTCCCAGGTCGAGTGGGAAAAAAATGATCCAAATAATGGGTAGAATATGTGGCTTTCGGCTTCGGAAACTGTCTTTTTACATCCGATATATAAGTAGGATGAGAATACCATTGTCATTTGCGTCATCTCTTAAATAGTCTATAAAGTCAAGTTCTGGTCACCTGGCAATCTGGTCGATCCTGTCGTAGAAGCTGATCATGTCTCGCTGGTATTTTGTTGGCGGTGTGTTGTCGTACACGCCAGGGTTGTGTATGTCTTGATAGTTCAGGATTCCCACCTGCACTGGCGGCCAGCCTGCCTCGCCGGAAGTAGGCTTACTGGAACCAAATCATGTGATAGCATTCGTGATGTGCCGTGTTTTACGAAATGAGGAGTCAACCTTGTCATTTCATGACTTATTCAATCTGTCTTTCCAACACTGGAAAATATTAAACAGTTGCAATAATGAAGAACTCACTTGCACCGAATAAAGTTGACCACAAACTCAGTCATCCAATCCTTCATAAAATCGTCTCTGTTTCTTGGCGGTAAGGACTTCTCACCACCTAGAACGGCATTTTCTCGGAAGATATTAGTCAAGTCTTCAACGTGAGTAGTGCCGTTGTACTGCAGTTTCAGACCGGCCTTCACTGCACTGAAGTCTGCCTCGTACGAGAACTGGTAGAAGTAGACTGGTGCTGCGTTCATCTCGGCTCTCCACTGCGCCACCTTGAAGGCAGGATACACGAAGAACACATCTCTGCAAACATCCATATACTCTTCTATATTCAGCTTTCCATGAAAGTTCCGCTCAATCACTCTTTTACCTAACTCGCGTGCCACATTGGGAGGCGTTGAGAACGGAATCCTGGCTGGCAAAATTAACGAAGGATCCGCTTCGATCTTTTGCAATAACCCTGCGTATAGTATTCTCCTTCTAAAAAATTCACACTCTTCAGTTGTGATGCCGATAACTATTGGATATTCGTTTCCGCGACCTCTTTCTATGAGTCTTCGTGGGTCATCGTCTATTATTCTCTCAACGCCTGGGTATTGAGCTTCTACGACAGGAACAAAGGAAACCAACCCAGTTTCGTATTGAAAGGCGCTGTTAGCATTTAGAATATCCTTGAGTGGAGTATTTACCAGTCTGTCGTGGATGACGTCAGAATCTGTCGTGTTGATGCCCAAGATTGAAAGGTATCTAGCGGCAGAAAAGCTGGCGTAAATCGGAGAAGCTGTGTAATACGTTTGTTCGGCGGTGCCACTCATCAAGATCACCCTGAAATAAGAAAAACATTCAAGAAATATTTGAACTTCTGCAGCTATTCAAGATGCGGAAGTTTCTAAAGCATGTTAAAAAGTCCTTTAGTCCACCTTTTAAAAAGTCCTTTAGTCGCATTAGACAAGGACAACAAATGTGCGCAGGCTGCGCCGGCGCTCTGCCCTGCAATCGTGACGTCGCTGGGGTCTCCGCCGAAGGCCCGCGCGTTCCTCTGCACCCAACGCAGCAGCGTCACCTGGTCCCGGAGACCAGCATTACCGGGGATCTTGGGAGTATTCAGCGAAAGAAAACCGAACACGTTGAGCCTGGATATTATTCTTAGATCAAACACTCATAAATTCATAAACTAATAAGTAGGTACATGAGAAGAATCCGATTTTTTTATGTTGTAAGAACTAGTAATACCTGTGGTTAAAAGTGATGACAATGATTCCTTTGCTGACGAGATATTCCGGCCCTTGAAGGTCGGTATCTCCTGATCCTGTTTGGAAGCCTCCGCCATGGATAAACACAAAGATGGGAAAACCTTTCTTGGCCAAACTGTTGACGTAGCCTGTATAGTATACGTCATCATCAGCTCTGTTCCCAGGGAGGGCTTCCAAGGGAACATGGACGTTGGCGTAGATACAGGACTCGCTCATGCCCCTATTGGGCTTGACCAGACGGTCGTAGAGCTCATCGTGCTGGGGACAGACGGGGCCCTCCTCGGTGGCGTCCAGGTGGTGGGGCCAGGGTCTCACCGGCTGCAACTCCTAAAATGAACAAAAACAACGTATAGCAAATTGTACATCAATAAGTAAAAAAGTCGCTAATTTGCTTTGACTGCGCTTGTTACATTGACATTGATATTACATTGACGTCTAAATCTCGTCCAAGTTTGAATTCGCTGAATTAAGTTTAAACTGATGATGAGCAGCATACCTTAAACCGCAGCTCCCCCAATGGTTGCCGGGCATAGGGGATGCCTCTGAAGCTTGCGTACTCCACGTCATACTCCCCTAGTCTGCGCAGGCCACACAGCCATCCCGACTCGATACGCGTGCGCACATTACATCGTAAGTCACTGGATGATGTTGCAAGGGTAACTGGAAACGTATTGCAGAAGGATTTTGGTCAGCTACTTGTTTGGTATCTGGTACAGTCAGTTGACGTAACAGCATTTATCACTCATAGTTATTAGAAGACTGTATTGTATTTAGTGGAAGGTTCGACTAAGGTGAAACAGGAAATTCCTCATAAAGAAGTAGTGGTTTTTGTGTTGAGTTATTTATATTTTAATTGTTTACTTTTTGCTGTTATTTCCTTCATCGCATCAAGTTTACTTTCACTTATCTAGTTCAGTATTGCCAGTAGAAGTAAAACTTACCGCAACACAAACATTTGATGATAAACACCAAACTGTAGCTCCTAACCATTTTGCGTTCAATTAACATTAATGCACTAAAATGTTGAATTCCTGCGAGCTATATTAATAGTCTGCAATTGTTAAGGCTTAGTTGACTTTAAACTGCGTAACATTCCACTCGTATTGACTTAAAACTGCGTAACATTCCACTGGTATTGACTTGAAACTGCGTAACATTCCACTCGTATTGACTTGAAACTGCGTAACATTCCACTCGTATTGACTTGAAACTGCGTAACATTCCACTCGTATTGACTTGAAACTGCGTAACATTCCACTCGTATTGACTTGAAACTGCGTAACATTCCACTCGTATTGACTTGAAACTGCGTAACATTCCACTCGTATTGACCTGAAACTGCGTAACATTCCACTCGTATTGACCTGAAACTGCGTAACATTCCACTCGTATTGACTTGCAACTGCGTAATATTCCACTCGTATTGACTTGAAACTGCGTAACATTCCACTCGTATTGAATTGAAACTGCTTAACATTCCACTCGTATTGACCTTTTTTACCCGACTGCCCCAGAATGAGGGTAATGTTTTTCGAGATTATGCTTTTATGTACATATTTATGTATGTCTATTTCTTTGGCACACCCTGTAGCCTAAACGGCTGTAAGGATTTTAAAAATGATGTATCGTTATTCCAAAAATATATCTCACTAAAATGTAGGAAATAAAACAATTGAAAACTTACAAAAAAACCCAACTGACAAAAAACAACTACTCGAAAAAAGTCACTTGCTTGAAAAGTGACTTCGTCTGATGCAGTTGTTAGCATCAAATCTATGATTGATTTAAAATAAATTCCATTTTTTTACCAGCTTGGATTTTTCTACTGCAATGAAAAGGTTTCTACGAATTGACATGTACTTAGACCGCAAATTGTTCTTTTAATTTTGACCGTTATGTTAGTGCCCATAACTGACCGGCCGTCAGTACAGTAATTGGGTTACGGAGGTCAAACGACGGTCGCATGCTGTCGCGAATGACTGGTGCAACCTTGGAATGTCACATTCACTAGCGCTTTTTCCTTGACAAAATTGTTTAATGTCACATTTTAGTATAGTATTTCTGTAGTACCATACTGGTTTGAATATGATAGACTAGTTACTTTGTTTTTTCTCGTAGTCCTTGCATGAGGTCTGAAATCTTATATGATTCAAATTGAATTATTGATGGGACCGTAGGTAAATTAATTCAATTTGCAAGCCGGCGCTGCTAACACCATCTAGCGAGGTGTGCGGGACTAGCCCTAAACGCGGAAAAAATTTGCCTGCTGCCTGCTGAAAATCTCTAGTTACGACGGTCACGTTTCTATGCATGGCCCATGTACTGTGAAGATGTATTTGTCAGTATTTAAGAAAAATAGTATGAGTCTGCCAGCTTCCTACTGCATTTTGCATATACATTTTTAAATATGAATAATAAAAATAGTCCTTCTGACAGGATTTCGACCATAGCGGCCAATCTCGGCAAAGACTAGACGAAGAGTAGAGAGTAAGTTTAAGAGTAACGCACCGTCGGCGCGGCAGATATTATAGTGCACAAGTACGCGCAAACACAGGTGCAATGATAGGACGCACCTTAAATCTAATTGGTATTACTAATTGGTATTGGTAGGGTATAATTGTCCAAATTAATAACCTATTCTTGAGGATACGGATAATTAAGATGTGGTGGAGCGTGTAAACAAACTGAAATTATAAATGATATATTATTACCCTACTGTTTGTCTTTGGTAGATAATATATTAGATCTAGGGACTGATATTTTTGATGGACAGCCTCGTTGGTCTAATGGTCGCAAGCGCTACTGTTGAGTTTGAGGTAGCAGTGCAGTCTTTCCATGTGAAATTGTGAACAGCAGCAGTCCAGAGTCAGGATTTATGCCCGGTTAATAGCAACAGTTTTGCCCCCTATTACGTGGGATTTAAATGATAAACGATTTTATTTTTTTTAAGTAGGTTTTAACAACACTTTTACACGTCAACATATTTTTTTGTCAGTTTTAGCTATATGAGGCCGGTGTTTCCTAGCTGACACCCTGAGAAGAAACACCGAAACAAACTCAGAGGTCAAATCTCTTTTAAAGTGTTCAAATCCATACAATATGTACTGGTCAAATCATATGAGAACCATGTACGTTTATGTCTGAGATGAGCTTTCGAGGTAAGCAACACACAAATTCGAGTGGACCTATCCAGACAGTGCAAGCATTTGTCAGCTATCGTGAAGCTCAACTCAGAACTTTAAGAAGCTCAACGAACCGACGAACAATACCAAAGTACATTTGGGTAGGCCGCAAAAATACTCAAACTGCCAGACAATCATAAAATCTGCATAAATATAATGACATACATAGTTCTCGCATTCACATTATGCTATATTGAGGACCATGCAGCTTAATGTCTGTAATGGTCTTTTGAAGAAAGAACCACACATATTTGAGTGGACCTGTCCATTCAGTGCAAGCATTTGTCAATAGTCGAATAGCTCAACTTAAAATCCGCTAAGGAGCTCAATGACTTGACGAACGACATTTGGGTAGGCCGAAAAAGTACTCAAACTGTCAGACCAGGTTAAAAATTACTGTAAAAGGAATAGAAAATAATAACAATAACCCTCATAGTCCTCATTTACAATAATTAAGTCATCAAAAAAAAAATGTACATATACTTTACTAAGTAAATATTCATGTCAATCAAAATAGTAATAATAAAATGTCAGTCAAAATAAAAATAAATATAATAGTATAAAATATTACAAATACAAAGTATTCAAGTCAAAATAAAAATAATAATAATAAAATGTCAATCAAAAAAATAAATAAAAATATAACATAATACTATACAAGTATTCATGTCAAAAACGAATATAAAAAAAAATAAAAAATGACATCAGTGTTTATATATAGTAGGTACATATGAAAACAATGGCTCAGGTATATCATTGAAGCAGCTCAATCCCACGCCTTTTTGTCCTTAAGGTAGTCATTAATTGTGTAAAAAGCTTCTTAGCGTAGCTTACGTTTAATAAATGATTTAAATTTATTTATGCTTAGTTCTTGAATTTTGGCAAGGAAGTTTATTATAGAAACGTATACATTGGCATCTAAACGAACCACCTATTTTCTTCTTGAGCCTGGTTTTAGGTACAATAAATTTGTGTTTGTTCCTAGTATTTATGCTATGGATATCACTGTATCTTTTAAACAGATTAATATTTTTATGTGCATACATGAGATTCTCATAAATATATTGAGAGGGAAAAGTCATAATATTAAACTCTTTAAATTTATCTCTGAGGGAGTGTCTGGGACTTAAATAATAAATTGCACGAATAACCCTTTTCTGTAAAACAAAAATTGTCGCATTTCCCCACAACAGAATGCCATTTAAAACATAACTAGCGAAATGTGGGTGTACTAAACTACTCAAAACAAAATAGTGCCCAGCCTAAGTTAATTACGAATTTTGTAATTAACTTAAGGAGTAAGAATAACTCAATACGTAATCATTTATAAGTGCAGCTCTGCCTAACCCTTCGGGGTACACAGGTGTGCCTGATTCAGATTACTGTTGACATTTCTCAGGGCCTCTAATAAATAGTTCTAGGACCAAGTTAACTTATTACTGTGTAACTAGTGTCCTTCACCTAAGTAAAGGGTATTCTTAGGGTTCCGTACCCGAAGGGTCCAAACGGAGCCCTACTGCTGTCACTCACGTGTCCGTCACACAGGTTTATATTAATTACAGCCAAACGGTTGGAGCTACAGTCTTCAAATTTTCGCAGTATAAGCATCTTGTTGACTCAAAGCCATACAAATAGTCAAAAATACATTTGGTACGGAACCCTAAATGTGTGAAGTCCGACACACACTTGGCCGGTTTTTTGTTGTTTCTAATATGGTAACTGGTAACCTATCCCGCTTCACAGGGGTGCAATTAATATATATCAGACTCCCTCGTTTGTAGCCCTTTCTCATAGCGAAAACAGACAGAAGCAGACGACGAGTTGTTAAACAAGCGAAGAAACAGACAGAAGCAGACAATGAGTTATTTATTACACAACACAAGTTAATTGCCGATGCGGTTCCTGGTGTAGTAGAACTTGTCGTAGATATCGTCCCACATGCGCTGCGTCCTCGCGTGAGGGTAGTCCATCATCGTCAGCTCAGTGCCGATGTCCAGCAGGCGGAAGCTGTCCGGTCTCGTCACCTCCCATGTGACCTCGCTCTCGTGAGATGGGTTACTAGAAAGAATAAAGTAGCTTTATTAAAGCGCATTAGGACATTAAGACATTTAATGGTTTTTAATTTAACATCACGTCTAAACGACTAGCCTTATTTCTTTGAAAAAAAAAATTTGTTACTCTAGACAATTTCCGTCGTAATTTGATCTGTGAATATTTGAAATTATGTTTTTATAACAGCGTAATTAATTTGTAAAGTTATGTCTAACGCGGATGAAAAATTGAGAATCACGCAAAAACTATAAAGCGTATTTTTATGAAACCTTCATCACTTTAAAGATCATTTAATTATTTATAATTTAGTCTTAAGTGTTTTAGTTTAGTACCTGTTGTTTTATGTGTAGTAAATTAATATTGCGTATAATTTCGGACAGCGCTCCTTGATGGGCGAGTCTTATTACTGGGTGGACGTACGTGGTGTTACGTGAGCTCAACACAGAACACGCAAGCTAACCACTCAAGATCATTGGCATTTAATAGCGCCTTAAGGAGATAGATAGACTCTTTATAATCATAACTAATAACGAAGAATTGCTTTCGCGAAAGTGAACTTAAACTATAGCAAAATCATGAATTTAATAGTTATTATTCAGTCAATGTTTTGATGGCGTGCAATTAAAAAAATATAAAAGCTGGCAGTAAATTATGAGGGTGTGTAATGTATGATATAATAACAAATGCTCTAATTTCACTTGAAATAACGTTCATCACTATCACTACATAGTATAAAACAAAGTCGCTTTCTCTGTCCCTATATCCCTATGTATGCTTAAATCTTTAAAACTACGCAACGGATTTTGATGCGGTTTTTTTTATTAGATAGAGTGATTGAAGAGGAAGGTTTATATGTATAATTTGTACCCGAGCGAAGCTGGGGCGGGTCGCTAGTATAATATAATTTTCATATGCTATAAAATCATATAACCTAATTTCATATGACCTAATGTTTCATATGATATAATTTTCATTTAATATAAAACATTTAGTATAACGTTCATTTTATATAATTTTCAATATGTATAATATTCTTTTTATATAACATTCATTTGACCTAATGTTCTTTTGACCTAATTTTCATGTTTAATGGTCACAGTTCTAACCTAACTCAAATGGCACCTAACCAAATCTTAAAATATTCAATGCATGGTCGAGGGTGGGCTTGGTCTCCTACTTCTGGATGGTTTATAAAAAAATAACCACGAAGGGTATGGCGGGGTCTATTCGCTCGCTTCGCTCGCTCACACGACCCCGCCATCCCCTTCTAACCTAACCTGTCCGAGTCGGGGTGCCCTAAAGTCCAGATTGCATCCAATTTCTACTGGTTACAATAGACACACTAGCAACATACTAGCAGGCGTTTAAAATCGTATCAGATTTTCTAAATTATATTAAAAGTTATTAGAGATTATGAATATTATAGTAAATGAATAATATACTACATGAATATTATGTCAAATGTGCATTATAGGAAATGTTTATTATATCATAAGAAATTAGATAAAATGAAATTATATCAACAATTCATTATCTCAACTGATCGTTATATTAAACAAAAGTATATTAACTGAAATTAGGTCAAGTGAACGTTAGATTTTTTGTTATTATATCAACCGTTACACACCCAAATTATGAATTGTCTGATTGAAGAAACCGGCCAAGTGCGAGCCGGACTCGCACATGAAGGGTTCCGTACCATCGTGCAAGATTATACGCGTCTACTTCTTACCATTACCAAGATCGAACAAAAAAAGCCAAATAAAACACGTTTCCCTTTGATTTTTATTTTATTTTTATTATTTGTTTTTATAGCGGCAACAGAAATGCACATTCTGTAAAAATTTTAACTGTCTACCTAAGAAGGATCATGAGATACAACCTGCTGGCAGGCAGACGGACGAACGGACGAATAGGGTCTCGTTGGTTACCCTTCGGGTACGGAACCCTAAAAAGTAGTGTATACCGTACACGCACTTATGTTTATTTTTTAACCGACTTCCAAAAAGAGGAGGTTCTCAATTCGTCTGTATGTTTTTTTTTTTTTTTTTTGTATGTATGTTACCCGATTTCTCCGTCAGTTGTGAACCAATTTTAAAAATTCTTTTTTCATCTGAAAGAATATACTCCCGAGGTGGTCCCATATAAATTTTATCGAAGTTGCTTCAGCGCTTTTTGAGAAACTGAACAAAAACGGAAAATACACACGTATTTTCCGTTTTTACACACCTCGATGACGTTTTGGTGTTCTCCAAATGTTTAAATTCCACGTTCCATTATATTGGGGTTTTTAGTTCTGGGGTATAACAACTAAAAAGTGAAAAATAAAAAACTTTTTTACAAAAAAAACAACCGACTTCCAAAAAAAAAATACACTAAAAATTTATAAATAACTTTAATTTCGGAAGTCGGTGTCAAATAACGAAGAAGTAAAAATACAAACACCGACTTCCGAAATTAAAGTTATTTATAAATTTTTAGTGTATTTTTTTTGTAAAAAAGTTTTTTAATCAGATACGGTGCATATGAAGTGATCCCCTTTTTAGGGTTCCGTATCCGAAGGGTAACCAACGGGACCCTATTACTAAGACTCATTCTGTCTGTCAGCGGGCTGTATCTCATGAACCGTAATAAGTAGTCAGTTGAAATTCTTACAGAATGTGTATTTCTGTTGCCGCTATTACAAGAAATAATAAAAATAAATTAAAAATTAAAGGGGGCCCTTACTAGAAACGTGTTTTTTTGGTTAATGGTACGGAACCCTTCGTGTATGGGTCCGACTCGCACTTGACCGGTTTTTTTCTGTATTTTTGTAAACTTGTAATCATGCAAATATACTTCATATATATACTATTTGATTTGAAAAGTTAACTCGTTTGACAATGTCTTCATTTAGCCAATCCTTTATTTTGAAGGTTTCTCAATTTTTTATGACCATAAAAATATTTACCAACTTACAAGTGCTTAACAAAATTGGTCCAGAGCTTCACCAGCCGCCTCTGCACATTTCCCTCCTCTCCTTCCACAGCCCCGTCATAGAACAAGTAGGCCAGCTCATCGGAGTGAGCGGCGCCTCTCTTCGGCACCCCAGGCTCCGACCTAACCCCAAGGTCACCGGAGTACGAAAACTGGTAGTAGAAGACCTGGGCTGTTGAGGAGTGGAAGCGGACGCTGCGGTGGATGTGGCTTGAGAAATAGGCGTCCCTGTTGAACATGAAATAGGGTTAAAGGATACTATAAAAAGAAGAAGACCAATTTGAATCCGAGATTGTTACTTTTCTTTCTTGTAAAATAACTATAATTTTGTGAACTAAAAGACTTAAACCAACCAAGATGCACGATAAGCAATTAAACTTAAACCAACCAAGAAACATGATATATTTGTTGACTTTGCTCATTTATTTTCTACAAAATATGTGTCTTGTTAATTCTACCTATGATAAGCTAACACTGAAGCCATGGTAACATTTTTCTTGAAATACATATCTTCAACCAGTCTTCCCGTTTGTTTTCGTTCCCTTTCGTTCAGAAACTTCAAATCATCTGGTACTAAAAAACCTGTACCTCTGGCCACCCTCCTCAGAACATTAGCTTCCCTCAAAATCGAAACAAACACATAAGCTTCATTGTCGTTGTACCCAATCATTATCGGAACTGAATTGCCCTTTTTATTCGATAATAAGTCGTATGGTGCTTCAAATAAGAGTCGTTCTTCCTTCTTCGAAGGGTTTTCGACGCACATTGCAAAAGGAAAATAAGGAACGTTCAGTTTATTTGCTTGCGCTACTAAATCCTCGATTTTGGCATCTAGCAATGAGTTAACGGTTTCATCGGCGATATCGGCAATTATGCCTAAAGCTTTTGCTCTTTCTTCTGCATCATAGTTAAAAGACCAAGGACATAGAGCACTGCCACTCTGTAGAATAGCACCATGATACAGTCCATCGGCCATGGGAGACAACATTACAGCCTCCACCATGGCAGCGCCGAAGCTTTGTCCTGCGACCACCACTTTAGCTGAATTTCCTTTAAAAGCGACGATGTTGTCACTAACCCATCGTAAGGCTAGCACTACATCTTTGACGCCAGCATTGCCTGGTATTTCTTCGTCTCCTGAACACAGGAACCCTAAAGGCCCCACTCTGGAAAAGTCAAAAGTGTTACTTAGATTTTTGGGAAACATGTTTGAAAAGATTTTTGACTTTAACCTTACCTGTGGTACACTATAACTACTATGATTCCCTCCTGTACTATCTTCCCAGGGTTGTAAGGCCCACTTCCTCCTGTGACCCACACCAGCACTGGCCAGTTGCCGCCAGCTGCTGTGGGCGCGTGGACATCCAGCTGAAGACAGTCTTCAGCATTTGAGACCAACGAGCAAGTCATCGATTTGGAATTCCTAATGTCAGGCCAAAGAGGGGCGATGCCAGCTCTCTGAAATGTTAAAAGTATTAAATAAATAGTAAAAATTATTTTTTTTGTTAGGGATTATGTATAGATTGCTATAATGACACGGTTATTGGTTCTTCTTTAAAATATTTTTGATTATATCAGGTCTTTAGGTACTCACATTCCCTTATAAATAGTTATTCAGAAAAGCTCACCTTAAACCTGCTCATTGCCCCTGTAATATTGGCATAAGGTATCCCTGTATAGGACACGTATCCGTCCCTGGCCACTCCTCGCAGCTTGCCCTGGGCGAGGCTGATCACATCCTGCCTGGTCATCATCATCATTTGTAATATCACCACTAGTTTGTACGACAACATTACTGGACGCACTAGTGAAATTGTTATTCAAAACTGTATCTAGACAGTAATTATATTTTATACTTTGCCGTTTAACATGTGATGGTCAACTGCCCTTTGTGAGTTCAGTGCGGTCTGTCGCCATGCGAAACAGTGGGAAATCCCAGTGTTTTCACACAATGCGTGTAATATGTTAGTTTTTTCAATTTTGTAATGTCAGTATCATATAGATCTCTCCTGTTTATCTGCACCAGTAATTTCGTTTAGGGTTTACACATACTGTGCCTACAGTATTCTGACTCGCCTTCTGAATTTGGCAGCTTATTTGCCCAGCTGCCTTGATAAGCTCTGAATATTATATCATGGCAATGCATCTGATTTACCATGCTGATCTTATTGAATTAAATATTTTGTTAAAAAAGGTTTTAATTACATTGTTCTTGTGTTAAAATAAATAATATGTATGTAGATCAAATTCAATTTGGAAAGAGTTTAAATTAAATAAATATATTATTACGAGATGAAGTCATCGTGTTTTACTACATGTTCTTCTAGAACATTAATTGTTTTAGACCATTGAGGATCAACCCTTAAAATTAACAGCTCATACAAATAAAAATACTATATCCACTTCCGTCCATCGCAATAATTTTATTTAATCATTCAATACGCCACATAGCGCAGGCACGCGATGACTCGAGCATTGTACTCTAGCGACATTAGAAAGTGAAGTTTACACACAACACAAGCGCTGAAACTAACAGTAGAGACTTAAATAATAATACGGTACATCAGTCACTTCTTTACGCAATGGGAATGCCTGGATCACGAAGTAGATATGCTAAACTGATGTTTTCTGATATGCTTAACGCACTATCCGAAGTTACTCAAGAAAAAAGTTGGTCTGTCGGTCTGAAAAGTTAAATGTTTGTCTTAGTATTTTCTATCTCACCACTAAATCTCATCATCGCCGAAATAAAAAAAACATATTTTCATATAAATCCAATCCATTAATATTTTTTTTCGGTTTACTGTTTAGAATTTCTGCTGCGTGATCTCTCTATTGATTTGTACAAAATTATCTTAAAAAAAATGACTTAAATTAACTTAAAAGTAAATATTTGCGGGCGGATTGTAGATTTTGTGATCTGAAGCACAGTTCAGTTTTATGAGATCAATCCTCCGAGCTCTAGAAAGTTCAACTTCAGTTCCAGAACCACAGTTGAGCTTTGTTAAAGCTTAAGTTTATTTACAATTGCTTCGTAAAACAAGACTAGGTCCAAAGACAATATAGCTGTTTCTGACAAATCCCGTCGACGAATTAAAATAATAATTTCAAACTAGTTCCACATAAGATTCTACACAAACTACATAGTTTGTGAAGAATCTTATGTGGAACTAGTTTGAAACTAGTATACCTTATAAATGAGTATACCTTGTGTATACCTTTGAAATGAGATCGGTTTTACTGAGGACATCCTCAGTAAAACCGATCTCATTTCAAAGGTATACTACCAGACTACTTTGAGATTGTATTATTGCAAACATCATTTACATTGTTAAAACCTTCTAAAGTACAATACACTCTCCTACAATAAAGAATAAGAAATTGAACTCTCGAAGGCAAGAAATTACCAAAGATTATGATAAATGTCGATAAATGTAGGTCAAGATACCACCTCGCGTTGTGCAATATAAATATGGGTATGTACTCGTATACGTACCGCATATAAAATGATGGCATTTTCACAGGTGACACAGTATCCATCTTAGCCATTTATTATGATCTAAGGAAATTACATCAGTTACCGACTAGACTTGTGTGACATAAAACTTACTCTAAATAAATTAATCCTACATATAAAGCACTGACTCGAAACCAGCACAACCATACCCGAAAAATTGTTCCCGACAACTTGAATTGTCCTATTGATAACTACTACCCAATTTAAATGCATGATCCGTTGGTTCAGACACTTCCACTGTTCAATGAAGACACTCCACTGTCTGGCACATTTACATCGCACAGTAACTCCAGTATGTTGTCCCTTATAAGACATCATCGGCTTTTTCGACAGTTAGATGAGCAGACAAATCGTCGAAGAACGTTATTATGTCTCGTTGTCTCGCTGAGAAGTCCTTGCTCTTGATCATCGTAGGAGACTCGATATCTTCGAACTGGTGGCCGTTGTCTGCCGGCCATATTGAGGACTCGTCTGGTTTACTGGAATAGAGATAATGAAGGTAGTTAAATGGATATTGGTGAGGTTGCATACCTAAATCATGAATTTCGATTACTACTGGCATTGTGACTTCACGCTTCCTAAGATATAAAAAAATATTTCAATAGTCTTCAAAATTATTAAAAAAAGGTATGTCAATATGTATCAATTACCTGCGCTTCATAAAGTTGACGAAGAATTCGGTCATCAAATTCTTCATACGAATATCATTAGCAGAAGGCTGGATGGCCCCCGGTGTGTTGAGGACTGAGTTCGCCTTGAACACGTAAGTGAGGTCCTCGATGTGGCCGACTCCTTCGTAGTTCAGCCCTGTCGCCTCCTTAATGACGTTGCTCTGACCCTCGTACGCGAACCTGTACAGGAACACCGACGCTCCACCAGATCGTGCACGTTTCTGTGCCAACTTCAACGCAGGGTACTCGTAAAGGCCGTCCGAACATGCCTTCACGAAATTATCCACATTCATCGCACCGTTATAATATTTATCATTCAACTTTTTTATCAAATTGTTGAGGAAGTCAACATTAGTCGCCATTAAAATCTTGGGCGGTATTATTATTGCAGAATTCAGTTCAATTTTGGCAACTAGGTTAAACTCTTGCAGTCGTTTATGGAACGTCTCGCACTCAGCACTAGTATATCCCACGAGGAGTGGAATGTTCTTACCACGGCCGTTAGCAATTAAGACTTCTGGGTCAGCATCTATAATGGTCGTGACTCCAGGGAGCGGTGACTCCACAATGGGCACAAAGGTTGTTAACCCACTAAGGTCTAGAAGGAATCGGTTGGCTTCTTTGAGTTTATCTGCGGAAACTCTGATGAGCTTGCGGTGTATGTCGTCGGGGTCGGTGGATGTGATGCCCAGGTAGGTTAGCAGCTCCTTGGACATGACCTGCGCGTACAATGGAGTTGGGCTGAAAAACGTCGAGGCGGCTGTTCCACTCATTAGGATCGCTCTGAAATTAGGAGAAAAAGAACATTATTAAGTAAAACAATATTGATTATTCTATTCTAAAGTTACTTTATTGTAACTTTCGAAAGTAAAGTGTGAATGAACGACCTATGAAGTCAAAGTCAATTATTCTTAATTAAAAAAATATATCAGTTCATGATGGATGGAACTATCAGCCGCACTATGAAAGGAAGCCGATAGTTGGGGTTGGGGCTCAGAAATGAACCAACCTTCTAAACAGCCCTTCAGTAGCCGGCGACAACGTCAGCAAATGTGCGGACGCCGCGCCGGCGCTCTGCCCCGCGATCGTGACGTCATCAGGGTCTCCGCCGAAGTACTTGGCGTTCCTCTTCACCCAGTTCAGCAGCGTCACCTGGTCCCGGAGACCAGCGTTACCGGGAATCTTGGGAGTATTCAGCGAAAGAAAACCGAACACGTTGAGCCTGGAACATTGGAATTAAGTTGATTAGTAAATGCGAATTGATTTTTATTCAGAAAACCGTTGATTATGAACCTAAACCTTTGAAACATCTTATTAATGATCAATACTGCCTCATTCGCCTTGCAACTTACACCTTATAGTACGAGAGCCCACGAACAAAACCATGTTCCATCGTTTTACGGCCAAAACCGTGTAAAATCGTTAGACTAGATGAATCTGAACCCGACTAGGTGGGCAGTACCGGCCAAAAATGTCTCAGTTTTATGGGGGCCCATTTCTGCTATGTCAAAAAAAATAAGAGACGGTTTTATCACAATATGTCTGATGTTAAAAATGTACATAGGTTTCGTCATTTTATTAGGAAAAAGTTTATTTTCAGAAAGTTTGCGCGTCACATGTGGCCTGAGCGCATTTTCAAAAATGTCAAAAAATTTAACCGACCTGTCTCATAGCAGCCTGGTTCAATTTTTTTTAATCTTTTGTATTGCTGCTGAGATTACCAAAAAAACTGTTTTCAGACATTTAAAATGTCACCAAGACCTCCAAAAACGAAAAGAACGTTTCGGGATTAATCGAGATCGCCCGGCAAACGCGCGGTGCTTGTTACGCTTCTGTTCCTCGCTTCACTACAGCGCAACCGTCGGCAGGTTGTTCTGACCAGCAGATGTATTCGCTAACTCAGTTGACATCAATTTGATAGGCACTATGCAGTAAATTGCTGCATTGCTCGGTGGACATTGAATATAATAGGCACTACGTAGTACATTTTTGTTGTTTGCTATCAATGTCAACTGAGTTAGCGAATACACCTGCAGTGTTTCCAACTGCTACCTTTAGAACAGTTACTGGACTAGAGATTTTGCAAAGAGTTGCTAGATTGTCAGATGTTTTTACTCAAAAAAGTTACTAGAAGTAGCTAAATGCTATTTAGTTAGTAGGTTACAATAAAATTTGACAAATAATTACAATCGTGCTTTTTTATATTCAGATTATAATCGTGTTAAACCAACAGAATAGGGATTTTCCAGGCATTCAGTGTGTTTCAACAAATAGTTCATAATACGCGGTAATGTTGGCTCTTTTGTAGGCGAAACACGAATACACTACCTTATAGGTCTGTTGTAAAAGATTATCAGTTGAGCCAACATTAGGAATGCCTAGGGGTAGCGGAATGCCTAGGGGTAACGGATAAATTCTTATCAGAGTTATCGCTCCCCTAAACACAGAAAGCACAGAATTAACACTGGATGGATGAAATGGCGGCAGGTCACCGGGACTATCTGTGATTCCCGCATTCCCCTAAAACTTAAGGGGAAGATTTATAAAACAATGGTCAGACCTGCTGTCTTGTATGGTTCAGAATGTTGGGCCACAAAAGGGATGAATGAAAAGCAATTGCATGTAGCTGAGATGAGAATGCTAAGAGCGATGTGTGGTGTTACGCGCATGGATAGAATTAGGAATGAGTATATAAGAGGAAGTCTGAAAGTGGCACCGCTGACTGAAAAGTTGTGTGGAAATCGGTTGTCGTGGTATGGGCATGTGATGCGGAGGAATGAAGAAAATGTCGTGAGGAAAGTCTTGTGTATGGATGTGGATGGCTATAAGAGTAGGGGAAGGCCAAAGAAACGATGGTTGGACTGTGTGAAAGAGGATATGGGTAAAAAAGGGGTGACTACAGAGATGACGACTAATAGAGGAGTATGGAAGAAAAAGACATGTTGCGCCGACCCCAAATAAATTGGGATAAGGGCAGGAGAATGATGATGAGTTATCGCTCCCCTGGGCACTCAGGCAGGGAAGGAACAAGGGTGGGTTTTAGTCAGTAAGAGTCCGACACCTCCTGCTCCACCCAGAGCGGGAGATGTCATTGGATGTTTTCCCACCCCGCCAAAAAAAAAGCCAACGTTAGGTCCCGTTTACGGAGACGCGGGATATCGAGCGTCGCGTGCGGCGTAGCGTCTCACTCAATATCATACAACGCCCTAAGTTTGACTTTAGTGTGGGCTACGATATTTTTTTTTTTTTTTTTCAAAAAAATTACTTTTTAAACGTTTCTTTTTTCCAATTTATAAAAGTCCTTCAATTTCAGTTCGATGGTTTCGGGTAAGCTCTTTAATAATCAGTATCTGAGAATTTGAGAGTTGCAACTTATTCATTTGCTTAATAGACGTAAATACGCCGCAATACAATTTTTTTATGATTTCTGACTATAGAAAAGTCACGCCAAATTTGTCAGATATATTTTTTTCTACATCTAGGCAACTTTTTTCATAATTTCCAACAGTTTTCAGACAGAATGCTATTTTACCGATCGGCAAAATTTTTTAACACGTTCAAAATGGTTTCAACACATAAGATGCTCACACTTTTGTCTGAAAAATGATTTATTCTTATCAACTGACCAATGTTCACTTGAAAACAAGATTTTCAAACGGTTTGCTATGGTTTTTTTTTTGCCTCATTTTTAATTTTCTCGAATGGTCTCCTGGGTACGTGTGACGGTACTGGTGTCTGAAAATTGTGTTTATGGTGTCCAGAATCTATCGTTGAACTACATTCTGAAAAATCAGACATATTGCTATGATATACTTCGGTAATTTATTTTAATTCATATTTGGAAATGCAGCCAGGTCAGGTGTGACGCGGAAAATTTCTGAAATTACTTTTTTGGGAATCGGAATAACCAAATCTATCGATTTTGTACGGTTTTGGTCGTAAAACGATGATGCAAAAATTTTGGTCATGGGCTCTCGTACTATTATACTGCCTCGCAGCTTACAAGTTGTAAGTCGTAAGTTCAAACCCAGGCAGACGCTTTACTTTGTGTAAATTATTTCATCACCACTGCTCTCAAGACGGTGAAGGAAAACATCGTGAGGAAACAGGCATGTCCTAGAACCAAAAATTCGAAGACATGTGACATCCACCAACCCGCATTAGGCCCGCGTGGTGGAATACGGCCCATGAGAGAGTGAGAGGGCTCACAGAGAAGAGGCCTGTGCCCCAGCAGTGGGGACATTGAAAAGGCTGATGATGACTGCCTCATTTATTCTGGCATGTCACACATGGTTGTTTCAGCATACACTCCTTGCGAGGATCAACCGATGTTGTAACAATATGCAACGTTGTATCGTACGTTGAAAGCCATGTAAAAGTTAAAATTACCTGTAGTTAAACGTGATCACGATGACATTCTTGCTGACTAGATACTCTGGACCGTGCAGATCTGCGTCACCAGATCCAAAGGCGAATCCTCCACCATGTATAAACACCAGGATTGGTAGAAGTGGGGAGAGGACCTCCTTTGGGAATCGTGGTTGGAGCTGTCTGACCAGTCTGCGAGTCTGACCAACCATGGGCAGGAATTCTATGGGCACATGGATGTTGGCGTAGATACAGGCCTCGCTCTGTCTCTGCGTCTGATTCATCATCTTCCCGTACAGGACATCCGTTTGCATGCATATTGGACCCTCGTGTGTTGCATTGATGACGTCCCAATAGTCTGCTGGTTCTAGTTCCTGGAATGGGGGAATAAGCTTTTGAGTTTAAGAATAAACAGATTATATCCGAGATCTATAATGAAGTCGGGTTAAAATGACAGGAAAAGCATGCGATATTATAACTTTTTCGGGCATGTAAATCTCTGGATCTGAACTAACAGAAACTGTTCAGAACTTACTGAATTTCACTAAAAACAACTTTTCTTTTGATCTACCATCGTCAGAAGTAGTTTTGTAAACACAACAACAGCTATCATATTGGCAACTAGCACTTCGCCCGCGACTTTCTCCGCGTAATTTCAAAAATTTATATTTTATTTTTATTAGCCTATGACACTCACAAATAACGTGGCTTTCTATTGGTAAAAGAATTTTCAAAATCGGTTCAGTAGATCCAGAGATTACCCCCTACAACCTCACAAACTTATATTAGTATAGAGATGATTGCCATAAATTGTGTAGCTGTCCATCTCATATTGTAAAACAAAATCTCACCTTGAACCTCAGCTCCCCCACGGGCTGTTTAGCGTAAGGCACTCCTCGGAAGCTGGCGTACACATCGCCATTCTCCGCCAAGCGCCTAAGCCCGCAAACCAGTCCCCTGTCAGTCTGCGCGGAAACCACATCGGAGCCCTCATGGCACTTGGCATCTGGTGAAGCTGGCGAGGCAAGCACTGTGTATGCTAGAATAGAAGAAAGAAGCTAATTAGAACTGCAATTCGATTAGTACCTATGTCTGCCGCATGACAGGACCGGAACGGGAGTGACTACTAAGATTAGTACATGTCTGCCGCATGACAGGACTAGAACGGGAGTCACTACTAAGATTAGTACCTATGTCTGCCGCATGACAGGACTAGAACGGGAGTGACTACTAAGATGGCGACTAATAGAGAAGTATTAAAGAAGAAGACAGCTTGCAAATAAATTTGGATAAGGACGAGGCGAACGATAAACAACTGCCGCATGCGAACTCTGGACCCAACCTGAGACCAAGACACGGGGTTCGCGAAGGAGACGGTGGGACGAACTTGTTCAAAACAAGGGGGATGGTGTGCGGCATCGCGAGAAGTGGAGAGAGTAAAAGCAAGCCTTTTCTCAGGTATGATAAACTGAAATTCTATGCCAAATCCGCCATGGGTAAAAAAAAACTAATTATTTTACTACCCAAATAAATATCGCAGTACGAAACTGTAACGCATGGACACAGACGCTTCAGCAATAATGTCGTATAGTACTATAAATAAAGTGATGAATGTTCTTCCTTATGCTGGAATTACATAAATACACAAAACAACTCAAAAATCTCTTAAAAACCGGTAATATTGCATAACATTGTTATTGTCGTCTTACATATTCAGAAGGTGGACTATAAATTGTTGTATACTTGATGACCTTAACGCGAAAAATTAAAGAGCCTAAAGAACTGGTTATTTGGATCTGTTAGATCATGATTATGATCTGCTTAAAGATGCTACGGCTTACTTTATTATACGAGTCAGCCGAATTGTTCTATTGTTTACTTGACGTAATACACTCAGGTATAATTTATGAGAACCATTTTAAATGATAATTATATCTTCACCAAGATGATGCAAAAACCTTCTCTTAAGAAATAATTGATATTAAGTACCTGATTTCGTTCTGACTTCTCTTAGAATTGGACTCTGGTTGTTATTTTATCGTCCTCTTAGCTTCTAATTCTTAATAACATTCGTAATTTATGTATTCGTATAGCTTGGTACTTTCTTTGTATGGCTAAAACAATGTCGTTGACCCCATCTATAGTTTCACGCACCGATCCTAACGCCTTCCGTTCCGCCTTTGCGTATTTGGTGCGGAACTCTAAAAACAACTACGTACTTAAAATTCTGCACGACAGTGTAACCGGTTTTACCGTTTTTGCAATAGTGGTACCTTAATATTAAATATTATTTTCTGAGCCACCCAAATACTGCCACATCACATTTGGTAGTCAATATTAGTATAATCAGTCATGTCCGCCTGACTTATTTAGTACCCTGATCATAAGGTCCTAGGCCAAATATGGCTACCAATACCGTATGGATTCGTGAAATCACCGCTTCATAATTCTAATGGTTTGTAACCTCCAGACATAAAGACTTACCTATATAAAGGTCAAATTGTTTGTTTATTATGATTTTACGGTAATCTCGGGTAGTTCTGGTCCGGTTTCAAAAATTCTTTCACTCTTGGAAAGCTAGTCCATCACTAAAAGCCATAAGCTAGTTTTTATCCCGGAAAATGCACGGTTTCTGTGGGATAGGTCACGGAAGCCATACCACGGGATAAAACTAGTTTTTTCAGCTAAAGTCATGTCACGATAACAATAAACTATAACCCCATACACACAAATAGCCGAGCCAGCCGTACGGAACGACGACAGGTTTTTTGTCACTCATAAAACAAGTCGGTATTGTGGAAGGACCTTGCGAGTTATGGCGGGCACGTGTAACCGAAGCTTGGGACTTACTACTCTACACGTGTTCATGTGTCGCGCTATGCGAGACCTTTGTAGGGGTATTTATTTTCAAAGATATTAGACCACATGTTTAGCTCTATACCTATTAGCCGAAGGGATAGCCAGAGGACTTTACTTTATCCTACTAATATTATAAATGTTAAAGTTTGTGAGTGTGTATATTTGTTACTTCTTCACGCTCAAACGGCTGGACCGATTTGGATGAAATTTGGTATGTAGATAGCTTATAGCCTGGATTAACATATAGGCTACCTTTTGTTCCGGTATAGGCGGGTAAAACCGCGGGGCGCAGCTAGTTTTTTTATAAAAACAAAAAAAAAAAAAGGTGCTTACGTGACCCACTTACGTCATTTATTTTAAACCTCGGTCTACCTCATCCCAGAGCGGGAGAAGTCACTGGATAATTAGCCAGCGCCCCAAAAAAAAAAAGGGAGGCAGGCTATGGCCATCACACGGGGATCAATTGACTATTACAAAGAGATTGCTGAAGGAAAACCAGTCACTGCCTACCTTGAAATTGAACCCAAGACACGAACTAGTGAAACAAACAAAAAAAAATAGAACTCCCGTTATAATCCGACATAATAACAGTATGTAATCGATTGAAATAAATATGTTTTTATTTATTTATTTATAAGTGGCCAACCAACAACTGTTTATACTGTACATCTGTGTATATAAAATTCAAAGTCCTGACTGACTGACTGACTGACTGATATACGAGTATCAACGCACAACCTAAACCGCTGGTTATAGAGACATGAAATTTAGAGGGTGTGTTCTTTGTGAAATGTAGGTATCCACTAAGAAAGGGTTCTCCGAAATTCAACCCTTAAGGGGGTGAAAAAGGGGTTGATAGGTTGTAACGGGAGAAGTACTAATTCCACGCGAGCGAAGTCGCAGGAAGCTAGTGTTTATATAATGCATTTCTAAGAGCTAATGTTAGTTTTACAATTTCTTAAAAGTTAGCACCGCATGCATTTTTGCAACTGCTACAGCGTTAATTCTTTATTCTATACAGTGTGTAACGGAAAGGTGTGGTCATATTTTAAGACCTGCATCTGCTCATCGATATGAACAAGTATGTATGATTCAAGTATGTATTTAATTTTGCGGATTACACGGTAATCGTTTTCAAAAAGTTCCGGACTACAAGGAGTCGGTAGCAGTACTCTATAGACCGACAAATTCTATAATCCAACACCGCCTTGCAAAACGTTTGTCGGATTACCGCGAGTCAACTGTATCCTAAAATTATAACTCGTATAAAAATGCCAAGTTTTTAAAGAAACCTACACTATTGCACTGTGCTGTAGACTACTTTATATCCCCAGAAAATGCTAGGTTTCTGCAGGGTAGTCCACAGGAACAAACTAGCATTTAATTAGATAAGAAGTTCGGATTGACCAAAAAGATCTTTGTTCCACTACACTCAAACATTAGGTCCATAAATATTAAAAAAATTAGTTACTGTATTGTCGTTATTTTCATGAAAACAATAGAATAGTTAATCTAGCACTGCTATGCAAACGTTAAAGAACACATTTTGATGGAAATTAGGCAATGTTCGAGAATAATCTGGGAATACTCGTATTTCAAGTTTCTCAGATAATCTATCTATTTAAATAAAAATGAATCCCTATTTCCTTGGTCACGACATCACGCGTGAATGGTTGGACCGATTTCGTTAATTCTTTTTTTATTGTGTTTGTTACCGTCAGGAAAAATTTCTTATTAAAGAAAAAATTAAGGAAATTGCGCGGAAAATTAGAAAATTTCAGAAAACTTAACGACTAAACTTTGCACGTTTGACAGTTGATAGCTAAGACAGGACAACGTCTGTCGGGTCAGCTGGTCTATCTATATGTATAAAAATGAATCCCTATTTCCCTTGGTCACGGCATCACTCGTGAACGGCTGAACTGATTTCGCAATTTATTTTTTTGTGTGTTTATTTATGTCAGGAGAAAGTTCTCATGAAAGAAAAATGAAGAAAGTTGCGCAGAAAATTGGAAAATTTCAGAAAACTTAACGAATATTTAAGGTTCGCGTGTTTGACACTTCGCGGAATATTCATAGCTCAGACAGGACAACGTCTGTCGGGTCTACATATATAAATAAAAAAATAATTGTCGGATGTATGTAAGCACATCACTACAGAACATTTGGCTTACTCTTTTTGTTGTGTTCGTAATTTTCAGGACAAGATTTGTACGAGTATGAAAGAAAATTTTGAGTAATCGAAAAAAAAGTTGACTCCGTGCATAGTCGGGGCGGGTCGCTAGTAAAAAATTATAAACACTAACTTATTTAAATTAGGTTGTACCCACTCGTATGAGCAAAACATCAACATACTCAAACGTATGACACTTACTTATAGAGTTGCAAAAAAAATAAAAAGAGTGGTACTCAGGGAGTGCCGACTGAAGTGAAAACTTGAATAAAAAGTCGGTGTCGAGTTCAATTGTTTTTTTCCCATCTCAAAAATGCCCAACGCGCCTAAAGAAATTTTCACTTCAATCTGCTACGCGATGCATAGCGGGTCGGTGTCGCGCGAGTTCAATAGTTTTTTCCCACCTCAAAAATGCCCAACGTGCCTAAAGAAGTTTTCACTTCAAATAAAACATTGATAGGTCTGATCTAATTCTGATGTCAAAAACTGTTTTTAGTAAATTTCAAAATGCGAAAAAAATCTATTCCTAAATTTATTATTTGGGGACACATAAGGGCAGGAAGATGATGTGTTATGATCTCAAAATCTCATGGACAAGCGTTTCGTAGCTCGAGCTCGTAGGCCGTGCCGTAGCAGCGTGCTACGAACGCTACGCGACTTACAAAATACCGGTAAACAAACGGTCATCTCTCTGTATAATGTGATCATTTCAAATAATATTGCTTAGGTAATGCTTATCTACCTTTTGTATCTAACTTTTGAGTCCTTGTCATATACCAAAAAATATAAATAAAGGCATTTATGATAAATATTTGTTTATAGAAACATTGTCAATTCCAAGGAAACACGTTCTTTTCAGTTTTTTTTTTTTGCGGACGTGACGAAATATAATATTTGATTTATTTGTTTTACGTACATAAGAAGTAAATGTTGCTGCTATGTGGGTGGAACGAGCGAAATTAACCGATTCCTTACACTTGATAAGCTGACATAGATTTTTACAACTCCTTTAAAATGGTTCCATTAAGTATCAAAGAAACTGATTTTCAACAGGTGATTTATGATCACAACAAATGTTTTTCATGCAGATCTATTCAATTAAATGATAAATCATTGGCTTGCGCTGGCGTCGACCGGTGAGCCATGACGACAAAACTACAAAGTTACAATTCAAAATACTGCTGTTTCTTGGTCGGTCCAAGTCGTTGTAGTCGAATATTATCACGGGACGCGGGCGACATAGTATTGAAGTGTACCGAGCGTAAACTTGAAATTGCTTGCAAGGTCAGCAAAAGACGTTTCAATTTTTATCAGTCACGATTTTAAGACTTTTTAAACGTTGTACATATGTTGAAAATTGAACTAACAGATCAGAAATTAATTTTGACTTGTCTAACGAACTCTTACGTTTAAAAAAACTGTCACAAGATCCACAAAAACCAAAAAAATAGCATCTTGATAAGCCCGAAAATAGCTTTCCAAAATGTACACACTTCCACATATAACGAAAAAAAAAAACAACACAAAGTTTCAGTGTTGTCGAATCACTGCACGCTATCTCGTATGAACGTGAACTCACCGTGCAGAGCGAAGGCGAGCGCTATCAGCGTGGTCATGGCGGCTTGGTGTCAGGCACCTCACTGGTCGCACTGTCCGCTCCCCGCCATATATATGCCGGCGGCCGGCCTGCCAGCATGCGCATACACGCGCTGTTTCGAAAATGGAACAAGCTGGCCATCATACAAAAAAAACTACCCTTTTTTCTCAGAACTATACTGAACTGACATTTTGATTTAAGAATCAAAGTATGAATCTAAAATGTTGCAATAAATATGCTTAGGTTAAGACTAGATAGCAACACAGTGGAAATTAACATAACATAGTAGTTGTGCTGTAATACGATTATTGCATATTTCCATTGTTTAGAGTGATGTATTTACGATCTCGAGATTTTCTTACGAGATCCTCGCTTGGCACGTGGAACGAGTTTAACACCTCATTCATTAGCAATGTTGGCTCACATTAATCAACTTTTCACTTTTCTATGTCACCTGAACTCATTTACTTTCGATGTCGATTGACAACAATAATAGCTAAAATCTTAAAATATAGGTATTGGCGTAAACAGAAAACGATGGCAATCAATTAATCCACACTTTTGTATTAATTCAACTTCCAACTCAACGGACAAATGTGTTGCTGGGGAGTTTGTTACGTCAATTCTTCTTCTTCTGAGATAAAACATTAGGAAAAACAGCAGCTCGTTACCACAACGAGCTGCTGTTTTGGGGGACTGTCTTTATGTAAAACTGACGTTCAAAAAGTGCTCGCTTTCGTCCTGTTTGACCATCTGAAACACACATTTTAAGAAAATTCCATGTGTTTTCCACTTTTCTTCCCAGTATCTCCAAGTTCGATACAAGTTCACGATAATTTTCAACCAAATTTCACTTAACTAGCAAAATACAACCGAATTTTAAGCTGACGTCACCAAACTGCAGTTTCATATAAACATTACAATATAAAGATCACTCTTATTTCATGTGACGTAAAAGGACATTAGTGTTGGTATCTGAGCCGCCCACGTGCGAAAACTTTTCATAATGGAGCATCTCTATAAATATCCGCGCGTGTGCACCCAGTGCAGCTCTATAGCTCGCACGTGGAACCTTCGGAAGCGTGCCGGAGCGCCTGTATTATATTTATTTCTATTCATTCATGGAAACTAGTCAATTGGCGTCAGATACATAGACTTAAGTTTATATAGACTGTTTTGAACAGCCCGTGCTTTACATTTTCAGCTGGCATTTTCATTTAGATATTCCCCTTACACAATTCTCCATTGCCAATGTGGTTTTTGGACATAGAGCATCTTCTATACATCTGGCTCTACAAATAATTCTAATCTAAAAATACTTATGTGCCTCTTCAGCATTTATGTTTAAGCCGTTTGGGGTGAAAGACTAGGACCATGCGGTCCGAAAGCTTATCGTATTGACTCATTTATGTGACAAGAGAGCTCGTCATTCAAAGGATGTGGCAATGCTGCCTGCCTGCATCTTGGGCACTTTTCTCAGCGATGCAGATTGGATGTTTAATGACTGCAACCCCTTCTGCTATTTTTTATTTTAAGCTTGTAGTATTGGATATCACAAAACGTAACCGTTTCTTTAAACTTTTAAGAATATAGGTAAGTACCTACAAGCCCAATACTTACTAGAATATATTTTTGACTTTTTAGTTCAGCACCAGGCCCGTGAGTCGACGGCGCGTAGTGTTCCACGCGCGCCTCAAAGAGATAAGTGTCAGCCACCAGTGGCCGGTGCCTGCATGCCTAGGGGTAGCGAATAAAATCTGAAAACGAGTTACCGCACCCCTGTGCACTCAGGCAGGGCAGGAACAGGGGTGGGATTTTGTCAGTAAAAGCCTGGCACGCCCTCCCGCTCCACCCAGAGCGGGAGAAGTCATTGGATAATTTCCCACCCAAAAAAAAACAAAAAAATACACCCGAACAAACATAGTTACATACAAACATAGTTACATACAAACATAGTTACATACATACATAGTTACATACATACATAGTTACATACATACATAGTTACATACATACATAGTTACATACATACATACATTGCAAGTTATATAAAAGCTTGTAAATTGCGTCAATTTTCAACATGATTTAAGTTTTCTGTAATCTTTTTTTAGGGTTTTTTAAAACTGCTGAAACTTGCATTACTCATAAAACTAAGTACCCAATGCAATAATATAGTAGTATGAAGCTGGTCTGATGATGGAGCCGAAAGGTGTCCATAGGATCTCCGCAACCAAAAAAGATAGCACCATCGTGTTTCAGCTTATTAGATATGTATTGACAAGCTATATTACATTTAGTGGTGGTGGTACCCAGGGTCCGACCATCCACGCAACCGGAAGGTGACCATCCATAACAACTCCTCAACTAAACAAGATAGCACTATCGCAATTGGGTTTTAGAATCTATACTGACTAGTGTTATTACAATAGAAGGTGGTCAGGGTCTGATTATATAAATAGGATATTAAACCATAGAACATAGCACCGTCGTGTTTAGACTCATTGCATATATACCTACTTTCTCACATGTGTCAATAAACTAGGTGGTGTGGTGAGTAGTCTGATTATAGAGTCAGAAGGGTACCATAGATACTAAACAAGAAAGTGCCGTATTGTTTGGTCTCGTCGATTTTGTGTTGACTAAAACTGTAGTTCCAGATATAGTCCAGGGTCTGATGTTGGATCTGGACGGTCATCATAGGAAACCATAACTTAACAATGTAGCCCGATGAGTAAGACTAGGTAGGTTTGTCTTGACTAGACAAGTTATAGCACAGGCCGTATAGATTCGATTTTCGTTTGACTGACAAAAAGTTACAGGGCAACTGGCTAGAATAGTAATTTAAATACGCTCCTGGTATCATCATCATCATCATCATCATCATCATCAGCCTTTTAATGTCCCCACTGCTGGGGTACAGGCCTCCTCTGTGAGAGGGTGTGGGCCGTAATCCACCACGCGGGCCCAATGCGGATTTGTGGATGTCACATGTCTTCGTTTTTGGTTCTAGGACATGCCGGTTTCTTCACGATGTTTTTCCTTCACCTTTTTGAGAGCAGTGGTGATCAAATAATTTACAGAAATGACTTGTAAGCCAATACCACTGGGCCACCACTGCTCATACCACTCCTGGTATCAGGATAAGTATTTCAATAAATTCTAATGTTAAGAAGTATAAAATAAAGTATAGATAAATATTAAAATCTTTTTAATCCGTCAGCTACCGGAATAACAGACACAATTAAAAACCTATTGTCGCGTCTCTAATCGGGGACGCGCGGGAGCTGGCGGGTGGCAAGTTTCAATCAAATAAAAACGTAAACTGAAAATTTTATAGTTGTAACGCTAACATTTCTTTTGAGGCGTGAACGTCTCTTACACTGTTTTTATGATAAGCCTAAAATATTATAGTACGAGTAGTAGGTACGCATAAGCGTAGGTACAACTATAAAAAAAGAAAAGTATGTCTTATAAAGATTTTTACTTTTTTTAACAGCCATTTAAAAAATGTAATTCGTTCGAAGCCCTTTTCGCGCGAGGCCGACTCGCACTTGGCCGTTTTTTTTTTGTAAAATATACTTAATAAGTATTTACAATTAAATTTTGTCAGTCAAATAATATAAGGACGGATGACCCCTGTAACACAGGTTCTCCTAGCATGGGGGTCATTGACCATGTATTCTGTACCCTCGTCTACTGTACTCAAAAAAAAAAAAAAAATAATAATTAAAAAAAAAATTTATAGTTCATAAGTCGAATGGAAATTAACAAAAAATTGGTAACAATTTTTTGGAAAAAGCTCACTTTGAAGGCCTTTTATGCCTTAATTTTTGTAAGCTCGAGTATCTTAAATGGATGGTTTTAAGATACTCGAGCTTACAAGTAAAGTTTGCTTGTTTACATATTTTTGCTCATGACTGTACGAGAGATCCTCAAATTCAATACAATTTTTGTTTATATATTTGTCTTTGGGTCAGTTAGATACATAATAGTGCAAACATAAAGTCTAACTTCAACGGTTTAGCCGCTAAACCCTTGAACAGAGTGACGGGTGGACGAGTGAGAAAGCAATAGGGCTCCGTTTGGGTACGGAACCCTGTGTAGTACATTTTATGTTCGCATAACTCGATGAATTGTAGGGAATAGCTCAAAGTCACACTTTATAAAGCTATCAATATTTGTTACTCTAAATTGCATCATTTTTTACATAATGCAATTTTTCATGAAAACACACGAAGATATTGCGCTATTCTTATTAATCTTCAAGAGGATAACCAGTTTTTTTGTAACTTGTTTATCGTAAGAGATAATTGCCACCCTGCTTTAAAATAACGACAATTCGTCTTTCCTTTGCTCTTTGATCACCATTGATTGGAAGACCCGCGTTAAGTTGGAAGTACGTAAACTTAAAATATAGAGAGAGAAATATAGACGCATATGTCCAGCAGTGAAGGAGGAGCTCGTGGCTAAAGTAAAAACAGCCGCACGGGTCGATCCATCAGGTTAAGCTACGCTTGCCGGGGTTGGTCCATGGATGGGTCACCAACTTTACATACCGAGACTCCTCCGTACCTCGGAAAGCACGTAAAGACAATCGTTACGGGTCGTTAGAAGCCCGAAAGTCTGATAACCAGTCATACCAAGGGGTATGTTTACCCAATAACTGGGTTGTGGAGGTCAGATAGGCAGTCGCTCCATGTAAAATACTGGTATTCAGCTGCATCCGGTTAGACTGGAAGCCGACCCCAAGATAGTTGAGAAAAGGCTAGGCAGATTCATGTCCAGCAGTGGACGTCTTTCGGCTGAAATGATGATAATGATGAAGGTGTGTTTCTAGGAAGAAATTTTGAAAGTACTGGTCCGATCAGTAAAATTCTCTCTCTGATAGAAATCAGCCTGCACTATTTTTTACGCGTGGAAATTATCATGGATGTCTGGTTATGTCAGACTCCAAATGACTAAAACCACACGGGGCACTGGAGTACTTGCCAGCTCGTCACACTACCCTTGCTTGGTATTGGCCCACATGAAGTCAAGAAGTATACGGCCACAGTTCCTTGGGAAGCGCGCGCTGTTCTAGGCGCGTTGTCGTCTCGGGCCTGCCTGTTCATGCGACAGACTCCCCAAATCTTTCACCCGCATGCTACATCCGTGCTTCTGCCACCGATAAGAAAGGAGGTTGTGTCCTTCCGCCCGTCTACCGCATCCTTCGCGACCATCGGTTCGTTGCAAAAGGAGTCCACCCATACGGGCAAAACGTTTTGGGTATACGAATAAGGAGTGGAATTCCCTGCCAGATGTTTTCTAATAACTAAAACCTTCTGGTCTTAAAGTTAAGAGTGAATAAGTTACTTCTAGGCAAGCGTGCTCCATCGTCGACCACATCATCGCTTACCATTAGGTGAGACATTGGTCAAAAGCAAGCCTATCTTAGTAAAAAAAATACTCTCCACATTCTAGCCTGCCACTCTTATCGAACCTATACATCCTTGAACATATTTTGTATTCATATATCCAAATTAATTGATCCTGCCTATACTTGTCTCGCCAAATATAAACCGGTACTATTTATGTAAATTACCTTCTTACATAATATTTTCAATCTAATCCTGAACTTGTTTCGCTAAAAACAGGTCAATGACTTAAAAAAACTAGGAAATTAATTATTATTAATAGCCGTAACAAGTTTTGATTGGATATTTTAATATCCTGTTTATTATGCGTAACTAAAACTACATGCGTAAATAAAAGGGCCATACTCACTAACCGAAAGAAACTGAGGAACAATACCAGAATATAACTGTCTCACTGCAGGGCAAAGTCGCGGTGCAATCATAGTGGGTTGGTGACTTTACATTTTTAGATACTAACTGAAAAAGTTCAGGTTTTTTCATAATGTTTTCCTTCACGGATTAAATATCCGTGAACATCCGTCTCGGTTCAAGATAAAGAGTAGTTAAAAGTGAAATTTAAAAGTCTGCAATGATTATGAGGTTCTCAGGCTTCGATTTTCAACAGCAATTTTTTAACAAGATTTTTTTTTTCTTTTTCAGGTAAATATTGGTGTGTTCCGCTTTGAAAGCCGCTGCATGTCCTAACCAGCGAGACCTACTGACTACTAAGGTATTTTGTACATCGATCATCATAAACAAAAACTTAAATATATGTAAGTTTCTATTTTCTTCAAAAACACGAAGTTGAATGATAGTGAAGGATTTACTCCAGCCTCTTCCAAAATCCAAACTCGTGTTAAGGTAAAAATTTCTACTTTTGGGACTCGGCCTTAGAACTTGCTTACTTTTTTTTCTTTTGTTTGGTCTTTTTGTTTTTTTTTCTTTTGGGTCTTTTGGCCCCAAATTACTTAAGACCGGGAAAAGTGAGAAGAGGGACGCGAGGTCTCTGTCCTGCAGTGTGACAGGACAATCTCGTAATAATAATACAGATCGAAATGAAAAAAAATAAAGAAAGAAAAGTATAAGACATGTTAAAAACATTGTGCTAATGTTAAGCTGGCCAATGCTGATGAAATTAGAGCAGCGGGTTGGTCAAAAATAGGCAACACACTAAAAGCAAGTCACTATGCGGTTAATCTGCACTTAAAATTAATATAAACAATCGATTTCAAAATAAAGATAGCAACTCCAATCGGTGCACCTCGTGAGCAATCCACTTTTAACCTACCTCTCGAGACGATAAAGATAAAAACAATATAAATAAAAAAACGAGAAGTAACCAATTTTCAAATGACCTGAAAAAACAGTGTCGCCTGTACCATTGTGTACTGTACAATACAGTACTGTAGGGAAGTGAAATGAGGCAGAACAGCTCAGACATAATATGGTAAAGGAACCTGGACCTACAAAAATAAAATGAGTAAGTAACAATTATTTCCCTGCACATGTCTGACTGACTCATATGGTGCCATACCATAAAATAAAGCTATTACCATGACGTTTCAAATGACATACTATACTTGAGACAGCTCTAGGTCCAAAATGCTCATTCTGTTTTTGTTGAAAACACTGCCTACCAGAAAAAGAAAACTATCAGTCGTAGGACTGCACGTCAACAGTTAAAACCCTATCTGAACGTGACGATCACGCGAGGTCAGTGCTTTTTCGTCATCCCAAAAGTGCCTAAAAAAATTTCACTTCAAAAAACATGATTCTCGTTTCGAATACGTGTGAGAGCACTCTTGGAACACAGTTATCTTTCTTAGTTATCGCACTATCGATAGCAACATAGTTGTGAAATGACTAAACCCGCGTAAACGTAAGCTCAGCACGTATTCCGCCGTCGTCGCGCCGCTTACGTCAGAGGAGTCGAATTTTATGTAAAAACACGTAATATTTTACTGCTGACTTGAGAATATTTTTTTACACACTAATCAAAGCACTCCTGAATGTGATGAGTCCACAGAACCACTATCATCATCATTATCTTGCTCTTATCTCACTTCGTGACTTCCAACAAACTTTCTTTTATTTAGTCGTCATCATTCTTTTGGCCTTTTCCCATTTTATTTGTCGGCCGCAACATGTTTTCTTCTTCCACACTTCTCTATTGTCGTCATTTCAGTAGTTACCTTACATATCGTCCTACACACAGTCCATTATTCGCTTTTTTGGTCTTTCCTTATAGCCAGCCACATTCGTACTCAAAATTTTTGTCACGATAGTTTCCTCATTCCACTCCTTACTTAGGTGACTGAAACTCATAACTTTTCAGTCTCTCTCAAACATAACCATTGTAAATGAAACAGCTAAGCAAGAAAAGTTAACTCCACCATCTTGATCTGGTTCAAGCTATCGATATAGTTGGCCATGTAGCTTCAAAGAAGAATGTATTTTTTTAAAAGATGCCTCAGACTTTTACTAACATTTTTATCGTAAAATCGACGCCTTTTGAAAATACTTCCTGTAGGAGTAGGAGGAGTACCCCAAGTTTGTAGCTTAGGTCCGTTCCAGTAACCATTAAATGACCCTTAGAAGAATCAGTCTCTTTTGAAATCACCTTTTTACTATTAAAAAAAAATGCCCTGCGAACAAAATAATCAATTAATTAAATTATTAAGTACTTCTTGTTTATTTAAAACAAAATACATTAATATAGAATAGAGAGCATATACGTACATAGATAGATAAAGAAGAATGATCATGTAGTTGCCAAAAAGACGCGGGTTACTGCGAGGCTTCACCTTGACCGGCACTGACGCAGAACGCAGATACTGCCGCAGTGAGATGCATTGATAGCCAGCCCCGATACAGTGATGACACTCAAGTTATCTACATTTTTTAATAAATCAGCTGCTGCCGCTTTGTTCATTGTATTTTTTTCCCTCGTAGTAGGTACCTACTTTAAATATAAAGATATACCCGTAAGCCTATCCCTTACAAACTACGCATTTTTTCGAGATAAAAAATTTCTTTCCATCCGTGATGAGATAAGTACTTCCAGGGATTACGTTCCTGGGCACGCCACAATTGCGGCGGTAAAGCCACTCCTACAAGAGGGGCCTTTGAGGAGTGGCTGGAGAGGCGCCACGGCGTCCTCAGCTGCCGCCTGACGCAGCTGTTTCGGGAGATTCCTGTGTCGTATAAGGCAGGAGGAAACGCTAGGGTGTCAACACTGTGTGGATCGCCCAGAGGACACGGTGGAGGTCTGCCCCGCTTGGAGCACCGTCGTGTCCTCGTAGAGGTGATCGGTGGCAGCGACCTCTCGCGCCCGGCCCTGGTTCAGGCCATGGTCTGGAGCGAGAGGGAATGGGAAGCTGTCACCTCCTTCTGCGAAGCAGTAAAGCTCGTGAAGGAGGAGGCGGAACGCGTGAGAGAGACTCAACGGAGACGCCCTCACGCCACTAGCAGCCACCGCAGGAAATGCCACAGGCGTTGGGAAATGCAAGTCGACTCCCGGCCACCGTAGGCGCAGGCTTGCGGACGGCGTGTAATGGGTATCTCACCGTCCGATAAGGCCCGAGTTGACGGCGCGTAGTGTTCCACGCGCGAGAAAAGAGAATGTCAAAGAGATGTCAGCAGAAACTGGGGCCCGCTAGGGCCGATGCCTGCCTGGGGCTGCGGATAAATTCGAAACAGAGGTACCATGGCCCCTGGCACAGGCAACTGAAGGAACAAGGGTGGGTTGTAGTCAGTAAAACTCTGACACGCCCTCTCGGTCACCCAGAAGTCATTGGATGATTTCCCACCCTCAAAAAAGGGATTACCTTCCACAAATAGTTTAGATTACTTGGTCTTTTTTATCCACAATTCTCCAAATTGAACCTACCATTACAAACCTACATGCTCGTATACGTCTCTGCATCACCCAAAGCTGGCTGGAACAAAATAGCTTGCGTACACTTTCTGTGCTTGTAGTATTCATAAACAAGGGTGGTGGAATAAATAATGTTCTAACTCATTGTTGTGGTTTGTGCTTTATTGCGACGATATATTGTCCTGATCGTTAGTAAGTTCACACCCACACACTTTTTACCTTAAAACTATTTTAATATTGATGTTCAAACTTTTTGTCAAACTCAATACTATGAAATTATAACAGTAACATCAGAAGCACTATGTAACCTAAACGTTAATACCAGGGGACCGGACTGCTTCTCCGTAACACAGGTTTTTTATAACCTAGCTAAGAGAGCAGTGTTCACCCACACGTTTGTAGAAATAGTACTTATTTTATAAAACTGTATTTTTATCATGTACAACAATGCTTTGTTTTGAGTAAATAAAAATGTGTTACCTGAGCCTTTAGACAAAATACTTTTCTGTAAACGTTAACGCTAACGCTTCGTGCAAAATGTATGGCAGACATTAGTGGACGTGAGTCACGTGACAGTTCTCTGTCTAACGCTTCTTGCAAAACGTCGTCGCCATACATTTTACACGAAGCGTTAGCGTTAACGTTTACAGAAATGTATTTTGACTAAGGGGGCTGAACCGCCTGACAATGCGAGCCGTGTCCAGAAGTACTGCTTTCTGAATCAAGCCCTTGATCCAGCCGCCTAACGAGAGCCTCCTGAGGTGTTGGTCGAGGCTCGTGGCTATAAAGCCATTGGCTGACGCGACTATCGGTACAATGATCGCTGAGTCCACATCCCACATGTCGACAACCTCGCAAACCAAGTCAATATACTTGATTTGTTTATCTTTCTCGGCTTTCACGAGGTTCCCGTCATGTTATTATTATTAGTATTATGTAAAACAAAATAAATTACAATAACAAAAATATTTGGGTCAGCGCAAAGGGCTAGACACTGATATTACATAAGTAAATACTCAACATCTAGGTCGTAAACATAACGGAATTAAAATATCAATCTGTGGTTACATGCGTGAGCGCAATCCTGACTCACAAAGCTTGTGGTCTTAGCCGCAGCTGCCGAAGGGTGCATTAATCTTAAATTAGAGCAAGAACATTACAAACAAACATACATAAAAACGCGCATAGGCAAAAACCTCAAGGGCTTGATTCAGAAAGCAGTACTTCTGGACACGGCTCGCATTGTCAGGCGGTTCAGCCCCCTTAGTCAAAATACATTTCTGTAAACGTTAACGCTAACGCTTCGTGTAAAATGTATGGCAACGACGTTTTGCAAGAAGCGTTAGACAGAGAACTGTCACGTGACTCACGCCCACTAATGTCTTTGCCATACATTTTGCACGAAGCGTTAACGTTAACAGAAAAGTATTTTGTCTAACCCCCCAGATCGTCACACCATCTTCGCCGCAGTCGACCTCGACGGCGACGTCCTCCCTCTGGCTCCAATCTCATTGGATTTTCATATATACTCGTAATATAAGTAACAAAAAAAAATACTCATTAACAAGTTCAAGACTACTATGAATTAATAATAATTCTTCATAAAATTAAGCTGACTTAGAAAAAAATAATTACTCATTAACAAGTTCAAGACTACTATGATATAATAATAATTCATCATAAAGCATTATATGCTGACTTACAAAAACAAATAACCACTCATTAAAACTACTATGAATTAACAATGAATTCATCATAAGCAAAAGCTGGTTTGGCACAATCCTTGTAGTTTACTAAACGTTCCCAAACTTCAACGATTTTATCCCGAAATTTTCTACTGGCTGCTCTACTATGAACTTAAGGTGACAGGCCGTTTGGGGATCGAATTGTGTCATTAATAGTAGACAAGGAGACGTGCGTACGTGCGCACAGGCACGTCGTCTCGTTTTAATTTACAAATCATAAATCGACAAACTGGGTCAATATCAGGATAGTTACCCGCAGAGCGATGTGGCTGACTTCGGTTATTCCACTGACATTTGACTTAAGTGTCAAATGTGTGCTACGTACAATTTGCTGTTTAGTGCGCAAGAATAAGTGAGGGGCAAGTACGTCCCGTTTCACAAGAGACAAGCAGATTGCTCTTTTTCTTTAAGAGATTATGAAATTCTCATCTGCCAATTGCACTTTCAGTGACTCAAACCTAGTATAGAATAGATTGCAATGTGCTGAATATATCGGGTGTAAAAAGACAGTTTCCGAAGCAGAAAGTCACATATTCTACCCATTATTTGGATCATTTTTTTTTCCACTAGACCATACCTGGGAAACCACTGGTTCTGGAGATATTGAAGGTCAAAGTCGCAATTTATGTTTTTACTTTTTTACTAAAATGAATTTCAAGTGTTATTACTATGAATTTTACGCAGTGAATATCAAACGCATCCGACAAGTACCTACGCGGCTTAAACCGAAGGGGCGGGGTTTAGCTCCACTTGCCTGGGTTTGCGCTACTTTGAAGTATGCGTAGTTGACGGCTGTTTTTTTTTTTCTTCCCCCGCTCTGGGTGGGGCGGGACTCGCCGTCCGATCAGCACCAGGCCCGTGAATCGACGACAGTTATTAGCCACCACTGACGGGGCCTATCATGGCCGGTGCCTGCATACCTAGGGGTAGCGGATAAATTCTCAACATGAGTTACCGCACCCCTGGGCACTCAGGCAGGGAAGGAACAGGGATGGGTTTTAATCAGTAAGAGTCTGACACGCCCTCTCGCTCCACCCAGAGCGGGAGAAGTTATTTGATGAATTCCAACTCTTAAAAAAGGCTATAAGCCAGTTGGAAGATGTTGTCAGGGCGATTCCATGCAGGAATCAGGGTTCAACGTAGGACTAGTTCCCCGAAGGTTAGATTCCTCGAAAGTCCCATTTACTTGGAAGATTTTCAGCGACATTCGGAATCGTTTGTCTTCGTTAACGAAAAGTTCTAAGAAGAAACATAATCAAGTTACAGTAATTACAACTTCAAAGCTTACACTGTAAGGTTGTTTTCTAGAAAACCTAGTTTATACACTCTGTAAGTATATTGATCGGAAAATAATACCTGTTTTTTTTTTAAATCGGATACTGATTAAAGCACAATAGATAAGTTATTGCTTTATTATATACATATCTTCAGGTGAAGGATTAACAAAATACTCGAAATCAATTTGTAAATATAAACACAGACAAAATTCGTATCGAAACAACCTATTTTCAACTTTACTGTGTCAAGTTGAAGTTCAAATTGCACTGTTTGAGGTAAAGCTACTGAGGTCAAGCTATTTTTAACCGACTTGAAAAAAAGGAGGAGGTTTTCAGTTCGCCGGAATCTTTTATATTTTATATATGTGCCCGATTACTCGAAGATGCCTGGACTGATTTTGAAAATTCTTTTTTTGTTTGAAAGGTGGTCCCATGGTCATCAGGTCAGATCTGATGATGGGATCCCGGAGAATGAGAGCAAATCGCTTCATGTATGCCTTGAAGCGATTTGCGTATTTTTTTTGTTTACACCACTTCGTAACACAAACATCACACTGTTATGCTGTAAACGGGTATAAAAAAAAACAGATTTGTACAGTTCACTCATCTGATACACCCTAATTTTACCAATTATGTTCAAATTCCATGTTATTGATGCTTTCAATTCGGGCATAGCTTTACTATTTAGTTATATTTATGGGGTACAACAACTAAAAAATGTAAAGTAAAAAAACTTTTTTACAAAAAAAAATGCTATAACTTTAATTTCAGAAGTCGGTATCAACTAACGCAGTAACAAAAACTAGTAACACCTACTTCCGAAATTGAAAGTTTTTTTTTTTTTTTTTTTAAATTTAGTGATATTTTTTGGAAGAAAAGTTTTTTATTTATCGCACGATCAATGTCGAGTATTTCTGTGGATCTTTTGAAAGAGAGAACACGTGGCACGGATTCACACGTGGATATCCCGGCCTTGGTCCGAGGAGTCTGCTCTGTCACACAAGAGATCTTACTTTACTATCGATAAAGTTATCGAGATGAGAAATGTTTGCATGACCTACATTTATTTATTCCGGGTCTCAGTGTTTCTGCATTATGCAATGTCACACATGTGAGACACATTTGCATGGACGCGTGGTTTCGACCCGACGTGCTACGTGACTTCATCATCATTTCTCTAGACTTTTCTCAACTATGCTGCAGAGCAATCTCTGGCACCTTCACGCACAACAGAGTCCAGGACTGCGAATACAGATAATTATAAAGAATCCTAATGGGGTGCGAATGTTTATTAATAGCTGCGTTTCCATGAAAAAAAGGGAAATTCTCAATGGTACTTGACAACGCTTCGTATCCATCTGCATCTTCCCTCCTAAAATGGATGTGAAATCGTAACTTTTTCAATTCCTGTTCGTTCCCGGATGAAACCTGATCATATCTCCAAAAGATTATCTCTCATAAAAATAAATCCCCGAAATTAATAGGTTATCTTTTCGTAATTCATTATCTTCCAATATTTTGCTAACAATAAAAAAATTGCTTTTCGATAACTATTGATCAGAGACTAATTAAGCATTGCAAAAATATCCCACTGCAGATAACTTAATTACTGATAACATAATCACTCATGACCCGTGATCATCAGTTGCTATGCGGAAAAGTGTTATCCGATGCATCAGACTTGTGGCGCCATCACTATCTCTTCAATACTTCTAGACACACCGGCTCTTAAAACGATTCCAGAATCCAGAATTCACACTTCATTTACCAGATCTTTACTGCAGTTGCTCAACAACAGATCTTCACGAAACTGCCCAAATAAGACATCCTCCCTTTCTACTCTGCGAAGGTGGACATTGATTTTGAACCATGAATGTGCAGAGTTCGAATGAAAATTGTACCTTATGGATGGTGATCAGATGGTGCAAAATAATTTATGAACTGCTAGAATCATTGGAAATCGTTTCGGTGATGCATTTGCATAGTCGTCATATTATAACGCTTAAAATCTTAACATCAAACCAAGATATAAATGACCGGACCATTTTCTCTGTAATTGGAAGTAATGAAGTTAATTTTGCTAACAATTTCTGACGGAGAATTCTGGTTGCGTATCGGCAAGCGCAGAGTGGGACGCCGCCGCTGCCCTGCTAAGTAGACCGATAACCTTAATTAAAAAGGTGGCTGAGACAGGCTGGATGCGCAAGACGGAGGATCGGGTGTGGTGGCGTGGGAGTGGTCTATATGCAGCAGTGGATTGTGATTGGCTGAGATGATTAATTGTCTGTTTGCCAATTTCGTTCACTCGAGTTTTTTTTTTCTTATTCCTCCGCTGTTCTTTTGTAATTAATTACGTGCCGGGACCCAAGACAGTTTAATTACGTGCCGGGACCCAAGACAGTTTAATTACGTGCCGGGACCCAAGACAGTTTAATTACGTGCCGGGACCCAAGACAGTTTAATTACGTGCCGGGACCCAAGACAGTTTAATTACGTGCCGGGACCCAAGACAGTTTAATTACGTGCCGGGAACCAAGACAGTTTAATCGTTTCTCCGGGACTCGTCGAGCTTCATTGCCTCTGCGTTTTTTCTGGTGGTTGATTTTGGCTTACAGGAGTTGTAGTGGTTTGGGAATAGTGTGGCGGGCTTGTCTGTCGAGTAGCGATACCTACGTTCAGCATTGACGTGGCTAATCACTACTAGTAGTAATCTTACTTAATGCCAGTAATAGCAATCGATATATCTGAGGTCAGGAGTCAATGCTTAATTAAGGTGAATAACGAAAAGCGCGGTAAACAACTAAGTGACCTTTATCACGTGTCTAGCAATATGCTCGGGTGCATCGATTACGCTGAGCTTCGTATGGGTGTGCGTCATGGAAACGTGAAGGAGACGGCTTCAGTTTGAGGCTAAATTGATCAAACCCTACGTCCGCACAATGCATTATGTCCCTTTTAGACTAAGTTTCTCCAGCTCGACTGGTTTGTCGGACGGAACTCGACTGTCGAAATTTGGAAATATGTCCATTGTTGTCATAAAAAGAGCTTTCATTCCCTGTCCAGCTATCAGTACCACCAGGTCTGGGAATCTATTACTTACTTCAAGTTTTGTTGCTATTTCTGTAAAAGAAGATGCTTATAAGGACCCAGACAGTATCATTATCGATTGGTCGGATTTTTTGTGAAAATGAGTCTTTCCTTTTCATTGGACATTCATCTGTCTAGATATACGAGTATGTACCTTCAACCCGACAACGCATAACACTTAGTGCAACCGCCGAAGGCAAGCTTATCAAAAAGTTAGACACGAGGCATCTCCTGAAGATGACTCATCGCCAGGGTCGCGAACTAGTCTAAGCAGGCAGGCAGACACAACATGCAGCTGTTATCATAACTGATACGAATTCTTTCGCTAGTGGGAACCTGAGTACACGCGACGAACATTTTTATGTGATTGGTATTTTTTTGTTTTGTCTCGAACTCTTGATCTGTTGGCGCTGGGGTCTACCGCTTGTGTTACCGTGTTGATGTGCTGTACATAATACTCGTTGAGATAAATAATGCCTCAGACAGGTTGTAAATCTGTTACGTAAGGGTGACTTTTAATTCATAATAACTTTTAACCTAAGGTAGAAGAAAGTAGAAATATTACTAAACAATTATAAACAACTTTAGTTATGGGATCATCCCTGAAATATGAAACTGAAACCGCTATTCACTTCATTTTTGGTCACATAATGGGTGGCACACACACTACGAGAAATCGTTATCGATCTTACTGTACTGATTAATATAGTGAGTTAACCTTAAAACATAGACATACGCAGTCGCGGGCTTTTTTTTAGAACTTTAAAAGGAGAAAAGTGTACCGATAATCGAAACGTGTGTGTGATAAAAACTATACAGTTTTTATCCGACTTCGAAAAAGGAGGAGGTTCTATGTTTGACTGTACAGTCAAACATTTTGTGTATTTTTTATTTTATTATTTATGTCCACCGATTTCTCCGTCAGTTGTGGACCGATTTTCAAAATTCTCTTTTTATCCGAAAGAATATACTCCCGAGGTGGTCGCATATAAATTTTATTGAAATGGCTTTAGCGCTTTTTTACATTTTGGTTTTCTCCAATTACGAGTATGTTTAAATTCCACGTTCCATTTTTGGGGTTTTTAGTTCGGGGATATGGCAACTAAAAAGTGAAAAATAAAAGCATTTTTACAAAAAAACAACCGACTTCCAAAAAAGAAAATACACTAAAAATTAAAAAATAACTTTTATTTCGGAATTCGGTGTCAAAAAACGAAGAAATAAAATGCAAACACCGACTTCCGAAATTAAAGTTATTTTTTAATTTTTAGTGTATTTTCTTTTTTGGAAGTCGGTTGTTTTTACAATTTTAATCACACACACGTTTCGATTACAGTGCGATCTCTAAAGATTTCACGTAGTGTGTGTGCCACCATTAATTCGCCAAAATTTTAAATTACAGATTTTTGTTTATTTATTTTATTATTTATTGTACACCTCATAATAGCACAGAACAATCTCTTACAGACAACCTTTGGATGGACTGAACGAAAGGATTAATGATAATAGACTTAGTCATTGTACAAACAATATAAATATATAGACAAATAATATAAAATGGGAATTAATTTTTACAACTGTTATTTAAACAATACAGAAGTTATCATGATCAGTTGAAAAATTTAATGGGCAGTCATTTAATTTTTCGGCGGTTAGTAAATTAGTGAGTCAGTAAAACATAAGCAGTAAGTAATAAAAATATTGGTCTGTTATTTCATCATTCAATGTCAGTGCAAAAATTACTAAAGTAGTTTAATAAATCAATGAGCAGTAAAACGGTTGGAATGGGCAGTTCGAAAATAAGTTTGCCAATTCACAGTGAGCGGTAGCATCCAAACGTCACTTTGATTGAAAAGAGAGGTAAACTTTCGTTAAAAGGGGCGGAGTTTAATTCTATTTTAGGTATTTCACCAGCTGCAGAAGCTAAGGAGTGCGCAGTATTTGAGAACCCACCCGAAAAATTCGATGAGTTTATAGAACAGCTTTTCAGTAAATGGGAAATAATATTACCCAATAATAGAGAAGAATGGACTCAAGGAAAATGCACTTGCCCAACATTTCATAAAATGTATATGTGTAAACATATAATTGGCCTGGCCATACGACTGAAATACGCTGTTTCTCCTGTTGAAACCAAAAACATTCCTCATGATACATGGTTAATATGGTTATGCTTCATATTTTTTTCCTTCTTGACATTAAATGCTGAAATACACACGGAATACATTTTACCGCCTCATCGTTTATAGAACTGCTTAAAATAAAATTTATTACTAACCAATTACGATTTGTTAACTGTACGCGCCTAACCGCCCAGTTCAACTATTCCACTGCTCAGTATTTATTGAACTGCCCGTTTAAATTATTTTATGACTCATTTTTATTTAGTTTACTGCTCAGTTTTTACTGCTAAACTAGTTTGCAAACATGCGTTTTTTATTTTTTTACCTACCATAACTCTTATATTGAACTGCCGCTTTAATTCTATGCCATATAAAATTCATACATGCAACACTAAATAATATAGCTGCTTTTAAATATCAAATATTATATCATTTAAAAAGGAAAAAGACATGCAAATAAAAAGACTAGTACCATAGTCTTTTTATTTGTAACAGAATTTGTGGTCAGACTCAGACCTTTAGATTAATTAATACGTGAAGGAAAACTTTCGACCCCTTTTTACGAAAATTACGCAGACGGAGGAGAATTATTAAATTATTATTATTTTAATTGAACATCACGTCTAAACGAGTAGTTTTATTTCTTGCAAAAAAATATTTGTCACTCTAGACAATTTCCGTTGTAATTTGATAAGTGAACATTTGAAATTATGTTTTTATAACATAGTCTAATTAATTTGTAAAGTTACGAGTATGTCTAACGCGGATAAAAAATTGAGCATCACGCACTATATAAAACTATAAAGCGTATTTTTATGAAACCTTCTCCAATTTAAAGATCATTTAATTATTAATATTTTAGTTTATGTGTTTTAGTATACCTGTTGTCTTATATATATGTAATAAATTAATAATGCGTCTACAGCGCTCCTTGATGGGCGAGTCCTATTACTGGGTGGACGTACGACGCGTTACGTGAGCTCAGCACAGAACATGCAAGCTAACCACTCAAGGTCGTTGGCAGTTAATAGCGCCCAATTTCGATCACCGGGCAACCACTCCTTTTAGGAATTTCACCCCCTGAAAAGAATGCTAATGAATTTAAAGTATATCATTTGCTAGTGCATTTGTACAACTAGTGCAGTAATTATCTTATTGATCAGTGTTATTTGATAAAATGATGTTAAACTCCTATACCTGTAATGGGTAGGTAATTCTGCACTTACAATGTTAGCTCTTAGTCAGAAGTTAAGTTGATACAAACATTACACAAGATTAGAAAACAATTTTAAAGTACGGAACGAGGTCTTAGGTCTATTTTGTATCTCGGAAACATGACTATGTATTTCTTATTAGTTCATCAATTCTCGCGGTTATCACAAAAAGAGGTATCAAACCGAGATGAGCTTTAAACTCGTAATAAGTCATGGTTTATTTTTAGCATATAGTCTGACCTGCACAGCAGAAAAATCTCTCAAATAATGGTTGAACGACTTGAAATAAATCTTCTATATTCTTATAAGCTGAGCGTTAGCCGTTTCGCGTGGTAGTGACGCATATTTCCGTCTGATTTCATCTTTAGAATTGTATTCTATACCTACCCACTTATTTAGTTTTTAGGCTTCTGTAAAGCAACATGCTTGTGTGTGTGCGGCGCTTTCGCGCGAATAAAAAGCTTTTATTTATTTTTTCTTTCTTCATCCGCTATTCAACTTATAATTTACGGGTTTTTGTTTGAGTACTTATTATTAAAAATATCACTGTTTTTAATGTTTACAATATTTAGCTGCAAACGGGGTAGTCCGGCCGTATGAGTCGTGACCGTGTCAAAGATTAGAGAAATCCTCTGAATTTACGAGGCGCTTTGAGAGTTACAGCCTCCGGACACTGAGATTGTCCTTCGACGGTTAGGAAGCAGACCGGGCTGAAAATCATAGCGCAATTTGGCACATTCGATTGTTCCTGTGAACCGTAATAACCTACACATCAATAACAAGTCATAAAAAAGCTTGAAAATGAAAAAAAAAAATCTAACATTCATTTCTGTTCTGGGTAACTGTTAAATCAGCTCTGGCTTATATTCAAATACTTCTACACTATAGCTAGGCTAGTCAATTTATTTTTGTCTCGATCTTAATAATGGCAACAAGTAGACGCGTATAATCTTGTACGATGGTCCATTCTTTAAACTTCCTCCTCCTTATAGGTTTTCCTGTATTCGAATGGTAATTTTTCATGTATTTTCTTACATAACTTTAAAACTGTATATTTTAAAATTATGAAAAAAATACATTCGAGACCCTCTCAATTCGCCCTTTTATTTGATATGTCGCACGGCACAGTTTGAAATACATTATTTTTTAATTTTCCGATTTTCACCCCAAAAGTGACCCCATATTCCAAATTAATTTATTTGAGTGCACGTTCGTGTTTGGATTACAGATATTCATGTTTGTTCCAAATTTCAACTCTATCGGTCCAGCAGATTCGGAGCAAATGGACTGTGACACACGGACAGACAAACATTCGGACTTTCGGAACCCCAAAAATACATATTATTTATTATAATAATTTGTTCACAAGTTCGCCTTTAGGGCTTGGGCCATTTACATATTGCTGCTGAGTGTATTATTAAGAGCAGTAGTGTCGCGGTGGTAACGGCCCCAACTTACTGGCCGTGAGTTCATACCCAGGCAGACACCTTCTGCCAGGGTCGCAGGTGCGGCACTGACACAGGCAACTGAAGTTACACGGGAAGTTATTTGATGATTTCCCACCCAAAAAAAGGCTAAAGGGCGTGAAATAGAAATAGTTACATAATATACTCTAGAAAATTATTACCCACCTTTTGGGACGGTCGGGTAATAACTAAAACTTTTCTTTTCCATCAGGACGCTTCCTTCTGACTATATGTATATATAGAAAAAAAATCGATTTGACCCGGTTTTTAAAAAGGTAAATAACCCCAAAAAAATAAATGCAGCACTCTATGTTGAGACTTGTATTAAACAGTATGTTACTGCAAATAACTGCCACAAATCCGGAGAAATCCTAACAAAGAAACGTGGCCAAAGTTCAAGTCATTCTCAGAAGTTTTTACAGCCGACTGAATCGTTTCACGGAATCAGTATTTCCTTGTACACGTGGAAGCTCGCAGGCTTGTTGCTGTGGCTAGTATAGCACATGCCTGCCCACAACACGTGTTACGCTCAGACAGCTTGCGTAACGACTACTCCAACAGATTTATCTGACGAACTACAGAAACAATGGCCGACCTTATGTAATGCATGTGCTAATAAGTTGTGAGGACATATTGATATGTTTATGTTCTATTTGTAATTGCCTTGGACTCGCCTCGTACTATAACAACACAAGTTCTCGACTGCATCTATACGTTCTTTAATTTCAGGAACCAAGTAGATGCTAAACTGCTGCTAAGTAAGCTTTTTGAATTTAGAGCCGCCGAAATTTTTCAGGCGTTAATTCAAAGATTTTTCAACTTTTGATTCCCTTATTACTGAGGATCGTAACCACATACAAAGCATCTCCAAGTTTACGGTCTTCTGTAGTGTAAACCGGTACACAATATGCAGAAGACGATATATCAATAAATGAAAACACTAGCATACTCATCATTCTGAACAATTTTGGAATCAACCCTGAAATTACGAAAAAAATCAGGTGTTCAGTAAATGGTGTCGAGTTATGCAAACGTAAATGTATGGGGCAGCTGGTTTTTTAGTAGTGTCCCCAACACTCTTCTTAATTGCATCTGACCATCTTGTCGGTGTTCTGCCTTGAGCGCGTTTTCTTTACACCCGGCTCATTATGAGACATTCCAGACAATGAACGCAAAAAAAACCGGCAAAGTGCGAGTTGGATTAGCACATGAAGGGTTCCGTACCATTGTACAAGATTATACGCGTCTAGTTGTTGCCATTATTAAGAAAGAAAAAAACACTTTCCTAGTAGGAGCCCCTTTAATTTCTATTTTTAACCGACTTCCAAAAGGAGGAGGTTATCAATTCGAATGATTGTATTTGTTTTTTTTTATATATGTTCGGGCATAACTTCGTCATTTCATCATCATCATTCTCCTGCCCTTATCCCAATTTATTTGGGGTCGGCGCAACATGTCTTTTTCTTCCATACTCCTCTATTAGTCGGACGGACGGACGACCGAAATTCTTTTTTTATTCGAAAGGGGTTTGTTCCAAAATGGTCCCATTTAAATTTCATATAGATCTGATGATGAGTTTCGGAGACAGACAACGGAACTCTTCAAAAAATGACAGCAAATCAACCGCGATTGCTGCCATCGCCTAGATGTCCATTGTTAACACAATTTAATGGGGAATCACAACTAAAAAGTGAAAAATAAAAACTTTTTTACAAAAAAAAAATATGTTTTGTTGTTATAGTGGCAACAGAAATAAACATTGGAAAATTTCAACTGTCTACCTATTACGGATCATAAGATACAGCCCGCTGACAGACAGACGGATGTACGGACGGACGGACAGCGGAGGCTTAGTAATAGGGTCCCGTTGGTTGCCCTTCGGGTACGGAACCGTAAAAAGGTCTGAAAAAACTGAGAGCACGCTCCTGCCGCCATACTGCAGATAGTCGCTTGATGTTGTTGTAGGTTTGTTTTTATGACTCATTTGTACTCATGGCGGGCCATGGTACACGCGACTTTTTAACCGACTTTCGTAAAAGGAGGAGGTTCTATGTTCGACTGTATGGTATGTTTTTTTTTTTGTATGTCCGCCGATTTCTGCGTCAGCTGTTGTAGATCGATTTTCAAAATTCTTTTTTTATCCGAAAGCATATACTCCCGAGGTGGTCCCATATAAATTTTATTGAAATTGCTTCAGCGCTTTTTGAGAAACTGAACAAAAAGGAAAAATACGTATACCTAGAAGACGTTTTTGTTTTCTCCAATTACGAGTACTTATGTTTAAATTCCACGTTCCATGTTATTGGAGTTTTTAGTTCTGGGGTATAACAACTAAAAACTAAAAATGAAAAATAAAAAACTTTTTTACAAAAAAAACAACCGACTTCCAAAAAAGAAAATAAGTACACTAAAAATTAAAAAATAACTTTAATTTCGAAAGTCGGTGTCAAATAACGAAGAAATAAAATACAAACAGCGACTTCCGAAATTAAAGTTATTTTTTAATTTTTAGTGTACTTATTTTCTTTTTTGGAAGTCGGTTGTTTTTTTTGTAAAAAAGATTTTTATAATGCACCTCGTTTCAAGTGCACGCACCAATCTTATTCCTTCAGATACCACGGATTTTTCAGTTTGATCTTTAAGACATATTTTTTTATTATTTGACTGGTGATGTTTGTAAGGTTCCGTTTACCTTTTAAGGTTAAAAGCCTAAAAATATGTTTTCCGTTTCTATCTAAAACAAACATTTAATCTAATAACCTCCGATCTCACCTCACCATCTGATTGTTGCAACCGATGAGTTAAATTAGTATGTTGCAGCTGAAATGTTATTTTTGAAACGCCCTTAACCTCTGATCCAATGCTCAGCCCCACATCAGCGGTGGAAAACTTCCAATCAAATAGGTCACTTTAACAACCTACATAATTATCAATTTGTACAATTCCGATATTTCAAGCAAACTAAGGGACTGACCCTTTATTGATAAACGATGTTTATTCAGTAAATAGATTACAAGGCACACTTTTACACGTCAATGTTTTTTGTCAGTTTAAGCTAGATGAGGCCGGTGTTTCCTAGCTGACTACCCTGAGAAGTTCCAATCCATACAATATGTACTGGTCAAATCATATGAGAACCATGTACGTTAATGTCTGAGATGAGCTTTTGAGGAAAGCACCACACAGGTATTGAGTGGACCTGTCCAGACAGTGCAAGCATTTGTCTGTTATCGTGTAGCTCAACTCAGAACTTTAAAGAGCTCAACAAACCGACGAACAATACCAAAGTAAGGACATTTGGGTAGCCCGCAATAGTACTCAAACTGCCAGACAATCATGAAATCTACGTGAATATAACGACCTACATAGTTCTCACATTCATAATATGCTGAGGATCATACAGATTAGTGTCTGTAATGGTCTATTGAAGAAAGAACCACACACATTTGAGTGGACCTGTCCAGTCAGTGCAAGCATCTGTCAGTAGTCGAATAGCTCGACTTAGAACTACTAAGGAGCTCAATGACTCCACGAACAATACCAAAGACAGGACATTTGCGTAGGCCGCAAAAGTACTCAAAACTGTCAGGCAACGTTAAAAAACTTTTTAACAAAAAATTCAACCGACGAAAAAGAACAAAAAAATCTGATTATTAAATATCTAAATTTTATATTATGTACGTAGAAATGCAGAAGGCTAGATGTAGGTAATTAATCATTTTATTATTTGGCGCCGACTGAAAATTAGTTTAAGTAAGTATATAAAATTTGATATTTTATGTATGTAAATAAGCTTAATACTCAAGACTTAAAAGGTTTATTTATTTTTTGCTTATTAGTTATTTTTCGTCGGTTGAATTTTTTGTTAAAAAAAAAATTATTTTATGATTTTTTGTGACTCGCATCATCTTTTAGTACTCTGAGACTAATTTCTAATCCTTCATCATTCCTCTTGGCACTGAGGTTCCCAGGATATTGACCAGTTGAGGTTACCTCCAAAATTCTAAAGACGTCTTTTCTCAAAGCATATTAAGTGGTATCTGTCACTAAAACCAGTTTTTTATATCTAACTTCTATTGTTTAGGAAAGGTATGGTTTCCATCATCAACTCAGTTTCATGATGTGATGATTCCTAAATGCAAATACCTGATTAAGTTATGAAAAGTAAACAGAAACAATATTCGTGCCTAATTTTCGAGGTCTTCTCTCAATTTTATCAGGATTCCATGATCAGATCCTGATGTCCTTGACATGGGACCCTACCCTATTTAACAAAAAAATAATCATCAAGATCTGTTCATAAATGACGGAGTGAGGGCTGAACATAGACAAAAAAAAAATGAAAAAAAAATATATACGGTTGAATTGAGAACCTCCTCCTTTTTTTCGTCAGTTAAAAAAATTACTGGAAAAGGACACTCCGGGAGTACCGTCAGAAGTGATAACAAAAAACTTAAACAAAAATTCCCAACGCGCCTCGTAGGGTGTCGATGGCGCCCGAGTTCTATTGTTTTTTCCCATCTCAAAACTGCCCAACGCGCCTAAAGAAGTTTTCACTTCAAAAAAAAAACCCACTTAGTCCCAACATTTACAATAATAAAGTAATAATAAAAAATAAAAAAACAACAAAGTAAATATGTCAAAAAAATAATAATAATGAAATGTTAATCAAAATCAAAATAATAATTAGTTTAACTAGTGTATAACTTTGCTTATCCTGTAGGTCTCCTGACAAAAAGATCTTAAGAAATAAACTATACCTTTGTACTTAATAGTTGCTTACCATTGTTAAAAACAAAATATTTAAAAAAAGTTCGATTATTATCTTTGTCTCGAATTTGTGTTTCGAGGACTCTACGCTCTTCTGGCCTTAAGTTACTGATCAATTTAATAGCAGCGTCTACTCATTATAACATATAAGGCTCGAATCATAAATCATAATTCTTGTCACGTGCTTCAAAAAGCATCGAATACCCTGAAAGTTTACAAATACCATTCTGACTCGAGCATCCCCACAATAGCACATCAAACACAAAAAATACAAATTCCAGGAAAAATCAGGAAGTTCGCTGGAATCAAGAAGCAAATTGTGAATAAAAAGGACATTAACAAGCTTATTGTTTATATGTCCAACTGATATAACTGGTTCGTAAGCGCATTACGTATGCAAACACATCATATTTAATGGCATACACACGCTCAGCAGATTATCTAGACAAAAACAGGCGAATCTCGTTAATGGTCAAACAATTTATCTCGGCACGTGCATGGAAAGTATCGAATCATAACAACTTGCTTAAAGGATGCACGAGGACTGACAGCCGACAGTTTATCACAAGTGCCCTGTTTGGTACATGAAATTGCTAATAGGGATGTGCGGGATTTACGTGTTTAGCTAGCAACGCACAGAGGGCGCGTTGACGCGAACACATCGCGCGTTGACGTTGTTCTTAGACAAGAGACAGCCTGTAAAGACTTACAGGCTGTCTCTGAATGGGGCGATGCCAATCTGGTCACGTTCAATGCTGCTAAAACCCAGGCTCGTCTTTTCTCCGCTAAAAGGAGCCAATTCCACCCGGTTCCATCTTTCCGTGGTGTAACCGTGCCGATAACCGATCAACTTGATCTTCTTGGTGTTAAGTTAACTTCCACTCTCAATTTTGGGCCATATATCGAGGCAAAGGCTCAGGTGGCTGCCAAAAAGTTGGGAATCCTAACGAAGGTGAGACGATACTTCACGTCGGAACAGCTGCTCAAACTTTATCAAGCGCAAGTTCTGTCGTGTATGGAATACTGCTCTCATCTGCCAGATACCAGCTTGCTGCCCTTTTTTTTTGTGGGATGGGTAATCATCCAATGACATCTCCCGCTCTAGGGTGGAGCAGAAGGGCGTGTCAGACTCTTACTGACTAAAACCCACCCCTGTTCCTTCCCTGCCTGAGTGCCCAGGGGTGCGGTAACTCATTTTCAGATTTTATCCGCTACCCCTAGGCATCCTCCCTGCCCTGAATGCCCAGGGGCGAGGTAACTCTTTCGAATTTACCCTCAACCCTTGAAAAGTCTGCCAAGAGGATCATCGGCAATGATAAGCTCGTCGAATCAAAGCTCCAAAGCCGAGTTGCTTACCTTTTTTTTTAATTTATCGACAAGTCCGCCACACTATTCCCAAACCACTGTAACTTCTGTAAGCCAGAATCAACAGTGGCGACCACCAGAAAAAACGCCGAGGCAATGAAGCTTGACGAGTCCTTGAGAAACGATTAAACTGTCTTGGGTCCCGCAACGAAATTAATCAGAAAAGACAGCGGAGGAGTAAGAAAAACAATTTCCACTCCCCTCCTAATCAAGCGGGAGACAGAACAAAGCTAGGCCATTAGGCACAAAGGGGTATTTACAATTGCGGTAAGCCTAGTTGCTGAGCACCACTGGTTAAAAACACTAATATTAATGGATCCTAAAATTGTGAGCTGTTAAACTTGATTCCAATAATAGGTATGGCAAAAACGCTTGAACGCACGAAAATTCGTTCTAGTTTCCACAAGGTCCGTGTAATAGACAACTCCAGACGTAGGCTGAATACTATCCAACATAATATTGCGTTCAGTTTGCCTAAGAGTATACTCCTATAGGATAAGATGTACGGATTGTTCGTATTCGCAATCAGGTGTAGAACATTCACATAAAGGCAAGGAAACAAGCTTGAAGGAAAATAATTTACCTTTAAAGTTGCCATGACCTGTGAGAAATTGGGCAACACAGTGATCCACCTCCAGCTATGTCCTATCCAGCCACTCGCAAACCGATGTGAAGAACTGGTGAAGGTGTCGGCATTTGATGGAACTTTCCCACCAACATTGCCATTCGGCTAAAAGGTCCTCCCAAACGTCAGTTTGAGGTAGAAATCTTGGCACGATCGCGTTGAGGTAAAAAGTCTGGATCCGTAGTCTTTCGTGCGGAATAGTACATTTGAAGCACGTCGCTGCACCTCAAGATCGACTAGAAGTACACCTGCAAGTACCGGTAAGGTTTCAGTGCTAGCCGTCCTATACGCTTTACATAGGAAAATCAAAGTTAAACGTTGGCTTTGTAGCAATTTACGTCGAGTACGTACGAGTTGCTAGCCTGTCGGTTTTCTATCGGTTGCATTTTGGGGAGTGTGCGTCGGAATTGCATAGTCTAATTCCGCCAAGCCCGTTCCATCATCGGACCACTAGACGTTCGGCGATGCGCCACCGGTACATGGTGGACATCCCACCCACACGCACAAAACGCTTTGAGAACACATTCATTGTGCGTACAGCTAGGGAGGGGAATTCCCTGCCGGAGTCTGTGTCTCCTGATAGCTACAACCTGAGAGTATTTAAGTCAAGAGTGAATAGGTTACTTCTAGGCAAGCGTGCTCCATCTTCGACCACATCATCGCTTACCATCAGGTGAGATAATGGTCAAACGCGAGCCTATCACAGATAAAAAAAAAAAAAAATTGTCGGAGAGTTCGTAAATCTGAAGCCTGAAAGCGCTGTTAGACGTTTGGACGTTAGAGCAAGCCACGTTTGATGGAAAGCTGTTGCTGCTTGGTTCTTGATGAATTTCACTGCCGCCTGCTTGACATCGCCTTCTTCTTCCCAGTGCACCACAACGGCCAGATTTCTGCAACAAGGCTCCACTTCACTGGCTTGCTTGTCTAGCTTTCGACTTAATGCTGCCTCCACAACATTATTGGGAGTGTTTACAACATTGATTCATATGCCTTGCCTTTTCTCAACTACTCGTATGTTGGGGTCGAAGAGCTGAATTTCAGTTCTTCTGCAACTCTGATGCGGAAGAGAAATGCAACACAATGCACTCCCTTATCACTGGTAATGATAACGTAATTGTTGAAGTAACATGTCTGTATTGGTTCCGTGATCCGCAGGTCTGGGTCAGTGTGTTGCACGGTTAGCGCGGGCGCAGCTATCACACATGCGACCCGTGCTGCTAAATATAACTGAGAGGACAAACAAACAATGATTATCAATTAATCATGTTGGGAAATATTATCTTTACTTATTGTATTCTGTTGCTACGCTGTTAACATGACATATCCTGACTTTTATCTTGCTTTGTTACTTGGAGAGATGTTAAAATGTATGTGTTTAATGTCGAGATGTTTACATACTCGTACTGTACACAAAATGCTATCGTCTTTTCAGTTTCACTTTTTGACTCAGCTAGTAAAAATGTTATCTGAAAAAAGAGTAGACGTGCTCTTTATTAAAATCAAATGGACACAAAAATTATGTTGATAATTGCCAAAAACGTTTCAAGGTTCGTTATTAGCACTGGCCAGTTTTGTAAGCGTTAGGGTAAATATTGCTTCATCGTCAAATAAGTGAGTTTTCAGCTAGCGAACAATATAAGGCCTAACCATATTTATTACAATACCACGATCCGGGCCACGTGGCTCGTTGTTTACACACAACAAACAGAAACAGTTTGTTACCCTACAGAACATTCTCACAAGTCTGCAAAACCTGTCTAAGAAGTTCAAAGTTCAATAGAGAATTCGTAGTTCGCAAAGAATTGCTACTTCCCGTTTCGTTACATTCCCGATTCGTCACTATGTTGATCGAAATCGAAAGGACTGAATCGGTACAGTAGATTTGCAAAAAAGCTGTGACGGACGGACAGCCAGACACACACGAATGATTCTATAAGGGTTTAACTTTTTTATTTAGATGTACGAAACCCTTACTAAGCTTAGAATTCTAAACTAAACTCCTAATCCTTTTAGTGAGGAATAGAATAGCCACTAGGAACCCTTTATTTTGATAACCCACATGACCATGTCCCAAAAAAAAACACTTCACTTAACGGCGACCACCATCTTGTTTTCAAAATCAGTAAAGCCCATGGTACTCAGGGTGTCAAGACAAGGGCACGACACGTCACAATTGAGGCGGTAAGGTCCCTCTTTGAGGAGTGGCTGGAGAGGCGGTACGGCGTCCTCATCTTCCACCTGACGCAAGTCCTCACCGGACACGGCTGTTTCGGAAGGTGTGTCGGATAAGGCGGGAGAAAACGCCCGGGTGTCACCATTGTGCGGATCGCCCAAAGGACACGGTGGGAGCATACGGTGGAGATCTGCCCCGATTGGGCACCAAGTTTCCATACTTTAAGTCTGGAACATTCAAAAGTGGATACTAAAAATTGAACACCGGTTTTGATAAGTATTATGTTCCAACATCTGAAGAATTTTCACACTGCCTAGTAACTAGCTCCACTCTTAAACCAATTTAGGTGACAGTCAAAAAAATTAACATACTCCCGGGGCAGTTCCAGAATTTTTAATAATGTTCGGGTGCTTTTGACAGATTTAGATGTCTAATTTTTCAGAGGGTTAGATCTCTTATTTTTCAACATTTTAACAAATAATTGATATTTATTGTCGCCGAGATAAAATTGCGACTTGAATTTGAACGTTTTTAAAGTACTAGAATTTGCCTTCTGCTTGATGACGCACATGGAGTCAGTATTTTGTGATTGGTAAGAACTAATTCTGCCCATTCAGCAGACAAAGGCAAAACAATAACAACAATGGCACCACCGTCTGGCGATGACGTATTTACTGACATGCGCGGGAGTCGAACCCGTGTTTGTCTGGTCCTGGGTCACTCGTCACGTGACGTATGCATATTGTATAACAATATGTAATTGTATATGTAGTACATAATATAATCAGTAAATATGCACGTGCAGTGAAAGTTAACATGATATAAACGTGCTGTGTATTACAAATTTACAAATGAATTGGTAGCTATTATTGAGATCATGTTAATGTGCCATGAATCTCTCTCTCTCTCTGTGCTCTTTGACCGCAGCAGCCACCTGTGCACTGATAATAACAGCAGATCAAACTTTGAGCCCGTGCTCTGGTTGTTGGAACTGCACTACAAGGCAGTCCTCTTCTGATGTAGCCTAGAAACGAGGAACAAGCAACTCTTTTTATTTGCAGAGCATGCCATATCGAAAATCAGAATCAAAAGAATCTGCAGGTGTATTCGCTAACTCTGTTGACATCAATTTGATAGGCACTATGCAGTACAATGCTCGGTGGACATCGATTATAATAGGCACTACGTAGTGCATTTTTGTTTTCCTATACGTCAAAGCAACAATGTCCGTACATTGCTGCTTTGACGTATACGTAACAATACGGCATAGTGCCTATTAAATTGATGTCAACCGAGTTAGCGAATAGACCTGCAAGTTGGTAGTTCCCGCGGCCCTTGGCAGTCAGGCAACTGAAGGAACAGGGGTGGGTTTTAGTCAGTAAAAGTCTGACACGCCCCCTCCCGCTCCACCCAGAGCGGGAGAAGTCATGGGATGATTTCCTACCCACGCAAAAAAAAAACAAGAGCGAGTCTGACTCGCGCATGAAGGGTTCCGTACCATTATGTATAAAAACGGGAAAAGAAATCGCGTTTGTTGTATGGGAGCCTCCTTAAATATTTATTTTATTCTGTTTTTAACCGACTTCAAAAAAAGGAGGAGGTTCCTAATTCGACTGTATTTTTTTTTGTGTTTTACCTCATAACTTTTTACTACGTGAACCGATTTTGAAGATTTTTTTTAGAACTTCGGAGAAACACAATGGAACTCTTCAATAAATGATAGCAAACCTTCCAGAATTGCTGAAATCGCATGTCTGTATATTGTTTTCACCACTCTGAAGGGGTATACAGATTTGTACAGTTCACCCTGATACACCCTAATTTCACCAACTATGTTCAAATTCCCTATTTTTGGGGGCTATCAATTCGGGCATAACTTTACTATTAATTTAGTTTTAGAATGGGGTGCAACAACTAAAAAGTGAAAACTAAAAAACTTAAAAAAAAAAATACAACCGACTTCCATAACTAATACTAAAAAATGCAAAATAACTTTAATTTCGGAAGTCGGTGTCAAATAACGAAGAAACCAAACTAGAAACACCTTTACCCTTTAGTATTTGTTGTTATAGCGGCAACAGAAATACCTACATCATCTGTAAAAATTACAACTGTCTTAACTATCACGGTTCATGAGATACAGCCTGGTGACAGACGGACGGACAGCGGAGTCTTAGTAATAGGGTCCCGTTTTATCCTTTGGGTGCGGAACCCTAAAAAAGGTTGGTAGTAGTTTATGTATGCCTAGTTTCAATATCACTTTGCCATAAGCACAATTGCAACCTTAATTAGCAAAGCTTTTGCTTATCAACCCTTCGTTTACTTTACTACTGCTACCATAGACACCGGTCTACCTTCCTTTACTCCACTAATGCTACCATAGACACCGGTCTGCCTTCCTTTACTCCACTAATGCTACCATAGACACCGGTCTGCCTTCCTTTACTCCACTACTGCTACCATAGATACCGGTCTGCCTTCCTTTACTCTACTAATGCTACCATAGACACCGGTCTGCCTTCCTTTACTCCACTACTGCTATCATAGACACCGGTCTGCCTTCCTTTACTCCACTAATGCTACCATAGACACCGGTCTGCCTTCCTTTACTCCACTAATGCTACCATAGACACCGGTCTGCCTTCCTTTACTCCACTAATGCTACCATAGACACCGGTCTGCCTTCCTTTACTCCACTACTGCTACACTTGTTTGCAGAGTGCTACATATTAAATACACAAGATCACCTAGGTCAACGCTAAAACCATTACGATCTCATCAATCAGCCACACGCCTGTTTACCAACACGTAAAGTTTGTTTACGGGCTGTCGTTAGTAACTCGTTATCGACTACTCTTCGTTGTTATGAGTCAAGTTCAGGGCTGAAGAGTGCCACGTGTATGTGCAACTGTGACGGAAAATACTGTCTCCCTATGCCTACAGGGTGTAACGGAAAGATGTGGTCATATTTTAAGAACTGCATCCGCCCATCTGATATGTATAACTTTCTTCAAGAAAACCTGAGGAAATTCTATTTTTTTTTTTACATCCCACACAAATATTGATCAGCGATGATAACTTTATATGGAAAGTCCAATTTTTTACTGTCGCAAATACGACCATGTGTCGGAGTTTCGGACCAAATTGAGGTGGCTGCCGATTCGGCGTCGACGAGATACCCATATCCTATCTCTTCTCTGTACTATACTGCACAATCCTTATTCTCCTATGACCTTCGTGAACGGTTTGAGTACTTTGTTCCGAGGGGTAAACCCTGTCGCACTGCCAATTCTTTTCTCCTTCGTACTCCGCGTCACACTTCCAGCCGCTATAATAGCTCCTTTTCTGTTATTGCGTCTCTGGAACTCTCTCCCACACTCCCTACGCGACAGTCCTTCTCTACATATCTTCAAGAAGAAAATCTAAGAGCACTTCCTTTCAAAATGACATAATATTAGTATATATTGGTATTTATTAGTATGTCATGTAGGTATAATATATATTTGGAATTATTTATGTAGGTTTATAAGTATTGTACACTGGATCCTACCCTTAAATGTGATCTCTTTCTATCACTCTGGTTTGCTGGGAGAAAACTCAACATTCACTATGTGTTTTGGTGTACAATAAATAATTAAGAATACTTTCGTAGAGAAAGTGTTCATTTCCATCGGCAGAACCGGTTCTTAAAATATATAGCTTCTCGTTACACCCTGTATATCTAACATTATGTTTAGCACATGGGGGCACGGTTGTCACGGTCATGCAAAACATTTACGAATGACGTATGTGACATTCATAATATACACGGGGTGTATTATATGCCGGGGGGTTATCGTTAGGGGTTAAAAGCAAGAGCAGCGGCAAACTCTGATCTTGTCAAAACATATTTTGAAATCTATAATGTAGCACTTACGCTGAATATAAGTTTCCTTAAACCCTTACTTTTTTCGGTGAAGTCTGTTTGCGAAATTAGAATTTGGAGCTAGGAACGTGTCATACCCTACTTTAATGCCAAAGTTTTACAGGTTTTCAGGCTAAAGTAGGATTTCAGCAAGTATTCAAAGGGGAATGCCCATCTGCCATACAAAACAATGCCTGGAACAGATAGAAACTACTAATAGTTCTTAATTCTATTTAGAATAAAATATGTATAGTGAAATTATTCTTAAGTTTGTTTAACTAGGGTAAAAATATATCGATCACTAAATATATTTAACTTGATATCCGCTTATATTTTAACGGAGGTCGTGTTTATTTCACATGAGTAAGTGACATTCTGCCAAAGCGGAATCATCAAATAATCCATATGGAACTAGTTTATACATTAAGTGCACAGTTATCATTAATTTAGTAATAGAAGACCTATATGTAGCGTTAGTCTAATTAAAATAGTATATGCATGACAATATTAATTCAAAACAATAAGTTATTAAATAAAAAACGTATCCGGGCTGTATGAATCAGATGTCCTTTGCTTGAGTGACATATTATTTTAATTAGATTTATGGTACCTACAGGTCGAATTATACTTAATTAATGATAACTGTGCACTAGTTGTATAAAATACTTCGTTAAGTATTATTTGACGATTCTTTTTAGGCTGAATTTCACTTGCTCACGTCAAATAAACACGACCTCCATATAAATAGAAGCGGATATCAAGTTAAATATATTTAGTGATCGTTATATTTTTACCCTAGTTAAACAAACCTAAGAATTATTTCACTGTACCTATTTTATTCTAAATAGAATTAAGGACTATATGTAGTTTCTGACCTTTTCAGGCATTTTTTGTGCATTCCGCTTTGTAATTCAGAAATCGGCCGTTCGCAAATTCCTGTAGGTATTACGAGTCACGACACGAGTTATTCCTAGTGTGAAGCAAAGTAAAAAAAAAGAGTGGCACTCCGGGAGTGCCGAAAGAAATGAAAACTTGAACAAAAATGCCCAAAACGCCTAAAGAAGTTTTTACTTCAAACCGCTACGCGATCCGCTACGAGTGCTAGTAGCGGATCGCGTAGCGGTGTCGGTGTCGGTGGCGAGTTCAATTGTTTTTTCCCATCTCAAAAATTCCCAACGCGCATAAAGAAGTTTTCACTCCAAAAAAGTAAAAAAAACCGGAAGTATTATTTCAAACATGTGTTTATGTCTTAATTTTGTCGTCCAAAGGAGCACTTCATCGCTCGTTTTGGCGAGGTTACGCGATATAAAAGTATAATAAATCTATTAGACAGTAGGTATATATGAGAACTGCAAGCATAATAAGTATCCACTCGTGAAGGCTATAATAAAACGTGTCACTAATAATGAAAGTGAATGATTAATTTACCGAATAGGAAAAAGCAAAGGTACTCGATACCACAGCTAATCAGTGCTATTTAACCTATTCACATAACGGTTATAAATACCTAGGTATATGAAACCGTAATGAGCAATCAGGGTGCGTGGTTCTAGGTGCATTTAGCGTAACCCTTCTCTAATAGCAGCCATTAGCGAGCTCATTAGTAGCTAATTATCCGATAATTACATAAGATATCGAGCTTAGACTTAGAAGTAAACATTCTGCCTGCAAATCTTTCTGATGGGAAATATTTTCTGTTATGCGACGCCGAGACCTTTTTAGTTATACCGGTGAGAGTACTGCGACAAAACAAAGCATTTTATTTACAACTAGAGACACGCGGCTCCTCACTGTGACAAAAATTATACGCACATACTCGTTATCGCTTATATTTGTGAAAACCGCATTAAGGCGTATATATCCGCCAAGGGGCGCCACTTGGCGGATATATACGCGGTTAAAACAGGACTCAAAATGTTTCGTATCCAAAGTACTTAGTAAACAAAAGTGTAATAAACGGCCGTTTTTGGTACTTTTGCTTACTACTTTGGATATGAAACATTTTTAATCCTGTTTTAACAACGTAAAAATACCTTATCCTCTTTGTAACAAAAATTCTTTAATCTTTATTTTCCATGCTAAGATACGATTTTTTATTCAATGAGGGCGCCACTTATGCGGAGGTAGGCCCTTAAAAGGCGTTGCATGGCTTAGGAGGAGTTAGCGGAAATTAAATTTTATTTTTACAATGTAGTGACTTCGGTCACTAATGAAAAATTAAGCAAAGAAAATATAATAGTGACACATCAATCGCATAACTGTCGCCATATACATTATAGTATGTATAGTAAAGTATCTCAAGTTCCGTGCAGACCAGACGAAGCCGTATAAATGAACCATACACAGTTGATCAGGTTACATTCTATAGACGAGCAGGTGAGGCCGACGCGACAGTTTCAGGAACTGCACGTAAGCAGATTACGTTGCACCGACTTTAATTTCGTCGTGGGTTGGACATTGCAATTCTTTTGAACTGAGTTATGAGATATATAGGTATTTTATATTAAATATATAATATGTATGTTTATCCTACTAATATTATAAATGTGAAAGTTTGTGAGTGTGTATGTTTGTTACTTCTTCACGCTCAAACGGCTGGACCGATTTGAATGAAATTTGGTATGTAGGTAGCTTATAGCCTGGATTAATATATAAGCTACCTTTTATTCCGGTCTACGCGGGTGAAACGGCGGGGCGCAGCTAGTTTCAACTATAAATGTACATAGTGAAACGGAAAGGTGTGGTCATATTTTAAGAATCGGTTCTGCCCAGAAAGTTCTTCATTTCCATGAAGAACTTTCTCTAAGAAATAATAGAAAATTCCCAAAAAAACAAATTGTACTTTCCATACAAAGTTATCATCAGCTGATCAATATTTATATGGGAGGTAAAAAAAAATGTTTTGAGCATTTCCTAAGGTTTTCTTGGATGAAGTTATTCATATCGATGGGCAGATGCAGATCTTTAAATATGGCCACACCTTTCCGTTACATCCTGTAACTATTTTCTTCTTAGTAATATTTTTTTCAGTTTATGCACCTGCCATGTTATCTCTTCACCACCCTTGGTTGATGGTAGAGAATGCCTAAGGCATTAAGTCCGCCTTTGTACATTTGTGTTGCATGAAGCTTTAATAAATAAATACTAAATAGAGACCTAATCAGGTAACTTTCTTGTTAACAATGAATTCATTTTTACCCGACGTCCCCAGAAGGAAAGTAATGTTTATCGTATGTAAGTATGTATGTCAACTTCTTTAGCACATGCCCTGTAGCCTATTACATTTCAACAAATGAGGGTATCATTAGATTGGGTTTGACAGCCAAAATGACAGTGGCTATATGAATTTAAAAACCAAATGGCGGGCGCCATTAGGTTAGCCAGGTCGTATTTTTTATGACATGATCAGGTGGGGTATCAAAATAAAGGGCTCAAGGAGGCAATTCCAAAAATATAACTCATTAAAATGTAGTATATTGAATATTTTCAAAAACCCGACTGCAAAAAACTGCAAAATACAACTAAAAAGTTCCAAACAATCACTTTTCAAGCCTAGGCTGATACAGATGGTGGCATCATTATTGAATTAAAGTAACTAGAAAGAAAGAAAGGAAGAAAAACTATTTATTCACGTGAAAGCGACGCACATACATACACCAACCACAACTGCCATCAACTGCATCAGACCGTTTGAAAAGTGCCTTGTTTGGAACTTTTTAGGTGTTGTTAATAATCTGGTTTTAAAAAAATATTAAATTTTGAGTAGTAAAACCTCGATATTTGAACTCTAATAAACGAAAAAAAAATATTTCAAAACTTAACCTTCATGAATTTAGATAAAACGCTAAACTTAGCATCACCTGCAAACTCAAATTTTTGACGGTATGTTCAAGCATGTTACTTTTTCCCATACTACCAAATTCCTAACCTCTGAATCCAACTTGCACAACAGCATTGACTAAGGTCAAGTGCATAAGAAAGCTCACACCTCAGAACCTGAGCACCAAAGTACCAGTTACTGCCTTCCATCGGTACATAAATATCATGTTATAGCTACATACCTATCAGCTTTCTTCGTGAACTGTAATCAGAACAGATAATAAGTGCATCGGTGAGCAAATGGAAATATTAGTGAAAATAAAGGCGAAAGATAATCCATTGACCGCCACGGATGGACCCTGATCTCTACTCTAGTCGGCGAACACTTGTTTTGTTGAAGTAATGATAAACAGTTGGTGTTATAATGAAACTTATAGTGTACTAGCATCTGCTAGCGGCTTCGCCCGCGTGGAATTAGTACTCCCCCGTTATAAACTTTCAACCCCTTTTTCACCCCCTTAAGGGTTTAATTTCGAAAAACCTTTTCTTAGTGGATACCTACCTACACAAAGAACACACCCTCCAAATTTCATGTCTCTAGGACCAGCGGTTTAGGCTGTGCGTTGATATATCATCAGTCAGTCACAGGACTTTGAACTTTATATATACAGATTCCAAGAATTTACAAAACATACTAAACAAAATGTATACTGTGTCAAACGGGGTAATCAGTGCACGCCTCACACATCTATCTATCTATATGAATAAAAATCAATTGCCGAATGTATGCATACGCATCACTTCAGAACGGCTGCACTTATCTGGTTAATTATTTTTTATTGTGTTCGTAAGTGTCAGGACACGGTTTGTGTGAAAGAAAATTTTTGGAAATCGAATAAAAAAATATTGCACCTGTGCGAACCCCGGGCACCCACCCGCTTGTATAAAATATTGCACCTGTGCGAACCCAGGGCACCCGCCCCGCTTGTATAAAATATTGCACCTGTGCGAACCCAGGGCACCCGCCCCGCTTGTATAAAATATTGCACCTGTGCTAACCCCGGGCACCCGCCCCGCTTGTATAAAATATTGCACCTGTGCGAACCCAGGGCACCCGCCCCGCTTGTATAAAATATTGCACCTGTGCGAACCCAGGGCACCCGCCCCGCTTGTATAAAATATTGCACCTGTGCGAACCCAGGGCACCCGCCCCGCTTGTATAAAATATTGCACCTGTGCTAACCCCGGGCACCCGCCCCGCTTGTATAAAATATTGCACCTGTGCTAACCCCGGGCACCCGCCCCGCTTGTATAAAATATTGCACCTGTGCTAACCCCGGGCACCCGCCCCGCTTGTATAAAATATTGCACCTGTGCGAACCCAGGGCACCCGCCCCGCTTGTATAAAATATTGCACCTGTGCGAACCCCGGGCACCCGCCCCGCTTGTATAAAATATTGCACCTGTGCTAACCCCGGGCACCCGCCCCGCTTGTATAAAATATTGCACCTGTGCTAACCCCGGGCACCCGCCCCGCTTGTATAAAATATTGCACCTGTGCTAACCCCGGGCACCCGCCCCGCTTGTATAAAATATTGCACCTGTGCTAACCCCGGGCACCCGCCCCGCTTGTATAAAATATTGCACCTGTGCGAACCCAGGGCACCCGCCCCGCTTGTATAAAATATTGCACCTGTGCTAACCCCGGGCACCCGCCCCGCTTGTATAAAATATTGCACCTGTGCTAACCCCGGGCACCCGCCCCGCTTGTATAAAATATTGCACCTGTGCTAACCCCGGGCACCCGCCCCGCTTGTATAAAATATTGCACCTGTGCGAACCCAGGGCACCCGCCCCGCTTGTATAAAATATTGCACCTGTGCGAACCCCGGGCACCCGCCCCGCTTGTATAAAATATTGCACCTGTGCTAACCCCGGGCACCCGCCCCGCTTGTATAAAATATTGCACCTGTGCGAACCCAGGGCACCCGCCCCGCTTGTATAAAATATTGCACCTGTGCTAACCCCGGGCACCCGCCCCGCTTGTATAAAATATTGCACCTGTGCTAACCCCGGGCACCCGCCCCGCTTGTATAAAATATTGCACCTGTGCTAACCCCGGGCACCCGCCCCGCTTGTATAAAATATTGCACCTGTGCGAACCCAGGGCACCCGCCCCCCCCTCTTAGAGGAGTTTGCCCCGCTTGGGCGAAGCCCCGCCGTGTCCTCGTGGATGCGATAGGCGGCAGCGACCTCTCGCGCCCTGCCCTGGTTCAGGCCATGGTACGGAGCGAGAGGGAATGGGAAGCCGTCTCCTCCTGCGAAGCAGTAATGCTCGCGAAGGCAGAGGCGGGACGCGTGAGGGAGTATCAACAACGGAGTCGCCCTCACGCTCTCAGCAGCAGCTGCCTCAGGAGACGCCTGGGACTTCTGGCGCCGCGAGACGATCTCCGGCCACCGTAGACCCGGGCCTGCGGACGGCGAGTAATGGGTAGCTCGCCGTCCGATCAGCAACAGGCCCGAGAGTCGACGGCGCGTAGTGTTCCACGCGCGCCTCAAAGAGTTGTCAGCAATAGAGACGGGGCCCGTCATGGCCGATGCCTGCCCGGGGGTTGAGGATAAATTCGAAACAGAGTTACCTCGCCTCATTGGATGATTTCCCACCTCACAAAAAAAAAACATTAAAAAATATCCACCAATCAGTATTGGGCCTGCATGGTGGATTACGGCGTACACCCTCTCACAGAGAGGAGGCCTGTGTCAGTATGCTATGCTATGGCAAAGCCAGCAGACAGAGAGCAGTGTATGTATACGCTATATTCGTACAATAGAGTATAGATATGCTGTCGTGTATTCGAGAAATTATAAAAAAGAAGGCATGTGTATAAATTGCTACAAAAAATGGCATAAACTCAAAGCTGTGAAGTCTCTAGTTTTGATATCTTAACACGAAATTTTCAAAGTAATGTCCATCGTGTAATCATTCTTCTTCTTTCCGTGTCGTGGTACATTTATTAAGGTTATACTGTTTCGGCCCAGTAAGTAGCCACGTTTATAGCGGCGTCTGAGGCTTTGTTCAGATCATCGAGGGTGCAGGTGAAAACACATTTGGGACACTCCAGTAGATGAGACATAGTTTGTTCAGGAGCACCGCACTCGCACTGTGTATGCGATGGATCGATGATCTCCCACCTCGCCAAATTATACTTGCAGCGGCCTACTTGGGTACGCAATCGATTCAGTGCTTTCTAAATAGACCACTGTACAGTACTTTTTTTTTCTGATTTGCACCCAATCAGAAAAAAAAAAAGTTTTTTAAACTGTAATGTGCTACATAACAAATGAAAGGGCATAACATATTGTAAGGATTTCAAATATATTTCTTTCGTAATTCCAAAATGTATAGTTTTTCATATTCAAAATTTATTTATTTACGTTACACGTTCATGTTTGGGTCACAGATTGATTAATGTGTGTACCAAATTTCAACTCAATCGGTCGAGTAGATTCGGAGTAAATTGGCTGTGACAGACGTATGGACAGACAGACAGACGCATAAGTGATCCTATAAGGGTTCCGTTTTTACATTCGGATGTTCGGAACCCTAATGAAAAACTTTTTTACAAAAAAATAGAACCGACTTCCAAAAAAAGTGCAAAATAACTTTAATTTCGGAAGTCGGTGTTTCTGGTTTTGTGTCTTCGTTTTTTGACATCGACTTCCGAAATTAAAGTTATTTTGCACATTTTTTGTTTTTCTCTTGTTTCTTGTAAAAAAAAGTTTTATTTAATCCTTTAATTTATTCCAGTTGTGTAAAATAATATTTTTGAAAGTATGATGTTTAACATCCAACTCTCTCTACCAATATCTCTCTAGGACTGCCTGCCAACATGCCAGGATCTCTCATTTAGTTTTAACATCCAACTCTCTACCAATATCTCTCTAGGACTGCCTGCCAACATGCCAGGATCTCTCATTTAGTCGGGAAGCCTTCACTTCTCCTTTCTAATCATCGTCTGACCTTAATCAATGACCTGTTTGACAGTGATTACTTAACCCTTGTCCTTTCAATAAATGATTTCGATCTGGAGTAAGTGCAAGTGCACTTAAACGCAATCAGACTCATAAACTGCAACAATGTCACAATTTCTCCGCAAGGTCATTGCGGAGGCGCCGAGCGTCCGGGTCGCCCAAAATAAATATGCAAAAAAATATTTTCGTTAATAGATAATATAAGGAAAGTCGCTTGTTTTTAGGGTTCCGTACCCGAAGGGTCTAAACGCTGTCACTCACGCGTGTCCGTCTTTCCGTCGTCTGTCAGACAGATTTTACAGCCAAACGGTTGGAGCTATAGTCTTAAAATTTTCACAGTTCCTATAAGCATCTTGTTGACCCAAAGCCATAAAATTGACAAATATTGGTACGGAACCCTAAATGTGCGAAGTCCGCCATGCACTTGTCCGGTTTTTTCAACATGTGTGCAATCTCTTTGTTTGGACTACAGACAGGTGATGAACTTTCCAATATCTGCCCTTAATCGTCCTCTTGGATTTCCCCGATTTATAGATCACACTTTAGGTTAGTTCTCCATGAGATATTGTAGCTTTTTGCATAACAAAATGATGAAATTCTGCCTAAAGAACAGGGCTATCTTTAAAATATTGAAAACACCCCGAGATTACTTCTCGTCAAAGAGGAGGTTAAAAAGCAGTACTATTTGTTTAATATTTTAGACGCAGTTATACGACTTTTAATGGTTTTTAGGGTTCCGAAAGTCCGAATGAAAAACGGAACGGACCCTTAAAGATGATTCACGTTGCACCGTGTATACTTTTTGTATGAAGTGATTCATGCTAGACCGTGCAACGGCCGTGCTGCCCGCTGCCCGCTGGCGACACGGTGTAATGTGAATCATCCTTTATTTATAGGATCACTCGTGTGTCTGTCTGTCCATCTGTCCGTCTGTCCGTCCATTTGCTCCGAATCTACTGGACTGATTAAGTAACGTAAATGAATGAATTTGGAATATGGGGATCACTTTTGGGGTGCAAGTCGGAAAATAAAAATAAAAGTTTTCCAAACTGTTCTACATGTCAAATAAAAGGGGTTACTGTAACGGTCTGAAATACATATATTTTTTAAATTTTATAATGTATTATTTTTAAGTTATTTCAGAAAATAGATGAAAAATTCCCCTCTCCCTTATCTCCGAAACTACTGGGCCTAAAATTTTGAAAAAAATACGGAAGGTAGTTCTTTACTTAAAGATTACAGGAAAACCTATAAGAAATATACAGTTTTAAAGAAAACCTGAAAAAAAACATAATTTGTTCGGAACCCTTTGCGTGCGAGCCCGACTCGCTCGTGGCCGGTTTTTTTTAATTGAAGATCACGTCTAAACGACTTATATTATTTCTTTGCAAAAAATATGTCTTACTCTAGAAAATTTCCTTCGTAATTTGATATGTGATTGTTTGAAATTATATTTTTATAACATTGTGTAATTAATTTGTAAAATTGTGTCTAACGCGGATAAAAAATTACGAATCACGCAAAACCTATGAAGCGTATTTTAATTAAACCTTCACCATTTTAAAGATTATTTAATTATTTATATTTTAGTATACGTGTTTTAGTATAATACCTGTTGTTTTATGTATAATAAATTAATAATGCGTTTAATTTCGAACAGCGCTCCTTGATGGGCGAGGCCTATTACTGGGTGGACGTAGGACGCGTTACGTCAGTTCAGCACAAAACACGCAAGCTAACCACTCAAGGTCGTTGGCAGTTAATAGCGCCTTAACTTACTTGGTTCTTGCACTTATACCTACTTGTAACACTAATAACATAATATGGAGAATGCAATAAATCAAAATGAATATGAAGACCATATTTTATATGATTTTACATTTCGGCTTGTGAAGCTATTTAACCGGTCCTATAATCCCCTTACGACTCCTTGAATTCTTCTGTGCATTAGTTCCATTCAAACAGCATTCTCTTTGTCGTTACAAAGGTGACGCGGCGGCATGGAGGACGACGTGACGTTCCTGTTCCAGCTCGGCGTGGTGCGGGACGCGGTGGCTGCGCCCGCGCATCTGCTCACCCTGGCGCACCTCAAGGATCTGGCCGTCAAGTTCGTGCATGATAAGGTATGGTTAGAGAGTATTGACGGCAACAAAAATCAGTCAGTCTAGTCTTTGTCCAATTATGTTGGAGTCGGCTTCCAGTCTCACCAGATATAACTGAATATCAGTATAAACGGGGTGTTGACAGCAGCAAACGGTATTTGATGAGATGTTCTCTCGTACAACGTAGCTAGGCAATCAAAAATAGACTCTCAGTAAGACCGAACAAGGAAAACGGTACTCACTTTGAGAGGAAAAATAAGTATATGACAGATTACATACTCATCCAAATCCTCTTTGGTGTTCTTTTTCAGTGCATACAAAAAAGCTTCAGTACTTGCGATGGCTTCCATAAATACTTCATCTTCGGTGTACCCGTATCCCATGTAACATATGATCGGTGACAGATTTTCCTCCCTCATTGACTCCTCCCTAAGGGACAACAAGAGTTGCAAACTAGCATTTAGAACGGTATTTAATCCATTTCTTTATCCGTCTATTTTCCTAACTCAGATCCCAGACAACGGCCTAAACCGGCTTTCGGACCGGATCCTACTGTTCCGTCACGACTACTGCTCGCCCAACGTGCTGCAGCTCATCAACTCAGCCTCCGACGTCACCGACGAGACGCTCGTCGAGATCGTGCTCACCGCCAACCGTGAGTATGGATGTCAGTAGTCCTATGTGCTGTAAACATCTAGCTAATGTAGACTAGAACGAAACTACAAAATGTCTTAGGACTCAAACACAATGCGGGAAACTAGGATACGACGACAAATCGCAGTTTTTGACGGTGCAACGGAGACACTGCAAAAATTGAGTTAACGATTGCGACGACTTCGCAAGTTTTGGCGATGCTTTCAGATCATTCCATTTGAGTTTGAGCTCTAAATAAAATGTAGATTACAAATTATGAAATAAAATCTGTGGTGGTTACCTAGTCCTGGCCGATTTAAAGAATTTGTTGTAACTACTTAAATGACAGGCACCTTGTGAAACTTCAACTTTTCCTTTGAATGACAGGTGCAAAGCATTGCAGCAGTGGATAGCTTTGACAAGTGTGATACTTGTCAAAGTTATCCACTGCTGCAAAATTGCATCAGCTAGCAAAATTTTTGCATAAATTCAAGTGTTTTTTAAATAAATTACTGTAGATAACCTGTCATAAATACCAAAACTGTCATTTACCTCTGAATCATGTCTACACCTAATACCATTTTTATTGTTTTTACAGCGTTACTATGCGACGGCGGGGCGGAGGCTGCGCCGGCGCCGCGGCCGCACGCGCTGGCCGTGCACTCGTACAAGGCACCCACCTTCTGCGACTTCTGCGGAGAGATGCTGTTCGGCCTGGTGCGGCAGGGGCTCAAGTGTGAAGGTATGAACTTACGTGAAAAACAGCTTCTGTTTGCTGAAAACGACTTCTGGAATGACAACAAAAGCAATGTCGATTTGTTCTGTGAATCAACCTATTCCAAACTATTCTGGTTCGGACCCGATGTTTGTCATTGCTGTTTATTGGACATCTGGTTTTTATTTTTACAGGATGACTAGACTTAGACTACTTCTATCATGTTTATTTGTTTTCTAACCCCCTCATCCTTTGTTTCCAGGATGCGGCCTCAACTACCACAAACGATGTGCCGTCAAGGTCCCATCAAACTGCACATCGCCCGTGACCCCGGGTGCCGGCAGCCTGGGCGGCGGCGCTCGGCGCGTGTCGGGCAGCACCAGCCAGGGCGGCCGCAGTCCCTCGCGGGGCTCCACACACAGCCACACTTCTCATGATGACTCCACGTCGCTGGTAAGGCGCCTGGCCAGGCTCGTCACTGATAAAGACAACTAGGAAGAAAAGGCAAGGAATTGTGGGGGAAAGGCGGCATCTCAGATGAAACCATTTTCAGGTTGTTTTACCCAACTTCTTAGTAAGTATGGGCGAGGGTCACCGGTCGGTGGCTTAGACCTTAAGTCATCTGGTTGATTTGACCTTCTTCTTTGAGTAATCGGCGATATTCAAATCTAAAACAGTAGTTGGCATTATTTACGATTCCTCCTTTATCAGGTGCTACAAAGCTTGAGAAAAAATATGTACTAGAGAGATAGACAATTTTAAAGGATGTAAAATGCTGACCACAAATGAAAACAATGGTTCATTATCATGACCTCCGACTATCAGTCCTCCGACTCGTGAAAGGAGAAACCATTATAAAGAGGGGATAATCTCAGAGTATTAAAACTGGTCGAATGCAGAATCTCTGTTACAACAGTAGTATCATTATTGTCACAACTTACAATGTACTAAATTATTGTGACAAATTGGATTGATGATGTGATTGACTTATTAATGTAAATTCAGTACAGTTAATTGCAGTATTAAATACAATATCTATATTCAAATCAAATCATATACGAATATGTACAACGAACGACTAACGAATGTGTCAAAAATATTAGTTATATTTAATTAATACTTTATATGCTTTTGCATTTATAGGCTATTTTATAGTCATAAGCATAACTTTGCACAATAATATTTAAATAAATTGTATTTACAAACAAGAGTAACATTCGGTCTCATTTTATTGTGTAAACAATCACAAATTAGTTGTCACTCTTATAACTAGGACGCGTAAACGAATCTCAAATGTTTTGATATTATTTCATTAGATGTAAGATAAAAGAGATCTAGAACATTCCAGATATTAGAATTATTATTATTTAAATAACAAATTCATTTACAATGAGAAAACTGCTTTTTTTGATTTTCGTCAGCAATTGTTATGTACTTATTACAATATGATGTATTGTCAGAACGTTGAAATGACTATTATAATAATTTACAATTTGATATCATAATTTTGTTAAGCTCGTTTATTCATTTTCTGTACATACAATTTACATTTTTAAATATTTCTTATAAAAAAAGATTTAAAAAAAAAAAACATTTAAAAATATAAAAATCGAAGCTTATTCTGATTGTGTGAACTTTTACACAATTAATCATTTTACTAAAATGAAAATAAAATCAACATTCTCAGAAGTTTAATTAGATTTTCTGTTATGTTGTTTCTGTTATGTTTTGTGTTTGGAATAATAACTAATTTCAAATTAGTAATTTGTTAGAATATCGGTTATTTTCATATTACCAAGACGCACTATTTCATTTTTCTACTTCTTAGGTCTAAGTAGAGAAACTATAGTTGATTTTATTTTCTCTGTGAAGATTATTGAACATTTACGCAGATTTAGTTAGCATAAGCACCTAACATAAATTGAGTATTTTATATCCGTTCAAAATACTGAAAGTTTTTAATTTATAATACTAAAAGTATTAAGTTTTAGCATTGTTTACATTTTACTTTATCTTGTAAAACTAACAAGAATCGGGTGGTGGGTAGCATTTGTGGAAAAATATATTTTTGTTTTTAAATAAATGACTTATTTTGATTTTTTTCGTTTTATTTTCGATTCCCATGTTACCCATCATCCAATTCGAAATATTATAAGTCTGGAGTAAGAAGTAATTTGGTCAAAAATTCTGGGGCGATTTGTTACTAACCCGTGACACAATAGATTTTAATTGTGTCTATGTGTACGCTAGACGCGCAAATAGTTGACCCGTCGCGCGTCCATTCTCGCACCTTGTGTCCGCTAGACGCGTGAAGAGTTCAAAAAGTAGTAGAATTCTTGTGGGCTCGCCGATCAGTAACCATACTTATTTTTGCCGTATTGAAGGTGAATGCTGCTTGCATTCGCCTTCAAACATAAGCACATAGCTCAGAGAATAATGCATACTGTCGTCACTTGTCTTTATAACTCTGTCAAATGAGATACTTATTCACAGTATATCTTAGAACCTCTACGTTTTGTTTACCATAAATACGAAAGATTATTAGAGCAGCAAAATTAGTAACTGAATAATTTTTGTGCAACTGTATCCCAGGACAACGAGTGATGTCGGCGGGTTAAAAGACTGGACAACGGCGATGAACGACAAGCTGTCCATTTGTGACCACAAAAGGTTGATTTATGTGTGTTTGACGAAACGGTTGGTTCAGTAGCTAAGCGATTGGTTGCTGCATTGCGTGTCACGGGTTCGATTCCCGCACGGAAGAAATATTTGTATAGCCTACAGGATAGTTGTTCCGGGTCTGGGTGTCTTGTGTATGTGAGTTGCACCCAACATTTCGAGAATTACAGACGTTTTATTTTGTTTCGCTCACAGAGTCAAATTAATTTACTAGCGAAACACCGCAGATGTAATGAGTAGCGACATTAATGACAATAAAACACATAAATAAAGATTTTGTTAAGGCGTATATAGTGTTACTGGTAATTAGTGACCGATACTTAAACACGTGATTGTACTCATGTTTATAAACAACTTTACCAAAGAAACTTTTTTTTTATACGTATTCACTTTTTTCACAATAACAACAGTTTGAAATTCGCACGCGCGTGAAGGCAGTGACCGCCGCGATCAGCTGATAGCACTGAGCGGTGCGGGCGGCGGGGGAGCGTGAGACGCTACTACTAGTACATTTGCCCTTGCCCGAGATCAGACTATCAGTTGATAGATCGTGCCTACTTTTAATGTTACGGCGCGCGCGTTCTTAGATATTTTATAGTTATGCGGGCATACGTTGCATATTAAAAGTATTAGTCAAACACGCTGTCTTTGAAAATATTTTTTTAATTTAGCATCAACCGAAACATGTAGGTACCTACACTGCTTAGGTACACCGAAAACGGCACGTGGTGCCCGGCTGAGCAGGCTTGCGAGCCGTGCTCTGTACGATACGAGACCGCGTCTAACAGCTGATTGCGGCGGTCACTGCCCTCGCGCGCGCGCGTGTTTCAAACTGTTGTTATTGTGATAAAAGTGAATAAGTATTAAAAAAAAGTTTATTTGGGAAAGTTGTTTGTTATCATGAGTACAATCACGTGTTTAAGTATCGGTCACTAATTACCAGTCACCCTATATATTCGCCAAGTGGTGCCCTCATTGAATAAAAAATCGTATCTTAGCATAGAGAATAAAGATTAAAAAATCCTATGTTGCGTTTGTTACAAAGAGGATAAAGTATTTTTACATTCTCATAAACGGCCGTTTTTGGTACTTTTGCTTACTACTTTGGATACAAAACATTTTGAGTTCTGACTTACTAAAAAATACGTTATCCTCTTTGTAACAAACGCAACATAGGATTTTCTAATCTTCATTTTCTATGCTAAGATACGATTTTTTATTCAATGAGGGCACCACTTATGCGGAGGTAGGCCCTTAACTCAAGAAACTATAGCACCGTCATTAACAATCGACACTTATCACATTCGTGAAGTTTGACTACGCAATTTAATTAGAGCTAGTAAACCGGCACCCACAGCTAGGCAAGCAGTCCCGCTCGCCGTCCCGCACGGGCTCGCTGGGCGCGTGGAGCGTGTCCAGCGCCGCCATCCCGCACACGTTCGAGGTGCACTCCTACACGCGCCCCACCGTGTGCCGCCACTGCAAGAAGCTGCTGCGCGGCCTGTTCAAGCAAGGCTTCCAGTGCAAGGACTGCCACTACAACGCGCACCGCAAGTGCATCCCCTTCATACCCAAGGACTGCAACGGAGAGATCCGCGACCAGCACAGTGAGTGTGCTAGATATGTTTGCTGTGTTATCATAATTATCATATCACAATAGTGTTAATTGGCATGTCCCTAATATGTCCTATAAGTTTGAGAGAGTTTTAAACGATGTTATCGTTTTTCTTTGGTAGGTAAATAAAATGTTAATTTTAGAACTTTTAGTATTGGAATTTGTAATTAAATATTCGTGGGTCAATGACTGCTATTGGCCATGTTTAAATGCATCACATTTATACAAAGATTCATTATAAAACAAAATTAACTGAACATAATTATCTGAGATAGCTACTGAAAAAAAAAAAAGGTGTGAAATCCTTAGCTCGCCATCCCATCAGCACCAGGCCCGAAAGTCGATGGCGCGTAGTGTTCCACGCGCGCCTCAAAGAGATGTCAGAATGACGGGGCCCGTCATGGCCGATGCCTGCCCAGGGGTCGTCATTGGAAGATTTACCACGCCCACAAAAAAAGGGGTGAGAAATCCTATTAAAAACGTCATCGGTTACATGAGTCTTGCCGTACACCATGTCAAAATGGATTTCTATAAGAATCTACTCATTCTCTTTGAAACAACCTCTCTTTTATTTCGGCATTAAAAATGCTCTGTGAAGTTTATTCTCTCTTTAATTGAGTATTTAGAGTTAAGAACCTGTGCCTTTTTGTTAGGTTTTTAGACTAGATTTTGAGTACCAACTTAAAATGCTTATAACTCAGAAATCGGGAGTAAGTGGTCAGTAATACTAGTAGCTGTTGGTAAGGCTGATGTTATGTGTATCGTTGCTAGGCGAGTACCAGGACAGCAGCGCCGGCAGCGAGCTGTCGGAGTCGGCGCGGCTGCCGGACGACGAGTCCGACGACGGCGGGCCCGAGGCCGCCGAGAGCGCCGCCGGGGATGACGGAGAGGTAACATGCGATCACCCTCACTTAGGGCCGATTTCACCAACTAAGCTCAGCCTAAAAAATAAAAACCATAAAAAAGATTATAGTGAGTTAAACTTAAAAGATAGACATATGCTGTCGCGGACTTTTTTTTTTAACTTTAAAAGGAGGCAATTCCGTCGTAAATAATGTTTGCGTAATTTTAACTGTTTACGCAGCGCACGCAACTAAAGCTCTCAAAAGGATTTTTTTCCGTTTTTGCCACATTTTTCATTGATGCTTCGCTCCTGTTGGTCGCAGCGTGATGTTATATATAATATAGCCTTCCTCGATAAATGGATTATTCAACACAATAATAATTTTTCAATTAAATCCAGCAGTTCCTGAGATAAGCGCGTTCAACCAAACAAACTCTTCATTATTTAGCTTAACTGGGCGTTTAGAATCGGTGAAATCGGCTCTTAGAAGACCACAGATAAAATAAAATACTAGCGTACAGAGGCCTAATCTCATACCAAAAAAAGACCGCCGTAACTACAGTTTTTCAGCAGGCAGCAGGATATTATTTTCACGTTCGGGTACGTACGGCACACCTCGCTAGGTGGTGCTAGCAGTGACGACTTGCAAGTGGAATCAATTTACTTACAATCGTCCAACTAATATTTTCTCACACGTTAAGTAATTTGGGTATAATATTTTTTGCACTTCAACTGTTTTATTGTATCAAAATGTGTACTATAAGTTTTAGTGACGTGAATAGAAAAACTAAGACTTCAAAAAGCGCCATCTATTTATTACAAACTTTTATTTAGTTTCACCTGTCCCGAAGTCCGATTGGACTCAAATTTGATGTACTTATGTATCTTCGGTAACAATACGATTCAATGGTACCATGGAGCTGGTCTGATTATGGAGACGGAAGATAGCCATAGGAACTTCTGATTGAAACAAACTACCTAATATTGAATTTGGGCTCGATTGATTCGTCTTGAGGAGCACTTTACGCCTAGACGATATCCAGGAATCTGGAAGGTGGCCACGGCATCTCTGTGATAAAACAACATTACCCCACCGAGTTTGAGTTTGGTTGATTCGTCTTGAAGAGCACTTTACATCACATCATAATATCCGTAGAATATTTTAAAACATCACGCCTACTCTAAAATACTTACCTACTAAAAAGTACCTACACGCCAAATACTTACTAGAATTTATTTCCAACTTTTTAGTTCGTTGTCCCAGATAAAAGCTTGTTTCTAAAAATATTTTTTTACTTTTTGCTTATATATTATTAAATTTAACTGTTTGTTATTATTTCATAAACTCGCATAAACACAAAACTGTGGAATAAATGGCTATTTAGAAGATTATTGGAACGACAAAATGGACCAATTCAAATTATGTTTGCACAAATTAGTTACAAGAAGTATTACTATTTAATTAATGATTACTTCAATGAAAGATGTTTGATTGTATCTGAATTGGCCACAAATATAATCATTAAAAATTTTGATTTGGCGTGTGTATAATAATTAGTAATTTTTTTAATTTGATATTTTTATAATTTGACGTTTCTATTTTTTAATGTAACTCAATTTAAAATTTATTCTGTATATTTAATATTGCGATTAGTACCATAATAATTTGCACACCTCATAGGATATAATACAATGTACCTTTCATACCTGTAACACCTTTTCAACATGTGTTATGCAAATAAATTATTTGATTTGATTTGAATCCTTTATCATCTATATTTTTTGTACCAATTGTTTCAAAGTCTTAGAGTTTTTTCATTCTCCAAATTAAAATTTATATAGCAATCCATTTTCATTCCGTGAAACTGTTTTGAACTGCAAAAAATACTATAAAACAATTCGTCAATGTGTGAGAAAAGTATGGTGGGACTTTTAAGGCACAGATATACGACTTCTAATGATTTTAAAATAAACATCACTTTTATACGGCTCGTCTTATTTCCTTGAAAAAAATATATGTTACTCTAGAGTTAATTATTTGAAATTAAATTTTTATAACATAGTGTAATTAATTTGTAAAGTTATGTCTAACGCGGATCAAAAAAAAATGAGAATCACGCATTTTAAAGATAATTTAATTATTTATATTTTAGTATACGTGTTTTAGTATAATAGCTGTTATTTTATGTATAATAAATTAATAATGCGTCTGATTTGGTTCAGCGCTCCTTGATGGGCGAGTCAGTACAGAACACGCAAGCTAACCACTCAAGGGTGTTGGCATATAATTGCGTCCTAAGTAAATTCATTCAACTTGCAAGCCGCCGCTATTAACACCATCTAGCGAGGAGTGTGGGACGGGCCCGGAAGCGGAAACTGCCGAAAATTCCTAGTTAGGGGCGGTCAAGATTATTTGTATGAGATGTGGCATCTGTAGGCTAGTATTATATTATCTGTGGTACTAGTATTTAGACAATTACTCGATACATGGGCGTCGATATTTTAAATAACTATGCGATTTTTTATACCCATTAATATTAAAATATAATATTAACATTGTAGGTGGAGCTCCGCCGCCGTCAGGACGAGCCGCAGCGCGACTCGCTGGCGGAGCGCTCGGCCAGCCGGCCCAGCAGGTGAGGCTCTCAGCGCCAATGTCCCGAGTGTGGTGGTGGGCCAAACGCTTTCTGTTAGTCTGTCTCTTTCGATCTCTACTGTCGCAATCTGTGATGGGCTTATAACTTAAACTCTTATAACTGCTAAATAATCTGTTATTTAACTTTCGCATATATTTCCGGTGTTTGTACGGTTCTTATATGAAAGCTTTGTTACTCTGTTACGTTTCTGTTCTACTGTCGCATACTCTTGTAAAATAAAATGTCTGTGATGGCCTTGTATTGCTCTGTGGTGGGCTTGTGTATCTCTGTGTCATTTACTGCAGAGACGGTGCTTTGCGCGGCGCGGGCGCACTGTAGTGATATCTCATAAATTGGCACTGTTTTAGCTAAACAGTAGGCCTCATTTATCGCCATTTGGTTGGTTTTGGTTTTCTTAAGAATTTGAGTTACTAACTCACTATTGCCTAATCGTGTTTTGTCTGTTGGTCTAATAAAGAAGGACTTTAACATATGACTTTTGTGTAATACGCTTTCTGTTAGTTTGTGATGTTTTTTACTATCGCTCACCTTGATAGGTGTTAAACTAAAGGATTTAAGGGCAAAGCTTTGTGGAATTAACTGATTTAAACTTCGCTACTTTATGCTTAACTAATGTAATAATCATATGTGTATTTATTTATGATAAATCACCATATATCAAAACATAAGCACGGTCAGATCTTCATCAGCGATCACACAAGTTCAAATGTATATAAGCGGTAAGCCGCTTGAACATAAAGGTGCGCTCAATCAGTTGACCGTAGCTCTTCACTCAAACAATCTTTATTGGTTTTTTTAATATTTATTAGTTACTAGCTGACCCGACAGTCGTTGTCCTGACATTCAATTCAAACTGGAATACTATACTAATAATTATTATTTCTATTGTTGTATATTTTGAAATTGTATTTGTTTGTAATTTTTTATTATCTCTATAGCATATTGTTTATTGTAATGCTTGTTGATACACAACATTGTTAGTTTTGTTTCCTGGCGCGTAAATAAATAATGCTGATGGTTTTCCGACACGGGAACTGGCGACATACAGTTGGCCATGTGAAAAAAATGGATTTTCAAGATTAATGCCACAAACACTTAACGACTCCCTTGCGATTTATTTATTGACATTGCAAATGCAAGCCGCACTGGGAATTGTAACCGTTTAAAGTCGAATGGCATGTCGTTCGTAATCATAGGGATGCGTGGAATCAAAATGTCTTCGCCTTTATACTTCTCTTTTAAAATTGTGGCTTCGATGACGTTGTTCATTAAGGCCCTACTACCGGCCAAGTGGCGCCCTTATTGAATAAAAAATCGTAGCATAGCATAGAAAATAAATATTAAGGAATCCTACGTCACGTTTGTTCAAAAACGGCTGTTTTTTACACTTTTGCTTACTACTTCGGATTCGAAACATTTTGAGTTCTGTTTTAACAACGTAAAAATACTTTATCCTCTTTGTAACAAACGTGACGTATCGGCTACTACGGATGAAATAGATGTAAAATAATTAAAAGTAAAATTGGTGGTAAAACTTTAATGTTTCCCGTTAAACTTACCTTGAAAATGGGCATAAAATTATCTCGAATAATTTTTGTTGCACCAAATGAGGTCATTTGAAAGCAATTATTGTATTGCTGGATATGAGTCAAAAAATGTTTGGAATCTAGCCCATTTCCAAAAACCAACGAATGTAGTGGGTCTGGTAGCGCTTCCAATGGCATCAATTTGACCTGGCCGCTGGCGCAACACAATCCAGGGCCTTCATTTTTGAACTTCAATGCCTTGCAATGTGAACATACAACTTTCATAGGTCCAATAGCAAATATTTGCTGTAAAATGTAATCGATTGCCACGTTATCACTGAATGCAGCTCGATGTGGATCAAATACAACATTTCTATGTTCTTGATATCGATTCCATTCAATTTGCACTTCGCGTTGCTCATTAGTTTGACTTTCTCTTAAATATCTTTGACTTGCGGCATCGCGAATTCTGCAACCTCTTTTTGTACGTCTACTTCTTGGCATTTTTAATATCCAATTTCAACTTAAAATTATAATTGAACAAACTTAAAACTCCATAAATTTTCCAATTCAATCGACTGTGCAGTGTGCACTAAGAAATAAAAACCATAATTCATTAACAATATGCAAAATCAAAGCAAAATGGCTTAATTTAACCTCGTCAAAGATATCATTCCGATCAGGGAGCTGGGTAAGGGTTGTAATTCGTTCTTAATGCTGATCTTGGATTTCCATGTAGAAGTCCTTGATTCCGACCGATAAAACTAATTAACGCAAAGAGAACATAACGTTACGCTAGAATTATGCAATCTTTGTAAACGATATTGGCGGTGTGCGATCTGTCTCTTACTGTCAAACAACCGACAGTTATTTCAAACGTGCTTAGCAAAGAGTATATAGGGTGACTGGTAATTAGTGACTGATACTTAAACACGTGATTGTACTCATGATTACAAACAACTTTCCCAAAGAAACTTTTTTTATACTTATTCACTTGTAACACAACAACAACAGTTTGAAATTCGCGCGCGTGGTCAGTGTCCGCTATCAGCTGTTAGACGCCCACTTCGTAAGCGGCGCGGCGACCTGCCGTTATCGATGTAGGCATGTTTCGGTTGTTTCTAAATTAAAAAATAATATCCAAAGACAGTAATTAAACTAACTAGGAACAGTGAGCCTTTAAATTACTAAATGACAACATATCTGAGCCACGGAGCGTAGGCCTACGCTGCAGACGTGATGCCCCCGGTTGGCCGTCACGCGCCCATTTAGGTACAGTGTTATACCTACATAAAGCTTCTCTGTTTATGACTCGGTGAGGAGACTAAATAAATGATAAATTATCTAGTATTTTGGTACTTTACGTGCGCGCGCTACAATAAATAAATCCATAATCTTTCTTGCTTGATTGCGACGTGGTCTTCCTGCATTCACATTTGGCGCGATGAGCATTTTCCAGTCTCTTATTTGCTGTGCAGCGCGTAAAAATGTTCTTGGAGTTGAGAGAATTATTTTTGGATACAATAGTTGGTACAATCTCCTTGCTGCTTCGCCATTACCCCCTTACGCACATAACCATATCACTGTACTCACTCGCTGTGTAATTGTACGGCATAGTGCGCGTGAGCGTCAAATAAAACAAAACAAAAACAAGTGTATGCGACGCGCCGCAACGCTTACGGGGCGTCTAACAGCTGATAACGGTCACTGCCCTTGCGGGCGCGCGAATTTCAAACTGTTATGGTGATAATAGTGAATAAGTATATAAAAAAAAGTTTCTTTGGGAAAGTTGTTTGTAATCATGAGTACAATCAGGTGTTTAAGTATCGGTCACTAATTACCAGTCTCCCTATATAATGCTGCAGTTTATAATAAAGGTAGTCGTTAAGTTTTCTTAAATTTTCTATATTTATTTTTTTTTACTTTTTTTAATGTAAGAACCTTCTACAAAGTATTAGAAAACATTTTAAAAAAATGAATGAAATCGGTAAAGCCGTTCTCAAGTTATAGCGTGACCAGAAGAAATAGGGGTTCATTTTTATATATATAAACACATATTTTATAACTAATAAATAATCAAAAATCTGCCTAACCTTTCCCAACTATTTTGGGGTCGGCTTCCAGTCTAACCGGATGTAGCTTAATACCAGTATTTTACATGGAGCGACTGCCTATTTGACTTCCACAACCCAGTTACTGGGTAATACGATACCCCTTGGTAAGACTGGTTGACAGAACTTCGGGCTTCTGACGACCCGTAACGACTGTCAAAGATCCACGATTGACAGCCGGGACCAACGGCTTAACGTGCTTTCCGAGGCACGGAGGAGTCTTGGTATGTAAAGATCCATGACCAACCCCCCCCCCCTCCATGGACCAACTCCGGCAAGCATAGCTTAACCTGATGGATCGACCCGTGCGGCTGTTATTACTTTAGCCACGAGCTCCTCCTCGAAACTATTATATAAACGTTTTATAAATTAAATTAAAATATTATTTTAATTATAATACCTAGGTATACAAGTTGTTGTGCAACTTATTGAAAAACAGGATTAGTTAAATGAATTCATAATAATACTGATAGTCAGATACATGTCATGGCAACTATTTAAGACAATGAAAATTCAAAGATCACAAATACTTAAAAGTCTCCGTGGGCCCTTAACCAGGCACAAACTAGCATCTTATCACGACTAGCTTGAATATTCTGTGTAGCCCAGCAGTGATAACTTAAACTCAAAACATTTTGAATTTCCAAGTAGTCGTCGTCAGTCAGAAAGATGCAGTTAATTGCACATTCTAAATCGTAGATCACTATAGAGAAGAACGTGCAAGAAACTCCATGGACACTCTTTTAAATCTTGTTATGTATTACAAAAATCATGATTACAATTTCTTGTTGCTTCTATTATGTGAAAACAATGTTAATAAACAAAAAAAAAAAAGATTAAAACAAGCCAGTGGCAGTTAAGAGATGAGCAGTCTCAACTGACAGCGCCCGTTCACTAGCATGACGCGTGGATTAGCACCACTCAGCTCGCTCAATACGCTAGATTACAACACAAATCTCGTTTCATTATGAAGAGTATACTGAAAAGATACCCATACAAAACTAGCTGACCCGACTGGCGTTAAATTTTTATGTAAAAACTGCATAGAAGAAAGTACTTTCAGTATTTTTCCGATTTTGTAAGCCTAAAAACTTTATTAGGACTGTTAAGAAAATTAAAAAAAAACTGGCACTCCGGGAGTACCGACAGAAGTGAAAACCTGAACAAAATCTGCTACGCGATCCGCTACAAGTGCTACGACGCTACGCGAAACTTCAAATGAAAACAATCCGCTACGAGTGCTACGACGGCCGGTGACGGTGACGCGCCAGTTTAATAGTTTTTTCCCGTCTCAAAAATGCCCAACGTGCCTAAAGAAGTTTTCACTTCAAAAAAGTTTTGCTGTCTTGGTCAAGCCGTTCTCAAGTGATGCGCTTGCCACCGAGCAGCATTTATTTTTTATTTTCGTATAGATAGATAAAAAACCAGTTAGTATAAAAATATTTGAGAAATTTCTTACAAACAACTGGGTACCTACGCGTGATCGACGTCCGCAAAAGATGTCAGCGTAACACTATTTCAAACCTTTATGTAGATGTATAAGAAATCGAGATCACCTTCATCAAAAATTGCGTAAAGACCCAGAAAACATAATTCTAATTATAACATACAAACGTTACCGCAACACATGTAATAATTTGTTAAAGAATGTAAGGAGTAGTTATTTCAAGACAGAGTTTGCTAGAACTAAAAATAATATTAGGAATCAATGGTGCCTAGTTAAAGAAATGTGTAATCTGAATTCCTACCCCAAAGTGCCATCAGAATTATTATCTACAAAATTAAATACTCAAGACTCTAGATAGTGTTAATAAATATTTCGTGAATGTTGGTAGTACTTTGGCAAATACTATTTTAACTAGGACTCATTCAAGTGAGCTGGACTTGTGTAAACAGTGTGAACCAAAGCCAAATATTAGACCCCTACACTCCTTCATGCTTCTCCCTACTGACGAATTAGAAATAAAAAAAGTCATAACTGAGCTAAAATCTAAGAACTCCTCGGGATGGGACGGAATATCTACATGTTTTATTAAAAAAGCAGTGGGTGTCCTTTCACAACCTCTAGCACTTATATTTAATAGTTGCTTATCGAATGGAGTATTTCCAGAAGCGCTTAAAAAGCCGGTCACGGTTCCCATCTATAAGGCAGGAGATAAAGAGGCGGTGTCAAATTATAGACCTATTTCCCTTCTTCCTACTTTTTCGAAAATACTAGAAAGACTAATAAATAAAAGGTTGAAACAATACCTGGAGACTCACAAACTTCTCTCCAATAACCAGTTTGGGTTTAGGGAAAAGATATCCACCACAGACGCTTAACTTAAATTAACTTCGTATATTGTTGAAAACCTGGATAAAGGTCAAAAAATGCTAGGAATATTCCTAGATTTAGCGAAGGCCTTGGACACCGTCTCTATTCCCATCCTCTTGCGTAAACTTGAGAACTTAGGCATCCGTGGTATACCACTGCAACTATTTCGGGATTACTTGTCATATCGTAAACAAGTCGTAAAAATTAATGACAGCTTAAGCCATGAAGAATGTGTCTCCTTCGGTGTACCACAAGGTAGTGTGATGGGTCCTACTCTGTTCCTAATTTATATTAATGACCTCTGCAATTTGCACTTACCGAAAGGACAAATAATAACATTTGCTGATGACACGGTTTTGCTGTTTAACTCTAACACCTGGAAAGACGTAACCAAAGCAGCTAATGAAGGGTTAACTTTAGTAACTTCATGGCTTGACAATCACTTGTTGACGCTCAATAGAGACAAAACAAAATTCATCCCATTCAGTATAAACGCGAAAACTCAACCGCCTCCAAATTCCATTACGATTCAAACACACATGTGTAACGACATAATGAACACATGCCATTGTCATTCAATCATTAGAGTAAGCACCATCAAGTACCTTGGTGTGATTGTGGACCAAAACCTTAACTGGAAGGAACATATGATCAACCTAAGTAATCGTGCAAGAAAACTTATTTACATCTTCAAGACCCTTAGAAATTCATGTGATATTAAGACACTACTGAATGTATATTTTGCCTTATGTCAGTCTGCGCTAACTTACGGGCTAAAGGTTTGGGGTGGCACTTCCAAAACCACTATATTAGTAACAGAAAGAGCTCAACGCATGATCCTTAAAGTAATGTCGCGTAAAAAATATACGTATCCGACAAATCAACTATATTCAGAACTAGGTGTCCTTACAGTAAGAAAACTATTTATTAAATTACAGATTGTCTCACAACATAAAATCAAACCACACTTTACATCAAGACGAAGAGCAGACATAGTTTGTAAGATACCCAAATATACGTCCTATATTTGCACAAAGATTTTACAACTATCTCGGTCCTAGTCTGTACAACAAAGTAAGCAGAAGCCTAGCATTGAAAGATCTCAAAAGCAAAACGTGTAAATTAACCGTAGACAAATTTCTAAAATCGTTGGACTACAGTAATACTGAAAATCTCCTGAAAGTAACATAATAACTGAAACACATAAATCGTTCACAATTGGGAATATAGACACATACACACGTACCCACCTACCTGCCCACCTGCCCATATCTAACTGTCCACGCACACAAAATGTTCGAACACAATTACACAATCATACATAATTATAATAACAGAACACAACAACAACCACAATTGTTTAAACTTTTGTAAATTGGATCTGTTCACACCGCAAGTGAGGACTTGTGAGTATTGTGCCTTTCTGAAGACGAGGAACACTAACCACTCGTGATACAGTTTTTTACTAGTACGAGGGGTTAGGGCGATTTGGTCTAATGACAGCCAATGCCTGCAAACCATCTACATTGCTAACTTATAACTACCTATTTTAAAAATAATGTACCTACTACATATTACTGATTGTATCCTAATAATATCAAAGACTACAAATTGTAAGTATTTCCTGTATGGTTGTCTGTTTTATATGCAATAAAAAATATTATTATTAGTAAACCTGTGAACAATAAAGTTACTCTGAAACTTGATGTCAGCGTAACACTATTTCAAACCTGTGAACAATAAAGTTACTCTGAAACTTATGAAGACAGAATCCAAAAAAATACGTAACTCCCACCACCACACACAGCCTCCCCTTCTGACATCTCCCCAACCCCCCGGCCTAGTAGATCTGACTCGTCCGCACGTTACAGCTCCTCATCGTCCCCCAGCGCCAACATCCCACTCATGCGCATCGTGCAGTCCGTCAAGCACACCAAGAAGCGGGAGGGCCAGTGGCTCAAGGAAGGCTGGCTCGTGCACTTCACTAACAAGGACAAAACTGTAAGTACTCTTCTTTGTTGAACCCTCTTCCCTGTTCAGCTGGGGTCGGGTCTCCTTGTACGTTTCCACCAGAGAACTCTGTTCTGGATTGTCTGTTTACTCAGGTTCTCATTCTGGATATCTTTTTGCATACTTGACCACCAGCACGTGTATTCGCTAACTCAGTTGACATCAATTTGCTAAGCACCATGCAGTACATTGCTTCTTTGGCGTACAGGAAAACAAAAATGTACTACGTAGGTAGATGGTAAAACATGGCGGGAGATAAAAATGTAAGTACTACACCATACCCATTTCTGCCAACAAGCAGCGAGGCTATATTCCAGTTTAAAAGCTAAACGTGCCTTGCCTTGTAATAACAGGCACACGAGACATTTCAGGTCGGTGTCTGAAATTAATTTAAGGATCACGTCTGCTATGCCATATAATAAGACTATACTAATAATGCATTTATTTTTTAAAACTTCATGCAGCACAAAGGTACAAAGGCGGACTCGGAGCAACAGATATAATGGAACATAATATCAAGTGGGCTGCGCCTTTTTAGCCATTTAATTCCATAAATAACCTATATAATTTACGATAAATCTCGTCGACGACGATGAGGTGGTGTTTTTACTTTCTCCTATATTCAGGAATAAAAAGAATGTATAATTTATGGGTTCCTTGTGATGCTGTAGCTAAAACGTCACTACTGGCGCCTGGACAGCAAGTCCATCACGCTGTTCACATCGGAGCAAGGCAGCAAGTATTACAAGGAGATCCCGCTCAACGAGATTCTAGCCATCGACACGGCGAGGCAGCCACACGCAGGCACAGGTATACATTCATACTAGTTTAGTAATTTTTAACTTAAGTCTTGGTAAATTGGAGCAGCCAAAGCACTACTCCTTATTGTGAGATTAACTCTTCCTCTGTGCCAGTTAGGTACAGAATGATTCAAAGTTAAAGGCGGCTCAGTAGTTAGCTTTTTGCTGCGCAGTACCTCACCCCCGAGCCGCCATTAGGTTTGAATCTTTTTTTTTTCTTGAATGAATTTCTTGATTAGGTACCTAATCAAGAAATGATAACTATTACCTGATTGGTCATTTTCTTTTACTAGTAGTAGTAATGATCAGAGGTCGGAATTAGGCAGAGTTATTTATGTACTTGCATCGAAATGTTGATATTAATATGGATCTTTCCGGGATTTCTAATGGACAATCCCGTGTGGCCGTAATAAATAATAATAAAAACCTCTATTGTTTTCTTTTGTTCTCACAAGCTATGTTGTGAGAACTACAAATGTGGCAAAATTGCGCGTGTGCGCATTGGAATTTTGCAACTTTCGGACATCCGATGTCGTTGATGTAAATTTGGCAACGTCGCGTGTGCAGTGGTTTAAATTGTGTAAAAGTAAATAGCTTTTTTATTTAATAAATCATGGATTTTTTCTGCTCTTTAAAATTAATCCCGGAATTTGAGGCATATCCATTTTATTCTTTCGCTGTATGAAATCAGTGTAAGTACATAATTAACTCTACCTAATTCTGACCTCTGGTAATGATTTACTAAGTACAGTTTTTTTTTATACATCTATCAGACTCCAGTTTGCCATTTGCTAGCCTCTTTGTCGTATGACAATTAACCTATTGGGCGATAACATTTTTATACCCATATAGATCACGTATCTGCCTACAGAGAACCAGCCTAAGGAGATCATTAATTAAATATTACTTACGCCAGATGCACGCCGCGCCAAGGCAAATCCTTGTAAAGATTGTAAAGCACAATTTCGAAAGGGGATAATCCTTGAAAGCTGCTGCTACCCTCAACGGGGCGGACACGGTATAGGTATGCGTTTGGTAAGAGGTCGTGTGTGCGTTTGTGTGAACGTCCGTTAACGTTTTCCTTGAAAATTCTGAACCGATTTAGTTACTGTTTTTGGGCAGTTTCTAGTTTGACGCTAGAGGACACTGAAGTAAAAATAAAACCGAAAAGGATTCATTTCAATACTTCGTATAATAAGCTAGATGGTTTAACACGCGCGGGTTATCATCGAACTACAAACTTAAAAGTTTTTTTAACTAAATCCAAGTAAATCCCTGCTACTTTTCTAAAGACGAGTACCTAAGATTCAGAAAATAATAATAGTAACAAGAATCGCCCTGTATTATCATAACTTCATGATTGTTCTTTTTTGTTTGGTGTCGATTGTTTTTTTTATTGTTTTGTTTGGTTTGTTGTGTGCTTACGTTTTTATAACAAGAATAAACTTATTTTTCTTATTCATTTTTAAAAACTTTGCAGTAATCTTTAGTTTTAACATATAAAAAACATAAGTATATTTTTTTTTTAAATAGAAACTCACGCCTTTTCCCCGTGGCGGTAACAGACGGCCGCTTGCTACAATTCTTTAGCTTCGTGTTGTTTTGTGTTCAAACCTGTGGTGTGGTGTTGCAGACGTGATGCACTGCTTCGAGGTACGCACGGCCAACGTGGACTACCTGGTGGGTGTGGAGGAGGCCTGGGCCGGCGGCGCGCCCCCGCCGCCCGACTCGGGGCTCGGCGCCTACCTCGCCAGGTCCTGGGAGACCGCGGTGCGCCAGGCGCTCATGCCGGTCACGCACCACTCCGGTAAGTACAGATATACCAAGAGAAGTATGCATTCAGGAGTCAAATTATAGGATAACAATTCTATGCAATCCAAAAACTTACAAAACTTTTGACTGACAAACAATAACAAAACTCGGACGCGCGGTAGTACAAATCCAAGCGAGGATTGGGCTAATTCGGATACACGTAGATTACCATTTGTGCGATTGTGTGCCAACGTCGGACGCGAAAAGTTTCATACATTTAAGCTCGTTCCAGGCGCAAACAATGCACGGTTTAACATCTGGTTCATAAACGTCGCAAGTACAGAAATCCTCGGGATAGGCTCGAATACGAAGCGGTCAGACAACAATGTGATAAACTTTTGCGTACCTGCTGTTGACGCGGATAGTTTCGGCCTTAAAGATGAGTAAAATTACAGATTCATTTCGATATTGTCATGTTTTTTCCAAAACATTTGAAAGTAACGTCTAACAAGCCATACTAATTCTCTAATACGAGTGGAACAGCACGACTAATCTTGTCACAACGTCACGCCTATTATGGATCAATAGAGACCAGTAGATTGACTCGGTCTGCACTGATTTTGCTAGCGCCTTCGACTGCGTGGATCACAAAGTGCTTATTGTTAAGCTACAAAGGCAATATAGCATTTGTGGTACAATGCTAAGCTGGATTAAATCATACCTTGAAAGTCGTGAACTGTTGGTGGTTTTAGCCGGACACGAGCCTGACAAATACATTGCTACATCCGGAGTGCCGTAAGGGTCTCATTTGGGCCCAATACTCTTCCTACTCTTTATTAACGACATTGTTACTCAATAGCTGACGCCATCTTCATACAAACTAACTTGGACCGGGTATATGTGTGGTGTTGCGTCAACAAAATAAAGCTAAATGCCTCAAAATGCTAGCATATTCGCTTTTACTCGAAAGAGAAAGGTGATTGAGACAGGCTTTCACATAAACCACGAAGAAATCACTGTTGTAACGGAAGTTATGGACATAGGCAGGATTCTTGACTCCAAATCAAGCTTTGTTCCTAATTAAGAATAAAGAGCATGGTAAAGAAAGGCACAAATATGCTAGGTTTTAATCAAACGCAGGTCCCAAGGTACGATAGCTTTTACCACATTTATTCTATCTATTGCTATAAACCATCTCTCACGTGAAATAATTATATGTCCCTCTTATTTAACTATTCCAAACACTCCGTTTCTTTTTTAGCTGAAGCCCGAGGCTGTGCAGTAGCGGAAGCGGAAGGCGAAGGCAGCACAGAGGAGAGAGTGACAGACATGGCGCAGCTGTACCAGATCTACCCCGACGAAGTGCTGGGCTCGGGCCAGTTCGGCATCGTGTATGGTGGACTGCACAGACGGTCCAAGAGACCCGTGGCCATCAAGGTATTAGGCCTATTTGGTAACATACCGACACACTAAGAGATCTGCTGATCCAAACATTGCATCAGTTAAATACTCTACTCGATAGAACCTTTTTAATTCTTTCTACACTACCTCATTCTCTTTCTTTCTTTCAAACTTAACATAATGTAACACACACAAAAACAAACATTAATATCAAACAGAATCGGATATTCGTACTTTGTGGTACCTTCTGTCAATCGCACGTCAGTCTGCCACATATGCTATGCGAATTTCTCTTACTGCTACTAAATAAAGACCAAAAACTTCATGGTGCACCCACCGTCACTCCATATATACGAGTACTACAAGCACACCTAATAACTTCCATTCCCTCCACAGGTGATAGACAAGCTCCGTTTCCCCACCAAGCAAGAAGCCCAGCTGAAGAATGAAGTAGCCATTCTCCAGAACCTGTCACACCCTGGCGTGGTGAACCTAGAACGGATGTTCGAGACGCCCGAGAGGATCTTCGTCGTGATGGAAAAACTCAAGGGAGACATGCTGGAGATGATCCTGTCGCATGAGAATGGAAGGCTGACTGAGAGAATTACCAAGTTTTTGGTGGCACAGGTATGGTGGAAAAGTACTTTTTAGACTCTCAGTTCTTTTCCCCCCGCAGCCCGAATGAAAACAAACTAATCGGGAAATATTTATTTGAGAATTCTTCCTTAGTGCTCATCTTCATATAAGGAACTGTAGTACATTTCATGCTCTTTGATCCAGTGGTTTAGAATGCAATGTCTGACAGTGAAATGATGTTTTTTTAAGATTCAATCAGCGTTTTTCGTGTGGCTACTAATCTTTGAACGTAGCTCAAAGATCGACATACACATAAACAAATTGGAAAATCGTCATGCTTAAAAATACTAATAACGTGTAATGATAACCACATTCCAAACATCATTCTTTCTCTTCTATCAATAATCATCATTCTGTTTCAAGCGAACTTCTAGGTTCGTTTAGCACTAAACTTATTAATTATCAGATAAATTAAACTGGGATTTTTCCTTCTTGAAAGGTAGGAAACCTGCCAAACATCTTAAATACGTGTAACTTCAACTCTGTTTTTCTTCAGATCCTAGTAGCCCTCAAGCACTTGCACGAGAAGAACATCGTGCATTGCGACTTGAAGCCGGAAAACGTGTTGCTGTCCACCGACGAGGAGTTCCCTCAAGTAAAGTTGTGCGACTTCGGCTTCGCCAGGATCATCGGGGAGAAGTCGTTCAGACGGTCTGTTGTTGGCACGCCGGCGTATCTTGGTGAGTGCACTAGAACTTGACTTGAATAAACACTTATTCACTAAATTTTCTGTTAATTCTACAGGTTGAAAAACCTATTTATTTATTTATGCCGAGACTCTATCGCTACTAACTACGCATTTGCTAAATTATTCCTGCCCCCAGCCCCGGAGGTGCTCCGCAACAAGGGCTACAACCGCTCGCTGGACATGTGGTCGGTGGGCGTGATCATCTACGTGTCGCTGTCGGGCACCTTCCCCTTCAACGAGGACGAGGACATCAACGAGCAGATCCAGAACGCCGCCTTCATGTACCCGCCCACGCCCTGGAGGGAGATCTCTGCGGAAGGTTAGTCATTTGTCTTAGTAGATGTTTTTAAATATTTTTCAGCACTCGGTAATTTCTTTTTTTGGGTTCGGCAAAATCACTTTTAATAATAATTAGCGACCCGGCCCGGCTCCGCACGTGTGCAAATTATATACACAAACCTTCCTCGTTTATCGCTCATTCTATTAGTGAAAACGAAAACAAAACTCAGATATCCTGGTCTCTTTTAAAGTCCAAAATGATGCTCGGAGTGACGACACGCGGAGAGGGCGCCACGCGGCAGCTGGCGCGACCGAGTCGGTGAGATATGCGCGAGCTGATGGGCTTGCAATGCGCAATTGGGATGGGATCATGGGATTTAAAATTAGTTGATTAATTTGAAAAATAAAAAAATCATTAAAACATCAAAAATTAAACAAAATAAATAGTAAACTTAGACAAAACAAACTTAATTTATTGCAAGAATTAAAAGATTGCAATAATGAATTAGGGCTTTGTAAAATAATGTATGATAATGACACTCAGCGCCTTCAGAATGAACTGTTAGTTAGGGAATATGCTCTAAACGATATTTTTAATAAATAGGAGGCTTCTCAACAAGATCTGAGTAAGCGCATGCAGGAGGCCAATGAATTGGTTGACCTGGTTACGTACAATGCAGAGAGGTATGAGTCTCTGACAAATAACCTATCTTGTAACTGTGCATGCTCCCAGGCACCACAGCCTCAGCACGTAGCACCCAGACCCTCAGTGGCTCAGCCTGTCGATAGCTGTAGTGTCAATCTTAATATAAATAATGTGAATATCACTACTTATGTTTTTGTGACAAATTTGGTCGAGGTTTTGGTACTGTTTTGAAACAGTGTTCACAACATAGTATAATAAATAATTGTTTACCCGGTGCCAGTTTTAGCCAATTAGTCAATAATATTAGATTGACAAAAATACACCCCAGTTCAACTATTATACTATTGTGTGGGGACAGTTTAGCTATTAGGAAAAAGGATGTAATTGATTGTGACAATTTGATGTTACATCTCAGTGAGACTAATAACATTAGGTTTATTTTCTGCGCCTTGCCTTATTCAAATTATTTGTCTGATGAGCAAAATAGGCACATTTATAATTTAAACTTGCTTATCTATAATAGGACATATCGTCACAGTGGCGCTATTTTATATCTTGATTGTAATCAATTTATTACTGATTACAAACTGACCAATACTAATATGTATTTATCACCTAGTAGTAGGAGACAAATTGCTAATCGTTTAGCATACAATATACAGTGTGACACAGGTACATGTTGTGTACCAATGATTACAGTTAGTAATAATACTAAAATTTCTATTGATACGTAGTTCTTTAAACTATTAGGTGCGACAACGGGAAAGCCTCATATGTTGAATGTTGTCCATCAAAATATGCAAGGTCTGTCCGGCAAAGAACTAGAGTTATGTTTATTTATAGAGAACTATGATGGTTTTATGTTTAACTGAACATTGGTTGAAAGAACATAAAGTAGTTTTTATTAATGATGATTACTTTACTGTACAAAGTGCATTTGTAAGAAAAAATATAATCCGCGGTGGATCATTAATCCTTGTTTCAAATACAAGTTGAAATGTAAACAACGTTTAGATTTAGTTAACCTTTCCATCGAGCACACTGTTAAGTTGTCTTGTGTTGAACTTGAGCGATACGTTATAATTTGCGTTTATCGACCCCCTTTTGGTGATTTTGGCTTTTTCGAATCAGTAATGGAGGATTTACTTAATAAGATAAAATCAAGTAATAAAACTATATCACTATAGTTTTATTACTTGATTTTATGGAGATGATGTGGAGATTTTAATGTTAATATTTTAGATGCTACTTCTTTAAGTGTCAGGTTAATAAATCTGTTTAGGTCTTATAATTTAAACAACTTGTTTTATGAACCTACTAGGATTACGGCATCCTCATCGACTTGCCTTGATAACTTTTTTAGTAATTGTAATTCGTAAAAAAAAATTGTGTTAAGTGACTTAACGTCTGACCACTGTGGACTATTAGTTAGCTTTCCTATGCCACAAAATAAAAAGCCGCTTAAAATAGAATGCAGGCCTTATACGGTAAGCCAATAATAATAATATAGCAAATAAACTTACACCATATTTAGTAGAAAACGATAATCCTAATGAAATCTATGGAGCCCTTTTTGATGTTGTGCAAAAAGAGTACCAAGCCATTTTTAAGTCTAAAACTATAGACGTTACGGGTACCTCCATTGGCTTCAACCAATGAGCCACTGCTGGTATATATAAAAGTAGAGCGAGACTATACGAGTTATATGGTTTAAAAAGATATAGGTTCGATACTCCTTTTCCAGAGTATGTTAAAAATATTCTAAAGTGTTTAAGAAGATTTGTGTTGCTGCTAAATCAAAATTCTTAAGCGAGACAGTTAAAAATTCTGATAACAAAGTAAAAGCCACTTGGAAAATAATAAATAATGAAACGGGAAAGTCGGTTAAAAAAGTAAATCAGCTAGAGATTCTATTCGACAACAAATTAGTTAGTAAACCAGCTGACGTAGCTCAGGCATTTGAGTGAGTGAGTGAGTTTTTTGCCAACATACCTATAACTACAACTTGGAGTTGCCCAAGCGTGTAAATAGCCGTGGGTCTCTGCGGAAGTAGGACAGTAAAGTACGACCAAGCACTTAGAGGGAATGCTGGCCCAAAATTGCCTATATTTGTCTGTATAACTTCAAGTTAGGAGTGGTCGGCAGCAGTCGGCGAATGTGGCCCTACTTACAATTTGTAAAACAAGTGGTACCTTACTTTCCGGGCTGTTCTCGATGTTGCACGTCGAATTGTCGAGTGGCCACTCGTTCTCTTCACACCAACACTCCTGATTATGGTTGTTCAGTAGTTAACGGACGCGGTAAATATGGGTTATTTATTATTCCCGGAGGATCCCCAACGTTTACGGGATTTACTCGGGATTTTAGCGTATTTGCGGGGACGATATTATTTTTAAGACATTAGTCTGCGGTGAGATGCGCGCTGTGCCTCGCGGCGTTAGAAACACAACACACACTGACGTCAAACTGACGTGACGTCGATTGTTGCATTTTAAATTGTCTATAGCTCGTAAAGCCGGCCACTCACGTCTGTCTGACAAATTAAAGCGAGCCACACACGCGACGTGATACCAACCCCACCCAACTTGCAGAGTGGCGGCAACTCGCCACACCATGCTCCCCGCCTTGAAAGGTCCAGGAGCTTTCAAAAGCTGCTAATCTATGCGGAGCGAGTGAGGTTCAAGAAGCGGTGATGATATGTAAGCATTAACTTGTTGAAGAGCTTTGAGGGAAATCCAAGCAGCAGTCCGAAACACCATCGCATTGATATAATGCTCGGGAAAAATAATTATCAGTGTCCTAAGAATGAATTGCGGTTCGACTTGACTATGGTAAGTCGAATAAACTAAATTACAACTATGTAATGGCGTACCATTGGAACGTATAATATGAACCCTAAACTAAATTAAACTAAATTATGTAGTAATAATAATCTATTGAGTTGGCAAAGGATACAACTTAGTGACAGGACGTTTATACGTGCCTGACGCGGTTTTTATTGAAGCGACTCGAATTACACCATCCGATCCCGGAAAAACTTCCTCTATGATACCTAATGGCCAAGTCAATGGAGGTACGTTATCTTGACCCAAGAGAACGACAGTACCTATCTCTATAGGGCGATCGGGAGTGCACCACTTCTGGCGAACTTGCAGCGTGTGCAAGTACTCAATTCGCCATTTATTCCAGTAGGATAACACAACTGATCCAAGAGCCTTTTGCGGTTGTTTAGGTTTATGTTTTCTTCTGTCAATTCAGAAGAAGGCAAGTACGTGAGTGGACTGGACATTAAAAAATGCGCGGGCGTGAGTACCTCCGGATGTGGGTCTGACGAAATGACACTAAGTGGTCGAGAGTTCAAAAGGCACTCAATTTGCACCAATACGGTCGAGAGTTCCTCGTAAGTGAGAAGTTGTTTACCTACGACTCTAAACAAGTGAGTTTTAACACTCTTAATATTCGACTCCCAAATACCTCCGAAGTGTGGAGCTCGCGGCGGTATTCTTGTCCACTCGATGCGTGATTTAAGAAGCTCATTTTTAATATCCGTTTGAACAGTTGAATTTAATAAAAAAGAATAAATATCATCCAATTGCGCCTTAGCGCCAACAAAATTGGTACCATTGTCTGAGTACATAACAGACACTGGACCGCGGCGAGAAATGAATCTCTTAAATGCGGATAGGAAAGCCTCAGATGTGAGATCCGAAACAAGCTCGATATGTATGGCTTTAGTCACCATGCATACGAACAAACATAAGTAAAGTTTCTGCGAACGTTGACCTCTACGTCGAATAGGTGTATAAGCAAGCGGCCCGGCGAAATCTACACCGGTGTGTACAAAGGCTTTAGCATCACGGACGCGGTATCCAGGAAGTTCAGCCATTTTGGGTACTGGATGTTTAGGATTTAGACGGAAACAAGTATTACATTTCCGACAACGAGAACGTATAACCGTTCGGCCATCCAATATCCAAAACCGCTGCCTTATAATGGACATCAATAACCCTGGGCCCGTATGGCAGTACGTATTGTGATAGTGATCGATAATTAGATCGACTACGCGGTCGCGTTTAGGTAAAAGCGCGGGATGCTTGGCTTCATACGGTAAGTCAGATTTAGACAATCTGCCCCCAATACGTAAGATTCCGAAGCTATCAATGAAGACAGATAAACAGCGCAACTTCTTAGCTGGAAGTTCACCTGCTTTAATTAAATTTAAATCGCTCGCAAAATGTAAACTTTGAACTAATCGAACAATGAAATTTTCGGCGGTTTGAATGTTTTCAACAGAACTATGACTATGTAGTCTGTTTGTAAATTTAAGAATGTACATAAATACACGTAACAATTTATTCCATGAGCAAACACGGTCAGCTATAGTATCTAAAATACGCGGTTCAGTATTCGAAGTTTCTACAAGAAAAACCTTTGATTTAAACTCCGGCAATGTTTCACATTGAGCAGGAGCGAACTTTAAAGGCCACTCGCTCATGGGCTGATGGAGCCATGTGGGGCCGTTCCACCACAACGAGTGTCTTATTAAATCCGACGGCAGCATGCCGCGAGACAGACAATCGCTAGGATTCTCTTTCCCGGACACGTGACGGAAACAAGCGGCAGGTAAGTTTTCCTGTATTTGAGCAATGCGGTTGCTGACAAAAATAGACCATCTATGGGGAGATGAGTGGATCCACGAGAGAGCTATGGTGGAGTCCGAGAAAGCGTGGACACCTGTAATAGGTACACGAGCGGAAAGTTTTTCCTTGACTACGCGAACAAGTTTAGATAGAATTAAAGCGGCGACAAGTTCTAATCGCGCTAGCGTTGTTATTTTAGCGGGGGAGACTTTGGACTTTGCACATAAGAGTCGGACAGTGATATCACCAGTAGGGTTGGTAATGTGTAAATAAATACAACAGCCATAACCAGTAAAGCTGGCGTCGCAAAAGGCTACGATGTTCACTACAGCTTCTCTAAAGACGCCAATGTGGCGAGGAACCTTTAGAGAAGAGAGTGAAGGAAAATCGCGCGTAAAAGCGGCAAACCGATTTGTGATAGATTCCGGTGGAACCTCATCCCATCCCACTTTAGCTAACCAAAGTTCCTTGATTAATACCTTCGCGTACAGCACAACGGGTCCTACAACTAGCGATAGAATCGCGCGCTTCGTGCATTTATCATCCACGGCGATTGTTGTCAAAGAAAAATAATCATCAGCGGGTTCCCAGGTTAATCCAAGGATTTTGAAATTATGGACATCATTATCCATGCCAGAAAAATTAACTGGTAAGCGGTGAGACTCTGGGAGAATCTCTAATAAAGCGGGTGAATTGGTAGCCCATTTGACTAAGTCAAAGGAACCTACCTTCATTAAATCAATTAAATCGCGGGATAGACGCATAGCTGTCTGTTCGTCCGAAACAGAGTAGACGTAGTCGTCCATGTAAAACTGAGTTTCTACCAATTTAGAAGCCTCAGGAAAGCGGTCGCTTTCCTCACACGCCAAGTTACGCAATGTGCGCATCGCTAAATAAGGACTAGGTTTTAGTCCGAAGGGAACGCGGTTAAAATGAAAGGTGCGAATAGGCTCACCTTTGCTAAAACGATACAAGATTCGTAAATATTTGCGGTGGTGCTCTCTTACACCGATACGTAAGAACATTTGTTTTATATCCGCTGTCATCGCGACAGGGAATGTACGAAAATCAAGCAATAACAAAAACAAGTCTGCTTGCAAATTAGGTCCGACATGCAAAATGTCATTGAGCGACAACCTCGAGTGAGTCATATAATCCGCGATAGTTTTATTATTATTCTCGCGTAGGGTCACCAATGCAAACTTACGCTCAAGCGCAAGTGAGCGCCCAGGGGCGTAACCGTGCGAGCTACCTAGCCCGCCGGGTGAGCGCGCAAAAGGCAGATCGACAAAGTATCTGCCGTCTTCAAATAAGACTGAAGAATTAAAATTATTTTCACACTCTAATTCGTGCGGACCAATAACGGAACGCGGCGCGGCGCGGCGCGGCGCGGCGGTGGCGGCGGGTGGAATTTCCTCTAGCTCAAAAAACTTTATAAATTTGACTCGACTTCAATGTCGGCCTGCGCGGTAAACGAAGATGTAATGTGTGTCACATCACTACTACAACAATCAATATCACCCATAAGTACATAACCGAAGCTAGTCAGTACAGCTCCCGCCCGATCACCATGTATGGCAAGCCGATCTCCTGGGAGAAGCAAGCCAAATACTTGGGAGTCATATTAGATGAACATCTAACCTTTGCCAAGCACATAAGTAGCGTCCGCGCGCGGGCCTACTTCGCGCAAGGGAGACTCCATAATTTGGTGTCCAGCCGCAGTAAACTGTCACTCAAGTGCAAGCTGCGGCTGTTCACCACAGTGATCCGTCCCATCATGACGTACGCCTGTGCGGTCTTCGCGCACGCAAAGTCACATCTCCTCCACAAGATGCAGACCCTGCAGAACCGCTTCATCCGCAGAGCAGTGGGAGCCCCCTACTTTGTTCGGAATGAGGAGCTGCATGTGGATCTCAGACTCCCCACCGTCCAGCAGTTCATGAAACGCCTCACCAAGCGTTTCTTCGAGAAGGCTGCTAAACATAGAAACCCCCTAATCGTATCGGCCGGCCGATACGTCCCCTCCCAAGTTAGTAAAATTCGCCGGCCACGGCACACTTTAATCACACCCGACGACGCTACGACCCTGCTCCAGGAGAGCCGTAGGGAAACTAGCACGTTGAAAAGACGCAGACCACCGTCCTTCCGTCCTCGCCGCCGAGGACCGTCGCGAGACCCCATGCTGAGCCAAGCAACCAGTCCCTTGACAGAGCCAGCCCGCGCCGCTGTGCCGATAGTTTCAAGTCCGCCCGCATGACATATTCACACGACACCGACTCACACCGCGACGTGGCGTGTCCTAAGTTAATATAGGCACGTCGTGAAGCAACCTGACGTACAGACACCCTCTGTCGTGCGCGGTATGTCCGAACACGGCAGGGGACTTAAGACACAGAAATCCCCCCAGTCCCTTTGCTCAAGCCAGCACGCACCGCTGAGCTGTAGTTTTAAAAAAATTCGTCCCTAAATAATCACATCATGATTCAGCTGTCCCTTGAGGCCCTCCCCCCGCGACGCCCTGAGCCGAGGTCCGTACCCCAAAGGGGGTGCCCTCAGCGTAGTCGCGATTAGTTTAAGTATAAGTCCTGGCTGGAGGCTTTAATAATAATTAAAACCACCACGGGCACGTCCGCTTAAGCAGTCGACAACCACTATGGTTGAACTGCGAGTTTCAGACACAAAAAAAAAAAAAAAAAAAAGTCAGTACAGCAGGGGGTGCGCGGGTACCTGTTTCGACCCTGTCTCCCAGGTAAATAAAGGGGAACAATTGTGCTCCAAGCACGAGATCTACCGTGCCCGGCACGTTCCAAAGCGGATCAGCGAGCTGCAAGTTACTTAAGTATGACATGTTATCATTGTTATGTAATCTAATTAATTTCGCGGGAAGTCTATCTGTAATACAATCAACAACTAACGCTTGTATCGAAAACTTCGTATGAGGGTCAAACCGAGATTCTATGTTGAGATGAATAAAACCGTGTATTGGTTTCGATGACATTCCAACACCTTGTAAAAATGAATTGCGTAATTTAATTATGGGTAAGTTCAAACGTTTACAACAGTCCACAGTAATTAAATTATTTTGCGATCCGTTATCTAGTAGGCACCGAACCACCTCCTTATCTCTGATGTCGCTATAGTATGCATATAACTGCGCGGCCGCTAGCAAAATGGTTGACCCAGTTTTAACAGCTGTAGTGAGCGAAACAGATGTATCCTTAGTAGGCGCTTGCGGCTCGGGCGATAATGACTCATGTTTTTCTCGGAAATGTAAGAGAGAATGGTGGTTCTTCTTACAAATTTTACAAACGTTACGTGACTTACATTTAACCAAAGAATGGGATAGACTTAAACAGTTTATACAGCCACGTTTAGCTTTAATAAATTCAAAACGTGCAAGCGGTGTTCTAATATTTTTAAACAGCGGGCAATAGAACAGCTGATGTCGTACGTCATCCTTATCGCACAACGTACATTTGCCATTCGAAACCGGTTCATTACGCGACACGAATGACTTAGCGGTTTTATTTTTTGTTTGATGATTAACTGAACTAGACTTAGCGCGCGGTTCCGTCTGTAAATTATTACCGTATGAGCGTTGTAGTACCTTAACATATTCTTGCATGAATGTTATAAACTCCGCATAGGAAGGTAATTCTTTTTCACTCACACGTGATTCAAACTGTAAGACAGTTTGCGCGTCAACCTTTCTTAAACCACAGTGTAATAAAACAAAATCCAGTAAGTCTGGAATGTCTAACTGCTTCAAGGCTGCGACGGACGCTGAATATCGTTCCACAAAAGTATTGAGGCTCGCGGCATTTCCGGCGCATTGTTTAATGTCCAGTATATTATTGAGATAATGAATCCCTAAACTACGCTTATCTTGATACCTTTTTACGAGACTGTTCCACATAACGTTGTATGTATCACCTGTAGGAACAATGCCCGCGGTCAGCTTCAAGGCATCATGAGTCAACCTACTGATCAAGTACTGGACACGCTGCGAGTCAACCAGATCGGTATTTAAATGAACATTGCTTCGAAACATTTCATAAAATATGGGCCAATTTTCCGCTTTACCATCAAACGTTGGCAAATCTATGGGCGGTAATTTTATCCGAGTACCCACTTTGTGTTCCGATGTTTCGTTTTTCGAAAGTATGAGATTACGTTTATATTTAATATTAGAATATAAGTCTTCAATAGAATATAGACTCGAATAGTCTGGTGCGGTTTGGTCAATCTCGAATTGCAATTCATTCATTTGTTCTATTATTTCCTCAAATTTGTTATATTGCTCAGTAATTGTTTCTGACTGCGCTAAGAATGTCTCATTTGAACGTGAATCATAGTTCGAGATGTTTCTGGAATCATTATATAGGCGATTAACTCGCTCGAAAATCATTTGTTTTTTAGCGGTAAGCTGAGCCAATTTAGCTTCTTGCTTGCGGGACGCCATTTTGGGGCACTAATAAAGTTATGTGCCTACCGTAATGACTTGTACTTAATTTGTACTGAATTCTACTGATGCCTATCCAGGCTCGAAAGGACCATCTTATGGAGATGGTCAGGCGTGATTACGGCCAAACACAAAGGGAATGCTGGCCCAAAATTGCCTATATTTGTCTGTATAACTTCAAGTTAGGAGTGGTCGGCAGCAGTCGGCGAATGTGGCCCTACTTACAATTTGTAAAACAAGTGGTACCTTACTTTCCGGGCTGTTCTCGATGTTGCACGTCGAATTGTCGAGTGGCCACTCGTTCTCTTCACACCAACACTCCTGATTATGGTTGTTCAGTAGTTAACGGACGCGGTAAATATGGGTTATTTATTATTCCCGGAGGATCCCCAACGTTTACGGGATTTACTCGGGATTTTAGCGTATTTGCGGGGACGATATTATTTTTAAGACATTAGTCTGCGGTGAGATGCGCGCTGTGCCTCGCGGCGTTAGAAACACAACACACACTGACGTCAAACTGACGTGACGTCGATTGTTGCATTTTAAATTGTCTATAGCTCGTAAAGCCGGCCACTCACGTCTGTCTGACAAATTAAAGCGAGCCACACACGCGACGTGATACCAACCCCACCCAACTTGCAGAGTGGCGGCAACTCGCCACACCAACAACTCGCTCCTTAAATTCATCCCTGTCTAAAGCTGAAAGTCTTTTGAACGGTAGTGTGCCTAAGTGCAATCAATCATTTAGTTTTGAGCATGTAACACCTCTTGACGTAGTTAACGTTTTTAACTCCCTAAAATCAAAAAACAGGTGATTACTGGGGCATCTCAATCAAACTTTTGAGTAATATAATAGACATCGTAGCGCCCTATCTTGCTGTAACTTTTAATAAATGCGTGGACTCAGGAACTTTTCCTGATCTCATGAAGTGTAGTAAAGTCATACCTCTATTTAAAACAGGCAATAAAAATGACATAGGAAACTTCAGGCCTATTTCCATCCTGCCTGCATTTAGCAAAATTTTTGAAAAGTTAATACTGAAGCAGTTGCTAATATATTTTAATGTAAATAGCCTCCTTCATATGGCTTTACAAAAGGTCGATCGACTACGGATGCGGGTGTTGCTCTCCTAAATCACATATTCAACGCATGGGAGAACTCGCAAAATGCAATCGGAGTTTTCTGTGATCTCTCCAAAGCTTTTGATTGCGTACACCATGACACGCTTTTGCGTAAGCTGCGTCATTATGGTCTCCAAAACGAAGCTCTAAATGTAATTGATTCATATTTATGTAATAGGTTCCAATGTGAAGATATCAATGGTGTAAAGTCTGCCGGGCTACCAGTTCATTTAGGTGTGCCTCAAGGCTCAATATTGGGGCCATTCTTATTTTTGGTGTATATTAATGTTTACCACATTTTTAAAGGGTATCTGTGATGTGGTACTGTTTGCAGATGATACCTCTCTTATCTTTAAAGTAGATAGGAATAGACAAGATTTTGATAACGTAGATAGAACTCTCTCAATGGTGTCGGATTAGTTTACGACAAATAACTTAGTTCTTAATGCTAAGAAAACTAAATATATAAAGTTTGCCTTACCTAATGTTATAAATCTAGGACCTAATGTCATTTTAAATAAAGAAGTGCTTGAAACTGTGGACTCGGCAGTTTTTTTGGGTATAACTGTTGATTCCAAACTTCAATGGGACGCACATATATCAAGTCTATCGGGAAGGCTCAGCTCTGCCGCCTACGTCGTCAGAAAAGTTAGACAATATACTGACGTTGACACAGCACGGTTAGTCTATTTTAGTTATTTCCATAGTGTTATGTCTACGGTATTCTTTTTTGGGGTAAAGTTGCGGACATACTAAATATATTTGTTTTACAAAAACGTGCTGTACGAGCAATATACAGGTTAGGGTCAAGAGTTTCTTTAGGAGAAATTTTCAAAGAGATTGGAATTCTCTCGGTGACATCTCAATTCATTTTTGCAAACATATTATACATTAGACAAAATATACATTTATACAAAAAGACCAGTGATATCCACAACTTTAACACCAGAAATAAGCATAAACTTCATGTTCCTTCCCACCGTGTTCGTAGGGTTCATGGTTCGTTTGAGGGTCTCGGTATCGAATTTTACAATAAGCTACCCCGTTCTTTTCTTGACCTGCCTTTTAATGCATTTAAAACTAAAGTTAAATCTAGTCTCTGTTCGAACGCATACTATTCCATCAACGACTATTTAGAAGATAATAATAGTTGGTCGCTGTGTTGAACGCAAGACAATGTTACACTTGATGTTCTTTCTCCATATTTAGCTTATGGTTATGACAGATTATATGAGTTCATATAATAATTGTTTACTTATTCTAGTGTGATGGCCCTAGTTCATCACTTGTGGCTTCGAATCACAGCCCTTTGATAGATTCTGTCTTTGGTCGTGTAAGCAGGCACACCAGTTATGTATGGAGGCTTATTTAATTTGGTTTAGTGTTTATGCTTGAGTTCGTTTTTAGTGGCATAATTGAGTGTGCTAGCTAACAAGTGGCGGATTATTTAATAAAATTTAATTTAATTTTATGATTATATTTTAGACGATGTATCTTTATTTTTCTGTTTTACATAACTTACGTACACATACGAGTATGTTAAGATTGTTGCATACAATTATATAGATTCAAGTTCTTCAAACTTAACAGACAGATGTGTTGCTGGGGAGTTTGTTGGCCACTTCTTCTTCACAGCTAAAACACTAGGAAGTGGTGACGGGCGGGCGTTTTTGGGGGACTGTCTTTATGTAGAACTTTGACGTTCAAAAAGTTCTGGCTCTCAGCCTAGTTTGAATAAATTACTTTTGATTTTGATTTTGGACAATACGTTTCTTTTTTTTTAATTGTTGATAGTTACGCGTTTGACCACTATCTCACCTGATGGTAAGCGATGATGTGGTCGACGATGAAGCACGCTTGCCTAGAAGTAACCTATTCACTCTTGACTTGAAGACTGCCAGGTTGTAGCTATCAGGAAACAAACTCCGGTAGGGAATTCCACTCCCTAGCTGTACGCACAATGAATGTCTTCTCAAAACGCTTTGTGCGTATGGATAGGATGTCCACCATGAACCAGTGGCACTTCGTCTTGTGGTCCGTTGATGAAACGGGCTTGGCGGAATCAAATTATGCAATTCCGTCGCACAGTCCTCAAAATGTAATCGATAGAAAACCGACAGGCTAGCAACTCGGCGTCTATGTTCAAGACTTTGGAGTTTCGACTCAACGAGCCTATCATTGCTGATGATCCTCTTGGCTCGTTTCTCAATTGACTCAAGGGCATCAAGCTGGTAGACATTATCTAGGCCTGTGTCCACTAGGACCCAAGGAGTTGAGAACCTGGAGTCCTCAAGGTTACGGAGACGCCGATAGCAGATGTCGTCCCGGGCGTGCATGCAAATACCAGCGTGTGGCTTAAAATTGTGCTCCAGGGTAAACCCTAGGTAAGATAGGAACGCCACGTGAGACGGACATCCGATCTGCGTCTCCGAAAGGAACAAGAGAGCTGGTTTCTCAGTCTCTAGGTGGTGGTGGATTTGAGTGCAGACCTCGTATGTTAGACAGGTGCACTTTGTGAGAGAGGGAGTGCTGCCGCTGTACAGCTTTTTTCTTTTTTGTTCCTTTTTTCATTATTGTGAAGAGTGAAGGAGGGAGAGGAGAAGGAAGTGAAAGAGGTTCCATGCAGGTTACCTTCAGGCACGCACTGACAGGACGGTATCATTGCGGGGGACTAGTCTGGAGACTGCGGGGACGCCCGAGCCCCCCCGGGAATGTCCATCGAGCCCTCTCGTCTGGTCACCAACCAGCACACTGGTGCATTCCGGGATTTTTCGACAGTTGGCGGGGCAGCCTTTCATGTGTGGCTAGCACACTACTTGGGCCCTCCGCGACTAGTCTCCCGATACATCCATATCAGCGCGAGCCTGGTTGGTCTGCCTGCAATGGAACAACTATTTCGACCCAACTCCTCTGGATTGGCTACACTGAGCATCGTACCGGCACACGGCCAGGCCGCTTGGCGGTACGTCTTTGCCCAGTGGGTGGTTGCAAGCCATCGGTTGAAACCTACCACCAGTTAGTGTCACCTGATTAGCACCACCCGGGGACCACGTGTAGGGACTCAATGAGTATACTCCTACGGACGCGGGTGACTCGGCCCCCAAAAAACGTTTGCTTGAATGTCCGCATCGTTATTTTGTTCATATACGAGACGTACAGCTAACTCTTGTGTCCGTGTGTATTAGTTTCATTTTTGTGCCCACATTTCTAAAACAGGTTTCTTTTCTTCTGTGCAGCGATCGACCTCATCAACAACTTGCTACAAGTAAAGCAGCGCAAGCGGCTGTCGGTAGACAAGTCGGTGGCGCACGCGTGGCTGCAGACGCGTGCGGCCTGGCTGGACCTGCGGGCGCTGGAGGCCCGCGTGGGGGAGCGCTACCTCACGCACCCCAGCGACGACGCGCGGTGGCAGCAGCGCTGACTGTGAGTATACACTGGCTCAGGTACAACTAGCTGCAAGTGGGGGAGCGCTACCTCACGCACCCCAGCGACGACGCGCGGTGGCAGCAGCGCTGACTGTGAGTATACACTGGCTCAGGTACAACTAGCTGCAAGTGGGGGAGCGCTACCTCACGCACCCCAGCGACGACGCGCGGTGGCAGCAGCGCTGACTGTGAGTATACACTGGCTCAGGTACAACTAGCTGCAAGTGGGGGAGCGCTACCTCACGCACCCCAGCGACGACGCGCGGTGGCAGCAGCGCTGACTGTGAGTATACACTGGCTCAGGTACAACTAGCTGCAAGTGGGGGAGCGCTACCTCACGCACCCCAGCGACGACGCGCGGTGGCAGCAGCGCTGACTGTGAGTATACACTGGCTCAGGTACAACTAGCTGCAAGTGGGGGAGCGCTACCTCACGCACCCCAGCGACGACGCGCGGTGGCAGCAGCGCTGACTGTGAGTATACACTGGCTCAGGTACAACTAGCTGCAAGTGGGGGAGCGCTACCTCACGCACCCCAGCGACGACGCGCGGTGGCAGCAGCGCTGACTGTGAGTATACACTGGCTCAGGTACAACTAGCTGCAAGTGGGGGAGCGCTACCTCACGCACCCCAGCGACGACGCGCGGTGGCAGCAGCGCTGACTGTGAGTATACACTGGCTCAGGTACAACTAGCTGCAAGTGGGGGAGCGCTACCTCACGCACCCCAGCGACGACGCGCGGTGGCAGCAGCGCTGACTGTGAGTATACACTGGCTCAGGTACAACTAGCTGCAAGTGGGGGAGCGCTACCTCACGCACCCCAGCGACGACGCGCGGTGGCAGCAGCGCTGACTGTGAGTATACACTGGCTCAGGTACAACTAGCTGCAAGTGGGGGAGCGCTACCTCACGCACCCCAGCGACGACGCGCGGTGGCAGCAGCGCTGACTGTGAGTATACACTGGCTCAGGTACAACTAGCTGCAAGTGGGGGAGCGCTACCTCACGCACCCCAGCGACGACGCGCGGTGGCAGCAGCGCTGACTGTGAGTATACACTGGCTCAGGTACAACTAGCTGCAAGTGGGGGAGCGCTACCTCACGCACCCCAGCGACGACGCGCGGTGGCAGCAGCGCTGACTGTGAGTATACACTGGCTCAGGTACAACTAGCTGCAAGTGGGGGAGCGCTACCTCACGCACCCCAGCGACGACGCGCGGTGGCAGCAGCGCTGACTGTGAGTATACACTGGCTCAGGTACAACTAGCTGCAAGTGGGGGAGCGCTACCTCACGCACCCCAGCGACGACGCGCGGTGGCAGCAGCGCTGACTGTGAGTATACACTGGCTCAGGTACAACTAGCTGCAAGTGGGGGAGCGCTACCTCACGCACCCCAGCGACGACGCGCGGTGGCAGCAGCGCTGACTGTGAGTATACACTGGCTCAGGTACAACTAGCTGCAAGTGGGGGAGCGCTACCTCACGCACCCCAGCGACGACGCGCGGTGGCAGCAGCGCTGACTGTGAGTATACACTGGCTCAGGTACAACTAGCTGCAAGTGGGGGAGCGCTACCTCACGCACCCCAGCGACGACGCGCGGTGGCAGCAGCGCTGACTGTGAGTATACACTGGCTCAGGTACAACTAGCTGCAAGTGGGGGAGCGCTACCTCACGCACCCCAGCGACGACGCGCGGTGGCAGCAGCGCTGACTGTGAGTATACACTGGCTCAGGTACAACTAGCTGCAAGTGGGGGAGCGCTACCTCACGCACCCCAGCGACGACGCGCGGTGGCAGCAGCGCTGACTGTGAGTATACACTGGCTCAGGTACAACTAGCTGCAAGTGGGGGAGCGCTACCTCACGCACCCCAGCGACGACGCGCGGTGGCAGCAGCGCTGACTGTGAGTATACACTGGCTCAGGTACAACTAGCTGCAAGTGGGGGAGCGCTACCTCACGCACCCCAGCGACGACGCGCGGTGGCAGCAGCGCTGACTGTGAGTATACACTGGCTCAGGTACAACTAGCTGCAAGTGGGGGAGCGCTACCTCACGCACCCCAGCGACGACGCGCGGTGGCAGCAGCGCTGACTGTGAGTATACACTGGCTCAGGTACAACTAGCTGCAAGACCGCGTCCAGAGACCGGTGACGAGGGCGGGTGCGGCCACGACTAGCGGGCATCAGAGCCCAGACGTATTTCCTCAGGGTAAAACAATAGAGGGATGCTCGCAAGCGTGGCCGTTACGTCACGTCACGCTAATCGCCCGCCATGCTCAGTTCAGTAGGCCGCAAACAGTGGTCTCACACCTATGTTCACTACTTGGCGCTTGCCACTCAACAGTGCCTCATGAAGGTTTTTTGGTTGCTCCAATGCTGGCAGTTCTATTTCATTCTCAGAGACATGATAAAAGTGGACTGTCAATTACAAGGTTTTTACCTATTGATGAGGTAAAATACGTACATAGGACAGTTTTGCTACGGTTCACTGCTTAAGTACCCATTGATATCATTAACTCCTTGAGTTGAGTAAAAAAAAACAAAAAAATATGTTCTATTTCTACAGCTGGCTCCTTAACTAATAAAAATATCCCCTCTACTGACACTTAAACTAATCTCGTTTCCGTGTACCAGATCGTCACCCAAGCCTCCCGTGGAGGCACCCCGCGCGGGGAGGCTGCGCGCCCGCTGCGCTCGTCTGCGATGGAAGAAGCTACTCATCCGCGTCAGGTAGACCTTCACACCCTCAATCCGTGACACCAACCCATCATAACTCCTCAGCAGATTGGTGGTATCATCAGACTTTTAATATCTGAAATCAATCACGAACAATCGAACGAAAATACTAAACACGATACATATTTAGTGACTTATGTATTTATATGGCTGCTTCCATTAAAATTAATAAATACTGTTCTACATTGTGTGAGTGTCGTGAATTTTAAGACATTTCTGCATTTCATAATAACGTCTTGCCGGTTATAGAAAATACGAATCGAATAATAATACTATAATAATTGACAGAGATGTATTTTTTTATCAAACATAGCGAGGTTTACTTTGAATAGTAAACAAATATGTTTTTATAAAGAAGCTTTTCCTGACAATCATAATAGACCTGACAATAGGTGAGAATGTAGCTCGTTGTAGTTAAGATGTAGTTTATATTTTAAAGATGTTTACAAGGAGAGATTAACGTTAATTCTGAATGTTCGACAAACTTAGTTCTGTCACAAAATGTACCACTTCAAGGTACACCAAATGGTTGTCTAATAACTGCATTCCTATAGTAAAATGTTTATTAACCTATTTTTTATTGTTTTAGCTATTTTTTTAATTTATTAGTGCGGAGGGTTTTCTGACATAACGTAGTTAAATTAAAAATATTAACATTTTGCGTTTATATGTTGTGAAAAAATATTATTTTAAGTTAATTATTTTTAAGTGTTATGAGGAGAGAGGGCTTTTGCCCAATATTCTAATGTCACGAATAGATATGCTAGAGAACTTTACTTACTGCGGACGATCGATTAGGTTTCTGTGGTAAGGATGTTGATACTTTTGTAATATAATGTTAGTCACAAATCAATAGAAGCATGTTTACGAACACAACCTGTTTTTTTAATACAACCTTAAGGCCGTACTACCGGCCAAGTGGCGCCCTCATTGAATAAAAAATTGTAGCATAGCCTAGAAAATAAATATTAAAGAATCCAACGTCACGTTTGTTACAAATAGGATATATTTTTACGTTGTTAAAACAGGTCTCAGAATGTTTCGTATCCAAAGTAGTAGGCAAAAGTGTCAGAAACGGCCGTTTTTGGTACTTTTGCCTACTACTTTGGATACGAAACATTGTGAGACCTGTTTTACAATTTTTTATTCAATGAGGGCGCCATTTGGCCGGTAGAATACCCTTAAATGTATCTACTATACGCAAATCATGTTTCCGGACAGAAGGGATGTCGAAAGATCAAAAATTATCGATAGATCCAACAACAATATTGATATATCGCCATTTAGATATTTTTCGGCAAACCAACCGTACAGTCATCAATCAGATAAATAAAATCATCAAATTCGTAACAATCGAGTAGATATTCATCCTGTATTAAAGTACCTTTGATTACTTTCAGATGTAACTCGTCTGAACTCACAGCTAACTACAATGAGTTCAACGTAACGGTTTCTAACTCACTTCTTATCTTAAGCGAACTCCTAGTCTGTAAGAATTTGACTCTATCTTCTAAGTTATCAACTAAACTAATACTAGAACTTTGATTTTGTGGAATTTACTAAAACTTCGCTATTTGAATGCTAGACTTTTTCTCTAACTGTATTACTCAGAACATGAACAAGTTATAAACGTATAGAAACCAAGTTTTCGTTTAGAATATACATCGTATGTTTTCCATACCAGAAAAATTCTACATTGATCAGAAATCGTTCATTACGATAAAAATATATAAAAATACGATAAATGATTCGTACAAGAATAAATATAAAACATCACAATAATGTTAGCGTTAGTTTATCACGGTGTAGTAAAGCTCACCTAATATGTATGCGCCTACGACGCGGCGGCCTAAATGTTATACTCTACTTTAAATTAGTTTAAATTCTGTCGTTATCGATATGAAATGGTCGCACAAGGGCATCTTGTAGACACTTTAGTTTGGTTAATATTAGGATAGTCCCGCCCGCATATGGTGCGCACGAGAGAGTATACATATTGATTACACGATTTAAAAGATATAAAAACAAGAATAAATTAGAACTCTCTTTTATCAACCCGCGTGACAAAGTTACAGTAGTGCCAACATTTTACATTTTTACCACGCACATGAACATTTTGTAAATAATATACCATTTTGTATGAGAAATGTATGTAAGGAACGTTACATCAAATACAAATATTTTAATAATACTTATAAATGCATTTTAATATTCAAATGGCAGTCTTCCCCAATTTGTTACTTAATTAAAAGATTATATTTTATCAATAAGTACAGTCAATGCAAAGTACATAAAAACATAATAGAATTATAGTGCTGATATCGCTCCATCTATACATTTTTACGGAATTATATCCGAATAGTATTTTATCGACACGACAGCAATAGTTTTGTGCTCTCATCACATTTCTATTAAGTATAAGAATATTGAATCTTAACAAAAACCAACAATATAGAAATGGATAGGGCGATCGTCAGCAATAGGCGTAGTATAATTAAATTGAGTCGTTAATAATGTCCTGAAGACTAAAAGTGACAAGACATGTCATCTCTCAAATCCATGACATGTGTCTTGGCGCTGCGGTGCGGTACTGTGGTATGCGAGAGAGAGCAACGGGAGGAGCTAGATTCGTGACAGAAGGGACCTAAGATAAGAGTATACGTCGTGATGTGTGTGTGTATCTATATGTCACAATTATTGTACTGTTCTTGTCTCGAGCCGTCATTCCAAGAGAGAAGCGAACCGGGGCGGTCTGAGTGAATTTAAGATTAAGTGTTTTGAAAAACCCCAGTAGCTAATATTAATAGTATGAACCGCTAAGCCCTGGGACGTTTTCATAGATATTATGTCGTAGTTTTGTGCTTAGTGCAATCACAAGAACTATCGATAAACTAAACATCCCATGTGACTTTTTTCGTATGGGGTTTAACATCCTTCTAGCCAGGCAATTCTTCGTGCAGCTGATAGTTAGCATGTACATATATTTACTAGAAAACTGATTTAATGGCCTAATAACCCTCTTGACTCGTCCCCGGTCGCATATAAATGAAGCTGTGATTTTATACATTTATTTTTTATTTTTATACACTTTACATTTTGCAATAAAGCTTCCATTTTCTGTGATCTCTTTACGGCGTTACGTTACTCGCAGCTAGCTCATGAAACATTATTTATAATCAATTATACATTATATTTATCTAGGTGTATGTATATGTTGTCTGTGTCATGTATAATGTGCTAATCTTCGTCGTTTATCTATATTAACATTTTTAAGTATGCAAACTTGCGAATTATCTGGCGTATGTATTTATCACAGTGACATGTATACCTTGTTATTCATAGAGACGTCTATAAACTCAAGTTTGTATACTAAACGATACATTTCAATTGTCAATTCTGGCCTGTAACTAAATCTTAGTAGGTGCTGGTTGTTTTACTCAAGCGTTTTATTGTGAATGCAATTACAAACGCTTACTGTATTAGTATTATTATCGTCTTGTCTTTAGTTTATTTGGGTGTCCGTTATTTTGTAACATTCCAATCAAAATTGGTGGAACGCTAATTGTCACCACAATAGACAATAATGCATACTTATATAATATTTTTTATTATTATAAATAAAAGAATGAGATTTTTTTAAATTACAAGAATAGATTTACTGCATCTTAATAATTTTACAATAATACTTTCGAAATAACGGACAAACCAAATGAATATCGATGTATATTTTATTTAATATTCTTGACTCAACTGTATGTTACGATATAAATGGTGAATATTGGACCAAACCCAAGTTTGTAATCATATAGTGTAAAGTTGTAACATATTAATATATCATCCAAATGTGTGTCGCGTCCGAATGTGTTGAGACGAACTTTTGTTCAAGTGAGTAGAAAAGTCATACGCTTACCCCTATGTGCCAAGTAAAAAATAACAAATTTTTAAAATATTTCCCACTTTTTTCATACCTATCTTTTTCATCACCTTTTTTAGGGTTCCGTATATATAGCTAGACAGTTGAAATTTTCACAGATGATGTATTTCTGTTGCCGCTATAACAACAAATACTAGAAAACAGAATAAAATAAATATTTAAGGGCTCCCATTCAATAAACCTGATTTTTTTGCCGTTTTTATAGATAATGGTACGGAACCCTTCGTGCACGAGTCCGACTCGCACTTGGCCGGTTTTTTTTTTCTTTTTCGCCTTACATTTAAATTATCTACCCTAAGCCTAAATGCAAATCTATCAAATAAGGGAATTCGCCAAACCAAATGTACTCTAACCAAATGTACAGATTCAGAAAATAATATAAACATTTAAATAAAAATAAGTTATCCTTAAGGTTCTTCAAAAATGGCGAAGAAAACTAATTTATTACTTTTCTTGGCTGACCAAAGGAATATATCAAAGGATCAGTTGTATCGTACTTTATAGTTCACCCAACACACTTGGACGCATCGGTGGTGAATGTAAGTTTAGTACTTAACAAGTGTCTAAGTGAATGATCGATGTGTGGATATGGTTTAAGACTTCTAATACACAGCGGTCTATGGTGGTGATACAATTACTGGATACTCACTCAAGCTATTGCAATTTGAACCTTATGCACCTGGCACTAAAAATTCTGAATAGATATCAAACATTTGTGGATATAAAAAGATGGCCGTGGATCATTGTGTACTGGGGCTGAAGCTATACTCTGACATTCGTGATGTGTTAAGAATACACCTAAGTGAGTGCTTGTTTGCTGCTAGGAGGAAGGGGGTATGGTGTGTTGTGCTCGTAAAATTTGTCCTTTGTATTTTCGTTTTATTGCCTTCAAAATATTGAAGAAGGCAGTTATCCTTTTTACGCATATAAGTATTTGTCTAAAACAACGCCGATAGGACTTCAGATTAGTCAATCTGAAGTCCTATAACAATGTCGCCAAGAGTTAATTAGAAACATCACGATCAGATCTTAAATTTACAATTTTGTAATGTCAAATGTGGTTCCTCGATGATCCATTCAAAATAATATTGTGATGTGAACACGTGTATGTAGTCTATTTGAACGAAATTCTTGTGAATGAAGAAGTGACGAAACGCAGTAAGGAAAACGTATTTTACCAGAGATTAGAAAATTACGAGTACAACCCACTGGCCCCGATATGTTGATGTTTTAGCATAAGAAATTAATATTGTGACGGATCGATTTACAAATTGTGTTATTATTAATTATTTAAATAAAAAATGCCGTTTTGAATATAACTCTTTTCTTTTCTTTTAATAGTAAAGATGATACTGTCGACCCTAACCGCTACCTACCTATTGTCCCCATAAATTCTAAGACTCCGTCAAAATGTATAAAACTAGATACATAAATAAAATGTTTAACCATTGTACAGACCCAGAGCATTGCATCTTCCTTTCTAAATAGGAGCAATCTGCCACCCACTGACATAGAATCATCGACGGGTGACATCACAAGACGCCATGCGGCAACATCAAATGTTCTCAACTTACGTATGTTTGTGTGAGGTAGACAAACTTCACGGCTCGCTTGGTGGGTGACTCGCAGAGCACACGCGTGGAGCGGATAATAGCTGCGTTTAGCGACAATGTTACAAACATTTCACGTTAAATACAACATTTAAAAGATACATTTATTTTAGAGGCATTCACGCAATTATTTATAATATTGTATCCTCAGACAAGCATATATTTGTAAGCAGGGGCGTATTTACCCTAGAGCCAAGCGGACCATGGCCCGGGACGGCAAGCTGCGAGGGGCGGCTTGGCCGCCCCAAGCCCCCCCTCGCGGCCTTCTCTGGGCGCCTTTTATTGTCAAGCTAAGGGGACACATGGAAAAAAAGGCTGTTTGTCTTTTTAGTGTATCTTGCTAAGTCCTTGGACTAGGGATATAACATTTCGTTATAAGCTTTCTGATTAGATGATCTTCAATTTGATTGAAGGAAAACACGATACAAAGAAATTTTATCGATAAATAAAAATGCAAACTTCGATCCATCTTTTAACACTTTTTAGCTACAAGGCGTAACGCTTCAGAGGTATTTTATGAAATTTCCTTTAAAACATAGAGAATAAACTTATCAATCGTTTGATTGAACAGATTTTGATTTATTGATACTTTTATGTTATAAAATACGTAGATTCATTTTGGCGCTTCGTTGTTTATTCCGAGCGGCACTCATATTATCGCCATCTCGTCTCATCAAGTATTTGCATCACTGCCATTTTTTCAATAAGTCAGAGGGCCGGTGAGTATTGACTACTATATATATTAAAGTCGCAGCCATCTGGTTGAATTCGCCATTCAATTGGATGCCTAGGCCGTTTATTATTTTACGGGAAATGAATAGCAACTGCTGATAATGATAAAATCGATTTCAAGTCCCTCGAACTTCACTTCAATATGTTGGATACTACCACACACCTTGTTTCTCCTCGCAAGGCATTTTTAAGTAAGGATTTTATTTTCTACACTGCAGAGTGTGTTTTTAACCGTTTTTTTTTCATGGACCCAAACCCTACTGTCAGTGAATGCAGTAATCATCGTTCTCCTGCCCTTATCCCAATTTATTTGGGGTCGGCGCAACATGTCTTTTTCTTCCATACTCCTCTATTAGTCGTCATCTCTGTAGTCACCCCCTTTTTACCCATATCCTCTTTCACATAGTCCAACCATCGTTTCTTAATTCACATCAATACAAAAGACTTTCCTCACGACATTTTCTTCATTCCTCCGCATCACATGCCCATACCACGACAACCGACTTCCACACAACTTTTCAGTCAGCGGTGCCACTTTCAGACTTCCTCTTATATACTCATTCCTAATTCTATCCATGCGCGTAACACCACACATCGCTCTTAGCATTCTCATCTCAGCCGCATGCAATTGCTTTTCATTCATCCCTTTTGTGGCCCAACATTCTGAACCATACAAGACAGCAGGTCTGACCATTATTTTATAAATCTTCCCCTTAAGTTTAAGAGGAATGCGGGAGTCACAGATAGTCCCGGTGACCTGCTGCCATTTCATCCATCCAGTGTTAATTCTGTGCTTAACAGTCCAATCTATTTCGCCATCGCTTTGCACGAGTGAACCGAGATACCGAAAATCGGAGCAGACTGGGAGAAGTGCGCCATCTAGCACTATAGCTTCAGAACTGGAGAGACCGCCGAAATCGCAGAACATGTATTCAGTTTTGGTTCTGCTGATTTTCAAGCCAACTTTCTCCAGCTTCTGTTGCCATTTCTCCAATCTGCTCTGGATCTCAGGTCCATCTTCACCGACCAGAACAATGTCGTCGGCAAACACCATGCACCAGGGTGCCTCCTCCTGTATTTCCGACGTAAGAGCGTCCATAATCAACAGGAAGAGGTAAGGACTTAAAGCCGACCCTTGATGTAAGCCTACAGCCACACCGAACTCATCGGTGTTGCCAGCAGCCGACCGGGCGTAGGTACTAGATTGTCTGTACATAGCACGAATCAACTCAACATGCTTCCCAGGTAAACCTTTCTCTTTCAAGGCCCACCACAACACATCCCGAGGTACCCTATCATACGCTTTCTCAAGATCAATGAACACCATACACACCACCGCACTAGCGAACTATTGCACCATTCTTGTGGGATCACGTCTTCATACAACAACTTATTGAATAATAAAGTCAGCCACATACATCCATCCTCTTTTAAAAACTTCCATACTTCTACTGGTATGTCATCAGGGCCCATGGCCTTTCCATTTTTCATACATTGAACTGCCTTTCTTACTTCATCCATGCTAATTTCTCTCACCAAACCCATATTTACTTGTACCTCTTTGAGCACACCATTCCATTCATTCTCTTCGTTCATCAACTTTTCAAAATAAACCTTCCATCGCTCTTTTATTTCGTCATCTTTCGACAAGACTGGTAGAGTCTATAATATAATTTCATCTTTCATACATTTTATATGCATTAAATCCCTCGTTCTCCTTTCTCTTGCTTTTGTAATCCGGTAGAGCTCCTTCTGGCCTCTAGGGCTGTCCAGTAAATCATATAACTTTTCCTGCGCCTTAACCCTGGAAACTGCAACCGCCTTTTTTGCCTTTCTCTTCCATTCTGCCATACTTTAAACGAAATTTTCTTTTCTTTCACCATCTTTTGCACATCTTCATTCCACCACCATGTATCCTTTTCTATCATGCCTTTCCCTTGTGATTCTCCAAACACATCTTTTGCTACTCGCCTTATACAATCCGCCATCTCTTTCCAACATTCATTCACAGATTTGCCTTCCAAATCCTTCATTTCTATCATTTTATCTAGCACTTGACTCTTATACATACTTGCACACTCCTCATTTTCTATCATACTCCATCTGATTTTGGGTGGGGGCCGTTCTTTGTTCCTACTGGACGAGACACTGACTGCTATATCCATCATTATGAGCCTGTGTTGAGAGACTAAGCCTTCGCCTGGCAACACTTTACAGTATTTGACTGTTTTGAAACTGTTTCGTCTGACCAAGAAAAAGTCAGTTTTGGTCGCCTGTTGGCCACTTTTGTAAGTGATCAGGTGTTCGTCTTTCTTTTTGAACCAGGTGTTAGTTATTGCCAGGTCAAAAGCCGAAGCAGCTTGGAGCAATGTCTCGCCATCAGTATTACGGTCTCCGTAACCCCAACCACCATCTGCCCGGGGGTGGAGGATAAATGCGAAAGAGTTACCTCGCCCCTGGGCACTCAAGGCAGGGAGGAACAGGGGTGGGTTTTAGTCAGTAAGAGTCTGACACGCCCTTCCGCTCCACCTTAGAGCGGAAGAAGTCATAGGATGATTTCCCACCGCCCAAAAAAAAAAAAAAAAAAAAACCCCAACCACCATGCACTCTCTCATAACCATACTTCAGACTTCCTACATGCCCATTAAAATCACCCACCACAAACACCTCTTCACTCTCCTGTTCATTCATCATCACACAATCGAAGTCCTTCCAAAACTTCTCTTTTACACTATCCTCACATCCTGATTGGGGTGCATACGCACTAATAACAGTGCATGCAGTAAGCCAGGAAGAAATTAAGTCGCCTTAGAATTGTGAAAAAAATGAGTTTACTAGCTATACCTACTAGCAAAGATACTAGCTTCTGCTCGCGACTTCGTCTCTGCGGCTTTCAGAAAAAAATAAATCCTACTAAAATGATTAAAGTAGGTAAATAAATTGTATGTTTGTAGTTGTTAGCCTCCAAAATTTTACTCCTATAAGATTCTGGTCTCTTGATAGTTTGTGAGTCTTTACTGCTCATGATTCCAGCCACAAAATACTACTTAATGATTCTAGAAGATATTGATACATTTATTAAATCTGTAGAAAAGTTGTTTTTGTACATCAAAAATATTTCCAAAAAGAACGGCCACAGTGTTAAAGGATAACCAATAGAACCCCTTTTCAGCATTTTTTTATTTTTTGTCTGTTTAGTTGTACACGCATCACGTAAAATGTACGAAACTAATGTAGATAACTTTTATACATAAAAATTGTGCGTAACTTGAAATATTACTTAGTTTTTAACCGACTTCGCAAAAAAGGAGGAGGTTCTATGTTCAACTGTATGTATGTACTTTTTTTAATGTATGTCCACCGATTTCTCTGTCAGTTGTGGACCGATTTTCAAAATTCTTATTTTATCCGAAAGAGTATAATCCAGTGGCGATCCCTTGCCGGGGGTAGACCTCACTTTTGATTGCTTTTCTCATGGCTAACTTTATGTTGCTCTATTACCTGTTGGCAACCCTAGGAACCTGTAGAGCTATTCTGTAAAATCTCACCGTGAAAACTTAGGTGAAGTGACCGTGAAGTGGGCTGTCAATCCATAGAATCAAGGTGTAATGACAGTTCACTTCACGCTCACTCCACCTAAGTTTTCACGGTGAGCTGTGAAGAGAATCGACCGGCTGTTTGATGCTCCGTGTGATTCCACCGCTAACATAGTACCTATATAGAGAAGATAAAGTTACAAGACATAAGGTCTTGTTTCTTCGCAAATTCTTTATTTTAAATGGAAACAGTGATACAGTCAGTGCCTTGCATTATCCTCTTCATATTTTCTATAGCGGTCAGGTAAAGTAGGTAACACAGGGTATTGACTGTACTCATATTTAAGCGACTCATTTTAGTTTTTGACAACCACGCGAACGAAGTCGCGGGTAGAGCTAGTAGTGAATAAAAGGTTATTTTTTAGGATTTCTATTCATTTATTATTTCACACCACAGCAGGTTTTTTTTTTCTTAAATGAATGGGGCGGCAAAGCTAATTGGCCCGGAGCGCCAAATCTTCAAATACGCTTCTGTTTGTAAGATAACTAAGACTTAATAAGTTTAGGTATATACCTAATTCCAATAAGCCTGAGAAGTAGTTTTTATAATAACTTCACTAAGCTATTTCCTACGAACTCCATAGTTTTTCTACTAAGTAAAGAAACACATTTTTCATACGAAAACTTATATTGTTTTCTAAGTTTACTAGTAAAGCACCCCTGACCTAACAGTACACGCCACGAAGCGAAGCGCGTCACACGTCACACGAGGCTTCACAATCAGACAAACATCTCGACAGAGACACGCGACAATGACCCGCTTACTAACGCTGCTCCTCATCGCACGAGTAGCCACGGAGTGGGTCGAGATATCACAGCAGCACTACCGGAAGCCCATCAGGACACATAGTCCCTTCACCACACCAGACAAAGTCATAGACGTCGAGGACACCACAAAATCTTGGACCTACAACAACCGCAGTGTCACTGAATACAACTGGAACAAGGTACCTGCTAGACCACCAAACATCGGTAATATAAAACGTGTGCAACATGTAGCAAATACCGCAAAACCTGAAAGATTTAAAGAAGAAGACGATCTTGATCTACATGTCGATTTCAAAGATTATGAACTTAGGCCGAACCATGGTCCTACGAGAGCAACTATAGAGTTACATGACAAACAAAAAGGTACTATTGAAAGAGTTCCTACCGTGGGTAATATTAAACGTGTTCAGTTGAATAATAGCCCTGTGAAATCTCCTGCTGTTAATTACAACGGAGACAGCGACAAATATTTGAAGAATCGATACGAGGATATCCGGCATGATGAAGATCACTATACTGAAGCGGATGACTTCGTACATAATAAAAAGAATACTAAACCTCATAGAAGAATTTACGTAAATAAAGTAAAACAACACGGCGCTGAAATAACAGCCACGGTTCCATCAGATGATGACGAATATACATCAGTTACTGAAGAAGCAACTACTTTTAATACGAAAAGACCGAAACAGCAGATACACAAGAATCATACTACTGTAAGGGACTTCTACTCTACCAAACCAACTTTTATTACTGAATCTGAGGATTTCAGCAGTTACGAAACGCAGCAGAATAGATTTTATAAAATCACCAACAGTAAATCTTCAGAAGTGATTGAGAAAATGAACATCTTTACAACAGAAATAATAAATACCGCGGAAGCAACAACAAAAAATAGTCCACAACGTACAAAACCGATACCAATAAAAACTAATAAAAACAATTTTCCTATGAACATGAATGATTTCAAAGCAGAATCACACGAAAATAAGGTTTATGTCTCCATAAACGACGAAAAAATAGAAATTCCAATGGAAAATGAAAATAAAACAAAACCAAACGGTAATAACGACCAACCAAAGCAAAATCATGAACTTGAAATGGAAAATTTCAAAGAAACCAAGGACAAGAAAGGTGTAGCACCGGGCACTAACAAAACGGAGAAGAATAAAGTGAACACAATGGAGAATGTGATCAAATTCATGAGAGTGGTCGCAGACACTATATCTAAGAACTCGCGCAGGAGCTTTGGCGGCAAGATGCAGTACTTACACGAGCTAAAAGAGTCTATACTGGCAAATATCGGTAAGTGAAATCAATATTAATTAGTAAGTAAAAAGAATGTCAGAGCTGAGAAGTAGAGCCATATTCATTTCATTAAACGAGTGAGTTAATTTATACTGTTGCCAAAAAAAAGGATTTTGGATGTGTCCATCTTACCAAAAATTAATTGGATATGCACTTAGAGCATTTAAGATATGCAGTTTAAATCCTACGTCTTGTGCAGTTGCACTGACAGCAATCAAAATGACTGCGAGGAAGCAGCCTAGTCTGTCTTGGCCTTTTGCTTTCCTTTACCACACGTTCTTTTGCGAGAAAACACAGCCATACAGATCGATCTCCAAGGTTAAGCAACGCCTCCCGAGGTCTTAGGATGGAGAACTATCTATTAGGTACATACCGAGACTCCGTGGCTTGGAAAGCACGTTAAGCTGTTGGTACCGGCTGTCATTGGTAGATATTTGACAGTCGTTAATAAAGAGTTGTAAGAACCCAGAAAATCTGACACTAGTCTTGTCAAGGGGCACAGCACAGGCAACTGAAGGAACACGGGAGGGCTTTAGTCAGTAAGTCTGACACGCCTTCGCGCTCCACCCGGAGCGGAAGAAGTTATTTGATGATTTCCCACCCGAAAACCAAAAATTGTTTAGGGGTACCCAGTTATTATGTTATGTAGGTCCATGTAAAATATTTGGTGTTCAGCTGATTGCGGTTGACTGGAAGCCAAACCCAATATAGTTGGGAAAAGGCTAGGCAGATTGATTGACCATCATGGCATAACTTGATTCTAGAGGAACGCATAGATGCAACATGGCCGGACGACGACAGCGCCGGCGCGCGGCGTCGCTCGCGGTCAGCGCACGCGTCTCCACGCGGTCATGTGCAGTTCCCCTCTTCGGAGAGCGCGCTCATGACAATATCTTTCCTTACCTTCGCCGTATTTCTGATCAAACTAGTGCTGGTAAGTCTGACTACGAATTTGATGGTTTTAGTGTGAAAATTTCTAATGATGACTGAAGTTTCAGTAACACGTCCAACAAATTACCTTAAACTTTCTCTAGCCTAGAGCCGTCTGCTCTTGCTGTATATACTCGTACATCATCACAGTGAACCTAGAAACAAAAATTATACCTTCATTCATATTTTATGGAGTACCTAGTTATTTACTTTTTTGTTTTCAGCAAGTGATCCAGACCTACAAGTATAAGGCGATGGTCGCGCCACTAATGGTTGCCTCCGGACGCAACGTCTTCACAAATCACGGACATCATTGATGTTAATAAAAATAATATTAGTCTTGCTTTATTAAAATTTGTATAAAATATTGACTATTCCTTCGTTATTTTCCTAATTCTTCACATGAACCTGTAGATTATTTAGATAACAAACACAATCTTGTTTGTTTAAACTTTAAAAACTTTTGCCATTTTTGTAAATACCCGCTCTTGTGAAGACTGAATGACTGAGTAACATAAAGAAAACGAATGATTCGTTTAGAAATATGATATTATTTTATGTTCCATTATTCCTTACAATTTTATTACACATTATCGTTGTAATAGACTATAATAACTTTAAATACATTTTTATATCCTTTCTTTTTATAAATTAAGGTTCAAGCTTCAAGCTCAAGTTCAAGGTTCAAGCTCAACGAAATGTGTTTTTAATTATTTCAAAACGAAATGACATTAACTTCCTTCATTCAATAAATATTATTCAATCATTCATTCATTCATGTAATCTGAGTTTGTTGTATGTTGTATTGTTTGGGGCATTGGGGAAGCTTCGTAAATTTGTATTAATCAAATAATTGAAAATGAATAATGAAACCGAACATATATTCCTACTAAATCCTGCCCCGAGTGAGTCTTCGGCCCCTACACAGAGAATGGGTGCCCTGGAACCGCCACCCATCTCACAAGTTAACCTTGATAGTGAGTAACACAGAACTGCTACTGTGCTGCTACCCTTTAATTGTTTACATTCATGTCTTTAAAATTATTTATTACAGATAAAAATATAATAACAGCATTTCCTATTAAAACAAGAATATGAATATTGTGCGAGCCTTTCTATTTGACATCAAACTCAATATTTTGATTATTTTTAGTTTCCTATCTAGTTTCCTATCTACACTAATTCATAATTTCTCACCATCACCGTGCCAACCCAGGGCCATCCTCCGACCCATTGGCACGAACGAAACAAGCTATTCTTCTCTACATTCTAATAAGATACAGATTGAGATTGTAGAGTGTAAGAACAATTTATAGCTGTGCCCTATCGCTGGCTATCAAAAAACTTACGTGAAATAAAAGATTTAAACTATAAAATGACAATGAAATTATACAGTTATAACAAAAATAGGTAGGAAAACTAGGTCACTTCTCCATACTAACAGGTTCTACCATTAATTGCAGATGTGAAAGACTTCTCGCATGTGTGTCGAACATGCGCCACCATTACGGAGTTTGTCATGCCTGTATTTGATGGTGAGGGGCTACAGAACAACTTGGCTGATAAAATACAGAAACATTTACCAATACAGGTGGCTATTATTTGTGTAAACTAATAATTAAGAATGCAAAATTTAATACATCATCTACCTGCTCTCGTCCTATGTTACTTGGAGTCACCACAACATGCTTTCTTTTTCAATTCGGCTCTGTTATCAATCACGGTGTCATTCACTCCCTCCATTCTCTCTCTATTTTCATCCACTCCTCTTACTCAATCCGTCAAGTTTTTGTTGGGGGCACTAGCTTTGGTTTAATGTTTTGTATGTTCAACAGTATTCTATTGATGTATTCTTTTTTATGAATTTCATCCATGTGTCAGGTCCGCAAGGGTGACGAACTGCCGCTGGTGGTGTGCTACCAGTGTGCGAGCACCTTGCTGGCGTGGCATGAGCTGGTCCAGTGCTGCGTGCAAGCCGACGCTGCTTTGCGCGCCAAGCTGCGCTCCAACCAACGAGTAACTGTCTTTTCTAATACTTGGTGATCCTTTTACAGATACATATGTAGTAAATTGGTCATAAATAAAAACGTACACATCAATGGTATTACGAAGCTAAAATAAGCCAGTATTTCCTATCCGAGTAGTCTTGAAAATACACCAATAAAACCTTGAAGAGCAATGTACCCGAAGGGTCCAATAGGAACCCTATTGTTATCACTCACGTGTCCGTCTGTCTGTCCGTCCGTCATCTCTCACAAAATTTTATTATGAAGAATTTTTAACTTCCCATTGACTTAGGAACTTGAAGTTTGGTGATAATGTTTATTATAACATATACTTTACTAACAAATACCAATACTCGGTATGGAACCATTAATGTGCGAAATCCGATACGCACTTGGCCAGTTTTTAAAGAAAGTAGCTCAGGAAAAATAATATTTTACAGTTAACAACAGGTCTGAAAACACATAACTCTAGAATATAGATATGTAATTGCCACATTTGTATATTGTTCCCTGTCATTTTAAAAAAATATTAGTGTTGCTATTTGTGTATTTTACTACTTGTGTCCTAGAACCAAAAATTCGAAGATATGTGACATCCACCAATCCGCATTGGGCCCGCGTGGTTGATTATGGCCCACACCCTCTCACAGAGAGGAGGCCTGTGCCCCAGCAGTGGGGACATTAAAAGGCTGATGATGCTTACTTATATATACTTCAGTCACAAGTAGTAACTTGTGACTGAAGTAGGTTTCTACATTATTAATGAAGTATCAAATAATTTATTGTACTTATTTTCTATTTTACAGAAAACAAATAGACCGAACATTAATATTAAATCATCTTCAAGTATAGAAGAGGAAGCAGAGAGCAAGTAAGTATATGACATTATCTTAGTATTGTTGTTTCTGCAGACTTTGCCACACATGTTCCTATTGCAGGTTGTTTTACACGAGTGTCAGAAAAACTCTCATTGACTTTCATATTGACCTGGACGAGGAAGATACGGACGTGGAGATAGTTTGCCAAAAGTGTGTGGAGAAGCCAGCAATGACTGGTGTCCATAGCCTTGCTGCCCATATCAGACATAACCACACACCAGACATACTCGATAACAGTGTGAAAGCATTCATCACGGACAACGTAATGTTTGAACAAGCACTAGCGGAAGAGTCTGACAGAGAAACAGTATCAGACCCTAAAGAAAAGGCTCCGATAGTTCTGCCGTCCTTGCACTGTCCGTTTTGTTCGAGTGTGTTCTCTTCCGCCACTCGTCTTGTATACCATTTTAACAAGCATGTGGAAGTAAGCATGGCGGATGGCGTCATGTGCTGTGATCTCGTCTACAGCGACAAGAAACAGTTTGTGCAACACTTGCAACAAGCACACGTTGATAGAACAACCGATGAGCAAGTACTGGTGTGTGTTATCTGTGGCTTTACAACTGAGACTATAGAGGAATTGAAACAGCATTATAAAGACGCGCATAACGATGTGAAAAGTACGAAAGAGAAGAAAACAGAGAGTCCAAACAATCAAAAATACATCCCCGCGGTGTGTCCAGAGTGTAACAAGACATTCTCCAACAAGTACAACATGTTTGCACACATGCGCACTCACACGCACACCGCCGTCTACCCGTGCGACAAGTGCACCCGAACATATCGCAACCAGGGGAATCTTACGCACCATAAGAAGCTGGCACACCAGGGGATACTGAAGTTCATGTGTGTTGAGTGCGGGGAAGCCTTCTCTAGTCGGTCAGAACGCGACATTCACGCGCGGATACATTCCGGGGAGACCCCTTACAAGTGCCAGCACTGCGGCAAGTCGTACCGCGCCAAGAACACGCTCACACGACATCTAGAGATACACGCAGACATACGCAAATACGAGTGCAAGATCTGCTCCAAAAAGTTCCGCAAGAAAAGCCACCTGGACTACCACATAACGACGCACATGAAGTAACAGCGGGCATTGTTTGTTGCAGGAGCCCCTGCGACTCGCCCGAGGAGCCCCGCACGGCCTCCGGCCTGTCCGAGCCGTCCGATGACGAGCCGCTGGCCACGTTTGCCACAAGAAAGCCTTCAAACCTCTATACGAACTTCTACAGAGCGCTCGTCAATTTTAGGGACCATTTTGTTAATGATCAACATCATGAAGATTATCCTGACTTTACTGACTCCAGTGTGTCTGACGCAGAGGAGAACAACGCGGACAGGTTCGACGACCTGACGCAGTGCAACATGCGGCGCGACCGGCTGGACGAGCAGACGCGTCTGGAGCTGAGGGAGGTGCAGAACAAGATCGACAACAAGACGTACTACACGTGCAGGATCTGCAGCAAGAACCTGAGCTCGGCGCACACGTACCTGTTCCACAAGCGCATCCACACGGGCGAGCGGCCCTGCGTGTGCCACGTGTGCGGCAAGCAGTTCCGAGCGCCCCACGGCCTGCAGCGACACCTCACGGAGACGCACGAGCGCGTGCGCCGGCACAACTGCGAGCTCTGCTCCAAGAACTTTGCCAACTCGCAGAACCTCAAGCAGCACTTGCGGATACACACCGGAGAGAAGCCCTTTGTGTGTTCTCATTGCGGGAAGCGGTTCACCCAGAGTGGTTCGTTACACGTGCATCTGAAGACTCACAGTGAACAGTTTCCCTACGAGTGCGCGGAGTGCGGGGCTAAGTTTCGACTGCGCTCCGGACTCGTGCGGCACAGACTGAAGCACACGGGCGAGCGGCCGCACGTGTGCGCGGTGTGTGGCGCGGGCTTCCGGCAGCGGCACGAGCTCACCGCGCACGCCGCCGTGCACAGCGGCGCCGTGCCGCACGCCTGCGCGGTGTGCCCGCGCGCCTTCCGTCAGCGGCGCGCGCTGCGGCACCACGTGCGGCGCGCGCACGAGCCCGAGACAACCATGGCCGCTGCATACAACCACGTCGCGCACTATTAATGTTACTATAATATACGTTACGAACTTACTTGACAGTATCATTACACCGAGCCTATCCTTTCCCTTTTCAGGACGGTAATGCACGAAGAAGAAATCGTACAAGGAGACGACAAAACTAAAATTGAGATCATCGAGAAACCAGAGTTTACGATTAGCGAGAATGGAAAGCGTTATGCGAAGTGCGGAGTGTGTCAGAAGAGCGTGTCTGTGGGCGGCTGGGCGCGGCATGCGCGTGCGCATCGCGGAGAGCGGCGGCACAGCTGCCACACCTGCGGGCTGGCCTTCAACGACAGCGGCAACCTGGCGAGACACACGCGGGCGATACACTCGAAGGAACGCCCGCATGCTTGCCCGACGTGCCCGAAAACATTCTCACGAAAATCTCACTTAGAAGACCATGTTAAATCCCACTCCGAAAGCAGAACATTCGTGTGCGACATATGCGGGAAGGGCTCCAAGTCCAGCGGCGCCCTGCGCATGCACGTGCGCACGCACGGGGCGCGGCACGTGTCGTGCGCACAGTGCGGCGCGCGCTTCAAGCGACGCGCCGAGCTGCGCGCGCACGTGTCGGTGCACACGGGCGAGAAGGCGCACAAGTGCCACTGCGGGAAGGCCTTCAGGTTGCGAACTCAGCTCACCGCACATACTCGACTGCATCAGAAATCAAGAGACCACGAAATGGAAGATCTACACGATGATAGCAATTTACTAGGGCTATGCGCCGAGGAGATTCAATAAATGTTCATTGTTTGTGAACTAAGGGCCGATTTTACCAATGAATTTTATCGCGATTAGTTTAAACTAAGCTCAGGGCCGATTTCATCAATTCTAAACGCCTAGTTTTTGACGTTTAAGCTCGCTTAAACGCGTTTAACCGCTGTCATAAAGCTGAAGAGTTTGTTTGTTTGGTTGAACGCGCTAATCTCAGGAACTACTGGATCGAATTGAAAAAAATATTCAAATCGAGGAAGGCTATAGGCTATATAACATCACGCTGCGACCAACAGGAGCGGAGCATCAATGGAAAATGTGGCAAAAACGGGAAAAAAAATTGCCTTTTGAGAGCTTCAGTTGCGTGCGCTGCGTAAATGGTTAAAGTTACGCAAAAATTATGATTGTTCTCCTTTTAAAATTCTAAAAAATAATCCGTTACAGCATATGTCTATCTTTTAAGGTTAACTCTCTATAATCTTGTTTATGGTAGAATAAGATTACGCTAAGCTTATTTCAGTAAAACTTAGTTTTTATAGCGAATGGTAAAATCGGCCCTCTGTTCATGCGGTTCATCGAGATTAGAACTTCATTTTGCGTTTCATCGAAAACTGAGCGTTTAGAATTTAAACTAAGATAAGCTTAAACTAGTTTAGTTTGTAGTAGTGAAACGCAAAATGAAACTCTAATCTCAATTCAACTCATAAACTGAGTTTAGTTTGACTAATCACGATTAGTCTCATTGGTGAAATCGACCCTAAGGCAGCTCCTGGAGCGTCATATGTGGCAGACTGATACCAGAAAGCTTTTTACAATAAAGAATTAAGTAAATATTTATAAGTAAAATGGTCATGAGACAAAATAGGTTCAGAAAAAAAAACAATATGGTCGTAGGTGAGTAAAGCTCTGTTGTGGACTTGACAGAAAATAAATTGACAATCTGAACTTAACTAAAGTTCACATTATAGAAATAAATAGAGGATTATTTCATGTACGCTCCATATGATACCGAATTTATCGGTCAATAATTATCTATTAGAGAAGGCAGACAGCTGGGGCAAACATACATATTGTGTGATGCAACTAAAACATACAAAAGGCCGAAATTAATTGCAAAACCCATGGAACAAGAGAATCAACACCGAAAGGTACATTTTCAAAACTATCCTCTTAACGTACGTAGCTAACTACAATTAGCTCATCTCGTATCCACAATGCAGTAGAACCCTTTGTTGCAGGCAGCCCCTGTCTGCGTACCGCTCGTGCGTGTACTGCGCCACCTCGCAGCCCGCCGCCGCCTACCGCCAACACCTGGTCCTGGTCCACGGCGACCTGCTGTTCCACTGCGAGGTGTGCGGCCTGCTCGTGGAGCGCAAGGACTTCCTGCTGCACGTGTCATACCACTCCGCACACTACGACACACACGACAGGATCAAAAGAATGAAAAAAGAAATTGTCAGCCAAAATCCCAGCCCAGTGCCTCCAACTCCAGCTGCTCCTCAGTCCACGCCGAACACAGAAAGTAAAACACCCGATAAAACTGAAGTCAGAAAGCCCCCGGCACTCGCTAAAACTAAAATGAATGTCCAAGAGAATGAATTCTCAGACCACAGCGATATGGACGACTTCGGACCTCTCCCCGAGTCAGTGTTCGAAGCTATCGAGGACTCTCAAGACAGCCAGCAATTACAAGATAATTCCAATCAAACGCCAGAGAATGAGCCACTCAGCGACGAATCCAAATCTTCCCAACTAGAAGATAAAAATTCAAGTATATCAGACCAGTGTTTGGAAAATAAAAATGACTTTACAAATAATAGTTCTGTTGTTATAGAACATAACGACACAAATAGCTGTTCCCAAGATATGAATAAAGTAATTAAAAATAGTAATACAAGTAACAATATCGCTCTACCGGCCGATAACACTCCACCAAAAACTAATGACAGCCGTAATCACCCGACTGACGGAAAAGGGAAGAGGAACCAGAATAAGTTACGCAAGTGTCCATTATGTCCTAAAGAATACAAGGCGTCTTCCAGCTACTTCTACCACTTGAAGTACTTCCACAAAGGGAGCAAGGAGCACGAATGTGAAGTGTGCGGTCGGAAGTTCGGCACGAGGTCCTGTCTGACGCAGCACATGGCCGTGCACTCCACACAGTATGAGTTCGAGTGCAAGCAGTGCCAGAAACAGTTCAAATCTAAGGCGAGCCTGTACATCCACGAGCAGACGCACAGTGGGAAGAAGTCATGGTCGTGCAGCCAGTGTCAGACGTCCTTCAGGTGGAAGACACACCTGCTTAGGCATATGAAGAGGCACGCGGCGGAGAAGGGACACGTGTGCGACACGTGCGGCCGCGGGTTCAGTGTACGCTGCGACCTACTGCGGCACGCACGCACGCACACCGCCGGGAACTTCTCCTGTGATAAGTGTGGACAGAAATTCGCTCAGCTGCGGTACTTGAAAGTGCACACGATGAAGCAGCATAAGATCAATGTTAGGAAATCTAAGTAATGGCACTATGCCAGTGCCTTCCGGCCAAACTTGCGAGTCGCCGGCACATTCGAGTGTCGTGGAAAATCATTTCTATAGATAGGCACTTTTCCCACCGCCAACGATGAGCGAGAAGCGAGTAGAGCTAGAAAAGAAAACGAGTTGGCGAGTGTGTAGTTCCGATGGTTTTTCGCTGGGCTTTAAGCGAGTATGCGAGTACGACGGGCGATTACTGGCACCACTCGCTCGGGCGGCTACTCCTCTCGGCGTGAGTTCTGACAGCCAAGCGAGTATGGCAGAGCGAGTATCGCTAAACGAGTATTATCTCTGATAGCTCTAATCGCTCAGCGACAAACTTGTGGAGCGAGTCTTCCCCGGCAGTGTTCAGCGATCAACTATTAATATATATGCATCTCTTTTTTTTACACGGCATTTATATCTATTGTAGGTACCTTTCTTGAGTTGATAGTTAGTCGCTTCCTCGCCGGCAGTGGAACAACTGCCTTATAGGGAAAAATCTGAACTGACTGAAAACCAAGAGTAATTATTAGATTTTGTAAGGACTTATTTATTTACTTGACAATTACCTTTATTGCATGTTTGTTACTGCTCTAATTAGATTGCAATTTTATGAGTAATAATCACAATCATTTGATTTTGTGAATACGCCTGTACAAAGAAATTGTAATATATTTGTTAAAATATTAAAAATAATGATTTTCAGGTAAAATTTTGTTCTTTTATTTATTAAATGTTACCAATAATAAAAACAAAGTAATTAAGTGAAGGGGGGTAGCGCAAATGCAAGGAGGTTGCACGAAGAATTAACTGCGGGCTTCACTCTTGTCGGGTGTCCGCCGACACCACATTTCTGTACTTTTCACTTTTACCATTGGTTAGATTTAGTTTCCAAAATTAAAAAAAAAGGTTATTTCTTGATTCCTTTACTTGTTACAATCGTATCTTAGTGGTAAATATAAAACTATATAGTACAATAACGTTAAACAAATGAACAATAAGTTACTGAGACGGACAACAGGTAACATTAGATATGTGGACAGTCATGTCAAACTGTATAAACAGGGTCAAATTAATTCAACTAGAGAAACTCCACAGACATGATGGCTATTACTTAAACAATCAAACGTAAACAGTGATCGTTGACCTCGTATCCAGCTGCAGTTGCTTGCAGTAAGTTTAAATTATTATTTTGCTATATCGATATTGCTACCCATCACAACTGAGGAGTTTCGCTATTCATTTAATGGGACCCTGTATTTTTAAGTTTTTTTCATTAATACATCTAGACAAACTTTTTTCGGATAATTATCAAATTAATAATAATTTATACAAAACAAAGTTCAATTCCATGTGCATCCGACACTAATTTAGATTTAGTACCTATGTGTTTTGAAATGATTATAAAATCAAAGTCGCAGTTGCATTTTATTCTTTAAGTGCTAAACTGTATCCCAAAATGTTAAGTAATCAGTAAACGAAAGTCAAAAGTTTATATTTGAATGACAAATCTCATCCAGGTTTAAATATTAAATAGTGAATTATTCCATAGTTTGTGATCAACGTCTAAAAGCATTAGTTTGTACAAAATAACTGAAAACTAAGTTACTATCACATAGTTTCAACGATATATTTCTATACATCACCTTTAGCCAGCCTTCCCAAGCCTTTGACGTGGAGAAATGGACTGAGCACTACCGTCATAATATAGACTAATCTGTAGGAAGGGGCAAAACGAATGTGCGGCCAATACCAGTCTGTAGGTCGTAGTGACAAAGGTGGCAAAATGGGGTCAGCTTCTGGGCCCAAAGTATTTAAAAAGTTAGGGAAAAGTTATTGAGATCTAGTACCAGGTGTGACTGTGTGACCTATGGTAGAGGTAGATGGACTTCAATGGAAACTACATGCCAACCAACTGCTGGAATGTAAACAGCAGTTAGAATAATAATTAGAAAAATAAAACTTTTTTACAAAAAATACAACCGACTTCTAAAAATTGCAAAATAACTTTAATTTCGGAAGTCGGTGATTGTATTTTTTTGTTTCTTCGTTATTTGACACCGACTTTTTTATTTTTCACTTTTTAGTTGTTGTAGGTATCCCAGAACTAAATAGTAAAGTTCTTCCCGAATGGATAACCCCAATAACATGGAATTAGAACATAATTGGAGATAACCAAAACGTCATCTATGTATACATATTTTTTGTTTATGTTGATTTTTTCAAAAAGTGCTGAATCAATTCGATAAAATTTATATGCGAGCACCTCTGAAGTATGACCTACCGAACAAAAAAAGAATCATCAAAATTTATTCAAAAATGGCGGAGATATCGCGTAACAAACATACAAAAAAAAAGACAGACGAATTGAGTACCTCCTCTTTTTGAAGTCGGTTAAAAAACATATTTTATTTTTTTTGTTTTGTGTGTTTTCATTATAAATGGGGAAAATTAAAACACTCTCCAGTGTTGGAATCTTGTTTATGTTATTGTTAATAGAGGGCAACACTTGCTCCCCCGGAAAAATTAGTCAAGAGGGGTACTCTATGGTTTTGTTTACTTTATGGTCAAGTGTGAATAAAAGTACAATTCATTAATTTGTGTGTATTAATTCATTACATACATTAAAGGAGATATAACACCATCGATTCAAAAGAAATGTCGAAGGTGACACATAACCTGTGACGTGAACTATTCAAAATTCTAGACACAACTAGCCGCACAACCGCTTTGTCTCTCTCACAGTTTTCTGGCCATATTCTTTTGACAGCCAAAAGGGAATGCTTAGTCCAGTTCTCTATGTACATGTTCCCAACTATGGTGGGGTGGGCTACCAATTGGCTTATGGCTTCCTATAAATAGTTTTATATATTAAAATGTCATCTGGCAATATAATTTCATAATTATAAACATGAATGCCTGTTCTGAGTTGAGCCTTTGATCTGTAAGTTCTCACTTAAACACTCAAATTGACAGTGTAATTATTACTAACACTTCGCCCGCGATTTCGTCCGCGTGGATGTAAAAACTTAAAGCCTATGACACTCACAAATAAGGTGGCTATCTATTGGTAAAAGAATTTTCAAAATCGGTTCAGTAGATCCAGAGATTACCCCCTACAACCTCACAAACTTTACCTCTTTATAATATTAGTATATACGTATAGATTTAACAAAACGAATTACTTAATATTAATAATATTCAATCTGTTTTTGTGCTTCACAAAAACGATAAAAAAGTAGGCAAGATTGACTAACAATTTTGTATCTAACAATATTATGAAATTTTAAACTGGAATGTCTACAAATGAACTCAAAATTTTACTATGTTCAATTTAATTTTGTCCCTGCCTATTCCACATAACAACTTACCAGCAGTCTTACTCAACTAAAGGCTATAAATGTTGCCTCACTTCTAATACATAACAATCAGTTCATTTTCGTCAGCCTCTGCCATTAATCCTGGTTTAAATGCAGGTCAGATTAGAAGGCTTACTTTTTTTATTTACAGTTCCATTTAAAAAAAATTGTTGTCTGTAAAGTTGGTTTACAGACGATAGTTTAACGTGACAACGTCATAACAAAACATTGATGAAATATAGATGCGGCGCATGCGTACAATGAGCGTAACGGGACACTTTTTCGTGCATGCAACCGGCGTTCATCGATTTATTAGACGTTGTCACGTCAAAAATGATAATAAACGAGATCGAGCTATTTAAATAGGACAAGATGGGAAAGTAATCTCGCATAGCTTATGTGACGCTCCAATAAATAGCTAGTTAATTTAGTTCCAAACATTGTCCGGTACTGCACGTCCATCCGTAGTAACAATTTGACTAAGACAGCGCTCTTATTTTGTAGGTATAAGGGCGATTTTAGTTCAAGCGTTACCACCACAGAGCAGGGATCGCTGCGCAACAGCTAGAGACACTATTATTATTAACTAGCGACCCGTCTCTAACAGCGGTCCGAAGCGTCTCTAAGACAACAGTCCGAAGCGTCTATAATAGCGGTCAGAAGCGTCTCTAACAGCGGTCCGAAGTGTCTCCATTCTCTGTGACATGCGGTTACCGTACGATTTAATACTAAGCTAAATGACACCTTCCTTACATATAACTTAGCCAATTTTTTCTCATACATATTCTTGTGATAGTGTTCTAATGTGCAATGTCGATGGGTGGCGAGGATCGTCCGTCCTGCGTGGTGGGGGACCCGCTCTCGTTCACCAGGCGCTGCCTCTCGCGGTACATCGACACCTGGATGTTCTCGAGCTGGTGGTACCGACAGACCTTGATGGTGGAGAACACTGCCAGACCGACCCATGTTGCGAACGCTGCCCAGGTACCGAACTGATGGAATATAAGTAAACAATTTAGCCTTTATTAAGGTTTTTTTAAGGAGCTTATGTAAATTACAGTTTAGAACAAGTGACAACCATTGCCGAAAAATCGCTATGAGCGCGTCATGAAATCGGCGTATATAATTATGTATTTTATTTATTAGTAATTTAATCTCAATTTTAAACATTATTTTTTATTTGTTGTTGTACACTTACCAAATTAGTCTTTTTAACCCAAAGGTTGACTGGTAGAGAATGCTTTATTGCGTTAAGTCCGCCTATGTACTACTATTGCACATGAAGTTTAAATATAATAAGAAATCGATAATGTTCGCGTTTCCGAACAATCGGAACGACTTTTGCCGCGCTAATAGCGATTTTGAAGTGTTTCGGAACGCGGCGCAAGACGGGTTGTTCTTGGGTGTGTGTGTAGGTTGACGCATACCTTTTTTTTGGGTTCCGCAAGTCCGAATGAAAAACGGTAAATTTATAGGATCACTCTTCTGTCTGTCTGTCCGTCTTTCTGTCTGTTTGTGTCACAGTCAATTTGCTCCGAATCTACTGGACCGATTAAGTTTAAATTTGGTGCACACATGAATATCTGTGACCCAAACACGGAAGTGTGACGTAAATAAATAGATTTGTAATATGGGGGTCACTTTTGGGGTGCAACTTGGTAAACAAAAAAAAAGTTTTCCAAAATGTACCGTGCTACATATCTAATGAAAGGGCTTATTGTAAGGGTCTCAAACATATTTTCTTTTAAAATTTTAAAATTATAAATTTTAAGTTATTTAAGAAAATAGATGAAAAATTACCATCTGCATCACCCCCCCTTACCTCAGAAACCATAGTCCTAAAATTTTGAAAAAAAATTAGAAGTTAGTTCTTTACTTACAGATTACAGGAAAACTTATAAGAAGCATACGGTTTTAAAAAAAAGCCTGAAAAAAAAGATATGATTTGTTCGGAACCCTTAGCGTGCGAGTCCGACTCGCTCTTGGCCAGTATTTTTCTACGTGCGTTAGCTCGAAGCGCTCACTGCCATTGAAAATAGCTTACACACATAGAAGCCATGGTCACGTGAATCTACACACATCCAAAAACAACCCGGCATCGTGAAATAGAATACTTATATGTATATACCTACACACACAGCTACATATAGCATTAAATAGTAACATAGAACAACCGAGTAGTGGCCTCTTAAAACAGAAGAGAGGAACTAATTAACTGAAAGTTGAAATTAATATTATCCTAGTTAAGAAATGATTCTCACCTGTGTTGAGCCCATCTCTATGTAGAAGCCGCCAGTTGTGATGTTATTTTTCTTGTCGATATTCTGACCGGCTGAGACTTCACAACTGAAAGATATATTAATAAATTAATTATGATCAAGATATAATAAAATAGATATTCCAATGAACACTACCGTACAGTCAACAAAAGAGATAAGTAGGTGTACAAGCAAAAATATTAATTTGTTTCCACCGATTCTTTTTTTTTTTTAATACTAAACACATCAAATTGTGATTTAATTACTTTGAAACTCAAACTCAAAACTTTTATTTTATTTATTTATTCATTTAGTACACATACAATTATTTTTACAGATAAACCCAATGTAATAAAAGTAGTCCTATAATGATGATTGACCAGTCCCAAGCAGTGGCTCAGGGTAACTGTCACCCTCTGAAATTCCGCCAAAGAGCAGGAAAAAATGTTCAAACGCTGAGAGATGCTATTAGTAACCGCCCGACACACAGGTGCAAACTTTAATAGGTTTGTACGGGCTACCGGAGTTTTAAACAGACTATCTCCCGGCCCCAACTGTAGCTTACTGTTTGGAACGAGCAATCCCAACGATTCTAAAATTTGCAGATTGTTTAGCATCCCACGAATAACCATAAATACATATTTCGCCAGAGCAAGATTACGCATTACTTCCAACTTATAGTACCCAACCATCCCTATTACAAAGAGAATTGGGTACTGTGACGATTGTAGACACAGCCTTATATTGGCGGGTCTGCACCGGCCTTAACTGGTTGACTAGAACATTCTAGTACTATTGAAAAGCCGTTTGAATATTTAAAAATGTTAGGCTTGACGTTTGTGTCAGTTAGTTAGGAAAAGAGTTAGAAGTGAGCCCGTCCATGTGTGTTTTCCCTATTATTTCAATATAGTTAATTGAAGCCGCCCTCAGCAGTTTAACTTATCCGCCCATAGACAGATCCCTTCGATTTAGTCCTCTCGCACCGAGTCAACGAGTCGCCGAGCTACGCGACGTCCCCGATCTCGTCAAAGTGCCTCCAAGGAATCCTACAGCCCACAAGAGCGCTTGGGTTCCTACAGTACTTACATAAGTGGGTAAAACGGATAGACACCAAATTACCTCATGTATAGGTTTTTTTTTTATTTTGGGGGTGGGAAATCATCCTATGACATCTCCCGCTCTGGGTGGAGCGGGAGGGCGTGTCAGACTCTTACTGACTAAAACCCACCCCTGTTCCTTCCCTGCCCTGAGTGCCCAGGGACGCGATAACTCTGTTTCGCATTTATCCACAACCCCTGGGCAGGCATCGGCCATGACGGGCCCCGTCATGGTTTGCTGACAACTCTTTGAGACGCGCGTGGAACACTACGCGCCGTCGACTCTCGGAATGTATAGGTACCGTGTAATTTTGTGTGTTTCTCGCATGACAAACCCACGATTTTTGAAGCACTTTTTACACACTTGCACGACATGAGCTCGAAATGACAGATCCTCAGAAAGTTTTCCCCAAGATCTCGACCGACCCCACCCGCGGTATCACGTGACCGCTGATACTACGAGTATATTCGTGACGTCAGGGTACTACGGCCCGTGTGAAGGACATTATATTACATTTTGTCACATTGAAGTGCATCTTGTTCTCTACACTCCACGCTACCACCCGATCGATTTCACGCTGAAGCTTATCACAGTGCGACTCGTTGGTTATCCGCATGAACAATTTCAGATCGTCATCGAATAATAGGCAGCCAGCATCTGTAACGACCTCCGGAAGATCATTGACCATTATAATAAATTGCAAGGGTCCTAAATTCGTCCCCTGACTTACCCCGTAAGGGTGGAATATAGGTCTGAAGTGTAGCCTGCGTATTCAACCATTTGCCTGCAGTTGCCCCAAGTAACTGGAAAAGAACTTTAGAAGGGCTGGGGTGAAACTAGCCCTCGCAAATTTACTTAGAAGAATATAATTGTCCACACTATCGAATGCCTTCCTGAAGTCAAAGTAAGCGACGTCCAGTTGGGCACCAGCCTCGTACTGTGTCGGCCTGGTTTACGAAACACAAAAAAATCGAATTCGTGCTGCGGCCCGCGCGAAAACCATGCTGCGCGTCGTTGAGCTGTGCGGCTACTTGCAATAGGAGTGAGGCGTATTTATCGTAACAGATACAAATCGCAGGTATTCGTAGATGGACGGCGAGCAGTGGGTAGCTCGCCGTCCGATCAGCACCAGGCCCGTGAGTCGACGGCGCCTAGTGTTCCACGGGGGCGCCTCAAAGAGATTAGTGTCAGCCACCACTGACGGGGCCCATCGTGGCCGGTGCCTGCATGCCTGGGGTAGCCTATAAATTAAATTAAACTGAAAATGAGTTACCGCACCCCTGGGCACTCAGGCAGGGAAGGAACAGGGTGGGTTTTAGTCAGTAAGAGTCTGACACGCTCTCCCACTCCACCCAGAGCGGGAGAAGTCATTGGGTGATTTCCCACACCCACTAAAAAAAAAAAAGTTTTCGTAGATACTAGATAACAGTTGTTCCTGTGATATCATATTATATCTGTTACAAAATATAATTCACAATATGCAATCACAATCACTACACTCTTCAGTCTCAGTAGGTACTCAATAACAAGTAACAACTATTATCGTGTTATCTGTTATATCGTATATCTGTCTCGCTCACACTCGCTTGATTGAATCCTGCTAAAACGAGAAGCACCTAGTGTTATTATCCGAAAATTCAAATTGTAGTCTTACAAGAAGATAATCATCCTTGAAAAGTGACGACTATTTCTAGTCGTATTATCTTATCTGTTCCTAACTTTCAGTTCGGAAACACTGCAAGAATAATGCTAACATTACTACGTGTACTGTACGTGATTTATTTACCGGCAGACCGTGCTTAGAAAAATAACAGACAGGTATACATCTGTTATAAGTGCGTAACAATAACAGGAATAACAGGTATCTTGTTTGACCTGTTTTTTGTTTTTATAACCCAAGTCTAACTTGCGAGTGGATAGATGAACACAACACAGACTCGAAAATTTTAGCAAATGGTGATAGTACTGCTACTGGTCTATATCCACTAACGTCTGAGCTTGGGGCACCTTTCGGTATCGGAGTAACCCTGGTCTACTTCCAGCCGTCCGGATACGAGCATTCGCGCAAGAAGCTATTGAACAGATGCATGAGCGGCCGGGCTAGTACATTCCTACAATCCCTAACAATGAAGCTGAAATCCCTGAAATAAAAATATTTTATTTCACACAGACCTACATGGGTACTCATAAAACGTCAGAAGCTAGTACTCGGTTCCAAATGGTCGTTTTTAGGGTTGCCAGGTATTATTTTCAGAAATTCGGGACACGTACTTCAATTCAACTAAAAAATCGAAACAAAGAATTTTAAGGTGAAAGCTCCAGGGTAGCCCGCAAAATTCAAATTTTCTTACGTTTTTTGCAATTTGCACGTCAGTGTCAGGTTGTATCAAAATTTGATTCGCGGCCGTAGCAAGTATGTATTTATAGAATTATAATCATTAAAATCATCAATACATCTCTCTCAGATAAAATTGATGCCAAATGTCATGATTTCAGAAATACTTACATTTGGCATCAATTCCAACTGAGAGAGTTGTATTGATGATTTACAAACTCAAGCTTGAAAGTAGAAGCAACTAAATATGGCCGTGCCCACACATGCAATGATCCGATAGAATTTAACCTGAGACTACCACAGGACTAGAATAAATAAAACATAAATTGGGTGAAAGATTAGTATAAGATTGTTTTGTTTCATTGTTATTGTGAAATTGAAAAAAACCATGACGCGGGCTATTTAAAAAATGTTTTGCGATACGTCCCGCCAAAATCGGGACAATCCTAGTCGTTTTGGAAAAGAACCGGTAAAAAACTCCACAAGACTGATTTAGATTACTATGCACAGTTAGTAAGCCTGTCTATATTGTTCTTTTTGTTTGACTGTACTTTTAGGTTTATTTTGCTACTCACCTGGGGAACCTCTCGACGATGATCTGGCACCAGGTCATGAAGCCGAGGGTGACGATGACAGCGGCAGACACTGCCAGTCCGCAAAGCATCATGCAGCCCACAGTTTCCAGGAATGCCGACAGGAACGAGCTGTCCAGACCCTTGTACATGAACATCGACATCCTGGAGACGAAAATAAAATGTTAAATAGGTTAAAAATATGTGGGTATCCAAGCAAAAAGGGTCTAGTTCTCAGCATTTAGATTCCGAGATATACTTACGCAGTTTTGTAAAGTTGGGTGAAAAAACGCATTTCGCCATTTTAATTGATTATTAATGTATAAAATTACCAAAATGAATGTCATCAAATTATTTGCAACACAAACGAAAATATTAAATTACATTTGCCTTTTACATCATATTACAACTTATGAAGTTTTTGTTGTATGAAATTACCAAAAGGATGTTATCAAATTATTTGCAACATGAAAGTATGATAGATAACAAGTGAGTCACATTATTGTTATCTACGCACAAACAGACCAGTGACAATGTCAACTTGTATGGAGCATTTGTGAATCATTATTATGTAGGTATTACCATATTAACTACCAAACAAAAGTTATGCCTGAATTGATAGCCCCAAAAACATGGAATTCGAACATAATTGGTGAAATTAGGGTGTTTCAAAGTGAACTGTACAAATCTGTGTACCCTCAGAGCGTATCAGCGTGATGTTATGTTATGAAGTGGTGTAAACAATAAACAGACATGCGATCGCAGCAATTCCAGAAGGTTTGCTATCATTTATTGAAGAGTTCCATTGTCCATCTCCAAAGTTCTTCATCCGAACTTCACCAAATTCAAATGGGACACAAACAAAAAAAAAATCCAAATTGGTTCAGGCGTTCGAGTAATCATCCCAACATACATACAAATAAAAGAGATGCCAACGAATTGAGAACCTCCTCCTTTTTTGAAGTTGGTTAAAAACCGTCTCTTAGGACTTAAGAAACTATGTGATCTATACATATAAATAAAAATCAATTGCTGATTGTATGTAAGCGCATCACCTCAAAATGGCTGCACATATTTGCATACTCTTTTTTTTGTTGTTAAGGTAAGTATCAGGATAAGGTTTCTAAGAAAGAAAATTGTGGCAATAGAAAAAAAAATATTACACTCATGTGAAGCCGGGGCGGGTCGCTAGTTTATAGACCTCAAAAAAGGAGGTTCTGTATTCGACTCGTATGTATGTATGCTTGTTTGACCGCGATTTTCTCTAAAACTACTGATCCGATTTGGATGGGGTTTCGTTATTGAAACTTATAGAAAGAAATCTAATTTATAGTATGATATATGTTTAAATAAAAAAACAGGCCAAGTGCGTCTCTGACTTTGCACATTTAGAGTTCTGTACCAAAAATCAGGGAATTTCAAAGAAAAAATCTGATTTATCAATATATTGGTATTTGTTAGTGTATTACATGTAATAATAAACACTATCATCACAAAATTTCAAGTTCATAGGTGGTTCAATGGGAAGTTAAAAAATTTGTGACAGACGACAGACAGACAGACACGTGAGTGACAGCAATAGGGCTCCGTTTGAACCCTTCGGGTCCGGAACCCTAAAAAGAAGACCTCTCGGGTCTTGTTGAATTTCTGCCAAGGAATTTTGAGCATTTATTCCATTATTTTTTTTTTAGTATTGTAGTAGTTGGCATGAATTGTTTCAATATAAGCAAAGGGAGAAAAACAAGAAGCATCACCCTTTACCAATACATCAATGTATCCATCACACCCTGGGACCTTGCCTAGTCAGGCAGTCGAGGCCCTGGCAACCTATTCTGCTTGCATGAAGTCTATTCAGAAAGGATCACCACAAATTGAATGTATTGAGACAAGCATTGGAACACTTGCCAAACCTTAATAAGACAAAATAAATATCTTCCAAAAAAACAGGTAATGTATTTACCGGTAGATCTGAATGCTACATGCTAAGAACATGAAGACTCCAACCACGATGACATAGTCACAATAGGCTCTAGAAGCCCACGAGACGTCGAGCTGACCCTCCTGGTTCCATTCACCGTAAGAGAAGAGCAAGCAGTGACCGCTGAAACAATAATATTTTATGGTAACTACTGACAATTCATTCTATGGCAACTATTTCAGTTTCTGGTTATGGTTAAGGTGAAATGTACAGACGCCAACAAAAGTCGATAAGAATTCTCACAACGTATTAGTTTGACGTTTAGTTTGACTTACGACCTTCTATTTTCAAGTTTTCGCCAACAAATGATTGAAATTCACAATTTCATCAACTTAGCATAAGTCAAGATGGCCCAGTGGTATAGAGCACACAGATTGAAGCGCAAATCAGTGTGCGGCAAGTTCAAATCCCACGCAATTGTTGACTTTTTGTAATAACTAAATGTTTAGTAGGCCATTTTATTTTAACATATCCGTGATTATTCGTTAACAAACACTGTATTATATTGTGTTTACTTTCGTTTAAAACAGCTATATCTTTTAACTTGTGCCATAGCCTTATCTTAAGAATGCAGTGAACTCTCTATCAATTTTGTTGACAATAATCATGATTCTATTTTGTTTTTTATTCTTCTACCCGCACTGTTCGTTCATTTTATTTTTCTCATCTAATTGACGATTATCTTGTGAGAACTAAAGTTCTTTTAACAGAAATTGAGGGTTAGTTTCAATATTCTTTTCGTCAAGAAAATGAACAATTAAGCTATGACCTCAATACATTCATTGTGACGTTACATAAAAATAAAATGTTTACAAAGTCTAAATCATATATCACTTTTCAATAAATAACTGGATATAAACAATTTTCTTTTATTTTATTAAAATTTTAATATCCTTTCATTGTTACGTTATTCATATTATGAATGGTCTAAGTGGGTATACTTCCAACAAACTTACACGTAAGGTTACAAGATAACTTTTTTGTCTAGGTAACAATGCGGCGTCACAATTCTCATAAATGTTTAATTTGTAAATATAAAGAATAAACATTTTTATTAAACACGTCTTTTTATTTCCACCTTACAACATCGAAAAGATGTAACAACTAAATAATTGCAAATTACGAATGTGATTCTTCTTGTGGTTAATAGATCATATTCGTAATTTGCAACTATTTAGTGCAAAAAATTTTTCATAGAAATATAAAAAACAACTATATTAATATAGATTGGGAATTTTCAAAGTAAGAAATAACCGCAACGGACCGACCATGATTTGAACTCGGGCTAGGTTATTTGCGAATCCAACACTTAGTTCATACGGCTACCAGCACATGACATATTTGTGCGAATTTTATCAATGCAATGGTAAGAACAAGTCGGCTCTGTGACTGTGTGATGCGTATTCAATGGCACAGAAAAATAATAATGATGTTTTTAAGCTCAGTGCGACGACAGTTCCTTAGTGTGTGTTATCTGTGGAATGTGGTACTCATACACGCGCACACATACGCACGGAAGTATCGTGCTCGCTCGGTTCGTAGCAATGTAATCTTTAACGTTCTTATGGACTTTTGCGGCCTGACTGTACAACAACCTAACACTGACTTGCAAGTAAATGTAATAGGTATTTGAATTTCGCAGGCTAGGTTAGCCCGCGATATTCAAAATTTCTCACTATTTTTACTTGCAGGTCAGTGTCAGGTTGTATGTTGGTCAAAATATGATTTGCGGCCACAGCAAGTATGTATTTATAGAATTATAATTTTTAAAATCATTACAGATCTGTAAATACATGCTTGCTATGGCCGCAAATCATATTTTGATCAACATACAACCTGATACAGACCTGCCAACTGCAGAAAACAAGAAAATATAAATTTCGTGGGTTACCCTAGCACTTTCCCTTATAGCACAGTTTTTTATTACATTACTATACACATTCTGATTTATTCATGTTCAAAATGTATAAAGGAAAGTACCTAACCACAAGTTAGAACAAAAATATGAGGCACAATAGCAAAACATACTAATTAGCCATAAAAATAACAAAACCACAGAGGAGGATAAATGCAATGTTATTCCTGAATACAATCCTTTCCCTGTATTTCTATTATGTCTCTACCAAATTTAATTTCTTAATTCTCTATTTAGCCTTCTTTTTTTTCCTCACTTCACTTCATAACCACAATATTGTGTAACATGTATTTTATTTATTTATGTATTTGTAAGATGAATCGCAAAATGTAGGAAGAATTTTATTATTAAATTATTTCATAATAAAATTAGTTTCCTTAGCACTTCATGATGGGGTTTATCAAATTTGAGAATAGATTTTAAATTACTAAATATCTTTCTGAGACTTGTTGACTAAACTATAGTGTACCTATACCAAAAAAGTTACACAACTTTATTCTATGGGTACAATGACGTCTTATCGCTGACAGCAATATCTACCACAACCATTTGGTGGTCTGAAAGAACTAAAAATAAGGGGTAGTCAGTGGTGTTCTGCTAATAAATATAAGTAATTATGATAAAATACATGTTACACAATATTGTGGTTATGAAGTGAGGAAAAAAAATGGCTAAATAAAGAATTATTGTAATAGTGGATAGTATGAAAGTTAAATGGCTAAAAAGGAGTGACTCTGAGATGACAAGAAAAAGAAATGAAAGCTGGGCTGACCACAAATAAATTGGGATGAAGGCTAGACGATGATGAAGATTTTGGAAATGAAAATATAAGTAAAAAGTCCCAGCTTACTTGAATTCGTGCTCATGCATGCTCATCGGCACTATGATACAAAGTGACAGTATCAGCCCGATCACATATCCTGCTATTTGACTCAGGAGCAGCACGTTCGTCAGAGCCATAGCGATATCTGTGATGTTCTCACAGATTTAGCACACTAAAATAATTACGACTTATTTTCAACAGCCGGAACAATCTGGATCTGATTTAAAATTGAGGAAAACACAAAATATTGAAAACAAAGCTGTCATTCGAGAACATCGCACAATTTTTTTTATTTTTTTTGGTCCATTTGGAACTAGCGAAGGTCAGAGACCATACTGCCTAGTCATCAGTAGTGTATTTTTATTTTCCGACTTTTGAAAAAGGAGGAGGTTCTATGTTCAACTGTATGTATTTATTTTGTTTGTCCACCGATTTCTATGTCAGTTGTGGACCAATTTTCAAAATTCTTTTTTTTATTCGAAAGACTCCCGAGGTGGTCCCATATGGGTAGAGCCTGACATGCCCACGCTCCCAGAGTGGGAGAAGATAGAAAAAAAAACTTTGCTGACTTCCCTATAAAATGCAAAATAACTTTATCAAAATTGCTTCAGCGCTTATTAAAAAAACTAGAAAAAAACGAAAAATTTCGTTTTGGTTTTCTCCAATTACGAGTATGTTTAAATTGCACGTTCCATGTTAATGGGGTTTGTAGTTCTGGGGTGTAACGAGTATAAATGTAGAACAAAAAAAAAGTTCATTGTACCTAATCTGTTGATAAACGTAAAAACTGAGTGACAATCTTTGATACTGACGCGCCAGCCCGGATCAGTATAGCCGCCGCAGCGTATATGGAGCGCACTAAGAGTCTTACACGCCTTCCCGCTCCACCCTAGAGCGGGAGATGTCATTGAATGATTTCCCAAACCACAAAAAAAAAGCGTCTATGGAGCGCACGCGACACGCGTACGAAGCAGGGTTGGGCGGATCGCTAGTGAATAACATAAAGGGCTCTACATTTGTGCACAGTTCTTTTGTTTTAATTATAATTGGCCTGCTATAAATACTTAAGTGGAGTTACTCGTAACAAATAAAGCTTAGTGGCTAGTTAACGGCAAAAGCTCTTTGTTCTTAAACACACGCAATACCTGGCTTACGGCCGCTACCCCACGACGCGGCCCTGTACCCAACATACACGTATAAATAATAATAATAATAATAATTAATAATAATAATTTATTTACTATAGAACAGTATTAGGTACATATATTTTTACATTGGCCCCAAACTAGGCAAGCCTGTATCTTGGGTACCAATATTGAGGATTCAAAAGATTTTTGACAAAAAATGTTCGGTTACATAAAAAAGCAAATCAATTACAAACAAAAATTAAACTATAGGAAAACAAAAGCTGAAAGCAGTGAGATAGTTCCCTGATAATAATAACATTTTCATATTTCAACGCTAGGTAATTTGTTACTGTGAGTGTGTGAAATTACAATAATTTAATTTAATATTTTAATTAGATAATTTGATTTTATAATTTATTTTAATTCAGTGATATGATTTGATAATAATTCAACTTATTATTTTAATTAATTAATTTGATTTAATAATTTAATTTGATATTTTAATTAAGTAATTGTATTTATTAATTTAGTTTATTAATTAAGTCATTTAATGAAATTTGCTTCAATTATATTATTGTTGGTTTAAATTTGGTTAAGTATTTAAATAATTCAATTTAATAGGTCAAATTAATTTAGTGAAACCAGAGTCAACACCAATTTCTATTTTTGGTTTAATTTGTTGAATAAATAAGTTCCTCCGTATCAACATAATTTAGATTTAAGAGCCAGTTTAATAATTTAGTCTTCAATTCAAAGCGATTCAAATTGATTATTAACAATATCTTATGCAGTTTGTTGTAAATTCGAGAACTTAAGATGAAATATTGATGAGCAGCAAATGTGGTCTTAAAACGGTCGACTTGGCAGCCTTGAACAGCCCTTCGTCGGGTATTGGGTGTGAGACTTGGTGGGACGGAGACATGTTTGCGAAGCGTGGAGTGGTAAACAAAGAGTTGTCTGACGGTGAGCACCTTGCAGTCCTGATATAATTGTTCAGTCGGGTACCTAAACGGTTTGTGTAGCATAACCTTCAGAACAGCTCTTTGGGCCCTCTCTAGTGGTAAAAACGATGTTTTGGTTGCACCTCCCCAAGCAGTAACACAGTATGTTAGCAGTGACTGGCACAGAGAGTAATAGACAGTTTTGAGCGTGTCCATGTCTGCTGAGTTTCTAAGCAGTTTAAATATATAAATTACTTTGCGGACCTTAGATGTTAGTGACGTTATATGTTTGTGCCAATTTAAACGCTCATCTATCACCACTCCGAGGTATTTAATTTGTGAACCTTTGCTCAACTGTGGACAAGTACAGTCAGGTTTTAACTGGCAGCTATGGAATTTAATATTAAAATCCTGTAAAGGTTGGGTTTTATTGCTTATTGAAAAGGTAATAAATTTAGTTTTATCAAGGTTAAGAGTTAAAAGATTAGTAGCGAGCCAATTTGATACCGTGGCCAGACATGTCTCAGCGTGACGTTTAGTTTCATCCCAATCTGAGCCATGCACAATGAGAGCTGTGTCATCCGCGTAAGTTAAAACATGACAATTTGTAAGTGTCAGTGTGCATAGCTGATTTATATAGACTAGGAAGAGTGTCGGTCCGAGGATACTTCCCTGTGGAACTCCGTAGTTACCTAGGGGGTGGTCATTGCTCATGTGATTGTTTATGATCACACTTTGCGTTCTCTCCGTGAGATAGCTCTTAAATAAGTTTAAGGGTGTGCCTCTTACACCGACATTTTCAAGTTTAAATATAAGTTTAGAGACAGAGACTGTGTCAAATGCCTTAGATAGGTCCAAAAAGATACCAAGGCATTTCTCACCCTGGTCCAAATTACGGGATATAAGATCACTCAAACGAGTCACGGCATCTTCCGTGGACCTACCCGACATGAACCCAAATTGATTGGGTGCTATGATATTATTCGCATCTAGATATTTCTTTAATTTATCGTTTAAGATTTTCTCCAATATCTTTGACATAGCAGAAAGCACAGAAATAGGTCTATAATTATCGACACAGTCTCTGCCTCCCGACTTGTATATTGGGTGAATAAGCGCTTTTTTGAAAGCATTGGGAAAGACACCGGTGGTAATCGAAAGGTTACAAATATGGGTTATTACTGGCACTAGAAACTTTCGTGAATTTTTTAACATCTGAGTAGATATATTATCCCAACCTACGGCGGTGTCACTGCGAAGGGACATGATGACCCTGTCAACATCATCTTCGTCCACCTCTTGGAGGACGAAAGAATTACACTGAGAGTTAGCGAAATGTGGAGCTTCTGAGGTTTGTGGTTTTTCCGAATGGATTTTTTCCGCTAATTTGGAACCAACTTCCGCAAAATAACGGTTTACGAAATTAAGGGAGTCTCCTGGGTTGGCACAGGTATCGAGAAGCTCGGTACATGGTATTTTAGCTGTACGTGTGTAGGTAATATCTTTAATAACGTTCCATGTTGCCTTTGGGTTATTTTTTGATTTAGCAAATGAATCTTTCTCATGAGTAATCTTCAGTTTTCGCAGCAAACCATTACAAAAATTACGGTATCTGTTATATGTTACTTGTAAAGTGACATTATTTGGGGACTTTTTCAAATCGTAGTGCATTTTGTCTCGATTTTTAATACAGCGCATAAGACCAGGCGTTATCCATGGTTTAATGTTTCTTTTTTTACGGGGTATTTTTATGATAGACGTGTGGTCTCTGACAATTGATGAAACACTTTTAATGAGCTTGTTAGCAGCATCGTTTGCGTTAAGAGTGTTCATAACTTCAGTAAAGTCTGTTGTCTCGATGACTTCCGCAATAGTCGCGTAATCAATGTGAGTTTTTGTACGACTTGCTTTATGTTGCGGAGGTTTTGTTGGTAGGAACAACAGTACAGCCGAGTGGTCAGAGACGGTAGCTTCTAGAATTAAAGTCGTAGCGGTTTGGTTACACTTCAGGATTACGTGGTCCAAGCAGTTATTAAGTCTCGTGGGTGTCTGGTGAGCTGGAAGTAGACCATGGGACGATATAAGGTTCAGATATATATTTGAAAAGCGATCTATATTGTCTTGTTTTATATCAATATTGATATCCCCAATCAAAGCTATTTTATTAAAGGGGGATAGCGTTAACAAGACTTTATCCAAGCTATTAATAAATTTTTCTATCGTCGTGAATGACGGAGACCTATATACAGCAAGTATAGCTATAGATTTATCTATAATGCAAAGTAAACCACTTGATTCCTCAAGACCTGGATCCGCAACCGTGCAATTCAAACCGTCCTTAACGTAGATGACTACGCCGTCATTTTGATTGAGGGGATTTGACGACTGAAAAGATGTGTAACCTTCTAAACGGGGAGTAACTGATAAAGTTCTGAGCCAGCATTCCGACAGTATTATGACGTCACATGTCAGATCTATTATGGCCAAAAAAGCCTGTAAAGCGTTAAAGTTCTTATTAAGACTTCTGATGTTAATGTGCAGAATTTTTAAGGTATTTCTACCATCACTGACCACCTTAGTACACTGATCAGGTAAGCAGGCGTATGACTTAGATACTTGAAAAGAATCAAGTTCCGCAATTACTTTGTTTACGTTAGCCATGAGTAACAAAAATAAATATTGGCAAGTATTTCACTGCATAAGTGTTATTTACGCGTGTAATATGTTGGTTGTGAAAACGTATCAAAACACCATCAAAGGTGATAAAAAGAAACGATAGAAGAGCAATTGGCAGGTGACCTCTATTTTTCACTTTGTTTACTTGTGTTGGATAAGTATTTAATATTTTGTGTATGATTTGTGTAATATGAGTGTTCTGTGTGTTGGCAGTTGGATTGAAAACAATTCTAAAAAGATTTAAAATTAAATAGTATAAAAATAACAATAAAGATACATGCAGGCATTTAAAAGTTGAAAGAACAATTAGTTTACCACCTATTTTTCTTTGAGAAATTATGAAAAACAAAAATGCTAAGCAAAAACAATATGCAAAAATGCTACAAGTGGCAGACTTAGGTAGTCATTGTTTCTGTATTATTTTCGCAAGACATTCCTCTGAGTGTATACGATGTTGTTTGGCACCAACTTCTTTGCGCAGGAAGATCTTCCCATTTGTTGACCAGCAGAACTTAAATGAGTTTTTTTTTGCGAAAGCTCTTGCGTGATAAAATAGGTTTTTCACTGATTGGCTGAGATATTCAGTTACATAAATAGGTGTGCGTTGTCCTTGCATACCAAGTGTGTGTGAGTTAAGTTTCTCCGTAGAAGGTTTATCTTTATTAAAAAACCGGACATTTGCGAGAAATTCGAACTTTGTATTGACAGATGAAAATTCAGCAATAATGGGCCCGCTGGTACCAGGTTTTCCGGGAATTCGGTATACATCTCTCAATTCAGATGACTGAATGTTTATGCCAATGGTTCTGCCAATGTTGGTAATAGTGCCAGCGATGTTAGCCCGTTCTTCTTTTTCCAAAACCGGGACATTTCTGACCTCGATACAAGATGAGCGTGAACTTTGCTCGTAGTCTTGAATCTTCCTCTCAAGAGACATAATATATTCTTTCTGCTCTTTCCTTTCCTTGTCCATAAGGTCTAATTTTATTTTAATGTCATCATACTTTGAGCTCAAGAAGTTCATCGATTTTTCAATCTCCTGGTAAGATTTCTTAATCTCCTCATTTTGTTGCTTAAGTTTAGTTGTATCCGCGGAAATTTTGGTAAGTTTTAAATCTTGCTCTTTCCGCCATTCAGTCAGCAGGTCAAGTATCTCCTCCTTGAATGCACTGAAATCACTGCATGGCGAACCTTCCATACGTGGACGCTTTGATCTGCCAGACACGTTACATCGTTCCAGCTTCTTCGGACTTGATGGAGTTGTTATGTCTAATTCGGGCTGCGCATGGGATATATTGCAGTCCGGAGTCATAGGAGGTGATCTTTGGACTCGCGGCATTTCACGGGTTTTCTGACCCTTTGCGGACTGTTAGTATAGTAATAATAAAATTTGAGAGAAAGATACTTATTGCTATATTAAACGTAGTAGGCGCTTGTTCTGTTTACGATAAAAAGTGACAGGTGAATATTGTTTGACTTCACTTCGGGATGAGGGTAGATAAATGATGTACTCACTGTTTTTGTCACTTTTTTTTGTAGTTTATCGTAAATATTATCACCAGATTATTACACAGTATTGTACTACATAGTTTAGTCTTCAAAATGATATGTATCAACCACTATTTGCGTAAGTATTAGCACTGAAAAATTTTTTTTATTTGCGGGAGCAAAATTTTTGCACGTCTGTCGGCTAGTACCCCAATTGTTTTTCCAATAAATTACCTATGCCGTCTCCGCCTTACTCACGCCTCATAATTTCCCATTCATCGAGCCGCAAAATTTTAAGCAGATGTAAATTCGTCGCTGCTGAAAAAGTTCTATTGCTGAAAATCGACGTCGGGAAAAAGTTAATAGGTATTTACGCGTACCTACTTACGACTACACTTCTTCCTCGCTATAACAAAAACAAGTAGAATGAGCTAGATACCTCATAACAAAATACCAATACAATAAATTAGTTATCTACATAGATTAATAAGTTAGGTTAATAGGACCAACAAATGAATACGAATCCTTTTTTAGAGTTCCGTAGTCCTAACAAAGACAAGAATCCCTTAGAGATTCGATCTGTCCGTCCGAGGCATAGCGTAGAGACTGTTAGTACTAGAAAGCTGCAATTTTGCATGGGTCCACCTATATTAATCAGGCCAAGAAAACGAAACATTAAAATTATGAAAAAGATTTTGTTAAGAGCCTACACCATCTCAGCTCAAATTCTAATTTCGCCCCCACTTCCCCGCGTGCCACTGCACTCTTTATCTCGCTCGCACACTTTGGCTCGCAGAGACGCGACACGCGCGGCCTTGAGGTCGAAGCGATTTCGTTAGAGTAAACTACACTATTATCGGACGAGTACTAAGAAATAAAATTATCAATCTAATTTAATTTTAACTTGTCATTTTATGAATATAAAATTATATATTATATCGCAAATACAATTTTAATGTATCTATAAACGATCAGTTTCCAGTATAAGCTGACCTCTCAGTGTGCGGAAAGCCTATAAAATGCGAGATCAGCTTATACTGGACGGTATAGGTGATGTCTAGCCGTGCACACTATTTTATTTTACCTACCTACTTCTATAAAATACTAGTCAAATGCGAGCCAAGTTTGCGCTGTGGGTTCCGCCAATTAGTTTTGTAGTAAGTTTGCGTTTTATAGTTTTAGTGTATGTATGTTATGTGACAGCCGTTTGCGCATGTAGGTAATTATGTAGGTTGTAGGTATATTTATTTATTTATTTATTTATTTGTATAACAATTGCTTGCTGCACTTACAATACAAGTACCATATACAAAATAAAAGTAAGTAATAAGTAAGTAATAAGTATATAGTAGTAGTGGTGGTGGTGTAGTAGTGGTGGTGGTGGTGGTAGTGGTGGTGGTGGTAGTGGTGGTGGTAGTGGTGGTGGTGGTGGTGGTGGTGGGTGGTAGTGGTGTAGTAGTGGTAGTAGTAAGTATATATGTATATGCAAGTACCTAGGTATACATAGGTTAGAAAAATCGATTCTAAACCACTACATAAATTGTAGAATTTATGCAGTGGTTTAGAGTCGGTTTAGTAGCAGTAGAGCTAAAAAACTAGTCAAGTGCGAGTCACCATTGCACTGAGGGTTCTGTAGGTACATTGGCTTGGTAGTAAGTTTACGCTGTGCCATTTTAAAATCTTATAATAGGTAGCTTTCTCCTTGTATTACCACTTTCTTAGTTATTATGCATCTATATAAGAATGAATCGCCGAAATGTAGGTATGCGTATATCTTTCGAAGGACTTCACCAAATTGCATAATTCTTTTTTTGTTGTGTTCGTGATTCTCAGGACAAGGTTTGTATAAATATAAGATAGGTAGGTATAGGTAAGATAAGTAGGTAAGTATGCAGGTAGGTATGTAGGTAGGTATGATAAATACCATAAGTTTTTTTCAAAGTAATTAAAAATAGTCAAAATTAAATAACATTTATTTTTAATCGCTTAAATTTCTAATTTACATAGTTAGAACATTTCTGGAATTGCATAGCTCAGGTAACATGCATGTTTTATAAAAATGTTCTAATTTTAGTTCCATTTCAGAAATATTGGTCATCTTTCTATAATTTCGACTTTGATGTTTTTGTCGCATCCAGACCTTATTCCGAAAATACATTTTTTTTTGTACCGATGATATGTAATTGTCCTTGCACTTGTATATACCAAGGATGTTTTTTATTTACGACAAGTCCGTTTTGAGTTTTTCTCCAAAAATTTACTTCTATCTTATCTATATCTTGGCTTCGTCCAAAGATGTTTAGAATGCTGCAATGGGACGCTTGATTTCAATGATTGTGTATATTCAGTGAACAGCTCATGTTCTCGGGTGATCTGCAAGAAAACACAACATTCATTATAAAACACTTTTTTTGGGGTATGTTATGTTATCATTCAATGACTAGCGTGATGGGCGTTGGTGGCTGCGCCAAAGTTTTAAACTTTTGCAGCTACCATCGTTGTACATTGTTTTTTTATCTGCCTGTATTTGTTGTTCTGTTCCTAATAAACGATTATAATAAAAAAAAATATAAAAAATGACCTCCCGCTCTGGGCGGAGCGGGAGGGCATCTCAGACTTTTACTAACTAAAACCCACCCCTGTTCCTTCAGTTGCCTGTGCCAAGAGCCGCGGTAACTCTCTTTCAAATATACTCGCGACCCCGGCAGCATAATTTTGTCAACATGAATAAATAATACGGAACCCTAAAAAGTCCAACATTATGAAAATTTTATTATGAATTCGCCAATTTCGTGATAGTACCGTTACGCGTTAGTACCAAGCGGTAGTGCCATGGGGGAACAGCAAATTTCGTGATTATCACACACGTATGATAGATAGGTACTTACAATTATATATTTTGTAACACATGAAGATTTGTTTCGTCCGAATTTATTTCTACAGTTTTCGGAGGTCATACCTCCGTCCGTCCGGTCCTGTAACAATCACACGGGACAAATAAATACCTACCTAGACCTCACATATTTTTATTTATGATTTGGCTATGGAACCCTAAAAATATACAAAAGAAGACTAAATCATCCATAGAAGCAGACTTGCCCTATGAATAACAAATAACAATTACCCACCCTACATTTTTTATTGAAATACAAATTTGGTGAATTGGTATTTGATGGTGGAGGGATAATTTTCCAGTACAAGCTGACCTCTCATTGTACGGAATTCCTATACAATGTGAGATCAGCTTATACTGGAAATTTATAGCTTGATAATTTTTTTTTTGATTTTTGTTTGTCTTTTATAAAAATGTTGCCCCACACTAGGAATATTCTTGTATCGTGGGTGCGTTCACAAGCATGTAAATTCACATACACAAGACACCCAGACCCGGAACAACTATCTGCAGGTCATACAAATATTTGTTCCGTGCGGGGATCGAACCCGTGACACGCAGCGTAGCAGCCGAACGCTCAACCACTGCGCCAACCGTGCCGTCAAAATTATATAGCCATGTGTAGAAATAATAATAACAGATCAGTGTTTTATGGCCTACAGACAGTTGTGTCGGTTCTGCGCGTTTGTGAATGTGAAGATTTGTGTTTGTAATCGCACCGTCTCCGATTCAGTTGAAATCCTGGAGTCGGCAACATTATAAAAAAAAACAATTAGGTACTACATAGATACCTATTTGTTGTATATTGTCAAAACAACAACAAACCTATTTAGGGAACTTTTTAACTTTTTACAAAATTGGACACCCATTTTTCACATTTTTTATCAAAACAAAAAAAGTGTACACCTGGATTTCGCCTGAATCGTGAAAGGTGCGTTTACAAACACAAATCTTCACATGCAGAAACACCTGCAACTCCTAACGCAGCAGCCAATCACCAGCCACTGCACCAAACGTGACATGTTTGTAATCACTAATACTGTAAGTAGATAGGTAGCTATATACTTACTTCATTACGTTTATCATGTTTTCCAGTTTCTTTGCGCCAACCCTTTCGTTTCTTATTTTTATTACGGTTATTTCCCATTGCACCAACACTATAAGTATAAGTACTACAAGATTTGTATTTTACGTAGTCTTGTTGCGTAATGTGTGCTCTGAGCGCAAGCGACACAGCCCTCCCGTTCGAAAGCCGAAGCGAGACTGAACGGGGGCGTCGGGCGCCAGGGAACAAGCTTCAAGACGGCTTATTTTAGGTGATAGTTTAGGTATTTTATTTTTACTGTGAAAATAATGGTAATTTAAAAATAAAAAAACTTGTAGGACCTGCTTTATAGTAAGTTCAGTTAGTATGCAAAGTTTCATGATCTAATTTTAAGCATTTTTTGAATGCTAGCGGTTTATTGTTTTCGGTTTAGAGGTAACTTTGGATTTTTTTTCTATCGAGAAAATTTTATGGAATCGTGTTTTTGAGGTTTATAATACTTAACATTGATCCTCAACCTTGCCATATATTTATTTCAAAATTAATGCTGCAGTATTATCGACATAACGGAGGATCATGCTAAGCCATTTGAGGTAACATAGACTCTTAATGGTAGCTCCCGTACATGTAAAGTGGGAATAACTTCTTTTTTTCTCACCTATCTTAAAGTGTGGGGTATTGTTGGATAGGTCTTTCAAAATCAATGCAGGGTTGTGGAGACTATTTTTCGATTCAGTGATTCGTTTGCGAAATATTAAACTTTTAATGTGATATTTTTTGTTATAGTCGAGCGTCCCCTCCCCTCCACCCACTAAAAGCTAAATTTTTGGGTTGAAAAATCTGAAAAAATATCGTGATGATAGTTTTATAAAACGAACTTTAAAGGAAAATTATAACGGTTAAGTTAACTCTGTTAATTTAAGAGTAATATAGTCGCCCATCTTAAAATAAAATGTACCTATACTTGGAAAAATTTGTACAAAGCACCTCCTTAGAAAAAAATACTTAGGTGAAGTAATAATTTATTATTTAATATTTAAAACGGGTACCTAGTAAACCTGTTACATTTTGGAAAAAAAGAACCCTACACTGCGCGTGGCCCGACACGCTCAGACGACGAGTCGACAAGCTCGGTGTCATCCTCATCACTGCGTCCAATGTACATTGGACGCAGTGATGAGGATGACAGGACATGGCGTGGGATACGTTGGCCGAGTGTGCCGCATGAGAATAGTCACGCCGTGCCCTCGTTTCGAAAGTGGAAAGCAACGGTTCTACTATACTAGATGAAAATGCGCCCAGTGTTACCTAAACATGCCTTACAGCTCTATTTTATTATTATAATAGGGTCAGTGCGCAATCAACCAAACCAGCGCAGCGACATTCTTGTTCCAAAATTTTATTCTATACAGTGCATTTATAAGCTTTTATTTTTTTATGTAATTAGGTGTACGTACCCAGGCACTTAAGAATTCTGTCATAGAAGTACAGACAGCATTTTAATATTGTTTTGAAAGTTTTAATAGAAAAGCCACTGCAATCTTCCATCTTTGAAAAACGGTTTTATTACCTAGATGCCCTTATATTTTCTCGACATTCACGTCAAAAGGACTTGCTATCAACCAGAGTAATCGTTTCGTGCATGGTCAACTTAAGGTGAGTTGCCCGACGAGCGGCGTGCTGTAAACTACCGCTTTCATGACCACCCACTCTAGGTCACAGATTTAAAAATAGTGTCTTATTTATTTGAATAAGGCCTGCACGTACTTAATCTAATTACTCGTATTTAAGGAACTTATACATAATTATAAATATTTAAAGTAGCCTCGAAAAACAAAACGTAGGTTACTCAAAAGAAAACCAGCCAAGTGCTTGTACTTATTTTTTTAGACAAGACGGCAAAGGGCTTTGAACCGTATTGGCAGTCATACATGAGCCAGGAATAGAACCAACCGAAACACAAAAAAACAACCGTAAGGATTAAATCTCTTAATTAAGCATCAATTGACTTCAAAGAATAGCAGGTTCTCAATTCGTCTGTTTTTTTTTTTGTTTCTCGATATCTCCACCATTTGTGAATAGATTTTGATGATTCTTTTTTTGTATGGTAGGTCATATTTCAGAGGTGGTTCCATACAGGCTGTAAGGGACAAGATACCGCAAACTTCGCGAAAAGGTTACACCTAATGCCACTAACAAAATTACGATACTCATTAATCTCGGTAATGATTGGTTACAGAAATTGATCTTTTCAAGCGCGCAATGTATTGCAAACAACGCGATCGCAACGCGACGCAATTGATGTAGGCACGCGCGAGCACGTAGTACTTGGCTACCTACACGTCTTACACACACAGACACGGCCGTGGAGCCGCGCGTGACGCGGGCCGCCTCGCTCCGCTTGTATGAATGTAGCTACAAGGTCGAACCAAAGTTAAAGACATCTTTGCAATTAGCTGCGAGTGCAGGTACAGTCAAGTCAGTAATTTAGGCTCCATTTTATAACTAAAGTTGTGTGAATATTTTTAGAGCTGTATGGTACCTACTACCTACCTTGTTTGCTAATTAGCATAAATGCAACAACAATGTTAGCGCCCGTGCCGTCTACTGTGAAGGGAATGTAAACAAATGTATGTCTTTGTTCCTCCTAATGTAAATACACTTTCAAAGTACTTTGTTATAAAAATAAATTTACGTTTACGACAAATGAACACCTAAGTATTTAACGCACAACCAACAACAATTAAAAAAGTTTACGTAACTAATGAACAGATGAAAACAAAACATTTAATAACATTAGAAGACATAATAAGTAACCTAGCTTTTAAATAAACATTATTATTAAGTACCTAGTATTTTGTACTTACGCCTTTGTTGGCAGACTCAACAGTACTGACGAATATCACTTTGATGACGATGTCATTGATATCACATAAAATCATTTTTATCACTCAGGACTAAGTTTATGGCTAATTCCCTTAAAATGACGATTCCGAAAAGGGTTAGAAATATTAAAGAAGCTTGTAAGGTACCTACATTGTGATCCAGTATTGTGGGTATAAATTAATGAACTTACCTCAAGCTCGCTCACCTCTAACCAAATAGGGTTCAAAGTGTCCGCCACCAACTCGCTCGCACGAGTTGCCGAGCGTACCTACTCCCAGTCGTGGGTTCTGCACGACAGTCAGGATGCGAGTGTGAGGCACAATTGGTTGGTTGTCCACGATACGTTGGTAAGCTCTTGTTATTACGCGAGAATGTCGTAGATGACGAGCTTCTGGATATGTCTGGACATAGATACTGTGACGACCTTATGTTGGCAACCTTATGGTGGAGACTGGCACGTTGGAAGTTTGGAACATTCTAGAAACTCTTGGAACGCCGATTGAAAATTAAGAAGAATAAGGAAGACTTTTGTTTTAAGGGGACTTCTCCTAGCCCGCTCGAAGAGGGCACATGTATTATTTTTATCTATATCTATACATATAATAAATCTGTAGAAAAGTCATTTTTGTACATTGAAGAAATTGAAACAAAAAATAGCCAGCGTGTGAAAAGATAAGTAACAGAACCCATTTCCATCATTTTTGAAATTTTTGTCTGTTTGTCTGTTTGTCTGTTTGTTTGTGCGCACATCACGTAAAATCTACGAATTCAATGCTGACAATGTTTATATACAAAAATTATACGCAACTTGAGGATTAACTTAGTTTTTGTTTCATCGAAATCGGTTCACTCTATCAAAAGATATGATTAATTTAGTGACTTCAAGAAGTAAAATATTACGTTACGCAATTAAGTATAGTACTTGCAACGACATCTTAAGACTAAAAATAGAACTAATGTTGATAGTTGAAATCTAAATCCGATAGATGGCGTTGTGCAAATGACGTCATTTTCTGAATCGCGGTGTTAAGATTTTCCGCGCGAGGATGACGTCCACCGTGTTTACTAGGCAAATTGGGTTTCGTTAGGTGTCTTAAAAGTTCTTGCGTGTGTCGTAAAAGTTCTTTGGTTGCTTGGTTTATCGATTTTCTAAATTGGTCGAAAAAAAAGTATTTGCTTATCTTATTGGTTTCGTTTGGTCAACTTTGGTCATTGGTTTGAAGTACGAAGTAAAGATTGTATTTGATTTACTTCGTAGTTTGAATCCAATAGTGCCAATCGTTATACAGTAAGTTAGTGTTGCCAATTCGTTGAGTCACGACCACGAACAGACGATACGTTGTCACACTAGACTGTTCGACGCACCGATCTTTTAAGTTTGTAGGCTATTCAGTCATAAGTGTTGTTAGTTTTGTTTATTGCTTTAATTTTCCTTGAAAATGCCTCAAAGAAAAAAAACTAACCTTTCGCTGCGTAGCCGAAATGCGAAAAGGATGAGACTTTGTAGGTCTCAGGAATCGGAAGAAGATCGTGAAGCACGGTTATCTGCTAACCGAGAGCACATCGCTCTTTCACGTGAATCGGAAACGTTCACCGAAAGGGAGTCACGTTTAAGTTCACAAAGAACACGGACCGCGACTTTGCGGTCTCAAGAGAGTATCCAGGAACGCGAAGACCGGCTGTCTGCTGATCGGGAGCGCCACTCTCTCTCACGTGAGTCAGAGACATTCACAGAAAGGGAGTCGCGCTTAAGTTCGCAAAGAACTCGGACCGCGACTTTGCGTTCTCAAGAGAATATCCAGGAACGCGAAGTTCGGCTGTCTGCTGATCGGGAGCGCCAGTCTCTCTCACGCGAGTCAGAGACTTTCACAGAAAGGGAGTCGCGCTTAAGTTCGCAAAGAACTCGGACCGCGACTTTGCGTTCTCAAGAGAGTATCGAGGAACGCCAAGCACGTCTGTCATCTGACCGAGAGCGACACGCTCTCTCGCGCGAGTCTGAATCTCTCTCCCAAAGAGAAGAACGATTACAAATAGCTAGACATAACTATGTAGGTGTACAAAGAAACAATGAAAGTTATCTTGCATCTGAAAGGGAAAGAATAGATGAACTAAGACGAGCAGAAACAGCAGAACAACGTCAATCTCGCCTAGAAATAGAACGAGCTCGATACCATATGAATAGAGAAACAAATAGCGGAGCTGATGAGTCCATGGAAAATGACGATGCAAATATTTTATTACCTTGGGACAATAGGGAAAAATCAGGGTTCACATATTCGTCTAGAATTAATTATGCTGGCTTTACTTTCGTGGGTGACATGAGAGAAATTTGTAATTTTTGTCATGCTTTGAAATGGAGGAAAGAGACAGATGGAATGTGCTGCTCAAATGGAAAAATTGTTCTTCCAAATTTCCAAGATCCACCACACTTACTTAAAAGTCTCCTGAATGGCGATCATCCCCAGTCGAACCGTTTTTTGGATAATATTCGTTTATATAACAGTGCTTTCCAAATGACTTCCTTTGGGGCAAAACAAATAACGGAAGGACCGTTCATGCCAACCTTCAAAGTACAAGGTCAAGTTTATCACCTTATTGGATCTTTGCTGCCAGAAAATGAACCCAAATTTCTCCAAATTTATTTTGTATCCGATTACACGCAACAGCTCAATGTTAGAAATCACAATTTTCCCCAGCTCAATGCTGAGCTTTTGGGTCAACTTCAAGAATTGCTGCATCACGTTAACCAGTACGTTCGTGAATTCAAAGCTGCATTGGAGTCAATTCCACAAGGCAGCAATGATTTCAAAATTGTTATAAGTGCCGATAGACGTCCTGTGGGTGAACACCGTGGAAGACACAATGCACCCGTCGCAGATGAAGTTGCAGTTGTTTTAGTCGACCAGGAGTGTGAGAGACGTGATATCGTGTTGCGTACACGCGACGATCGCCTTCAACGCATTTTGGAAACCCACCGAGCTTACGACGCCCTGCAATATCCACTAATTTATTGTCATGGTGAAGATGGGTACAATTTTGGGCTGTACCAAGTGAACCCTACTACGAGAGTCACTAATTATCAAAAAAAAATATCTGCTCAACAATACTATTCCTACCTTTTACAAATAAGGCAAAACAGTTTCGTATATTTGCAACGATTTCGTGGTTTGTTCAGCCAATTTATTGTGGACATGTACGCAAAAATAGAAACTGAACGTTTAGTGTATATTCGCACTAACCAGCGACGGTTACGCGCTGAAGAATACGTGCACTTGCGGGACGCCATGCAATCAGATAATAACGTCGAAAACTTGGGACGATTGGTTATTTTGCCATCCAGTTTCACAGGCGGTACTCGGTGTATGCACGAACGAACGCAAGATGCTTTTTGTTACGTCCGTAAATACGGCCGGCCGGACCTTTTTATAACATTTACAACAAATCCAAAGTGGACGGAGATTTGCCAGGCACTTCTCACAGGACAGGCGTCATACGACAGACATGACATTATTGCTAGGATTTTTCATTTAAAACTCAAAGTCTTGATTAATCTACTTACAAAGGAGAAAGTTTTCGGTTCAACTCTTTGTTTTATGTATAGCGTCGAGTGGCAAAAGCGTGGTTTACCCCACGCGCACATTCTTCTGTGGCTGGAAGAAAAAATTCGTCCCGATGCTATAGACAGTGTCATAAGTGCAGAATTTCCGGACTATAATGCAGATCCGATTTTGCATGACATAGTAAAAACACATATGGTTCACGGGCCATGTGGCCTCTTAAACAGGGAATCACCGTGCATGAAAGATGGTCAATGCTCAAAAAAATACCCCAGAGCACTGAAAGAACTAACTATGGCTGGGGAAAATGGGTATCCGCAATACCGGCGAAGATCACCGTCACAAGGTGGTTTCACAGCTACTGTCAGATTCCGTGGACAAGAAATAATTCTAAATAATAGTTGGGTGGTACCGTATTCTCCAGTTTTGTCAAACGCTTTTCAAGCACACATTAATGTTGAAATTTGTAATAGCGTCGAATCTATAAAATATATATGTAAATATGTTAATAAAGGTAGTGATCAAGCCATGATAGCACTAAGAAATAACAACCAATTTGATGAAGTGACAAGGTATCAATCTGGCCGATACATAAGCTCTTCGGAGGCAGTTTGGCGCATTTTGAGTTTCCCTATTCATGAAAGGTATCCGCCAGTCATCCATCTTGACGTGCACCTGGAAGGCGGGCAGCGAGTTTACTTTCAGCCAGAAAATGTGGCAGAAAGAATGAACAACCCAAGACAAACCACCTTGCTCGCATTCTTTCGCCTTTGCGAAAGAGACAATTTCGCTAAGTCTCTGTTGTACAATGAAGTGCCACATTATTATACTTATAACAAGCAGCAAGGTGTTTTTAATCGCAGGAGACGTGGAACTGCTGTAGAAGGCGAGTCCGGCATTTTTAAAGAACACGTGATTGGAAGAGTATACACGGTGCACCCAAATAATGCAGAGTGTTATTATTTACGCCTTCTTCTTCACACAGTGCGAGGACCTACTTCTTTTGCTGAGCTCCGCAAAGTGGACGATATAGAATATCCCACATTTCAAGCTGCTTGCCGCGCACGGCATTTATTAGATGGCGATCAGCATTGGGATGATGCTTTAGCCGAAGCATGCGTCAGTGATAGTCCACATCGTTTGCGCCATTTATTTGCCATTTTGTTGACATTTTGTGGCCTATCGGACGCTGGGCAGTTGTGGCAAAAATATAAAGACGCGTTTGCCGAAGATTTTTTGAGACAGCAAAATATAAATAGTGAAACTTCTGACCAAGTACGTGAAAGCTGCCATAATAGGGCTTTGCTGGCTATACAAGATATAGTTACAAGTATAGGAGGGAACCCCCTCAGTCAATACGGCTTGCCGACACCGACAGTTGGTGGGGAACGAATTAATAGGGAGTATACATCTGAAATAAATTACAACCCCGAAGAGTTAGCAGAAATATTGCGAAATGGCTGTTCAAATTTGACGACAGAACAACGTCAAATCTTTGATAGAGTATGCTGTAGTGTAGAACATTCATTAGGAGAAATGCTGTTTTTAGATGCACCTGGTGGAACAGGTAAAACTTTCCTCACTAAAGTTATCTTGGCTCAAATAAGGAGCCAAAACAAAATTGCCCTTGCCGTCGCTTCCTCAGGAATAGCTGCCACTTTATTACCAGGAGGAAAAACTGCACATACAACATTTAAAATACCAATCGACTTGGACCGCACAGAAAACCCTGTTTGCAACGTGTCTCGCAATAGTGATAAAGCAAGGGTTTTACGCGATTGCGCCCTTATCGTTTGGGACGAGTGTACGATGGCAAATCGTAAAGCTGTGGAAGCTGTAGATAGAACGTTGCGAGATATAAGACAAAATGACCGACCGATGGGAGGCTTAACGGTGCTATTCTGTGGAGACTTCAGGCAGACACTCCCTATAATACCCAGAGGAACGAGGGCCGATGAAATAGGTGCCTGTTTAAAGAGCTCTATTTTATGGCGTAGTGTCATATTAACTAATTTGAGCTTTAATATGCGAGCATATTTGGGAGGTGACGCAAACGCGCAGGTTTTCTCAAATTTACTACTTCAAATTGGTAACGGCACATACCCGACTCAAGAAGGAGGTAAAGTAACTTTAGTCGAAAGCCTGTGTTCTTCTGTTGCCTCACAGCAGGAACTCATTTCCTCTGTATACGGAGATCCATCAGAGATCTCGAACCATGACGCTGCTTGGCTATGCCAACGAGCTATTTTGGCACCTCGCAACGACCAAGCAGCAGCAATAAATTCTCAAATATTGGTACATGTTTCTGGAGAAAGTAGGGAATATTTATCTATTAACACGGTTTTAGAAGAAGGAGATGCCACCCACTATCCAGTAGAGTTTTTAGACTCTCTAAATACACCAGGTCTTCCAGCACACAAAATTTATTTAAAAGTCGGAGTACCAATCATTCTACTCAGAAATTTAAGCCCACCAAAACTATGCAATGGAACTCGGTTGAGAGTAACAAATCTCCAACGAAATGTCATCGAAGCCGAAATCTTAACAGGTTGCGGCTCCGGTGATGTTGTTTTCATTCCCAGGATACCCATTATCCCCAATAATTTTCCGTTTACTTTCAAACGTGTGCAATTTCCTGTAAGCCTCTGTTACGCTATGACTATTAATAAAGCCCAAGGCCAGACGTTATCCGTTGCGGGTGTAGACCTTACTTTTGATTGTTTTTCACACGGCCAACTCTATGTTTCTCTATCACGTGTTAGCAACCCAAACAACCTTTTTGTATATGCTCCGGGTAATTCCACCGCTAACATAGTATATAGAGAAGCATTAACGTAATCAACTATACCAAAGTCAGGACTCTTATCTAAATCATCAAAAAGGTGATATACTCTTATCTAAACGACGTTGTTTTGTTCTCGACAACCACGCGAACGAAGTCGCGGGCATAGCTAGTTATTTAATATAATGTAATAGTGCGCCATCTCTCTTTTCTTTATAACACAACACACATAAGCAGTCGCTCTTGTACACCACACTCTCGCGCCGCCAGCGAGTGGGACAAACCCCCGGGAACGTGAAAAGAATCTCCAGGGACCTAGCACTAAGAGAGGCTGCTCCAGGTCCCTATAAGTGGTGGAGGCGCCGGGTACGAGCGCCGTATGTAAGAGTGACGGCAACGATAACGGTGTGCGGTGGACAAACTGAGGACTGATGCAGTGACAGCCACCAGGATAAGAGGAGTATAGTCCAAGCTGAGTGGTTCTGTTTTAATAAGTGTTAAATAATATAAATAGAGCAAAATGCGATACTTTTCGGGACACACGTATGAGGTGTGCCTCGAAGAATTTATCGACGAGTTTGTGTCGATGGCCATTGCCAAGGGGTGGCGAAAAAGCGATTATTCGTTAATTCTTGGTATTTGGTTAAAAGGAGCTGCGCATTATTTTTTTAAATATACGTTCCAGTATGAGATGGAATTTGACACGCTGTGCGCGGAGCTTAGGAGACAATTCCCATGCAAGTGTGTGTCTTGCAGGCAGAGAATCAATCAGTGTTTTTATAGTCTTGAGAGGCCGGACGTTGTGTCCGAGGCGGATGAACAGTCCGAGGATAATGTGAGCGAGGATAATCAAATAATATTATTTTCTAGCTCAACAATTAAAGCAAAGGAGGAGGACGATGATGACCAGAGCTGCGCTGATGACCGAAACTGTGATAATGAAGATGCAGAATCGGGTCGGTTATTTCCAATTATTCCTATTAGTAATATTTCAGAAAATCAAGAAACAATTTTATCAAAAGAAACAAATGGCGAGCACGAGTCGAATGAAAATTTTATTTGTTTAGAAGTTGTTTCGGCTGATGTCGTCATTATGGAGAGCTGTGAAGTGGAAGTTCCATCAGAGACACATGGTTCTGGTGACGATAATGTTGTTCAGGTTGATTATGTTTCTGCTGATGTTTGCGAGCAGGAGAGCTTCGAAATGGCGGTGGAGTCCAAACAGCTGTGCGTACCAATGGAAGTCATGCAAAATCCTGCTATTATTGTTCCAATAGGTGATAGTCCAGCGGATATCTATCGGGATGAAAACTGCATCATAAGTATCACTTCACAATGTCACAACATTTCACAAAAAGCGGAACGGCATTTTTCACTGAATATGCTGGAGGAGGAGATATGTGCCCTCCCATATTGTACGAAGAAGGATAATTTCCATTTCTTTGCTAAACATAAAATTATTTTTGTATCAATGTTATTTATTCTAGCTGACGTGTATTGTCATAGCAACGTGACAAACAAGTTTTCGACCATAAATATAAGGTATGGATGTAGTAATTACGATGATCCAAATTTTTCGATAGAAATAAAAATATGCGAAAGAGGAGGTCAAGATTTGCTTGTAAACTATTTATTAAAGCAATATTCTGTAAATAAATATAAGTTTTGGAAATTTAAGAAAAAAATTATAAAGTGATAAATAAAAAACTTTTTTACAAAAAAAACAACCGACTTCCAAAAAAGAAAAAATTAAAAAAAAAAAAAAACATATATACGGTCGAATTGAGAACCTCCTCCTTTTTTTTCGTCGGTTAAAAAATAACTTTATTTTCGGAAGTCGGTGTCAAATAACGAAGAAATAAAATATAAACACCGACTTCCGAGAAAAGTTATTTTCTCATTTATAATATATGTTCTTTTTTGGAAGTCGGTTGTTTTTTAGCGTTAGAAGGCAGATGTAACTTATTCTAATGTTTTTTGCAGTAGTTGGCAACAAATGTGTCGAGTTAGCCTTCCCGGCAAACTTCACTGAGGTAGTCAATACTACAATAAAATTCTAAGCTCCATTTTACCAAGATCGCGCCTGTTTCAATGATTCCATTTATTATTCAGTTGCGTAGATATTTGAGACACAAAATTACACCAATTTTACATCACATTATCCACTAGGAATCATTATTTATGCGAATAATTAAAACAGCTACTGAACTGCACATAAACCCCGCCAAAGCTCCCCATCATAGAGCAACACGTTCGCATTGGCATTACATTCATAACATAAATCATAGTGATGAGATCACTCCACTCGTGGGTCGGTATCGATGATGATCGATTGAATACGACCAGTGATGCAGTCATCTCTATGTAATCTGTGAATGATGCCTTTTTTTTTTGGGGGGGGGGGTGGGAAATCATCCAATGACTTCTTCCGCTCTGGATGGAGCGGGAGGGCGTGTCAGACTCTTACTGACTAAAACCCACCCCTGATCCTTCCCTGCCTGAGTGCCCAGGGGTACGGTAACTCATTTTCAGAATTTATCTCCTCCCCAGGTGAATGATGCCTTGACTTGACGAGTGTTACAAATACTACATTGAAATGAACGCGTTTATATTCGTTTCAATACACGCAGATTCAATTCTATGTTTTTTTTTTGCTTTACTAGTTTTCGTAAAAAACAAATGAATCACCTACATAAAAGCAACAATTTCTATGAGAAAAGTTATTATCATACCATCTCAAGCTATTATAGTTTGAATTAAGAAAGTCACGAAGTAATAAAACTCATTTTAGTTCGAAAAGAAACGTAAACACAAAACAATACTGTCACGTATATTTATCTGTGCTGTCACGCACGGCAGTCAAAGTCATGTCACAATAAAATGTCAAATTGCGACAGATTGGATGTTGGTGATGTGTTTCAATCAGTGGAATCAGAAATAAATCGTGTTAATTGAACAATTTACTATGTCATTGCCTTCCCATTAGACTGATAGTAAACTAACGTAATGAATTTCAACGCTTCCAGAAACGGTAAGGGTTTTTTTCTATGTAAACAACATAGTCACCTGTTACCGACATGCTCGGGTAGTATCTAACAATTGCTCGTAATATTCTCATTAGAATCAGGTATACTGATCACTATTTATCTGTCCTAACACCTTCTACACTTTAAGCTTCTCAAGTGATCTTTATATTATGGGTGTATCTAAATTTACCCATGCATCACAGGCCTTGTTATATACTGTTGCTGAGTTACAGCGATCATAAAATAATACTTATTCACAATGTTTGTTTGCAGTGGGCCAGGCGGGCGGCATTCGCAAGGCTAAGCGCGTGAGTGATGTGGCGGCGATGGGGACGCCGTCGCCGAGTCCTGCTTTCAGCCCCGCAGCACCTCCAGCATACACCCCTGGGTTCCAACCCGCAGGACCCCCGCCTCCGTACCAAGAAGGAATCCAATTAGACCCCTCACAGGACTTTGGTGCACCTGTTCCTCCAGCTGGAAGTAAGTAGTTACTACAAATACCTATTGGAAACAACCAAATTCTGTAATAAAGTTTCTTATGCTAAATTTCTTGTAATAAATCTCACTGCTGTGAGCTAAATATCACTGGATTTCTAACAGTGTTCCAATTATTAGAAAAAAAGTTTCAGGTCTGTAGTACTTCCTCTGGAATTTTACAGAATTGAAAGATTTATGGAATGTCTTTGTGTGCTGTCCATTATCAGCATTTTTCATTTATTAAAATCAGTACAACAAACTTTACTAACACTGTCTTAAGTTATTATTATCTAAATAACAATGATACTAGTTATTATAATAATGTTCATTTTGTGTTCCAGATTTTGGTTACATGGGTGGATACCCTCAGTCTCCGATGCCAAACCCAGCACAACTAGGCTCTATGCTACATCAGCCTATTGTTCAGGTAACTGCATTTTCAATAAGTTGCACTAACCTGTCTTACGTAAACAAATTATTGGTTGAATATGCTCAACCTATTTGAAACACATGCATCAGCTTATTAGCCGATAGTGTGTCTTACCAAAGAATAATAATATAAAAATAAATCTTTTGTGCCTCCATATCCTGGTTGCACTTTGGTGACCTCTTTGGGGAAACCGAAGGTTTTGTCTGTACAATTATGGACGAAGTTATGATGACAAATAACTACCGAAAATACATTGTGAAGGATGGTACGGTCGAAATCTGTTGGTCATGCTACTGGCTCGGGGAATCACTCCAACACATTATTTCTAGTTGTTCTCGTCTAGCTAGCATAGACACAGCTTTGTAGCCAGGATTAACCAGCAGCAACTTTCTCCTACATACAATATCGTGGAATTGGAATAAACAAGTAGTAAGCCTGACATAGTGGTGATAGATTGACTAGAGCATCCTGATGATTGACTGTTTGACCAAATCTGTGGACCGAGGACTCTTTATGCTAAATTTTTTTTTTTTAGTATGTAAACTAGCAATAACACTAAAATCTCCACAGAATAGAGATAGAAAGAATAGTGGCTGGCAAAGTGCTAGTAGACCTACGCAATATAACCCCCTGGCCCCCTCCCTACTAGTCTATTAGCCTCCCCATCTCGCAGGATATGGCGCTACAGTACGGCAACCAGCTAGCAGCGCAGGGTCGCGAGGTGGTGCAGCGCGAGATCAACAAGTACGTGCCGGTGTCGCGCCTGCGGTACTACTTCGCCGTCGACACCAGATACGTGCTGAGGAAGCTGCTACTCATCATCTTCCCATATACACATAAGGTTGGTACAACTTAGGTTACTTCACTCTAGCTTACTCCATCGTCGATAACATCTTCGCTTACCATCAGGTGAGATAGTGGTCAAATGCAACCCACCTACCAGCCTGTCTATAGTAAAAAAAACTTTTATTAATCCGTCGGGCCCCTCGCGTCTCCTTAAGGAGATGAGACAATAGGATTTTAATTGTGTCTGCTAATGAGTGGGTTTACCTTTTTTGAGCGACTTTGCTCCCGTGGTCTATGCTTCAGAATCCATGCATTTTTCTGGGATAATAAGTAGGCTATGACACTCAGCGATGGCGTCGCTTTCTATGTGTGAAACAGTTTCCCTGATCGGATCAGCCTTTCCAGGGATGATGCCAATTTATTTAGAGATAACAAAGCCCTAAACACTTATGTGATTGCAGTGGTGTCTGCCCTAAGTTCAAGGCTTGCGTCACAGAAACCAATGATTTGTGTCAAAAAACCTTAAAACACACACATGTACAATCATATAGATGTATGCAGAACAGGGTGTAAAGTCCCGCAAACCTCTATTGAAAAGGAAAGATCCTCCGACCAGACGGGTGTTGAAATCACGCAGAGAACTGATTGCGCGATGCAGGATTTGTGTGTTTAGTTCGTATGTGGCGTCATAGATGTCGCTACAACCAGAATTAAGGTGGAAGCTCCAGTGTAGCCCGCGAAATTCAAATTTTCTTTAATTTTTTGCAATTTGCAGATCAGTGTCAGGTTGTATCTTGGTCAAAATTTGATTCGCGGCCGTAGCAAGTATGTATTCATAGAATTATAATCATTAAAATCATCAATACAACTCTCTCAGTTAGAATTGATGCCAAATGTCATGATTTCATGAAATAGATGATTTTAATGATTATAATTCTATAAATACATACTTGCTACGGCCGCGAATCAAATTTTGACCAAGATACTACCTGACACTGACCTGCAAATTGCAAAAAACGTAAAAAAAATCGAATTTCACGGGCTACCCTGGAGCATTAACCTTAACCACTACAAACTGGTGGTCAACATCTGTTAGGGCCTTTTCCCACTCGCCTTCATGCAAGCTGATACTGTTTTATTCCTTAAATGTTTACTAACCTAAGCTACTATTTTTTAGGAGTGGATGGTGAAATACGACCAGGACACACCTGTGCAGCCTCGGTACGACATCAACGCGCCAGACCTCTACATACCCTCCATGGGCTACGTGACGTATGTGCTACTTGCCGGCTTCCTGTTAGGTGAGTGAACAACTAGTTTTAACAAGGGGTTTCCTCTTACCCAGTAACTGTGTTGTGGAAGTTAGAGAGGTAGTCGCTCCAAATTAAATTAAATACTGGTATTTAGCTGGATCCAGTTAGACTTGAAGCCAACCCCTGCATACATAGTTAGGAAAAGGTTAGGCATATAGCACGCAGAGCGCATATAGTGCTCTGCATGCTCATTAGCAGTGCATCCGGCATGTTCGCAGTGGTGGAAATTGACGGCTTTCTCGCCATCATGCACAAGCGATCCGCCTCCATCATGCGCAGGGTATGCGTCAACCCCAACAGCATCTTAAAAACTATAGTAGACAGGTGGGTCAACCCCATATTGGGTCATTGGATACGCCTACAGTAAAAGCTTTTTTCCTGGTAGTTATAAGTACTAGCACTAGTTTTTAAATTGTGTGTATACTAACCAACTACCTATGGACATGGATATGGTTTGTCTGAAATATAAGTTTTTTTTTTATGTGATGAATTATGTTGATAAAGGTGACATCTTAAGATCTTCGAAAAAAAACAAAAAATTAAATCTGTATTATACAATAAGATGCCTGAAGTCGCTCTTTTAATTACTTTAATGTAATTTTAATGAAATGGTTATCAGCACAGCAAATATGCTCCATTATTTGATAGATAAAGTCAAAGTTCACATCACTATAAAAAAAGTTTATCATCAAAGTGCAGTGAGTTATGTGAGAGGGACAGTGGCCTTAGCCCTTGATCAGGGTAGAGCGAGATTGTCTTTCGGTGCCCTTTGTTCTACGTTTTCACTTCACGTTAATTTTATTTCAGTTTTTTTTTTAACTAGCTTTTTTTTTCTGCCTGTGGCTTCGCCCGTGTGAAAATCAAAAATTATCCCAAGGGAACATATTCCCGGGATAAAAAGGCTGCCTATGTGCTATTCCAGACTGTGGTCTATCTCTGTGCTAAATTATCCCAAGGGAACATATTCCCGGGATAAAAAGGCTGCCTATGTGCTATTCCAGACTGTGGTCTATCTCTATGCTAAATTTCATCCAGATCCGTTCAGCCGATCTGGCGTGATGGAGTAACAAACATCTATACATCCTCACAAACTTTCACATTTATAATATTAGTAGGATAAATAAATAATAATTCAAAAATTTACAAAAATCAACTTTTTGAACTCTAATAAAACAAGAAAGAGACGGACGTAAATTAGAGCTGTCAAATTTAGTTGAACTAAGATTTCCATGCAAATTAAGGGTACACGTAAAAACATATCGATTAAAAACACGGTGAAGCGCAAGGCGTAAACTAGTTTGACATCTCTAACTTAGTTCATAGCTATAGCAGTCCTTTTCTCGCACTGCCTTTTAGTAAAAGATAGCGATTGTCTAATTTTAGTTTAGTTATTGAACAAGAGAATCGGTACCGTTGCCCTGTCTTAGCTATGAACTGTCAAATGCGCAAAGTTTCTGACATAAGAAGGTTCCTAGGAAAGGAAAATTTAAGAAAGGTTTTCAGGAGAAGGATCTCCTGACAATAACAAACAACAAAAAAAGAATTAGCGTGACCGAGGAAATAGGGATTAATTTTCAGATAATATAGATATCAACACTTATTGAGTCAGTCTTCTTGAGTCTGTAGATCTACGGATTTATCTATGGATGTTTCAGCGTCACCCTAAAAATCTAATCTGGAAACACTGCACCCGCGCCTTCAAAATTTCATTTTAAGCTGGAAATTGTTTTTCGCATTTGGCTTTTCAGGCCAGGAGCGGTCGCTCTGTTGCCCAGAGCGACCGCTTTGCCCCGGGCCGGCGCTAGAATGGGGTACTGTAGGTCCGTGTTTAGAGGAACAGCATGATATGAGTGATCGCGGGATTCAAGACCTGATTGTCTTGCTATTGAAATGTCTTACAATAAATAAAACTAGCAGAAATATGACTTATATTATATACATATATCAGTTTGATGTATGTAATTTTGATAACAAAGTGATAAATCTGTTTTTATCACAAAGTACATATCATAATCTTAACACTGCAGATTTATGCTACTAAATAATTATGATTTTGTATCAACTACTCACTAGCAAACTGAAAACCCGGCTGTGCTTGTGTGCGATTTACTAATGCAGCGTTATTGCTTTCAAGTCGGGTCGTCAGAAGCCCCAAAAGTCTGACAACCAGTCTTACCAAGGGGTATCGTATTACCCAGTTACTGGGTTGTGGAGGTCAGATAGGCAGTCGCTCCATGTAAAATATTGGTATTCAGCTGCATCCGGTTAGAGTGGATGCCGACCCCAAGATAGTTGGGAAAAGGCTAGGCAGAACACACAAACTAGAATTTTTTTAATGGGGGTGGGCAGATACGACAATAACCCTATAATCTTCCTTCCAGGTCTGCAACACCGCTTCTCGCCCGAACAGATAGGCATACAGGCGTCCTCAGCCCTGGCCTACATCATCTTCGAGATGATCATGTACCTGGTGACGCTGTACGTGACCAACACCAGCACGCACCTCAAGACCCTGGACCTGCTCGCGTTCTCGGGCTACAAGTACATTATTATGATCGGCAGTCTGCTGGCGGGGCTCATGCTGGGCAAGACGGGCTATTATTGTAGCTTGGTTTATACTAGCTTCGCGCTGTCTTATTTTTTGGTGAGTGGTTTTTGGAGTATAAAAGTTTTTTTTTTTTTAAATTAGGTTTAGTAGTATTAATTCATCACGCTATGTTATGATCAGAGGTCGGAATTAGGTAAAGTTATTTATGTACTTACACTGATTTCATACAGCGAAAGAATAAAGTGGATATGCTTCAAATCCCGAGATTAATTTTAATGAGCAGAAAAATCCCGTGGTTTATTAAATAAAAAAGCTATTTACTTTGACACAATTTAAACCATTGCACGCGCGACGTTGCCAAATTTACATCGACGACATCGGATGTCCGAAGTTGCAAAATTCCACGCGCGATGTTGCCACATTTGTAGTTCACACAACATAGAGATCAAAATCATATATGAGAACAAAAGAAAACAAAAAAAGACGTGTGGCACTCGGAGACTGCCGCGGTAAAGCTATTGCATAGCATTTTTTATCAACTTATGTAATTATAATTATTTATTTATTTTATTTATGCAGTATTTTTTTTCCTTTGTTTTTTTTTTCTTTGATATTAATTCAAGTTACACTTTTTACACGCACGTAAGAAGTTACACTTCTTTGGCGTAACAAGATAAATATCATCATCATCATCACTATTCATCGATAGATGGCAAAACTAAAAAGTATCACCGCTGTGCCGGTCGGAGTGGGGGGTGTTAGGTTTATTTTCGTTACGGAATTTCTGGATTCGGTCTCCACGCTCAAGGCCCGCGATAGAAGCTATGCAATAGCTTAAAAAGGTTTTTATTATTATTTATTTGTAATATTGTTGTCCAGACGGGATTGTCCATTAGAAATCCCGGGAAGATCCATAATAATATCAAAATTTCGATGCAAGTACATAAATAACTCTACCTAATTCCGACTCTGGTTATGATAACTATGTATTATGGCATGCTTAGATAGATACCTTTAATCCGGCAAAATACCCGACTGCTGAGCGTGGGGCTCTGCAGGTGTGGGGGAGGCAGGGTGGCTCTGGAATTCGGAGAGGTTTCATTACACTTCGCCTTGAACACTGGTTAAAATATCTCCAAGATTTGCAGCATGTTTGGTCTGAAATGAATCGAAACATTACCCCACTCAATTCCTGAGCCATCTTTTGAATCCGTTCCAGGTAAAGACCCTCAGACTACAACTGCTGTCGGGCTCGCAGGCGCCGGAGCAGCAGCCGCCGGCGACGTACGGCTACTCGCCCAACCCGTACGCCGACAGCTGGCACAAGCCGTCGGCCGGCGGCACCAAGCGCCGCGTGTACTTCCTGCTGTTCGTGGCCGTGACGCAGCCGCTGCTGTCGTGGTGGCTGACGTACCACCTGGTGGCGCCCGACGCGGTGCCGCAGCCCGCGTAGCGCCGCGGACTTACATACTTAGCCGACGGTGCGGGTTCGAGACTGTTCTTTGTAAATACTTTTTAAATCTGGAAAATTCCGACTAATGTAAAAGAATGAAGAGATAAAATTGTTGGTTTGTTTTTAAAAATGTTTGTGAAAGGTCTCATATAAAGTTACACTATTGGTAAGTGTTTTCATCATGTTTCTGCCCACAAGAGTCCAAGTTACTTGTGGTCAGCGCAACACGTTTTTTCTTCCATTCCGTCCTGACAACTGTCAGATGACAATCACTGACTCCCTTTTCTTTCTTGCCACTCCTCATACAATCCATCCATATATAGACTATTGAAAATCCAGAAAAATGTATGGTGTTTGTGAGATTGACAACGGGAGCCAAGCCGCGGTATAAAGCTAGTAAATAATGTGATTAGTATAATGATATTCTAAACAAAACAAAGTACATTTGATTGAGATGATTAACACTTATTTTTGTGGTTGTCTGGAAAATCGGCAGAGATTCGAGGGGTCAGTAAAATATTGTAACAACTTTTTGGGAGGCGTGGCTTTTTTTTTGGAATGGGCTGGCAGTGGCAATCAACTTCCGAGTGTTACTTTAATCCCAATTGTCCTAAATATCATGTCTCATCAAATTTACTTTTAATACAATGAAAGTTGGAAGAGTAAGAAGATAAATTAAATAGCAGTAGGAACCCGCTGCTGTGCATGTAATGCTGACACATAGAGTTACAATCGTAACGCATTTACTTCTTACACGACACGGGAACGAACCTGTGACCCCATGCGTCAGCGTCTAGTCTGAAACAAATTATGAGAGATATGTAAATACGAATATTTTATTGATTTTGTAACTGCTTCAATTTCCAAGCGAGGTTTGTAACGTTTTCTAACTCTTTCTCCTTTGTAGATCAAAAGGACACTAGGTTACGTTTTAAAGTAACCACCATGCAAAAATACTCAAAATTGAACCTAATCTGTGTAAAGATATAGTTGAAAATCAAAAATTCGTTTGAATAAAAATGATTATTATTTCTTTTGTTATAAGAATCATAATAGGAATCTCTAGACAATAATTTTAGCACTAGGAGGGGTAGAAAATGTTACAATCGATTTGACGGAATTCAATACTGTATGCGAAATGACCAGAATAACTTGATCTTACATGGTGGAATTTCTTGTAAATGAAAATTTCAAATTCCCAGTTCCGTCATATCCCAAGATGTTCTGGTCAATACGTAGTAACCTTCTGCCTGACCTGGCTAACTAAAATGCTACAATAATAGCAATAACTGTACATTACCTAGACGTAAATAAGGCATATCGAGTTATCATTGTTAGGCCCGCGTTTGACCACTATCTCACCTGATGGTAAGCGATGATGTGGTCGAAAATGGAACACGCTTGCCTAGAAGTAACCTATTCACTCTTGACTTAAAAGACTCCCAGGTTGTAACTATCAGGAAAAGTGTTTAGAAAAAGTTCAGCTTTGTAGTGATATCTGTCATTTCATACTTCTGTGCCATTCTCTTTCTGAAGCTCAATGTGTCTTATTTACGCCTGGAGACTGTTCATCGGGAAGTTTTCGTAATGAATAAGGGACATAGCTGCCTGCTTACCTAGTGACGTTAATATGGGAACAAGATATTTGTATTGTAGTGCCAATAAATTGATATAGCTTAGCGGGAGTATGTATGGATATGTCAATAGCAACAGAAAAGGCAAAGTTCTATGCATATTTCTAAATATTTTATACAAACTAAGATCTTGTAGGTTAAAACAGTCAATTTAAACAGTTTTTGTACATAAAATGAATATCTTTAAGCTATTGTCATGTAGGTAAGCACCTAGCTGCGTTAAAATATCCCAAACTACCGGTTATTCCCCTACTTTATGAAAGTGCTTATAATTATGAAAGTTATAATTTATATGAACGTCCTACGACCGAGAGCTATTCCTTGTCTTACAGCGGAGCTGTATGCGTGCAATGAGCGTGTATTTTGTACTAATTCAATGCAATATTAAAGGCTAGTTTTATATTGAATGTACTTTTATTATTATCTTATTACCTAATATCCATTATCTTTAATATTATTTACACTTAATAAAAAATATACTTGATAACTAACGTAGTCTATCATTCAAGGGCCATTTTACACCTGGCAAATCGCAATAAAACGCGGGTATCGTTTTGTTCGTAATTTATTCTCAACTTATTACTAACGCATGGTCGATCTTCGTTTGGAAATAACCACGCTGCGCTGCGCCTCGCTAGATGTGCGCTGGCCCTAATATCTTGTGGAGCTCCTGGTAGAATTTTTTTATAGCAGTAAAGTTTTGTTACCAGCATAGTACCTATTCAAAACAAAATTATAGGCGCACGGGACGACGGGACTTCATGGGACCATACTTTGTCTGGGTAAGGTCAATTACAATGTAAAGTCAGTTCTTTTTATACGTAAGTATAGATACTTATCATACGAAGATACGTATTTACCTGCACAGGCTGCACGTCCCTGACGGTCGTATTAGGCAAAGTTAACAGGCACTTAACTAACAGCAGGTGGGCTAACACGTTAGCTCTAAAAATACTCATACACCTTTTTTGGCAGTGTGATCAGTACATAAAACAGGTACCTACTTAAACGGACTATAAATGCATTCATAAAAATTCTTCAAACGTAGAACCGTTTTTTTTTTTTTTTTGGGGGGTGGGAAATCATCTTATGACTTCTTCCGCTCTAGGGTGGAGCGGAAGGGCGTGTCAGACTCTTACTGACTAAAACCCACCCCTGTTCCTCCCTGCCCTACGTGCCCAGGGGCGAGGTAACTCTTTCGAATTTATCCTCAACCCCCGGGCAGGCATCGGCCATGACGGGCCCCGTCCTGTTTGCTGACAACTCTTTGAGGGCTCTTTGAACGTAGAACCGTTAGACTCATTATCTAATATTATTTGTACACCGCACACTCATTAATGTGGACAAAGTGGTTTACCTACACCTAATTAGCAAGTAGTTGCTAGATTTTTGAGACAAACACTTTGAATACGTTAATGGCTTTTTGTCGGACGGCGAGCTACCCATTCCTTGCCGTCTGCAAGCCCATGCCTACGTTGGCCGAGAATCAGCTTGCGCCTCTCGACGCCCAGAGCGTCTCCTGCGGCGGCTAGAGGCATGAGGGAGCGAGAATAGCCTGATCACACGTCCCGCCTTGTCCTTTGCGAGCATTACTGCTTCGCAACAGGGGATGACAGCTTCCCATACCTTCTCGCTCCGTACCATGGCCTGGACCAGTGCCGGACGCGAGAGGTCACTACCGCCGATCGCCTCCACGAGGTCACGGCGGTGCTCCAACCAAGCGGGATCCACACAATCGTGCGTTGCCTCCTGCCGAATCCGAACCTGTTTCGGATTCCTCCTCTCGAAACAACCGTGTTCGGTGAGGACCTGTGTCAAGCGGAAGGTGAGGACGCCGTGGCGCCTCTCCAGCTACTCATCAAAGAAGGGACTTATCGTCGCAATCGTGGCGTGCCCAAAAAGTACAGTCTGGGGTGAAACTCTTGAATGGGAATGACATCGCCTAGTATATTTTGATGTAACACACTTAGAATGCGCTCGCTACATCGTTGGTGGGTGAGCACAACGAGGTCGCGCATCACACGCGTTATTGTGAAACTGTTTGCGATCATTAACAAGTACTCGCTGCGCTGGCCGTACACTTGCGATTAATATGATACATAAACTAAAAAGTTAAAGGAAGTCTAGAAAATTCAAACATTTCTACTTTTATGCCTTGCCGCTTGACGCTTGCTAGTCTGTACCTAAAGGCCTCTGAAGTCTGAATTAAGCCCGAAGATGGTCACAGAGTGTCGGATGACCGATGGCCATGACCAATCTTGTTAGTGTAGTGTGTACACATACTCGTATCTTCACCGTTGCCATGCCAACTTTGATCCATATAGATCAAAGTTTCATTGCCAAAACGGTCTTACCTAGTCGTTAAGCTAATAACATCAAATCCTATGTAAAGCCATTCAGAAACTTATCGTGTCATCTAGATTTAACAAAACAATCCTGAGACTCAGAACACAGCCATTAACCGAAATTGGTTTGATTGCGATAATTTGGCAAGTCAGCCCACGGCATGGCTGGTTCGTGACTCGCTCAACTGGGCTGACACGCACCGCACTGCGTCCCACTCCAGACTGAGAGGCGTGGCACGCCGGCACGCCAGCAATCACCATGAGGTTACCTTGTTGTCTAATGGCTTCGAATGCTCACACAATAAAGATGAAGTTTGGAGTTCTATTACGGTAGGTATGTTTTGGTGGCAGGCACCTGAATTTAATATTTTCTATTTATTTATTTTAGACAACGTTAATGACTCTCAAAATGACGTTGTTTAAGTATCTATCTTTTTTTTTGTTTTCAGGGGGAAACCTTCCTGCGCCTGAGCTTTGGGGATAAGTCCGGGGAGTGTAGGATTTCTACCGCACTAAAACCACCCTGGTTATCGCCATAAGCACATGGAAGGGGCTCCTTATCGGTTCCGGAACCCCCTCTGTGCAACGACTGTAAGGGCAGCACGTGATACTGCCACCGTCTTCCCTGGAAACACTCGAAGGGCGAACAGAGTCCCCACTCTGAGTATCCGTGATTCCAAAGTTCCGCCGGCATTAAATGATGCAGGCGGGGTTATCTACCTACTACCTTCCAACTTTATTCAGCTGCACCCAGCCAGGTAGACAGGAAGCCGACCCCAAAATAATTTAGTTGGGAAAAGGCTAGGGATCTGCCTAGACTCGCAAGGATGCGATAGTGTAGATAGAAGACATCTAAGAGGATACGAAAGGTCATTCACATAAGAATCGCAAAGAAAATGACGAGGTAATAAATGCTCCTTATTGTTTCAGATTATGTGTGTTAAAAATCGTCGTTTAAATGTGTGAGCATTTGTACACCTACGCCTAAGCCGAGAGGGCTTCATTACGTTAATCCCGACTTGACTACAATGAGAAAGCTCGACTACTTTTATCCTAAATACTCGCTGATGTAGTTTTAGCGGAACTGTGTTAAAAATCGTCGGTTAATGCACGTGCGTGAGCACTCTTGGTTCAATTCTACAATTCATATGAGTATGAGTTGGAGTGGCATGGAAACAGACCGATAGAACCCAAAGGTTGATTAATAGAAAATACCTAATGTGTGCATAAACAATTACTTAAATAAACAGTATTTTATTTTGAAGTCGTTATCTTGAAATGAACTTATTTTTATTTATTTCATTTGTAAAATAATTTCAATCGCATTGCTAAGTGGTAACACTGGTAACCGCTCCAAATGATAATAATTGGTATTAATTACATTCATTTGTAAAGATAACTTTGTTTTTATGCTTGTTAATTAACTTTCTCTTTTGCTATAGTCAAAAATATTTGTAGATATTATAGGTAGTAGGTAAGTGGCAATAGACTCGCACCTTCTATGGTAGACGTACTACATGGATCTTGAAACAACCGGCGAAATAAAAGGTACTCTTACCTACACCTTTGCCTCACCCTTCAGGGAATACAGTCGTGATGTTACAAGTTATAAAATACGTATAAATCTGGGAAACTAGGTTGTAATGCAGAAGAATGGTCAACTGGATTTTTAATCGACGTCATACATCGTATCTGACAGCAAATCACGTCTGCTATAATTATCTTTGCCAATCTGTTAAATGTATCTACTCCCTAGATTTCAGTAGCATGCTACCGGCCTCCGTTTTTTAAAAAAAATGTAACAAAATAAAGCCTCAAGATCTGCCTGATGGGGGGTTAGACAAAATACTTTTCTGTTAACGTTAACGCTTCGTGTAAAATTTATGGCAACGACGTTTTGCACGAAGCGTTAGACAGAGAACTGTCACGTGACTCACGCCCAGTAATGTCTTTGCCATATATTTTGCACGAAGCGTTAGCGTTAACGTTAACGGAAAAGTATTTTGTCTAAAGGCTCTGTAGATAATAAAGCGTGAGTATAAAATGTGTACAAAGATACCTACTCGTATTGTATTTTTTTTCTACAATGAATACCTACCATTGTGACAATTACAATTAGTTCCTGATTTTAAGATAAAAGATGGCGCTAGGTTTACCCGCAATGCGCTACCTAAGAGCTCTGCGGCAAAAAATTATATAAGACTGGTTACTTTCGAACTCCAAATAAAATAAATATCGTCACGGTAACCTATAAAATCGTATTTTAAAGTAAAAAAAAAATCAGAATTACCTAACGCCGAAAAAAAGCAAAATATATCATTGCCTGGTACCTATAGACGTTTATGGACGGATTTTCAAAAAAGGTTTCATTTTGTAGGTTGATCCAGCTTCTGAAAGTTTCCCATTCCTCTATGACCTAAAATTTTCTTGATCTAGTTGCAGAAATGAGACAGAAATACTTGCCTTGGTCCTTGACCTAGTTTTGAGCTATTTTGCTAGGTCCATAAAAGGCGCCATATTTAAAATGTTATGAGAAGTTTAATGGAGAGAAACAAACAGATGCAGCAAAAAGAAAGTAAGCTTGAATAAAATGAAAAATTTATTGTATAAATTGAACTATAAGTTATTATTGGAAATATGTAGTGCAATTCAATTATGTATACGAACTATATTAAATACTAAACCACGTATAAATAAATGATACCATTGTTGAGGTTTTTATATAAAAAATGTTTTACAATGTATACCTATAGACCTTTTAAAAAAAGAATCGATATTTACTGCATTTTTGTATTTATTTTTGAAAGTCGCGCACCTCTTTATGGCTTCCAACTTAATGAAGTTTGCAACGAATGTTGATTGGTCCCTGAACGACCTTGGCGCATTATGTTTTCATAGTGATGTTCAGCTTATGTAAAATCGTAGTCGGTAAAACTGACATACCTTATGTTTTAATCGCGCAAGAGTGAAGCAAAGATGTAACCTAGAAATTTTGAATGAAGTCTATTTCCAAGTGTCACGTAACGGAGGACAGAGTAGTGGTGACACGCAGAGGAGATCGTAGGAGTGACAGAGTAGTGGTGATAAACACACGACGAGTTCAGACGTATATTTTGATATTCACTGATTTTATGTACCACTCATTAATCTAACGTACACCATAAACTGTGACTAGGTACAAAAACTGGTAACTCTCAGTTATTGAAGAGTAGGAAAATGACAATGACAGATAGGAGCTTAGTCTAGCTTGGCAGCAGATTTTGAACTGATTTTTTAATATAAAAACAGGCTAAACAGAGAAGTCAAGTAATATTTAAACTGTAAATTAAAGGTAGGAAAGAACGTAATTTAGAATAGAGGTCATAAAATAAACAAGGCTTTAACAGTGCCTTGTTACAATACTCGCAGAACTACTGACAATACTATTTGAAAATGTGTTTTAAAAATAAAATCTCTACTTCTACTAAAAGTCTACTTTAATAAAATATTCTATGACACAGACAGGACACGTAAGTCGTGTGTAAAATATCGGCTTTATTGTATTTGTACAAGGCATGGTGTTCTATCGATAGTTTTGGAGAAATATCTGCGCACGGCACTAACACAATCAGCTGGTTACTGTCATAATACAGTTTGGCCAACATAACGGCGTGACACTTGCAACTAGCTTCACGTTGGCTGTGCGCCACAAACAGCCGCAGTATCGACAAACGTTCACAAAACGTTTAGACGTAACGACCGTAGTGTCACTTCTCTTCTTATTTCATTAACTACACCATTCAAAACTTCAATTTTCCTACGTTTCTAGTTGTATAAGTGTTAAGTGTTACCATTATTATGTTTAAATAATGCATAGTGCCGCATAATCGTACATATTTTGACGCAATTACGTAATGGGAATTATGCTAGACAAGTTTAAAGTTTTGCCCTGAAATTCAACATGGCCGCTGACACAGGGATGGATACTTGCCCCAGTCCGGAAATCACGGACTCGAGGAAACGGCCGCTCGACGGCGATTCGGAGAATGGAGACGTAAAGAGATCACACTTTAGCTCGGGTGAGTAGCTCACTATTTACCTGCACACTATACATAGGTAGTTTTGTCTTTACTTCATTGCGTACTTGGCAAGGCGGGCATAACATTGACACAGCGAACTTGTGGTCGATTCAGCCGCACGCAGCTGGACTCCAACTAGATTCTTATCAGTACACACTGTTGTTATCATTTTGACCTATTTTTCTGTGATTGTGAGGTCATAATGTATCGAAGTATTAAACTCTAAAAAAGTATAGTTAGATAAAATGTAAGTGTGTAGTTAATGCCACTTTATTGCTGTAATATAAAGAGTATAATTCCGTTGATAAGCTTAAGAAATAATAGGCACAAATTATCAGCGTAATTTCGCTGTACGTTTGATAAGACAGGGGGACGGCCGCGCCGGCCACCTCATGTATAGTATGAATTTATGCAATGTTAAAAGATAGTCGTTGTTTTTTAGTGCAAGACTTGGTGACCGCGTTGCCTCTGGCCAACGGCCATGGCAATATAACGTCTCATTTCGGTGAGTCGACAGTCTACGCATATGTTCCCTCATCGGCTTTGTGGTTGTTGCGGCGCGCATGCCTCACGCGCGCACGTCTCGCGCTCATCACCTCTGCTGATGTCCACCGCCTTCATGTATACTCACTTTAGATCACCTGTACTAGTCTTCCTAATCATTCATACAAGAATCTTATTAGTCACCAATAAACCAACCAATTGACCTATTCTGTAGCTACTCTCACTAGATTTTTAATAGATAGATATAAAGGCCACACCAATTTGATTAGACCTTGAACAATAAAGTAGACCCTAGAGGCCATATTAACTGCTGTAGTTACAATGTTGAGCAATGCAGGTCATTGCTTAATCAACTAATAAAGTGTTAATATTTCTTGCCTTTCCATAACAGATGATGCAAAAATAATTAATATTAATAAATCATGCTTGTAATGTTGTGCAAAATCATTAATTATAAAGATTAAGAAAAATATTTGTCTAACCTCTTATTTAAATTAAATGTTATAAATTATTTTAGCTTCCTAAGATTTTTAGATATTGGCTTATTTAAAACTATAAATGCTCAAAAGTTTGTAATATAAAATAATAATGTGTGCTAAAAAGTTAAGTACATCAGCAGAGTGTGAGCGGGCAGCGTAGGTGTTAGCGTTTATCGTTAAATCGTCCATCGTGCACAGTATACATCGCCTCGTTGTCGTGAGCCATGTCGTACTTAGTCTCACACCGATCCACCCATGGCTTAGTCGTTGCATCGTTGGTGTGAACATCCACTTCAATGTACAGATTTTCTACCATTTATTATTTTGGTGTATCTTCTCATTCTTCTTCTTCTTTGACAAAAAGTGTTTATTTTTTCGCTTTGATTTTAATTGGCTTAAATGAAAACTAACAGTTGGAATAATTAACATTATTTATTTTGCATTATCAGATCATTAAAAATTGATATACACAAGTAATATAGATTGGCACTGTATCACCATCATTAAAAAAACTAATTAGCTTAAGTTTATGATTATGAGTACGCTTGCTATCTGAAAAAGCAAGGCTGTAAATTGTTTATCACTGAGTTGATCACTGCAGTAAATGTGATCTACTGCCACCTTGAGCATCTGTAATCTATTGGATGGTAGAATGTCGTCGTGTTCATTTTATTATAAGCATAGCAATATTATTTTTATTCTGCTGGCATGTTGGAAGTACTTTCATGCCTGCATTAGAGATGATACGCCGAAAAATATCCCTCTCTCGTTAAAGCGAGGTATTCCGCCTTTCAGGGAGATTTTCAAAACATTCCATGGACACTGAGGGACGCAAAAACATTCCGCTTTACCATTCCGCAGTATTAGTTGTTAGTTTGTAGGAAGGGGTGACATTTGTGCCCGTGTTCCTTAATTACGGGCGACGGTATTGCCCCGGTCAGCAGACCCGGCCCACTGTGCCACCCGGCGAGTTTTCCAAGAGCTGTTTAACCCTTGAATAATGGACGGATTATATAGAAAATCTTCCGCACTTAAATCTACGCGGAAATGCGGTTATGAATGCTCTAAGCGATATGGGAAAATTACGATAGCATGCAGAACTTACTGATAAAATATCTGTCTACGTTCTTGTTTAAAAAGAAATTCAATATTGGCTTCATATTTGTGGGAAAATATTACGAAACCCAAATTTTTGCCAAATTAGTTCTGGCAACCGAATCGGCAACTTTCCACAGCTCGTTGTACACTAAGTATATTTTACAAAAGAAATCTTTATAAATTATCCAAAGAATTACGTAATGTGAATCTGAATAGAACCTTATTGCTTTAATCGTGCATTAAATGCAATTATTTTAGTAACTATGTGAAGGTCTTGCCGACACCAGATTGATGACAAGCAAGGTCACTGCCGGTAGGTACTGACTGCACATTTTGCCTCGCTGTTGGATTCTCAGTTGAAAGGCTTCACGTTAGAGTCTATTGTCTAACGTGGGCCGCTTGATTAGCCTGAAGGTTGGTAGCAATTTGTCAAGTGTTGTCTCTTGGGTTGCGTGTCGAATGTTTACGCAGTGTAACGTGTTGGTTTAGATCGTGTAGACTGGTTACTTGAACTAAATGCTTGGGTAGGACGATGTTGTGGTTTCATTCATTCCACTTGATTGGTTCAGAGAGTGATAGAGAAGGTTTGGCTCGACTTTTTAACACTATCCTTTTTCTACCGCTTCCAAAAGTCGAACGAGCAGTGCAAACTGCCATTTGCCTCATAAATTCGTTTTTATTAAAGTAAACAATGAACTAAAATTGAGTGCGCCGTCCATCCCGTTCACGAGCACCTTTAATTAGCACGCCTTTAATATGCGGTAATGATACTTCATTAATTAATTTTATGAAACTAATGCGCTCGCCACAACGCACATAATTACCGCACTTCCCGCGGAGGTTCGTCGACAGCGGCCGAGGTAACCACACATACTAAATGTCAAGGGAATTGTAACCTTTTTGGTTGCACAATTAATCACTACACGGCTATCTAACCGCACACGTAATGATTTGACACGAAAATTTAATTATTCATTAGGCGTGCGTAAAATAAATAAAATAACATTGGGAGCCGACAATACATAACGATTAGACAGGCGTATTTAATATCCGTCCAAATGTTGTCAGAAATAAAATTGTTTACATATTTTTTCAATCATAACGAAACCGTTGCCCTGATTTACCGAAACATTAATAATTTAATTAACCGCTCTAGTTTTCAGTAACTTCACATTCCTGTTATTTTATTCGCTCTCCGCCTACAAGGACCACGGACCATTTTATACAACGTGGGATGTCCAAAATCAGATTCCGTACCCTAGGGTCACCCTAACATTTGACCCAGATCAAAGCAGTCCTTAATAAATATTTTGTATTTCCATAGGGAGAAAAGTAAAAGTATTTTAAATGAAAATATTAATTAATTGAAGTTTTGTGTTGGCGGTTTTCCCTCGGTCCTCCAAATATCCTTGAGTTTTCGTTAAAACCTACTAAGTTTTTGCTTAGTGCTCTTGAACAGTTTTTTTGGGCCTCGTTAATTTCGTACATACAGAAACGCTAAATGTGTGTCATTAACCGCAGTTTGGCTTGCGTGTTATTTATCCCTTCGCAAAAATTAACGATGCCGTGATGTGCTTAAACTTCTAACTTTTACTAAAGTATACTTTTCAAGTTTTTATTATTCATTTTATCGCGTTTTTTTATGGTATCCACCCAAACTTTGTAAAGGACATCAATGGGGAAGCCATCCAGCGAGCCATATATTATGTAACCCAAAAATTTGTTTACATCCAAACGCACAAACCATCCGTATTTCCGGATTATGAACATCGACATCCGGATCGGTTACGGTTGGGTAAAACCGCATGTTTCCGAAATTCAGAACTGATGCGGTTAAGATCAGGTTCCGGAAACCGAAAAACGATCCTATTTCCTAAATCCAGGATGCAGCAACAACTTGAAGATCTCAAATGGTTCTCCTACCTTTACGTTTTATCTGAGAGGGTTTGTTGGTAACAAAGCAGCGTCAACACAAACCCAACTGCCAATTAACATTAAACCGGGCGTTTAACGACGTATGATAAACACAAAAGCCCGTATCATAAGTTCTTAACTACGTGGAAACAGGCCGCTGTAAAGAGGTATTGTGTCGAAATAAATATTTGTTTTGCTCGCAATTTGTCCGTGGGTCCTTCAGCGGGTATCTCGGGGGAGGCACGAGACCCTTACAAAAGAAAGGTTCATTGTTTGTAATGTAGCCTTCAGAAAACGAATTGTTACTTAGTTTCTGGTCTTTGAAAGAATTATTTACTCAACGTAGACCATATATTATAAATAGCTGTTAAATCATAGATGACTTTCTTTCATTCGATAGAAGTCCATAACTATTTGGTGAACACTGCCCAAATCTGATAAGTCCTCTTATCGAGCGAAAGGTTTACTCTTCCGATGTCAGCAGCCAGAGAGCAACTTGTAACTCCACACTCCTTGAGCCTGTTTAAATAGTTTTAATAATATTTGTGTTTGCACAAGTTCTCGAATTCAACCAAATCAATATTCGCGTCTTTCCGATCCAATGTTACCTTTCCGAGCGCAAGGAAGTACCGCCAGATAGACATTTGTGGGCTGTGTATGATTTAACTTTCTTAGAATGTTTGCCGCAAAAGATTTGTGGCCTGAGGCTCCAAGCTTGCCTCCATTCAGGCCCACAGAAATTCTTGTTCATCTAATCATAAATATTTAAATAAAATAATAAAATATCATCTTATTAGTCTCCTGTCCATGTTTCTTCGAATTTTCTTTACATTGGCATGTACTGAGTTGTCTTTTGTTGTCCAATTATCTCACGAACTCCAAACCATGCCTACTGAAATTGCCGAAATACGTGCCCAAATGTCTGCATTTAGTTTATTTCTTTGTTGAACAATACTAGCGAATAACCAATTTCACGGCATTATTAAGTACTATTTTATCTAATAAATTCTTTAGATACGAAACCGTTTACGCTGTATTAGCCAGAATTTCCCCGAGTACAACTCCCAGTGAATTCTATTTCAGAGTGAATATAATAATTTATTCACGTATTATAATGTCTTACTCTAAGCTGGATAAAGGAATAGTTTCGCTATACAAATACAGCATGTATTCGCAAAGGATTGTGCCCGGGGATCACAAAAAGACCCGAGTCTGGGATATGTTGAAAACAAAAGCGTCCTTTGTCTTATTTTTATTAAAAATAACTTAGTAAAAGCTAGCTTCGCTTTTGCATGAGCGTAAACGTTCTACGTAGCTATTTAATTAATTTTACAATATAAACTATCGTTTACGGGAGAATGTTTCAAATAATTTCGAAAACTATTTGTATTACTCAACCCATTAGTAAAATAACCTTGCCCAACAACAGTTATATCTAGAAACTAAATGACATAAGGCCACATAGATGCTTCCTAAAGATAACAGTTATTATTTATCAAAACGATCCAAACTGATAACCAGCTCTCATATTATTCTACAATTTACAGATAGGCTTGCTGATAACACTATCTTATCGGGGACCTCTTTAAGACCTGTAATTTGATAGGTAATTACAACCGTCTAGTTTAAAGTGCATTATAAAACGATAATTTAATTTTGAATTGGTCCTTCTGTCCAATTCAAGTCCTCGCCTCAGGTCAGAAAACTTTAGTCCTATTCCCATAAGAAATTTTCTGTTAAGAAAGTCACAGTTTTAGCGGAGGGCTGAAATCTGGCCCATTATTTAGATATAGTGGCATCCCATAATCGTCTCGGGATGAGCATGAGAATAGCACATCACATTGTCATCCTCACCTATCGGGCTCGAAGGATATCTGTGAAACACCTAGCGCTGATAAGTAAGGTGGAATTTCGTGCGTGTCTGAATCTGAGTACTTATTATACATATTTTAAAATGGTCCTTTGCTACGCAAAAGGTTTCAAATCGATCTCGTCCGGCTGCTTAGCATTCTGAACGTTCGGTTGTTGTTAGTATTCATGCTATTAAAGCCAAGAGCAGGTATACCTCCACGGATTTGTGTTTTGTGTCTAGAAACTTCGAAATTGAAGGGAAATATTTTTGTTCTGGAGCTTTGAATTTTGTGCGGCTACTGGTCGATAAGATTTCGTTTAGCTAAACTAATATTTTACTTTAAAAAGAATCAAAAAGATTACATGTGTTAGTGAGACTGGTGAGATATAAATCTCATTTTTGAGCTCAATCACTAAACGATATTTTCTCAGTCGCTGTATATATACGAGTAAAAATACATTCAACAATTACATTCCGTAGTACAAATACACATCTAATAAAGCAATAATCGTAACATTCACTTTGTTTATCATAACAACGTTTTATCTCCACCCACACAATCAATCGAATTTCAACCGAGCGTTAATGTTTTTAGAACTCACTTTTTGACGTAAGAATAATAATCTAAAGTTTTTATTTTATCGGGTGCGTTTATCAGTGTAATCGATGCGCATTACCAATGGAATTGTCACAATAGCCATGCGCAGGCGCAATCGCCAGCTGAATGACAATAAGCGACCATTTTGATTTGTTCCCATTAGTTGTGATTACTGATTTATTGCAATTGAAACAGTCATGTACTTTCGTGATATGAATTGAGTTTTATTGTGTTCATATTGCAATTATGCTATCATAAGGAACTTATGGCACGCCAATCGCTACACGCGTTCTTCGAAAAGATACCTCCTACGATTTCCACTTAATCGTGTAAACTCTATCAGCTTACAAGATACTTACTTTTGATTACTTCTTGTAGCCCTAAGGATGCCAATAAAGTCATAAAATTAACTACTTTGTAATCTTTCATGTAAGCCGTTAAATGCCTAAATTATTAAATTAAATTTTTTAACAAAAAATTTAACCGACCAAAAAGAAGTAAAAATCAAAAAAAAATAATAAACCTTTTAAGTTTTTAGTATTGAGCTTATTTACATAAAATATAAAATTTTATATAAAGAAAGAAACAATGGTTGGACTGTGTGAAAGAGGATATGGGTAAAAAGGGGTGACTACAGAGATGCCGACTAATAGAGGAGTATGGAAGAAAAATACATGTTGCGCCGACCCCAAATAAATTGGGATAAGGGCAGGAGAATGATGATGATCAAATTTTATATAAACAAATTTTCAGTCGGCGCCAAACAACAAACTGTATAATTATCTAAATTTTATATGTACGTAGAAATGAAGAAGGCTCTACGTAGGTAATAATAATTAATCATTTCACCTTTTCCTTGGTCGGTTCGAAATTGTTAAATTCCTAATAGAAATCACTATAGCAGAAAATTCGAATAGAGAAACGAATGTCAGAACCTTGTCGACTCATCAAGCCGTCATACCGTTGAAATAGTTGCGACGGGGCATTCGGAAACAAAAGCTAACAAATTACCCCCACGCGTTCTGAACTCAATTGTGACTCTCATTGACTTATTAATACTCGCCACAGAAATAGCACACGACAGCTGGGGTCTTCGAGAACCACGACTTTGAACGGTCTCATTCCACCATGGTGTTTCTAGCAACGCGTTTCTTCGAAACAAACGGTTTAAGAGCGTGAAAGTGTTTGGCAGTCTCGAGAAATCACTTTCAGTCACGTCCGACCATCAGATGCTACCATTAAAGTCGTGCTAAAGCAACTAATGCAGTCTCAGATCTGTACAACTGTGATGGAGTTACACTGATACGCTCAGCTGAGCAGCGGTTACTCATTCCAATGTCACCGGGTCCAAAGGTGTTCGTGCGGCAACACAACCTATGCGGTAATATTCTACCGGCATTGGCGTGACATTGTAACGAGTTTCGCAGCTCGAATCTCCAGCTCCCACGTGTAGAACCCTTGTAACGTTTTGAAGTGTAGGAAATACTCTTCAAAGTAATCCCCTCGGCGAGTTTTTCTCAATCGAATATCTTTATTTTGTACACAAAGTCGAGCGGGTCGGCGGTAGGACGCGACACCTGTCGTGATGCTTGTAAATAGGGATACGGTGCTCATAAACATTTACCGTGACGATATGGTCCCCGGCCAGGAGTTTATACTCCGTCCTTTCCGGTGGGTGTCGTGTGCAGTGAGTAGGGGGTTATATCAAGTATTTAAGCTATATCTAACAGTACCTGTACTTACAGCAAAATCTTACTTTATAGGGAATAATAGAAAATGCATGTGTCTTCGAGATTGAAAGTGAGAGTAAACGCTCTGCATAGCTTGTAACTGCCTCATCATCATTGATGAATGATCTCCAGCTTTCTTATAACTTATTCTAAGGACAAAAATATAAGAGATATTTGTGTACCGAATACAAAACTATATGCCAAATAGCTTCGTTTATGAACCCGCTCACGTTTGCAGTACCAATAAACAGTTCTGATTATCGAGTTGATATATCAGCCGTAACTGGCATGTAGCTATAAACGTTGCACGGCAGTTGTAGTCGTCCGTAACTTGTGGACTAGTGTCTGGAAAACTTTTCTATTCCGATATTACGGGAACGTACGGTCTTGGATATTGTGCTTTTCCTTATGAGAGATGGGATGAGGCTTCTGCGTCTTGCTAGACTAGACTTTCTGTCTTTAAACTATGGCCCAATTTGTATTTGTCAATATTGCGCGAGTTCTTATGACGACGACGACGATTTACAACGCACCTGTACCTTTACGGGCCTGCGGACGGCGAGTAGTGGGTAACTCGCCGTCCGATCAGCACCGGGCCCGAGAGTCGACGGCGCGTAGTGTTCCACGCGCGCCTCAAAGAGTTGTCAGCAAACAGGACGGGGCCCGTCATGGCCGATGCCTGCCCGGGGGTTGAGGATAAATTCGAAAGAGTAACCTCGCCCCTGGGCATTCCGGACAGGGAGGAACAGGGGTGGGTTTTAGTCAGTGAAAGTCTGACTAAAACCACGGGGTCTCATCTCGAAAAAAGAAAATTTAATTCAAATTGATCTTAATAGATGGCGTAATATGCCTTCCGCTTCACCCTAGAGCGGGAGAAGTCATTGAATGATTTCCCACCCACCAAAAAAAAAAATCCTGTACCTGGACCTCTGCAACTTTTAATAAATCTACTGATCCTTTATAATAATTCCCAGCACCAACATTTTAAAAGTTGCTTTTGGTCTGAAATCTTGATATTATCGCCTCACCTCCATCAAAACGATAGTTGTCGGCCAGGGTCTCAAATCTGTAGACATCGAGAGACTCCTCCGATCGCCAATCATTTTGCCGATCGCCTGATGACACTTGTATTTGCGTCACACCGACGACGTTTATCCCTAACGACATAACTAAAAATAGGCGCTGTCGCAAAACGTGTCGCGCTGACCCCAGAGCAAGTAACCTACTTGATATACTCTATCTTATCAATTGCTTTTGCTGCTTTAATTGCGCTCAGTGGACAAAAATACGTCTTGTCTGCTTTGCGATATCCTCTTCTACTTTTTATTAATTGCCAATGAACTAATATTGGGTTCCTACCTATGAAATTGGCGTTTTTTTCTCACAAATAGAGAACCTCGTCATTTCTATTAATTAAAATATTCACCAATTGCTTGATATTCTATCGAATAATGACCGTCATAGACAACTGCCAATAGTAAAAAAAACTTAGTACCTACATAAAGTTTTATACAAAAAAAAAAATACCTCAAAAATGACTCCTCTTTTTGTTAGCAGAAATGAAACCACTATTTGTTTCAACTTGGCCAAAACTTATTTTTGTTGCTTAATCTAAGTGGCATACGTTATCTTAGTTTTTATTCATTATTGTATAAAAGTTTTAAAACATTGGTGTTCATAGTTGTTAAATAAAATAAGAAAATGTTAGTGAAAATACAACTTCTTTAAAATTCTCCATACAAAACGCTGATTTCATAGGTCCGACCTAATACTTGTGTTCTTAATTATGTTGTCCCTAATCTTTAGTATGAGGAAAGAAGAACCAGTAACTAAGTCAAAGAAAGAAGGTTTAAAGCTTTTCCACATGGAAAAGCTTTTTAATTTACCTCGTCGGGCTTAGAAACATTTTGTAATTATGTAGTCTTCCTAATAAAATAGAAATTATGTTTTAATTAAATGAAAGAAATGCTAAAATTTTATATCTTGTTTCATCTTTGTTTTAGTTACTAAATATAATATAGTAAAATTATTTCATAAAATTCCTTGAGTAACATCTATATAGGTACACATATTCCGCGAAAAAACATAGATTCCAAAATAGTTAACTCTTTGTCGCAAAGAAAATAATCTTTTGCTGATAGAAAATGTACACTAATAAAACTCGCGTTCTCCTCTTGAAACAAGTATCAGAAATAAGTACACAATCACCAGTATGCCACGATGTAATTTATCGAACACAATAAGTGTGTATTAGAGCCATTCGGATGCGCAAGCGCGCTAGGCACTTTCGTTTTTATCCAAGTGTACACGCTTACGCAACTATTACACTATGACTTAGAGGCCTACATTCTTTTTTAGAGACTTTCACTGACAGGTGTAAAGTTTCTAATTGAAGAGTTGAAACGGAGGCTTCGTTTTAAGGGCGGACTGAAATCGGATGCTCTGTTGTTTTCGCTCCAAGTTTATTCAGTTGTTTCAGCAAGTTTTCAGAACTCCTCCCGGGGCACTCCAGCTTTGCCATTTTCGTTGTTAGATTATTTTGTAAATAAATCTTACTTTAGCCAAATACTAGTCTCAGATTTGGCCTGAACCCGCTCCTTGTAGATAAGTAGGACAAACTTTTTGTACTTACAGAAAGCAAATAGTAGTTTTGCACGCTTGGGTTTATTTGAGGATCGTCGAACGTTTGAATTCGTGAGATATATTCTCGCAAACATGTAAAGTACATTCCTTGAGTTTGCTTTGATCTAGCTGATCAAGTCTATTCGGATAACATTCATCATGTGGTAACGTCTCTATTGCGCTATGATATGAATCAATATCGTACAGTCCACTTATATTGCCAGTCTGAAATTCCCTCCACGGTCATACAATGCCTTGCCTATCAATAAATTGAACAGTTGGTGCAGCACACATCGATTGCACGGCATTATGTCGCGTGCGGGCTGCCCACGCCACACTTATGTTGTGAAATCCTGAACAGCTATCACGGAAAGTGCATTAAGTCAGCCGTGTCACGAAACGCCACTGATTCCGATCAGCTATGTGACTCAGATTCGGGCCAGAGATTTGGGACATGACTATGCGGACGACTCAAGACAAAGTTACGTCACGGAAATCGATGAAGATGCCTCTACTGCCCGGTACTGGCACCTCTCCATGTTTTTCGCAGTTTTGAGCCTAGTTCAGCTTGCGACGAAATCTATCCAGAATAGTTTACCCCAGTTCACCCCATTGCGCACATGCTATGTAGTTTGTAAAAGGTCGAAGCTCATCCGGCCAGTAATATTCCTTGTAGCTATAGATATCATCCTATATTTTAAGTTCAAACAACTTTGAAGATATTTTAATAAAAACACTCATTCACGCATGATATACACAGTTTATCTATTTTTACATAATCATGCGCGACCTTAATACTAAACTTATATTATTTGTGGACACTAACATAAATTCGCTTTACGCTACAATTAGAATGGGAATTAGGACGTGAATTGCAATTTATTACAATTGTATTAGAATATCTTTACTACAGACGGTACAAAGAATATTTCAGATTTTGCGCCTAATGGCCATGTCGAAATGACGTGAAATACGGCTGAATGAAAAGGTAGTAAACAAGTTAGTGGTTTTAAAGTGATGTAACAAAAGGCACGTCCAGGGCTGGTGACGTTATTGTGCCGAGTGGCTGACGGTACTCTTGTACCGAGTTCGAGCTCACTTTGTTGAAGTTGTACAGTTTCAAAATAAATGTTGCTGAAAATGTTGTTTGTACCCAGAGAATTTGTGATGGATCTGAACGTTTAGATACCTGTCATTCGCAGCGATAGCATAAAAGAGGAATTTTAGTTTCACAATTTTTGAAGCGTGCTCGATCAAATCTCACAAATGAAACTCGTCCCAAAAAATCGTTGACACAACATGACACGAGCTGCCTCTCACATATTTCAAAACTGGTGCCCGATGTGCACTTGGCCACGGAATCAAACTGTAAGCCTTTGACAAGCACTGAAGTAGGTCACAGCGAGTGGATTGATTGGAGCACCCACTGGGAGGCACAACGCTAGTTTTTGACCGGTATATTGCGGCGAAATTCAATAAAAATACAATATTTTCTACAACTATGAGAGCCTCACTCTGTGGTCCTTAGAGACAACTGGTTTTATGGTCGCTGTACTTCTTACATGAATAACACTCAAGGTTTAAGGCCCAACACGTGATTTTAAATAGAAACGAAGCGTTAAAATTGTTTTACATAACCCGTCACGGTATGAAATTTGTAGTTAGGCACGAGATGCCAGTAGAGTAGTCACAGTTGGTGAATCACTCGGACTAGTGTTTGATATAAAACGAGGTAATCGCTACTTATCAAACAAAATGGGACGCTGATAGCCAAAAGTATGTAACAATTATCTTCAAATACCCAAATAAATGTCCCACCGGCGCTTGCTAAAACTTGTCCTTTGAAACTAATTGATTTCAAATCTAAGATGGAAGATAACTTTAGTTTTATTTGTGACAAGCGCAGAGCAAAAATACGTCAATGCGGGATAATGGCTAGCTAAACCGCCATGTTTGAATGCCGACGAGCGAGCATCTGTGAAAAGCGTTGATGAAGCTAAAGAGCTTGTCAAGAGCTTCTAGAGTGCGACTTTTTATCTGGCACAAACGGCCAAAGGAAGTGCGCCCTCGCCAACGAATAAATGTACGAGCATTTCTCTATAAAAATACCCTGGATTTCGCCAACCGTAAAGTGTAATTGAATATGTAATGACTGACATAAAAGAGAAATGAGATACACGAAATGAATTATCTTCATTTTATTTTAACAGCGTAAAGTTTGATGTTTTATAGGAGAACTCTTTGGAGGCAGACCGCAATAAACGTCTATAAAATACGAGTTGCGATTCCTTGTGGGAAACTTTTAGCTTGTATCTTAGGTGTTCGTATTCTCAATTTAACAAAGTTTTATTGTTAGTGGTTATTTGGAACGTCGATAAATTGTTACGTTAAGTTTATTGGCTCATTGTGCGATATCGCGAGGAGCTTCCGTGGTCGGCGCCAGTCCCATCATACTCCAATTTGGTTGAGTGCTATCCTAATCAGAAGTGAGATTGACTATTTGTACACAATATTCACCGATATGGGCGTAGACCTTAACGAGGTTACCATCTGACGTCATTCCTGAACCCTTCTTCGATTCTGAAAGCGATTAGGATCGTCTTAATTCCGCAAACGGGATTCACGTACCATGGCAAGATTTTTTCGAGATCGAGATGGTCTATTCTGAGTTATAAAACCAAACATTTCTTAACAGCGACTTTCAGCTTTCGCTTCGTTGAATTATGATATCTTGTTTATTAATTAAATGATAAGCATCTGAAGGACAGGCATTTTATTTTATTTTTTCGAAAATGGAAACGCATTCGGATGTCCGCAGATTAGAACTAGTGATCGAAATGAATCCCTCTAATAACGTTAAACTAAAGCGATTAATCATGTAGTCGCGTTCATTAAGAACTGCCGACATACCTCTATTACGTTCAGTTTCTTGCGAAGACTGCTCGCGTCGTAAATTTCGTTGTCAATTCATATAAACGTATAACAGGTTACTGTAAATTGTTTCGTCTTTACGACGTCGTGACAACTGGACGCTCCTCGTGTGTGCATTGGCTGTGCAATCTTGTTCAATCATGTTTTATGTTGAATGCTATTAGTTGTTTGTTTGCATTTAACTAAATGGCTCTATAGATATGGCTGAATCGCTCAGTGGTTTTAGTATATCTTAAATTGTATGGTTAAATAATACCGTAGCGTTCCTAAAAACTCCAGTCAGCCCACTTCTGCAATAATTTCGCGGCATAAACATTTTGATACCAAAAACGCTCTTCGTGGAGAAAGGTCCTCGCTAGAACTCGTAGAAGCTCCGTAAAGCCGACGACCTCTTCGATAAAAAATAAATCAAGGAAAAAAAAAATGAGGTCAAAATTCAAACTTCTTGCGCAAAAATGATGAAATGTAAAGAAAGGAATCCTTAGTGTACTTCAATTTATTTAATAGACAGTTAATTATACCGCCCTCCGACATCTTCAGCTCGATCAATAAAATATTTGGGACATCTCATTTGATATTTTATTTTTTCAATCTAGTTGCTAAATGAGTAACGAGACAATTATCAGGGTGAATAATTTATTACTGGCGCACACAGTATCTGCAAAAGAAATATTAAAACAGTGATAACCTTGTGAGGTAGGAGTATCTGATATGAAAGCGATATCAATTCAGACGTGAGTTCGTTTTTGAGCACACTCATCTGTCGATAGGAAAAATGAACTGAAGAAAATATAAGTCCCATATTTAAATCACAAGTGCGGAGGTGGCGTTATGTCACGTAATGTTGAGCATGAATTTCACGAGCTACGTGTTAGGTATACATCCAGATTTAGATGTTTCAGTTTGCCCAGAAGGTAGGTGTTACTTTGATTAGAAAATTGGGCGTGAAATTGCGACATTTGTCACCAATTTAAGTCTTTCAATCCATAAATATGGCTTCTTCCATATAATTCACATAATAGAAAGTTAACGAGCGTAAAAAGTCCTCCATTCCCATTCCTACGAATTTGCGGCAGACTCCGATAAGTTTTATAGATGGTTTTCCAATTTTACATTTTTCCAGTTAGAGGGACTCTCTCGGGAAGGGACGCGTCTGTTTTTCAAAGTTGCCTTTATACAGCACGTCTGCGTTATTGACAGCTGTATCCGAGCCGGGCTGTATCACCCCCTCCCTCTTGCCTCATTTCCGTTCGTATTCTACCTTCGGAATTTGCATTAGTTCGGTTAGTGCCTGAATGTGGCCGGCCATTCCAGCATTGTGCCAAATAGCTGCTGTTGGAACGAAAAGGGTTTGTTTAGACAACCCGAAACTTCGCATAATTCCACCGAGTTCTGAAATAGCTGTTGTCCTGTTTACATTGCGTAATTTAGCGTATCAGATTGTTCAGGTCCTCGAGTGTTTAAGAGCTCGTTATGACGATAGTCAACGAAAGTAAATTCGAATGAGAAATGTGCAAAAACCCAAATATCTGCAATAGATTATACTCTAACCTCAATATGTCCATATTTTGTTTGTTGTGATAAGTAGGTTGGATAAATTTCATGCATAATGCATGCTTGATGCGCAAGCGGGCTATCGTTGTGTCGTCATGGGCCTTTTTTAGATAGCCGGAGATAACCTCAGCCCCGCGGGACGGACACCGCCGAGTGATCGGATCACGCGTGATTTATAACAGCCATGCGCGGCCATTTTGCTAAAATTCGGTAAAAATAAATACCACCGTACGTAACCGCTTTAGACAAACTTTAGGGAAGATTAAAACGTTTGGGAAGTTGCGCAGCCAAGTTGATCCGGGAATTTATGAAGCTCATTTCTTTGTTGCCGATTATTACTCTGAGATGCCGCAATGTCTTAAGAGCTTTAAAAGTGTTGTCGGAAACATTCTCTTAATAATCAGTAATTACTTGGAGGGGAAACTTAGCAGCTATATGCTGCAGAGGGATGACGCGAGAGACAAAGTCCCCATTAATCTCGGCTGCAGCTCAGATCAAAGCACAAAGATGAAACGCCAGCAGCTTTGTGCACAGCGAGTACCTTCTGGAATGGGAACACGTCGAGAACCATATTTATGTAGGTACTCGATGCTACTTTAATCTTGAGCCAGTTATAACAATATGCGCATTTTTATGGTTTCCTTTTATATCTTCGATGGTTTACTCATAGTATGTTGGATTATATAACAATGTAATCCTCATTATGGAGAGTAATCGACAATCTAAGCTACTTTGTATCAATTTTACACTCAACCAAACAAAAAATATCCTGTTACACAGACGAATATACATCAGTTTCCACTTTACAAATTTTATGAATGCTGAAAAGCTTAGAGTCTCTTCCTTTGAAGCCTTGTGAAATTCGCGCTTACCGCTTTAAAAAAGTGTGTAGGAATAACAAAATTTGAATACACAGCAAATTCGATCTTGGCTAGCGACCCGACAAAAGATTCCTATCTGTTCGGCCTACATTCACCAACTGGTGGGTAAAAGCCTCTCGTGCCTTCCGCCCTCTTTTAGGCCTTGTGTCCGGTCTTTAAAAAGAACAAAAAAGCCGGGACGCCACTGACACAGATTTCGTTGCAGAGTTTAGAATATTAAAGGGGCAGTCCACAGACGCTGAAAGGCAGTTTGACGTCAAAGTGGATTGTTAGTTGTTAGTATCGATTGGTCGTCAATGTCGCCGGGTGCTCGGTTAGAACAATCAGTTCATGACAGCAATGGTGTTCAGCTGCTACTGTTGCGAGTCGGATATAATTGATTGACCAGATGTGATTGCTAGCTTTCTATGCAGTAAATTGACGGTTTTATATTCTGCTTTGTAACGTGATTTCTCAAAGGCTTTTACATGGACTACCATAGATATAGTACGTGGTTTGTTCCATAATACGAGGTCTATTCGTGTAATGTAATGTAATCATGATTCTGCAGTATCTTGCTACAGTAGCTCCAGCTACATAATGACCAGTTCTTATAGACAACGCGGATCTAAGAGAAAAAAAAAACAGAAAATGAATAATTTATCTCAAGCTTTTGCGACCGTAACCACCAATTTTCAATTTCAGTTACGTTTTATACCTTTTTTTTTGTGGGGGTGGGAAATTCTTCAATGACTTCTCCCGCTCTGGGTGGAGCGGGAGGGCGTGTCAGACTTTACTGACTAAAACCCACCCCTGTTCCTTCAATTGCCTGAGTGCCCAGGGACGCGGTAACTTTGTTTTGAATTTATCCACGATCCCTGGGTAGGCATCGGCCATGACGGGCCCCGTCAGGTGTTGCTGACATCTCTTTTAGGCGCGCGTATAACACTACGCGCCGTTAACTCTCGGGCCTGGCTGATCGGATAGAGAGCTACCCATTACTCGCCGTCCGCAGGCCCGCGCCTACGGTGGCCGGAGATCGTATTGCGACCCCCGACGCCCAGGGCGTCGTAGCGGCGGCTTCTGCGGGGGTGTTCCTTCTCCTTCTTCGCGAGCATTACTGCTTCGCTGAAGAAAGCGACTATTTCCCATTCCCTCTCGCTCCGTACCATACCGCGAGAGGTCGCTGCCGCCGATCGACTCCACGAGGACACGGCGGTGCTCCGCCCAAGCGGGGCACAACAGACTCCACCGTATGCTCCACCGTGTCCTCTGGGCGATCCGCACAGTGGTGACACCCGGGCGTTTCCTCCCGCCTTATCCGACACAGGAACCTTCCGAAACAGCCGTGTCCAGTGAGGACCTGCGTCAGGTGGAAGGAGAGGACGCCGTAGCGCCTCTCCAGCCGCTCCTCAAAGAGGGGCCTTACCGCCTTAATTGTGGCGTGCCCAACGTTTTATACCTTGACCTTTAAATACTGAGTAATTTGAACACAAAGCAGAAAATATAACCAGTCGGAGCTTAGAGATATCTAACTACGATGTTGTTGTGGTCAGTGGCTCGCTACATTCTCATTACGTACTTATTACTGCTGAACAAATGAATGCACATTGCTCAGACTTAACAAGGACACAAAGCTCATAATAATATGCGGCCAAATAATGAGAGAACAGCTAGTTTCAAAGTTAAATTATGTTTATGCAAACCACTGCGTGATTTCAGACAAAAACAATGTGATGAGCCTTCCGCAGATTGGTTTAGTGATACAGAAAATACAAATACTCAGTCCTGGTTTTGTATTCGTCCCACCAACTTCCAAACTGACAAACAAGTGGGTACCATACACCCCTAAAAAATATTCACACGGCTTCCACACAGTTATAAAAATTATTAAATGGCCTAAATTATTGTCGACTTGACTGTAGGTACACGTAAATTGCACTCGCAGCTATCTTCGCACACGCCATTAAGTTTGATGAATACTATACTGCTAAACCAAACCTCTTCACCCGTCGGATTTCGTTAGACGTAACATCGGTTACATAATCATGTATAGCGAAAGCGATATATTTGTGTCAAAAAGCTTGCTTCGCCAAACTTTTAAAGACTTAGCACTGCCAAATGCGGCGCTTGGCAACGTGTGCCCGTGGGTCGCGACCTAGAACACGGTTGAGGTGCGGCAAACTCACCTATTTATAATCCTCTGATTTCTATGACCAACGACACGAACAGCTTTCTAAGGAAGACAGCTATTAAAAAATAATTGATGCGAAAAAATGAGAACACGAACGAACACGAGCGTGCCATTAAATAAGCTCCTTTGACAAAAAGCGACCTGACTCCTAAATTCGAGCCTATTATTATTTCTAAACAGAAAAATCTTTTGTGAGAAACGTCCCGAAAGCTACAAAGGCTTGTAATCTTTGATAAGTCGGCGTTATTGGAATGGAGAGAATGCCAAATTGAGTGCGAAATTAATCTTGGCGTGACCCTGTCGAAATAATTCGTCAGTGGTCAGGCCGGTCTAGATTATCAGCTTCCGAGCGTCGGATAAGCCTCAGATCTCCATTGTTAATGTGGGCTACGAAGAATAGGCCTTTTGCCTGCCCTCCCTCCGTTATCCAGATAATGACGAGATTGTACATAGAAATCTTTCTCTCGGAAAAATTCTTTGCCATTGTCCATGTCTCTTTATTTTGACGTGAATGGGTGCAGCTCGTAGATGAAAAATACTCCGAGTATTGTTCTAATTTAAATTAAGTACGAGAAATTATAATGGGCTGTTCCCGTAGCGGTACATCTCTAGTATCGCAATTTTTCCCGAGTTAATTAATGAAGCTTTTCCTGTTGTGCAGTTAAATAAAGCAATTTGTTTTAGAGTCGGAGTTACCTAAAGTTAATTGTTTTTTTTTTGTTAGATAGTGTTCGTTCCTATTTTTTGTTGTTGGATATATATTATGTCACTAAGAATTATTGTTTGTAGCCGATACGTTATAATAGCCAATTATCGCCCATGATACATACAAAAACGATGACGCAGAGAAAGCATTATAATAAATTCATCAGTGCGGCGTTCGCTACGTCATGAAGACCTATAAATCAATGACAACCCTTTTTTTAGCGCACGATGTTTGAAAAGAATATGATTTGCACCACTCGCTGCTCGCGTTCTAAATCGTTTTAGAAAATGTTTCTCTAGGAAAATATATTTTCATTGTTCTTGTCGTTGAGACGTATTTTCCTTAGTATTTTCTTCTTTAAAAGAATATTGGATCGAAGACACTGTATTATCTTTCCATCTCAGACTCTTGCCGTCCTATGTAACGTTATTTTTATCGGCACAGTTTTTGTTAAGATACCCCTGTCTTGACTTTGGATTACTCTTCTCTTTTTAGTGTTCTGTACTCGAAGGGTCCAAACGGAGCCGACGGAGAGACGGACACGTGAGTGTCAGCAATAGGCTGACACTCACGTGTCCGTCTCTCCGTCGTTTGTCACACAGGTTTTTACAGCCAAACGGTTGGAGCTACATACAGTCTTCAAGTTTTTACAGTATAAGTATCTTGTTGACCCAATGCCATATAAATATAATTTGGTAAGGAAACCTAAAAGTCCAACACACACTCACACGGTTTTTATTGATATTTAGAATATGTAATATGCAAGCAGTTCTGCGGCTTGTAATAATCTACAGTCTCTACCTGCTAACTTTAATCCAATAAATATTTTAATTACCGTTTCAAACAAAGAACTAGAAGTATGGTGTAGTAAAACCGAATAATGCTAACTGTCGCCCAGTAAGGCAATAGACAAATTGTGTGACCGATCTCGACGAGCGCCAACGGAACAAGGATGTTCTTAAAAACCTTTGCTCGCCATAGCGCTACACCGACAACTTGTCCCACAGACAATCACAAACTCAACGTTTCGGTGCTGCTAGCACAGTTAGTCGATTGCAATAAATAGTCGAATATGAAATAAACAAATAATATTCAGATTACATATCAAAACCTAAAAATACTATACAATTTAGATAAAGCTCGAATGTAACAATATGAATACCGCAAACCGACCGCACACTCCCGGCAAAGTTGTGAAATTTTCTCTCGAATTTATTTACGCGTCAGTTTTCCTCGGTAAAAAATAGCCTGTCTCTTTGCTGGCGTAAAACTTGAAACATGATGGACAAGCTAATAGATTGTAAGTAAAATAGTAGCTGGAGTATTGTCGCTCATATCTTGTGGGGCGAGATGTGGCAGGTGAACTGCCATGCTCCATTTGAAATGAGGTCAAATGAGACCGCCGGCAGACGGTGGGATGCCACTCAATTGAAACATATTGAATGTAGGTGGCACACTAGTCTCTTCTCATTGTTATGCACAACGGTGCTTCGTAATACACCTGATTAATGACTTTTAACAAAAGCCACGAGGCGTCCCTCAAGGTTTGCTCTAAAATTGCTTTTTGATTGAATTATTGCGTTTCAAAAATTCAATCTTAATGCAATTTTCTTTTGAGATTAGTGTTTCATTGCTTTACTTTATTTTGGTTAAGTAACTTTCAAAGTGGAACGTGCCCAGCGGTTTGGTGCGTAATTAGATATTAACCATGAAAACAAACAAGTGAAACTTGTCCTGTACTTAGTTTGTCGTTCTGCCAACTTTTGTCCGTTCTCTTTGTCAAATTCAACTTGTTTATCCCTCCGGGAAATATCAAAGCTGCCGAACTTTCCCTACTTGATATCTTTCTTCAAAATGTTTCATGTACGGGGCTCGATTACACCGCAATTCCATTCTTACTTGCCGAGTCTTCGAAGTCGGGTTCATTTTATTTCTATCATCAATCATTTAGGCTTCTTCGTCGTATTCTCCATCTGTGTTAGATCTAGCATTAATCAGCGAAATAAATTGCATGTTAATAACTATACAATTAAAAGCTGTACTATTTGCCTTCAAATTAAAATGAAAAGCATTAAAGCAAACACATCTAACACTGGCACGTTGAAACTCACATATCGTGCCAAAACAAACTTGCGAAATTAATTCGTCACCAAACACGCTAATGTTGGTGCTAATTAATATATTTTTGATGTTGGCTATTGAATCTTCATACACCATCATCGCGACTGACATAGCACAGGTCCTGCAGGTGTGGTTTACAATACATACATACATAATAATGCACATCACACTGACTCATACGACAGCTATACCGGCTGGTGCTCCAAAGTTCCTACTTCTCACGCTTTTGATCGCCAGCCTCTACACTGAAATATTTTACATATAAACTGGGATTTCATGGTCTAAATCATGCTGCAATATCCACATAATCCCATGAAATCTCATTTAAAAGTAGCCGAATGAATCTGAGCACTGTGTTTTGTTGTTTAGATGTTATCTGGTCCATTTATTGGAAACCTTTTCAACGAAGCTAGTCAAAGTATTCAACCCTTTGCAAATTTAATCACGGTTGTATTTCTTTGATTACCTATGTAAATCCTTGGTTAATTTATATCGCGAGCCGGGAGCTATATGCAGAATATTGTTGAAAGCAATTAGTATAATCTGGTGTTACGCCTAATCTTCAAAGGGGTTTAAAGGGAGTTGTAAAGCCATCGTATTGATTTATTACCAATTCCCAATTGTATCTAAGTTTATATGTAATTGGAAAGCCGTAGTTTGGAGCTTTCGGTCCGAATTTCGCCATTATGTAGGCTTCTCTCAGAATTGTGCGTCCTACGCAAACATTTGCTCTACCAAGTTCTTGTTTATTTTAATGAAAATCATTTCTTATTTTTCTCTTATTAATTCTTCTATATAAACAATCTCAACAAGTTTTTGGGTTGTACTAATACTAGAGCTTTCGAAATTAGATTTTCTTTGCTCATTTATTTTACGTAACGAAACACAGTGCTCAGGTTCTTATATTATGTGTGGACTCTTCTAATTATGCTACTTATGTCTGCAGCCGTGGAGCCGACATACCACTTCAAGGTGCTGGTGCCGTCCATGGTGGCCGGCGCCATCATCGGCAAGGGTGGCGAGACCATCGCCCAGCTGCAGAAGGACACTGGCGCCAGGGTCAAGATGTCCAAGTCCCATGACTTCTATCCTGGTAAGTGGAAAATAATTCTATATCTTATTTTACTTACTACTGGCTAAACCGAAAAGACCTTCATGATCTTTAGAAAAATACAACAGGTAATGATAATAAAGAATAATCAACGATTTTCTTGCAATTTGAACAAAAAATTGAAGAAGTAATTACTTTCGACAAGCCATAAATAAGTACAAAACAAACTCCTGCCAAACCATTACTCACCCAAACTTCAAAATCCGCCGACTTTCTCATAATTTTCCATTTACGACGATCCCTTAACCCTTATCTACAATCAGTAGTCGTTCTGCGCAATTATTCCCACAACAGTTTTCAAACGTCGGCAATCAGGCTAACAAGGCTTGATAACATCTTGAGGTCCATTCAGCTTACATCATGCGAGATTTTGGCTTCAAATTGTTTAGGTGTGTCAAGGCCTTAGACGTGTGATCAGATTTACACAACAGCGAATTGAAAGAATTATAAGTGAGTCTAGGTGGTATAGTAGGTGTAAATAGACAAAGAGTTAATGCAATTGGTATGGTTAGTTGTGGAGACTGAGAGGTAAATGTAGATTTGGTCGAGTGTGAAGATCATGCGCCAAACGTTACTGATGAAAGTGGTTTGTTCTTTTAGGAAGATTCATCCGGCAGTGATACAGTTTCTTTATCAATGAATATTATAAACAATAAATCAAGGTATCCTCATTATGCAAACGCAAGCTGGATAATAATACAGATTTGAAACAATAGAACAGATCCTATGCACCCACGATTTCTAACAAAACATAGCACACACGCTTTGCTACAAAACTAACATAGAAATAATATTGCGCAATACGACACAGCAGTAAGCTTCATTAGAATGTAGGTCACAGTGTCAGGTTCGATTTCCGAGCCGGTGCCTCGCAGCGATGCGCATAGTCGAGCATCTCTGATTGTACATGTCGCCTTGTTCCGCGCTAATATTTTCATTCAATGTGAATTCATCTATTGTATGGATAAAACTGCATTCTAATGAGGAACAGTCAGACAGAAACAGGTAAATGAAGAAAATTCTGCACTAAGATTTTCACAATATTTTAGCAGTGGAACCATATTAAACAGTGAGAACCTTGCACCATTTATCAAGCTGAAACAATTTAAACCTTGGGTACTTAATTTATTCAGCTGCGAATGCAACTCTTATAAAAATGATGGTTTTCCACCGGTATCAAAATAATTTATATTTAAATCTATCTCTTTTTGTTCAGCAAGACCTATTTTAAGATTTTTAAGCTATCCAGTAGTTATTGTGACTCTTTTTCTGCAAACGAATAATAAAAAACTTCAAGCCAACAAAAACATAACAGAGCCTAGCCTAGTCCAGCATACCTACTGCCAGCAGGCGTATTCGCTAACTCAGTTGACATCAATTTGATAGGCACTATGCAGTACATTGCTCGGTGGACATCGATTATAATAGGCACTACGGTTTTCCTATACGTCAAAGCAGCAAAGTACGGCAAAGTGCCTATCAAATTGATGTCAACTGAGTTAGCGAATACGCCTGCAAGACGTTGAAGATTTGCACGAGACTAAATATAACCTCAAATAATAAAGTTGATTCCGTGTGGGTAGGCTACCATTATAGTATTTATTGCATAAAGCATAACGCCCATGCGTGCAGGCTTCATATCACACTAGTACGAGTAAATTACATTTACAACGTCAGATTGCGTCACTCGCCACTATTTCCGAGGCATTGTGTCACAGATTTAATTATTATTTATTATTATGCGTCGTACTTTCTTTTACTTGTTGGTTGTTTTATTTTTAATTTTTATTGGAAGGAAGTGTCTTCAATTAACGATACAGCTATATCACCGATGTAGAGATTTTTGCCTTAGTGACGTCACTGTTTTACACACCGTGTTTGATAATATACTCAAACCCGGATAGAAACGACTGTGGATACCTATATGTACATCTGACTCATGCTCATAAGCACACAGTCAATAAAGCACCTATTGTTTTGTTTACCTATATTTCTATTCTTGGGTCTCTTTCTTCACAGCATTGTAGTCCTTGAACATTGATTTGCATCTGAGCCAGTATATCGTAGTTGCTTGCTCGTTGCTATTCAATTATTTGTATATGACCAAATACCAGTATAATACCAAACTTGTGATAAACTCTACCGTCCAAACTATCCACAAACATAGAATGTCCTAATGGTAGTGCTGAGTAGAAAAATCTTGTTGCGATAGCTATGTAGGTATGTAGATGACATGCTGGCATCCTGTCAACTTTCATTTCATTTTTAAAACAAAACTATATTTGTACACATATAACAAATGCCATATTATTATGACGAAATAAGTCGCGGGGGCATTCTATTTATACAATCGACATTATCAACAAAATAGTCGAGTAAAAAATAGCAGTGACCAGCGCATGCGCACCGAATGGCATTAATTATCCTGACTGTGTCCTGTGCCAAATTGGTTGATGTAGTTTTGTCAAAAATTTAGGTTAACTGGTTAACTTCTCTCATTTGCTGATTGGGTCGGCTGAAAATAAACGTAAACACCTATTAGCGGATGCTGCGGCGTTTTTAATGGCGGAGGAGTGTGTAGTGGTTTTGGCAAAAAATCTCTCTGAATTATTTGGAGCTACAACGGTGACCACAGTATCACCTATACAGCTGGTTGTATGCCGTTTCATTACATAGTACTTATATACTTCCCAGTATTATTCTTATTCAATGAAGTACCTGCGTGTGATCCCATTTTAAAACATCTTCAAGAAGTTTACAACTGAAATACTCTACAAGACAACACTCGTAAGAAGTTTCGGTCATCAAAAGTCCAATATTGAGTGTATTTATTGACACTAACCATTTACTAACCGAACAAAAGTCCGCAAGTACACATAAAGTGTAAGGATTGATATCCCCTGTTTACTTTGATGTTGTGAATTATGTCAATGTCAAAGTGATGTGCTCTACGTTGGTTAACGCCCAGCTAATAGTGCTCGCTCGAGTAGGCGCCGATGGAATATAGACTAAACAACCCACCGGTCGGTTTGTTAGTGATATTAGTGCTGCAGAAGTGGGGACACTGATATTGTGATATGTAATTTATTGCTGGAACATTAAGAAGATTTATTCAGTAGGAGCTTGCTTTTATAGTCTTGTTAGGGATTGTTCTGTAAAGGTTTCTTTTCCTTTTCTTGTGTTTGCTCAGTAAGCAATTTTGTAAGTGCGGGACACGGCTTGGTCTACCTTTACCAGACGGACCTTAGTGCCTTCATTCATTGATTCACCATAAAATATGAAGGTACCCCAACTTTCGCTGTGTACCCGGTGAAAAAATTGAAATGCTTCTCGCTCCGTCGTCGCATTAATTTCGACCTAAATGGCGCAATGGAGTACGTCTGCTGTGTGTCGTGAATTTTATCCCCGCATCAGATTTTTTTATGATCTCACAGAGTACAGATGTACATTCAGTGTGTGCATGTTTTTGTACGTGATTTCTGCTCGTAATGACACCCACGACTCACGACACGAGATAATCCCGCTGTGGACCATGTGAAGTGTTTATGTTGGTATTAATGCAACTGTTACTCAACCCTTAGGACGTATCTCGAACAACAAACAAATAATTCATGACGTAAGATTAGTTGGAAGAAAAGAAAATGAATACGCGAATTAATGTTGCGCTTCGGTTTACGAGATCATACATTAGTTCGTCTATCTACATAAAGGCTAACGTTTAATACACAACAATTTGTTCAGGTTACCATTGAATAACATTCATGTATTTCATTCACTTTACTTCCATAACCAGTAGGTATGTTAGACACCAATCTCTGTCAACCACTATTTCTAAACAATGCAAAAACTCAGACCTTTAAAAGTTGACACACCTTTTCCTTGCTCAACACACGATATAAACTGTAAAATAAATTAATAATTAACTTGGCCTGGCCTTGACCGACGCTAAGAGCGTGTGTAATCTGCTGAGCTTGGAAAAACAAGCACGACTGTAGTTAGACCTGGTGCATATCGGCGGAGTTGGCGTGACTAGCACTCGTTTTATACACTAACTTTATTTATACACTAGGGTACTCTGGTCATGTGAGTGATGTATGATGACCAGCGAGCGACGATGTGAACACGAAGCCTTGAGGTCCTTGACTACCGAATGGGGTGGCCTAGTTTGATGAAGTTGCTTCATAATGGGACATGGTGTTGTCTATGAATGCTTGAAGTAAACAAGTCAAGGAGTGTTAGATATGTAAATATTCATGAGTCACATCTAGACTAGATTATCGAGTTTTGTAAAGCTCAGACTGCTCCAAACCAACCCGGAAAGTCGCCATGCATTGGCAACAAAAAATGTGATAAACAACAAGCAGGAAAAACATTTGAACAAATATTATCGTGCAGTCGTACCTATATTATCGAGATACACCTCCGGTATTCAAGATTGAAGGTGGTCTGACCTTGACTAATGCGATGTCATCAGTGACCTTGTGAGACTGGACCTTCACACAGGCTTCTCGTTTGCAATGCTTAGGTTAAAGATCGTGCTAATACTTTGTCATGATGTCAAGTCGAAAGATTTTATAGTGTCAAGTTTTTAGCGCTACACAGTGTATAGGCTCGGTTTGACCACATTGGCCGAATTGGGAACAAACTTGCTTCTTACCCAGCTGGTAGTAAGGCGTTTTGGTCCCTGGCTAAGTCGGTTGAATCGAACTTCTGCCGCCCCTCACTACCTCCACTGCTGAAACCCGACGGGTCGCTGGCCCACTCCGCTGAGGAGAAAGCAAGCTTGTTTGCCTCTCTGTTTGCGGAATCTTCGCGTCTAGATCCTGGTGGCGCGAGGCCCCCTGGTACTCTTGGTGGATGCGAGTCGATTATGTCAGACATTCGCATTCATCAGAAGGATGTCCGGAGGGTACTGCGTAACCTGGACGTGAACAAGGCTAGTGGTCCCGACGGGATACCGGCAATTGTACTGAGGACTTGTGCGCCTGAGTTGTCTCCGATCTTGACACGCCTATATCGCCTTTCGTTTGAGACTGGAAAAGTGCCGATGGCTTGGAAGCAAGCTAACGTGCAACCCGTACCCAAGAAGGGGCTTGGAAGCAAGCTAACGTGCAACCCGTACCCAAGAAGGGTAGTCGAGCTGACCCAGCAAATTATAGGCCCATCTCGGTAACTTCCGTTCTCTGTAAGAGTATGGAACGTATACTGAATGGTAAGCTCCTAGCATACCTAGAAGCTAACGATATCCTAAGTGACCGACAATACGGCTTCCGCCGAAATCGGTCAACAGGAGATCTTCTAGCGTATGCCATTCACATCTGGAGTGAGGCCATCGACAAACAAGGGGAAGCCCTTGCGGTCTCCCTTGATATCTCGAAGGCCTTCGACCGGGTCTGGCACGACAGCTTAATTGGCAAGCTTCCTTCCTTCGGTCTGCCCGCTGGATTGTGTGATTGGATAGCAGATTTCCTGAGGGATCGGTCTATCCGAGTAGTCATAGATGGCTGCTCGTCCGGACTGCTGGCTATTAATGCCGGTGTTCCTCAGGGGTCGGTGCTCTCGGCAACATTGTTTTTGCTGCATATTAACGATCTGCTAAAACCCGGTACCTTTGGGTATGCAGACGACAGCACTGTTGCCGAGAGATACGTGCCGGACGCACGAGTTAGTGGGTCTCAGGTCCGGTCTCTCCGAGAGGATATGGTTGGGCGCTTGAACTTGTCCTTGCAGGCTGTCTCAGAATGGGGCGATGCCAATCTGGTTAAGTTCAATGCTGCTAAGACCCAGGCGTGTCTTTTTTCTGCTAAAAGGAGCCAATTTCACCCGGCTCCATCTTTCCGAGGTGTAACCGTGCCGATAACCGACCGACTTGATCTTCTTGGTGTTACTTTAACATCTACCCTCAATTTTGGTCCCTTCATAGAGGCTAAGGCTCAAGTGGCTGCCAAAAAGTTGGGGGTCCTCGCAAAGGTGAGACGATACTTCACGCCGGAACAGCTGCTCCAACTCTATCAAGCGCAAGTCCGATCGTGTATGGAGTACTGCTCTCATCTTTGGGACGGATCTGCAAGATACCAGCTTGATGCCCTTGAGTCAATTGAGAAACGAGCCAAGCGGATCATCGGCAATGATAGACTCGTTGAGTCAAAACTCCAAAGTCTTGAACATAGACGCCGAGTTGCTAGCCTGTCGGTTTTCTATCGATTACATTTTGGGGAGTGTGCGACGGAATTGCATGATCTGATTCCGCCAAGCCCGTTTCATCTAAGGACCACAAGACGTACGGCGAAGTGCCATCGGTTCATGGTGGACATCCCATCCATACGCACAAAGCGTTTTGAGAAAACATTCATTGCACGTACAGCTAGAGAGTGGAATTCTCTACCGGAGTCTGTGTTTCCTGTAAGATACAACCTGGGAGTCTTTAAGTCAAGAGTGAATAGGTTACTTCTAGGCAAGCGTGCTCCATCTTCGACCACATCATCGCTTAACATCAGGTGAGATAGTGGTCAAACGCGAGCCTATCAAACATAAAAAAAAAAAAAAAAAAAAAAAAATTCGTCAAAGAGCGATAGTGTGAACATCTAGGGAGAAGATGGCTTGACGAGAATTCGTTTTGTCCTCTCCTGAATGTAGGTTTTGTGGGGTCATATTCAAGTCGAATCTTATTTTTAAGACAGAACTAAATGTAGCTATGTAAATTGAATCTATTTACTTTCATTCGTTGACCTTGGTTTTAGCGTCCGAAGTCATGGTCAGAATCTGAAAGTGTTTGTGAGTGTAGATTCCGCACCAATTGGGCTTCAAAATTACTCCTAAAACGTTTACATACAATGACGTCTTTTTTATAAAGCGTCCAGTTTTTTCACAAAATTTCAGTCCTTTAGTTGCGGGCTCGTTTGTTGACCTTTCTGACCAGTTGAGTTGTGTACACAGAGAAATATTTTCCTTCGTATGTTACACGAAGATTAAAACATGATTGCCCTGCGCTCGGGTCAAAGCTGAAATGTTTGAAACAATCCTGACTAGTTGTATTGTTGCTGACATTTCGTTTGCTACCCTTCTCATGTCCAAGCCCCACTCTCGGACCGTGTTTTTATTTAACAAAATAACTGGATAAAGTATTTTTACGGTAAAGGGAGAGTATGTAAAGACAGGGAGTTTAGTGTCAATCACTGTGATAAATTATTCCCGCGTCCTTTAGCCCTACAAGACAGCTACAAAACCGACCATTTTAAAGGGATGTCCGAAATTGTCCGCTGTCACTGCCTAGTTTGAAAGACATAAAGGCTCCACATTCCATTTTGGTAGAACTTAACAGGTAAGAGATACATTCAAGCAACTTCTGAATGTGTCCCACTAGAATTAACTAAGCTTTGAGCAGCTATTTATATTCAAAACACTGCAAGTGCAAATCCAATTCAACAAATACCTACACTCGCGAGCAAAAGTATGGAATCACTTACTCGGAATTGATTCCGCGCGATCTTTAGTACTTAATAACTAGTTAAGAATAACAAAAATGATACCATTTTAAAGGTTAAATTGTTAACTTTAAATTGATACCAAATTCATTTAAAGCACGCCAGGATTTAAAGAGCTAGCCCGGTTAGAGCGAAGAAGTTAGGAAAACATAAGGATAATGGAAAAATAATAAATGAAGAAAACAACAAAAATTAAGTGATAAAAAATTGAATTAGCCTTAAAATTAATTTTCAATATTTTGTGTTCCCTCCCCTCGCCCTAATTACTGCTCGAAGATGGTTTTTCATTGACCTAATCAGCTTCATAACCGATTCTTGCGGGATACCTTCCCACTCTTCTATCAAAGCCAATTTCAGCTCATTTACACTTGAAGGTGCAGGATTTCTGGAACGAACCCTCCTCTTCAGTTCATCCCACACGTGCTCAATGGGATTCAAGTCCGGGCTGAGCGCTGGCCAGTCCAATGTGGCGATACCGACTTCTCCGAGGTATTCAGTTGTGGCACGGGAAGTGTGACAACGAGCGTTATCGTGCATAAGGAGGAAGTCATCACCGATATAATTATCCCGCATAAGGAACGACATGTTCCAGCAGAATATCGGAAATGTAGCGGTCTGAAGTTAGACCGCCTCCTCGTCCCCCGCCAGGCACGAAAACAAGCTCCGTTTTACCGTCGAAGGAAATGCCGGCCCACATCATACAAGAACCACCCACATAAGCCACTGTCTCAGCGAAACAGCACTGCGCAAATCGCTCCCCAGGCCGCCTGTAGACCCGACCCCTTCGATCGCTGCCGTGCAAACACATTCTACACTCGTCGGAGAACAGAACTCGCCTCCATTGCTCAACCTCCCAATCAAGATGGAAGCGAGCAAATTGAAGGCGTGCTTGTCGGTGACCTGCCGTCAGTTTCGGGCCTGTGGCAGGCCTTTTTGGAATCAAATTAGCTTGCTTAAGTCTTCGACGAACTGTCCACTCGCTGGCAGCTACCCCACGAACATTTCGGAGCTCCTGTTGGACGTCGACACCAGTCATATATGTCGATTTCACACCACCAGTCATATGTTGACACGATAAAACGGTCATCCCTCTCCGATGTGCACCGGCGCCGTCCAGATCTTGGTCTCGGGATAAAGCCAACAGTCTCCCGAAAGCGTTTATAAACTTTCGAAACACAGGACTGGCTTATGTGGAGCTGAGCCCTTCTTGCAATAGGGCGACGATTTGTGCTGCTTCTGTAGGTGTAGTATCCATTGTCTTCCAAGTTCAAGGGTCAGAAGTAGCGGAGATGTGTACGGTCAACGTGTGAAAGCTGTGAAAGATAAAAAAATCCGATAACACGTGCTTTTATAGGGGGTCAATTGGGTGCAACTCGCGGCGTATCAAACAATTGAAACATATCTTTTTCCTTACTTCTTCACGTATTCCGGGATAGCTTCTTAAATAATGGCGTGATGTGGATGAATTTGGTATTAATTTAAAGTTAACAGTTAAACCTTTAAAATGGTATAATTTTTATTATTCTTAACTAGTTATTAAGTACTCAAGATCGCGCGGAATCAAGTCCAAGTAAGTGATTCCATACTTTTGCTCGCGAGTGTAGTTTACTTGGCCGACTTAATCGTTTTGTCGCAAATAATCCCCAGCTGGCCTTGCGACTAGTTGAGAGTGACGTTACAGTAGCTGCCATTATAACCGGCGACTATGTAACTAATGGCCGCGCAGGCGCACAATATAACACTGAAAGGGAAATTAACATTGATTGAAAAAGGCGTTGGTTCAGTGCGGCCTATGAATGGTAAAAAAAAACTGTGTTTCCTTCTGCTGAAGATTCTGTTTGTAGAAGCAATTTTACTTCATCTTTGTGTTTAGGGTTCCGTAGCCGTAGGGTCCAAACGGAGTCCTATTGGTGTCACCCACGTGTCCGTCTGTCCGTCGTCTGTCACACAGGTTTTCTAACCAAACGATTGGAGCTACAGTCTTCAAGTTTTCACAGTATAAATATCTTGTTGACCCAGAGCCATACAAATGATCAAAAATTGGTACAGAACCCTAAGAGTGATTGCGCACTACGTCCGATACTTATCCGTGAAAAGACGGTCCGGCGTGGTCGTAGAACAATTTGTATGGTAGGTTATGCACTACCGGTCCGAGTTTTCTATAGATCTGTATTTTGAAGGATAAGTATCGGATAAGTATACTACGTCCGATACTACTAACTAAAGCGCAACCGCTCTAAGGGCCTGTGCACACCACGTTTTATAAACGCGCCGTTGAAGCGCGTTTGTAGCGATACAGACGCGATACGCACGCGAGTCAGGATAAAAGCTCCTACTCTGTAGGATAAAAGAGCGCCGTCGACGCACGTTTCTAAAACGCGCGTCAACGGCGCGTTTATAAAACGTGGTGAGCACAGGCCCTAAATGTGCGAAGTCGTCCGACACTCACTTGGCCGGTTTTTTATGTTTGCTTACAGATTTATGTTTTCATTCTTATTCGGAAGAGCGCATCTATATACAAAATTCTTATCATGAAAAGAGTTTTTTTTATTTCGACGATTTACTTCAGTCGACGGTTTCACCTTTGATTGACCTGATGTTATCATTAACAACATTTATCGGATGTTTCATATTACGGTAGCTTTTTGCTATCTTCCTCTAACAATTTTGTACTTGTAATCGTACTTTCATAACAGCCATTTCTTCACTATTTACCAGAGGCACTATTCAAAATTCCTAAGAACGTGGAATAAAAGCCTTAAATCCGCCTATCTATCATAAATGTAAATATTTGCGCAAGTTTGACATTTAAAATATTCTTTATTCCAACCCAATGAGTAACCACACTCATCAACCACTTGTCATTTCTCTGCCTTATCGTCTACCTCATAAAGATAGTAATTGCTTGTGTTTCCAACTATACAAGAATCGCTCAGATTGTATAAGTGGTAGGTTTTTGTGTAATTTAATCGAAATGTATTCGCATATCGATTGAGTTGCGTCACACCGTCACAGTCGTCGCGAGCAGTGCTACTGCGCGGTCCTTGAACAATGTTATATTGTTCTTCCTAACTTCAGTATACTGAAGATAACTCTGCTTTACCTTAGCTTTTTTGTACTTTATTGTGTATTCTTTCCAATATTATTGTTCATTCCCTTTCCTTTAATTTTCGCTTTGGTGTTCATCAGTAAAGCAGACTGCGTCAGTATTAATTTGATGTAGACCGGTATTTGAAAGCGCGATTCTTTGCAACTTAACATTTATTTTCCTAGTATTTGAAAATGATAAAAGAATACTGCCAGAGCACATTTTATAAAAACAGACGAATAAGAAAAACATTATTAACATTTCCGTTTACACTCGCGTAACTTGAAAAGCCACTTTGAATTTTAACGTAACATTAACCTAATTATATATACAAAAGAATACGGAATTACTTCAACCGTACTTCATTTAGAGTATTATGTAAGTGAAGCTAAAGCCATTCAAGTACACGGGACATTTGATTCCAATACTGACACATGATTGCGTCACCATTAAAATAAACCTACTTCGCGTGAAAACAGCAATTAAACATTGAAACAGAAAAAGATTTATAAACCTATTTGGTGCATTAATTGGCCACGAATCGACGCGTCAAAAGTTTTAAAGTTACTCTGTAAGAGACAGTTCTGATTCCAATTAATATGATCCAATTTTCCGGATCATAGACCTTTGCAAGTCGATTCAGAACACGCAGTGCTCCGATAATATACTCAACAATTTCAATTTATTCATCCAGGTATTATTACTTCGGCTTACGAAAATGTAATTTACGAGATTAAAAAATTAACGGCAACACGTCAGGGGCCCATTTAATATTAAGATGTCGTTCGTAAGTGATCGTCAAAATCCGGATTTGATAGGATCGATCCAATGCGGATAAGTGCGAGAGTTATCTCCAGAGATCACCGCATTATTACTCCTATTCGTACAAGTGTTCGCCACGACGTAACTGTGTTTCAAAGTAAGTGAGCCATTAACTAAATGACGGCGGACTTAAGTCATTACGGGCCCCATGAGGATCACAGGGTTTCAGACATCTTTATCCAGCTTTGTGGTTTTTAGAAGAAAATAATGTGTCGAATGTTTCCCTAGGAACGTTTAAATTACTGTGGCTTTCAGACATTTTGTGGCACTTGTGGTTTTGGCCTCAACGAAATGTTTCAAATTCTGACGGCAGTTGTTTCAAAGTAGACCTTTCAGGTTGACATAGTTCAATCCTTTGCTTAGTAGAATATATTCTTTACACTACAGGGACAAAATTCTATTGAGACAATAGTTTATTATGCTCATGGTGTCAATCATTCTGCCTAGCCTTTTCCCAACTATCTTGGGGTCCAGTGAATACCAGTGTTTTACATGGAGCTACTGCCTATCTGACCTCCACAACCCAGTTTCTGGGTAATACGATACCCCTTGGTAAGACTGGTTGTCAGACTTTCGGGCTTCTGATGACCCGTAACAAAGACAAGCGTAGCTTAACCTGATGGATCGACCCGTTCGGCTGTTATTACTTAAGCCACGAGCTATTATGCTCATGGTGTATCCGTGGTTTATCTCGCGTGCAGATCGGCAGAGTGATTGAGGAAAATAGTTGCAAATATGTGCTTCGTACTTGCCGTCGGTCCCTGCGTTCTTACCGCGAATTCAATATAAGGTTTAGTCATCAGTTACTTAATTTTCAGTTAATATTGTTACGAGTTATGTATTAAGTTAAACCTCTATAGAGAAATTATATGTATGGTTTGACAATCATACCAATACTAAAGCAATCTCTGGAATAGGCCAGAGTTACCAGTATTGTGTATTGCCTTTCCTGTTTAGTCTGATAAGACCACTGCTTTCAATAATTTCCTTTACGTAAATTAAGACAAGCTTCCTTAATCTGTAACTTCACGACAAAACCGTCATTCAAGCTCTCATCCAATTTGTATAATCCCTATGAATTGAACCCCCTCTTAAGATGCCAAGAATAATGTAGATGTGCTGGAACTCACATGGCGCTAACGAAGACACATTACAAAACTTATTTCAATAATAATGCAGAAATGTAATATGCGAGGGCCATACTAAATACTGCAATCTTCCAATGAAGAGTCAAGGCGAGGCGTAATACTGACTGATGTCACCGTTACTAAAATAAAAGTGAATACATTCCTGCTAATACTACCTGTAATAGAAAACGTTTAAAAAAGTCCAAGAGTTGTCTGAGCGTGGCCAGTGCTCATTTCGTCATTCGCTAATGGCGAAACAGATTTGACTTTTAATTCGGCTGAAGTGGCTTTGACTCAATAGTTAAGTTTGATATTTAACCACTTGTTTAAACGTCTCTTTGTGGGACATCGTTAATATTACCTAACGTAACCGCTTCTTTACATAACCCATTAAGGCGTAAGCCGCCAAGTGGCGCCCTCATTGAATAAAAATTCGTATCTTAGCATAGAAAATAAAGATTAAAGAATCCTATGTTGCGTTTGTTACAAATAGTATAATGTATTTTTACGTTGTTAAAACAGGACTCCAAAGTGTTTCGTAACCAAAGTAGTAAGCAAAAGTACCAAAAACGGCCGTTTTTGACGAATTTTTATTCAATGAGGGCGCTACTTATGGGGAGGTAGGCCCTTAAATGCACAGAGAAATAAACGGCAAGAAGAAAATAAATTTAACGGTAGAAGAGATGAAGGACCAAGTAAGGGATGGCCATAGCATAGAACAAATTAACACAAATGCAACCTTCATCATCACCAATCAGATTGTCAAGTGTTGTAATCACAACAGAAGCAAATAAAACTTATTCCACTTTACTGTAACTGCTATTATCAGCATGATTGATGCACATCTCACTGCCACATAATTATCATTACCCACATAGCTGCTGCTACAGGTTTTTCCATCAGTCCTGCCTGTAATGGCATTAGAACTCGTTCTAACAATAAAGGTTAATTACAAATTAATGTTGCATCGTGAACTCCACGATATTCCATTGTTTAGTCGTCGGAAAAACTAGATGGCTTACGTATACAATCACTTTTTAATTCAAGTTCTTTTGTATTATGTAGGCTGACAGCTACAGAGCCATCAGTGTTACATATAAGCTACATTGGATCTGATATCTTTTGTCATGCTTGGTCGGAATGAAAATGTAATCGTGCATGACAATAAGGGATTATCCTCGGCCCTATATTGAGCGGTGCTGGACAATGCTGGCCATAAATGGGAGGTAAAAGGATTGTGAGTAGTGACCACAGCCAGAATGAATTGTGACTAGGGCTTATCGTTCCCGAAGGACAGACTAGCTATATCATCACCAATTCGGGATTAGATGGATATATTATAGATAGGAGAAAATATATCCCTGTGCTTGTATGGAATGTAGTCTTTCTGTGTAAACTTAGATTGTAGAGTTTTATGTCTATTTAACATTCTGTTCGTTTGTCTGTTTTCATAGGAAGTTATGAAAATGAAAACTGGGTGTAGTATATTTTAGACGGGATCTATAAATAATTTGCATTGTTGTGTATTTAAATTCGTGGTGGTATGTAAAAGCGTGGGCGAATCATGGTGTTTGTATATTTTTGTTTTAAAACCCGAGCAGGAAAATGGTACGAGTATAACCACAAAATTATGTTTCCTCTTTTCTTTCATAGTGCGCTTTTTTTGTTAAGTAATAATACATATGACCCGTATCGCGGAAATATGTTATAACCAGGTTTTAACCGACTTCAAAAAAGGAGGTTCTGTATTTCGACCCGTATGTATGCATTTCTGCGGTTTTCTTAAAAACTGCTGATCCTATTTGGATGGGGATTTTGTTAATTAAATGCATATTTTTAAAGGAAATTTTGTTAAATAATTAGGAAAACATTAGGATCTGATGAAAATCTTCGGCGATTGACAGTGGAACTCTTCAATAACTAACAAAAAATGACTCGCGATTGCTGCGATCGTATATCTATTTATTGTTAACACAATCACATGGGGAACTACAACTAAAAAGAGAAAAATAAAAACTTTTTTACAAAAAATAGAACCGACTTCAATTTCAATTTTCGACAATTTTTTATATTTTTCGTTGTTAACGATGTTACAAAATCAAATTTTAAATAATATTAACTGTGTCAAATAAATAAACGTTAAAAAAATATATGACAAGCGTTGTTTAAACATTTATTTTTATTTGATCGTCGCCGCTCACGCCAATGTTACGGAAGACCGTTTTACGATAAATTAATGCACTCCACTAAACATAAACTATTTAGAACTACCATAAATAATATTTATTTTAATAACCTCGACCGGTGCTGACAAATGATGATGATGAGGTTGACAATGTCATAGACAAGAACATTTTATTAATATGTTGACCACACTGTGTACCCTAAATTTCGCCAACTCCATTCCTGGCGAAATTGACGTCTTTGCTGGTTCTGTAACCTCAACTAAGAAACCTTTTCTCTTTCTTTATCTTTGAAACAGTTATTTGTACCTTTTTTTAATATGGATAGTAAGTGTCTTAGTTAATAAGTGAATGTTAGATTCACATCTAATAAGTGTCAATCACAAATGTATTGCATCAGTTTTGTGAATTTCAAATTTGGAATTGTGCTAAGTACACCATTGTGTAGACTAAACTGCCAGCTATTTATTGGCGTATTTTTTTTTCTGATATCAGTCCTCTTTTTACCCGACTGCGTGACGCAAGGGAGGGTAATGTGTTTATCAGCCTATGTATGTATGTAGGTATGTATATAATAGTTCCTTTGTGGCACTTTACATAGAGACCAAACGCGTAGGCCGATTTCGATAATTATTTTGTCAATTGATTCATCTTATTCTTGCGAGTGCTACTAAAGATATGACAGTTATCAAAATACAAGATGGCGACAATTAGACGCCATATTGTGAAAAAAGATAAAATAAAGTCGACGAACAAGTAAGGTATCAAAATAAAGGGTTCGAGGAGGCGATTCCAAAAATATAACTCACTAAAACGTAGAAAAATTAAAAATTTTAATTTTTCGAAAAACCCGACTGTTACAAACAACTAAAAAGTGCCAAACAAGTCACTTCAAGCAGTCTGATGCAGTTGGTGGTATAAATCAATAATTGCTAAAATAACTGCCACCAACTGCACCAGACTGCTTGAAAAGTGACTTGTTTGGAACTTTTTAGTTGTTTTTTTGTCTGTTTTTTTTTAAATTCCGGCTAAATAGTACTTGCCTTGCAGTACTGTTTCGATTTTTTTTTGATGAGAAGTGTATATAAAATCTTTCTGACTTCCTTGATCATGGTTTTATTCACACCATCTCTGAGTTACAAGGCCACTTTCTCGATTATTCAAATTGACACACAAATGTCGTAAACATAACAATTCTAACTTTCCGACATGTTTTAACAAATAAAAATATCTTAAATTGGTATTTACCGAATCACCTTGACCGACCACATTCAAATGAGCTGTAAAAAAAAACTAAATGTTCTCAGCTAGAGCGACTGTAGTTTAGACGTCATTCGTCAACGGACTTGTCATTCGCGCGTCGAAGAAATATTAGAATATAGAACTGCAAGTTGGCTGCTGGCTTACTTCTCGAAGCCTTGACCCAAAAATAACAAAACATTCGTCTTGACACCCTGACATCGAAGTCTAGAATACTTTTTGTTCACGATGTATGAGTATGAGTGCTATTGTTCTGCTGCGGAGATCACTTTCAGTTTTACCTACCAGGCGCGCATGGAGCAGAGGCGTTATGAAACAGCGTCAGCACGTGACGCGGTACGGTACTGCGTCACAAGCTATGACATTTTTGTTCCTACTGCATGTACCAAAGCTATGCAAATTAAAATACCAATATTTGCACTCGATATTCAGATCAGCAATGAATTTGGATTCGTTGCCTTGATCTCTTTTTATAAGCATATAATGAATATGTGATCGTATCTCATTTATTGAGTTAATACACTAGGTATTCTGCTTTCCAGCCGATTGCCAATAGACCGAATAGCTGTGTTCTTTTAAACAGGTTTATTGTATACGAAATCGAGGCTTTTTTAACTATCAGCATGCCATGTGCTGCCATCTTTTGACTGACTTAGAAATAATAGAAATAACAAGTTTCTTGCATGAAGCAGGAAATATTATTTTAACATAACCTGCTCCCTCAAAAATTAAATTTAATAGGTAAATATATTAGAAAAGAAATACCTCTGTGAAATACTAGTTCAAACGACATTTGACATTGCTCACGATAAATATGAAAATAAAAAGCGTTCTGAATAGCTGGCATAAATAATGTGAGCGTAACAAATGATTTATAGCAAAGCACTTGATATTCGAGTGTTTCATAACGGAGTGTGTAAACACGCGGCATATCTTCGCGCGAAGTACTACAATAACTCAATAGCATGTATAATTGGATAATAGTGATAATCTTTCTTTATGGCGGCGGCCTTGCGCTGACCGCGCCGCTACCAGGCTACCCGGCCGATTGTGACAGCGGCACGCGCGCACCTACGCGATGCAACTAAAGAACATCTCAATTTAGCAGAACTGCACTAAACAAATGTTTGCGCCAAATGCGGCGACAGATTTTATTTAATACTGCTCACATTAGTGCCAACACTGCCAACGCACTACCAACCTACCTAATTCTAACTAGGTACAGTTTTTTGGCCCACTGTTCTCAATTATCATAGCATTGGACTAATACCAAGCGATAATGACATGTTTTAAACGATAATGGTCGCTAAAGTTCTATGGTTAGGATTTAGAATTGTTTGTATTAGCTTCCAATGTTTCCAAGGTCAAGGGAGTTACTCAATAAGACCGGTTGTGTATGACACTGTCTGTCCGTTGCATAATTTCCCGCGGTTTCTGTTCACGACGCCAAAGATGTCTTGACAGACACGTTTCTATATTTCTTCCATTTTACGAAGCAATAAAACCTTTTTTATGCGAGACTGCTTTTAGTTTTCCTATTTGAATGTGGCGGATGTGACGCAAGCAGCAAGTTATGCTGGGGTCCAGGTTTTTCTGCGGGTGAATACATAGATATGTTAATGAGTAACTGTTTGACAAGTATAAAAAGGTAGTAAAAAAAGTATTTGTAATGGAGCACAGTAGCCGATGCCTCATACTCGTCATAACGACGGCCTTGGATACTACAGTTATTATTTTATGGCGATAACACTGCACTTTGTGTTATCGATTGGAAATCTGCACGATATTGTTTCAAAGTACCTATCAAGCGTTTTGGCACTGAAAATTTATATCCGCCAGAGTGGACAGAGCGGACCCCTCGAAGCGTTTAGAAAATTTTCTCCATCCACTTTTTCTGCTCCTTATTAATCCAAACCAAAATCTGTCTAGCAGTGACTCATTCCCGCAACTAATTTCGCTGTTGGACCTTAGGAGTCCTAACTCAAAGAGAGCGAAAGATAGTCCGTAAGCCCTCACTACAACATTATTTTTCACATCCATATCATTATTTAATTAAACAGTATCAAACAATCGTAAAATGACGAGTTACTGCCATCAAACATTTCATGTTGTGACAACGTTGGACACAGAAATGTACTGGCAGAAGGCAGACAGCCCATTAGTGCAAGTTTACGACCTATGTAAATAAATAGTCCAAGAAATCCTGACCCATGTGGAAGTTAGGTAAGGGCCATATATACAAGGAAATAGACTCATCGGGGGACGATTAGATATTATTCCAAAGTCGAGAACATTATGGCTCCATCAAGGCGCTCGGAACAGGAAAATATAAATATTAATTTGGCCATATATCGGAATGTATAGACGCTATCAACGTAATTAACTAATTCCAGCAACATTCTCATAACATGTTAGCAAACAATACCTCCGTTATGATTGCATTCATGATTATTATTGTGTTCGAAAATGTCATACGACAATATTATTTATAGTCGCATCCAGCAAAGGGCAAGAATTTGTTCAAGTAATGTGACATTTCGAAGATCAGAAAGACTTTTATTTTTATCTAGTAACAAAATCTCTAAGTATTAAATATATTCAATCAAAGTTTATTTTGTAAATGACACAAAATTGCAGCAAATTGGTCAAATTAAATTGCAACAAACACCGTCATTGATATTCTAAGCAAGTTGTAGTAATAGAAACACACGTTTACACGGAGCCGGCAGGTGTAGCGTAAGTGTTGCATCAGCAGGAGGAACAAATTAGCTCATCACCCAGAAATATTGAGAAACGTAATGTTACTTGTATTGCGATGTAGCTGATACGACTCATTGATCAGCTACATTCATGAAATCATTTGATAATTCCTTTGTTAGGAAAATACCAAAGGAAATGAAACGTTCGCTCGAGTTCCCAGATTACTTTACGCATGTAACAACCGCTCAGGACGCCTATGAAGGTTGCCCGGCATTCTCAAACAAAGAATAAGTATTAAACTCAAAAGCATTTATCTCTATCATAAATTCACAGGGAAACATTAGTTACAAACACCATTAATCTTCTATCGAACTTAGCGAAATGAAGTCTTGATAAAATCACAATATAAGTTCGGCACAAATAACGCGTGACGGTGGCCTATCCATTTGGGCACGCGGCAGCGCTGCCCGCCCGGCCGAGCGATCAATAATGCCGAAACACCGGGTGCCGTTCCCCATAACCCTCCAGCGCTGATAGGCGACCTCTAAACCTTGATTAGCTTGAACCTCCACAAAAGGGATTTGGAAAATTGGAATCTGAACTGTAATTGTACGATTTGGAGCACCCCGAGGCTATTGATAATATGTATTTTATTTAAGTCACATTTTCCCTTTTATGGTTCAGTAAAATTCCGAATGGAAATGGATTGTTTTCGTCTGAGGCGTGTCGCGATTGAAATTCAGAACAAAGAAAAGGCGGTGATAGGCCTGCAGCCGTTAATAATAAATTTGGTTTATTTCATTTTACTTGAACTCGTTAGGATAATTCCTAAATAAATCTTGAACTAGGAATAAAATAGTGACAGTAGAAAAGGCTCAATTAGAAGTTTAGTGGGGCATAGAGAGGTTTAATTAAAAATGCTTCTTTAATCAAATAAATTACATCACATCAACATTCCTTTCAATTAATGTCAAAATATCTTGCAAATTAAGTGTACCAGTTTTAATGGGCTCATATAACTCAGTGCAGCACGCCGCATCTCTCGATAGGCTGCCAGATTCTGGCGTGCGTTTGATCGCTATCCGTCATTTTTGGGACTATTTATAAATCGGAGGTAAGAGCTCTATTTCTGGAAAGCGCAGTTTCGTAAACGTCCATGAAACGATCGTTTAAAGATACATAAGGATGTGCAATTCTTATCTACCTTTCGGAGGAAACTTCAAAGACTAGAAACACGGCTTGGTGGAACAAATGCATTACAATTAACCGAAATGTATTCCTAACTTGCTGAATGCAGTCCAGAATTCAAGGGAACTCTCTGAATGGATTGAAGTCGTGACCGTCTGACCTCTGAAACCTTCTCTGTTGATTGTAAATTGCTTTCAGTTCTAGATTGAAACATAAATTGATTAAATATTACACCAAGCGTAACATATTCAAAAGATTTGTAATCAAATAAGCTTTCAGAGAAGTAATATTTAAAATTGAACTCGTATTAATGTTCAGCTTTCGCTTGGATTTAATTAAAGGGTATATTCACATCCCAATCAACTACATGACGTTATTTATCTACAAGACTGCTTCACTTTTTCCGATAGTTTAACACAGAACACATTGGTTTGGCCATTGTGTTGCGACTTTACGCTACTTTAGTAAAACATTTCAGCTAGAATGTGTTTGAATTTGAGATTTGGAGTTATGTAGTATACATTGATGACGTGCTGTCTACTCAAAAATTCTTCTCATGTTATTATGGTAGGAAATCAAACAAAGGATCCTCTAAATAAAGCAAAATTTTCTTTAGACAGATAAAGCAGCGTAATTATTAACGCTTATCTTCCTATCCGGTCCTTTGCGAACAGAAGGACCAGAAAATAACCGGCTATTTTATTTTATTCCTGTCTGCAGGAACGTTTACAACAACAATCTTCAGATAGCAAACAATACGATTCGGATTAGACATAAGACGGTTTTGCGTGAATCTATACTTAACAAAGCATTTTAACATGGTCTTTGTCGGTTCAACAATTTCTGTATAATGTCTCTTATTCCTAAATGGACTTTATAGTAACCTTCTTTTGTCTCTGATCAACAGGGACAACGGAGAGAGCATGCCTCATCACCGGCTCCGTCGATGGCATCATGGTGGTTCTGGACTTCATCATGGACAAGATCAAGGAGAAGCCAGAGCTCGTCAAACCCTTCCCGGAAGGCGTCGACACGAAGATGCCCCAGGATAGGGATAAGCAGGTATGACTCAATATGTTTTATAGAGGGATAACATTATAGAAGGCGACTCGAGTACAAGAGGCTTTGTGAGAAATCGATATAAAATTGTAAGACAGTTTCCAGCTGCGAGGGAATACCGACAAAGAAGTAGTAAAGGCTAACGTGCCATTGAGCATCTTTTTATGATCATGAAGAGTTCAAACTCCGGCAAAGTATTACAGTGAATGTTTTCTTGTGTGCGGGCTTCCCGGGCAAAATTTAACTAGGTTAAGAAAGAGATATCAAAAACTGTTTCAGACATTACGGAGCTTTTACATAATGACAACGAATATAAAAGCAGACAATCTTACAACAAAACATTAACGGTCACTTCGGGTGTTTTAATGTACGGATGTGACCTTTTTGCCGTGCATAAATTAGCCAGTTTCCGTCCTGTTTTCGACTTAGATAACCCCCCCGAACCGTATTTGATAATGTCTCGACACGTAAGCAAAAAGTGGGGTATCTTCGGTCTTCAATCATCGCATTACGCCTGTCATGGCGTCCGCATACGGGAACGGGAGTGGCGCATAAATTGTAAGCAACGGCACGCTACGGAACCGAGACAAATGGCCGGCATTTACACGAAACCCCTAAATAAGTGTAATGTTCGGCTCGTCTCGTGTATCGCCCATTATTTGATACGGATTTTGGGTTTAGGAAGTGTGGAATATGTGACTGGCTCCGATTTTATTTCGTCTCTTTTATGGAATAAAATTATGCCTGTAAAGCTTCTATTTTATACTGCTCTTGCTTCTATTGAAACTCATATATAAAATCTGACTGTTACCAGTACAGTTTCGTCGCCCATACCTACTCTATAACCACACCCAAATTTTAACGGCTCCTAATTTTGCATGTTGAGTACTGCATAAAATTCAGCATACAATGTAAAGGGTTATAAACATTTAGTAATACACCGAAACATAAAATACACAGCGTAAAAAAACAGAAGAACAATTGTACCGAAATGTAACAATTATGTACTTATACCCGTTCCTGAGTACCGCGCCTTGAATGCTTGCCGCGCTGTGCCAAAACTGTTATATTTACATATTTGTTCAGCCTCTTCGTTACATTGTTGTTGTACTATGCGGAGCGGACTATGTATGTCAGGGCAGTAGATCCGAGCCAGAAATTCAGTTTCGTAGAAGTCTTTGTGCGATTGTTTGTAGGTACGAGTATATACTTCGCTGCGCATATCTTTTGGTACCGAGATCACTATTCAAAATGACACATTTCTTCTAACTGATAGCAGTATCTACTTTCGTATTTCAAATATAATTTCCCCGTTTATGCCTTACGTCCCTGCTTGTGCGTTGCAAGAAATGCTGTTATTCCCAATCTGTTTTGACATGTATTCTAACATGAACTTCAGCAATTGTCTCAATGAGTTTTTCATTACCGTTAATAAACTTCTTAATAACTAGTGCCATGATCTCCAGTAAACATAATATAATATTCTTTGCTATTCAGCAACAAACCGCCTCAATAAAACAATTTGTTTCAAGTGAAATAGTTCATTCATCGCAGGGTAACTTCCCCAGGATCGCTTAAGCCAGGGATGCTCCACTTACAGGCCAGCCTGCTTGTCCGTGCGGCAAGCTCGGCTTTTCACTCTTGAAATTTAAAGTAATTAACGCCAGTATTAGTGAAGAGGGTGCTTCTTGTGCTCGTTTAATATTATAAACTATTATTATATATTTTATGCGGTGAAGAGACTTCTTAATTGGAACATAATGTAGGTTTAAATGAGAACTGAAAGTGTATTGAGAACTAAATAAATTGTAAAACAGACCTTCATCAAGTACATTTGAGAATTGAGGAAAATAAAGCCCTTTTCACGCTCCAAATTTCATGGTATGTAAATTTTATAACCGTTACCAATAAAAATCGGCGATCGATGGAGAATACCTACCTGTGGTCGACATTCCAAGAACATGTTATCGATTAACTCACAATAGACGCCTATTAAACATTAAACAAATTTTCTTCACGTTGTTCCCGCGATGGCGTGAACGATTTTAAACGGTATCAACGCTGGCATATTAAATTAGCGCCGTCGGAGGGCGAGCCACGTGCTGCCAACACGTGCCCGGCTTACCGGATCACAATTATCAATAAATCATAATTGTATAACGAGGAAACATTGTTTTATAAACGCTTTTTTGCTCCACATATAGAACCTCTCGTGCGAACGTGCAAGCCATTAATAACGGAACAGTTAGGGGCATGTATCTGTTTTTCGTGACCCAACAGTCACGTAAAATATTAAATTAGAATCTGAGTAAATATTGGTAGATGAGATACTAGGTGGATACGCTAATACTAAAAGGTTTTTGTCTGATCTAGGTCGATGCGAGCTCTAGCAACACCAAACATTTCCGATAGTGTGGTTCTTTCAATTAACGTTCGGCGGAAACAAAAGCTGCTCGGAAGTTCGGCACTGACAGAAATTTCTGTAATATCATGACCGACATTTTCGTAAAAGCAAACTGAAAATACAGTTGAAATTCAATATTCCTTCATTTCAATTTCGCACTTTTAATCTATCCTTTGGACGATATAACTCCAGTTAAACGTACTGGACGTAACTAAATAAACGATGGTTTTAATGTAGGTAGTACAGAACCAGCATTAATTTCATGTGGCGAACATAAACCGAGTTTATGTTAGTGCAGCTTATCTACGCAGCCGGCACTGTGTTGCATTAGATAACATTAACAGTCGCCTTTTTACTACACATTGTGTGCTTGATCAATTTAATTACTTGACTTGAATGGGACTTCATCAACTCAAACTGTCGCAGTTACTAGACGGCTGTAGTTCTCTAAGAAATTGCTTCTTTTTACCAGAATCTTGGCTTTGACTTTTAGTTCTCCATTATCTATCTCTTTGTGTTTTTTTTTTAATCTTCATTACCTGAATGAATAGTCAAGGTATCTACCATGTCTTCTTGTCCCTCTGTTGTCATTTCTAAAGAAGGATGAGAATATGCAAGTCTGTAACCTTAGTATTCATTCCGATTAGTAGCTCTCACTGTAATTTAGGCAACGCTCCCTGAATCTCCTAATACTGGAGTATGGCACTTACGCATCTGTGTCGTTGAAAGAGCCCTGTAATCCACAAAATGTCAGTGACATTTCAATTTCTACATAACTGGTAATTTGTATGTCGCCTTAAAAGGAAGGTATCATTTTACGCTACGGCGGGAGCTCTGACGATATTCCAACGAAAGGGAAAAGCCTTTCGGATACGCGCTCGCTCCAATATAATAATTTCGCCGAGTTGTATCGGTAACGACGGAAACCGACGAGGAAAATTTTATTTGAACGAGGTTAGCTTGAGAGCTATATCAACACTTTATATTAAGTAGGTACGAATAATACTTCTCATCTTCGAAAACCGCTCCGCTTTCGCGTAAAATAACAGATTTCGAGTTATAATCGGTGAACGCATAACCATTAACGTTTCTGTTCCATTTAGCTCGTCAGTGATAGAGCCAATGGAAAGTGATTACGCGCAGTAACTTGATGTGAGAACATTATCCTGTGTTCGCAGCAGGTTAGCCAAATGAAAATCAAATTGTGATTGTAAGCAGAAACCGTTAGGCCTCCATATCTGACGATTTGCATGCAAATGACCGCCCGCAGTTAAGGGCCAACTTTGTATTCATAGAGACGAGTATTTTTCTTTATTTATTGAGGTAGGCCACTTTGTTTGCTGGACGGTTTTCGGAAGAATGCGATTCGCCGCCGCACTGTGGAACGACGCGCCGTCCGCCATTCAGTAAAAATACATTTTTTTATTTTCCAGTGTAGTTTTTCTCGATATTTCCCGGATAGGCACTGAAAAAGGAGAATTTGGTTTACAAAGGCTTTATTTACTGATACGAATGCCTATCGAAAGACCACGGCATTTCAGCGGGCACGTGTACAGGTCAACCGCGGCAAATATTTTTGAAAGCTTAACGCAAAGCTTTCAAAAATATTTCAGTGTTTGAACTGGGTAGTCAGAGTTAGGGATTAGAAGTAGATCCATCAGCCTATTCATGCTTAATTTTGACATAGTAATAGAATTCTCCAAAACGCTTACTTCTGAACCACGCAACCAATTTTGTTACGGTTTTCAGTAATAGACAGAGCGATAAATGAGGAAGGTTTGTGTATATAATTTGCACCCGTTCGGAGCCGGGCCGGGTCGCTAGCTGAACTTTAATTCTTATTGACATAATTATACTGACGTTGGCAAGCTGGAGATCGTATTCGCAGTGTGTTGTTATGTTACTAACGCACCTCCTCTAACCTTGTTCCATCGACCGTTTGGTACAGGTAAACACTGTCAGCCCATCATTTCTGTACTAAAGACTCCCTACATATCCAACTATCAATACGATTATTTGCTTTGTCGCTATTTGAAATAAGACATACTCGTACTTCGTCGACCCCAAATAAATTGGGACAGGCTTCTGCCAGCGGCGTCGCCCGCGTGGATTTTTATTACTCCTTATGTAGTCAGCTACCTGCCAGTAAAATCTTATCAGAATCGGACCAGCTGTTTCGAAGATTAGCCGGAACAAACAGACAGACTCAGAGGAGCTCGTGGCTAAAGTAATAACAGCCGCACGGGTTGATCCATCAGGTTAAGCTACGCTTGCCGGGGCTTTTCCATGGATGGGTGACCTTCTTTACATACCGAGACTCCTCCGGGCCTCGGAAAGCACGTTAAGCCGTTGGTCCCGGCTGTCAATCGTGGTTGTCGGACAGACAGTCGTTACGGGTCGTCAGAAGCCCAAAAGTCTGACATCCAGTCTTACCAAGGGTATCGTATTACCCAGTTACTGGGTTGTGGAGGTCAGATAGGCAGTCGCTCCATGTAAAATACTGGTATTCAGCTGCATGCGGTTAGACTGGAAGCTGACCCCAAGATAGTTAAGAAAAGGCTAGGCAGATTGAAACAGACTGACAAAAATTTTAAAAACTGATTTTTAGGCATAGGTTAGGTATCGCCTCACAAAAAAGGCATTAGGTATCGTGCAAATAGTATTGATGAACAATTAACTTAAACTTTTTGCAACCTTTGTACAACCTGTTATCATTCATTCTCCTTAGCATTTCTTCCATAAATAAAATTGTCGTAATTTAAAACAAGGAAAACAATTTTCTTTATCATACCTTCTAAGTTTCTAACGCGCCGGTTTTCTTAACTTTAGCCCTTTCAGCACAGAACTTTTAACACAAACTTATTCTATTATTCAGCCTAATCTGTGAAATAGCTGCAAAGTTTGAACACGTAAGGTTACAGAGGTCAGAGTTCACCTCAATATAACAATTTGGAAGCATCGCGTGAAAACACTTTCGCGGAATCACATCCATCACGAGTGATTTATTATTACTGCTGTTATATTGTCGTTATTAGTGTCCGACCAAAACACGATTTGCAGCAGAAACCGTAACCGAATGTTCGGCTCCCCTTCCAGTTTCGGCCAAAACCGAAACTCACGTGGTAACAGAAAAACCGGCCAAGTGCGAGTCGGACTCGCGCATGACGGGTTCCGTACCATCGTACTAGATTAAACGTGTCTACTTGTTGCCATTATTAAGATCGAGCAAAAAAAAAACACGTTTCGAGTAGTAGTAGCAATGACGAAAATAAATTAAAAATTAAAGGAGCCCTTTTTAATTTATTTTTGTTATTTGTTGTTCAACAGAAATACACATTCTGTCAAAATTTCCGCCACTGACAGACAGACGGAAGGACAGCGGAGACTTAGTAATAGGGTCCCGCGTTGGTTACCTTTCGGGTACGGAACCCTAAAAACTTACATACTTAAATTAATTTTGAAAAAGTTATCAGACCATTGAAAATTCAGCCCTAACTTCCATAAAATACTAAGCCAATAAAATGATAATCACACAATAGACAAACGAGATAGTCTGTTTTTAGGTCTCTATCACAACCTTCAGCTCCATAACACTGTCCGATCAGTACCAGGCCCGAGAGTCGACGGCGCGTAGTGTTCCACGCGCGCCTCAAAGAGTTGTCAGCAAAGGACGGGGCCTGCCACGGCCAATGCCTGCCCGGGGGTGGAGGATAAATTCGAAAGAGTTCTTCCTCTCCACCCTAGAGCGGAAGAAGTCATAGGATGAGTTCCCAAACCCCAAAAAAAAAAAAAAAAGCTCCATAACACTAGTTTCGGTCAAGCCGAACATAACACTCGGTCACTTTTTGGCCGAAATCATTCGTTGTGCGTACAGCTATAGTGGCATTCTCTGCCGGAGTCGTGTTTCCTGATAGTTACAACGTGAGAGAATCGAGAGTGAATAAGTTACTTCTAGGCAAGCGTGCTCCATCTTCTACCACATCATCGCCTACCATCAGGTGAGATGGTGGTCAATTGAAAGCCTATCAACAGTAAAAAAAAAAAAACGGCCAAGTGGTGTCGGACTTCGCACATTTAGGGTTCCGTACCAATACCGTAATATTTTTGACTATTTGTATGGCTTTGGGTAACTGGGTGGTGGAGGTCAGATAGGCAGTCGCTCCATGTAAAATACTGGTATTCATCTGCATCCGGTTAGACTGGAAGCCAACCCCAAGATAGTTGGGAAAAGGCTAGGCAGGCAGAAATCGTATGGCTTTGGGTCAACAAGATGTAGGTACTGTGAAAATTTGAAGACAGTAGCTCCAACCGCTTGGCTGTTAAACCTGTGTGACTGACGACGGACAGATAGACAGACGGACATGTGAGTGACAGCAATACGGAGGCCCGTTTGGATTTCGGGTACGGAACCCTAAAAAACCGAAACCAGCCGAAACCAATATTTTTGGCCGAAACGGATCCTTTGGTCGGACACCAATCGTTATTACCAGGTGGAGGGTTGTGTGAGTTTTCATCGTTATGGGGAAATTACGCTTTTCAATGCAAGGTGTTGTGCCGAAAATTGGTAGAGGGTTTGGGGCGTTTCCTATTTCTCGCCCGATCATTACCGGCGTAATGTAGGAATCCGTCTTTGTTTTCTTTTACTTGTGTGGGATTTAAATAAACTCTTTTTTTATTATAAAACAATCGTCTGTGAGCCAAAAAGTGTTTGTGCTACTACCTTTTAAAAAATAACAAATAAAATAAAATACATAATCTGTTCCGTCAATAGAACCAAACATATATTCCTAAACTATCTCATTCTCGTCTACTTCTCCGTGAAGATTATGAATATATTCTGTTATCTAAAAAGATTTCCTACAAACGGGGTGAATAGGAACGAAGGGGTGAATAGAAACTAAACTTTGATCAGGATTTTCACTTTGACAACTTATTATTGGTTTCTAGCAAAGCATCGATTTAGTTTTTACAACAATCATGAATAAATCGGAGTACTTAAATGCTACAAACAGTTTCTAAATAACGTAAAAAACCCCTTCAAAGTTTTGTTTCTATTCACCTCTTTTTTTTTTTCTTTTTTTTTTTTTGGGTTTGGGAAATCGTCCTATGACGAGCGAGGGCGTGTCAGACTAAAACCCACCCCTGTTCCTTCCTTGCCTGTGAGTGCCCAGGAGAGCGGTAACTCCGTTACGAATTTATCCGCTACCCCTTGGCATGCAGGCATCGGCCATGATGGGCCTCGTCAGTGATGGCTGACATATTCTCTTTGAGGCGCGCGTCGAACACTACGCGCAGTCGACTCTCGGGCCTGGTGCTGATCGGACGGCGAGCTTCCCATTACTCACCGGAGATCGTCCAGCGACCTCCGACGCCCAGGGCGTCTCCTGCTGCGGCTGCGGCTGGGGGCGTGAGGGCCACTCCGTAGAGTCTCCCTCACCCGTTCCGCCTCTTTCTTCGCGAATATTACTGCTTCGCAGAAAGTGGAGACTACTTCCCATTCCCTCTCGCTCCGTACCATGGCCTGGACCAGAGCCGGGCGCGAGAGTTCGTTCTATTCACCCCTGCGTTCCTATTCACCCCGTTTGACGGTTTGTTTTAAATAAATAATTGTATAATATAAAGTACGCAATCTTATCGTTTTAAAGGGAGCGAATCAAAATAATCCGCTACAATTAATTGTCCGCCAACCTTTCCCTACTTTCAGCAGAGCTACCTAATGATAATGTAAATAGAACGTTACGTGTTATCTGCTACTTATCAGTGGTGTACATAACCGAGCTCTTTATATAATGGAACATGTATATATGTTTCCAACTGCTAATCAATACTACCCACTCGAGAGTTATGAGCGTGGAAATTAGAAAAGGACAGAGATGTGTCAGAGGTTAAAGTTCAATATTCCATAATTGGTGTTATATAACTATTAATTGTTGAATACCTAACAGTGTCACTAATTACTTCTGTCAAAGCGAACTAATTACCCATAGCATAGCTAAGGAATACTTGATTTTATCATCTAACTAGCTGACCCGACAGACTTTGTCCTGTCTTAGCTATGAACTGTCAAACGCGCGAAGTTTAGTCGTTAAGTTTTCTGAATCTTTGTAATTTTCCGCGCAACTTTCTTATTTTTTTCTTTCATAGAACCTTCTCCTGACAATAACAAACACAAAAAAAAAGAATTAGCGAAATCGGTCCAACCGTTCACGCGTGATGCCGTGACCAAGGAAATAGGGGTTCATTTTATATATATATAGATTAAGCTATCAAAATATCTACATGAAACGTTTCAAGTCATCAAAAAACCGCACCATTAAAAATTTAAAGTACTCACTAAATTAAAATGCTATTACAGAACCACATTTCGTATACCTACGTCACAGAATTAAGTCTGAATTATGAAGTAAGCTATGTGCGGTCGTGAAACCACTAAATGCATATTTATATTATGCATGAGCTTCCGTTCTGCTTGCGGGAGAAAAAACATAAATCACGAGGCAAGGGACAATTACAAACGATCTGTACCACTGTACTTACCTATGTGTCGTTGGGAGGCGCTCGATCGAACGATGATTTATCGAACTGCTAATTACATGTACTGGTTATATTTGCCGTCTCTGAAATGGAAATGTGCGGAAACGATGCTAGAAGAGCTGACGTCATTATGATATCATCAGCAACATTGACTTGGCTTTGGAAATAAAAAAAAATCTAAATATTTCACATAAACTTACATACTTGAGCACTTATAATAATAATAATTCTTTATTATTCAGACACAGGTCCATTAGACAAAACAACTTTAAAATTAAATACAAAAACACACACAAAAAAAAAAAAAGGAAAATATTAGTAGGTTGTTAGTAACAAAAACACACACTAAACTCAAGACATAGTAAAATGGTGTTAGTATTTGTTAGGATTTAAAAGTAACACTAACATCTATGTAGCGTCGGAAGCTAGGTTCACAATTCCTATTTGTTGTTTCCTATGGAGAAGAACCGGCAAGAAACTCCAGGGCTGTAGTATCCTCTTCCAAAAGAAGTAGCTGTCTGGTTGGATATGGTTACCGATCCTATTATACATATAGACACTTCCTACCCCTTTCTTCTTGCCTTGCTTTTAAGACTGAGCTATCTTCACAGGATAGCAAGTAGCAGACCGAATCTGCTGTCTGTACCGTCCAAAACTTGGTAAAACTGATTATAAAATTGCCAGACCACTGCACTCTGCAGTACATTGTAACTGCACCAAACTACATTAGAACAAGTAGTACAAGCTAAGTGGTCGTCGCAAGGTCAGACTCCGGCGAATCACGTTCCGACACTATTGGCGTCGTAATTCATTAGTACGAAGCGATAAACACCTCTACATGTGTCTAGAAACAACTACTCGTATAATGTTTGTAGACCCTATATAGGTCTCAAATATTGATCTGACCAATTTCGCCAGCTATTCCCAGGGTCTTAGAAAGCTGTTCATAGGCCCAAGACGGTCCTAAAAACTTTGTTTAGAAACAACTATATGTTGGTAGACTCTTTAAGGTTATATGGTTTATAGGTCTTTAATATTGTCCTGAACAATTTCTCCAGCTATTCCAAGGTTGTTAGAAATCTATCGAAAGACCCTAGACGTACTGTCCTAAATATTCTATGTGTCTTTAGAGACAACTATAATGTCTGTAAACCCTTTACACGTCTTAAGAAATTGTTGGGTCAATCTGGCCAATTTCTCCAGCTGTTACTAGCGCTAAGACTCAAAGCCCAGCCCAGCGTTGTACAAAGGTGTCTAAAGATCCGAAGACGTACGGTCCCTGTCTAAATATGTTGTGTATTCTGTCGCATATTTACTTGGTCTCATAACTCTTTGTAATCCTTGAAGGGTCGGGCAAACTTATGGTTCTGTGTGAAATGCCTGTGCTCTATTTCTTGTGACATACTGCCTGCGCGTCCAGTCTTTCAATTAAGATGCAGAACCAATACAAGCTTATCTATATTTTTTATGTTTGTTCTGATCATCAGATACATTTGATAAAATCAGTCGAAAGATGTCTTCAAAATTTTGGCTAGGTCGTTTCGATCGGTACCTCAGTCCACAATAGTTTTTCACTTCCCAATCAACACACTGAAAACGTGTAACGTGTAGATCATTAAAATACCCATTACACCATAACTTACACAACTTCAGAAATAAAGTTTATTTCTAAACGTTTATCTTCTCGGCTGATTAGCGTTACAGTGCTCGATATCGGCCTTATGTGACCGAGCACGGGCGATGACGTGCGGACATGCAGGGTTATAGATCAATACCGTGTGGGGGAAAGGTACGACTGCCTGGCTGCCTGGCACCGAGCACAAAGAAAAACGAACACAAGGGCCCCAAGAACTCAGTAATGCAACCGCAGTTGAATTCTACTACTATACTTGCCTGTATAGTCCGCAGTATAGCTAGCTACTCTTTGGTTTTTTGGCGATGCGATGCGGACTCTGCGGTCGTTACATCATTTGTGGGAGGGTACTGCTTTGGGCACTGCGGATGTTAACTTTAGAGTAATTGCTAGCTTGTGACCCCAATCTCGACAAAAACTGGGAAAATATTAGAAAGAATTTTCTCTATTATAATAATGAATAGGCAGAAGTACCTATTTTATCAACATTTGGAATCGATAGGCATCGTAAAAAGCTGTGTTTTCTATCCACGCTAAATCTTTTTGCTGGCATAGCTGAGCAGAAGATCAAGGAGAATTCATTTGCTAAAGATGGCCTAGCCTAGACCCAATTAAAATCTATTACTATAAACACTCATGCATAGTACACAGCTCCACTTTACTCTGTCGGCAGCCGTGCGTCTCCACCATTATACACCAGATCGTGTGTCTTCCACTATTAATTAACGACTAACAGCACCGTAACTACCACTTACCAGCAAGAGAATATGTAAGGAAGGATTATATCAGTGTATTATTACTGTAATTCTGCTTACCGCTAATGGCTTAGTTAAACATTATTGTAGTTTCATAACACGAGGCAACGCCTTTCTTTTACTACTAAAAAATTGTTACGAAAATTTTTATTAGATTCGTAAATGTCAAACTAATTAATTTTGTTCTCAGAAATTCAAACAAGCAATTATGAAGTTAACACTTGTAGGTCTGCCAGTCCTAGTAATTGCGTAATCGCGAATCTTTCAACTTGGTGCTTGCCCTTAATTTTCGTGTTCTCTTTGTTATGCTCCACCAATTTTTGTAATGGAATTGAATATGTATTAGGAAATCGCTCGAGATAAGCTTTTGTCTTTTTGTCTACAACAAAGACTGTGGTAACAAGCAACGCCAGTAAAAAACAATCGGTTTCCAATCTTTCGAGACCATCAAGTGACATTCAGAACTGCTAAATAATTCATAAACAACAATTAAGAATGCCATATTAAATTCAACAATGCTAATAGCTATTCCCGCGGCAACGGCGGATCCTTCAGAATTATGAATTCTCAGCAATATTGCCTGTTTACGTAAATACCATTTAACATAAAATCAAGTTTACTGTGTATTTAGCTTTTATTCACCCTTTGTTCTACCGTACCTTCCATTTAAGACTATAAAAGCGGAGCTGTTCAGCTTTAAGGCCTACATAAAATAGAGTTTAAACGCCAGGCTGTGGCGTTCGTTTTATTCTAGCTCGTTTGGATCGTCGTACGAAAGTAATGTAATTAATGGTTTCTTTGAGAAAAAACTAAGATTAGCTAGCGGAGATCCTTGAGTGCGATATCACACTAATTACCTTAACTTTTTTGCCTTTACCTTAAGTTTCTTCGCCATCAGTAACCTTTCATGTTGTACGTTTCTCTCTATCTACACATAAATTCACTCAAAAAGCTTGTATCGTTGGGTCAAAATTCGCCGGTTCCACTCACGGTCAATCAACATTATAACACAGCAACGTCACGACTTCTCATTCGCCTCTTAACATTTCCATTACCACAGTCACGTCTTCTTTCCAGGTGAAGATCCTGGTGCCGAATTCCACGGCCGGCATGATCATCGGCAAGGGAGGCAACTACATCAAGCAGATCAAGGAACAGAGCGGCAGCTACGTCCAGATCTCACAGAAGGCCAAGGAGCTGTCGCTGCAGGAGCGCTGCATCACTGTGGTCGGTGAGTATCGAGGTACCAGTAACACCATCATCATTTTTCAAACCAAATACTCCATGGCAGGCTTACTCAAATACCACACCGTCATAATCACCTTGGTAAAGGATTGCTGATCGTCATTTGTTTAGCACACGGGAGAACGCTACTGCCGCCTATCTTCCGGACGCCAGGCGAGGCCTCGTCTTTAACATTAACCACGAAGGGTACCTTGGGTACCTTTAATTATTGTAATTAAGTGGGTGCTCTACCCAGGTGAAAATAGGTGCTCAATTAATTAAATATTAATGGACTGCGGGTGGATATCTGGGATCACGACGAGCCTCATTAGATAAGCAGCCCCTTAAAGCGTTCATTTGCAATTCACCGAATTATCCTATCTTTATTATTCACTGATAAGTGTTTGTACCTTCGCTGTCTCGGTACCGCACTATAGGGCTTTAATTTGAATTGAAGAGATTATTAGTTAGGGTCTTCCCATCTTGCCACTTGCAATCCCATTTATAGTGGTATGGACTATGGAGCTATAACAAGTGTCTTGAGGGGCACGTTGAATAGTTTGGCCTCGGTTATGACACGGATAGCTATGGCAATAACACTCGTTACAGACAGTTATAGGTCCGGAAGTTTCACTATGGGTCGCACTTTAGAATGTCTGTTCCTCCCTTGCAATTGGTTGGTGGCATTTGCTTTTGCTTTACTTCTTAGTTAACTAAACCTATCGTTTAGTTTGCAAAAGATGGTAAAACTTTTTTAGAACTTCGTTTTTATGTCATCTTCAATATAAATTTATTGGCAGTAGACTAGTTTTATGATATATCCTCCTCAAAGAATTCAGTGTTCCGTTTCATATCAACCTGCTTTAAACATACTTCTTCATCGATCCTCCATCTTCTAAAATATAATAAGTACACGCATAAGCTTTATCACCACTGCTCTCAAAACGGTGAAGGAAAACATCGTGAGGAAACCGGCATGTCCTAGAACCAAAAATTCGAAGACATGTGACATCTACCAATACGCATTGGGCCCGCGTGGTGGATTAAGGCCCACACCCTCTCACAGAGAGTGTGGGGGTGTGGTGACCTGTGTCCCAGCAGTGGGGACATTAAAAAAGGCTGATGAAGATGATGATGACACGTATAAGCTTTGTCTAACCCAATGCTATCTGGAATGTATCACTTTCTCACTCGCATTATATTCCTCTAAATTGCGTCTAAACGTCCTATTTGCCTAGGTCTGGCCATAAAACAGGCAATGAATACAGGGCCCTGACCGGAGATTACACTGACGAATACAACTTAGTCGACCTGATCCTAATCTTTATGCTGAGGCTGATTTTAGATTGGCTTATTAGCGTGTAAATCTGCATTGTCAGAAGTCCTGTTACACCGAAATAAAGAAAAATGGTCAAAGAACCTACGGTTTTGGTCTTTAAGAAGAGTGTACTTTCTGGACTAACAACTCACGGCCTTTTTTTGGGTAGGATATGATATGTGGAGCCTGCAGGGCTCCAGGGGTGCTATTGTAGCTTTAGGGGGCTGTCTTACTCGCTGGCTGCGAGAGTGTCGTCTGTTCAGAAGCTATACTGAACTATATGTGGAGTGTGAGTAAAGAAAGAGGGACAGGGAACTAAGAATACTTATATTATGGAATACAAAATACATGTGTGCCCACTTCCAAGGGCTAAACTGAACTAAGTCCAAACAATAGCAATCTCTTATATTCGAATATTTTATTATGAACACTCGAACTACTCTTCGACAGTTATCGACTGCCAGCTGTGTATACAATCGCCACAATATCATCACATAACTCCTCCCGCTCTGGGTGGAGCAGGAAGGGAGCGTCAGACTTACTGACTAAACCCCACCCGTGTTACTTAAGTTGCCTATCCCAGGGGCCGCGGTGACTAATAAACAAACCTGCGACCCTAGCAGACACAGGGCTAACTCCACTTTTTATGATTATATAGTTCTTGTAATATTCTGGCTAGCAAGACTCCACGAATGTCGCGATGACGGCGTTGTGACATTTGATGTTATGATTTTGATAGAACAGTAAACTAATTCAATCTGCCTAACCTTTTCCCAACTATCTTGGGGTCGGCTTCCAGTCTGCAGCATGCAGCTGAATACCAGTATTTTACATGAAGCGACTGCCTATCTAACCTCCACAACTCAGTAACTGGGTAATACGATACCCCTTGGTAAGACTGGATGTCAGACTTTCGGGCTTCTGACGACCGTCAAAGACCGATGGTCAAAGATCCACGATTGACAGTCGGGACCAACGGCTTAACGTGCTTTCCGAGGCACGGAGGAGTCTCGATATGTAAAGATGGTCTCACCATGAACCAACCCCGGCAAGCGTATTACTATAGCCACGAGCTCCTCTTAGAATACCTAGTAAACTAATTAACGGTATAAAATGTATATTCTATACCTAGTCCATAATTTAAAGCAAGTTTTTCGATGTTCTTGATTACACTACACAAGGACTTCCTCTTCTTTTCAATAGTCAGCAATGTACGGGCTAGTGCAACTTTCAGTTCGATTTTCGTCTCTTTTCGCGGACAACCATTGCAGTTAGCCGCGGATGTGTAGCTTCAATGGGCTCCGGCGCCCAGCCAAATGCCCGCAGTAGCGACACGTAATACCAGCGATCAATAATACACACGTTTCCACTTCATAAGGGAAACAGACTGATTCTCTTATTAATAGAAATAATGTTTTTAGGGTTCCGTACCCAAAGGGTAAAACGGGACCCTATTACTAAGACTCCGCTGTCCGTCCGTCTGTCACCAGGCTGTATCTCATGAACCGTGATAGTTAGACAGTTAAAATTTTCACAGATGATGTATTTCTGTTGCCGCTATAACAACAAATACTAAAAAACCGAATAAAAAAATATTTAAGTGGGGCTCCCATAGAACAGACATGATTTTTTTTGCCGTTTTTATAGATAATGGTACGGAACCCTTCGTGCGCGAGTCCGACTCACACTTGGCCGGTTTTTTCATACTCCTCTGTTATTTTCTGATTAATTTCGTTGTGGGACCCAGCAGTTTAATCGTTTCTCCGGGACTCATCGAGCTTCATTGCCTCGGCGTTTTTTTTCTGGTGTTCGCCACTGTTGATTCTGGCTTACAGGAGTACAGTGGTTTCGGAATAGTGTGACGGGCTTGTCCCAAAGTTAAAAAGACGGATTCTCACCTCGGATGGAGCTACTGTGGCGGATGTAGTGGAGGACTCACATCCTTTTAGAGATATTTTTTGTAAGTTTTCCAAGCTAAACTGGCAATTTTCTTAGGATAATGCAGGATGTAAAAAACTAGTGCTCATTATGTGTCTTATTTTCGATATCACTTGCGCCAAATCTGACAGATTTGGCGCTCGAATTTTGTTTAATGGATTAGCCTTTTGGAAGTAATGTGCGTTCTATCCTTTTAAAGATATTTAATATCGTTTTTCCGTGCGATAATAAGCCATTTTCTTCTAATTAGACTTGACAGAATGTCTATAAATTAGTTTTCATTTTCTTTCTGATATTAGTTATTCTCAGATTTGGCGCTCGAATTCTCTAATTGGGAGAGTTTTTGTATCGGAAGACGTGGGTGCTAAATCCTTTTATAAATATTTTTATCACAGCCGCTGATTGGTAATTTTCTAATTAGACTTGATAGAAAAACCTAATGTTTTTGAATTTAGTTATCCTCGAAGTTGAAGGTAAACAGGCGAATTTTCTCTTTTTTTTGTACCGAACGACGTGGGTGTTTTCAACTTTTAAAGACATAGTTTTGTCCAGACAATGATTAGGTACCTGGGTCTACTGTTTTTCAATATGTGTTGGCAATATGATGAAAACATTTTATTGATCATTGTATTATATTTCTAACTCTAGTTATCATATCGTAAACTTGACAAAAGAGAAAGTCTCTATTAAATATTCGTAGTTTTATTGCCCACCGTTATGTTAACCACGGATAGTGTTGCAATTGTCTGCCAAATGTGTCCGCGAAGAGAGAGGATGTATCGGCTTACACAATCGCGTCTAGGCTAGCACGTTATGCATCAGTGGTTTTAAAAAGATTTGATGACTGTAGGTAACAAACATGAGGCTTTTTAAAAAAAACTGAGAAGTCAGAACTCATTTTGATGCATGAGTACAACTTTGCTCATACTTACAATGATGGCGCGTGACGTTTGCAAGTGCTAATGAATTTTCGTTATAAAACTGACAAACAGATGCGACTTAGTATGAAATAGCTCCTTTTTTTCGTAATTATGGAGTTGGTCCCATAGTGAAAGATGTTCATAATTATGGTTAGAATATCCTGTGAAAATATGGATGGTGATAAAAAAACTAACCCAGTATACTTTATTGTTGAACGTGCCGTAATATTATCATGCGGCTAAATAAATTTATTGAGCGAATAAGCTATAATTTTATAATTAGATCACCGGCCGCCATTACTGGCGCCATCGTACAATACCACAACAATATTACCACTGGTTTGGTCAACCTTTGAACGCTTTATTAGCTTAATAATATGAGTTTCAGAATAAAACTACATCATTATATACCATCACGTAAAACGTAGTTATTTTTTTGTTTCACATTACAATGTAAAGGGCGAACGCATACAAATCCGATAGAGTTGGCTGGTGCCCTTCGTGAGTGAGAGGTCACGTTGAAAATGGAGGCCCTCATTATACAGTACACTTTTTGTTACCGATATAATTATTTACTTAATGTTCGCTTTTTTATTATTATGTATTGGTATTTATACCGAATTTTCTATGCCTTAGGCCGCCTCAGCTAGGCGTATAATGTCATAAGCGCAAAATTACCAAGCGGTAGCAAAATATCAAATGTCGTGCATACAACGTATGAAATAAAATATTGTGAGGGTCTCAAATGTATTCTTATTTCATAATTTTGAAATAAATAGTTTTATAGTTATTTAAGGCAGTTTTAGAGATAAAGGAGATATCTGAAACGACAGAGATGTACTTATCGATTACAGAAAAAACCTTTAAGTAGACTTAAGTTAGAAAAAAAAAAATTCGTTCGGAACCAAATGCAATGTTTCCTTACTGATGGGCTCTTGCTCGAACACTATCTCACATATGGTAATCGATTATGTGGTCGAGCTAGAAGTAACCTATTCATTCGAGACCTAAGACGCCCAGGTTTTAGCTATCAGGAAATACGACCATACGCTGTACGCACAGTTCGCAAATATGAATTGCCTTTACAATAATGAAATCGTGTAATATAGAAAATAGAAATTGTTCTTCTTAAAAACAAGCATTTTTCAATAATACAACAGCTCGTTGACGATAAAAATCCTCGATATTTGCTGATATTTTAAAACTTGAATAAACGGCTGACTAGCTGGAAGCCAGATTATCTGATATTGGATTTGCGGCATCCATATCGCGGTGGTTCGTGTGCAGGAAATTGTGCCGGGATAGGTAACCGGCGGTTTAACGGGTTAGCCGCTACCGCCGCGGGCACTAGATTTGTATCCGATAAGATGGAACGCAAACTTGGAATAAGGAAATATGTTTCACAGTTATATCGACGTTCAAGAGGAAGGTATTTTTATTTTGTGGTCGAGATGCTACCAGAGAGCTATAAGAACGTCCTAAAGATAAAAATGAAATGATAAATGTGTTGATAAGCTCAAAAGTCGAGAATGGCTGAACCAATTTGGATGATCGTTTTTTTTTTATTCACCTTCTTTTTGATGTCTCAGAAAGGTTCTTATGAAGAGAGAAATTGGAAAAATTTACGCGTGTGAAACCAGGGGCACAGCTAGTTCAAAATATTTACATCTGTTTTAATGTTAATTTGAGGTACTAAATTGAGGCCTAGATTTTTTACTTGGTAATGGTAAGAGGCACTTGTCCTACCGCCAATAATGAGCGAGTAGTAGAGCTTCAAACTAAAAACGAGTTGGCGAGCAGCGAGTAGCGAGTGTGTAGTGTCGATATTTTTGTCGCTGAGCTTGAATCTGTCAGACCCCGCGTGTCTCCAATCGGAAACGCGACAATTGGTTTTTAACCGACTTGGAAAAGGAGGAGGTTCATGTTCGATTGTATGTATTTTTTTTAATGTATGTCCACCGATTTTTCTGTCAATTGAGGACCGATTTTCAAAATATTTTTTTATCCGATGGAATATACTCCCGAGGTGGTCCCATATAATTTTAATCGAAATTCTTCAGCGCTTTTTGAAAAACTGAACAAAAACGAAAAATACGTATACCCTAGATGACGTTTTGGTGTTCTGCAATTACGAGTAGGTATGTTTAAACTCCACGTTCCATGTTATTGCGGTTTTTAGTTCTAGGGTATAACAACTAAAAAGTGAAAAATAAAAAACTTTTTAATAAAAAAAAACTTTTTTTTAATTGTGTCTTCTTTGCCGGGGCCTGACGGGTGTGCCAGCGAGTGGGCAAGTGCTAGTCTAGTCCTCTCGGCGTGAGTTCTGACCGCCAAGCGAGCATCGCTGAGCGAGTATTATCTTTGATAGCTCTTGACGCTCAGCGACAAACTTGTGCAGTTAGTCCTGCAGTATGAACAGACAGCGATTAACTAATTAACTATAAATATATGCTGTATCTCTGTGTTTCCACGGAATGTATATCTATTGTACGTTTCTTGAGCTTCAAAATAGCCGATAGGTTTGTCCCTTCCTCGGCGGCGGTGGGGCAACTGCCTTAAAGGCTTCCTCACACATGCAAGATGGAGACGACATGCAGACAGAAATAATAGAGATAGAAAGATATCTTATTTAATTATATCGATGTATAACCATGAAATTCTTTTTTGTTCCAAACTATTCCACTGATAGGTAAGCAGTGTTAAAGGTCAAATCACAACGTGTGGTGACAATGACTAATGACATATTCCGATGTTTATCCAAGGTTGAGCTATTATAATGTGCCTATATGTTCTATTTGCGTTGTTCAAACATATTTACTTTGTGAAAATATTATGTAGCTAGGTATTTATAGTTGTTTTACTTTATTATGTAGGTCGTAAGCCCCACTGCTTTTTTTTTGGTGGGTAATCAATAATCACCCAATGATTTCTCCCGCTCCTGTGTCAGACTTTTACTGACTAAAACCCACCCTTGTTCCTTCAGTTGCCTGTGCCAAGGGCCGCGGTAACTCTTTCGAATTTATCCGCGAGAACATGAGGTTCTGGGTTCGATTCTAGAGTGGGACAAAAGGTTATTGAGCTTTTCCAACTGGAATCGAGTTTAGTAGCCCGGGGTCTGGATTAGTGCCTGGTGGTTGACAACCGGCTTTCCTCTCAATAGGCTAGTTTACTACAAAAGCCTAATTAGTCTGTCGCTTAGATTACCAAAAATATTAGACGCGTATTTTTTCTTTTGTCACGTAAACCAAAAATGATGACGATACAGTGAGTTGAAATGATGACGATACAGTGAGTTGAAATTTCGCGTGACGTCACACCTCGATACACTTTGTACCTTTTAATGACGTAACAAGCCATCACTCCTGAACTTTGATGCGTTTTATCTTTGTAATTTTTTATTGGTTTGGTAAAGCAAAAACTACGTGTCCAATATTTTTGATTATTTATCTTACAAACTAAATAGTATTACATGGGATTTAATCATAACTAGTGAAATGTGGATGTACCTTAGGTAGACCTTTCATTCGAGGCATGGAGATGTATGCATTTCTTGCTTAGATGGTCAAATAAACGCTCAAGGGATGTGTTTCAGACAGGAGACATCCTGCCCTCAACTTAAGAGATCTTAAACGAACGTGGCGGTTTACCCTGGCCTATCAGCCGGGCTTATACCTTGTTGACTAGACAATAGATTTGCATCTATTCTTATACTGTTCTTTGTATCAAGTCTCGTATAAAAAAAAGATAAGACGGGCACATTGCACTTGTCGTGGAAAGAGCGAATGCGGACTGTGAGATCCTGTTTTAGATCTCCAGGTTTTGCTTGTGACATAGGATTTAAAAAAAAATATTTATTTAACAAAAGCAGCCCTGTCAATAGGCAACAGGCGAGCCAATAACATGAAATTTGATGCGAAACTGGCGAAATATGGGTGTATGGTCAGTATTCCGAGATAATTTAGTATAAGGAAGGGTGGATACTTTTCTTTGTCAACCAAAACGAGAGATACGCTTCTGCCAACGTAATTGTCCGTCAATAGGTAGACAGGCATCAAAATAAGAAGATACCCGCGTATTACAATGATTTAAGAATGTGATAGCTGCTTACCACTTGCTAACAGAGACATTAGCAGAAACAATGCATGAAATAGTGCAGAACTTGAGTCGCTGGCGGGCTGCCCGGTTGCGCCACGCTATACTAATGGCTAATTTATATCAGTTTATATACGGAGGATGAACGGCGCGTGTAGCTGCTGATCTGTACCTACTTGCATTGCGTCGTCATGATCTGCGTTTATTATTTACTTAAAACAGAGTAGAAATGGTATGAGGAGATCTAAGATATTTTGATTCTAAAATCGCGTCCATAACTATTAAAAATGGGTAAACTCTTACACAGTAAGAGTCTTTATAATGTACACATATTGAAATGAGGGAATCTATGCTTAATTTTATCGACGGAAAAAATATATAATCTTAATATTTTTTTTAAGTTTAAAAAACAAATGAAAACAAAATGGTGTAACTTTTAAACTAAACGATCTATCGCGGTGAAACAACTCCATAATGATTGGAAGTAATTAGGCGTCCTCATAAAATGAAAATTGTGAAAAAACTACCCTCAATTAACATGCTTTTTTTAGCAAAAATCTAATATTATTTATTTAGATTTTTTTATATTTTTGTCGTAGATAAAATTAAGCATTGATTGCCCTCATTTCGATATGTGCACATATGAAAACTCACATTGTAGACAACAAAATATTGATACTCATCTAAATACTGGAAACCAGCAGCTAAAGTAACTTTTCAAGCAGATTTTAAAGGAAACCCCTTAGATGGTGCACTTTGTACCAGGCAGTACCAGGCATCTTTGTAATCAATTGTTGCAAAAATGTTTTTTTACTAAGGTTTTCCTTCAACATTTTACGACATTAACCAAGTTATTTTGACGTGGTATTATTGCATGCACCTAGCAGCAGTTAGCCGGTCCATATAACAGCAATGTATTTGAAACAATATCTTCCATTCATCTCCTCTGCTGCATTGAAATACCAACTTATATTAATAATTCTTATCCTTCTTACAGGTGAAAAGGAGAACAACAAGAAGGCCTGCCTGATGATCCTCCAGAAGGTGGTGGACGACCCCCAGTCCGGCTCCTGCCCCAACGTGTCGTACGCCGACGTGGCGGGGCCCGTGGCCAACTACAACCCCACCGGCTCGCCGTACGCCGTGCCCACCGCTGAGGTGAAAGAGGTGACCTCTCGTACACGCTCCTTTGTGACCTGTGACCCCTGGCTGAGCTTGCGGGGGCGCTCCATGCTTTTCCAGGGCTGGTGGACTACTGGCTCTTGAATGTGTAGGGCTTAGTTTTGAGTTGGTGTGTGGTGTAGTGGTTTTAGGGGCAAGATTTTAGTCCAATGAGATGGATTAGTTTTTTATAGTAAAGTACCTATTAAATAAATAATATATATATATATATATATATATATTTAAATTGATTAGATGATTGTTGCTCAACTATTAAACCTTATTATTATACATAATAATATGTGATTCTGATTGTAATTATACTAATTAACGAAACTTTTGGTTTTATCTTAGCCGATTTTTGTCAGTAATACCATCACATTAGATACAAAAAAAATACTGTCGGAACTGAGAACCTACTTCGTTTTTTTAACCGACTTCGAAAAAGGAGGAGGTTCTATGGTCGACTATATTTGTTTTTTTTTATATTTATGTCCACCTATTTCTCTGTCAGTTGTGGACCGATTTTCAAAATTATTTTTATATTCGAAAGAATATACTCCCGAGGTGGTCCCATATAAATTTTATCGAAATTATTTCAGCGCTTTATGAAAAACTGAACAAAAACGAAAAATACGTACACATAGATGATGTTTTGGTTTTCTCCAATTACGAGTATGTTTATATTCCACGTTCCATGTTATTGGGGTTTTTAGTTCTGGGGTATCAATCTGCCCGCGACTTTTCCCAACTATCTTGGTGTCGGCTTCCAGTCTAACCGGAGGCAGCTGAACACCAGTATTTTACATGGAGCGACTGCCTCTCTGACCTCCACAACCCAGTTACAGTTATCGCCAAACATCTTGGCCGCCCTGAAGTTGAATTTCCGATGCGCAAGGCGCAGCGCGAGTATGAGATTTACTACTGCGCAGCCATTGTAGCGAACTTCAGAGCGGCCAAGAAGTTTGGCGAGAACTGTACTGGGTAATACGATACCCCTTGGTACCCTTTAGTTCTGGGGTTATAACAACTAAAAAGTGAAAAATAAAAAACCTTTTTTACAAAAAAAAAACAACCGACTTCCAAAAAAGAAAATACACAAAAAAATAACTTTAATTTCCGAAGTAGGTGTCAAATAACGAAGAAATAAAATACCATACCCCGGAACTAAAGGGTACCAGGGGTATCGTATTATCCAGTAACTTACTCAGATAAAATTACTGTTGCTTTCTCCACTCAGTCACCTCTTACAATAAGAATAGAATTAGTATAACTCCCTGCACTGCACCTGAAACCATTTGCTGCCAAACAGCACACCACTATAGCAATAATAATATATATTATTATAATATAATGTAAGGATGAGTGGAGCGCCTCCCCCTGTATGCGTGAGGCACGTGAGCGTGTGCGTGCTGGCTCCGAGACCGAGCCGCTGTCTGCCGGCGCCAAGCACTGGCCCGCTAGCTGCTACACTCGCTACATGGCCAACTGCTGTGTGAACGAAGCACGACCAATGCGTAACGATGTCAACTAGTTTGAGTTTTGACATTCACTTATTCCTGTTTTCAATAACACTGTATGACAACTGTGACGAAATTTAAATCCTAATGGCGGTGACGTCACATGTCAGTACGTGTAGCCTTATACGACAACTGTAACGAAATTTAAATCCTAATAGCGATGACGTCACAAGTCAGTATGTGCATCCTTTTCTGTTAGATACTTGACAGTTTCCCCTTCCACCAGATTTCAAAGGTTTCTAAATTACTAAGTTTTGAACGGATATGACCCTCTCACAGAGAGGAGGCCTGTGCCCCAGCAGTCCCACATTAAAAGGCAGATGACGAATGGATATGAAAATTTCTTTCTATTTTCCACTTAGGATAAAGTTACTTTTTAATACGATTAATAAAATAAATTGAGTTAACTAGCCTATTCCTGTCGCACAGTGTTATTGTAAAACCAGGCATCAGCTTTTTTTGACATATTTTGGAGTACAGAACTTTTTCTAAACATAGTATCAATAGATTTATGGAAGCGTGCTGGGCCAGTGTGTGGAGTAGCTGGTGACACAGACACTAACAGCTTACACTATGTGTACACTAGTACTTGTACACTATACTAATACTTATACACTATTTTGGGTTGACCCATAACCTAAAGCAATATTTTTTTAACCTAATTATCTACTTTAGACTAAAAAAATATTTGTTATGATATTTTGGACCAGACTTACTTAATTACTTTTATGATTAACTATCTAATTTGTTTACCCATATTACACAAAACATAAATGTCTATAGTAGATTGTGTATAATTATATTAAGGCGCAATTATATGCCAACGACTTTTAGTGGTTAACTTGCGTGTTCTGTGCGGAGCTCATGTAACGCGTACGTCCACCCAGTAATAGAACTCGCCCATCAAGGAGTGCTGACCCAAATTAGACGCATTATTAATTTATTATACATAAAACAACATGTATAATAAATTAAAAGATAAATAATTAAATTGTGAATTTTCCATAAAAATACGCTTAATAGTTTTTGCGTGATTTTAATTTTTTTATCCGCGTTACAAATTAATTACACTATGTTATAAAAATATAATTTCAAATATTCACATATCAAATTACGAAGAAAATTGTCTAAAGTAACATAATATTTTTTCAAAGAAATAAGACTTTTGTAGACGTTTAGACGTGATGTTCAATTAAAAATCATTAGAAGTCGTATAACTGCGCCTTAATATAAGATTCTAGTGAAAACCAGTCTTATGCACAATGCCCATGCAAGTTATCATTTGCAACTGATTTGCACAATTTAACTCATATAACTAGTATTTGTAAATTTGAAAAGAAAAAAACAATTTCAGCAAGAAAACCTGCTAGGAGTGTATGCATAAGGTTGACTATTTTAGATGTGTAAGGAAGCCAGGAAAATCCTGGTTTTTCCATCGCCTTGCTTCCTGGTACACCACTGCTGAGCAACGTTCTGGTGCAGTTAGATTGCGGACGATCAATGACATCGTGCTAGTCTATTTATTACTAAAGTTTCATCTACCAAATAACCTTATTTGAACGATCAGTGTCGACTGCATTCTTAGTTGCACCTTTAAGCTAGGTTCACATCACTGTGTTAGGGTTGGTTGTGATACGAGATACACCAATCCAACGAATTTGTTAAGACCTACGTCATATTATAACGAGTTTTATAGCCAACCACAACACGACACAACACAGTAATGTGGGCCGAGCTCTTAGTCTCATACCTCTGTGTTATCTTATTAACAAAAACTCATTTTAATTTAATTTGAATCATTGTTGTGTATTCATCCCACCATCGCCTCCGGTCACAGGGCATGGACATGTTACAGAACCACGGGCTGGGTGGCGGCGTGGGCGGCGTGCTGGTCAACGGCGCCGTGGGGGCCGTGGGGGGCGGCCTGGGCGCGCTCAGCCTCAGCCTCAGCCTCGCGCCGCCCGGCAGCCAGCCGCCGGCGCCCATCACGCAGCATACGCTTGATCATATTAAGGTACACTTGATTCATTCTTGTTTTTCATTTATGACTGTCAACTTTATGGGAGTCAGTATTAGGTTAATTTCAGAATTACTATAGAAAATATATTAAAGTTTTTGTGGATTCGTCTACTCTAATTCTTGTTCTCATTTGTCAAACAAATATTAACTTTAAAAGAGTGTAAATTAGGTTGATTCCAGAGTAAAAATGCCATAAAATATTTTAGGTGAAACTAAAAAATAAGTGTAAAAATCCCCTCACCTGCAATGTAATATTTCAGATTCGGTTTTGAGCATTACATTACAATACTGCCTCACTGACTGACGAGCATTCGCGTGTAATGTAACAATTATTCAAAAACATTTTGAGCATTTGCTTCTAGTTGAATTAGTTGTTTGATGTTACAAGTTGTATCAACATGTTACAGATTGAATCATTACACATCGCGCACTGTAATGCTCGGTTCTCCTCACTCTGTAACGTTACATTACAGGTGAATGCTTCCGGTGAGGAGTTCCTTTATACACATAATCAAACTTGGTGGCCTTTGTGGTTGATGTCATTATTTGTAACTAATATCTGCAGCATGACTTCGTCGTCATGAGTCGCTTCGTCGCTTTATAACTCGATGACGTTTTGATATCTGGACGAATTGTGACAAAATATTTTCTCTACTCGAATACACCGTGTCCTGTATCAACACATAGGACACTGTTCTTCCAAGACAATTTCGAATAAATAATAATTTAACTTTTATAATATCAAATACCCTTCGATTTTTCATGAAATTTTATTTAACGTTGTTTTTCTCAAAGTTTACTCCTGCCCATGGGTAGCGGATAAATTCGAAATAGAGTTACCGCGCCCCTGGGCATTCAGGCAACTAAAGGAACAGGGTTGGGTTTTAGTCAGTAAAAGTCTGACTAAAACCACGGGGTCTCATCTCGACAAAGAAAATTTAATTCAAATAAATCTTAATAGATGGCGTAATATGCGTCGATTTCCTATTGAAGTTTAAATCATTTTAATATTTTGAAAATAAATATAGTGAAAACTGTATTTTCTTATTTAGTGACATTTTGATACAGTAAAATTGCTATGAAGTGACATAAAATACTATAAAATAATTACTCAACGTGTGAGAAAATATTATATACGGCTTGCAAGTTGAATGAATTTACTTAAAGTCTTACCAGACTTTAAGTAAATTCATTCAACTTGCAAGCCGTCGCTGCTAACACCATCTAGCGAGATGTAGAGGACGGGCCCGAACGAAGAACAAAAGTTACTTGTACCAGACGAAAATCCGTAGTTACGGCGGTACCGTTTCTTTGTATGGGATGAGGGATCTGTACGCTAGTATTATATTATCTGTGCTAAAACCCACCCCTGTTTTCCACGCCCACAAAATTTGACACTGAAGTAGGGTTTAACACGTTCACTGAATTGAGGAGTCGGCCTAAAGGATCCCTTGACCCACCAGGTGGCGCTGCGCCAGGCCGGCTACAGCGAGGCCGGCATCAGCGAGATCGGCGCCGCGCTGGCGCTGCTGGTGAAGCACGGCGTGCTGGGGCTGGCGCTGCCGGCCGCGCTGCCGGCGCCGCCGCTGTCGGCCGCCTACTTCCCGCTGCCGGCGCAGGACCCCCCCGCCGTGTTCGGGCCCATCGGGCAGGTCCCGCTCGGTATGTACTCAGGTTCGGACACAAATAGCTACTCTATCTAGACTAATTTATCTTAAGTTTTTGGGATGAGGCTTGTGTCTGGCAACACTCAGCTGTACAGTTTTTTTTCCTGTCGGTGATAGAGGGTCAAATTGAATTAATTTGTGATGGGTATCAATATTTAATGACGATAAAAATGAATCTTAACTTAATTTCAGATGACTACAGGATCAACGGCCGCTGTGAGTTGTTACATGAAATTATAAGTTTAGATCTTTTAGAATTATACAGCAAGTAACAAAATTCCTGTCCGATCCAATAAAGGCGTCCTCTTGGTTTAACATACGTACTAAAAAAATAATAAATAAAATGTAACTCATAAAACCAAAAGTTATAGATTTTCTATTTTTATAAAATATCCGAAATTTAACACTAAATATAACAAATTTTCATAAGCTGACAACACTTCACCGCCTGCTAAAATCTTTCAATTTTTACTTATTTTTATTTCAAACGATAGCGCCCTGCACTAGCTGCGCTGTAAGCACTCTTTAACAAAGAATCAAAAAGACCGTCTCGGTCAGGCGGCTTCTTTGACACAAAACTGTAGGTGAACTCGAGCGCTCAATGTTGCCTTTGATAAGTTTTTCTTTTTTTAAATTAATTATTTTCATTGGGGAAAAATAGCAATCGCGTATCCATTAAATGATTACGTATACGTGTACACAGTACGATACCAAATAATACCCTTCAGGATCGGACAGGGTTTTTGTTACATGCTGTATAAGTTCAGGCATATCGGATTCGGATATCGATACCAATCACATCTGCTGAATTTCTCTAGCTAATTGAATATGACCCTGTAATTTATCCGACCAGTAAGTGGTGACCTGCCCACTCTGACCAGCTCTGTCATTTACCTGATTCGCACGCAGAGCCTAGCTGACCAATCCTTTCACGTCTAGTCTTTGCATAGGCGTTGCTCTGAAACAAGCCTCAGACCGCAGCTTTGTGACTGCGGCGCGTTCTGCGAGCAGTATTGCACTGTAGAGAAAAAAAATCCAAAATAACACTGTATATTACTATCACAGACGCGCCGCAGTCGCGAGATCCTAAGCTAACATGCCAACGGCGTATAATTCAAGGAAAAACGCTGTTAAATATTGACGACAAGAATCTAAAAAACATATATTAAAAAAATTAATCCCAATTCTATTTTTTACCTTTGTCTGAATCAAATATACTAAAACTTCCTCCACAATAAATGTAGTAAAACTACAAAAAGTAAATACTTTGTTATTCTAATGTAAATTCAAAACAGTTTCTAATTAGAGCAAACATAATAAAGTAATAAAATCTGGCACACAGTTGGCACCAGAACAATATGTTCTACATTGTAATATTACAATAATAATATGTATCTTGATAAGACCAGTAATTATGTAACGATAATACAGTAATACTACGTAATTAACTCGATCTAAATAGACCTTGAAATTACTGCCTTGTGTTCGGAAAACAATCAGTTTGAACTGTGTTTGTTACTGGTTTTATCAATGAATTGTGTTCTGTGGAGAATATTTTGAAATTTTTTACCAATAATTAATTAAAAATTGTTTAAAAAGTAGAGTCCAATATGCTTGCCATCTATTAAACGTTCTGCAATAAATATTCTCAACAGACAACTTGTCTATGACATTTGATTTTGAACTTAATAATGATAGAAATATACTGAAATCCGGCCATCCTCATTTCCTCACAAAATGACGAAATGACCACAGTTTCATTATATTTCTACCCAAAATTCCTCTTTGAACATTTTGAACAGTATAGTTGAACCAAACTTTTCCAAAATTGAGTTGAGTCCGGGCCGGCGCAAGCCCCGGCTAACGTATGACGGACCGTGGGGACCTAGCCACTCGGTGACTGGCACCGCTATGGTACCTTTTCTCACATCGCTTCCAAATTCTAAATTTCACAACGCTTGTCATTCTGTCTTGGTATCTGATTGGCTGTCGTGACACAAATAACTTTCAATTATGCTTTTGTTCTCACTCTGCCGTGTTTTATTTCAAATGAGAAGTTCAAACGTTTTATTTTTTGTTATGTTGTTGTCTGGTTCCAAAACGAAATTGAATCAAAAAGGGTTGTTTAGACTGAACCTAGATTGATTGAGCGCAATACAACTGCATGTGATCCAAATTAACGAAGTGTCCGCATTGCGACTGAGACGCAACGCTGTCCCGGAGCATAGGTGTCTAATACACAGACGTTTTTCAGGTGTGGATGTGATTTCAGATTACACACAGCAAATGATGTGGGCCTATAAGTGTTACCAAAAAGACTAAAACATATCAGGCATCTTGTAAAATCCAGTGGGGCGTGAATATAATGACTTTTGAAACGAAACACGGTTTAATACTAAGAAAAGACTATGTATACTATATCGTTAATTGCATGCTTAGATATTTTTTATGGTGTTTCAAGTGTTGTATTGCTGATACAAATAACACAATTGGCTTACAGTTTTATTTTTTGTTTATTTAATGTCTATCAAAGTTTTTCCAAATTCTCTTGACCATCGCTTTTCCATACCATTCTGTCGGCAATACATAACATGACCTTGTGTCATGGACGGACGTTCTACTCTAATTAACTGGCCTAAAATCCATGACAAAATTGAATTAAAACTGAATACTTACCTACCAAATTAAAGTTGGTTAAGGGCCTACCTCGCCATAAGTGGCGCCCTCATTGAATTATCTTGGCATAGAAAATAAAGATTAAAGAATCCTATGCTGCGTTTGTTACAAAGAGGATAAGGTATTTTTACGTTGTGGAAGCATCACTTAAAGTGTTTCGTATCCAAAGTAGTAAGCAAAAATGTCAAAAACGGCCGTTTTTGGTACTTTATCCTCTTTGTAACAAACGCAACATAGGATTCTTTAATCTTTACTTTCTACGCTTTGCTATGATTTTTTATTGAATGAGAGCGCCACTTGCGGCTATATACGCCTTAACACTGTTTTGCATTGGAATATTACATTTTGATAGCATTGAGAATTGGTAGTATAAAATCTTAGTTTGTAATGATAAATACATTGGTGACTAGGTTCTCACAATGTGATTACTGAGTATCAGTGGATTTAAGATACAAATGCAAATTGCACCTTCAATTTAGACAGTTTTTGCACTTCATTGGCACATTTTAAACCAAGTCCGATCCATAACACAAATAATAGAAAGAACAACTTTAGAGTAAATAAAATGTTCTAAATTAGAACAAAGTTCTGTTAACTGAAATGTATTTATTTTAATTACTTTCTGTAAAAAAAAATACTACCCAACTTTATATAACTTTTTTATTTGGATTGAACATAGTTTTGTCTAGATCTAGCGAAATTGTAAAAAAAAAGAATGTAAGTAAAGTTAAGTTTTTTCTGTGAAACACCAAAAAATAGCACGGTAAAGTTGTTCTTTTGTGTTGTATCATGTATCTTCCCGGTACAGCGCTGCTGGCTGTACGGCCGCGTACAGTCGCGTACTGTCGCGCGTCACATCGCCGCACCGCGCTAGTTAGCTGTCACAACACTACCCGATGCATGACAGTACAGTATACGTAGATTCACTTAGCCACAATTAGAACTCTAATATTTCAGCGTGTACAGATTTAAAAAAGTTGATTGATTTTGATGTTGTAAATTTTTCTATGTAATCTTTAGCCAAGATCGAACCACTTTGTTTGTATCAAAAACGAAGACGTCATTTTTGAAATTCATTTTTTAAGTATCCAAAAGATCCGAAAAAAATCGCATGGTAAAATCTCCAAAATCCTTAAAACGTAAGAGACAGTTTTGTTATTTCCTGGAAAAAGTTTAAACATATTTTTTAGTTTTTATTATTTTATTTAAATTGACAAAGCACGCTTTTATATTAATTCCCTTATTTCGAGTATAATTTAATTGGTAAAATAAATCACAGTCAGTATAGCAACACTTTAGAAACACTTTGAAGAAGAAGCCTTATCTGTCGCGTTGAGTCGTAGTTAGGCAGCTTGTGCGGTGATGTGGCCCGCTCACAGACGGTCCGCAACAGCGCGAAACGTTCTAATGTAAGGTCGCTGGCTCGCGCCGGGCCGGAGATGACGCGGTGACGCGATGACGCGATGACGCGGACAGCGGACACGCCATGACGCGGTGCTGACGTATGACGCTCGCAGGCGGCGCGCGCGGCGGCTCCTTAGAGCGTTTCGCGGAGGTTGCATTCGAGGCGCTTCGCCCCCCAGCCGTGGCGCCCATCTCGCTGTCGGCCGGCGTGGGCGGCGTGGGAGGCGTGGGCGGCGTGGCCGGCTTCCCCTCGGCCTCGCTGCTGCCGCTGTCCAAGAGCCCCACGCCCGCCGACGCGGGCGCCAAGGACTCCAAGAACGTGGAGATCGCTGAGGTCATCGTCGGGGCCATACTAGGTCAGTTACCTATTACACTTTGTTACAATACCGTTTTAGCTTACCTAGAAGTTATCCCTTCAATTTCTTATAGAGTAATAGGTTCCGGGAGACAAAATCACTCCTTAGCTGAACTTTCTTCATCTAATAGACCTGAAATACTGAAAATATTGTGTGAATAATTGACATATTCCTTTCAATTTTCTATATTCCTGTTAAGTTGTTAAGCAAAGGTGCACCCACTTTTTTCTGAATATTAAGTTTTTTTATTTATTCCAATCGAGTCAATTCTATTTAACTGCTCTCTGGAAAAGCTATCCAATTTAAAAAAAAAAAACGAGTGTGCTTTATACCACACGACTGACGTAAAACTTCTTTAGCCCCATCTCTTCCGGTCGCCTCGCCCGATCACACTTTTCGTAATGCTCTCGTCACGCATTCAACAGCTTACTCCCCAAGTCAAGCGTGCGTAAAGAAGTTTTACTTCAAAACGAATGCAGTGCGTTGGGTGCGTGACCTGTGTCACATTGCACGTTGCAGGCCCCGGCGGGCGCAGCCTGGTGGAGATCCAGCAGATGTCGGGCGCCAACATCCAGATCTCCAAGAAGGGCACGTTCGCGCCGGGCACACGTAACCGCATCGTCACCATCACGGGCACGGCCACGGCCATCTCCAACGCGCAGTACCTCATCGAGCAGAAGATCCAGGAGGAGGAGCTGAAGCGCACGCGCCACAACGCCATCTCCGGCCTCATGCAGTAACCCGAGAGCTCCAGGGCCGCCTCTATGTCGTCGTAGCGTAGTTCTAGTTCTAGTCAAACACTGTTGGATCACAGACGCGCTGCCTGCGCCTGCGTCGTCACCTGCTGGCGCGAGTTACCTGACTCTAGTTAAGAAGTTTTGTTTTGTTTTATCTGACGGAGGATATAATTTATGCAGCTCTCGATATGCGTCGCGCTCAGCCTGTGCGCCTGCGCGCTGGGCGGTGACACATATCGACACATAGTTACCTATTTACAAGAATACAATTTATGTATATTGATTTTATGCATGTGACATAGATAGTTGACGCGGTGCGCCCGCGCTCACTGGTGCTGCTCCACCGGACAGTCGCCACTACAAGTACAATGACACTAGTGAGCACGCCTGGCGTCGCCCCCGTCGCTTTATATTTTACGTTCTTATCGTGATGACAAGTAATTATTTTGTTCTGCCTAGCAGACGGTTATTGTTGTTTAAGATATAATAATGAAATATTGTGATATATCCTATCACGGAAATTCCTATTCCATACACATATTATTTTTGTATATTATTCACCACAGCATACATTTTTTTTTTATTTACAAAGTTTATTTCATTGTAAATGTTACCATTGATAAGTTATTTTTCTTTAGATTATTAGGATTTGTGATGTGGTTATTTGATTAATCTATCGACACAGTTACGTCTCACTGGGAGATGTTACTACGGAAGTTTAGGAACTAAATCCTACCAAAGTTGTTTTATTTACTGACATATTATATGACAAGCATCGACTTGAGTACGGCCCTTAGACTATGGATTCAAACTTAAACAAGCAAGAGTTTCGTGGTAAGGAAGAATAGGTTTGACTATGAACCTGAACAAATAAGCAAATTTTAAGTTCATAATGAAATGTACCCAATTCTGTCTTGTTCAGGTTTGAAGTCCTCCATATAAAGCTGGGATGCCTGTTCTTGCAATAGAGTTTCGTGTAACTCGCTAACTCGATGAGGGTAGTCAAGCCGATGCGCACGAGTACAATGTAAGATCCAAACGTTTCACCGCACGCCGTTACACTTAACTCATTTCAAGTGTCGCCCTTTTCTAATGTTTTTCTGATTAGCAGAGTTTTTCATTCCTGTTTTTCTCTCGGTAAAGATCTTTATTTTTTATACATTTATTAACAAAATAATAACTATCATTTTTTTTTTTGTTACTAGGAAAGTTTCATAGCTGTTCGGTTTGGTTGTCGTCGGTCTAAATTTGTCTTACGATATAAGTACAATTTAAATAATAATAAAATGCATGTCCAGACTAGTAGATGAAAAATAATAAAAAAAAATATTTTAAACATTTTAATGCAGATTTCTATATATCGAGATGACAATATAAATGATATATTCTTATTTACAGTTACTATAGTATGATTGAATATTTTATTTTTTGCGCCGTCGTTTAACCAAGACGTTCTTTTAGTGTCCGCACGCCGACGACTTTTAGTCGCACGACTCAGTCGCATCAGCGTCTGCGATGCCTGCGATCGCGCAGAAATTGATCGACTAATAGTTAAATCATAAAAAGATTAATGATCCTTTTAGATAAACTTTGTTGAGTCTAGGAGTCGTGAGCGTGCGCAGTACGTTAGATTTACATAATATTATAAACTGTGATTGTTTTCGTCGACATTGTCAAGGTACTACGTGTCAGTCTCCACTTAGTGTAGAAGCCGTTCGGTACTTCGCCGGAGGGTAGTTATAAGTTGTGTTCGTTTACCTCAGAAGTGCCATCGTTCTACAGGATTAGTGAGGTGAGCCTCTTCACATCTTCAGTGTTCGTACAGACGCGGTGCGTTACGTTTGATTGTGACTCGTTGCTGCTGGAGACCCTTGATTTGTAGTACGAACATCTCGAGCCACCAACAGTTACCAATCAAAGGTAAAACTACCCGCAACAAAACATTTCCGTGTACATCTCCGGCCCCGCGTTGGGCGCCAACGCGTTCGGTTACAAGTACATACAGATACTAATGGATTATAACTTACTACGAAGGCGGTGACTACTATCAAATGTGTATGAATAAACGTATGAAGTACAAAAGAAAACGTAATCATAATAAAAAATATAATAATTCGAAATCGGCTTAATGATGAGTTAATGTACGATAGTGTTTAAGTAATCGGAATTGAGAGACAATTTCTCAGCTAATTCATTCACAATTATGCGATTTAAATAATAAAATAAAAAGTATATAAATATTTAAAATAATTAATTACTAGGGAAGTGAGCACGCTCGATTCGCCATAACCTCGTACTTCCGTGAAAAGTGAAATAATAGTGATTATAAAGTTGTAAGTTTTCTCCGAGCGAGGCGCCGCTCCCTGCGCGCGCTCGCGTGTGCGACAGTGCGACAGTACGACAGTACGACAGTGCGACACCCGCACGAAGCTATACCCGCGAGCCTCCGCGCGGCAGTACGCGGGCCGCGCTCGCAGCGGGCGGACGTGTCGCTGTCTAACGACATCTGATGATACAAGTTGTGGATATTGTTAACTGATCTATTACATATATACGTGTGTTATGTAGTTAACATTGCGCAGTGTAGTGTGGCATTACAGTAGCTAGTTAATATATTCAATCTTTAAAGTGTATAGGTAATGCTGTTGGGATAAATTTCCGGTGTTTTTCGAATTTTTCTCATCTTAACTATGTATATTGGGGGTAGGTACAGATATCGTCTTGTGTCAATTAATAAAAATGTCAGTTTGTGCGTTCGCGGTGGCTACAGTATGGAAATAAGTTAAGAACTGAATGGAGACTTCGAAGTAACGTGAAACTTACGTTTCAGACTATGCATAATAATATAATCGAGTAGAAATGATATAATGAACTGATTTTAGGAAAAGGATTGTGAATTGTTCGTGTGTTTAGGTATGGTAGTGATACGGGATGGGCCTGAGTAGTGGAGTAGTGATGGGTGTGTGCTCGGATAGTGATCGCGAACACACAAGCCACGGTCGTGTCGGCCACAGCCTGAACGCGTATCGCCTGTTACGTCGATTTAACAAGCTCAATTTTATCGGAACTAAATCTCGATTAGTCGGTACGTATAAGTCAAATGCGTCAATTAAACGAAATATATGGTTTCCAAAGAAAAGATATATCATTTCACGGTTCGGGCGAGCTCTGGGGGTAGACATAGTTTCCGTCTCGTTTCTTCACTCTCTCTCTTTCTAAGTTACTTGCCTCTATTGTTGCTCGGGGCGGTGTCGCGTGTGTCGGACACATTCCGGCTAGAGTTAGTGTTTCTCGTAGACGGCGGTAGTGTGCGAGTGTCCCTTCACACTTGTTTTCATATTTCGAAGGAAGTAGCCGTCTGTCGAGACGGTCACTGTCCTCATGCACAACAAGATGTATGTATCCTCGCTGGCTGTACAAAGCGCGACTCGTCGACACATCGCGACCGCCGCGCCGACACTATGATAGTTATCAATGGAATTCTAGTTAGTTATAATTGACATATTTAAAATCAATATAATGGGTATTATATCAATATAATTAGATAATTTTTAAATTAAAATTACTGGGAAAATGTTAATGTTGTTATACTGAAGTTGTTACAATATTTGAGAGTATATTAACGTGAATACAAAATAATAATTTTAGTGCGGTAATCATTATCCGGATAAAGTTTATCGCGTGGAAGATAATAAATAGTGCAACGTCGTCCTGAATACTTGTAATAGTGCATGGTCGCGTCCCTGCGACCCGTCCTCCGCTCCGGACTGTTCTGTGATACCGAGTGCACGCCGCACACGCAGCACTCGCACGCTTCACACCGCACGCACCCGCACGCCCCTCACACGGACCGAGCACTGTGTCTGTTACAGGTTGTGTCAAATTATATAGAGCTCAGTTCAGTAGCGTAGATGTTCCGCGGGCGTCGACTGCACGATGCACCGCACCCGCGCACCACTCCCGCACCTTAACGTCTAAGTAACGCTGTTAACATTAAGGAATTTCAATGTTGTAGGATAAGGTAGCTAGTTGTCATTCTTCATCGTACCGTGTACGGATCTATCGGAGAGGGTTCAGTTGGCACGCGCCGGTGCGCGGCAAGGTGTCGCGCATCTCATCCTCCCATTTTAATTTTAATAGCTAAATGTTGTTGAATTTGTTGATAGAGTGGTTTATTGTAAGTACTATAGGTAGTTTAGTGGGTATACACGCGAAGGTGGCAGCCGTTGGGTGCGCTAGGCTAGAGTAAGGTTCGATACTGTGTTTAGGAAAATGGCTGTGCGTTCAAGTCGAACTCAACATTAAGACATCACCATAACGCTTGTTTCTGATGGGCGCGAATCGCACACGACGCTCGCGCGCCCCCCCCCTCCGCCCGGCCGCTCGGTGTTCGCCGTTCGGTGCTCGCCGCTCGGAACTCGCCGTTCGGTGCTCGCCGCCCGGTGTTAACGCTCTGTGCTCGCCGCCCGGTGTTCGCTGCTCGGTTCACAGCTCGGCGCCGCTCGGTGTTCGCCGTTCGGCGCTCGCTGCTCGATTCGCAGCTCGGCGCGCGCTCCACTCACTATCTGTATATAATTGCATAACATTTTTCATTTACGTTATTCTCCTTGCTCATTGTCATCAATTTATTAAAGACTGAGGAATCAACTCGCGCATATTGACATCGTCACGAACGCGTCCCAAACGGTAGGGATTAATTGTAATATATAATTGTTTATTAATCATTAAAATAAAAATTTCGCTCGGTTTCATGTGGGCTTGCCCTCCGGGGCTTGTCGTGTGCGATTCCCGCAGTACACTCGCGGTGTTTAACGTTTTGATTGTTACACGTCAGTTTTATTGTTAACGCCCAAGTTGAAGATTTCCATTAGTTGGCCGCTGCTGCGAGTGTACGGTGTGACGTCGGCGCGACGCGCGTGCGTGCGAGTCCCGCCCGCGGCCGCACCTGCGCAGCAGTTAGTCGCGTGCGAGTCCCGCCCGTGGCCGCACCTCAGTCGCGTGCGAGTCCCGCCCGTGGCCGCACCTGCGCAGCAGTTAGTCGCGTCCGAGTCCCGCCCGAGGCCGCACCTGTGCAGCAGTTAGTCGCGTGCTAGTCCCGCCCGTGGCCGCACCTGCGCAGCAGTTAGTCGCGTGCGAGTCCGGCCCGTGGCCGCACCTGCGCAGCAGTTAGTCGCGTGCGAGTCCCGCCCGTGGCCGCACCTGCGCAGCTGTTAGTCGCGTGCGAGTCCCGCCCGTGGCCGCACCTGCGCAGCAGTTAGTCGCATGCGAGTCCCGCCCGTGGCCGCACCTGCGCAGCAGTCGGTCGCTTGCGAGTCCCGCCCGTAGCCGCACCTGCGCAGCAGTTAGTTGCGTGCGAGTCCCGCCCGTGGCCGCACCTCAGTCGCGTGCGAGTCCCGCTCGTGGCCGCACCTGCGCAGCAGTTAGGCGCGTGCGAGTCCCGCCCGTGGCCGCACCTCAGTCGCGTGCGAGTCCCGCCCGTGGCCGCACCTCAGTCGCGTGCGAGTCCCGCCCGTGGCCGCACCTCAATCGCGTGCGAGACTCGCTCGTGGCCGCACCTGCGCAGCAGTTAGTCGCGTGCGAGTCCAGCCCGTGGCCGCACGCTGCACACACTGCGCAGCAGTCAGTCACGTGCGAGTCCCGCCCGTGGCCGCACGCTGCACACACTGCGCAGCAGTCAGTCACGTGCGAGTCCCGCCCGTGGCCGCACGCTGCTCACACTGCACAGCAGCCAGTCGCGCGTGAGCACCGCTCCGGCGCGCGCGTACCGGTCTCGCGGCCTCTCGAGCGCCGATCAGTCGTTGTCTCATCAACCTTTACACATGTTGAGATTGATATGTTATACTAATTCTATTGAATTATAACTTGTTGCGTATTATAAGTATGTATAGAGCGAGCTCCGGCTCCGTACGTTATGTGTAAATGTCATACGTTGATAACATTTGTTGCTGTACAGTTCAGTGATGGAATTTTTATTTTTTATTATTAATATTTTTGTTAACTTGGTTTACGATAAACGGGTCTGCAATGTTATGTAACGAGAATATAATTTTTAATTAAGTTTGAATTTAAAAAAAACAATGTTGAATAATAAATATGTTTTGAATTTAAAATTCGCTATATTTTAGTCAATGTTTATTATTGTTTAGTTAGTTGTACTGTCAGATTGATTTTCTAATGAAGTGTTATTTTGCAATGTTGTAAATGATAAGAGGTAAAAATGGAAGGTTACAATGTCTTAGTGTTTAAAAGCTCGAAACCAATTGAAAGGTACCTTGAACATTGTCTATATTATATTAACATTAATAAATGCAAAAACTAAATGTGTCGTTTAATTTATTATCCTCCATCCTGTTTCATTGAAGCACAGTTACTTGTGAGACAATACTACCAAGACACCGAGACACCGGCACTCCTCAGTACTAAGTCCAGTTCCTTTCACTATTTGCAATTAGGGTACCTAACAATAAACAAACATAGTTTAAGTAATATCAACGTATCGGTCGTTGTACCTTTCCAAAATTGCTCAATACAATAACCGGTATAAAAGGTGACACCGGGGTGTCACCTTTTTATAGCCGAGGACCACAACTGGGAATTAACAGGGTTCGTAAGAAGAGTATAATACATTTTACATGTTCACATCTTAGGTGACCTATGGTAATATTTTAAATCTTTTAGCGTCCCTAACGCTACGTCTGCGTCGAGGTACACTGACGTAAACTCAACCCTATCGAAGTATTTTCTTTTTTGGCAATTTGCCATGAGTTCATAATTTTTTTTTTTATTTTGATGGGTAGAGCAGTATTTGACTACTCTACAGACCAGGGTATATCCGTTACACCTGTATACGAGCGAACGCGCACATCCTAAAAAATTTGTAACGCTTCGCTTCTTGTCACCTCAAATATTTTTTGTTTGGTCCTTTATTCAACTACAGCTACGGTCATCTGCTAATGCAGTTATTAGATGCTCACTTGTACAGGTAACACATGCGGCGTAATATGAAAGGTGAGCTATGGTCTGCGGAAAAACGCTGCACAAGTAACGTCTCGTAGCCGACCGAAAAAGAGAATTCTCTTTTTCTGCGCCCAAATGTGAGTCGGAATGTTTCAGTTTTTTATAATATAAGTGGGCTATGGCCACGGTAACGCGCAGTGCCGGATTAGCCACGTAGCGAATGCTACGAGCCCCGCGCATGGAGGAGCCCTGCTTGGACGTACAAAAAAAAGTCAAGATTGCTGTACCTTAAGAAATCTAACCAATTTCGGATTATCTGTAGGCATCTGCCAATATGGAGCGTGCAGTAACTATAGATGGCGCCACATAAATGTCAATGTAGTATTTAGACAATACAAGTTGCGAATTTCAGTCACTAGATGGCAGTCTACATTACGGGTGCTGCATGTGTGCATTATACATGGCGCTCCTTCGGTGCAACAAAGTCACAAATAGCCAAAACTGCAAAATCGAGCTAAGTAGGTATGCCAAATTGTTTCTGAACCATGCCTATACTTGGGGCAACAAAGACATCCGCGAAAGTATCTCGAAATTATACTACGAGTAGATGGCGCAGGTGCCTTTGTGGTTATTGGCGGTTATTCCATGCGTTTTGGGCCGACAACGTTTCATTGGTCAGTAGTGCCCCCGCGCCCGCGAGTGTTTGACGTACGTTGGACCTACAGCCACACCAAGGTATTTATGACCATTGTTATTCTCACTTGTTGGAGCAAGAAAAACGTATCTATTTTTAACCTCAATATTTTTTTATAGATTACAAAAATTTTGGAACTACAAAGTCACTAACTAAAAACTTTCCAATTTCCTTTATTTTTCTAAGAATTTTATTGTGGATAAGTTAGAAGATTATTATGAAACCATTTATAAGACTCATTATGAGACTGTTCGTAAGTTCATAAATGTAAAAAACTGATTATTATGTAAGTCTGCTTTTCCTAGAATTTGATTACAACTCAAAGTCAAAGTATGAAAATGATGCCAAATAATGTTGTAGTTATAAGAATTTAATTGTTTTACGTTACCTTTTTATTAGTTAATTTTTAGAGAAGAAAATATACGTTTATGTTTGATTATGACACTTTATTTCATTTAAAACATACCTTGCATGTCATAAAACTAAATAACTCCTGGTGCAACAAAGTCACAATTCAGGACACTTTATAATGTTATGTCTTCTATTAGGATTTTTTTGGTAATGAAATACAAGATTTTTACGTATAACTATAGCCAACTAAATAAACAATTAATTATGTAAAGATTTCAAACCTAATAGTTATCCAGAAATGAGGACTAACATGCGAAAAAAAATTTAAAAGTCTTCTCCTGTAAAATTTAAAAATGAGCTGTTGTGACTTTGTTGCACCGAAGGTGCGATGTGTGTATACATCTACGACAAGGAAATATCAATGACAAGTTTTTAAAAGGTAGAAGTTTCGAATTTACTCCACTAGATGGCACAGACTACGTCGTGCACGTTCCCTTTGCCGAAAGGCCCTGTCACGGGGTCTCATCTCGAACAAAGAATATTTGGTTCAAATAAATCTCAATAGATGGCGTAATATGCATCGATTTCTTATTTGAAGTTTAAGTAATATTTATTTATTGTGTGTGTAGGGTGGGCGTACATTGATATTTTGAAATTTAATATGGTAAAAACTGTATTTTATTAATAATAAACTGCCCAAAGCATACAATTTTGAAATAATTGGCTTGTAGACGATTATTGGAATGAATAAACGAACACCTATATTTCTTGTACCAATAGATGGCGCTGTTTGAAGATTTAGAGTTTATTCATTCGCCTCTTTCAAATTTGAATAGTGACACATTTTGATACAGTAAAACTCCTATGAAGTGCTAAAAATACTATAAAATAATTCCTCAATGTGTGAGAAAATATTGGTAAGACTTTAAGTAAATTCATTCAGCTTGCAAGCCGTCGCTGCTAACACCACCTAGCGAGGTGTAGAGGACGGACCCGAACGAAGAACAAAAGTTACTTGTGCCAGACGAAAACCCGTAGTTACGGCGGTACCGTTTCTTTGTATGGGATGAGGCATCTGTACGCTAGTATTATATTATCTGTGGCCCTGTGATAAAACACATCTTAACATGGACCACACTCATTACCATTTTTTATAGATTTAGGGGCCCCTTAGTGGATTTTACTACGGGCCTCACCACAGAGTAGGTATGTAACACTATGTTCCCCACGTTGGCTTAATTCGGCACTGTAGTGCTATTCTGTGAAATCTCACGTGTACGTACGCGCAGCGGAATGTTGTTGAATTTAAAGATTTTAATTATGCAGATATTTAGTGTATGACGTCGTATAATTGTGTATGGTAAAAAAAAATTTGTGCACGCAACCACTGTGGAGAAATTCACCAAAAACTGATTCCGCTGGGCGAACGTTGTCCTGGCGGAACTTTTTTTAATCCATAGACTTTAGAAGAAAAGAGATGTGTCCAAAAATTAGTGTGTATTTGTGTGTAATTGTGTATGTATGAATAAAACTAGTGCATGCATAAACTTCGGAGAAATTCAAGTTTCCGCTACGCGAACGTTTGGCCATTAGCTAGTTTTCATATAAAGCGCTTACATAGAGAACTGTAGATTTTTACATACGTTGTTTTGAATTTGTTTATATTTGTTTAAAAAACAGATTTAGAAAAAATCGTAGGGCTTAAAAGATAAAAATATAAACGTAAAATACGCTTATTAGGTCTTAGTTCTTAAAGTATGCACTTTGGGGTCTAGATTTTCACGTTAATACAAACCTTGTAAGTGTCTGCAACATGTTGCCAAGTATCAATGATGTTCCGTTAGTAACTAAAGAGTTATAGGACAAATTTACCATGAACAGATCACTGTTTACAAAGCAGTCAAATATCACAACGTTCTGAAGGAATTGCATGGTAATATGTATGTCAATAATTAGTGTATTCATTCAACTATTCTTATGCAAAATTTCATGTCATTAAATTCAGTAATTAAAGAAAAACAATTATAATACTGACGAAGCATCGAAAACCTACATAACCCGACCAAGTTCGGATGGCTACCAAAAAGCGGCCGTGCCATATATCTAAGAAACGTTCTTAACCTTCCAATATAGTATTTATTAATATGGTACAGTTGCGTACACAAGCGTTAGGAAAAAGTAAAACAAAAGCATTTCTTGAATGAAAAATATTTTTTTAATAATAACCATAAGACATTATTATATCGACGCCATGCGTCAAGTTAATGTGACCGAGTTGTACTAACACACACAAAATTTCAATTCAAAAACCGATTAGGTACACAAATTAAACTCTATATCAGTAGACCTAAGGTCTAATTTACAACAAAATTGCAACTAAATGAGCAAGTTCCTGTTACTCGGTTTATCCTTACCCAGGAAGGTGGTGATCTTGTTCTGGAAGTTGTTCCAGGTTGCCGAGGAGTTGACGATCTGTGAGAGGCCCACATACGTATATCATTACATGTAGGTAATAAACATAATGTTAGGTCATAAACTATTTAAGAAGCATTATATTTGCGACGGAACAAACAACTTACGTATATCGCCCCCACTGCGACGCCCCACTACCAACGCGGAGCTTATAAGGCGTGCGCAGTGCGGGCGCAGGGCATTCGCTCGCGGCGTTCGGGCAAGTCGGACATGTTACTTTGATATTATTATTTTATTTTAAATTGAATTATAATTAAAGTGATTAAAGTGTTTTTAAATAAGTATTTAATATTGGATTGTGTATTCCATGTACAAGTTCTTCTAACTTATCAGACAGATGTGTTGCTGGGGAGTTTGTTCCACCACTCCTTCTCCTCAGCTACGAGTAAAACACTAGGAAGTGGTGACGGGTGGGCATTTTGGGGAACTCTCTTAATATGATTCATAAAATAAAAGTAAAATTTGTGATTACGGTGCGTGTTTCATTTCCTGACCAATAGTTCAGAAGTGGGATAATCCAGAAAATTTCATATTTTCTTTTCACGTCCACGGCTCGGTGAAACGTTCTGCACTCCTTCTCCATATAAACTATGAGTGTGCTGAATTTCATACTCCTCATGTACTATGCGTGAATAGTGATCAAGACTCTGTCATCTCATATGTACACACCGCTCACTGTCGTGAGGTGGCGGAGTGAGGAATACCCCCCTCCTTCAGTTACTATATTCTTGCTGCGAACCGGGACGGACATGCACACGGTGTGTAAAGCAGTGAGATGATACAGCAGATAAGATAATATAAACAAACAGTACATTTGGCGACGAGTCTGTGAGTATTACTTTTACATTTTTGACCTGTCATAATTCACTGCTTGAAGAAAAAAAACATAGGTTATTGAATATTTCTTACGTACCCATAGTGGAACAAGATACCAATTGAAGTAAAAAAAAATATAAACTATAGTACTGCATAGTCTACATCTAGATCTTCAAACTAAAATACATAGGCACATTATGCGCTTGTTAGAATTTTTATATGTGTATGTATAGATATGTAACCAGATGTATGTAAATATTTAATATTCGTTACTTATCTATCTATTTACCTATTTATTGCTCTTTTATTTACTTAAATACTTATATACTTTACGTATATACTTTATTTAGTTTATATACCTTGTGTATATACTTTATTTACTTATATACCTTGTGTATATACTTTATTTACTTATATACCTTGTGTATATACTTTATTTACTTATTTACTTATTGTGTATATACTTTATTTGATTATTTACTTATTGTGAATGTGGTGTTTTAAGGAAGGGATTTATTAAGAAAAAGCACAAAGACAAGACTATGTATTTATTTCCAATAGGCTTGTAATCAATCGAAATCTATTTGCCTGTTCGCAAAACTAGGTCTTCGTGGAGAAGAACGGCAAGAAACTCCACGGTAGCTCTCTTTATTTACTGTATCGACACATCATAAATAATCGCTTATCATAACAAATCCAATTATAGGATCCATCACATAAGCCATATTTACAACGATAACCACCTTGTGGTACATACAACCACTATCGTAGTAGTGTATATAACACAACGTTACGTTAATAGGACACATCATAAATAATCGTTTATCATAATAAATCTAATTACAGGATCCATCACATAAGCCACATTTACAACGATAACTATCTTGTGGTATATAACAACCACTATTGTAGTAGTGTATATAACACAACGTCACGCTAATAAACAAGTTATTATGACCTGTGTTTTAAATACACCAATCATAATAACAACATTACATGGCTCATAAATATGATATAAATATACCTCATCATCAACAATAAATCAACAATAGTCAGAATAATATCATACCTTAGATGTTAGCGCCTTGGAAGTCGAAGAGAAACTGACTCGCTCCACTGAGGCCCTGCTCTTTTATACCCGTTAACAAACAAGTATGATTCACAAGTGACAATTGAGTCATATCAGTCTTTCGATTTCTAGGAAAATAAGCTTGTTACAATAATCATTTACTAAAATTCATTATTTAATCTTAACGATTCAGTATAAACAGATAATAATTACATAATAATTGTATATATATCACGGCCATACTGACAAGTACTTCGCTCTCGAAGTACATTATATACCTTTTTTTTACAATTGTAGTTTAGCTTTGTTTTGCCAATTGCATAGACGTGTCAAGTCCGCTCCACCCGCTGCTAGTGGCATAGACTTGCACCAAACAAATGGCCGACCAGCGGAAACAAATTTTGTTTTGCCAATTGCATAGACGTGTCAAGTCCGATCCACCCGCTGCTAGTGGCATAGACTTGCACCAAACAATTGACCGACCAGCGGAAACAAAAGGTTTTTTCTTTTTTAATTATTGGCACAGCCACATTTTATTTTTTTTATTGGCACATCCATAGGCAGAGCCATAGGCACAGCCACAGTAAGAATCTCATGGTCTCAACACTAATTTTCGTCACAGTCAGAACCTCAGTCTTATCGCTAGTTTTGGTTCCAGTCACAGTCAGTTACATAAAATTCTCAGCATTAAGAGACTCAAATTGGTAGCATTTATGGACCTGCTCAACTTTTCATAGTTCGTTCGGCCAATCTGACAATGTTATTGCCACAGATAATACTTTAATTGACTTAATAAGTATTTGTTATTGTACTTTTTTTTTCTATTTGTCATTATATAAATTTCACCTACCATTTATTGTGTCTCTGCACCACCTCATGGTAGACTGGTAGAAAATGCCTGAGGCATCCTCTGCCTTTGTACAGTGTGTTTACTTGTACAAAAAGTTTCTAATAAACAATATTAGCTTACCGATGCCTCATCTCATACAAAGAATTGAACCCACCGTAATAAAGGATTTCGGCTGGCAGTCAGGTATTATTTTTTTTTTTTTCTTTACTTCATAACAGTGTTTCACTGTATCAAAATGTGTTAATATATAAATTTTATAGAACCAAATGGAAAAACTAAAATTTCAAACAGCTCCATCTTTTGGTATAAGTAATATAAAATTCGTTCCAATAATCATCTAATTTTGTATTAGGAACCAATTATTCAGAAAGTACAGTTTTTACCATCATATTTTTTCAAAATATTTATATTACATAAACTTCATAAAGTCTCAATAAATTTGTCAAATTACCGTAAAATTTGAACTAGTTTTTCATTGTTCGAGATGAGGCCCCGCGCCAATTGCAATAGTTCTGAACATCAATTTGTTAATATTTTAATAGAATGATGAGACTAGAATTTTCATCTGCTATCCGCGAAATCTGTATGGCTAATCATCAACTAACAATGACAAATATTACTTTTGATCATAAGAAATATCACTAATATTCACTACCGAGAATTTATTATACCAATCTATTTCATGGCAATAAACCAAGTACTTATTCTGTTTTTTTTTTTTTTTTTTTTCATAATTATTGAGGTTTCCCTCAAAAGATATCGTAATAAAAGGATTTGTGAACTTTGTCTGTATTCTGTAACTGTACCTTCAATTTCTATCATATATCTCCATTTCAATGTCAAAATACAATTCTCAACCGACAGAGCACTAGAATTGACTATTCTTAGCCTCAAATCCGTTAACTAGAATTTACAGTTCTTGGTCATAACTTGGCAAGCACTAGGATGTCATGTCTCATTCTTATTTTCATTGACATTGTAGTGAATAACCACTCAGGGATCACAATTGTAAGCACCGAAAATTTGAAATAAATACGAGATAAAAAACATACCTCCAATCCATTCAACTTTAAAATGCTCCAAAAATTATTTTACTACAAAAAATATTCTACCAAAATACTGTAAAAAGGTGTGGACATAGCTTCTCAGTAGGAGTCATCGTTTTTCGATACCCATTCAAATCAGTATCCCACTGCGCTGAGGTATCAACATACTCTGAGTACCAGTTGTTTTTTTGTTTTAACTGTTTCATTTTTATGGAGTAATGAGTGTTTAGTCTCATGTATTAAACAAAAAAGCCGTTCCAAATAAAATGTATGAAAATGGTGCAGATTCTCCGGCTCTACAACCAAACCAAAAGTAGAGAATCGCTATCCTTTACTAAAAGGCAGTGAGAGAATAGAACGTCTATACCTATGAAGTGGAACTAAGTTAGAGATGTCAAACTAGTTTACGCCTTGCGTTTTACCGTTTTTTTAGTTGACATGTTTTTACGTGTCATGTGACATGTCACAATCCAGTGGAAAACCAGCGTCAGGCACTAGCTGTCTGGCTTTTATGCTGAACTGGACTTATTTGGCGCAGCCGTGGGGCACACACTTTTTTCTTTTCTATTTTGTTACCTACTTATTTTTTCTTTTCTTTTACATTATTAACTTTTTTTACTTTTTTTTGTAATTATTTTATTGTGTGTGTGTACCTTTAAACTGTAACAAATAAATGTTTTTTCTTTCTTTACGTGTACCCTTAATTTGTATGGAAATATTAGTTCAACTAAATTTGACAGCTCCAATTTACGTCAGTCTCTTTCTTGTTTTGTTGGAGAGAAAAAGATAGCAACAGCCCAAATCAAGCCAAACTTGTGTACAACAGAATCGGCACCAATATTAATTTAAAGGTTGTGTTCTAACAGGCGTTGCAGAGAGGGGTTTTCGGAATGGTCTTTTCAGAGGTAAAGGGGTCACAGTACCTGGTCTTTTACCCAAAAGTCTTAGAGTCCAGTCTATAGATTCCAGATTAGGACAATTCAAATTATCACTAAGAGATATAGTGTAACGCCATTTAAGGTGAGGTCCCAAGATAACAGCAATTACTAAGAACTCAAAAGCTCGTCGAACCGCCAAAATGCTCCGAAAATCATTTAACTACAATAAAAAAATTCTACCAAAATAATGGATATTTAACTCGTTTCTTTCTCTCTCCTACCATTTCACTTTAAATACTTTCATGTTTTCTAAGAAAGTATTAATTCTCCCTTGAGAAACATACGTAAAGAATAGGTGAACTTATTTTCCGACTAATCAAAATTCATGCTTATGAAAATATGAAATTGATTGATTTATTTTATGGTTTTTAAAGATTCGGAACATTTATTGTTAATGTCATTAATGAACACGGACTAACCTTGAAAATATGAATTACTTCGTTATAGCTTTCGCCATAATTACCATTATTTTTAACAAACACGACACCCAAGGAAACAGAACAGAAGATTTCTTGTAAATGTGAGAATAATACGCAATGTAAGATATATCCTATTTACATAGACTAATGTCGATTTTACGTTTATCCTTTGTAACGCATTACGAGTTACGTACACTTTTATGAAATACCCTCTGGTAATCAAAATAACAGAACCTACATACTTTAAAAAAACTTAAAAAAAAAATGCAAACACAGACCAGACTCAGAGGCAACACTGCTTAGTCTGGTGAAACTGTCAAACTCAGAGGTCGCAGAACGTGGCTTGATCATAGAGATTCAGGGGCCCGCCTTTGACGTGGCTTGACTGAAATTTATTTAACCAACCAACTAAAACCATGGCCATGACCAAGACCCATGAGTCAACTCAAATCAAACTCAGAGGTCGCAGATCGTGGCTTGATCATAAAGATTCAGGGGCCCGTCTTTGACTTGGCTCGACTGAAATTTATTTAACCAACTAACTGAAACCATGGCCAAAACCTTTGAATACAACCATTTTGTCAACTCAAATCAAACTCAGAGGTCGCAGATGGTGGTTTGATCCTAAAGATTCAGGGACCCGTCTTAGACTTGGCTTGACTTGATTTGATGTGTATCAACTCACAATGAAACGTTTCACATCGTACAGCTTCTAGATCCTTGTAGTGCCGTTGTCTGGGGCTGCATTGCGGCATCGCGATGTCATCTTGGCGAGAGTGGACTCGGCGACCCATCATCTCAAACGGCATTCAGAAAACAGCCATTGCTCCAACATCGCCCATGAAAATAACAAAATTGAGATTCATTAATAATCTGTTATGTAAGCCAGAGAACAATCCCACTTCTGATGTTAGAATTTTTATATGTGTATGTATAGATATGTAACCAGATGTATGTAAATATTTAATATTCGTTACTTATCTATCTATTTACCTATTTATTGCTCTTTTATTTACTTAAATACTTATATACTTTACGTATATACTTTATTTAGTTTATATACCTTGTGTATATACTTTATTTACTTATATACCTTGTGTATATACTTTATTTACTTATATACCTTGTGTATATACTTTATTTACTTATTTACTTATTGTGTATATACTTTATTTGATTATTTACTTATTGTGAATGTGGTGTTTTAAGGAAGGGATTTATTAAGAAAAAGCACAAAGACAAGACTATGTATTTATTTCCAATAGGCTTGTAATCAATCGAAATCTATTTGCCTGTTCGCAAAACTAGGTCTTCGTGGAGAAGAACGGCAAGAAACTCCACGGTAGCTCTCTTTATTTACTGTATCGACACATCATAAATAATCGCTTATCATAACAAATCCAATTATAGGATCCATCACATAAGCCATATTTACAACGATAACCACCTTGTGGTACATACAACCACTATCGTAGTAGTGTATATAACACAACGTTACGTTAATAGGACACATCATAAATAATCGTTTATCATAATAAATCTAATTACAGGATCCATCACATAAGCCACATTTACAACGATAACTATCTTGTGGTATATAACAACCACTATTGTAGTAGTGTATATAACACAACGTCACGCTAATAAACAAGTTATTATGACCTGTGTTTTAAATACACCAATCATAATAACAACATTACATGGCTCATAAATATGATATAAATATACCTCATCATCAACAATAAATCAACAATAGTCAGAATAATATCATACCTTAGATGTTAGCGCCTTGGAAGTCGAAGAGAAACTGACTCGCTCCACTGAGGCCCTGCTCTTTTATACCCGTTAACAAACAAGTATGATTCACAAGTGACAATTGAGTCATATCAGTCTTTCGATTTCTAGGAAAATAAGCTTGTTACAATAATCATTTACTAAAATTCATTATTTAATCTTAACGATTCAGTATAAACAGATAATAATTACATAATAATTGTATATATATCACGCTCGATAATATATTTAAGAGCGTGGTGCGGGTAGCATAATAAATAATTACCATATAAAGTGGTCGTCATATTTTTTTTTCGTTATAAATTTCTGTACCTATTAATTGAAGAGAAAAAGGAACTTAAAATATTGCAATACACTGATGCGGTGTCTAAATAGATAATTTAAATAGTTTTTTCCAAGGAATTTAAAAAGGTAGATGTTTGTAAAGTATTCGGTTTATTATATTATTCGGTTCGCGGGTGGTAACCGGGAAGCTATGAAGTTTAATTGTTGTGGCGTCTATGGACATCAAGCGTTCATGAGTGATGAATGCTTTGTTTATCATCATACGAACAGTGGTCATCTTTGACTTTGCTTGCTTTCATTATACATCCGTTCTAAATCGATGAAAGTTTAAACGTTGTATGACTAGGCCATGCAATAGGATATTTAATTCTTAATCTTTCCCGCGTCTACCGCACACATGGTGGGCGAGACACATAAGTGTTATTGTGTAGGTACATACATACATAAATCATGTTCCGTTTTAATTATTACCCATTAACGATATACTATACCCACTGCAGTGCTTTAATGTTACGGATAAAGCAATATCGAGTTCAATTCCCGATCGAATATTGAGTATTGATAAAAAATTAAAAAAAAAAAAAAAAAAACATTTGTAACTTACATGCAATAATCACTATTGCAAAATAAGAAGACTTAAATAAGAGTTAAAAATAAAAGAGAACGATTGACAAATAGAAGCAAGTCATGTTAACGGACGATACCCATTTGAGACCGGACGTATTTTATGTGCTTACATGTAACAAAAGTAACAATGGCAAATCTTATATTAGAAAAAAAAAAATATGTGAAGAAGTGACATCAGTGTATATGTGGGATGAAAAGGATGGAAAATGGCTAGTACATTTATTTAGAAGTCTCAAATAATAATACAAAATCAGAAATAATAAATAGAAAAAAATAAAACTTAAAAGGGGGTTAATGACAACAAAATTGTTGCTAAAATATTTAAGATGCATTATTACTACAAATTAACTTACAAACGGCAAAAGATCTAATCTGCATTTAGCATTTAACCGCAGGTCAAAACGATTGCAAAACAAAATGAAAAAAATTTGAGTTGGTAGTTGATGATATGTACCTACAAGGGAATTTGGTGGACGCTTGGCAGAAAGTGCCATGGTCTTTTTTTGTTATTGTTTTTGTTTAACGATGGGTTATTTTAGAAGTTTTTTTTTATACGTATATTAATGTCATGGTAGGAACATACAAGACATTTATTTGATTCAAGATAGATTTTATAGCAAATACTTTAAGAATAAAAAAATGAATACACTTGGTAATGGAGTGCGACACATCTCGTGGGTATTTGTGCAAATAGAATTATGTACATACCTAATACCTTATAAATTACGGATACCTTATCAAATTAAATAATGGTACTTTGATGCTTCCATTAGATGGGAAATATTTGATCCAAAGGCACTTCTATTGAATTGGAATATCGTAAGTCAACAAAGTCGCAAAGGTCTTTAAATTCTTAAAAAGCCACCCCGCACACAATCTAATATTAGAAAAAGTAGATTTGGAAGGTGATAGTGCCTCATTAGGGCAGCGCTGGGAAAAATAGAAACGGTCTTGAGATATTTACCTCGAGGCGGCAAATATTACAACATCTGTAAAGAAAAGAGTTACGCTTTTATTGCTTGGTGGATCGGGCTATAGTGTTAAAAGTGCCAGTTCTCACTAATACTACACGTCAAGTCATAGGTTTGGATTCGACGTTCTTGGCCAGAACTTAGCTTCGCGGACGGGTTTAGGTCTTGGGGCATGTATTACTAGCTGTGGGTGTTAAATACGCTTCAGTGTGCCAGGTCACTGACTTAGCCAGGTCAGGTATAAAATATTAGTATTGCTAAGTACCTATGTGTATGCAACAAGTGATGAATGTGTAGCATACAATATCGATGATTTTCAAGTTTACTATGAAGTTGGGTTAAGTTTACTATGAAGTTGGGTTAAGTTTACTATGAAGTTGGGTTAAGTTTACTATGAAGTTGGGTTAAGTTTACTATGAAGTTGGGTTAAGTTTACTATGAAGTTGGGTTAAGTTTACTATGAAGTTGGATTAAGTTTACTATGAAGTTGGGTTAAGTTGACTGTGAAGTTGGGTTAAGTTGACTGTGAAGTTGGGTTAAGTTGACTGTGAAGTTGGGTTAAGTTGACTGTGAAGTTGGGTTAAGTTAACTGTGAAGTTGGGTTAAGTCAACTGTGATATTAAGTCGAGTTGACCGTGGGGTTAAGGCCAATTAACCAAAAGGTTAAGTCGAGTTGACTGTCGGGTAAGGTCGACTGTCGGGTAAGGTCGACTGTCGTGTAAGGTCGACTGTCGTGTAAGGTCGACTGTCGGGTAAGGTCGACTGTCGGGTAAGGTCGACTGTCGGGTAAGGTCGACTGTCGGGTATGGTCGACTGTCGGGTAAGGTCGACTGTCGGGTAAGGTCGACTGTCGGGTCAGGTCGAATGTCAAGTCGGGTGAACTGTCAAGTCAAGTTAACTGTCAATTTTAGTCTCGAGTAAAGTAAAGTAAAGTCTCGAGTAAAGTAAAGTCTCGAGTAAAGTAAAGTCTCGAGTAAAGTAAAGTCTCGAGTAAAGTAAAGTCTCGAGTAAAGTAAAGTCTCGAGTAAAGTAAAGTCTCGAGTAAAGTAAAGTCTCGAGTAAAGTAAAGTCTCGAGTAAAGTCTCGAGTAAAAGTAACGTCTCGAGTACGGTCTCGAGTAAAGTTTCGAGTAAAGTAAAGTCTCGAGTAAAGTAAAGTAGAGTCCCGAGTAAAGTAAAGTAGAGTCTCGAGTAAAGTAAAATAGTAAAGCAACATAGTCTCAAGTGAAGTAAAACAGTCTTAAGTTGAGTAAAGTAGAATCAAAGCGAAGTCTAAACCAAGTTAATTTACATAAAAATGTGGATCCTTTCATCACTTAACTAGTGTTGACTGTGTCATGGGGACCAGTGTCTTCGCCAATTTACATCAATATAGTATTATCATATTTTACTTAGTCATTTAATGAGATTTATAATAACTTCCTCATTGTAGCTATTGATTATAAATTATTATAAATTTTTGGGAATGACGAGAGATGTCATTTGGAAAAAAAAGAAGCTTGTATAAAGAGTACAGTGGTGATTTTAGTAAGAGACAAATAAGTCTTAATATAGAGGAGAAAAAGTGATTTATTAATTCTTGCCTAAAGCGGGTGAGAGATTTTGGGGTATGATGACAGAAGTAAACTCCATTAAGTTGGGACAACTTCTTGGTTGGAAGTTATTTCCATTAAGTTAGGAAACTTCTTGGTTGGAAGTATAAACCTCCATCAAATTAGAAAACTTGGTTAAAAGTAACCTGCGTTAAATTGGGAAATTTGGTAGGAAGTAACTTCCATTAAAATGGGAAACTTGGTTGGAAGTATAAACCTCTATTAAATTAGGAAACATTGTTGGAAGTAACCTCCATTAAATTGGGAAAACTTGGTTGGAAGGGCCTCGCATTCAATTGGGCAATTTGGATGGAAGTAACCACCATTAAATTGAAAAATAATAATAAGGTGTGGAGTGAAGGAAGAATTAGTAGAATTAGGAAATTAATAATATAATGAAAAAAGTATAGGAAACGGGATGATAATAGAGAATGAGTAATAATTAAGGAGGTAAAGGAAGGATTAGTAGAATTAAAAAATTATTAATTTAAAGAAATAGCTAAAGGGTCTAAGGAACAGGCAACCCGAGGTAGGGACCTATAGGTAAACAAACCCATGGTAAAGGGTCTTATGAAAAGGTAACCCGAGGTAAGGGACCTGTAGGTAAACAAACCCGTGGTAAAGGGTCTGATGAACAGGCAACCCGAGGTAAGGGACCTGTAGGTAAACAAACCCGTGGTAAAGGGTCTGATGAACAGGCAACCCGAGGTAAGGGACCTGTAAGTAAACAAACCCGAGGCAAAGGGTCTGATGAACAGGTAACCCGAGGTAAGGGGCCTGTAGGTAAAGAAACCCGAGGCAAAGGGTCTGATGCACAGGCAACTCGAGGTAAGGGACCTGTAAGAAAACAAACCCGTGGTAAAGGGTTAAGGAATACTTGATGTGACTTGAGCAGGGGAAGGTCTGACACATATACAGTGAGGTGAACCGAAGGTTACAGGTCAAGATCAGATTATGGTCAATCTGAACTTGGAGAGGCGGACACAAAGCTCGAGGCAAGAGCCTGTGCACAGTAATTCTGATGGAATATAAAGTATCACATTAGGAGCATATGATCAAACGGAATATGAGGAATGGAACGAAAGAAAGTAAGATTATGCAGAGCTTTTGACGGAAATGTTAGCCAAAAAAGCAAAATGGATGGATAAATTTTAACAGAGTTTTAGAATCTGATTCATCAGAGAATGATTCATGCACAAGTGAAAACGAACAGAGATGTGTCCAAGGCAAGGAGGAATGAAAACAACTACCCTATCAACTTATCGAAATTTGTATTATATCCTATGATTTCAAATGTTAAAGTTGAACGAGTTTTTTTTCCCATTTGGTATCTATAGATAATATAAAATGTCATACTGTACTCGTAGTTTCAAGGAATGCTACTAAAATAAAGAAGGACAATAAATTACAAATTTAGATGAAAAAAAAAAAAAAAAAAAAGAAGCGGAAGGGACTCGCTTGGAACAGGATGGCCGAGCTGTTAGGTCATAAACTATTTAAGAAGCATTATATTTGCGACGGAACAAACAACTTACGTATATCGCCCCCACTGCGACGCCCCACTACCAACGCGGAGCTTATAAGGCGTGCGCAGTGCGGGCGCAGGGCATTCGCTCGCGGAAATTTGTGATTACGGTGCGTGTTTCATTTCCTGACCAATAATAAGGTGATTATTTAATAACAATATTTCTTTTCAACATTTCGTTATAATGTGGTCGGTCGTTTAGTAGTTTAGATCTATTCAGTAGTTTGTCTTTAACCAGGAAAAACATCTACTTTGTTACGATTATATTATAATATATGTCTTGTATAATTTATTATTATAAATTTAAGTAAATAGGTATAGAATAAGATCAATCAGTAGATATTAACTTGGGTTTATGGTGTCTGTCCAATGTTAACATAACACAATTATTATAATTTATCTGCCTAATAAATTACCTACGTAAATGAATAAGTCTATAGCTATTAATTTATTATAAAATCTTACCTTATATCTGTTATCAGCTTCTCACTATCATTCACTCAATATTCCTACTACATAATTATGTTATGCTTCACTGTTACACTATAACATTAATAACACACTTTGTCAATATTATTATTACAGAGAATTGGCGATGCATAGCAAAACAACAGCGCATACGCACATTGTCCTTGACTGCACATTTATTTGTTTGTGACTGGGGATGAAACAAAATCAGGTTCAAGTTCCACAGCAAACGAATACGCGCGAAAACATATTGCCCTCTCTTGTCTTCAAGGATGACAGTACCGTTTCAAGCGGGAAGCCGCCTATCGCTCGTTGCGCGCAGCGCGTTGTCTATTTTTTCACACAAGAATATTTTTGATCAATTCATAACTACAATACTTAGACTATTTAACTAAAGGATTAAGCGTACCGAACTTCGAACAAAATAATTCTGCATATTTTGGTGGGGTGCGGGGGAACACGCTCACATACATAAGAAAAAAAAAACGATTCAAGAAGTAGTTTTTTTTAAGTTATTAGATTGTTTGATCCACTAAAGTTGCAAAGGGGAACGCTCGTGCATGCCTAGTCTATTGGTTAAATAGTGTAATAAGCTACAATATGATAAATATTTACCTAAACAGTAGTACATACTTACATGTGGTAAATATTTAATTTCCCTAAGGGGTCTATAGTTAGAATCCTGATCCGTGAAATCTTCAATAGAAATTAGCTGTATGAATTTATTTATTTATTTAACACTTCACGCACATACAAGTACAGAGGCGGACTTAATGCCTCAGGAATGAATTTAAGGATGAATTTTATTTGTCTTAAATAATATATTTAGATTATATCTCAAGTCTCAAGCGCATACTTAAATAAAGTACCTACGTAAATAGTACCTACTTTCTGTCATAGTCAAATACATTTAAAAAAGTAGGTGTACAAAAATAAATGCCCTATAAATTATATCGAAACAACAATTGTGTTATCACCTATACCAATTAAATACCGGTATTATACTGTAAATTTTGGGATGTTACCTAAATATATTGCACGGCCGCTTTTTTGTAGCCATCCGAACTTGGTCGGGTTATGTAGGTTTTCGATGCTTCGTCAGTATTATAATTGTTTTTCTTTAATTACTGAATTTAATGACATGAAATTTTGCATAAGAATAGTTGAATGAATACTTTAATTATTGGCATACATATTACCATGCAATTCCTTCAGAACGTCGTGATATTTGACTGCTTTGTAAACAGTGATCTGTTCATGGTAAATTTGTCCTATAACTCTTTAGTTACTAACGGAACATCATTGATACTTGGCAACATGTTGCAGACACTTACAAGGTTTGTATTAACGTGAAAATCTAGACCCCAAAGTGCATACTTTAAGAACTAAGACCTAATAAGCGTATTTTACGTTTATATTTTTATCTTTTAAGCCCTACGATTTTTTCTAAATCTGTTTTTTAAACAAATATAAACAAATTCAAAACAACGTATGTAAAAATCTACAGTTCTCTATGTAAGCGCTTTATATGAAAACTAGCTAATGGCCAAACGTTCGCGTAGCGGAAACTTGAATTTCTCCGAAGTTTATGCATGCACTAGTTTTATTCATACATACACAATTACACACAAATACACACTAATTTTTGGACACATCTCTTTTCTTCTAAAGTCTATGGATTAAAAAAAGTTCCGCCAGGACAACGTTCGCCCAGCGGAATCAGTTTTTGGTGAATTTCTCCACAATGGTTGCGTGCACAAATTTTTTTTTACCATACACAATTATACGACGTCATACACTAAATATCTGCATAATTAAAATCTTTAAATTCAACAACATTCCGCTGCGCGTACGTACACAAATCTCACCGTGAAAACTTAGGTGAAGTGAACGTGGAGTGGGCTGTCAATCCATACAATCTAGGTGGAATGACAGTTCACTTCATGCTCACTCCACTTAAGTTTTCACGGTGAGCTATTAACAGAATCGACCAGCTGGTAACGTGTGCTCAGGTGGAAGGCTCTCCGATGGCTTGCTGAATAAGTCAGGTGGACCTAGCTTCTCTCGCCAGAGGTCGCATCTTTCTGAGACACCATTTTGTGAAGTTTCAATATTTACATTACAGGAAAGGGGCCAATAACTCAAACAAAACAAGTTATACGTTGGTTATCATTTTTATTATCAAAAATGTCACTTGGATACATAATGTAAAGTTCACGCAAAATGAGATTTTGTACAAAAATACGAAGAAATGGACGGAATTCCTTAATAATCAGATCACACAATAGTTAAGTAAAAAACTTAAATAACTAAAAATACTTAATTTAAGATAAAATATAAACAATATTGTGCATTTTGTTGCAGTTGGCGCAGTGGTTGAGCGTTCAACTGCGCTGCGTGTCGCGGGTTCGATCCCCGCACGGAACAAATATTTGTATGGCCTACAGATAGTTGTTCCGGGTCTGGGTGTCTTGTGTATGTGAGTTTACATGTTTGTGAAAACGCACCCACGATACAGGAGTAATTCCTAGTCTGGGGCACCTTAAAAAAAAAAAAAACAATAATTGCCAAGTTATTATATAGGCATAAAAAATTTGGGCAGAATATTTTTATATATTGCACGAGATTAAATTATGCCAATTTTTACACGCTTGACAATACGGTAGGAGTTTTATATTGAGTAGAAATACTGTACTGTATGCTTGGATGAACTCGGTCCTATAAGATTATGATAAGTACTTACATTTTGGTGAATATAAACCTTCAAAGTGGATGTTTGCGCTGTGGCTTTATGCTAGAGACGTGTTTTTGCGCAAGCGCAAGGAAATTTACAAAGTATAAACCACGGAATAGAAAAAACAAGTGGAAATGCCCACGCAGTTATCTGGCGCGTGTCACAATTATGCGGAAAAAATGTAAAATAATAGCAACCTTCGACAGTTGTAATTCAAAATTCAAATTCAAAAAGTAGATTTTAGTAGAATTCAGAAGTCTTAATTTTGTATGAACAACAAATAAGGTTTCCGTCAAAGTTGAATGTATTGTTCATACAAAATTAAGACTTATTACAACTGACGAAGGTTGTTATTATTTTACCTGTCTAAACCGTGTTTCACTCTACCCGATTCATATGATTGATTTAATTCAATTTGTTCACTTGATAGATTTTATATTAACAGTGGACACAGTTTATTTAATAAATAAATAAGTAGGTAAGTACGTTATGATCTTTAACAGACTGGCAAACATTTCATTGATATTATTCTTTAAATTACTTTTAACTATAATCTGAATATGATTACGTAGAACTTCACATTGAAATGCTTCAGCAGATTTTCTATTTCAAGGGAAGAGTTACATTTGATTATCTGTTCCTAAAAAGCAGATTACGAAGATAAATTGCTTGACTTATATACAGATACACGTATTGTACCTATCTTATAAACTACATACAGTTATAAATAAATTGTTTCAAAACAGTGGACTGGCCGAAGAAAGTATCGTAAACGTCGTCGCACGCTTCAATAAAAACAATTAAAAATATGCGGATCTTGTTGATAATCGATCGTTTAATTATTTTAATTCGCCATGATTTTTTACAAGCATTCACGCTAAACTATTCATTCAAATTTAGAAATTTGTTAACTTTCCACACAAACCTTTTGAGACAGACCTAATTTTACACTACCCTCAAATTGTATGTAAAAGTACAAACAACTCCATCAACTTAGTACCCTCACGCATTAAAATACCTTAGAAAACGGGGGTAACAATTTGATGACGCTCTCCGTACCTTTCTAGATTCGTTCAGTTCACTGTAATTTTTAAAGGACCTTTAAAATGTCCGAAAGCGTTTTCCAATTATCAGATCTGTTGTTTACCCATTCGAGTCGTACACAGAAAAGTAAGTGATCATGATCACTCGTCCTAAAACAAGACGAATCCAATATCAGTTGAAACAGCTTATCCTAAAACTCCTTAATGATGCTTATCTAATTACCTTAAACAATACCTATTGAAGTCGTACATACTGGTTTACTTATGACTAATATATTTATTATAAAGTCTAGTTTACGAGAAAGGTAACATGTATTCGAGGACAGTCACCTACCTACGTATAGCGTCGACTACAGTACAATGTGCTATTATAAAATCTACATACCTATTGTTATAAAACTTGGTTAGTAAGCGCAAACTGACGAAGTATACTGTAGAAGTTAATAAGTTAAAATATGATTGAATACTGTCATTCACTACTTATAGAAAAGTTACAGAAAAATTTATTCCTAGAAATGCATTCACTATTTTTTATCAGATCATTATAATAGGTACTCCGTGTCACAAAATTATAGTTTTAGCAAACTAATTGTCTAACCTAGCTGCCATTTTGTTTCAAGACATTTTTACCTGTATAGAATCAGGCATTCACCGTGAGCCATTCTTATTATAGATGTGAGCAGTCGACAGTGCATGATCATTTGTTCCGCGTGATTACAACCGCTAGTCGCGCCGATATTAACATGAATAAGTTGTTATAGAAAACACAATACCTACGCATATTAATAAAGAGGTCGAAAAGGATGATTATGTTTTTCAAGATAGATCAATTCCTTTATGGTAAAATATTGCGATTTTATCCTTAGATACCATTGCCACTGACTTCGCCTTTAACATCCGAGTATCAAATTAACTCTTTGGATCCTAATAAAACTATATTTTGGTTAGTTTGTTAAATACTATGAGACGATTTCGTATTGCGGTACGTGTGGTTCGAAATCGAAACCATTGTAATGAGTAAAGCTGAGACTCCTGCAGCCGGGCGCTTCGGCAAAAGGCTTCAGTTCCTGGACCAGGCTGGGGAAGGCTGGTCTCTCGTCGGGGTCCACCTGCCAGCACTGCAGGCACAGCTGGAAGAGCTCGTCGCCCACGTACGAGGGCTGCGAAGGTCGCATTCCGCGCAGGATGCGAGCGGCGACGTCCTTGTTAGCGCTGTGGAAGTAAGGAGTGGCGCCTATCGTCAGCGCCTCCCACATGAGGATACCGAACGACCAAACATCAGCCTTCGGATTGAACCTCGTCTGTCGCAACATCTCGTGAGAAGTCCACCTCGTGTAGTCTGGTGTTTCATGCAAGGGTCTCATGTGAGATAGCCCGAAACCAGATACTTTCGCGACGCCGTTGTCTGCGATTGCGATGTTCCGACAGCTGAGACGTTTGTGCAAGATTTTCTTACTGTGCAAGTATTCCATACCTCGAGCTATATCAAGAAAGTACTGAAGCAATCTGTTTTCAGGAATAAGACAGAACTTGTTATTTTGAAGATCTCTGTGTCTGCTCTGAAGAAGCAAGTCTTTCAAACTGTGTTTATTATCTTCTAGGACCACAAATAAAGTTGTATTAGTTTCACAGAAGCCTATGAGGGAGATTACATTCTCATGCTCACTGGACTTGATGAGCTGGTCCAGTTCCTGCAGCATCTGCTTCTTGTCAGGTCGCTCCAGCTCCCTGTCAGCCACCACTTGCACGAGCCCTGCAGTCTGTGCCCCATGCTGTTGTACTTTCCCTCTAGTAAACTTGCCATAGCTGCCTACACCAACAATGCAGGAGATATCTATGTCTATAAGGTTTCTCGGTATATTCCATAGCTTTCTTTTCAAGTTGCTGTAATAATCTACTCTTTGATCATCTTCTTGAATGAAACTTGAGTTCTCAATCTCCATGCATGGTTCGCTCATGCTCAAAGGCATGGACTGGGACCCTCTCTGTGACCGTACTATATGTATCCTCTTTCTCAGGATGATGAGCAGCCCCACACCAATTAGCAGCAGTACCACACTGATAGCAATAGCTGCTCCAAGTGCTATCACCATAGGGGAAGTTTCTTCAGGCTCGTTAATATTCAAGATAATTTTCTTAGCTGATTCTGCATACCTGATCCTTTTCACAAAGTTCTTTTCACTTACAACTCCTAATGACACATCTATGTCATTAGTCAATGGCAGAGGAGCATTGTAGAATCCATTGTAAGTACTTCTGTCTCCAATGATGAAGTCATTCTTAATATCATCAGGGTCCAGCTCGGCAGTGATGTAGTAAGGAAGGCCATTATCAGTGGCATATGTGTAGTTTCCAAGGGTAGCCACAATAAACCCTTGCTGGTACAACTCTATGGAGACCACAATTCTGTACATATTCACAGGCCCATTCACATTCTTAGCTTCAGGGATGTGCACCAACATCCTGTCCCCTTTCCTCTCTCGTATTTCTATGTCAGGGGGACTGGGGTCTGGAGTTCCAATCACTGTTTCTACTGTAGTTGTAATGTTGGGCCCTTCAAAACCATTGTTAACTGCAACCACTCCAATATGGTACTTTGAACCTGGTTGCAGGTTTAATAGTTCAGTGTAAAAGGTTTTATTTGATACTCTCCATTCAAGATCTATGAGTGCAGCATCGGTGTAGGTCTCGAGAACAATGGCTCTTATTACATAATCAGATATGGATGAGTATGCACTAGGGGCAGTCCAGCGCATCCTCACTGTTGTTTCAGTTATGTTAGTAATGTTGATGGATGCTGGCGGTCCTGGCGAGAGAACATCGGTGTCGTACACACTTGCTGCGTTCTCTCCGCCGCATTTTTGACTGTCATTCTTGGGGCATTGTGTACCACAAGAATCTTGAGGCAATTGGAACTTTCCGGGCTCGTTCCCGCAGAAACACGTCGACTCGTTACCTAGGATAGCGTACTTGTAGTACACTTGCTCGCACGCCGATAGACAGACGTCCACGGATTGTCCAGTGTGAGTGTTGAGCACATTTTCAATCATCAGCTTGTAGCAGCCGATGTAGTCGCCTCGGTCGCCGCTGCAGCCCCACCAACAAAACAATAACAACACAAATATGTAACACTGTCTCTCCATTGTGTTCCAAAGGGTATTTGACTCATCCAAGCCCACTTGACGTTTTGTAAACGAACGAATAAATCCGTTTTTTAGAACACCCGTTTTTGGAACTGGAAATTCACAGCTGCAGAGTATTTATAGAACATGACGTAAATCATTGTGTATCACTGGAATTTAATTATTAAGTAAACTTACTAAAAAAATGTAAACCGCGTTGATTGTCTTGTTGGTTCGTTCGTTATTATTTTGACAGATATCAACGAGTGTTGCTATTGAATTTTCAAGGTAAATTAAAATAAGTTTTAATTTTCTCAAAATGCATTATAGATACAATAATTTTATTCAAATATTTAGTTTATTTCATCCAAAGCCAGAATATTTATCGTCATAAATTAGGATAAATATTTTGGAGTCTCAATGTAGTATTTCTTGTTAGATATAACTAATAATATGAGCAGACAGCATCGGGAAATGTAATTAGTGTAGTCCAGCTGTGAATAAATGCAAATAAAACATTAAATTCTGTAGAATTTCCGTCATGGTCGAATAGGGGATGCCTTATTTTGGGTACAAATAGTGGTACATGGTTTTCTGAATTCAAATGCGCACTTCTGCAAAAAGATTTCGGTTGTATGCCATTTGTGGCGGACCATACCTTATCTGTCAATTTTGTCAATGACGTCAACGTCAAACAAGCAAGTTTGAAATTTTGTTAACGTTAAACGGTCGAAAGTGGAAAAGAAGGAAATTATTATTGTAATGTAAACAGTGTGGACAAACATTAAAAATAAATAGTGTGTTGTTCGCAAAGAATTTACAAATATGTCTACCAGATCCGGGAAACGTAAGTTTTGTAAAATAGTGGTTTCAATATGCATCAGTAGCAGACGCGTCAAAATAACCGAGTTTTTCCGCGCATTTCAGGGATTCATACGTCTTTACTTGAAGATACAGCCACGACCGAGCAAGAGCGAGCTGTGAAGACTGAAAGAAAGACTCGGAGCAAACGGGTGAAAGAAGACTTGGACGAGCTAAGCGTTACGATAATTAAAAACAAGAAACGTCACAACTACGTGAGTTACCCTGCTGACGATGAACTACTCGGAGATGCAGCAACCAAAAAGGGAGGAGAGATGAAACCAAGCAGAGCTTTACGTCATGCTCTCAAAGAACATAATCCTGTTGACGACAGTGACCTATTAGAGCCCCAGGCTGAAGAGAAAACTCTTACAAGGAAGTCACGCCGATTCAAGAAAATAGATGACGACGAGGAGGCCGAGAACTACGAAAATGTACCAGCTGAGGTCACAGAAGTGCCAAAATCTAAGAAAAATAAGAAGAAGAAGAAGAAAGTGGAGGCAGCAATCATTGACAATCCTCCCACTGAAGATGCACCTCCTTTAGAAGAAGCACCTCCTTTGGAAGAAGTACCTGCCAAGAAATCCAAAAAGAAGAAGAAGAAAGGGAAAAAAACAAGTTCCATAATTGTTGAGCATGTCCCTCAAAATGAGTATTCTGAAAAAGTTATATTAAATAGAAGTAACATTTCTATTGACTCATTCCATAGTGCTGCGGGCAGCCCTTACAAAAATGAAAATAAAGATACAGAACAAGTCAGCAAAATTAATAACACATTTGACAAAACTGAAGGAATTAACAAACCTACTAAAACTAATAGGAAAAATAACAAGAAAATCAGTAACAAAAATAGTTTTGAAAACAATGATAAATCAGTAAATGTTCCAACATCTATAGATGATGAAAATGAAAATAACAACAGTACTAAAAAAAGAAAGTCTGTTAGTCAGACTAAGGAGACGGCCTTAGACCAATGTTTTGTCTCAGTGGCAAGAGATCATTTGGAAAAAGGTCTTGAAAATATCTTGAATATTTCTAATTTGTCCAATGGACAACTGAAGGGCAGGCAATCTATCACAAAAGATGCCACATTTGATAAAAGCAATATTTCTACAACTCTAAACAGTAACTTAAATGATTCTAAAGTTAGCATAGGACAGTTAAAGAGAAGAAAATCAAATATTAAAGAAGTATTGCAGCCAGACAATATGTCAGAAGATGTTATAAATAATGGTACCTTTGATAAGGGACTGAGAAGAAGAAGTTCTGTTGTAAAAGATGTTACTTTTGACAAAAATAATGCATCAATTGCAAAAGAAATGGTTGATAACAATGATGATATGGGTGTTTCCAATATTTCTAACAAACAACATAAAACTAGAAGATCTATGGTGAAAGACAACACATTTGATAAAAGCAATGCATCAATTGCAAAAGAAATAGTTGATAACAATGATGACCTGGATGTTTCCAATATTTCTAATAAACAACATAAAACTAGAAGATCTATGGTGAGAGACAACACATTTGATAAAAGCAATGCATCAATTGCAAAAGAAATAGTTGATGATGTTGATATTAATGTTTCCAATATTTCTAACAAACATCACAAAACAAGAAGATCGATGGTAAAAGACAGCACATTTGATAAGAGTAATGCATCAATTGCAAAAGAAGATCCACGTGCAGAAATTGATTTAAATGTTTCTAATAAACATTCAAAAACAAGAAAATCTATTTTAAAAGATTCTACATTTGATAAAAGCAATGCTTCTATAACAAATGGTAGCAATATTGAGAAAGATAATGAACCTGAGTTAAATGTTTCAATTAAACAGCTTAGAAGAAGGAAATCAAGCATGAAAGATTCTACTTTTGATAAAGAAGAAACTTTACTAAACACAACTTTTGATAAAGAAACCGAAAAGGAGAAAGAAACCATAAAAGATTCCACTTTCAATAAAAGTAAACATCTGGATGCAACTTATGAGAAAGATCAAGAACCTGATACATCTGCCCTAAAGGCGAAGAAATCCGGTGTAAACATAACTTATGATAAAACTGACAAAGATGGAGACACCACATTTGAAAAAGACATCTCCGCTTCTTTTGATGCTTTCAAAAAAGGTGCAAACACCAGAAAATCAAGCATAAGAGATAATTCTTTTGATAATGATAAAAGTTATTTTTCCATCACTAGTTTATCTAAGGAAGACTTTGAAAAGGACAATAATATCATAGCCAGTTCTACTACTAGGCGTACTTTTGATAAAAATGAAAGTATCTTTGAAAATCCTTTCAATACAACTTATGAGAAAACAGAAAATAAAGTGAAGAGAAAGTCACCGAGACTTTCCAAAACACGTGACATTCAAACTGTACTGAACACAACATTTGAGAAAGAAAACACTAATGCGGAAAAAGAAAACCTCATTTCCAGTTCAAACTCCAAATCCTCTCTTATTACTTCAAACAATAGCAGTGTTACAGACAAATCTGATATCTCACGCATCAGCATAACAAGTGATGATACTTCAGAACATGTTGAAAACATAGTCAACACTACTCCGCTACTCATCGAGAGCAGTATGGATGAATCTCACACCTCAATCACCAAACCAGAAAGCCCCAAACCACAAACTCCTTTGAAACGAGAAGGGACGTTTACCAAAGATGGGCCGGAACAATCTGAAGTAGAGACTCCATCTAAACGTAAATCGTTGCCAACAGCAGGTTGTACCCCTTACCATGTTTCGAAGAGTTCCCAGAAGAAGACTTTATTAAATGTAACTCGGTCGCTGGAGAAAGGTGTCTATGCTACAGTAGACCCTGCACCGAGACTGACCAGGGTCATGTTCTGCAGCCCGGTGGACAACCCAGTCACATTCACGGGGGAGAAGAGGAAGGTCATTAAGTCTAACCTCAAGGGATCCAACAAGAGCTTCGTTTTTGATGAGGATGGTGAGTTACTTTTTCACAATTTTTATTTATTTTTAATCAGCATTGACTGTAAGCACATTTAATTATTTAAGACTAGCTTTTTCCTGCGGCTTCACTCCAGTGGCCTCTTGCATAGGAACCATTCATTTTTAAGGTTCCGTACCCGATGGGTCCTCTCTGTCCATTGTTTGTCACAAAATTTTGTTTTTAACAATTTTTTACCTTTGAACTTGAAATGTAGTGATAATGTTTATTACTACGTATATTTTATTATCAAGCACAAACATAATCAGATTTTTTCTTTGAAATTCCCTCGTTTGGTATGGAAGCCTAAATGTTTGCTGCCCTGTTTTTTTGATAATAAGTGGCATATGACACTCAGAGATAGTGTAGCTTGCCATCAGGGAAAAAGCTTTCGACTACAAGCAAACGATTAAAGCTCTTTTTAACGTTAGTTAAGACACCATCCTTACAACCATGTGATCTCGTTCCAGCTTCAATGTCGCGCCCGGCTCGCAAGCGCTCCTACACCCAGAATGATGCAGACGACGCCCGCGTCAAGCGCTCGCGACTCACCGAGGATCTGCAGCATTCGGTAGACCGCCTGTCTAGACCAAGGACTTCTAGTGCTACAGGTATATTGTGTTTTATCAGGTGCAGTCAAAATCAAAAGTCATTTATCCAAATTAGGCTGAGCTGAGAGCCAGCATTTTTTGATCGTCAAAGTTCTACATTAAGACAGTCCCACAAAAACGACACCCCATCACCATTTCCTAGCCTAGCAGTCGTAGCCCAATCCCATGCAGGGTTTAGCAGTATCTTAACACTTTCAGTACCAAGTACCTAGCATATGGGTCGTACAATAATTCAGTCGTGTGCCCACAACTCGCCTCCGAGTCGTCGATATACGTCGCTATAGTTGACTTGTGTGCATGCCCAGGACCCCATTTGCAAGTCCAAATCTAATTATGTTTTAAAAGCTAACAGACAAGCGCCTACGTTAGTTCGCCAAGCAAAATTCTCATTTGGGGCTTTTGGCTTGGCAAATTAACGTAGGCGCACAAGAGTAATAAATCTTTAATTCGTAGCCAGAAGGGTCGTGATAAGTTCTTTATAGCCAGGTTTCAGAAAATCTGCTTGGCTCAGTGGTGAAATCGGAAGAAATCCTTTTTTTGAGCCACCTGAAGCTTCTAGGCCGGTCTCAGCTGCGTTGTCCACCCTCAGGTGTAGAGACTATAGTAATAGACGCATGTGCAATGACTGAGTACAGTCACTACATGCGGCTGACGTGACCCACAAAATTCCATTTGAACCTAATGGCGGCTGTACACGCTCGTCGAGACACCACAAGACAGGCCGACTACGAGTGTGTAGATGGTGCTCGTCGCGTGTCTCGGTGGCTCTCGTGTCGAGCCTCTACGCGAGCCACGCGACACGAACGAGACGAACGTGTACACTGACCCGGGCCTGCGGACGGCGAGTAGTGGGTAACTCGCCGTCCGATCAGCACCAGGCCCGAGAGTCGACGGCGCGTAGTGTTCCACGCGCGCCGAACAAGAGTTGTCAGCAAAACAAGTCGGGGCCCGTCAGGGGTTGATGATAAATTCTAAAGAGTTACCTCGCCCCTGGGCATTCAGGGCAGGGAAGGAACAGGGGTGGGTTTTAGTCAGTAAGAGTGCCACGCCCTCCCGCTCCACCCTAGAGCGGGAGATGTCGTTGGATGATTTCCCACCCCAAAAAATAAAAAAAAACGTACACTGTTCAGCCGGTATAATACAAAAACATATAATTGAATATTATACCTAACTCCCACGCTGAAAAACTTAGTACTTACAAAGTAGTTTGATTAGTCACATCAGATAAGGCAGATATTACCGCTTCGTGTCCGTATCAGCGCCACACGCGCTCTACAGCGCGCCAGCTCCACTACTTAGTCGATAACAGCTCTAATTACCCCATTTTATTGTTAATTTTTTATGGCTGTAGAAATTTTGTGACCTAGACTTAGAACGTAGTTAGTTGATATTATTAGCATACCCTATGCGAATCAAATCAACTATGGGGGAGTTTGTTGCGCCACTTCTTCTTCACAGCTAAAACACTAGGAAGTGGTGACGGGAGGGCGTTTTAGCGGACTGTCTTTATGTAGAACTTTGACGTTCAAAAAGTGCTGGCTCTCAGCCTAGTTTGCATAAATGACTTTTGATTTGATTAGACTATGTAAGTCCAGGAAAAGTAATATACGAGTACCACTCCTTCTTGCTATCCTTGGCTGCCACAATGTGACTTTCTCTATTATTTCTGAACTTGTAGGTTGATCTTGTAGAATTGACTGATATTAGAAGTAATATGGTACAACCTCCATTGGTTGACAAAACTGTCTGCTTACAAAGTCTATTCTGCAGCACCCAACCATATTTAATACTTAATGGTAATTCCATACATTCCATATTGAAAATTATTTACACTCAAGTCACCATGGCTTTCATTTCTAAGTCTTGCACACTTGCCATTAAACCAACTAAATCTCCACAGCCAAACTATCAGTGGTGACGCCAAAGAAGCCTTCAACTCCATCCAAGCCGAAGTCCGAAGCCAAGCCTCCGCGGACCAAGCTGCCGAACTTCGCAGCCTTGCACCAGAAGCAGTTTGACAAGATGGAGTCGCTCAATGAGTGCCAGGAGCGGAAGGCCAAGAGAGCCAAGCAGTTGCTGACTCCTACTGCTCCCCCTGGACTGTTAGAGCGGATCAGTCCTAAGAGTAAGGCGATTTTACTTTATATGCTTGTTTTAAATTAAAAGTGCTTGGAGAGGTGGCAAGCAGTTGCTGACTCCAGTGCTCCCCCTGGACTGTTGGAGCGGATCAGTCTTATGAGTAAGGAGGTTTTACTTCATATGCTTGTGTTACATTACAACATAAGAGTGCTAGGAGAGGTGGCAAACAGTTGCTGACTCCAACTACACCCCTGCGGTTGTTGGTTAGGATCAGTCCTAAGAATAAGGAGATTTTACTTCATTTACCTATGTTACTTTAGCCTATAAGAGTGCCAGAAGAGGAGGGCCAAGAGAGCAGGGCAAGAGATCAGCTGCTGACTCCTACCGCATCACCTGGACTGCGGGCAAAGAGCAGTGAGGTTTTACTTTTTCTTGGTCTTTAGTCTAGGTGACTACAGGCCAGTTCATCAAACTTCGGTTCTTCTGACTATATTAATAAAATTCTCGCAACTGAGAAATATCATATAGACTTAAAATGACTGGATTAGTCACTGAAAGCTGCCTTGTCATGTATGTAGGTATGTACCAGAAGGTGATTTCCATAGCCAGGCTGCAATAAGCATACTGCGATCAGTAAACATGTGTGTGCTATATTTCTTGGCATACAAGCATTAGTGGTGTTTTGTTATCAGCGTAACCACTCTTCTGTTGTGTCGTAATCGCGTAAATATTTTACATAGGTACACTCCGCGCTTTTCCGTTTTAAACCCCCAATTTAATGAAAAAACTTAACATGAGGGTAGTTTTGACTTATACAACCTACTTTTAATTTTAATCATATAAGAGCTTTATACAAACCCAGACCAGTAATCCTATTCATAATACTTTCCGTTATCATATCGATTACCAATCGGTGCGTCATTCGCTGCAATCGAGATACTGCTGATATGGGCTCCCTATTAAAGGAGTACGTTATCAGCGAGCGAACATGTGGGTAGTTTCTGCCGACACGTGTCTCCTATCTCTGTCTACGTATTTTGGAAGGAAAAACACAAGTTTTGTATCTGTTGTTTTCGGTGATATTTAATTGACTCACTGAAGTGTTATGTCATATTTATGAGTAGTAAAAGTGATGGTTACTGATACCGTGAAAGGTGTCTCTAACTGTAGGTACATACACACATATTCAGCCTTATAAAGTTCCCAATGCTGGGACACAGGCCTCTCTGTGTGAGGTGGTGGGTCGTAATCCACCTCGCGAGTCCAATGCGGGTTGGTGGATGTCACATGTCTTCCTAGGACACTCCGGTTTCCTCACGATGTTTTTCTTCACCGCCTATAACTGTGAATCATGTTAATTAATGATCGCTAAACAAAATCCACTAATACTGCGCTATGAAAGTTTCCTATGCGCTCCCAAATATTCACCTCTGTCAGCCGCTGAGTTGACTCGACTGATACTACTCATCTGGTAATCTCCGAAACGAGACCTTCGTACTAATGATGTCCAAGTCTTATTTCGAGTTCTTCGTCGTCGTATCGATGATTCCAAAATTAAATCTCTTTTGACCAAAATTTAGCCAGGTCGACAGCGTTAACATTTGCTTCGTGAGTAAATGTCTTTCAAAGTTCAGGTGTTGCGGTGTTGTTGCACAGAGGGTGATGACAAGAGGTGAGGCATTGTTTGGGTCGTAGCTCCGTAATTGCATTATGGCTCATTGGAGTACCCCGACTATTCCGAGTTTTTGGTACACAGGAAAACACTGGTTACCTGTGTTTTCAAGTCAAGCTTAGACCTTAGACTTGGAGCAGAGTGGATGCAGTGTGGGATTATCTGAGGAGTAAAGACCACGCTGAAAGTCGCTCTGGTCCAAATTAGCGACCTTAGTGCGAGATTAAATTAGCTAAGTAAACGTTTCATACGATTAGGAATTCATTTGATAATGATCATCACTATCACTACATAGCAGAAAACAAAGCCGCTTCCCGCTGTCTGTCCCTGTGTATGCTTAGATCTTTAAAACTACGCAACAGATTTTGATGCGGTTATTCCCGCCTACATCTCACTCAAGAAGTAAAATAATTCCATTGTTCTCTAAACTAACCTGAAGAGCTGAGACACGTACTCAAACAGCGACATGGTACGCGTGTAACTCCACCCCCACTTAATGCGGATGTCACACTCGCGCACTCGCGGGAACATCCGCTGAAGTTGATTACTTAAGTGCAAGATTGGATCATCTGTTACTGTACCTGCCGTGTGTGTGAGTTAGAAGCGAATAAAGCTTTTAGGAAAAGCTTGGCAAGAAATACATTATTAATACGGGGCTGAATTACATAGATTCGTAATAACTACTCTACTTAGTGACTTAGGTGAAACAACTTGGGTCATGAACAAAGACTAATATTGTCACAAATTACGACTCACAACACAAAGGTTAGTTTAAGACTGCCCTAATAATCTCTTAATATTAAACCGTCAAAACGTTGTTTTTGTCTATGCCACTTGAGTCTTGGTTCTTCAGCTTATCTGATGTTTACGTCTGGGGTCGGGATACTGTGACGCCAGCACTGCAACTTTGCCATCGACCACCATGCCGATCCAGTCACGTCACTCGTTAAGTTTTTTAAGTGAGCACAGCGATCGCCAACATTCGTTTTTAACCGACCTCAAAAAGAAGGACGTTATCAATTCGGTTGTTGGTTTTTTTATATATGGTCGGGCTCGGGCATAACTCCGGCCTATATTGACGGATTTGCAAAATTCTTTTATTGTTCGAAAGGAGTTTGTTCCAAAATGGTCCCATTTAAACTTCAACATGTAAATCGCCACGCAATCTCAGAATCTCTGTAGCTGCATACATACATGGTCACCGCACATTAGGCAGAGTTTGTGCTCACATTATTTCAATAGTAGATTATCATGCCTGGGCCAGATATGAAGGCGACTTGATACTATCTTCAGGATTCTTAGATGCAGTGTGTTTAGACATGGATAAAAGTTATGAATTTATGCTATATATTGCTGTCGATTCTGGATTTTTAGCCATTTCTTCGGCCGAGAATCTGCACGTTTGAACGAATGTAAAGCGGCCCCGAAACGATCAATTGCCATTGTCAATTTCACAGCAGTGAAAACAAACATGGCGGATACCTCACGTAATATCGAGGACCGGGAATTTAAATATCACGATCGTCCAGAGTTAGCGAAAACAATTGACAATTGCAATTGAAGTGCATCAATAGCACATTCAATTGCAATTGTCAGTAACGTAGCACATTGACAATCGCCATTGATCGTCTCGTGGCCGCTTAAGACCTAGTCCCAAAACCCTTCACCTTGTTTACTTCAGCTCTGTCCAAGGGTTTAGGCTGGGCGATGATAACTCAGTCGGTGAGTGAGCGAGTCACTTTTATTTTTGTTATACGATTGATCAGTTACATCATTACAGATTATTCGGTCATGTAGATTCATAAGTGTCAAATTATTGCGGGTCGAGCTCGACTGAAAGGACTGCACTACTGTATGTGCGGTGTATAATATCTCTAACTATTCTATATTTTCCATTTGCAGGATAAATGGATCCCTCTCTCATTTGCCTCATAACTACTCCATCGATTATCAATCATCTACATCCTAAATTACGTCAGAATCGCAAAATGTAGGCCATCATTAAATATTTTGCAAAGGGCCATCATTAAATATTTTCCAGTAGTGATTAGTCGATAATCATCTCGATATTCAGCAGCTGGAAAAATAAAATTAGATAAGAGATCCGCATCAATATTTGAATGGACAAAATTATTTTAATATCTGTTTTTTGACATATTTTGTGAAATATTTTCTAAATAGTGCGTGTCTAATCGTAACTCTGATAGTCTGATTACCCCACGAGTAATAACTACGCTGATGTCGTGTTGAAATAATACTCTGAATGACTGAAACTAAATCATCGAAATAGAAGCAACTATTCGAACGATTACAATGTATCTAAACATAGTTATGTTAAACCGGTGACATGCGAATGCGTCGTATTTCTTTGTCCTTCGTTCTTCAAATTCGAAACAGAGTTACCGCGCCCCTGGGCACTCAGGCAAGGAAGGAACAGGGGTGGGTTTTAGTCAGTAAGAGTCTGACACGCCCTCCCGCTCCACCCAGAGCGAGAGATGTCATTGAATGATATCCCACGCCACCCCAAAAGAAATAAAAAACTTAAGATATTCTGAGATTGCGTGGCGATCGTATTATGTTTTAGTGATTGTATGTGTTTCATCTACCTCGTTGATCTCGTGCTCGCAAGTGTGACTGCTGATCGTAACCTCCTGGGTTCGAATCCCGGGTCGGGTAATAACTGCTACTGGGTTTTTCCACTAGGAATTACACAGACCGGAGTTTGGAAGTTGGTGGTGTGTGTGACACACCCATCCCTCGGTGCGCACGTGTCACCGTTAGTCCTGCGCCTGATCTCTCCCCGGTCATGTCGGATTGCCGTCCCATCGGATTATGCTATGAGAATGAAGGAACAGAGAGTGCACCAATGTTTGCACACACACTAACTGCACTGTCGATACTATCTCCGTTGAGAATGTCCACCGTGTTCGCAATTAGGTCGAGAGGATTATTATTATGTGTGATCTCCTTTATCATCCTATCCATATCATCTTTCATACTATCCATCCATCGTTTTTTTGGTGTTCCTCATCGGTTCCAGAAGATTGAGTTGCTGGGTTGCGTGGTCGACCGCATCATCGCGTACCATCTGTGGGCAAACGTGAGGCTAACAATCATTTAAAAAAAAAATCAACGTAAAACCAGGCGTCTTGCTCTGATGGCCTGTCGCAGACTGAATAACATCATTACTACACACTAGTTTACATCGCCGTTTTTCCTAAACCATGTCTGTCAACACTTATTGCTGACGTAAAAAGTCATGGAATACTTTGGGAACGTGAAATTCTAACAGCTTCAGTGACGACGGCACGGTTTTTTTTTTCGGAAATGTGTTCTTTTAACACTAGCATAAATTAAAATATTCCTAACACAAGGGTCACAATGTTTTTTTTTATGCACCATGTTATCTCTCCATCACACTTGGTTGACTGGTCTGGTCTAAAGCCTCCTCTACACGTCGACAGACGCGTATACTATATACGCGTAAATAACTCTTTACTGCGTAAACCGATTTTGAAGATTTTTCTTTGGGTCAACAATATGCTTATACTGTGAAAATTTGAAGACTAGCTCCAACCGTCTGGCTGTAAAACCTATGTGACAGACGACTGACAGACAGACGGACACGTGAGTGACACCAATAGGGCACCGTTTGGACCTTTCGGGTACGGAAGCCTTAAAACGGCCAAAATACTATTGAACTAAAACATATTTTGAGCAACCCGAGAAGGCTTAAAAGTTTGTTATTGCCCTGTAAAATTGTATGACTCAGATTAAACCGATATCGATCCGGAATGCCATAAATAGATAAGAGCTATCTGTGATATACTACAAGTGTGAGTCATCGCACTCTCTCGATGAGTGGTTAGCAATCATAACAAATCTCTTTACTATCTTAACCTAAATACCAGGATCTAATGCATCAGTGACTGCTCTAATTTTGTGTCCAGTTTAAAAATTACATTGGAACTGAGTAGCTTGCAAAAAGTGGCATTTTCAAAAGCACACAACAAAGATGTGATTCTCACCTTCAGGTGCCTTCAGGCGTCTTTGAATGGGTTTAATTCCCGGGTCGAACGAAAGTGTAACCTATTCGGTTCTTCTAATTGGAATTTCTCAGTGGTAGCTCAGAGATTGGTACTTAGTTGGCGGTGGGATACCCCGTGCCTCGGCACGCACGTTAGTCGTTGGTGATCTCTCTCCTGCCGTCGTGTCGGACTGCCTTCCCATCGGATTTTTGAGAACGAACAATAACATAGCGCACCTGTGTTTGTGCACACCCTTGTGCACTATAATATGATTGTTATTGCCCGCTGAGATAAGCCATCATGGCCGAAATACGGTTAAGAGAACATGTTTTCTCGGGTTCCATTGGCTCTATTCCCCTGCAATCTAATCCTAGGTACGCCATTGGTCCCACTACCCATACATACAATGCTATGTGGAAATCAAATCCGCTCGGCCTAGGACACCAGGCGGATGCTCCCACATAGCTATTTAGATCGTTAACAGTTGCATAGGTCATTACAATATACTCCAGTTTCAAGTCACTCTTAAAATAGCTATGCCACTGTAAAGTTTTGAATATTTCAGAATGTTAAGTAACTTTTACAGGCATAAAAACGATTTATCTGATGATCAAAATCAGTCCAGCAGTTTAGACGTACCAAACTCACTTTCTCTGTTATAATTTTAACGCCAAAAAATTCTTATGTTTTCATTTTAATTTCCAGATAACACAGAATCACCCAAAAAGAGCAAAGATTTAGCCAAACCCAAGGAAAAAACCGACACCCCTGTAAAGAAGTTACCCGCAATAGAATCTTCACGACCAGGACCTAAAGTGAAAACGGATACCCCTACTAAGAAATTACCCACAGTAGAGTCTTCACGAACAGGGTTCACCAGGTTTGGATTCAAATTGAATCTCGACGTCAACCCGTTCAGTATACCGAGCAAGACTGTGGAGAAACCTAAGGAAAAACCCATCGAAAAACCCAATAGGATAGTTCCCAAGGGGATATTACCATCTCTGGCTGGTGCCACGTCCTTAAGACGTGAGGTCGCGAAGCTTACAGTCATGAGAGAGAAGTCATTCACAGACAGGCGAAATGTGAAGAGGAATGAAAATAGAACCGTCATCAAAGGTGTCAGAACTAACAGACGGTTCGAGTTGCAGATGAAGATGAGAAATATAGACTAGGTAGGGTAGTTGTAGATTTGTACAATAGTTCCCTTGAGGGAGGTGAGTTAACGCTCCAGCAGACAGGCGCGATGCGAAAACGATGCGACGACCATATACAGGCTGTAACGGAAAGGTGTGGTCATATTTTAAGAACCGGTTCTGTCCATGAAAATTAACAACTTCCTCTAAGAAAAAATAGAAAATTCTCAACAAAAAAAATTACGACTTTCCATACAAAGTTATCATCAGCTGATCAATATTTGTATGTGAGACAATTTTTTTTTTGAGAATTTCTTCAGATTTTCTGGAAGAAAGTTGTTCATATCAATGGGTAGATGCAGTCCTTAAAATATGACCAAATCTTTCCGTTACACCCTGTATACAGGAATTTTTCTACGGGTATATTATCTCGCAGTCTTGTAAAAAATGTTGTCCCATCATTGTCGCGCCGTCGCTTCGTGCCAGTCTACGGGAGCCTTTAAATGATATTATGATGGAATTTAAGCCTTGTTTTAGTGGGCGATAACAATAAAAATTAATAAGTTAGCTATAGCTTACCGGTGACGAAATGCGCTAATTTGTATGTAAAAATCTGGTTATTTTTGCATATTTTAGCCAAATTGGTAACACAGTTTTTAATGTTCCCATCTAGAATTGGTCATGAAAAATTCTGTTGAAAATGTAAATGTTTCAAATTTAGGATCGTGTTTTGTTTTGATAAAATGTACTGTTTTTGTTATGTGCCCCATAGTTTTACAGACGTTGCCATGTTTACTGAACTCTTTGTACCTCTGTTTTGCTATACAAAATATATTACACTACTTTTTACAATGAATCCTATATTCTACCTGAGAGGCGTAGAGCAGCGTGTAAAAAATCCGCAAAATGTTTGCAGTGCGTGGGCCGGAGGGTAGTCGGGGGATGGCACTCATTTGATGACGTCTTCTCAACGCCTACACACTCCATAGCGGCCGTTTATCTTTCCGTGCCGCTCTGCCAAGTAAGACTAACCAGTATTAACAATAAAACCTTTAATTTTGACTTAATTTTAATTGTTTCTTTAAGATATGATGTTATTACTAACACTGTTATAAAGGCATGTCAGATAGTGCCACCGTAATCATGTATTGATATTGTGTTCTATAGTTATCTAACAGATTAAACGATTCCATTTTATGTGTTGTGGTTTTATTGATAAACGCCCAGCCGCAACCCGTGTGACACAGTTGAGCGTTATTCGATCTGAATGCTTCTGGCTTTATATTTACCAGGCTATTGCATATCATGCTTTTTTGCATGAGTGAACTAAATGCATACAATCATTTATAAAATACTTACATATACGTAATCTGCCGCCTTTTTTCCATGGGGTAGGCACACTACATGCATGTTTTACCTAGCAGAGGCTGCGATCCTTGCATAACTATTTGGATTCGTTTACTTTCATACGACTTATTATTTATATTTTTGTTTTAATATTTAATCTGATTTTAATATAAGGCGTTATTTTAGTTAAATTACCTGAGTAAATAAATGAATTATTATTTAATATAATAAAGTAAGCAAGCTTGTATGAAATGCTCGGCTTACAAAAAATGATTTTCAAACTAGGTAGGTACTTACTGTATAACGTTTTTTTTATCAATTATATTTATAAAAATTGTGTGTAATCCTATTATTCGGCTATTTCTAATTTATTAATTAAGGATAACGACAGGGTCAAAAATAATAATTCTATTTAGTCCTTAAAAGTTAGATTATCAAAAAATATTTGACACGTATTTTTTGCTTGAACAAATTAATGAAAAATTACAAAGATACAACGCATCAAAGTTCAGGGGTGGGGGCCTGTTACGTCACTTTGCAGTAAAAAGTGGTACAATTTTAACTTAAGGCCCTACTAACGGCGAAGTGGCGCCCTCATTGAATAAAAAATCGTAGCACAGTTTAAAACAGATCTCAAAATGTTTCGTATCCAAAGTAGTAGGCAAGTGTCAGAAACGGCCTTTTTTGGTACTTTTGCCTACTACTTTGGATACGAAACATTCCGAGACCAGTTTTAACAACGTAAAAATACTTTATCCTCTTTGTAACAAACGTGACGTTGGATTTTAATATTTATTTTTTAACAAAGTAAAAATACTTTATCCTTCCTTTATATTTATTTTCTGTGCTATGCTACGATTTTTTATTCAATAAGGGCGCCACTTGGCCGGTAGTAGACCCTTAAGTGTGACGTCATCCGAAATTTCAACTCACTGTATCCTCTTAATTTTTTCTTAAAGTGATAAGAATAAAAACGTGTTCAATATTTTTTGGTAATCTAACTGACGGACTAATTTGATTTTTTTAGTCGTCAACCCAATTCACTCAGGAATGAAAGTTCTTGATTCATTGCTACATAATAAATCTCACAACTAACGCACAATAAAACTAGTGTTCACCTTCCTAAGTTGTGACATCTGAGAAGTAGGTTACCAATACCATGGTGTTGAGAAGCATTTAGAACAATGTAGAACCTAGATCATTGCACACCTAGGTAGGTACTCAGTAAATATTGTAATCCTAGTCTGGCTATTTAGTATTTAGTAGGTACCGTATGGTGTCGGACGTAAAAGAATAGTACCATCCCATCACTTCCCGTGGGTGTCGTAAGAGGCGACTAAGGGAGCTTGAGCCCTAGTGCATACTACTAAAGCACCTTGGGCCACCCGCGCGGTGGCGGGTAAACCACCAACAACAGCATTCCCAAGGAGGGTTGGCGTCAGGCAGGCGGCCGGCTATAAAACTTTTGCCAAAACCTTTTTGCAACATGGTCTGGAAAAATATGATGTGCGATAGGGCTAGGGCGTACCCCACAGGCGACGCGCAGTGGCAGCACCCGGCTCCTGTGGGAAATGGACAAGGGTTGTCGCACCAGGACGGGCGGGTGCGACGTAAGACGCAAGCTCGGAGAGTGAGAGAATTAAGATTGAGGTGTGCGAGCTGGAATATAGGTACTATGACTGGAAAAGGAAGAGAGTTAGTAGATGTTTTAAAAAGGCGACGGATAAATATAGCGTGTTTGCAAGAAACGAAAGGATTGCAAGAAACGGAAGGGTGCAAAAGCAAGAGAATTAGGAGAAGGATATAAGTTTTATTACTGTGGAAGTGATGGCAAACGGAATGGTGTGGGCATAGTTTTGGATAGTGAGTTAAAAGAATGTGTGGTGGATGTTAAAAGAGTAAGTGATAGCTATTAAAGTGGTTGTGGAGAGTATGATAGTAAATGTTATTAGTGCGTATGCACCCCAATCAGGATGTGAGGATAGTGTAAAAGAAAAGTTTTGGAAGGACTTCGATTGTGTGATGATGAATGTACAGGAGAGTGAAGAGGTGTTTGTGGGGGGTGATTTTAATGGGCATGTAGGAAGTCTGAAGTACGGTTATGAGAGAGTGCATGGTGGTTGGGGGTACGGAGACCGTAATACTGATGGCGAGAATTGCTGCAAGCTGCTTCGGCTTTTGACCTGGCAATAACTAACACCTGGTTCAAAAAGAAAGACGAACACCTGATCACTTACAAAAGTGGCCAGCACGCGACACAAATTGACTTTTTCTTGGTGAGACGAAACAGTCTTAAAACAGTCAAAAACTGTAAAGTGTTGCCAGGTGAAGGCTTAGTCTCTCAACACAGGCTCATATTGATGGACGTAACAGTCAGTGTCTCGTCCAGTAGGAACAAAGAACGGCCCCCACCCAAAATCAGATGGCGTATGATAGAAAATGAGGAGTGTGCAAGTATGTTTAAGAGTCAAGTGGTAGATAAAATGATAGAAATGAAGGATATGGAAGGAAAATCTGTGGATGAATGTTGGAAAGAGATGGCGGATTGTATAAGGCGAGTAGCAAAAGATGTGTTTGGAGAATCGCAAGGTAAAGGCATGATAGAAAAGGATACATGGTGGTGGAATGAAGATGTGCAAAAGATGCTAAAAGAAAAGAAAATTTCGTTTAAAGTATGGCAGAATGTAGAAACCGGAAATGATAATTTGAAAGAAGAGAAAAAGAAAATTTATAAAGAATGGAAGAGGAAGGCAAAAAAGGCGGTTGCAGTTTCCAGGGCTAAGGCGCAGGAAAAGTTATATGATTTACTGGACAGCCCTAGAGGCCAGAAGGAGCTCTACCGGATTACAAAATTAAGAGAAAGGAGAACGAGGGATATAATGCATATAAAATGTATGAAAGATGAACTCGGTAAAGTCTTGTCGAAAGATGACGAAATAAAAGAGCGATGGAAGGTTTATTTTGAAAAGTTGATGAACGAAGAGAATGAATGGAGTGGTGTGCTCAAAGAGGTACAAGTAAATATGGGTTTGGTGAGAGAAATTAGCATGGATGAAGTAAGAAAGGCAGTTCAATGTATGAAAAATGGAAAGGCCACGGGCCCTGATGACATACCAGTGGAAGTATGGAAGTGTTTAAAAGAGGATGGATGTATGTGGCTGACTTTATTCTTCAATAAGTTGTTGTATGAAGAAGTGATCCCACAAGAATGGTGCAATAGTTCGCTAGCCCATCTTCAAGAATAAAGGGGATGTACAGGACTGCAACAACTATCGAGGGATAAAGCTCATGTCACATACTATGAAAGTATGGGAGAAAGTGATAGAGAAAAGATTGCGAGAGGAGAGTGAGATTACCCCGAACCAGTTTGGGTTTATGCCAGGTCGAGGGACAATGGACGCCACCTTCGCTCTCCGTCAATTGTGCGAGAAGTACAGACGTGTGCACAAGAACTTGCACATGGTGTTCATTGATCTTGAGAAAGCGTATGATAGGGTACCTCGGGATGTGTTGTGGTGGGCCTTGAAAGAGAAAGGTTTGCCTGGGAAGTATGTTGAGTTGATTCGTGCTATGTACAGACAATCTAGTACCTACGTCCGGTCGGCTGCTGGCAACACCGATAACTTCAATGTGGCTGTAGGCTTGCATCAAGGGTCGGCTTTAAGTCCTTACCTCTTCCTGTTGATTATGGACGCTCTTACGTCGGAAATACAGGAAGAGGCACCCTGGTGCATGGTGTTTACCGACGACATTGTTCTGGTCGGTGAAGATGGACCTGAGATCCAGAGCAGATTGGAGAAATGGCAACAGAAGCTGGAGAAAGTTGGCTTGAAAATCAGCAGAACCAAAACTGAATACATGTTCTGCGATTTCGGCGGTCTCTCCAGTTCTGAAGCTGTAGTGCTAGATGGCGCGCTTCTCCCAGTCTGCTCCGATTTTCGGTATCTCGGTTCACTCGTGCAAAGCGATGGCGAAATAGATCGGACTGTTAAGCACAGAATTACCACTGGATGGATGAAATGGCGGCAGGTCACCGGGACTATCTGTGACTCCCGCATTCCCCTAAAACTTAAGGGGAAGATTTATAAAACAATGGTCAGACCTGCTGTCTTGTACGGTTCAGAATGTTGGGCCACAAAAGGGATGAATGAAAAGCAATTGCATGTAGCTGAGATGAGAATGCTAAGAGCGATGTGTGGTGTTACGCGCATGGATAGAATTAGGAATGAGTATATAAGAGGAAGTCTGAAAGTAGCACCGCTGACTGAAAAGTTGTGTGGAAATCGGTTGTCGTGGTATGGGCATGTGATGCGGAGGAATGAAGAAAATGTCGTGAGGAAAGTCTTGTGTATGGATGTGGATGGCTATAAGAGTAGGGGAAGGCCAAAGAAACGATGGTTGGACTGTGTGAAAGAGGATATGGGTAAAAAAGGGGGTGACTACAGAGATGACGACTAATAGAGGAGTATGGAAGAAAAAGACATGTTGCGCCGACCCCAAATAAATTGGGATAAGGGCAGGAGAATGGATGAGTCTGGCTATTTAGTGTGAATGTGTGATATCTAACGTTGAACTCGTGTGGGTGAATGTTGGCAAAAAATTAAAACAGTGGTATAGTTATGTACAACTAAACTAAACGATGGGAAGACGATATGAAAAAGATAGCTGGTCCGGAATGGATGCGCATTGCAAAAGACAGGACAAAATGGAAAGCATTAGAGGAGGTCTTTGTTGAAAGACAAGCTGAAAAACATAAACCGGCTGCAGAATTGAATATGCTTAATATAGTTAAAGTTTAATTGTATAATAGAGTTAAGGAAATGTTAAAAGTAGTTTTCAGCAATAAAGGCTTATTTTATTTTATTTATTTATTTATAGTTATGTAGTTCCTAGAATTTCTGAATAGCCATATATATTCCTCTTACTACACTGCTGCGGCCAAGAGTTTAATGGGTTACCTTTAAAAACGCAGATACGAGCTGTGCCAACATTTTCCAGAAGCAAGCACATCTCCAGTTACCTACATATTTAAACTAGAAATTCGGTACTGTTTTAAGTACTTATTGTTGAACATTGAAACTGCTTCATTGGTTTTGTCGTCACGAACGCTACTGCTGTGCAAAAGGTCCGGGATTCGATTCCCGGATCGGCCAAATATTATTTCATCTATAATCATAGGTACTTAGCCTTTTTTTTTTTGGATTGTACCCGGTTGATGGCAATTGGCTCGCCCGCTGTAACATAGGACTTCAACATAACTGCTGACTTGTGTGTTTACTACAGGAAGGTATGGGCACCTACACCGCTGCCTAACGCCCTGTGGAATACAGCCGTGATGTATATGTTGACATTACTTTAGTTGCTCCAATTATATAATTTGTTAGTTTTCAACCCAGTATCTCCCATTTTTGGCCAGGGATTGAACTTACGGCTTATTGTTTCCCTATTGAAAAACTTAATAGTAAATACTCTTACCTACGTATACACATTAAGTAGGTACCAACCTATTTATTTTTCCTAGCACGCTGATAAATCAGAACTAACCTATAATTAACTAACACGCTACTGACAGTAAGATACTCGTAAATATTACAGTAAGTACCGACACCTAGTGTGTGCCTACCCTCATGGGACTGCGCCTGTCAGCCGCTTATCTTAATACATTGTTAAGTATTAATTGAAGCAAACCTATTGTTATGCAGGGTATTCGTACTTGTTGGCAGTGCACTGTGATCTTATCGCTAATAATGGTGTGATTGCAAGCGACGAGGTCACCACGAGGATTGAAATATTTAAAGCCAGCTATTGAAATAGGATCCGGAGCGGATTTATTTGCCATTGAATAGTGACAACTCTTTGGGACTTCTTCGTGTTGCTGGCTAGTGATTTTTATTTATTGGCATAAAAGTTTGCCACATGGCATCGTCGGTGGCAGTGCAGAATTCACTTGAGATGCTCAAACATGCAGATGTGTTGGGTCACAGAGGGCTATATCCACACTTATGTTAGACTATCTGGGGGACACTTCCAGCTACTTCTGTAATGGGAGTGGCTTTATCTAGCACAAGGATAATACGGGCTGAAAGAAACCAATAACTCCTGTCAGTTCCTAACCCTCTTGAAAGGCAGAATCAACAGTGGTGAAGGTCACCAGATAAGTATAATAAGAGGATATAAAGATTGAAGAGTCCCATAGAAACGATTCAACTGTTTGTTGATCCCCAACGAAAGAACAGTGGAGGAATAACATAAACTTGTGACTTGTTTGATAGACTTGCTCTTTGTGTAATGTGGGAATTGAATCCACAATATACCTAACGTAAACTACGCCCACTTGTAATGTAACAAACCTTTCGGTCAGACACCGGACACAATTTGAGCTCGAACCCGTGATCCAAAGCATTGAAAGCAATTACTCTACGCCACTGCGCTAACCATTACGTCATTTAGTTAATTATTACGCTTTTTATTTCATCTTATTAGGATACTTATTTGGAGAAATAGCTTTAGGTATATTTTCTCATCTATTCTCAGGCGTTAGGTATCACCGACTTTGTCACCACTGGTGACAAAAATGGGGAAAATACCTATTCGTTGTCAGTGAGCTGAATATAATTCCGGCAGCTAATTCAATGGCGCCGTTTAGGGAAAAGTTTAGGCTGTTTAAAATAATGGCGAATTATGCTAGTTGTATGCAACCAAGCCAGGGCAAAGGATCCGACTTGAGGAGACAAAAGAGTTCATTTCATTTCATTTATTAATTTCGTGAACACAGGGTACAATGATGTTTTATAAAAAAATGTTTAGTCCATCCTATGTTCCGCTAAAAGGCATACAAAATAGTGTTGCTAATGTCAATATCTAAAATTAAATTAATTATAAAAGTACAAAATCTCATACAATACAATGTCAGCAAAATATGAAAATTGTCAAAAACGAAGTTAATTATATGAAATAGTACAAAATCGCACGAAAAAGAAAGTTGTGGAAGCGGGCCTGCCGGGCCCCCGGCCTCAAACTGGTCGCGCAGAGCTAAACGAATAATCTACAATGACTTACCCAAGGTTTCTGAAGTCTTCCGTCCGGGGACCAACCTGGTTATATGTCAGAGTTAAATGTGAAGTGTTGTGTTTGTTCAGTCGGTATACCAGTTCTTGACTCCAAGAGGCGCCGGTGAAATCCACACACCACGTGGTCTCTCGCGAACCAACCAAGCCTTTCAAGTATTTCACTCCCAATGTGGCACAGATTCTTACACACAAGATGACAAGGGTTCTCAAGGAACACGTGGTTATTTCACAATAAGTTTTACAAAATAACCCGGTTCACCACTACATCAAATGAGGTTTTAATCAAAACTAGTTCAATCGCAAACAATTAGGTCTAAAACCAATAGATTCGGCTAGATTTCATATCGCAAGCCACAAACACTAGTTATCTGAGTCAGAGACATTTGGGAACATAAGTATCATTATGTCCCCACTGACAACAGTTGGTCACAACCGGGAATAGATGGTATTTCTCAGTAGCCCCAGAACCCAGCCTAAATTGTTGCCGGGTTGTTGACAATAGCCTCGCCTCCTGTTACTTGGGCCCTAAACATAGCGAAATGTAGATTTAGTGCACCCCTTTTTACCTACTCTTACCTACTTTAAGTGCACCTCTAGATAAACCTTCGAGGGGGAAACACTCAGTTGTGATGTTGTTTTTCATATATCAATTTCCGTAACTGGGTAGGTAGGTACAGCCGTCTTATTGCGTAGTAGGTAACTGCACACTGGAGCCATATAAAAGTAACTTCAGGAAGGTAAATAGTACGGACTTCGTTGATGATAACCCAACTTGGTCATGGCAGTGCAAGGAATTAAATAAAAGAAACAAAGCTATGACTACAATCAGATTTATTTAATGTTCTCAACATAGAAGCACAGCATGGTAGGTATACGGAGCACCTGACACGGAGCACGTCACACCAGTGTCCTCCCGTGGCATCGCTGCACACTGCTCTTATTATGATAATTATACTTTACAGTCATCGTTCAGCCATTACGCAGGCAGAATTCAAAAAAACTTGAAAAAATGTCTATGGGCGGTGACTAAATCTATGTCTATGCTAAAGAATTATTGCAGGCAGGATTATTTAATGACGAAGTTCTTGTCATCTTCTTGGAATACAATAATGTTGTTACAGTTGATAGGAGATTGACAACATCAAGATCATGAAAATTCTAACTTATTCACATTATTTTATTTACTTACATTACATTTTATTTCAAATTCTTCAACAATAGAGTTTAACATGTTTTTATTTTTAACAGCTGTACAAACATACAAAGGCGCGATTAATTCTACCAGATGACTACCTTCGCAATGACTGGTCGATTTTCTTTATAAAATTACCCCTTGTGCACTTTACAATCTCACTTATTGCAAATCAAACATTCACAATAAACACTTGTACTGTTATTCTATTAAAATACATTGTTAGGGAAAATAAATATCTCACTCTAGTGGAAATGCTTAGCTTTCATTGTACAGTATATAAAATATTTGTTTTTTTTTTTCATTCTAACGTTGCATTACCTTTGCTGTGGGTTGCGTCCGGCACATACGAAACAAATGCCTGTCTGAATATATATATGTATTATCATCAGGTAACAATTAGTAACACACATTCCAAATAATCATTGTTTAGAATGTGTGCTAGTTGTTACCTGATACCAAAACCTAGGTTTTATCTCACTCAATGCGAGTAACCACACAAGAAACCAATTTAGAACTACCGGCGAAGTTTACTGGCACTCGCTAATTTGTTAATTTCAAGCAAATAAACGAATGAAACAGTAGACACTCCCGTTGAGTTAAACTTTATCTAGGTATCATCTATATGATTTCCCAAAACGGATTATCCAATTACTTAGAATTAGATAATAGCTATTATGTATTCTCAGAATAAAAAAACAAAATTACCTTTCAACAAAATTAAATGCTAAATCTGTAGAGAAAGATTAAAACAATACTTTTTTATACGTCCATGACAATAACAGCAAAATGTGTTACGTCACAGGACGTGACATTGTAATACCGCATCGGGCTTATTTGGTGTAGCTAGTTCTAGAGCACCAACTGGCAAAAAGAGAGTAATTTTCCTAAAGTAATAAGTTCTATAGATGCCAGTGACAAAGTAATCTCGTGGAAATTTTTATTTGCGGGCCAAATCAACTTTAGTTTTATGCCTAATAAAAAACGAATATTCTAGGAGGCATACTTGATTCGTTCGGAACTTTATACCCATTGGGTGAATTGGGCATCGGTTTTATTCGAAGTAACTACAAGCAACGCGGGTTTATGTCAAAATAGAGCACCTAAGATACAACACAAGGCAGTTAAAGTGCCCAGCCAGGCATTGTCTATGAATGCCAATATAATATCCTATTCAACGAATTACTTTTTATTACGACACCAGTTCTGTGCTGTTATGTACCTAATGAAATAAATGTATCGGTACTTTGGAAAACACACGCGCACGTAAGTATATAAACAAAAATTAATATATTTTACCTACCATAAAATTTTACTTTCATTTCTTAACCAATCACTTGGCGCCAAAACCCGCCATCTTGGATCAATTTTAGCGGGTCAACGTTCTTGCGTGTCGTTATTAATTTATGTACCTACTTATGTATTTAATTATTCTTTACATATAAGTAATTATCTAATAGCTCAACCTTGAACTTTTACCGCTGTGGTTTTTGCTGACTCCCTAACCTGTGGCTGCCAAGTTCAATACTTGCCAAATTAGCGACTGTTGTGTGTATAACACTCAAGGGTAAACACAATTAAGTTACCATTATTGAATTTGATGAATAAGTAACGAGCATGTTCGTCGTCAAGGATATTTTGAAATACATAAAAATTACATAATAGCAATTTAGTTTATTAGTTTTCTTCGGAACGCTATACTGCAGTAGGTACCCTTTCAGGTTCAGAATGCGACAAAGTAGGTAGGTAGGTAGGTAATTGGAATCGTGAAACTAACCTATCGTTCAATCGTTGGCATGAAAGCCGTTACCATCTGTCCCAAATGGTTATTGGATCTTTTGAATAGGTAGTGTACCTACTTACCATATGTAGGTACGTATATATTCGTTGGGTAGCGGCTAAGTCCCTACCAAACTTAGCTTAGTGGCAAGCAGGGAATCCCGATTTCAGGCACATCACAGCAAGTCGAGAAGTCCCTAAGAGACCAAGTATTTTTTGAAATACCTATGAATTTATGTTAACAATAAGATGAATTCCCCGGGGGCTTCGATAAGCACCCATTGAATTTATAGAATACCTACCTACGTAATAATTGGACTGCGCGGAGTTGAGGAGTCGAGGGCCATCTTACAATGGTCTGTCTCAAGAGTTCTTTTCTTCATCAGAGAAATACAGGATATTCAGAAATGTTTGTCTTTATGTCTTGCTTGAAATGCAAATATGTGCGCTTTCGATGAAAAACGGGAAAAGGATTCACGTTTTTCGTACTTCGAAGAAAATACGACCTCATCCTAAATGTATAAGGCCTATAAGGTTAGTCGCATATTATAATGTACTCTGTGGTTAGTCGTTTTGCGAATCAAAAGGTGTAGGTAATAACTTTCTCATTTGCAAGCGCCAAGTAGGTAGGCAATGGAAAGTGCCTGATTATGTCGCATTGTTGGCAATACTGCCATCAAACCGATAAGTTGGAGAAACTAAAGTTATGTTACCTACTGATTGTGGAAAAAACTGCATAATTCGTTTCCCGGATCAAAGCTATTAAAATTTTTGTTCTTTTTTTTAACTTGAACACGAACCATTATTGATTGAACTGTCAAAACCAAAATGTTGCCAATAGCGAAAATGCATTGTTGACTGAATTCCCTTTCAGCAGAGGCTACGATGAAAAAGTTAATAAGTCTATGAAAATTGGTTAGTCAAATATCTAACTAAAAATCGCGGTTCTACAGTTAAATATAAGAATCAAGAGCAAAAATTGTGATGGTGCGCTTATGGGCTCCGAGTGCTCCGACTATGATAACAAAAGATACTAAAATAAAGTTAATAACAAATACAATTGCGGTATTACCATACCATGGCACGTTTCACGTCCTACACGTGATTTTTAATGTCGGTAGGTTTCTCATCAGTTTGGTTTTATTTTATGTTAAAAACTCGATCAATATGGATAAAATTGGAATTTGTACCTATTTGAGATTTCAGATTATTAATATTGCCTCGACGGAGATAATAATTATCTGCCCAAAAAAAAGATAGAATCAAACAAAGGTTCGGAGCAAAAACGAAACGTTTATATTTTTTCATTAAAGTCTTGCCAAACTCCACCTGCGTTCGTAAATAAATCTAGAACGAAGTAATTCTCGAAATAAAATTTTACTTATTATGTACCCTCTTTTAAAGGAAAAACACTCATGCAAAGACACGTTATAGTAAAAACACGCGCGTCATATTATCGCTAAGGTGACGTCACAGAAATATTTGCTGAGTGAACAGCTCTTGTGCCCTGTCACGTAAAAGGTCACACGGACAATATTATGCAGAGTGCAGACCTTGTAGATCTCTTTGAAGAGTTTAATAGTCGTTAACTGAGTCGTTTATTAATTTTATGAGCTTCAGGTTTTCTAGACAATAATAGCTTCAGATTGGATCTGTGCCCGATAAATCAAACATGACGTTTACAGACTACTGTTTAATTACAATCTTGCCTTACATCTCACACTCCTAGAAATCTGCTATTAAAAAGACTGGATTGAATGACGTCTTGAACGAGGCATTGATTCCAAATTTGAATTTAATGCTTACTGCGAAAATGACGTCATTTGTCATAACAATTCAATATGGACGCCTAACGTTATTTAAATGTTAAATTAAATTATTTTTATGCTTTTCAAACAATGGAGTTATGATAAAAATTTAACAAAAATATTGTTAACTTTATATTAGCTAGTTTTACAAAATTCAGCTGTTGAAATGTGTAAGCCCTTTGATCCAAATCACGTCTAAAAAGCTAACACAATTTGGTTGTCGCTGAAAGCTGTAAAGTCTGACAGCCTAGTGTTATATATAAGAATCTAACTTTGTAAAACCTGAGCTTTTTGTGACATCCAACAATACTATACATATAGGCCTGATATAGGCCCTACATGAAAGGCGTTTGGCATGAAAGGTGGAAGACATTCAATGATAAACTAGATTAAAGGCAAAATAGATAGGTAGGTAATTTTCATGTAAAAAAGCTCGCTCGATTTGCTTTAGATATCTCTATCTGTCTTTCTTGAATCTTTTGGCGAATTGTCAAAATCCGCCAAATGTCGCCATCTTGTTTTTTTTGTCAATACATTTTGCACAGATATGTAATTTCACTTTTTACTACCAGCGCCCCTGAGAACGTCATTCATTCAAACGCCAAAATATCCTTGTATCACTGTAATTTCGCCAAAGCAACCCACAGTAATGGCATATGGTCATCGGTTGCCCATTTTTGTGCCTCAATGGAGTTAATTGACCATAACATACAGTCCACTTTTATGATACTGAAATGGCTACGTATACTTTCTATTATTTATAGGTAATTATTACACTAGGTTTACTACAGTTTGGCATTTTATAAAAAAAGTAAACAATTAAAAAAACTAAGCATTTTAAGTATACTTATGTAGATCAAAAGAAACAAATTCAGTAAAACTAATACACAAATATTGTAAAAACAAAAATAGCCACTAAATTCCACTGATTTTATTGAATTAGCTATTGAAAAATTTTATAAAAAAAAAAAATTAATGAATAGCGACCAAGTTTAATTAAAAAGTTAATATAGACACGATATTTTTGCGACGATACTGAAAAATATTTCAAATAATAATAAATGTTTAATAGTCTGCTGAATTAAAACTTCGTTAATTATCGAAACGTAAGATAAGAATAAGAGATGAAATAAACCAGATAAGTTGGAAAATACTGTTTCTTTTGTAAGAATTTATCTCATAACGGCGAAGCGTTCGTAGAGCAGACTGCAAAGGAAATATCGTTCGTTTAAAATTACCATTAATTTGTCGTTATGACGTAAAATGATGCGACACAGCTCATTACGTTGCGCAGAGGGGCAGTTTACGAAACATTGCGGAATTTATGACGTTGAAAACCTTTTTATTTTCTTTTCAAGGTAGAATTTGCCGTAGAAAAACCGTAAGTAAAAGGCTTTGAAATATCCAGTTATCAGTGCAGGGGCGAGAATATCGGCTTGCACAGTTCAGGGTTGCACGTAATGTATGGTCACATCGTGTTGCTAAGGTCGCGGCCGCCGCCAATAGTCGGGGAGCCGAGCCGTGCCGGTTGGTGGTGCAAGTTCGCTTCGAGTTTATACTTCCCGACATGATTCGCGTGGCTTGCGGCTTCAGATGCTATCAAGGCACACGCCATTTGCTATTTTTATTTATTTTTTCTTTTGTAAGGTTAATAATTTTATTCTGAAGTATCGTTTGTCATTTTATTCCAGCTTTTTAATATTTTGCCGTGGAAATATGAGGAGCTCTAATATAAATTTCAAATATTGAACGTGGTGTCGTAGGCGGCAGAAGATGGAGAGTTGACTATTTCTTAATTTATAAGGTTCCTGCGTTTTTAACAGCAAAATAATTTAATATTAGCACAGTCATCGTCAAGTATAATTGAAACTAGCAATAAATATTTCTGAATATCGCCGCAAAAAGTCGAATGTAAAAATAATTTCAGAATATTAGCTGTAGTAAATTCTATTTTTTTTGTTGTATGAGAAGCTTTCAATTGAAGGTCGGCTTCAGATATGTGCAGCATTATACTCAATAACAAAAATAAGTTTAGTGATCAAAATAGAGCTTTGGAGCGAGCGCCCGAGTTTCTAATATACAGCACTGAAGATTCTCGATTGGAGCGATGACACAATATCAATTTAGCTCCCAATTTTACCAGAGATAAGTTGATTGAGACTCTCTTCTTTACAGTCAATAACAAAGTGTACTAGTAGATGTACGCAGCCCCGATAGTTTAACTCGGCTGGCGCATCAAGTGGGCTTGTTAGGATTAATCTAGAAAAACTACCAATCTTCTTTGCCTACGTAGTCGTCTGCCGCTCGATCCAAACCCCTATTATTACCTATATACATTTAATATTAAAAATAAATCTAATATTTATCTCACTATTTTACAGTTCAATATAAATTAATTTACGCTCAGGCACCTAATTAGCTATATTAGGATCTTAACTACATTAGAGCACAAGAAGATGAAATGTGGTGTCCACTCATTTGTGATAATACGAACGTATGTTGAGCCATTTGACATTCCAAACTGTCAGTGTCAGAAAGTTGACAGATGTCACAATCGTTTTATTAAACCCTAATTTAGTACAGTCACAAATAAGTACGCACCTTTTGTTTAACACTCTCAACATTCGGTTTTTTTTTCAACACAATTAAAATGTGAATGTTTTCAACACTTATCCTAAAGGAAACAAAGTTATCTTACATACATTTTATTTACACAAAAATAATACCTACACATTTTACATCCTTCACAGCTTTTGTAAGCTCACCCTGCATTTAGGGACACAAGCAGCTTCTTCTTTAGGGCACTTTATCGAGGCTAATAAATAAAATGTCGAACAAATTTTGCCAGAAACAGAGGAAAGTTTATTAGTTTTATTACATAACAACGATAAATATGCACTTTTTGCCATGTCCGATAATAATCAATTAAAATTAATTTGTCACCACCTTGTTGAACATTAAGTAGACCAATAAACGATACACTGATAATTATACTCATTGGTTCACTTGTACAGTACGCTGCTGGCGGTAGCTTACGCCACACAAATAATTCACACATTCCTCTCACAAACAGGTTCTCAATGTCAATGTCATGAGAATTACCCGTTGATCGTAGTTGATTAGAAGTAGAAATATTAAGCCACACTTATGAAGACGTAAGCATTCGGTACTTTATACGGAAGTCGATATAAAAATGCATCTTCCTTGAATGTTAACGCATATTTAAATTTCTAACAGTCATCGTAAAAAAGCTAAGTTCACAAATATTTTAAATTAGGTATAAGTAGTAGAAGCTTAAAACAACACGCAAATTGGGCTTTAGGATATTTGATTCAAGAAAATAGAAAAAAAAACTTAAAAGTAAACTCAAATAATCAACCTTCTTAAATCACATGACAGATTCTCATCTTTACAGAGAATCTCAAAGGAGGTCAATGTTCTAAAATAAACAAGAAAGACAACCATAAAAATAACGTGAAACAGCAAGATTAAAATAACAGACAAAGCGGAGCTTACATCACACAAAATATCGAATCATTCGACGATTCAGAAATCAGAATTTTATAAAAAGAATTCACGAAGAGACGCCATGTTGATCAAACCTTGTTTTTATTGAAATTAGTTAAAATATTTAAACTGGACTCGTCTCAAGATCACTGCCTAGCATACAATTTACATAATATTATAATGTAGAAGGTTTCAAATTATGCGGGACAGCGGTAGTTATTATAAGGCCCACTCAAAAGTATTTAAAGGGCCTGTTTTGAGGTAGGTCAAGGGAGGACAATCTTTACCAAATTACCGTTATTTCCTATAATATAAATCTGCGACTGTAAAATAAACTCTTGCGAATAAAATAAATTCTTGCATTGCAAACGAAATGTTTCAAATAAGATGTCTTGAGATCACAATACATAAATCTTGCTCCTACCATTAATTACAGTGTTGGAATGTGATCCCTTTATCCTGATTGATAATAAATCGTATTTCCATTGAGAAGACGGGTTACTTTGGCTTGTGACAAATTAAGTTAGCTTGAAAGAAATGGTCTGCGTTTAATTTGAAAGCGTAGGCTCGTCTCCGTCTTTAGTCTAAAACAAAAAGGCGAGTATAAAATTTCCGGCAACAACGTCCAAAAAACATTATGAATGATATTTTACCTACTTGTTACTTGCATTCGAAACCGTTCGATCGAACCTCAATTATTTAGTTTTGCAGTTTAATTTAAACTTTAGGAACCATTGCAAGCCTCATAAGCGACTTTTTTATTTCATTTTTTTCGCCGCAATGCAACTCTGCAAGGCGTCTATAGTATAGTAGACAATCCGGGTTTGCTTCTCAACCGGTTTCATTCGTTATTTTAGACTTTTGCTTTTTGCTCAGACATTCAGAGCTTATAAGTACTAGCCATCCTTGAGGGCTAAGTATTTGGGTTAAGGTTTAAATGAAAGTTAACTTCTGTAGAAAAAGTTTAGTTATGATTTTAAAATGCAAAACTGCATGCTTTCAGATGTGGGAAAAGAGTGGTCAAGGTTTCAGGGAAACTTCGTTTTCTTTTTAAGGTCCTAGTTCGTTTATATTATATTCCATCTTCTCACACTCTTGCAGCAAGCAAGAGTGTAAAGGATTTAGGTGAAATTAAGATTCGATGGCCTGGCTCGAATCAGGGTTCTAAGATTATAACAAGAAAAACAGTAGATGTTTTCGTTAAATAAAATAGAACACGATCCAAATGAAAACATTGACGGCTGAATCTCCTGGCGTTTTGCAGAAAATAATGCCGGAGTGTTGCCGACAACGACACACTAGTAGTATTAATTGCCTAGTAGTACTAGTGCATTAAAGTTGAATTTACCACGATTCGTCACTGTCGGCAGCACTCCGTCATTGTTTTTTGCAAAACGCCAGGAGATTCACCCTGACATCACAAAACCATGTCTTGTAAGAAGAATTCAGTACAGAAGAACTAAAATTAAAATCTCGATGGGAGTTTAAAAAATTAACGAAAGAATGTGTCGAAAGTCTAGTCTTTAGTAATTTTTTGATTTAAATGAACGTTAAAAACGATCAAAACTGTAGGCAATCAAGTTTTATGATCCTGCTTTTTATGGATTCACGAATCCGCCTACAGTCCATCATCAGAATCATTTGAACTTATTGTTTGACACGTCGTCAGTATTGCGATACATCACAGTGACCTCGATGCAACCCCAAGCACTCCGGCAATTAGCCTGTGATGTCATCAGGCTTAGTCTGGCCTGCCATCACGCCAACGCCACATAATTTAATTTAGCCTAACGATATTATTTAAGCACTTTGGCTAACAATAACAGTGATGAAGTAACAACATTTTGATAAAGGATTTAAAAGGTATTTTGTGTGGAATCTAGGTCGGCCTTTCTTTAAGCTAACCTAATTTTTGACAGTTTATTATTTGATGAAGCGAAAAGGGTCTATAATGTCCCGTGTATCATTCAAATAGGTACTGTGAAGTCTGTGACATGTAAGGTCGATTAAGAATACTAATCTTGTCAGCAGACAGGCTGGTTAGTGAAATATACTTTTAAAAGGTGATTCAAATTTAGAAAAGGTTTTTTAAATAAAAAATAAAAAAAGTGGATTGTCATAACTCACTTAGGTGTATGATGTCAATGGAATAAGTATGACTCTTTTTAGGGAACGTGCACGACATAGTCTGTGCCATCTAGTGGTTTAAATTCGAAACATTTACCCTTTAAAAACTTGTCATTGTCATTTCCTTGCCATATATGTATACACACACGTCATGTATACACATCATGCACACATGCAGCACGCGTAACGTAGACTGGCATCTAGTGAGTGAAATGTGCAACTTTAACTGTATAAATACTTGACATTGACATTTAAGTGCCGCCATCTATAGTTCCTGCACGCTCCCTATAAATATAATACCTCAAGTATTGCAGACTGGTGATTCATTTAATACACACTTCAATGTAACAACACTCTGAAGAAGTACCTCCATGCCACTGAGTTACACTATATGCCCCCAGTCTTGTACGGTACCTAGTTGATTTAGTATATCATCAAAACTAGAGACCCACCCTAGCTTCACACGCGTACAATTTATACACCTAGACCTTCCTAATGAATCACTGTCTATTGGTGAAAACCACATGAAAATCCGTTTTCGAGTTTATCGCGAACAGACAGACAGACGCGACGGAGGACTTTGTTTTATAATATGTAGTGATAATGTTAAACATTAATTGAATCTAATTATATTCAGTTGTGATTGTGTAAATGGTTATAATGTCATAACCGGGTAATAAATCTCCCGCGTGAAGTCATTTTAAATTAATTCTTGGCCTATAATTGCCGTCCTTGAATTTTTTCCGATCAATGGCGGGAGTGAACTAGTAAATGAAGTTGTGGTTCATTCAGTCTTCCTTTATTGCCGTTTTAAAGACCTGCACATTCCAGATTGTTTTTTATCAAGATAGGTTGGAAGCGCGGTAATTTATTTGCGGTTCTTAATTCAAAATTAAGTATCTGCCCGGAAGAAGGATAAATGTGGGTGGTATAGTACTGAATTACTGACTAATCATTCAAAGGAGGCTTTTTCCAATAGCTGATGTATAAGACGTTCTCATCTTGAATTTAGAATCCACTAATCAGTATAACAACTAAGCATAAGGTTGGCGAGTTTTATAAATAAGTTTGTGTACCTATATTTATCAGTTACACTTGAAGTAATTGGTAGGTAGCTGCGAAGTTAGTAATTATCACGAGTTTATTTCTGCAGCCATTGTTGTAATTAGTTACTTGTAAACGAGCCGATATCGATAAATTGTTCACCGAATCTAATCTAATGTGCGATAATCTAAGTCTAGTGTAGTAATGAAATACATAGGTGGTTTAGTTAATATTTAGTTACATTTCAGCGTTACTTTGTGGCTATTGAAAATCCGATATGGATGATATTTAGCTACGGCAGCTCGGTTTTAACAATACGACTCGTTCTTTACGTAGGTGTGTCAATATTGATTAAAGATGGCGGGTTAGCAGACATTACGAATACAGAACGGCTGTCAAGAGTTCAATCACATTTAGTTGACGTGACAAACGTTTGAGACGGTTTTGAAATAAGTAGACGACACGTTTTGTGCGCAAGAGTCCGCTATAGCAGTCATTATCTACCAAGCCTTTTCCCATGTAGGTATGCTGGGATCCTGCCAGGGTCGCGGAAAAAATAATAATTTGGGATCGGATTCCAGTCTAACTGGATAAAATACCGAACCAGTACTTTACATGGAGCAACTGCCTGAAAATCTTCTACAGTATAGACTATATATTATCAGGTTTGAACCGATATAGTTGAGGCATGAATCGCCATATCTAGCAATTAAGCTTAGTCAAACAAGTTAGAAAAAGCCTACAAAAACCCTACGATGCAAATTACGCCGCCGGAATCAAGGGGTCTACTCCGAAGTGTTTTTACGAAGTATCAGCCGAATGTTCGCACATATTTCTGTGAAGTGTTAAAGTGAATGTGCCATACCTAAAGTTGTAGCTCTTCTCTGAGAGCTTCTTCCACCAAAAACATACGTAATGCCATTTCGCTACAATATTAGGTAAGGCACATTCACTTTAACACTTCACACAAATATGTCCGAACATTCGGCCGATACTTCGTAAAAACACTTCGGAGTAGACCCCCTGGACCCAGCAAATTGATTGGAGTTGCCATGCCATTTTAAAAGACAAACATTTTCACTTTTTAATGGCTGCAGTAGCCAACAGGCCAACACCAAAAGCGTTTAAAATTTCACAGAGTTTTCCACATGTTCCGATTATTTACGAGCACCGTAGGTCTGAAAGTGATAAATTATTAAACGCGCTTCGACGGTATTTCGTTTAACAACTTTTATAGGCTTTGGCTTTCCATTACCCTTTTTTATTTACTAACACGGAAAAGTCGCAAAGTAATAATGCAAAAGGCTTTCGTCTGAATTAAATTCCCCGGTGGAAAACACACGGCACTAGCATGAGCCATACCTACATAGTTTGGAACATTCTTCTTTCATACAAAAACAAGAATATCTAGCTTCTAATATTTGTGTAAAGGAAGAATAACTAAATTATTCGTATGTCAGTCAGACTCGGCACAGAAAACGATTTGCTTGCGTTCCGCGTCGCGACTATAATTCACGGTCAGGATGACAGGTGGCACTACTTGTCCCCGTTCTCAGCACATTAGACTTTGTTATGAACCAGTTTTCTGAGGAAACTACCGTCCAATGCAAGGTTTTGTAAGTATGCTGAGGTTGGTACCTTGGAAGTTCTACAGTGTCTATTGTCTACAGAGAGCTGTTGCTATGCCCAGGTATTTTGAACCATAGACAATACGGCCATCTTGGATTAAATATGACATTGATTTTGTTTTGGTGTGTTCTGAAAGATATTTATTTTCTTAAATATTAAATAAGTTTCTTAGATCTGCTTTTAGAAGATTGCAACAGTGCAACTTTATGTTTAATAGCATAATATATTTAGATTTGCTGTTCCAACTTAGATTCTGTTTACGTACAGAAGATAGGTTAACCAATTCAGTTTGGGCGGCAAATGGCGGCGCATTTATTTGAAAAGGCTGTCTTGTGGTAAGTATATTTTTTCTCTTGTATATTGGCTTTCCTTTTAGTTTAAGTGAAGTTAGTTTTATAGCAACTACTTAGCTTGCCACGGTCTCATCGGAAAGTTATAATGTCAAAGGCGGTATCTATTTCGGATAGTAAGTTTTCCTAGAAAGCCGAATCCTACTTTTGCCTCAAAGAGTTCAACGAATAGTACTTATATTTATTATACGTCTATATATACGCGAATACTTTATTTTATTACCTAAATGTTATTTATTTATTTTCGCACAAACAAATGCATCGCCCTGCTATCAAGTACATAATCGACCGGATGTAGGCTAAATTTATTTTCAACGATCACCGTAATTTTGTTTATACTTCCGCTGTCATGGCCGGATTGTTGTATCGAAAAAAAAAAGAATACTTATAAACAGTTTACGTTGCCATTTAGCCACATAGCATCAGCAGAATTAAAGTAATGCTGAGAAACACGCACTCACTCACATCTGTCTGTTTGTTCGCGGTAAACTCAAAACTACTGATTGGATTTTCATGCGGTTTTCACCAATAGACAGAGTGATTAATGAGGAAGGTTTAGGTATATAATGTTTGCCCGTGGAAAGCTGGTGCGTGTCGCTAGTAATGAATAACTTTATGATGAGCATCCGAACTTAACACGGACGCAACAAAAAAGCCTTAGTTAAAAGTTGATACTTCCTACTTAACTTTGACCCAGTCTCGCGGCCGGCGCGAAAATTCATTAAAAACTTCAAATTTTTACTTAATCTCGGTAGGAAAAACCACAATCACTGGAATGTAGACTTCCTTCTAGGGCATTTTTGTTGTTTTTTTTTTTTTGCTTTACTTTGTATGAAATTGATAGAAGGTATCAGGATTGAAATTCACCAGTTATTAATGGCGTGCATAGCAACAGATATGAAAACGCCATTGGACAAAATATAAATGTTGTCTTTTGATTGTACGAATTAGAATTTACAACCTTGGCAGTATGTAATTATGGTCTTCATTCAAGTATTTTACAAATATTTAGTAGACAAACTTTATGGGAATGAGATTGAGGAAATAAAAGAATGGGTATTTTTCTGTGAGAAACCATCTGGTATTTACATTGTTTCCGTGCCCGGCACATGGAACCTATATCTACAAACCCAATTAACGTTTTAATTACAACCGGCACTAGGTACTTGTTTCGTCCAGATGCAGAACTTAGTGCAAAAGAACATTTAATTTTTTATCTTTATAATACACTACCAACATAAGCTATCTAACTAAACGTCATAATCTATGTAAATCTTCAAGACCAGACGTAACGCATTGGCCGCCGTATCCGTGTTGCCAGTCACAATGCCAAGTTCAAAAAAAAGTGGTCCATTACGTGCTCAGTGCTGGAAACAAAAGATTTCGTAACTGAACTTTAACGCTAAATGCATACAAACCAGCCTACACACATTTCTTACTATGTATAACTTACCTAGATGTCAAAAGGAAGCGTAGTCTGGAGTCTCTAAAGACAGTATTGGCAAAAGAGGCTATTTTAACGCGTCAGGCCCGCCATAACTATAGGTTTTTAATTGTGTCTGCTAGTGCGGCTTCACGCGTTAATTATGTTTTGCCGTAATAGACATCTGCTATCAGTTTTTAAAATCGAAAACATATCAAGGACAACATGAGACCCGAACAACCAGTTCTCTTCACACGTTCTTTGCACACCAGAGCCTTTAGACAAAATACTTTTCTGTTAACGTTAACGCTTCGTGCAAAATGTATGGCAACGACATTACTGGGCGTGAGTCACGTGACAGCTCTCTGTCTAACGCTTCGTGCAAAATGTCGTTGCCATACATTTTGCAAGAAGCGTTAGCGTTAACGTTAATAGAAAAGTATTTTGTCTAGCCCCCCAGGTGTGCTGATAACAATTAAAATTTATTGTGTCTGTTAATTGGGCGTGCGACGGGTTAAACGACTGCATGAAGCTAAGTAATAGCCAATTTATAAGCTCTAAGAAACACTTAAAATTGCAGACATTTTATTTTCCGTCGTGAGCCTCCAAAATATCACTGTAAGTGAATTCAAGCACGCAAAATACACCAACAAAACAAATAGTGGGAGAAGGGCGACACTATACCCGACGTAAACGTATTTACAATGAATTTAGACAGAAAGGTTCACTGAATATTAGCATATTCGCGATTACACAGCACCTGTGGTTTTGCGAACGACGTTATTTACTTAAGGAACACTGAATGGCGACGTTTTGCCGTCTTTACTACCAACGAACTGTTTAACAACAACATTTGGGAGTAAACTGGCTATTGACTCTAATATTGTCTTGGATTTGAAGCAAAATATCGGATTTCTTGTATTGTGTGCCGATTTTTTATGAAATCTTGGACGGATTTGTATAAAGCTATATCTAATCGCGCCTTTATTTGGTATTTCATGGATTGTGAAAGTGATAGTAGGAGTTGATATACAGCGAGAAGCGGTAGTAATAAAAACGCCGCGAGGGGACGCCCTAAGACGAACACTGACCTTATTGGTGATATCCTTAAGGTCCGTAAATCCCTTATAAAGTATCCAAAAGGTCAGGTGCGTATTACATGTCGTTCGTAAACCAACGTACATGTACATATTATGTTAGAAATACGTGGGAATCAGTATTTCTAACAAAGTAGTAACTTTTGACCCCTTTAGAAAATAACGTTCTCTTTACAGTATTTAAAAAAAAGACTTCCATATTGTCTATGGCATTTGAATTTGACATTTGTAACTGTCATTAAGACCAAAGATGGCGTTCGCATTATATAAATTTTACAGGATAATCGGATTCACTTAAGTATAGGTACATAAATACGTATTTCCTATTAACGGCAAACATATTAACTAAATTAGTGCGTTTTTTATTTAATTGGAAGCACTAAGCAAAAATGATAAAACGCATATGGATTTTCTAACTAAACGTCAGATTGACAAGTATTTTTTTTACTATTGATAGGCTCGCTTTTGATCAGACTATCTCACCTCACGGCAAGCGATGATGTGGCAGACGATGAAGCACGTTTGCCTAGAAGTAACCTATTCACTCTTGCCCTAATAGCCAAGCTACCTTATTGTAACCTCTTTGAATACTTAGACTATGAAAAGTTATAGACGGAGTGTCAAACTCCAGCAATCTGAAGTACCAGAACGAGAAGCCGGCTTGTATCTGTACACGCAAAATAAGCTCACATAGACAAAATGAGAAGCCGATACGTCATCGTTACGTTCGTCAAGGTCACTCACACATTTTAACGACCCTGATTCATTTAATGTCCAACGACGTTCCGTCTATAACCTTTCATAGTTTAAGTTTGAATAGTTAAGTTTGTCTTATTAATTATTTATCAGTTTTATGTTCTCTCAGATAACAAAACGGCGATTCGGCGATACAACACAAGGCTACCCGACATTGTCTGTTTGCGCATAATGGAGCGGGAAAATTTGTGCAGAGTTGAGTCATAAAGTCAACATGGCGACCAAATAAATTGTATTTCTCTGCTCCAATTACCTAATATGAAGGGCCATTGAATAATGACGCAAATTCATGAGTCATGGTTCACTTTATTGAGCCTGTGTATTAAATATTGAAGAGGACTAAATCTTGCTTGGAGTCTTCTCATCTCAGGATAGATTTACTATTTTCTTATGTGAAACGCATCAGGCGTAGCGTGGCATGAAAAGGCTGCAGAAATGAACGAGAAAAAGGAAAGGATTAAATAAGACTGATGAAGAAAGTATTTGGAAGAAAATGACGGGCTGTTTCAAAAGCCCAATAAATTGGGGTAGCGGCATGAGTTATACCACTAAAAAGGTTTATTCGGCAAAATGGATTACCTCAGTAAGTTATCAAAGAACAAATCACAAACTTCGTTAGTTCTATCGAGCTCAGTTAGTCTTCAGAAAAGCAAACAAGAAAAACTTCAAATCAATTTCATTTTCGAACAACCGTAAAAATACGAAGTTCTAGCAAGTTGGCACACAGTTTATTTTACCAAGGCAAAGAAACAGGCAAGCATATTGGATAGGTACAGTCTTGAGAGCATTGTATAGTTTCTTTGTAAATGGATTCAATTCGTCTCACAGTCTCATACACTGGCAAAGACAGACAATATGTCTTTTTACTAGATGTTTTCAACGAGGTTAAATTTAAAATACTTCGTATTTTCGTCTCGTGAATATTTTTTGAATAAAATGAATTACTGACAGGGAAAAGATACTGTTTGGAGGTACAGCAGATGAAATTGATGAAATACATTTATTACCAAAGGTCACAGGGTATATGATATATCTATGTAGGTACCCAACTGATTTATTTGAGATAAGTGCCTCGATCGATAAGTAGATACTGTATTTTGGGAATAATTGCCATAGAGCTATGAAAAAAAACATCAAGGATACAATGGTAAGTGCAATTCAGTGCCAGTTAACGTTCTTTGGCCTTCGCTTAGTCGTCAAAGGTAACGAACGCTGAAGAACCCCATTCGTTGGGGCTCGTTGGCTTGGTCCAGAAGTTCCTTTTCTACAAGATAAAATTTCAAAAGTTTTAGACGGTCACTAACTGTCATCATAGTCGGTTCTTGTTTATGGTCATGTCAGTTGATGTTTCTATTATATTAGGCTCGGATTTATCTAGTTGAGCTGAAATTAATACCAAGTTTTTAACTAGTTTAGAGCCAATGCTTTGATTTATTTCCAAAATAAACGACGAATTTGCAAATGTCAGGGTTGAGAAGTCTGCCAGGGAGTGTTTGAAAGAGGGCCCGCGGCCCTGCTGGTGCTGGCACAGGCAAATAAAATAACATGGGTGGGTTTTAGTCAGTAAAGGGTCTGATACGCCCCCTCTCGCTTGACCCAGAGCGGGAGAAGTTATTTCATGATGACCCACCCTAAAAAAAAGTGTTGAAAAAAGTGAATCTGAGTTTTAATAACGTAATGTCGACGTCGTCTTTAGAAGTTGTCACAATGGCGGGTGTTAACTTATCATGTCGTGCCGGTAGAGAAACGTGACAGCTAACGTAATCACCCTGAAATATTTGTTTAATGTTGTAATAAAAGATAACACGATAATGTATACAAATAGCGCGTTATTACTTTATTAGCGTTACGAAAATACACCTCATTTATGATCTTAGATTTTGAAGCATAGTTTTCTATGTGCTTGTTTTTCATTTCGCCTGCGATAAAATAGGTTAGACGTGATATGACCTGTGATACATATACGTGTGTATGTCAAGATTGTTTGTTTAATATGCACTCGTGGTCTTCCATCCACAGTATACGCGTATGACTCACACATATTGCTCTAATAGTTTGCTACTTCGTTTGTTTTGTTATTGCGAAAACACTGGTAAAAAATCCTGTTTCTGGAACGCTAGAGGGCATGAAATGGGCTTAATTCTTTTGACATTAATCGCATTAATTGACAAAAATAACGTGAAAAATGTGGTCGAAAGTAGAAATTGTTGTTCCAACCTGTAAATAACCTGTCAGGAACAACGATTACGACTGTCAATTCTTGACATCAGTGCGAAACTGCCAACCTTTCACTTGAAAGTAGCCTCAGAGAGTTGAACATTTAGTGAAAAAGTTGAGTAAGTACTCGTAGGACCACATCTCAAAATGATTTTGTGTTGAGTGTGGACGTTCAAGATCGATAAAAAAAAACGTATAATTACTTTAGCATGAACCCACCCATGATGATTAAATTTATCTAATCTAAATGGTTTATTTATTGATTTGACATTAAAGTGAATTTTACGAGTTCAAAATTAATGGTTCTCTTTTGTTTAGCCGAGTTCAATAAATTACTCAATTTCTTCGGGTGGTGCTATGTAATTTCGTTGCGGTTAGCCGAAGGTGCCTAGTAGTTACTTTTAAGTCTTGCTTAGGCAATGGCAAAGCAGAAATAAAGACAGATGCCAGCTCATTTACTCCAGTTGGTAAAAAAACCCCCTTTCATTATTGAGCCTGAAAAAATTATTACTTTTGCGTAATCGATGAAATGACTATTATGACGCCACCCCACGCCAGCGTGACGTAGGCGGTGGCAGTAAGCCTTTGTAACAGCAAATACTGAGCAAAGAGACAGCGATTCAATACATGTAGGTCAGAATTGAGACAAGCTGGCGCCAATAATACTAACAAAAGAACTTACTTTAACTTTTACTTTAATGAAAATTTCGCAAAAAGGTTTCATAAAGAAAGTAAGCATAGACTTTGAACTTCGCTCTATTTTTTTTTTAATTCAGCTTATTGAAGTAAAGTTTAGGGAAAGTAAATAGACTGTATAATAAATGTATCTAGTCTATTTACTCTCCGTCGCCAGATGGTTCGTTTATGGCTGTTGAGGTATTCCGTCTTATTTTTATTCTTATCATTTGTATTCTCTTGTTAGAATGATTAAACGCCCTTGTACAGTAGTGGTTTACATACTATGTAAATAGGACCCAAGAACGGAATTTATTGATAATGACATGCTTAATTAATCATTTTATCGGAAGATTTAAACATAAAGAAAGTTTAAAAACAAACTGTACCAAGTGAGAATATGTTGCAAGGCCCAAAAACGGTTACTTTTATGTGTAAAGTGAAAATATCGAATTGACGTCACAAAACGGGTTGTCACGATAACTTCTGTTTACATGCCATTGAACAAGACTTCAAGGGCAGAAAAATGCTGAACTGGAGTAAAAATGTGTTCATTTTATATTCACAATAAAGACTTTTAATCATACTTAGAATATTTATAAGGGCGTGGTGAAGTTTAGTCTTGGGTGGGTGAGGTATAAGTCATTCTTGAAAATCTTTACTCTTGACTCATCTAGTCCATCGTCATACGCTGCCACGTGCGGTGACGTGCCACAAGCAAATGAGCGATAAATTGTCTTTCTTGGTTGTCATACGACAGTCTATGACTGAGCTTATGACATCCGTTACTGGCTGGCTGCAGGAAATGTCTGACAAATTTAAAAACTTGAGGATATCGGCATGCCAGCTGCTAGAGGCTAGTTTCAGTTTCATCAAGTATTTTTTTGTGCTTCGTTGAGAGATTGACATATATGGTGTGTATTTTCGTGTTGAAATCACTACATATTACAAAACTTGCCCCGCCGGGACTCAAAAACTACTGAACGGATTTTCATGCAGTTATCACCAATAGATAGAGTGATTCATGATGAATGTGCAGGTATATAATTAGTTATACTCGTCTGAAGCAGGGGCAGGTCGCTAGTATGCTTAGGTTTTTAAAGACGGCCCACTAGATGCCCAATGCCATTTAGTGTGGAAGCCAGTTAGGCTTGACTGATGTTGACTGTAATCATTTAAAGAATTGTTAGCCGACAGATAGGTATAATTTAAAATGATTAATAATTCAACAGCATTGTTAGCAATAAGGAAAGCAATTAATTACAAAGCATCTCGTTTCCTAATGATGACGCAAAATTAACGGAAAACGAATCGGAATTGAAACAAACAGTTAGTGTTTTAAGCAAAACCCGGGAATTTCCATTAAAATAAGTTATTTCGTGACGTTATTCTTATCACGCTGATTATTATCAGAGCAGTTCTTGGATATTTTCGGTTGAATGAACCTATGTATTAGTGTTTTAGCCTTTAGTTATTGGGGTCGCGGATAAATTCGAGATAGAGTTACCGCGGCTCTTGGCACAGGCAACTGAAGGAACAGGGGTGGGTTTTAGTCAGTAAAAGTCTGACACAGGAGCGGGAGAAGTCATTGGATGATTTCACACCCCTAAAAAATAAGTCTTTAATGATACAGAGTGTAAAAAGACAATCACATAGCCATCAACTACGCATACTGTATACATTTAACAAAGTAGCTTTTCGCAAAAATTATTGCTGGGTAACGACTTTTATTTTTTGGTATGAAATTGCACGCAATGTAACGCGAACCCAGGCAAGTGAAGTTAAACCCCGCCCCTTCGCTCTAAGCCACGTAGGTAGTTCTCGGATACTTTTGATATGCATTGCGTTTTTGTAACTTCAAATGCGTAATTTCGAAAATACGATAAAAAAAAAATCTAAAACAATAAATTTACGTAAAAAAGTAAAAATAAAAATTGCGGCTTTGACCTTCAATATCTCCAGAACCAGTGGATTCCCAGGTATGGTCTAGTGGAAAAAAAATATCCAAATAATGGGTAGAATATGTGGCTTTCGGCTTCGGAAACTGTCTTTTTTACACCCGATATATTTAAACTTTCTCCAAAGAACCTAACTCACTACATAGTATAAATCAAAGTGGCTTTCCACGTCTGTATGTTTTTCCGCTATCTCCTCCTAAACCACACAACGGGTTTTTACGCGGTTTGCACTCTTATAGAAAGAGTGATAAACGGGGAAGGATTGTGTGTATAATTTGTACCCGTGCGGAGCCGGAGCTACCCTATTTGGGAATAAATAGTGATGAAATCGGTACACAGTTTTAAAGTAATCTAGTAATTAGGTATACTTCAAAAGTAGCACCGTTACTCCATTGTTAGATAAATACTATCGCCTGTAAATTGCCAGAACTGTTCATTTGAGTATTATCGAGTCAACTCAAGGAACAACTAGGTATATGATTTATCAAATCTAATATGAGAGATTAGACAGTCTCTTTACTTCTGTAGATCGCTAAGTTATTTATCTTAATTACTAACGACCTGCCCCGGCTCCGCATAGGTATAAATTATACAACTTAACTTTCTTCATGAATGGTCCTGTCTATTGGTAAAAACCGCATGAAAATCCGTTCAGTAGTTTTTGAGTTTATCGCGGATAGACAGACAGACGCGGCGGAGGTCTTATTTTATAATATGTAGTGATTTATTTAGATTATTGAGCTGTCCAGCATTAAAGTCAGTCTCAGGATTCAATGGTAGGGTCAGTCAGACTTGGGAGCATCAGTTTTCACAGCCCAAAGCTTTTCCCTTTTAATTTCTGGTCGGCGATACCTTTTTTTGCAAATATAATGTCTTCGTACACCGAACTGTGTACCTACATTCATTTTAACTTTTCCTTTATCAAAGATTATCGTAGCGTTGATAACAAAAAAATGTGGAAAATTCAGATTGTAAATCGATTAGTTAGAAAATTAACTCATTTTAATGTCGGGATCTGCAGTTTGTAGCGCTTTGTTGTTCCTTAAATAAAATGATAAAAAGTAAAATTCTATGTTATCTTCAATGAGAACGTAATTAAATTGAATAATCTGATAATTTCGACTATCGTGGGCGACATATTGAGAACTCATTTTCGCAAAACACTCATATTATCAAAATATTGACATATTTTAACATTAATTAAATGATAATAAATTGATTAGACTGGACAAGTACCTTCTTTTGTTCCAAAAGTAATCAACTATACTCAGTATTACCTACAATTTTTATCAGAATTTGGTTATTAGAAAGTGCCTCCTAGCACTTGCCTAATGATAAAATCTTGCAAAGTTGCGACTTACTGGATAGACCATTATCACGTCTTTTATCAACAGCAGTATCAACTTCCAATGTCGCCGGACACACTGTAAAAGTGTAAAACTTCCGTTAACGTTTATCAAATAGGTCTTGTTCTGCAGAAACAAGTGCTGGCACATTAGTCACTGGCTGATAACATACGCTTATCGGTCGCGCTACCTCAGCCACCGCGCTGGCGGTAAAATCAATAATTGATGTCTTTGCCACACCAGTCACATTAAAAAATTGCTTTTGCACGCTGACTAGACCATAAAGAAGAGAATACGATATGTCAGCGACATATCGTCGCTCCCGCCTTTAGGACCCTGCCATCGTAAACCAGACTGAACGAAAGGGTTGTCGACCTAATAAAAAGGCTACTATTGATGATAACCTGACAGCATAGTACAACCACATTTAACCCCTGGCTTTTGCCGTGTCTACCTATGGTATAATGGTGTGAATCCACTATTTCATGCGAAACGTGACTTTAAATAATCATTAGTGATTAATGTGCATTTAGCGTTGGCAAAGTAACGTGGCAATTGCAAATGCCAGCATCGAGCGCAAATTGTAGTAGGTATTTTACCTCATTAACATACAAACGAAATGTTGTGGATCTCAGGAATACTACAAACCATCAAGGTCCGAAGAATTGGTAGTAACAGCAAAACAGCAGAAGATCTCAGGAAGACAGGACCGAAACACGCCGAAGGTAGAAAGGGTAGAAGACGAAAGAAGGCTGAAAATAAGGAAGTGTCCTACTCTATGCTACATGTAATTTATTGAGTCTACTTCCAGTCTAAGCAAAATGGCTGCCGATTCTACTACGCGCGTAACAAAGTAGTTTAATAAACAGTAGAACAGAATAAACGGAGATAGTTTGAAAGTTTCAGAGCCACGTCTAAATAATAATTATTATGATAGCATGCCCAACACATTTAGGACAACATTTAACTTCGTTAACAAGTTATAATTAGTTCTAGTCTAGACCATCTACTTACCAAATAATTTACTATTCTGGCGTGACCTTCAGTTACCGTGGTCTATCTGGTGGTCAATTATGGTATCTAATAACAGTAATAACCTAGCCGTGTTATTTATGACTGGGACCATTTCCATACGCTAGCCATAGTTACTTTTTTGTTTTTAAATATGATTATTCAATAATGGTGTCTAATGATGGCGCTAGTTCATAATAAAATCGGATCTAATTCTAGAATAAACTGGTCTTTATTCTAGAATTAGGTTCTTAGGCTTTTTTGAAGATTTATTCAACTTAGGATTCTGTTCTGCTTATATTATGAAGTCTCAATATACGAGTAATGATGGCTTACAAAAATCCCAAGTTTTTTTTCAGAACAGCAACGTATTTTAGCGCTCTTTACAGTCAAAGTTTATTTTAAAACAATACGAAGTTGTTTCATAATAATCTGGAGGATAAAGTAATAAATATGGGCCAACTTTGGCAGTGTTATGTTTTAACTTGGATTTTTTATCCTTCTTAAGAAAGATGGCGCTGTTCTTTTAAAAGATTGAAACTAAGAGCTGCCATGGACGGACTGCTTGGAACAGACAGCTTCAAGCGGTCGCTGTTGGGCGATCTGCAGTTTCAATAAAAAATTGACGATTGCCATACACGGACTGCTTGTCCGTGACCACAACGGCTTGAAGCTCCGGCACTGGTTGCTCCAAGCAGTCCGTCTATGGCGGCACTAAGGGTTTTTCAAAGCATTTTTCTTCTTGTTTTCGGTCTCGTTGAATAAAACAAGACCACGGACAATAAGTAGAAATAACAGTAGTATGATGCCATCAGCTTCACTCAAGGAAACTGGCATGTGAATACTGCCATTTTAACGTAGCAAGGAACCGGTGAAACCCAGCGCCAATGACAGGCGCGTAGACAATGCCAATGATTCATGCCGTGTGCAACAAACCTGCATGGAGAGATAAAACAATAGAATGCGCGCGCGCCGGTGAAGTCAATCGGTCACGTTTAGCTGGATTGATTCAGGAAATAAATCAGTATGATTATTATTTTAAAATATTTCGTGCAGCTTTGACGGCACGGTTGGCGTAGTGGTTGAGCGTTCGACTGCTGCGCTGCGTGTCGCGGGTTCGATCCCCGCACGGAACAAATATTTGTATGGCCTACAGATAGTTGTTCCGGGTCTGGGTGTCTTGTGTATGTGAGTTTAAATGTTTGTGAACGCACCCACGATACAGGAGTAATTCCTAGTGTGGGGCAACGTCATTTTCTTTTTTTAAAAAAAAAAAAAAAAGCTGCACGTTCGGTTTCAATCATTTTGTTTTTCAATTTAGAACTTTTCACGTGGACATAGAATTGTTCACAGCTATATTCGGGCAACTCTATAAAATTGTTGAATCACGAAGTGACATTTCAGAAACAAATTAGCTCGATATTGGAGCAAATATTTATTTCAACAAGGTTAAATCTTGATAAATATGGAGAATTCGTGTTAAATTCTAAGAATTTCCTTTGCCAGGACAAGCAATGTTAAGATATTTTAATGTAATTATAGATGATATCTGCGCATAGCTGAAATCCGTGACTGCTTTATAAAGTTTGAAAAAACAACGATGTTATTTTGTTTCATTAGTATTTTATGAAACCTTCGAGGTTCTGTACAAACCGTAATGGAGTCACGGAAGTACTTAAAACAGTACCAAGAAAATTCAAGAAATGGCTAACGAAAAGCAAGCAATGGTCTTCTCCAAATAGAAAAGCAATTTGCAAGAAAAGCGTTCATAATGATGCCACGGTTATTTTATTTACAAAATATCTGTAGTTTAAAAAAAATAAAAGAAAAACCTTTTATTTTTCATTTTTCGTGTTCTCCTTAGCAAACACTTTCATCTGATACCCACATCATGGGAATGCATACAAAATAACTAGTCCGCCAAGCATCATTCGAATATACATTTAATATTCAAATAAGGAATCCGTACAAAAAACGAATTCAACAAAGAATGAATCAAGGTCACCATGCTGCTGTGCAATTACGTAATAATTGCTGGCGTGGCGCTAGACTGCGGTGTGTGAGGTTGCCTGCAGGCCATTGGCGAAATAGTGTTGCCAAGATACGTTCTGCCTGAATAAACGACAGTAAAACTAATATAAATCTTCTAGAAATAAGAAAAACTTGATTTAGATTGAATTCAACGACGTTCCGCAGTTCGAACTTCACCGGCCATTTTATAACGTTTCATTTTTTCTCTCTCAAGAGGTCCTATTGAATCAGGGCTTTGGAAGGAGGTTCGTTGTAAAAAAAGATAACATAATAGAGGTTCTATGGTACTTCAGAGCACAATATAGCAAGGAAATTGCGGGCGACGAAAAAGTGTTAATAAATTTGAAATTTTAGGAGCTTTGTTGAATTGAACGCGAAAGGCTGATGAGATCATGTCTTTGTAGATAGATTACGGTACGGCTATTTAGGTCTCAAAAGTTATTCAAACATTTTTAATCGTTAAAAGTGCAGACCAAATAGACCCGAATAATTTTATTTCATTTTTGCTTAAGCGAAGGTTCGTGAGCGCAGAGTAAGATATGCATCAGTAAGTTTCGTACAATATTGAGATTGGCGGCCATTGTAAGTTAAATACAAGTTATGTAATTATTTAGTTAATCGAGTAAGTACTGATTCGTCAAATCCGAAATACAAGCCGATTACAGAAATAACTACACTAGTCGAGGCAAAAATTAAGTCCGCATATAAACTAACATGAATGAATAAACAAGTGTATAATAACATTGCTGCAAAGTTGCAAAGAGCATCGCCGGAGCATTGAGGGAGCATCGGATGGCAATGACACTGCAACGACGGGATAAACGTCATGGAAAATAACACAGACAACTTCTTATCTGTACACGTATTTACCTGGGATCTAGAAGACTTCATTACTTTCCTTTGTAGTTCCACCCAGATTAAACATTCCGATTAAAATCTCCTCGGTAACGTGGAAAAAGATTTAAGTACCACCCCCAATAATCTCCAAAGTCACTTGGGATTCTATTAATAGAACAAATTTTATAGAAATAATATCTGTGTATCTATTTAGTTGACTGGCGAAGCCTGACCTTTTACGTAGAATAGAATAATGAACCGGAATCTTTTCGATAATGTCAAAATCACGTGTTACAGATTTACGGACAATCAAACTACTAAAAAAAATACCAAGTGACGATGGTGAAATTGAACATGTTGGCATTGTGCCTTATGGTTAACGGCGGAGAAAAAGAGTTATGTCGGAGTGCATCATTCAACAGTATTTTCATTCAGTCACGTAGCTACCTGGAAATGTTTCTAAATTCGTGAAGTCATAATAAAACATGAACTAATATTTGAAACCGTTACCGAAAATACTCCTGTAGTTCATAAAAAAGGTGCAAGAGTATTTATGGATAGATACAAGCTCTTTTATCTTTGTTTCTAACAAGTCTGGCGTTATCCAAGATTCTTGTCTCTCGCGTGTACGTAAGAAACCTTGCGTGACCCTATATTCCCCACATACAAATAAAGGCCAAAGAAGCTCGACAGATTGGCTAGCACAACTTTCGCGGTTTCTATCAAGAATTTTATAGCCTCTTCCAACTTTAATGCTCCTGATATTTGTTCTTGAAACTTTTTATCAATTCTTTATAGTTCTAACAACTAACAGACACGGTTGAAGTTTTTGAAAGAAGTGTCAAGGTTCGTACTTTTTATTAGTAATTGCTTATAAAAAGTACGTAATAATCACTAATCACACTTATATTATAAAGGCGAAAGTTTGTGAGTGTGTGTGTTTGTTACTTCTTCACGCTCAAGCGACTGGACTGATTTGGATGTCATTTGGTATGTAGATAGCTTATATCCTATATTAACACATAGGCTACTTTATATCCCGGTCTACGCGGGTGAAACCGCGGGGCGCAGCTAGTTATAATTAATGGACTAATCGACATTGGTTATTAATTCCTTAACCGCCCCATCAGTTTTGTAAGAGGTTATTACGTTATGGTGAAGCCACAATGATATCCGGGCAGTGTCAACATCGTGGACATTTCAATCGAATATTAGTCTGCTAATGATCTTAAAGAAGCCCTGGAATTACCGCGCAATTAAATGTTAAGCTACCTATTGACTAAACTAACGTTATAGAAACAAGGATAATTATTATTATCATTATTTTAACAGGAAAATAATAACAAATGTCGCATAGTGGTGTAGTAAGAACGGGCTGCATGGCTATGAACAAAATTATTATTGAAAGATGACGTAATTTTAATACTTCGGATGTAGAACATATTGTTATGTCTATAACTAGTTTGATTTCAAAACCGCGATAATTTTATCTTGTTTGTTTTAATTAGTTTCAAACATGAGTCAGAATTTCAAGTTCAAGTTGTTTTTAAAGATAATTTGCTGTAAACTAGCAAACAGCGCTATGAGGACCTTAGTCAGTGGCAGTTTGGAATTAGCAGATAAAACTTAGTAGCAATCTAGTCATTCGCTAGAGCCAATATTTATTGCGTCAGAAAGGCTTTGATATTGTATTTCAAGAGTTAGGTATTTAAGAAAAAAATTAAACTCAAGACATCTGGTACTCAACAGCGACCAATTTAAAGGTAGTTAGTAGGTACCGCGTCGTTTTGTTTACGCGCCTAAACAAACGTTGGCCCTATTAAAGCAAGGTCATCGCACGAAAGGAGCCATTCATTAACAAACGCTCAAGAGTTAATAAGCTTCCTGAAATACACTTTGTTTTCGCGAACCTTCGTCTAAAAAGCTTGACGTTAAAAACAATGACCAAAGGTAAAATGTCACGCCATTGATGTCTATGCTTTCGAACTGCACTTTATACTGTTAAACCGCGATTACTGCGAACCAGTAAATAACGGGTTTAGAGTAGTAGAGTAGTAATGCGTGGTTTCAAGTTGATAGTCCATTGTCTATGAAATTAAATTGTATGAACAGTTTGTTCGTTCTATTTTTAATTTTTGTGTAACATTTTGGAAATCTGTTATTTTCAGTCTTGTATCAGACTCAAAATCCAACTATTCAGATTAGGCTGAGATGCTACATGACGTATTTTAGGTATTTTTGACTGGATTTGATCCATGGTTCTATTCAAGTCCGATTTACATTGACGTCATTCTACAAGGAGATTGAAATGCTAAAACATAACTGTATTTCAGATTATCATTTTACTGTAAAATACGTTGACCCTTTCTGTTAAATGGGGGAATAAAAAAAAAACCGAACCGTTACGACTTTTATCGACTGTTTTATGTTCACAAATATCGTCTGAAAAATTCTTATTTTGTCAAACCTATAGCAGGTGACTTCAGAATGAAATAGATTCAATACTTTGTGACAGTACAGCATTACATTTTGTAGCCTGTATTTATGTTTTTTTTAATATGTAGAAATCCTTTAATTAGTGTAACTTATCGATAGTTAGGTATACCTACTTAAGAATTTATGAATTGAGCGTCGACTATGCACAAAGGCAGCCAGAAGACGCCCAAAATACCTACCTACGATATAACATTATTTGAAACATTTCCAATTTACACTTTTTACCTAAATTTCCCACCAAATGTTTCTCTATTTATAAATTTTTCTTTTCTCATTTTAATACAAAATATTTCCTTTTAGATAAGGACAGGAGATATCTGTACAGATGATCGTTATCATTTCAATTGGCTAATCTTTATTTACTTAACTATTGACCTTATCTACAAGACGTGGAATATTATTATTTTGAGGCAAGTTATGACAACATCAACATCCCGACGCAATTATTATGACTGTGAAGTGTGACTCATAGTAATGCGAAATGTAGCTCTTTACGCGACTTATTGTGTGATGCTCCGCTCGGAACATGAAAACATAGTATTTAACAACGATTTTATTGATTTTATTCAGACAAATATGTACACACCCCAGCGGCGACTCCAAACCATATAAAAATATAATACAAAGCTTAAAAAACACGATGATTAAGCTGTATCGACGCGGGAATGTATCGGTGTCGTCGGCGTAACGCTAGGAATCACGGTCACTCACTCGAGTTAGCTTTGGTACCTCGTAAATGCACGGGTCGCTGTCGCTGAGCACAGCACTGAGAGTCAAACGCTGGCCGCGCGGCCGGCCCGGCCCGCCAGCTAGAGCGCGGCCGACTCGGGCGCCATGAGCGGCGACAGCGGGCCCGCCACGCGGCGCCCGCGCTCCAGCTCGAAGCGCAGGTCGGGCGGCGCACGGCTGCGGGCGCCGTCCTCGGGCAGGAAGGCCGCCACCAGCAGCGCGCAGATCACCAGCAACGCGCCCAGCACGAAGGGCGGCCCTGGCACCATGCGCACATACTTCTCCTGCTCTGGCTTGCCTGCCACCGCATGCTCCTCGTTCAAGTCCACGTGAAACAGGTAGAAGATCACGCCAAACATGGCGGGGCCAAGCCCGTTACACAGTCCGCGCACGCCTGTCACCATGCCCTGGACCACTCCCTGCCGGTCTGCCCGGCTATTCACTGACACATATGCACTTATTGCTGGATATGTGACCGAGCCCAGTGCAGCCAGCACTCCAGCAGCCCACATCATCCACGTACGGCTACCAAAGCCATACCACATGAGCTGCAGCATCTCAAACACTAGTCCCATCATAATAGTGTGCTTCGCTCCGAGAGATCTCATTAAGAATCCGAGAACAACTTGTACACCAATACTGAGCACTCCTACTATTGCAATAAATATTGCCACTTGGACTACACCGAAGCCCATCACTAACTTCAAGTACACAAATATGCACGAATACTGTCCGGCCTCTGGTAAGTATGAGAGGAACACTGCCACACACAACATTAGCACTGTACGTTCTGCACCAACTTTCCTTAAAGCTGCGAAGGGGTCGGCTTGCTCCCAGCTAATAGCGGGGCCCCAGCCGCTGGGTCTGACCTTCTCTGGGAGGCTCTCAGGCACTGCGACCATGATGAAGAACACGTCCAGGATGGCGACGGCGGTGGCGGCAGCGACCACGAGCGCCTCACCGTATAGGTCCATCAGGTAGGCGCCCAACGCAGGCGAGATCACCATGCTGGCCGCGAAGGTGGCAGAGACGAGCCCGTAGGCACGCGAGCGCTCCGCCTCAGTGGTCACGTCCGCCACATACGCGAACACGATGCTGAACGTGACGGCGAACACTCCGCTGATGCTGATCATGGCGAAGAACCAAAACGTGTTGATGGTCATGAGTGGGATGGGCGCGCACGTAAAGAACACCGTCACCAGCAGGAAGAACTTGCGGCCCCACACGTCGGACAGCGCGCCGATCAGCGGTGCAGACAGGAACGACAGGATGCCCTTGATACCCATTATTAAACCGTTCATTAAGAACGTGTGATCCGGGAACGTAACATTCAGCACCGAGATTATCGGCATCGTGAGAAGGCCCCACGCAAAGAACTCCAGGAATATCACCACCAGAGCGTGGAACACGGAGGGCTCGCCGATACCAGACATTGTCATAATCCCGTCTTTCATAACAGTTTTTCTATTCCGTATCACCATTTCTACTTCAGTTTTTGTTGTTTTCGTGGGCGTCATTTAAGATTTAATTGGTTTATTTTCCTACTGAACTACTTATATTAGAAACATTATGGAAACCTAAGCACTACATGGAGGAAAACTTGATTAAAACGAGCAAGTAGTAGCAACGTCAAAAATTCACTGAAAATTCACAGACTACATTTGTATGGGAAAATTGAAAAACAATTCGATATTTGTGTTGCCATTGAAAATTTTTAAAAGAAAACCAAATCCAAATAAAAAGTGGTAGGAAATGTGCATTTTTTGCTAAATAAAATTCAGAATACGATTTCAACTAATAAAATATGAATTGTTTGTGTTACTGTGCGGGTTAAATGACAATTATTATAATTCTCAATGTTGGTGGTGGTGCAAAATTTACCTGATTTTACTCTTCCTAATAAAATGGCAACACAATCACAAACCAGAGATGGGTTATTTTTACATTTTTGTTTATAAATATTATTGAACCATTCATCATTATTTCATAACTTACAACATCATTGTTTTCAGATAATTTAGTTTTTTATTGACCATGGACCTACAAGTTATCGACTTCTTCCACTTGCCAAAAGCTACAGATTTGTGATTTTTCAAGGTCTAACTGGAACGCTCAATCAATATTGCGGCATAGACAATAATTGACATTACTTTTTTTAATTGTCTATTTCTCTGAGTTTGAGTTGTCAAAACTGAAAGGAAGAGGAGGCGTCGACGGCTACATTTTACAAATTATATCATTTTAATTTCATAAAATTACAAAATGGTAAACATTTAAAATTATTCTGTCTATTGCCTAATACAATCTTCTCAAGTAGACATTTTATTTGACGTGCATTATCCACAGATTCGCTTTATACTTATCCAAAACCGTGCTGGTAAAACTAGACTGGCAAAATGGTACATGAATTTTGATGATGACGAGAAACAGAAGCTCATCGAGGAGGTACACGCCGTAGTAACCGTCAGAGACGCTAAGCACACCAATTTTGTCGAGGTGAGTAGCATAAAAAAACTAGAAAAGAGACCCACCGGAGTAGTACCCCACACCCACCTTGATGGTTTTATTCATATTATTATCGGATTTTGTTACAGTTCAGGAATTTCAAAATAGTATACAGAAGGTACGCGGGCTTGTACTTCTGCATATGCGTGGACGTGAATGACAATAACCTGTGCTATTTGGAGGCTATACACAATTTCGTCGAGGTCTTGAATGAGTACTTCCACAATGTCTGTGAATTGGACCTGGTGTTCAATTTCTACAAGGTAAATAAAACTACATTGGAAATTGAATATTAAGAAAATTCCTCTTACAAGTTCTTAGTATCATACCATGGCACAGGAATTCTGTTACATCCTGCCATTCAAATATGTCACTGAATATGGACATAGTAATAATCCAGATCCCGAGAAATCTAGAATCCAATCCAATCACAGTTTTCCTAACATAGGGTTTTTAAATAAAAAATGAAACAAGGTTTATTTCCTGTGAATTATTCATTACTTTATTACATAGTTCAAAATGAATCCTGAATAATTTTCCCTAATTGATTTTTGTCCAGCAGTGGGTCGATGGACTATCAAAAAAATTGCATGCTAGATGAGCCATCTTCTAAAACTACCCACTTTATTACACAGTTCCATAATGTTCCAGGTATACACAGTGGTGGATGAGATGTTCTTAGCGGGAGAGATTCGCGAGACGTCGCAGACTAAAGTCCTGAAGCAGCTGCTCATGCTCAACTCCTTAGAGTAACTGTTCATAACCACATAGTGAGAACATAGCCGGGATAATTATGATAAAATACACAAAGAGTTTTTGGTAAGTTAAGAGGTGCCCCTAAAACCCTGTGGAACAAAAATAATTAGAGACATCTGACCTCCATCAACCAGTTATTTAACAACAGAATAACACTCTTTTTATTGTTGTGGTAAAACAATTTGTTGATGATGAACATCCTTTATCACAAAAAAGAGAGTTTGCTTGGGACTAAAACTTAATAAAAAAGAGTGTAAGTAAGTACCAAGTGGTATTTGTGGTATTTTAATGTTATTTTTTATGGAAAAGCTGTTTAGTCTGCCTTTTCTATGACATCTTGGCTATGTCTTGTCTATATTTAGTTTAAGCTTTATGTAATATAATTATAAATACTGCAGTAATAATACTATTTTCTTAAATACTCGTCAATCAGAGGTAGTAGTCAAGGATACTCTTATAGATGCAAATACACATACCTGTAACTTGCACGCAAAAATCCTGCATTACTTGCATGCCATATAAATTTGATTTCTGACTGATTGGTGAATGTCACAATGGCATGCAAGCTACATGTAAACTTGTGAAGTTTAAAGCAAGTAACAAACCAAGAGCTAAGCTTTTTTAATACACATACCTGTAACTTGCACGCAAAAATCCTGCATTACTTGCATGCCATATAAATTTGATTTCTGACTGATTGGTGAATGTCACAATGGCATGCAAGCTACATGTAAACTTGTGAAGTTTAAAGCAAGTAACAAACCAAGAGCTAAGCTTTTTTAACTTGCCTTGCATAGCTGAGGGTGGTATTACACTTATTAAATCAAATATTTTTGTCCAATGTACATTAGATCAAAGAAGTAGGACGACTTCATCAAATGTCTCAGCAACACCTATATTTGATCAAAGATTAATGTATTTGTAATCAAACAATGTAATTGAATGTTGAGTCTAGTGGTGGGTCGTTGTCGAATATTTGGTGGTGGACGAAACGCAACCGTTTTTCCGACGACGAAAACGGTGGTCGTCGCAACTGGTTTGAAGACAGCTTAAAAGGCGAAAATATCGTCGAGTGAAGTAGTTGCAGTCTCTTACAACTACTAACGGTTTCGAATTGCAAATGTATGAAACGGTTTACTTAATAATTCGTTTTATCGGTCGACATTACTATACCTACGATGAAATGGACTTCCCTTCATACTTTTCCAGGCTTAGGACTGGCTGTATACAGACTTTTATCTTTTAAAAAAAAAAAAATTAGGTAAACTAACAAACAAGATTCATGCGACGCGCTCACTGCCTAGAATTCCAGGAAATTTATGTACCTACCTATTATCCCAATTCATTATGCAAGGCGATTTTGCAATTTAAGTCAAAGACTTAATACTTATAAGCTTGCGCGGCATTGACCGTCGCGTCACGAACGACAGCACTGACGAGTGGTAATAAAATATCGACTGTATTTCATTGACAAAAAGATCACTTATCGTTGGAAGAACTGTTTGTGCGAAACGATAAGAACGACGACGCGACGAGTATAATCAATAGGTTCTCAACGAAGACTGTTTGGACCCACGACGTAAAAACGGTTTCACCGTCGCAGAACGTAAAACGGTTCGTCGTCGAAACGCCCATCACTAGTTAAGTCATTTAAACGTAAAAAACGCATACGAATGTTTGTCCTCGACTTGTAATATTTTTTAAATATCTTGAATGCTTTTTTTTCTTCGCCTTTCGATCCATGGCTTCCCCTAAAGCTTTTTGTTTCTTTTTTTTTAATAAACTAATGATAATAGCAGCACAAAGCCGCTCCACATTCCTCCATTTTCTCAGACTACGTAAAATCTTGGACAAAGATATTGGAAAAGTGTAATGGGCATCCATCAAAGAAATTTGAACAAATATAGGAAAAAGATATTGGATAAGTGTTAAACCACCCTGAGGTAAATTTTCTTACTAACAGCTTAGTTTGAGGTCTGCACACAACTGAAAAACTAGATCAACTTTGAGAGGTAAGTCAGGGGACTTACTTCTCACAGTTGAGCTAATTTTTGCCCTGGTGAGCCCTGGTCTTGCGCACGTCAAATGTAAACATCTGTCAAGCCCCATTGACAGTCAGCCATCGTGTAACTACAGGCTGTCATGTTCCGGGTGTGTAAACCTTGCCACAGGTCTAAAGACCTTGGATAATAGTAATAATAGCGGTTTAAAACGCGTGAATCGGGTTTTTGGCAAGGCAAACGGAAATTCCCCACTGGCACACCGGTGTGCCACTAGACACTGAAATTGCTAATAATGCTGAAATGCTCTTGGTTTGAAACTGGCTATAGGCACGTGTATTATAGCTTTAGTACACATGGCACTTAGCAATGCAACTTTACTTGTCAAAATCTTACATATTAAAAAAAAGTAACCATATGATTCACACTTTATTAGCAGGTTCAAAAATTTCTATGAATAATTTGAATTTTGAAACCGCTAGTCAGTGTTGTAGCTATGCGTATGGTTAACGAGTTTAAATATGGATGAAGGCTTAGAATGATATGATTCAAGTGTAAAAGATCTGAATCCAAAACCCCCAGTTATAAAATATTCTTTAATTGCTGCAGTATTGATGAAACTATTTAAATATTAACTGTTACATCATATTATATTGTTAATAACTAAGTTTGTATAAAGAATACTCATTCATTCCATCTTAGAAGAATATTGTAATATCAACACTCAAGCAGTATGGCGTCCATTACACGGTAAGCCTTGCTGTCAGTTTTACACAGTCAATGTTGTGACTGACGGATAACTGATCGTCTCTAATTCGAATTTTAATAAAATTGTATTCAGTAACTTGACAGATTTTATAAAAAAACAGATAGTAAGTACTGTTGGTGTAAGACTATACGAAATTCAATGAACTTCATTGGCCAACATCCATGTGAGGGACTCTTCCGTGTGAATGCAGTTTTGAGGAGGGTACTCTGTAACACTTGTTTTTTTTTTGTCCTCGTTTAACCACTCCCCTTTACGACTTAGTATCTTTAGCCCATACCCCTGCTGTTAATATCCTATATAAATTTATTACCTAATATTGTTACGTCGACCGTATTACACTGGAACGTTCGAGAACGTGGTCGAAGTTTCCAGGGGGGTTAGACAAAATTCTTTTCTGTTAACGTTAACACTTCGTGCAAAATGTATGGCTACGACATTTTGCACGAAGCGTTAGACAGAACTGTCACGTGACTCACGCCCAGTAATGTCGTAGCCATACATTTTGCACGAACCGTTAGCGTTAACGTTAACAGAAATGTATTTTGTCTAAAGGCTCTGAAGTTTCCACCACGTTCGAGAACATTCCATCGTGGTACTGTGTAGAAGTTCATAGATGTTTCTAGAATATTCCATTAAGAGAGGAGACGAGAGAGGACAGTTTGACAATGTTTTGGAAACTTCTATGACTGTATAAATAGGCCGGGCGGCCGGCGATGGGTCAAATTTCTAGGATTCGCCGCCCCCGGCATACCCTCCAAGTCCCTGATGACGCCACAACCCTGCTCCAAGAGAGCCGTAGGGAAACCAGCACTATCAAAAAAACACTACAGACCGCCGATTTTCCGACCTCGCCGGCGAGGCCCGTCGCGAAATCTAAGTCATTGCCCTCCCCGTCTCTCGCCAGCACGTGCCGCTGAGCCAGTAAACTCCCCAATTAATGGTAACACAAACCACCACCAGATCCAGCCTTCCCTTGCTGCCCCTCAGTGACGCCCTAAGCCGAGGCCCGTACTCCGCAGGGAGTGCCCTTAGCGTGGTCACTTAGTTTTGTAAGTTTAATAAGTCCTGGCTGGAGGCTTTAATATATTAAAGCCTACACAGGCAAGCCCGGTTAAGCAGACGACAGCCTCAGAGGCTGACCTGCAAGACGCCCCACAAAAAAAAAAAAAAAAAAAAAAGCGATGGGTCAGTCTGTTTTCGACTACGGATGCGAATACAAGCGATTACGAAGAGAATAGTGATTATTAGGTAGTGATTTAGTGTTTGTGTAAATAAGTTGTTGAGTTAATAAAAGATATTTGGTTAATTAATCGGTGTAAAATAATTTATCCCATACCCAGCTCGTAACAATATTAATAAGATCCAGCTGTAGCTGATATTTCTATTTATTTAGCTTCACTTGATGTTTTAACATTTATTTTGTGACGTCTTACATGTGTATCTACTAGCCAAAAATGTTTTGTCCTTTTTTAGCATGGGGATCCATCAATGGCAACGCTAAAAACTGATCACTTGTATAACATTTTACAACAAGTCAATTTCTCATACCTTGAGATTGGCAAAATCATCGAATGTTATCGATGGAGCCATAACCTCAAAAATTTAATTGAATTGAATGAACTTCACAAATGTACTAGCAAACTTTTTATTTTAAAGTTAATAACTTGTCTTCAAAACACGAAAACACATAATATTATTTTTTTTGAACTGTCAATTTACTGAATACAATTAAAATTCGAAGTATAGTAAGTACGCTGACTGATTGTTGAATGAAGAAATCTCGATTGAATGATTTTTGCATCATTCAACCATCACTCATGACTTTTAGAATTGACTGATGCTTGCATGAGCGTGTAATGGACGCCTATTCAGGGTGTAACGGAAAGGCGTGGTCATATTTTAAGAACTGCATCTGCCCATCGATATGTGCAACTTCGAGGAAACCTGAGAAAATTCCCAAAAAAATTTGTACCACCCATACAAATAATGATCAGCTGATACTAACTTTGTATGAAAAGTCCAATTTCTTTTTTAGGAACTCTATTTTTAGAGAAAGTTGATCATTTCCATGGACAATACCGGTTCATAAAATATGACCACACCTTTCCGTTACACCCTCTGTATAATTATGTCACATTTAGAAAAAAAATATTGAATACAAATTGTAGAAATGTTCCCTGTGATGTGTGGAAGTGAGCAGAGAGTAGTATTTATTTATTCATTCATCATTTTAAATTCGTATGTAAATTAACTAAGAATTTTTGTGTAAGTCAAGGACTTAACATGAGGCAGAATGTATTAATATCTGCTGAATAGGCTTGTTTTAATTTAAGCACAGTTTACGTACGAAAATAATCCTAAGATTCTTATGAGCGCGTTAGCTGTTGTGATTGGTTTAATAAAATTTCATCGGCCAATCTCATCACTTGACTTGCGTTTAATTTGTCACGCGTTGAGAGTTTCTTTCCAGGAACCGAGTGTAAGTCTCTAAAGTTATGTTGACTTTTAACATCGAACATGTTTTCTAAGTTCGTTTTGAACTGCAGTCCCATTGCTGCTCACGACTGCGCACGTCTACTTACCTAACATGTGTAACCTCTGCATGCACAGCTGACGCAGCAATGGAACCGCGCATGATTTTAATTAAGTTTGCAAACGATACAAAACCTAATATCCTTTACATAGTCTCGATGCTCTCAAGCTGGATAAAAGATTGTAGTTACGAGTAAGTCAAAGGTTTGAAAAGTATGTATTTATTCGAGTACCTTCAAGAGATCATAATGTATATAAAGTGTAATTATAGACATTGTTTATTGGTGTATAATAAATTTATTGCTTATTTAGAAGAATATTGTATTATTTATTTTAAACTTTGTTCACCCATTTCAGCATTTTGTTCCAAAAAAAAGAAGAAAAAATTTTTCAAAACATGATTTATTTATAAAAACGTATGTTTAAATACAAAAATAGAGACATATAAAACTGTATTAATAGATTCTAAATTATTATACAATCATCTTTTCCTAATTATAAAACTATTTTACAGAGTAAAAATAAAATAATTCTCTCTAACAATGTTAAGGAAATTACATCTCTAATTTTAAATAGTTTTACAGTCAATATTAATAGTATTATTTGCGTTCCACAATGTTAGTAAAGTTGCTTGAAGATACTTTTCTTTCCCTCGAATTATTAAGGCGCAGTTATACGACTTCTAATGATTTTTAATTGAACATCACGACAACTAGTCTTATTTCTTTGAAAAAAATATATGTTACTCTAGGCAATTTCCTTCGTAATTTTATATGTGATTATTTGAAATTATTTATTTTTCTAACATATAAAAAAATGAGAATTACGCAAAAACTATACTTATAGCGTATTTTTATGAAACCTTCACCATTATAAAGATCATTTAATTATTTATATTTTAGTATACGTGTTTTGGTATACCTGTTGTTTTATGTATAATAAATTAATAATGCGTCTAATTTCGGACAGCGCTCATGTGCTATTACTCCACCCAGTAACGTACGATACATTACGTGAGCTCAGCAGCTCAGCACAGAACACGCAAGCTAGCCACTCAAGGTCGTTGGCAGTTAATAGCGCCTTAAGCATGTCTAATCCTACAATAACTCATCTGGGGCAGCATGAAATGTGTGCAAAAAAAATATTCCACAATCATGTTCCTAAGCAAAAGGGGGCGTATCGCCTAATTCTGATTATTTTGGTTATGACTAGTAACAGAAAGAAAAATCTTTTCCGGTGTAAGTAACGCCATACGAACATAATTATGAATACTTAGTAGGTATTATTCTAGAGCAGTGGTTGCTATGTAAGGGCATAGCATCTTTGGCCAAGGGGCCAAAGATACACCATCAAAATCACAGTAAAATACATAAATGTAAAAAAGGCAGTCTGACTGCCGACAGAAGTGAAATCATCGAACTTTGGAATAGTACCCCAGGGCGCTGCGCGTCGCCAGTCTGGCGCGACACGTCATTAGCATCTCGGTGATCCGAACCCATAAGTTTTACCCAAACAAAAATCGCTCAACGTGGTTAAATAAGTTTACACTTTTGATGAGTATTGAGTAGGTCTGTAAGCTAGCCCTGTATCTATAAATTTATAAGTAAGTACCGTAGACGAGCAGCAATAGTACACACGGCGCACGTCATTGAAATGATTGACACGCGTTCGTGAAAAACAACAATATTCTAGCAATTTAGCTACAAAGTTCGATGCGAGATTGAACTCACATCGTGATGTGTAATGCCGCATTTACACATTCGCGCGAGTGGCGAGGCGAAATACGAACACGCGTATGACATACGCTCCCGACGTGATTGCGCGTGCATTGCACGCGCAATCGCGTCGGGAGCGGTTATTGGAACGCGAGTCAAAGGGCACGAGCGCGAACGCGATCTTACTGTTTACATAAATTCGCTTGCATTCAGTTCTTCTCAATAGATGTAGCGCGAATGCCGCCAATATTACAACCTCGTCGATGTTCGTGTGCGAGCATCGAAATTAACGTGTAAGGGTGTTATTATACCAATCGATCGAATGTTTGTCGACCGGTAGGTATCCGTGTAATAGCTTTGGTTGATTGACGGATACCGGTCGACAAACAATCGAGCGATGGTCGATCGACGATCGATCGATTGGTGTAATAACACCCTAAACAGTAGGTAGTTCGCGACGACACTGGATATACTAATGTTTCGTCGATTGTTTTGTCGAACGACGAGATGAATAGCGAGCACGATTGTGTAAATCCGGTGTAAGAGATAAAGATGATTAATTAATAAGACACCTAGCTAGAACCCGCCATCTTATGTAATATATCCTAACAAATATTATAGTCTCCAATAATTCCTTAAGTTTCTTAAAGAAGAAATCTTCATCAGGGCACATAGTAAACTGATTCTTATTACGTGTGCTATACGGTCGCGTTTACTCCCACTCCCAGTCGTGTAGTATCGGCGGAAACATCCACTCGTCGGGCTGCCCCACGTGGGATATTATCGACCCCATGTCGAAAGTACTCCATCTGGGGACAAATGTAGTACCTATGATTTACAGCAAGAATGTTTTCAGCTTTTGGTCCAAAAGGGGGCAAATTATGAGTTTCTCGTACCGTAATCATTAGCTAGATGTAAAGGTATTATGATTGGTGTGAAAGCCCAGGGTTAGCAGCAGTCCAGGTCCGAGACAAGTGGGGTGGGGTAGCTGGCTTCCTTCTTTGTATGTATTCTTATACAGGAACGTTAGTCTGAGACGACGGTCTACAAAGCTGAACGTTTAGGCTATTTACGGCCAGGTGCATTTAGATCACCACTTCTGGGCCAACCAGCAGCTGGACTCGCAACTCTCACCCCTATCATAAGGGTCACATAACGTAGCATAACTAGCGAAATGTAGGTATAGTTATGTAATACTTTGAACTTATGCTGGAGTAGCAAACTATGAACACTATGGAGTTTCAATAGAATACGAGGCCGGGTTATACTTGGTTCGTCGACTGCAGCTAGCCTACCTCTGACCACCCCTTTGGGAACCACAGGCGTTGTACTTCAAGACACTCACTTGAAGGGCGGGATGCCCCTGGAGATGTTGTACGTGGGGCTACTGACGGCCACGAAGCGGTAGCTGGTCCTCAAGTAGGCGCTCGTGATCTTCACGTCCGTGCCGCCGTGACTGCGGTGACCCAGCGCGTGAAATGGATATGTTCCTGGATATTGTAGAGTGGTCGAATTCATATTCTTTGCGAGGTAAGTACTTATATCAAGTTTTGGAAACACAAAGGTCGGTGTCATGTACATAAAACAGTTCAAATTCCAAGACAAATTGTGTAGGTACCTACTACTACGCTAGTATTACATTATCTGTGCTACTACACTAGGGTCGCTATGATACTGCATTATGGCACGGGTTCTCATCTCGAACAAAGAAAATTTAGTTCAAATAAATGTCAGTAGATGACGTATTATGCATCGATTTCTTATTGAAGTTCAGGTAACATTAATATTTTGAAAAAAAAAATATGGTAAAAACTGTATTATCATAATAAACTACCCCAAGCATAAAATTGTGGCATAATTGGCTCCTAATTCAAATTTAGATGTTTATTGGAAAGAAACCTTAGGCATTTATATTTCTTGTACCAATAGATGGCGCTGTTTGAAGTTTTAGAGTTTATTCATTCGCCTCTTGAAAATTTGTGTAGTGACACATTTTGAAACAGTAAAACTGTTATGAAGTGTCAAAAATACTATAAAGTAATTCCTCAATGTGTGAGAAAATACTAGCGTTCAGATGCCTTATCCCATACAAAGAAACGGTACCGCCGTAACTACGGGTTTTCGACTGGCACAAGCAACTTTTTTTCTTCGTTCAGGCTCGTCCTCTACACTTTGATAGATGGTGTTAGCAGCGACGGCTTGCAATTTGGATTAATTTACTTAGTCTTACCAATATTTTCTCACACATTGTGAATTATTTTATAGTATTTTAGCGCTTCTTAACAGTTTTACTATAGCAAAATGTGTCAACAAATTTAAAAGAGGTGAATGGAAAAACTCTAAAACTTCAAACAGCGCCATCTATTGGTACAGACTGTTGTCAACATTACCTGACCCACCCTAAAATCAAACGACTTTGGACCCTCGGCCTGTAACGTTAAGGTTTATTTAATTTAAATGAGCTTATCACACAAGTGCACGAGGACTCGATGAACAAAAATACAATAATAACACAGACACTCAAATTTGATCTTTAACACGTAACGTTAAGGTAAACCCACCCAACATAGTCGGAGCCACCGGCATTATATATGTTTTTGTTAAGCTATTTTAATCATTATCTCGTTGACATTAAAGTTGAAAAGCTTTTAAGTCACACTACATAATTACAACCCAATCTTTAATTTCGCATGTATCCAACAAGTTCTTGTGGCTTAGCGATTTGATGCTGGATTGACGACGAACAGCATGTGGGTTCGAAAACTCAGTTTTTTTTTTAATTTGTTTTAATTTCTACAATATTGCTTGCAATATTAAAGAACGACCAATATGATTTTCGCCTAATAACTTATCTTGTAAACGGGTGGGTAATTTAAAAAACTTTAAGTTCACAGTTCTTTATAATGAATACGAATATTTATTTTTCAACTACCCACTTATTACAAGTTATGTGAAAATATTACCATTTTAAAAAGTTTATGTATAGTCTGTAGTTCTTTACAATAATACAAGAAATAGTTTTGGAATATAAATTATATATTGAAAGCAAAACAATATCTTTGTCGCAGGATTTGATCTCGAACGTTGTTTTTCTCAGTCTTACACACAGACCACGAGACCAGAATTACTGTAACTCAATTATTAAAATAAGCTATTACACTTATCATATTATAACAAATAGTTATAAAATATAACCTAACGCCAACGTTTTAAAGATCAAATTTGCGTGTCTATATTATTATTGTATTTGTTCATCAAATCCTCGAGCAGTTGTCTGATGAGCTCATATAAATTAAATAAACCTTAATGTTACACGCAGAGGGTCCAAAGTCGTTTGATTTTAGGGTGGGTCAGGTAATGTTGACAACAGTCTGTACAAGCCATATAGATGTCTAAGGATACGTACCAATAATCTTCTAAATTTGAATTAGGAGCCAATTATTCCACAATTTTATGCTTAGGACAGTTTATTAAATAATTAAACACAGTTTTTACCACATTTTTTTAAATCAAAATATTAATATTACCTAAACTTCGATATGAAATCTCGCTCTTACGTCGGAAATACAGGAGGAGGCACACTGGTGCATGCTGTTTGCCGACGAAATTGTTCTGGTCGGTGAAGATGAACCTGAGATCCAGAGCAGAATGTAGAAATGGCAACAGAAGCTGGAGAAAGTTGGCTTGAAAATCAGCAGAACCAAAACTGAATACATGTTCTGCGATTTCGGCGGTCTCTCCAGTTCTGAAGCTATAGCGCTGTATGGCACGCTTCTCCCAGTCTGCTCCGATTTTCGGTATCTCGGTTCACTTGTGCAAAGCGATGGCGAAATATATCGGACTGTTAAGGGTCTACTAAAGGTCCAGTGGCGCCCTCATTGAATAAAAAATCGTAGCATAGCACAGAACATAAATATTAAAAAAATACAACTTCACGTTTGTTACAAAGAGGATAAAGCATTTTTACGTTGTTAAAACAGGTCTCAAAATGTTTCGTATCCAAAGTAGTAGGCAAAAGTACCAAAAACGGCCGTTTCTGACACTGAACTGTTAATAGGGCCTTAAGCACAGAATCAACACTGGATGGATGTAATGGCGGCAGGTCACCGTCACCGAGACTATCTACGACTTCCGCATTTCCCTTAAACTTAAGGGGAAGATTTATAAAACAATGGTCAGACCTGCTGTCTTGTATGGTTCAGAATGTTGGACCACAAAATGGATGAATGAAAAGCAATTGCATGCAGCTGAGATGAGAATGCTAAGAGCAATGTGTGGTGTTACGCGCATGCACAGATAATTTAATACTAGAGTAGCGCATGGCTAGAATTAGGAATGAGTATTATAAGAGGAAGTCTGAAAGTGGCACCGCTGACTGAAAAGTTGCGTGATTGTGTGGAAATCGGTTGTCGTGGTATGGGCATGTGATGAGGAGGAATGAAGAAAATGTCGTGAGGAAAGTGTTGTGTATGGATGTGGATGGCTATAAGAGTAGGGGAAGGCCAAAGAAACGATGGTTGGACTGTGTGAAAGATGATATGCGTAAAAAGGGGGTGACTACAGAGATGACGACTGATAGAGGAGTATGGAAGAAAAAGACATGTTGCGCCGACCCCAAATAAATTAGGATAAGGGTAGGAGAGTGATGATGAAACTTCGATATGAAATCGATGCATACTACGCCATCTATTGAAATGTGTTTGAACTAATTTTTTTTTGTTCGAGATGTAACCCCGTAATTATGTTACTACACTAGGGTGACTATGTTACTACATTTTTTTTTTCTACATCGTTGCCCCATACTAGGAATTTCTACAGGATACCGGCACGGTTCTTGAGCGCTCGGCGAAAGAGTGGGGATCGCTTTGCGAATCGTACACTTAAGACAAAGAAAACGCACACCCGTTTATTATTTATTTTTTCTAAGTTACCTACGTAATTTCTTACTGGTTCTATGGTTGAAAGAAACAGATGTGTTCGTAGCCTCCGCTGTTCTTTTTTGAACTTGTTTTAAATTTCTGACTCCTTCTTCAATCTCCTTTTTCATAAAACAGTTTACATGGTAAATCAGTTTTCTGGCTTGTCTATTTAAAACAGTGTTTTACCTTGGCATCTTATACCTAAAAAGAATACTATGTCACATAGGACCAAGGCAGCTTTCAACTGCCTGAAAGAATTTTTGAAATCGGTCCAGTATATTTGGAGCCTATTGAATACAAACAAACAAACAATCAAATCTTTCCTCTGTATAATATTAGTGTAGATAAAAACTTTATTTATAGTACATTTTGATACAAGTACAAATAAAATAATTGAATCAAAAATAGTTTTGCTATAATTACAAACTGACATTAATTATTTTTTTCCCCGCTTTGCTTTCGATAAATATCACCTTTTATTATAATTACAAAGGTCTAATTAATAAAAAAATCACCATCACACACACAAATATTTGAGTTCTATCTTACCAGATAAATTAAAATGATGCAGTTTAAAAATTGGTGTCAATTAAATTGGCCGGAATTGTACTCGTCGTCGTGAGGTACGTGCAACAAGAGTATAGAACAAATCCCGAGTGACGGCTATGACGCGATGCGCTACGGGCCAATCACGGCCTTGCGCCGCCCCCGCGCCTCACTTCATACCACCAAAGGGACCCAATAACTCACTTTTGCGCAGGTGAAGGTCAGCGCTCAAGAATCGTGCCGATGATTGTATCATGGGCAAGTTTATAAAAAAACTGGCCAATTGCGTGTCGGATTTCGCACATTAAGGGTTCTGTGCCAAATATTGGTATTTGTTATTAGTATACGTAATAATAAACATTATAAGTAAGTAAGTAAGTAACGTAAGTACCCACTACAATGATGAATTGAGGAGTGCTTTGGAGTGTGCTATTCGGGAATATCGCAGCATGCCGCTCGAGCTTAGGCCACGCTTACCTCGTTTACCCATGCATAACAAGAATAAGGCGCTGGTGGCTGCTCTGGATTCGCAGTTGTCCAATTATTTTGATGACTGCGAAGACCTCACCGATACACACTCGATGCTGTACTGCGCGGCTGTAGCGGCATGTCGTGTAGCTCACGTCAAATTTCCTAATGACAGAGCTACACGACCGAAGCCAGCCGTACCGGCTTGGCAGTGCAGGATCGAGCGTCGTATTGGTGGGGCCAGAGCACTCATAGGCAAACTAATCTGCTTCAGGGAGGGCAACACTCGCCCAAGAGTGATGCGCTTTGTGAGACGGGCGTTTTCGGGGACTGATGTCAGCTCCCGAGACTATATGTCCCGTGTCACAGAGCGCATCGACTTCCTGAAGCAGAAAGTATATGCATGGGCAAACCGTATTCGCAGGTATAAGCGGCGAGTGGAACGATACACCCAGAATCGCACATTCCGAAGTAATGAAAGGTGTATAGGGATTGGGAGCGACCGGACCAAGGTGTGACTAATACGCACCTACCGGATGATGACGCCATATACTCGTTCTGGCGCAGCATCTGGTCGGTGCCTGTCTGTCATACCGAGGGCGATTGGATTCGGGATGTTGAGCGCGCGTGCGATCCAATACCAGAAATGGGGGCAATTATCATCAGCCCCCAAGATATAGCTCGTGCAGTCCGTCCGTTAGCTAACTGGAAATCTCCAGGTCCGGACGGGCTGCACAACTTCTGGATAAAATGGTTTACGAGGTCGCATGCCCGCTTGGCATCTCAGATCCAGTCTGCCTTAGAGTCAGGGTCGCTGCCCCAATTTCTAACTACAGGAATAACCTACCTGCTCCATAAATCAGGTAGTACTGCGGAACCTAAAAATTATAGACCGATCACGTGTTTACCGACGGTCTATAAGGTTCTTACATCCATTTTGAGAGCTAAGATTAACACACATATAGATAGTAACTGTATCATGTCGGCCTCTCAAAATGGATGTAGGAATGGGTCCCGCGGTACTAAGGAGCTTCTCCTCATAGATATGACCATTAGCCAACAGGTTCGACGTTTCCGAAAGGATCTGTCGACATGTTGGATAGACTATAAGAAGGCCTATGACTCAGTTCCTCATACATGGCTCATGAGGGTGCTAGAATTGTATAAAGTTGATGCAACGCTACGCACCTTCATGATGTCATGTATGGGGCAATGGAGGACGGTCCTTCGCTATCCAGGATGTCGACAAATCCAGAGGAATAGCGAACCGATAAGGATCGAGCGGGGTATATTCCAGGGTGACAGTTTGAGTCCGCTTTGGTTTTGCCTAGCTTTGAATCCTCTAAGCACACTGCTGGAGAATTCAGGGCTAGGCTATCGGTTGAAGAGAGGTGGTCAGGTTATATCTCACCTCCTTTACATGGATGACTTGAAACTTTTTGCCCCCAGCAACCTGCAACTGATGGAGCTACTGAAGGTAACTAAAACCTTTAGTAGTGCCATCAGGATGGAGTTTGGTGTAGACAAATGTGCGGTCATGCATGTAAAGCGAGGGGAGATTGTGGAATCCGTGGATACTCAACTCTCGGATTCCATAAACCTGAAATCCCTCTCTCCAACCGAAACCTATAAGTATTTGGGTATGTCGGAAGCGTTAGGTATCAATGTTACTGACATGAAGCAATCGTTGAAGGAGCGCTTCTTTGGCCGCCTGAAGAAGGTATTTAATAGCCTTCTATCGGGCGGAAACAAGGTGCGCGCCTTCAACGGTTGGGTCATGCCGGTATTGATGTACTCTTTCGGCGTACTCAAATGGACTCAAACAGAACTTGACGCCCTGGATAGGCGTGTCCGTACACTGCTGACTGCATTTCGAATGCATCACCCACGTTCGTCGGTGATGAGACTGTATATCCCGCGGAAGTGTGGAGGCCGAGGCTTTTTAAATGCTAAGACCCTCCACAACCGCGAGGTATGCAGTCTAAGGGAATATTTCCTAGCTGCTGACGTGGGTATGCAACGAGATGTAGTGGCAGTGGACAAGGGCCTTACTCCACTCTCCTTAGCTAACGAGAACTGGCGCAAACCTCTAGTGCTTGACACTAACGATCGCAGAGAAGTATGGCAGAGTAAGGAACTTCACGGACGCTTTTTCCGGGCACTACATGGGCCCGATGTAGACCAGTTAGCGTCCGTAGCCTGGCTGCGTGTCGGTGACCTCTTTGGGGAAACCGAAGGTTTTGTCTGTGCAATTATGGACGAAGTTATCATGACGAAAAATTACCGGAGATTTATTGTGAAGGACGGCACGGTTGACATATGTCGGGCATGTCATCGTCCGGGAGAATCAATCCGCCACATAATCTCTGGTTGTTCTCGTCTAGCTAACGGTGAGTACTTGCATAGGCACAACCTTGTAGCCAGGATTATCCATCAGCAACTTGCTCTGAAGTACTCTCTTGTGGAATCGGAAGTGCCGTACTACAGATATGCACCCGACCCAGTTCTCGATAATGGTCATATCTCATTGTACTGGGATCGGTCCATCATCACTGACAGGACTATTTTAGCCAATAAGCCTGATATAGTGGTGGTGGACCGAATCGAGAGGCGTGCAATGATTGTTGACATTACCGTCCCACATGACGAGAACCTCGTGAAAGCCGAGAAAGATAAACAAATCAAGTATATTGACTTGGCTCGCGAGGTTGTCGACATGTGGGATGTGGACTCAGCGATCATTGTACCGATAGTCGTGTCAGCCAATGGCTTAATAGCCACGAGCCTCGATCAACACCTCAGGAGGCTCTCGTTAGGCGGCTGGATCAAGGGCTTGATTCAGAAAGCAGTACTTCTGGACACGGCTCGCATTGTCAGGCGGTTCCTCTCTCTGGAGCCCTGACCGCCGGTAGCTTGGACCCTGTTCCCGATACCGGTGGGATACTATTTTTTATATTTTTAAATGTTTTTTTTTTATTTTTTCATTGAAATATTTAAAAATATAATTTATATGTATTTACAAATGAATAAACGAAATAACATTATAACCAAATTTCAGGTTCATAGGTCAATGGAAAGTTAATAAATTCTTCGTAACAAAATTTTGTGACAGACGACGGACGGACAGACATATAGACAGACAAACACGTGAGTGACAACAATACGGCTCCGTTTGGACACTCCGGGTGCGGAACCCTAAAAATAAAACTCACATACACAAATAGCGAGGCCTGGAACGACTATCTATAGGGTAGTATCAATATTTGTCTATTACTATACTGATGACTATGTAGTACACTAGGGTGACCATATACTACACTAGGGTGAGTAGTTACTATAAGCTACTGTTAGCTGGGTTGAGTGAGGTCGTTCCGGGACGCGATGGCGTCGCACGCTCTGTACGGCGGGTCGCACTGCTCGCAGCGCGACATCGGGTCGTGCTTGAAGTCGTTGTAGCGCATCGTGTTGTACATGTCGCGTAGGTTGCAGTGTGACTATGTTACTACACTAGGGAGACTATGTACTACAGCAGGGTGACTATAAGCTACCGTTAGCTGGGTTGAGGTCGTCCCGGGCCGAGATGGCGTTGCAACCGCTGTACGGCGGGTCGCACTGCTCGCAGCGCGACATCGGGTCGTGCTTGAAGTCGTTGTAGCGCATCGTGTTGTACATGTCGCGTAGGTTGAAGATCTTTGCCTGAAACGACAATATAAATTATAAAAGCAATTTTTAAAAGAACCGAGGACTTTTTGGGGTTTTATTGGGAGTAAGCGTTCGAAACGTAACAAAGTGAAAATAGCTGGGAATGGTGAGCCGATGCCAGAGCGTGAGTCGTGATCTATGGGGCGGTGGCGCCGCGGTTGGATGCGGCTGCCGCTGGGGAGACGGCGCCCGAGCGCGGTGCCCACGTTCACGTTGACGTGGGGCAGCTGTCTCTCGGCGAGGTGGGTGCCGCGCTCGCACGCCTTAAGCCCAAGCGTTCGGTTGGGCCAGAGGGGTTGTCCCCCTTCATTACATATTTGTAGTACTTAGTAATAATGGACTCACCTGTTTCTGCTTCAATATCTTGGCTCTGGGGTTGGTATCGTAGCCGAACCAGTCGCCAAAGGCAGAGATGCGCACGTTACCACCGCTCAAGTTGAAGATCCGCGGGAAGTATGGAATGTTGTACGAGGGGAAGTACGTCTGGTTCTTCAGTAAGTCCGTTCTGTTGGTTTTTGGTTTTAGCGAGAATTAATCAGTCTGGTCCGGAGAAAATTGCAGAAAAGCGCTAGCTTAACTACCGAATTCGATGCTTCAATCAAAGACGCACCTGTCTTCTACATAACATACGATTTTCTAGTCAAAAAGTCAACTATCGAACATAAAAAACATTCACAATTTCAAATACAAGTACAACTCATCTCGACGATAATCCCGCTATTTTGATTTTTTATTGACATTGATTGTAGTTTTATTTAAATTGTAGTTTTTGCGAGATTAGAATGCGGCCATTCCTTGAAAATACGGGAATCTTCTCTTTGCTATGTTAATATACAGGTATCCATCGCTCGAAATGCAGTGTCAAGAATTTGAATAGTGAACTTAACTCAAAATTTGGGTTTTCTTACAGTAACCCTGCTGTAAGAAAACCCAAATTTTGAGTTAAGTTTGCCTTTGTAATTAAATGTCCCATTGTGTTTTATGTAAGTATAATGTTTTATGTGTACAATAAAGAATAATAATAGTCATTAATTAGGCTAGGCAGAACATGATGAGGATGACTCACAAGTCCTCGGCCTGCGTGTAACTTGGTATCTGTTCCACAACCCACAGCAGACCAGGTTTGATGGAGCCAGGGAAGCACTCGGTGCGCGGTTTGAACTTCTTGTAGTCGACTATGTACCTGAAGGAAATATGTCATCATCGTTATAAAGCTGGGCTCTTGGCTTGTGCATTATCTTGCAGATCAGATGTGTAAAGTAAAAAAAAAAAAAAAAGTACAGTTTGATCCTCAGAGATAAAGGTGCCTTTGCCATGGGGTAGCTTGAATCCCGGATTGAGTTCAGGATCCTAATATTAACTCCTGTAGTTAACTCTGGAATCCTTCATTAGGCTAGCCGCTGACTTGTGATTTCTGTCACTGTCACCTACTGTCTACTGTCACCCCACGATGCGCCCACTTGAAAAGGCACTGGGCAACAAAACGCGCTCATTCTTGAAATGGATTTCGTACAGATTGCTGTAATAAGTGCTCTTGAAATAAGAAGAAGAAAAATTAAACGAAAAAAACGCTACTGGGTGCATCCCATTTACACTGAAAGATTATTTCAACGAAAATTTTACATTCAATATTCTAAACTACGTCAGTATCCTTCAAAATTCAGTCACCTAGGAACGCATGTCTCTTCATAGCACTCGACTGGGTAACAAAAAGTCACGGTGATAAAAATCACAAGTCACCGGCTAGCCCTTTTTTTTTTGGTGGGTTTGAAAATCATCCAATGACTTCTCCCACTCTGGGTGGAGCGGGAGGGCGTGTCAGACTCTTACTGACTAAAACCCACCCCTGTTCCTGCCCTGCCTGAGTGCCCAGAGGTGCGGTAACTCATTTTCAGAATTTATCCGCTACCCGTAGGCATGCAGGCACCGGCCACGATGGGCTCCGTCAGTGGTGGCTGACACTAATCTCTTTGAGGCGCGCGTGGAACACTACGCGCCGTCGACTCACGGGCCTGGTGGATATAAGACAATGCCTTATCCCCTCGCTGCATAATATACTATTATTATATATGTATATATGAATTTGTACCGCAAGCTTAGTTTGAAGTGTTTTTTTTTCCAAAAACACGCATTTATTTACATGTTTGGAAACTAAATTGTAAACGTAACGTATGGGCACGGCAGAACTATTTTTAGAGGGGTGCATCTTCAAATCTTCAGCACATCATCTCATACAGAGAAACAACTCAAAAAGAGGCAAGAGCGAAGAGAGCTAGAAAATTTTAGCACTACGCCTTGGATATGCTTGGAATAATATTCTAGGAGGTATTTTCTGTATATATTTTAATCGTTTTTAGGGTTCCGTACCCAAAGGGTAAAACGGGTCCCTATTACTAAGACTCCGCTGTCCGTCCGTCTGTCACCAAGCTGTATCTCATGAGCCGTGATAGATAGTTGAAATTTTCACAGATGATGTATTTCTGTTGCCGCTATAACAAAAAATACTAAAAAAACAGAATAAAATAAATATTTAAGGGGCTGCCATACAACAAACTTTATTTTTTTGTCGTTTTTATAGATAATGGTACGGAACCCTTCGTGCGCGAGTCCGACTCGCACTTGGCCATTTTTTTGTATATTATATCGGATGCCAAGGGGACAAGTGCACCCTCTTGCACCCCCCCTCCCGACGCCCATGAACGCAACCCAATTCCCATCGTAAAGAATGTCGGCACAATTTGTTCACCGCAGGTAACTCTGATTTTGCAGCACAGTGATCTTTATTCTTGTAGCCATAAGTGTAATAACTGAAGAATCTGTATACTCACCACTGGTTGTTATAAGTACCGCTGTTGTATTGCCTAAATATCTGGGTCCACTCCTTGCCGTTGCGCGCGAGGCGATTGGCGACCATCGCTCGAGCGTACTCCAACACCTAGACACACATTATGATAATAATTATAAGTTGAGCTACTCGACAACTAAAGGCTTGCACTGACTGGACAGGTCCACTCAAATCTGTGTGGTTCCTTCTCAAAAATACCAACATATTACAGGCATTAATCTTGCATGGTCTTCTTATAGTGTATTGTGAATGTGAGGACTACATATATGTAGGTCGATAAATTTACGTCAGATTTCATGATTGTCTGGTAGTTTGAGTAGGTAGGTATTTTATGCGGCCTACCCAACTGTCCTTACTTTGGTATTGTTCGTCGGATCGTTGATCTTTTATTTAGTTAGTTGAGCTTAATGTTCGTATAGTTGAGCTACACGATAACTGACAAATGCTTGCAGTGGACAGGCGCACTCATATCTGTGTGTTGCTTTTTTCAAAAGATCATCTCACTTACAGGGTTCTCATAATATGATTGCATTGTTGTTTTTTATTTTATTATTATTGTTGATAGGCACGCGTTTTACCACTATCTCACCTGATGGTAAGCGATGATGTGGTCGAAGATGGAGCACGCTTGCCTAGAAGTAATCTATTCACTCTTGACTTAAACTCCCAGGTTGTAGCTATCAGGAAACACATGACTCCGGCAGGGAATTCCCCTCCCTAGCTGTACGCACAATGAATGTGTTCTCAAAGCGTTTTGTGCGTGTGGGTGGGATGCCCACCATGTACCGGTAGCGCATCGCCGTACGTCTTGTGGTCCGATGATGGAACGGGCTTGGCGGAATTAAATTATGCAATTCCGTCGTACAGTGTAAAATGTAACCGATAGAAAACCGACAGGCTAGTAACTCAGCTCATGCTCAAGACTTTGGAGCTTCGACTCGACGAGCCTATCATTGCCGATGATCCTCTTGGCTCGTTTCTCAATTGTCTCAAGGGCATCAAGCGGTATCTGGCAGATTCGTCCTAAAGATGAGAGCAGTACCTACTCCATACACGATCGAACTTGCGCTTGATAAAGTTTGACCAGCTGCTCCGGCGTGAAGTAACGTCTCACCTTTGCGAGGATTTCCAACTTTTTGGCAGCCACTTGAGCCTTTGCCTCTATGAAGGGACCAAAATTGAGGGTACATGTTAACGTTACACCAAGAAGTTCAAGTTGGTCGGTTATCGGCACGGTTACACCTCGGAAAGATGGGACTTTAAAGAGAGACGTTGACCTTTAAGGATTCGATGTTCTAACACCGGTGTGTAAACAACGGCCTCAACTACACTGGACAGCAAATAAACCGAGCCACCCGCTACCTCCACTACACTCTAATTCGATTTTCTCAAAAACTAAAAAACCTACAATTATCAAAGTTGTACCTACAGAAAGTGCGTTTCATAGTGATTAAAATGAAAGGAAACTCATTTGGTTTAATCAATATTTCAGTGTTTATTAAGGATTTTACAAAGAAGAGTCGTTTTCCAGTCGTGACAATCGTTAGTAATGATAAAGTGAAAAAAAAAAAATTAAAGCCAAAAACAAAGATAAAATCAAAAAAAAGTTTTTGATCAATATTCCGTATTCCCTCCCCTTGCTCGGATAACTGCCAGCATCCTTGTATTCATCGACCTTACGTGCCTGTCGATAAAATCTTGAGGAATTGTATTCCACTCCTCTTCAATTGCGATTCGCAGCTCTGGAAGCCTTGTTGGAGCAGGTACCCGGGCTCGAACCCGACGTTTCAGCTCATTCCATAAGTGTTTCATCGGATTCAAGTCCGGGCTTCGAGCTGGCCAGTCCATCGTACGAATGCTGACGTCGCGTATATACTGGGTCACCACATGAGCAACATGAGGCCGTGCATTATCATGCATCAATTGCATATCCTGTCCGATATATCCTGCGTAAGGTACCACATGGTCTGCGAGGATTTCAGTAATGTAGCGATGAGAAGTCAGTCCACGCGTACGGCCCGTCGGTTCGATGAAAACTAACGCTGTATATGCTGTTAACGAGATGCCGCCCCAGACCATTACAGATCCTCCTCCATAAGCAACAGTTTCCTCGATGCAACACTGAGAATAACGTTCTCCAGGGCGACGATATACTCTCTGACGTCGATCACTTCCATGTAGACTCACCCTGGTCTCATCAGTGACGAGTACATTACTCCACTGCTCTAATGTCCAATCCCTATGCTCTCGAGCAAATTCAAGTCGTGCTCGACGGTGTGCTACCGTTAATGCTGGGCCTGTTGCAGCTCTTTTTGGGGTCAGGTTCCGTTCAGCAAGTCTCCTTCTGACGGTATCTGAACTTATGACCACTTGGCGTTCGTCACGCAGACTTTGTTGGACTTGAACTGCGTTGAGGTGGCGATTTCGCAGAACAGTAAGGTGGATATAACGATCATCTGCTGCTGATGTAGCCCTAGGTCTGCCCGTACCTGGACGGCGATCTCCAGTCTCTAGGTATCGTCTGTAAACTCGTTGCACCGAAGATCTGCTGATTCGAAGCCTTCGAGCGACTTCACGTTGCGCAATGCCTGCTTGAAGTAATGCTACAGCTTGAGCTGCTTCCTGAGGTGTTGTATCCATTATTAATCGAAAAAAGTAGCAAAAACACACGCGTCTGAGCAAACGATGGACAAAAACTAAAGAAATGATAAGAAATATCCGACTACCCTCATTGTAGAGAAAAAGAACGCTAATTTCAAACTCTGGTGAAAACAGAGCAAATCGTTACCATTGTGTTTGTTGCTTGATTACAATGTGAGTTGACGGTACTTTCGAATTAATTTGTAGTCATTTTAATCACCATGAAACGCACTTTTTGTAGGTATAACTTTGATAGTTGTAAGTTTTATACTTTTTGAGAAAATCGAATCAGAGTTCCTAGGTAGCGGGTGGCTCGGTTTATTTGATGACCAGTGTAGTTTAAACTGTCAAAAATATTGACCTGTAAAAGTGTTATTACAAAATAGTATATTTAAAAAATAAATATCATTTATCAATGGTTTCGGAGAATTGAAAATGCCGTATTTGGTCGTTGGCCGTATTCCATCGATCCAACACACCAAAACGTCAGAGTGCCAATTCTCTCGTATTTAATAAATCTTAAAATTCAAGTCGCTTTATCATCTCAGTCTCGATCAATGTCAAAAACTTATCAAACTGTAGGGAAATTAGAAGTGTTTTTGACATAGCGACTGCGATGCGAATGCGATCATTTCTAAAAATACGTGAATTACCCCTCAGTTGGGACTACTTCATTGGTGCAGTGCAGCTCAGCTGCTAAGCGTGAAGTTATGCCATCGAACCACGGATCGGGCAGTGTTATTGGGTTTTCTCACAGATGTTATTAAATACGGAATTGGGATCGGAATTCACAGAAGCAGTCAAAAACCTGGAATTTAGAAGGAGTTCGCCTGTGCAAACCAATATGGAACCATGCCGATTTGCGGTTTAAAGGATATCTAACGGGTTCGATTTTAAAAGTTCTCTGGGATGGCAAAAAATCTGTTCTTTGAACTCTCGGAACGAATCTGTGATGTTTCTGATGTCCACAGAAGGCACTTACTTTATATGTTATGTTATATATAAATAAAACATAAATTACCACGCCGCAGGGCGTGATGAGCCCGAACAGACTGCTGTTACTGTTGCCTATGGTGGTCTCGCTGGCGACCAGCCCCGACGATATGATGTAGAAGTCATCTGTGGACTGCCACATTATCATAATCAATGCTAGCCTACGAGTATATTGTACTATAACAGGGCAGAGGATTTTTAAACAAGGTTTTAGATAATTAGGCTAACGGCAAAAATGCCGGCGGTCAAATGAGAAAGTCTGTATCTTCACCGGCTGAACGAATTTGTACAAAATCTTGTAAACACGGGCATCGCCCGCCCTACTAGCTAAACAAGGTAGAGAAAGATTGTCTGTCGCCCTTTGGTAGACACTTTCACTTCACGTATTTATTTCACTACTTTCAACGATACTCCGGTTTTATATTAAATAAGTATTAATTACCAAATTTTCAAAAATCTGTTCTATGGCAACAGTGCTCCAGCGCCTCTCAAAAGGAGTCATCAAAATTTTATTTTGCGCTGTAAATTTTCGCATTTGTCTTTTTGGCGCTCCTTGCCATCTGGCCCATCTCTCTCTCTACCCCAGGGCCGGCGCTGAACACGGGTAGACTCTTAGACAGACCATAATATCTAGCCTGGATTAGGAAATAGGTTCCTTTTATCCCTAAGTATAGCAGATTTCTGAGGGATAGTTTACATGTACCTGCTACATAAGATGGAAAGCCGTTATTACCTGTATGAAAGCCGGGTACGAGGTGAGAGACATCTTGTATCCGGGTATGAGTTTGCTGCTGCCGGGGCATAGGTGCAGGTGCATCACGTACATCTTGTGCAGACGCAGCATGGATTGGTAACTGTTGGGGAAATGTATGATCCATCAAGGAGTTAGTATACGCTGAAAGATATCCGGATGGCCTAGTGAGGGTCGCAGGTAGCCGATGGATGCGAGACGCACAGGACCGGTTCTTGGGGAAAGCATATGTCTAGCAGTGAACGCCTTTGTGCTGGAATGATTATGATGAAAGATATCCACTGCTGGATAGGTACTTCTCCAAGCATCTTCAGAACGATAGATTTTGCGGATTCTATGGACCCTCCTTAGTTCTTTATTAGGTCATCTTGTTCTTCTAGAAAACTTTTTGTTGCAGATTTGGAAATGGGAGGTTTTATTTATTTGTTTATTTATCTTAGTAACAACTATCATTACAGGGCATGGGCCTAATACGAGAGAATACAATAATTTTAACATTTACAAGTACGTATTCAATTAACAATTCAATCAATATTACAATGTAATAAATAATCCAATTCCATAAATAATGATATTCAATTAAAAAACAATCCAATTCAATTACAAATCACATTCAATTAATAATACAACTAAATAAAAATGTTACTTACTACTATCCATTTCCAAATCCAGTTCGTCTGCTGGCTGTTATCCTGCTGATATACCAGTATGTAGTTACGTACCAACTTCTTCCTATGGGTGCATATACGTAGATGCAATTCGTACCTACTTAGCTATAGTCTGTTTACTGCACGAACCGACGACGTCAAAAATATCAGATGCAAGCTTCGGATTCGACTGACTTGCCAAAAATAATGAAAACTGCCGGCGCTCACCAGCCAGCACAAGCGCCAAGTTCCTGATTTCTTTGTGAGGGTATTCTGACCTGTTCCAGGTGGCATGTGAGAAGTATAAGTTGGTAAGATCCGGCAGCAGCTTGACTAGTCCGGTGCAGCGGTCTCCAAACAGGCGCCCGTCCTTATTAGTCTTGGGCAAAGACAACGCGAACGCGATCTCGTCCAGATCACCCAGCATGTTGATCCAACTATGTAGGGCAATAAAAAAGCTCGTGTTTTAAAGATTACTTGAAACATCCTACTAATATTATAAAAGTGAAAGTTTGTGAGGGTGTATGAATGTTTGTTACTCTTTCACGCAAAAACTATTGAACGGATTTTGATGAAACTGTACAGTAATATTGCTGATACATCAGAATAGCACTTAGGCTATAATATATAATGGGGGGAAGGGCTAATACCACGCCGGCGAAGCCGCTGGCGGAAGCTAATTAACTACTGCATAAAGTCTGTATTCAGGTACCTACCTACCGAATGACCTACTCATTCAGTAGGTCTAGGTAGGTACCTGAATACAGACTTTTTGCTAACAGTGAGACAGTTTGCTAGGAGTTTCTATTAACTGATTTATCAACTTAAGGGCCTACGTCCCCGTAAGTGGCGCCCTCGTTGATTAAAAATTCGTATCTTAGCATAGAAAATAAAGATTAAAGAATCCTGTGTTGCGTTTGTTAAAATACCTTATCCTATTTAGGATAAGGTATTTTTACGTTGTTAAAACAGGACTCAAAGTGTTTCGAATCCAAAGTAGTAAGCAAAAGTAACAAAAATGGCCATTTCTTACGCAACATAGGATTTTTTAATATTTATTTTCTACGCTTTGCTACGATTTTTTATTCAATGAGGGCGCCACTTGGCGGCTATAAACACCTTAAATTGTTCAATGTTTTTACGTATAAAACAACTTTTTGTGTTAATTACGTATCATAGGGAAACCTATTGCCATAAAAGGCACAAAATAACATTACGCTGCAGCTGAAATCTAAATACACAAAAACTATATTGAGTTGAAAGGTTTTAAAAAGGTTTTAAAATTAAACTACTTTAATGGGGCTTGATAAATAGATAATATAACTTGATATGCCGTTATTTACATTATATCTCTGGTAGATAGCCACTGGTAGGGGTCCGTCGTGGCTACGTTGTATCCCACCGCCAGACCTTCCAACTGCATGTAATACAGCTTCACCTGCAATCAATTGTTATGGCTACAGGCTCTTAAGACAGAAATGCAAATTAGTGTTCAGTTTATGCCCTTTTCCAGCCCCCCTAAAAGGGTCCAGGGTCGTCAGATTTGGGGACAACCGTCGGCCCATCAATCAGCACCCGAGATGTGCAACGCGAGCACACTTGCGAGAGAACACCGGGGTGGTTTTTAGTCAGTAAGAGTCTGACATACCTTATCGCCCGCCCCAGCAGGCGTAGCATGACCATTTCTATCTCTATTCTACCAAGAATAGACAAAGTTCTTTCTATCCAACTATGTCGAGTTCGAGTTCTCTTCTGCCCGAGCACGGGGCGACCCGTATACTCGCTTTTCTATGAAGACAAAGGCATAAGTCTTCTTTCAATTTCGTCTGTCCATCTGTCTGTCTGTTCGTCGTCTGTCACAAAGTTTTGTGCCTCTAATCGGAGCCTTATTGCTGTCACTCACGTGTCTGTCTGTCCGTTTGGCCGTTTGTCCGTCGTCCGTCTGGCCGTTTGTCCGTCGTCTGTCAGTCCGTCTGTCCGTCTGTACATCAGTCCGGCTGTACGTCGAATCTGTCTATTTGTCCGTCTGTCTGTTTGTCCGTCCACCGTCTGTCCGTCGTCCGTGTGTCTGTCTGTCCATCTGTCCGTCGTTCGTCTGTCAGTCTGTACATCTGTCCAGCTGTCCGTCTGTCTGTCTGTCCGTCGTCCGCCTGTGCATCTGTCCATCTGTCCGTCTATCCCTCTGTCCGTCTGTGCATCTGTTAGTCTGTCCGTTTGTCCGTCTGTGCGTCTGTCCCTCTGTCCGTATTTCCATCTGTCCGTCTGTCCGTCAAAGTTATTCTGCGTCTCGTACCTTTGAAACCCTCGAGACGCTACGCTCAGGTTTCTACATTTGAACCACTCGCTTCGCTCATGGTTCAATTCTAGAATCCTTCGCTAGATCAGGCTTCAATATAAGTACTCGCGCCAAAAAACAACTTTGCAGCCTTGCATGACAAATAACAATTTTTTTGAAAAGCTGTAATGTCGCCTACATTAAAACTTTTCTAAAATACCCGACATGTTTTTAAATTCAACTTCAAAAAAAAAACCTATGATGCTCTGTGACTTCAACTCTTGATTTGCTTTTGTGGAAGATTCACCACAATTTTGAAATACATATGTAATGAGTCACAGAATTGAGTTTTTTAAAATCAGTAGAGATCTTGTCTAGGTCCAATGTGATGTACCTAGACTATTTGTCACTTGTTGAGAAGAAATGATTCTACCCCAAACAGGGGGTATGCATGACTATTTCTATCTCTATTCTACCAAGAATAGACTAGATTAGCCATTACCGTGTTATTTTTTTAGTTTTATTAGTCAATACCGTGTAGTATTGAATAATACTACACGGTATTGACTTACAAGTGCCAGTTATTGTAGTGAATTATTAACTTTTACGTAATATGCTTTTACCACCAGTGAGAACGAAGTTTTATATCGCAACAAACTTACGAAACTTAGAACCGAAAACTTCTTATACTTAGTGCATTTTTGTGAACCATTTGTCAAGTGCTAAGTGATCGTTGTACCTCAGGGTACTAAAAACCTCAACTCGCAGAGTGAACAGTTTTAACAAAATAAACCATAAAATTATAAACGTGCAAATAATTGGACTTTGAACAGTTTGAACCCATTCGCAAACAAAGACATCGTCGGTAGCTAGCTCCGTCCGTAACTAGCTAATTTCACTTCAGCTTAATTTCGTAGGCTCCAGGGTAGCCCACGAAATTCAAATTTTCTTACGCTTTTTGCAGTTTGCACTTTTGCAGGTCAGTGTATGGTTGTATCTTGGTCAACATTTGATTCGCGGCCGTAGACCTGCAAATTACAAAAAATGTAAGAAAATTTGAATTTCGCGGGCTACCTTGGAGCTTTCACTTTAACACATCAGCGTCAGCTTGACTCAGTTGGTTACGCCACAGTTCATCAGTGAGTAAGCGGTCCCGAGTTCGAATCCAGCCTCCCCACAACTTTTCTTTTTTTTCTTTTTGTGGTTTTGCATAAGTCGCTTGCATAGTATGGCCATTAAGAGAACTCCACCCGAAAGATCTACCCAAAAATTATTAAAACCAACTATTATGGTACAGGAATCTGATACAGCTTCGGATTATATGGGTTCGGAAACTGACTGTGGTAGTCAGCAGAATATTACGCGGCGTTATAAACGTAAATATGACTATTTGACTTAACGCTGGCCGAATTAAGGGATATGTTGGCTGATGTACAGCTTCAACAAAAAACTCAGGCGGTGAAATTCGACGAAGAGATGCAAAAACTGACACAGCAAAATGACAAAATCACAGAGTCTGTCAAATTCATGTCAGATAAATATGACGAAATCTTATGTCAACTTCGCCAAACTAAATAAGAAAATACTGCTTTTAAGACTCAAATCAAAACACTGGAACAAAAAATTGAGACTCTTGAACGTAATTCAAAGGCGTCAACCCTTTCTTTTTTTTTTTTTTTTGAACTTCGAAATGTACGGGAAACCCAATCAGAAGATAAATGTGCATTAATTAACATATTAAAAGTGTTGGTGATGTATTGAATGTTAAGGTATTCGACGCTGACATAAGAAACATATACAGGCTAAAGAAATCTCCAAACAAGTCCGCTCCCATAATAGTAGAATTTTCTTATACTAGACTTAACACTTCAGGACCCTGCGTTTACGAGAGGCGACAGTAATCCCCCGCCTAGCCGGGCCCCGCCTCGCCATAAGCGGCGGCAGTTTCGCGCGCTTTAAAACTCTATTATTACTAATAAGGAACGATTTTACTCCAGCAGTGCTGATCCGGCGGTGCGGGGCGACAGTGTTGATAGCTGTCGCCCCTCGTCGACGCAGGGCCCTGACGGGTTAAAGAAAATATGGTTAAGCCTTCTAAAAAGTACAACAAGCTCAAAAAAAAAGAAAACCTAAAGCTGAACGGCGTAGCTAGACCTATCTTCATATCTGAATATCTCACCACCTGCGCAAGGAACTTGTATTATCTGGCTCGACAATACGTGAAAAATCATAAGAACGCAAGTTACAGGACTTCATATGGAAGGGTTCATGTTCGCCAGAAAGAAGGTGACTCGTCTACGTTGATCTCACGAGAGGAGGACTTTTCTACGCTAAAACCACAATGACTTGTATTTCCGTCGTACCCTACTTTCGATTTCTCCTGTCTTTCTGAACTTTAATTTAATTATTACGGCAACAACCAGTGTTGCCAGTGGCAGATTGTCAAATATAACATGAGACAGCTCAAAAAGTAACATTTGCCCGGGAAAAGTAACATTACCTTATTTTATGAGAAGAACGAAACTAATACATACTATAAAATGGCACTTTATCTAGATCTTTATACCAGGTCTAAGTTGTTGAATTGTTGTTGAATGTCATGATTTAATGAAATAGCCGTTGTAGTTTTCGCGGGTTACTTCCTCCTGCGCCGGAAAAACTGCTGAACACAATATTTTGTAACTGCAAAAAGGGATGCAGTGCTAAATGTGGTTGCAAAAAAGTCGGACTGTTTTGTTCTTTGGCATGCACAAATTGTCAAGGCCGATCGTGCTCTAATATTGAATCACAAACAATGGAGGATTCGTTTGATTCCGACGAAGTGTCATGCGATACATCGCTATTGACGCAATTTACTTGCATCCAAAATGAAGATGAAGAAGAAGCAGGAGAAGAAGAACAAGAATAAGATCAAGAAGAAGAACAAGAATAAGATCAAGAAGAAGAACAAGAATAAGATCAAGAAGAAGAACAAGAAGAATTTGAAACTTACGAATCAGGCGAATGAACTTCACCACTTTTTTTTAATTTACATCGCTTTTATCTTTTCCAATCTTTGAAAATTTCCGTTATTTTGCAATAGTTTTACATTAAACAGGATCACAACTGACCCGTGGAGTAGGCCTACTGGGGAAACCACGTTTAAAAAAACGCGCTAAGTACACTACCTCATAGGTAGCGTGGGAACGTGTGCATATTATGACGATAACAACTTTTATAACTTTTTGAATCGTTATATCTCAGAAACGGTGGCTCGTAAGAAAAAAGTATTGATTCATTTTTTACAGATAATTTTATGATCAATCTTTTTCTGAGGTACTTTCATGATAAAACTTACCGTTTTGCTGAAAATCGCGATAAACTCATTTTTTTTACCTTTGACCTTGAATAAAATTTTTTCCATACACGGCAATGATGGGGAACTTTTAAACATTGTTTATAATTATGTTTTGAACAATTTTACTGATTTTCAGCTTGTTGGGACTTTATGTACCTTCACTCTCATTTTTTGGTCTAGATTGACCGGACTAATACTTAAACAACAAATAAATAATTATAATATCATCATAGTGTTAGGTTTTCTTTTAGTACATTTTTTTTATGAATTTAATTATTTATTTTTGTCTTGTCACTTTAAAGTTGTGAATTGAGTGTTTTAGAATTTATTGGAATCTCACATGATGTCACATCCGGGAACGGTTGACGAATGGAGGGACTCCCCTCCATTCGTTAGTTCGATGGTATGGTTGGGCAGTTGAGTGAGTTGGGGCAGTCTGATCGTGGCGACCGAATACGACGGTTGTATTTACTTAAGTGGATATTGGTTGATGTTAAGTGTTACACGCAGCTGCATAAGGGGAATCGCCAATTCAGCACCCAATACTTTTATTATAGAAACATACGCTGCAATCAATCGAACGATGTCAAACGTCGAGCTGAGATAGCACTTTGTGACGCACGGACCTAGATTTGCCAATTATTGTAACTCCGTAAATTTGGATTCCATATTCATACTTCGAATAGGCACCTAGGCTAATTTAAGATATAATTAATGTAATTCTTTTATTTTAAAATAAATTAAGTAAAGTCATTTTTGGTTTTTTTAAATCCTCCGCTTGCAGCTAACGTAATTGGCGCAGTCGGTAGGATATTCGCGGGCCGGTTTGCGAGCTTAGGGATCTCTAATATTGATATCTGCGTACGCGAATCGCCTGGGTGGCTATTGAGCCCCGCCGCCGAATATCCGAATCTACGGTCCAGCTGCAGTTCCGGAAGGAGAATCCAGACTTCGATTCACGAGAGAACCAGAGATGAAAAATTTGTAAGTACACTTGAATTGTTCCTGTGTTGCTTCCTTTTTAGTCCTAGTACCACCCAAGTGCCAAGATTTTCCACCCGAAGAACTCCAATTCCCAGGAGCCCGCATCTCGTACGGCTCGCTGGAGTGCTATAGATAACAGTAGGGATTTAAATAGTGATAGTGAAAATAGCATAAATTGTAGTATACATAGCATAGATATGGCCCATGACCCGGATACAATTTTCAAGACCCTTCGTATGGTCCCGGAGTTCGACGGGAACCCAAATGTTTTGACTAGGTTTATTAAAATATGCGATCAAATAGTAGCTCAATATATTAGTAATGCCCCAGGTAGCGAGCTAAATAACTTATGCCTATTAAATGGCATCTTAAATAAAATAAAAGGCTCTGCTGCTTGTACCATCAACTCCAACGGCATACCTGACAGTTGGCTAGGGATTAGAACAGCCTTAATCAATAACTTTTCGGATCAACGGGATGAAACAGCTTTGTATAGAGACCTTTCTTTAGCTACGCAGGGAAATAAGACACCTCAGGAATTCTATGAGGAATGCCAAACCTTGTTTAGTACGATGATGACGTATGTAACATTACATGAGCAAATTCCTACTACAGTGGAAGCAAAACGTACACTGTACAAAAAAGTTACTATGCAGGCTTTTGTAAAAGGATTAAAGGAACCATTGGGATCCCGCATAAGATGCATGCGTCCTGATACTATTGAAAAGGCCCTTGAATATGTACAGGAAGAACTTAACGTTATGTATTTACAGGAACGTAGTGAGGTTTCAAAATCCACTACACAAAAAAATTCTAGCCCTATAACACCCCACGCAAATACCAACCCGGGTCCTCAACGTAGTAATAATTTTGCAGTACCAAGTCCCAACTGGCCCAATCCCATAGCAATTAGGCCCAGCCAACTACCACCACCACAACCATTTAGGTTCAACCCTCACTTCGTTAATCAGCAGCCCCAAAACCGCATGCCTAATCGGACACAGCAAATATTCCGTGCGGTACCTCAAAATTATAACGCTCAAAGTAACATGTTCCGTTTGCCACCAAGAAACATTCCGGCGCAAAATCATATTCAAGGCCCTAAACCTATGAGTGGGGTACAGCATTTTACACCTAGACCCATGTTATCCGGTCATAATTGGCAGAACTCAGGCAATCCACCACCAACTAATTATTTTAAAAATCGTGAAATGAACATGAATGAGTGCGCGTCATACGACGACTCATATTACCCGACGGAGTACTATTACGACCCGACCTGTTTTAATTACGAAAACATTTATTACGATTACAGCCTGTTCGCCATAGTAGAGTGCAACCATGATCCGACCTTAAGCGATATAAGTGCTCAAGGGAAGATTACAGATTCAACTGATCCTCAGGCAGGTCCAAGTCAAATAAGTCAGGATTTTCAGGAGGCACAGAAATCAAAAAAGCAAAAATAGAGTTGAATCTCCAAACTCAGCGTCAGTTGCCGTACATATTAATATCAGAACCACCCTTGAAACTACTAATTGACACCGGCGCGAATCAGTCTTTTATAAGTCCAGAAGCTGTAGAGAAACATTTTTCGAATTTTCCCTTAAATTACGACCCGTTTGAAGTTACCAATGTACACGCGGTCAGTAGAAATAATTATTCTATAAGTTTACCTTGCTTCGCGGAATTTAACGATCCAGAGTTTATCAAATTATTTGTATATCGTTTTCATGAATATTTCGATGGTTTAATTGGTTTAGATCTGCTAACTAAATGGGAGTCCAAGATAGACTTAAAAGATCAGAGATTAATAACGCGCACATCATCAAACCCAATCCGTATGTATAATTCCTGCAATGTTAACTTGTATGAGGACATAATACCTGCTCAATCTTCGAAGTTAGTCAGAGTACCGATCGACACTCCAAACGGCGCAGCATTAGTTAGTGAACAGACTATATGCAATTGCACCGTACGCGAATGCCTTACCATTGTAGACAATAATCGCGGCTACTTAGAGATAGAGAATACGAGCCCGAATGATATTATAATATCACTTGACCGACCAGTGCATGCAAGCTTATTTAATATCGAGTGCACGCGTACCGAACATTGTACCAAGCGAGTTCAAGAAGTGACAACGCGATTACGAAAAGATCATTTAAACGAGGAGGAGAAAGTCAACCTTTTAGCTCTTTGCTCAAAATATGCTGACGTGTTTTACATCGAAGGCGAAGCGTTAACCTTTACCAACCAAATAAAACATCGCATTAAGACTACAGATGAGGTCCCGGTTTACACAAAAAGTTACAGATACCCATTCATACATCGTCAGGAGGTTAGGGAACAGATTTCAAAAATGTTAGATCAGGGAATAATAAAGCCTTCAGATTCAGCATGGAGCTCACCCATTTGGGTAGTACCTAAGAAAATGGACGCCTCGGGCAAGCAAAAATGGCGTTTAGTAGTTGACTTTAGAAAGCTCAATGAAAAAACTATCAACGACAAATACCCTATCCCGAACATTAGCGATGTTCTTGACAAACTGGGTAGGTGCCAGTACTTCACCACCCTAGACCTGGCTAGCGGCTTCTACCAGGTAGAGATGGACCCTCAGGACATTCAGAAAACAGCTTTCAATGTCGAACATGGACATTTCGAGTTTCTTCGAATGCCCATGGGACTTAAGAATTCGCCCTCCACATTTCAAAGGGTTATGGACAATGTCCTCAGAGGTCTCCAAAATGACATTTGCCTGGTCTACCTTGATGACATCATCGTCTTTTCCACGTCACTACAAGAGCACATGACCAATCTCGAGAAAGTTTTCAATAGGCTTCGCGAATCGAACTTTAAGATCCAAATGGATAAATCCGAATTCTTAAGGCATGAAACTAGTTATCTCGGACACATAATAAGTAGCGATGGAATAAAACCCAATCCGGATAAAATTCACGCAATAGTAAAATACCCCATTCCAAGGACTCCAAAAGAAATTAAGCAATTTTTAGGCCTTGTAGGCTACTATCGCAAATTCATCCCGGACTTCGCAAAAATTACGAAACCTCTCACAGCGTGTTTAAAAAAGGGTAGAAAAGTTGTATTAGACTCCGAGTACATTAACAGCTTTGAAAAGTGCAAGACTCTCTTAACGAATGACCCCATATTGCAGTATCCCGATTTTGATAAGGAATTCTTACTGACGACAGACGCTTCGAACGTCGCTATTGGTGCTGTTCTATCTCAAGGACCTGTAGGTTCCGACAAACCTGTGTGTTTTGCATCCCGAACCTTGAATGAAAGCGAGCTTAACTATAGCACCATAGAAAAGGAACTTCTTGCCATAGTTTGGGCCACCAAATATTTTAGACCGTACTTGTTTGGTCGTAAATTTAGAGTACTGACAGATCATAAACCTTTACAGTGGATGATGAATCTTAAAGAACCGAATTCGCGATTGATTAGATGGAGGCTGAAACTCAGTGAATACGATTTCACCGTTATCTATAAGAAAGGCAAATCCAATACAAACGCCGATGCCTTATCTCGGGTGGAGATTCATAATGAAGACACTAGCGCTCTAGTAGACGAATTACGTTCTTTGATTCCCAACCCATCAGAAAACCCGCCATCTGCGAACTCATCCACTGCAACCGTACACACCAGTCACGAACATCCCATATTAGAAGTCTCAATTACAGACGAGCCCCTTAACAGATTCCATAGACAACTATGCTTTACGATAGTGGAGGATGTCAAACGCAAACCAGTAGTTACTAAACCATTCGAAACCCACACGCGCATAGCAATCCAGATATCATCGTCCAAATTAGAACAAGATGTAGTCAATGCCCTCAAAGAGTATGTTAACCCAAAAGTAAAAACCGGTATCCTAATAAATCCACCCCTTGCCATGTATTCCATCATACCAGTCATACAAGACAAGTTTAAGAGCTCATCTATGAACTTAGTACTAGCTAAGATAGAATTAGAAAACGTTAAAGATTATCTACGTCAGCAAGAGATAATTCAACACTACCATGACGGCAAAACTAATCACCGGGGAATTACCGAATGTTATTTAGCCCTCTCAAGAAAGTATTACTGGCCCAAAATGAAAGACCAAATAACCAAATTCATCAACGAATGCATTATTTGCGGGCAAGCTAAATATGACCGGAGACCTATTAAACCCCAGTTTAATATTGTACCCCCGGCAACGAAACCATTCGAAATAGTTCATATGGATTTATTCACCGTTCACAATGAAAAGTATGTTACATTTATAGATGTTTTTACCAAATATGGACAAGCATACCATCTCCGAGATGGCACGGGCATTAGTATACTTCAATCATTATTACAATATTGCACCCACCATGGAGTTCCCTTAACTTTAGTGACTGACAACGGAACTGAATTTACTAATCAACTATTCCTAGAATTCACACGCCTTCACAAGATAAACCATCATAAAGTTTTACCGCATTCGCCTAACGATAACGGTAATATAGAACGCTTCCACTCAACTCTCCTTGAACACATAAGAATATTAAAGTTGCAACACAAAGAGGAGCCTATCGTAAATCTTATGCCCTATGCTATAATCGGTTATAATTCCTCAATACATAGCTTCACCAGATGCAGACCATTCGATTTATTAACTGGACACTTTGATCCACGCGATATTCTAGACATGGATTTCACTCAACAATCATTACAACAGTACGTTCATAATCATAGGGCGCAAATGAAACAAGTCTACGATATCATTAACGAAACTTCTCTATCAAATCGTACTGCGTTGATAGAAACTAGAAATAAGAACCGTGAACCCGGAATAGAATACGTTCCTCAACAACAGGTATTTATTAGGAACCCTTCCGCTAGCCGCCAGAAGACGGCACCGCGGTATACCCAAGATACCATTTTGGCCGACTTACCCATACACGTTTATACGTCCAAGAAACGTGGGCCTGTAGCCAAAAATAGGTTAAAAAGAGGCCCTAAGGAACCTAACTTGCTGCAGGATTCTACTGTTGCTGGTACTTCGCGAGACCCGGTCATCGGAGATAAAACTTGAAAGCTTGGCCAATGGACCCGGCCTATTACCGTATAAACTTGAATCTACGAGAATGACCACTCATCATCATACATTTCTTCAATACGTGAACCTAAGGGACATTGAAAATCAAATTACAACACTACAGTATCAAATATCAGAATACAAAAGTCGGCTTAGTAATGACACTTATGGTCTATTTGAATTCCAAATTAATTATCTTACTAACAAAATTGGCAAAGTATCTCATCAGCTTAAATCTTTAGAGCCTGGTCGTGTAAAGAGAGGTCTAGTAGACAGTCTTGGATCGGTAGTTAAGAGCATAACCGGAAATCTAGATTACCTACACAGATGCCTTAAAATACGAAAATGCTATCAAAATTCTACAGATGAATAACAATAAGTTAGTTAACGAATTTAACGATCATATTTCAATGAAAAACAGATAGTTATAGCTTTCAGATTTCCCATAATTTCCAAAATTGTTTATGATTTATATAAGTTATCTATAGTACCCAACAAAAACCGTCAAGCCCTTATCCCTACCTATCCCTTTATAGCAACTAACGGGGACTCTTTCGTGTATATAGAAGCAGAATGCTCGAAGTATAGTAACTGGTATCTCTGTGAAAAGCAAATAACCCATCAAATACGAACAAAAACTGACTGCATACAAGAACTTATCATGAACCAAGCCCTCAAGAGTTCCTGCCAATTCACTACAGAACTAACTATAATCAATGACAACGATGTAATACAAGGGCAGCCTTTGAAATTAATGAACATTCCCTACGACGCAGAGACACCGGGTGCCACATTAACCCAAGTTCATCTTAGTTCAATCGACTTAGGAGGACTACACAGCATCCAGAACCAAGTCATGACGAGCCAGCCGATACAACTTGACCAGCTGCAATCAGATGTCATATACCATACGATCATACCCTTCTACATTGTATTACGAGTATTAAGTGCAGGCGCACTTATCATAGCCATACTGGGCTATCGCAACAAATGGTTTTGCAAACGATCCGAAACGCCCAACACCAAGGGACATACTTACGAAGAACCCGGGAAAAAGGAAGAGGTTCGCGCGCCCAGAGGACAAGTTCCAGAAACATTTTCTCTCAAAGTTCTAAAATAGTTCCTGATCTGCGGGTGGAGATGTTACACGCAGCTGCATAAGGGGAATCGCCAATTCAGCACCCAATACTTTTATTATAGAAACATACGCTGCAATCAATCGAACGATGTCAAACGGCGAGCTGAGATAGCACTTTGTGACGCACGGACCTAGATTTGCCAATTATTGTAACTCCGTAAATTTGGATTCCATATTCATACTTCGAATAGGCACCTAGGCTAATTTAAGATATAATTAATGTAATTCTTTTATTTTGAAATAAATTAAGTAAAGCCATTTTTGGTTTTTTTAAATCCTCCGCTTGCAGCTAACGTAATTTAAGTGTGATGTACTGAAGTAAACAATAAATGAACTATTTAAAAAGTGAAAACTGAGTGTTATTTCTATATCCAAGGGGTGTTATTACATTTCAGAAGTGGTAAGTACACGCCTAATAATGTATTTTTCGTACCACTTGCTCAAAAAAGTAACATTCTATGCCACAAAAAGCGAACATAACAATAGTCATTTTTAATCTGTTAAAAACAGGGAAAGAAAATTGTACTGAATTTCATTCATCCTCTAGGGGAGAATGTGATTTAAATTTGGAATACTTACCGAAATTTATACTGAACTACATCTGTGTTTACACCATTGAGTTTGTGTATAAAGAATTATACATCTTTTTGAAAAAGGAATACGCATTTATTATGCAGTTATGATTATTAAATAAAATTACGAAAACCGATGAGGCCGTATGAGCTTGATGCCTTTGCTTTTCCGACAAAAAAATATTAGTCTAGGAATTTGCCGCGTTTTTGTTGGCTTCAAATACATAAACGTTAAGTTTATTTTAATTTATTTTTATAAATAAGTTAATGTTCTAAAAATACGTTACGATGTTAAATCAAAGCGACAGTGACAGTGAATTGTCGGATTCCATCAGTGCAAATGCTGCTGCAATTATAAATAATTTGCTTCCAACAAAATCCAAGGAAAATTATTTAAAAACTTATGAAGAATTTTCAACGTGGAGAAGTGCAAAATGCCTATCAATTTCAGAATCAGTACTTCTTGTCTATTTTGATTATTTATCCAAGACAAAGAATCCGAATACACTTTGGTGCATATAATCAAAACTGAAAGCTACAATAAGCATCAAACACAGCCTTGAAATAAATAGATTCACGAAATTACTGGCTTTTTTAAAAATAAAATCAGAAGGGCATTGCGCAAAGAAGTCTAAAATTTTTACGACTCAAAATGTGGAAAAATTTCTTAATGAAGCTCCTGACGAAATTTTTCTGGCCACAAAAGTAAGTATACATGATTTAACTATGAATATTTCGTATCTTAGTAATGGTAATTATTCTATATATTTACCTGTTTTTTATCTTTGTTATAGGTGGCCTTAATTTTTGGACTCAATGGTGCTTGCCGCGGATGTGAACTTGTAAACTTAAAGGTGGAGGACGTTGAAAATCATTCCAATGAGTTGCTGCTGATTAATGTAAAAGAAACTAAGACAAAGAATAATCGGTCATTCATTGTACAAGGACAATTGCGAGTTTATAATAATAATTTTATTCATTAATAATATAATAATTTTATTATTATTATTATTATTATATATTTGCAACATTGATCTCCTCTAAATTAAACTTATGTATAGTTATGTACTCAACTATGTATTTCTATATTCTATTTTTTCCCATTCACCGTCCACTTTACTTATCAATTAATATGAGCTTTTCTGTTTCTTCATAATTTAAGGACTTAAGCCAATTAGTTTAATTTTCAAGTTATATTTATTTAGTTTATATAGTGAGATTTTATTATTAATTTTGTTATAAATTCTAGAACTTAGTGCGGAATATTGACGTAATGCGAAACTGGTCCTACATTGAATAGGAGAACAAACAAGTGCTCCGCGTCTTTTTTGTAAAATCTTTTTATTAAGGGGAAGTTGAGAATGTCGCCGAAGTATGGTACGGAGGACAAACAATTGTCTAACAGTTAGTATCTGGCTTTCCTTATACAGGTCTGTAGTCGAGTAGTAACGGGATTTGCAGTGTATAACCTTTAGAAGGTATCTCTGACTCTTTCCAATTGCAAAAACATCGTTTTATAAGTACCACCCCATGCAGGTATACAATAACTAATAATTGATTGGCATAGTGCAATATAGACTGTATGCATTACTGATACATCGGCAGAAAGACGAAGATTTTTAAAAATATACAGGAGTCTCTTTACGCACCCAGTGAGATTTTTAACTTGTGTGCTCCAGTCCAATCTTTCATCAATCATAACACCTAAATATCTTATACTGGAAACGTTTGCTAAAAATGAATAGGAACAAGTCGTAATTAGGTTGTTACAAAAATGAGCCGTCACTGTTGTGGTTTCAGTTGGTGGTGTAGGAGAATTTGGGAGATAGAAGCGTATAAATTTAGTCTTGTTTATATTTAGAGTTAGCAGATTTGAAGATAACCATAACATTACTTCTCTCAGGTTTTTTTCGGCCAAAGACTTGGCTTCCAGCCAGCTCTTCGCATAAATTAATAAGGCTGTGTCGTCAGCGTAGGTAACAATATCACAGTTATCAAGCCTCATCCCACCCAGGTCGTTGACATAAATTATAAACAACGTAGGGCCAAGAATACTTCCCTGTGGGACTCCGTATTCGATCTGCTCTTCCTCACTCACAACATCATCAATTTTAACTACCTGAGTGCGATTGGAGAGGTAATCTTTAAATAAATCCAAAGCCAGACCTCGAACCCCAATGCGCTCTAGTTTAGATAGAAGCAATGGAACATATGCCGTATCAAACGCTTTCGAAATATCCAAAAATTTACCGAAACATTTATAACCGTTATCCAGTCCATGAACCACTGCATTACTGAAGCTTACAATATACTAAAATCATTCATAAATACCAAGCATTACGTCCCACTAACATGGAAAACAATAGATTTTTTTATAAACTATCGGAATGGGAAATGTTCTCGAAAAGCCATCGGCAAAAATAAAATTAGCAATATGCCAAAGGAAATTGCTAAATATTTAAAACTTAAAGATGTTGATCTCTACACCGGTCACTGCTTTAGAAGAACTTCGGCGACTTTCTTGGCGGATTCAGGGGCGGATATTACGTCAATAAAAAGACACGGTGGTTGGAGCTCTGATACAGTAGCTGAGGATTATATCGAAAGCTCAATGGCGAATAAAACCATATTAAGCAGTCAAATTAACAAAAATATAAAACTTAATCCATCAGAGCCACAACCATCAACTTCTTATCTTCGTCCGTAACTCACGATGCACCACCACTACTATCTCCGACGTATCTACAATGAAACGCAAGTTCCTCAGACGCAAGAACAGAGAAATACTCAAATCAACTCATCAACAATAAATGTACCAAACAAAAATGTAACTCTCTCTATCAATAATTGGACCAATGTTTCGAATGTTAACTTTTACTTTTAAAATTGTCATTATTTTTAATAAATGCTTATCTCATATTATTATTGTGTTATTTTTTTCGCAAATGGTACTTAAAGTAGAGTATTTTCCTCGGTGATAAAGCTGTCTTAGTCTTGGGTGAACTTAAATCCCTCGCTACACTCAGGACTCGTCTTAAATTCCTCGCTTCGCTCGTGATTTAAGTTTTTAACACCCTCGCTACGCTCGGGAGTAAACCTCGAGTCCTTCGTTACGCTCGCGATTTAAATCGTCTCCCGCGACAGAAGACACTGCCCTTGGTTAATAATTTACTATTAAGTGTTTGAATTTCACTTTAATTTTACCGAAAAAAATGAAAAAAAAACGAAGTTCGAACAAAATGTTGTTTTAAATATGAATTTAATTTTAATGGATCGTTCCACGTTGTATATTAAAACGGGGTAAACATTTAGGTTATTTTTGAGCTCAGACGTACCCTTACAAAGATATTATCAAAATACCCTGCATACTATTCGTGACTTTTATTGAGTGTGTACTGTTCTAAAACCCTTTTTATTATTTGTTTCATAAACGTCGCGAGCTGTCGGACAGAAATCGTGAGTATTTCTATTGAAATCTTCATAACGCGGCGGTAGCGGTGTGCAGTGTATGCAGACTTTAAGATGCTATTATTTTTTATTTCGACTGCATTGGGCTGTTCATTGATAGTGAGATGAACATTCATAACTCATGTAAAGTTAAAATAAGCTGTTGAGTTTCCAAATAAATAAATAAATAACATTCTTTTGTGCGGATAAGTTCAGTGAGCTATTCAATGTTAATATTTAGCTAATCTGAAAACATTCATAAACATTCAAACATATTTTTGCCTATTCTAAGTGGTTGGAATAATGCAAGAGGTACCTTCAATCGAGGCAACTCCTCGATGGGGTAATCGTTGCATTTGCATTTTTTAATTATTAGATTGGGTAAATAATCGGACTGACGCCCGTGGTATTGTGACGACCTTATGTTGGCGACCTTAAGGTGCTCCAGGTCCCTATAGTATCTTTGGCCGAGGCAACTCTTTGATAAAATTATCGTTGTGTTGGATAAATAAAAGCTGAATAGTTGTATCGGTACATGTGATACTCTTGACCGAGGCGGTCCTCGGTAGAGTTATCGGTGTACCTAATGGAGCACATAGAACAATTTAAGTTGTATTTTAACAAACGTTTTAATTTCGCTCACTGAATTTTCGATACGGATGGATGTTTGCATGGTTGTGGGATGTAGTAGATTCCTATGCGGCGTGCACTCCAGATGAGATGTACGAGTATGGGATTTAGTAGACCCCCATGCGGCGTGCACTCCAGATGAGATGTACGAGTATAGGATGTAGTAGACCCCTATGCGGCGTACACTCTAGATGAGATGTACGAGTATAGAATTTAGTAGACCCCTATGCGGTGTACACTCAAGATGAGATGTACGAGTATAGGATGTAATAGACCCCCTATGTGGCGTGCACTCCAGATGAGATGTACGAGTATAGGATGTAGTAGACCCCTACGCAGCGAGGTGGAGAGAAAGAAGAAGCCTACTTGTCGCGGCCAGTGTGGGACGGCTCCGGCAGGATCTGGCATGCCGCTGCGTCCTGTAGTGCTGGCGGCGCGGCTATGCGTGTCCACTCTACGAAGTCGGGCCGTCGTAGAATACACACTGGTGAAGACCAGCTGGACCTTGAGAAGGTGCAGAAGTTGGAGGCGCGCCAAAACATCAACTTCAAGTCGTTCGTGGTGCGCTTTCCGCCTCACCGTTTGGTGACCTTACTCAAGGAAAAGTTTTCACCGAAAGGTGAGCTATAGTTCAGATTTTAATAGACGTTGTCATTATTATGCAGTATGTGCTGCAGTTTCTGTTTAATAGACTCTTGTAACATGCAGCCATGTAGGTGAGCTATAGTTCAGAGTTTAATAGACGCCTATTTCTAAGCTGCCATGTAGGTGAGTTGTAGTACAGTTTAATTGACGCTTGTGTCGTGTGAAGACACGTAGCTGAGCTGAAGTTCGATAGTTTAATAAACAAAAAGCAATTCAAGTAAGAATACGACGACTAATATTTTACCCGAGTTTGTTCCTAACAATAAATCGCAGGATATCGAGTGGTGGTTAGGAAAAATAAATCAGTGTGCTGCAGTACAGTTAAAATAAAATGGGACACAGACCATCCATTATGCACTTCAAAAATTATGTGGTTAAGCTTTAATCGCAATCATAATCATTTATTTATTTGTAAGAATATGGTACATTAAATGGTCCTAAAGTTAGTGAATGGTATCATCACATTCTGCCAAGTATGGAGTACAAATATGTAAAGTACATATATTTATTAAAGGACAGAGATTATTAAGTTAGTATTAACATTATTGATTGCATAATTACAAATTAAAATTACAATTTGAGGTATGTCAGTAAAAATAATTTCACAAACTCACACAATTTATTTAGGATGTCAAAGTATCATTCAAATAGTCGTTTACATTGTAATAACATTTATTACATAGTAAAGTCTACAGTTTAGTAAAGTCTTAAGTCAAGTGAAGTAGAGTCTTAAGTCAAGTGAAGTAGAGTCTTAAGTCAAGTGAAGTAGAGTATTAAGTCAAGTGAAGTGGAGTATTAAGTCAAGTGAAGTAGTCTTAAGTCAAATGAAGTAGAGCTGACAAGTTTTTTTTTAAATATTGTAGTCCACACAGTCAAAAGCTTGCGTCATTTTTGGATTTATTATTAGGTTTAAAAAAAAAATAGCTTGATTACAAATAGTTACATGAGTAGGTATTTGTAGGTACAACTTTTATGATAAAAGAATTTATTTTTGTGAATTAACCGTTACTTACTTATGTTCTTTACATTTTTATTTCCATGTTTCTGGATTAAATAAAAAAAAAAAATAAATAGCCTAGTAGTAAAAAAAAAGAAAAACAACGTTAAAATGTTTTAAAACACACTAAGCTTGATAACAAATAATTTGACCAACAATTATCAACTTTTGTGAAAATAGTTTTGATTTCAGTGAGTAAACCATTATTTACTTGTTTGTTTTACATTTTTATTTGCATAAAGTCACAAATAACAATTGGTGCAACTGTTACTGAAGGGGTTAAGTTTGAAAACAAATAGTTACGTTAAGCTGTATATTAAATATGTAGTTAATTACGTGATCAGTCGCTTAGGATATTATTCAACCTTTATTTCTATCGATAGCATCTCGCTTGCGTAAATTAACCACTATAGTTTTTGCGTTCTGAGGTACGAGCAATGGATCAAAATACTGAATGCAATAGACAGCCTACGTGTGTTGGAAAGCCTAGACATCTGTTGGAAATAGAGCGACTTCGCGACCGTTTATGGATATTTATCTACTATATAATATTTAAATGACAATTTGCTTTATTGGTCAACAAACATGTTATAAAAACCTGCAAGAAACTCAAAACCTCTTTACGAGCCTTGGTTTTATACTAAATAAGGAAAAAGTAATTTCAATCCTACACACACTTGCAGATATTTAGGATATGTTGTAGAGATACAAGAAAGCTTCAGGTCACATTACCAAAAGAAACAAGAAATAGAATAAAATCAGAAACTAAAATAATGACAAATTTAAAACAATGCAAAATCAGAGTTTTCGCTAGCTTTCTTGGTCTTTTGGCATCTGCTTGCCCAGCTGTGGTGGTACAAAACTATTTGAAAGATGTAAATACCATAATTTAAAAAAGACGAAAAATAGTTATAAAACAGTTATGAATATACCAAATTCATTAAAATTTGACTTTGAATGGTGGAATCATGCTATCAATCATTCTGTTTGTAAAATCAAAATAGATAGATAAGTATGACCATGAAATTTTTTCTGATGCCTCAACAACGGGGTGGGGGGCATTGCGTGTGGTGAACAGAGAGCTGGTGACCTGGAGGAGACGTTGAACTCAGCCAGCATATCAACTACATAAAAATTCTGGCTGCTTATAGATTCTTCTTCGAATTAACAATACCACCGCTATTTTTTTCAACAGGATGGGAGGCATCCAGGGCCTGCAGTCTCGACATTGATAGCGATCGCTATGTCCTAACGATCTGTCACTACGTCGGCAAAATAATTGATTTACTTGAAATATGTACAGAGACCAGCAGATCAGTTGATCAGTTTTCATGAAAAATAGTGCTTGCAAGTTAAAAATTACGCCGTCTCTGTACATATTTCAAGAAAATCAATTATTTTTTCGACGTAGCGACCGATCGTTAGGACATAGCGATCGTTAACTATGTCGAGACTGCAGGGCCTGTTCCCCCATTTGACAGACGATACAAAGCAACTTTGGTAATGGTGCGAACATATAAACTTATATGAAACATAGATATTTTCGCCAGTCGGTTAAATAATAAATGCCCAAGATACGTCTCCTGGCTCACAGATCCGAATGTGTACGCTGAAAATGCTTTTACAATTTCATGGTCTGATTTTTATTTTTTCTCCGTTTATTATGATATTAAAATCATTACGAAAAATTAATTCTGATAACTCCAAGGGTATCATGGTTGTCTCACACTGGCCAACCCAGCCGTCTTACCCATTATTTAAAAGTATTTTAGTGTCAGAAATGGTAACATTCAGGGCTAATGATAATTTAATTTTATCTACTGATTTCAGTCGCCTCCACATGCGCAACAGCATTACCCTGGTGGCAGGAGTTTTATCCGTGAGGCGATGATAGGAAGAGGTATCCCACTGTGATCTATGGGTATAGTACTTAACTCTCTCTCAGAGAACTCTTATAAACAATAAGAATGGTTCTATAAAAGTGGTTCATTTATTGTAATGAGAATAAATTGAACATATATGAGGTATTAATTTCAAATATTATGAACTTCCTAACAATTGCATATAACGGTGGTGCCCAGTACGGAACATTAAATTCATACCGGTCCGCTTTGAGTTTAATTACTAAAGAAAATATATCCGGGAATGAAGGTATAAACAGGTCTGCCCGGGGGTTGAGGATAAATTCGAAAGAGTTACCTCGCCCCTGGGCATGTAGAGCAGGGAGGAACAGGGGTGGGTTTTAGTCAGTAAGAGTCTGACACGCCCTTCCGCTCCACCCTAGAGCGGAAGAAGTCATAAGATAATTTTCCACCCCCCCCCCCCCAAAAAAAAAAAACAAAGGTATAAAAAGGTTATTTAAAGGAGTACCCCTAACACCTCTGCCTAAGTATAATGAAACCTGGGACACGTTTTTGGTATTAAATAATCTGAAAAATTGTTCCCTAAGGGAGACCTAAGCTTTGAAATATTTTCAAAAAAAAATAATAATAATAATAACTCTGTTAGCTCTCGTCACTGCACATAGGGAGCAAACATTATCAAAAATAAAATTTGCAATATTGTAAAGTTTCCCAAAGAAATCAAAATTAAAATTTCCGACAATAAATAAATAAATAAAAAGTTTAATGACCATAAGTTTAGGTTACAGTACACCGGTTATACATATCTATTTATCATAGCGGCAATACAGTTTAAGGCACATTCACTTACGCAACCACACTAAGGTAGAACTTGTCTATTACAATTAGTAATGGGAGCAAAAGAAAAGTTACACAATAACTTTATCGTTATACAATGGTACATACTAAATTTAATGAATGCCCAATGGCGGTATACAAAGAAAAGTTCTTTACCTCCCGTGCTAGTCAAAGACTGTGTTACGGCAAGGTAAGATTCTCGCTCTTGGAATACTAGTCATAATATAAACAATCTTAAGACACTTTTTTACCAATTACCTACATTTGTTTTGCAGTGAAACATAATTGACGGTAACGAGTTTCAAGTTTAGCGTAAACTAGTAGTATATGCAAAGATATCAGACAACACCACTACGAATGTTATTTGAATATTTCGCCACACTTACTTAAACAAAATGCTTTCACGATAACAATATGAGCTCATTGAAAGTAATGAAAAAAGCGTGTTACATATAAAATTAAAATTAAAAAGTTATTTGTAAAACACAAATAATAAAACTAAAAAGTAAGAGTATAACAAAAGTTGTAGTAATTTTCCTAACTTGAAAACCCAAGATCCACGGCAGTCACCCGCCGCATCAGTCCCATTCGCTTAAATAGCTTTAAATATCCATCAAATTATATACACAAATGAGACCAGAACAGCTGGCAACAACTCACGAAGTCCGAGATATACAAAACAATATTCAGTTATTAAACGATCTTCATCCTTATTACTAACAATATTACTAACTAATAGTATAATGTATGATAAATAATGCATTTGGTATTCATAATTTTATAGTATTTTCATCATATAAATACTTAAATAGCGGAAGAGTTCTAGTGTAATGTATTCACTGTACGTATGTATTAATATTCTATATACATAATGTATTACTTTTCTGTATATATAATTATATAGGTACACCAGTTATATTCATATAATGGTTTTATTATGGTTTTTTATATACTTATTTTGTATTTATTGGTATTAAATAATACATATACAACGTTGATGTGACAGAGGGGCATTAAATTAAACTACGTATACTATACGTGTTTAGTATTAATTCGATACGGTATAAAAATAAAAATAATAATAAATGAGGTTTTTTTTTTTCAAACAAACTAAATAGCTTACAATTCAGAGTAAAACGCAACCACCCTTTATACCATACTTTATACCCATTATCCTTGTTTGCATTGCCATCTTATAGCGAAAATGTACTTGTGACTTGCGTGAGAACGGCAACAACGCGTCGTATCGTAGGTTATACTCAGATTTATCGTTTTAAGGTGCATGACCTGTGCGTATAGACATAATCAGCTGTTAGGAAAGATACATCGTGTTCAAACGAGGCCAAAACTTAAAAAATCGTTTGTGACTAAACTACTGCTCCGATTTAATTGATTTTTGGTACAGAGCTTGAAAATAGTACCTAGTATAGGCAGTTTAAAGGAAAGCCCCTCTGTCGTATCAACTTTGTATATATTATGTATAGTTACATATTTTACTGACATATTTCTATAAGTTTTTCAGTCCGTTCATAATCCAAGTTACTCAGAAACTCATCCAGAGCCTTTCTACACACAAATCTCGTCACATCTTTAAGAGGTTTAATTTTACTTATACGATTGTACACTAAGGGAGCTAAGAAATAAGAGAAACACTGTGCAAAAGTAGTTTTGCATGCTGGGACGTCATATACCTCATGTGCTCTTCTGAGAGATTTTGTAATAGGTTTCTCGAAGCGATGTTGTCTCAGGACTATTTTTTGAATAAAGAGTTGGCGAATATTTAGGACTCCAAACTCTTTGTACAACGCAGTTGTTGGATATTTAAATTTTTTAAAATTAATAACTTTGAGAATACATCTATGAGCCCTTTCTATTTTAGCAGAGATACCATATGTTATTATCGACTGGCACAGAGCAAAATAAACAGTTTTGTTAGTAGCTTTGTCTTTTAAGTTTCTGATTTTTTAAAAAATTGATATTAGCTTACGAATGCGAGATTTTAGATTACTAATATGTTGTTTCCAATTTAGATTTTGATCGATATCAACTCCAAGGTATTTAATACTTTTACTTGGAGATAAGACAGGGCATCCGCAATTAGTTGCAACAGAACAATTAGATGAATGAGCTTTTAAGTTAAAGTCGGTAGGCGGCTGTAAATTATTCTTTATACTAAATGTTATAAACTTTGTTTTTTTTTTAAGATTTAAGGTAAGGAGATTGTAATCAAGCCATTCAATTATATTTTTAAGACCAATCTCAGCTGACGATTTGACATCACTCCATGTTTTTTCTTGAAATAAGATAACAGTATCGTCAGCAAAAGTGATCACCTTTGAACAGGGGAATTCAATGTTGCAAAGATCATTAACATATATCAAGAACAATGTAGGGCCAAGTACTGATCCTTGCGGAACACCGAAACTAACACCATGTTTAGAACTAAGTATATTTCCAATTTTTACAGCCTGTGTCCTATTACTAAGATAGCTCTTAAAAAGATTAAGTGGTACACCTCGAATACCTATAGCCTCCAGCTTACAAATTAGCAGGGGGATTGAAACAGTATCGAAGGCTTTGGCTAAATCTAGAAAAACACCAACACATTTTTCTTGTGGTCGAGATTACTAGCTATATTGGTAACTAGATGCTCAACCGCATCTATAGTTGACTTGTTCTTTCTAAAACCATATTGATTATTATAAAAAACATTATTTTTCTTTATATAATTTACTAGCCTATTGTTTATTAGTTTCTCCAGGATTTTAGCCATAGTAGGTAAAAGCGATATTGGACGATAATTAGCGATACTGTCTCTTTCCCCCGACTTGAACACTGGTATAACAATCGAGTCCTTTAATACATTTGGAAATCTTCCACACGACAAACATAGGTTAAATATGTGTGTTAAAGGTTTAATGAGAATGTTTAAACTTTTTTTAATAAACACAGAAGATATTCCATCCCAACCAGTAGAATTAGTATTTTTTAATGACATTACAATTTTATTAACTTCTGTTTCATCAGTTCCCAATAACACAAAAGAGTTCACCGTGCTGTGTCTACATTTAAATTTTTGCACAAGATCGTTTTCCGTTAGCTTTAATTTTTGTAAGATGTCAGTTGATAATTTAGATGCCATATTGACAAAAAAATCTATTATAATCAAAATCTACTGATTCTTGAGCAGTTGATTTTATTTTTAATAATTCACAAGGCCCTTGTGATTTTTCAGAATGATTTAGATTACATACACGCTTAATGACATTCCATGTTTTTTAATGTCACTCCTGACAGCATTTAAATCTGCTTTATCGTGTTCATTTTTTAGATTGTGGAGGATAGTATTGCAATGATTTCTGTATCGTCTGTAGGTAATTTCTAGATCTTTATCATTAGGTGATTTATGATGTCTTCTGTGTAATGCATCTCTAAATCTCATGCAACGCAGCAGACCAGGGGTTATCCATGGTTGAAAAGTCTGTCGCCTGTTGGGCACGGTAACCTGGTCACTGCTTTTTCGTCTGATTTCAGTTAGAGTTTCGATGAGCAATTCAGTCGCTTTATTTGGATCTTACAATGATGTTATATCAGTCCAATCAAAGTCCTTCATAAGTTTATAAGCTTTTTCATAATTTTGTTTTAACAGTGTCTTTTCCGTTTTGTTACATTTACTTTTTTGTGTTAAAGGTATAATGCAGTATATACTACTGTGGTCAGTAACTGATGATTCACAGACTACTGTCATCATTTTTGAATTAGGCTTTGCGAAACAGTGATCAATGCATTTATTGAGACGCGTAGGAAACTGATGGCTAGGTAGTAGACCGTACGTGGCAAGAAGATTCAAATACTCATCGGATTTTAGGTCAGTAGTATTGCTACTAACGTCAACATTTATGTCCCCGGTTAGGTAAATATTAGGTACGTGTTTAATATCTATTAGAAGTTCTTCCAAGGACCCGACAAAATTGACGAGGGAGGCAAATGATGGAGACCTATAAATACAGATAAAAGCATGGTTTTTACCTATTCTTATCACCAAGCAGTCCGCATCAGCAACATTTGGTTCATATACTGTGACATATGGTAAATGGTTCCTTATATAGACAACTACACCACTGTTCTGGTTAATATGGTTTCTAGTATGATATGAATCAAATTGCTCTAGTTTCGGTATCAAGTCTGAATTTTGTAGCCAACATTCCGTGAGAATAATAATATCATAGTCTATTTTACACCTAGCAATAAAGACTTTAAAATGTTCAAAATTTTTGTGTATGCTTCGTATATTTTGAACAATGACTCTAAGAGAAGATACCGTACCAAGTTTGTATTGCAGAAACGCTTCCGGATCCTCGACCAAAAAAGAATCACCAACGCTGATAGTATTATCAACCTCGGTGACTACCTCGTCTATGTTATTACCCATAACAACCATATTCACTACATAATGTAGTAAATTATATTTCTGGTCGATGATTATAGTTTCTGAAGTTTGTAACTTATACTTCTTATTATCGGACATGGAGTTTGTATAGTGAACTGGTAGTAATGCAATATAGCCTTCTAAATATGATATAAAAAGAAACATAGTAGTACAAAAATATAACTAGATAATATAATAATAATTTTTATGCTTATCATTATGTATATAATACTACTGTACGAGTTTAAAAGTGTATAAAAAATAACAAATAAAGAGAAAAAATACCATATCTTCACACAATCTTCAACAACAGCTAGTCATTCAGAGGTCAAATCTTTAAGTTGACTTAGAGAATTGATGACTATGGCAGGCTGTCCGTCTTCCTTACGTAAGAGTATGTTTCCTCTTGAGGTCCAGCAGTACTTATACGAACCATTTTTGATCAGTTCTCGAGCGGTAGCCAAGATCTTTTTAGACATAAAAGTTAGAGACTCCGATATATATACTCGTGAGAAAGCTCCTGTAAATCCTAAGCTGTCAGTACTAAGTGGTTTATCTTTATTGTTGGCATTGTATTTTTTCACAGCTTTTAACAGCAGTTCTTTATTTTTAGTGTTCTGATATTCAATAACAATGGGTCCATTTTTCCTGCCTTTTCTAAAAATAGCTGTGTGCTCATCAATGGGTGGTATTTTTATGGTTTTATAAACGTTATTTACAATATTCTGCACATCTTCGTTATCATGCTTTGGAATATTTCTTATTTCGACTGTGTTTTTCAGAAATTGTTTTTGTAATACATTTATCTGTGTTTCTAATAGATTAATACGTTCTACAGCTGCTTCATTCTTTGTTTCAAGAGTTAACACCCTGTCGCAGATCTCCTTATAATTGGCAGCATTTTCTTCAAGTTGATTTTTTATTTCAAGATTGGACTGGAGTATCTCGCTATTTTGTAGTTTAATTAAAGCTATCTCAGTAGTCATCATTTCTTTGAAGGACTTTAGAAGGTCATTTTTTAGGTCCTCAAATTGTTGTTCGTCAGGATTTCTCCGTTTCTTTATATTTATATTTCTTATAATTTCTTGGTCTTGTGATACCTTTTCAAGGGTAAGATCCGGATGTGACGAAGACTTAATCGGTGATCGTTGCATTTTATCTTGATTCCTTGCGTATACTACACTACTGACCCAAATAACTTTAAGTTTAAATGACTTATGTGGATGATCAGCTCAGGACAGTATTATACTTTAACGCTTCAGTAATAGAACTTAAAATCGATTTTTCACTTTTTTAATATTTCTAAAACACGTCTTACTACAACGGTGGTACCTACGACGAAGAATCCAAATTCAAGACAACAGCAGTTGCGGCCGAGTGAGCAATAAGGAACACCAATGCACCAATTCTGGATGTTTTTATAAAAAAAAAACATACAGAATTGGTGCATCACAACCCGTACTCGTTATTCCGGTTTTTTTAATCTAAAAAAACCAGAGATTTGTCCAGCAAAAGCTAAACTCGATTACCTCGAAATGACTGAAGGACTTCGTATTAATATGAATACTTTATTTATCAGTTTTAAAAGACCTCATAAGTCGGTAGGTGCACTAAATTTATCTAGATTAGGTTTGAGCGGAATTGATACTTCCACGTTCACTGCGCATAGCACTCGGCATGCTGCCTCATCTGCTGCGCAAAGATAAGGTGTTAACATTTGATCAAATTAGGGAAGCTCCTGGTTGGAGCCCTAGCTCCCAAACATTTGCAAAATTTTATAGTAGACCAGTTAGTAATGTGTGTAATGATTGTTTTGGTATGGTTATTATGAATCATTCAATTAACAAGTAAACCTTTAAGTTTCTAAATTACAGCAATTGAAAAATGAAGTAATTTTTTGTTTTGCCTTTTTTCTCGTTATTTTTTTTATGTTTGATAGGCTCGCGTTTGACCATTATCTCATCTGACAATGAGTTATGACAATATAAAATACATTGCAAACTCATGTAAGTATTTTATTTTATATTTTACGATTCATATCTCTAAAAATCTACATGTATATAAAATGCTAATCTCGAGGACGAAGCCTGAAGTATAATTAGAGATTAAACGAACTTACCTGTGAGTGAAGTTCGATCCTAATTATATGAAAGCTTCGTCCGAAGAGATTAGCAACCCTCCCACCCACTCATTAAGTCTCTACCCTGGTCAATCGTAAAATATGAAGTGAATGAGCTAAACTCTAAACTATATGACACGGATAGCGGGTGCAGGAATCAAGTGGACTGATCTACCCATATCAAAAAAAAAAGATGGTGAAAATGCAGAAGAAATTAAAATATTCTCAAAATAGTGTGGAATGGTGTTTACTATGCGTTACTACATGTATATAAAATGCTAATCTCTTCGGACGAAGCCTTCATATAATTAGGATCGAACTTCACTCACAGGTAAGTTCGTTTAATCTCTAATTCTAAATTATACATTGGAACATATGCGTGATGTTGTGTTATGAAACAGCATCAAATTGACGAACTCTTGTGTTCATTTGACGCGGCTGGCAATTCGGGGCAAATGCTAACCTAACGCCCAACCAATCCAAACCCAACAACCACCCAAACCTTTTTTAAAATTCCTGGTTGGAAAATCCTTATGGATGTCCTTCGCCCAGCACGCGTAGCATGACCACCATAGAAACGGATTTTGTCGACGGAAGAATAGACAAAATTACAGATTGTAGGAAGATTTCTACCGTCCTAAGCATGGCGATGTTAAAACTGAAGAGAAGAAATGTTTCTATTCTTCAGTCGACAAAAGTCTGCAATGTAAAGCATGACCACCAATTTTTCTCTACTTTTAACACTTGGGGGTAGAAACATTTCTTCTTAGTGTCAAATAGTCTTCATCACATTGGACCTAGACAAGATCTATATTGATTTTAAAAACTCGATTCTGTGACTCATTCAATATTTCAAAATTGTGGTGAATATTCCACAAAAGCCTAATATTAATCAAGAGTTGAAGTCACATAGCATCATAGGTTGAACTTTTCTAAAAAATTAGTTATTTGTTATGCAAGGCTGCAAAGTTGTTTTTTGGTGCGAGTACTTGTATTGAAGCCAGAGCAAGCAAAGGATTCTAGGATTAAACCGATGACCGAAGCGAGTGGTTCAAATGTTGCCTCGCTACGCTCAGGAATCTATCCTGAGCGAGCAAGCGAGCGAGGGTTTCAAAGGTACGAGACGCAGAATAACTTTGACGGACAGACGGACAGATGGACAGACGGACAGACGGAAAGACTGACAGACAGACAGACGGACAGACGGACAGACGCACAGACGGACAGATGGGCGACGGACAGACGGACAGACCGACAGACGGGCTGACGGACAGACAGGCAGGAATTTAAAAAAATGTTTGGGTGGTTGTTGGGTTTGGATTGGTTGGGCGTTGGGTTAGCATTTGTCCAGAATTGCCAGCCGCGTCAACTGAACACAAGAGTTCGTCAATTTGATGCTGTTTCATAACACAACATCACGCATGTGTTCCCGAAGTGTTGGGCGGAGGTGTACTTTCGGTACACCTGCATATCGCCAGTAAATCCCATGTAATAGGGGGTGACCTTCTGCTAGGGTGGCGGGTGTGTTTGAAAGAGTCACAGCAACCCTGGTGCAGGCAACTGAAGGGACACGGGTGGGTTTTAGTCAGTAAGAGTCTGACACGCCCTCCCGCGCCACCCAGAGCGGGTGAAATTATTTAATGACATTATAATACTACCCTAAAAAAGGGGGTGACCCTATTGTCACTGAACAGACAAAACTCCAATCTCCGGGTTGCTCTAAGATATTTTAAATGACAAACCCAATATCACCGTACCCGACCCGGGAATCAAACCTAGCACCTCATGCTCAGCTCGTTTGTGAACGCTAGACCTAAAAGACAGTCCTTTTGTATTGTGCAAACCGCGTTGCGCTTGCGTCGTGATGCTAAATAAACAAATGTCGCCAAAGATAGGAAGAATACGTGAGTACCTGATACCAATAGGGGTCGTTCGGTTTGTCCTGTACCATCTTAGACATGTACGCTTCGTTCTTGTCCACGAACTGCTCGATGAGGCCACATATGTCCGTCTTGTTGTAGCAATATCTGTGACAGTTATGTTACTATACCTCCCAATGTTTTAAATCTTATAAAAGGTGTTAGTGAAGTAAATCAAATAAAAAACTATTTAGAATTCACACAAAAAAAAACTAGTTGTTTCAGATTCGTATGTCGAACATTTACGCAGCAAAATTGCAGTGTCCACGCGGCGTAGATATCGATTAAATCACGCGCCACTAGTGTAGCGCAAGTATCTATATAACCTACGCGACATTAACGCGACGCTTAGGTACGCTAGATAAAACACAGTATGCTGTGCATATATTACAATAAGTTACCCTTTGAGCATGTTCAGCCAGTGGTACCAGATGAGGTCCCGGGTGAGGTAGCCCTCCAGGTAGCCGGCCGCGTATGCCTGCTTCTCGTCCGAAAAGTATTCTGACGTGTGCAGCTCCAGGAACGCCCAGCTTGCACAGGGAACAACACTCATAAAAGGTCAATGAAAGAATAGGAGCTGGATGCCACGAAAGTGGAAAGAACAACAAACTGAGGCTGTAGGTACCATACTGTCATTGTTTCAGTTTAAGAGAGAGAATAAGCTACATGCCCACAGGACGAACATGCTCTATCTCTTTATCACAACGAGTCACAGTACGGCCAAACATTAGCCTCAAGAGTTTCAATTTTGATGCGACTACAACAATTTTACTATTGATAGGCTCGCGTTTGACCACTATCTCCCCTGATGGTAAGCGATGATGTGGTCGACGATGGAGCAAGCTTACCTAGAAGTAACCCTATTCACTTCATGACTAGGTTGTAGCTATCGGGAAACGGCTCCGGCTTTCGAATGTCAATAAACGATATAACGAATAAGAGTACCTACTATATTTTCCTTCTTCTGCTTTGCCTCCCTGGAACCGTGTAATTGCCTGGGATAAAAACCCTAAGCCACACAGGCATAGTAAAATTAGTGATTCTAGAATTTTCGAAAGTGTGATTCTATTTTTTAGATATTATAGAGGTGAAGTATTTCAATTTGTTATCTAGGTACCTACTATTCATTTCCAACAAAGTAAGGTAATTAAAACAAGCTTACCCTGTCTCATTGATATCGTTACTATACGTGGCACGGGCGACGTTTTTATCAGGTATATCGGCGAAGTAGTCCGTCGTCTTCACGATCACCTTGTCCTGAGGCCATACGATATACCCGTACTTACATTCACACACCATAAAAACGTTAGCTATTATCAAAACACACCATTTTGAGTTCATCTCGAAACTGTTATCTAAGAGGAGTCTTCTCCCTACGTTCTTTCGTTCTGTTTGCTTGCAAACGTGCTTTTCCAACGATTAATAACATTTATCATTTATAATTAGCGCAGATATCGTTTGTAAGTGATTTTATGCAAATCAACTTTTTTGAATTTGCTTTAATATTTTGACGTTTGTCATTGGTGTTGCCAATTTTTTTATTAAATGTGAGGACAAAACCAAGAAGTCCATTACTAAAAGTTCGGATTGCTTATGTAGGAAAAAGTATGGTACTTTAGATAAATAAGAAGACCTGCAAAGCTCACATTTGCGAGGGTCCGGCACTTACGAGACCACGTAAGTTCTGAGTTGAGAGAATTCAAACAATCAACTCAGCCTATCGCAGTCCACTGCTGGACATAGGACTCTCCCAGACTGCGCCACAACACCCTGTCCTCCGCCTTCCGCATCCAGTCTATCCCAGCGACCTTCTTAAGGTCGTCGGTCCACTACGGTTGCCGATACGCGGTCTCCACTCCAGGACTCGTCTGCTCCATCGGCCATCGGTTCTTCGAAAAACATGACCAGCCCACTGCCACTTCAGTTTGCTTATTCTGCAAGCTACGTCGGTTACTGCGGTTCTTTTCCGGACAACTTTATTCCTGATTTTATCCTTCAAAGAAACTCCTAACATATTCAAGGTCGACCTTGAATTTGTGGACCAGCCCGACCGTCAGTGTCCACGTTTCGGCACCGTATGTCATAACGGGCAGGACGCACTGGTTGAAAACCTTAGTCTTCAAACATTGTGGGATAGAGGACGAGAAGACCTGACGAAGTTTTCCAAACGCTGCCCAACCCAACCGGATCCTTCTGTCAACTTCTTTCTCAAAGTTGTGTCTACAGAGCTGGATGACTTGACAAGTTGAGAGAACTAACTATAACAGCCGGCAAACGTCTTGAACACAAATATCGACGACGCCATCGAAGAGGCATCGTTTTGTGGACCAAAAATAATTGAAATACTGAAGTTGCCGTGGCACCCCCAGGGGTGTCCTCCAGGGGTGCCTTGGGTCCGGAATGGTGCTAGCAACATGAAGGAGAATATGGCGATGACAACGCCTGTGCTCCTCCTCTGGCTTGGAAAAGAAACGCCACGAGAAAAAAATAAAACAAAAAGCACATTCCATGCAAAAACGTTATATATTTCACAAAAAAATTTCAATCCTCGTCCGGGAGATCAATATACAAAATAATACTAAAAATATATAAACATATTTATTCAAGTCTACTTCCCAGTTCAACTGGCCGAGAGTGTCATTCCGATCTCTCCACACTTGTACTCCACTTCTCTCAGGAGGTAGGGGGTCCTCTCATGTGCGGGCGCAGACAGCCACTCATTGACGTTGATCGCGACGGCTGCGTACCCGTGCTCGTCTAGTATGTCGAGCACGAGGCGGAAGATGCCTCGTAAGCGGTTACTGTTCATGGAGAAACAGCCGGGCAGGAAGGTCAGGACGCATACACTGGAAAATTAGCGGAATATTTATGTATTTTGCTAAGTACGAGGCAGAAAGTGCATCGAAGACGGTTGCTGCTCATTGAGAAGCAGCCGCAAAGTAACTTTAGGACGCTTACGCTGGACAAATAAGTGGAATTTATCAATTTTCGACTTTATTTCAACGTACTTGTGATAGAAGATTGTTTTATTTAATATTTGCATGTAATTTTATTTTAGTCTGTACGATAATTGGGTTGATGACTAAAACAAACTAAATAATTCGTCAGATGAATTACCTTCAAATATTGGACATGTATTTTTTTCTTTTGTCACGTAAACAAAAAATAAAGACGATACAGTGCGTTAAAATTTCGCACGTCACACTTGAATTAAAATCGTACCACTTTTTACTCACAAGTGACGTAACATGCCCCACTCCTAAACTTTGATGCGTTTTATCTTTGTCATTTTTCATTGATATAAGCAAAAATACGAGTCCAATATTTTTTGATTACCTGACTTACGGACAAATATGATAATTATTTTTTCAATCTGAAATCATCCCTATTGGCTGAATCTCCTGGCGTTTTGCAGAAGATAATGACGGAGTATTGCCGACAGTGACGAATCGTGGGAAATTCAACTTTAATACACTGGTGCTACTACGCAGTGAATACTACTAGTGTACTTTATCACGGGGTCTCATCTCGAACAAAGAAAATTTTGTTCAAATAAATCTCAATAGATGGCGTGATATGCATCGATTTCTTTTTGAAGTTTAACTATTATTAATATTTTGAAACTTGATATGGTAAAAACTGTATTCTCTTACTTAATAAACTCCCTTAAGTATATAATTGAGGAATAATTGGCTTGTAATTCATGTTTAGACGATAATTGGAACCAATCCTTTGACATCTATATTTCTTGTACCAATAGATGGCGCTGTTTGAAGTTTTAGAGGTTATCCATTCGCCTCTTTAAAATTTAAATAGTGAAACATTTTGATAAATTAAAACTGTTATGAAGTGCCAAAAATACGATAAAAATATTACTAAATGTATGAGAAAATATTGGTAAGACTAAGTAAATTCATTCAACATGCAAGCCGTCGCTGCTAACACCATCTAGCGAGGTGTAGAGGACGGACCCAAACGACGAATAAAAGTTGCTTGTGCCAGTCGAAAAACCGTAGTTACGGCGGTACCGTTTCTTTGTATGGGATGAGGCATCTGTACGCTAGTATTATATTATCTGTGACTTTATTATTACTGTTTTAAAGTTCAATTTCCCACGATTCGTCACTGTCTGCAATAATACGCCAGGAGATTAACCCTATTATGGCTAAGCAAATAACACATAAATAAGAACTTACAGTACTCCGCCGGGCGGAATGTTCAGGAATTCGACCGGCACTCTAAAGTCACCCGTGGTGACCTCAAACTTCACAGGATACCCGTTTTTCAGACAAATCAAGCAATCTGAAAATCAGACATGTTTTTTAAAGTTATAGAATATAACATACATAATGTTATGTACACCATTTAAGTTACAAAAAAAAATAGAAAGAAAGAAAAAAAATAAAATTATTTTGCACAGATTACAAAACGCACATTAATTTTCAAAAACCTAGTATCCAAGCAAAAATAAAATAAAACTAAAGAGATGATGTAACATTACATAGGGTGACAAATTCAGGCTTTATCGCTAAAAGTGATCTTTTAAAGACAACATTTGGATGAATGAAAAGAGAGAAGAATCTTATTTAAACAACTAATATAATTATTGAAGTTTTATGAAAGAGGGCCAGTCATCGCCCGGGCATAAATCGTGTCTCCATGCTGCCACTGAAAAATTTCTAATAAAAAAAAGAGTGGCGCTCCGGGAGCGCCAACAGAAGTGAAAACTTGAACAAAAATACCCAACGCGTCTAAAGAACTTTTCAATTCAAAACAACATCATTAAATTTTGTCCGACCGAAGAACCAAAAAAATCAAACCAAAAATCACGATTATGTTAATAACGACAGCGTCAGTGAATCAGTTGTTGATATCAAATCTGAGAATGAACAAAAATAATTGCCAACAACTGCAGCAGACTGCTTGAAAAGTTATATTGATTATTATTATTGATTTATCTATAATATTTATGTATTTAGAAATATATAAGTATGTTTATCAGTTGTCTAGTACCCATAACGGCCATAACACAAGCTCTGCTTAGCTTGGGACTAGATGGCGTTGTGTGATAGTTGTGGAATATTATTATTATTTCGTTTATTCTCTTTTTAACATATTAAATACATTTTTAAATATTTCTTAAAAAAGAATATATAAAAAACATTTAAAATATAAAAAATAGTAGCCCACCGGTATCGGGCACAAGGTCCAAGCTACGGTCAGGGCTCCAGAGAGAGGAACCGCCTGACAATGCGAGCCGTGTCCAGAAGTACTGCTTTCTGAATCAAGCCCTTATTATTCCATTTATTTTATAGTATATACATACAATTTACATTTTTAAATATTAAAATATCAAAATATAAAAACATTTAAAAATATAAAAAATAGAATCCCACCGGTATCGGGATAGGGTCCAAGCTACCGGTGGTCAGGGCTCCTGAGAGAGGAACCTCCTAACTATGCGCGCCGTGTCCAGGAGTACTGCCTTCTGGATCAAGCCCTTGATCCAGCTGCCCAACGAGAGCCTCCTTAGGTGTTCGTCGAGGCTCTTGGCTATTAAGCCATTGGCCGTCACGACTATCGGCACAATGACTGCTGTATCCACCTCCCACATGTCGACAACCTCGCGAGCCAGATCAAGATACTTTGTTTTTTTATCTTTCTCAGCCTTCACGAGGTTCTCGTCATGAGGGACAGCTATATCAACAATCATTGTGCGACGCTCTTGTCGATCTATCACCACTATGTCAGGCTTATTGGCAACAATAGTCCTATCAGTGATGATAGATCGATCCCAATACAACGTGACATTGCCATCATTATTATTATTATTATTAGAACTTCTTGGTAGCACTTTTTTTTTCGGGCGAATTTCTTAATATTTTCATTTTATAATTTGTATAGTGTTAAGAGCATTTCTGTTATCTGGTCGTGACCAACTCACCAGAAATAATTCCGTTCGGCAACACGACATTCTTCACGACATAACCTATCCCTCCCAGTCCAGCAGAAAGATGCTCCTCCAGCAGATCCGCCTTACGATGCACAGGGTACACCGACCTCGCCTTCGCCAACAGATCTTGAGGCAGCTTATACTCCGACTTGTGGAACGCTTTCACAGCCTCATATAGCGTCAAAAGCTGTAGATAATCTAACTGATTGAACTCCCTATTCAGATTCTCTTTACAAAACACCTTTTTGAGTAACTTGTCCTCATAGACCCCTAAAGAAGCCATTTCTAGGCATATTTTCGTCCAAGGAAGCAAGTGATTATTGTCAAGGATCGGGTTCTCTATTATTTGGCGTTTGATCTGGGTCCACAGTACTGTGTCAGGTGTGTAGTTGTTGTTGGAGAGGCAGTTGATGAAGCTGAACAGTGTGCTGGCCGGGCAAGTTGATAGGGTGGTGGAGTTTTTGGCCGCTTTCTCGCAGAGGTAGCCCACGAGGCCGAAGTGGGTGTGTGCCTGAGGAATTACGAATGAAACATTATGATATTACAAGCAGGGCTCGGATACTGGTATATTACAAGCAGGGCTCGGATACTGGTATCAGTACAAATCGTTTCTTACGTAAAGAAACGATTTGTTTCCGTTACGTTCGAAGGGAACGTTATAAAAAACTTTTTTCAAGAAGAACAACATTTAAATCGTTTTCGATAAATTAAACGTTCGCTTTAAACTACGATTATTATGAATTTCATTCAATTGTTGACAAGGATATGTAGTATTTTAGTAGTTACAAGTCTCATGTGATTGGTTAGTCTAAGGCAGACTGTCTACTCGAGCGGAGAGGAGCAGAGCGGAGCTCCCGCTGCCGCCCGCTCAAATTACTCGTCGCGTGAACTCGGCCTAGGTCCGCACAGTCCGCAAATCCGCTCCGCAATACCTCGCTCCACGTCAATGGACGGGCAGCCTTATGCCATGAATAGGCTACAAATTCAACTAATTTGAGGCTTTTACTCAAATTTTCCATATGGTCAACGTAATACCACTACCCAATACGGAAATTAAAATGAGGGCGTTACGCTCAGCTATCGAGCTTGCTAGATCAAAGAGGCGGTCCAGCAGCCCATCTATTTAAAAAAACAATACTTACGATCCTCGACATAACGCGAGCCACCTGCAGCCCCTTATCGAAGTCCACTTTTCGAGTCACCACCGAGCTAGCCACAGCATCCATCAGCTGCTCATGGTAGTATTCCGGGTGCTTCTCCAAGATCCGGTTCTTGATCTTAGCGGTCAGCAACAGTACCTCTTCATACGATAGCTGGTCTACCCTCTGCGTCAATATGTCGCAGCAAATGTGCAGAAGCTGTACCCTTATGGGGAACCGTTCTTCCGTGCAGTTAACTTGGCACAGCGACAGTATTATAGACTTGGCTACTTGAGCGTCAATAAGCTGATCGTGGAGAATCAATCTAGTTACTATATCATCTATATAACGGTCAGGCAGGTTGTGTAAACAACTGTATGCCAACATATTTTTCAGTAACGGCATGTCTTTAGTGTCGATCTCTAACGATGAATGTATTTGGAAAGCCAAAGGCAGAGCGAGCTTCAAAGCATCAACCAAATGATTCTTGTGGTCAAATTTCGTCAGTAAGAAGTCTAGGAACATGATTTGACTGACGCTCATTATGTTGATGTAGCATCTGAGGAGTTGCAGCATGGTCTGGACGACAGTGGAGTCGGCAGGCACCTTCAGGTAGGAGAGAACCTTCGTGGCCTCCATAACCTCGTTCACATCGAGTGCTCGAGCATGCCTTTTGAACTTCTGACAGAGACTCTCAAACATCGGGTTTAATATTAGTTTTTGGGAGTCTATGCCTGATCTGAAAGGAAAATAAAAAGTTTTTTATTTTATTTTTATGAGTATCATTTGGAGCCAGCGAAGACTGGGCGAAGCAAAGCGCGGTTGCCAAAAAAATATGAACGCTACGCAAGTTAAATTAATAAAGTGGAAGCCCACTAGGCAGTGAGAGACTTCTTTGGTTAAAAATTATGGGGGGCATAGAATGACCCAAGGCAGGCGTAAATAAACTGGGCCAAAAATAAACTGTATATTTACTATAGCTCTGCACTGCTGTAGGGTAAAAAATTTAGAAATAAAAGGCTTGATGTCACAACCAACACAACCCTGAGGTAGCAGGGAGTACAAGTCGCGTCTCCGGGTGAGCTGATCCTATCCCTGATCCATCCTAACAGCCAAGTGGGAAAAATGATTTTAGAGAAAAGATTGGGAACCACTGGGTCAAATTGATATTTTTTTGGCAAAAAACCCCTTCCGAATATAAAAATAACTATTCCTCACTGTCCAGTTTTCTGCAGTTCAAACAGACAGCACAAAGCCTGCAGCATGTGTGTATGATCCATTTTAGCTATATTGCTGTTGACTGCGTTCAGCACCTCAGCCGCGGTCGGCGCTGCCTTGATGACTGTCATCAAAGAATCTGGTGGAGGTTGGGTCACCTCAGTTGTTACTGCAAAAGTTATTGAATGTATTGAATAGTTTGTTGAATTAATTATTAATTAACTTACGAGTAATTGGATTGTTCAATGAATTAATTGGATTGTTTATTGAAATCATAGTTTATTTATTTAATTGGATTGTTCATTGAATTAATTGGATTGTTTATTGAATTAATTGGACTGTTTATTAAATTCATTGGATTGTATATTGAAATAATTGGATTGTGTATTTAATTGATTTTAAGAAAAGTTAGCTGATAGAAAAATCATATTTCAGGTACATAAATAATTCTGCCCTATAACTAGAGGTATAGCTTTAATAATCAGTATTAATCATAGTATGTTTAATGTATGTATGTATGAGAATAAAATTCCTAAAGCTTGCGCTAAGACAGAACAGTTGGTGTCCAGGTCCATAATCGGACCTCTTGTTATAGTGTAGAAGATGTTAACATCAGGTAGGTAAATAATTTTACCATTAAATTATAACCTTGGAGGCTTGGAGGCTCAGACTGAGTTTTTTTTTCTAGGGTGGGTAATCTTCAAATAACTTCTCCCACTCTTGGTGGAGGAGGAGGGTGTGTCAGACTTTTACGGACTAAAACCCACCCCTGTTCCTTCATTTGCCTGTGCCAGGGCTGTGGTGACTCTTTAGAACACTGCTGCATACCTGGCAGATATAGACTGAGTAATATCCTCAAAAATCCACTCTGAAGAAGTTGACGACAGCAACTGTGCCACCAATACCTGCCTCTTTTTACATTGTCTATGAGCAGAACTCATCCACTCCTTTAAGCCTGTGATTTGGCCCAACTAAAAGTCCAGAAAAGTATTTAACATGGAGTGACTGTTTATACCTCCATAACCCAGTAACTGGGTAACACAATACCCCTTCGCAAGACTGGTGTACTTAACAATATGATGCCCGAACAGGAGAATGCTTAGTCTTTTCCCTAAGTTTATGCAACCACCAAATGGCTTTTTTTTAATATGTCTAAGTCATTGTTGGTCTTTCCAAATCACATGACCAGTAGACAGTCGAGGGCTAGTACTGCTGACAGCAAACAATGGTGGCTATGTATATACTTAACCAAACCAAAAATACAAAGTCATGTGACATCCACCAAACTGCACAAGGTCTGCGTGGTGAATTATGGCCCACTCCCTCTTACAGAGAAGAGCCCTGTGTCCCAGCTGGCAGTGGGAAAAATAATAAGTTGTTTATGCTTATGCTATACTGCTATGAAGATAATATTAATACTAACTGGCACGGAAACTTTTGTTTAGCAGTGATTTGCTCAGTGGCCTGATTTGGCTGCCTTTAACCACACTCCGCCACGCGTTCTTTAGTAAAAGCGACATGATACCTGCAGAAAAAAAAATTTAATCACTTTAAAATTGGAACAAGACAAATAAAACATACTCTTTGACTAGAATTCATCTTGTTGTTATGGCTAGGTTATGTTTATGTTATTAGATAAGTACGAATACGAATTTAAAAATTTAGACGCGAATGAAAATAATTAGAGACATTTTAAATGAAAGACCAAAATAATCTGCTGCTTATAATATTAATTTTGTTTTTCTCACCTCTTTAGATTCAATGTAATTAAAGAATAATTTCACTCATTTTTTTCAATCGCTCAATATTTTGTATTGTTTACCGTATCCCGTATTATTATTATAATCTTTGCCGTATCCCTTAGCCTATTATTTTTTAGCAATGATTTCAAAAACAGAAAAGAAAGACAGAATTGGACAGAATTTTGAAAATTTCGCCTTGCTGACAACAGCTGATCTGACATTCTTTTAGTGTGACAAATAACAAAAATTATATTTAAAAAAAATTTAATTGAATGTTACAGCTTGGCAAAAAAGAGTGTGGAATAAATGAGGTCGCCAGTATAGCACTTGTGGCAACCCGGAATACTATTACTCAACAGTTTTTGATTTTTGTTATTTTTGGGGATATGATCCCAATCCCAAGTGGGTGGTTCAGTGCCTCTAACGCTACGCAAACACCATGGAAGGCTTCAATGTCCAGTTTCATTTTTAGTTTCAACTGTCACCGCGTCAGACTCTTTTTCGCCAAGCTGTACTTCTGCTGGTATTCTACATAGCCAATATCTTTGTACAATGTACAATTACTGATCAAATAAATTGGACGAATTCATCAAAAGTGACAGCGTCACCGATATTTGATCAAAGATGACTGCAACTCAGATTTTGTTTTTCGTCTATACGGTGATACTTTCGTAACAATTATTAAATTTAAAAAAAAAGAATTCAATTATGAATGAGTAAAAAACGATTTTGTACATGACTTGTAATTATTTAAATATCTTGAATGCATTTTTCTCTTCGCCTTTCGATCATGGCTTCACCCAAAGCTTTTTTGTTTTGTTTTTTCTTTTACAATCATATCAAATTAATGATAATAGCAGCGCAGTCGCTCCACGTGCCTCCATTTTCTCAGAAAACGTAAAATCTTGGACAAATATATTGGACAAGTGGAATAGGCATTCATCAAAAAAAGTTCAAATATTGGACAAAGATATTTGATGGGTTTTTTTTTTTTTTTTTTGGGGGGTGGGAAATCATCCTATGACTTCTTCCGCTCTAGGGTGGAGCGGAAGGGTGTGTCAGACTCTTACTGACTAAAACCCACCCCTGTTCCTCCCTGCCTCGAGTGCCCGGGGGCGAAGTAACTCTTTCAAATTTATCCTCCACCCCCGGGCAGACATATTTGGGTATTACATTTATCAAAAATCTTTGTCCAATGTGAGTTTGATCAAAAAAGTAGGACGACTTCGTCAAATGTGGCATCAACACCGACATTTGATCAAAGAATATTGACATTTTAAATCAAAATGGCTGCAACTAAGATTTTGTCCTGTCAACTACGGCCACGGAAACAGCCAAATCCGTCATCACCCACGCGCTATTTCACGCGCTATTGACATGTTTACGACTCTGCTCACAAAAAACGTTTCGCTGATGCTTCTATTGGAGCGAGGCACTTGAAGTATTTTTTTTTGGGTTGTTGAATAAACAGACCTTAAAAAAATATGTAAACAATACTTGTGTTACGAGAGTTGAATTCTAATCAAATGCTGTTATCAACGATTTGGAGGGAATAGTATTTGTTAACTTAATAGGTTCATTTCTGTTATAACCACTGTATCAATTTTGCATGTTACACTACAAATATACATGTAGGTAGTTTAATAACAGTGTTTTTTTTCGTAGAGTCTTAGAAAATATTTTCCTATTATTCGTTATCAAACTTCATATCACGAAAACCAAACAAAGTAACGGCTTTTTCAAATTGCGTCTGCGTTTGCGTTGTGTTTTGTGATTCGCTTTTTTCTAATACTATGTAATAACTACCTAAGAATAAATACATACTTTCAAACTGTGTTTAACACACAAAAAAGTCATTCACCCTCACAATAACAATGTAAACAAAACCGGTTGACCTTGACAAGAAATGTCATAACGTAATAATTCTTCACAATATTTATCTGGAACGATGTTATAACGACGTAATAACAACATAGTAATGAATATAAACTCAACCTAACACATAAACAAACACGAAACTAATTAAAAACACACAATATTAACACATTTTCGTCCGCCATTGACAAACGTAAACAAGCAACAAGCAACTTGACGGCACGGTTGGCGCAGTGGTTGAGCGTTCGGCTGCTGCGCTGCGTGTCGCGGGTTCGATCCCCGCACGGAACAAATATTTGTATGACCTGCAGATAGTTGTTCCGGGTCTGGGTGTCTTGTGTATGTGAAATATACATGTTTGTGAACGCACCCACGATACAGGAATATTCCTAGTGTGGGGTAACGTTTTTTTAAAAACATAAACAAAAAAAAAAACATAAACAAAACTAAAAACATTTTTTTTTTAATTTTTAACCGACTTTCGAAAAATGAGGAGGTTCTATGTTCGACTATATGTATGGTATCAAATAACAAAGAAGTAAAATACAAACACCGACTTCCAAAATTAAAGTTATTTTTTTAATTTTTAGTGTATTTTTTATTTTTGGAAGTCGGGAGTTTTTTTTTGTAAAAAAGTTTTTTTTTCAAAACAGTATTTCTGTATGGAAATATTTGGAAAAGTCAGATACTATCACGCTCCGAGTGTGTAAAAATTTCCACAGGATTATGACCTTTCGATATTTATTAATAGCGGTTGAAACAGCGCGAGTCGGCCACGGCCCGATCGGGCCTTACGGTCGGTACGGTACGGACAGGTACGGTGATACTTTCGTAACAATGTAATTGAATGTTAGTCATTCTAAAAAACGCTTTGTCATCGACTTGTAATTTTTTTTATTGTTTATAGGCATGCGTTTGACCACTATCTCACCTGATAGTAAGCGAGGATGTGGTCGAAGATGGAGCACGCTTGCCTAGAAGTAACCTATTCACTCTTGACTTAAAGTCTCCTAGGTTGTAGCTATCAGGAAACACAGACACCGGTAGGGAATTCCACTACCTAGCTGTACGCACAATGAATGTTTTCTCAAAACGCTTTGTGCATATGGATGGGATGTCCACCATGAACCGGTGGCACTTCGCCGTACGTCTTGTGGTCCGTTGATGAAACGGGCTTGGCGGAATCAAATTATGCAATTCCGTCACACACTCCCCAAAATGCAACCGATAGAAAACCGACAGGCTAGCAACTCGGCGTCTATGCTCAAGACTTAGCAGTTTCGACTCAACGAGCCTATCATTGCCGATGATCCTCTTGGCTCGTTTCTTAATTGTCTCAAGGGCATCAAGCTGTTATCTGGCAGATCCGTCCCAAAGATGAGAGCAGTACTCCATACACTGTCGAACTTGCGCTTGATAGAGTTGGAGCAGCTGTGCCGGCGTGAAGTACCGTCTCACCTTTGCGAGGATCTCGAACTTTTTGGCAGCCACTTGAGCCTTTGCCTCTATGAAGGGACCAAAATTGAGGGTAGATGTTAAAGTAACACCAAGAAGATCAAGTTGGTCGGTTATCGGCACGGTCACACCTCGGAAAGATGGAGCTGGGTGAAATTGACTCCTCTTAGCGGAAAAAAGACACGCCTGGGTCTTAGCAGCATTGAACTTGACCAGATTGGCATTGCCCGATTCTGAGACAGCCTATAAGGACAAGTTCAAGCGCCCAACCATAGCCTCTCGGAGAGACCGGACCTGAGACCCACTAGCTCGTGCGTCGAGCACGTATCTCTCGGCAACAGTGCTGTCGTCTGCATACCCGAAGGTACCGGGTTTCAGCAGATCGTTAATATGCAGCAAAAACAATGTTGCCGAGAGCACCGTCCCCTGAGGAACACCGGCATTAATAACCAGCAGTCCGGACTACTCGGATAGACCGATCCCTCAGGAAATCTACAATCCAAACACATACACCAGCGGGCAGACTGAAGGAAGGAAGCTTGCCAATTAGGCTGTCGTGCCAGACCCGGTCGAATGCCTTCAAGATGTCAAAGGAGAACACAAGGGCTTCCCCTTGTTTGTCGATGGCCTCACTCCAGATGTGAATGGCATACGCCAGAAGATCCCCTGTTGACCGATTTCGGCGGAAGCCGTATTGTCAGTCATTGAGGATATCGTTAGCTTCTAGGTTTGCCAGGAGCTTGCCATTCATTATACGTTCCATACTCTTACAGAGTACGGAAGTTACCGAGATGGGCCTATAATTTGCTGGGTCAGCTCGACTACCCTTCTTGGGCACGGGTTGCACGTTAGCTTAGATAGTGGTCAAACGCGAGCCTATCAAACATAAAAAAAAAAAAAAAAGCTTGCTTCCCAGCCATCGGCACTTTACCAGTCTCAAACGAAAGGCGAAATAGGCGTGTCAAGATCGGAGATAACTCAGGCGCACAAGTCCTCAACTCCTCAGTACAATTGCCGGTATCCCGTCGGGGCCACTAGCCTTGTTCACGTCCAGGTTATGCAGTACCCTTCAAGTCAATCACATTCCGTACCTCTGAAATTAGAGTTATTAGCGGGATTTTGTCGAGTGCAGTTCAGTGGCTGTTTTAATTATTTGTTTATGGATTCCTAGTGAATATTGTGATGTAAAATTGGTGTAGTTTTGTGTCTCAAGTGTCTACGCAACTGGACAATTATGTGGAATCATTGAAACAGGCGCGAGCTCGGTAAAATGGAGCTGAAAATTTTATTGTAGTATTGACTACCTCGGTGAAGTTTGCCGAGAAGGCTAACTCGACACATTTGTTGCCAATTACTGCAAAAAACATTAGATTGTGTTACATCTGCATTCTATTGGAAAAAAAAGTAAAATTAAAACACTACTAAAGACGAGGCGGTATGGTTTATGACCTTAGCCTGCCAGAGAAAGGCGAAGAAAAAAAAAATCCTCTGAAATTAAAACTGACAAACAGCTGGCGGTAGTTTCCGAACGTATATGCAGTATGCTCATGTCAGTGTCAGTTTTCATGAATGACATTGACGTTTCGAACAGTTGATTTCTTTCTATCCATTTTTCGTATTTTCGTATATTCGTTCGTAAACTGCCAATAAAACCTAAAAATTACTGCTTATTTTCCAAACACTGCAAGAAATATATAAAACACTTCAAAATGCAAAAAGAAACAGTCATTAGCTCACGCCCGGACCGGGAAATACGAAAAAAGATGCTAACACCTGGAGACTTCCACTTGGTTCCTTACGAAGATTCTCGTTGCAAGATAACTTTAACCGACGTGAAATGTAGTAACGAGGCGGGGCCTTGTGAGATAGACCCAGTCAGCCGGATATTTAGCCGAGCATTTGATGGTAATGTGTTGATTGGCGACTGTGATTCCTTCATTGACAAAGATTTCGAGTTGGTGCTGCAGCGGATGTGTTGCGGGGAGACTTGTGAGGCCACGTTGGTGTACAGGAATGCGGAGGGAACGCTAATGAAGGAGATCACTTGTAAGGTAGACCTGAAGGAGGTCACGGAGGAGCAGTTGATCAGTGCCTGGAGTTGGGAGAGACTATATGAAGCCGCTGTGCACCACAAGGTAAGAGCTTGCGTTTGAATGCTTTGTTACCTTATTTTGCTTTTCGTTTCCTTTTCTTTTGCTGTCAAAAATTATAATACAAATATGTTGTTTTGGATGTTGCAAAAAATGCCTGTCAAAATCAAAAATCATCTATTTATGTTAAAGATGGACAATCAGCACCTCCCTAAGATTCATTCTGATGATTCGAACTTTCAAAGATATTCCAAGCTTGCCTACAAATAAGCCTACTTACTTACTCCAGGGAAATTATTAAAATAATACATCCTTTTATTTACGTTTTTAGACTAATTTCTACCTGTTTTCAGTAACATTATGCAACACCTTAATATATTGCGTAGCTATTATTGTACTGTTTTAAATTCCAAAAGTTTGCTTTTATTATTATTATTCCAAATTAGTCTACACTTATTAATACACATTTAAATATTTACCTTTAGGATGGCAAATACTAGACATAGACTAGAGAAACTAGTTATTATTTAGTCTCTACCTAACTCATACGGAGGCGTTTAATGGAATTCACCAAATCCTTTATCTCGGAAAACTTCTGATTGTGGCTAAAATTCAATTGCAGATACAAAAGAATAAAAATATTACCTTTAGATGTCACCAAGTGTTATTGAAAATGGCCATTGATCTTCTTATTAATAATTCTTAAAGAATTTGCAACCCTAAACAATTCACTTTTAACTGCTTTTATTGAAAAAATAAATAAAACACAGACTTCTACTCACACTAAATGTTTGATAGATTGAAATGTGTTGTTGCTCTGTTCAGTGTTTTATATGCTCTCTTCAAACACAAGACAAATGAAATTCCTCAATGTATGCATTAAAACTATTTCATTATTTTTGTTTTGCTTTTTTTATTCACAATGCACAGGGTAAGGTTTTACCTATAAGGATATCAGAATATTTACTCTTTTTGTTTAAATAAAAATAGTAATAAAAAAGTATTGATACGTCGACTGTATTACACTGGAACGTTCGAGAATGTAGTCGAAGTTTCCACTACGTTCGAGAACATTCCATTGTCGTACTGTGTAGAAGTTCATGGATGTTTCTAGAATTTTCCACTATAGGATAGTTCGACAATGTTCTGAAAACTTCCATGACTGTATAAATAGGCCGGACGGCGGGCGAGTGAGTCAGTCTATTTTCGACTATGGAGGCGAATGGACGCGAGTACAAGCGATTACGAAGAGAATAGTGATTATAAGCGATTTAGTGTTTGTGTTAATAAGTTGTTGAGTTAATAAAGGATATTTAGTTAATTAATTGGTGTAAAATAATTTATCCCATACCCAGCTCGTAACAGTATTGTATAATGTATTCAGAAACAAATAAGTAGTTTTTAATGTTTCGAAAAATTGGATCACTTGTGTGTGTGTGTCTGTCCATCTGTAACAGTCAATTTGCTTGAATATACTGAAAAAATTGAGTTGGAATTTGGTACACACATGAATGTCTTTGACCCAAACACAGACATGTAACATAGATAAATTTATTTGGAATATCTATAAAACAAAGTTGAATTTGGTCACTTTTGAGGTGCAAAATGGAAAATTACAAAAAAAAACAGTTTTTCGACCTGTTGCTGTACAGCCTGACCTAACAAATGAAAGAGCATATTGTTAGGGTCTCAAATGTATTTTATTCATAATTTTAAAACTATTTATTTTAAAATATGAATAAAATGAAGAGGAATAGGTTGCTTCTAGGCAAGCTCCATCTTTGACCACATCATCGCTTACCATCAGGTGAGATAGTGGTCAAACGCGTGCCTATAAACAGTAAAAAAAAAAAACATTTTCATTTAATGTTATTTAAGAAAACAGATGAAAATTGACCATATTGTAATGTCCGAACTAATGAATCTAAAATTTTGAACAAAAATCAGTAAGAACTCCTATTATAAATTTATTTCAGACCAGAGTTCATAATTAAAAACATTACAATCAGATAACATACACACACACGTACAATCAGAAATTAAAAATACACATTAGAAACACACACACACACACATTAATAAGAAAACCTTGAAGATTTGGTTTTAAAAAAAAACATGTTAAAAAAATATATGATTCGTTCGGAACCCTTTGCGCGTAAGTCCGACTCGCACTTGGCCGATTTTTTACGAACGTTTTCATAGAATCATTTTTGTTGTTTTTTGTCTGAAAGAAAAATAAACAATAATTATACCTAATTAAAATTTTCTAATAGTTTCCTTTAAAGCTTTTTAGTAGGGGATTTCATCCCAAAAAGAAAACACACTGTTTAAAATATTCAAGCACAAAACTATTTCCTTTGTTCTTTTGTCCCAACTAACAATACACTAAAAACAAAACGACAAAGATTCCATTCTCATAAACATTATTGTGTCACACAGGAACGTGGAGTAGACCTGATCAAGCAGGGGAGGACGGCAGATGCCTTCCGCAGGTTCAATAAGGCTCTGAAGATGTTAATAGCCACAGAGCCCCTGGACCCGAAGGTCGTCAGCGAGCCGGTGGTCAAGGACATGGTGGAGCTTAAGGTGAATATAAAACTTGTAAGATTCTGTAGGCCCCAAGCAAGGTGAGGTGCGTGCGCGGGTACTGTGGCCGGCGCGAAATCTTCTAACTAGATCTTGCGCGAAATATCAAACATAATATGAAACCCGTTTGCGTGTATGTACTTTCCTAGGGTTCCGTACCGGAAGGGTCCAAACGTAGCCCTATTGCTGTCATTGACGTGTCCGTCTGTCTGTCTGTCTGTTGTCTATTACAAAATTTTGTTCCGAAGAATTTTTTAACTTTCCTGGATCATGTTTATTTTTTACTTACGTATATTTTATTTACATACCAATACATATATTGATCAATCGGATTTTTTCTTTGATAATTCCCTCATTTTGTACGGAACCCTTAATGTGCGAAGTCCGACTCGCACTTGGCCGGTTTTTTTCTCTCTTAGTGTCAATCAGCCTTATTTATAAAACTCGCTAGCCTTATGCTTAGGCTAAATACTGATTAGCGTATTGTAAATTCAAGATAACAACGTCTCATCCATCATATTCAGTTGTCTACAGGACAAAACCTCAAACCGCGTCAGTACTATAGGTACCACCCACATTTATCCTTCCTCCGGGCAGAACATTTTGAATTAAGAACCTGCTAATCAGTGTTTAACGATGTGGTTACTTTAATCACATGGTTATATCTATATTATTTACTATCACTTAGCCCGCGACTTTGTCCGCGTGAATTTCAAAAAGGTATAGCTTATGACATTCACAAATAACGTGGCTTTCTATTGGTAAAAAAAAATTCAAAATCGGTTCATTAGGTCCAGAGATTACCCCTACAACCTTACAAACTCACAAACTTCACCTCTGTGTAATATTAGTCTTTATTATTTATACAGCATGTAACAGAAACCCTGTTCGATTCTGAAGGGTATTATTTGGTATCGTACTGCGTACACATATAAGTAATCATTTAATGGATACGAGATTATTATTATTCCCCAATGAAAATAATTAATTATAATAACACTGAACGCTCGACAAAGTTCACCTACAGTTTTGTGTCAAAGAAGCCGCCTAATGAGACGCTCTTTTTGATCCTTTGTAAAAGAGTGCCTACCGCGCGGCTAGTGCATGGCGGTATCATTTGAAATAAAAATAAGTAAAAAACACACGTATGGTAGTATGTGTTTACTAGCAGCACAAGTGATTAGTGACGATTGTATGAGGAAGATAATTGGACAGAGTGCTGCGCGCTAGCGGAACTGCAATCGATCACCGGCGCGGCTGCGGCGCACATGCGCGCGCGCCGCCTCGCTGACGTTACAACCCGGGTTGTCGTCGGTCCTTCAGAGGTTAAAAGATTTCGCCGGCAGGTGAAGTGTAAATTTCGCATATTTTATAAAAATAAAAAATCTACAACTTTTGGTTTTATGGGTTAATTTTTTTTTTCTATTTTTTCTGGTGCGTATGTTAAACCAGGAATATGCCTTTATTGGATCGGACAGGGTTTTTGTTACATTCTGTATAGTGCGGCGTTAATTGTCGCGACACAGTATTCCATATTAATGCGGTTGTTAACGAAAACAAACTTTTGTAAACTGTTTTTTGTTCCAATAAATATTTTTCTATTTTGTATTTTTATCTATCTATGCTTAATCTATATAAATAAAAATGAATCGCCGAAATATGTACGCGCATAACTTCCGAACGACTGCACCAAATTGGATAATTCTTTTTTTGTTCTATGTATTCGTGTTTGTCAGGACAAGTGTAGGCCTGAAAATACGGCGAAATGGTTCCAGAAAAGGATGGTACGGCAGTGTTGCTTCGCGCTCGACTTGGCGAACACGGATGAAAGAAAATTTTTGGGAAATCGAAAAAACATGATTTCATCCGTGCAAAGCCGGGGCGCCCCGCTAGTGTTTTATAAATTAGCCCGTTTGTGTGCAAGTCCCAATAAATATGTAGTTCTTCTTCCATTGAAGTTTGTGAGATTCCCTTAATAGTTCGCGGCGTTGTGCACCGTCATTCATCCTCATTATTGAAAACTGGTACAGTCCAGCAAAATGCACGTTTTAACAGACATACGGACTTATTTATAGATCCCGATGTATCCTTCTCTAGTATGTTTTATGACCCCTATTTGGGGATCCAGTCCATCTTCTTTACTTACCAGTCATAACTTCTCTGCATAAGACAGATATATCTGTCGTATGCATACAAATGTTGACTTATCAATCCATTTTTAGATAAAAAAACCTTCTTTCCCTAGGTGAAACTCTACAACAACCTAGCCCACTGCCAACTCCAGCATGACGAGTATGAAGCCACTTTAGAACTATGCGAGAAAGCTCTCAAGCTTGACCCGGTCAACGTGAAGGCCCTGTACAGGAAGTGCTCCGCCCACTCTGGTCTCCACATGTACGAGGCTGCGTGGACAGACATACAGGATGCCTTACGACTAGAGCCCAACGATAAAGCAGCACAGTTAAAAGCTAATTCTCTAAAACCGAAGATTGAGAAGATAAATAAAGATTATACTACAGTTATCAAGAAAATGTTTGGTTAAATTTTTAGGGATATTTTGGTATTGGCCAATTGTTATGGCAAGGTTGAGTTTATGAGTCATTTTTGTGGAGTTTGCGATGAGCGTGACTCTTAGATCAAACAGGACCCCAATTGCGTAACACACCGAAAGATTTTGAAGGAAATTCCAAATCCGTGTGTTTGAAAAATTCATCTGCGCAACGTAGCAATTAATATTGATGAACTGTCAAACCCAGGCAGGCGCTTTATTTTGTGTAAATTATTACATCACCACTGCTCTCAAAACGGTGAAGGAAAACATCGTGAGGAAACCGGCATGTCCTAGAACCAAAAATTCGAAGACATGTGACATTCACCAACCCGCTTTGGGCCCACGTGGTGGATTACGGCCCACACCCTCTCACAGAGAGGAGGCTTGTGCCCCAGCAGTGGGGACATTAAAAGGCTGATGATGATGATGATGAACTGTCAAAATTAAAGGTATTGTCATTGATTGTGGGTTACGCATTTACTCTTCCATCATTATTTCCAGGGCAGGTCAAAATGGCGGTTTTCAAAATTGCATGACAATTACTTGTAGTCTCAAAATAGGAGCTTAGCAGATTTAGGAGCTAAGCAGCTGGTATCAGCTTAGCAAATTAAACGGCATTGCTGCAACCTGAGGGTTAGCGCAGAGCATTCCAGTGGCGAAGGTCGAAACAGACTCAATAACAATTGAAAGTTAAGTTTATGTGCGCTAATGATTGAAGATGACGATAGTCGAGTTGAGATATCAAAATTGAATTGGCAAGACATGACATTTTTGTCGACATTCTTATCCCATTTTATATTTTTTTAAATCGCATCGGATGTGGCAGCTCCAATTTCCAATATTAGCATTTACCTGATTTATGTGAATTAGAGACAAATATCATTATGTAAATACAGTAATCGGACGTAAAAATGGCGCTTCGAGTTTTACAAAAAGTTCGGCTTTGTAGAGCGTTGTCTCTGTCACTCATCTGTGTGGCTCTTTCTAAAGCTCGATGTGACATATTTACGTCCACGGCCTGCAGTCTCGACATTGATAGCGAAACTGATATGAGCTACCGATCGCTAAAGTAGCCGTCAAAAAAACTCTGCATATGAGAAAAATTTGAGAACATAACTTGAAAAAATAATTGATTTTCCTGAAATTTCACCTTTTTTCATGAAAAGTTACAGCATAACATAACATAACCAGCATTTTAGTGATTCGACTGCTAGGACACAGGCCTTCTCTCTGTGAGAAGGTGTAGGCCGTAACGTAATCCACCACGCTGGCCCAGTGCGGGTTGGTGGATGTCACATGTCTTCGAAGTTTTGGTTCTAGGCAAAACTTATAATTTATTTAAATTTTAACGAACGTTTTTAACCACAAAAAATTAAATTAACTTGATAAAAGTTTGCGTGCTTGCAACATTAGTTTTTAGCGATCAAATTCGGTAGTTACGTGATCGTTAACTATGTCGAGACTGCTCCAGTTAGTTTAATATGGTTGTAGGTATGAATTCTGTTGATTTGAACGGTTGAACAGGGATGTAAGATAAGTGTAGCTCAAATATAATGGGTGTAATGAAGGTTAGTTAGGGAGAAAATGATGTAAATTGAATGGCTCTGATTCTGTTTTAGCTCTAGTACAAATCAAAAATATTGCTGTCTAAAACTTCTAAATGAGACATGCAGAAAAACTTGGAAGTTTGAATCAAACGGATCCGATTCAAATGAAACTTGTCACGCCGGTCATGACGTGACCTGAATTAAGACACAGGTAAGGCCCCACACTAGGAATTATTACTCCTGTATCGTGGGGGCGTTCACAAACATGTAAACTCACATACACGAGACACCCAGACTCGGAACAAATATCTGTAGGCCATAAAAATATTTTTTCCGTGCGGGAATCGAACCCGCTACATTCCCCGTGCGGCCAAACTTAGGCGCTCTGCAGATGGAGCAACTATTTCAGCAACTGGCAAATTGCTGTGTACATATAGATATTATCTCGATGGAACTGCGCACACGTAGCAACTCGAGTTGCTAGTACCGGTGATTGACAACAGTTTTCAGTTGCTGCAATCAATGACTAAGTTAGTTTCTAATTACCGCATTGACGATTGCTGCGAGTAATTTGTCGTTGTTGACGGTGGCGACGTAATTAAATAAGAACATGTGCTGCTTCTTCAATATCCATCATCACACTGTAGCGTAGATTGAGCAACACAGCTATCAAAGTTGCTCACAGATTGACATAAAATTGCGTCAACCGTAAACCGGGCTATTTGGTTATAGCAACTAGCAACTTTTTTAAAGGAAACGTAAAAAAGTTGAAGGAAAATAAAAGAAAGAAAAAAAAAATCTTCACAGATATAACGCACATAACAGAAAATTGAAATGAATGGAATGTTGATAGTTGCCTCAACTAAAGTTGCTCCATCTGCAAAGCGCCTTAGAAACTGCTATCATAATAATATATTTTAGCAAGCTAAATCTCTCTCAGCCCGCAATACTTTTTGCTTAGTCCTGTGTAACAGAATCGGCGCCATTGTTTAGATTAAATACATTTACTTAATCAATTTGTCACTATTTGCCAATTAGAAGACTTCCATCATTAAATTCCTTCATGTTTTCCAGAAATAAAAATATGGCATTTATACAGGATGTAACGGAAAGGTGTGGTCATATTTTAAGAACCGGTTCTGCCCATGGAAATTAACAACTTTCTATAACAAAAAAATCCCAAAAAAAATATTGAGCTTTCCATACAGCAGTTGTATTGTAGGTAAAATTTTATTATTTGAGAATTTCCTCAGGTTTTCTTAAAAAAAAAGTGGTTCATATCGAAGTGCAGATGCAGTTCTTAAAATATGACCACACCTTTCCGTTACACCCTGCATACAGCAGGGCTACTAGTAACTCGACGTATTCCCGGCGGGACGTGATAGTGTGACCTATTTGCAACAACCCGAGGCAAAGATTTTTTTTTAAATTGCTGAATTCCTTATTTACTAAACATAATTTTTCTTTTAAACTGCTAATTGAAAACTTGGATTTTCTCGAAATCCATGGGTATCCGCCTAGACTTCTTCGGGTGCTTAATTGCTGCAAATTAGTCACACAATCACGTCCTGCCGGGAACACGTCGGGTTATCAGTGACTATAGATTACGAGTATAATATAATATTGTCTACCTATCATTCCACTGTGATGTTTACGTGTCTATTTTTGAGATATCTTTAACTGTAAGATTTGAAAATCATATTAGATGTATTTAAATGTAAATAATTCAGTCAAATATATTCTCATATACGTAGCAACATTGGTTATTATTTTATTATATAAGATTTATCACACCACAGAATCATCACCAGAGATCGGAATCTGGGGGCCGATTCTACTAATTTACAACGGTACACGTTCAATTGTGTTTCTACAACCGTTCGATTTCGATCCCCGTTCGATAGTTACCTAAACCTGTCATTCTAATATTTTATGTGCCAACTGGAATCGAATCGAAAACGAATCGTAGCGGGACCGTTCAAGACTTCATTTTTTTTTTAATATTATATATTTGTGGCTATGCCACTGGCTTGGTTACATGACCTTTAAGCCAATTCAAGACTTCAAGCGGTTAACCTGTGTTACCAACATGCCAAATAGTATGTTTTAATAATACCAGATAAAAAAACTAACATTCTTAACCGACGAAAAAAAAGGAGGAGGTTCTCATTACTAAATACGAAAAAGTGTCATTAAAAGTATTTTATATTATACAAAGATATCTGGGCCATACTTATACTTTTTTCCTGTATATTTTATGATTAATACATACGACAATTCAAATTTTTACCTATTAATAACTCGGAAGAACGTTTCGTTTTGTCCCTAGCTGGCCGAAGCTGTGAAAGGAAACGTTTTGGTTATGGGTTTTTGGCGGGATTTTTTGAGTGAAGTTGTGGCTGTTTTAATTATTCGTTTATTGATTCCTAGTGGTTATTGTGATGTAAAATTGGTGTAGTTTTGTGTCTCAAGTGTCTACGCAACTGGACATTAATTGGAATCATTGAAACAGGCGCAATCTCGGTAAAATGGAGCTGAGAATTTTATTGTAGTATTAACTACCTCAGCGAAGTTGGCCGAGAAAGCTTTTCTTTTTTTTTTTGGGTTGGGAAATCATTCAATGACTTCTCCCGCTCTGGGTGGAGCGGGAGGGCGTGTCAGACTCTTACTGACTAAAACCCACCCCTGTTCCTTCCCTGCCTGAGTGCCCAGGGGTGCGGTAACTCATTTTCAGAATTTATCCGCTACCCCTAGGCATGCAGGCACCGGCCACGATGGGACCCGTCAGTGGTGGCTGACAACATCTCTTTGAGGCGCGCGTGGAGCACTACGCGCCGTCAACTCACGGGCCTGGTGCTGATCGGACGGCCCTGCCCACTGCTCACCGTCCGCAGGCCCGGGTCTACGGCAGCCAGAAATCGTCTCGCGACGTCCTTCGCCCAGTACGCCCAGTACCACTCCTGCAGTGGTAGCGGCCGGGGCCGTGAGGGCCACTTCGTTGAGCTTTCCTCACGCGTCCCGCCTCCGCCTTCACGAGCATTACTGCTTCACAGAAGGCGGAGTCTGCCTCCGATTCCCTCTCGCTCCGTACCATGGCCTGAACCATGGCCGGGCGCGAGAGGTCGCCGCCACCTATCGCATCCACGAGGACACGGCGGGGCTCCGCCCAAGCGGGGCAGACCTACATCGTATGCTTCACCGTGTCCTCTGGGCGATCCGCGCAGTGGTAACAACCGGGCGTTTCCTCCCGCCCGATCTGATGCAGGAACCTCCCGAAACAACCGTGTCCGGTGAGGACCTGTGTCAGGCGGAAGGTGAGGACGCCATGACGCCTCTCCAGCCACTCCTCAAAGAGGGGCACTACCGCCGCAATGGTGGCGTGCCCAGCGCCTGGTTGCGACAGTCGCTGTCTCCACGTCGCCATGAGATCCTGCTGAAGCTCCGTCCGCCGAGCCGCGAGGTGTCGCGGCAGCAGAGTTTCGCCCCGACTTTGGCCTCCTTGCGCCACTCCCTGAGCAGCGCGAGGACCCTGACCTCCAGATCCCATGGCGACAGTCCAGCAAGGAGGCTCGCCGCATCACAGGAGAGCGTGCGGTATCCGCGGATGAGCCGAATGGCCATGTCCCATGTATGCCACATTGTTGTAATTTCTCAGAAGGTGCATTAGTATGTCTGTAGTCATGTTTTCTGATTCTGATAGCGAGTTTGAGGGTGATTTATTGAGTTTACTATTTTTAAATGAATATTTCCACGCCACAAAAACAAACTTTTTCATATAAAATCAAGAGCCCAGATATCATAATGCGTTGCATACGTTGCGTTCGTGGGATCAGTTTCCGATTTAAATACGAGTATACTTCGTGTTCAGTTTGTCTCTTGCTTAACTTGTACGTAATAAATTGAGCTGAATAACTGAATGATTGTGTTTGTTTGTGGGCGTGGAACGTCCAGACAAGCGATATGGGATGCGATTGCTGTGAGTGGAAAAAGGATGGACGGCGATATACGCCAGTGATATTGGCCAGCAGTGTTCTGAAGTTGACACACCACGCGTTTCGCTTTTTTCATTTTTGTGATAAAAATAGTAAATGATTGTAGTTGGCTATGTGAAAAGGGACGGAATATATGAACGGACATCGAAAGGACGTAAAGATTTCTAAACGGACAAAAATCGTCCCTTTTGGGACGTTTTGGCAACTCTGCATTTGTTTCCAAATATTCTAAAAAACGTTAGAACGTGTTACATCTACATTTTAATGAAGAAAAAAAACTACTGATGACTACGTAAGACTAGGCAATATGGTCAGAAGGCTATAGCCTTCCCTTCGGGGTAAATAAAAAAAAATAAAAAGTTTAAGTTATGTCAAAAGAAAGGTTAATGTACCTAAACAAAACAAACAGTGGGAAACGAAAACTTTTATGTGCGAGTTCAATAATTAAAATGGTTGATTTATTGTGAGTATTCGTTTTAAAATATTACGTTTTATTTCCGGCAAACGAATAAGTACCATTTAAAAATAACCATTTTAGAAAGTAGCAGATGTTTCATGTTAGAGACCCTACGGCGGGCGCTCCGGAATTTTGGACGTTGTATTTGCTATAGTGCCGAGCGTCCTAGTAAAATTCATTGTTTTATAATTTTATATGACGTAAATAAAAAAAGAAAAAATTTTGTTATGTAACCACATGTTGCATTTCATTTACTGGTAAAAGATTTAGTCTTGCTGCAAGTGTTATTCTGTTCGTACGTAATTGCAGATCTAGTGGAAGATACCAGAAGAAAATCTACCTCCACATTTGGAGGCACACACAAATTTTGCCGTGAGACAATTGCGGTCCAAAGAAGAACGAGCCCTTGCAAAACGCAAGGAGGCGTAGCCAGAACACCTAATGATTGGTCGATGGTAAGTTTTCAAGGTGATATTATCTATTCTTCAAAAATACCAACGTACCAATAATAACAATCATTTTCTATTCATTTCAGTTTTGGAATGATTACAAATTTGTAAGGTGTGGACCAAACTAGCTGAAATAAACCGTAGGGGTACTGCGGATGGGCCTAGCAGGACAGTACAGTTAAGTCCTCTTGAGGACAGAGTTGCTGCCCTTAAAGGAAGGGATACCAGACCACTTACTGGAGTCCGTCAAGATCCAGAGTTTGAAATTGAGGTTATTAGATATTTATCACTCATGTAATAATTACCTATTCCAAAAATTGTGTGTTTTAATCATGTATTTTTTTTACTTAAAGTTTATTAATGCTGAAGTCAGTGGCGTATTTACCCTTAGGCCAAGAGGGCTATGGCCCGGGGCGGCAGACTGCCAGGGGCGGGGAATGCTACCCACTGCCAATTTTTCAAGTTGGATTAGCACTGCTATTTCTACTTTTCTTGCCATCCCTTAACTTCTTGTCTATCACAAAAAAAAATCTTACCGATCCAAATCGTGTAGCTCAAATTCTAAATAAGCAATAGCAAAAAAGAATATTCTCTTTTTTGTTAACTATGGGGCAGCATAAATATTTGGCCCGGGGCGCCAAAATTTTTGAATACGCCACTGTGAAGAGATGAAAGTGGAACAGGATGTTCAAATATAGTGATTTAAGTCATATTTTGTTAAAATAATGAGTAATTCATAGAATGTATCACGAGTTTTTGATGCTCTAATAAATTATGTAATTATTATTCTATACATAACATCACGTCTGTAAAAAAGGGTTAGGCAGATGTGTATCTACACCCACATTTCGCCAGTTATGTTTAGTTTAAGTCCCATGTAATATGGGGCGAGTCTATTCTAATTTATTTACACTTCATGCAACAAAAGTACAAAGGCGGACTTAATGTCTTAGGCATTCTCTAGCAGTTAACCATCAACTAGGCAAAAATATTATTCTATAGTATGTATTTATTATTATTGTAAATAATTTAGGCTGTCAGGTTCCGTTTTTTTATGTCTTTGCTATAAGATTTTATAATAATGGAAACATTCTGTTTGTTTCAGGCTGATGAGGTGATGACTGATTGTTCTATCTATTACTTTAACTCTGACTTTGAGCCACCACACCGGACATTAATCATTGTGTGTAATGTGTTTCATCAGGTTTATAATGAGACATGATTGAATATTATTAGCTCTATAAATCCTGTTCTTAATAAATAATTTAATGTTAAGATAAATTATGTTTTATTTATACACAAAATACAAAAGCATTAACATAATAAAAGTGTAAACAAACCCTGTTTAGGTTAAATTCTATTTAAAAGGATTAAGTAATATTCCCACACCAATCACTACCTAAAAGGACTATGTAACACATTGATCTGTATTTCAAAGGTTTCAACTTAATATCTCCGATCTCTTTGTCAACATTTTCATCAGAAACTTTGGGAATAGACCATAGTACATACTCACATTAATTACAATGGAAAACAAATAAAGCTAAATTATACAATACTGATATGATATTTAAATTCTAATACAATTCAGTTCATTTATTGCCTTCAAGTCTGTTGCACTTAAGCTGCTTGGTAATTACCCCCTTGCTCTAAAAGGTAATTCGGACGCTGCCGTGACCGATTTTTAGAAATTCTGGCTGCATCATCTCTTTCCTCACGCTCCTGTTCTATTATTTCTAGGACCTCACTGTCCAACTCCAAGTCCTCCAGTCTTAATTGTAGCGAGTTGTTGTGCAGTACACAAAAGGCATTTGTTTGCTGCAAATTCTGGCTTATAGCGCAGTTTTCTGTCTTCTATCAAGCACCTGTGAAAATAATGTACAGACATGAATATTACAATTGTAACTATTGCAATATTATATACAATATTATTATTTTATAATCAAATAAGAGAAACAATAAAATGCATACCTGAATTGTGTTTTTAAAATTCCAATACACCATTCTACAACATTTCTTGTACTCGTGCTTCTCAGTGTAATAAGCCTCAGGAGTGTTTGGAGCAGCATTAAGAATTGGGGTTATCATAGCTTGTCTTAAAGGAAATCCTGAATCTCCTGAGAAAATAGGTTTCTTTTAGAAGAAAATATTACTTTCTCATTATCTATGAGAAAGTAATATTTCTCATAGATCTATATAAATATGATAGTGTAAAAATCCCCTTAATTATAGCGATATTGTTTATTAAGTGCAACAAAATAATTACCTAATAAATAAAAATCTTCAACAGTAGTGCTAATCATTCCGTCTAGGATTGACTTTAGAGGATTGTTACTCCATGCAGCACTATAATGTGTTGAGCCAGGGTTACTCGGGTCTATACACAATATTCGGGCATCTGAGTCGCAAATCTGAAACAAGTTTTATGATATTACTAATAAACTAGTTCATACTGCTGTCTCTTTAAAGGTTCTATAGAAGATTCAAGGAATGATATCACCCTTTCTGTTGAAGTAGCGCTCATCATGTGTGTTTGGGGAACTATAGCATTATAAAATAAATAGTAATATAAAATACGTATTAGTAAGTAATTATTGTTTTGTACCTAAATATGTATTGTGTTATAAGGGCCATAGTTGCCTGAAATAAAGGATAAATAAATAAATACGCGTGCCATCAATGCAGCCTAAAGCTCCAGAAACGCCAAACTTTCTATAGAATCTGCAAAACAACACATTATTATATTAAAGTGTCAACGTCCCATGGCACACGGGTAACAAGACACAATCTATTTGTTTTATTTGTCTGCTTTTTTGGTAACTGACAAGTTAATCAGGATCTAAGTCTAGGTCTGTAGTATACAACAGAGTCGACGGCGCGTAGTGTTCCACGCCCGCCTCAAAGAGTTGTCAGCATTCATGACGCGGCCCGTCATGGCCGATGCCTGCCCAGGAGTTGAGGATAAATTCGAAACAGAGTTACCTCGCCCCTGGGGACTCAGGGCAAGGAACGAACAGTGGTGGGTTTTACTCAGTATGAGTCTGATACGCCCTCCCGCTCCACCCTAGATCGGGAGATGTCATTGGATGATTTCGCACCTCACATGAAAAGAAAAAAGGTCTACATACAAACAGAAATAGAAACATTGTAATACTTACCCTCTTTTGATTTCATCACGATCTTCCCTGGAGCTTGGAAATTTGACATGCTTCTTAATAATGTGGCTTATTAAAGTACCTCTGTCACTTGTTTTATTGCTCGAGAAACTGAGGGTTGTGACACGGCATGACATTGCGACTGGCCTACCAGTGTTTGGTACGAACGTGTGCGTACGCGCAGCGGAATGTTGTTGAATTTAAAGATTTTAATTATGCAGATATTTAGTGTATGACGTCGTATAATTGTGTATGGTAAAAAAAAAATTGTGCACGCAACCATTGTGGAGAAATTCACCAAAAACTGATTCCGCTGGGCGAACGTTGTCCTGGCGGAACTTTTTTTAATCCATAGACTTTAGAAGAAAAGAGATGTGTCCAAAAATTAGTGTGTATTTGTGTCTAATTGTGTATGTATGAATAAAACTAGTGCATGCATAAACTTCGGAGAAATTCAAGTTTCCGCTACGCGAACGTTTGGCCATTAGCTAGTTTTCATATAAAGCGCTTACATAGAGAACTGTAGATTTTTGCATACGTTGTTTTGAATTTGTTTATATTTGTTTAAAAAACAGATTTAGAAAAAATCGTAGGGCTTAAAAGATAAAAATATAAACGTAAAATACGCTTATTAGGTCTTAGTTCTTAAAGTATGCACTTTGGGGTCTAGATTTTCACGTTAATACAAACCTTGTAAGTGTCTGCAACATGTTGCCAAGTATCAATGATGTTCCGTTAGTAACTAAAGAGTTATAGGACAAATTTACCATGAACAGATCACTGTTTACAAAGCAGTCAAATATCACGACGTTCTGAAGGAATTGCATAGTAATATGTATGTCAATAATTAGTGTATTCATTCAACTATTCTTATGCAAAATTTCATGTCATTAAATTCAGTAATTAAAGAAAAACAATTATAATACTGACGAAGCATCGAAAACCTACATAACCCGACCAAGTTCGGATGGCTACCAAAAAGCGGCCGTGCCATATATCTAAGAAACGTTCTTAACCTTCCAATATAGTATTTATTAATATGGTACAGTTGCGTACACAAGCGTTAGGAAAAAATAAAACAATTGCATTTCTTGAATGAAAAATATTTTTTTAATAATAACGCCACTATCTACGATAAAAACAAATCTTCAATTTAACAAGCACTTCTCTATTTAAATATCCGCGTACAAAAATATTTTTAATTACATATAATACTTAATTATGTAATTATAATAACGTTAACAAACGCTTGCAATGACAGCAATAGACTTAAATGTGTTTTAACTAAAATAGATTATGAACTAGCTTTTGCCCGCGACTTCGTTCGCGTGGATGACGAAACTTAGGGTAAGTATAATATTTCGAGCTTCAATAAAAATTAAAATCACATCACATAACTAACCTAGTCAGTTGTTTAGATTTGATCAACATTAAAAAAGTGCATAGAAACTAAAACATTGGTATAAAAAAGGTATTTTCAAGAAAATATTCTTAAATGAGTAGCAAATACTGTAAATAACCTCAACATTTCTAAGTAGGTATACCTAATATTTACCTAATATTTACAACATATTGCCCTCTCTTTTCTTCAAGGATGACAGTACCGTTTCAAGCGGGAAGCCGCCTATCGCTCGTTGCGCGCAGCGCGTTGTCTATTTTTTCACACAAGAATATTTTTGATCAATTCATAACTACAATACTTAGACTATTTAACTAAAGGATTAAGCGTACCGAACTTCGAACAAAATAATTCTGCATATTTTGGTGGGGTGCGGGGGAACACGCTCACATACATAAGAAAAAAAATCGATTCAAGAAGTAGTTTTTTTTAAGTTATTAGATTGTTTGATCCACTAAAGTTGCAAAGGGGAACACTCGTGCATGCCTAGTCTATTGGTTAAATAGTGTAATAAGCTACAATATGATGAATATTTACCTAAACAGTAGTACATACTTACATGTGGTAAATATTTAATTTCCCTAAGGGGTCTATAGTTAGAATCCTGATCCGTGAAATCTTCAATAGAAATTAGCTGTATGAATTTTATTTGTCTTAAATAATATATTTAGATTATATCTCAAGTCTCAAGCGCATACTTAAATAAAGTACCTACGTAAATAGTACCTACTTTCTGTCATAGTCAAATACATTTAAAAAAGTAGGTGTACAAAAATAAATGACCTATAAATTATATCGAAACAACAATTGTGTTATCACCTATACCAATTCAATACCGGTATTATACTGTAAATTTTGGGATGTTACCTAAATATATTGCACGGCCGCTTTTTTGTAGCCATCCGAACTTGGTCGGGTTATGTAGGTTTTCGATGCTTCGTCAGTATTATAATTGTTTTTCTTTAATTACTGAATTTAATGACATGAAATTTTGCATTAGAATAGTTGAATGAATACACTAATTATTGACATACATATTACCATGCAATTCCTTCAGAACGTCGTGATATTTGACTGCTTTGTAAACAGTGATCTGTTCATGGTAAATTTGTCCTATAACTCTTTAGTTACTAACGGAACATCATTGATACTTGGCAACATGTTGCAGACACTTACAAGGTTTGTATTAACGTAAAAATCTAGACCCCAAAGTGCATACTTTAAGAACTGAGACCTAATAAGCGTATTTTACGTTTATATTTTTATCTTTTAAGCCCTACGATTTTTTCTAAATCTGTTTTTTAAACAAATATAAACAAATTCAAAACAACGTATGTAAAAATCTACAGTTCTCTATGTAAGCGCTTTATATGAAAACTAGCTAATGGCCAAACGTTCGCGTAGCGGAAACTTGAATTTCTCCGAAGTTTATGCATGCACTAGTTTTATTCATACATACACAATTACACACAAATACACACTAATTTTTGGACACATCTCTTTTCTTCTAAAGTCTATGGATTAAAAAAAGTTCCGCCAGGACAACGTTCGCCCAGCGGAATCAGTTTTTGGTGAATTTCTCCACAATGGTTGCGTGCACAAATTTTTTTTTACCATACACAATTATACGACGTCATACACTAAATATCTGCATAATTAAAATCTTTAAATTCAACAACATTCCGCTGCGCGTACGCACACGGTACGAACCAGTTACATTAAAAGCCAGTGCAACCAAGATCTAAAACGACAATAGAGAATACTTTAGCATATTGTAACACACACCTGGCACATAATAAAACGAGTAAGTACTTAACTATTTATTTACCTTTGTTTCCGTATCAATACCGTCAAAACGAAGACATGTGAGGACTGATCTCCTCAATGAAAGCTCTTACGAGGTCTTTGGAGAGTCGGAACTGACGATGCTTATGGTCAAAAGCATTATTGCTTGTACTCTTGACGATAAATTTCTTTTTCTTACCCTTCCAACGTCAACCTCATGGGCAAGTTCAACGAAATCCATATAAAACATCATTACTTCTAATGAAGAAAATGAAAGCAAGCCTATAACGATTCTGCAAAAGTTATACTTTACTAACTTATGCCCAACCGCGAATTTCAACAGATGAGTCGCCGCAGTTTGGTTTTGGTTCGATTGTAACAAATGTCAAAATGATAATTTTAACATTTTTGACACTTGTTATAATCGAACGAAAACCAAACTGCGGTTTTTGACATTTTTGACACTTGTTACAATCGAACCAAAACCAAACTGCGGCGGTTGATCTGTCACTCATGTTCGATTTTGTTTGATAACAGAATAGATTTTGAGATTGTTTCGATAGATCGTTGGCGAAAACTAAAACGTAACCGCAGTCGGATCGTTGTGCATAAGTAGAATGAGAAAACGCTTAAAAGTCGTGATTCTATTACGATTCTATTGTGATTTTTGAACAATTTTGTTAGTAGAATCGACCCCCTGGGCGTCATTCCAGGGCCGTATCTAGAAAATAGAATAGAATAAAATATTTATTGAATTAAGGTTTATGTGAAGTTTACATTTAGTCTACGGTAGTAAAATTTCCTACAATTATAGTGCCTAAAAATAAACTAAAATAAATGGTACATTACTGGTGCAAAATAAGATGATGGTTAGGTATTACAATGTTAGATAGCGACCCGCTCGAACTAGGTTCATTCAAACCTGTGTTTCAGGCCATCACTTTACAATTTTATTAAAATTTGGGACAGTAAAAATTTAAGTAAAACTAATATAAAATAATCTATTATCAACTATGAGAAAAAGCATATTTGTCATTATTATCTTAAACTAAACCTATGTAAATATACAAAAGTAAATACTTACGAGGAAATAAACCAAAATTTCTAGAAGTTTTTCCGTGTCTGTGTAATTTAGTATGGCTAAATACTCGGATAGCATAATACTACATTTTTTATAACTATAGAAGCCTAGTAACTTGTTGAGCCTATTATACAGAAAAGATCCTAAAAACACATAAAATCGACTAGCAAATGCATGTTTAGTTTGAGGCTTTATGCAAACCAAGTCCTTCTTTCTCTTGTCGGAAGGTACTGGATGAAAAGGAAGTGCAGTGTGCTGGTGTAGTACTATGCTTAGAATAAATAATTGCCGTACTGTTAGTACATTACATGCAATGTAGAGCTGATGCGTAAGAAATCTAAAAGGGCGAAAGGTAGCAACTTTTAGTATTGCTCTTTTCTTTGAGCGCGCTCTAGATCCCGGCAGTAAAATTGTTATTGCAGCACCACCCCATGAAGTTATGCAATAGGTAAGAATGGATTGACACAAAGCTAAATAAACTTGTTTAATTAATTTATAGTCGGCTATGTTCCGTATTTTTTAAATACATATACTAATTTGCGCACTCTAGTACCTATTAACTCGATATGTTTACGAAAATTTAGATTGGAGTCAATAGTGACACCTAGATATTTTAAATGGTCACCTTTAGCTAAAGTGGGGCAAGAACATGCAGTCTCAGCGTAAATGTTTAGAGTAGTAAGTGGTATGTTAGTATTTCTCAATATAAATAAATAAAATAAAATGTTAAATCAATTGAATAGATTTTTCAATAAATTTATTTAAATAGTAGTAGTCTTGTATGTTTTTTTTTTTTTTTTTTTTTTGGGGTTGGGAAATCATCCTATGACTTCTTCCGCTCTAGGGTGGAGCAGAAGGGCGTGTCAGACTCTTACTGACTAAAACCCACCCCTGTTCCTCCCTGCCCTACGCGCCCGGGGCGAGGTAACTCTTTCGAATTTATCCTCAACCTCCGGGCAGAGTCTTGTGTATGTAGAGACATTTATGACGCCACAAGATTAAGACTACCTGTTTATAAAAAAATAGTAGAATTCAATGATTAATAAATTTTCTAGATAGGTACGGCCCTGAAATGACACCAGATTCCGATCTCTGAATTCTCTGATCATCACTAACTAGTTTTATTTTTAATGAAACTTAGCCCCACTAGGAATTACTCCTGTATCGTGGGTGCAAGACACCAACACTCGGAACAACTATCTGTAGGCCATACATATATTTGTTCCGTGCGGGAGTCGAACCCGCAACACGCAGCGTAGCATCACTCAACCACTACACCAACCGTGCCGTCGTTGAAATTCATTAATTGTATCTAACTTAACTTCTCGCTAACCCTTCGGGAAAGCGCTTAATGTTTTATCATGTTACGTTAATTGAGTATCCAACTTCATGTGGCGCAGTGGTCACAGCTTCAGATTAGAACTCTAACCCTTATTCAAACGCGAGCCTGTGGAGGAGTTAACAAAAAAGTAAGATACGTTCCTGGGTAATTTTGGGTCGTAGATTTCAAAAATACACACAAAAGAGGGGTTAGTGGGGGGGAAGTAACCTTTTTTTGGTGGGAAGTATATATCCCGTCGTCTGTTCTCTCTTGTAAAAAGGTTGGAAAGGTGGGAACTATAGCTCCCAGTGTCCAGTATGACATCAATATTTTAAAACACTAGCTAGTTGCCCTGACTCCACTTGTGAATTAAATTTTATCGTAGAAAATTATATAGATCATATTTGTTAATAAAGCAGGTGAAAGTACTCATCAATGCAAGTTTCTTTTACTAAGGGAAGAATTCGGAAATTGAAAAATGAATGACTTCACCATAAATTTTTAATCGAGTAACTCTAGCTAGATGTGAATTTGTAATAGCCAGTTAGTTGTATTGGTAAGTACTTTCCGGCTCTCGGGTAGTAAATAAAATAAATTATTATAATAGAAGTTTTTTATTCAAATTGTTTAAAATTACACCGTAAACTAAATCATCATCGGAATCATTATCGGACCAATCATCCTCTTCTAAAATGTTTTCTATCAACTTTTCAGTTAGTTTTTTAGGTGGCATTTTTCTAAAACAAAATAAAAACAATAAATTCTAATGTATTGAGACTAGATGTCTAATTATCTGATCAGGAAATAACGAATAATAATAAATAAGTTGCATATACTCGTACCAAGTTTTTTTAGACACGGATTTTATATATAGAATTTCCGAATGTAGTGTGCAGTGACGAACACTGGGATGATATCTTCCCACTTAGAGACTCAATTTCAATCGACTCTACCAAGGTATAAACGAAAGATTCTGGGCATATTTTACGTTTCACGCAACCGTAATATACCTAGTCTAGTTTACTTAGCTAAAACTCAAATCTACTCACCTAATTTTTTTTCAGCACTACACAAAAAACTAAAAAATAACGGTCGTTTTCGGCGGCAAAATCACGTCAACTGACTTTGACGTGTGTTTACCATGACATGTAATAATTCTCTGAAAAGTGTTGCCATTAAAAACAGTTCTCTGAAATGTTAAGATTGCGTAGATAAATATTACATTGCATTAGGTTTAAGCATATAAAAATAAAACACGATTTAAGGATGATTCACGTTACACCGTGCGGCCACCGAGCCTCGGCCGTGCCCCGGCCGGGGCACGTCCACCGGGCTAGTCATTCATGCTACACCGGGCTGTCACCGTGCCGCCACCGAGCCCCGGCCGGGGCACGTCCGGGGCACGGCCGAGGCACGGCCGGGGCACGTACGGGGCACGGCCAGGGCTCGGCCCGGTGGCGACACGGTGTAACATGAACGTGTGCACCGGTCTAGCATGAATCACTTCATACAAAATGTATGCAACAATCTTTGACCGTGCCCCGGCCGTGCCACGGACGGGGCACGGCCCGGTGGCGGCACGGTGTAACGTGAATCATCCTTTACTTCAATCTGAGATGTGGGAAGTATAGCTCCCAGCGTTTGAATAAGGGCTAACAGAGCGGTAAGGGTGTTATTACACCAATCGATCGATCGTCGATCGACCATCGATCGATTGTTTGTCGACCGGTATCTGTCGATCAGCCAAAGCTATTACACGTATACCAGTCGAAAAACAATCGATCGATGGTCGATCGATCGATTGGTGTAATAACACCCTAAGAGATCCAAGAGCGCCGTGTTTGGGTATCCAGCCCTTGAAAAATTTGCCTAATTACATGATTTAAAGCAGTATCCATGGAGTTTCTTGCACGTTCATCTCCATAGATATCTACGCCTTGGAATGTGCAAAGCTTCATCTTTCTGACTGACCGACTTATTGACAATTCAAAAGTGTCTGTAAATGGTTTATATGAAATAAATGCTATGAATTTGAAGCGTCTAAAGAGTGTAGACTCTGTCCGCCAACAAGTAATCCCAGGAAAGTGATCACGTGCTGCTGTGCACAGCAAGGCTCAGCAGAGACCTATTTTACCATCTCCCCAGGGATGCGCCCGAATAGGCGTTGCACAAAGGAGGTCTCGGTGTGGTCTTTTAGCATTTTAAGATACCATGGAGCCTTTTCCATATGCGAATGGTGATCACCGGCGCGGTTTTAGGGTATTATTACACCAATCGATCAATCGTCGATCGATGGTAGAATGAATTAGTCGACGTCGATCGATGGTTTCTACTAGGTACACGAATCGATCGAGCGTCGATCGATGGTAGAATGGATAAGTCGACGTCGACCTATCGATTGTTTATCGACCGGTATCCGTCGATCAGCCAAAGCGTAGCCCGCTTAGTGAGGTAGGTAAGTATCCCATACTACCTGGTCTTTTGGAGGCCTTTTGGAGTTTTCCCGCAGAAACAAAAATAAATAAAACTTGAGATCATGAGGGCTGATGCAGTGGTGCCGCCTGCTGGGAGTGCTGGCGCGGGTTTAGTCAAACCAAGACCAGTCCGGACCCTATCCTGTATGTAAGTTACACGATATTTTTGATATTGCCTGGACTTTAAAAGAGACGTTCACCCTTTTTTAACCGACTTTCGAAAAAGGAGGAGGTTCTATGTTCGACTGTATGTATGTTCTTTTTTTTTATGTAAGTCCGCGCATTTCTCCGTCAGTTGTGGACCGATTTTCATAATTCTTTTTTTATCCGATAGAATATACTCCCGAGGTGGTCCCATATAAATTTTATCGAAATTGCTTTAGCGCTTTTTGAGAAACTGAACAAAACCGAAAAATACGCATATCTTGATGACGTTTTTGTGTTCTCCAAATGTTTAAATTCCACGTTCCATGTTAGTGGGGTTTTTAGTTCTGGGGTATAACCTAAAAAGCGAAAAATAAAAAAACTTTTTTCCAAAAAAAACAACCGACTTCCAAAAAAAATACACTAAAAATTTAAAAATAACTTTAATTTCGGAAGTCGGTGTCAAATATCGAAGAAATAAAATACAAACAAAAGAAAAAAGTTTTTTTTTTTGGTAGTGGAAAATCATCCTATGACATCTCCCGCTCTAGGTGGAGCGGGAGGGCGTGTAAGACTCTTACTGACTAAAACCCACCCCTGTTACTTCCTTGTCTGAGTGCTCAGAGGAGCGGTAACTCTGTTACGAATTTATCCGCTACCCCTGGGCATGCAGGCACCGGCCATGGTGGGTCCCGTCAGTGGTGGCTGACACTCATCTCTTTGAGGCGCGCGTGGAACACTACGCGCCGTCGACTCTCGGGCCTGGTGCTGATCGGACGGCGAGCTACCCACTGCTCGTCGTCCGCAGGCCCGGGTCTATGGTGGCCGGAGATCGTCTCGCGACGTCCTACGCCCAGGGCGTCCCCTGCGAGTTTGTTTCGCCATTTCTTTTCAAATTCGACTAATTTTATAAAAAACTGGCCAAGTGCGTGTCGGATTTCGCACATTAAGGGTTCCGTACCATATATTGGTATTTGTTAATAAAGTATACGTAATAATAAACATTATCACCTCAAGTTCTTATGTCAATGGGAAGTTAAAAAATTCTTCGTAACAAAATTTTGTGACCGACGATGGACGGACACGTGAGTGACAACAATAACTTGACTATACCTAAAATCAGCGTTTTAATAAAAAAAAAAAATAGAAAAGCTCCCACCGGGCTACAACTGCCGTGGCCCACTTTGAAATCTCTAAATCGACTACGAACCTAGGTGAGTCCCTGCAGGCACAACTTAGATGTGGTACTCCAATGAGTCACAATGCGATTGCGGAGCTACGTCGCAAACAATGCTTCACCTCTTGTCCCTCTTAGCTTTTTGTTCAACAGAAATCTAATGTTGTTATCATCGATACGACGAAGGAGAAGATCGAGGTTAATCTTTTTCGTCACTACTGCGCTAAAAATTGTAGCTATGTGAACTAAAAATATCCCTAAATGTACCTACGTTTTAGAGCCCGCACTGGGTCCGCGTAGTATATACGCAGCAGATGATGTAATGACCTTCTAAAATGCACGAGTTTTGTACAGCAGGTAGTAAAATACGTAGGTACCTATTTATAATGAAACTAAAACGTGACGAGTGTGTGTGAGTCACCGTGACGGCCGGTCGCGCGGAACGAAAGTGGATTCCCTTGTACACACTTACAATGTTTTCATTGCAACTTGCTATCAAATAATAAACATACATCAATTTCCTGTCAGAGTCTGTGTTTCCTGATAGCTACAACCTGGAAGTCTTTAGGTCAAGAGTGACTAGGTTACTTCTAGGCAAGCGTGCTCCATCTTCGACCATATCATCGCTTACCATCAGCATTCGCTAACTCTGTTGACATCAATTTTATAGGCACTATGCAGTACATTGCTGCTTTGACGTACAGGAAAACAAAAATGTACTAGTAGTGCCTATTTTAATCGATGTCCACCGAGCCATTATCTGTGACCGAGCAAAGCAGCAATGTAGGTAGGTACTGCAAAGTAATGTCAACTGAGTTAGCGAATACACCTGCAGGATAGTGGCCAAAAGAGAGACTTTAACAATGATAATTAAATAAAAAGCTCGTATATTTTATACTGATATGTAAGAACAGCAGCTTGTCGGAATCACGCGGGGTTTTTCCGCAAATTAGTAGAATTTTGTGAATGCAGTTAGTAGCTATGCAGGGTCGAATTAAATTAATAAGTGGAACCCCGCAGATTTAATGGCTATCGTAGCGACGACGAAATTTTAGTAATTATACTGCCTGCTGTCTTCGACCCCGTTGTCAGCAGCTCTAGTGTAGTAACTTGTAATTTCATCATTCTCCTGCCCTTATCCCAATTTATTTGGGGTCGGCGCAACATGTCTTTTTCTTTCATACTCCTCTATTAGTCGTCATCTCTGTAGTCACCCGCTTTTTACCCATATCCTCTTTCACTCAGTCCAACCATCGTTTCTTTGGCCTTCGTCTACCTTTATAGCCATCCACATCCGTACACAAGACTATTATAGACTTATTTCAAGCAGGTAACTTGTAATCTTACTTGAAATTAAGTTTCGATTTTTAGTATTATCATCACTTTAGATACCGATCGATACCATCACATCTGCGGAGTGTCGATGATTGAACTAATTTGACCCCGTAAATGTAAGTTTAATTTAATTTGAGAGTATTTCTCGTTGAATTTGAGAAAAATATTCCATCAACTATTCTAACAGGCGCTCGGATCGATCGAGCGCTTGTCAAGGACGGTCCGTGGATGGATGACCAATTTATTACTTACCAAGACTCCTCCGTGTCTCAGATAGCAAATTAAGCTGTTGGTCCAAGCTGTATTTTAAATAATTGTCTTTACAGCTTGTCAGAAGCCAGAAAATCTGACAACAGACTTGCCTTGACTTGTGTGTGACTGGGTTGTGGAGGTCTGATTGAGTGCATCAACTCCATCAATTGAGCAAGATTTCCCTGCCTAACCTGTTCCCAACTATCTTGGGGTCGGCTGCCAGTCTAACCGGATGCAGTTTAATTCCAGTATTTTAGATGGAGGACCTCCACAACTCAGTTACTGGGTAATACGATACCCCTTGGTAAGACTGGTTGTCAGACTTTCGGGCTTCTGACGACCTGTTACGACTGTCAAAGATCCACGATTGACAGCCGGGACCAACGGCTTAACTTGCTTGCCGAGGCACAGAGGAGTCTCGGTATGTAAAGATGGTCACCCATTCATGGACTAACCCCGGCAAGCGTAGTTTAACCTGATGAATCTATCCGTGCCGTGCGGCTGTTATTACTTTAGCCATTGACCTAGATACTGTTAAAATATCATCACGTCACCAACACACAATTATCAAGTGTGTTCATGAATGCAGAATGCTCATTATTTTCTGGATTAGTACCTACTGTGCAGTGCGTTACTTATAGGCACCTAACCTAGTAAGTATTCATCGATTCAGTCTAGTCCTCGAAGGTCGCAGGTCCTTCAAATCTGTCTAGTAGTAACTTTGGAAATACTCCAAACAGATGAGTATTTGCGTCCCGCTTCAGTCAGCTGTGCGACGAAATATGTGGGACATATATTTACCTAATTACAATTGTAGCAGTAGGTATCTAGGCACGATACGAAGTTCTACAGGGTGTAACGGAAAAGAGTGGTCATATTTCAGATACCGTTTCGTTTCTGCTCATGGAAATGAACAATTTTCTTCAAGAAAGCCTTAGTAAATTCTAAAAAAAAAAAACTTCTCGTAACAAGGTTATCATCAGCTGATCAAAATAATTAGTATGGTAAAGTTTTTTTTTTGGAGTTACTTTCTTGAAAAAAGTTGTTTATTTCTATGGGCAGAAGTGGTATTTTAAATATGACCAGGTATTTCCATTACACACTGTATAATAACAATATCACAGATAATCCGCCGACTAATATTATAAATTCGAAAGTTTGTATGTTTATGTTTCAATCACGCAAAAACGGCTGAAGGGATTTGAACGAAATTTTGCACACAGATCGATTATAACCTGGATTAAAACATAGGCTAGGCTTTTTACCATGCGGGCGAAGCCGCTGGCAGAAAGTAGTACTTAGGTATACAACATATAAGAACCAGAAGAAGAATCGTTCGATCTTTGCGGTGGCCCCGAACTTACTTTGAATTTTAAATAATGATTATGAAATCAAAACAACTAACGTATTACCAAGACAACACGTTTTGTAAACAACAGTCTTGTTGAAATAAAACTGATTAAAATCTTACGCGCACTCTACACTAATTGAGCTACTAGGTTCGCAATTAATTCTAATTAATTGCGTTAATTCTATCTGACCTGCAGAAAGTTTGGCATAACTGGGACAACAGTAACAAATCCCTAAGGTCTTAAATGTGAAAACTTCCAACACCTGTTGTCGAAAACCAAAAGAAGGTCAACCTGTTCTAGCTAGAAAACAGAGAAACAAACACAGGAGTCGAACCCGCAACCAACACGGAAGACGTATCTATACGTCTTCCGAGTTCATACAGACCTACTTTCTTCTATATACAGCTGTCTGTATACTATACAGACCCCTACAAAACTCTTAGAAAAGCGTCAAAACATCGTCCAAATAAAGACACGCCCTTGACTCAGCAGCCGATCAAATCTCGTCTGCCTCGTATGACATCACACAACGAATGGCCGACTATGACATCATACAACCCGACATAACAAAATCAAACGCAGAAAATCAACCACAACAAGCTACGCCAAGTGCGAAACGCTGTGCAGCTTTCAACTCTACGTTCAAGACTGTCTGCGATTTATTTGAACCTTGTTCCATAGTGCAAGTAGTGGGTAGTAGACCTTCTGTAGATACACATTCGATGACCTCACCTACGCAATTGTCTGCCAGTAGTTTGCGAGCCGCTGACGAACGCGGTCAATCTTACTTACCGCGCAGTTTTAGCAACACACTTCCGCGTACGGAAATGCCTAGTGAGTATTTTCTAAACAAAGTAATTTAGTTTCGTGTTATATAGTTAAATTGGAATAAAAAAGTGTTGTTAGAATGTAAAAATAGTGCATTATGTCATGTGTTTCACTTGCAGTTTATGTAAACAGTGGTCAGTTGGTTGGAAGGATTATGTGTTATGTTTCTACCGGTTTTATGTTATCACGCTAAGTTTACAAGTGGGTGGGCAGGGCTGTGAGTGAACATAGTCAAGTTTAGACATTTTTTGTAAGAGAGTTGTAATCATGAGTGGTAATAACTATTTTTGTTGTGAAATGGTTGAGATATTAAAGATGTCCTTTGTGAAAACATTCCTTTGTTGTGTCTGCATTATAACAGCTGTAGTAGTTACATCGGATGGGATAGTTGATGTTGGCAACTTTTCCACGTTCTTTGATTGATTAACAATTGAATGCCATAAAAATTCCACTCGATTCCACTTGTTAGCAGCGGCTGGCGAGTGGCGAGTAGAGTATAGATAGTAACTTTGTTTACGATGCTCGTATGTGCACTTATTAAAATTGCCGAAGTAGGTACGGTCCGCAACGAAAAACGATATAAGTACGCTCTACGCTGTCATTTAGACACCAATATTGTATAACTAGCTGCGCCCCGGTTTCATCCTCGTAGACCGTGATAAAATGCCTAGTATAGGTAAGCTATCTACATACCAAATTTCATCCAAACCAGTCCAGCCGTTTGAGCGCGACGAAGTAACAAACATACAAACACACACACTCATAAACTTTCGCCTTTAAAATATTAGTGTGATTAATTAAATGCTCCATTAATGCAATGTATAAAAACTTTATTACAAAAAAAACAACCGACTTCCAAAAATGAAAATACCTACACTAAAAATTAAAAAAATAACTTTAATTTCGGAAGTCGTTGTTTGTATTTTATTTCTTCATTATTTGACACCGACTGCCGAAATTAAAGTTATTTCTTAATTATTAGTGTATTTTCTTTTTTTGAAGTCGGTTGTTTTTTTGTTAAAAATGTTTTTTATTTTTTAATTTTTAGTTGCTATAGAACCAATAACCCCAGAACTAAAGACTCCAATAACATGGAACGTGGAATTTATAAAGACTCGTAATTGGAGAAAACAAAAACGTCGTCTAGGTATACATATTTGTTCGTTTTAGTTCAGTTTCTCAAAAAGCGCTGAAGCCATTTCGATAACATTTATACGGGAACACCGCCGGAGTATATGCTTTCCGATAAAAAAAGATTTTTGAAAATCAGTCCACAACTGACGGAGAAATCGGCGGACATACATAAAAATAAAAACATACATACAGCCAAACATAGAACCTCCTCCTTTTTCGAAATTCGGTTAAAAAGGTAGAGGTTTAAATTAAATGCTCCATTAATGCAATGAAAAGGTAGAGGTTTAAAATTGAATCTCTTGTTGAACTAGATTCTGCCGGCGGCTTCACCCACGTGGAATTAGTACTTCGTCCACTATAAATTATAGCTTAGGTGCTATTCCAGATTATAATCTATCTCCGTGCCAAATTTCATCTAGAATCGTTCAGCGGTTCTGGCGTGATTGAGTAACAAACATCCATCGTAACTTTTGCATTTATAATATTAGTAGGAATCAGGTTAATTGCTAAGGTACAGTATGTAGATTTAACTAATTCAAAATGTGAACATTAACATCCCTGTATTTTAATGACTCTATTGTATTTAAATATTTCGACTATAAAAGCAACAATTTTACATTATTGCGACCTCGACCGCACTAATAATTCAAAAACTTTACCTATTCGTCATCTTAGTATTATGTAGGGTAGGAACACTTAAAAATTCACTGATTGTTATAGTTTTTAACCAACTTCCAAAAGGAGGAGGTTCTCAATTCGTCTGTATGTCTTTTTGTTTTTTTTTGTATGTTTGTTACGCAATTTCGCCGCCACTTATGAATAGATTTTGATGATTCTTGTTCTATTTGGTAGGCCATAGTTCAGAGGTGGTCCCATATAAATTTTATCGAAATTGATTCATCACTTTTTGAAATAATCAACATAATACAAAAATACATTGCTATTCAACGTGGCAATGCTGCTAGCGTTCTGGGCACTTTTTCCATTGACAGCGATGTGGATGAATTTATTGATGCCTAATGAGTTGTTTTCATACGCATTTGTACATGTTAGGTATTATTATTAGTTTGTCTAAATCTTTTAAATAAATCAATACCTACATTATACACGGATGACGTTTTGGTTGTCTCCAATTATGTTCAAATTCCTTGTTATTGGGGTTATCCATTCGGGCATAACTTTATTGTAGTTTTAGTTCTGGGGTACCTATAAAAACTAAAAAGTTGTAAATAAAAAACTTTTTTACAAAAAAATACAACCGACTTTATGAAATTAAAATTATTTTGCAATTTTTCGATCGTACAAAGTGGAGACGATATTTAGAACAATTCACAGCTGTGCAAAAAAAAAAAAAGAATTCCAAAAAAAAAACAACCGACTTCCAAAAAAGAAAATACTTAAGTAACTAAACTACACACAAAAAACACACTAAAAATTAAAAAATATTTTTTTTTCGGCAGTCGGCTGTTTGTATTTTATTTTTTTAATTTTTGACACCGACTTCCGAAATTAAAGTTATTTTTTAATTTTTAGTGTATTTTCTTTTTTGGATGTCGGTTGTTTTTTTTTTTTGTAAAAAAGTTTTTTATTTTTCACTATCCAGGTACACATACTGGTCGGACAAAATTTGAGACGATATCAACACGAAAAGAAGAAAAAGTTGTAGGTACCCCAGAACCGGATATCTATGCCCAGAACTAAAAACCCCAATAAAATGAAACGTCGAATTCAAACATACTCGTAATTGGAGAAAACCAAAACGTCATCTATGTATACGTATTTTTCGTTTTAGTTCAGTTTTTCAAAAAGCGCTGAAGCAATTTCGATAAAATTTAAATGGGACCACCTGTGGAGTATATTCATTCGGATAATAAAAGAATTTTGAAAATCGGTCCACAACTGACAGATAAATCGGTGGACATACATAAAGAAAAAAAAACATGCATACAGTCGAACATAGAACCTCCTCCTTTTTCGAAGTCGGTTAAAAAGTTGCATTCACCTGCATACGAGTATCACATTGGCATGGGGCCATGGGATCCATATCGTCAGTCGACTGTTTATCACAGTATTCAAATTAAAGAATTTACCTACAATACCTGTTTGAATACCTAATGCATATAAATACAACTGCATGGGCCTTATTGATAAAAAAATAACCTGTGATTAGTTTAAACATTGTTAAACAGGTTTATAATTCAAAATTTTCTATGGAGATTTTCTAGCCATATGCTAAGTGCATATAGCTAGCGAGTTTTATAAATAAGGCTGCATATGTGTCTGGACTGCAAAGGTGAACAAGACGTCGACCTCCGAGGTTAAGCAACATTGCGCTTGCGACTATTATTATTGCTTGTAATAAAACGTTCCACTGCCTCTCCTCCTGAATCGTTGGAGAGATAATTATCATTATTTATTATCCAGGCCTGCCCCCTAGCCATATTACTTTTTATATAATATCGTTTTCGCTAACGCTTAGTACAAAATGTATTGGCAATGACATTATTTGCGATAAATTGTCATTGCAATACATTTTTAACCGACTTTCGAAAAAGGAGGAGGTTCTATGTTCGACTGTATGTACCGACCGATTTTCAAAATTCTTTTTTTTTCCGAAAGCATATACTCCCGAGGTTCCATATAAATTTTATCGAAATTGCTTTAGCGCTTTTTGAGAAACTGAACAAAAACGAAAAATACGTAAAATAGATGACGTTTTTGTTTTCTCCAATTCCGAGTATGTTTAAATTCCACGTTCCATGTTGTTAGAGTTTTTAGTTCTGGGGTATAACAACTAAAGATTGAAAAATAAAAAACTTTAATTTCGGAAGTCGGTGTCAAATAACGAAGAAATAAAATACAAACACCGACTTCCGAAATTAAAGTTACTTTTTAATTTCTAGTGAATTTTCTTTTTTGGAAGTCGGTGGTTTTTTTTTGTAATATGGCTAGGGAGGCAGAATAAAAAACTGTAGTGTAGGCTATAGGCTCAACTACACCTTCGCGAAATCGGAAGGTGTAATTGAGCCTTATGCAAATTGTGCATGTTGAAATCAAACCCTAGACCACTAGCTACCTGCCAGGGTCGCGGGATGGCTCCAGTCATTGCGGCTCCGGAACCCAAAGGGCAACTCAGCCAACTGAAGGAACACCGGTGGGGTTTAGTCAGTAAGAGTCTGACACTAGCTACCGCACCATCCGGCAGAAGTCATCTGATGGTTTCAAATACCAAAAAAAAAACCGGCCAAATACGTGTCGGGTTTCGCACATTTAGGGTTCCGTACCAAATATTGGTATTAGTTAGTAAAATATACGTAATGACCATATTTACATACCGAGACTCCTCCGTGCCTCGGAAAGCACGTTAAGCCGTTGGTCCCGGCTGTCAAACGCGGATCTTTGACAGTCGTTACGGGTCGTCAGAAGCCCGAAAGTCTGACATCCAGTCTTACCAAGGGGTATCGTATTACCCAGTAACTGGGTTGTGGAGGTCAGATAGGCAGTCGCTCCATGTAAAATACTGGTATTCAGCTGCATCCGGTTAGACTGGAAGCCGACCCCAAGATAGTTAGGAAAAGGCGCGGGCAGATGATGTTAGTAAGATATACGTAACTAGCACTTCGCCCGCGACTTCGTCCGCGAATTTCAAAAATGTATAGCCTATGACACTCACTAATAACGTGGCTATCTATTGGTAAAAGAATTTTCAAAAATGGTTCAGTGGATCCAGAGATTACCCCCTACAACCTCATAAACTTTACCTCTTTATAATATTAGTATAAAGGTACGTATAGATAATAAACATTCTCACCAAATTTCAAGTTCATAGATCAATGGCAAAATTCTTCGGAACAAATATTTTGTGACAGACGAGACGGACACGTGAGTGACAGCAATAGGGCTCCGTTTAGACCCTTCGGGTACGGAACCCTAGAAAGACCACTAGCCTATCTCCTACTGAGCCATCCTCTTTTAAAGTCTAACCTGGCGAAGATACCTAGTATTCGGATGGAGTTTTGCAGGTACGATTACAATTCTCCTTTGCTTCATAAAAAGCTAAAGTTTGTCGCAGTTCCATTAGCTCGGACAGCGATAATGGCACCTTTTGCGATGAGTCAACAGTTATTTTTGGTACATTACATCTCGCTATAAATATGTAAAACTTATCATTATTACTACCTATTTCTCCTTTTAGGAAAATCTAAAGTAATAACAGCCGCACGGGTCGATCCGTCAGGTTAAGCTACGCTTGCAGGGGTTGGTCCATGGATGGGTGACCATCTTTACATACCGAGATTCCTACGTGCCTCGGAAAGCACGTTAAGCCGTTGGTTCCGGCTGTCAATCGTGGATCTTTGACAGTCGTTACGGGTCGTCAGAAGCCCGAAAGTCTGACAACCAGTCTTAACAAGGGGTATCGTATTACCCAGTAACTGGGTTGTGGAGGTCAGATAGGCAGTCGCTCCATGTAAAATACTGGTATTCAGCTGCATCCGGCTAGACTGGAAGCCGACCCCAAATTAGTTGGGAAAAGGCGCGGGCAGATGATTCTTTAACTTAACTTACTTAATATTTAAATGCGAGAGTTTGGATGGATGTATGTTTTTTAATCAATCACATCAGACCGGCTGAATGGTTTTGGATGAAATTTGGCACAGAGATTGATTATAGTCTGGAATAGCACATAGGCCATAATTTCTAGTGGGGGAAGTACTGATTCCTCGCAGGCGAGGCCGCTGGCTGTAGCTAGTGAAATCATAAGATTCCCTCACTGTAGCGGCAATTAATGTGATACATGCGAATGCTGTCTGGTTTGCCTTCATGAGGAAAAAGCCAAGATGATATCCGTTTTTTTTTGTTTGTTTGGTGGGAAATCATCCAATGACATCGCCCGCTCTAGGGTGGAGCGGGATGGCGTGTCAGACTCTTACTAACTAAAATCCACCCCTGTTCCTTCCCTGCCCCTGAGTGCCCAGGGGCGAGGTAGCTCTGTTTCGAATTTATCCTCAACCTCCGGACAGAAAAAACGTATCGCATAATTCTATTTATGGTTTCATTAAAATGTTCTGTTGTCCTGTTGTCATGGCAAATAATCTGAAACAAATAACGATAATTTTTTTATTTACACCACAAAAGAAATTCAACTGTTGAGTGATGTAATTTACCTACCTAATCCAAACACTTCCATATTAATATTATGAATGCGAAAGTCTGTTTGTTACTTCACGTCTTAACGGCTGAACGGGGTTGGATGAAACTTAGCACACGGGTAGACCATGTCCTGGAATAGGACAGAGAATACTTTTAACCCCGGGAGTATGTCCCTTTGCGATAATTTTCATCTTTCATGAAGCTGAACCCGTAAGCAGAAGTTATTATACATAGTAGTAGATAATTATAATAAAACTAGCTGCGCCCCGCGGTTTCACGCGCGTCGACGAGGATACGGGATAAAAAGTAGTCTATGTGTTAATCCGGGGTATACGCTATCTACATACCAAATTTCATCCAAATCGGTCCAGTCGTTTGAGTGTGAAGAAGTAACACACATACAAACACACTCACAAACCTTATAATATTAGTGTGATTGCCTAAAGAAGTCGGTGACTCATCGCACAGACACGCCGTTATCTAAACTTGTGTTTTTACAAGTGAAGCTGGTAGAATTTGTCATCTTATTGGGCTGGGATAAAATCGTCATCAGACAGAAGCATTCACTAGCAACGTGTTACGACTTACGATGCAAATGTTAGTAACCCGTTCAAAGACATACAAGTGAGTAAGGGAGCAGTGGTGGCCCAGTGGTAACGGTTTCGACTTACCAGTCGCAGGTCCTGGGTTCGAAGTTCACCCGGGCAGGCGCTTTACTTTGTGTAAATTATTTCATCACCACTGCTCTCAAAACCGTGAAGGAAAACACCGTGAGGAGACATGTCCAAGAAAAAGAAATTCGAAGACATGTGACATCCACCAACCCGCACTGGGCCCGCGTGTTGGATCAAGGCCCATTCCCTCTCCTAGAGAGGAGACCTAGAGTCCCAGCAGTGGGAACGTTAGGAGACTGATTATGCTAGCCATACAAATCGTACATACATACTGACAAATTAAATTTATCAGCGAAACTCCGCAAACGTGATGTAGTTGGGCATATCGAAAAACCGGCCAAGTGCGTGTCGGACTTCGCACTTTTAGGGTTCCGTACTAAATATTGTTGTTAGTAAAGTAAGTATATATACTAATAATATATAAACATTATCACCAAATTTCAAGTTCATAGGTCAATTGGAAGTTAAAAAATTCTTCGGAAAAACATTTTGACGGACAGACAGATGGACATGTGAGTGACAGCAATAGGGCTCCGTTTGGACTCTTCGGGTACGGAACCATAAAAAGCACTCTTAGTAACACACAAGGGCGTAGCGAGGTACGGGCAGGGGAGGAGCAGCTGCCCCCCTCTAGAAAGGTGAACGTTAAGTGGTCGCTGGTCGGCTGGAATACTCGCGAACCAGAAAGTAAATAAATATCAATAAGCAAAACCTGTGTGCTGATTTTACGAGCGAAGCAATGCTGTTGTCTACGTATAGGGTGCGGGAGGCTATAATATGCGGCAGAAAAAAAAAGAACCAAATTTCATGTTCATAGATCAATGAGAAGTTAAAAAATTCTTTGGAACAAAATTTTGTGACAGACAGACGGACACGTGTTAAGTCCATATATCAAAAAACACAAAAGTCCAGCCGTTGTTGAGTTATAAATGGTGTAACTAACTCGACTTTGTAGAAGATTGAATAGTTTCATATCAACAGAACCCTTTGATCGAGATTTTTGATAGAAGACCATAGGCCCCATCACAAGTGAATATTAATTATTATTAGTGACTGACGCACAGCTTAAACCACTGGTCCTAGAGACATGAAATTTGGAGGGTGTGTTCTTTGTGAAGAGTAGGTATCCACTAAGAAAGGGTTTTTCGAAATTCAACCCATAAGGGGGTGGGTGAAAAAGGGGTTGAAAGTTTATAACGAGGGAAGTACTAATTCCACGAGAAGCAAGTAGGCCATAAATAATATTGTTTAGGTTACTTCCTTAGTTGGAAATACTAAATACGATTTTCTATTAAAAAAAAAAATACAATATAGGTACCTATTCCGGGGGAGCTCGTGGCTAAAGTAATAACAGCCGCACGGGTCGATCCATTAGGTTAAGCTACGCTTGCCGGGGTTGGCCAATGGATGGTTGGTCCACGGAGGAGTCTCGGTATCTTTACATACCGAGACTCCTCCGTGCCACATATTACCGTGCCTCGGAAAGCACGTTAAACCGTTGGTCCTGGCTAACAATCGTGGATCTTTGACAGTCGTTACGGGTTGGACATGGCTGGAGGTGGATCACTGTGTTGTCCAATTTCTCACAGGTCATGGCAATTATTTTCTTTCAAGCTTGTTGCCTCACCTTTATGACAATGTTCTACACCTGTAGCGACATCTATGAATGCACATGAACTAAAATAACAAAATCCTACATCGTGCAAGCAGAGTTCTCCGCGCGATTTGATCATATACAACAGTCCAAAATCAACCATTGGGCAGTTGCCCGGAACAGACACAACACCCGTCTGGTCGGAGGATCCTCCCTTTTCAACGGAGGTTTGCGGGACTTTACACCCTGTTCCGCATGCCTCCAAACACCTATAATTGCGAATACGAAGTACAGTACTGTATTTCCTTTTTTCTTTAAAATCCATCCAAAGGTTGTCTTGAAAAGATCGCTTTTAGCGATAAGGCCGCCCATTGTGTCACCCTATGTAATGTTTTCCTCATATTTTTATGTAATTTATATGGTGTACATACTCATAATAAAGAGTATTCTATTCTATTCTACGAACAATCCGCACATCATAATCCTATGGGAGTGTACTCTTTGGCAAACTGAACGCAATATTATGTTGGATAGTATTCAACCTACGTCTGGAGTTGTCTATTACACGGATCTTGTGGAAACTAGAACGAATTTCCGTGCGTTCAAGCGTTTTTGCCATACCTATTATTGGAATCAAGTGTAACAGCTCACAAATTTAGGACCTATTACCCCAGTTGTAAATACCCTCTTTGTGCTTAATGGCTGAGCTTTGTTCTGTCTCCCGCTTGATTAGGAGAAAATTATGTTTTTCTTACTCCTCCGCTGTCTTTTCTGATTAATTTCGTTTCGGGACCCAAGACAGTTTAATCGTTTCTCTGGGACTCGTCGAGCTTCATTGCCTCGGCGTTTTTTCTGGTGGTCGCCACTGTTGATTCTGGCTTACAGAAGTTACAGTGGTTTGGGAATGGTGTGGCGGACTTATCCCAAAACAAAAAGTCGTTACAGGTCGTCAGAAGCCCGAAAGTCTGACAACCAGTCTTACCAAGGGGTATCGTATTACCCAGTAAGTGGATTGTGGAGGTCAGATAGGCAGTCACTCCATGTAAAATACTGGTATTCAGCTGCATCTGGATAGACTGGAAGCCGACCCCAAGATAGTTGGGAAAAGGCGCGAACAGATTGACATTATACCTATTCCGATAGTGTATTACAAGAACAAAGAACTACACCATAAACGAAACGTGCACCCACCTATCGATCGAGCGTGTTATTTCGAGCAAGGTTTACAAAATCGATCACTCGTGGGAATTATGCCACCCAACAGATTAGATTATGCAATGATACTCGTATGCATAAAATATATTCGTTCATCATTCTCCTGCCCTTATCCCAATTTATTTGGGGTCGGCGCAACATGTCTTTTTCTTCCATACTCCTCTATTAGTCGTCATCTCTGTAGTCACCCCCTTTTTACCCATATCCTCTTTCACACACTCCAACCATCGTTTCTATAAAATATATTCGTTATTGTTTTTTAATTGCTTTTGTGACGGCTCGAGTGCCTAAACATAGGAATACATGGGATTCATGCAGAAATCAGGATGCCTCAGAGCCATTAGGACAAGAGGGACCCGCACTAACCCGCACGGGGCAAGTTTGATCGTCCAAGAGTCCCAGACCAGTGCAAACTAGGTTGATTTTTTCGGTGGTACCTTGGTGTATAAGTGATTTGATAAAAGTCAGTCAGCAAGCTGGGTACAAAGTGCAAATCGTAGAAACTGACTCATGGCTGTAAGCTCAGACTATGAAAGGTTAGCTGTAAGTACCTACTGATACATATTATGGTTCTCATCCATCTGCTAACAGCCATCCTGCAAAGGCCGTCGCTACACCTAACCAGAGGACGGGTTTACTTTTGAGTAAACCTTACTGTTATTTAGTTTCCAACATTACACACAACTATCTACAAATAGACTTCAAAATGACGCAAAAGGTGCATATAAAATCCGTTCATTCGAGTTTAAAAGTTTAAACTCCTTGGTCGTAGAATAACTGAACTCCTTGCCTCTCGATACAGCCAGTTTTTACTTACACTGACATGACATGATATGACATGGTGACATTGACATTGTCAATTCGTGTCCTATGCCCTACTATCTATGTGTTCATATTATATTTTTATATTGTTAGTTTAATTTAAATGCCGTCCTGTTGGTTTAACAGTTTGTTGAAGATGAGGATTCAGGATCCAGGGAATCGTTTTAATATTGGTAAAAACATATTTGACGTTACTTAGGCAAAGTATTTAATAAGGCGTCCCCCATATTAGGCGAGCGCGTTCCTCGGGCGTGTGAGCGACGCGGGCGCCGCGTGCGCTTCGCGTGCACTCTCCACACACGCCGCCGCAGGGCAGCAAAACGCGACGCTCACGCAGTGCGCTCGAAGCGCGCGCGTGGCGCCCGCGCTGCTCGCACGCCCGAGGAACGCGCACGCCTAATGTGGGGGACGACTTAGGTACTGTTCATAAGAAAAACAACGGTCGACGTATGAAGATGAGATGATGCAGTATCTAATCGAAGGTCTATTTGTTCGCGATAAACTCAAAAACTACTGAACGGATTTTCATGCGATTTTCACCAATAGACAGAGTGATTCATGAGGAAGGTTTAGATGTATGGTTTGTACGTGTGTGAAGCTGGGGCGGGTTGCTAGTGAGATATGAAGAGCTGTCTATGTTACATGGCCTATGGAGCAGTCGAGTTAGTAGTGCAGACTTGCTCGAAGGGCCGATGACCATATTAGGTGCCGGAGACAGACTGATACAGATGGGATGAAGTGCACAAGATCGTATCTCCAGCAGCAGAGTGTGTCAGGCTGAGCCTGATTGATCAAAAGCGCTTAACTAAATGGAGAGGCCTATGTCCAGCAGTAGGTAGACATGCTTCGATAAGCAAATTAAATACAACTCCTTATCACCGCTGAAACATGAGGACTCTACATGTAGGCTGTACTACATGTGCGAGTACCCATTGTAGAGAATGTATCCATTTGTAATCATGACAAAACAATAGATCTGAGACACGATAACATTTTAATGTAAAAAGTAATCAAAATTCTGTTCTAACTATACTTTAATGCTATTTATGTATTTACTATAATAATTTAAGTATGATCCACTAAAATGACAAAGTAATAGAAAATAAATAAAATATTTACATACAAGCTACAAGCAGCATAAAAAATGGAGGTGTTAAATTCATCGTTAGCAGAAACATTTATTATTAGAAACTGATGGACATGCCCTTACACACAGTCACGCCACGCCAGTATATTTGCAGAAGTGTAGGTACATTACCTGCTTTCATTTCGCCAGGCGAAATTACTAACGCAATTTGGAAATGGGTTGCCTGCGAAAAATCCCAATGAAACTCAATATACTTAATTAATTACCAGTCCTGACAAATAAATTGCCAGACCACCTGGGAGTCGCACCTAGGAGAATCCCCGTTTAATCCCACTCCCAAACGGGGCTGGCAAAATAGGGCTGTTTACTGGGTATCAAAATAATATTTAGAAAAAAATCTATTTAGTCCGTAAGTAGTAAGGCACGCGTTTGACCACTTAGATCAAACGCGTGCCTATCAACAATAAAAAAAAAGAAAAAAAAAGTTAGATTATCAAAAAATATTGAACACGAAGTTTTCTTTACCAAACCAATAAAAGATGACAAACATAAAACGCATCAAAGTTCAGTAATGGGGGGTTGTTACGTCACTAAACGGTACAAACTGTATCAAGGGGTGAGGTTACGCGAAATTTCAACGCACTGAATCGTCCTCATTTTTGTTTCACATGTCAAAAGAAAAAATACGCGTCCAATATGTCTTGGCAACAGCAAACTGAGGGACTTATTAGATTTTTTTAGGAAACTAGCCTATTACTTACGACCACTAAACAGAGATGACGTTTTCTACCTACCTCAATCAATTCTAATTAACTAGTCAATTTCGTCCCACTGCTGGGCAAGGCCTCCCTCGTCCCCGTCCACACAACTCTGTCCTGTGCTATTACGGTCCAGTCCCATCGGCAGGAGTCGAACTAGTTCCGTCATCATCGCCTTGGGTTGCCGCGATGTCGTATTGCATTTCATGGAACCCATTCGATGATTCTTTTTGCCCATTTCCCGTTTGACATCAGTTAATTTACATCATTCAATCAATCTTAGCCTAGCCTTTTCCCAATTATTTTGGGGTCTGCTTCCAGTCTTACAGGATGCAGAGCAGCTGACTACCATTATTTTACATGGAGCAGCTGCCATGACCATCAGTGACTGTGTACCCATTGACTTACCTGGTTTCAAATTTTCTGGCTCTTGACTACCCTGTAACGACTGTCAAAGATCTTCAAATGAGAGCCGGTAGATTTGGACTCGCTAGTCGGGTCCTGGGCATGAACACAAGTCAGCAATAGCTACGTATAATGACGACTCGGGAGGTGGGGGCACACGAAGTATTACTGTACGACCCATATGCTGGAAGCTTTGCACCGAAAGTATTGGATGGTAACCAATCCATGAACCAACCTTGGCAAACGTTAAACCTTGAAGACCGAACCGTGTGGTTGATATTACTCAGCCAAGATCTCTACCTACCGCGTTATCAGAGAAAGTTAAGGTAACATGCTACATACACAGTGGGTAAATAGGGCTCCGAACGGTATTAACTATCAACTTGTTACAACTGATAATTACGCGTCGTAATCATCAAGTAGATACATAATTGGTAGGTATGTACACTTGCGTATATAATCACAAGTTAGGCGTCCTTTACACGGTAAGTCTTTCTATCAGTTTTACCACTGTCAAGATTGTGACTGACGCAGAACTGATGGTTGAATAAAAAAACCTCTATACTTTGATTTTTACATCCCGACCGAATTTCGATCACGGTGACAAATCTCAATGGAGATTTGCCAAGTACGCTGGAGATACGAGTAGGTATTATAGTGCCCAAGCGTGTGCGTAAACACACAGAAGGTGCACTCTCTGTTCCTTCACGCTCATAGTCCGATGGGACGGCAATCCGATACGACCGGAGAGGAGATCTGGCGTAGGACCAACGGCTTTACGTGCTTTCCGAGACACGGGGGTGTCGCACCACGAACTTCCAAACTCCGGCCTGATACAGAGTATTTCATAATGGAAAAACCCAATAGCGGTTTTTGCCCGATTCGAGACCAACGAGGCGGTAAATTTTTACATCATTCAACCATCAGTTATGACTTTTGGAATTGACTGACGCTTGCTTGAGGGTGTAGTGGACGCTTTACAATGAGTGGTTACAGTCTGTTTAGAACTTATGATATTAATTGGGTGAGATAGAGGAATAGGTTAACGGTAAAATATTTTGAATTGAGGAACGCCTCTGTACCTACTAAAACGATCGTAGGCAAATCTAATTTGCCTACGACCGAATACAGTTTACCACCCGCACCAATACAGGTTGTAAAAAGACACATCACATAGACATCAACTACGCATACTGCACGTCTAACAAAGTAGTTTTGCGCAATAATTATTGCTGGGAAACGACTTTTATTTTTAGGTTAGAAAAAAAACTATTTTTTATTTAACACCAACCCAGACAAGTGGAGTTTTAAACCCCCGCCCCTTCCCTCTAAGCCACGTAGGTACTTGTCGGATACGTTTGATATTCATTGCGTTTTTATAACTGCTAATGCGTGTAATTTGCGTTTGTAATCTGTGCAAAATAAATAATTTTTCTTCTTTCTTTCTAATTTCGAAAAAACATATCGAAAATTCAGGTAATGTTTGTTTGGAAAAAAGTTTAGTAATAACTCTTGGAATTCATTTTCCAAAAAAGTACAAAAAAAAAATTGTGAGTCTGACCTTCAATATCTCCAGAACCAGTGGATTCCCAGGTATGGACTAGTGGAAAAAAATGATCCAAATAATGGGTAGAATATGTGACTTTCGGCTTCGGAAACTATCTTTTTACACCCGATATAAGGTCAAATTATTAGATTGGTTAGCGAACCACGGATCTTCCACGGACGTGATGGGCATTTATCTATCTGTGAAGTTTTGCTGGCTAATTTAGAAGATTACTTAAGATTATATTTTAGATACTGCTACTGACTGCTAGTGCCTACTGCCCTTGGTAATGAACAACTTTCTAGGAAGTCATAGACTATTCCCAAAAACAAAAAATACATGGACTTTCCGTAACAAGTTATCATCAGCTGATGCTGACAGCTGATCAAAATTAGTATGGGAGGTTTAAATATTTTTCGGGTTGACTACTATATTCTTGAAGAAAGTTGTTCATTCCCATGGGCAGGAGCGGTAATATGACCACGCGTTTCCGTAATTCCGTTACACCTTGAAGAAATAAACTTCATTAAGTATACACATTTAAAAAAAATATATATTTTCAAAAACCCAAATGTAAAAAACAACTAATACTCGTAGTTCCAAACACTTGTTGGCAGTTATTTGTAGTTCAATTATTGATTTCATATGCCCACCAACTGCATCAGACTGCTTGAAAAGTGACTTGTTTGGAACTTATTATCTAGTTCTTTTTTACAGTCGGGTTTTTTGAAAATATTCTATTTTTTTTCCCACATTTTAGTGAGTTTTTTGGAATCGCCTCCTCGAACCCTTGATATCCCACTTGTTCGTACACTTTATTTTATTTTCTTTTTCACAATATGGCGTCTGGTTGTCGCCATATTGTATTTTGATTACTATTATGTCTATAATAGCATTCGTAAAATTAAGACGAATTAATTGACGTAAGAATTATCAAAATCGGCCCACGCGTTTGGTCTCTAAAGCGCCACAAAGGAACAAACATACATACATTTTTTTTGCGGGTTTGGAAATCATCCAATGACATCTCCCGCTCTGGGTGGAGTGGGAGGGCGTGTCAGACTCTTACTGACTAAAACCCACCCCTGTTCCTTCCCTGCTCTGAGTGCCCAGGGGCGCGATAACTCTGTTTCGAATTTATCCACAACCCCTGGGCAGGCATCGACCATGACGAGCCCCGTCATGGTTTGCCGACATCTCTTTGAGGCGCGCGTGGAAACATACATACATAGGCTGATAACAAAAAGAAAAAAAAAAAAACTTTAATTTCGGAAGTCGATGTTTGTTTTTTATGTCTTTGTTTTTGGACACCGAGTTCCGAAATTAAAGTTATTTATTTTTTATTTTTAGTGTATTTTCTTTTTTGAAAGTCGGTTGTTTATTTTTTTAATTTGAAAATCGGTCCACAACTGACAGAGAAATCGGTGGACAAACCTCCTCCTTTATCGCAGTCGGTAAAAGAGAGACTTTATAGCCATTGGCTGATAAACACATTACCCTCTCTTGTGTCGCGCTTTCGGGTAAAAAGAGTACGCCGGCAGGATGAGGGACGGACGAAAACCTTCAGAGAGAGAGAAACCAAACTCTTAAAAAACTTCAAAGATAACGGTTGTTACGTACTATATTTTATTTCGGTCAAGCGAAAGTGAAAACTTCTGCATTTTTAAGGTTTATTTGCAATACGAGTACACAATTAGTCTTACACTAGAAGGTGATGAATATAAGCGATATCATGGTGATTTGACATTATAATTGACGTCAACGTAGCATGCCCAGAAGCGACACCCAGGATTAGCTCCAGTTAGAGAAACTCTTCAACTTTCAACAGCAGACACGAAATAATAATCGTTTTGTGTATTATTTTATTGAAATAGCTCTAAGGAAAATATACCCGTAAAACAAAGTCAATAAAAAATCGACGTCGCATTGTTACGTCGCACCTGTCTGCAGGAACCCTCATGACGTTTAAACATCTATTTAACTCCTCCAATTTTTATTTTCCAGCAAATATGGAGAGCTTATCATCAGGCCATGGGATCCAAGTAGTGACTCCGAGCGAAGACCACACGTTCCTTCTAGACGAGGAGGCTCTGCAGAAGCTGCTGATGCGAGAAGACCTAAGGGACCGGCACGTGGTGCTGGTGTCAGTGGCGGGGGCTTACAGGAAGGGAAAGTCCTTCTTGCTGGACTTCTTCTTGCGGTACTTGGATCGGACGGTGAGTTGAGAGATTGAGGAGTAGACACTTGGTCAATATTACCTAAGTTTTTATTTACTTCAGCCTGTTCTATCCCCTTGGGTAGGGCCAAGGGCAAAGGCCACCCTTTCTCATTCCAAACCGCTCTATGGTCTCTCGGTCAATAAGGATGGTTATCTGAAGTTATGTTCAGCGATGGATTGTGTGAGGAGTGATATGAAAGAAAAGGGAGTTAGTGATAGCGTGACGGCTGACAGGACTGAATGGAAGAAAAAAACTTGTTGCGCCGACCCCAAGTAACATTGGATAAGGACAGGAAGATGATGATCTGAAGTTATGGTCAGGAATGGATAACTTGGAGCCGTGAAAGGACAATGATCTTCAGAAGTTCCATTTTGTTTTTTTAAGTTGGATATCTGCAGAGAGAGGAGCGTATCAAACCGCGTTTAAGGGTGACGCCTCCGTGTCTCATCTTACACAAATCAAAAGAGAAATTATTAAAAAATAATTAATAATAATTAAAAATGTAGAGAAATTAAAGTCTGCGGTAGAAGTCAAACTTTTCGAAATCGAACCAGTGACTGCATTTCTGTGTTCTATCTCATTCTCTCGTATGCTAAATCCGAATATGTTTGTCTCTTTTTAGTGTCGCTTTTTCGTTTCATTTAGTTTCAAATCAGAACGATTCTAAAGAAGTTTCACTTCAAAAATAAGTAGAAATTACCTAGTTTTATTAATAATTTGTTATTAGTTTCCTCTATATGAGTACCCTCTTAATGAAAATCTAGACCTACCAAGTTTTTCATACAGACAGACCTATGAACGCTGTTTAAAGTACGTTTTTTTATTATTATTATTTTTGGAAGTAGCAAATTACCGTGAAACTAGAGACACCTATTATTGAAAATCGCAATTTGTTGACACATTATATTTCGTGATTCCAGTACAACAACGGAGAAGGCGGGGGCGAGTGGCTGGGCAAGGAGGATGAGGTTCTGAAGGGGTTCTCGTGGCGCGGCGGCTCCGACCGGCATACCACTGGCATACATCTCTGGTCGCAGCCTTTCAAAGCTTCCCTGGCTAATGGAGAAAAGGTAATGTAGCGACATCTATGATGTCACATAAGAGCTAAACACACGAATCCTGCATCGTGCAATTGGAGTTCTCCGCGCGACTTGAACATAAATACAACAATCCGAAATCAACCATCGGGCAGTTCCCCGGACCAGACACAACACCCGTTTGGCCGGAGGATCCTTTTCATTGGAGGTTTACGGGACTTTACACCCTGTTCCGCGTACCTCTAAAGTCCTTTTTCCTCATCAAATCTTATTTGGCTCTCAGGTGGTGGTCCTACTGATGGACACGCAAGGCACGTTCGACAGCAACTCAACTGTGAAGGACAACGCCACGGTGTTCGCGCTGTCCACCATGCTGTCCTCCGTGCAGATCTACAACCTCTCGCAGAACATCGAGGAAGATGACTTGCAGCACTTACAGGTACGGAAAAAAATAAAATAGGCACGTTGAAGAACATACCATCTTAGTTTTGGAACCTCAGTAATCCTGTAACCTACAAAGAAAAAGCTCGCTCATTCAACAGTTGACCCAAGATGTAACAGGCTCGCGGCCCTGGTACAGGCTACTGAATGGAACACGGGTACTTAGGGTGGGTTTCAGTCAGTAAGAGTCTGACACGCCCTCCCGCTCCACCCAGAGCGGGAGAAGTTATTTGATGACTTCCCTTCCCTATAAAATATGTAACAGTAAATTTATATCAATTTTCAATGATAAAACAATCACAAAATCGTGTGTTCCAGCTTTTCATGGAGTACGGACGAGTGGCGAAGGACGAGATCGGCGGCAAGCCTTTCCAGCGACTGCAGTTCCTCGTGAGGGACTGGTCTTACCCGTACGACCATCCGTATGGCGCCGTGGGGGGCGAGCAGCTGCTCAGAAAGCGACTAACGGTAACTTTAACCTTGATGATAGTCATCAGATACTAGTATACCCGCAGACTCTCAAGAGAGCCCGAATAAACTCAGGCTTAATAGATTAAGCTAGTTGCAAGTCGTGGTCGAACCTAGCCACTGTCACCGGCCGCCCGTACACTAACCTTGAACGACAGCCCGTTCGCTCGGGAATTTCTCCGCGCAAGCGCTCCGTGCCGTTTTCAACTTAAAGCTTAATATCTCGTAAACTACTAGAGCTACGCACAAATAAAAAATACGACGCGCATAAAATCTGGGCAACCGTGGTTTCGGGATCGGTTCAGTGCCTAGGCACAAACGCACTTTATATTGAGCAATTTATTTAATCAGCACAACTCTTAAAATAGTCAAAGCAAAACTGACTCGCGGGATTGTTGGAAAGAGTCACCGCGGGCCTGGATTGGAAAGAGCAAATGAAGGAACACGAGTGGGTTTTAGTCAGTAGGAGTCTGACACACCCTCCCACTCCCCCCAGAGTGGAAGAAGTCATCTGATGATTTCAAACCCTCATAAAAAAGGGGGAATCTGACATTCGAAGACATGTGACATCCATCACAGAAATTCCCAGGGCAAGATTCACAGATTGCATTTTGACTTTACTTTGCCGAGTAAAGTTACCGATTCACACGAAAACAAACCTTATTCTTGAGCAAAAAAATTTCGTATTCGTATAACAGAATTTACGCAGGCGTTTCATACGAATGTTAACATAAACTGCTTAAAAATAAGGTTTATATTCGTATAAAACGCGATTAAACTGACCAAAATAAAGTGTGATCCTTGAATCTAGCCATAAGCCCCAACAGTAGAAACATTATGGCCCTGAACTGATATCTATCTATTTATGAACTGATGCAGTCTCCGTAACCCTCACCAGGTTCGCGACGGACAACATGAGGAACTCCAGCGCGTGCGCCAGGACATCGCGCGCTGTTTCGATCACGTCACCGGCTTCCTCATGCCCTACCCTGGCACCAAGGTGTCCACTGACCCGCACTTCAGCGGGAAACTGTCTGGTAAGTTTCCGTGACCTCCACCAGGTTTGAGGGTGTCACTTGCTTCCTCATGCTTGTTCAGCGAAAAACTATCTGGTAAAGAATACGCATAGGCCGAAATTGATAAACGTTACTACTACGTTTTTTGTCTTATGGTCGGTTTCTGAATTGAGGATATTTTAATGCCAAATTTTGACAGGTTTTTAGGCTTTTCCTTCTTCTGGCGTAAGAATTCATCAAATAACTTCTCCCGCTCTGATGTGGAGCGCGGGGGCGTATCAGACTCTTACTGACTAAAACCCGCCCGTGTTCCTTCAGTTGCCTGTGCCAGGGGCGCGGTGACTCTTTAGAACACCCTGGCAGAGGTATTATAGGGACCTGGAGCATCTTCTCTTAGTGCTAGGTCCCTGGAGATTCCTTTCACGTTCCTGGGGGTTTGTCTTACTCGCTGGCGGTGCGAGAGTGTGGTGTACAAGAGTGACTGCTTATGTGTGTTGTGTTATAAAAGAAAGAGGGATGGCACACTAATACGTTATATTGAATAATAAAATTAATACAAGTGCCCTCTTCGAGCGGGCTAGGAGAAGTCTCATTCAAACAAAAGTCTTCTTTATTCTTCTTAATTTTCAATCGGCGTTACACCATAAGGTCGCCAACATAAGGTCGTCACATGAGCTACGCCCCTACGAATAGAAACGCAGACGCTAGTAAGTCTTCTATTCAATTAAATATTTGAAAAGCCGATTGAGGCCTACCTAAACCTACTGCGAAGTCCCTGCCTGCGTGAGGAGTTGCGGAGATGCAGAAGTCCATCTATGGATAGCCATACTGCACCCCGAGTGATGTGGTCAACTTTCTTTTTATTAATTTGAGCCATTCGGCACACCACATATCCTGGCAATGCACATGGCTTCAGTGAGGCAAAACCTCACTAAAAGCCACACTGCTCTGCTAAATTTTCTGACCTAAGATGCTCTAGTTAGCATCTACCCAGAAGGGGTTTACAAAAATAAAATTCAAAACTGTACTAATTTTAACTCCATTGGACGTTTATGAAGACCAGGAGAAAAAACGACCACTGTTCTGAACACCTACTCACTGTTCCTGAACTTCCCCCAGAGTGCTCCATAAATATAACTTGAAGTATACTCTCTAAATGAATAATACATAAAAATTGTCATGGGCTCGGTCACACCATACAGAATCAACTCGATCCCACTTTGCGAAGGCATTATACCCCATAAACAAAGCTGGTATAAACCGACAAAAACCCGGACACATTTTTCGCTAGGAGAGAGGACCGCAATCCCTCTGCCTCCTAACCGTAGTAACATCTTTATTAAAATCGCACTCTGGAGAAACTCATACCTATTTCCCACTAATAATCGCCTAACAATTTTTTTTTTTTTCATAGTATGTGGTCACATCTCCCATCAGTCTTCAGTCACGTCCGTGCAGCTCATCATATCGATTACATGAAACACACAAAAACACAACGATTAATATCACATAAAAAACATAACAAATGAGAACCTCCTACTTTTGAAGTCGGTTAAAATTTAAACTTTTTCTATATTGTCAACTGTAGTATCGTTGACGTACCAGATATCTGACAATTATTTGTCATGTCAAATGACATCTGACACCACTGTCTATTTTCTAAAAACCTTTTTAAAAATAATTAATTTTCAAAAAACAATTTATAAATTTTTTCTTAAATTTCCAAAACTTATATTTAATTACGGAATACTGCTTTAATAAATAGTTTACGAGCAATTCCTGACCTCTTTCGCATATTTTTATTTTTATCGAAAAATTTGGGTCATCGCAATTACTATGTCCATACCTTATATTTATGGTCGAAAACTTGTTTGTCACGTTGCTATGACAATGCATGTCAGCTAGAATAAATAAAATTGATACAAAAATAATTTTATGTTTAGCAAAGAAATGGAAATTATCCTTCTTCGTATAATACGGGAAGGCACATATCTCCTCCTCCAGCATATTCAGTGAAAAATGCCGTTCCGCTTGCTGTGAAATGTTGTGATGTTGTGAAGTGATATTTATGATGCAGTTTTCATCCCGATAGATATCCGCTGGACCATCACCTATTGGAACAATAATAGCAGGATTTTGCATGACTTCCACTGGTACGCACAGCTCTTTGGACTCCACCGCCATTTCGAAGCTCTCCTGCTCACAAACATCAGCAGAAACATATTCAACCTGAACAAAATCATCGTCACAAGAACCATGTGTCTCCGACGGAACTTCCACCTCACAGCTTTCCATGTCGACGACATCAGCCGAAACAACTCCCAAACAAATAAAATTTTCATTCGACTCGTGCTCGCCAAATGTTTCTTTTACTACAATTATCTCTTGTTTCTCTGAAATATTATTACTAGGAATAATTGTAAATAACCGACCCGATTCTGCATCTTCATTATCATAGCTTCGGTCATCATCGCCTAGACCGCAGTCTTCACATTCCTGGACATCATTGACTAGGCCGGCATCAGCGCAGCTCTGGTCATCATCGTCCTCCTCCTTTGCTTTAATTGTTGAGCTAGAAAATAATATTATTTGATTATCCTCGCTCACATTATCCTCGGACTGTTCATCCGCCTCGGACACAACGTCCGGCCTCTCAAGATTATAAAAACACTGATTGATTCTCTGCTTGCAAGACACACACTTGCATGGGAATTCTCTCCTAAGCTCCGCGCACAGCGTGTCAAATTCCATCTCATACTGGAACGTATATTTAAAAAAATAATGCGCAGCTCCTTTTAACCAAATATCAAGAATTAACGAATAATCGCTTTTTCGCCACCCCTTGGCAATGGCCATCGACACAAACTCGTCGATAAATTCTTCGAGGCACACCTCATACGCGGTATATTATTTAACACTTATTAAAACAGAACCACTCAGCTTGGACTATACTCCTCTTATCCTGGTGGCTGTCACTGCATCAGTCCTCAGTTTGTCCACCGCACACCGTTACCGTTGCCGTCACTTACATACGGCGCTCGTACCCGGCGCCTCCACCACTTATAGGGACCTGGAGCATCTTCTCTTAGTGCTAGGTCCCTGGAGATTCCTTTCACGTTCCTGGGGGTTTGTCTTACTCGCTGGCGGTGCGAGAGTGTGGTGTACAAGAGTGACTGCTTATGTGTGTTGTGTTATAAAAGAAAGAGGGATGGCACACTAATACGTTATATTGAATAATAAAATTAATACAAGTGCCCTCTTCGAGCGGGCTAGGAGAAGTCTCATTCAAACAAAAGTCTTCTTTATTCTTCTTAATTTTCAATCGGCGTTCCAAACTTCCAACGTGCCAGCCTCCACCATAAGGTCGCCAACATAAGGTCGTCACAGTATTCAGGCTAAAGTAGAATTAAACAAATGCTCCACTTCTAAGAATTGGTATGAACAAATGCTCCACCATTTGTTTAGAAATCAGGGGTAAGATACGTTCAGTTAAAAGCCATAAAATCTGATACCTATCTTGCTAAGGGGTATCGACGTATCTTGTTACCTAATAATTACTGGGTTTTGGAGATAAGATAGGTAGTCCCTCCATGTAATGGTGTTAAAGAAGAAGACAAAAATTGCTTCCTTTTCAACAGACAAGTACGTAACTAGTGTCCTAAAAAACCGGCCAAGTGCGAGTCGGACTCGTGCACGAAGGGTTCCGTATCATTGTCAATAAAAACGGCAAAAAATGTCATGTCTGTTGTATGGGAGCCCCACTTAAATATTTTTTATTCTGTTTTAGTATTTGTTGTTATAGCGGCAACAAAAATACATCATCTGTGAAAATTTCAACTGTCTAACTATCACGGTTCATGAGATACAGCCTGGTGACAGACGGATAGCGGAGTCTTAGTAATAGGGTCCCGTTTTATCCTTTGGGCACGGAACCCTAAAAACTAATTAGTCCGTCAGATAGATTACCAAAAAAGATGGAACACATATTTTTCTTTTGTCACGTAAACAAAACATGTTGACGATACAGTGCGTTAAAATTTTGCGTGACGTCTCACCTTGATACACTTTGTACCGTTGTGACGTAATGTAACAACCCCCACTCCTGAACTTTGATGCGTTTTATCTTTGTAATTTGTTATTGGTTTGGTATAACAAAACATACGTATCCAATAATTCTTATTCAATTCTTCTTTCTCCTACAATTCTAGACATAGACGGTGAATTCAAGTCATGCTTGAAGCAGCTGGTGCCAATACTGCTGGCGCCAGAGAACCTGGTCACCAAGAAGATCGGAGGACAGACGGTGAAGGCACGCGACCTGCTCAACTACTTCAAGAGTTACGTCGAGGTGTTCAACAGTGAGGAGCTGCCGCATCCTATGACCATACTGCAGGTTAGTATCACCGTGAACGAATAAATAAACTTTCCTAAATTCTGAAGGCGTTTGGGTCATTTGAAACATTATATAATGTAAATCAATTATTAACAATTGAACAGGAAAATGAATAGTAGATCAGTGATACTCCCCACTAATGCCCAGGCCACAGCCGAAGCCAACAACACATCAGCATCATCAGAAGCCCGCAACGTGTACGAGACGCTGATGGAGGAGGTCTGCGGCGGCACCAAGCCCTACCTGAGCCAGGAGACACTGAATGAGGAGCACAAGAAGTGCCTCAACAAGGCGCTGCACGCTTTTGACAGTAAGAAGAAAATGGGAGGCGCTGAGATGGCTGAGAAGTTTAAAGATCTGCTTGTCAAGGTAATAGGAGGCTGTGATCTGTGGAGTGAACTTTGACTGTTGTGTAGTATGATGAGTGAAGCTTCAAGGTCGAGCTTCATACGTAAACTAGCGACCCATGGGGCTCCGCACGAATACAAATTATACACACTCACCTTCCTCGTTTATCGCTCTTTCCATTAGTAAAAAACCGCATTAAAATCCGTAGCGTGGTTTAGGAGGATTTAGCGGAGAAACAGACAGACGCGGAAAGCGTGTAACCAAATGGTAAATTTTCATTTTTTTTTTTTTATATTTGATAGGCTCGCGTTTGACCACTATCTCACCTGATGGTAAGCGACGATGTGGTCGCAGATGGAGCACGCTTGCCTAGAAGTAACCTATTCACTCTTGACTTAAAGACTCCCAGGTTGTATCTTACAGGAAACACAGACTCCGGTAGAGAATTCCACTCTCTAGCTGTACGTGCAATGAATGTTTTCTCAAAACGCTTTGTACGTATGGATGGGATGTCCACCATGAACCGGTGGCACTTCGCCGTACGTCTTGTGGTCCTTAGATGAAACGGGCTTGGCGGAATCAAATCATGCAATTCCGTCGCACACTCCCCAAAATGTAATCGATAGAAAACCGACAGGCTAGCAACTCGGCGTCTATGTTCAAGACTTTGGAGTTTTGACTCAACGAGTCTATCATTGCCTATGATCCTCTTGGCTCGTTTCTCAATTGACTCAAGGGCATCAAGCTGGTATCTTGCAGATCCATCCCAAAGATGAGAGCAGTACTCCATACACGATCGGACTTGCGCTTGATAGAGTTGGAGCAGCTGTTCCGGCGTGAAGTATCGTCTCACCTTTGCGAGGACCCTCAACTTTTTGGCAGCCACTTGAGCCTTAGCCTCTATGAAGGGACGAAAATTGAGGGTAGATGTTAAAGTAACACCAAGAAGATCAAGTCGGTCGGTTATCGGCACGGTTACACCTCGGAAAGATGGAGCCGGGTGAAATTGGCTCCTTTTAGCAGAAAAAAGACACGCCTGGGTCTTAGCAGCATTGAACTTAACCAGATTGGCATCGCCCCATTCTGAGACAGCCTGCAAGGACAAGTTCAAGCGCCCAACCATAGCCTCTCGGAGAGACCGGACCTGAGACCCACTAACTCGTGCGTCTGGCACGTATCTCTCGGCAACAGTGCTGTCGTCTGCATACCCAAAGGTACCGGGTTTTAGCAGATCGTTAATATGCAGCAAAAACAATGTTGCCGAGAGCACCGACCCCTGAGGAACACCGGCATTAATAGCCAGCAGTCCGGACGAGCAGCCATCTATGACTACTCGGATAGACCGATCCCTCAGGAAATCTGCTATCCAATCACACAATCCAGCGGGCAGACCGAAGGAAGGAAGCTTGCCAATTAAGCTGTCGTGCCAGACCCGGTCGAAGGCCTTCGAGATATCAAGGGAGACCGCAAGGGCTTCCCCTTGTTTGTCGATGGCCTCACTCCAGATGTGAATGGCATACGCTAGAAGATCTCCTGTTGACCGATTTCGGCGGAAGCCGTATTGTCGGTCACTTAGGATATCGTTAGCTTCTAGGTATGCTAGGAGCTTACCATTCAGTATACGTTCCATACTCTTACAGAGAACGGAAGTTACCGAGATGGGCCTATAATTTGCTGGGTCAGCTCGACTACCCTTCTTGGGTACGGGTTGCACGTTAGCTTGCTTCCAAGCCATCGGCACTTTTCCAGTCTCAAACGAAAGGCGATATAGGCGTGTCAAGATCGGAGACAACTCAGGCGCACAAGTCCTCAGTACAATTGCCGGTATCCCGTCGGGACCACTAGCCTTGTTCACGTCGAGGTTACGCAGTACCCTCCAGACATCCTTCTGATGAATGCGAATGTCTGACATAATCGACTCGCATCCACCAAGAGTACCAGGGGGCCTCGCGCCACCAGGATCTAGACGCGAAGATTCCGCAAACAGAGAGGCAAACAAGCTTGCTTTCTCCTCAGCGGAGTGGGCCAGCGACCCGTCGGGTTTCAGCAGTGGAGGTAGTGAGGGGCGGCAGAAGTTCGATTCAACCGACTTAGCCAGGGACCAAAACACCTTACTACCAGCTGGGTAAGAAGCAAGTTTGTTCCCAATTCGGCCAATGTGGTCAAACCGAGCCTTCCGCAACACCTTCTTGCAGAACTTGGCAGCCCTGTTGAAGGCTCTCTTCTTCTGACTCACGTCACTCGCTTTACGCGTCCGAGCGTCGACCCATGCCAGGTAGGCTGCGTGTTTAAGCGCATCAGCGCGATTGCACTCGGCACCAAACCATGGTCGAGCCCCGCCAGACATTGTTACGTCAGAGAATGGAATGTAGTACTCCATTCCCCGCCGCAACACATCCGTCACGGCGTCCGCGCACGACGAAACATCAGTCGAAGAAAAGCAAGTGGGCCGCCAAGGATAACATGCGAAGAAAGATCGCATGCCATCCCAATCTGCTGACCTGTATCGCCAAACCCACCTGGTGCCTCTAGGGCTAGGATCGGGCGTGGAGTAGACGGATACAGATTTCACCAGACAGTGGTCGGAAGTACCTAATGGTGAAGAAATCGCCACTGAGTAACGGTCTGGATCTGTTGTCAGCAGAAGGTCCAAGCAATTGGCTGTGTGCGAATCAACATCCGGCACCCTCGTTGCCCCCTGGACCAGCTGGGTGAGATTTAACGCTAGCGCTAGCTTATACGTCTCTTGTCCAGCATGGTCTGTGCACTGGTATGGGAAGAGCCACTCCTGATGGTGGGCGTTGAAGTCCCCCAGTAACACCAATTGGGCAGAAGGGTACCGTTGCTGAGCCACATCCGCCGCTTTACTCAGGTGTTGTGTGAGCCCAGTTGTCTCCAGATCACCGCTGTGCGAACGGTAGACACAGGCGTAGACAATTTTATCTAGGCCTGTGTCCACTAGGACCCAAATAGTTGAGAACCTGGAGTCCTCAAGGTTACGGAGACGCCGATAACAGATGTCGTCCCGGGCGTACATGCATATACCAGCGCGTGGCTTAAAATTGTGCTCCAGGGTAAACCCTGGGTAAGATAGGTACGCCACGTCAGACGGACATCCGATCTGCGTCTCCGAAAGGAATAAGAGAGCTGGTTTCTCAGTCTCTAGGTGGTGGTGGACTGCGGCGAGATTTGAGTGCAGACCTCGAATGTTAGATAGGTGCACTTTGTGTGAGAGGGAGTGCTGCCGCTGTACAGCTCTTTTCTTTTTATTTCCTTTGTTCATGATTGTGAAGAGTGAAGGAAGGAGAGGAGAAGGAAGTGAAATGAGGTTCCATGCTGGCTACCTTCAGGCACGCACTGACAGGACGGTATCATTGGGGGACTAGTCTGGAGACTGCGGGGACGCCCGAGCCCCCCCCTTGAATGTCCATCGGGCCCTCTCGTCTGGTCGCCAACCAGCACGATGGTGCATTCCGGGATTTTTCGTCAGTTGGCGGGGCAGCCTTTCGTGTGTGGCTAGTACATTACTTGGGCCCCCAACTAACTGCGGTCGGCCAGCGGCGCACCGTGCCTCGGATCCCGCTACCCTCCGCGACTAGTCTCCCGATACATTCATATCAGCGCGAGCCCGGTTGGTCTGCCTGCAATGGAACAACTATTTCGACCCAACTCCTCTGGATTGGCTACACTGAGCATCGTACCGGAACACGACCAGGCCGCTTGGCGGTACGTCTTTGCCCAGTGGGTGGTCGCAAGCCATCGGTCGAAACCTGCCACCAGTTTGTGTCACCTGATTAGCACCACCCGGGGACCACGTGTAGGGACTCAATGGGTATACTCCTACGGACGCGGGTGACTCGGCCCCCAAATTTTGTTTTCCCCCAAATTTTTCCCCCAAAAAAATTAGGTTTAGTGACAGAAACGAATCGCTGTAAATCCGGCTCCACGCAGTCTTGTCTGCCCTACCCCTAGAGTGTAATTTAAAATCGCGTAGGCGCGGAGGGGTGAGGCGGCCCGCAAGTTGAGGAGCAGGTGGTTTTAACGCTCGCCGCCGCGGCTGAGGCTGGCCGCTGAAACCGGTCAGCAAGACGAAGCTGCGGTGGTGAGCGATAAACCATCTGCGACGATAAGCTCGCGTGGGACCGCCGGAGCCTCGCAGCGCCGGAGCCATGACAGAAACCATGCCTGCTGCATGTTGCATGCTCGCTTGCATGCTGCATGCTTGCGTGCATGCTACATGTTGAATGCTTGCTTGCATTCTGGATGCTTGTTTGCATGCTGCATGTGGCTTTGTTGCTTGCATGTTTCATGCTTGCTTGCGTGCTCAGTTGCATGCTGCATACTCACTTGCATGCTGCATGTTGCATGATCACTTGCATGCTGCATGCTTGCCGGAAAGCTACATGTTGCATGCTGCTTGGTTGTTTGCGTGCTGAGTGCTTGCTTGCATGCTCACTGGCTTGCTGCATGCTTGTTGCATGCATAGTGTATGCTTGTTTGCATGCTTTTTATAGGGAAATAATACCACATGTTCACAATCAACTGTTTTATTGAGTGATGTATTACATATGCGGCACCGGAGCCGTGACTAAAGCCATTCATTGCTTTTGCACTTTTACTATTTATGTATTGTACCAGTTGGATTTGGTAAAATAAAAAACAATTGTAATACAAAATCAGATTATATTTAATTACAAAAAAATGTTACCTAAACGTAGATTAATTCATTCATTAATAATTTGTAGATCAATTTTAAGCTAATTTCATGATAGAATAGCTCTTTAGCTCGTATTGCATATAACTCGTGTCTACGTAACGCCTCAGAGAAGTTCATAGGAAAAGCTTTGTTAAACAAAGGTTTAATAATATTATTAGGATAAATAAACATTTTATAATTTGAATTTAGGACATATAACTTTTATTGAAAACGGTTGTCTTTTGTATATTATTGATTGTAATGTTCATGACAAACGGATTTAGGGCATATTGTATTTAGGGATTTCAATTTTATGGCATGTGATATTATGTGAGATTAAGTTCGGGCAAGTTATCATTCGAACAAATGGTGATTAGGCCAAAAAAAATTATGGCACTTTAGATTATGGATAAATAAGTTAGGTAACACAATAGAGAACCCAGCGGTAACTCTTTCAAAAAATCCCGCAACACTGGCAGGCATCGGCCCTAGAGGGTCCCGGCAATTATTGCGGACATCTCTTGTTCAGCGCGCGGGAACAAAACGCGCCGTTGACCCGGGCCTTGTCCTAACGGATGGCGAGCTATCCATTGATCCACCGTTGGCGCGGGCTTGTAGACCGCGACCAATGAATAGGTCGCCGTCCGCAAGTTCGCGCTAATGGTGGCCGGGAATCGCCCTGCGACTCCCAACGCCCAGGGCGTCTCCTGCGGCGGCCAGGAGCGTGAGGGTTGCCTTCCCTTACGCGCTCAGCGTCCTCCTTCGCATGTTGTACTAACCCGAAACTCGAATTAATATCGGCAGAAATCTGATTTCCATTTTTTCTTCACCAGGACCTAGAGGAGTTTTTCAAGCAGCTATCAGCCCACAACGAAGGCAAGAACGTGCACAACATGTTGAGCACACCGCTGGTATTCCTGGCGCTGCTGCTGGTGGGCTACCTGCTGAGCGTACTCGGCAGCACCCTCGGAGTGCAGACCGTGGTGGCACTTGGGCAGGCGGCTACTCTGGGCGCTACCGGCATGCTGGTTGTTTGGTTGTATACCAGGTAATTTATTGTTTGTCTGTTCTAAGCGATGGTTTAACTCTTCACACGTTGATTCTACACCAGGTGTGCAGATAACAACTAAAATCTATTGTGTCTGCTAATTGGGCGTGGGACGGGTTAAATAACCTTATAAAGTTGATTATTTTATGTTACTTGTCATTTGATGTAGATAGATGTTAATAAAAAAAACTGTTTCTATACTTTTTCGACGTTCCGAACTAACGTTAATGTCTAACGAATTCGAATATTAACTTTAATTGTATATCTGTTGAACGTTCACATTTGTATGAGATGCTATTACTTAATTAGCTAAGAAAAGTCAAAGTGCAGTCTGTGAATGTTGCTCTTAATAATACACTTTTTATATTTAGCAAGTATTACGGACTTTTGGTCTGAGCAGAAGTAAAAGAGTTTTTATTTCACAGATTGACGGGCAGCGGTCGAGAAATTGGGATGCAACTGGATGATATAGCTATTAAGATCAAATCTAGTGTGAGTTTTGTAAGTACTTTCCCTTATATGGCTTTTAAAACTTTTATTTATTTATTTTTAACTTTGCATAATTGTTATTTTGTTTTTAATTATTTTGTATGCCTTCGGATAAAGTTTAGCGAAGTAACACATCGAATAACCTCTATTTATACATAATATCCACATTCACATATACAAATATTTGATTTCATTCCAAGGCATTCTGTATCAGTCAACCTTTGGATTAAAAAAATAAAAAACTTTTTTACAAAAAAAAAACAACCGACTTCCAAAAAAAAATACACTAAAAATTAATAAATAACTTTAATTTCGGAAGTCGGTGTCAAATAACGAAGAAGTAAAATACAAACACCGACTTCCGAAATTAAAGTTATTTATTAATTTTTAGTGTATTTTTAGTGGAAGTCGGTTGTTTTTTTTTTGTTAAAAAGTTTTTTATTTTTCACTTTTTAGTTGTTATACCTCAGAACTAAAAACCCCAATATAATGGAACGTGGAATTTAAACATTTGGACAACACCAAAACGTCATCGAGGTACACGTATTTTCCGTTTTTGTTCAGTTTCTCAAAAAGCGCTGAAGCAATTTCGATAAAATTTATATGGGACCACCTCGGGAGTATATTCTTTCAGATAAAAAAAGAATTTTGAAAATTGGTTCACAACTGACGGCGAAATCGCGTAACATACATACAAAAAAAAAAAAAAAAAAACATACAGACGAATTGAGAACCTCCTCCTTTTGGAAGTCGGTTGAAAAGACCACACTTAGCAACGTCAACGTTATTTCCAAAATTTTATGGAAACGCAGGGTACAGGCAAATAACAAGGAATGTGCTAATGAACTGATTTCGACAAAAACGCATTTAAAGTTTAAGTTTACTGTTTTTGAGACATGGTTACTTATGTTGAGTTTTTGTAAAAACTAATAGGTAGTTGGGAATGAAATAACCATAATAAACATAGATGTGCTACCAGACCAAAAAAAAAAAATAAAAATAAAAAACATAAATTGTGACGTTGGTTTCGTATCCAGATTCGATTTTCGGAAAAGTTCCATTGTTTTCTTTTTTTTTATTAGGAAATTCTTAGAAGCAAGCAACATATGACTTGCCGCATCACATGAGACTTGTGACATATGCCAATCTTCGGATTCTACTTACACCACGGCCTACGGGCCTACCACTTCAGAAAATATAAGCGTGGTACCTAATGTATGTTTAATTTGATTGTATCTTTTCTCCAGGTCATGCCGCCCAAGCCGAGTCATCTCTCAAGTAGTTACGAGCATAGCAACATAACATCTACACATACCGACAAGAAGGAAAGATAATGCAAGTAACATTATCTTTCCTTACTTACCTACTACATGTTTTAAAATACTGGGCGATAGGCGATGGCACTCATGAAATACTAAAGTTGCCATAACCAAAATGTAACCCGTACCTTAAGGTGATTGAACTTTTTTCTATGGAAGTTGGCTTGGTTACCCAAAACGACATTTTGATTTTTCGAAGTACCATTTTTTTTTTGAAGTACCTGGTCCAGTTTCAATAAAAAACCGGCCAAGAGCGTGTCGGACTTCGCACATTTAGGGTTCCGTACCAAATAAAAAATATAAGGGTAATAGGAAAAATGAGGGCATTTCAAAGAAAAAATCAGATTTATCAAGATAATGGTATTTGTTGGTAAAATATACGTTATAATAAACATTATCACCTAATTTCAAGTTCTTAAGTCAATGGGAAGTTAAAAAATTATTCGGAACAAAATTTTGTAAAAGGGAAGTTGACGAAAAAAAAAACTGAAAAATGAAAAGCCACCAAATGGCTTCTCATTTTTTTTGGTTTTCCAATATTTTTTATTAAAACAAAAAACTACAGTATTTATCTACTCAACGAGCTCTAAACACGGATACCCCACTTGATGAGACAGGTCAAAACTTATTTTTCGCGCCCCTCTTTAGCTGTATGGGAGCCCCTCAAAAAAACATTTAAAAATATTTTTTGACAATTTGTATGGCTTTGGGTCAACAAGATGCTGATACTGTGAAAATTTGAATACTCCAACTGTTTGGCTGTAAAGCCTTTTTTTTTTGGAGAGTGGGAAATCATCCAATGACTTCTCCCGCTCTGAGTGGAGCGGGAGGGCGTGTCAGATTTTTACTGACTGAAACCCACCCTCTGTTCCTTCAGTTGCCTGTGCTAAGGGCCGCGGCAACTATTTCGAATTTATCCGCGACCCCAGGCAGGCATCGGCCCTAACAGGCCCCGTCAAGTGTTGCTGACATCTCTTGTTCGTCGCGCGTGGAACACTACGCGCCGTCGACTCGGGCCTGGTCCATAAAGGACGACGAGCTACCCACTACTCACCGTCCGCAAGCCCGCGCCTTCGGTGGCCGGAGATCGGAACAGTAAAACAAATTAAAGATCGCCTTGTGACCCCTGATGCCCAGGGCATTTCCTGTTGAGTCTCCCTCACGCGTTCCGCCTCCTCCTTTGCGAGCATTATGCTTCGCAGAAGGAGGCGTCTGCTTCCCATTCCCTCTCACTCCGTACCATGGCCTGTATAAGGGCCAGGCGCGAGAGGTCGCTGCCGCCGATCACCTCCACGAGGACACGGCGGTGCTCCGCCCAAGCGGGACAGAACTCCACCGTGTCCTCTGGGCGATCCGCACTGTGGTGACACTCGGGCGTTTTCTCCCGCCCTATCCGACACAGGAACCTCCCGAAACAGCTGTGTCCGGTGAGGACCTGCGTCAGGCGGAAGGTGAGGACGCCGTAGCGCCTCTCCAGCCACTCCTCAAAGAGAGGCCTTACCGCCTCAATTGTGCATGCCCACTGGCTGTAAAGCCTGTGTGACAGATGACGGACAGACAGACAGACCGACACGTGAGTGACAGCAATTAGGGCTCAGTTTGTACCCGTCGGGTACGGAACACTAATAAAATTGTCCGTGCGGCACACGATAACAACTGGTACTGGATAAGACCATTTTAATAAACAAATTATAGTACCCTATTACCCTATTTATTTTTTATTATTATTTCACGTTGTCAAGATGTTTTGAAGAAAATTTTAAATATTTTGAAAAACTGGGTGCGAATTTTTTGTTTCTTAAAAGTGCCTCTGCCTGAAGAAAAATCCAAATGGCGATGGGTGACAATGCCAATTTGGGTCTATGCCCTTACATCGTCAGTAATTACAAAGGTGTCCAGACGACCGCCGAAATGTTGATAATACCTAAGTGTATATTGAGTGAGTGCCAAAGGTAACTGAGTCCACACAGGTGTTGTAACATGACTGTGTTTATAATGCTGTCATTTTCAAGTCGCTAGAGTAGAAACTACTTACGCATGTCGGTTGGTTTGCTTGTCTTTGTTCTATGGTTCAATGCACCGACCAATTCAATGATAAAATAAATTTTAGGTAATGTAAATATTATCGGGAATAAAGGACTGGTCAAACTGAGGCGAAGCCCGCGCGGGAAGCAGTATGCGACTACGCGCGTCCACGGTTTTGAATAAAAAAGTCATTCGACTCATAGCGCCAGTTTGATCACCACCAGACCAGTAATTTAGTCGTCTCGCATACCGCGCGGGATTTTCTTGTGTTTGAGCAAGCATAGCTTTGCTTTGATCACAAAGATTTAAGTACCTATTTAATTTATTAAATCTGCTTTATTCCCCGTAAAATGTACCTAATCATAAGATAATATTAATGTCTATTAATGATACTGTTGATCTGAACGCGGATTTTGTGATTTTTATATTTATAAGTAAAATACTTATTTTATACTGTTCGATATTTGTTTTTTTTTTGCACTTCTCCCGAGGATGAATGGACAAATAGACCTACTTACTACTTTGTATTGATAGAATAGTCATTATAAATTTGACCCCACTGGTAATGGCGTGAATGACGTAGGTAATGGAGCCTAGAGTGTAATGACAAATGCACACGCGTCTGATAGGTACGCGTGTGCACTTGTTAAGTAATTTTCAACACGATTGCAAGGCAAAATAAATCATATATAAATATTACACGTATTTAAAATGTTTATTATGAGTACTTAACATAATTTATTTATTCATACAAAGTCCACAATAGTTACAAAAAAACTTAGAAACTATGTTAGTTTAGACACATTACAAACAAAAGGTCTGCATGGCAGTCATGAGACCTCTCGCTCGAGCTCATGATAGATACACAAGCTATCATAACAGAACCCGAACGTAGGTTTTCGTAACTAAGTAAGTACCTACTTCATACTTTTCAACATTTAAATACTTACAGGATACCTACCTATTGTTAGTGCTGCCCGCACTCTGCTTAGTAGGAAGGTGGTCAACTGCGTATTATATAGCATGGAAGCCATCAAACTCGAACCTCCGCAAACATACTTAGGCAGCATCCTCCATCCATTATTGTACTGGATGCACAAATCATTGATCGATCTCTGAGTACACGTGACCACAGGTACGTTAGTAAGTACTATTATTTATTCTGTGCCACAGGCTGCTCGCGAACAAAGTTGGGCAGTATGCTTTAAAGTGTTATCTTTACTTGATTACTGCAACGGGCGAACCTGCGTGACAGCATATTACTTTTAACCGCCAATACCCTGCCCTCCCTTCAATATCAACTTGATCCTCAAGTTTCTCCGTGACATAGTGCCCAAGGAACTTGAACTGGTTGGCCCGTTTGAGTTCAACGCCGTTCAGTTTTATAACGGGTACAGTAAGTGGACACTTGCCAGAAGCCTTAAAGACCAAGAACTCACTCTTTTCACAATTGTACAAAATACCATGGTTTCAGGGCATAGTTCTCACAGACCAGTAAGAGCCGCCTCATTGCACTGATAACTGGGCTCAGCAACACCAAACCAAGTCATCAGCATAAATAATATTGTTACGAGCTGGGTATGGGATAAAATATTTTACACCAATTAATTAACCAAATATCCTTTATTAACTCAACAACTTATAAACACAAACACTAATTCACTAATAATCACTATTCTCTTCGCAATCGCTTGTATTCGCATCCGTAGTCGAAATCAGACTGACTCACTCCGACTACAGATAGGAGGGAGAGGGATTGCGATCCTCTCTCCTAGGGAAATGTGTCTGGGTTTGTTGTCGGTTTATACCAGCTTTGTTTATGGGGTATAATGCCTTCACAAAGTAGGGTCGAGTTGATCCTGTATGGTGTAACCGAGCCCATGACAATTTTATAAATTAATCAATTAGAGAATATTCTTGGGGGGAACTTCAGGAAATAGTGAGTAGGTAGGTGTTCACAACGGTGGTCGTTTTTCTCCTGGTTTTCATAAGCGTCCAGTGGAGTTAAAACTATAACAGTTCTGAATTTTATTTTTGTAAACCCTTTCTGGGTAGATGCTAACTAGAGCATCTTAGGTCAGAAAATTAGCACAGCAGTGTGGCTTTTTAGGGAGTTCTTGCGTCATTGAAGCCAAGTGCATTGCCGGGACATGTGGTGCGCCGAATGGCTCAAACTAATAATTTAAAAAAAGACCACACTACTCGGGGTTCATTATAGGCTATCCATAGATGGACTTCTGCTTCTTCGTTTACTTCCCATAGGTAGGGCAGTCTGGATAGGGTTAGGTAGGCTTCAATCGGCTTTTCAAGTATTCAATTGAATAGAAGACTTACTAGCGTTTGCGCTTCTATTCGCAGGGGCGTAGCTCATGTGACGATTGTAGACAAAGCCTTATATTAGCGGGTGTGCGCCGGCCTTAACTGGTTGACTAGAACATTCTAGATTTATTGGAAAGCCGTTTGATTATTAGAAGAAATGATAGGCTTGACGTATGTGTCAGTTAGAGTTAGAAGTTGGGCCCGATCAAATGGGCATGGTTGTAATTTGATTATTTCAATATAGTATAATTGAAGTCGCCCTCAGCAGTTTCCCTTATTCGCCCGTAGTATGATCCCTTCGATATAGTCCTCTCGCACCAAGTCAACGAGTCGCCAAGCTACGAGACGTCCCCGGGACTTCGAAGAGCGTCCAGGAGTCCCCGCAGGCCACAAGAGTGCCGTGGGATTCTACAGTATCTACTTCTTTTCTCGTATCGATCCAAATAGGTTACGCCGAGGTTAAAATATTATTGTTGGCACTTGACAGTCGCGAGCATACTAAGTACTTAAGTAGGTATCTCCACTTCAACTAAAGAGACATACTGACCAAAAACCATGACACTGGCTAGATGATTGCGAAAATGAAAGATGGTTGGGTAACGCACCATAGCATTGATCCTTCAGTATCGTAGTCCACAGGCGGAGGTACTCACCACCAGGTGGACTGCCTGCTTGATTGTCACTATGTTATGAACAAAAAATGCGACACTAAAAACAACAAGGTTTTGTTAGCTCACATCACATGACCATGTCGCCGCGATTGTATTTTTTTTTTTTCAAAATCATCATCTTCCTGCCCTTATCCCATGTTACTTGGGGTCGGCGCAACACGTTTCTTCTTCCATTCTGTCCTGTCAGCCGTCACGCTATCACTAACCCCCTTTTCTTTCATATCACTTCTCACACAATCCATCCATCCTTTCTTTGACCTCCCTCTCCCTCTCCATCCATCCACATTCATATTCATAGTGTTTCATCCCTCCTCTTTACATGACCATACCAAGATAAGCGGTTTCCTTTCAACTTTAAAATCATATTGCTAATATTAATTATGTAACTTCGGCTGTCAAGACCAATATTTATTTGTTAAAATCCACCCAGCCATCTAGGGTGTATGGCTGCCGAAAAAATAGACATACAACATACATACAAAGCCATTACTCTCCTTCTGGGGCTGTCGGGTAAAAAGTGGATGTTACTTTGGGAGACAGACGATCTAGCAGAAGAAAAACAAGTGCACCATTTTTAGTCAACTTTATTGTATTAAAACAAATATTTACATGAAACTCGTCTCGCGGTCGCAAACATAATATTATTCATCACAACCGCCATCGGTACATAGAAGACATACCATACGTTAGGTTATCAACTAAATAAACTATCAACCTCTCAACGAATTATTTATTTATCATCCCATGCCAAATAAACGGAAACAACATTCATTTTCAATGAATTTCGATTGGCACATGCTATATAATTATTTATTTATAAAATTTCACGATATGTTATTACTATTTTCCTATAAAACGTTTATTTACATTTTGCTATAAACAACTAAGTTGAGGTGTCAGTAAGTTAGCAACTGTGGGTTGACACTAGTTTGGTATAGTTGCTCCGTTTTAGCACGGTGATAGGCATTGCCCATTCTCTACCCTACCTGTCCTACCTCGTTGTAGGAATCCGAAAAATAAACTATGTAGATATATCGTTTATCATTAGTAAAAAATGTTGATAATCGGGTGGCTTATCTTAATAGGCCAATGATAGCTAAGCCACACTAAAACGCAACAACTATAGTGGTTCTCGAGTGCAAAAGTTCAGTATCGTGAGATTCAAAGTACAAAAGTTGTTAGACACAGAGAGACGGAGGCAGTCACTTGTTTACATTTAGTTATTGCTAACTTACGCTAGACACTAGTTATTATTATACAGTGGGGAGGCACACTCCGTTACAATGTTACTGACAGCTGTATGAAGCTCGATGAAACGATGACACTTGGATCGGCGAGGTGCTCGTAAGCGTTTATAAAGCAAGTGAAAATTTGAAAAATCATCTTCTATTTATTATAACACAATTCAGTGAAAAAAAAATTAATTAGAAGTGTAGTCGTGCCAGAATCCGAGTTGTGTTAGAAAATTAATGTCGATAACAGTGTGCCTACCCCAATTACATAAAGACCATCAAGGATCCCTAATTTTGAGCATAATCGACTAAAATTTTGAACACACGAAGACTTATTTAATGAAAATAAAAATGCAAACAATAACAGATTTACCCAACATGATTCACTATACATTAATTTCGACTTCCAGATTTTCATTATAACAAAAATGTTTTTTTTTTAAATGACAGGATTAAGTACATGATTCTTTATACAGTGCAAGGCAACAAGTGTTAGAATAAGTTTCGAGACTAAAAGTGAGAAAATAAAACCTGCTTTGTGCATCGTTTAAATCTATAATTACATAATTATTACTCTGATACTTTAACTATTAAATTTGTTATTTTATCTTATTGCTTTATTTAACCTATACCATGTTTGTAAATAGTAAAAACCATAAGAATGTTGGACGCACCGCGGTAACGCAGCGTTCGTCACGCGCGCGCGAGTGGACAACGTCGTGTACAATAAATGCAAAATTTATCATATTTTGCTTTTTTTTCTCAAATATTCGTAGATTTATCACATGCTTGTGTGGCCATTATTGTTCTGGTTATCTATAAATTACGCTGACATCTTTGTTGCGACTTTTCGTGACATCACACGATACAGATGCGCAAAAATAGGCTAGACACGTTTAGCCCGTGTCTAGCCCATTTTTATCATTCAAAATTATAACAACTGTATTGCAATAAACTTCAAACACAACGTATAATGATGTTATAACAAAATATAACGTAATTCATAGACAACGATATTCGTCAAAACTAAAAATTACAAGTAACAACCATCATGATTTTAAATAACGATAGGAAAACAAGTTATTTTAATAAATAAAACTATCAACATTTAAGACATTTGCTAACAGAAATTGAGCCTTTTGAAACTACATGATAAGTCATTATTATCGTTGTTTAAAACCATGGCAGAGGTAATCGTTACATAGTGTAATTAATTTAATAAATCATGGAGACAGATCGGGATGAAATAAGATAATTATGTTAAAATATACAAAGTTTAATGGAAATGCATGGTCATATTTTAAATGCCGCTTCTCCAGATGGGATTGAACAACTTTCTTTATGAAAGTCAATAGTAAAATCCCAAAAAAAAATGGTCTTTCCATACAAAGCTGGCTGATAACTTTGAAAAAAAAAATTGCAAAAATTCGAAGAGATGTGACGTCTACCAATCCGCATGGTGGATTACGACCTACACCCTCTCACAGAGAGGAGGCCTGTGCCCCAGCAGTGGGGACATTAAAGGCTGATGATGATGATGATCAAAATTTGTATGGGGTTTGTATGGGCTATGACTTTGTATAAGAAAGTTTTCAATTTCCATCAGTAGAAGGAGTATTGGATTACGAGAAATATGTCCACGCATTTCCGATACACCATGCAGTCATATTGAAAGCCAACATTGGGATGTGTCACACATAAGGCAATATTAACACTAGATCAGGAATTTCGGGTCGCAAAGTAAGAGTTAATAAGATCTAGTTTTTTTTTTTTTAAATAAATGATAAATAAATGATAAATGATAAATGATGTTTATTCAGTAAATAGGTTACAAGGAACACTTTTACACGTCAATGTTTTTTGTCAGTTTAAGCTAGATGAGGCCGGTGTTTCCTAGCTGACTACCCTGAGAAGAAACACCGAAACAAACTCAGAGGTCAAAGTCTCTTTTAGTGTTCAAATCCATACAATGTGGACTGGTTAGATCATATGAGAACCATGTACGTTTATGTCTGGGATGAGCTTTATGAAGAAAGCAACACACGAATTCGAGTGGACCTGTCCAGACAGTGCAAGCATTTGTCAGTCATCGCGAAGCTCAACTCAGAACTCTGAGGTGCTCAACGAACCGACGAACAATACCAAAGTAAGGACATTTGAGTAGGCCGCAAAAAATACTCAAACTGCCAGACAAGAATAAGTCACAAAGTCAAGATTCTTAGGTGGCACGTCTTAGCCACATTATTATTTTTTATATTTATTGTCACGATCTCCAATAAAGGTTCGCCATCCCTGCACTAAATGAATATAGCAAGTTTGTCTCACAATCCGACGCCTTTTTGTTAGTAGAGTCACAGATAATATACTAGTACAGATGACTCATCTCATATAAAAAAACGCGACCACCGTTACTGTTTCTCGGAAGGTAGCAGGCAACTTCACTATCACTACAAAGTAAAACAAAGTCCCCCGCCGCGTCTGTTCGCAATAAACTCAAAAACTACTGAACGGATTTTCATGCGGTTTTCACCAATAGACAGAGTGATTCATGAGTAAGCGAAAGATATGCAATTTGTACCCGAGCGAAGCTGGGGCGGGTCGTTACTTTTTTTATAAACTTCAACAAGACATCGATACATATCACGCCATCTATTGAAATTTATTTGAACCAAATTTTCTTTCTACGAGATGAGACCGCGTGGCAGGGTGGTGGTTAGTTCGGCCACAATATATTATTTTCTTTCTGCTTACTATAATAATAGTTTGGTAAGAATTACCAGTAAAAAAAACAAGCGAGATAATGTATAACATTTGACATCTCACCTTGGTAATAATAAGCAACATTAACATTCTATCCTAAAAAAATTAATTAAAACGTTTAGTGCCGATGTCGACCGTGCGCGTGCTCTACCATCTGACGGCTCTACCATCTGACGGCTCTACCATCTGACGGCTCTACCATCTGACGGCTCTACCATCTGACGGCTCTACCATCTGACGGCTCTACCATAGCGCGCACTCATTGGTCAAATCAAATAGTGCGCGCTTCCCCAGCTTCCTGTTACACACCGTCCATTTCACGAAATCACTCCCACAAATTGCAGGAAAGTGAGATGTTACACATCAATAACGGAACCACCCAGGTTACTATTTAACCATCCAAACTAATAATTATGAATGCGAAAGGAACTCTGTTTGTTTGTTACGTTTTCACACATAAACAGCTTAATTTAATTTTGGTTTAGAGATAAATTGAACCTTGGAGAGGGAGACTACTTTTTGCTCGGGACTACAGACAAAATCACTGGCAAAAGCTTGTATGTAATATGCGGGTATGACACGCCTCAATGAGGTTTCATCAAAAACAGAATACAGTACAAGTTGAACAAAGAGATCGTCTACAATTAATACAAAAATAATTTATCTTTCTACCCAAAAATATCGTATTCCATCCTTTTCACAGCTTGACGTCACTCGGCTGGTCACCACGTAACTTGTTAACCAGCTTTTAACTTAGTTCCCTTAAACCATATTCACAATAGCAGGTCTCGTTAATGGCCTGATGGCGAAATGAGAAATGTTTAGTACCACAGCACGAGACGCCTTGACGGCCGCCAATATGGACGACATTGTCAGCACTTTCATACAAATCAAGCGTGTCCGTGTCACCATTTACTCAAAGGTCCGAGACAATAAGACTTTTCAGGAAAATTCACGCCACCAGTTGGCGCCATTTGGCGACAGATTTGAAAACTAAACATGACATTGATGTTAATATAACTAATGCCAGTTTCTAGGGTTCCGTACCCAAAGGGTCCAAACGGAGCCCTATTGCTGTCATTCACGTGTCCGTCTGTCCGTCGTCTGTCTGCTTTGCCATCTGGTGTACAGCATTTCAGAAAAAAAGAAAGGCCTCATTCGGACTGGTTATGACAGCCGAAAATTGTGTTCAGCGCACATTGCGCGGGCACCAATACAACCTGAGTTTTTATCACTATTAAAATTTGTTCCAAACATTAGGTATCAATGTTCCCTATTCATTCAGACGAGTTATGCAATCAAAAATGCACAGAACAGACTTTGTTTAAATTTTTGATCGTTTTTTGCATAAATCGTGTCTTCACTTGATGTCTAATGTTTAGAACAATATTGGACAGTCATAGAATAATCAGAAGGTATTACGTATTTGTAATGGAGTCCCTATTCGCAGCCGGCGTAGCGGTTCCCTGCTCTGTTGTGGTACATTTCTCGCTCAAAGTGACTAGAGTCCGACTGGTACAAGAAATGTTTCCTACATTTCTTTGGCACTTCTTACTGGCTCTTCTAAGTAGAGATTGGCTGATATTTGGAAGATAGGTTCACTATCTTACGAGAACTAGAGTTATTATTACAAATCGCAAGTTTTTAATAACAAATTTTCATTTGATAACGCCTTTTTCTGTCACTGTAAGGTCGCGTATAGTCTTTCAAATATTAACTATTTCCTGCACTTGACGGTGCTTACATCTGATCAAAGATGTTTTTCTAGTTTGCACAGTTCACATGACAAAAATGTGCTTTATATGACATAAAATTTACTGATCGAGGCTTAAGTAGGTAATCAGTTCAGTTTTAGTTCGTGTCTAGCCTAGGTCCAGCGGAAAGGTCTGCCTGTGTAGACAAACCGAAGTTCTTGGAACATACAACATATGACCTGCACAGTGTGTATGACTAATATAAACGAGACTATACCATGTCACCGCAACTAAACCTTCACAAAAGTCATCTCACCCACTTCCTCACTCCACCAGTCGGACTCACATACCTGACAGGTCCGTAACACTAAATTAAGGCTACTTTAAAATTTATCTACATTACATCCCTCACCGCCACGCACGAAAATGTAGGTATAGGTCGGGTGCGATGGTGCTACCCGCGGCGGCTGTGGGGCCGGCGCCGCCATCACAACAGCTTGTGCTTGCCGTTGTGTGCGGCGCCGCCGGGGGAGCCCAGCGCGCGGGCTGCCGCCGCCGCCGCCGCGTGCTCCATGCCCTTCTCTACGCACTGCTGGTACATCGGCTTCATTAGCTGTGGAGAGATGCGACAGTCAGTGATAACACAGTACATACACTTTGAACCATACAACGCTACGCTAGTGTGCCCTCGACACTGCGTCGCAGTTCAAGCCCGTGCCGCAGAGTTTTATGAAAACGTGTTGTGAATAAATTGCAAGTTTCCTTTATAATGTTATTTAATTTTGCGAAGGTCGTGAACGAGCATTTTTTTACCTGTTATTAAGGAGAGTGAAGAAGCCTATCCTCAACCAAAGTGACCACTACAAATCTATTTTGAGCCAACGAACACAGCGAATCCTCACTCTTACTGAACCAGCAAACCCAGCCTTCTGACGAGACGAGAGAGTGAAACAAATAAAATAAATAAAATTCATTTATTTCAGGCATAGCCCATAATGCAGCAATCGAGCGACTGATCTTATCCACGTGTCATTGGGTTCGCTCGACGTGTGACAGTGCCCGCTTGCTCACTGAGTCGAGGCACAGATAACATAATACTAGCGTACAGATGCCTCATCCCGTACAAAGTAACGGTACCTCCGTAACTACGGGTTTTCGACTTAACTTTTGTTCTTCGTCCTCTAAACCTTGCTAGATGCTGTTAGCAGCGAAGGCTTGCTTTTTTGGCACTTCAAAATAGTTTTACTGTTTCAAAATGTGTCATTAAACGAATTTTAAAGAGATGACTGGATAAACTCTAAAACTTCAAACCGCCCCATCTATTGGTACAAAAAATATAAATACCTAAGGATTCGTTTCAGTAAATATCTAAATTTGAATTAGGAGCTAATTATTCCACAATTTTATGCTTCAGGTAGTTTATTAAATAAGAAAATACATTTTTTTTTCATAATATTAATGTTACGTAAACTTCACTAAGAAATCGATGCATATTTCGCCATCTATTAAACAAAATTTTCTTTTTTGAGACCCCACAGTCAAGGAGAAGGCTGGGTTCACTTGCTTGCTCGATTCGTGTATGCTTCGAATTGTATGTGGACTCACTTTGCTCGCACATCTCATGAGAAGGCTAAGTTTGTGAATACACTCGTAGTGGTCACACTAGTTGAGCAAGGGTTCGCTTTGCTTGTAAAATATCTCTCAGTGTCTGCTCTAGTTGATAATGGGCTCGGCTCATAAGAAAATCACAGTGATCTCGTACTAGTAGTCAAAGATGTACAAATGACAGCCTCCCGACCAAAGCACGGAGGAGTCTCAGTGGTCTCAGCTAACGTTGCTTCACTTGAAAAGCGACCCGATCGGTTGTTATCACTTAGTCACAAGCTCATCTGTTTCCACCACAGATAATATAATATTAGCGTACAGATGCCTCATCCCATACAAAGAAACGGTACCGCTGTGACTACGGGTTTTCGACTTGCACAAGCAACTTTTGTTCTTCGTTCAGGCTCGTCCTCTACACCTTGCTAGATGGTTTTTTTTTTCTTTCGAGATGAGACCCCCGTGGTTTTCACTAAGCTATATTTACACTACAATAATATTATGTATTGTAACTCACATTATCCCAAAGCACGTTGGCGAGGTCGTCTATTGTGACTCCGATCTCACGCATCTCTCCGCTATACCTGTAGCCAAACATATCACTGGATTAATACACGGGACGAAGTATTCCTGCAAACATCAACTAGAGTGTATTGCCGTGGTCAGACATTTGACAAAAATAATAATATCTTTATACTCAATCTCTATTTGTAAAGTTCATTATGAGAGAGTGACTTGAAATTGGTGGGGCTGTTGATGTTTTGATAATTGCCCTCTACCATTATGTCCAGAGAATGTGTTGAGCCCTAATATTTCTTTGATGGGTCAAAATTTTATAAGATAAAGCACAGGTCACAAGGTGGAACGACGACCATGTGGAGGTTACAGAAATCCGCTGGATGGGATACAAAGGACTGTTTGTTATGGAAGTTCTTAGGACAGCCCTGAATCCAGCAGAGAATAACTTTGGACTTTAACATCATCATATCAGCCGAAAGACGTCCACTGCTGGACATAGGTCTCCCTCAAGTGTCGCCACAATGATCGGTCCTGTGCATCTCGCATCCATCGGCTACCCGCGACCCTCACCAGGTCATCGGTCCACCTTGAGGCCTTCCAACGCTGCGTCTTCGGGTACGCGGTCGCCACTCCACAACTTTTCGGCCCCATCTACCGTCTGTTCTGCGAACGACTTTGGTTTGGACTTCATTACAATGGACCACTTGGTATGGTCTACATCTACAATAAAGATTTTAATTTTTTTTTCTTTTTATGTTAGTTACCTGATGTAGGCCCACAGCACCAGCGTGAGCAGTGCGACGCCCATGGTGAGGTTGCAGAGGTTGGCGATGGGGTACAGCCCCACCAGCCCGAACACGCCGCTGAGCACGTAGAACACGAGCGCCACCGCGAAGAACACGGACGGCGTGCGGGCCGCCTTGAAGATGTTCTTCGACTCGTTCTGGGCACGGAATTGGTTGAATTGTTCGTCTAGATCCTGCAAAAGAAACATAGTTTAGATCAAAATCTTAGGTAAATCGAGAATTTGATCCTATATAAAACACGTCTTCGTGTATAAAACGGCGTGTGCAGCGTTAGCCCTACCATCAAGTGGATCGATGACGTGCTAACGACTGCAGGATACCGCTGCAGCGACACAGGACCGGTGGACGTGCAGAAAGGCCTATGTATAGTCCAGCAGTGGACGTAAAGAGGTATGAGGAACAGATTGGAAAGTTCCACTGTCTCTATTGAAAGAGTAGGATTCTCTGACGAGACGGTTATTGTATCTAGTGGACAACTGCCCGATGGTTGTTATCGGGCTGTTGCCCACTAACACCTACATGTTCAAATCGCGCAGAGAACTTGAATAGTGCAATGTAGATTTGTGTGACGTCAGGTCTTTTTGTAGTTCTTATGTATACAGCATGTAACAAAAACCCTGTCCGATCCTGAAGGGTATTACTTGGTATCGTACTGCGTACACATATACGTAATCATTTAATAGATACGAGATAATTATTTTTCCCCAATGAAAATAATTAATTTAAAAAAAAAGAAAACTTATCAAAGGCAACACTGAGCGCTCGACAAAGTTCACCTACTGTTTCGTGTCAAACATTGAAACCTGACATTGAAAAGTGCAAGACGATATCGTTTGAAATAAAAATAGGTAAAAATTTAAAGATTTCGCCGGCCGCTGGTGTTGTCAACTAATGAAAATTTGCTATATTTAGTGTTAAATTTCGCATATTTTATAAAAAATCTATAACTTTTGGTTTTTATGAGTTTTTTTTTATTTCTAGTACGTATGTTAAACCACGAACACGCCTTTATTGGATCGGACAGGGTTTTTGTTACATGCTGTAGATATGGCGCTACTACACATACCAGTAAGAGTTGACTGTAGTAGCTCTGCGAGAACTCGTCGCCGCCCATCTTACGCTTGGCGTGGAAGGCGTGCAGCGCCTTGTCTCGCAGACGCGCGTGCTCCTGCTCCAGCAGCTGCGTCTGCAGGTAGGGCTTCGCCCCGCCGCACACCTCCTCCATCAGCTTCGTGTACAGCTCCTTCGCTTCCGCTACTGCTGTTAGGTTGTTGGCTTCCGCTGTTGCCTGGGAATAAGGTTAAAGATAGGTTTTCAACACAAATATAACCCTGCAGTTTTTAGGCTCTGCGTGAAGTGTATAGGTTGTGACGCGCTGCGTGAGGCGGCTCCGCTGTACATAGACAGACAAGGCTGGTGCCGGGCAGCCCCCACAAAAGCGCATAAAACACATCCGAGAGCTATTCTCATAATAGTTCGTTACTCAATTTATTTTTCTTAAAATTTAATTTTTCAAGTAAGTTTGTTGAAAATCTTCCTGTGATACACATGAGCATTTGTCATTGCAGCCGAGGCGGCCTTCTCCTTCGGCTCGGGCGTCTCTTTCAAAGCAAAAAAAAAATAAGAGTGGAGTGCCGATAGAAGTAAAAACTTGAACAAAATGCCCAACACGCCTACAGAAGTTTTCACTTCAATCCGCTACAAGTGCTACGTAGCACTCGTAGGGATCGCGTAGCGGTGTGGGTGTCGGTGGCGAGTTCAATTGTTTTTTCCCATCTCAATAATGCCCAACGTGTCTAAAGAAGTCTTTACTACAAAAATTGTGACCACACTGGCCAACGAAATGTACTATTTCACTGAGTCGGATGCAAGAGATTCAAGTAGGTATGTTCTACAGTCAACCGTGAGCTTTTGACTTCGTCTTTATTTCGTATTATAGCAAAAAGGACGATTACAATAACGGTACTAACTTCAATTTTCATATCATCCTAACCATATAATTTATACACTCTGTCTCTATTCTTATAACCAACGACCGTCCCAGAAAATAAATCACGTCTAACGGTGCCATATATTTTTAAACCTGCGATTTCTGTTTTGATCTTTAAGTTGTTCATTATGATAAATTCAAAGAACACATTTTGGATTTTAATATTTCAATGAAAGTTTATATTTGTACATAAAACTCACCACCAGCATACTCTTGGGCTCGGGCAGCTCATTCCCCTTGTATATGTTCATGTAGGACTTGAAGTACTGCAGCAGATCCTTGGCGCGCACCTTCTGCCCGTTGATGAGCTTCGGCACCAGGTTCTGAGGAGCCAGCAGCATGGGGACTAGTTGCTGGAGGGAGCATTTGAATTCCATTTCGATGTCTGTAGGGAAAAGAGAATAAGTTGTTGAAGACAGGTGTTCTTAGTGTGTTTAGTTTGTACTACTATATTGTGGTCGGCGTCCAGTCTAACCGAATGCAGCTACATATCAGTATTTTACATGGAGCTAACGCCTATCTGACCTCCACAACCCAATTTTTTTCTAACACGTTACCCCTTAGCAAGACTAGTGTCAGATTTCCTGGCTTCATAGTCAGAATTATCCGTTACGACAGTCATAGATCTACGCATGACAGCCGGGACTAACGGCTTAATGTTCCGAGGCGCGCAAGGATCTCGGTTGTACCGACAGTCTACTCACACTTTTATTTTATTCCACAAGATCTATTGTGTCAATCAAGGATCGTAGTTTCAAGTACCACAACCGTCGTTGCTGCGTTGCTAAAAAGAGATTAAGGTGTTCATTCTGTATAGACTCGATTCTCTCTCAGAAACAATAATAGCAAAATCCTACTAATATATTATGAAAATCTTATAGCTTAAACAAACATGCAAGCGCATAAATTAATTTACATGATTGAGTGTTAGTGAATCACACGACAATGGCTGAACGAGTTCAACCAAATTTGGCACACGGGTAGATCGGGACGGGTAGATAGGGACGGGTAGATCGGGACCGGTAGCACCATTTCATTCACTTTCACGGAGGCAAAACCACTGATACTTCCAGTAATTTATTGTTGGAGCCATCCATATCGTGTATACCTTTGACTCTGCCATCGAAGTCCTGCGAGGTGGCGACGCGGATACCGGGGTGCGGCATGAGGAAGCAGGCGATCTCGGAGAAGCACGACGTGATGTGCTTGCGCAGCGACTGCAGCTCCGGGTGCTGATTACTTGATACCTGCGGAGCAACACATCATTTTACGTGTTATTTCCAAGATTTTTGTGACTTAAATAAGACTGGGACTGCCAGGTTTGCCGCTAGTCGAACGAACCATAGGTTAAATCTAACACAGCGTGGGTCCCGGAACATGTCCGGCGACTTCCTAGCAGCGCCACGCGGACATGACGAACAAGGCGTCTGCCGGACTGCTGCAGCCGTGACCTCTATTTCCAGTGATTCTCAGAATTTTAAGAGATTGCGGCGAAAAATAGTAATACCATGTTCCGGTGCCCTCCGGTTTTACAAAAGAAGTATTATTTTATGTTGAGCTACCTTCAGTCGTCGCTGCAGGATGGTGCGGCCGCCCTCGGCCCCGTAGGGCGCCTCGTAGGGGAAGCTCCAGTCGCGGACGAGGAACTGAAGCCGCTGGAAGGGCGTGCGCCCGCTGTCCTCCAGCGCCAGGCGCCCGTACTCCGTGAACAACTAGAACATAACAATTAGGAAATAGGAATAATGTAACCAGGATTTCTGTAATACATAACATGGTTTTAAAAGAGTGTCCATGTAGTTTCTTGCACGTTCTTCTCCATAGATATCTACGCTTTGGAATGTGGAATAAGCTTCATCTTTCTGACTGACCGACTTATTGACAATTCAAAAGGGCCTGTAAATGGTTTATTTGAAATTAATGCTTTTTTTTTTTTTTGGGGGGTGGGAAATCATCCTTTGACTTCTTCCGCTCTAGGGTGGAGCGGAAGGGCGTGTCAGACTCTTACTGACTAAAATCCACCCTGTTCCTCCCTGCCTCGAGTGCCCAGGGGCGAGGTAACTCTTTCGAATTTATCCTCCACCCCCGGGCAGGCATCGGCCGTGGCAGGCCCCGTCCTTTGCTGACAACTCTTTGAGGCGCGCGTGGAACACTACGCGCCGTCGACTCTCGGGCCTGGTGCTGATCGGACGGCGAGTTACCCACTACTCGCCGTCCGCAGGATCCCGGTCCCGGATCGAAATGAATGCTTTGAATGTATAAATAACGCACCTCCATGTAGGATTTGTATGACGTCAGTTCTTTTTGTAGATCGTATGTAGCGGTATAGATACCGCTAGACATGTTAGAAGTGTCGTGTACCTGTAAGTGCTGCAGGTCGTCCTCCTGTATGTTCTGTGACAGGTTGTAGATGAGCACGGACGACACCATGGTGGAGAGCGCGAAGATGGTGGCGCAGTCCCGCACGGTGGACTCGCTGTCGAACGCGCCCTGTGTGTCCAGCAGGATGATCGCCACCTGGGAACAGAAACACAAGGATATTAAAAAAAACTAGCTTTTGCCAGCGGGTTCCCCCGCGTGGAATAGGGAATATGCATGTACTTTTTTTTTATTAAAGCAATAAAATACAGTACTATAAACTAAAGAAAATTATTTAAAAATAAATTCAAGTACTGCATGTGGCTCAAAAAAATTATTTAACTCTTATAATTTTCTAATACACTTCAAACATTCGTGACTTGTCGAAGCTGTACTGTGACGTCACTTACCTCGATAAACTTATTCATTTAAAGAAAACAATAAGATCTTATTTACATCTTATTTATTGTCTTTAAATTAATAATTTTACGTTCTAGAAGTGCTTTAGTCAAGCAGAAATTTCAATTTCAATATTATAATATTTTTTTTAGTGAAATATAAAGTACTTTTTACGAATTAAGTGTTACTTTGACTCGTATATTTTTTCGTCACTACTGGCATTATTGAGACCGAAACATGCAACATAAATTAATGAGTTGTAAAATATGTGATGAATTGAAAACTGAAACAAGTGCACCACATTGATTAGGTCCAATACAATGTATATTTAAAAAATAAAAAGTTTTGAATTACTTGCACTTTCCCAATTTGTAATACTTCCATTATAAATTGTACCCTATTCCAGACTATAATCCATCTCTGTGCCAAAATTCATCTATCCAAACTTTCGCATTTTGAATATTAAAAAGGATACCACAAGGATATTATAAAATTTTATAACATGGAGACAAATTAATTCAGCACCATTACTGGTTTGGATAAAACTACTGTCATGTTATCTTGACTTAATTTACAGTTTGGCAACCATTTCTAACCGATGAAAAATAGATACCATCATTCATGCAACGCCAACGAAAGCAAGGCGTCTGTGTTGCCAACATTAGAGATGAATTTTAATCCTCTTCCTTCAAAACAGAACAGCAGATATGCATAGATGTTAAGTATGTGTATTGATTGGTTATATTAACAGTTTTGTAGCTCAGTCACCTTTGTTGTAGTAGTAAGAGCAGTTTCCGTATCTCAAGTCAGTCTTATTGAACGCAGTTGACAGTATATTATTGGATAACGTTTGCAGAAAGCCAAATAACCCGACTCCGATATCTATTTTTTTTTTCACTTAACAAAATGTCGTAGTGTCCTGCCCACCTTCTCTCCATTATCAAGTGTTGCCTTGAACACTTCGGACCACATGAGGATGCCAGTAGTGTCTCGCTCGGAGCCCCCGCGCCAGTTGAAGCCCTGTAGGGGCTCCTCGTCGCCGCCCAGCCAGTCGTTGCCGCCGTCTGATCCATACTGGAACATTAAATTAATTTAAAGTTTTAGGGCTAGTGTTAAAATTAACATAAAACTCAAAGTATTTGAGGTTGAAATTAACAGAAATTGTCCATTGGAACAGGTTGAAACTGATCTAATACTGAATATTTTTACTAAGACGTAGGCGAATGTTTCATAAGCGGTTGTCGGTTTTGCTTCTCCAATGCATTCTCCAGAAACTTAACTGGCAGACTTTAAAGTTCTGACTACCCTATCCACTGTTAAAGATCTACAAATGACAGCCAGAACCGACGCTGTTGTACGAGGGCGGGTCAATAAGTCCGTGACTTTTTGAATTTCTGACCTCTTTACTGAAAAAGCAACACTACTCCTGTCAACAGGCATCTGTCAGTTGACTCCTGTCAAAATTTGAACTTGCTGCGTCAGTTAGTTTGTGTTTGACAGCTATCTTTATCAGACTACCCAGTAAATTGAGGAAAAAATGGAAAAAAGTGAATTTCGTGTGCTTATTAAGCATTATTTTTTGCGAAAAAAAACCATTACCGAGACCAAGGCTAAGCTTAAAAAAGTGGTTTACTGAATTTCGTTGTGGCCGTACAAGCACTGAAGATGCCGAACGTCCTGGACGCCCAGTTGAGGTCTCTTCACCCGAAACAATCGAAAAAATTCACGATATGGTGTTGGCCGACCGAAGATTGAAAGTGCAAGAGATTGTGGAAGCCGTAGGGATCTCGCATGGCTCAGTGGTTTCAATTTTGAATGATCACTTGGGCATGAGAAAGCTTTCCGCAAGATGGGTGCCGCGTTTGCTCACAGTCGACCACAAACGCAATCGTGTAACAACTTCACAGGAAGGTTTGGCGTTGTTTAGTTGCAATATGGAGGAGTTTTTGCGCCGTTTTGTAACCGTGGACGAAACATGGATCCATCACAACACACCAGAGACCAAACAACAGTTAAAACAGTGGGTTTCTAAGGGTGAATCGGCGCCAAAGAAGGCCAACGTGGGTTTGTCAGCCAATAAAGTTATGGCGACTGTTTTTTCGGAAGCACGCGGGATAATCCACATTGACTACCTTCAAAAGGGAAGAACAATCAATGGGGAATATTATGCCAACTTATTGGACCGATTCAATGACGATTTGAAAAAAAAACCGACCTCATTTGGCCAAGAAAAAAGTTCTTTTCCACCAAGACAATGCAAGGGTGCACACATGTGCAGTTGCCATGGCAAAAATCCATGAATTGGGCTATGAATTGCTCCCTCATCCGCCCTATTCTCCAGATTTGGCTCCGAGTGACTACTTCTTGTTCCCAAACCTGAAGAAATGGCTTGGTGGAAAAAGATTTGACTCCAATGATGAAGTCATCTCGCAAACAAAGGCCTATTTTGAGGACCTCGACAAATCATATTTTTTGGAAGGGATAAAAAAATTGGAGAAGCGTTGGACAAAGTGTATAGAGCTCAAGGGAGACTACGTTGAAAAATAAAATGATTTATTTATCAAAAAATCTGTGTTTTATTCCAAAAGTCACGGACTTATTGACCCGCCCTCGTAACTACATTGCTTTCCGAGATACGGAGGAATGTTGTGTATGGTCACCAATCCACGGATTTACCTCGGAAAGCGTAGGTTACCTTCGATCGACCGTTTTTATAAAAGCCTTGGCCTATCTACAGAATATTTGGCAAAATCCTCACCTTATGATTCAAATATCGTAGAAAGAAGTCGAGCAGGAAGGACTTGCCCTTCCGGAAGGCGCCCGCCACCGACAGCACCACGACCGGCCGGTCTTTGACGTCGTCCTGCAGCAGCAGTTCCTTGAGCACCTCCTCATCGAGGGTGAACGTGTGGTCGACGCCGGTGTTCACTACTTGCACCCCGTGAGGCCCGCTGCGGGGAGGGGGGCTCGGCTTCTCTGTTACTGGAACGTTACAAGGATGAGTTCAGATTTGGGTTTAGAAAAAGTGGTGACGTAATGTAATACTAGCCCGTTATTGTCCTGCTGCAGAGGAAGTATATACAAGTCGCAACATGTAGGAACGTTATTTGACAATGTAGTAAGAAAAGCGGCAGGCCCATAAAGAAATGGCGGCATGAGCTGGACTCCTTCTCAAAGGACTGGCCAAAAATTGCAGGAGAGAAGGAAAGTGGAAGGAGGGAAGTGAGGCCTTTGCACTGCAGGGGGCCAGTACAGGATCATAATAATCCTACTAATATTATAAATGTGATTATTTTTCCGACCCAAATATCGACCAATAGAATTGCACCATTCGACGTCACGTGGTACAACCTACATGGTATTATACTGAAAATTTTTTGAAAATTTTCTAGGTTGTACCACGTGACGTCGAATGGTGCAATTCTATTGGCCGACATTTGGGACGGAAAAATAATCCCCCGAATACCACACGAGCTTCAAAATTATCTGGTATTTCCCGATAGGTTCCCTGCAAACGAACGGAAATACCCGATAATTTTGAAGCTCTTGTGGTATTATAAGTGAAAATTTGTGAGTGTTATTTTTATTACTTCTTCACGCTCAAACGGCTGGGCCGATTTGGATGAAATTTAGTATGTAGATAGCTTATAGCCTGGATTAACATATAGGCTACCTTTTATTCCGGTCTAGGCGGGTAAAACCGCGGGGCGCAGCTAGTAATATTATAAATGTGAAAGTTTGTGAGGATGTATTATGTTTCTTACTCTTTCACGTAAAAACGACTGAACAGGTTTTGATGAAATTGTGCAGTAATATAGCTTATACATCAGAATAACACATAGGCTATAATTTATAATGGGAGTACTAATACCACGCGGGCGAAGCCGCTGGCGGAAGCTAGTTTCTTTGTATTTTTAAATGTTTTTAAAAATATTAAAAAAATTATCAAATAAGTAAAAATATGAATAAACGAAATAATAATATTAAAAAAACGTCAGTGAAAATCATTATAATGCAAATGCAAAACAGCCATCATTATGCGGTCGTCTATGACGGCGCCGCTGTCTTGAGATTTATATTATTGATGCGAATGGGTGAGTTTTACGCATTCCCTTTTTCATCCAAAGAGTTTTGGTTTTTTTCTATTCCAGTACCTATTTAGCTAAAATAAATTATAAAAAGCGATGAGACATAAGCGTGGTGATAACTAGTTCTAAATCTAAATGAGGAAAAGTTAGTCTACATATTTAACAGTCTACTTTAATACCATAACCATTAGTTTTATTCCGACTTGGTTGGAATTTTGCTTACCATATTAGAAAAAATTAGTTACTTCGTTAGTAAAAATAATTATCTAAGATCTTTATTGTAATCCGTAATTTTCATACAGATGATAAAATTAATAAAGACAATTACAGGTACGAAGAAATTTATAAGTTTTTAAGTAGGAGAGATAATATTTTTTTTTTATAAATATTCTCATGTAAGTGAATAATGCAATTCTTATGAGAATAAATTATCTCAAACCTTCGCTTTAATTATGCCAAGGTGTTATTGTAAACATACTTAATAACAAAAATCTAAATATAATACAGCAGTCTCACTACTCCGGCAGAATTAAAAACCAAGGGGTGCGGGATTTGGGCGGAGCACCACCGTGTCCTCGAGGCGATCGGCGGTAGCGACCGAAGGAAGAGGCGGGACGCGTGAGGGAAAGGTACGCTTTTACGCCCTCAATCGCCGCAGGAGACGCCCTGGGCGTCGGGAGCCGCAAGCCAATTCTCGGCCACCGTAGGCGCGGGCCTGCGGACGGCGAGAAATGGGTAGATCGCCGTCCGATAAGGACCAGGCCCGAGTCGACGGCGCGCAGTGTTCCACACGCGCCCTCGACGGGGCCCGCTAGGAGCCTAGGACCAATGACTATTATTCTCTTTGGCTAGGACCGATGCCTGTCTGGGTCGCGGATAAATTCGAAAGAGAGTTACCACGGCCCTGGGACAAGCAACTGAAGGAACAACGGTGGGTTTTAGTCAGAAAAAGTCTGACACGCCCTCCCACTCCACCCAGAGCGGGGGAATTCATTGAATGATTTCCTAACCCCCAAAAAAAAAGGGCGGGGTTATTGAAGTGTTTGGATTACTGCAATGTATAGAAAAATCAAGAAAACTAAAATAAAGCATTTTAGAACGTCGTAATTTAATATGGGAGCATGTGGGAAGCGGTGCCCAGGGGGCTAAGGGGCCCCGCGCGGAGGGTGCCGGACTAATGGACGTGCAGAATTACTGAAATGCCGGATTAGTAAGATTAGCAAGTAAATTTGTAACTACTTGAGCTTACGAGTTAGAATTCTAAAACCGTTTTTAATTTCAGACTCCTACAAGCATTGTTTACTTTACACAAAGCTGAGATAGTAAACGGGTAATAAATCAGTTTATGGCAGAGTTAATCATAATTAAGTGTGTAATTGGGGTAATGACAGTTTAACTAGTCTCTTGGCTAGCGACCAAAATAATTAATTTCCCTCCATTGAACTCATAATGCTTTGAGTACCAATATTATGAAACAACGAATATAATGAGAGTTATCAAGAAAATTTACGTCACCAGACGTCGCTTATTAGGCGACAGGGCCGCGGTGCCTTGTTGCTCGAGACAAATTAATTTTCTGTTAGCGTTCACGCTAACGCTTAGTACAAAATGTATGGCAATCATATTACTGGACGTGAGTCACGTGACAGTTCTCTCCACAGGTAATGTCATTGCCATACATTTTTTACTAAGCGTTAGCGTGAACGCTAACAGAAAAGTGATTTGTCTCACCCTCCTGGCACAGACAACTGAAGGAACACGGGTAGGTTTTAGTCAGTAAGTCTGACACGCTCCCTCGCTCCACTCAAGAGAGGGAGAAGCTATTTGATAATTTGCCACCCTAAAAAAAAAAAGGTATTTTACTTTATAAACGAAACAATGACGTAAACATGACGTTGACGTCAACTTGACATATGTCAGTTTTTGACATGTGTCTGGACCTAACGGCTCAGTAATGCCAACGGGTGTACGTCTTTTCAGAAAACCCTCATTTTAACTACCTGTATTTTATTTATATCATCATTATCTATAGTTATTCTATCTCACCAAGGCAGGGTTGGTTTTGGATGTGTGAGAACATTCACGTGCATATTTTATTCTGTGTCCGTAAGCTCGGAGCGCTAGGTGTCATAGGAAATAGTTTACGCGCACATATAATGAGCACGTGAATTTGCTTACACACAGAACGAAGTCCAACCCGTCTTCGTGACATACAACAGCTGTACCTATCGTTTTTCTATGTTACTTGGGGTTGGTGCAAAACATTTTATCTTCCATTCCGTCCTCTTAGACCAGACAATCACTGAGTCCCTTTTCTTTCATGTCTCTCCTCACACAATCGATCCATCTTTTTCTTTGGCCTTACTCTCCCACTTCATCCTTCCATGTATATTCATAAATGCATTTTATTCATGTATCATTATCAAAAACGTTGACGCGTCAAGGTAAGCACTAAAGCGTCTGAAATATCAGCAGTCAACACGTCCATAAAAATATAATATAAATTCTCACTACAGCACGCGAGTAAAAGTGCGAGGTTGAATTGAAATAAAGGTCGCAGAACACATGTACGAGGTGCATTCAATAAGTACCTAGCCTCATCGCCAGAGGGCGCTGTAGTTTCAAAAGAGTTTTACCACAGTGTAGCACATTCTTTTTTATTTATTTTTACAAATTTTCATTCCAATCCCGTCATTAGTTTTAATTAGACAACTTATGGAAGCGAACGTGTCGATTGGTCATACAAAAATGAAAAAAGAGCAATATCGTTCGGTGATTCGATTCCTATTTTTGGAAGGGAAAACGCGCATCGAAATCAAAGAGCGCTTGGATGCTGTGTACGGTGACTCTTCTCCATCGATGGCCACCGTCAAGAATTGGTTCAACGAGTTTGCACGTGGCCGTACGTCGGTTTTTGATGAACCACGTCCAGGTGCACCGAAAACAGCTGCTACGGAGGAAAACATTAAAAAAATCCATGATCTCGTATTGGCAGATCGCCGATTGAAGGTTCGGGAGCTAGCTGAGACTGTAGGCATTTCAGAAGGAACAGTGCATCATATTCTTCACGAGGAACTCGGCATGAGAAAGCTGTCGGCGCGATGGGTGCCGCGTTTACTCACACCAGAAAACAAGCGCAACCGTGAGACCACATCGGAGACGTGTTTGGCGCTGTTTAAGCGGAATCCAGCGGAGTTTTTGCGTCGTTTTGTGACCGTCGATGAAACCTGGATCCACTGGTACACACCAGAGACCAAGGAGCAATAAAAACAATGGATCCAGACCGGGGAACGTGCTCCAAAGAAGGCGAAAACTGTAAAATCGGCCGGAAAAGTTATGGCCACCGTTTTCTGGAATTCACAAGGTGTGATCAACATCAATTACCTCGAGAAGGGTAAAACAATTACAGGGCTTTACTATGCCGATTTATTGGGCCGATTCGACGCCGAATTAAAGAAAAAACGACCCCATCAGGCGAAGAAAAAAGTGCTGTTTCACCACGACAACGCACCGGTTCACACGTCTGCCGTTGCCATGGCCAAATTGGTCGAATTACGCTACGAATTGCTGCCCCATCCACCGTATTCTCCAGATTTGGCCCCTTGTGACTTCTTTCTGTTTCCTAATCTGAAAAAATCACTCGCCGGGAATAGATATGGATCGAATGAGAAGGTTATCGCCGCCACGGAGGCCTATTTTGCAGAGTTTGACAAAAACTATTTTTCGGACGGGTTAAAAAAGTTGGAGCATCGCTGGGCTAAGTGTATCGAACTAAAAGGAGACTATGTTGAAAAATAAATTGCCACTTTTCCAAAATTTTCGTTTACTTTTTGTAGGCTAAGTATTTATTGAATGACCCTCGTAACACCCGACGCCACAACGTATTTATTGGTTAAGTGATAGACAGTCTTACTATAGCAATGAGCACGTTGGCTACTTTGGTTGCTTATGCGCGTGTATGAATGATCAGAAGGGCAATATTTTTTTTTTTGGAACTTCTCCTAATCTCAGTCCCAATCTGTCAACAAGACCTCTTTTTTTTCTAAATTTTTGTCATTGAATTTCGCCTATAAGAAATTGTGACTTGGATACCTTCTGTAACGAAGCAAAATGCCTGAAATAAAGGATAAATATATAAACGTTTTGCTTCTACTACCCTGAACTTATGCCTTTTTCCACCGGAAAAAGGCTTAAGTTTTAAATCATGAGCACTCTTATTTGACGTCCTGTGGCAAGGCGTGTTACAAGTGTGTTTCCGCCTTAACTTATCGTTTCGCGACCTCAACGTACGCCAGCTCTCGTATCAGAAGGTCGCAGATTACTGTATTGGGAGATACGCGAGAGGCAGATTATGTGATACGACTCGAAGTGCGCTTTACATTGAGATAAAAGTGTGCGAAACATTGGCGCCAGTTACAGTATACGATTACAATCACTTATCAAGCTTGTTTTTAATGCTATTGTTTTAAATGCATTAGCATTGAGCATTCCACTTTCTGAAAGTATAGGTGGCTTAAATTCTGGATTAGAATTAAACAAAACACCACGGCCATATTTCCCCGAGCACAGAGCAGAGGTATGCTATCCAGGGTCACGGGTGGCTTTTAGTTAGTCTGACACGCCCTTCCCTTCCACTCAGGCGGGAGAAGTTATTAGACCGGCCAAGTGCGAGTCGGACTCGCGCACGAAGGGTTCCGTATCATTATCTATAAAAACGAGCAAAATAAAATCACGTTTGTTGTATGGGAGCCCGTTTAAAAATTTATTTTATTCTGTTTTTTAGTATTTGTTGTTATAGAGGCAACAGAAATGCATCATCTGTGAAAATTTCAACTGTCCTAACTATCACGGTACATGAGATACAGCCTGGTGACTGACGGACAGCGGAGCCTTAGTAATCAAGTAATAGGTTGCTACCCTATTGTCACCAACTGGGTACAACATTAGACTCCGGGCTGTTAGAGAAATTGTGATGAATAAATCAAATAGCAGATGCCCGACCCGAGTATCGAACGTACGGCCTCATGGTCAGCAGAACTGCTTGCGACCGCTACACCAACGACGCAATACAGTGAAATGAAATCCCGAATCGTCGAATCAGGATGTGATTATCTTCTTTTGGGGACAGACCCATTATAACATTGAAGTAGTCAAGTAGCCTTACAGCCATTTAGGTACACGAAAACCTTTTATAATAATTACGATAATGGCGAAGAAAAGTGGTTCCTAAATAAGTGTAGCGACCCATTTATTTACGAGCCCGTTCCTCGGGACTAAGCGGGGGCCAATAAGGGACTATTTTGTGACTTCTAAACTACTGATATTACACCATAGCATGATAGTTGGGGCAGACGGGAAAAACTTATACAGCTTTAGTTCTGAGCTTCTTAAATCACTGCTACAATTAACATTATAACATCAGATATTATAAAAGAGCAGTGGTGGCCCAGTGGTAACAGCCGCGACTTACAAGTTGTAGGTCGTGAGTTCAAACCCAGACAGGCGCTTTACTTTGTGTAAAGTTTTTCATCACCACTGCTCTCAAAACGGTGAAGGAAAACATTGTGAGGAAACCGGCATGTCCTAGAACCAAAAAATCGAAGCCATGTGACATCCACCAATGCGCATTGGGCCCACGTGGTGTATTACGGCCCACACCCTCTCATCTCACAGAGAGGAGGCCTGTGTCCCAGCAGTGGGGACATTAAAAGGCTGATGATGATGATGATGAATTGATGATATTACAAAACAAAGTCCACCATCGCGTCTGTCTGTCTGTTCGCGATAAACTCAAAAACTACTAAACGGATTTTGATGCGGTTTTTACTAATAGAAAGAGCGATAAACGAGGAAGATTTGTGTGTATATTTTGCACACCCTCGCGAAACAGGGGCGGGTCGTTAGTTTTACTATATTTATTTCTTTGGCCACTATCTCACCTGATGGTAAGCGATAATGAGGTCGACGATGGAACACGTTTGCCTAGAAGTAACCTATTCACTGTTGACCTAAAGGCCCCCAGGTTGCAGCTATCAGGTAACACAAGACTCTGGCAGGGAATTCCATTCCTTAGCTGTACGCACAGTGAAAATATTCCCATAAACGTTTTGTGCCTGGGTGGCATATCCACCATGTAACGACCAGAAAGTGTTAAGGCAGAGTAAAAAGGACAGCAAGAGACAGTAAAGGAGAAAGAAGAACGACGCTGGTCATCATCCTCACATAACCCTGAATTTAATTTATGGCCGTCATCCAGGGGTTGACCAATATGTTATTTATAATACTATGAACAACGCCATTCAAAAGGTCTTCATGTATGAATAGTGTATTTTTATAGAATTAAAATTATTCGTTTGTAGCTGATCTGAAAGTGACCCGATAGCGAAGATTCTTTCGCTTGGAGAAAGAGGAATTATAATGTTGCAATAATTAATTTCTGCTGTGGAGTTTGTTGCACCACTTCTTCACAGCTAAAACACTAGGAAGTGGTGCCGGCGGTCGTTTTTGGAGGACTGTCTTTATGTAAAAATTTTAGTGTTCATAAAGTGCTGGCACGTGGCCTTGTTTAAATAAATGACATTTGATTTTGTTTTTATTATTATTATTATTGATAGGCATGCGTTTGTCCACTATCTCACCTGATGGTAAGCGATGATGCGGTCGAAGATGGAGCACGCTTGCCTAGAAGTAACCTATTCACTCTTGACTTAAAGACTCCCAGGTTGTAGCTATCAGGAAACACAGACACCGGTAGGCAATTCCACTCCCTAGCTGTACGAGCAATGAATGTTTTCTCAAAACGCTTTGTACTATGAACCGGTGGCACTTCGCCGTACGTCTTGTGGTCCGTTGATGAAACGGGCTTGGCGGAATCAAATTATGCAATTCCGTCGCACACTCCCCAAAATGTAACCGATAGAAAACCGACAGGCTAGCAACTCGGCGTCTATGTTCTAGACTTTGGAGTTTAGACTCAACGAGCCTATAATTGCCGATGATCCTCTTGGCTCGTTTCTCAATTGACTCAAGGGCTTCAAGCTGGTAATTGGCAGATCCGTCCCAAAGATGAGAGCAGTACTCCATACACGATCGAATTTGTGCTTGATAGAGTTGGAGCAGTTGTTCCGGCGAGAAGTACCGTCTCACCTTTGCGAGGATTTTTTAATCTCCAGAATAAAGGTATTTAAATTAGGCGCTTGAACCGCAGATGACCTGCTACAAAGCTTCACAAATAAAAAATATTACGGTCTTAAAATATTGGATATTTCCTAACAATAAGTCTCCGGTCATCACCCGCTGAGTTTCAAATAGTTTGAATATCATTGAACTAAGGTATCATTGGAAACCCCGCCGTTTATGTGCGTCGCTAATAACTTAAGTTGATTATGAGAATATGAAACAAAAAGGTATCCGTAAGTCACGACCTTGTCATAAAAAACGTGAGGGGGCAAACAATGGCATCTCTGACACGAGGAAAATCAAAATCATAAGTTGTTGTTAACCGATTTACAAAGTTGTAAAAATACAACTGACTTCTAAAAATTGCAAAATAATTTTAGTTTCGGAAGTCGTTGTACATATTTTTTAACCGACTTTCGAAAAAGGAGGAGGTTCTATGTTCGACCGTATGTATGCTTTTTTTTATGTATGTTTCTCCGTCAATTGTGGACCGATTTTCAAAATTCTTTTTTTATCCGAAAGAATATACTACCGAGGTGGTCCCATATAAATTTTATCGAAATTGCTTCAGCGCTTTTTGAGAAACTGAACAAAAACGAAAAATACGTATACCTCGATGACGTTTTGATGTTCTCCTAATGTTTAAATTCCACGTTCCATGTTATTAGAGTTTTTAGTTCTGGGGAAAAAGTGAAAAATAAAAAACTTTTTTACAAAAAAAAACAACCGATTTCCAAAAAAAAAATACACTAAAATTAAAAAATAACTTTAATTTCGGAAGTCGGTGTCAAATAACGAAAAAGTAAAATACAAACACCGACTTCCGAAATTAAAGTTATTTTTTAATTTTTAGTGTATTTTTTTTTGGAAGTCGGTTGTTTTTTTTTTGTAAAAAAGTTTTTATTTGTTTCTTCGTTATTTGACACCGACTTCCGAAATTAAAGATATTTTGCAATTTTTAGAAGTCGGTTGTATTTTTTGAAAAAAGTTTTTTATTTTTCACTTTTTAGTTTTTTTTTTATTGTTGTTGTACACCAGTAGTAAAACTAAATATTAAAGTTATGCCCGAATAGATAACACCAATAACATGGAATTTGAACATTTGGATACAACCAAAACGTCATCTGAAAGAAAAAAAGAAAGAAAATACGTTTATTTACGGTAAACATGACGCAAAAAACAGAGAAAAACAAAAACAAAGAAAAACTGGGGGAAAAAATGCGTCACATCCACGCAAAACGGCCATCGCTCAGCTTAAGTGCTATGACCCTATGCAAGACAGAGCCCCAGCGCTGGTTTTCAGCGACAGCCGGCGCTGACGTCTTGATGTCAACCGGTGCAGAAAACAATGAGTAAAACTTCTAAATATTATACAGCGTAAAAAATATTAATATTTAAGTGGCAACATTCCGTTTCCTGCAACATGACGCACGCGCCGCCGGCTTTGATTTTAATCTGTGCCTCTCAGCTGTCAGTAAACTATCTTTGACAGGTTTTTTGGCGGGATTTTGTCGAGTGAAGTTCAGTGGCTGTTTTAATTATTCGTTTATTGGTTCGTTGGTTGGTATCTGTGTATACATATTTTTTGTTTATGTTGATTTTTTCAAAAAGTGCTGAATCAATTTCGATAAAATTTATATGGGACCACCTCTGAAGTAGGACCTATCATACAAAAACAGAATCATCAAAATCTATTCACAAATGGCGGAGATATCGCGTAACAAATAAACCAAAAAAAAAACAGACGAATTAAGAACTTCCTCTTTTTTGAAGTCGGTTAAAAAGAGAGTTATGATACACTAGCTTGTGCCAGCGGTTTCACCTGCGTGGAATTAGTACTTTCCCCCTTAGACTATGAAAGGATATAGACGGAACGCTAGCCACTAACTTGTGATTTTTGTCACTGCCACCCACGATGCGCCCACTTGAAAAGTCACTGGGCAACAAAACGAGCTCGCTGACGAGATTGCTGTAATAAGTGCTCTTGAAATAAGAAGAAAATGAAACAAAAAAAAACGCTACTGAGTGCATCCCATATACACTGAAAGATTGTTTCAAGGACAATTTTACACTCTATATTCTAAACTACGTCAGTATCCTTCAAAATTGTCACCTAGGAACTATTTGTCACCGTATTGTCACGTCACCATGATCAGCGCACTCCCATGTATCTTCATAGCACTCGACTGTGTAACAAAAAGTCACGGAGACAAGAATCACAAGTCAGCGGCTAGCCTAAATGAAGCAGGATCGTAAATGACGTATTGGCTTCTCATTTTGTCTATGTGAGCTTACTTCGCGTGTACAGATACAAGCCGGCTTCTCATTCTGGTACTTCAGATTGTTAGATTTTGACACTCCGCCTATAACCTTTCATAGTCTAAGCGGACCGTTATAAATTATAGCCCATGTGCTATTCCAGATTATAATCTACCAAATTGTATCCGGATCCGTTCAGCCATTCTGGCATTATTGAGTAACAGACATCGATCCATACAAACTTTCACATTTTTCTATTATTAGTAGGATAGCAGCCGTGGCCTATCCTATTTTTGGGGTTCCGTACTCGAAGGGGCCAAACGGAGCCCTATTGTAGTCACTAACGTGTCCGTCTGTCTGTCCGTCCGTCATCTGTCACACAATTTTGTTACGAAGAATTTTTTAACTTCCCATGAACTGCCTATGAACTGCCTATGAACTTGAAATTTGGTGATAATGTTTATTATTACGTATACTTTTTTTTAACAAATACTAATATTTGGTACGGAACCCTTAATGTGCGAAATCAGACACGGACTTGGCCAGTTTTTTTGTGGTTCCGTACCTCAAACGAAAAAAAACGAAACCCTTATAGGATCACTGTTGTCCGTCTGTCTGTCTGTCAAGACCCTTTTTCTCAGGAACGCGTGGAGGTATCAAGCTGAAATTCATATCAAATACTCAGGTCTACTGTTCCTTGGAGCTGTGAAAAAATCAAAATTCTAAGCCAACGCAATCAAAAGATACAGCCGTGTATGCTGCAAATTTTCGACACTCGCAAGGGAATCAAAACCTACAGGGTACTTCCCGTGAACTCAGAATCTTGAAATTTGGTAAGAAACAACGTCTTATAGCACAGATAAAGGAATAATTGCGAAAAGCATAAATTTTTAGTTACCTACATCATATAATAAAAATATGTTTTACTTATATACCTACAGTTTTGTACAGAACCCTCGGTGCGCGTGTCCGACTCGCACTTGGCCGGTTTTTTATCATTGATAGACTCGTCGGTGGGCGTTTGACCACTAGCCCACCTGATGGTAAGCGATCACCCCACATTTTTTTCCGGGATATAAAGTAACCTAGTAATGGTAGGAAACATGGGTAATTCTTGGTATTAATTTACCTTGAATTAATTTACTCGAAGTATTTAAACAATATCGTAGACTGTGAATAGTGTAGAACCAATAATAGGTAGATTCTTCGAAGTAAATTGATGTCTTACTTAGGTAAGTTGTGTCTTAGAAAAACCCAACAAGGTGCAGATCTCATAATACCATTTTAAGATAAAAAAAATATAGTCACTATAAAGGAGATAGTAAACTGTCTGATAATAAAAAGACAGGTATTAGACGACGAAGTTTATCGCAATTTATATGGAAGACCAAGACCATCACGTTTCTCTACTCTTATGTTATGTATTGTTATTATGTTATTATTGCATACTACTGAAATACTATGATATGTTTCGGCCAAGTGCGTGTCGGACTTCGCACGTTAAGGGTTCCGTACCAAATGTATTTTTGACTATTTGTATGGCTTTGGGTAAACAAGATGCTTATACTGTGAAAATTTTAAGACTGTAGCTACAACCGTTTGGCTGTAAAACCTGTGTGACAGACGACGGACAGACAGACGGACACGTGAGTGACAGCAATAATCCAAACGGTAAAGTGTTATTTTATTATAGATTTTTTGGGCCAGAAACCATCGCGGGTGTCATCAGAATAATCTACCAAAGTTTAATCACAATCTGATTAATAGTTTTGGAACCTAAACAGGACAAACATTCATTTTTGTTTATACAATACTCGTAGATACAGATTATAAGACTAAATAAATTGATCTTGTTATAATAAACAATCAATCTGCCTGCCTTTTAGGTCGGCTTCCAGTCTAGCCGGACACAACACACAGACTTTATAACGACTGCCAAAGATTAAAGAAAACCAACGGTGTAACGTGTTTTCCGAGGTACGGAGGAGTCTCGGTATGTGAGGCTGAGGCTGTTATTATTTATCCACAATCTTGTTTTAATAAACTTCAGAGTAATTTCAAAAAGTTTCTAAAATTAAGGCATTGTGGTCTGTGTCTATTAAATGTGACATTAGTACTGTATACATATCCATGCCTTGTTAAAAGTTAGTAATTTACGTGGATTAGTGTTTGTTACATTATTTCTGGACTAGACTTACTTGGAGCCTCGACCCTGGCCACAGGCTGTGATAACGCTAGAAACAATAAGAGAATTTGCGTTAAAAACCTTCAAGAGGAGAATAGAGAAAACTAATTACTACTGGTTTAACGTAACAAGGTAGTGCTACTAAAATAAGAGTGCTTTAGAAAAATCGTATGCAACCTATCAACCCCAAATCTACAGGATGTAAAAAGACACATCACAGAGCCGTTAACTACGCATACTGTACGTCTAACAAAGTAGTTTTGCGCAAAAAGTTATTGCTGGGAAACGACTTTTATTTTAGGTATGAAAAATAAAAATATTTTGTATACCGCGCAATGTAACGCAAACACAGGCAAGTGGAGTTAAACCCTGCCCATTTGCTCTAAGCCATGTAGTTACTTGTCGGATACGTTTGATATTCATTGCGTTTTCGTAACTGCAAATTCGTAATTTCGAAAAAAGATCGAAAATTCAGGTAATGTGTGTTTGGAAAAAAGTTTAGTAATAACACTTAGAATTAATTTTCATAAATTTTTAAAAAAAAATTGCGACTTAGACCTTCAATATTTCCAGAACCAGTGGTTTCCCAGGTATGGTCTAGTGGAAAAAAATTATCCAAATAATGGGTAGAATATGTGGCTTTCGGCTTCGGAAACTGTCTTTTACACCCGATATACTAATATTATAAAGAGGTTTGTGAGGTTGTAGTGTAGGGGGAATCTCTGGATCTACTGAACCGATTTTAAAAATTCTTTTACCAATAGAATGCCACGTTATTTGTGAGTGTATGGCTATACATTTTTGAAATCCACGCGGAAGAAGTCGCTAGCTCCTGCCAGCGGTTTCACATGCGTGGTTTAGTACCTACTTTCCCCATTATAAGTTATAGCCTATTCGCTATGCTAGACTATAGGTAATCTATATCTGTGCCAAATTTAGTCGATCTGGCCTAATGAGTACTAATGACAGCGCGAGCGGACGGCATTGCCGTTGCTGAATACTGGGCTAGGTAAGGGGCTAATTTAACTAAGAATCATCAATCATCATCATCATTTCAGCCGAAAGACGTCCACTGCTGGACATAGGCCTCCCCCAAGTGTCGCCACAATGATCGGTCCTGTGCGTCTCGCATCCATCGGCTACCCGCGACCCTCACCAGGTCATCGGTCCACCTTGTGGGAGGGCTTCCAACGCTGCGTCTTCTGGTAAGCGGTCGCCACTCCAGAACTTTTCAGCCCCATCGACCATCTGTTCTGCGAGCAATGTGCCCTGCCCACTGCCACTTCAGTTTGGCGATTCTTCGGGCTATGTCGGTAACCTTAGTTCTCTTGCGGATATCATCATTTCTGATTCTATCACGCAAGGAAACTCCGATCATTGCCCTCTCCATTGCCCTTTGGGTGACTGTAAGCCTTCTGATGAGGCCCATTGTGAACGACCATGTTTCGGTTCCATAAGTCATCACTGGCAACACGCACTGGTCATAGACTTTCGTCTTGAGACACTGTGGTATGACGAGACGAGAAGATACCACGCAACTTCCCGAACGCCGCCCAGCTTTCTCGAAGTTAGCCCTACCTAGCTGGACCGTTTGTCCCAGATAGACGTACTCGTCTACAACTTCCAGTGTAGAGTCTCCGATATTGATAGGAGTGGGTGCTACATGGGTATTTACCATGACCTTGGTTTTGTCCATGTTCATTTTAAGACCCACTCTTTCGGAAGCTCTACTGAGGTTATCGAGCATTGTACTGAGGTCCTCCATAGTCTCAGCCATGACGACTATATCATCGGCACTACTAACTAAGAATACAATACAATATTTATGCCATCGACACGCTAAGAAGAAGAAGCCGATCTGGAGTGATTGAGTAACAGAGACACATCCATTCATCAAAATTTTCGCATTTATAATAATACTAGCTGTGCCCGCGTTTATGGTTACCATGGACTATTTAACACAAAAATATTTTTTCAATTCGATCCAGTAGTTCCTGAGATTAGCGCGTTCAACCAAACAAACAAACTCTTAAGCTTTATAATATTAGTAGATATGATGACTAGCTTCTGCCAGCGGCTTCGCCCGCGTGTAATTAGTACTTCCCCCGTTATAAACTTTCAACCCCTTTTTCACCCCCCTAAGGGTTAAATTTCGAAAAACCCCTTTCTTAGTGAATACCTTCTCTTCACAAAGAACACACCCTCCAAATTTCATGTCTCTAGGACCAGCGGTTTAGGCTGTGCGTTGATATATCTCCCGAGTTGTTATACCGCAGCTCGGGATGACGTTCAGAAAGGTGTTTACTGTTCCAAATTCATCTTATAAAAATACAGTCAATTGAAAAAGAACGTGTCATATTACTCTTGCTTATGCCTACAAGGATCGCAGTCAAGCATTATGTATGCAAGAAGAAATCGATTTCTTGGCAACTACCAAGTCTTAAGTAGGTCACTCGACTACTAGCAGCATATTCAAATATAAGACTTGTGCGTATTATTCGCAACGCGGAAGTATGTAACAATGGATATCCTCAGCAATACTAATTAAGACTAATTTGTACTTATACGAGTACGTTGCGTGCGGACGCCCGAAGGTCAAGATACCCATATCCGTATTCTATGTAATGGGCTTGTACGGTATGTTTTACTAGCGATCCACTCCAACTTCGCACGGTTGCAAATTATACAACCTTCCTCATGAATCACTCTGTCTATTGGTGAAAACTGCATCAAAATCCTTTCAGTAGTTTTTAGGGTTCCGTACCCAAAGTAAAACGGGACCCTATTACTAAGACTCCCCTATCCGTCCGTCTGTCTGTCTGTCACCAGGCTGTATCTCATGAACCGTGACAGTTAGACAGTTGAAATTTTCACAAATGATGTATTTCTGTTACCGCTATAACAATAAATACTAAAATACAGAATAAAATAAATATTTAAGGGAAAAAGCCATACAACAAACGTGATTTTTTTGCCGATTTATAGATAATGCTACGAAAACCTACGTGCGCAAGTCCGACTCGCACTTGGCCGGTTTTTGAGTTTAAAGTGTACTACAAACGCGGCGTGGGACTTTGTTCTATAATATGTACGTCCTAAGTACGTCGCAAGTCCTACCCAAAAACAAAAGCTGATTAAGGGATGTCAAGGCTTTGTAAAAGGTCAGTTGTAAATTGAAATCTTTTTATGTAAAAAGGTCATTGGAGTTTTTTCTAGCGATCCGCAAAGGGAAGAACGACCCATAATGGCAGGGTAGGGTTCAAAATGTTCAGCTGTGCGCAAGTAATGCTAATCTCTGCCTACGTATTGTGAAACGGCCTTTCTGAATGGCAAACTTGGTTGAAAAAATCCGTGGGTAAATAGATAAAGACGGGTTTATTTTAAGAAGATCTAGCATAGACACGCGATTTCTATGACAATAGGTCGACATATTGCTGACAATAGGGATGATTCCTATAAGGGTACAAAAATAATAATTCTATTTAGTCTGTACTTACGAGTAAGTTAGATTATCAATAAATATATGACTCGAATTTTTGCTTTACCAAATCAATAAAAAATTAAAAAGAGAAGACGCATCAAAACTCAGGAGTGGGGGCTAGTCACTTGTAGATATAAAAGTGGTAGATTTCTTACGTAGGTGTAACGTTACGCGAAATTTCAACGCACTGTATCGTCTTTATTATTTGTTTACGTGACAAAAGAAAAAATACGTGTCCAATAAAATAGTTTCTGGTAATCTAACTGTCCCACTCGTGGGCAAAGGCGGGAGGCCTTTTAAGGCGCAATTATACGACTTTTAATTGAACATCACGTCTAAACGACTAGTCTTATTTCTTTGAAAAAAATATATGTTACTCTAGACAATTTCCGTCGTAATTTGATCTCAGAATATTTGAAATTATATTTTTATAACATAGTGTAATTAATTTGTAAAGTTATGTCTAACGCGGATAAAAAATTGAGAATCACGCAAAAACTATGAAGCTTATTTTTATGAAACCTTCACCATTTTAAAGATCATTTCATTGTTTATAATTTAGTCTCAGTGTTTTAGTATAATACTCGTTGTTTTATGTGTAATAAATTAAAAATGCGTCTTAATTTCGGACAGCGCTCCTTGATGGGCGAGTCCTATGACTGGGTGGACATACGACGCGTTACGTGAGCTCAGCGCAGAACACGCAAGCTAACCACTCAAGGTCGTTGGCAGCTAATAGCGCCTTAACAGGCGTTGTACAGAGGGTTTCAGGGTGGTCTTTTAAGAGGTCACGGGACCCCTTCCATGTGCTGATGGCAACCACCGGGGTGATTTTATTGAGGTAAAATCCCGCACTCCCTGGTTTTTTTCCTGAAATCCAGGCGCCTTTTGAAGATTTCCCCCCTTTAGACAAAAAGGTTTAAAGGTGTTTAGTACACAGAGTACACTACACCTTAGTCACACTAGTCAAGTCTAAATGTCATGGTATGTCGGTAGGCCAGCATGGTGGAAAGTAGAAAGACGCGTCTTGTTAAAAGTCGATTAATCATTCCAGGAAAGAAATACTAACGGCCACTGCTATACTATAAATACCATTAACAGACTAACGGCCACTGCTATATTATAAATACCATTAACAGAGGCTTCATAAGGTTTCTTGTTGACTTGACAACAAAGCGATTATAGAGAGAAACATCTGTTTTTATTTACGACAATACAAGCGACAGCTTCGCACGTGTACAAATTATACACCTAAACCTTTTAAACCTTCTTCGCGGTTGTGTTGCCGCGGCCACAGGCAACTGAAGGACTCTTACTGACTAAAACCCACCCTGGGTTTTAGTCAGTAAGTCTGATACGCCCTCCCGCTCCACCCAGAGCGGGAGAAGTTATTTGATGATTACCCAAACTGAAATAAAAACTTCCTTATGACTCGCTTTGTCTATTTGTGAAAACCGCATGAAAATCCGTTCAGTAGTTTTTGAGTTTTTCGTGAACAGACAGACAGACGCGGCGAGGGACTTTGTTATTATGTAGTGCTAACACAAATGTCGAATATTCACAACATGGAATACAAAACAAACATTCGTTCTCGGTTCTCGCAACATCAATATGAATTTATACAAAAAGTGATATGAATATTTTTTACGAGCATGACATTGAAATAATATGTAAGTATTTAGATAGGTAATAATCATGTTGCTATAATTATGTTGTGATGGCAGGTAGATCCATTAAAAACAATGCTGAAGTCCAAATCACTGTCTTCGATTACAAGAGGATAAGGAAAATTGACTTCCATAACGCCCATCCCATTTTTCGCCGAATGCTTAAATTAACGAACTGGACCCGCGTGATGATGCCCCACACCCTCTTACAGAGACGGAGGCCTGAGTCCCAGTAGTGGGAGGGAACAATATAAGCTGATTAATGATCATGCTCTTCACAAAGAACACACCCTGCAAATTTCATGTCTCTAGGACCAGCGGTTTAGGTTGTGCGTTGATATATCAGTCAGTCAGGACTTAGAATTTTATTATTTTAAAATTTACACAGACGCTGAATTATTCCATTAAACCACAACAAACCTGCCCAATGTCGACGACAGTTTGAAAATATAAATTCTTGCGGACAATAAAACCCTTGTTTAGCAAAAAGGTTCTATTTCATATGACGCAGGCTTGCTTGAGTCATTGGCTGATGTAAGTTTGCCTCGACTAAAGTTCTCTATAGCGATCAACCATCATCTTTAGGCCACATCAGTGCAAACCACGATATAATCTGTCTAATTGGCTGAGTACATATGTATAATAAAACTTTCTCGGAATGACAGAAGGCCGACGGAACAGCACATACTTGCCATAATATGAAACTCGTGAAATAAGCAATTCCCTCATTATAATTATAGTCAAGTGCTATTCCAGACTATAATCTATCTCTGTGGCAAATTTCATCCAGATCCGGTCAGCCGTGATGGAGTAAACAAACATTCATCCATCAATCACAAAAGCAAAATCATATTGTTGTGTATGTCGTTAATTTGTGGCAAATAAATACTTTTTCTTTCTTTTTTCTTTCTTTTCTTTTTCTTTCAATCCAAATTATCGCATTTATAATATTAGCAGGATGTTACACGAAGTTTTAATAACAAAATCTTAATGAACAAGAAACCGAACAATGGTTCATATAGTTTCATGTTGTGACATACAGTTGGATTAAAATCCCGCGCTATTATTAACAAACAAACTCAAAAAGTGGCCAATTTGCTTATTTAGCGCAATTAGATTCGAGCAAAACTGTACCGTATTGTCGGAACTCGGACTTCGAACTAAAAAATGCTTAGAACAGCAAAAAAAATAATAACAACACGTAGAATTTAGGTATTCCCAAATTAGAATTTAGTAATGAAGAACACAATATCACGCTATGCGAGTAAATGCCAAATCAGTAATCAAATCATCATTACGTTCAGCGGAAAGATGTCTAATTTTAGACAGAATTTACCATCTCCGGGGATTATCTGCTTGTCCAACAGTATGTAAATTGGGAGTCGAACGGGAGCCAAAAAAAAAAGGTTACAATTACTATACAATGGTATGAGACAGTCGCATTAATGTAGGTACCAGAAGAAATTAAGACGACATTCGTAACAAATGAGTTGCTTGGACTGCACTGACATTTCAATTACCATCCCAATTACAAAAAAAAAGTCTAATCAAATCGCTAAACAGTAAATCTGTGTCAATTCTTATTATAGCTTTTGCGATTAGTTGATCAAAACACCAACAACTGATCCAAGATTCGAACAAGCTAGAAACGTGTTCCCATAGACCAAGTCTTTGACACATTTACAAACTGTCAAACAGATCATCTACGTAAATAATAACAACATTAATAGCTAATGGTTCTAGTCAAGAGATAATCACACCTGTCACTTTCGGCATGCCACCGGCGCAGGCGCATCAAACAGTGCCAAGCATTCACTGTACTGCACTTTTACTTTATTATAAACAGATTTGAGAGAGCTCTATCTACCTGGCTTTTTCCCTGTGTAGGTCGACTCCCAGTCTAACCAGATGCAGTTGAATAAATGGTAACTTACTTGGAGTTCAGACTTCCAGACTTCTGACTACCTTATGAATGTCAAATGTCTACGAAAGGCAACCGGAAGGTTTTACGTGCTTTTCAAGACACAGACTTAAGAGAGTATGATGATTTTCTTTATTATTCTGTGTGGTCTAAACACCCATAGAGTGTTGTAATACCTGCCTTGCCAAGACGAATGTAAAGCAGGAAGTTCCAATAATACGGGAGCTAGCAAATTCCTCGGTAAGGAAGTTTCGAAATTGTGATTCGTCTTGTCCGTTGCTTGTTGTAAACTAATGAGGGTCATGAGAGGTCACTTAGGAAAGTTTTAAACGCGAGTACTTACAAGATAAATGAAGTAGCTAATTAAATAAACACCTTTGCTGTTCAGTTTTCGTGGCCAAACATACAAAACAGTTTCTGTGTTTCCGATACAATGACTGGTAGGAACTGTCAAAAAATTAAACTTAGTTTGATTAACCTCTAGTAGTGTCAATCGTATGGAATCAGACAACGATTGCATTTCGACAGCTTCTCTTGTACACCTAAAGCCAAGAGAAGCCCATTTCAAAAAGCCACATAACTCAAGACTTATAAAATACAAAGTAAGACTTGGTAGAATCCTGCCCAGGGGTCGTGGATAACATCGAAACTTACCGCGCCCCTGGGTCCTCAGGGCAGGGAAAGAACAGGGGTGGGTTTTAGTCAATAAGTCTGACACATCGCTCCACCCAGAGGGGGGAGAAATCATAGTATGATTTCCAACCCCTAAAAAAAAAAGACTTGGTAGAACAGTTTATAAATACAGGCCAAGTCTTGAAGTACCATACATGAGCAGAGTATTTACAAGCAGACATCGATTTGTACAACATTCGACACGTGTTAAGGACTCCACATCGGAAAGTTAAAGCACACAGACAGACTCACAGACGCACTCGCACTTACTTTGTATGTCTTTATAATTGACACGTAAACTCAGCTTGCCTACCACCTCACTGCCTGGAACACAAGTCACAAAGTTCAAATACTCGTTAATGAAAAAGGTCGCCATGGTTTATGGTTTTTTTTTTCGTTGGTCACAAGAGTTCTATAGGGCAAAACACGTCTTTTCGCGTGATAAAAGACAATGATTTGTTTCCGCATAAGAAGTTGAAGTAAATCGTGGGCATTCTAAAACAATAATTTTATAATAAGGATAAAAATAAATATTTAGCCATCGGTATAATAACCTGTTACGAAATCAAAGAGGTTGCAAGTTTCTGGTGTGGACAAAATCCAAAGATAGTGAGCTATGAAGACGTCGACATAAAAGTCGACAACACAAACAGACTTGAGTAGCGGAGTCATCGTTAAATAAATTAATTTAATAAAAATGTTACCTATCATCAGTTTTTGTAAAATGCAATTAATTTTAGGAATAATTTTTATGTACTCTTATCTGAATCAAAGGCAAAAATAATAATTATTATAATATTAAACTGTTTGGACATAAATACCACCAGCAGATCAGGCAGAAAGCCAGGTATCACATTTCTGTAGCTCGTATTTAAAATGTTGCTATTCCCGTAACCACAAACGTCGTGAAGGACAGCTGACACTTTCACTGACCGTAATAATTACACGTACGCAATGAGATATTACTGATGCACTCGAAACACAGGTCTGGCGAGCTCCCAACCCCAGGCGAATTATGTCAATAACCTGCTTGGAGCGGATCCAATAGCAGGGAAATTCGGAAACTATTCATCAGCTCGAAAATATTCTGTTTTATAGACTTTCTTCCTAATGAGGTTGAACCATTCAATAGACTTTGGCACTGAAGCCTTATAGTTCTGAGACAGCAATGAGGTCATTCCGTCATGTTTTTAGTCCAGGGTGTTTGATCTGATCTGGATCAGATACTACGATCTACTAGAACTAGACTGACTAGATGCCAGTGAAAACTAAGTATCCAATTTATTTATTTACATTTCATGTATGCATCTGAATCCTAACATTACACATTTAACCATACGTTTCGATAAATACCGTATGGTTGCCTGAATAGAATATTAGCTTGTTGTGTTTGACTGACAAGATTTATGTGGACGGACCTTTTTTTTTTTGGGGGTTGAAAATTATCCAATGACTTCTCCCTCTCTGGGTGAAGCGGGCGGGCATGTCAGACTTTTACTGACTAAAACCCACCCCTGTTCCTTCAGTTGCTTGTGCCAGGGCCGCGGTAACTCTCAAAATTATCCGCAACCCAGACTGACACGCCTTTTTTTTTTTTGGAGGGTGGGAAGTCATCCAATGACTTCTCCCGCTCTGGTTGGAGCGGGAGGACGTGTCAAGACTTTTACTGACTAAAACCCGCCCTTGTTCCTTCAGTTGCCTGTTTCCAGGGCCGCGGTAACTCTCTTTCGAATTTATTCGCGGCCCCAGGCAGGCATCGGCCCTAACGGGCCCAGTCAGGTACAGCTGACATCTCTTGTTCGCGCCCTTGACTCTCGGGTCTGGTCCTTATCCGACGGCGAGCTACCCATTACTCGCCATCCGCAAGCCCAAGACTGATGTTACGTTTTAGATATTCAACTGAAATACCTTCCCATTTAGCCCACTCCGGAACAGAAACAGCGGAAGAATTTGAACTATGCTGCTATTCTGAACACAGGCTAAGGAACTGTCACTGGACATCCAAATATAGCACACACACTTCCCTCTTGGACCTCTGCCGACATCGACAAGAAAAAAAAAGGGTTAAAAAACGGCTAGTTTTTACATGATTCATGTTTAGATCTCTACTGTATACTGTAGTTCTGGCATGCACCCAATAACCGGGAACCTGCGCTGATTGAAAATAATTCTGTTACGCGAATCATATACGTTTGGTACGTACCAACTTTGATTTTTCGACACTGATGGATGTATTTTATGGCACGTGTATGAAAATAGGAGTATGTTTAAAATGAGACTTAGTAATTATGTTATGTAATGGAAATAGAAGGCCTGAAGCTTTTATTGGCATGCTGATAGTGACGACATAATGCAGTCGAAAATATATCTTCTGCTACTATGTGAGTATACAATTACTGAGGAGTTATAGTGATAAGTTTATTCACTTAGGAGACCTATGTATCTATGACGAATAGTGTAATAATATAGTCCTAAACCGGTTGACCCACACGCAATAATTGGAATTCCTTGCCGGAGTCTGTGTTTTCTGTAACCTAGGACTGAGGCTTTAAATCAACAGTGACTAGGTTGTTTCTAGTCAAGCTTGCTTTATCGTCAACCACATAATCGCTTGCTACCAGGTGAAATAGTGGATAACACGAGCCTATTCGTAATAAAAAAAATACATAGACCGGTAGCTTGGACCCTGTTCTCGATACTGGCGGGCTACTATTTTTTTTATATTTACAAATGTTTTTAAATATTTAAAAATGTATAGAATAAGTTTAAAAAATATAATAACCGGCATAATAAAAAATACATAGGATTTATTCTTGTCCGACATCCCCGATATGACCCGAATACAATTCCCAACGCCCGGAGCCATGACATTGAACTTACGGACTAAAGCAAATACTTAAGAATCTGAAATCGGTGCCAGTGTGCGAAAGTGAATGGGAGTAGACCGCAATAAAGCGGCCGAATTACCAGCTAATGTAATTAAGCCATTAATATAGGAGTCAATGAGTATATATTTCTGGGATGTGCTTGATATTTAGCGCAGGTGTTGAGGTCAAGGTGGGCTAAAATAGTCCTGGAAGTATGTGAGGCTTTTTTTATTGTGTGAAATCATCAAATAACTTCTCCTGCCCTGGGCGTATCAGACTCTTACTGACTAAAACCCACCTGTGTTTCTTCAGTCACCTGTGCCAGGGGCGTGTTGACGCTTTCGATTTCGCCCACGACACTGGCAGGCAAGTATGCGAGGTTAATTAGATATTTTGCAACAATGAAAGTCTCCTTTTAAATGTTTAAAGATACTAAAAACGATGTCGATGCCAAGAAAAGCAACTGGTTTGACGAAGAACAAGACAGCTGTTTAGAACTTTTAACATATTCAAAAGTAACTGTGAATAATAACGTGTTTTCAATCTCCGGTTACCAATTGTTTTTGTTTCTCCGAAGTAAATGGTGAAGAACTTCGCCTTAGGCCGCGTTTCTGAATTACATTGCAGGGTACGAATGACCGATTGATCACATTATACCTTGGTAGCCCGCAATATAATGCACTTGCATGCAATTTGCTTGTAGGTGGAAATGCGGCCTTAAGATTTATTACAGATATTTCCGTTAAACAAGACGGCATTAGCTCTCTAAACTAGGCTCTAAATCCCTCAATGTACATCAAAACTGCAGCAAATGCGTCCATTGTCTATTGAGGTCACAGATAACTAAGGAAGGAAAACACGTGATTGTCACTAGACTCCGTCCCACAAGACCGTGAGAATAACGATAACACAACAGCAAAACAATCTTGTCTTCCGTTCACTCACACGCAAACAATTATGAAGGTAGGAGTATGGCTTCGAAAATTATCATTCAACCTCGCTGAAGCGGTTGAACGAGTCTGAGCGAGCCTTAGGGAAGTTAGAATTTGCTAAGCTGGTCTAAACTGGTGATCAATCAATACAAGTATCAGATATGATGACGAGACATAATTACACTCACATGAAATATAAAAATAATATAAACTGTGCAAGGCCAAAAGGCTCCTAACTCAGCAGCTACGATATTTAAAAACAATAAATGACGCAGCGCTGGCTGGTATTCTGCTAAGGCCCGCTGTGATGCCACGGACACACTCATGGAACGTGGAATAGACTAAACACAAAAAGGAGTCAATATATATGAAAATATGTTGCGTAAATATTAAAAGTAGTGTATAGATAGCACATAGCTGCCATCAAGTGTGGGGAAAGCCTGCCTGGGAGGAGCTGACGAAGACTGGAGATTCGCACAGCTGCACAAGCAAAATGAGTACATAAGAACCCAGCAGTGGGTCATGTTGAGCTGTGGATGATGAGGAATCTCTTCTTGTTTCAAAAGACGCGAGTAAAGTCGCGCGAAGCACGAGTTTTCGACGGCGACACTTGGTCATTGGAATAAATTATCGCTTTATCATGTAAACTTAAAAGATTATTCAAACGAGGGCGTTGAACCGAAACTAATGATGTCACTATGCTCTACAAACCGTTACTTTGAATATTTTATAAGTGTGATTTTTAGCTAGCCATAAACATGTTTTATGGTGAGAAATAACTTCGTCGGGAAGTTGTAAACACGCAGTCGCCTTTCTATGTGCTACTACTGGGACTCAGGTCTACTTTTAAATCATCCTAATTTGTAAAAATCTTTAATTTCGGCAGCCGGTGTTAATTAAAGAAGAAAAAAATCAGATATCTTGTAATGTGACAAAGAGGACTAGTTTTCACTGGAGTTTAAGATATCTGGCAGCAGTCACTTAAGTTTATAAGCATTAGTTAGACCCTAGAGAATAATGTAGGTATGTATCGTTCACTAACAATAGTAATATATTATTGAACAACTATTAAAGTTAATAGCCTAGATAAACAAACTAAACAACCATGTAACTACTAACTATTCAAGTCTCGAGTTGTTGAACATTTTACATACTCACTGATAACCAGTTTTATATGATTAACTCTATTAAATCTCGGTACGAATGGACGTGTAATCACAGAATGGGAGGAAAATTGTTGGAACAGATATTTTTTTTCCTTCTGCAGGTGTATTCCCTAACTCAGTTGACATCAATTTGATAGGCACTACGCAGGACATTGGTCGGTGTATAATAGGCACTACGGTTTTCCTATAAGTCAAACCAGCAATGTACGGCAAAGTGTTTTGAGAACACATTCATAGTGCGTGAAGCTGTAGCTGGAGTGGAATTCCCTACCGGAGTCTGTGTTTCCTGATAGCTACAACCTGGGAGTCTTTAAGTCAAGAGTGAATAGGTTACTTCTAGGCAAGCGTGCTCCATCTTCGACCACATCATCGCTTACCATCAGGTGAGATAGTGGTCTAACGCGTGCCTATCAACAATAAAAAAGTGCCTATCAAATTGATTTTAACTGAGTTAGTGAATATACCTGCTGGTAATTAATCTGTTTGCAGGTTACACAAAATCACCTACATAAAATCTTAATTTTCCCGTACATACATTTGATACTGTGCAAATTCTCTTTAAAATCCCACTAATATGATCAGTGCGTAAGTTTGAATGGATGAATGTTTGTTACTCAATTACTCCAGAAAGGCTGAACAGATCTGGGGGCCCAATTCTGTAAGTTTGAGTTAAGCAACACGCCATCGACACTCTATCGACACACAACAGACATTATTTTGCCACTGTTGCAAATTTGGTATTCTGCAAAAACTTCAATATGCTATTGACATAATATAGTAGAGCAGACTACCAATTATTACAAAAGTCTTATTATGGCATTTCAATGGCACCACAGTGGCAAGTCAATGACCATAAATAATTTATAGAATACCAAATGTCAATGACTATTCTATTGAGACACCACTGACACACTACCGACACACTATTGACAAGCTAGTTATTTTACAGAATTGGGCCCCTGGATGTTAGCCACAGGGATTAGTCTAGAATAGCACCTAGGCTATGATTTATAATGGGGTAAGTAATAATTTCACGCGGGCGAAGTCGCTGGCAGAAGTTAGTAACACATATTTATATATTGGCTTTATGATAATTAAAATTGAAAGGAATTTGGACGAGGGCAGGCAGTTATTTTTTAATTGTCCGACTTTCAGAAAGTGCTAATTAATAGTATTAAGTTTCTGCCGGAGTTTTTTTGTGGGGGGTGGGAAATCATCCAACAACTGCTGAGGTATTTAAGTAAAAAGGGAAGAAGTAACTTCTAGGCAAGCGTGCTCCATCGTCGACCACAGCATCGCTTAACATCAGATGAGGTAATGGTCAAACGCAAAACTCAGCAAAAGCCTATCAATAAGAATAAGTTTCTCAGCAATGAGACCCCATCTACGCTCTAGGGGCGAAACAGTGACGAGTCGTGTATGTTAAATATTTGTAAGGTAACTAATTAGATTCTAAGCAGATTGTTTTTTAGAGCCGATTGCCGGCTCAGTCAGTCGCAACACACACAGCCGTCGAAGAGGCAACAACAAAAGGAAGAAAAAGAAAGCTGAAACCTCCGGAACAAGAAACCCCAGGCTGACTAGTTTTATCTTGCCTCCTCCCGGCTAGCAGTATCTCTCTCGAGGTCCTAGTGGATCGTGCTGAACTGACATACGCATTCAGGGGTGCGTGGGACGTACATCACCAGCACAAGGAAAGTAAGGAGCGTACGTCAACCCAAGTGGGAGATTGTCCCAGGACGAAGACTGTGCGGACATGGACGTGTCCCTGCCGTCCGAAACAAAGTTCTTCCGAAATATTACTATTAATATTTGACGCCATTATTTAGAGAGAAAATTAAAATACCACATTTTGTTATGTTTTCATTTAATACAGGATCTTAAACAAAATTAATCAGCCCCGAAACGTGTCAAAATGAAATTCTAAAGAAGTAAACGGCATTTAAAAGCCAATAAAACGCGCGATAAAGAACATAAAGTGAGGATTTGGGCCAAGTCCGATGTCATCATAATATTAAACGGGAAATGTTATGAAAACACGTGCTTCTGTGAAAATAAACTGGAATCTTCACGTTGTTTTCAGAAGTTTTAAGGCCTACGCACACCGGGACGGAATGGCAGAGGATTTTGCCATCAGCGCACACTAGCCGCTTAGATACCGGCGGCGTACCAGACATCCCACGCCAAAGTATGCCTTAAAATAAATACGAGTGAAGTGGGTAGCTCGCACTGCCTCACCCCCCAGCATGTCACGGCATCCTTCGAGCGCCGTTGCATACCGTAGTGCGCTGCGGGATCCCTTAGCACGCTCTCCAATGCCGTGTCAAGAAATCTCTTTCGATGCCACGGACTCATTGTAAAACATTGGCATTTATGTCGTATTCTTACTAGATAAGTTTGAATGTCCTTTGACAAACAATTAAATCCCTTTAGAATAAGATTGACCTTTATGGGCATTATTTATAAGAAAAATACCATGAGATCACTGATTAGCTGGTTCTAAATGTGTAAGTCACTATATCAACTGATGGTAAGCGATGATGTGGTCGAAGATGGAGCACGCTTGCCTAGAAGTAACCTATTCACTCTTCACTTAAAGACTCCCAGGATGTAACTATCAGGAAACACAGACTCCGGCAGGAATTCCACTCCTTAGCTGTACGCACAATGAATGTGTGCCCAAAAAGTTTTGTGCTCATATGTAATCAAATCCAAACTCGGGACTGCTACTGAATTATCTCATTGTTTAAAATTGATAAATTAACGGAAGTAGGCTACAATTCGACGGAAAATTATGAAATTATGGTTTGATAAGTTATCTATCACTAATATCACCAGATATGAGTATTAATCTCAACCTATAACAAATTAAAGCTACCATTTGATAACCCGGCTTAAGATAATACTTTCACGATGTTATACGATTAAGTTGTAATCATAATGAAGTTAAATGCAATTTCCCAGCGTGTAAAAATAAACCATTACGTGTTCAATTATTATCAAAAGATTATGTGTCATACAGCAACCTGAGTTTTAAATACAATAATGCTTTCAGGGTGTTGATGGGGCTACTGCGAGTAATGGGTAGCTCGCTGTCCGATCAGCACCAGAACCAAGTGTCGACGGCGTGTAGTGTTCCACGCGCGCCTCAGAAAGTTGTCAGCAAATAATGAGACGTCATGGCCGATGCCTGCCCAGGGGTTGTGGATAAATTCGAAACAGAGTTACCGCGCCCCTGAGCACTCAGAGCAAGGAAGGAACAGGGGTGGGTTTTAGTCAGTAAGAGTCTGACACGCCCTCCCGTTCCACCCAGAGCGGGAGATTTCATTGGATTATTTCCAACCTCAAAAACAAACAAAAAATGGGTGTTGATGGGGCTGCCGCGCTACTGCAGTACATCGTATGTTCGCAGAGGCGGCAATTGATAGCTTTCACGCCATCGTGCGCAAGCGATGCGCATCATGCTCAGGGTACGCGGCAGCTCCAAAACCATCTTGAAAACTATAGTGGACAGGTGGGACACCCTCATACTGAGACATTGGATAAGCCGACATGCCACTGTGGCGTATAATATTTAAGAATTAATAAGCATTTTTTTCTGGTAGTAATAAGTAGAAACACTAGTTTTTAAGTTGTGTGTAAACTTACCAATTCTGGACTTTGTCTGAATTATTATAAGATATTTTTTTTTTATTTGTTTTCGTTTTTTATATCCAAACAAAGAAAAAGTTACCAGGCCCGAGAGTCGACGGCGCGTAGTGTTCCACGCGCGCCTCAAAGAGTTGTCAGCAAAGGACGGGGCCTGCCACGGCCGATGCCTGCCCGGGGGTGGAGGATAAATTCGAAAGAGTTACCTCGCCACCGGGCACTCAAGGCAGGGAGGAACAGGGGTGGGTTTTAGTCAGTAAGAGTCTGACACGCCCTTCCGCTCCACCCTAGAGCGGAAGAAGTCGTAGGATGATTTCCCACCCACCAAAAAAAAAAAAAAAAAACAAAGAAAAAGTTTGCATGCCAACAAACGAAGTACCTTTTTTATGAATTGTGAGTATATGTGAGAAATCATCAAATGACTTCTCTCGCTCTGAGTGGAACGGGAGGGCGTGTCAGACTCTTACTGAAGGACCGTTGTTCCTTTTTTGATATTTTTTTTAATAACAAAAAAATATTTGTGTTGCGCCGGCGCAGGTATGCTTAAACATGAGAACTAAGTTAAAAATTATTGTTTGGGATGTTATTAAGTGTTTTCCTTGTCAACAAAAATTTAATACCTGTAACTCCGTATTTTTTTTATTAAATGGGATCAAGTCAATAACGCAAACAACTTAATTTATCCTTGAGCCTTTTATCAACTATGTTTGGGTTAGGTTAGGTTAGCGTCCAGTCTAATTGGATGCAGCTGAGAACCAGTACATTACATAGACCGTCTTCCTGACCTCCACAACATAGTAACTGGGTAGCAGGATACCCCCTACCTAGCAATTCTGCTGGGGATTTCATGGCTTCGCACGGGTAGTCACCCGTGACGACCGTCAAAGATCTAAGTCACCAGAAAATTGCAGAGATAAATATTAGGTCCCCACCTATGAAATCAGCGTTTCGTATGGAGAATTATAAAGAAGTTGCATTTTTCATACTAACATTTTTTTTAATTTATTTAACAATTATGAACACTAAAAACTAAGGTAACGTATGCCACTTAGATTAAGCAACAAAAATAAGTTTTGGCTAAGTTAAAACAAATAGTGGTTTCATTTCTGCTAACAACAAGAGGAGTCATTTTTAAGGTATTTTTTTTTGAATAAAATTATAAGTTAAAAGGTTTATTTTACTATTGGCAGTTGTCTATGATGGTCATTATTCGATAGAAATTAAGCAATTGATGAATATCTTGATTATGGAAGTGACAAGGTTCTCTATTTGTGAGAAAAAAACGCCAATTTCATAGGTGTGCAATATATCAATTCAAATAGATGCAATAAAATCAAAATTCGACAATTTCCAATGTAAGTATCAGTCTTATGAAAAATAAAAAGTTTACATTTTTACGGGACTTTTCATGAACTAACGGCTATAACATTTATCCGGTGACATCTACAAATGACAGCCAACGTGGTTTCGGAGACACAGAGGAGTCACAGTATGTAATGGATGTAGACATGGTCGACCTTTCTTTTTTGGATGGCGGGATATCATCCAATGACTTCTCCCGCTATGGGTGGAGCGGGAGGGCGTGTCAGACTCTTACTGACTATGTTGCCTGTGCCAAGGGCCGCAGTAATTCTATTTCAAATTTATCCGCGACCCCAGACAGAGACATGGTCGACTACAAACGCAATTCTTGAAATGAAATAGGCTCAAGTCAAACATCATCGCTTACAACTATCAATAATGTTACGTCGAACGTATTTAACTGGAACGTTCGAGAATGTAGTCGAAGTTTCCAGAAGTTTCCACTACGTTCGAGAACATTCCATTGTGGTACTGTGTAGAAGTTCATAGGTGTTTCTAGAATGTTCCAGTATAGGATAGTTCGACAATGTTCTAGAAACTTCCATGACTGTATAAATAGGCCGGACGGCGGGCGAGTGAGTCAGTCTGTTTTCGACTACGGATGCGAACGGAAGCGAGTACAAGCGATTACGAAGAGAATAGTGATTATAAGCGATTTAGTGTTTGTGCTAATAAGTTGTTGAGTTAATAAAGGATATTTAGTTAATTAATTGATGTAAAATAATTTATCCCATACCCAGCTCGCAACAATAATAATAATATAAAAAAAACAACTTAATTTATCATAAAGGTTTAATTTTCCATAGGCTTACCGACATAAAAAACCTTTCGAGCATGAAATCAATTGTATTCTTTCATTTGGTACGCGCACGCGCAAGTCGTCAAATGAAACTATTTCGTTTAATTCAATAGACTTTTTCTATTGCCGCTAATCGTTTCGATATCAATTAGATAATACTAATTGTTAATTTTTATTATTGTGTGTACTGTTTGTCTAGTCTTCCTGGGAAAGATTACATGTCTAAAGGAAATGACTACTAATACTTATGACAACTAGGTAATACTAGCGTGGCAAAGAAAACATATTTCGCGTGTTTCGCCGACCCTAAATAAATTAGGGTAAGGGTACGGGAGTGATGAATAGTTGTTATTTTTAACCGAATTCGTGTTGTTTTTTTATGTATGTCCACCGATTTCTCTGTCAGTTGTGGACCGATTTACAAAATTCTTTTTTATCCGAAAGAATATACTCCAGAGATCCCATATAAATTTTACCGAAATTGCTTCAGTGCTTTTTGAAAAAATCAACTTAAACAAAAAATATGTATACATAGATTTTGTTGGTTTCCTCCAATTACGAGTATGTTCAAATTGCATGTTATTGGGGTTATCAATTCGGGCGTAATTTTAACATTTACTTTTCGTTCTGGGGTAGGTATAGTAACTAAAAAGCGAAAAATAAAACAACTTTTTTACAAAAAATACAACCGACTTCCAAAAAATAAATTACACTATAACTTGAAAACTAACTCTAATTTCGGTAGTCGGCGTCAAATAACGAAGAAATAAATTACAAACACCGACTTCCGAAATTAAATTATTTTAAAATTTTTAGTGTTTTCTGTTTTGGAAGTCGGTTTTATATTTCGTAAAAAAGTTTATTTATATTTACATAATTATTTATAAGGATTTATGGTTCGTGACTAAAATAATAACAGCCGAACATATCGATCAAAAAATTTGAGAAAAGGAGGAAACGCCTTGCTTTAAAATTTCGGAAAGCACGTGCCGGCTGTCATTTGTAGATCTTTCACAGTCATTATTGGCTGATCTGTCAGACAACAGACACAAAAGAAAATCTATTGTTCGTGGTCACATATGACCTACGTGACAGATGAGGTTTTATGGATAGTTCTGACTATGAGCCAGGAAACCTGACACCAGTCTTGCCAAGGGGTCTCGTGTTACCCAGTTACTTGGATACGTGAATACTAGTCTCGTCTCCTGCTCAAAAAATAATTAAGGAGTCAGACGGTTGTAAAGTTTAAAGTCGGCTTGCCACTTGACAGTATGAAAGACCAATAATTCTGGTCAAAACGCTTAGGAAGGAATCATCGATAAAGCCAACTATACTATATTTTAATAAACAATACGGATAAAATTATTTCAAAAACCAGATTGCGCTAGCCAACATCCGCCGCCGAATCATCGTGAGAAATTCACTACAAATCTGGACGTTACTGTTTCTAAACATTTCCGCTGGCTAAGGGCATATTGTAAGTTCTAATTCGGTCAACAAGACCCATTTATTTACCAGACCGACATACCACAAATATCTAAACGACCTATTACTACAGACAAATATCTGAACTGTTCACATTCTCAGAAAGATAACGGTTTTAGCAATAATACTGGTTTTGAATTTACTACATTGGACATTTGGAATCAAATCAGAGTCTGGTGAGTATTTCTGTTATCGCTATAGCTGGAGTGAATGAATGTTATGAGTTTGGACTCTTATCGCGAATTTGTGAGCAATATTGTCGAAACTGTGTATCCCTACAGAGCTTTGATTTTAAAATAAGTGCATTATAAAACTCAAGTGTTGTCACAATGATCGGTCCTATGCGTCTCGCATCCATCGGCTACCCGCGAACCTCACCAGGTCATCGGTCCACCTTGTGGGAGGCCGCGCCAACGCTGCGTCTTCCGGTACGCGGTCGCCACTCCAGAACATTTCAGCCCCATCGACCATCTGTTCTGCGAGCAATGTGCCCTGCCCACTGCCAATTCAGTTTGACGATTCTTAGGGCTACGTCAGTAACCTTGGTTCTCTTGCAGATATGATCATTCCTAATTCGATCACGTAAGGAAATTGCGAGCATTGCCCTCTCCATTGCCTTTTGGGTGACTTGAAGACTTCTAATGAGGTCCATTATGAGGGACCATGTTTCCGTTCTTCCTAAACTACGCAACTGATATTATTGCAGTTTTCACTAAAGAGCGATAAACGAGGAAGTTTTGTGTGTATAACTTGCACCCATGCGAAGTCGGGGCGAGTCGCTAGTTTATAAATAATAAATTCTAAAGTGCTGACTACATTATTCACCAGTTACTGTTGCTGAAGGCCGTGGCGGCCGATACTTCCTCCACCATAGTAAGGCAATTTGTGAGAACCCTAGTATTTCGTTGTTCTAGTTCAGTGGTTCCCAATCTTTATTTGACCGGGGACGACTTTGGTTCTTTTGTTTTTAGCACGGACCAGAAGTTCAGAAGAAAATTTAATTGTGTATAAAAAAAATCAAAATTTATAGCACATTCTTTAGTCAAAAGAAACAAGTAATGACATACGAAACACAACATTTCTGTTATAAACTTAAAATCAGTTAGCATCAATGTTACTTTTTGGTTGGGCAGTTTGAACATGTAGACCCTTTGAGGACCACCAGTAGTCCGCGGGCCACAGTTTGGGATCCACTGTTCTAGTTGATTGAGGAGCTCGAGGCTAAAGTAATAACAGCCGCACTGGTCAATCCATCAGGTTAAGCTACGCTTGCCGGGGTTGGTCCATGGATGGGTGACCATCTTTACATACCGAGACTCCTCCGTGCCTCAGATAGCACGTTAAGACGTTAGTACCGGTTGTCAATCGAGAATCTTTAACAGTCGTTACGGGTCGTCAGAAGCCCGAAAGTCTAACAACCAGTCTTACTAAGGGGTATCGTATTACCCAGTTACTGGTTTGTGGAGGTCAAATAGGCAGTCGCTCCATGTAAAATACTGGTATTCGGCTGCAACTGGTTAGACTGGAAGCCGACCCCAAGATAGTTGGGAAAAGTCAAGCTAGATATACATATAGTTGATGGCTGGTCATCTCATTAATTCCTCTTTGGTTAAATTAATAACAATAGTGTTTAAGTGCAAACCTGTTACTAACAATTTATGGATCTCTTAGTTGTCCGAAATAAAAAGATTTTATTTATTACATTTGAAAACAGGCGTCTCAAAAGCCAGCCTGGTTTTAAAAACGTGCAACGATTATCAATTGATATTTAAAACAATTTATTGCATAAATAAACCCAGATTTAAATCATACAGACATATCAAAGCCACCATGCACCTCGGACATTGTACTTACATAATTGTTTATCGATTCCCTATAAGGGCCATGCGACTGTAGGCCTTATGACAAATTGTTTTCAATCTATCGATCCACAAACAACCTTGGGTCAAATGCAACTTACTACTTAATATTTAATCACTACGAAATAATGCATGAACAATACGAGTAGTAAACTGGTTAGTCGTAGCGAGCCCGATTTCTATACCGTATTTGGCCATAAATAAGACATACAGGGTGTAAAAAGACACATCACAAAGCCGTCAACTACGCCTATTGTACATCTAACAAAGCTGCTTTGCGCAAAAATTATTGCTGGAAACCACTTTTATATTTAGGTATGAAAAAAAAAGCTATTTTTTTTGCGCGCAATGTAACGCGAACCCAGGCAAGCGGAATTAAGGGCCTACCTCCGCATAAGTGGCGCCCTCATTGAATAAAAAATCGTATCTTAGATAGTAAATAAAGATTAAAGCATCCTATGTTGCGTTTGTAACAAATAGGATAAGGTATTTTTACGTTGCCTGTGAAGCACTGCGACTCACTGGTGAGTTTGACAAAAAAAAAAAAAATATTAAAGAGAAAAAAAATCGGCTGTCAACCCGGGTTGTCGTCGGGGTTCAATTTGACAACCCGGATTTGGCCGCGGGGGTTGAAGGGTACTTAAAACAGGACTCAAAGTGTTTCATATCCAGAGTAGTATAGTAAGCAAAAGCTACTTTGGATACGAAACACTTAGGAGTCCTGTTTTAACATTAATTATTTTCTACGCTTTGCTACGATTTTTTATTCAATAAAGGCGCCACTTAGCGGCAATATACGCCTTAAGGACCGCTCCTTCACTCATTAATTGATATTCATTGCGTTTTTGTAACTTCAAATGCATAATTTGTTAAGAAAAATCTAAAATTCAGGTAATGTTTGTTTGGAAACACTTGGAATTAATATTAAAATTGCGACTTTGACCTTCAATATCTCCATAACCAGTGGATTCCCATTCCCAGGTATGGTCTAGTGGAAAAAAATGATCCAAATAATGGTTAGAATAAGTGGCTTTCGGCTTCGGAAACTGTCTTTTAACACCCGTTATATTCATATACTCTTCATAAATGACTTGTGGAGTGTGTGTTACCACAATTTAGCTAATACGGGTTAATTTTAAATTCATCGTCGATCGAAGAGGTCAAATGTAGTTATGAGTAGCAATTTTTAGTACTGGATTGTCTTTTGACCTGGTGAGGGTCGTGGGTAGCCGATGGATGCGAGACGCACAGGACCGGTAGTTGTGACCACACTTGGGGGAGGCCTATGCTATGTCCAGCCAGTGGACGTCTTTCGGCTGAAATGATGAATGAATACGGGATAAATTCTGAGATTTTTTTTTTGTTCATCGTGCATTCGGTTGTATTGTTAAACCTTTAGCAGATTTTTTGTGTGGATATTAACTGCTGAGTTTCATTCTTCCAGCAAAGAATCTACCTCTCAAAATTATTTAAACTTTATTTACTAAAGTCCCATATGTTACAGTTCTGATTTGTAGATGCTCATGTATTTATGATGTCTTCATAACCAAGGAGCATTTGATATTATTCTGAGCTTTATTTTGAAATCGCTGGAGAATTTCCGCATTTGAATTTCTTACAGAGCTCCACTCCGTATGTCCAGACGGGCTTTAGTACTGCTTTGTAGATGAGTACTTTGTTTTCTAGTGATACGTGTGATGTTCTTCCCAAGAGCCAGTTCAGTTTTCGGAGTAGGAAATTCTGAGATATGTAAAATAAAATAAAACTATTCCCTACACTGTCGAGTTAAATGAACATAAATGTACTCAACAGTTTTTTATTTCAAGAATCCAAGGTCCCCTCTAAAAGATTGATTACCAATGAACTAAACCTAAAAGTAAACTTGTCTTTTAATCAAGTTTAAGAAAATTTTTACTTTGTAAATCAATCTCTTGACTCATATCCGAAAATCTCTGTCTGAGCTCAGCTATGTCATATTTACGACCAGATCATGTATTAGCTCCGCTCAGTAGTCAAGACATGGTCTTGTTCAATTATATTGAATTGGTTAACAATACTGAATGGTCTGCCATCCTGAGAAGATTACGTCTCTCGAGTTTCATAGGAGAATTGTAACTTGACTTATTAATAATGCAAGTTCTGGGTGACAAAGGATCTATGGAAGATAACGTGACGGTATCGGATCAAGTGGAAACAAGTCTACCAAGTTCCACGCTCAGGTGGAACTTTGGAATCTAGAGCTCTCAGATTGCCCACCGACTGATTCCAGGGTTTACGCACAGCGAGGCAGGGGAGACAACTTTACAGTCTCCTCAGGGATGTACCCTATCAGAAGTCTTACAGAGGGGGTCCGGAAGTACTCTTTTATGAGGTAACGGGGCCCCTTCCATGTGCTGATGGTGATAACCGGAGTGGTTTTAGTGAGGTAAAAATTCCAGACTACCTGATTTTAGTTCCCTAAAAGCCCAGGCACCTTGGGAAGATTTACCCCCTACTAAAAAAGGTATCTGTGAAACTAACGTGCATTTTACTGAGACCGTGGGTTATTTTATAGCAAAAACGAAATTCCCCCGGTTAGTTGGATCCTAGTTTACTGCAATACAAATTTTCAAAAAACCCGACTAAAAAATTACTAAAAAGTGCCAAACGAGTCACTTTTCAAGCAGTCTGATGCAGTTGGTGGCATCAAACCTGTGGTTGAACTAAAATAAATTCCACCAACTACATGAGACTGCTGGAAAAGTATTCGAAAATTTTAATTTATTTATGTCCAACATTTTAGTGAGTCATATTTTTGGAATTTGTCTCCTCGAGCTCTTTGTTTTGATACCCGGACATACACTTACGTAATAACGATCGCCATTTTGTTTTTATTTTTTTCAAAATTCATATAGCCTATGTCACATAGGCGGTCAAGACCAACCTAATAATACCTCAGTTATATTTTGTTAAAATCCATCAAGCCATTTAGACTACAGCGCATGCCAAAGAAATAGACATATACATACATACATACTCTCGATAAACATTACTTTTCTTCTAGGGCAGTCGGGTAAAAGTACTATTACTGTACCAACCAGAATATTATCACCATTTATTTATTATGCAGCACAAATGTAAGGTTAATATACCGATAAAAAATAAACATCAACATTCATGTCACATGCTTGTAACACAGCGTCTATAAAAGGTAAAAAAAATCCCGTAACGCCTGGATACATACGGATTATGTAAATGTGTGCTTATCCACGCTTGACCAACGTCTTGTGGAACGAACTACTAAGCGCTATGTTGATCGTTTGCAGGAAACCTACCGGATTGGCATCCTTTTGGATTGGACGTGCGTTATCCTACACAAACAATACGGTGTTCACTATTTTTTAATTGAAAAATACTAATAACATTAAAGTAAAAAAACTTAAAAAAAAAATGTAACTTTAATTTCGGAAGTCGGTGTTTGTATTTTATTTATTCGTTAATTGACACCGACTTCCGAAATTAAAGTTATTTTTCAATTTTAAGTGTATTTTCTTTTTTTGAAATCGGTTGTATTTTTTGTAAAAAGGTTTTATATTTTTCACTTTTTAGTTGTTATACCCCAGAACTAAAACTAAATATTAAAGTTACGTCCGAATTGATAACCCCAATAACATGGAACATGGAATTTGAACATACTCGTAATTGGAGGAGACCAAAACGTCATCTACGTATACATACACATTTTTTGTATTTGTTGATATTTTTCAAAAAGCGCTAAAGCAATTTAGATAAAATTTATATGGGACCGCACCTCTTTCGGATAAAAAAGAAGAGAATTTTGAAAATCGGTCCACAACTGACAGAAATCGGTGGACATAATTAAAAAAAAAAAACATATACAGTCGAACATAGAACCTCCTCCTTTTAAAAAAAAAAACACGTTTTTAGTATTCTTCTCATTTGATATGCATAACATGGGAATGCATAAAAAATAACTAGGCCGCCATCTTTGAGACACCTTATTGGAATTAGATTGACGTCATTTAGCTAACCATGCATTGTCATACAAACTAAACATGTATGCAAAGTTTCAGCTCAATCGGAAACCGGGAAGTGGGTCAAATTTAACTTTTATGATTTTTTACATAGTTACACTACACAAAGCTGACACTTATTTGAACCCGCTACATTCATAAAAACCCGTCTAGACTACGTACACGCTTTCCTCAAGGCGGAAAGTTTTCCCACGACAAAGGATGAACACAAAAGACACTTTCCAAGCTTTCAGAGCTTGTATTCACACAGCAGACCATGCATTTTACGAGCGAAAACTGCTATCTAGGTACTTAAGCGTCACTAAATATTATAAAACAAAGTCCCCCGCTGCGTCTGTCTGTTTGCGTTAAACTCAAAAACTACTGAACGAATTTTCATGCGATTTTCACCTAGAGACAGTGATTCATGGGGAAGGTTTAGGTGTATAATTTGTACCCGTGTGAAGCTGGAACGGGTCGCTAGTCTGAGATTATGTCAAAGCTAGCATTGGACGAAGATGCAAGGTTATAGTTCTAAAGCTGATTGCTCCAAAACCGCTAAGTAAGTCAAGTTCTCCAACATCCGCGAAACCAAGCACAACACGACAGTCGAAAATGGACATGTGTTAGCAATTCAGATGTTACGCAAGCACCACACAGCTTTCTAAATCAACGGGCCCGATGGCTGACGCTGGCCGTCATTAGCAAACATTCCTTCAACGACATACCTAAGCAGATAAGTACTATGATTTACTTCGAATACGGCAATTTCCGGACGTTCAAGGGTTTTTGCTATAGCAGAATCTAATGTACAGTTATCATTGCTGGTTGCTTTGCCAGATACATTCATGTTTTCTTGTTATGTTTATGAAAGTCTAATAAATCTTTACATTAGGGTTTAACTTAAAACCTAGGGGCAAGTCTTACTTTAGGAGATAATATTAGACTGTTGCTAAAAACGTGGCCAAGTTTCAGCATCTATAGTGAAATCGACAAAAATATTACGTGTTGCGTTTGAAAGGTGTTTGGGCGGCATCTAGTTAGTCCATTTTGTACAGAGCACAGTTCTATTTCCGGTGAACATTTGAGTATATTGGGCATCTGGGACTAGGCCACAATCTTCATGTCTTGATTTTACGTTTCTATCGTCCACTGAACAGGTATCAGCAATTAAATCTACCAACCTCACTAATTTCAAGTGATGTGCCTATGAAGAACTCAAAAGTCCTATATCAAAACGTAGTATTACACACAATAATCTATTGGAAGAATGACACAATGACAATTCATTGAAACAATGAATGAATTAATCAATCCTACTACATTCCAATAGCATCCGTCTATGAACGATAACACCACACTTGACGATATCAAGCTCAAGTGCACTTCCTAACCGCAAGTAAGTGAATACCTTCCTTGGAGCACTTGAACACAACCCTACTATACATACAAAGTTACGTTCAGTCCACAAGAATGCCAGACATTGCGGTGGGCCTACAATATCATTACGACTTATTTGTTTACTTTCAAAGGGATAATTAGGATTCTATGTAAATTGAACATTCTTTGAGGTCGAGAAGGAATTTTATTGGCTCTGTGGTTGAAATTGTTAAGTGAATTATATCTTGACGATCAGACAGTGATTACTCCACTTCAAATTCTTATGCAAAATATAGGACTTGTTTTCAGGATCTTAGCAAAATGCTTAGGGCTAAGAGCCTAGAGGACTTTGTCAGCGAAAGACTAATAGAGCCAAATAACTCAGAAACGAATATAGCATAGGACTGGTTTGATGCCCCAGGCAACGATTTCAACGCTTTGTAAACGAGTTAGACTACTCAATCAAAGATAATCCCTTTAAGTGAAATTACTAGGCAAACCTGCCTCAGAGATAGACTGACGACGGCGAACTCGTAGCTAAATTGTGTGCTGTTTTATCATCATAATTCTCCTGCCCTTATCCCAATTTATTTGGGGTCGGCGCAACATGTCTTTTCTTCCATACTCCTCTATTAGTCGTCATCTCTGTAGTCACCCCCTTTTACCCATATCCTCTTTCACACAGTCCAACCATCGTTTCTTTGGCGTTCCTCTACTTTTATAGCCATCCACATCTATACACAAGACTTTCCTCACGACATTTTCTTCATTCCTCCGCATCACATGCCCATACCACGACAACCGATTTCCACACAACTTTTCACCTAGCGGTGCCACTTTCAGACCGCTAAGGTTTTCGTTTTAAGTTCTTTCAGTTCATCCAAACTGGATAACCTGATTCATGGGGAAACGATTGTCGGGTTCTGCAAGTCGCAAAGGCTGAGTTACACCAGAGCGGTTAAAATCATGTCCGAGTGGATTACGCAACAAAAATTACCCATAAAGCGTTGGACGGATTGTGTCGAGGAAGATCTAAGGAAATTAGGCAGGAAAATATCTTGGCAAAGGGATTTCAGAGACAGAGCGAAATAGAAGACGATCGTTCAGGAGGTCAAGACACACAAAGGGTTGTAGCGCCGAAGAAAGTAAGAAGTCAGTTCATACAAAGGTTGTCTGGTAGATATCGCTGTCAGCGATAAGAGCGCCATTGTACCCATAGATTCAGGTTATTAAATAAAGAGTTGTGTAACTGTTTCGATGTACAATAATATGTATTTTATCTAGGTATCAAAGAAATCTCATGGATGAAACGTACTCATAAGATAGGGTAATAAAACCATCAGATTATTGCAAGCTCTTCTCGAACCAAAAGGATTTAATATCCGTTCTACGTCTTCAGCCAATACTAACAAATAGATCTCGCAAGACGTGTTTGCAATATAGGTTAAAATAGATTGTTACATAGCTCATTAGCTTGCGCTTGCGACTCTGCCTGCTTCTAATCGATATAACCTCGGATCGGAACAATGTATTGACCGGGTATAATTGATACCTAAGTTTTAACAGAGATCGGATCAATTGACATTTTTTAGAGCATGTGGTACTGGGCTGATTGGAGGTCATGGCTTACGGGTTTGATCATCATTCATTTGTCACTAGGTCTAATCTTGGCATGTTCTAGCCAGAGTTTTGGACAAACTAGGACTATTCGAAAGATATCTGCGCGATTTGGGTGACAGCTTCCACTTCACATATAAATAAAAAATAAGTCTCCACTGATGGGACATTTAAATTGTTTTTATGTACCCAACTAAAGAAAGGGAAATCAACCGGATTTAAAACCAATCAACCGGGCTTAATACCAATTAATCGGTTTAAACCCATCTCTTTAACCAAGGCTCATAGGAACTTAAATTGATAGTCACGGTATCACGGCGAAACAGGGAGGGCTATGCCCATCAGGGGGACTAATAGTGCTGTAAGTGATGATGATGACTTGAAAGCAGAACAGCAGAGACTAAAGAGTAGAATATCATATTAGCAGCTCATAGCAAGCTATGTTTACCTGTCTACTCCCATACCTAGACTGCTGCAGACAACTGAGCAAAAGACTTTCACTGTTCGAAGTCATAACGCCACCACAACAAGGTATGTAACATCACGCAATGCGCAAAAGGGGTCACGCAGCAACAAAGGTCACTATACCACGTCAACGAACTGCAAGTACACCACTTAAATTGTTAACTAACTCTGACCCGCGATTCCTCCCACGTGTGTGATTTTGTTTTTCGGGATTCTAAACTACCGAAGATTTTTCCAAATTATATCATAATCCGTGCAGCAGTTTTAAAGTAAAAACCTGCCAAACAAACAGACGCACTTTCGCTATCGTAATACTAAAAGCACGACAGTTTTAGGTGTGTTTGTTAGTCAATTATGTCGAAACTGCAGAATTTGGTTTATAAGTTGAATGTGTATATCCTGGATTAGACTTTAATGTACTTATCACCTATGTGATGATGGGTGTTATCGTGGGAAAACTGGTGTTAAATATTAAATAAGTATATAGTAATACACAATGGTGTGTTATCTCTTGTTATAACATTGTAACAAGACAAAGCTGTTTATTTTGACGTAATAAGTGTAGTGGCACGAAAACAATGTGTGGCCGATATTATTCAACGTTGGTTAACTTGTGTGACCGACTTATTGTTAAAGACGTCTGTGGGATGGATAATAAAGTGTGAATCACAAGGACATTGAACTAAAAAGGACCTGGGAATGTCTGTGTACTATTGGAAACATTCATTACGTGGTCTGGTAAGACAGCTTGTTCGGTGTTTTCACCGAACACATGAGTTAGCAATACCGTCGTGACGCGTTGACCTTATTTTATTTCTTTATTAAAACACACTTATTCCTTTTAAGTTGACTTTAGAGTCAGTGCACTTTGGTATACCGCGTTAGCCGGCTGTATTCTAACATTTCTTTTAACCTTTTAACATTAAGAACAGTGTGAGAGCGACTCAATAAATAGTGTTCAACATAAACATGTTTCTCCTCAAAAACACCGACACCTTGTTACGTACCACGACACAGCTATTCGGACCTCGAATTATTTTAGGTGGTAACACCAAGCGATGACAGTTTTCAAGGGGGAAAAGAAGGCACGTTTCGGCAATCGATTCGTTACCTTGGTTTTATGGCGAGCTACAGGTCGGACTAACAGTAGTTACCCGGTTGATATTTATGAATAATTATTATTTAAGAATAACTTCATAATTGTGGTAGATTGAATAGCATTGTGACAGCTAGTCGGCAGAAGCACAGGAATCTGGCGACGTGTGCTATGGGGTCACGCGGGTGCTAAGGGACGTGACCAAAGGGTCACGTCCCTTATGGGGAAATCCCCATAAGGGAAACCGATCCTTTAAGTAACTAAATATTTCTATCTGACACAAGTGAGGGATTTAGGTTTGTTACTTTGGGATTTAGTGGTAAGTTTACTTTAAATACTGATTAGAAATGTCCCGGATATCCGTATCCGCGGATATCCGAGACAGGAGAATGTTCTGTATCCGTATCTGTATCGTTACTTTTTGGCGGATCTCGAACGGACCTTTTATTGAATTTTTTATTGATTTGAGGTCTGTATTATCCCATATTTTGGCTTTCTCAATGTATCTCTGTAAAATAACTTTGTATAAATTCTCTTTTTACCGTTTGTAAAGATGTTCCCGGCTGTGAAATTGTCTCGGTACTATTCTTAGCGGAATTTTTTGTTAAGAATAAATCATATTCTTAAGAATGCTTTATCCGTAGATGATTTTTTAAAGAAGTTGTTCCTTTACCCACGGGAATATTTTTCCAACTGCTGTTTCAAGGTCACGCGCAACGACACCAACTGAGTAAGAATGTTGATATCCGTATTCGCGGATCTAGGTTCCAATGATCCGTATTCGTATCCGTATCCGCGGATTTATATTTTTAACGATCGCACATCTCTAATAATGATTAGCGAATTCTAAATTGAAGATAGCATACGTCGCATCCATCACATTCAGCTGTCTGTAGGACAAAACCTCCTTCAAATTATTAGTCAGTACTTTACCACCCACATGAATCCTTCGTCCTGCTGTCAATCGTGGATCTTTGACAGTCGTTGCGGGTCGTCAGAAGCCAAAAAGTCTGACAACCAGTCTTAACAAGGGGTATCGTATTACCCAGTAACTGGGTTGTGGAGGTCAGATAGGCAGTCGCTCCATGTAAAATACTGGTATTCAGCTGCATCCGGTTAGACTGGAAGCCGAGCCCAAGATAGTTGGGAAAAGGCGCGGGCAGATTGATGTATCCGTCGTTCGGGTAGAAAATTTTTAACTATGAATCTGCTAATCTTTGCTATAAACTAATCCGACCTCCAAAATGAGGAGGTTCTCAATTCTTCTGTATGTTTTTTTTGTATGTTTGTTACGCGATTTCTCCGACACTTATAAAAAAATTTAGATGATTATTTTTTGGTTTGTAGGTCATATTTCAGAGTTGGTCTTATAAAATTTTTATCGAAATTGATTCAGCACTTTTTGAAAAATACCACATAAACAAAGAATATTTATACACAGACGATGTTTTGGTTGTCTCCAATTATGTTCAAATACTATGTTATTGGGGTAATCTAATTTAGTTTTAGTTCTTGGGTACAACAACTAAAAAGTGAAAAAAACAAAACTTTTTTACAAAAAATACAACTGACTTCTAAAAAAGAAAATACACAAAATATTCCAAAATAACATTAATTTCGGAAGTCGGTGTCAAATAACGAAGAAACAAAATACAAACACCGACTTCCGAAATTAATGTTATTTTGGAATATTTTGTGTATTTTCTTTTTTGGAAGTCGGTTGTATTTTTTGTATTTTTTTTTTTTTATAAAAAGTCCTGAAGTCTACGATGAAACGAGCATACCCAGAAGATACCTCGTCAAAATTGCTTGAAGGCTGACGGGTTACAGGTGGTCGAGAATAAGGGAACACACGACACTGGCAGAGATTTGCTCACTTTAGTGCGCATAATAAAAGTGGAGGAGAAGCGCTGAATACGACTAGTGTGGATGTAAACTAAGTGCGGAATCTGTGGATCAAAATTATCAATAGAACTCGCGGTACCGCAGTATAACACTGCATTGTAATTAAATACAAGCGGATACACCAAACAGTGTCCAGATAAACACACACATGCTTAACGATTACAGCTAGAATTTTGGCAAAACAAACTATAACCGTGCCAGACCCAGATACAGTTATATTTAGAGATATTTCTCTGTACCTCCTTGTGTGGTCTCGGGTTAAGAATAGGACACCTATTCAAGTGGGTGGTGAGGTATGCAAAAGTGCGTGCAAACTGCACAAATAGATTGATTCAAAGATTCTCTCAACAATGGAAGAAGTAAGAGAGAAGGTTATGTCTCTGTGAACTTTTCATGTAGGTAATGCTTTGTTATCCAGATTGCAATTCTAGAACCATTTTCCACCAAGAAATACCGATTCTGATAAAATCTGGTTCACAAATATTTAAAATGTAGAACCATGTAGCTTTGCGTTGTAAACATGTGACGATGCGTCAATATTATAGAACAATCGTAAAGCACGACTGACCTTGTGATGCTTACGAGAAATCGTGAGTTCGATCTCCCACTTTACTAACATTAGAGGAGTTAACAGCATACTAACTACGAGTACATTGCATTTTATAAAAAACTTTTTACAAAAAATACAACCGACTTCCAAAAATGAAAATACACAAAAAATTTAAAATAAACTTTAATTTCGGAAACCGATGTTGGTATTTTTAACCGACTTTTGAAAAAGGTGGAGGTTCTATGTTCGACTGTTTTTTTTTATGTATGTCCGCGCATTTCTCCGTCAGTTGTGGACTGATTTTCAAAATTTTGTTTTTATCCGAAAGAATTTATACTCCCGAGGTGGTCCCATAAAAAATTTATCGAAATTGCTTTAGCGCTTTTTGAGAAACTGAACAAAAACGAAAAATACGCATATCTTGATGACGTTTTTGTGTTCTCTAAATGTTTAAATTCCACGTTCCATGTTATTGGTGTTTTTAGTTCTGGGGTATAACAACAAAAAAGCGAAAAATAAAAAACTTTTTTACAAAAAAAAACAACCGACTTCCAAAAAAAAAAAAAAACTAAAAATTCAACAATAACTTAAATTTCGGAAGTCTGTGTCAAATATCGAAGAAATAAAAAAAGTTTTTTATTTCTTCGTTATTTGACACCGACTGCCGAAATTAAAGTTATTTTTGAATTTTTAGTGTATTATATAAATTTTTGGAAGTCGATTGTATTTTTTGTAAACATGTTTTTTATTTTTCACTTTTTGGTTGTTATAACCCAAGTCTTGTGTATGGATGTGGATGGCTATAAGAGTAGAGGAAGGCCAAAGCAACGATGGTTGGACTGCGTGACAGAGGATATGGGTAAAAAGGGGGTGACTACTGAGATGACGACTAATAGAGGAGTATGGAAGAAAAATACATTTTGCGCCGACCCCAAATAAATTGGGATAAGGGCAGGAGAACGATGAATGATGATGGTTGTTATACCCCAGAACTAATACTAAATATTAAAGTTACCCCATAGTTGATAACCCCAATAACATGGAACATGGCATTTGAACATACTCGTAATTGAAAGAGACCAAAACGTCATCTATTGTACATATTTTTTGTTTTGGTTGTTTGTTTTTAAACGTGCAGGAGCAATTTTGATAAAAATTTATATGGGAGCACCTCTGGAGTATACTCTTACGGATAAAAAAAGAATTTTGAAAATCGGTCCACAACTTTCAGAAAATCAGCGGACATACATAAAAAAAAACACATACATACAGTCGAACATTGAACCTCCTCTTTTTCTCGAAGTCTGTTAAAAATGTAATTTATTAGGGGTCGGAGCAGCATGTCATTTTCTACAGGGTGTAACGTAAATTGGTGGTCATAATGTAAATAATTCTTCTGCACGTAGAAATAAAAGTCCTTGTAACTTTGCACGGAAAGTCCAATTTTTATTTTGGGAATTTACTGTTTTCCTTGAAGAAATTTGTTCATTTCCATGGGCCTATCCTTAGCCCTATCTTGATAACTACATAGATGCAATTTTCGCATTCTTATGTAGCTTTTGTGCCTCTCATTTCCATGTTATACTCGGCATAGCAGCCAGGCCCGTCATTATAAAGTAGTAGGTAGGTAGGAGCCGCTTGTCTGCATTCTAACGAGCACATGACCCGACCTTTACGCAAGTGGACCTTGGCAGCCGACCAGCCGGGGTACCGACTACTAGCTAAGTGGGTTTGCGGATCACTGCCGCATACGTGAGGCTAGAGGGAGGACCCATTGATAGGGTGTTGTGATTGTGTAGTCAGGGAGATTTTTATAGGGTGCAGTTATTTTTTTATATCGTCTGCAGACTTTGTTGGACGACTTCGGTGTGCCGTAGGAGGCTCGGTCGAAGCGTTGCTTACAGAGGCGACCGCCGACTTCAGCTGCGATGCGAACCGAGTTGCCAGACGACTAGACGTTTATACTTCGGCAGTTTGCCGAAATCGTCTGACGAAGTCTGCAGACGATACAATGTAAATAACCTAACTCTTCATCCTATAAAATTAGGCTTAAATCGCCTCAAGAAAGATCTACGCGCCTGATTTGAATTGATTACTAGGTTGTTGGATCAATGAAAAATAATTTCACTTTGATCTCAAAACAATGGACCGAATGTTTACGAACGTTTGAAACTCATTCACAATAATTGAAGGAAGCGATAATCATGAGATAGATTGGACGAAGCGAAAGATTTGAAGTTTTTATAGCCTGTCCATTTAATGAATGCTCTATCGAAAACATCCTAATTAAAATCTAGCTTTGTAAAGTTATTTTGAAAAACTAGCAATACCGAAACACGTCTAGCACACATTAAAAGGGTATTGAACCTAGCAACTGTACAAACTTATATTATTTAAAACTTATGACGTGTTGTAGTACTTGTGTGGGCTTATAGTGGGTGTGACAATCCTTGAGCAATGTTCCGTACGACAGATTTGCACAATTATTGTGAGATAATGGGACAGATCAGCCTCCCATGATAAATTATGGGATAGGAATAAGGTGTGGTCTGAAGTCGCGAAGGTATTCCGCGCATGAATGATATCTATGATATGTGCTGTGTAGCCATTTGTCATTTGAATTGAATGCTGGACCCTGTTATGTTGGTAGAAGAAAGATATGTTTGTGCATTAGAAACTATTTTATGTTTGTTCATATTATGACAAATGTCCATTTTTAACAGAATTCCAAAAGGAAGAGGTTATCAACTCAGGTTTGTATTTTTTGTATGTATGTTCGGGCATTTTTTTTTTTTGGGGTGGGAAATCATCCAATGACATCTCCCGATCTGGGTGGAGCGGGAGGGGGTGTCAGACTCTTAGGGTCAACTCAAACCAAAAGAGCGTCGAAGCGCAGCGCAGTTTCAGTGTCATATGAATTTTAGCTTTATTTTCATTACTACAATACTTATTATCGCATGAGAATATAGAATTCGCCGGAATTCCCGCGGCGCCGCGGGCATCCGCGCGACTCGTTCGTTTCTCATGCGATAATAAGTATTGTAGTAATGAAAATAAAGCTAAAATTCATATGACACTGAAACTGCAATGCGCTTCGACGCTCTTTTGGTGTGAGTTGACCCTTACTGACTAAAACCCACTCCTGTTCCTTCCTTGCCTGAGTACCCAGGGGAGCGGTAACTCTATTACGAATTTATCCGCTACCCCTGAACATATGTTCAGGCATAACTCCGTTATTAATAGACGGATTTGCAAAATTCTTTTTTTATTCGAAAGGGCTTTATTCCGAAATGGTTCGATTTAAATTTCATATAGATCTGATGATGAATTTCGGAGACAGACAACGGAACTCTTCAAAAAAAGACAGCAAATCAACGATCGTATGTCTATGCAGTGTTAACACAATTTAATGGGGAATCACAACTAAAAAGTGAAAAATAAAAACTTTTTTACAAAAAAAATAGAACCGACTTCCAAAAAAAGTGCAAAATAACTTTAATTTCGGAAGTCGGTGTCAAAAAAAACGAAGAAACAAAACCAGAAACACCAACTTCCGAACTTAAAGTTTTTGTGCACTTTTTTGGAAGTTGGTTCTATTTTTTTGTAAAACAGTTTTTCTTCTACAAAAATATTTGATAGAGGTAAAGTTGTACGTTAGGATGTAGCAGGTAATCTCCAACACTACTCACCCAAATAAAAAATAAAAAAATTCTTGGAAAAATGCATGATTATGATAGGTCAAGAGAGCGAAGCCACAGAAAATAATTACAGTAGTTTACAAAGAGTATAATTAATGATAACAGTTATGCAAATGACGTTCAAAATCTACCCAAACAAATAACAAAGATAAGCACTCATAAATACCTATACTTTTTACTTCACCTAGCTATGCAAGATAATCGAACAAGTATACACCTAAACAGAGTTTAATTATTTAATGTTGGCAGCAAGATATGAATAAAAAATAATAATAAGGTTTGAGCAAGCAAAAAAACTGCCTCGCAAACAGGTATTACTGCTTTTTTGTACTAGAATTTAATGGTTAAAATTAAACTTGGATCAACAAGTTATATGTAAACTATGAACTAGATACATGGGGACTTTTTGGTCTTTTCTTGTGCGTAGAGTTAAAATCCTGGGCTTTTCCAGTGACTGTTAATTTAAATACAGGAATGCTGACTGTGATTGCAAAAGGACACATGCAAAATGCTAGTTTTAAACTATGCTGTAGGATAGTAATTATTTTAATTGGAACACAATTGACCCCTCCCATCTCTACCGGCCCAGCGCATGGGCCGTAAACAATTAAAAACCTATTGTCTGCTAACTAGAAGCGCGAAGGGTTAAAGAAACTGATACATCGGGGCACCTAGTCTAAAAGTTGTTAACCATTATAGGTTACATTTCTATTCCATTATACCTACACTACATTAAGTTTTTGCATCATAGATCAAAAACTGGTCTCAACGACTCAGCACAATGTAAGTGAGTTGCACAATACTTTTAGAATTATTCACAAATCATATTGATGCAATCAATACAAATATCACATTACAAATGGCCACATGAAACAGGTCAGAAGATAAAGGACAGCAGGTACTAACAACATAAACAAAAAAAAAAAATTGGTTGCCTGTAAAGTCGGTATACGGGCGAAAGTTTTACGTGACAACGACTTTGAGTGGTAAAATAATTTTAATGTTGCCCGAGTGGAAGGGACGCGTGCCTCTCACTCGCTCTCATTGTGAGCGGAGCGTAACGCAGTTTCTTGAAGTGTCACCCGGCAAACCAATTTATAAGACGTTGTCACGTCAAAACTGGCCAAGTGCGTGTCGGATTTCGCAAATTAAGTGTTCCCTACCAAATATTGGTATTTGTTAGTAAAGTATACGTAATAAAAAATATTATTGTTACGTCGACCGTATTACACTGGAACGTTCGAGAATGTGGTCGAAGTTTCCAGAAGTTTCCACTAGGTTCGAGAACATTCCATTGTGGTACTGTGTAGAAGTTCATAGATGTTTCTAGAATATTCCACTTTAAGATAGTTCGACAAAGTTCTGGAAACTTCCATGACTGTATAAATAGGCCGGACGGCGGGCGAATGAGTCAGTCTGATTTCGACTACGGATGCGAACGGATGCGAATACAAGCGATTACGAAGAGAATAGTGATTATTAGCAAATTAGTGTTTGTGTTTATAAGTTGTTGAGTTAATAAAGGATATTTAGTTAATTAATTGGTGTAAAATAATTTATCCCATACCCAGCTCGTAACAAATTGGTGTCAGAAGTGAGGGATAAATTATGCCAATTTTACCAAAGGACGACACGGACGGTATTCGTACAAGGAGTCAACGGCAGCAAGACATGGATCAGAGGCGGTTTGGAGATTCTCCGATACAGACGGGTGGTGTTCAGCCTACGACAGAGCCAGTCGCTGGCCCATGTGGAGTTTCTTCAGCACCAGCGGTGCCAGACTTGTCTGCGCTAATGGCGCTGTTGCAGGAACAGGCTCACCGTCAAGAAGAGCAGGCCCGCCGCCAAGAAGAGCAGGCCCGCCGCCAAGAAGAACAGGCCCGTCGAATGGAAGAGAAGCTTCAACAAGATAAAGAGGAGCAGGCCCGCCGCCAAGAAGAACAGGCCCGCCGCCAAGAAGAGCAGGCCCGCCGCCAAGAAGAGTTACAGGCCCGCCGCCAAGAAGAGCAGATGCTCCTCATTAAAGACCTTCACTCAACACTTGGCAAAGAGTTCAAGGTGATGAAGGAGCAGGTTCATCAGCATGAGAATCGCATCTCAGAAGCTGAAGTTCAGATTGCCGGGGTGAAAAAGGCTTTAGGTGAACTTAGGGCTGGAGACGGGGTTGTGCCTTCAGTGGTTGCTGCACCTTCGGCACGTGGATTTAAGGTGCCGCCATTCGACGGAACATCTTCATGGTCGGCCTACAAAATTCAATTTGAAGCCGTTATGAAGGCGAATGGGTGGACCAAAGAGCAAGCTATGACCGCGCTCACCTTAGGACTCCGAGACCAGGCCCTAACCATACTTGAGGCTCTTGGCAAAGATGTGACCTACGAACAACTGCTGGAAGCGTTAGAGTCCAGATACGGCGACGCTCACTTGGAGCACGTATTTCGCGCTAAGTTAAGGGATCGCGTTCAACGTAGTGCCGAGAACCTACAGCAGTGGGCCTTGGAAGTTGAAAAGTTGGTTCGGAAAGCATACCAGTCCGCCCCTGCACTCATCAATGGCAATCTGGTACAAGCGTTCATCGACGGAATACGTGACTTGGAAGTTAGAGCCGCTGTAAGACTTGGGCATCATGAGACACTGAAGGACGCCTTGGCCCATGCCTTGGAAGTAGAGGCAGTGAGGCAAGACCATCGAACACACCGTATCAGGGAGGTTGTGGCATCACCTGTACGCGATCGTCCGCAAGGTTATAGCCCTAGGTGTTACTCTTGTGGAGAAAGGGGTCATCTTCGGTCAAGCTGTCCAAAGCGAAGCACGCTGAGAGAAGATCAATCCCAGCAGGAAAGGGCGACTGATACGACTGCCCAGCAACAGCAGGGAAACGAGTAAACGCCAGGACTGGGGGGCGGGTGCTGGCTGGTATTGAAAGAGCCCCGAGGATCTCGATCTCACAGGCCCATGACGGAAATAGTCTGATCATCAAAGGCGAAGTCAACGGAAAACCATGCAAACTGACGTTGGATACTGGAGCTTCTCACACGGTTGTCAATTCTCACCTAGCAAGTCGGTTCCTTGGGGACTTCTTCAATAACCACGACCGTATACAATTACTGACAGCTACTGGTCAGCACATAATCGTCCGAGGCAGGAAGGAGGTGGAGTTAAAATTAGGTAACAAAATCTATCGGCATAATGTCATCGTGGCCGACATAGTGGACGATTGTATCCTGGGATTAGACTTCATGCGGAAACATCGTTGTGAGATCGACGTTGATCAAGGAGTATTGAAGTGTGGTACAGAGGAAATCTTCATGGAAGGTGTACCATCAGGAAAAGTGTTCCGCTTGACATTTGACGTGTCAACACTTTTGGAAAACTGCGATTTAACGGAATTAGAAATGGATAAGGCTAAGAAGATGTTACTTCAGTACGCCGACTCTTTCTCTACAAATGATGCTGACATAGGAAGAACAGGACTGGTTCAGCACAAAATTAATACTGGCATCGAGTTACCAATCCGTCAACGACCAAGAAGATTGCCGGTTGCACGTGAAAAGGAAGTAGAAATGATGATTGAGGGTATGGTGAAGGATGGTGTTATAGAGCCTTCATCGAGCCCATGGTGTTCTCCTGTGGTCCTGGTGAAGAAAAAGGACGGCAACACACGCTTTTGTGTGGACTATCGACGATTGAACGACGTCACGAAAAAGGACAGTTACCCACTGCCTAGAATCGACGACACATTGGATACACTGACTGGAATGAGGTGGTTTACCACGCTAGACCTGAAAAGTGGCTACTGGCAAGTGGAAATAGACCCTAAGGATAAGGAGAAAACTGCATTTTCAACAGGAAAGGGGCTATGGCAGTTTAAAGTTATGCCATTCGGATTGTGCAATGCTCCTGCGACATTTGAAAGGCTAATGGAGCAAGTACTTGCTGGATTGATCGGAGACGCATGTCTTGTCTATTTAGACGACATCATTATTGTGGGCCGTACATTTGAAGATCATCTTCAAAACCTCAATCGAGTGTTGTCAAAAATCCGGACGGCAAATCTTAAGTTAAGTCCGAAAAAGTGCTCATTTTTCAGACGACAAGTAAACTTTTTAGGACACATAGTTTCGGAGGAAGGTGTTCAGACAGATCCGGAGAAAATCGTCGCCGTCAGGGATTGGCCAGTTCCGAAAGACAAGACGCAGGTCAGAGCATTTCTGGGTTTGTGCTCCTACTATCGACGGTTTGTCAAAAATTTTGCAGACATTGCAAAACCTCTACACAAACTCACTGAGGAAAAGCAGCAATTCTGTTGGGACGAGAACTGTAACATCGCATTTCAGGAATTAAAGAAACGTCTGTGCAATACACCTATTCTGGGATATCCTGACACTGAAAATGACTTCATAGTTGACACAGACGCAAGTAATACTGGAATTGGAGGCGTGTTGTCTCAACGGAAAGGAAACCAAGAAGTTGTTATAGCTTACTACAGCAAATCTTTATCCAAACCGGAAAGAAATTACTGCGTTACGAGACGGGAGCTACTCGCCGTAGTAAGGACATTGCAGCACTTCAGTAAATATTTGCTTGGACGGAAATTCCAATTGCGAACTGACCATGCTGCATTAAAGTGGTTATTGCAATTCAAGAATCCAGAAGGACAAGTGGCAAGATGGATCGAACTACTACAAGAGTTTGACTTCGTTACTGAACATCGTAGTGGGAGAACTCATGGTAACGCAGATGCACTGTCTAGAAGACCTTGCCCAGAAGATTGTAAGCACTGTACCAAGCAAGAGACCAAGGAGGCAGTGCCTGTGAGGATGCTAAGAATGGATCTCAGCAATGAATGGAAGGAAACCCTACAGCTTGCTCAGCAAAATGACACGGACCTCAAACCGATCTTTGAGTGGATTAAAGCTGGTGCTCCGAAGCCCAAGTGGAGTGATGTTGCGGCGTTTAGTTCCATCACAAAGAGCTATTGGGCACAATGGAACAGCTTGGTTATCCAGGATGAAGTCTTGTGCCGTAAATGGGAAAACGCTCGAGGAGACAACTGTCATCTACAAATTGTTGTCCCCAAAGCCAAAGTACCTGATGTTTTACGGCTCTACCATGATGGATGTTCAGGAGGACATATGGGGGTAAAAAGAACTCTACTGAAGATACGAGAGCGGTTTTACTGGATTCACTGTCGAGAAGATGTTGAGGACTGGTGCCGCAAATGTACCAGTTGTGCGGCTGTGAAAGGACCCCAGACACGCAGCAGAGGTGCTTTACAATTATACAACGTGGGAGCCCCCTGGGAACGGATAGCACTAGACGTTGCAGGACCATTTCCGGAAAGTGAAAACGGAAACAAGTACTTCATGGTTGTCATGGATTACTTCACAAAGTGGCCAGAAGTCTTCGCCATTCCCAACCAAGAAGCAACAACAGTCGCAGATAAACTGGTTCAGGAAGTCTTCTGTCGTTTTGGAGTACCCTTGGAAATTCACAGCGACCAAGGGAGGAATTTTGAATCCCAAGTTTTCCAGGAGACTTGTCGACTGATGGGTACTCACAAGACCAGAACCACTTCTTACCATCCGCAATCTGATGGAATGGTAGAACGTTTCAACCAAACGTTGGAGAGATATCTGGCAAAAGTTGTGGAAAGCAGGCAAAGGGATTGGGACAAGCACATACAGCCATTTCTTCTGTCCTACCGTAGTGCAGTTCACGAAAGTACGACTGTGACACCAGCCTTCGCGAACTTTGGAAGGGAATTACGGTTGCCTGCAGATTTAATCACCGGAACTCCCCCTGATGCCCCACGCCGTGTAACCGATTATGCGAATGACTTGCGTAACAAGTTGAATGATGTATATGAGCATATCAGACAATCCGGCCAACAAATGTCTGATAAGATGAAGACCCGATACGACCGGAAGGCAAACCATAGAGGTTTTGACGAGGGTTCACTGGTGTGGTTGCATAACCCAGTGCGCAGCAAAGGGAAGTCTCCCAAATTGCAAGCAAAATGGGATGGACCATACCGAATCGTGACCAGGATCAACGATGTTACCTACCGAATACAGAAGGGTCCACGAGGTGCGCCTAAGATAGTCCATGTAGACCGATTGGCGCGATACTACGGGACTAATGATGCTCGGGACGAGCATGTCTAAGGAGGGGGCAGTGTTACGTCGACCGTATTACACTGGAACGTTCGAGAATGTGGTCGAAGTTTCCAGAAGTTTCCACTAGGTTCGAGAACATTCCATTGTGGTACTGTGTAGAAGTTCATAGATGTTTCTAGAATATTCCACTTTAAGATAGTTCGACAAAGTTCTGGAAACTTCCATGACTGTATAAATAGGCCGGACGGCGGGCGAATGAGTCAGTCTGATTTCGACTACGGATGCGAACGGATGCGAATACAAGCGATTACGAAGAGAATAGTGATTATTAGCAAATTAGTGTTTGTGTTTATAAGTTGTTGAGTTAATAAAGGATATTTAGTTAATTAATTGGTGTAAAATAATTTATCCCATACCCAGCTCGTAACATTATCACCAAATTTCAAGCTCAATGGGAAGTTAAAAAACTCTTCGTAACAAAATTTTGTGACACATGTCCACGTGAGTGACAACAATAGGGCTCCGTTTGGACCCTTCGGGTACGGATCCCTAAAAACGAATAATAATAATGCAGGCATATTTTTATCAGTGATTTGACCCTGTAGCAGATAATACAGTATACACAGCTGGACTGTGGAGAGATAACTGAAACAACTGAAACTGAATTTCATAATAATTGCTTATATTTTGTTGTGTTGTGGGTTCGAACCCAGGTCAGAACACAGGATCCACCAAATCACACTGCGCTTAAAAGGCTCAATATGCTATAGAATTAGCTAAACTGTGCATTTGACCAAAACATAGATGCAATTTTAAGAACAACATTTTTGTGGTATAAAACTTGCTTTCCGAGGTTCAAGAAACACTGAACACATCAAATGCTAATAATCATGGCACAATGGACTTTATACATAATATAGAATACTATAATAGAAATTATATCTAGTTGTCAAAAAAACCTTTGTCATATTAATGGTTAGTATTCAACTGTTTCAGAATGATATAAAATTTCCTGTATTCATTTTGGATTTAGAGATATCTTCCTAACCATTAGCGGATTAGACATACAGAAACGTGAAAACTATGTATAAGAAAGAAAAGAAAAGTAAGCAAGTTATTATCATAAAAGTTATAAAACCAAATGTTTTATTGAGTCTCCAAGAGGATATTATTTAAAAACGCTGATATTTTACAGCTGTTCCTACCAGCTGTAGTCTATGACAGACTAAGCTAATAATGATGTTTGACATAGTGGTTTGTGCAACACAGAATGCAATAAAACTATATCAATAATAAATAAAGATAACAGCTGTAAAAAAAAATATGATAATTCATAGAATTTTGTGTTAACTCAACAGAGATATTATAAACAGAAGCTGAAACTTAGCAGTATTATCAAAAAGTTCTCTACATTACGACTGGCTAGATTATTGTTATCAAGAAAGTATATAAAGAAAATCTTAATTTTGACGTGAAACTACTGTAACAGTCATACACTTCAAAACAACTTGTGGAGTTGCTCACTAAGAATTCGTCAAACAACTGTTATAATAATACAACAATAATTAACAAAACATTTTAAACTTCATTATTAACAACCTTGAAGTCAAACTCTTTGTTTATCAAATCATTACAAATAGTTAAAAATTAAATCGCTATGACTTGTCAACTATTAATGACTGGCAAAATACCAGATTTAGATTGTTCATACACTGTGAAACATTCTAATTGGACAAGAAAGGAAGCAGTTCGAATATTTAACGTTCTTGTTGTGCTAACAATGCAATAATAACACTAGGCGATGAGCAAAGTTCAACGCGTCGCTAGAGGTTAAACCCACGCAAATAAACAATATTAATTACGTTCTAGCGCACTTAACCTAAGCTAATATCCAATACTACAACAAAACAATGTAATACCTGAGTGGAGGCTCCGGTCGGCGCCCCCGGTCATTTTCACTAAGTCCGTGCGACGGAACCACTCAACGCGTCAGGCGGCAGGCACACTCCGCTCCTGGCGCCCCAGCACCACAAATCCACGCAGCAATTATAAAAAGAACCCAATTTCAATGTCACAAAGGTAACACGAGGGTAACGGGGCTCGCCGACGCAGCCGATCCGCACTGACGTCCGCGATACTCACTAACCACGCGCTCTAACCATAAATATCATAACATAATTTACCTTCTCCCTCATGGTAATTAGTTTCTCGATGTTTATGTCCTTCGACTTCAGCCATATTCAATTTATTTATTTCGAGATCTGACTGGACTGAACATAGCGACATAAAATTTTTCCAACACGACGCAAGTTGACAACCTTGCGGAGAAAAAAAGACGTGTCATACTGTCAAAGTCAAAGCGGGCTGATTTTTTTAAATATTTTAACTTATTTTTGCGCATAAAAATAAGCAATTTTAAAAACGTTATTCACAAGAAATATTTGTGTTAGACAATGAATATTTTTTTTACTCATTATTTTTTTTATATCGTTATAGAATTGTGTTGCTAGTGTTCATATCCAAAATGATAGACAAACCAGACAAACCACCGATTGAGTATATAAAGAAACTCACAATGGCAGGTTTTCTTCTGAACAAAAATAAAATAATTCTACTTATGTAGTAATAAAAATATTTTATGTTATTTTTTCGAAATCTTGTAATCTAAATGTGAAAGTTTGGTACTGATTTTATTGGTAATACTACTAAGAAAACAAGAAAACAGTAAACACTGTCAAGCTTACTGCAACTTGTCTGTCAAAGCTGGGTTTTTTGGCGGGATTTTCTCGGGTGAAGTACAGTGGCTGTTTTAATTATTCGCTTATTGATTTCTAGTGGATATTGTGATGTAAAATTGAGATGTTGAGAGGAGTATGGAAGAAAAAGACATGTTGCGCCGACCCCAAATAAATTGGGGTAAGGGCAGGAGAATGATGATGATTGTGATGTAAAATTGGTTTAATTTTGTGTCTCAAGTGTCTACGCAACTGGACAATAATTATGTAGAATCATTGAAACAAGCGCGATCTCGGTAAAATGGAGCTGAGAAATTTATTGTATTAAAGACTACCTCAGCGAAGTTTGCCGAGAAGGCTGACTCGACACATTTGTTGCCAAATATTGCAAAATACACTAGAATGTGTTACATCTGCATTCTAATGGAGAAAAAGAAAAAGTGATAGTGATCAAATTAAGACTTGGCTTAAAGGTCTTGAAACCAAGTCAGTGGAGTAGCCACAACTGTTTAAAAAAAATCTGTCTAATCTGTCAAACTGATTTTTTTTACCCAGAATGATAGGCTAAAGTCTTCGACCATATTGCCTAGTCTTACGTAGTATATTTTTAGTTGTTTTTCTAATGCAGATGTAACACATTCTAATATTTTTTGCAGTATTTGGCAACAAATGTGTCGAGTCAGCCTTCTCGGCAAACTTCGCTGAGGTAGTCAATACTACAATAAAATTCTCAGCTCCATTTTACCGAGGTCTCACCAGTTTCAATGATTCCACATATTGTCCATTTGCGTTGACACTTGAGACACAAAACTACACCAATTTTACATCACAATATCCACTAGGAATCAATAAACGAATAGTTAAAACAGCTACTGGACTTCACTCGACCAAATCCCGCCAAAAAAAACCCTGTCAAACTGAATCCATTCGTCTACGATTATGTTACGATTTCTTTATTCGAGTCGCTCGGTTCTATGGCCGAGGGCATCTATAAATTCTAATTCGAAACGTCCTATATTAGTGCTCTGTGATTACGTCACACGTTATGGGCAGGGGAGGGGGTCTACGTAGTGTGACATTGTGTGACAACGGGTATGGGGAGGAGTCTTAAGTTTCATTACGTCACATTTCAAAATCTATATCTGGGGCTTGATACCGTTACCAATTCACATTAAAAGTATCGTTAAGTAACGTTATTTTCTTAAGGATTATGGCAGGTATCGATACGTATTGGTAGCGTTACCTAGTATCATAACATAATAATAACGTTAAACATATCGGTAAAAATTAACAATACATAACGTTATTTCACGCGACGTTGCCGTTTACTTTAGCTTGGCTTGGCTTCAGTAAACCTAGAAGAGTTATGAGAGTGTAAAAAATATCACTTTTGTAGACTCTGAACTCTGACAAAACACACGTCGTACGCTCTGAACGTTAGTAATAATAATAATTTATTTATTTCGGGTTGCCTACCCATAGTTAAATATCATAACCTAAGTATACATAATATTAACGGAAAGTGTTAGTAAATAAAGCTACATAAGTTAGTAACACATCATGACATCACTAGCACTGCACTATGTCTTTGCGCCCACGTGTGGAATAGGTAGCGACGGAACACCACGTTATCCGGCCAAAAGCTTTCTTCCAACACCTGGCTGAAGAAGCACGTCAGAATGCGCACTACGAACGCCTTGAAAGGAGATTGTAAGAAATGGCCCCAGGACCAACAAACATCTGACATACATAGTAATAATAAGTATATTTTATTATACTTATTGCGAATATCTGTATGAAACGGACACTGCGTTCTGTATTGAACAATTAAAAGACCTTAAACTTTCTTCAAGAAAACCTGAGGAAATAAAAAATTTTTTTTTTGCTCCCTTATAAATATTGATCAGCTGATGATAACTTTGTATGGAAAGTCCAATTTTTTTTTTGGGAATTTTCAATTTTTCTTAGACAAAGTTGTTCACTTCAATGGGCAGAACCGGTTCTTAAAATATGACCACACCTTTCCGTTACACCCTGTATAGGTACCTATTAGTTATGCAATTCTTTTATACTTACGTTATTAGCAACATGTTGTTACTGCAGTAAATTAGGTTTTTAATTCGTTGGTACTGCTTGCAGCACAACGGTAAATTAGTAGGAAAGAAATAAATAATAAATACTATCGCTTTTTAATGATATTCATAACAACACAGAAGATAGGTACAATAAAATACAGAAAAATAGTTATTCGAGTTAACCTACTTAGGGCCTAAGCACACCACGTTTTTTAAGCGCGCCGTCGACGCGCGTTTTGGGAACGCGCGTCGCCGGCGCGTTTTTATCCTGCAGAGCAGTTTGTTGTCGTTTGTATCGATACAAACGCGCGGCACCGGCGCGTGTGTATCGATACAAACGCGCGGCACCGGCGCGTCTAGCGCGCGCGCCTTCCCTACGGACGGGGTTTCCCCCGCAACGAGGGAAAGGGAAGTGTGAATCTACGCTAGTAGCAATCGAGCGATTTGGTGCACCGCACGTCTTTGGAACAAAAAAATGGAGCCTTTCGACACAGAAAACTTCATAACTAAAATTCAAAACCGGCCAATATTGTGGAATTCACGATTGCCGGATTATTCGAATAAAGTGCTAAAGAAAAATACCTGGGAACAAATATGTAGTCTATTTTGTGAGAATTTTGAGGAAAAAACAAATAAAGAAAAAAATCTTTTCGGCAAGTTATTCAAAGGATTTATTACACTGTTGAAATGTTTATATGCAGCCTTTTTACATAATATTTCGTTTGCATCGCGTCTGTATCGCTACACACGCGCGTCTGTATTTATACAGGTGTGCAAAGGTCTACAGGCTGCGTCTGACTTGCGTGCGTATCGCGTCTGTATCGCTACAAACGCGCGTCGACGGCGCGTTTAAAAAACGTGGTGTGCATAGGCCCTTAACCACATCATTAACAAAGGTGTCACATTCCGTGGGTAATGACAAGTTATGTTTTTTTTTAATATGTACTTATACACAGTTTGTATATAAGTTTTATTTATTTATTTTTGCCTTACATCTATCTTTACAGGTTTTTTTCCCGCAATGCGATAAATGCGCTTATCCTAAATTATGTATACTAACACCTATAACTAATTAAAGTTATCTATTGAACTGTTTGTTACTATTCCGACATCCATAAATTTATGTGCATGAGTATCCAATCATCTACTAAACAGTTCAAAACCATTGTTTGTATACTTAGAATAGCTGTAGTTTACGAGATATACCATTCCATTGGGCAAGATTTCTCTATTAAAAACTCCGTGATTTTTTCCTAAATTTATACAAAAAATAGTACCTATAAAGCAGTTATAGTGACCGAAAATTCAGATTCCTAAGTGTTGTATTTTAAGAGAAATTAGCTTTCATTACTTTTCCATACTAAATCTCCGCATATAACCCGACCAAGATGGAAGCGATTGGCGATGGTGGTCCTGCGGTAGTCACGTACATAAAACTTCAAACAGCACCATCTATTGGTACAAGAAATATAGATGTCTAAAGATTCGTTCCAATAATTACAAAAAAATATGCCATTATTCCACAACTTTATGCTTAGGGCAGTTTAATTAAATAAGAAAACACAGTTATTTTAAAAATATTAATATTACTTAAACTTTATTATGAAATCGATGCATATTACGCCATCTATTGAGACTTATTTGAACTAAATTTTAGCATGGGAAAGTCCATCACAAGTTTTTACATCATTACAGTTTATTTCATCAGATTAAAGTTATTAGATCTGCCCTATTTTGAACAATAAAAGCTAGTTATAACCACCTTATTTATAGACCTAATTCACACCTTCATTATAGATGAATTTGACTGTTAGATATTCACAAATATCTAACCAAGTTACTGCTAGATATCATCTGAGTTCTGTAGTGTCAGGAGACCCTGGTATTCCATCTCCTTATACATAATGTCCTGGTTCAGGGTGTGTAGAATATCCTGGAACCTCTGCCTCAAAGCCAGGTTCTCCATGCCAGCAATCTCATGCTGGGTCCTCTGTCTTCTTTGCTTCAACTCTTCAAGTTCAGCCCTCAGCTGTTCAATCCTGAATGTCATATTGTCCTTGGACATGTCTCGTGGTTGGTAGTCACCATCATCTTCTGATGATAAGCCTCCGCTTTTGGACATTCCTGAAGCTGCAGGAGTTGTTGCCCGACTGTGGCCTGCAAACGATTTTGGAGCCAGGTCTTGTGGAGATTGGAACATGTGTGACCTGAATTGAGTTGGTAGTGCATCTCTCTTAGATGGGCCTTCACCGTGCATGGAGTTGGTATCTGATAGGCGGCTGTCATATGCTGAGAGTCGACTGTCTTCCATCTCTACATTGATGTTATCATCTTCTAAGTCAGAATCACTGACAGCTCCACCAAATATGTCCACAACGTTGGAGGACTGGTTGGACACATCGACAGAGACAGACTCTCGTTTAGGATTGCGCTCAGCCTTAGTCTTCTTCTCTGGTTTGACATGAGGGGCCTGATCCTGTTTAGGATGGTCATCCTCCTCTTTGATAACTTCCCAATTGACACTGACAGCTTCATTGTCAGCCCTCAACAACCTCTTGACTTCCTTTTCAATCTCTGGTGCTTCCACATACTTCTTCTTCAGCGTTTTTCTGAATCGTCGCTTGCGCACGTTCTTAGTGGGTGGTGTTACCCCGTGCGGCCAAAGGAACTTTTTGTCTACTTTATAAGGATCTTTCTTCTTATTTTTTGCAGGAGATTCTTCTTCCGTTGATGGCTGGTCGGGTTCCTCTTTGCATATCATCATCTGGCATATGTCTGCTGTTTTGTAAAAGCTCTTGTTGTCAATCGTTTTCATTGATTCTATGATGGTAGGTAGGTCGACGATCTTGGCGTGCATCAGCCAGTGGTCGAACCTGACCTCGCCCTGGCGCATGTCGTTCTCGATCTGTATGGTCAGTCTGTTCTTCAGGTTCTCACCAGACTTCAGCACATCTCTCAACACTTTAGCAGGCTCCTCGGGCAGACGCATCACGAACTGCGACTCCAGCTCGGTGGGGTAGTCCGGTTCCCTTTTCTCCCGGTTCATGGTGATTGTTAGCGATGATGACTTATTGAAATTAAACTTATTTGGATTATATTTTACGTGTCTAAACAAAACACTTCTAAAATTGTGGAAGCATTAAAGAAGCAAAGCATGAAAATGATGAAAATGTAAACATGTCACGGATTATTAGCGATTGATGGCGATCACCGGATCACAGATTATGGCGATTGACTTGACGTGATTGTGTCATTGTGACCCATTGACAATTTTTTTTTTTTTTATTTTTGGCTATGCCACTGGCTTGGTTACCAGACCCTTAAGCTAACCATTGACATATAAATTATATCTTTTGATTTATAAGCAGGGCTGCCAGAAGATATTTTTAAATTATTCGGCAATGTATCTGAAATTATACAAAATTGAATGTCAGGATACAAACAGTGCTTAAAAAATTTTAAACATACACATGATTTATCACATGAACTTACCTACGTTATTTTATTTATTCATTATGGTACTCAAATGGGAACTCAAAAATTATCACCATAGATTCATCATTCTCCTGCCCTTATCCCAATTTATTTGGGGTCGGCGCAACATGTCTTTTTCTTCCATACTTCTCTATTAGTCGTCATCTCTGTAGTCGCCCCCTTTTTACCTATATCCTCTTTCAGACAGTCCAACCATCGTTTCTTTGGCCTTCCCCTACTCTTATAGCCATCCACATCCATACACAAGACTTTCCTCACGACATTTTCTTCATTCCTCCGCATCACATGCCCATACCACGACAACCGATTGCCACACAACTTTGCAATTATTGCTTTTCATTCATCCCTTTTGTGGCCCAACATTCTGTCCCATATAAGACAGCAGATCTCACCATTGTTTTATAAATCTTCCCCTTAAGTTGAAGGGGAATGCGGGAGTCTCGGATAGTCCCGGTGACCTGCCGCCATTTCATTCATCCAGTGTTAATTCTGTGCTTAACAGTCCGATCTATTTCGCCATCGCTTTGCACGAGTGAACCGAGATACCGAAAATTGGAGCAGACTGGGAGAAGCACGCCATCTAGCACTATAGCTTCAGAACCGGAGAGACCGCCGAAATCGCAGAACATGTATTCAGTTTTAGTTCTGCTGATATTCAAGCCAATTTTCTCCAGCTTCTGTTGCCATTTCTCCAATCTGCTCTGGATCTCAGGTCCATATTCACTGACCAGAACAATGTCGTCGGCAAACAGCATGCACCAGGGTGCCTCCTCCTGTATTTCCGACGTAAGAGCGTCCATAATGAACAGGAAGAGGTAAGGACCTAAAGCCGACCCTTTATGTAAGCCTACAGCCACACTGAACTCATCAATTATCACCATAGATTGTGGTAAATAATAATATACATAGTTTTACAGATAATATAATTTAGGCTTTCTGTATCCAATTATACATGAGGGTCTAGGATACAAAGAGGATACAATCAGTAACCAAATTATACGGTTTTTGTATCCAGTTATACAATCTGGCAGCTCTGTTTATAAGTCTAGTGTTGTGACCATAGGCTAGGTATTGTGACGTTTCGTGAGAAAATGTTGCACCCACCCAAAAAAAAAGGGCTGTTCTGATTTTCTGTTTTGGTGCAAAAATTAAGTGAAAGCAGAAATAGTACGATAGAAGGTGTTGTTTTCAATAAAAATATTCTTTTCCATGTTCTTTTAATAATTAATTTGTTATTTTAATTTTGTGATTATTATTTATTTTCAAGCCAAGGTAAGGGCAAGATTTGTTCCTCAAAAAAAGTCACAGTGTCTCAGTCAATTATTATTATACTCTTTGGTCTCAGTGAATCATATCATCTGTTATTGATGGTGTCAGATTTCCGGAAAATAAAGAAAATAAATCTTTATTTGTCATAAAACTAACGGAAACAAATAATTCTAACACAAAATGCAGGTAAATTGCTATCAATGGCGTAAAACATGATGTGTAAAACATGTGTGTGAGTTTCGTAACGGTGTTAAACATGGTGTTTTATTTATAGAATCCTAATGAGGATACGGAATGGAACGATGTCCTCCGCGCCAAAGGTATCATACCTCCCAAGGAGGCCGAGATATCAGAGGACACAATAGTGAATATGATAGAGCAGACCATCCAGCAGAAGCAGGCTGAAAGTAATTATAAACAAAGCTTATAGGTTATAGGGACACCTGTTGTTGGAACTGTTAATAAAACCCATAAGAATGAGTTTTATCCAGTTAAATTCTCTCAATATGTAGTCTAACTTCCTATCAATGAGGTAGCATAACTGTTTACAGCATTAAAGTAACGGATCTTATAATTTTTTGGGTGTTACACTTGAGTGATAACACACCTACAAACTCAACTAAAATAACTGTAAACATATCAAAATATTTCACAATCTAACATCGCTCACATACATTACACGATGAACAACACAAGACCAAGTTTATTTTTTCCAAATTTTAATATAATTCCCAGAGGACAAACAACTATCAGAACTAGATTTAGACGGTCTCGATGAGCTTGAAGACTCAGAAGACGAAGCTGTAATAGAGCAGTACAGACAGAGACGCATCGCTGAACTGAAGAGGCTATCAGAGAAGCCTCGGTTCGGAGACATCCGGGAGGTGTCGGGACAGGACTACGTGCAAGAAGTCAACAAAGCTGGTGAGGGCATCTGGGTGGTTATACACTTGTATAAACAAGGGTAAGTTTAAATTAATTGTATGATGAGAAATGGGCTAGTGACCGTTTCATGGATGGATATTTGTTACTCAATCACACTAAAATGGCTGAATGGATCTGGATCAAATTTGGCACAGAGATAGATCTAGAATGGGTCTAGAATAGTACATAATTATGCTATAATTTAAAGTGGGGAAGTATTAATCCAAGCGGGCGAAGGTAGCGGCAAGTTGTGTATATCTGTGAAGTTTTAATGTGCTGATGGAAACAAAGACAATTGACACTTTCAATAAGTATAGTGTTATAGTGGGTATCATATCTGTTTACATAGTTAACAAATATATTTTTGATCAGTTATTTTGATCATCCTCCTTCTTGCGTCCTATTCCTCATGTTGAGGGTCATGATTTGAATGACATGAAGTTGTTAATTGTTTGATAACGTTTTGTTATCTACTATCTAGAAAATCGATATATTTTTATTTTTTACCACTATCTCACTCACCTGATGGTAAGCGATGATGTGGTCTATGATGGAACACGCTTGCCTAGAAGTAACCTATTCAATTAAATTGTTGAGGTTATGGCTCCATCTATAACATTAGATGATTTATTTAAGTAAGTATTTCATGAAATCATGACATTTGGTATCAATTCTAACTGAGAGAGATGTATTGATGATTTTAATGATTATAATTCTATAAATACATACTTGCTACGGCTGCAAATTGCCAAAAACGTAAGAAAATTTGAATTTCGCTGGCTACCCTGGAGCATTCACCTTAAGGCGCTATTGGGAGTGTTTAGCTTCCGTGTTCTGTTCTGAGCTCACGTAACGTGTCGTACGTCCACCCAGTAATAGGACTCGCCCATCGAGGAGCGCAGTTCGATATTAGACGCATTAATAATTTATTATACATATAACAACAGGTGTTATACTAAAACACGTATACAATATAAATAATTAAATGATCTATAAAATGGTGAAGATTTCATAAAAATATGCTGTATAGTTTTTGCGTGATTCTCAATTTTTTATCTGCGTTAGACATAACTTTACAAATTAATTACACTATGTTATAAAAATATAATTTCAAATATTCACATATCAAACTACGAAGGAAATTGCCTAGAGTAACATATATGTTTTTCCAAGAAATAAGAATAGTTGTTTAGATGTGATGTTCAATTAAAAACCATTAAAAGTCGTATGTGTGCGCCTTAATAATTTTTTACCACTACGTTGCTCAAGTGACATATCTGTTTTACCCTCTCTTCTAGCATCCAGCAGTGTGCCCTAATCAACCAGTACATGCGCCAGCTAGCTGCTAAGTTCCCGTACACTAAGTTTATCAAGGCTTTCGCTCAGACGTGCATCCCCAATTTCCCAGAGAGGAACCTGCCAAGCGTGTTTGTGTACTTTGAGGGGGACATGAAGAAACAGTTCATTGGATCTACTGAGCTGAGAGGAACATCTTTGACTGTTGAAGGTATATTGTATTTATATCCTTATTGTAAAAAAAAGAAAGTAAGAAAATCGCTCTAGAGAATTATAAATGTGAAAGAGTCTGTTACATTTTCACTGATAAACTGCTGAACCAATAATGACGAAATTTTGTTGGGACTAAGACATAGATCCAAGGTGTACATTCTCTTGGGATACCAGTATCATGCAGGCGAAAATAGTTTTATATAAACCAAGCAATAACAGCTGGTGTTGTTTTGTCTGTGAATGCAGTTTCATCAGATCAGCTGATTATTTATTTTCCGAAACTGTCCCACTGTTGGGAAAAGCCTCCCCTATGTCTTCCAAGTAACCTTTTCCAGAGCTACTTTGTACCAGAGTAGAAAGAGAGACAGTATGAGACTAGGCCATCTTGCCACGTCTGCCTCAGACCAGCCTTATGTATTAAAAATCTATTTTACTTGTGACCTATTTCAACAATTTTAGATCAGGCCCTTATTTTTATCATTATTAACCTGTGAGCTGCTGACTGGTAACCTGTTTTACCCGAACAATCGATTTTCTATTGTGTCTGTTGCCGGTAACTGACACCTTAAAATAACCAACGTCTTTTTCCCCAGAATTTGAATACATTCTCGGCCAAGTTGGAGCAGTGGACACAAAAATAACAGAAGACCCCAGACCAAAAATCAAGGATAAAATGTTCACCGACCTTGGCTCCAATGATTGGTGATGAACGATGTGGTGATCAGGGTGATGACTCATCACCAGTGTGGACTGTCAGCTTTGGTGCGGGTTTATGTGCTTTTATACTTGCAAATTATTTAATTTTTAAAGTATTATTATGTGAAATTATTTTATGTCATAATTTAGAAGAATACTTACTTATTTTATTGAACCAAAATGGAGTTAGCATAGAAAATCTTATCAAGAATTTAAGTTTCATGAAAAAAATACCATGTGTACAATATTTTGTTCATTTGAATCACAAAAGTGCATTTTCTAGCAAGTTAAAATAATTGATTGTAAATTGTGCGGATGTCAGGTTCTAATTGGAAAAATAGGACGGCATTTTTTGTATGTTGTGCGACTAATAAAATGATATACAACACGTTTTCAAAATTATTTGTTTTTATTACCATAGTTACAGGAAATACTTAAAGTAGGTCTAATTACTAACACTAAGAAATTAATTTTATACAAAAAATATCCAGTTACAGTTTTATTAGTCCTGTGAAGAATTCCATTATACAAGGAGGCGACAATACAACAACAAATTAATGAAAACACTGTCAGTATATACAGGATGTAACGGAAAGGTGTGGTCATATTTTAAGGACTGCATCTGCCCATCGATTTGAACAACTGTCAAGAAAATCTGTGGAAATTCTCAAAAAAAAAATTTACTTCCCAAACAAATATTGATCAGCTGATGATAACTTTGTATGGAAAGTCCAAATTTTTTTTTGGGAATTTTCTATTTTTTCTTAGATGTTGTTCATTTCCATGGGCAGAACCGGTTCTTAAAATATGACCATACCTTTCCGTTACACCCTGTATATATGTATGTATACTCATGATTACGAACAAGTTTTACTGCGGCACCAACACTGAAATCAGCCGTTCTGTACATGTTGTCGAGTTATGCCAAAACAAAAACCGGCCATGTGTGTGTCGGACTTCGGACATTTAGGATTCCGTACCAAATGTGTTTTTGACTATTTGTGTGGATTTGGGTCAACGACGCTATACTGTGAAAATTTGAGACTGCAGCTCCAACCGTTTGGCTGTTAAACCTGTGTGACAGACGACGGTCAGCCAGACGGACACGTGAGTGACAGCAAAAGGGCTCCGTTTAGATCCTTCGGGTACGGAACCCTAGAAATGAAAACTGGTTGCTGGTTTTTTTTTTTTTATTAAGAACAAATTTTACTTCGGGTCCAACACAACAAATTTTAAAGTGGCGAATGGGTAAACTCTAAAACTTCAAACAGCGCCATCTATTGGTACAAGAAATATAAATGCCTAAGGATTCGTTCCAATAAATCTAAAGTTGAATTAGGAGCCAATTATTCCACAATTTTATGCTTAAGGTAGTATATTAAATAAGAAAATACAGTTTTTACCACATTTTTGTTCCAAAATATTAATGTTACTTAAACTTCAATACGAAATCGATGCATATTACGCCATCTATTGTTTGTTTGAACTCATTTTTCTTTGTTCGAGAGTCCCCGTGTTATGGTGCAACTGATTTTCTTTTCGCAATTTGATAGTAAAAGTTGTTTTTATTTATTATTGTACTATCGTTTCGACCTTGTATACTGTGGTGTTTAAATCCCGACGCAAAAAGACGGCTGTTATAAGTTTGACCGCTACGAGTGTGCCTGTCTGTGGCACCGTAGCTCTTAAACGGGTGAACCGACTTGAATGCGGTTTTTTTTAAATTTGAAAGCAGGTTTCCTAGAGATGTTTTTTATCATTTATAGGCACGCGTTTGACCACTATCTCACCTGATGGTAAGCGATGATGAGGTCGAAGATGGAGCACGTTTGCCTGGAAGTAACCTATTAACCGGTTCTTAGACATGTTTTATCAAAATCGTTTTTAAAATTTACTAATTAAATCTTGTTCGTTACACTGTTAAAACTCATCATACAGCTGTTGAAGGATCTGGCGCGTCGCCAAAATCACTCATGAAAATTTTACAAACAGTCAGTAATTGAAATGTCAAAAGAGAATAACTAAATCTATGATGATTACACAAAGTGCAAAGTCCATTGCAACCCTTATTTTTTATTAGGGAAATTTTAATACAATTGGTCATTTAGATATCAGTTTCAACTACACAACGCTGAAGTCGATACTTCAGTTGGTAGCAATAAATAAAAATAAAAACTTTCAACCCCTTTTTTTTTACTTACTTTTTTACCCTCTTAAGGGTTGAATTTCGAAAAACAATTTCTTAGTGGATACCTACTCTTCACAAAGAACACACCCTCCAAATTTCATGTCTCTAGGACCAGCGGTTTAGGCTGTGCGTATTATCAGTCACTCAGTCAGGAATTTGAACTTTGTATATACACAGATTTCAATAATCTCCCTTTGTTGAGATGGGCCACGGTGACCGAAATTCGGTCGAGAGGAATCTTATTATATTTTTACATTAGATGATGACATCACTTGCAGTTCGTTATCTAGAACTTGGTCGGCTTACTTCGCTGTCTAACATCCCCGATGCAAGTTAATCGTGGTAACGCACTTAGCAATGCAGGGCTCCACAGGATGTCGGGACTTGAGTCCGAGGTCGAACACCCGTATCAGCACCTTGGCGGCGTGCTCCTGCATGCCCACCACCAGCTCCGGCAGCTTGTCTAGTAAGGACTGCGTCACTTCCGGCTGGTGGGAGTCCAGGCATTCTAGGACCGCTTGAAGACCTGAAAGTATGATGTGGAAATGTTAATAAAAGAGATTTGGATAATCTCCCTAATCTCTTCTTTTAGCGATAAGGCCGCCCATTGTGTCACCCTATGTAATGTTTTCCTCATATTTTTATTGTAATTTATATGGTGTACATAATAAAGAGTATTCTATTCTATTCTACCAAAAGAGAAGTAAGATGTTATTGCCATTTCAGAACGGACATTTTTTTATTTATTGGATCTCCGACAAAGGATACACAGATATAACACAACAATACAAATGGCTCTTTCACGTGTGCTCCTAACTAGGTGAAGAACCGATAAAATAATATTATACAAAATAAGTTTAGGGTTTCGCACATTTAGGGTTCCGTACTAAATATATTTTTGACGATTTTTATGGCTTTGGGTCAACAAGATGCTTATACTGTGAAAATTTGAAGATTAGCTCCAACCGTTTGGCTGTAAAACATGGGTGGCAGCAATAGGGCTCGGTTTGGACCCTTAGGGTACGGAAACCTAAAAAGATTACATATTCACTATCGCATTAGTCGTTATACTTTTAGGGTTCCGTACCCGAAGGATAACCAACGGGACCCTATTACTAAGCCTCCGCTGTCCGTCCGTCTGTCTGTCAGCGCCTCAGCGGGTTGTATCTCATGATCCATAATAGGTAGACAGTTGAAATTTTCATCGAATGTGTATTTCTGTTGCCGCTTTAACAAAAAATAATAAGAATAAAAATAAATTAAAAGGGGCTCCTCCCCTATTAGAAACGTTTTTTTTTGGCTTTTTTTGCTCGATCTTAATAACGACAACAAGTAGACGCGTATAATCTTGTACCTACGATGGTACGGAATAACGGAACCGTTTATACGCGAGTACTACTCGCACTTGCCGGTTTTTTTAGTGACGCAGTTATGCAAAAAAGATCCATTCCACATTGTAGTCCAATGAGGATTGGATCCTTTTTGCAAAACTGTGTCTTGAGAATCGATAAAGCCATTTATTTGGCTGAACAAATCAATTAGTTAGCCCGTTTTCTAACTTCACTTCATTACAACCAGCCAAGGTCAGCAAACTGCCTAAAAACCTTATGAGTTTTCAAGTCAAGAGTTTTGCGTAGCGATGGCTATAATTTTGTAGAAGCTGTATGTAAGTGACCAGAATGTGTAGGTATGTAAATGAACCAAATTTTGCACCAACATTTCTGTATTCCAAGGACGTCGCTTGTTAAAATTCTTTGAACACGTCTCCAGTCGCGAGAGCTGCTCCATCAAGCACCTTGTCGTGCAGGAAAAGGTGGGCACCAGAGGGCGAGGAAGGTCACCTTTTCGATGGACCGATCAAATTAGGCCTGCTGAAGGTGGTCCCTTGCACGAGTGCACCAGGATATTGAGCAGAAGAGAGAAGTGGCGAAGGCTCGTTGAAAAAGGCGAAATGCTGACTTCTTAACATGTTCTGGTTAGCAGATCACTTTCTTCCAGGTCGATCTTGACGGTGATGTCTAGCTAGGCCTAGGCCTAGCCAGGTGTATTCGCTAACTCAGTTGACATCAATTTAATAGGCACTATGCAGTACATTGCTGCTTTGCTCGGTGGACATCGATTATAATAGGTACTACGTAGTACATTTTTGTTTTCCTATACGTCAAATCAGCAATGTACAGGCATAGTGCCTATTACATTGATGTCAACTGAGTTAACATATTAGACCGGCAGTTTTGTTTCTGTGAAAGTTTAAGGGCCGATTTCACCATTCGCTCTATAAACTAAGTTTTACTGAACTAAGCTTAGCGTAAAAATAAAAACCATAAAAAAGATTATAGTGAGCTAACCTAAAAAGATAGACATATGCTGTCGCGGACTTCTTTTTAGAATTTTAAATGGAGAACAATTCCGTCATACATAATTTTTGCGCAACTTTAATCGTTAACGCAGCGCACGCAACTGTAGCTCTCAGAAGGATTTATTCCCGTTTTTGCCACATTTTTCATTGATGCTTCGCTCCTGTTAGCCGCAGCGTGATGTTATATAGCCTTCCTCGATAAATGGACTATTCAATACAAAAATCATTTTTCAATTAGATCCAGTAGTTCCTGAGATTAGCGCGTTCAACCAACCAACCAAACAAACAAACTCTTCAGCTTTATGACAGCGGCTAAACGCGTTTAAGCGAGCTTAAACGTCTAAAACTGGGCGTTTAGGATTGGTGAAATCGGCCCTAAGAAGCAGTTAATCTTACCAGGTGTTGTGTCAGTGACAGCAGGCAGCAGCTTGGCGAGCAGCGACAGCGCCGTGTGCCGCAGCGGCGCGTGCGGCGAGGCGGCGTGCGGCGCGGCCCCGCGCAGCACGGCGGCGGCCCACTGCGGGCCGGCGACGGGAGCCCCACGACTTACCAGGTGTTGTGTCAGTGACAGCAGGCAGCAGCTTGGCGAGCAGCGACAGCGCCGTGTGCCGCAGCGGCGCGTGCGGCGAGGCGGCGTGCGGCGCGGCCCCGCGCAGCACGGCGGCGGCCCACTGCGGGCCGGCGACGGGAGCCCCACGACTTACCAGGTGTTGTGTCAGTGACAGCAGGCAGCAGCTTGGCGAGCAGCGACAGCGCCGTGTGCCGCAGCGGCGCGTGCGGCGAGGCGGCGTGCGGCGCGGCCCCGCGCAGCACGGCGGCGGCCCACTGCGGGCCGGCGACGGGAGCCCCACGACTTACCAGGTGTTGTGTCAGTGACAGCAGGCAGCAGCTTGGCGAGCAGCGACAGCGCCGTGTGCCGCAGCGGCGCGTGCGGCGAGGCGGCGTGCGGCGCGGCCCCGCGCAGCACGGCGGCGGCCCACTGCGGGCCGGCGACGGGAGCCCCACGACTTACCAGGTGTTGTGTCAGTGACAGCAGGCAGCAGCTTGGCGAGCAGCGACAGCGCCGTGTGCCGCAGCGGCGCGTGCGGCGAGGCGGCGTGCGGCGCGGCCCCGCGCAGCACGGCGGCGGCCCACTGCGGGCCGGCGACGGGAGCCCCACGACTTACCAGGTGTTGTGTCAGTGACAGCAGGCAGCAGCTTGGCGAGCAGCGACAGCGCCGTGTGCCGCAGCGGCGCGTGCGGCGAGGCGGCGTGCGGCGCGGCCCCGCGCAGCACGGCGGCGGCCCACTGCGGGCCGGCGACGGGAGCCCCACGACTTACCAGGTGTTGTGTCAGTGACAGCAGGCAGCAGCTTGGCGAGCAGCGACAGCGCCGTGTGCCGCAGCGGCGCGTGCGGCGAGGCGGCGTGCGGCGCGGCCCCGCGCAGCACGGCGGCGGCCCACTGCGGGCCGGCGACGGGAGCCCCACGACTTACCAGGTGTTGTGTCAGTGACAGCAGGCAGCAGCTTGGCGAGCAGCGACAGCGCCGTGTGCCGCAGCGGCGCGTGCGGCGAGGCGGCGTGCGGCGCGGCCCCGCGCAGCACGGCGGCGGCCCACTGCGGGCCGGCGACGGGAGCCCCACGACTTACCAGGTGTTGTGTCAGTGACAGCAGGCAGCAGCTTGGCGAGCAGCGACAGCGCCGTGTGCCGCAGCGGCGCGTGCGGCGAGGCGGCGTGCGGCGCGGCCCCGCGCAGCACGGCGGCGGCCCACTGCGGGCCGGCGACGGGAGCCCCACGACTTACCAGGTGTTGTGTCAGTGACAGCAGGCAGCAGCTTGGCGAGCAGCGACAGCGCCGTGTGCCGCAGCGGCGCGTGCGGCGAGGCGGCGTGCGGCGCGGCCCCGCGCAGCACGGCGGCGGCCCACTGCGGGCCGGCGACGGGAGCCCCACGACTTACCAGGTGTTGTGTCAGTGACAGCAGGCAGCAGCTTGGCGAGCAGCGACAGCGCCGTGTGCCGCAGCGGCGCGTGCGGCGAGGCGGCGTGCGGCGCGGCCCCGCGCAGCACGGCGGCGGCCCACTGCGGGCCGGCGACGGGAGCCCCACGACTTACCAGGTGTTGTGTCAGTGACAGCAGGCAGCAGCTTGGCGAGCAGCGACAGCGCCGTGTGCCGCAGCGGCGCGTGCGGCGAGGCGGCGTGCGGCGCGGCCCCGCGCAGCACGGCGGCGGCCCACTGCGGGCCGGCGACGGGAGCCCCACGACTTACCAGGTGTTGTGTCAGTGACAGCAGGCAGCAGCTTGGCGAGCAGCGACAGCGCCGTGTGCCGCAGCGGCGCGTGCGGCGAGGCGGCGTGCGGCGCGGCCCCGCGCAGCACGGCGGCGGCCCACTGCGGGCCGGCGACGGGAGCCCCACGACTTACCAGGTGTTGTGTCAGTGACAGCAGGCAGCAGCTTGGCGAGCAGCGACAGCGCCGTGTGCCGCAGCGGCGCGTGCGGCGAGGCGGCGTGCGGCGCGGCCCCGCGCAGCACGGCGGCGGCCCACTGCGGGCCGGCGACGGGAGCCCCACGACTTACCAGGTGTTGTGTCAGTGACAGCAGGCAGCAGCTTGGCGAGCAGCGACAGCGCCGTGTGCCGCAGCGGCGCGTGCGGCGAGGCGGCGTGCGGCGCGGCCCCGCGCAGCACGGCGGCGGCCCACTGCGGGCCGGCGACGGGAGCCCCACGACTTACCAGGTGTTGTGTCAGTGACAGCAGGCAGCAGCTTGGCGAGCAGCGACAGCGCCGTGTGCCGCAGCGGCGCGTGCGGCGAGGCGGCGTGCGGCGCGGCCCCGCGCAGCACGGCGGCGGCCCACTGCGGGCCGGCGACGGGAGCCCCACGACTTACCAGGTGTTGTGTCAGTGACAGCAGGCAGCAGCTTGGCGAGCAGCGACAGCGCCGTGTGCCGCAGCGGCGCGTGCGGCGAGGCGGCGTGCGGCGCGGCCCCGCGCAGCACGGCGGCGGCCCACTGCGGGCCGGCGACGGGAGCCCCACGACTTACCAGGTGTTGTGTCAGTGACAGCAGGCAGCAGCTTGGCGAGCAGCGACAGCGCCGTGTGCCGCAGCGGCGCGTGCGGCGAGGCGGCGTGCGGCGCGGCCCCGCGCAGCACGGCGGCGGCCCACTGCGGGCCGGCGACGGGAGCCCCACGACTTACCAGGTGTTGTGTCAGTGACAGCAGGCAGCAGCTTGGCGAGCAGCGACAGCGCCGTGTGCCGCAGCGGCGCGTGCGGCGAGGCGGCGTGCGGCGCGGCCCCGCGCAGCACGGCGGCGGCCCACTGCGGGCCGGCGACGGGAGCCCCACGACTTACCAGGTGTTGTGTCAGTGACAGCAGGCAGCAGCTTGGCGAGCAGCGACAGCGCCGTGTGCCGCAGCGGCGCGTGCGGCGAGGCGGCGTGCGGCGCGGCCCCGCGCAGCACGGCGGCGGCCCACTGCGGGCCGGCGACGGGAGCCCCACGACTTACCAGGTGTTGTGTCAGTGACAGCAGGCAGCAGCTTGGCGAGCAGCGACAGCGCCGTGTGCCGCAGCGGCGCGTGCGGCGAGGCGGCGTGCGGCGCGGCCCCGCGCAGCACGGCGGCGGCCCACTGCGGGCCGGCGACGGGAGCCCCACGACTTACCAGGTGTTGTGTCAGTGACAGCAGGCAGCAGCTTGGCGAGCAGCGACAGCGCCGTGTGCCGCAGCGGCGCGTGCGGCGAGGCGGCGTGCGGCGCGGCCCCGCGCAGCACGGCGGCGGCCCACTGCGGGCCGGCGACGGGAGCCCCACGACTTACCAGGTGTTGTGTCAGTGACAGCAGGCAGCAGCTTGGCGAGCAGCGACAGCGCCGTGTGCCGCAGCGGCGCGTGCGGCGAGGCGGCGTGCGGCGCGGCCCCGCGCAGCACGGCGGCGGCCCACTGCGGGCCGCCCCACGCGCCGCCGCGACGGGAGCCCCACGACTCGATCTCCTGGAGGACACAATATTGCTGTTACATTATTCATTCTAATAGGAAACAACTTTCTTCATGGTGTTACGGAAATGTGACGTCATATTTTAGTTTAGGTACTGCTTCTGCCCATGGAAATAAATAACTTTCTTCAACTATGTAGGGAAAGTCCAATTTTTTTTTAACTTTACCATGATTTAGGATAAATAAAAAATAAAAATTGTTGGACTTTCCATACGAAGTTATCATCAGCTAATCAAAATGAGTATGCGAGGTATTTTTTTTTCTATATTGAAGTAATTAAATTAAAGTTCAAGAAAAATCACCCTTGTACTCCCCAATTGAACCGAGGTGTGAAGCAATATCCCCTAATTGTTCGTCAGAATATCTTATTTGAATACAATCTCTAAAATAAAATAAAGACCAACATTTTCTAACGTTCTCAAATCATTATCTGTATCAAAATAAACTCAGAATGACTCAAAAACTATTATGATAAAATACAACACAAGAACATACGAGTATATCATCCAGCCATTAGCAAATACTTAATCGCTTCCAGCTCCTGAAAGGCTCTCGATTGGCTCACAAGCTGATTTGCGCTACTCACACAAAGGAGAAGTCCTCAATCTCAAGATCAACCAATATGTAGAAAATCACGGAATAGAAAAAACAAGTGGAACTGAGTTACAGTATCAGGCGTGTGTCACAATTATATACGGAAAAATACGTAAAATAATAACACCCTTCGTCAGTTGGGATAAGTCTTAATTTTGTATGAAGTTATGAACAATAAATTCAATTTTAACGAAAAGATTATTTATTGTTCATACAAAATTAAGACATACTCGTATTACAACTGACGAAGGTTGTTATTATTTTATATTTTTTCCGCATAATTATGTCACGTGGGCACTTCCACTTGTTTTTCTATTCCGTGTAGAAAATGGATACGAAGACAAAGTATGTTACGAAGCACCACGTATAATGCGAGTACACTGACCTGCAGCAACCAGTGCAAGTTCTCGGGCGAGTCGTAGCGCCTCTGCAGCGCTTGCAGCGCTAACGGTGGCGGAGCAGCCGACGCTGGCGCTTGGACGTCCGCTGCCTGCAGCGATGATAGCGCTGGAGTATTCCTGTATGTAAGCACAAGTTGTTAATTCCGTGTGAAAACGGTCCGCGATCTCAAGACACAAAAGTACGATAGGGAGCCCGTAGCTAAGTACAGCCACAAGGGCCGGTTGAATGTTAACAGGTACCGCGGCGTTTAATATTTAATTTTTTTTTTGCGTTTTTAATCGTGATAATTATAATTTTTAATAATATTTTTTTTTTCGCCCTGCCTCACTGGTGCGGCGTTGAGCGGTGACGTGTTAAGCTATGCTTGCCGAGGTCACGTGGAAGGACCCTTTTCGTGTTTTGGAAAGCAGTTTATCCCGGCTATAATTCATAGATATAGACAGTCGTTACGCAATAGTCAGAAGTTTGACAGGAAGTCAGGTTGTGGAGGTTATATATGGGTAGTTGCATTCGGTTGGACTGGATGTCAACCTCGATATAGTTGTGAAAAGGCGAGTAGATGATAGTTACGCGATTGTCTCCTTGTGAGCATGCAGTATGGCGTTGGCCAACTGCGGCCTGCACGCCAGGTAGCGCCGCAGCAGCGCGCCCACGCGGTGCAGCAGGGACTGCACGCCGCTGCCTTGCTGCGTGCGCGCCATCGTCAGGAAACATTCCAGGATGCTGTGGACTTCTGCGCTGTGGGATAAACAAATGTTAAACTTTCAAAATATCTGTCAATATCATTCATCATGGATGATGAATACATACTCCAAGAGGCGTTCATCTGATTTTTAATGTCCCCACTGCTGGGGCACAGGCCTCCTCTCTTTGAGAAGGTGTGGGCTGTAATCCACCACCCGGGTCAAATGCGAATTTGTGGATATCACATGTCTTCGAATTTTGGTTGTAGGACATTCTGGTTTCCTCTCGATGTTTTCCTTCACTGTTTTGAGAGCAGTGGTGATAAAATAATTTATACAAAGTAAATCGCATCGCTCGGTTTGAACTCACGACCTACAACTTGTAAGTCGCGGCCGTTAACACTGGGCCACCACTGATCTTCGACATTCTCGTCAACATTGAAAGAATTTGAATTCAGGTAAAATACAAAATAATTTTAATTTTGTAAGTCGGTGTTTGTATTTTGTTTCTTCGTTATTTGACACTGACTTCCGGAATAATAATAATAATAAAGTTGAAGGAGCGCTTCTTTGGCCGCCTGAAGAAGGTATTTAATAGCCTTCTATCGGGCGGAAACAAGGTGCGCGCCTTTAACGGTTGGGTCATGCCGGTATTGATGTACTCTTTCGGCGTACTCAAATGGACTCAAACAGAACTTGACGCCCTGGATAGGCGTGTCCGTACACTGCTGACTGCATTTCGAATGCATCACCCACGTTCGTCGGTGATGAGACTGTATATCCCGCGGAAGTGTGGAGGCCGAGACTTTTTAAATGCTAAGACCCTCCACAACCGCGAGGTATGCAGTCTAAGGCAATATTTCCTAGCTGCTGACGTGGGTATGCATCGAGATGTAGTGGCAGTGGACACGGGCCTTACTCCACTCTCCTTGGCTAACGAGAACTGGCGCAAACCTCTAGTGCTTGACACTAACGATCGCAGAGAAGTATGGCAGAGTAAGGAACTTCACGGACGCTTTTTCCGGGCACTACATGGGCCCGATGTAGACCAGTTATCGTCCGTAGCCTGGCTGCGTGTCGGTGACCTCTTTGGGGAAACCGAAGGTTTTGTCTGTGCAATTATGGACGAAGTTATCATGACGAAAAATTACCGGAGATTTATTGTGAAGGACGGCTCGGTTGACATATGTCGGGCATGTCATCGTCCGGGAGAAACAATCCGCCACATAATCTCTGGTTGTTCTCGTCTAGCTAACGGTGAGTACTTGCATAGGCACAACCTTGTAGCCAGGATTATCCATCAGCAACTTGCTCTGAAGTACTCTCTTGTGGAATCGGAAGTGCCGTACTACAGATATGCGCCCGACCCAGTTCTCGATAATGGTCATATCTCATTGTACTGGGATCGGTCCATCATCACTGACAGGACTATTGTAGCCAATAAGCCTGATATAGTGGTGGTGGACCGAATCGAGAGGCGTGCAATGATTGTTGACATTACCGTCCCACATGACGAGAACCTCGTGAAAGCCGAGAAAGATAAACAAACCAAGTATATTGACTTGGCTCGCGAGGTTGTCGACATGTGGGATGTGGACTCGGCGATCATTGTACCGATAGTCGTGTCAGCCAATGGCTTAATAGCCACGAGCCTGGACCAACACCTCAGGAGGCTCTCGTTAGGCGGCTGGATCAAGGGCTTGATTCAGAAAGCAGTACTTCTGGACACGGCTCGCATTGTCAGGCGGTTCCTCTCTCTGGAGCCCTGACCGCCGGTAGCTTGGACCCTGTTCCCGATACCGGTGGGCTACTATTTGTTATATTTTTAAATGTTTTTTATATATTCTTTTTTAAGAAATATTTAAAAATGTATTTAATATGTTAAAAAGATAAATAAACGAAATAATAATAATAATATTCCACAACTATCACACAACGCCATCTAGTCCCAAGCTAAGCAGAGCTTGTGTTATGGGTACTAGACAACTGATAAACATACTTATTATATTTCTAAATACATACATATTATAGATAAATTACACCCAGACACAGAACAAATGATCGTGCTCATTACACAAACATTTGTCCTGGGTGGGAATCGAACCCACGACCTCCGGCATAGCAGTCAGGGTCACTAACCACTAGACCAACAGGCCAGTCAATTAAAATTATTTTGCAATTTTTAGTAGTCAGTTGTATTTTTTGTAAGTTTTGTATATTATTTGACTTTTTAGTTGTTGTACCCCAGAACTAAAACTAAATATTAAAGTTATATCCGAATGGATAACCCTAATAACATGGCAAATAACATTTGGGGACAACCAAAACGTCATCTTTGTTTACATATTTTTTGTTTACGTTGATTGTTTAAAAAAGTGTTGAATTAATCTCGATAAAATTTATATAGGACCTCCTCTGAAGTATGACCTACCAAACAAAAAAAGAATTATAAAAATCTATTCAAAAGTGAAGGAGAAATCGCGTAACAAACATACAAAAAAAAAGTGTGTGTGTACTTATGTACGCACGTAAGAAGTTATACTTCTTTGGCGGAACAAGATAAAAAACCAAACTGTCACAAAGTTAATAAAATGAAAACAATCATTCTTCATGAACCACAGACCATAGCTAACTTCAGAGTGTCGCTTTTTTTGTGACGGTGTGCGCGCGCATTGTAAAAATTTACTCTCATTATTTTTCCCTAACGTGCCAAAAGAAGTATAACATTCTCGTCAACATTGAAAGAATTTGAATCCAGAAAAAATACAAAATAACAGCTGTAGAGCTATTCTGTAAAATCTCACCGTAAAAACTTAGGTGAAGTGACCGTGAAGTGGGCTGTCAATCCATACAATCAAGGTGTAATGACAGTTCACTTCACGCTCACTCCACCCTAAGTTTTCACGGTGAGCTGTGAACAGAATCGACCGGCTGTTCAATAGTTACGTGTTAGCGGGCGCGAACAGCTCCTCATCCGGCAGCACCTCCAGCGCCGCCAGCACGTGCGTGTGGTGGCGCGTGGCGGGCGGCGTGGCGCCCCGCAGCAGCGCGGCCGCCAGCCCCGCGCCGCCCACAGTTGGATACTTACGTGTTAGCGGGCGCGAACAGCTCCTCATCCGGCAGCACCTCCAGCGCCGCCAGCACGTGCGTGTGGTGGCGCGTGGCGGGCGGCGTGGCGCCCCGCAGCAGCGCGGCCGCCAGCCCCGCGCCGCCCACAGTTGGATACTTACGTGTTAGCGGGCGCGAACAGCTCCTCATCCGGCAGCACCTCCAGCGCCGCCAGCACGTGCGTGTGGTGGCGCGTGGCGGGCGGCGTGGCGCCCCGCAGCAGCGCGGCCGCCAGCCCCGCGCCGCCCACAGTTGGATACTTACGTGTTAGCGGGCGCGAACAGCTCCTCATCCGGCAGCACCTCCAGCGCCGCCAGCACGTGCGTGTGGTGGCGCGTGGCGGGCGGCGTGGCGCCCCGCAGCAGCGCGGCCGCCAGCCCCGCGCCGCCCACAGTTGGATACTTACGTGTTAGCGGGCGCGAACAGCTCCTCATCCGGCAGCACCTCCAGCGCCGCCAGCACGTGCGTGTGGTGGCGCGTGGCGGGCGGCGTGGCGCCCCGCAGCAGCGCGGCCGCCAGCCCCGCGCCGCCCACAGTTGGATACTTACGTGTTAGCGGGCGCGAACAGCTCCTCATCCGGCAGCACCTCCAGCGCCGCCAGCACGTGCGTGTGGTGGCGCGTGGCGGGCGGCGTGGCGCCCCGCAGCAGCGCGGCCGCCAGCCCCGCGCCGCCCACAGTTGGATACTTACGTGTTAGCGGGCGCGAACAGCTCCTCATCCGGCAGCACCTCCAGCGCCGCCAGCACGTGCGTGTGGTGGCGCGTGGCGGGCGGCGTGGCGCCCCGCAGCAGCGCGGCCGCCAGCCCCGCGCCGCCCACAGTTGGATACTTACGTGTTAGCGGGCGCGAACAGCTCCTCATCCGGCAGCACCTCCAGCGCCGCCAGCACGTGCGTGTGGTGGCGCGTGGCGGGCGGCGTGGCGCCCCGCAGCAGCGCGGCCGCCAGCCCCGCGCCGCCCACAGTTGGATACTTACGTGTTAGCGGGCGCGAACAGCTCCTCATCCGGCAGCACCTCCAGCGCCGCCAGCACGTGCGTGTGGTGGCGCGTGGCGGGCGGCGTGGCGCCCCGCAGCAGCGCGGCCGCCAGCCCCGCGCCGCCCACAGTTGGATACTTACGTGTTAGCGGGCGCGAACAGCTCCTCATCCGGCAGCACCTCCAGCGCCGCCAGCACGTGCGTGTGGTGGCGCGTGGCGGGCGGCGTGGCGCCCCGCAGCAGCGCGGCCGCCAGCCCCGCGCCGCCCACAGTTGGATACTTACGTGTTAGCGGGCGCGAACAGCTCCTCATCCGGCAGCACCTCCAGCGCCGCCAGCACGTGCGTGTGGTGGCGCGTGGCGGGCGGCGTGGCGCCCCGCAGCAGCGCGGCCGCCAGCCCCGCGCCGCCCACAGTTGGATACTTACGTGTTAGCGGGCGCGAACAGCTCCTCATCCGGCAGCACCTCCAGCGCCGCCAGCACGTGCGTGTGGTGGCGCGTGGCGGGCGGCGTGGCGCCCCGCAGCAGCGCGGCCGCCAGCCCCGCGCCGCCCACAGTTGGATACTTACGTGTTAGCGGGCGCGAACAGCTCCTCATCCGGCAGCACCTCCAGCGCCGCCAGCACGTGCGTGTGGTGGCGCGTGGCGGGCGGCGTGGCGCCCCGCAGCAGCGCGGCCGCCAGCCCCGCGCCGCCCACAGTTGGATACTTACGTGTTAGCGGGCGCGAACAGCTCCTCATCCGGCAGCACCTCCAGCGCCGCCAGCACGTGCGTGTGGTGGCGCGTGGCGGGCGGCGTGGCGCCCCGCAGCAGCGCGGCCGCCAGCCCCGCGCCGCCCACAGTTGGATACTTACGTGTTAGCGGGCGCGAACAGCTCCTCATCCGGCAGCACCTCCAGCGCCGCCAGCACGTGCGTGTGGTGGCGCGTGGCGGGCGGCGTGGCGCCCCGCAGCAGCGCGGCCGCCAGCCCCGCGCCGCCCACAGTTGGATACTTACGTGTTAGCGGGCGCGAACAGCTCCTCATCCGGCAGCACCTCCAGCGCCGCCAGCACGTGCGTGTGGTGGCGCGTGGCGGGCGGCGTGGCGCCCCGCAGCAGCGCGGCCGCCAGCCCCGCGCCGCCCACAGTTGGATACTTACGTGTTAGCGGGCGCGAACAGCTCCTCATCCGGCAGCACCTCCAGCGCCGCCAGCACGTGCGTGTGGTGGCGCGTGGCGGGCGGCGTGGCGCCCCGCAGCAGCGCGGCCGCCAGCCCCGCGCCGCCCACAGTTGGATACTTACGTGTTAGCGGGCGCGAACAGCTCCTCATCCGGCAGCACCTCCAGCGCCGCCAGCACGTGCGTGTGGTGGCGCGTGGCGGGCGGCGTGGCGCCCCGCAGCAGCGCGGCCGCCAGCCCCGCGCCGCCCACAGTTGGATACTTACGTGTTAGCGGGCGCGAACAGCTCCTCATCCGGCAGCACCTCCAGCGCCGCCAGCACGTGCGTGTGGTGGCGCGTGGCGGGCGGCGTGGCGCCCCGCAGCAGCGCGGCCGCCAGCCCCGCGCCGCCCACAGTTGGATACTTACGTGTTAGCGGGCGCGAACAGCTCCTCATCCGGCAGCACCTCCAGCGCCGCCAGCACGTGCGTGTGGTGGCGCGTGGCGGGCGGCGTGGCGCCCCGCAGCAGCGCGGCCGCCAGCCCCGCGCCGCCCACAGTTGGATACTTACGTGTTAGCGGGCGCGAACAGCTCCTCATCCGGCAGCACCTCCAGCGCCGCCAGCACGTGCGTGTGGTGGCGCGTGGCGGGCGGCGTGGCGCCCCGCAGCAGCGCGGCCGCCAGCCCCGCGCCGCCCACAGTTGGATACTTACGTGTTAGCGGGCGCGAACAGCTCCTCATCCGGCAGCACCTCCAGCGCCGCCAGCACGTGCGTGTGGTGGCGCGTGGCGGGCGGCGTGGCGCCCCGCAGCAGCGCGGCCGCCAGCCCCGCGCCGCCCACAGTTGGATACTTACGTGTTAGCGGGCGCGAACAGCTCCTCATCCGGCAGCACCTCCAGCGCCGCCAGCACGTGCGTGTGGTGGCGCGTGGCGGGCGGCGTGGCGCCCCGCAGCAGCGCGGCCGCCAGCCCCGCGCCGCCCACAGTTGGATACTTACGTGTTAGCGGGCGCGAACAGCTCCTCATCCGGCAGCACCTCCAGCGCCGCCAGCACGTGCGTGTGGTGGCGCGTGGCGGGCGGCGTGGCGCCCCGCAGCAGCGCGGCCGCCAGCCCCGCGCCGCCCACAGTTGGATACTTACGTGTTAGCGGGCGCGAACAGCTCCTCATCCGGCAGCACCTCCAGCGCCGCCAGCACGTGCGTGTGGTGGCGCGTGGCGGGCGGCGTGGCGCCCCGCAGCAGCGCGGCCGCCAGCCCCGCGCCGCCCACAGTTGGATACTTACGTGTTAGCGGGCGCGAACAGCTCCTCATCCGGCAGCACCTCCAGCGCCGCCAGCACGTGCGTGTGGTGGCGCGTGGCGGGCGGCGTGGCGCCCCGCAGCAGCGCGGCCGCCAGCCCCGCGCCGCCCACAGTTGGATACTTACGTGTTAGCGGGCGCGAACAGCTCCTCATCCGGCAGCACCTCCAGCGCCGCCAGCACGTGCGTGTGGTGGCGCGTGGCGGGCGGCGTGGCGCCCCGCAGCAGCGCGGCCGCCAGCCCCGCGCCGCCCACAGTTGGATACTTACGTGTTAGCGGGCGCGAACAGCTCCTCATCCGGCAGCACCTCCAGCGCCGCCAGCACGTGCGTGTGGTGGCGCGTGGCGGGCGGCGTGGCGCCCCGCAGCAGCGCGGCCGCCAGCCCCGCGCCGCCCACAGTTGGATACTTACGTGTTAGCGGGCGCGAACAGCTCCTCATCCGGCAGCACCTCCAGCGCCGCCAGCACGTGCGTGTGGTGGCGCGTGGCGGGCGGCGTGGCGCCCCGCAGCAGCGCGGCCGCCAGCCCCGCGCCGCCCACAGTTGGATACTTACGTGTTAGCGGGCGCGAACAGCTCCTCATCCGGCAGCACCTCCAGCGCCGCCAGCACGTGCGTGTGGTGGCGCGTGGCGGGCGGCGTGGCGCCCCGCAGCAGCGCGGCCGCCAGCCCCGCGCCGCCCACAGTTGGATACTTACGTGTTAGCGGGCGCGAACAGCTCCTCATCCGGCAGCACCTCCAGCGCCGCCAGCACGTGCGTGTGGTGGCGCGTGGCGGGCGGCGTGGCGCCCCGCAGCAGCGCGGCCGCCAGCCCCGCGCCGCCCACAGTTGGATACTTACGTGTTAGCGGGCGCGAACAGCTCCTCATCCGGCAGCACCTCCAGCGCCGCCAGCACGTGCGTGTGGTGGCGCGTGGCGGGCGGCGTGGCGCCCCGCAGCAGCGCGGCCGCCAGCCCCGCGCCGCCCACAGTTGGATACTTACGTGTTAGCGGGCGCGAACAGCTCCTCATCCGGCAGCACCTCCAGCGCCGCCAGCACGTGCGTGTGGTGGCGCGTGGCGGGCGGCGTGGCGCCCCGCAGCAGCGCGGCCGCCAGCCCCGCGCCGCCCACAGTTGGATACTTACGTGTTAGCGGGCGCGAACAGCTCCTCATCCGGCAGCACCTCCAGCGCCGCCAGCACGTGCGTGTGGTGGCGCGTGGCGGGCGGCGTGGCGCCCCGCAGCAGCGCGGCCGCCAGCCCCGCGCCGCCCACAGTTGGATACTTACGTGTTAGCGGGCGCGAACAGCTCCTCATCCGGCAGCACCTCCAGCGCCGCCAGCACGTGCGTGTGGTGGCGCGTGGCGGGCGGCGTGGCGCCCCGCAGCAGCGCGGCCGCCAGCCCCGCGCCGCCCACAGTTGGATACTTACGTGTTAGCGGGCGCGAACAGCTCCTCATCCGGCAGCACCTCCAGCGCCGCCAGCACGTGCGTGTGGTGGCGCGTGGCGGGCGGCGTGGCGCCCCGCAGCAGCGCGGCCGCCAGCCCCGCGCCGCCCACAGTTGGATACTTACGTGTTAGCGGGCGCGAACAGCTCCTCATCCGGCAGCACCTCCAGCGCCGCCAGCACGTGCGTGTGGTGGCGCGTGGCGGGCGGCGTGGCGCCCCGCAGCAGCGCGGCCGCCAGCCCCGCGCCGCCCACAGTTGGATACTTACGTGTTAGCGGGCGCGAACAGCTCCTCATCCGGCAGCACCTCCAGCGCCGCCAGCACGTGCGTGTGGTGGCGCGTGGCGGGCGGCGTGGCGCCCCGCAGCAGCGCGGCCGCCAGCCCCGCGCCGCCCACAGTTGGATACTTACGTGTTAGCGGGCGCGAACAGCTCCTCATCCGGCAGCACCTCCAGCGCCGCCAGCACGTGCGTGTGGTGGCGCGTGGCGGGCGGCGTGGCGCCCCGCAGCAGCGCGGCCGCCAGCCCCGCGCCGCCCACAGTTGGATACTTACGTGTTAGCGGGCGCGAACAGCTCCTCATCCGGCAGCACCTCCAGCGCCGCCAGCACGTGCGTGTGGTGGCGCGTGGCGGGCGGCGTGGCGCCCCGCAGCAGCGCGGCCGCCAGCCCCGCGCCGCCCACAGTTGGATACTTACGTGTTAGCGGGCGCGAACAGCTCCTCATCCGGCAGCACCTCCAGCGCCGCCAGCACGTGCGTGTGGTGGCGCGTGGCGGGCGGCGTGGCGCCCCGCAGCAGCGCGGCCGCCAGCCCCGCGCCGCCCACAGTTGGATACTTACGTGTTAGCGGGCGCGAACAGCTCCTCATCCGGCAGCACCTCCAGCGCCGCCAGCACGTGCGTGTGGTGGCGCGTGGCGGGCGGCGTGGCGCCCCGCAGCAGCGCGGCCGCCAGCCCCGCGCCGCCCACAGTTGGATACTTACGTGTTAGCGGGCGCGAACAGCTCCTCATCCGGCAGCACCTCCAGCGCCGCCAGCACGTGCGTGTGGTGGCGCGTGGCGGGCGGCGTGGCGCCCCGCAGCAGCGCGGCCGCCAGCCCCGCGCCGCCCACAGTTGGATACTTACGTGTTAGCGGGCGCGAACAGCTCCTCATCCGGCAGCACCTCCAGCGCCGCCAGCACGTGCGTGTGGTGGCGCGTGGCGGGCGGCGTGGCGCCCCGCAGCAGCGCGGCCGCCAGCCCCGCGCCGCCCACAGTTGGATACTTACGTGTTAGCGGGCGCGAACAGCTCCTCATCCGGCAGCACCTCCAGCGCCGCCAGCACGTGCGTGTGGTGGCGCGTGGCGGGCGGCGTGGCGCCCCGCAGCAGCGCGGCCGCCAGCCCCGCGCCGCCCACAGTTGGATACTTACGTGTTAGCGGGCGCGAACAGCTCCTCATCCGGCAGCACCTCCAGCGCCGCCAGCACGTGCGTGTGGTGGCGCGTGGCGGGCGGCGTGGCGCCCCGCAGCAGCGCGGCCGCCAGCCCCGCGCCGCCCACAGTTGGATACTTACGTGTTAGCGGGCGCGAACAGCTCCTCATCCGGCAGCACCTCCAGCGCCGCCAGCACGTGCGTGTGGTGGCGCGTGGCGGGCGGCGTGGCGCCCCGCAGCAGCGCGGCCGCCAGCCCCGCGCCGCCCACAGTTGGATACTTACGTGTTAGCGGGCGCGAACAGCTCCTCATCCGGCAGCACCTCCAGCGCCGCCAGCACGTGCGTGTGGTGGCGCGTGGCGGGCGGCGTGGCGCCCCGCAGCAGCGCGGCCGCCAGCCCCGCGCCGCCCACAGTTGGATACTTACGTGTTAGCGGGCGCGAACAGCTCCTCATCCGGCAGCACCTCCAGCGCCGCCAGCACGTGCGTGTGGTGGCGCGTGGCGGGCGGCGTGGCGCCCCGCAGCAGCGCGGCCGCCAGCCCCGCGCCGCCCACAGTTGGATACTTACGTGTTAGCGGGCGCGAACAGCTCCTCATCCGGCAGCACCTCCAGCGCCGCCAGCACGTGCGTGTGGTGGCGCGTGGCGGGCGGCGTGGCGCCCCGCAGCAGCGCGGCCGCCAGCCCCGCGCCGCCCACAGTTGGATACTTACGTGTTAGCGGGCGCGAACAGCTCCTCATCCGGCAGCACCTCCAGCGCCGCCAGCACGTGCGTGTGGTGGCGCGTGGCGGGCGGCGTGGCGCCCCGCAGCAGCGCGGCCGCCAGCCCCGCGCCGCCCACAGTTGGATACTTACGTGTTAGCGGGCGCGAACAGCTCCTCATCCGGCAGCACCTCCAGCGCCGCCAGCACGTGCGTGTGGTGGCGCGTGGCGGGCGGCGTGGCGCCCCGCAGCAGCGCGGCCGCCAGCCCCGCGCCGCCCACAGTTGGATACTTACGTGTTAGCGGGCGCGAACAGCTCCTCATCCGGCAGCACCTCCAGCGCCGCCAGCACGTGCGTGTGGTGGCGCGTGGCGGGCGGCGTGGCGCCCCGCAGCAGCGCGGCCGCCAGCCCCGCGCCGCCCACAGTTGGATACTTACGTGTTAGCGGGCGCGAACAGCTCCTCATCCGGCAGCACCTCCAGCGCCGCCAGCACGTGCGTGTGGTGGCGCGTGGCGGGCGGCGTGGCGCCCCGCAGCAGCGCGGCCGCCAGCCCCGCGCCGCCCACAGTTGGATACTTACGTGTTAGCGGGCGCGAACAGCTCCTCATCCGGCAGCACCTCCAGCGCCGCCAGCACGTGCGTGTGGTGGCGCGTGGCGGGCGGCGTGGCGCCCCGCAGCAGCGCGGCCGCCAGCCCCGCGCCGCCCACAGTTGGATACTTACGTGTTAGCGGGCGCGAACAGCTCCTCATCCGGCAGCACCTCCAGCGCCGCCAGCACGTGCGTGTGGTGGCGCGTGGCGGGCGGCGTGGCGCCCCGCAGCAGCGCGGCCGCCAGCCCCGCGCCGCCCACAGTTGGATACTTACGTGTTAGCGGGCGCGAACAGCTCCTCATCCGGCAGCACCTCCAGCGCCGCCAGCACGTGCGTGTGGTGGCGCGTGGCGGGCGGCGTGGCGCCCCGCAGCAGCGCGGCCGCCAGCCCCGCGCCGCCCACAGTTGGATACTTACGTGTTAGCGGGCGCGAACAGCTCCTCATCCGGCAGCACCTCCAGCGCCGCCAGCACGTGCGTGTGGTGGCGCGTGGCGGGCGGCGTGGCGCCCCGCAGCAGCGCGGCCGCCAGCCCCGCGCCGCCCACAGTTGGATACTTACGTGTTAGCGGGCGCGAACAGCTCCTCATCCGGCAGCACCTCCAGCGCCGCCAGCACGTGCGTGTGGTGGCGCGTGGCGGGCGGCGTGGCGCCCCGCAGCAGCGCGGCCGCCAGCCCCGCGCCGCCCACAGTTGGATACTTACGTGTTAGCGGGCGCGAACAGCTCCTCATCCGGCAGCACCTCCAGCGCCGCCAGCACGTGCGTGTGGTGGCGCGTGGCGGGCGGCGTGGCGCCCCGCAGCAGCGCGGCCGCCAGCCCCGCGCCGCCCACAGTTGGATACTTACGTGTTAGCGGGCGCGAACAGCTCCTCATCCGGCAGCACCTCCAGCGCCGCCAGCACGTGCGTGTGGTGGCGCGTGGCGGGCGGCGTGGCGCCCCGCAGCAGCGCGGCCGCCAGCCCCGCGCCGCCCACAGTTGGATACTTACGTGTTAGCGGGCGCGAACAGCTCCTCATCCGGCAGCACCTCCAGCGCCGCCAGCACGTGCGTGTGGTGGCGCGTGGCGGGCGGCGTGGCGCCCCGCAGCAGCGCGGCCGCCAGCCCCGCGCCGCCCACAGTTGGATACTTACGTGTTAGCGGGCGCGAACAGCTCCTCATCCGGCAGCACCTCCAGCGCCGCCAGCACGTGCGTGTGGTGGCGCGTGGCGGGCGGCGTGGCGCCCCGCAGCAGCGCGGCCGCCAGCCCCGCGCCGCCCACAGTTGGATACTTACGTGTTAGCGGGCGCGAACAGCTCCTCATCCGGCAGCACCTCCAGCGCCGCCAGCACGTGCGTGTGGTGGCGCGTGGCGGGCGGCGTGGCGCCCCGCAGCAGCGCGGCCGCCAGCCCCGCGCCGCCCACAGTTGGATACTTACGTGTTAGCGGGCGCGAACAGCTCCTCATCCGGCAGCACCTCCAGCGCCGCCAGCACGTGCGTGTGGTGGCGCGTGGCGGGCGGCGTGGCGCCCCGCAGCAGCGCGGCCGCCAGCCCCGCGCCGCCCACAGTTGGATACTTACGTGTTAGCGGGCGCGAACAGCTCCTCATCCGGCAGCACCTCCAGCGCCGCCAGCACGTGCGTGTGGTGGCGCGTGGCGGGCGGCGTGGCGCCCCGCAGCAGCGCGGCCGCCAGCCCCGCGCCGCCCACAGTTGGATACTTACGTGTTAGCGGGCGCGAACAGCTCCTCATCCGGCAGCACCTCCAGCGCCGCCAGCACGTGCGTGTGGTGGCGCGTGGCGGGCGGCGTGGCGCCCCGCAGCAGCGCGGCCGCCAGCCCCGCGCCGCCCACAGTTGGATACTTACGTGTTAGCGGGCGCGAACAGCTCCTCATCCGGCAGCACCTCCAGCGCCGCCAGCACGTGCGTGTGGTGGCGCGTGGCGGGCGGCGTGGCGCCCCGCAGCAGCGCGGCCGCCAGCCCCGCGCCGCCCACAGTTGGATACTTACGTGTTAGCGGGCGCGAACAGCTCCTCATCCGGCAGCACCTCCAGCGCCGCCAGCACGTGCGTGTGGTGGCGCGTGGCGGGCGGCGTGGCGCCCCGCAGCAGCGCGGCCGCCAGCCCCGCGCCGCCCACAGTTGGATACTTACGTGTTAGCGGGCGCGAACAGCTCCTCATCCGGCAGCACCTCCAGCGCCGCCAGCACGTGCGTGTGGTGGCGCGTGGCGGGCGGCGTGGCGCCCCGCAGCAGCGCGGCCGCCAGCCCCGCGCCGCCCACAGTTGGATACTTACGTGTTAGCGGGCGCGAACAGCTCCTCATCCGGCAGCACCTCCAGCGCCGCCAGCACGTGCGTGTGGTGGCGCGTGGCGGGCGGCGTGGCGCCCCGCAGCAGCGCGGCCGCCAGCCCCGCGCCGCCCACAGTTGGATACTTACGTGTTAGCGGGCGCGAACAGCTCCTCATCCGGCAGCACCTCCAGCGCCGCCAGCACGTGCGTGTGGTGGCGCGTGGCGGGCGGCGTGGCGCCCCGCAGCAGCGCGGCCGCCAGCCCCGCGCCGCCCACAGTTGGATACTTACGTGTTAGCGGGCGCGAACAGCTCCTCATCCGGCAGCACCTCCAGCGCCGCCAGCACGTGCGTGTGGTGGCGCGTGGCGGGCGGCGTGGCGCCCCGCAGCAGCGCGGCCGCCAGCCCCAGCGCGCGCGACCCCGCGCCGCCCACGCGCGCCCACAGCCCGCGCACGTCCGCCTCCATGCGCCACAGTCTGGGGGCAGAGGCGTATTCAAAGATTAGACGCCCCAGCCCAACTATTTAAGTAGGTACGCTGCACCACATTTAACAATAACAAGGGAATACTATTATTTCAAATTTGAGCTACAGAATTTGCATAAATAAGATTTTCTTGTGATAGACAAGAAGTTGCGAGGTGGTTAGAAAAGTAAAAATATAGTAGTTAGCCAACTTGAAAATACAGCAGCGGGTAGCATTCATCGCCCCTGGCAGTCTGCCGCCACGGGCCATGGCCCTCTTGGCCTAAGGGTAAAGAAGCCCCTGCTGGGGGGCAATTACTTATTGACGACTTCATATAACAAACACAATTAAAAACCTATTGTTGCGTCCCCGATGTGGGGCGCGCGGGGCCTGACGGGAACAAACTTATTATTTGTTACACCACTTAAAACAAATAATAAACTTAAAACATTTTAAAAACTAAACAATGTCCAGTTTCTCATTCATAAAGAAGTACCAGGCCTAGGTATATATGTCATTTCAACAAAAAAACTGGTTAAGTACATATCGGATTTCGCACATTAAGGGTTCCGTACCAAATATTGGTATTTGTTAGGAAAGTATACGTTTTAATAAACATTATCATAAAATTTAAAGTTCATAGGTCAATGGAAAGTTAAAAAATTCTTTGTAACAAAATTTTGTGACAAACGACGGACGGACACACAGACGGGACACGTGAGTGACAACATGAATAGGACTCCGTTTGGACCCTTCGGGGACGGAATCCTAAAAACGATTTATGATGGTTAAATGCGACAATGTATTATACTGTCGCCTGTGTCGCGGCCTACTTTCCCTTAAGATTGTCGACCATCATCATCTTCCTGCCCTTATCCCATGTTACTTGGGGTCGGCGCAATACGTTTTTTTCTTCCATTCAGTCCTGTCAGCCGTCACGCTAGCACTAACTCCCTTTTGTTTCATATCACTCCTCACACAATCCATCCATCTTTTCTTTGGCCTCCCTCTCCCACTCCATCCATCTACATTTATAATTATTCATTACTCTTTTAGTTAAATGTGTTTCATCCCTCCTCTTCACATGACCATACCAAGATAAGCGGCTGCCTTTGAAGTTTTCTGTCACTGGCCCCACTTTTAAACTACCTCTACTGTACTCATTTCTCACTTTATCTATTCTTGTTACTCCACACATACATCTCAACATTCTCATTTCTGCCACATGCAATCTTTTTTCATCCGTCTTTTTCACAGCCCAACATTCTGACCCATACAGTACGACAGGTCTAATCACGGACTTATAGATTTTCCCCTTTAACTTAAGGGGCATCCGTCGGTCACAAGTTGTTCCAGTGACCTGTCGTCATTTCATCCATCCTGAGTTGATCCTGTGCGTCACGTCTCGGTCTATATCGCCATCCCCCTGGACAAGCGACCCGAGATACCGAAAGTCGGAGCAGATCGGTAAAGGCGTTCCGATGAGACCTATAGGTATTGGACTAGAGAGACCGCCGAAATCGTAGAACAGGTATTCTGTTTTGGTTCTGCTCAATTTCAGGCCAACACTCTCCAGTCTTTGCCACCACGTCTCCAATCTGCTCTGGACTTCTAAGCCGCTTTCGGCAACCAGCACAATATCATCAGCAAACAGCACCAGGGTCCATTATCAACACGAAGAGATAAGGGCTGAGGGCTGACCCCTGATGCAAACCAACTACCACACTGAAGCTGTCAGTGGTGCCCACTGCAGACCGGACTTGGGTACTGCATCGACTGTACATCGGTCGGATCAACTGCATATACTTCTCAGGCACACCTTTCTCCTTAAGGGCCCAGCACAAAACCTCACGCGGCACCCGGTCATATGCTTTCGAGGTCAACGAATACAATGTGCAAGTTTTTATGCACAGCTCAGTATTTCTCGCACAGCTGTCGGATAGCGAAAATGGCATACGTTGTACCTCGACCGCATAAAACCGAACTGGTTCTGTGAGATTTCACTCTCTTCTCTCACCGGTGCCTTTCAATAACTTTTTCCCATGCTTTCATACTATGTGACATTAGCTTAATTCCTCTATAGTTGTTGCACTCCCGCACATCACCTTTGTTCTTGAAGATGGGCACCAACGAACTGTTGCACCTTTCATCAGGTATGGCTTCTTCCAGCAACAATTTATTGAAGAACAAAGCTAACCACGTCTATCCATCTACCCGTAATGACTTCCACACTTCAATTGGTATTCCATCTGGACCAATTGCCTTACCATTCTTCATTCCATTCACTGCTATTCTCACTTCATCCACACTTACCATTCTCACTAATCCCTCGTTCACTGGTTTATTCTCTAAAACACCACTCCAGATATTTTCCTCATTCATCAGTCTTTCAAAATAGCTCTTCCATCTATCCTTAATTATTTCATCCTCCGATAGAAGCGTTCCAGCTTCATCCCTTACACATCTTATCCGACTAACAGCCTTCGCCTTCCTCTCTCTGGCTCTAGCAAGCCGGTACAGATCTTTTTGGCCAGCTGGACTGTCCATTGTGTCGTACAGTTTGTCCTGAGCTTTTGCTCTCGCTATTGCCACGGCTTTCTTAGCTTTTTTCTTTAACTCATCATATACTCACTCTTTTTTTCAGCTTTCAAAATCACGGTTCCAGTTTTACACTCTGCCATTCCTTGAATTTCTTCTTTTTTTTTCCTTCAACACCCGTATCTCTGTCGACCACCACCATGTATCCCTCTCTATTGTGCCCCTTCCTTTGTCTCTCCTAAAATATCCTTCGCTGCGTCCCTAATATACCCAGCTATCTCATTCCAACTTTGATTCACACTTAGATCATCTCAAGACTCCCATTTCTATCATTTTGTCTTCTACTCGCTCTCTCTCGAGAATGGAACCGGCGAGAGATGTCGTGCGGTGTTCCGCAGGGATCGGTCCTGGGGCCACCTCTGTGGAACATCGGGTATGCTGCGCGGCGACCTCCCTAGCGGCGTCAGCGTAGTTTGCTACGCTGACGACACGGTGGTCCTAGCGCAGGGGAGGTCGTACCAGGCGGCGGCCAACTTGATGTCACGCGGGGTTGCGACAGTCGTTGAGAGGATCCGGCAATTGGGACTCGAGGTGGCATTGCACAAGTCCGAGGGCATGTGTTTTCATGGTCCTCGGAATGCGCCACCGGCGGGTTCCCAGATAACGGTAGGAGGGGTTCACATCGGCGTCGAGGGGACGATGAAGTACCCGGGACTCGTCCTCGACAGCCGGTGGTAAGGCGGCGACCAGCTCGCCGGTTGAACGCGTCCCAAAGGGTCATGGCCATTCGGCTCATCCGCGGATACCGCACGGTCTCCTGTGAGGCGGCGAGCCTCCTTGCCGGACTGTCGCCATGGGATCTGGAGGCCAGGGTCCTCGTGCTGCTCTGGGAGTGGCGCGAGGAGGCCAAACGCCGGGGCGAAACTCTGCTGCCGCGACACGTCGCGGCTCGGCGGATGGAGCTCCGGCAGGATCTCATGGCGACATGGAGACAGCGACTGTCGCAACCCAGCGCTGGGCACGCCACAATTGCGGCGATAGTGTCCCTCTTTGAGGAGTGGCTGGAGAGGCGTCACGGCGTCCTCACCATCCGCCTGACGCAGGTCCTCACCGGACACGGTTGTTTCGGGAGGTTCCTGCATCAGATCGGGCGGGAGGAAACGCCCGGGTGCTACCACTGCGCGGATCGCCCAGTGGACACGGTGGAGCATACGGTGGAGGTCTGCCCGGGTTGGGCGGAGCACCGCCGTGTCCTCGTGGATGCGATAGGTGGCGGCGACCTCTCGCGCCCAGCCCTGGTTCAGGCCATGGTACGGAGCGAGAGGGAATGGGAGGCAGTCTCCGCCTTCTGCGAAGCAGTAATGCTCGTGAACGCGGAGGCGGTACGCGTGAGGGAAGCTCAACGGAGTGGCCCTCACGACCCCGGCCGCTACCACTGCAGGAGAGGTACTGGGCGTAGGACGTCGTGAGACGATCTCCGGCCACCGTAGACCCGGGCCTGCGGACGGCTCGCAGTGGGTAGCTCGCCGTCCGATCAGCACCAGGCCCGAGAGTCGACGGCGCGTAGTGTTCCACGCAAGACGAACAAGAGTTGTAGTCAGCCACCACTGACGAGGCCCATCGTGGCCGGTGCCTGCATGCCTAGGGGTAGCGGATAAATTCTGAAAATGAGTTACCGCACTTCTGGGCACTCAGGCAGGGAAGGAATAGGGGTGGGTTTTAGTCATTAAGAGTCTGACACACCCTCCCGCTCCACCCAGAGCGGGAGAAGTCATTGGATGATTTCCCACCCCACAAAAAAAAAAGCATTATAATAGTTATGATGACCCAAAACATTGCACTAAGAACTGTCACGGGTGCACACTGGTTCGTGAGAATCACGGAAATACACGAGTATTTGGAGATGCCGACCGTGTTTGCAAAATCAGCCGGATATACAAAGACAGGCTCAACTCGCAAATGAATTGGTTAAGAACCTGTTAACTTCACGAAAAGATATAACTCGCCTAAAAAGATGGCAAATACTAGACACAGACCAGGGAAACTAGCTATTTTTGGTATAGTATAGTCTACCAAATCATACGGTGGCGTGTAATGGAACGCACCAAATCCAAAAATTAATCTCGGAAAAAATCTGATTTTGGGTAAAAGCCGATTGCAGATAAAGTGCAAAAGAAAAAAAAAGATGACCTTTGCTCCAGTTCCTTGCTGTGCGGATGGTGTGGCGCGGCGATGGCGGTGAGCAGCGCGTGCGACACGCGGTCCGTGGCGCTGGTGGCGTGCGCGGCCGCCTGCAGCAGCGGGGGGCCCGCCGACAGCACCCCGTGCGGCTTGCTGCGGGGGCCTGAGTTCTTCAGAAGAGGCAGGATCTTTGGCACCTGTGGGAGAGAACATTTGGAGTGGTAGATGCAGGCAAAAAAAAAACATTGTGTGACAGCAAGTGGTGGTGTAAGTAAAGATGGTGTGCTTCTTTCCTTGTGTCGCGGGCCTGCAGTCTCGACATTGATAGCGAAACTTATGTTAGATATCGATCGCTAAATTACTAGCCGTTAAAAAACTCCCTTATTGTGAGGAAACATTTTAGATCATAACCTTAAAAAAATAATGGATTTTCTTGAAATATTTACAGAGACGGCGTAAATTTTTAAAACGAACAAATTGTGCTTGCAAGTTGCAAGCACAATTTGTTCAGGAAAACTTTTAATTTATTTAAATTTTAACAATTAAATTAACTTGTCAAAATATTAAAGGACATAACAAGTTTGCCTCCTTGCAACATTATTTTTTTAGAGAACGAATTCGGTCGTTACGCGATCGTTAACTATGTCGAGACTGCAGGTCCTGCAAATCCATATATATAAAAATCAATCCCACTTTCTTTTTGTTCACGACATAACGCGTGAATGGCTGGACCAAATTCGCTAATTATTTTTTTGTTGTGTTTGTTATTGTCAGTTCATATGAAATAAAAAATTAGCAAAGTTTGTAAAATTTCAGAAAACTTATTGACTAAATAATCAATAAGTTTTCTGAAACTTCGCGCGTTTGACAGTTCATAGCTAAGGCAGGATCACGTCAGCTATTTCCTAATATAATAATTGAAATATAAGTACTTAAGGCGCGGGGAGAGTGGCTCAAGTGCGAATGTGCGCGAAGCATGCAGGGCGGAGCACTACACGACAGTGCCGAACACGGGCGGTGCCACGCGGAGGGCGGTAAATGGTTTTAGGTTGGACGTAATGGCACACCAGTCGCGTCAGAAAACCACGTCTATTACACCTTCGTTTAAGAAATAAAGCTTTAACTTCTCTTTATGAAATAATGTTCGTAAAGAGAAGTTAAAGCTTTATTTCTAAGCTCTACGCGGGTATATTGCTCAATAAATAATCTTACCGCACGCATTTAAGTAAAATTTAAACAAATGATTCTGATCATCAATAGGTTCAGTAGCTTTGCGGACTCCTGTTTACCTTCATATACAATAGTAGGAGCAACAGCGGGTCATGCTCCTCCGCCGCGATGGCCACGGCCAGCAAGCTGTGCGGGTTGGGCGCGCACCGCAGCAGCAGCGCCAGGCGCCCGTCAGCTCTGCGTCGCGCTGCCTCGGCGCCGTCTTGTGCTTCTATGATGCGAGCTTCTTCGGCTACGTAACGGACTAGGACTCCAAGCTGTGGATAAATTATCGAAGTGAAAACTTCTTTAGGCGATTGAGAATTTTTGAGATGGGAAAAACAATTGACCTGCTACGAGTGTCGACTCGTAGCGGGTCGCGTAGCGGATTGAAGTGAAAACTTCTTCTTTTTGTTTAAGTTCTCACTTCTGTCGGCACTCCCGGAGTCCCACTCTTTTTATTTTTATTATGTCGCCTTTTTCAAACTGACGATCCATAATGGACCAAATACCTTGTAAATTAATACAATATAAGTGCTATTAAATATAATATTTACTATCAAATAAGTATTATTAAATTGCTACATTAAAACGGTATAATCGGCTTCTGACGTTTTATAAGTTCCCATGTCGGCCTATGTACAGAATCTTTTGAATATGCACTATCTACTTTAGAGTTCTGTATTTTAAGTAGATTTTTAAGTGACCATTTGTATGTCGTCACACTCTTGGCAGAGTTGTCGTGGTTATCACGTCAGGGGTGGTGGCAAGCTTCACAACCCGCCGCCATTCCTCCCTTACTGTAGTTCTCCTCGTACATTCGTGGAGTGGGAGTGTTGGGTGCAATTTTAACTTGGTCGGTCCAACGCTTTGGTGACCTGCCGCTGTCTTTTAGACGTATAGTACGTCCAAAGAAAGGCAGAATCCGACATTAGACGATGGAAGAAAGACGCTGTTTTGATGCAGAGTTCTTGGAGGATTGAGACGTTGGTTCGGAACTCTGTACAGGTTATGCCAAACATTCTTTTCCAGCACCACATTTCTAAAGCTTCTATGTTTTTTTTCTTGCTTTCTCTCAAAGTCCACGTCTCAGCACCATAAAGAAAAATGGGAAACTCTAATGCCCTGACAAGCCGCATTTAAGCCTTGGCCTTTGTGATGTTTCTGTTTCTCCATATTTCCCTGAGCCGATCCATGGCGGACCTGGTGATAGCCATGCGCCGTTTGGTCTCATCCGCGCATCCACCACTGTTTGATATCAGTGCCCTAAGGTTAATGTATGATTGAACGACGTCGCAATTCTAGTGACTTCGATCGAGTTATCGTTAGTTCGATCAACAATCATGATATTCGCCTTGCTGCGGTTTATCTTCAGACCGAAATCAAGGCTCACTTAATCCATTGTGCTCAGCAGGGATTCCATTTTGTCGATGCTATTTGCAAATAAGGTGGCGTCATCTGCATAACGCAAATTGGAAATTTTATGACTTCCAATAGTGATTCCGTATGACCACTTCCGGAGTGCTATTCTCATGATGAGTTCCGTATAGATGTTAAACAGTAGTGGTGATAAGATGCAGGCTTGACGGATGACTGTTGACGAATCACTTTCATCCAAGTGCCGGGGGCACTTGGATGAAAGTGATTCGTCAACATGTCGTCTGTTCTCACCGAAACTTTTCCTTCTTCATAGTCTCCTAAGAAGATGAACAAGATGTTTAGGTGTTCCCATAGCCAATAAAGTCTCCCAAAGTACTGGGGACCTTACTGAGTCGAATGCCTTTGAGAAAGTAACAAAGCAAATATAACTCGGCTTGTTGAACTCCCTGGCTTTTTCAATAATCTGGCGCACGTTTAAGATCTGCTTACGAGTACCTTTCACAAAGCCACCTTGTTCAGGAGAAATTCCCTACATAAATAAGACTTCAATTGTGAAATTAAGACAATTAAACGGTAGTTACTGCATATTTTAGTGGAGCCCTTTTTATGTAAAGGAAAAAAGACAGTGCGAGTCCACTATCGGGGCCAAGTTCTTGTTTCCTAGACTTTGTTACATAGGGTATGGAAGATATCGACACCATATTCCCCTGATACTTTAAATTCAAACGGTATGACATCCCTTCCTGTGGCTTTTCCGCCTTTTTATCGTCTGATAACGGCTCGCACTTCGTCCTTCAATATATGTGGCTCTTTCTCTTCATCTTTTGGCTCAGTCGGAAGATAGTTGTGAGCTTGTGGATCTTCCAATAATGATTGACTGTACTCCTTTCAGGTCTAAAATATTGCACCTATTTCAGTCAATAGTTCGCCTTGTGAGTTTTCATTAGCCCATGTTTTAGTTTTGTGATCCATCTTATTTTTTTGTGCAGGTCGCCTGTTTCGTGTCTATCGGCATGAACTTCAACTTCTGCACAAAGTTTTTGTAGATGGTATTGTGATCCCGCTTACAGGTTTCCTATACGAACAGATATTGTATTCATGTCCTTTACGTCTGCTCCCTGAGCTTTCATGCTATCATTTTTGCTTGACCGCAACCGCAAACTTAGGTTTGTCCGTGAGCTGAATTCTTTTTGCTTTTCAATCTTACTAGCAGCTCTAAGCTTGAGTTGATATTTTGCTATTAGAAGTTCGTGATCTGATCCACAATCAGCTCCGGGAAGAGTGTACACATTTATTACGTAAGGTTTCCATCTCGAACCAACCATAATATAGTCGATTTGGTTTCGACAGTTGGCACTAAGTGAAGTCCATGTATACAGTCTTCTTGGATGATATTGGAAGAAACTGTTTGATATCACCAAGTTTGTTTTCGGTGGTAAATTGTATGAGTCTTTCCCCTCTTTTATTGCGCTGTCCCAGCCCGTATTTTTCTACGCATTGGCTAAGCTGCTCAGCATGTGCTCCGATTTTCACATTTAGAGCGCCCATTATAATCAGTATTTCCCCTTTAAGGATTAGGCTATATGCCTAGGAGTAGCGGATAAATTCGTAACAAAGTTACCGCTCCCCTGGGTACTCAAGCGAGGAATAGGGGTGTGTTTTAGTTAGTAAGAGTCTGACACGTAGAGCGGGCGATGTCATTGGATGATATACCACCCCCAAAAAAAAAAAGGGATTTAGGCTATGGTTGATTTCAGCTAAGTGTAGGACGTTTTCTACATCTGTGTCGCTTGCTGTGCTAGTTGGTGTGTAGAGCTGTATGATATTCAAAGTGATCGGCTTTAGCTTAATACTCGGCACTCGGATCGCTCACAGGTTCATATCTTATCACACAGTTACTATTTCTTATTTAGCAGGATAAAGGCAGCTCCATTTCTACTGTTATCGTTTCCAGAAAAGTAAACAATATGGGATTCGGTTTGAAAATGGTCATTGCCTTACCAATGTGTCTCGCTTAGACCACAGACGCTTATTCCACATCTCTTTCTCCAGAATATGAAGTTTGTCTGGTTTCGACGTGTAAAAGTGTTCCTTGTAACCTATTTACTGAATAAACATCATTTATCATGAAACATTTTGTGCACATTCTCCGTATCAATCTTTTGTTCACTTTGCATTTTTGCTAAAAAGTAAGGGTTGCCATGGAATATAAACTTTGTCGTGTATGAAATAGAGTTTGTTGAACTAAAATTTGATAATTATCTCGAATTATGCATTTAAATGTAGATAACAAAAAAAAAAAAAATGTTTCTTACCTGCTTATGATCCAGTCGCAGCGTGTCATCAGGAACATAATGCTTGGGCGTGGCTTTGTCTCGTCCCTGCCACACGCGCGGACTCTCTATCAGAGTCTCTGCAAAGTCCAGTACCGCGCCTGGAGACCAGCCACTGGAGACAAAAAATTGTAGCCTTCCAGTTATTGCTGTTTATTTAATGATCTTCATTCTGCAAGATCAAGAACAGTTGAAATTAAAAATCGTTGGTTTACGGTGGGTAAGCGAATCAGAAATAGAGATTTAGACAAAGCTCTATGAATTTCGCCTTAACTCCTCGCGGGAATCCGCTGAACGTGAGAAGCACAGGAGCGGTCTTTGTCGTGATGCTTGACGGAAGCCCGTGTCTAGCAGTCATGTGATTAGACCCTCACACCTCATGAACTAGGCGGAATTCACTATATCAGTATACCTAGTGGCCACAAGGGGAACATGAGCTGCATCTGACACAAGTGAGTTACCCTTCCGGCTGCAGCAGCGTGGTGAGGCAGTAGTGCAGGCTCCTCCAGGAGGCGCGGTGAGCCAGCAGAGTCACCAGCAATGGCCGCCAAGGGGCGCAGCCCGAGCGGAACATGAGCTGCATCTGTGCATAGAACAAAGTAAAACTCAGATGTGGGATTGTGAGGAAGGGCACAAACCATACAAAGACAACAATTTGTGACTCTTAAATATCATCATCATCATCATTATCATCAGCCTTATAACGTCCCCACTGCTGGGGCTGAGGCCTCCTCTCTGTGAGAGGGTGGCCTTAAATATGCTTGTGGGGCTCTTAAATATGCTGACAATATTTTTCTACCATTTTTTTTGGTCAAAACATCCACCAAACCATATCAGACCGAAGAAGCCTGTGTCCCAGTAATGGAAACGTTGTAGGTAGATTATGCGTATGCTATGATCACACGTAAAAAAAACCCGACTGATATAAAACTGCATCAGACTGCTGGAAAAGTGGCTTGTTTAGTTGTTTTTAATTAGCCGGGTTTCTTGAAAATTTTCAAATATGTTTTTCCTACATTTTAGTGACTTATATTTTTGGAATTGTCTCCTCGAGCTCTTTATTTTGATACCCCACATGACCAGGTCACAAATAATTACGACTGCACTTAATCACCTAATGGCGGGCGCCATTTTTTTTTTTTTTCGAAATTTATGTCACTTCGGCGGTCAAGACCAATTTATTAATACCTCATTTGTTCAAATCCATCAAGCCGTTTAGGCAACAGCGCGTGCCAAAGAAATAGACATACAGTACCCGACTACAGTAGTAACTGTGACGTCTTAAATGATCCCCAAGCTAACCTAAAAATAGTCAAGATGGAGGCAAAGTTACCTGTCGTTGTCTTTGGTCGCTGGGCCCCAGGGCTTCTCGCTGCAGCTCGGACATCCAGTCCAGCAGCAGGCCACAGCCCAGTCCTCCGCGAGAGAACACGTGGATAGGGCCTGAGCTACCGTCCTCGTGCTTGATCTGAGGATAGAGCCAACTTATAGCAATCCCTTGGTACACATTTTGGATGAAAGAACATTTTGAAAGAGCTCATTTCACTTAGTCTGAAAATGCCCTATATTTGAATTTCGAATTCGAAATAATTTCAAATTTTGGTAAATTACTAAGTGTCTCAGAAAACAAATTCGATTGCAACCCATACCTTTTTAGGGTCTTTTTTAATACGAATAGTCACTTTAAAAGTCAACTTAAAATACATGACGCTAAAGTCCACACTTGAGTTGATAACGAATTCAAATTATCTCGAATTATTTTATCAAGTATTTTTTAGGGTTCCGTACTCGAAGGGTAACCAAGGGGACTATGCCTCCGCTGTCCGTCCGTCTGTCGGCGGGCAGTAACTCACGATCCGTAATAGCTACACAGTTGAAATTTTCACAGGATGTGTATTTCTGTTGCCGCTCTATCAACAAATAATAAAATTAAAAAAAAATATTTTTTGTAATTTTTTTATTAATTTAGAGTGGCTATAGAAATACAAGCTGTATGAAAATTTTAACTTTCTACCTATTACGGATCATGAGATACAGCCCAAAAGAAAACAAAAAAAAAAAACTTGAGAGGTGTCAAGGGACACCCGGATGGAACGAAGTTCCTTTCGATTAATTAGTGAAGGAATTGTAATATAATTTTATTTTTTTTAATTTATAATATTTTTTTTATTATTAACTACGCACACACGCACGCACGTAAGAAGTTATACTTCATCATCTCATCTCATCGCAGCTCAGCTCAGCTAAGCTCAGTTCAGCTCTGCTCAGCTCAGCTCAACTCAACTCAACTCTTTAGCAATATCTGGCTTGCTTTCTATAAGAGAGAGAGAGACAGACAGAGAAACATGCGACGCCGCACAGCTTACAATAGCTTACTATAGCAAAAAGTGTCGTGACAACTTTTCGTAAGAATTTTTTCCGTCTAGCCCCCTTTCACAACGCGCGATAAGGAACTTCGTTCCAACACGTTTCTAGAAACATGTTTTATTGTTTTTTTTTTCAGTTTATGGTACGGAACTCTTCGTGTGCGAGTCCGACTCGCACTTGGAACGTTTTGACAGTTTCCCCTTCCACCAGATTTGAAAGGTTGTGATTTAAAAAAAGTCAACTACTCTACCTACAACTACCTGGTTCTGCAGGTGTATTGCTCGGTGGACATCGATTATAATTATAGGCACTACGTAGTACATTTTTGTTTTCCTATACGTCAAAGCAGCAATGTACAGTATAGTGCCTATCAAATTAATGTCAACTCAGTTAGCGAATAGTCCTGCAGGACCCTTCAAAAGGAACACAGCACAACGCTGTTTGACGGTTGAAATCGGTCACTGACTAAGCTCATACAAAAATGTTCGGCTTCTACTGAATAACTTACCTTGGACTCGTAGTGCCCCTCCTGGTTCTTCTCCAGGATGTTGGTGATGACATCGACGATGACGCGCGGGTCCTGGTTGGTGATGATGCGGTTGCCCAGGGCTTCTAGTGTGCTAGGGGTTGCTGACTCCAGGGCTAAGGAAAAATCCATGATTTTTAAGAAAGAGAGGTTCCAGATAAAGAGAACGGTAAATCAACAGTTAATTAACATAAAACACTTTCTTACAAAATATAGAACCGACTCCCAAAAAAAGTGCAAAATAACTGGTGTTTCTGGTTTTGTGTCTTCGTTTTTTGACACCGACTTTCGAAATTAAAGTTATTTTGCACTTTTTTTTGGAAGTCGGTTCTATTTTTTGTAAAAAAACAGTTTTTATTTTTCCCTTTTTAGTTGTGGTTCCCCATTAAATTGTGTTAACACTACATAGACACGATAGCAGCAATCGCAGTTGATATGCTGACATTTTTTGAAGAGTGCCGTTGTCTGTCCCCGAAACTCATCATCAGATCTATATGAAATTTTAATGGGACCCTTTCGAACAAAATATAAAAAAAAATTACAAACATCCGAATTGATAACCTTCTCCTTTTTGAAGTCGGTTAAAAAATAGTTGAATATGACACAAAATGTGTTCGTAATTGTCAGGACAAGGTTTGTTTGAAGATTTTTTTTGGAACATCCTATTACACCCGTGGGAATCTGAGCTAGGTCGCGAGTATATTATAAACTGGATTATTTACATAAATAGGAGGCCTATATTAGTCGAAGAATGTGCCAATCGATTTGGAATCATCTGATTGTCATCTGACCAGCCATAAACTGTCCTACAAATAATTTTGGTGGTGTAACCGTGCCGATAATCGACCAACTTGAGGCAAAGGCTCAAGTGGCTGCCAAAAAGTTGGGGATCCTAGCAAAGGTGAGACGGTACTTCACGCTGGAACAGCTGCTCAAACTTTATCAAGCGCAAGTTCGATCGTGTATGGAGTACTGCTCTCATTTTTGGGACGGATCTGCCAGATACCAGCTTGATACCCTTGAGACAATTGAGAAACTAGCCAAGATAATCATCTGCAACGATAGGGTCGGCAAGTCGAAGCTCCAAAGTCTTGAGTATAGACGCCGAGTTGCTAGCCTGTCGGTTTTCTATCGGTTGCATTTTGGGGAGTGTGCGACGGAATTGCATAATTTAATGCCGTCAAGCCCATTCCATCATCAGACCACTAGACGTACGGCGATACTCCACCGGTACATGGAGAACACATTCATTGTGCGTACAGCTAGGGAGTGGAATTCCGTGCCGGAGTCTGTGTTTCCTGATAGCTACAACCTGGGAGTCTTTAAGTCAAGATTGAATAGTTTACTTCTAGGCAAGCGTGCTCCATCTTCGACCACATCATCGCTTACCATCAGGTGAGATAGTGGTCCAACGCGTGCCTATCAAAAGTAAAAAAAACCGTTCCGAAGAACTTAGTACTGACCTGCAATAAGCTGCTGTTTGGTAGCCGCGGCAGGCACGTGGATGTCCAACTCGCGTTTGATTGTAGTGTTGCTGTTCCTCTGCATCATGGCTCGAAGTATGTCCACGACTGGACCAGTGAGTAGCTTGCATTGCATGAGGAGCGTGTCTGCGATCTATGGGTAACATTCAATGGTGAAAATTGGTATTGTAAGGTATCTGAGTGGGAGATTCAGTTGTGAAGTGGATTTAAACAAAAGATATTACTGCAGCTTATAATTTATTTATAGGGTTCCGTACCCGAAGGGTTCAAACGGGTCCCTATTGCTGTCACTCACGTGTCCGTCTGTCTGTCGTCTGTCACACAGGTTTTACAGCCAAACGGTTGTTTTCACAGTATTGTTGACCCAGACCCATACAAATAGTCAAAAATACATTTGGTACGGAACCCTAAATTTGCGAAGTCCGACACGCTTAGCCAGTTTTTTGCTTTGGAATCGAATGAGGTTTGTGTTAGTTTATATTTTGTTACCAGCATTCTGTATAATCCGGCATTGTATAAAACGCCTAATGCCGTTTTTGGCATTCTAAATAATATTTAAAATGGAATGATAGCAAAGTTTTTTTTCTTAGTGAGCCATCTCTTGACCTTGATTTTGTTGACTAATTGTAAGCGATAGATGAGATCTTAATAGTACGGGCCAGCTCAGTAGATGTCTTGTCACTATTTACATGACAAAAAAAGCCAGTACGTCAAAAGTATCAAGCGATTTTTAACCATTTTGAGTGCAAAAATACTATCAAGTTTTCTATTTCCGTATGGGGCTGCTCTTGACCTCGATCTCACCTAAAGTAAGCAACGAATGAGGTCTTTTTTAGGGTTCCGTACTCGAAGGGGACAAACGGAGCCCTATTGCTGTCACTCACGTGTCCGTAGTCTGCCACACACTTATACAGCCAAACAGTTAGAGCTACAGTCTTCAAATTTTCACAGTATAAGCATCTTGTTGACCCATAGCTATACAAATTGTCAAAAAATGGTACGGAACCCTAAATGTGCGAAGTCCGACACGCACTCGGCCGGGTTTTTTTAAAAGGTTGGAATTCACCCAATAACTTCTCCCGCTCCGGCTGGAGTGGGAGGGCGTGTCAGACTCTTACTGACTAAAACCCAGCCGTGTTCCTTCAGTTGCCTGTGCCAGGGGCGCGGTGACTCCACGATCACTCCCGCGACCCTGGCAGAAGGATGCGGCGTAGGATGTTACCTGCTCCACGTTGTTGTTGTGCGCCAGGCTGAGCGCGCGCAGCAGCGGCGCGGCGTGTGCGGGGGTCCTGACGAGCCCGGCGCGACCCTGGCAGAAGGATGCGGCGTAGGATGTTACCTGCTCCACGTTGTTGTTGTGCGCCAGGCTGAGCGCGCGCAGCAGCGGCGCGGCGTGTGCGGGGGTCCTGACGAGCCCGGCGCGACCCTGGCAGAAGGATGCGGCGTAGGATGTTACCTGCTCCACGTTGTTGTTGTGCGCCAGGCTGAGCGCGCGCAGCAGCGGCGCGGCGTGTGCGGGGGTCCTGACGAGCCCGGCGCGACCCTGGCAGAAGGATGCGGCGTAGGATGTTACCTGCTCCACGTTGTTGTTGTGCGCCAGGCTGAGCGCGCGCAGCAGCGGCGCGGCGTGTGCGGGGGTCCTGACGAGCCCGGCGCGACCCTGGCAGAAGGATGCGGCGTAGGATGTTACCTGCTCCACGTTGTTGTTGTGCGCCAGGCTGAGCGCGCGCAGCAGCGGCGCGGCGTGTGCGGGGGTCCTGACGAGCCCGGCGCGACCCTGGCAGAAGGATGCGGCGTAGGATGTTACCTGCTCCACGTTGTTGTTGTGCGCCAGGCTGAGCGCGCGCAGCAGCGGCGCGGCGTGTGCGGGGGTCCTGATGAGCCCGGCGCGACCCTGGCAGAAGGATGCGGCGTAGGATGTTACCTGCTCCACGTTGTTGTTGTGCGCCAGGCTGAGCGCGCGCAGCAGCGGCGCGGCGTGTGCGGGGGTCCTGACGAGCCCGGCGCGACCCTGGCAGAAGGATGCGGCGTAGGATGTTACCTGCTCCACGTTGTTGTTGTGCGCCAGGCTGAGCGCGCGCAGCAGCGGCGCGGCGTGTGCGGGGGTCCTGACGAGCCCGGCGCGACCCTGGCAGAAGGATGCGGCGTAGGATGTTACCTGCTCCACGTTGTTGTTGTGCGCCAGGCTGAGCGCGCGCAGCAGCGGCGCGGCGTGTGCGGGGGTCCTGACGAGCCCGGCGCGACCCTGGCAGAAGGATGCGGCGTAGGATGTTACCTGCTCCACGTTGTTGTTGTGCGCCAGGCTGAGCGCGCGCAGCAGCGGCGCGGCGTGTGCGGGGGTCCTGACGAGCCCGGCGCGACCCTGGCAGAAGGATGCGGCGTAGGATGTTACCTGCTCCACGTTGTTGTTGTGCGCCAGGCTGAGCGCGCGCAGCAGCGGCGCGGCGTGTGCGGGGGTCCTGACGAGCCCGGCGCGACCCTGGCAGAAGGATGCGGCGTAGGATGTTACCTGCTCCACGTTGTTGTTGTGCGCCAGGCTGAGCGCGCGCAGCAGCGGCGCGGCGTGTGCGGGGGTCCTGACGAGCCCGGCGCGACCCTGGCAGAAGGATGCGGCGTAGGATGTTACCTGCTCCACGTTGTTGTTGTGCGCCAGGCTGAGCGCGCGCAGCAGCGGCGCGGCGTGTGCGGGGGTCCTGACGAGCCCGGCGCGACCCTGGCAGAAGGATGCGGCGTAGGATGTTACCTGCTCCACGTTGTTGTTGTGCGCCAGGCTGAGCGCGCGCAGCAGCGGCGCGGCGTGTGCGGGGGTCCTGACGAGCCCGGCGCGACCCTGGCAGAAGGATGCGGCGTAGGATGTTACCTGCTCCACGTTGTTGTTGTGCGCCAGGCTGAGCGCGCGCAGCAGCGGCGCGGCGTGTGCGGGGGTCCTGACGAGCCCGGCGCGACCCTGGCAGAAGGATGCGGCGTAGGATGTTACCTGCTCCACGTTGTTGTTGTGCGCCAGGCTGAGCGCGCGCAGCAGCGGCGCGGCGTGTGCGGGGGTCCTGACGAGCCCGGCGCGACCCTGGCAGAAGGATGCGGCGTAGGATGTTACCTGCTCCACGTTGTTGTTGTGCGCCAGGCTGAGCGCGCGCAGCAGCGGCGCGGCGTGTGCGGGGGTCCTGACGAGCCCGGCGCGACCCTGGCAGAAGGATGCGGCGTAGGATGTTACCTGCTCCACGTTGTTGTTGTGCGCCAGGCTGAGCGCGCGCAGCAGCGGCGCGGCGTGTGCGGGGGTCCTGACGAGCCCGGCGCGACCCTGGCAGAAGGATGCGGCGTAGGATGTTACCTGCTCCACGTTGTTGTTGTGCGCCAGGCTGAGCGCGCGCAGCAGCGGCGCGGCGTGTGCGGGGGTCCTGACGAGCCCGGCCGCGCCGCCCGCGCTGCCCGCCAGCGAGCGCAGCCAGGACATCGTCACCGGGACGTAAGGCCCGGCCCGTCTGCTTGATATCTCGCTTGTAATTAGCTGGGGACACAAAAAAACATCCGATTTTGGGGGTGCTGTTACCGAAAATGAAGAAAATCCTAAGGTTCTGATTTTTCAGCATCACTAACCCAGAAAACCCTGGAAGGAGACAAATGACGAAAGTGACTTTATGTACAGGTTGTAACGGAAAGGTGTGGTCTTATTTTAAAAGCTGCTTGTGCCCAAGGCAATGATCTACTTTCCCTAAGGAAGTCATAAAAAATTGACAAAAATTAATTGACTTTTCATATTAAATTATCGTCAGCCGATAAAATTTAGTATGGGAGGTGCAAATATCTTTGAGAATTTACCGTTTCTTACTGGAAGAAAGTTGTTCATAACGATGGGCAGAAGCAGTTTTAAAAAAATGACCACACCTTTCTATTACATCCTGTATACCGTATGTTCCGTCCGAGTGCATTTCCAAACGCAACCTTTGGCTGTGACCCCTTTTTTTATACTCTGTGGGTTTTTACGTATCTGTCAAAACGAAAAATGTTAAAATCTTGTTAAAAATATGTTTTTGGGGCTTGTGATTTAAATATAGCCAAATCTATTGGTTTTGAACCTCATTGTTTTCGATTGAACTAATTTTGATTGGGGCCCCATTTGATGTAGTGGTGGCAATCACCCCGCACCGGAGGTGAAAATCTGTGTTACATTGGGAGTAAAGATACTTGAAAGTTTGGTTGCGCGCTGTGTGGGATGCACGGCACCTGTTGGGGTCAACTTTAGAATCTGGTATACCTACTGAACAAACACTACACTCCTCATTTAACTCTGACATACACACATATAGCCAGATTGGTCACTGGACTAAAGACTTCAGGAACCTTGGGTAAGTCTTGTAAAAAATTTGTAGGTTATTCTACTCGTATTAGCTTTGCGCATCGCAGATAGTTTGCGACCCAGTTGGAGCCAGAGGTCTGGCTAGCGCGCTTCTACAAGTCTTGTCTCCTCAAGTCGGATTCTTTGCCCTGGCTTGGTTGCAAACCAAAAGTATAACTATTTTCTAAAAAAAGATCCGTCAATTAATAAGGCGACCCTCATTTAAAGATGTTCCATGGGAAGTTGCTCCTTGATGAATAACTAACCAACTTGAAAACTAAGAACTCACCGATATCAGCTCCGTGAAAGCAGTATCCACGTCTCCTGGGAAGCTGTTGGCTCCTAGGAACACGGTGTTGAGCAGCGAGGAGACCAGCTCGGGTTGCAGCGGCGCGGGCACCGGGGCAGTGCCCCAGTCGTCTTCTGGTTCCGTGGGGAGCTCCGGCTTGACGAATAGCATGTCATCTGGTAAGATATTGTTACGTCGACCGTATTACTCTGGAAAGTTCGAGAATGTGGTCGAAGTTTCCAGAAGTTTCCACTAGGTTCGAGAACATTCCATTGTGGTACTGTATAGAAGTTCATAGATGTTTCTAGAATATTCCAGTATAGGATAGTTCGACAATGTTCTGGAAACTTCCATGACCGTATAAATAGGCCGGACGGCGGGCGAGTGAGTCAGTCTGATTTCGACTACGGATACGAACGGATGCGAATACAAGCGATTACGAAGAGAATAGTGATTATTAGCGAATTAGTGTTTGTGTTTATAAGTTGTTGAGTTAATAAAGGATATTTATTTAATTAATTGGTGTAAAATAATTTATCCCATACCCAGCTCGTAACAATATTAAAAGAGAGAATGTTTTACAGCAATCATTAAAGGTTTCGAATACCATGGACCACCATGAGAACGAATGAGTCCATACAGAAGGAACTCCAAATCACCAGGCGGCTATCCACACTTTGCCAAGACCATGCCTTCAGCTGTTTACGGACATATTACGGGCTCATCTAGGCATATCCAGAAAGGCTCATAATACTGGGCAAGGTGGAAGGAAAACGCGCTCACGGCCAAGCACCGGAAGGATGGTCTGACTTGATAAACAAGGCTTTTGGAAGCAGCATATATCGAGCAGTCCACATTGCAGAAGACCGCAAAACTTGGAGCCGCGTCGTATGTGTTCGCGATCCTTAGCAGTGAACGACGAAGAAGAAAATAAAAGACTTAAAGTTTTTTTTAACCTTTTTAAATGTTTTGGCCAGTAAATGTTTTGGCCGGTAAATGTTTTGACCGGTAAATGTTTTGACCGGTTAATGTTTTGGCCGGTAAATCCTATTTATTGGGTCGCGGGATTGATCAAATGAGTCATCGCGGCCCTGGCACAGGTAACTGAAGGAACACAGGTAGGTTTTAGTCAGTAAGTCTGACACGCCCTCCCGCTCCATCCAGAGCGGGGGAAGTTATTTGATGATGTCCCTAGCCTATAAAAAAAGCAGTACGCATATTAATATAATACTAGTCACCGGCAGGATAGACGACGGGCTGCAGGCGCAGCGTGGAGGCGAAGGCGTGTCCGCCGGTGGCGCCGCGAGCTCGCGCCACGCACAGCAGCGAGCACATGTAGCCGCGCTCCACCACGAGGCGGTTCACCGCGCCCGCCGGACACGAGTCTAGTGCCGTAAGTAGCGCACTGGCAAATAAAAAATATTTTATGTAGTTAAAAAACAACAACAAAACACACTTTATTTTTAATTTTTGGGTTTTTCTCAACAAACCCTTTCATTTGATCCCTATAACATGGGAATGCATACAAAATAACTAGTACGCCATCTTTGGGAGGCCGCCATAGTGGATTTAGAATGACGTCACTTAGCTAACCATTCATTGGCTTCCAAACCAACCAAAGTACGCAAAATTTCAGCTTAATCAGAAACCGGGAAGTGGGTCAAAAATAACTCACACACACACACACCACACAGCACATACACACGCACACAGCAGCACATAGTTACGAGTACAGTCACAAGCAAACTTTACTTGTAAGCTCGAGTATCGTAAATGGACGGTTTTAAAATACTCGAACTTACAAGTAAATTTTGCTTGTCTACATATTTTTGCACGTGACTGTACAGCCCCCGTAGCATGACCATTTCTATCTCTATTCTACCAAGAAAAGACAAAATTCTTTCTATCCAATTTTGTCGAGTTCGATTTGTCTTCTGCCCGAGCATGGGGCGCCGGGCGACCCGTAGACTGGTGTTTCTATGAAGACAAAGACATGTATTCATTCTTTCAATAATTATTAAAATATATTACTATTTATCGTCTGTCCGTCTGTCCATCTGTCTGCCTGTCCGTCGTCTGAAAAAAAAATTATTGCGTCTAATCGGAGCCTGTCTGTACGTCTGGCCGTTTGTCTGTCGTCCGTCTGTCCATCTGTACATCTTTTCGGCTTTCCGTCTGTGTCTCTGTCCATCTGTCCGTCGTCCGTCTGTCAGTCTGATCTGTCCGTCTTCTGTCTGTCCGTCTGTCTGTCTGTCCGCCGTCCATCTGTCCGTCTGTCCGTCGGTCCATCTGTCCGTCTGTCTGTCTGTCCGTCGTCCGTCTGTCCGTCTGTCAGTCTGATCTGTCCGTCTTCCGTCTGTCCGTCTGTCTGTCTGTCCGCCGTCCATCTGTCCGTCTGTCCGTCGGTCCATCTGTTCGTCTGTCTGTTTGTCCAGCGTCCGTCTGTCCGTCGTCCGTGTGTCCGCCTGTTGTCTGTCCATCTGTCCGTCTGTCAGTCTGTGAGACTGTCCGTCTGTCAGTCTGTGTGACTGTCCGTCTGTCACTCTGTGAGACTGTCCATCTATCAGTCTGTGAGACTGTCCGTCTGTCAGTCAGCGAGACTGTCCGTCTGTCAGTCTGATCTGTCCATCTTCCTTCTGTCCGTCTGTCTGTCTGTCCGCCGTCCATCTGTCCGTCTGTCCGTCGTCCGTGTGTCCTCTGTCTGTCTGTCCATCGTCCGTCTGTCCGTCTGTCAGTCTGTGAGACTGTCCGTCTGTCCGTCGTCCATCTGTCCGTCTGTCCGTCGTCCGTGTGTCCGTCTGTCTGTCTGTCCATATATCCATCTGTCCGTCATCCGCTGTCCGTCTGTCCGTCTGTCTGTCAGTCCGTCTTTCCATCTGTCCGTCTGTCCGTCAAAGTTATTCTGCGTCTCGTACCTTTGAAACCCTCGAGACGCTACGCTCAGGTTTCTACATTAGAACCACTCGGTTCGCTCATGGTTCAATCCTAGAATTCTTCGCTAGCTCAGGCTTCAATATACTCGTAAGTACTCGCGCCAGCAAACAACTTTGTAGCCTTGCATGACAAATAACAATTGTTTGAAAAGGTATAATGTTGGCTACATTAAAACTTTTCTAAAAAACCTAACATGTTTAAAAACGAAGTTCAAAAAAAAAAAGAAAAAAAAAATGATGAAGATGGTGACTTCAACTCTTAATTTAATGGCTTTTGTGGAAGATTCACCACAATTTTCAAGTATGTAATGAGTCACAAAATTGAGTTTTTTTTAAATCAGTAGAGAACTTGTCTACGTCTAATGTGATGTAGACTATTTGTCAGTGTTGAGAAGAAATGTTTCTACCCCCAACACGGCGTAGCATGACCATTTCTATCTCTATGTAGAATAGAGATAGAAATGGTCATGCTACGCCGTGAGTAAGGATAGAATAGATAGTTGGATACAAGTTCTTTCTATCCAACTATGTCGAGTTCGAGTTTTCTTCTGCCCAAGCACGGGGCGACCCGTAGACTTGCGTTTCTATGAAGACAAAGACATATTCATTCTTTCAATTTCGTCTGTCCATCGTCTGTCACAAAATTTTGTGCGACTAATCGGAGCCCAATTGCTGTCACTTACGTATCTGTCTGTCCGTTTGTGCGTCTGTCCTTCGTCCATTTGTTCGTATGTCTGTCTGTCTTTCTGTTTGTCTGTGCGTCTGTCCGTCTGCCCGTCTGTCTGTCTGTCTTTCTGTTTGTCTGTGCGTCTGTCCGTCTGCCCGTCTGTCTGTATGTCGGTCGTCCGTCTGTCCATCTGTCTGTCTGTCTATCCGTCTGCCAGTATGCCCGTCTGTACATCTGTACGTCTGTCCATCTGTCTGTCTGTCCGTCTGTCTGTCTGTTTGTCTGTACGTCTGTCCGTCTGTCTTTCTGTTTGTCTGTGCTTCTGTCCGTCTGCCCGTCTGTCTGTATGTCGGTCGTCCGTCTGTACATCTGTCTGTCTGTCTATCCGTCTGTCAGTATGTTCGTCTGTATATCTGTACGTCTGTCCGTCTGTTTATCTGTCTGTCTGTCCATCTATCCGTCTGTCCGTCTGTCGGTATGTCCGTCTGTAGGTGCGTCTGTAAGTCTGTCCGTCTGTCCATCTGTCTGTCTGTCCATCTGTCCGTCTGTCTTTCTGTTTGTCTGTACGTCTGTCCGTCTGCCCGTCTGTCTTTCTGTTTGTCTGTGCGTCTGTCCGTCTGCCCGTCTGTCTGTATGTCGGTCGTCCGTCTGTCCGTCTGTACATCTGTCTGTCTGTCTATCCGTCTGTCCGATGATGTAGACTATTTGACACTTGTTGAGAAGAAATGATTCTAACACTTAAAAACAAAAGTGTTAAAAGTAGAGAAAAATTGGTGGTCATGCTTTGCATTGTAGACTTTTGTCGACTGAAGAATAGAAACATTTCTTCTCGTCAGTTTTAACATCGCCATGCTTAGGACGGTAGAAATCTTTCTACAATCTGTAATTTTGTCTATTCTTCCATCGACAAAACCCGTTTCTACGGTGGTCATGCTACGCGTGCTGGTGTAGCTAATAAAAGTGTGGTAGAAACATACTCGTAACTTACAGCATCATACATTTACAAAATAAAATGAATCCTTTGTTCTGTCCTTTAAACCTGAACAAATCATGGGTCTCGTAGAAAATTCAACCTCAGAATAGGGTATTTTACTAACAAAACAATTAGTCCATTAGTTAAATAACCAAAACCTATTGGACACGTATTATTTCTTTTGTTACGTAAACAAAAAATGAGGGCGATACAGTGCGTTGAAATGGCGCGTGACGTCACATGGCGCGACACTTTTTACCACCAAAGTGACGTAACGAGCCCGCACTCCTGACCTATGATGCGTTTTATCTTTGTCATCATTTATTGGTTTAGTCACAGGGTCTCATCTCTAACAAAGAAAGTTTAGTTCAAATAAACCTTAATAGATGGCTTAATATGCATCGATTTCTTATTGAAGTTTAAGTAATATTAATATTTTGAAAATAAATGTGGTCAAAACTCTATTTTCTTATTTAATAAACAGCCCTAAGTATAAAATTGTGGAATCATTGGCTTATAATTCAAACTTAGACGATTATTGGAACGAATCCCTAGATATCTATGTTTCATGTACCAATAGATGGCGCTGTTTGAAATTTTCTATTCGCCTCTTCAAAATTTGGACAGTGACACATTTTGATACAGTAAAACTGCTATGAAGTGCCAAAAATACTATAAAATAAATCCTCAATGTGTGAGAAAATATAGGTAAGACTTTAAGTAAATTCATTCAGCTTGCAAGCCGTCGCTGCTAACATCATCTAGCGAGGTGTAGAGGACGGGCCCGAACGAAGAACAAAAGTTACTTGTGCCAGACGAAAACCCGTAGTTACGGCAGTACCGTTTCTTTGTATGGGATGAGGTATCTGTACGCTAGTATTATATTGTCTATGGTTTAGTAAAGCAAAAAATACGTGTCCAATATTTTTTGGTTATTTAACTGACGGACTAAGGACAATTTTTTTTTTTGTAAAATACCCCATTGCTTTTCCACCCTAAGCTTGAATGAAGCTTGTACGTTATAAAACGATAAGGTCGATTTTGCTTAGTACAGTTTTAAAATTAGTGAAGTTTTTGGCGGAAGTGATGAAGCAATTAGGAAGTCAATACACTCAAAAAAATTAGCAATCTATGAGCAAGGCTATGCTAGCTGAGTGAAACCTCACTGCTGGAAGACACACTACCTACGAAGATACCAGAGGCGAGGGGCATAATTATACAATTCTATTACTACTGAGTTACCTTTGGAAGTTTGGAACACAGCCACAATACTTTAATTTTTGAGATATTAATTTTGACGTTATAAGTTTTTTTTCTTCGGCTGCCCTTACAAACTTTGAGCCCTCTCCACGGTTCTCCTCCGTATCCGCGTTAAAGGCGTGCGGGGCGGAGCTTAACACAGCTATAGCTCACCTCATGGCCGTCACAGGCATGCCAAACGTCTGTATGAAGACGGCCAGCTGTGACACGGGCAGGCCGCGGATGCCCGCCTCCAGCAGCGGCGCACGCGCAGAGCGCACCATGTGCAGGCGCAGCCAGTCGGGCAACAGCGCCGTCTCCTCCTGCGTCTCTACGTTGAAGCCCTGAGGAGCGTCGTTGCCTACCCATACTGATGTTAGCCAGGAGTACATCTCTTGGTTTGTGTCGTCTGTGGGATGAAAGCATTTTGAAATCTCAACAGATTTGTGAAAGAAAATTGATAAATAAGGACAGAAATTGAATATATCAACTTTGAAGAGTCGACATCAGAGCATGATAAAAACTGATAGAAGAGTCCAGACATAATATTATTGTTCTCTATTAGTACACTGAAGATTATTAATTCCAGGGGGATGATTATAATGTCAAGTTACTTTATTTACCAGCCTCTGGCTTTTTGGCAAAGTTAACTATGATTGAAATGATTTTTGATACGAATTTTGACATTTGATGTTAAGTTTACAAAAAAAAAAAAAAAAAAACAATAATTTAAAAGTGTCTAAGCTTTTAAAAACGATTATAATAACTATTATCATTTCAATACTCACAAATGCAAGGCCCAATACACAGTAGCTTGATATAAGCATGCACCAGCACAAGATGCACTACTGCAGACCTCCCGCTGGGCCACTGCAGCTGCACACGCTCGCCGAAGCCCCACGCGCTGGCCGCCGCCGCCTCGGCCTCCGCCGGGGAGCGCGCGCGGACCTACGAGTGACAGTGGAGGACTATAGTGCACAAGTGATGTAACACTGCAGAGGTATGCGAAATAGGATGTAAAATACCGCAACCTCCATTCAAAAGCGAGGTTCCTCCGTCTAGACGGGAGTTGCACTACTCTATAGTTGTTGTACGGCTTTTGTATATACGAGAATGCAAGTCGCTCGGATAACTTTGGTGACGCAATTTAGGATTTGTGTAACGACGGGTCTATTTTTGTAGTTCTAGTACAGATGGCCGCTATACTCCGTTAATGAGTTTTCAATCCGTTCTCTGGATGAGTCGGTTGAATACTTTATAGGTACTATAAAGCAGTTTCAAAACAAGTATATACCACAAAAGCTAGTACGTAATAAAAAATACCCAGTCTGGTACAGCTCATCACTTGTCAAAGCAGTTAAAGGAAAATATAAATATCTAAAAAAATTCAAGAATTACGGCAATAAATCTGACGAGTTAACTTATAAATATTTGCGTGACAGAGTCAAGACTATGAAAGCTTCATGTTATAAATATTATCTTAATCAAACTGAAAAATCCATTAAAGATAACACTTTTGGACCTTTATTAATAAACGCTACAACTCTAATACTATACCTAATACATTAAATTATAACGATGAATCATTACTCACTGGAGATTCTATTTGTGAGGCTTTTTCGTCTTATTTTATGTCGACTTTCCTCAACCCCACTTCATCTATCACTCCCAGTCCACCTCCTGTTCTCCCTTTGGATAAAAACAGAGCTTCACCTGACATTTGTCACATTGAAGTGAATGTTGATGTTGTTACCGGTTTACTCCGTAACTTGGATCCAACTAAAGGTGCTGGCCCTGATAACATCTCATCTAAATTTCTGATTAAATGCGCGCCTTCCATTGCCCTACCTATCTCAATTTTGTTTTCCATGTCTTTGTCTCAGGGTGTTGTCCCCAAAGTATGGAAATCTGCTTTTATTACACCCGTACATAAGAAGGGGTCTAAAACTGAGATTACTAATTATAGGCCTATATCCAAGTTATGCATTATAGCTAAAATATTTGAGAGGATTGTCTATAACCAGTTATATCCCGCCCTTGCTAGCTCGTTCAGCTCCTTTCAGCACGGATTTTTGAAAGGACGGTCTACCACATCTAACTTGATTTTATTTAATGATTTCATTACGGATGCTATGGATAATGGCAGCCAGGTCGATGTGGTTTACACAGATTATAGCAAGGCATTCGATCGGATCGACCATGATACCCTGATAAAGAAACTAGGCAACATGGGCATCCGTGGGGACCTCTTGAGGTGGTTCTCCTCTTACATTGATAACACGTCACAAGCAGTAGTACTCAACAATTATATGTCTAGTTGGGTAAACGTGCCCAGCGGAGTACCTCAGGGTTCGTTGCTCGGTCCTTTATTATTTGTAGTCTATGTGAACGACATCGATCAGTGCCTCCATTCATCCAAACTACTATGTTTTGCCAATGACATGAAAATCTTTGCTACTATTTCAACGCTCGAAGATAGACTAGCACTTCAGACTGACTTGTATCGGCTCGATGAGTATTGTCGGGTTAATAAACTCGATCTCAACCCATCCAAGTGTTCGGTGATCACTTACACTAGAAAACGTGTAGTCCTGGCCACTACTTATACTTTGGCGGGCCAGATCTTGCCAAGGTGCAATTCTATTCGTGACTTGGACGTCCATCAAGACAGTAAGTTAGTTTTTGTGACACACACATTGATGCAATTGTCAAAAAAGCTTCTAAATTGCTTGGGTTTATAATGCGTCTCGCTAAGTGTTTTACAGATGCTAAAACACTAAAAATTTTGTATTGCACTTTTGTAAGAGGTCAGCTAGAGTATGCGTCTCAGATATGGAATCCATGTTATTGTTACGTCGAACGTATTTCACTGGAACGTTCGAGAATGTAGTCGAAGTTTCCAGAAGTTTCCACTACGTTCGAGAACATTCCATTGTGGTACTGTGTAGAAGTTCATAGATGTTTCTAGAATATTCCAGTATAGGATAGTTCGACAATGTTCTAGAAACTTCCATGACTGTATAAATAGGCCGGACGGCGGGCGAATGAGTCAGTCTGATTTCGACTACGGATGCGAATACAAGCGATTACGAAGAGAATAGTGATTATTAGCGAATTAGTGTTTGTGTTTATAAGTTGTTGAGTTAATAAAGGATATTTGGTTAATTAATTGTTGTAAAATAATTTATACCATACCCAGCTCGTAACAAATTGGTGTCAGAAGTGAGGGATAAATTATGCCAATTTTACCAAAGGACGACACGGAGGGTATTCGTACAAGGAGTCAACGGCGGCAAGACATGGATCAGAAGCGGTTTGGAGATTCCCCGATACAGACGCCGGGTGGTGCTCAGCCTGCGATAGAGTCAGTCGCTGGCCCATGTGGAGTTTCTTCAGTACCAGCGGTGCCAGACTTGTCTGCGCTAATGGTGCTGTTGCAGGAACAGGCTCGTCGTCAAGAGGAGCAGGCCCACCGTCAAGAGGAGCAGGCCCGCCGTCAAGAGGAGCAGGCCCATCGGTTGGAAGAGAAGCTTCAACAAGATAAAGAGGAGCAGGCTCGCCGCCAAGAAGAGCAGATGCTCCTCATAAAAGACCTTCATTCAACACTTGGCAAGGAGCTCCACGTGATGAAGGAGCAGGTTCACCAGCATGGAGAGGCCCGCCGCCAAGAAGAGCAGGCCCGTCGCCAAGAAGAACAGGCCTGTCGGATGGAAGAGAAGCTTCAACAAGATAAAGAGGAGCAGGCTCGCCGCCAAGAAGAGCAGATGCTCCTCATAAAAGACCTTCATTCAACACTTGGCAAGGAGCTCCAGGTGATGAAGGAGCAGGTTCACCAGCATGAGAATCGTATCTCAGAAGCTGAAGTTCAGATTGCTGGGGTGAAGAAGGCTTTAGGTGAACTTAGGGCTGGAGACGGGGTTGTGCCTTCAGTGGTTGCTGCACCTTCGGCACGTGGATTTAAGGTGCCGCCATTCGACGGAACATCTTCATGGTCGGCCTACAAAATTTAATTTGAAGCCGTTATGAAGGCGAATGGGTGGACCAAAGAGCAAGCTATGACCGCGCTCACCTTAGGACTCCGAGACCAGGCCCTAACCATACTTGAGGCTCTTGGCAAGGATGTGACCTACGAACAACTGCTGGAAGTGTTAGAGTCCAGATACGGCGACGCTCACTTGGAGCACGTATTTCGCGCTAAGTTAAGGGATCGCGTTCAACGTAGTGCCGAGAACCTACACCTACAGCAGTGGGCCTTGGAAGTTGAAAAGTTGGTTCGGAAAGCATACCAGTCCGCCCCTGCACTCATCAATGGAAATCTGGTACAGGCGTTCATCGACGGAATACATGACTTGGAAGTTAGAGCCGCTGTAAGACTTGGGCATCATGAGACACTGAAGGATGCCTTGGCCCATGCCTTGGAAGTAGAGGCAGTGAGGCAAGACCATCGAACACACCGTATCAGGGAGGTTGTGGCATCACCTGTACGCGATCGTCCGCAAGGATATAGCCCTAGATGTTACACTTGTGGAGAAAGGGGTCATCTTCGGTTAAGCTGTCCAAAGCGAGGCATACTGAGAGAAGATCAATCCCAGCAAGGAAGGGCGGCTCGGCCAGTTCGGTGGAGGAGCGCGAGTGGCGCCACATGGCGCATGACCGTGGCGGAGGCCCCTGAAAGCATTAGTTCAAGTGATGTCGTCAAGGTCGGTACGGCACCCGACAAGTGCATAAAACAGAAGCAAGTGAAGAGTAAAGTGAGTGCAGGTGCGAATGGTGTTGCCAGCGCCGTGGCCTCCAAGAAGGACAACTGTGTGATAGTGTGCGCGCGCGATGCGGACGATAGGTCCGACCCGGTAATGAGCGGAGTTAGGATGCTAAGAATGGATGTCAACAATGAATGGAAAGAAATCCTACAGCTTGCTCAGCAAAATGACCCGGACCTTAAACCGATCTTCGACTGGATTAAAGCTGGTGCTCCTAAACCCAAGTGGAGTGATGTTGCGGCGTTGAGTTCAATCACGAAAAGTTATTGGGCACAATGAAACAGCTTGGTTATCCAGGATGAAGTCTTGTGCCGTAAATGGGAAAACGCTCGAGGAGACAACTGTCATCTACAAATTATTGTCCCCAAAGCCAAAGTACCGGATATTTTACGGCTCTACCATGATGGATGTTCAGGAGGACATATGGGGGTAAAAAGAACTCTACTGAAGATACGAGGGCGATTTTACTGGATTCACTGTCGAGAGGATGTTGAGGACTGGTGCCGCAAATGTACCAGTTGTGCGGCTGTGAAAGGACCCCAGACACGCAGCAGAGGTGCTTTACAATTGTACAACGTGGGAGCCCCCTGGGAACGGATAGCACTAGACGTTGCAGGACCATTTCCGGAAAGTGAAAACGGAAACTTTATGGTTGTCATGGATTACTTCACAAAGTGGCCAGAAGTCTTCGCCATTCCCAACCAGGAAGCAATAACAGTCGCAGATAAATTGGTTCAGAAAGTCTTCTGTCGTTTTGGAGTACCCTTGGAAATTCACAGCGACCAAGGGAGGAATTTTAAATCACAAGTTTTGCAGGAGAGTTGTCGACTGATGGGTACTCACAAGACCAGAACCACTTCTTACCATCCGCAATCTGATGGAATGGTAGAACGTTTCAACCAAACGTTGGAGAGATATCTGGCAAAAGTTGTGGAAAGCAGGCAAAGGGATTGGGACAAGCACATACAGCCATTTCTTCTGTCCTACCGTAGTGCAGTTCACGAAAGTACGACTGTGACACCAGCCTTCGCGAACTTTGGAAGGGAATTACGGTTGCCTGCAGATTTAATCACCGGAACCCCCCCTGATGCCCCACGCAGTGTAACCGATTATGCGAATGACTTGCGTACCAAGTTGAATGATGTATATGAGCATATCAGACAATCCGGCCAACAAATGTCTGATAAGATGAAGACCCGATACGACCGGGAGGCCAACAATAGAGGTTTTGACGAGGGTTCACTGGTGTGGTTGCATAACCCAGCGCGCAGCAAAGGAAAGTCTCCTAAATTGCAAGCAAAATGGGATGGACCATACCGAATCGTGACCAGGATCAACGATGTCACCTACCGAATACAGAAGAGTCCACGAGGTGCGCCTAAGATTGTCCATGTAGACCGTTTGGCGCGATACTACGGGACTAATGATGCTCGGGACGAGCATGTCTAAGGAGGGGGCAGTGTTACGTCGAACGTATTTCACTGGAACGTTCGAGAATGTAGTCGAAGTTTCCAGAAGTTTCCACTACGTTCGAGAACATTCCATTGTGGTACTGTGTAGAAGTTCATAGATGTTTCTAGAATATTCCAGTATAGGATAGTTCGACAATGTTCTAGAAACTTCCATGACTGTATAAATAGGCCGGACGGCGGGCGAATGAGTCAGTCTGATTTCGACTACGGATGCGAACGGATGCGAATACAAGCGATTACGAAGAGAATAGTGATTATTAGCGAATTAGTGTTTGTGTTTATAAGTTGTTGAGTTAATAAAGGATATTTGGTTAATTAATTGTTGTAAAATAATTTATCCCATACCCAGCTCGTAACATTATCATAAATACATTGACCAGATTGAAAATATCCAAAGACGCTTCATAAAATATCTTTGTTTTCATCAAAAGATTCCATATCAGTCAACCGGTTATATTGGACTCTGTAAGAAGTATCATCTGCTGCCACTGCTAGATCGACGTAAAATTGCTGACCGCCTATTCTTGTTGAAAATCCTCAATAACAGTATTGATAGCCCTGAGTTACTGTCAAAATTTAATTTTAATGTGCCAAGTAAAACATTTCGCTTTAATCCACCCTTAAGTGTTCCTCATACATCTTCGAATTATAGGCAGAACAGTTATATTGTGCGCGCAAGTAGTAGTTTCAATGATATGTGCAACGAATATGCTTTAGATCCATTCACAATTAGTGTGAATTCGGCCAGAAGGTGCTTAAGCTTCAATTTTTTTAGTAGTAAGTTGTTTAGTAGTAAGTAGCGGTAGGTTATATTACTTGCTTTTGTTTTTATTTTATTATTTTCGTCATATAATTGCAAACCAATTTTGCTTCTTTCTTTAAAGCGGTGTGTTTTTGTTTTTGTGCTCACACCACAAAATTATTATAGTTCTATAAGTGAGGATTTGTAATTGGCTTTCTGGTGACTATGATTTCCTTTTTTATTTGCTTTTATTAGCTGTAAGTCTTCCATGTACTAAATAAATAAATAAATAAAACCTCTCACCTTCTGCAGATGGTCGTACATTATCTTGGTGAAAGCATACAGGGCGCGGTGCTGCGCGTGCTGCTTGTCGTGCATCTCATCCTGTCGGTCGCCCGTACCCAATACTTGGCCCATCACCAGCGACCGCTCCATTATCACTTGGGATAGGTCCTGGATGGGAAAGAGAAAAAGTTAGAATATTTATTTCTGTAAATCGATTTTTAAAAAAAACTTTGTACAAGATAAACAGAAAAAAAAATACTCGGATAAACCTTTTAAGAGACACACACAAAATAACGCAAAAAATAGTAGAAATAAATATAATTTTATTTTTGATACGCCCGTCTTTTACCCTTATCTACCTCACCATGATGTAGGTCGACGATGGAGCACGCTTGCCTAAAACTAATCTATTCACTTATGACTCACTGTCCCTCAGGTAATAGCTATCAGAAAACACAGAATCCGTCAGGGAATCCCACTCGATACCTGTACGCATGATCAAAGTTGTCCGACTTTCTTGGAAGTGTTCCTTTACATTTCTAAGGTTCTCTGTTAACACTACTGGTTAGTACTTCTTGTTGAATAACCAGCATTAGAAGGCTTTTTACAATATGGACCGAAGTCCTGAACAAAAGCCGCGGGTATCAGCTGGATGCGTGACGCACAGGACCAGTCGATGTGGTGACGCTAGAGGACTTTAACCAGCTATGGACGTGGAAATGAAAACCCTACTAGACCGAGTGTGCAACAGCGAAATAAGGAATATGCATGATATTTTGTTATTAACCGACTTCAAAAAAGGAGGAGGTTCTCAATTCGTCTGTATGTTTTTTTTTTTTTTTTTTGATTTATGTTACGCGATTTCTCCGTCAGTTGTGGACCAATTTCCAAAATTCTTTTTTTATCTGAAAGAATATACTCCCGAGGTGGTCCCATATAAATTTTATCGAAATTGCTTCAGCGCTTTTTGAGAAACTGAACAAAAACGGAAAATACGTGTACCTCGATGATGTTTTGGTGTTCTCCAAATGTTTAAATTCCACGTTCCATTATATTGGGGTTTTTAGTTCTGAGGTACAACAACTAAAAAGTGAAAAATAAAAAACTTTTTTACAAACAAAAAACAATTTTTTATGGAAGTCCATAAAAAAATACACTAAAAATTAATAAATAACTTTAATTTCGGAAGTCGGTGTCAAATAACGAAGAGTAAAATACAAACACCGACTTCCGAAATTAAAGTTATTTATTAATTTTTAGTGTATTTTTTTATGGAAGTCGGTTGTTTTTTTTTTTTTTGTAAAAAAGTTTTTTTTTGTTGAATTGAAGACTTATAAACTACAGTGAACAAATATGAAGGAATTTTCAAAATCATCAGCGACGCAGTTATAAAGCTTTAAAGTTGATAATTAGAAAGTGAAGTCCGACGTGTTCTTTGACGTCAAAGGACATGACGCCCATACAACTGCCATAGAATACAGCGTTTTCGAGGCAGGGACAGATATATTTATTAAAAATTGTTATAAATCTCGTTTAATTTTCGATCAATTTTGATTCTGCTTTCACTGTTCGTACTCTAGTTAAGTATATTCATCGATAAACCGGTTCAATAACAAATATTTTTTTCATGCATTTCCCTTTTTGTCGTCAGACTTAAATCTATGACTTCGGAGACAAGTGCAGTTGGGCCGGACATCTAGTTAGACGTGGAGATGATCGTCGAAGTAAAGCTTTATCTGAACGGTGGCCAAGGTTGAACCAAAGAAACCAGGAGCGTCCAAAAGCGCGTTGGGTTTACGAAATCGTAAAATCTACGGGAAACATCCGGATGAGGGACTTACGGAACCAGGCAGTATGGGAAAATAAAGGAGAGGCTTATAACCAGCAGTGGTCGTTTTTCGGCTGAAGTGATGGTGCTGAGGACTCACCAGGACTAGCTCGGCGTGGTCGCTGAGCGGAGCGTGCTCGGCGTACTTGTGCAGGAACAGTATGTAGGCGGCCATGTGCCTGGGCACGCACTCTACCATGCAGGCCGCGCGGATGCGGCACACCACTTCCTCTCGGAGGAGCTCCCAGTGAGGCAGCTCCCATAGCAGTTCTAGCCATTCCCTGTTAGATTAATAAGAGTGCTATAAAAGAATAGTTGCGCAGTTTAAGAAGCTATTGTTACGAGCTGGGTATGGGATAAATTTTTTTACACCAATTAATTAACTAAATATGCTTTATTAACTCAACAACTTATTAACACAAACACTAAATCGCTTATAATCACTATTCTCATCGCTTGTAATCGCTTCCGTTCGCACCCGTAGTCGAAAACAGACTGACTCACTCGCCCGCCGTCCGGCCTATTTATACAGTCATGGAAGTTTCTAGAACATTGTCAAACTATCCTATACTGGAATATTCTAGAAACATCTATGAACTTCTACACAGTACCACAATGGAACGTTCTCGAACGTAGTGGAAACTTCTGGAAACTTCGACTACATTCTCGAACGTTCCAGTGAAATACGTTCGACGTAACACTATTATTCGTCAGTTAGCGCTGCCGTGTAATAAAAACAAATTCAGTCTGTGATAATAAAGCATTTTAAAGAAATTGCGTTTTATTGTGTTTTCAAAGATCAAATGAATAAACGGAACCCTTATACAGAGTGGTGATGACAATACGACATTAAATTAAACCTCGCATACCTCAAGACGTTCTCAGTCTACATACAAAAAATCATTTGAATATATCCAGTAGTTTAGTAACAGGAAATTATTTTCGATTTTTAACATTTGCTACATGATGTATCTGATAATAGGGAAACACTGTCAGGTTAACGACCCACATCGGTATAAACATCAAAACATTAAAGCCACGTTGCCAACTCGCTACTTTAACACTTTCGCCAAATTAGTATTTTCATCTGATTTAGTGAAAATTATACCTTAACTCTGAGTAATAAGAGTCATAAAGCGTGTCATCAGAGTTGGATAAGAAAGTAACGAATGCGGAAATTGCAATGCACTCATAATATTAATAAAAAATTTAGTGTGTGCGAAAGAGATAAATCTAGTTTCGTTTGTTACTTCGCTTTCTTGAAGAAATTTGCTACAACAAATTTATGTTAGTGTGTCGCCGGCCGCCGCGATCCTGTGACGAGTCACGCGTCCTCAGATGCCGCTAACTTTCGTTCGCGCCGCGCGCCCGCCTTGTTGAGGGACTTCCCCGCCGCTCGTGTTTTTTGTAAATTCATTTACGACGGTATTAGTGCGAAATTGGACGCTTTATTTTGGTGACAACGTAACGTAACGTTACGTACGTAACGTTTTAATAGGTATTTAGTTAAACAGTGAGTGAATTGTGCGAAATTAGACGCTTAGTTTTTATTGTTTTCGTGTTTTTTTTTAACGCAACCCAACGTGTAGTTCAGGTGTTGACCATACAACTATTCTTAAATTTTAAAACGCGACAAACGGAAGCCGTATAAATACAAGAAATTGCATGCATTGTTACCTAGAGACAAACCAGTTAGGTAAAACTTCTGTCGCTGGATTGAAAATAAACATTTCGAGAATCCGGATTTCTTGTACAATGTGATGTGGACTGATGAAAGTACATTTACAAGGAACGGTTTATGGAACAGACAGAATATTCGTTACTGGAGCCGCGTGAATCCGCGTCTAGGACGGGAGACTTCGCACCAGTACAGATTTGCTGCCAATGTTTGGGCTGGCATTGGTTTGCAGCTGTGATTCTGTGCTAAATAATCTGTGATTTAGTGTAATTTTACTGAGCATTAATCCATAATTAAAAGCCAAAAAATCAAGTCACTACAGGACCGCGCGTTGTTGCCGCTCTTACGACAGGTTAGTGAACTCATATTTATAAGTGGTGTTCTATTTCGTTTCTAGTTTTATGCCATTTAGTTTGTTTGAAAATTTATATTTTTTTATTTTCGATGTTAGGATATTTTTGATAGCTTAAACTTATTCTTATAAACTAGTATTGTCCGTGTTTTCATTTATTGTCGTATTGTCTTCTCCACCCTGTATATGTCTGTCTGTCTGTCACAGTCAAACTCCGAATCTACTGGAATGATTGAGTTGAAAATTGGTACACACATGAATATATGTGACCCAAACACATACGTGTAACGTAAATGAATTTGGAATATGCAGGGTCTCTTTTGGCGTGAAAATCTGGAAATTTATAAATAAAGTTTTTCAAACTGTACCGTGCGACATATCAAATTAAAGGGCACTTTGTGTGAAAATAGTTCTTTAATAATATTTATAGATTTCAGGAATAAATTTAAACTTCTGAAAAAAAATAAACTTCTTATATAGGTTTCTACAGGACGTAACGGAAAGATGTGGTCCATCGATATGAACAACTTTTTTCAAGAAAATTCGAGGAAATTCTAAAAAACAATTTTTACTCCCCATACAAACATTGATCAGCTGATGATAACTTTGTATGGAAAGTCCAATTTTTATTTGGGAATTTTCTATTTTTTCTTAGAGAAAGTTGTTCATTTCCATGGGATCAACCGGCTCCTAAAATATGACCACACCTTTCCGTTACACCCTGTATAAGAAGTTTATTTTTTTAAAACATGTAAATATGATTCGTTCGGAACACTTTTCGCGCGAGTCCGACTCGCGCTTGACAGGTTTTTTTCTTAAGACCAAAAATACCGGCGCTCCGGCCTTGTTTTTTTTAGGATATAGTAAATAGTTTTAAGAATTTGATGCTAATCCTAAGTATTGGTCCTAATTAAGACTATTGCAAAATGTTGATATGCCATCCTATGCACAAGGAATTCATTGATAAGACCACACCTGCCAGGTCGCGAGTGACCTTGCCCTGGCAACTGGAGGAACAGGCGTGGGTTCAGTCAGTAAGACTCTGTCATGCCCATCCGCTCCATCCAGAGCGGGAGAAGTCATTTGATGATTTCCCAAAGCAAAGGAAAAAAAAGTTGCCCGGCAGATGTGAAACATCTATTTTGTGTGTTGTGTTTTTTTTTGTGTTGTTATTGTAGTTGTGTTACGTTTTTTTTTGTGTTGTAGTTGTGTTACGTTTTTTTTGTGTTGTTGTTGTAGTTGTGTTACGTTTTTTTGTGTTGTTGTTGTAGTTGTGTTACGTTTTTTTGTGTTGTTGTTGTAGTTGTGTTACGTTTTTTTGTGTTGTTGTTGTAGTTGTGTTACGTTTTTTTGTGTTGTTGTTGTAGTTGTGTTACTTTTTTTGTGTTGTTGTTATAGTTGTGTTACGTTTTTTTTGTTTTGTTTTTGTAGTTGTGTTATCGCGTAGATGTTTCTAGGGAGAAGGAATCGAAGCGGCGGTGTAGTGGGGGCACCGTAGCACGACGACGTCATGCCGTTTTCCGTTACGGCATTCGAGTCGATTTTACTGCCAAGCCGTGCCAATAGATGTTTCACATCAAAAAGGTTCACACAAAACAAGTATTTCAGCCCGCGGTGGTGCTGATATAAACAAAAATAAAAACTTACTCTGGGCTCACGTCAGCGTTGTAATCAGTTTCGGATGTGTCCTCCGACTGTAGTACCAGTTTTAAACCCTAAAAAAAAACGAAAACATATTCAATCATTCATCCCAGGAGAGACTGGGCAAAAGATGTCTTCATCCAGAAAGATGACGAGGGCAGAAGCCCTTATCCCAATTGGTTTTCAATCAAGGTGTTTTATCGGTTCACATCTTGCAAGCTGAAATAGAACTACTTCCTCTTATCCTACGAAGTTGAATTTTTACATGTAGGTGCAGGTCCGATGACAATTTGCATTTTTATGGTAAGCATGACCTGAATCGTATAGTATCTTGTGTATAACTTTAAAAATCCAATTTCCATAATGCCCCTCTTGCATTGTATACCCAATTTATCAGTAATACTATCATTAAGGATTTCACATTTAAGTTCATAATTTATAGGTATACATGTCAGCTCTGTGGCATTTTTTTTTTCTAACCATACAGTTTTTGCTTCGGCTTTCATTCAACCTCCAGCCAGAGTCATCTCCCTGCCTGACCACTCACCCTATTAGCACTAGCCCGGGTAGGCGCGTGGATGTGCGCCAGCCGCTGCATGTAGTAGTGCAGTACCGCCCGCGCGCCCTCCTCGGACTCCGCCACGGTGCGCCGCAGGTGTGCACATAGCTCACCCGCCTTGCCCACCTCGCCACTCACCCCACCCGTGCCGCCGGCCGAGAGGAACTCGCAGAGACATTGGACGGGAAGGACGCTGCGAAAAGTGGAAAACCGTTGTCTTATGTGGTGAGCAAACTTAAATTACGAGTACGCCACGGTTTCTGTTTATATACAATTCAAAGTTCTGACTGACTGATACATAAACGCACAGCCTAAACCGCTGGTCCTAGAGACATGAAATTTGGAGGGTGTGTTCTTTGTGAAGAGTAGGTATCCACTAAGAAAGGGTTTTTCGAAATTCAACCCTTTATTGGGTAAACTGCCCAAGGGTCGTGGATAAATTCGAAACAGAGTTACCGCGCCCCTGGGCACTCAAGGCAGGGAAGAAACAGGGATAGGTCTTAGTCAGGTCGCTAGCAGAAGCTAGTTACTTTTATAATTTGCCCGACAAAGTAACTTTGCTCTTCTTGTTTCACTCACGTGTTATGATAAAAATAACAGTAGTTAGCATATACTTTTTCAGCAGGCCAATGTTTGAGAGAGTGCCATAATGTCGGGTGTCTGAGTTAAGAGATTTTTAACCATGTGCAGTTCAAGTTCAGCCCTTGAAGTTCTAGTCTGGAACTTAAGTCTCAAGTTCCTGTCTCTGTAAGCTTTCATTTTCATATAAGCAACAAAACAAGCTATGATTGATCCATCTACTCAGCACTGATACAGCCAGGGCATGGCTCTCCTGTTGCCGTGCCGCTCCTCCAGGTCCAGCAGTAAGGCAGGCTGCCGGCACAGCAGCTTGCAGATTGTCTACTTTCACCTGAGCTCCAGCTGGTCATGTCTCAGCAGCTGATGCAGCCAGGGCATGGATCTCCTAGTGCCATGCCACTCCACCAGGTCCAGCAATAAGGCAGGCTGCCGGCGCAGCAGCTTGTCTACTCTTACCTGAGCTCCAGCTGGTCATGTCTCAGCAGCTGATGCAGCCAGGGCATGGCTCTCCTAGTGCCATGCCGCTCCACCAGGTCCAGCAGTAAGGCAGGCTGCCGGCACAGCAGCTTGCCCAGGCGCATCTGCGAGGACATCGCTTGCAGGGTCTCGATAATCGCTTGGGGAGGCTTCCGCGCAGCGCCGAGGGGTTCCAGGGTTGTTAGCTGTCGGGGAAATTGGTGGTGTGAAGATCTTCCTTTTTTTGAAATATTAACCTGCTTTTGACCTCTATCACATCATCACCGTCATCATGGAAAAAGATGGATGAGGCCTAGGATGGAACTTGCGTGCACAAGAGACGCCTGATCCTTCTCTTTTGAAGTCTGACATTTTTGGATAGTGGGAAGCCATATTCTTTTATAGCTAGTTATTCTATACGATTAAAAAACCGTCCAAATGTGTGTCGGACTTTTATGGTACATTTAGGGTTCCGTACCAAATGTATTTTTGACTATTTGTATGGGTTTGCGTCAACAAGACGCTTATTCTGTGAAAATTTGAAGACTGTAGTTCATACCGTTTGGCTGTAAAACCTGTGTGACAGACGACGGACACGTGAGTAACAGCAATAGGGCTCCGTTTGGAACCTTTGGATACGGAACCCTAAAATGCAGACCAAATAAAATGTATTTGGAACAGATTACATTTTCCTATCCAATGGCTTATAAGTAGAAATAGATCGCAACTCCTTGCAAACTCACGCAAAAACAAAATAAAAACATATTTAATTAAATTAATATTTACGTATTGAGGTAAACGATGTCGATGGGGTCAATTATATCTAATGTATTAAGGCCATTGTCATGCCATTGTACAGTGTTTCTTACTAGTGCATAAAGTTTTGATAAATAAATTATGGTTTCATTAATTAGATTTACTTCTGGGTCTGTATAGTGATCTACTAGCATACCTGACTGAGCAGCCTCGAGGAGTGCTCGCTGATGGGCAGCTTGGCGTTGCTGGCGGCCGCTAGGTGCGTCTCCAGCTGCAAGATGGTGGCGCGCTCAGCTTCTGCTCGTTCGGCCTCAGCTGATGATGAGCTGTTGGTCCACTCTATGCTTGGCTTGCTGGGAGACGAAGTACAGGAGTTATCAACTGTGTCACACCGTCACATACAGTAACAGTTTACTAAGCTAGTAAATTCACTCTTGCAAAAATAAAGGGATACTGCTAAAGCTAAAAAGTTAATAATGATGTCGCCCACGTGGCAAGTATTCTGGTAACTTAAATAACCTCGCGCAAGTTCAAGTTCAAGCCAAAAATGTGAGGTCTGCATGTTTGAATCGATTTAATAATAATAATAAAAAATAAAAAGTTTATTTCGGAACAATAACACAAGACTAAGTACAACAAGTAAAACGATGATAGCTGCTAAAGTTGTAAACTGTAGCGCAGCTAACAACGCCCTTCTCCAGATACGGAATGGAACGAGGCTCCATGCAAAAGTTGTAAACTGTAGCGCAGCTAACAACGCCCTTCTCCAGATACGGAATGGAACGAGGCTCCATGCAAAAGTTGTAAACTGTAGCGCAGCTAACAACGCCCTTCTCCAGATACGGAATGGAACGAGGCTCCATGCAAAAGTTGTAAACTGTAGCGCAGCTAACAACGCCCTTCTCCAGATACGGAATGGAACGAGGCTCCATGCAAAAGTTGTAAACTGTAGCGCAGCTAACAACGCCCTTCTCCAGATACGGAATGGAACGAGGCTCCATGCAAAAGTTGTAAACTGTAGCGCAGCTAACAACGCCCTTCTCCAGATACGGAATGGAACGAGGCTCCATGCAAAAGTTGTAAACTGTAGCGCAGCTAACAACGCCCTTCTCCAGATACGGAATGGAACGAGGCTCCATGCAAAAGTTGTAAACTGTAGCGCAGCTAACAACGCCCTTCTCCAGATACGGAATGGAACGAGGCTCCATGCAAAAGTTGTAAACTGTAGCGCAGCTAACAACGCCCTTCTCCAGATACGGAATGGAACGAGGCTCCATGCAAAAGTTGTAAACTGTAGCGCAGCTAACAACGCCCTTCTCCAGATACGGAATGGAACGAGGCTCCATGCAAAAGTTGTAAACTGTAGCGCAGCTAACAACGCCCTTCTCCAGATACGGAATGGAACGAGGCTCCATGCAAAAGTTGTAAACTGTAGCGCAGCTAACAACGCCCTTCTCCAGATACAGAATGGAACGAGGCTCCATGCAAAAGGTACCCAATAGGTTAATTAACTAATTTAAACAATAAAAAAAGAAAGAAAAATAAGGGTTCCGTTTTTTCATTCGGAATTTCGGAACCCTAAAAATGAAGACCATACAGTGCGTTGAAATTTCGCGTAACGTCATACCCAGTCAAAAATGTACCACTTTTTACATAGAAATGACGTAACAAGCCCTCTTCCTGAACTTTGATGAGTTTTTATATTTATCATTTTTTATTGATTTGGTAAAGCAATAAATACGTGTCTTTCTTTTTGTGGGGTGGGAAATCATCCAATGACATGTCCCGCTCTGGGTGGAGCGGGAGGGCGTGTCAGACTCTTACTGACTAAAACCCACCCCTGTTCCTTCCCTGCCTGAGTGCCCAGGGGTGCGGTAACTCATTTTCAGAATTTATCCTCAACCCCTGGGCAGGCATCGGCCATGACGGGCCCCGTCATGCTTGATGACAACTCTTGTTCGTCTTGCGTGGAACACTACGCGCCGTCGACTCTCGGGCCTGGTGTTGATCGGACGGCGAGTTACCCACTACTCGCCGTCCGCAGGCCCGGGTTATTAATACGTGTCTAATATTTTCTAATAATCTAACTTTCCCGGAATCATCCCTATTGTTTATAGGGTGATTACCTCAAGGTTCTAGCAAAAGTTTAAGGTCAAACTTACTTGGTGATACACATCTCTATCAGCGCCCTGAGGGTGGGATACATGGCCGCTGCTCTCTCGGCGAACTGTTGCGGATTATGAGCTGCTAACATTGTCAGCAGGATCCAGCCACGCCAGTACAGCGAGGTGATGGCCAGGGCTGGTGGGCTATACCTTAGGGACCACAAAAAAAGTATATTAGGAAAATGTATTTAGGCAAATTACCAATTAAGTTAATAAATTTTTTTAGTAAATATATTTTAATTTTTCTGTACGGTTTGAACAAGAGGCTTTTGTAAATTTCATTATGTGCGTTTGTGGTCTGTGCAAAATAAAAAAAAAATCTTTCTTTGTTTTTTCTCTTTGCCCTCGTTGTTTCCCATTGCTGGGCAAAGGCCTCCCCTTTTTCCCTTCAAACCTCGGTGGCTTGGGCGATCAGCGAACAGCTAGGCTAAAGTGGGAGTGGAATGGTCACGTCGCAAGAGTGCACCCGGACAGGTGGGCGAGATCGTCACTCACTGGACGCCTGAAGGAGGACATCGCCGTCGAGGTAGAACGATCACAATTAAATTTTCAGTTAATGGGTTATGAAGCTACGCATAGCCCCTTGCCGTGTGGTTTCAGCCAAGTGTAGCCACTCGATAGTAACAGGATCTTTAAGCGCCTGAAAACCGCGACATATTTCTATCGTAACTAAAATATCCAGCATAAATCTTCGCTGTAAAGCGCCGTCTTAGCGAATGACATATTTTTTTTAAAGTATGATTTTTCATATTTTAGTCGTACGATTCGACGAAATCTTCCTATGCAAACACGAGCAGAAAGCTCACTAAGCTAATATTCAATCTAAAAATAAATATTAATAATTTATTGCATATTTGATTGAAGAAAACTCTTTTTACTTACCCAGCCGGCAAAGTAATATTTTCAGGCGGATTAAACTGGCACAATTGGAAGATGTAGTCAGCGATCTCCAGTTTATCCACCTGGAGAGGGTTGTCCTCGGCGGGCAGCGCGCATGCGCGTCGGACCAGCTGTTCTACCAGCTCGAATACTTCTGCTGGAGACACTGGGATGTCCTGAGAAGAATAGAAGTGTGAAAGACTTATTGGCTATCAGATGCAGTTTATCAAGTCGCCAATCAGTTTTTTTTGATGTTACCAGAAAATTATTGTATGGTATTAAATTTCATGTCGATGAGAGGTGTGCGATGGCTTCGAGTGTTGGAGATAAACTAAATGTCTATTTAACTGTTACCAAATATACTAGATTTAATGTTCTGTAAAAATCTATGAAATTTTAATAGTAAATGTTTGGAATGTTATAAATGCACCCGTCGCGATGTGTCCGTTTAATGCACTATTGATGTCAGGTCAGTACATCGCTCTACAGGCGCGTGCGTCATAACCAGAGGTCGGAATTAGGTAGAGTTATTTATGTACTTGCATCGAAATGTTGATATTAATATGGATCTTCCCGGGATTTCTAATGGACAATCCCGTGTGGCCAGCAATATTACAAATACATAATAACAAAAACCTCTATTGTTTTGTTTTGTTTGCACAAGCTATGTTGTGTGAACTACAAATGTGGTAACATCGTGCGTGTGCGCATTGGAATTTTGCAACTTCGGACATCCGATGTCGTTGATGTAAATTTGGCAAAGTCGCGCGTGCAGTGGTTTAAATTGTGTAAAGTAAATAGCTCTTTTATTTAATAAATCACGGGATTTTTCTGCTCTTTAAAATTAATCTCGGGATTTGAGGCATATCCACTTTATTCTTTCACTGCATAAAAACAGTGTAAATACCTAATTTCGACCTCTGGTGACTTGGGATAAGTTTCGTGACGTTACCTTTGAAAATCGGGTGTAACGGAAATGGGTGGTGAAAAAAAAAGTACTTTCCGTATATAGTTATCATCAGCTGATCAAAATTAGTACGGTAGGTCAAAATTTTATTTTCGGAATAGACTATTACTTTCTTGAAGGAAATTGTTAATTTCTATGATCAGGAGCAGTATTTAAAACATGACCTTGCATTTCCATTATACCCTGTAAATAACGTTTGTTGCCCGTACTACCAATATATAAATACCGCGGGTACCATATAACAGTAGTAAAATGTTTAAAAAAAATCACGTAGAACTACCGAGCGATCCAGTAGTCGATAAACGGGAAGGTTTTTTTTTTACCCATGTTACACTCAGTCGACATTGCATAGTTTGACACCTGTCACTTTGAGTCTTTGACACTTGTCACTTTGACACTTGTCACTTTGACACTTGTCCCTTTTACACTTGTCAATTGTGACTTTTGGAGTGAATGTCTGTAGAAATTTTCCTGAGAGGAGCTCGTGGCTAAAGTAATAACAGCCGCACGTATCGATCCATCAGGTTAAGCTACGCTTGCCGGGGTTGGTCCATGGATGGGTGGCCATCTTTACATGCCGAGACTCCTCCGTGCCTCGGAAAGCACGTTAAGCCGTTGGTCCCGGCTGTCAATCGTCGATTTTTGTCAGTCGTTACGGGTCGTTAGAAGCCGGAAAGTCTGACATCCAGTCTTACCAAGGGGTATCGTATTACCCAGTAACTGGGTTGTGGAGGTCAGATAGGCAGTCGCTCCATGTAAAATACTGGTATTCAACTACATCCGGTTAGACTGAAAGCCGACCCCAAGATAGTTGGGAAAAGGCTAGGCAGATTCAGTTTTCAGTTTTTTTTTTTTTTTAATGTTGCCCCACACTAGGAATTACTCCTGTATCGTGGGTGCGTTCACAAACATGTATATTCATATACACAAGATACCCAGACCCGGAACAACTATCTGCAGGTCATACAAATATTTGTTCCGTGCGGGAATTGAACCCGCGATACGTAGCGCAGCAGCCGAACGCTCAACCACTGCGCCAACAACGGTATCAACCGTGTCGATAAGATTGATTGCCTGTAGAATTTTTCCTGTACCATTACCGTAAATTCCCAACACAAAAATCGTTAGTAAAAGTTAAAACTCACATAAGTACGAAAAAGAAAATAAAAACCAAGAAACAGTGAAGAAAAAGGTGTGCATCATGAACCAGAGTGACAGAGACAGGTATATATCTTTGTTCTTCACTCACTTGGCTTACCTTGGAGAGGCCGATGAAGATGACCCTCAGCAAGGTGTTCTGAGGCAGGGGGGCCTCGCAGCAGAGGCGGTAGGTGACGGCCCGCTCTGACTCGGGGGGCCAGTTGTCGGCCTTGCTGTACGACTCGGCTGGTTCTACGAACATCACCTGTGAAATGAAATAGAACTGTTTCTATGCTACTGTTTTGGAGAATGAAGAGAAAAAGTGGGGTTTTAAGAATCAGTGTATATCTCGAAAACGAGGGAAAGAGGGAATTTGAAACCTTAGAGACAGATTTGTTGTGCTGAAATTACTTCTGTATCGTGGGTACGTGTGGGCACGGGGTCTCATCTCGAACAAAGAAAATTTAGTTCAAATAAATCTCAATAGATGGCGTAATATACATCGATTTCTTATTGAAGTTTAAGTAATATTAATATTTGGAAAATAAATATGGTAAAAACTGTATTTTTTATTTAATAAACTGCCTTAAGCATAAAATTGTGGAATAATGGGCTTGTGATTCAAATTTAGACGACTATTGTAACGAATCCTTAGACATCTATATTTATTGTACCAATAGATGGCGCTGGTTGAAGTTTTAGAGTTTATCCTTTCGCCTCTTTAAAATTTTAATAGTGACACATTAACTGCTGTAAAGTGCCAAAAATACTATAAAATAATTCCTCAATGTGTGAGAAAATATTGGTAAAACTTTATGTAAATTCATTCAACTTGCAAGCCGTCGCTGCTAACACCATCTAGCGAGGTGTAGAGGACGGGCCCGAACGAAGAACAAAAGTTACGGCGGTACCGTTTCTCTGTACGGGATGAGGCATCTGTACGCTAGTATTATATTATCTGTGGTGTGGGCACGTTTTTTTTTTTGAAAATGTTTCCTATTTTGTACCTTGTTGAGCGCCAGCAGGTAGTCATGTCTGCTAGGCCTGTAGATGGGCATGGCGGTGTCCAGCAGCCAGCCCAGCGCCGCCGCTTGGATGACGCACACTTGCTGCTTGTACTCCGGGAGGTGCTTGCTGTGGGAAGCTGTCACGAGGCAACAGCAGCAGAATAGGTCGGCTAAAGATGAGAAAGCGCGTTCTCGGACCTGGACAAAGAAATTATCAAGAGTGACAAAAAAAAAAAAAATCGCATGATGATTGATTGAATTATGCATGTAATATTTGCACGCTTATATTTAGTAAGCAAAACATGTTTGTTCACACTATTTTATACCATTACCATCATACCATGTTTTTAGCAAATAAATAATTTTATCTTTATCTTAAAAATTGTATGGAGTTACGTCGTTTTTGCCGATGGGAAATTTCCACAGAACAGAAAAAACAGTAGAAGTCGCAAGGTACCCCGAGTCTTGCGGAGTTCCGCATATTATGTCAAATTAATTTTAAGACTTCGCTCTGGACACTATCCATCGGCGAAGTTTGCATTACAATGTAATCAGATTGAGGACGTGCAGCATTTGCTGATGGATTGTGTCCGCAACATGCGCGAGAGGGAATCACTTTTGAAAGAATTAGACTTAAATAGACTTAACGTGGGATTAATACAGTCAATTCTATCCCAACCAACTTCAGAAGGTGCCAAAAAGCTATGCCGTTTAATAACAGTCCTTCATCGGTAATTCGATGGTTTCTCTATCACAAAATGTTTCTGTTTAGTATAGTTTATGTTAGTTATAAGAGTTAATGTAACAATGGTAAAAGGCACGATGGGGTTGACATATCTGTATAGATAAAACCCCCAAAATAAAAAAAGAGAAATAAAAAAAAAAGTCTGCTCCGCGCACACACCACGCGCATCAGTCTTGTTACAACCGTCACGGTGACGAAAACTTGAAAAAAAAATATACAAAAATGCTATTGTGCTGTTTTAGAATGTAAACACGATAGCAGAACCAAAAATGTATCAAATGGTGAAATATTATACCGTCGATTAGTCCTAATTTAACAATATTTTATTAAACAAGACAAGTAAAAGTTGACTTTATGTTTTACAAGTTAAGGTCTACTTTCTTTTAAACTCAAACATATTATTCGCGAAGATTCCTACTATGCATATGTCAAAGTCAGTACTCTACTGCAATACTAATAACCTCGTTACGGAAATATCAATCTTATCATTAATACAATACAGCTTTCAATTTTATGTATTTAATATGTATAGTGGCATCTAGCGGCGGGTAGCGTAACTTGCTCATTAAACGGAAAAGGTAATAAATACTTAAAAAGAGTAGACAATAAACGACTCTATGCTCATATAACTGTGGTTTATTTTCAAATAAGCGACGACTGATATATTTCCTACTTTCTTTCAATAATAAATTACCAATCACACCAATGATTTCTTAGTGTTACCAAATACAATTATTTATTTATTTATTTAGTACATGGAAGACTTACAGCTAATAAAAGCAAATAAAAAAGGAAATCATAGTCACCAGAAAGCCAATTACAAATCCTTTATAGAACTATAATAATTTTGTGGTGTGAGCACAAAAACAAAAACACACCGCTTTAAATAAAGAAGCAAAATTGGTTTGCAATTATATGACGAAAATAATAAAATAAAAATAAAAACAAAAGCAAGTAATATAACCTACCGCTACTTACTACTAAACAACTTACTACTAAAAAAATTGAAGCTTAAGCACCTTCTGGCCGAATTCACACTAATTGTGAATGGATCTAAAGCATATTCGTTGCACATATCATTGAAACTACTACTTGCGCGCACAATATAACTGTTCTGCCTATAATTCGAAGATGTATGAGGAACACGTAAGGGTGGATTAAAGCGAAATGTTTTACTTGGCACATTAAAATAAAATTTTGACAGTAACTCAGGGCTATCAATACTGTTATTGAGGATTTTTAACAAGAATAAACGGTCAGCAATTTTACGTCGATCTAGCAGTGGCAGCAGATGATACTTCTTACAGAGTCCAATATATCCGGTTGACTGATATGGAATCTTTTGATGAAAGCAAAGATATTTTATGAAACGTCTTTGGATATTTTCAATCTGGTCAATGTATTTATGATAACATGGATTCCATATCTGAGACGCATACTCTAGCTGACCTCTTACAAAAGTGCAATACAAAATTTTTAGTGTTTTAGCATCTGTAAAACACTTAGAGAGGCGCATTATAAACCCAAGCAATTTAGAAGCTTTTTTAACAATTGCATCAATGTGTGTGTCAAAAACTAACTTACTGTCTTGATGGACGCCCAAGTCACGAATAGAATTGCACCTTGGCAAGATCTGGCCCGCCAAAGTATAAGTAGTGGCCAGGACTACACGTTTTCTAGTGTAAGTGATCACCGAACACTTGGATGGGTTGAGATCGAGTTTATTAACCCGACAATACTCTTCGAGCCGATACAAGTCAGTCTGAAGTGCTAGTCTATCTTCGAGCGTTGAAATAGTAGCAAAAATTTTCATGTCATCAGCAAAGCATAGTAGTTTGGATGAATGGAGGCACTGATCGATGTCGTTCACATAGACTACAAATAATAAAGGACCGAGCAACGAACCCTGAGGTACTCCGCTGGGCACGTTTACCCAACTAGACATATAATTGTTGAGTACTACTGCTTGTGACCTGTTATCAATGTAAGAGGAGAACCACCTCAAGAGGTCCCCACGGATGCCCATGTTGCCTAGTTTCTTTATCAGGGTATCATGGTCGATCCGATCGAATGCCTTGCTATAATCTGTGTAAACCACATCGACCTGGCTGCCATTATCCATAGCATCCGTAATGAAATCATTAAATAAAATCAAGTTAGATGTGGTAGACCGTCCTTTCAAAAATCCGTGCTGAAAGGAGCTGAACGAGCTAGCAAGGGCGGGATATAACTGGTTATAGACAATCCTCTCAAATATTTTAGCTATAATGCATAACTTGGATATAGGCCTATAATTAGTAATCTCAGTTTTAGACCCCTTCTTATGTACGGGTGTAATAAAAGCAGATTTCCATACTTTGGGGACAACACCCTGAGACAAAGACATGGAAAACAAAATTGAGATAGTTAGGGCAATGGAAGGCGCGCATTTAATCAGAAACTTAGATGAGATGTTATCAGGGCCAGCACCTTTAGTAGGATCCAAGTTACGGAGTAAACCGGTAACAACATCAACATTCACTTCAATGTGACAAATGTCAGATGAAGCTCTGTTGTTATCCAAAGGGAGAACAGGAGGTGGACTGGGAGTGATAGATGAAGTGGGGTTGGGGGAGGTCGACATAAAATAAGACGAAAAAGCCTCACAAATAGAATCTTCAGTGAGTAATGATTCATCGTTATAATTTAATGTATTAGGAATAGTATTAGAGTTGTAGCGTTTTTTAATAAAGGTCCAAAAGTGTTTAGGGTTATCTTTAATGGATTTTTCAGTTTGATTAAGATAATATTTATAACATGAAGCTTCCATAGTCTTGACTCTGTCACGCAAATATTTATAAGTTAACTCGTCAGATTTATTGCCGTAATTCTTGAATTTATTTAGATATTTATATTTTTCTTTAATTGCTTTGACAAGTGATGAGCTATACCAGACTGGGTATTTTTTATTACATACTAGCTTTTGTGGTATATACTTGTTTTGAAACTGCTTTATAGTACCTATAAAGTATTCAACCGACTCATCCAGAGACCGGATTGAAAACTCATGTTCCCAATTAGTGCCAGAAATCTCTTTATTTATAGAATCATAGTCGCCTTTGCTATACATAATATCGTAACCGTGGCGCATGGTCAAGGGGAGGTATTTCAAAGATGTCAATATTAATTAGCAACGCAGGATGATAGGGATCAATAGGCACTAGAGGGTCAACACATTCACTAACACAGGCTAGCTTATTTGAGAGGACTAAGTCCAACAGTTTTCCGTACCTATTAGCTACCCCATTATACTGACCGAAGTCCAGCGCACATAACTCGTCCGCCAACAAACGCTCGTCACTAGTGACGGGGCTCACCGGGACCAACGAAAGGTTATTAGATGGACCCCACGAGATTCCACTCATATTAAAATCACCCAAAACTAAAAACACATCTGAAGTTTTATTCAGAACTGTATGGTTTAATTTGGAAAGGAAGTTATTTAGTTGTTCCGAAAATGAAAACCCTTTTTTTTTGTTCACACATGTAAAGAGCACAAATATATAAGTTCACGTGTTGTCGTGACTTTGAATTCTTAAGCCTTAATTTGATCCAGAGATCCTCCGCCGAAGAGTGTAGGAGCGGTTGAAGAATGACAGGTAACTCCCTACGCGTCGCTATAAGCACACCACCACCTTTCGTTTGTCCAGTCATAGCATAATCCCGGTCACGGCGCCACACTAAATAACGATCATCAAACAACTCTGAGTCCAACACGCCATCCTTTAACCACGTCTCCGTTAAAACAATAACATCGTAGGAATTCTGTAAAACTTGACGATAGAACGAGTCTGTCTTTGTTCGCAATTCCCGTACGTTCTGATAAAAGACAGTAAGACACTGTTTACCGTTGTTAGCCATTGCACACACATCCAACAACAATTGAATAAGCATCAACAACAATATAATGCAATAAAATTTGCCAATTCATTTCGAAACAATTATTAGTTACGCATAAAAGATGTATGAATTAACCTGTATATGTGTAAGTTTGGGTACGCTCGTTCCGATGCTAATGAACCGCTATGCGATTTCTACTGTTTTTTTCTGTTCTGTGGAAATTTAATTGGACGCAGGAATTGTTTACTGAAATATGATAGTTTTACCTCTGTGGGCGGCTCATGCGGGGGCGGCTGCGCCAGGGCCCGCGCCAGCGGCAGCAGCGCCGCCGCGTCCGCCCGCGCCGCGCGCACCACCTCGCGGGTGAGCGGACGCAGGTAGTCTTACCTCTGTGGGCGGCTCATGCGGGGGCGGCTGCGCCAGGGCCCGCGCCAGCGGCAGCAGCGCCGCCGCGTCCGCCCGCGCCGCGCGCACCACCTCGCGGGTGAGCGGACGCAGGTAGTCTTACCTCTGTGGGCGGCTCATGCGGGGGCGGCTGCGCCAGGGCCCGCGCCAGCGGCAGCAGCGCCGCCGCGTCCGCCCGCGCCGCGCGCACCACCTCGCGGGTGAGCGGACGCAGGTAGTCTTACCTCTGTGGGCGGCTCATGCGGGGGCGGCTGCGCCAGGGCCCGCGCCAGCGGCAGCAGCGCCGCCGCGTCCGCCCGCGCCGCGCGCACCACCTCGCGGGTGAGCGGACGCAGGTAGTCTTACCTCTGTGGGCGGCTCATGCGGGGGCGGCTGCGCCAGGGCCCGCGCCAGCGGCAGCAGCGCCGCCGCGTCCGCCCGCGCCGCGCGCACCACCTCGCGGGTGAGCGGACGCAGGTAGTCTTACCTCTGTGGGCGGCTCATGCGGGGGCGGCTGCGCCAGGGCCCGCGCCAGCGGCAGCAGCGCCGCCGCGTCCGCCCGCGCCGCGCGCACCACCTCGCGGGTGAGCGGACGCAGGTAGTCTTACCTCTGTGGGCGGCTCATGCGGGGGCGGCTGCGCCAGGGCCCGCGCCAGCGGCAGCAGCGCCGCCGCGTCCGCCCGCGCCGCGCGCACCACCTCGCGGGTGAGCGGACGCAGGTAGTCTTACCTCTGTGGGCGGCTCATGCGGGGGCGGCTGCGCCAGGGCCCGCGCCAGCGGCAGCAGCGCCGCCGCGTCCGCCCGCGCCGCGCGCACCACCTCGCGGGTGAGCGCGCGCAGCGGACGCAGGTAGTCCTCCGGCCGAAGTACCAGCTCCTGTCAATCATTTACTCATGTGAGAAAGGACAAAAGAGAACACTATATTGTAACGTCGACCGTATTTCACTGGAACGTTCGAGAATATGGTCGAAGTTTCCAGAAGTTTCCACTACGTTCGAGAACATTCCATTGTGGTACTGTGTAGAAGTTCATAGATGTTTCTAGAATATTCCAGTATAGGATAGTTCGACAATATTCTGGAAACTTCATACAAGCGATTACGAAGAGAAATTGTTAGCGAATTAGTGTTTGTGTAAATAAGTTGTTGAGTTAATAAAAGATATTTGGTTTATTAATCGGTGTAAAATAATTTATCCCATACCCAGCTCGTAACAGTATTATCTTTATTTTTAGGGTTCCGAACATCCGAATGTAAAAACGGAACCTTATAGGATCACTCGAGACTCGTGCGTCTGTCTGTCCGTCACACACATGAATATCTGTGATCCAAACACGAACGTGTAACGTAAATAAATGAATTTGGAATATGTGGGTCACTTTGGGGGTGAAAATCGTAAAATTAAAAAAAAAGTTTTTTAAAGTGTATTGTGCTACATATCAAATGAAAGGTCAATGAAAGGATTTCAAATATATTTTTTCATAATTGCAAAATTTATAGTTTTTGAGTTATTTGTTGTTATTTATTTTTGAGTTTTTTGTTTGTCTGATTCGAAGACATGTGACATCCACCAATCCGCATTGGCCCCGCGTGGTGTATTACGGCCCACACCCTCTCACAGAGAGGAGGTTTATGCCCCAGCAGTGGGGACATTGAAAGGCTGATAATGAAGTTATTTGAGAAAATAGATGAAAAATAACCACTAGGCCCAAAATTTAAAAAAAAATACAGAATGTAGTTCTTCACTTATAGATTACAGGAAAACTAAGAAGTACGCCTAAATAGTTTAAACCTGACAAAATATGATTTATTCGGAACAGAACAGGTCGACATGGCGATACTTACTGGAGGCCTATGTCCAGCAGTGGACGTCTCCCGGCTGAAATAATGATGATGAGGGTAGCGATATCATTTAGTAAGTACCTGATAGGTATCGGCCATGGCGGCGGGCACCTGCTGCGGCTGCGCCTGTATGAGCGCGGCCAGCACGGCCATGTTGTTGGGGGAGCGCACGTTGGACAGCTCGTTGTAGATCGTGTGCGTCACCACGCTGCGCAGGAGTGGCGGACTGTCTGATACCATCTCTCTGGAAGATGAAGCAGAGGTTAGTATTGACTAGCTGTGCCCGCGGTTATGGTCACTGTGTCGTAGCGTGATGTTATAAAGTCTATAACCTTCTTCAATAAATAGGCTATACAGTGAAAAATGGTACGTCGCTCTCCACATCCCTCATGAGCGCCCGCCTTGGACATCATGAATGAGCGCGTGGTACTTGATTAAAATTATGATATCTTCTAAGATATTCGTTGCAATCAAATGATGTCACAGGCAATTTTGTTCAAAATTAAATACTTATGATGAATAACGTATTTATTTGTATAAGGATTATTAATATTATCATGTTTATAAAAACACGCAAACGCAAATAATGCATTATTTTAGAACAAATTTGATTACCATAAAAAAGATTAACCAAACAAGCAAACTACTATTCACTATTTGCTTTTTCATCTTGGTCTTGAGCAGCATGAGGGCCAGCTGTTAACACCTCATGGCCTCTTGCGGCTGCGGGCCCGCATGCGTTGCACTTGTTATAACGTAGTAACAGTAACACGCAGCCTGCAGCGGCTTGTTCTTGAGCCGCATGCGGGCCAGCTGCGCTAACACCTCGTGGTTCTTACGGCTGTGGGCTCGCATGCGTCACAGTTGTTATAACGTAGTAACAGTAACACCTTACCTGAGGCAAGCCTGGTATGCAGCTTGCAGCGGCTTGGTCTTGAGCCGCATGCGGGCCAGCTGCGCTAACACCTCGTGGTCTCTTGCGGCTGTGGGCCCGCATGCGTCACAGTTGCAGCACACGTAGGCTAACAACTCTTGCGCACATCGCCATAGCTTGCCGGAATGCAACCAGGCTTCGAGACGGGAGGCTGATATCATGCGGATCTGGTGAGACAAAAACAAAAGATTTATAGTATGCTCTAAGAATTTAAAGTGATGTAGCGCTATTGCAAAGTCATTAGACAAAATAATGCATGTTTTAATAGGACTTTTCCTATTAACTAATGTCTACAAAATGCTTGTGAAGGACTTACCTCTGGGAAGCCACATGTAGCAGACAGCAGTTTAAGGAATCCTTTGCCGATGGCATCAGGTGCCGCCGACCTTCTCTGAATCTGTTCCTTGATGGCTTCTAGCACTAGAGCCTCCACAGCCTCATAGCTACTGGAATACCTGAAATAAAATACAAGCTGAGGTGGTGGAACATGGGTCATATCATATGAATAGCGCATTGGGCACAGTGCGCTATAGGTCAAGGCGATTTGAGAGAAGAAATAAACTGTTAAATATCAAAAATTTCCGCAAGGTATCGGACGTAAAGAATAGTACTACCCCATCTCTTCCCGTGGGTGTCGTAAGCGACGACAAAGAAGGGGCTCTCCAGAGAATGGGCAGCAGCATTCTCTGTGCATTCTTAAAAAATACTGTGATCGCCCACCCGCCTGTCAAGCGGCGATTGGCCATAATCGCAACGCTTGACAGGGGGTTTAGCGGTTATGAGAGGTCCAAAGAAAAAATGGCTCTTAGTGCCCAGCGCGCCCTTGACTCCGATAGCGGTCAAGGTAACCGTGAGGCAAGGGGTGCGGAGGAAAAAGCTTCTGTTCTGTATTCTTCATAATCATTCACAGCCCCACTTCGCCCACTGCTGGGCATACGCCTCTCTTTTCTTGCGCCGACCCCCACGCTCCTGTACCACCCTCGTTCAGGGTCTACTCGTGATTGCAACAATGTCATCTGCCCATCTCGCCTATGTACTCTTACCTTGGATAAACTGAGTATTCTAGTTCCATATTATCTGGATCTTCTTCAGTGCTGCCCATTAGTGGGGAACCAGACCCTGAAGGAGACATAGTACCTGTGGAAGACGAGCATTATTAACACATACAAAAAATTGTATTACAGATGAAAAATTACAATACAACAGTTTTAGTTACGCAACAAGCTCGTGGCTAAAGTAATAACAGCCGCACGGGTTGATCCATCAGGTTAAGCTACGCTTGCCGGGTTGGTTGGTCCAAGGATGGGTGACCATCTTTTCATACCGAAACTCCCTCGTGATTCGGAAAGCACGTTAAGTCGTTGGTCCCGGCTGTCACTCGTGGATCTTTGACACTCGTTATGGGTCGTCAGAAGCCTGAAAGTCTGACAACCAGTCTTACCAAGGGGTATCGTATTACCCAGTAACTGGGTTGTGGATGTGTGGGTCAGATAGGCAGTCGCTCCATGTAAAATACTGGTATGCAGCTGCATCCGGTTAGACTGGAAGCCGACCCCAAAGATAGTTGGGAAAAGGCTAGGCAGACGATGAGTTTTAGTTACCCAACGAATATTCATTCGCAAAACGAACATTTCGTAAAGACGTAGTAAACAGGTCAAAGTAGCATTATGAATTCTATTCTTTTTACCCGACGCGGCGACGGCCCCAGAAAGAGGGTCAGGTTTTTCGAGAGTTTTTAAGTACGTAAGTATGTATGTACATATTATACGAGTATAATTATGTATGTTTGCATGTCTATTTCTTTGGCATGCTCTGCAGCCTGAACAGCTGGATAGAATTTAACAAATGAGGTATCATTTCCGAAATGACACAGGCTATTAGATTTTGAAAAAAAAGAACAAGATGGTGGCTGTTGTTAGGTAAATGAACTCGTATTTTCTTGTGACATAGACATGTGAGGTATATGAATAAGTAGTCTGCAGGTTGTCAGCCAACCACACTGAACTTAGAAAAGGTTCCCTTACCCAATGTGTTATCAGTGGGTATGAGGTGTGAAGGAGGCTGCTTAGTGCTGAAGGCTGTCACTACATTCTCCACAAAGCACTTGCACCACGAGCACTCCACCCAGCAACGCTCGTTCAGAGCATCTTCAATGTAGACCTGCGAAAGAGAGATGAGACTCATTTCAAACAAGATTGAAAAACACTGGCCAAGAGCGAGTCAGTCTCGAGTTCCAAATGAATCATATTTTTTAACATGTTTTTCGCAAAAATATAGACTTGTTTTAGGTTTTCCTGTAATGTATAAGTAAATAGTTATTCTCTGTACTTTTTTTTAAATTTTAGACAGTAGTTTCAGAGATAATGGTAAATTTTCATTTATTTTCTTAAATAAAATACATTTAAGACCATGGTACAGTACAGTTTGAAATATTTTATTTTAAAATTTTCCGATTTGCACCCTAAAAATGACCATGGGGGTCATTGCAAATCGGAAAATTTTCCATATTCCAATTTGGGTCACAGATAATCATGTGCGTACCAAATTTCAAAATGGAACCCCTATAAGATATAGGGTTCTATTTTTTCATTCAGACTTTCAAACCCTAAAAAAATGATTTTTTTGTCGGAATACCGGTTTTACACAATTAATTATAATTTTTAAGGGAAAATTCTCACTTACACAATACAGAACGTCAATAGTTTAATTAATTGGAAAATAATGCGATGTTATAGTCAATGAGTAAAAATATTAAGCATCTTGAGGTTAATTATTACTTGCGAAATATGGCTATTCCAACATTTTGGCATGTGCTTGCTATATGTCTAGGGGTAGGGACAGGGACAGGTGCACGTGGGACGCAGGAGTGGTGGAACAGGGGTGGGTTTTAGTCAGTAAGAGTCTCACACGCCATCCAATGACATCTCCCGCTCAACCCAGAGCGGGAGATGTCATTGGATGACTTCACACTAGATCACACAGTGCCAAAAAAAAAAATCTCCTTGCTATGTGAGAAAGGTCAGTGTTTCAAAATTGTTTAACATTTTGACTGTACACACAATTCATTTGTGCATTAGGAGAGCACAGACATATGTACACTTCTGTCATTACATTACATACCTTAATAAAAATATCAGGCCAGTTATTACTGTCTCTATGTCCAGCATACAGCATATTACAAGCCAGTATATAAACCAGCGGATTCCCTTTATTCTTGAATGCAGCACCCTGCTCCCTCTTCAGCAGCGTACAGAGGCTCTGCGTTACCGTCTCATGAGCAAACATGTTGGGACGTATCTTCGTTAGGTAGAGTAGACTCATGCATAGGATCGGGTCTGGTTTTGAACGCTGGGACTTTAGGAGCCGTATTGAACCTGTTAGGAGGCCTAGCTGTAAAAATAAAAAAAATATTATTTGGAAACATAATACAGTAGTTTTCGTCAAAATTAATAGCGTGTGGGAATACCACCAACTTCAAAATTGATAAATAAGTAGGTACCATACACCCCTAAAAAATATACACAGAGTTATAAAAATCATGAAATGGCCTAAATTATTGTTGACTTAACTGTACCTGCGCGCAGTTGCACTCGCAGGTAACTTCGCACACGCCATTAAGTTTGACAAAAATACTATAGTTAAATTCTTTAATAAGTAATGTGCAGACATATGAGGCTATACAAACACTGAGCCCCATACCCAATCCTCATTTTTCCACCCAGACCTAAGTCAAATATTGCTGTAGTCAAACTTATGACGAATGTGACAGATAAATTTGTAATAGAGTTACCGCCCCCCTGGGCACTCTGGCAAGGAAGGTACAGGGATGTGTTTTAGTCAGTAATAGTCTGACACGCCCTTCCGCTCCACCTGGAGCGGGAGAAGTCATAGGATGATTTCCCATGACCAAAAAAAAAGGAGGCATGGTGGGTACACTTCATTGCTACGTACAATGTTTGTAGTTCTATGTAGTTTCTTATCAAAAATAATTTAATACACTTACCAACTTGTCAGAATTATGTGTATCCAATGCTTGTAAGACATTGGTTACCAGATCCACAGGCTCTACTTCCAAGGATGTTCCTCCAACAGCCTCAGCTGGAGAGCCAATCCTAGCTCTTTTACTAGGTGGCTGGCTTCCAAACCCTGACGTTTCTCTTTTACGTTCCACACCTAAAACATTATGTTCATACTTATAGTAAAGTTTGATGTTATACTAATTACAAATGTAAGAACAGTGGATGTTAGTTATGTTTAGGGATTTGGTTTGATCATGCTTATTTTCCCTCTTCCAATGACACACAATTTATTGAAAGAGAGAAAAATTGCATAAACAAAAAAAATGGGAAACAGCACATTTTTTAAATTTAGCCATAGATTAAAACGAGTACTAAGACCAGGCCATATGATGAAGTCCTCGATACTGTGAGGTCAGGTTACTTTGGCCCTGGGGTATAACTTTGGCCCAAGCTCATTAACTAAAAGGGTACACAGAACACTGCATTTACAGTGTTCCTATTGGTTAACAAGCTTGGGCCAAAGTAACCTGACCTGACTGTACTTGCTTTACTCTACTAATCTCTAACACGATGGTTAGACTCACCACTTGTAGAAGGTTTATGGATGTTCCTCTTCTCGGGGTCTCTGGACACCACCACAGTGGACTTGCCGCCCAACGCGAAAATATCCTGGGGGTGCTGTGGAGCCTTGCTCTTAGCTCCACGACCCGCCGACGGCATTTTCCCTCGATCCATTCTTCAATATATCATATATTTCAGGTCTAGTATCTGTAGTATATTAAGATCATCACATGTGTAAGCAGACTTCTGTTATAATCGCAGTTTTATTATCAAAATACTGCGGCTAAAAAACAAATATCGAATTGACAACACAAATAAACAGTGACGTGACGTTTGACACTAGCAAGAAAGACCGACTTGACAGTGACAGCTGACAGCTTCAATGATGACCGTCCAAAAACGTGAATAGAATGATAGAATGTGACAAAGAGTATAATAATAATACGGGACTGTGATTTCAGAATTCACTCAGTTTCTTCCCTACATAATTTAACTAGATAGATCTATTATACTTTTTTTAGACAAAAAAGTATTTTAGTGCCAGTAATTACACTTAGACTAAAACATGCGATTTTGAGGACTAATGGAGTTGTTACCAGTGCTTGAAAAACATTTTGGTCATGATCAATAAAAAAAGTTGAACTGTCAAAATTGTCAAAAGGTCCTAGACAAGCGAAACACAGAAAGGTACTTTTTTCTATTTTTATTACTGATTTTAGACATAGTTGACCATTAATCTATTGAATAAGGCTCTAGAAACCATGTCGATAATGATGTCTGCTAAATTTCAAAACCGAAGTTATGTAACTGGTGTAAGAGGTTATGTTGGTTTCAGATGCTCACTTCCAGGCTTATGGGCGGTTTGAAGGTGGCGCAGACCTCCGTGATGGTCACCAGGAACCTGGCGGCTGCGCAGAAGGCCACCGACCCCATCCAGCAGCTGTTCCTTGACAAAGTCCGCGAGTACAAGCAGAAGAGCTCGTAAGTTCAAATAATTCTGACCTTGCTGGACAAAATTCTTAGTTAAATCATAATTCTTATTAGTAGAATTAATTCTGATGGTTTTTAATTATATTCTTGCTAGTTTAGTGTTAGGAATAGATATTAATTATTTGTTGGTCTCCATGACCATGGTGAAGAAACTAATTAAAATGGGTACTATGTACTTAATCTTATTGGTTCAACTCGGATCCAACAAATTAAACTAGAATTTCTTATTTGAAGAGGGTAGACAAATCTAATTTGAATAAAAATTATCAAATCGTACCTTTCAAACTGTATAAATTTTCTGTCCTTATCAATTTTGATTAATTCTTTATTTACATTACCAATTACAATTTTCCAGTGGTGGCAAGCTGGAAGTCAGCCCTGCCATTGCCAAGGAGATGAAGCAGGAGCTGGAGAAACTTGAGAAGCAGTATGGTGGTGGTCCCGGAGTGGACATGACCTCATTCCCCGCGTTCAAGTTCGAGGAGCCCAAGCTGGACCCCATCAACGAGCAAGCTCTTTCCAAGTAAACAGCCTAGTGATCACCGTGCCGTGGTATATTTATAAGTGTATAATAAAGTCATCGGATTAGACAGTCTGTGTTTATGTTGTCTTTTGGCTGCTGTTTTTAATAATAATTTTTAATATGGTAGTCAGATCATCTTTGAGTTTTCTTGGTAATAAAAAAGATCCATTATGCATGAAAGTCAACTCATAAATTTTGTATCTGTCTCAGGTGTTTTGTATAATTCATCTTTATACATACGACCACGTCTGTTTGCATATCATCGACATAACGACGACGGCTTGCAAACAGACAAGCCCATAATTATGTAGAAATAGCTGTAGGCTGTATGGTCGTCGTAGAAAAATGAAATTATATAAAACACCTGCGACATAATATGTAGGCATTCTTCCTCTAGTAGTTCAAAGAATCATCAGAACTTAAATTAATAGAAATCAAATAATAGTGTTTGCTATAAACATTGTGGATAAAATAAAACCAAAGGAATGAACGAATAAATAAACTTTTTTTAAATAGAAGTAGAATGACCTTACACAATTCCTGGATCAGTTTGCTGAATAGATAAAACAAGCATCAAAAGGGCACGCTGCCATTCCCTGGAACGGTTGGTCAGAACACTACGGTAAAATTAACAATACTTTATGGCCCGGTTCATATGACCGCGTGGTACAATATACAACTAGGTTATGTATTATATCGTCTATATTAAAGCGCGGCGCGCTTAATGTGAACAATAAACTAAACACTATCTTGTACCGCGCGGCCAGCATTTCCGCAGGATCATATGAACCGTGCAAACCTATAAGAACCTAAGAATAGGTTTTTAAATAAAGAAGAAAAGATTGACTGTCTTATACTACGCGCCGTCGACTCTCGAGCCTGGTGCACATCGGATGGCGAGCTACACATTACTCGCCGTCCGCAGGCCCGGGTCTACGGTGACCGGAGATCGTCTCGCGGCGAAACGGTGAAGGAAAACATCGTGAGAAAACCGGCATGTCCTAGAACCAAAAATTGTAATTGTGTGTGTGGTATGAGACATAGGTTGTAATGATTACTAACTTTGATTTACAATATAATTAGTCGGGCGATCCAGCTTTTTATTTTTTACATTACACAAATACACTTATATGCTGTACCTCTGTCAAGCCACGTCCCCAAAAATTACAATACTATTCGAGGATAGTTGCGACTGACTACCAGGCTGCCTAGACGCCTAGTAAAATTATTATAGCAATATCGCATTCAGTAATTGCAGTGCTTTTTCTTTCAGGAGCATTTGCGCGTTCTCCTATAAATATGTATTGTATTTTGATATTTAATTACCTTCACAACTATCTAATTTAGGCCTAATATATTTTATTTTATTTACTAAGGGATAAGAAACAGTTATAACATAGAATCAACAAGTTATGTTGCAGCTCACTGCATCGTGGATATTCGGATGAGTATATTATACTTAGTAGTCTTTGGATGAGTATAAACTACAATCTAGCACTAACTCGGCGCGAGTCGCGGATAAATTCGAAATAGAGTTCCTGCGGCCCTTGGCACTCAGGCAACTGAAGGAACAGGGGTGGGTTTTAGTCGGTAAAAGTCTCACACGCCCTCCCGCTCCACCCAGAGCGGGAGAAGTCATTGGGAGATTTTCCAACCCCACAAAAAAACACCCAAATTTGGCGCAACTAAAACAGCCTTAGTAAATTGGACTAAGTATAGAGATTATGAAATATGAATATAGAAATGATGACGGAGTCTGAGATGGCTGGTCCACACAATTGATCACCTGGGAAAAACAACTTTACGATACATACATAAGTTCTTTCGGTTAATAGGTATATCAGTTGACAGTAGGTATTTCAAGGATTATCTTGACATCAAAGTCCTAATACTGATCTTATTACACATGATAGACTCAATAGTTATCTAAACACTTGACTTTAAAGAATGCCTTCTAATCAATACAATATGTTAGATAGTGAAAGATTTGTGAATAGCGCGGACTTCCATAAGGATTTGCCTTCCTATGTCTACTGCATTATTCTAATTGTGTTTTTATTAGCACACTTTATACCTTTAGTATTTACATCATTATAATAATTATTTTTCTGCTCGTAAATGTTCCACTCGAGCCGGCAGTTAATCATGTGGATATGAAACATTGAACAAATTCGCGCTCATTCATTCGCGACCAATTTCCTTTTGATGTTGACTCAGCAAGCATATCAAAAATAATATAAATACGCTGAAAACAGCGCAAAAAACCAACCAATCGGGCGTTATATGTGCGCGCTAAACTAAACAGCGATTGGTTTAATTTCCGTGAGCGCTTGAAAATTTCCCGCTGGTTTTGCGCGCCGCTCTTTCCAGCCAGTCATATCGGAGAATCGAAGGGTTGCCGACGCATGACGCGTGTTTTCATGTGAATTTTGTCGTTATGGCGACCGGTTTTGTGGGGTCTACGAAGAGTTTTCCGTTCTCGTTCGACGTGGATGTGGAGGAAGAGGAGCAAGGCCGGGCGACGCCGCGGCTCAACAAGCGCAACGGTGAGTGCTGCCATGTGTTGTGTTTTATCTGCCTCAAAATAATGTTTATAGTTCGTGTTAAAGGTTTAATTGCACGGCTAGTGGACTTCATGGCTCGATTACACTTTTATTTGAAATGGAATTTGATTTTGGAACGAGTCAAGGTGATCGTGATTATCTTACGCCCTAAAATAAAATCAAAATCGAATCAATAACACAAGAGTTTTAATTCTTTTGTTTGGCAATTAAAACAAACACAGAATTTTTCGGCAATAACTATACCGTCTTCTTTGTGTAACCTCAACTTATCTTGTACGTAATCTAAAACTAACAGCAACATTCATGCAAGCATACCGTGTCCAGAACATCATTGGCAATAACCGGCTGAAATATCATACTGACGATGAGTGGGTCTCAATTTCCATGGCAGACATAATATTCCCCGGTCTCCGGAGCACTTCAATGCGGCAGTCGCTTGTTTTGTTGACGTTACCCAACCGAGTGCGGAAACTTCCAGACGGAGCGACATGACCTAGAAACTCGGAGCTCCTTAATTTTCCCGGGTTATGCGATCGATAGCCGCTCAGCTGACTCGTATTGCGGACCACATAACTACCCTGTCTGCTCCTATATGTAGGTTTAACGGCCCTACCACGCTCCTACATTTGCGTGTGGCGGTAGATTGAACTGTGTTCGTAAAACAGCTAAAACTGTCGCGAATTAGCGATATCGAAGTTGAAGGGTGAATTAAGAATCTTATTTATATTCAGGCCGCCAGTCAATTTACAGGATTATGCTTTCCCATTTAGTTGAGATTTTTCAAAATAAAGTTTTCGTACCGTCGCGTCCAGGAGATTTTTTCTGCGGTTGCTAAGGTACAAATACAAACCACAAGGTAGGGAAAGTCAAACCGGGACCGGTAAGCGAAGTGGGCGTTCCTATCTAGATGCCCTCTAGACGCCCTCAAAATGAGGACACATCCAGCACTCCCAAGCCACCCCAATCCCCAGACGTTCCTTGTCTTACAAACCCAAATATTATTAATAATAATTAATATTTTGATTTATTTCAGACTCTAAGCCACTAAACATACGTTATATTCAAAACTTTAAAATTACATTCTTATGCCAAAATGTCAATAAACTAAATTAAAAATGTCAAAAATTTAAATTAAAAATGAAAAAAAAAAATGAATGAATTTAATATTGTCTTACTTACTCCAATTATAAACCGTAACTATCCTAAGCCTGGACATTTTGCCGACATGGGAACTTTAATTTAACTCAACGAGAATTGAGAATCCTAATGATTAGAATATATTTGATGGTATTCACTGTGACGTACTTACAGTACCTAGGTACTAACCTCCCATCGTCACCTAATACGGAAGTGCACAATGACTGCGAAACTTTTTTTCTTATATCTTCTAGAATAGTCTATAGTTACGAGGCCTGGCAAAAATGACGCAGACCAGAAACGTCTAGGTTTTACAGCGGCTCCGCTTGGCCGTGGTCAATCTAACTAACAAGGACTTGCTTTTAAGTCAATGTCTCGCTGGTGGTAACGCGTGTGTTGGGTCATTCAGTTCCCTTCAAAATGGTTGAGCTGCTGGTCTATTCTGTAAACTTCTCATCGTGAAAAATTTGGTGAAGTGAGCCTGAAGTGAGATGTCATTCCACCTTTATTAGACGGACTGACAGTTCATTTCACCCGAGTTATCACAGTGTGATGTTTTACAGAATCGCAGTACTTATATATATTATTGTAGTCTTTGCTGCTGAGTGCTGTTGATCCACGCGCGTTGTTCGTGTACTGCCACGTGTATACTTTGAAAATTTTATTTTCATTGCGGTACTCACATAATTAGAAGCAACAAGAAATATGTAACCAGGATTTTCAATATATACATAACATAATTTAAAAGAATACCCAAGGAGTTTCTTGCTCGTTTTTCTCCTATACGCCTTGGAATATACAATTAGCTTCATCTTTTTGACTGACCGACTTCTTGACAATTCAAAAAAGCCTGATATAGATTTATCCTACTAATATTATAAATGTGAAAGTTTGTGAGTGTGTATGTTTGTTACTTCTTCACGCTCAAGCGGCTGGACCGATTTGAATGAAATTCAGTATGTAGATAGCTAATAGCCTAGATTAACATATAGGCTACCTTTTATTCCGATCTAGGCGGGTAAAACCGCGGGGCGCAGCTAGTTTTAAATATATGCTTTGAGTTTTGCGTTATTATCCGAAAAAAATTCGGCTACATGGGATATGAGACAACTAAACAACCTTTCCCTGTTTAAAATCTAACTTACCTCTTCTATTTCAACAGCTTCAAGCCTTTTTGCGCGACAAAAGGTAGGCTCCTTTTCCAAGGTCTAATTTATCTCTGTACCAAATTTCATGAAAATCGATTCAACTGTTTAGGCGTGAAATCGTAAAAGAAAGACAGACAGACAGAGTACTTTTGCGTTTGTAATGTTAGTAGAGATTCACATACGCTGGGAAAGCTTTGAACTGATGTCGGCTAATAGAAGCTTAGCACTCGTATACTTAGGTAACTTACACTGGGATAAGTCAGGAAGACGATAAGATATCTGGTTTTTCGCTAGTTTCTAGCTCTCTTTACATACTACGCCAATGCGTCTAGCAAATTCTATTATCTTGATGTCACCACTCCCTATCGTACAATCGGCATCCAGCTCAAGTTTTTAATCCCTGTGACAATTTGACAAGTCTCCATTGACATGTGTATCGGCATTAGCTAGCCGAACTGATACTATCCACTGATAAGATTATAGTAATTTACCATTAGTTTTAGGGGGAACTGCTTATCTCGGCAAGGGAACTTAATGTATCAAAAAAATTATGATATGCACTTTATTTTATTGTGAAGTGCTTCATCTATAGAAACAAGTGGGAAAAAAAAGTTCCGTACTATAAACTGAAAAAATCACGTTTCTCTTGTATGGGGGCCCGCCTCCTTTAATTTTTAATTTATTTTTGTTCTAGCAGCAACAGAAATACACATTCTGTGAAAATTTGAACCGTCTACCTATTACGGACCAGCGGGGATCGTGCGGTCCATGGCCCTCTACGGGGCACCGGTGTGGGCGCGTTCGTTGACGCAGCGGTCAACGCGCCAGATGAACGCGGCCCAGAGGGCCATCCGCATCATCCGCGGATACTGCACGATCTCCCGTGAGGCGGCGAGCCTCCTTGCCGGACTGTCACCGTGGGATCTGGAGGCAAAAATCCTCGCGCACCTGTACGAGTGGCGCGAGGAGGCTAAACGCCGGGGCGAAACTCCGCTGCCGCGACAACTCGCGGCTCGGCGGACAGAGCTCCGGCAGGATCTCATGGTGACATGGAGAGAGCGACTGTCGCAACCCAGCGCTGGGCACGCCACCATCGAGGCGGTAGTGCCCCTCTTTGAGGAGTGGCTGGAGAGGCGCCATGGCGCCCTCACCTTCCGCCTGACGCAGGTGCTCACCGGACATGGCTGTTTCGGGAGGTACCTGTGTCGGATCAAGGCGGAGGTGACCCCTGCGTGTTTCCACTGCGAGGATCGCCCCGTGGACACGGTGGAGCATACGGTGGAGGTTTGCCCCGCCTGGGCAGAACACCGCCGTGTCCTCGTGGATGCGATAGGCGGCAGCGACCTCTCGCGCCGTGCCCTGGTTCAGGCCATGGTACGGAGTGAGAGGGAATGGGGGGCCGTCTCCAACTTCTGCGAAGCAGTAATGCTCGCGAAGAGGGAGGCGGCACACGTTAGGGAGACTCAACAGAGACCGAGTCGCCCTAGCGCCCCCAGCAGCAGCCGTCGCAGGAGACGCCGGGGGCTGCGAGACGATCTCCGGCCACCGTAGACCCGGGCCTGCGGACGGCGAGTAGCGGGTAACTCGCCGTCCGATCAGCACCAGGCCCGAGAGTCGACGGCGCGTAGTGTTCCACGCGCGCCTCATAGAGTTGTCAGCAAAGGACGGGGCCTGCCACGGCCAGTGCCTGCCCGGGGGTGGAGGATAGATTCGAAAGAGTTACCTCGCCCCCGGGCGCGTAGGGCAGGGAGGAACAGGGGTGGGTTTTAGTCAGTAAGAGTCTGACACGCCCTTCCGCTCCACCCCAGAGCGGAAAGAGTCATTAGATGATTTCCCACCCCCCAAAAAAAAAAAAAAAAAAACCTATTACGGACCAAGAGATACAGCCCGCTAACAGACAGACGGACGGATGGAGAGCGGAGGCTTAGTAATAGGGTCCCGTTGGTTACCCTTCGGGTACGGAACCCTAAAAAGGGAGAAATTACAAAATAAATTAACGAGTATTTTATATCCCACTAGCTTCTGCTAGCGGCTCGGCGCGTGAGTGTCAAAAATTACCACAGTGTATTCCCGGGATAAAAAGTAGCTTATGTGCAATTCCAGACTCTGCTATCTATTTCTTTGACAAATTTCATCCAGATCTGTTCAGCCGTTCTGGAGTAATTGAGTAACAAATATTTATCCATGCATCTATCCAAACGTTCGCATTTATAATATTAGTAGAAAAAGAATAAGAATAAATAATAGTACCGTAGGATAGGCTAATTTGTCGATCTAATATCTAGCTGTGACCTGCTGCTGGTTGAAGTTCCAATTGCAGCTATATCGACGATGAACTACTGATAAGCGAGTCGGCACACCTTTCTAAATAATATTCACAATCAGTATATTCTGAAAACATGAGCGCTGTCGTCATCAACGGTCAGAAATTCCCATTTTTAATAAAACCCAATCGGCACGATAATTAATTAAAATAATCTAATCAAATATTATAAATATGCGCAGATATGTCGGCAATAATAGATATAGTCAATCAATGTATATCTTTATAGTAATAATGCTAGCTCAAATAAAGCTATCTACATTCTACAAAAACGTCGGCAAATTATATCTTGGTTGCGCCTGCACAAACATTCGTAGCAATGTGCTCTGGTGGATGTGTAGCTTTTTTTTGTGGTGTTGGCAAATCACCCAATGACGCCTGCCGCTCTGGGTGGAGCGGGAGGGCGTGTCAGACTTTTACTGACTAAAACCCACCCTGTTCCTTCAGTTGCCTGAGTGCCCAGGGGGCGCGGTAACTCTGTTTCGAATTTATCCGCGACCCAGCTTGTATTTCGTTTTTGAACAGAAATATATCCTATATAGCCTAAGTTTGCGAAGGTTAACACTTCGGTTGTCAAAAACGCGGTTTCTCAAAATTATCCTAGACTCAGACTTGTGTCATCTTGTGTAAATTCGAACGGACAACATTTCTGAAAGGGAACGTTCAATCATTATATTTATAAGTGACTAGCGACCCGCCCTAGCTTCGCACGGGTACAAATTATACTCCTAAACCTCCTTCCTGAATCAATCTGTGTATTGGTGAAAACCGCAAGAAAATCCGTTTAGTAGTTTTTGAGTTTATCGCGAACAGACAGACAGACGCGGCGGGAGACTTTATTTTATAATATTGTGGTGATGATTAAGTTTTGTTTTATTACATGTGTTTTGTTTTTAACAACCTACTAGCATTTTTTGTGTTTGTTTTTTGTATTTAATTTAAAGTGGTTTTGTAGTGGACCTGTGTCTGATATTAAACATTTATTATTATTCACATTTCAGTGTCTAGCGGCACATATGTGCGCCAGTGCGAAAATTCCGTTTGCCTTGCCAAAAAAACCCGATTCACGCGTTTTAAACCGCTATTATTACTATTACCTGTGGCAAAGTTTACACACCCGGAACATGACAAAGTCTGTAGTTACACGATGGCCGACTGTCAACGGGGCTTGACAGATGATCACATTTGACGCGCGCAGGGCCTGAGAGGAAAAGCCTAATAATACCTAAAGACCGTTTTTTATCGGTGGGAAACCTTCAAAAGCCTCCTGGACTTTAGGGGAAAAGGCCAGCAGGTGTATTCGCTAACTCAGTTGACATCAATTTGATAGGCACTATGCAGTACATTGCTCGGTGGACATCGATTATAATAGGCAATACGGTTTTCCTATACGTCAAAGCAGCAATGTACGGCAAAGTGCCTATCAAATTGATATCAACTGAGTTAGCGAATACGCCTGCAGAGAGTGTGGGATTATTAGCTTACTAAAACCGAACCGCCCCGGTGATCATTGTCAGCACATGGAGGAAGTGGTTCCGTTATACAGGGTGTAACAGAAAGGTGTGGTCATATTTTAAGAACCGGTTCTGCGCATGTAAATGAACAATTTTCTCTAAGAAAATAAAAGAAAATATCCAAAAATAAAATTAGACTTTCCATACAAAGTTATAATCTGCTGATCAATATTTGTATGGGAGTAAACATTTTTTTGAGAATTTCCTCAGATTTTCTTGAAGAAAGTTTTTCACATCGACGGGCAGATGCAGTTCCAAAGAACTACATACTTAAACCTAAACAACTAGAGCAGTTTTTCACCAAACAGAGTCAATTCCATTTTGTATTCTGCATCCGATTACACTGGAAACCAGCAGAAGTAGTGACTTCAGGCTGAAGTCACAACTTCAGCTGACAAGCCGTTTATAATGCCTGTTTTATGTGAATAGGTACTAGCTTTCTCGGTGAACTTCGTACCGCCTCAGAATCAATACATGACTCCGATCTCGAGACATCATTAAAAAAGCCATTCCATACAAATGTTTGAGAAAATTATTGTATCCATAATTTTTTTATCGTGAAATTTCTATTGTTTTATTAGTTATTCTTCTATTTGGGGCGGAGACAAATCCAACAAAACAAGGATCATAAAAATCGGTCCAGCCGTTTTTGAGTCGTAAATGGTGTAACTAACCCGACTTTGTTTTATATATAAAGATAAGAAATAATATAAAATATGATACATGAAAATTCAGGAGTCTTGAGAGAATTTCTAGATCTTGTTTATTATTATTTGTATCCTGTTGTTTAGAATGTTACCGGCAGCTGTGAAGAAGATAAAGGTATAAAGCAGCTACTCCGACGTTATCTTACCCTTATCAGATATTAGGTATTTACATAACTTAACAGTTATTCGTGGGACGAAGTAAAGTAGCGCAGAGATAAGCACAAGACCTGAAGGAGGAATCTAGGTTATATTGGATTTGGATAGTTAAAATGACGCAGGTAGTCTGTCCGTTTTATAAACCGGACGGCATTTGAAACCCGTAGACTGATAGGATCATTCAAGCAAAACATGGGATCTCTAAACTTAGGTCATAATCATTTACCATTTCAGCCGAAAGACTCACTCAGTTGTTGATATTAATTTGAGAGGCACTTTGCTGTGCATTGCTGCTTTGCGCGGTGGACATCGATCATAATAATAATATATACCCACATACATTTATTTTTCTCATTTACTTTTAAGAGCGGTTGCGCACTACGTCCGGTACTTATCCGATACTTATCGGTCAAAATACAGATCTATAGAAAACTCGGACCGAACTTGGATCGGTAGTGCGTAACCTACCATACAAATTGTTCTACGACGACGCCGGACCGTATTTTCACGGATAAGTATCGGACGTAGTGCGCAACCGCTCTTAAAAGTGCTTAATCTTAAAAATAGGCTTAACATTTTTATCAGAGACTGGTGCCCGAAAAAGGCATAAAATACCTGTGTTACGGGTCACCAGGCCCCCCAATACTTACATAATTATATACAAATTATTTAGATTAATGAACAAAAAACATAGTGTGTGATGAAATTTACTTACATACTAGGTACAGTTTAAAAAAAAAAATACTTATATTAAGAAAAAATAAAAAAGTAATCTAGACTGAACATAATAATAAGTGATCTAAGTGTGTGTGAGTGTGTGATGGTATGTTGGGTGTGTGTGTGAGATATTGTACGCTTGTGAAGAAGAGAAATCTAACGGATAGGAATCATAAGACTGGACTGTTTATTAAGTAGATCAGCTTGTAAACTATCCTTATGTAAATGGCTTAAAACTCCATTTACATACGGATAGTTTACAAGCTGATCTACGCATTGGGTATATTAAGAGTGTTGTATTGATTTTGTTATACAGATATCCTCCAAGAAAACAGTAAAACCTTTGCGAGAAAATGGTGCGAAAGAAATTAGTAGGACAGACGTTACCTTTCCTTCTTTTATCATTGTTGATATTAGAGTCATAATTAATTTCTGTATGTTTTTTATGTATCACAGCGAATATGAAGGTCTGCCTTACTGTCAGGACATCCCAACGTTTATATAGCTCGGCTGTTGGAGAACGAAAAGGGAGTCCGGCTCCAAATTTGAGTACGGCTCTCTGTGCTTTTTCAACTTCCAGAAGGTGCACTTTTCCTGCTCCTCCCCAGGATGTTATGCAATAGTTGACTATTGACTGGCAGAGTGCTGAGTACCCCGTTTTGATAGTCCTAATATCCGCCACATGTCTGAGTGTTTTAAAAATGTATATCCGCTTACGAATCCTAGTGACGAGAATGTCAATGTGAGGCTTAAAAGTTCGTGTCTGATCAATATACATTCCAAGATATCTAATAATATCCGTTCTTTGAAGAGGTGTACAAGGCACAAAGAAGGGGCCAAGTTGGTACAACTGTGAGCAGAAATATTGAGAGATGTGGGTGGCAGAAGATTTCTCCTAGTTGCAAAGGCAATATATTTGGTTTTTGATACATTTAGTGCAACACATTGAATTTAAGCCATTGGCATACCTCAATGAAGCTATTTTGGGTACTTTCAAAAACCTCTTCCCAACTTTTTCCACTAAAAAATAGTGCAGTGTAATCCGCAAAAGAAATCAATTTTCCTTGTTTAAGTTGGAGTTGGCACAAGTCATTAATATACACTAGGAAAAGGCTTGGACCGAGGACACTGCCCTGCGGCACTCCATAGTGCACAGAAAGTTCGTCACTAGTCCAGTTGTCAATTTTCACTTGTTGCTTCCATTACTTAAGTAGACTTTTAGCAGTTGTAATGCAAGACCCCTGACACCTATTTTTTCGAGTTTCTGTATTAACAATGGAAAAGGGACCGTGTCAAAGGCATTAGCTAAGTCAAGGAACACCGTTACACACTTCCTACTACTGTCAACATTAGTCACAATATGGTTAGTGAGTTCATGAACAGCGTCATAAGTTGACCTGCCAGAACGAAAGCCAAATTGCACAGGTGAGAGAAGGGAGTTTGTCTCTAGGAAGTTCATGAGTCGCTTATTGATCAGTCGTTCTAAAACCTTCGACAAGGTGGGAAGTATCGAATTGGTCTGTAGTTGTTAATGCAGTCTCTATCTCCACCCTTATGAAGCGCTATCTTCAACGCCAGTGGAAAGGTACCAGTAGTAAAGGCCAAGCAGGTTGCAGAAATGAGTGTGTGGAAGTGTAAGTTGTTTAACATAGCGCTTTAAAATTTTACCCGATATCTGATCTACTGCAACAGCTGTACTCTCTTTTAAGTCCATCAACAGGAGTTTCACTTAATATTCATCAGTTGGAAGCAGGACAAGTGAGTTTGGTGATTCAGGAATAGAAGTTCGGCAGTAACTCGATAGATCGGTGTTACCAATAATTTCTTCCGCCAGACTCTCCAACACTCGTAAAATATTTGTTAGCTGCATCGATACTGTTTTTAGGATTATCAGTATTTATTAGAGCCGAGGAATGGTCTGTCTTTTTAGTACTACATAATATGTAGTACTAAGAAAAAGACAGACCATTCCAAGCTGTGGGATTTTTATCACATCCCGCAGCTTTTTACTGTTTTGACTTTTCAATTTCTTGTTTTTTATAAATTCTCTTCTTTTCGTTGCAAAAGTTTCGATATCGTTTGTATGTTAGATTAATTGTTTCATCATTAGGATTCCCTTTATGCTTCCTGTGCAGATGGTCTCTATTACGCATACATTGTAATAAACCCGTAGTAATCCATGGTTTGTTTATTCTTTTCCTATTAGGCACTTTAACCACTTGTGAGTTAACCTGAACGGCTTTGTCAAATAAGGAAATAAGTTGATCCGTAGCTGCATTAGCATCACTGCAATCAAGTATCGGTTCAAAGTTAGTTATATCCTTTACTGTGTTGTCCAATCCGGTATAATTGATACGCCTCATCGTTAAAGAGGGTGTGTAGAGTTTTGTGAGAAGGTTAATAGCAATGCCAATACTTTCGTGATCAGTGACTGAAGATTCAGCAGTAAAACAGGTGGCTTCCAGCACTGCGTCTTCCGGTACACGGTCGCAACTCCTAAAATAAAAAGAAAGAAAGAAAGAAACACCCCCAGCCCATCGATCTTCTGTTCTCTAAGCAAAGTTAGGTTGAATTATTAAATGTAAGAAACATAAAATAAAATAAAAAGTGAAATGCCAATTTACAACTGAAAACAAAAGATAGAAGCGAAATTAAAATACGTCTCCACATTTCAATGTCCAAAACATTTATCTAAACCTGCGTCATTCAAATCTTGAAACACATAATTTTGATACCTTCTCGAACAAAAGTATTGTTAGAATCGTGAAACATTTTTGTTTAAATATTTGTGACGGGCTCGGTACTATTATGTATGTTTGTATATTTGTGAAAATATCTTCGAACTATAAGTAAACAGAGACGTTGAACTTGACTGAGGTTTCCGTGTTCGGCGGCACCCACGCGATCTTTTAGTTTGCATGCTATTTTTGTCTGTAAACTGTCCGTTCTTCCATGATAAGATAATCTGTCTACCTACTTATTAAAATGTCACTTTCTTCTATTCAATTTTCATTTTTTATGAAATGACTGGCTTCTGCTAGCGGCTTCGCCCGCGTGGAATTAATACTTCCCCCATTATAAATTGAATTGCGATATTCCAGACCATAATCTATCTCTGTGACAAATTTCATCCAGATTGGTGATTGAGTAACAAACATACATCCAAGCTTTCGCATTATTTTAGTACTAGTTGCGCCCCGCGGTTTCACCCGCGTAGACTGGGATAAAAAGTAGCATATGTGTTGATGCAGGGTATAAACTATCAACATACCAAATTTCATCCAAATCAGTCAAGCCGTTTGTGCGTGAAGAAGTTGCAAACGCACACTCACAAACTTTTGCCTTTATAATTTTAGTGTGTTTGTATGTTATATAGGAATACTAGGATATTAATCTGCCTGCCTTTTTCCCAACTACGCATATGTTAGGGTCGGCTTCCAGTCTTACCGAATGCAGAGCTGAATACCAGTATTTTCAATGGAGTGCTAATCTGACCTCCACAATCCAATAACTTGCGTAACACTATATCCCTCTGCCCAGGGGTTGTGGATGAATTCGAAACAGAGTTACCGCGCCCCTGGGCACTCAGGGCAGGGAAGGAACAGGGGTGGGTTTTAGTCAGTAAGAGTCTGACACGACCTCCCGCTCCGCCCTAGAGCGGGAGATGTCATTGGATGATTTCCCACACCACAAAAAAATAAAAACACTAAGTAAGTACATCCCTTGTCAAGACTTGTGTCTGGTTTTCTGGCTTCTGACTGCCCGTAACGACTGAAAACGGAAATGAAAAGAGTAATTAAATCAAGGAATTCCATGACACAGTTAATTCTACTGCAGCTAAGAAGATCTGTGAAAATAGAATTATAAAATGTTTTTTTTTTTAATCATTTAATAGGCTCGCGTTTGACCAGTATCTCACCTGTTGGTAAGGAATGATGTGGTCGAAGATGGAGCACGCTTGCCTAGTAGTAACCTATTTCCTCTCGACTTAAGACTCCCAGGTTGTAGCTATCAGAAAACACAGACTCTGGCAGGGAATTCTACTCCTTAACCGTACTCACAATGACAAAACGTTTTGTGTGTGTGGGTGGGATGTCCACCACGTACCGGTGGCGCATCGCAACATAAAATATGAAAGAAGACATGAGACATTTCACGACCCAACCCAAACGAACCAAGTGTCCAATAGCAACTTTGTAACAGAACGACCATCAATCATTTGTCTTACTGTCAGTCAAAATAATTCTGTATCCCTACAAACGAAACTTCAGAAGATACATGAGCCATCAGGGTATAAATAGCAGATCGTGACGTGCCAACTGCAGATGACATGGCAGCCCTTCTAGCTATGCGTCATCAGCTCGCTAAACGACAGATAAGTTTGTTATCACCTGTGGTCTCATAACTGACGATGGCGAAGAAAATGGCGCCAAGAGACTATTTGTAAGTATACCTACTTTGTTGAAATATTTGGCATAGCAGCTTAGGAATTTAAATTACAAATGAGATTGAGTTGTCAATCAGTACATTGATTAAATTATTTATGAGAGCTTTTACTTATAGTTACTTATTTATATTTACAAGTAGCGGCACGTAAGTCTAGCGCTGAACGATAATTGCTGCGCATACCCATGCGCAGCAATTATCGTTCAGCGCTAGACCGGGTGGCGCGGGTGGCGCGCGGGGGCGCGCGGGGAACAGAATGCGACTGGAGAGCCAATCGGCGCTACGCACGCTCGCCCTTCATCCCGCTAGCCCCCTCAGGTACCTTAATTTTTACTTCTGCGCAATAACGGTCAGCGCTAAAGTTTCGTGCCGCTACTTGTACTTACGCAAAGCGTTATGTATGTGTAGTGATGGGTCGAGAGAATATTCTCTTACGGAGAACGTTCTCCGATCGAAAATATTCTGCAATATTTTTTTCGACGGAGAATTTACGAGAATTTAAAATTGGATTAAAATTGCTCAATTTTAATACCATATATTTTGATTTCAAGGTTTTAAGTCAACTTCTTTTGTTGTTATTTTATACTTTACTGGAAAAAAGTTATTCTATGAGGTTTCAGAGTAGAAATTGCTAATATTTTTTTATTTAAGGCGTAAATACTAAAGCTGAAATTTTAGGCGAAGAAGCACACGTTCATATACAACAGAAATTCAGCGATATAAAAGCTACAGCGCTTAAGCCAATGCACTATGCTGCGGTATTAAAATCGTGGTACAACAATGACATCAAGTGAAAACATAGATGTATGGGAGTTCGTTCTTAGCTTGGCTAAAAGACAGTATTTCAGTTTAACAACTGTTCGAAGAAGTGTCTGAATATAAATGTGGCACTGGTTTATGGAGCAAAGATTTTATTTGGGAAACAGCTAAAAAAGTCAAGCCAGTTGCGTGGTGGCAAACATTGTATTCAATAACTGAATTAGGAGTAATTGCCCTAAAAATTTTGACTGCTCTAGCAACCTCTGCTTCTGTGGAACGCTCTTTTTCCACATTTTCAAATATACATACCAAAAAACGTAATAAATTCAACATTGAAAAAGCAGGCAAAATTTGTCTGATGGCTCACAATTAGAAAATTATGTATAAACCGAAACCTTTAAATAAAGAGTCTGACGAACCAAGTCCACGTACCTCTGCCACAAGCGAAAGAGCCTACAATTAATTTAGACAACGAATCTGAAGAGAGCACATCTGAAGAAGAGGCAGATGATGAACCGGTAATCGTGGCGGAAACAGACCACATCAACTTAGATGACATGGATCAATCATTATCAATGGACAAATAGCATTACTGCAATAGCAATTTGATTTGATTTCAAGAATTATTAAGATTGTGATGGTTACTTTGTTTTTAATTATTTACACCATGCACCGTTCTTAAAATGTTATTTTTATTAAAATTTTATTAAAGCTGATTTTTTGTATAACTCATAAAGTTAAAATTAAATAAATAAATAATAATAATAATTTAACATTAATACCTTACGAACTTTATGAGAATTTATGAAAACTTTCTCGGAAATATTCTTGGAAATGTTCTTGCTCCGGAGAATTTACTGAGAATTTAAGTTGTGGAGCAGATTTTTTTAACTTAAACTTCGTAAATCTTTCAAATGCACTCAAAACTATTATTCTCAAAATATATCGATACAATATCGAGTCATCCAATTTTTAAACTCTTGTAAATTCCCTTCCAATAGAATATTCTCGAGAACTTAACAGCAAAGTTCTCGCAAGGAGAATATTCTCGGGAATTTACCATCACTATGTATATGTATAAAAGGAGATAGAATAAGGAACTTAAATTAATGTCGTGCTTCGAAATAAAATTGAAGAGACCTACAACAAACAACATAAACATACTTACTAAAAATAAATAAATGTGTAAATAGGCATAATTATACTGTAGCTGGGTCCCTGTTCACTGGGGTCCCCAAGGGCTCATTGCTAGGTTCAGGGTGGCAATCTAACTTATTGTTTTTTAACCAACTTCGCAAAAAGGAGGCGGTTCTATGTTCGACTGTATGTATGTTTTTTTTTATGTATGTCCACCGATTTCTCAGTTGTGGACTGATTTTCAAAATTATTTTTATCCGAAAGAGTATACTTACCTATACTCACGAAAGAGTACTTACTTCAGAGGCGGTCCCATATAAATTTTATCGAAATAACTTTAGCGCTTTTTGAAAAAATCAACAAAAACAAAAAATGTGTACCTACCTACTTATACGTAGATGACGTTTTGGTCTCCTCCAATTACGAATATGTTCAAATTCCATGTTCCATTTTATCGGTGTTATCAATTCGGACGTAACTTTAATATTATTTAGTTTTAGTTCTGGGGTATAACCGTAGGGTATAACAACTAAAAAGTGAAATATAAAAAACTTTTTTACAAAAAATACAACCGACTTCCAAGAAAGAAAATACACTTAAAAATTGAAAAATAACTTTAATTTCGGAAGTCGGTGTCAAATAACGAAGAAATAAAATAAAAACACCGACTTCCGAAAATTAAAGTGTACTTTTCAATTTTATGTGTATTTTCTTTTTTTAAATAAGACATTTTGAAGTAGTAATAAGTCTGAATAAGTCTACTAAGTATAACAATTAAATTTTGTGTGTGCTGGCCTGCATCGAACAGATCAAGGACATAGTAATGTCTAAAAAACAGATAACGACCAGAATAAGCTTCTTACATTGTGTTGATGACGATTTTAACTGTTTTTAGAATGTGAATGTTTCGAGTTTGAGTTTCAGAAAACGAATTTTTGCTCGAGTAGGTAACCCAGTTATAAATAGCGCCCCATGTACGTCTTCAAACAGATTTGGAATGCTCTACCCAAGGTCTGAGAAAATGGAGGGCCATGTCGGTTGCTGGTTTCTAAGCCCCATACCTATGATGTTAAGGCGCTATTAACTGACAACGACCTTGAATGGTTAGCTTGCCTGTTCTGTGCTGAGCTCACCTAGTAATAGGACTCGCCCATCAAGGAGCGCTGTCCGAAATTAGACGCATTATTAATTTATTATACATATATAAAACAACACGTATTATACTAAAAAATATACTGAAATATAAATAACTAAATGATCTTTAAAATGGTGAAGGTTTTATAAAAATAAACTTGAGAGTTTATGCATGATTCTCAATTTTTTGTCCGCGTTAGACATAACTTTACTAATTAATTACACTATGTTATAAAAATATAATTTCAAATATTCACAGACTAAACTACGACGAAAATTGTCTAGAGTAACATATATGTTTTTTAAAGAAATAGACTTGTCGTTTAGACGTGATGTTCAATTAAAAACCATTAGAAGTCATAATAACTGCGCCTTAAGTGTGTGCCATGGCCTACCACCTTGTGTGGTTTGTGGTAGAAACGCTATACCTAGTTTCTTACTAGGTATAGCGTTTACCTGTTATGACTGAAAATAAGGTATTGTTTAAACAATCCCATGTAGTAATAAATTGCTCATGATTGTAAAGTTATCACAGGTACTAAACTGTGACTATAAAACTGCAGCGCACTGCATTCTAAACTCTAAACCAACAGAATTAAGCACAAAATACTTTATTTAACAACCCACTCTAGAGTAATTTACACAGTAATCTTCGAGCGACAACACATAATAGATCGCGCGTGACGCCTCACTGAAAACTGAACGAACAAAAGAGTCGAAACGAACACTGTGCCAAGCTCAGCTCAGTCTTGGGCCAAACATTGCCACAATAACATAGTGCTAGTGTTCACAGTAAATAGTGAAAAACGGAGTCCGATCGAGTGTCTTGAGTACCGGAATTTTCCAGTTCGAAATATTATGTGACAGGTGCATAGTGTTCCATTTTCAAAGTGGTGCTCTGACGTCAGTGTTGCAAGAGTTGCGTCGTCTGACCGTGCCATTCGTCCACGCAAACTCGGTCAATTAGAATTTAATGAGTCATCCAGCATCCTTTGATAAGGTATTTTAGTTTCGCCTCACGTATCAGCCGACATTGAACAGCAAAAGTAATACGACAACACTTTTAATACTGTCCTTGACAGAATCGATTGAGCTTTCTCTCAATAAAAGTACTTTTATGTGACATTATTAAAAGCCAGTGAAACTCATGTGGTCAGAGAAAAGGTTTTTGTAGCAGATAGAGTTTTTGGGATCGATTAGTTTGTGACGTGTTTGCTCGTGACAGGAAAATTTCAGAGCACAAAAGAAGTAAAATGTACAGAATGTTTTGCTCTAAATATATTTTTTGTGTCATGAATGTTCTGGAAGCTTGTACACGAATACAAAACAACAAAATTCAAGGGTAATCTTATAACGACGCAGTTGTAGGGTATACAGTATTCTAAGAGTAATATTAGAGTTAACGGAGACACCCCTTCCATGTGCTGATGATGATTACCGGGGCGGTTTTAGTGAAGTAAGAACCCCACACTTGCTGGCCTTTAACTCAAAAGTCTTGGAGGCTTTTCAAGGATTCTCCTGGTAAACAAAAAAAAAAGTTAACAGTCATCATTCATCGTCATTCTCCTGAGTCCTGCCCTTATCTCAATTTATTCGGGGTCGGCGCAATGCATGTCTTTTTCTTCCATACTCCTATATTAGTCGTCATCTCTGTAGTCACCCCCTTTTTACCCATATCCTCTTTCACACAGTCCAACCATTGCTTTGGCCTTCCCCTACTCTTATAGCCATCCACATCCATACACAAGACTTACCTCACGACATTTTCTTCATTCCTAAAAAAGGTATACAGACAAGCAAATGATGGGTTACTTCCTAAGCCTCAGACACTTAATAGTCATCGTCGTCGTCATCAACTCATCATAAATATTATCCAGCTAGAAAATTCAAATACTTTATTTACGTTCCCAATAACAATATCGCTGTTAGTCCACAACATTCAATGCTTCTCGATTTAGAATCTAATCGATAATATATTTCAATCACAAAGAATCATCTGTTTTCTCTCAAAACGAACGTGTCCTCATATAAATAGCGTTTGAATTCATAGGTCTTTGACTTTTCTGCTCGCGATACGTTTCGGTGGGTGTTTGGCAGCTTTTCCGCCGAAAATACCAGCCACTTTGTTGTCATGAAACGCAACTGAACGCTCGCTACCTGGCAATTTGGCGGGATAATTTAAGATGGCGCCAAATGCAAGATATTTGTTTGCGCGTTGGGGAGTGGAGGCGGTAAACAAGCTTTATTTTTAAAGAGATTGAGGTTACTAAAATATTAGTAACCTCAAATAAGGAATTCAGAGAGACTTAAAAGTCGAAAAGGCTTTGTTGGAAGCGTGAGTCCATCTCATGGCAAAGCCCAAACTGCGGCAAAAAAACTTGGCATTATAAACAGAGTGAAGCGATACTTCACGCCTGGACAGAATGCTGTCCAGGGTTAAATGTAACCCTGTACAAAGCACAAGTCCAATCCTGCATGCAGTATTGCAGCCACCTCTGGCATGGTTCAGCTAAATACAAACTTGCTGCGCTTGACTCAGTGGAACGCAGAGCTAAGAGGCTCATTGGGGACGTAAAACTGGTGGATGCCAACCTTTACAGCTTGGCTCATCGTCGCAAGGTTAAATTGCCTGCTTGTCGGTCTTCTACAAATTGTACTTCGGAGAGTGTGCCCAGGAACTCCACGACCTCATCCCACCGGCCCCCTTCTACCAACGGACTCTAGACGCACTGCAAGTTACCATCCCTACCTTGTTGCTATTCCACTGACTCGCACTAAGCGTTTCCGAATGTCTTTCATAATGCGCACTGCAAAGGAGTGGAACTCTCTACCTGCGTCTGTATTTCCGAATGCATACAACCCTAATCTCTTCAAAGTTAGAGTGAACAGGCTTCTTCTGTGTAAGCTCGCTCCATCGTAGACTTTGTCTCTGTCACCTCTGACCTAGACTAAAGTCAAGAGCAAACCCATCTAAAATAAAATAAAAAATATAAAAATGGTAACACCACCTTGAAGAGATGCGATCTTTGGCGGGAGACGCTTTAAGCAGACTCCGTACGTAGGTCGGCCGCAGCAAAGACCTCTGGGGGTTCTCACATCATCGCATGGGAGTTCTCGCATGGTTCCGATCTTCAGTGTTTGTGCGGCGCCTCTCCGCAGACCATGTCCCACCTTCCATCTTGCGTCACATGCCCTGTTACCTACTCATGTAAGGATCTAATGACAGCTTCAGCGGATGCAATTGCCGTGTGGCCAAATAGGAAGTCCCTTGAGATTTTTATTAACACACTATAATAATATACAGCTGAAGTAGACTAAGCTTTCAAAGATGATGAGATGAATGCAACTACTTCTTACAACTTGATATAACTGTCACATAAAAGTCGGCAAAGAGTGCCGCCGTCAGATCAGCTATGCTCTTAGCTGATTTGAGATTGACATGACTTGTCAAAATGGAGCAAATATGGAGGTGATAAGGAGGAGATTTACCTCGTCGACAGCGTTAGCATTTGTTGTCTTTCAAAGTGCGGGTATTGTTGCTTAGGATTTATCGATACGATGATGAATGAAGAATCTCTATTTCTCGTTGGGTATTCTCCTATCGCCCATTTTCCGAGTGTTGACTGAATCCCGCATTTGCAAAAAATTGCTCTACAGTTCCTTTCTATTGCTTATCTGCATCTGTCTGGCGAGTATACATATACTGGCAACCACAACCCACTAAATGATGAATTGATGACCACAACACAACACAAGATTTATTGTCTTGGCTAATGTCGTGTGTGTACATCGTTTATTATATTAATTTATTATTATATACTTGCATACTGGATGGATTGAGTTGAGAGGAGGAGAGAGGCCAAAAAAGATGGATAGGATTGTGCACACATTCATCTTTAAGACGAGAGTGAATAGGTTGTTTCTCGGCAAGCGTGCTACATCGTCGACCACATAGACAGATGGTCAAGCTCGAGTCTATTGATATTAAAAAAAAAAGAAAAGGGAGCCTCTTGATAGGACGGAACGGAAGAAGAAAACGTGTTGTTTTGACGACAAGGGACAAGGGCAGGAAGATGGTGATGCCGGCTACTTACTGATTTAGAGACACTTCTTCTTCATTTTAAATATTGGAGTAAAGATTAAACAGAACGATGAGAAACAAACTGTGGATGGCTATAAGAGCAGGGGAAGGCCAGAGACGGGATGGATGGACTGCATAGAAGATAATAAGGCTAAAAGGGGTGTCTAGTTGACTACCAGAGAAGAGATGACGACTATAAAAGAGAAGTGGAGGAAGAAGAAAACAGATAAGACACAAAGAAATTAAGATAAGGTTGAGAGAATGATACTTTTTTGGTTATAAAAGTTTATTGGACACTTAGAAGGTGGAGAGCTGCCCCATATATTTATGTTTGCATAACTCAACAAAACATTTTGTCGAGTTATGTATTCAGTACATTGTAAACTGAACAGCAAATTTTTCGCGATTTCAGCGTCTGTCCCTGAGTAAAAGTTGTTCATAATTTTATTATGAGTATTGTATTGTCAGTGTTTTCATTTCTTATCATTTTGTCGTCTCTACTTTGTATAATGATGATGGGAACATTTCACTCCAACACCGATACTGTGTATGCCTCTCCGGATATTTCAACTATTTTCGGACTCAACCAGAGACTTTCATGGGCTCCACAGTGTGCATTCTTTGACTCTTAGAAGTTTACACAACCCTAAGTAATCGAATTAGCAAATCCGACTACCGAAGTATTTGTTTCATTAATCAATTTCCCGGAATTTTTCAAGCGTTATCACTTCTCAATCAAATGCCAAAGGGATTAAAATCTCCAACGGACACAAATGTCACGCTGATATAATCGCTATTTATATCGTAAATAATACTGACATGGTTCCAATACTTCCAATCCAATCTAACAGCTAACTAGGAAGTTAGGATTTAGGTAAATATAAGGGCGGCTGTAAATGTTACAGCTGTGTCGTTTGATGACTTCCTTTAAGAAAGTTGTTGTTGTAGTAGTTGAGTTGTTGTTGTTGTGTGTGCAGTAGCAGTATCCAATTACCACCCATTTCCGTAACATCCTGTACCTACCCTACCTACTTATCTACCCTTGAGGGAATTTAGGCGTCATGTATTTAGGTCGCTTTATTTTCACCAAAAGCGTGGGCAGCGTATTTATTGATTTACTTCATTTGAATTCGTTCGTGGAATCCACAGAGTACATTATAATATATAGAGTGGAATCTCTCACTACGAGTACTTAGGTAGGTAGATACATCATATAAATTCTGAAATTCATTTTATTTGACAAACTGGCCATTATTTTACAACAACTCGTCATATTTATGTTTTACCAAATCTTGGAATGTATCAGCCATTTGCATATCTACTTTGAATGGAGCGATAAATGTAGGTAGATATAAGTTATCGCATAGGATTGTTTTCGATTCGTACAATTTTCCGGCTATCTACATGGCCGCAAATAGCCTCGCTAGGCGATAAGAATGCACATCAATCAGTGTTGGTAATAAATAATAAGAATAACTTAGAAGATAGTGTAAGAATGTAGTGATGTTCTGTGGTTTTGATCTGTCTGCTTTTTATCCAGCTACCCTCGAAATCCTCGAACACATTTTGAGACAAGTGGGTTGGTACTTCTCCCTCTTGTATCATTCTAATCAGGAGTCTGGAGCCAACGTTTCAATAGCAAGTGGGAAAGAAAATTTTATTTGACTCAGATTAATTATTATTATTAAATTATTTTATTAATTCTACACACAAGTGACAAACTCTCACACGATTACTGGATGTAACGGAAATGTGTGCTCATATGTATGTGTGTGTGATTATGTGTGTACAGCTTCTAGCCATCAAAATGAGTAACAATAATTTTCTCCAAGGAAAAAATCTGCCTAGCCTATTCCCAACTATCTTAGGGTTGGCTTCCAGTCTAACCGGATGCAGCTGAATACCAGTATTTTACATGGAGCGACTGCCTATCTGACCTCCACAACCCTGTTACTGGGTAATACGATACCCCTGGATCGGATGGAGTTTCGGGCTTCTGACGACCCGTAACGACTGTCAAAGGTCCACGGTTGCCAGCCGGGACCAACGGCTTAACGTGCTTTCCAAGGCACGGAGGAGTCTCAGTATGTAAAGATGGTCACCCATCCATGGACCAACCCTGGCAAGCGTAGCTTAACCTGAAGGATCGAGCCGTACGGCTGTTATTAGGTATTTTAGCGACGAGCTCCTCTTTTTTTTTGCCTCCAATTTTCTCCAAGGAAGTAATTGTAAATTCCCAATAAGAAAATTGGACCTCCCATATAATCTTTCATAGTCTAAGCTCCCATACTAATTTTGATCCGCTGATGATTACTTTGTAAATAAAGTCAATTTTTTTGGGCATAGGAACAGGAGCGATATTATTTGGGGACTAAGTAAAAATAAAAACTCAGTTTTCATTATCTATCCGCTGCAATGGTTCATAAAACAGATAAGCATTAGTGGAAGTTTCCAAATTAATTATTAAGTAAACAAAAGTACGAGTATTTTTGCAATAACTTATCAAGTGGGAAAGTTCCATCGAAAAATCAAATCAATCTATCTAAATGAAAAATGTTTTTTTTTTTAGGTTTGTCCTCTACGCATTCCTAAATCATTGATCTGATTGTAATTAATCTTTGGTAGAGTCTTCTGAGAACGCCCGCGAGGGTTGGAGGCCCAAAAATTCTACACAAATGAAAAAAAAAAAAACCAGTCAAAGATTCCGTAATATATATAAACACAGCGGTGTAGAATATTGCAGTTTTAGGTCAGCGACATCTCCTGACGATAGTGGAACTAATGTAATTTTCTGTTGATGACTTCTGAAAAAGTGTGCTATTTAGAGACATCGTTTTATTTTTCCTGTAATCTTTACATAAACATATATCACATAGAATAATTTCAGATTTTTGTCTATGCAAACTTCGGAGATAAGAGGGGAACGGTATTTTTTATTTACATTTATCATCAACAGTCGGAAACTATGCGGCCTAAAAAGAAAAAATGTTTGAGAAAGTGTAAGTAAACAGTGTTCTTTCATATGCTACCCTACATGCCCTAGTAGCACTTCGAATTTTTTATTTGAATTATTTTTTTTAAATTTTTCTTATTTGCAAATTGGTTGGGCAAACGTCATCTAAAACTATTCCAATTTCAAGTTGATAGCATTAGTAGTTCTTGAGATATCCAGCTGTGACAGACCGACAGACAGACTGAGTCGTACCATAAGGGTTCCTTTTTACCATTTTGGTATATCCTAAAAACTTGGCATAGCAACGCTAGTTCTTCATAAAATGTTAGGTACCCAACAGTTATGTTTAGTTGGGTAAACTGCACCTCAGTCAAAATACTTTCTACATATTAGACACAAAAAAACAAAGTCCCCCGCCGCGTCTGCCATGTCTGTCTGACTGTTCGCGATAAACTCAAAAACGGACGGCACTGAAATTTTCATGCGTTTTTCACCAATATACAGACTTACAGAGATACCTAATTTGTAGTCATGCGAGGCTGAAATAAATGAATTTATTATTATTATTATTTATTAAAGGCTGAAGAAAATAATGCTGGTCGTTTAGGACACTCAATAAATAATCGCAGTATTACACGGTTCAACTAAATATAATTCAATAAAAGATTTTTGGTTGATTCATCAACCAAAGTTGTGCTTTTTTTTTGGGATGGGAAATCATCCAATGACTTCTCCCGCTCTTCGTGTCAGACTCTTACTGACTAAAACCCAACCCTTGTCCTTCCCTGCCTGAGTGCCCAGGGGAGCGGTAACTCTGTTACACCGGCCATGATGGGCTCCGTCAGTGATGGCTGACAAATTCTCTTTGAGGCGCGCGTGGAACACTTCGTGCCGTCGACTCTCGGGCCTGGTACTGATCGGACGGCGAGCTACCCATTACTCGCCGTCCGCAGGCCCAGGTAACCAACCAAAGTGGTGCCTGCGAACCGTGTGTCGTTCAAACGTTAATAACAGCTGTTCAATGTCGTTTTAATTTTTTTCTTTATGACAAACAAACACACGAATGCATCTGTAGCATATTTGCAGATTTATAAATAAGTACCTACCTTATCGGATTACTGAATTATAAATCTCAGAGTTTTGATAGCAACGAAATTTTTGTACATGTAGACACAAGACATTCGAAGCGAACGACAAAGTTTTGGATTTCAAGATTCAATTAATTTCTGCCTTATTTTAAATTGTGATTGTGATGCACCTATCTTAAAGATAAAGCAGTCTATCGCATAACTACATATCGTGTGTTGCAACTCATTGAGACTAGACCTCGGTTTCTGGAAAAAAATATATGAAATAGAGATCGCAAATCTAGTGCTGCGATTGGCTGATGAAAATTCATTCAACCAATCACAGAACCTTTCGCGCATTTGAGTATTTGTCATATTTTTTGTTAATTTTCGTTTCAGAAGCTGGGTCTAGATCTTTTATTTAATATAAAGGTTTTTAAAATAAAGTGATGTGAAAAGTTGTAATGTAAGTGACAATAAAATCGAGTGAGATGTCTATAAGAGGCGTTCAAGACGGCTCCAGATCTCCGAGGATCATCACTGACTCGTTCTTCGATGATAATGATGGTAAGCAAGACTTAGCTAATAGCTACACACAAATTAGTGTCTAACTGTGTCTTGTTGTGACGCGGGATACGTATAATCAAACGACTCTGTTTAACGCGTCAAGTCCCTCATTAGCAAACAGAATTAAAAATCTATTGTTAGTGGCGACGCAGGGGCCTGATGCGTTAAAAGCGTTCATATCACAACGAGTTTTGTAGCCAATCAACTGCGTCAGAATGCGCCACGATACGACACAATAATGTGAACCTAGCTTGATATTGGTGCCGATTCTGTTGTGCACAAACTAAACTTAATTTAGGATATTGCTATTTTTTTCTCTACTATAAAAAAAAAAAACAAGAAAGAGACGGACGTAAATTAGAGCTGTCAAATTTAGTTGAACTAATATTTCCATATAAATTTAGGGTACACGTAAAAACATGTCGACTAAAAACACTGTAAAGCGCAAGGCGTAAACTAGTTTGACATCTCTGACTTAGTTCATAGCTATAGCCGTCCTTTTCTCGCACTGCCTTTTAGTACAAGATAGCGATTCTCTAATTTAAGGCGCTATTAGCTGCCAACGACCTTGAGTGGTTAGCTTGCGTGTTCTGCACTGAGCTCACGTAACGCGTCGTATGTCCACCCAGTAATAGGACTCGCCCATCAAAGAGCGCTGTCCAAAATTAGACGCATTATTAATTTATTACACATAAAACAACAAGTATTAAAATAAAACACTGAGACTAAATTATAAACAATTAAATTATCTTTAAAATGGTGAAGGCTTTATAAAAATACGCTTTATAGTTTTTGCGTGATTCTTAATTTTTTATCCGCTTTAAACATAACTTTACAAATTAATTACACAGTGTTATAAAAATATAATATGAAATATTCTGAGATCAAATTACGAAGGAAATAGTCTAGAGTAACATATATTTTTTTTAAAGAAATAAGACTAGTCGTTTAGACGTGATGTTCAAAAACCATTAAAAGTCGTATAACTGCGCCTTAAGTTTAGTTATTGAACAAGAGAATCGGCACCATTAACTGGATCTTTAACCATAGAGCACGGAGATGGTGCACTGTCAACACTCCATACTAACGTGTCACCGTTTACTCACATTACGATACAAATGACGTATGGAATCTGAGGACTTTGAATGGCGGCATGATAGAAGTTGTACGCTCAACACACTTTCGGAGACACGAATTGTCTTTGTCAATTCCGTGATCTTTATTATACGAGTATTAATTTAATCAATGAAGAAGTCTTTATTTGAAACGATTGGTAGAGTGGAGAATGCCTTGTTATATTATATCCGCCTATGTATCACTTCTGTACATAAAATTAAAAAAGTAAATAACAAGCATCGTGCTGTATAGAATTCTAGACCCTAAATATAAAAGGTGCGACATAGAGTTCAACAGAACAAGTTCCGTATGTTTTTATTAAAACGTGGGTAGTATATAATGCTAGCTAAATAGATACAAAAGAATCCAGCTATTTAATCCATCCATCCCCTATCTTTGCAAGGGTAGCGAAGCGTTATAAAATATATAAGCCTTGTACACATGGTTGGGTCGAGAGAGACGCCTACGTCTTTCGTTTACAGCTGTGTGACGTGGGCACAGATAATACGTGGGCTAGCTAAATAGAGAGCATTGAAAAAGCTATTGGCTTTGTCTATGTGATCTACAAGACTGTGACGGTACGAGTTAAGACTATTATTTGGATGAAACAACCAAATTCAAGTAGAGCAGTGATGGCCCAGTGGTATTGGCCGCGACTTACAAGTTGTAGGTCGGGAGTTCAAACCCAGGCAGGCGATTTACTTTGTGTAAATTATTTCATCACCACTGCTCTCAAAACGGTGAAGGAAAACATCGTGAGGAAACCGGCATGTCCTAGAACCAAAAATTCGAAGACATGTGACAACCACCAACCCGCATTGGGCCCGCGTGGTGGCCCACATCCTCTCATAGAGAGGAGGCCTGTGCCCCAAGGCTGATGATGATGATGATAAACCAAATTCAAGTGAATTTTGGTTGAATCGTTTATTAGTACCGTAAAAAAAAATTATCTAAGAATCTTTGTATTAATAATTATTGTAGGTTTTATAACCTGATTTAGATGAATTTTATTTATTTACTATAATATTATAAAGAGGTAAAAGTGAGGTTGTAGGAGGGCAGAGGGTAATCTCTGGATCTACAGAACCGATTTTGAAAATAATTTTACCAATAGAAAGTCACGTTCTTTGTGAGTGTTACTCTATAAATTTTTGAAATCCACGCGGACGAAGTCGCGGGCGAAATGCTAGTTCGGCATATACGTAGCGCCATCTAGCGTCCTAAAGCAATAGTGACCGTCAAAAGTTATTGTTCCTACCCTCGGGAACAGTACTTTTTCTGGATGAATGGTACCCTATGTGCTTTATAATCGGTACTCACGTTCTTTCTTACCTTTTTTACTGGACTAGATACTGTCCCACTGCTGGGAAAAGGCCTCCCCCAAGTCCTGCCAGGAACTCCTCTACCGTGCTTCCATAAGGGTCTACTACCGGCCCAGTGGCGCCCTCATTGAATAAAAAATCGTAGCATAGCATAGAAAATAAATATTAAAGAATCCAAAGTCACGTTTGTTACAAAGAGGATAAATAGGCAAAAGTACCAAAAACGGCCGTTTCTGACACTTTTGCCTACTACTTTTGATACGAAACATTGTGAGACCTGTTTTAACAACGTTAACATACTTTATCCTCTTTGTAACAAACATGACGTTGGATTCTTTAATATTTATTTTTTAAGCTATGCTACAATTTTTTATTCAATGAGGGCGCCACTTGGCCGGTAGTAGGGCCTTAAGGGCGCCCTAATCGGTCATTCTACCATACAAACGTAGCATGGCGATTACTTTACTATTTGATGTGTAATAACAAAACAAAAAAAAAAAACAATATATTTCGCCATTATCTAGCCCTTTATGGAGACAAAAAGTAAAAAAAAACAAATATCTAAAAAAAAAATACGAATGACCGACTAGGGCACCCTTAAACCAACTCTTGCTGTACGCGTCGAGCTGGTCTCACCACCCTAGCTCTTTCAATTTTAGTGACCCCAAATTACAACCAAACTATTATAATTCCTTGTTCCATAATAAGAAATGGTCTGACTTTCTCAGTAAACAGTTAATAATATAGCTGGGTGCATATTTTAAGGTGACCTAAATTAAAAATCCCTCTCCAAAGATTCCGACATAAAATGGGGAATGACTTTGCATTTTTTATGAAGAGGCTGAATGGGGATATTGAGGGCATGTTTAGTAGGGAAGATGCCTTGAAGACTGACTTGGTCGTGTAGTGGTAGCCTCTGAGCATGAGGTCATTAGGTTCGGTTCTCGGATCGGACAAAGCTCGGAGTCCGAATTTGAGCCCGGTTGATGGCAAAACGGGGTCTTTAGGCGCTATTAGCTGCCAACGACCTTGAGTGTCAGAGCTTGCGTGTTCTGCGCTGAGCTTACGTAACGCGTCGTATGTCCACCCAGTAATAGGACTCGCCCATCAAGGAGCGCTGTCCGAAATTAGACGGATTATTAATTTATTACACATAAAACAACAAGTATTAATTAAACTAAAACACTGAAACTAAATTATAAATAATTAATTGATCTTTAAAATGGTGAAGGTTTCATAAAAATACGCTATATAGTTTTTACGTGATTCTCAATTTTTTATCCGCGTTAGATATAACTTTACAAATTAATTACACTATGTTATAAAAATATTATTTCAAATATTCTCAGATCAAATTACGACGGAAATTGTCTAGAGTAACATATATTTTTTTCAAAGAAATAAGACTAGTCATTTAGACGTGATGTTCGATTAAAAACCTTTAAAAGTCGTATAACTGCGCCTTACTAGTCAAGAGTTAGAGAGGTTACTTCTAAGCATGCGTGCTCCAACGTTGACTTCATCATCGCTTAGCATCAGATGAGATAGTGACCAAATGCGAGCCTATCATCAATGAAAACAAAAACCAGCCAAGTGTGAGTGGGACTCGCACACAAAGGGTTCCGTACCATAAACTGAAAAAAAAAAACAAAAAAAAAGAAACGAAGAAAAACAAAACGAACGAAAAAGAGTGTTTTTTTTCTGGATAATTATGTTTTTGGGCTGTATATCATGATCTGTAAGGTAGACAGATGAAATTTTCACACAGCGTGTATTTCTATAGCCGCTCTATCAGCAAATACTAAAAATAAAAATATATTAAAAATTAAAGTTTCTAATTAAAATTAACGTTTCTAGAAACGTGTTTTTTTGGGCTGTATCTCATGATCCGTAATAGGTAGACAGTTGAAAATTTCACACAGCGTGTAGGAGACTCCCCAGGGTTAAGGGAGCCCCTTTTAATTTTTGTATTTATTTTTATTATTTGTTATTATAGCGGCAACAGAAATACACATTCTGTGAAAATTTCAACTGTATAACTATTACGGATCGTGAGATACAGCTCGCTGACAGACAGACGGACAGCGGAGTCTTAGTAATAGGGTCCGTTCGATCCAGTTTTAATAGAGGTTTTTTAAGTGTTATAAAAAAAAAACTTTTTTCATTAGGTACGGTATACATATAGTGTCCAAACGCGTACTTATTCATATACATAAACTCGTGTGTAACAAAAAATTGTAAATAAAATTATATTTTATTAAACATTTAAAACAAAAAAAATATGGTAAAATTGTGAAGATGCAGCCAAACAAAAAATAAAAAGCAAAAAGATTCCTTCGAGCCGGATTTGAACCAGCGACCTATGGATGTCAATGCTCGATACTCTACAGTCCACCGCTCTACCAACTGAGCTATCGAAGGCTTGAGAAAGCGTGCGAAATTTTAGACCTATTTCTTGGGGTAATCGAATGCAGCCATTGTAGGGTGACAATGACGTTTTAGTTGATATTGTTTTAAAAAAATATTATTATTATGCTCGCGATTTATAGATTTTTGATTTTCAGTAAGAATTCTGGAACCATTTTTTCCATATTACCCAGTATTTTATCATAGAAACATATCTGTTATTTTTCTTCATGGTAACAAATTAATGTTGTTCTATTCAGTTTTAGAGTTTTCATGTCAAGGTTTCTTAGCACCATTTTTATTTTTAGAATAACAATATTTGTATCCGGTTTAACTCAAATATGTAAATACTGGTAATATGTTGTTTTTGTTGCGCGAATAAATTATTCTTAAACAAAGCCGATCAAGGCAGCGCAATAGAGTTTAAAATCACCTCAAATCTTTTGTTTACAATGCTGGGTCGTGCGTGTGTGTGGGGCGAACGCAGCCGGTCGGGCGAGGGGTCCCTGAGTCCGCTTGTGTCAGTCCGCGACAGCCGGCACCGACGCCGGCCGCTACCGAGCCGCATTGGCGCTGCGATCGCTTTCGCGCAGTTAGTCGTGGCGCGTGGCATTCCATATTGAAATTTTGACAACCCATTTTTTTAACGACACTGTGATATGACTACGGCATGTTTGTATTCTTACTCTGTTAGAAAGTTTAAGTTTAGTGTTGAATTTTTCTTGAATGCGTCTAATTTTAAACAAGTTTCTAATTAAGTTGAATTATTTGCAGTTTACAGCTGCAACGACTTAGGGCTCTTTGTTGTCTGTTATTTTTGCAATTTAATTCCAGACAGTAAAGTAGAACGTTTCACTTAACTCGTTTGCTAACCTATGTTATGTAGGTTAACATAACATAAGTAGGCTCGCTCTCAAATATAATGATGTGTTACTGATAATAATATGCTAAATAAGTATTTTTATCGTTTTCGCTGCTATAGTAAATGTTGCGTAATTAGCGTAAGTTCAGGCGTTAATTAGTGGAGAATTTTACAAAGTTGCATCAGAGTTTTGGTCTACTTTAATATTTACGTGTTCCAATTAGCCAACACGCGAGAATATCAAAAGAGAAGGAGCAGTGAAAGTTGTAAAATTTCTCTGTTGGAACTCGTTCGCACAGTTCAAATAAAAATCTTTATTGGATGTCTTTTTACAAGAATATTGGAAATATAAACTTAGATAATAACATTTAAGTTGACGTGTAATGAAAATGAAATGACTAAAGATGAACAAGTTAGAAAGAAAAGAGCTACTAGTTTTAATTCTTTTAATGCTAAAGAACTTGTGATCAGTGATGGAAATGATAGTCGTAAACGTACGTAACGAATTAAAAAATGAAGAATGCTCAAGTAACTGTATTTAACACCACTTCGCCTGTATGTGACGCATTACCAGCAGCAATTAGTTACTAAAAAAAACCATAAGACGAACAAATTAACACCATTACCAAGATTTCAAGCTGTAATGCACTAAATTAACATCATCCTGACATCCCGCTGACAGAAGCTTCTTCGAAATAAATTACAACAGTCAGCTTTAGAAATCACTAAAAGAATATTAACAGCTAGATCAAATAATATAAAGATCGAATAGAACATTGTCTATTCAGTCATTCAAGCCGACCTCAATACTTGTCTGCATTATTTTGTTCATGAATTATGCATTATTATAATGCTTTTCATACATATTATGGCTTTGTTTGCTGTCAATTTTATGTCTATCACATCATTTGTTTTCTGCTGGTCCAGCAGGGTTTAATCTTTGAATAGATAAGAATGTTGTTATTAACATCTTTTATGGAAATTGAAGTTAACTAATAGTTCAGTAAATCAGAGTCAAGTGATTTACATTACAAAATGCTTCAATAAAAAAATAAACTACCTATTTTCTTTTTCGGTTTACTCTTCCAGACCAGTATATTCATTATTACTGTCTGATTGTTTGTTGTCTGTTGTTTTGTGCTTATATATTTACTTACCAAATTATTATCTGTCACAATCAGGATTCTTCAAAGCATTTTAATGGAATTGTTTTCTGATCACATCAATTACGAACGTAATTGCGATATTCTTCCACACCTAATTACACATTAATGGAAAAATTCCCCCGCCGTGTTTTGTCGTGCAGCCGTTGGATAGCATTAGACTTATAAATTAGCTTTAAGTGGGTTGTTAGGATGCTTCGCCTTAAGACTGACGGCTCAATAAAAATACTTACCTAATGGGTTTTGTCATCCTTCTTCTTCGTCGTTCTCTCACTGCTGAAGATCGCAACGCGGCTCCAAGTTTTGTGATCTTCTGCAATGTGGACCGCTCGGTACATGCTGCCTACAATAGCAGGGATTTGTCATCCTAAGAATGAATAAATGTTTCATTTTCAGAAACTGTTCTGTTGTTCTTTTAGTTTTGTTTGCCAGTTAGTTCCTAAGTTATTAAATGCCACGTTCATACTTTTCATGGAAATGGAAGTATTTCAAATGTGCATCATGCATGTTCTACAGCTATAGGTTTCAGACGCTATCTAAGACTTCTTTAAGTCCTTCCACTTCGGTTACAAGGAAGTCAGGTACAAATTCGGAGTTGTTTTCAAAAACAAGGATAATTTTAGAATTCAAACGACATAGTATTATATATTTTGAACAGGAAGAAAAGATGTTTATTTGTTTTTCATGACTCATTTGTTAATATTAAATGCAGAGCTACTAAGAATCAAGCGTGGAGTATATGTCTGATATTTATGACTGATATTAAAATAAATCTCGTCAGTCAGTCTAACGCATTGAAAACTGCTGCGTAGAATATGTGAGGATTTTCATAGATTTCATAAATAAAAAGCGTTCCTATGGAATTAGAAGCATTTCGGCCATCTTTTATAAGGAAAAATGCAGAAAGTTTATGATGAAAAATGGCTTGTAAACATAAAATATAAATTAAGCGATGGCCACGTCAAAGGTAATGCGGAAAGTCATGATGCTACGGAAGATTCGGTTTTAACAAAAATTTCCTCTGGCCCGTTAGCTGCGACATTACTAGCAAAAAATACAAACAAGGACCAGACGAATGACGTAACACTAAAGCATACATAATGCGGACATTACAAACATTCCACTTACACGCTAGGCGCTAATAAACGCACAAACCAATCGAAATTAATGCTAAAAATGTCAAATAATGGCGTTCAATAGCGTTTAGCTGATTACTTGTGTTTCGACAACGGTTATAACTACAAAAGAAGTATTTTAAAATTTTAGCGCCCGTTGTTTTACTTATACTAACTAGTTTCTGCCAGTGGCTTCGCCCGCGTGGAATTAGTTCTTAACCCACTATAAAATATAGCCTGTATTCTATTCCAGACTATAATCTATCTCTGTGACCAATTTCGTCCATATCCAGTCAGCCGTTTTGGCGTTGTTGAGTAACAAATATCCATTCATCCATCCAAACTTTCGCATTTATAATACGAGTATTAGTAGTATAGTAGTATTCATTTGTTCGATTTTCGGTTGGAAGTAATTCACGATGCAATTATTCATTCATCCATCATGATACTCTTGCTCTTGCTCCAATTTATTTGGGATTGACACAACATTTCTTCTTCCATTCTTTTCTATTAGTCGTCATCTTTAGTCTCCTCCTCTTTCTCGAGATAATATCTTTCACATGATTCATTTATTATTAACATTATGCCCGAACTGACCCACTTTTGGGCAAATTCATTCCATTGTTCAGTGTTCCACGCCTCTTTTGTCAAAGGTAGGCATCTAAGTCGTTCCGCCAACAAATTCTTTTGCCTCCCCCTTATGTTTTCAGCTCTCTTTATGTCCTATCCTCTTCGGCTAAAGGGCAGCCAAAATGGATATAAAACCGATTACTTTACAAGGATTTCAAATCAAGTCGCATAAATCAATTCAAGCATCCAAATATAACAAAATGCACTTATTAATAAACTGAATCAGTATTAAAGAAGGCCATCCTCATCCGCGAGTAGATCAACAGGGCGATCAGACGATGACGTCACAACCGCTCAGCTGTTTGTTCATCGCCATTGCGGGCACAGGCACAGCAGAGCTATACACTACACGAGGGTCGTATTTGGGTCGGTGTCGAACATAATCTGCTGTTGCTACGTGCCTTTTGATCTCTGTGACGCAGTAGCGCCATTTTTTGCGTTCTTATTTTAAATTGTTTATAAACTGTTAGTTATTATCTTGATTTAATAGTTGGGTCTTGAAAGTCGTAGCGAGGTCAAAAATGTCTCGGCAGTTTCCAAAATTGTGGTCAATACATTGAAGTTTTGATGCAACTGAGTATTTATTATCTAGAAGTTCACTAAATAATTGAATGTGTCTGTTTCCTTTCCTTATAAAAGCAATTTTAGACTTACGAGTATTTATCATAGGACTATTAAAATGGTTTCAAAATGTCGAAATTATCGCGTAAAAGTTCAAGCGCCAAGTATTACAATTTCCGATACAATGTCATAACTGTTAGCAATTTAAAACCACAATATCACTACTATCTTGGCTGAATCATCACGTTTCTCCACTTCCGTTAAAGAAGTGGCTATATTACCATTATCACGAATATTTCCGGCCAGTCTTCTTCGACGCACGAGCGGGTTGAACATTCATTTGGAATACTAAGTTCATTCAACAACAACACGTCAAAACAGGCGGTCGTCTTATTACAGTGTCATTTATCTTCTCAACTTACCGATAACCTTTTTAGTGATAATGAGTTAACTTTAAAAGTTATGCGTGATACTTAATATTAATAAAGACCAAAGTGATACGAGTGCCTTGTAAAGATGTACAGCTTCGATAAGGATCTGTGGCATGTGAGGAGACCTTCGGAATCGCAAGAGTCCCAGGCGACTCAGAAGAGCACAGCTGAGGAGAGACAGCGTAAATATTTTTTACTATTTTTTCATTTCAAAAATATTGAATATGCCTCGCGTTACTCCAGTTATTAATTGGTTGCAAGTGCACCAATCAAATGTGTGGTTCTTTTTGGCTTCGATTCCTTGGTCGGGCAAAGTGTAATTAAGGTTTTCCATAAGGTTACCGTCTCGTCGTCTTCATGCATAACAAGTGCGTCTGTGTACCACTGCCTGGCTTTCAGTAATGTAGGTACTGTTTTTAATTAAAATATATAATACACTGGTACAGTACAAGAAATGAGGACAAACATAAAAAATTAATCACAGAAGCCATAATAAAGAAAGAGCAAAGCTCCAACTATGAACAAAATAAAAGTTCCGATTTTGTAAATGGACTGCTAGTTCGTGGTTTTTCCTGGAAAGCCAATGTAGTGCTTTGGTTTGTGATTGGTTTTCTGGGAACCGAGAGGTTTGATATTTACGTGTGCTACATTAAAAGCCGATATTCCGGGAATTTGCGGGGTATTATTTATTGCCGTAGTACACACTGAGCATTTTTTATGAAAAATCCGAGAACTTCGGTTCAATATTCATAATTTACCACAATAAATTCTCAAATTAAAAATATAGATCGATCGTAAAACAATATTACCAAATCACCATGGACACCAAAACAATTAGAGATTACATTAAAAAAAATACTTATGCAAAGAAGAAAGTTTCCATCTTTCTATCACAAACTTTTACTAACCCTCAGCCTCTTAAAAGTCCTATCACATTATTGGAGACGTTACTACAGCACCCGGTACACACTTACTGGAAGGATGAAGTGCCGTGATCCTTCAGATTAATTTCAGAATCAACAAAACAAAACAATTACTGATAATTTCTACCCATCCTCATTTTCATAAAACCTTATTCAAACATTGGACATAATCTCTCAATATTCAGTCAAATCTTAGCTTTTGTTAGACACTATTATCTATATCTATAATAATATTATAAAGAGGTAAAGTTTGTGAGGTTGTAGGGGGTAATCTCTCTTTTACCAATAGATAGCCACGTTATTTGTGAGTGGCTATAAATTGAAATCCACGCGGACGAAGTTACGGGCAAAGTGCTAGTAAATAATAAATGTTGACACCATATCAACAAAATAAATGAAATAGGCATTTAAAAACCGGTAGATACACCATTAAATTGAAGAAATCTTCCACAAATCACGTTAATATCACGTCTGAATCATAAAATTGGCTTCCCTCGCATCCTGGCGGAATAAAAAATAAAATATATGGTCTTACGCATTGCGCACAACTCCTCATGAACTTAATCGCGTGCTAGCAGGCCGGACATTTAACGACTCGCACTAAAACTACTGCAGATTTCTACTCCAGCCCCATATGTTATTAGTTTATTACTGTAATCATTTGAGCTTCGATAGTTTTATTTTATTCTGTCTATAACTTCGTCTTTACTATAGGCTATTTGGCAAATATTTTAAGACAGGTAACAAAACAAGGTTTTATTATTATATCTACTTACAAATAACCATACTTAAAAAAAAATGAGATCAATAACGTATACAGTGATACACAAACACACGGCATCAAATATTACTACTACTTACTATGAATCCTGCTAATATTATAAATGCGAAAGTTTGTATGTTTGTTTTAATCACGAAAAAACGCCTGAATTTCATTTAAATGAAATTTTGCACACAGATTGATTATAACCTGGATTTAAACATAGGCTACTTTTCACCATGCGGGCGAAGCCGCTAACAGCAGCTAGTAAAATATTACATTTCAATTAAATACTGAAAACTTTTTGGGGACTGTCTCACGTGATGCGAAAGATTTGGTTACCCTTGCAAACTTATATTTCGTTGCGTTTTTCGACGTCTCCAGTATTTAATCATTTAAATATATATAAAGTGATATTCAGTATAAAAAATTCGACCAAGTGCGAGTCGGACTCGCACACGAAGGGTTCCGTACCATAAACTGAAAAAAAAAAACACGTTTCTAGATTACTTGTCTCTGTTTCCTTGGAAGATGGGTAGGCCTTTAGTGTGGGACGCTACTTGTGTCGATACTCTTGCGCCATTTTCCGAGCTCATCGTGCTGTGCTGGCACTGCTGCTGCGGCTGCTGTAAACCTCAAGCGGCGGAAATATAATAACCTTGTTGGTAATTATATTTTCGAGCCGTTTGGGGTTGAAACTCTCGGATCGTGGGGTCCGAGTGCTCACAAATTATTTAAAGATATATCTAAAGACCTTGTTGACACTTCGCGTGAACTAAGGGCTGGCTTTTTCCTTGGACAGAGAATAAGCATTGCCATACAACGTGGCAATGCCGCCAGTCTTTTGAGCACATTACCAGCCGACAGCGATGTGGAGGAATTTTTCAACGCCATATTTTAGATTACTTTTACTCGTAGTTTTAGTTAAGTTTTTTTTTGTGTTTATATAGTTAAAGTTAGATAGTTATATTTTTGTTATTACAAGTTAAATAAATGAGTACATCGTTTGTAGAAACGTTTTTTTTTTTTGGGCTGTATCTCATGATCCCTTGTAGGTAGGCAGTTGAAATTTTCACACATCGTGTATTTCTATAGTCGCTACAACAAATAATAAAAACAAATTAACAAAAACCATAACAAATAATTTAATTAATTAAAACAAACAAATAAAATTAAAAAAATATCTCAATTTTTAAATTTTATTTCTTCTTGTTATAGCGGCAACAGAAATACACATTCTGTGAAAATTTCAACTGTGTAGCTATTACGGATTGTGAGATACAGCCCGCTGACAGACGGATGAACAGCGGAGGCATAGTAATTAAGGTCCTGTTGGTTACCCTTCGGGTACGGAACCCTAAAAATGTTGGACAACCACATCTATCAGAATCCTGAGGTAGACATATTATTCCATTCGAATGTGAGTTTATTTTTAACCGACTTTCGAAAAAGGAGGAGGTTCTATGTTCGACTGTGTGTATGTTTTTTTTTTTTTTTTTTTATGTATGTCCGCCGATTTCTCCGTCAGTTGTGGACCGATTTTCAAAATTATTTTTTTATCCGAAAGAATATACTCCCGAGGTGGTCCCATCTACATTTTATCGAAATTGCTTAAGCGCTTTTTGATAAACTGAACAAAAACGAAAATACGTTTACCTCGATGACGTTTTGGTGTACTCCAAATGTTTAAATTCCACGTTCCATGTTATTGGGGTTTTTAGTTGTGGGGTATAACAACTAAAAAGTGAAAAATAAAAAACTTTTTTACAATAAAAAAACAACCGACTCAAAAAAAATACACTAAAAATTAAAAAAATACTTTTATTTCGGAAGTCGGCGTCAAATAACGAAGAAGTAAATTACAAACACCGACTTCCGAAATAAAAGTTTTTTTTTAATTTTTAGTGTATTTTTTTTTTGAAAGTCGGTTGTTTTTTTTGTAAAAAAGTTTTTTAAAAACATGTAAGTATTCCTTACTTACATGATTTTAAAAACTTTTTGTTTCAGCACCTAGACAAATCGACTAAAACTTTATTTTTTTAATTTAAATATTATTAATTTAATTCCGTTTACTTTAATTATTAATATTATTTAAATTTATTTGTGTTTCTGTATCTTCTCGCTATGTTTAATTTTTATGCGTTATGTTCCTATTGAATTAAATTATTTTTTCCGAATTTTAAATTAATAATTGTGTACTAAAATTGTTGAATCTCAGCACGTGTTGTTTTCAAACTGTAAGTACAGAGAATAATAATAATAATAAAAGCCTTTATTCGCTGATCAATAAGTACAGTTTAGGAATATGGACTTTGGAATTTGGACGTTTTGACGATCCAGCACAGACACGTCTGGCGAAGAATGACGAGGAGAGCCGACCCCAAATAATGGGATAAGGCTAGGCAGAGAGAGAGAGAATAAGTAAAGAAAGAAAGAAAGAAAAAGAAGTACAGTTTAAATATTATCACTTATAATACCACAAGAGCTTCAAAATTATCGGGTATTTCCGTTCGTTGCAAACAAATGAAGGAGTCAAGTTTTTCAGGTTAAAAAATCACGAGCGCGAAGCGCGAGTGATTTTTCCTGATTATTTTTCCGACCCAAATATCGACCAATAGAATTGCACCATTCGACGTCACGTGGTACAACCTACATGGTATTATACTGAAATTTTTTTGAAAATTTTCTCTGGTCGTTGCTATATATAAAATAATCACTTATAATACCACAAGAGCTTCAAAATTATCGGGTATTTCCGTTCGTTGCAAACAAATGAAGGAGTCAAGTTTTTCAGGTTAAAAAATCACGAGCGCGAAGCGCGAGTGATTTTTCCTGAAAAACTTGACGATTTTATTTGTTTGCAGGGAACCTATCGGGAAATACCAGATAATTTTGAAGCTCGTGTGGTATTCGGGGGATTATTTTTCCGTCCCAAATGTCGGCCAATAGAATTGCACCATTCGACGTCACGTGGTACAACCTAGAAAATTTTCAAAAAAATTTCAGTATAATACCATGTAGGTTGTACCACGTGACGTCGAATGGTGCAATTCTATTGGTCGATATTTGGGTCGGAAAAATAATCCCCCGAATACCACACGAGCTTCAAAATTATCTGGTATTTCCCGATAGGTTCCCTGCAAACAAATAAAATCGTCAAGTTTTTCAGGAAAAATCACTCGCGCTTCGCGCTCGTGATTTTTTAACCTGAAAAACTTGACTCCTTCATTTGTTTGCAACGAACGGAAATACCCGATAATTTTGAAGCTCTTGTGGTATTATAAGTGAAAAACTTGACGATTTTATTTGTTTGCAGGGAACCTATCGGGAAATACCAGATAATTTTGAAGCTCGTGTGGTATTCGGGGGATTATTTTATATATAGCAACGACCAGAGAAAATTTTCAAAAAATTTTCAGTCTGTTACCATGTAGGTTGTACCACGTGACGTCGAATGGTGCAATTCTATTGGTCGATATTTGGGTCGGAAAAATAATCATTGTAATTTTTAGCAACCAGTTTTTTGATCAGGTTGTCCTTCGACATAGGCCTCCCCCAGTTTCTTCCACTCAACTCTGTCACGAACTAGTCTTCTCCATGCTATTAGAAGGTCATCTTCCCATCTTTTGATTAGACGTCCCTTTTGCCTTTTCCCATTCCTCGGATACTATTCCATTAGGTCTTTCGTCCATTTTTCTTTATTCGTTCTCATAATGTGACCAGTCCAGTTCTATTTCAGTGCAGAGAATAGTTGTAATTAAATAAATAAAATAAATCTAATCTAAACGGATAGGTGATCCAAATATTAGTCAGTAGTCAGAGCGCTACTGTTCATAATTAATAGGGTAATTTCCTGGGTAAAAAAAAAATATATATTTAGTCCGTAAGTTAGACTATCAAAAATAATGGCTACGTATTTTTTGCTTTATCAAATCAATGAAAAATGATAAAGATAAAACGCTTCAAAGTTCAGGAGTCTGGTTTGTTACGTCACTTTTGAGTAAAAAGTGGTACAATTTTAACTCAAGTGTGACGTCATGCGAAATTTCAACGCACTGTATCGTCTTAATTTTATTGTTTACGTGATAAAAGAAAATTACGTGTCCAATATTTTTGGTAATCTAACTGACGAACTAATTAGACTTTTTTAGTCATCTCCCCAATTGTTGATTCTCTGCACGTGTTGGTTTTAAACTGTAAGTGCAGAGAGTAATTTTATAAATTACTCTCTGCACTTATATATCTAAACGGATAGGTATAAGGTTGCTAACTTTTTTTTAAAGGAAATAGAGTACTTATATCTGATTTCAGACACGGTAAATAAAGAGTACCGCTTTAAAAAAAAGGGTCCATTTTTTTAATTTTTGTAAAGATATTTTTTCTGCCTTTTGCGGCACTTAATAATTGTTTTTTTTTTAATTTCGCCACACTAGGAATTACTCCTGTATCGTGGGTGCGTTCACAAACATGTATACTCACATACACAAGACACCCAGACCCGGAACAACTATCTGCAGGTCATACAAATATTTGTTCCGTGCGGGAATCGAACCCGCGACACGTAGCGCAGCAGCCGAACACTCAACCACTGCGCCAATCGTGTCGACAAATTTTTCATCATTTTTTAAAAGAATTGTATACTCCAATCATTCTCAATGTATTTTTGTAGCTTATTTTTATTAATTTCAATGAACATATTAACAGTAAACGTAACATTTTTGGGTTATGACAATGGGTATACATGACTGGTATTATTATAGTAAACATTGCGAAACAAAGAGTATTTTAGAGTACGGTTGGCAACCCTAGATTGGTGATCCAAATATTAGTCAGTAGACAGAGCGCTATAGCTGTTTTTAATTAATTTGATGACATAAAAATAATCAACCTCTTAATGTTCTCACTGCTGGGACACGGGCATCCTCTCTGTGAGACAGAAGGGGCCGTAATCCACCACGGACCCAATGCGGGTTGGTAGATGTTACAATATGTCTTCGAAGTTCTTATTGGCTCTAGGACATGCCCGTAACCTTACAATGTTTTCCTTCACCGTTTTCAGTGCAGTGGTGATGATTTACCCATGTTTCGAAAATAAATGATTTGATTGATTGAAATAATTTACACAAAGTAAAACGCCTGGCTGGGTTAGAACCCACGATCTACAACTTGTAGCTGTTATAAAATCTGCCAGATTCCTTTTTTTTGGGACAATTCCGCCACACCATTCCCAAACCACTGTTACTTCTGTAAGCCAGAATCAACAGTGGCGACCACCAGAAAAAACGCCGAGGCAATGAAGCTCGACGAGTCTTGGGTTCCGCAACGAAATTTATCAGAAAAGACAGCGGAGGAGTAAGAAAAACATAATTTCCATTTCCCTCCTAATCAAGCGGGAGACAGAACAAAGCTAGGCCATTGCTATTAGGCACAAAGGGGGTATTTACAACTGCGACGGTAAGACCTGAGAGCTGCCAAGCACCACTGGTGAAAACACTAATTTTAATGGGTCCTAAAATTGTGAGCTGTTACACTTGATTCCAATAATAGGTATGGCAAAAACGCTTGAACGCACTGAAATTCGTTCTAGTTTCCACAAGGTCCGTGTAATAGACAACTCCAGACGTAGGCTGAATACTATCCAACATAATATTGTGTTCAGTTTGCCAAAGAGTACACTCCCATAGGAATTATGATGTGCGGATTGTTCGTATTTGCAATCAGGTGTTGATTTTTTTTTTTTCACTAGGAATTACTCCTGTATCGTGAGTGCGTTCACAAACATTTAAACTCACATACACAAGACACCCAGACCCGGAACAACTGTCTGTAGGCCATACAAATATTTGTTACGTGCGAAGATCGAACCCACGACACGCAGCACAGCAGCCGAAAGCTCAACCACTACGCCAACCGTGCCACATTGACATAAAGGCGAGGCAACAAGCTTGAAGGAAAATAATTTACCCTTAAAGTTGCCATGACCTGTGAGAAATTGGGCAAAATTTGCCAGCTCTAGGGAATACGTTCCTACCATGATACTGCCGTGCTTGTGATATATACAGTAAGTGACATGGAGACACTTTCGAGAAAAAATCGGTCAAAGTTTTTTTTTTACTTTTGACATTTCTCCCAAAGTATAAATTAAACCTAAGTTTTCTAAAATGTTTTAAATAAATATGTGTTTGTTTAACAATTTGTATATTTTTATTTCTATTTAGTAATTATATTTAAATTATAAAGCTTGAAAAAATATGTATGTTAAGGAATGGAAAATTAAAATATAATGTTTTTTTTAGTATTGGTACAGTAAGTGTGTGACTTACTATAACAATCTTTAGTTTGAAGTACATACTGCAACAATGATAATGGAATGAGGTAAATGTTTAAATAGAATAACAAAAATTGCATGGTTTGCCTAATGTTACTTAATCACTTACTGTAATTATAGCTAGGAGCAATATGAAAACTTGTGGCATCTACCATGAACCATAATTAATTACTTTTCCACGATATTATTGGTAGACAAATGAAACAAAAGATCTTATGAAGTTATAGTTTAATAGAAGCATATAAAGTTTAAGTACACAGCTTTATTAATACTCTAAAATTTAAAAATCAGTTCCATTTATTGTATTTTTTGAAGCATTAAGAATCATAATAAAAGCTAACTTAAAAAATAACAATTCGTCTTTGTGCAACTGGCTAATTCGTACGTAAAACAATCATAAACTAAGCATTGTTTCTAAAAAAAATCACACCTTTACAGATTTTTTTTTAAAATTCTTGTTTGTACACAATAAAAAAACATCTAAATAAAATAAACACTTTGTTCCCAAAAAATAAAACAGTTTTCTCTTTGGATTTTTTCATTATTAAAATAATCTTTAAAGGCATATTAAATTCTTTATCAGTCATTTAACTTCTTAGGACGATATGTAACACTTTACTATTACTTATATAAATTATGAGATCCTCGTTATACAAACTTAATATAATCAGTCTTACAAATTAACAATATTAGTACCTTTGTAGCAGTTTATAGTAATATAGTAAAATGTCTTTTAACTAACTATTAAAATAAAGGCTTACATAAATAATATTTGCTTACAGGCTTTTATAAATTGTGTTCTTAACACAATTTTTTAAAATATTAACTGAAGAGTTTTAAAACTCTTCGGTTAATAGCTTGGTTACAGAATTAGAAACCGGAATGTTTAACCAAAAACCCCTTCTATTCTCAGGCATCAGAGGTAAAAGTTTCTGTATAATCTCTGCTTTACGATCTGCAGTGATTCCTCTTGGAATATTTTTAGACTTCACCTCAGGGAAGTTTTGGGTCTTTACAATTTTAGCTTGTAAGAAGTCCAATGACTGAAACATCTCATTATGACCCGTTTTATACATAAGCACGAATTGACCCCTTTCAACTTTAACTACCATTATATCCTTAAGGTAAATCCTGTGTTCCATGTTTCTCAGTTTATATTGCGACGATAAGTCTTCATATAAATAAAAGTCTGAAACATCCAATGATTTGACAATACATTTGCGATTATTTGCCATTTTTACTCTTTGGACATAATCATCGAAATCGTACACTTTATTTTTACCTAACATTTTCTCAACCTGATGATGAAAATGGTCAGCTGACATGAAGGTATGTCCTGGCTCGAAATACCGTATCTCGATTGTATTCGCAGATATTAAGGAACTATTAATAATATGTACTAAAAACGACATCAATGCCCAATTTTTATTTTGGGATGCACAGTTATCAGCCCACAAAATAACATTTTCAGCACCTCGTTTGTGAAGCAAAAAAGCCCTAAATGTTGAAATTATGTCATGTTGATGGCGACCTGATATGGACTCATTCCAAACAACTGCGAATGGCATTTCTTCTTTGGATGTTTTTCCCAATGGCACGAAACTTTCATTAAAGGCAATTATTCTAGGGCAAAAAATTGCGGCTTTATATTGGTCTAATCTTGGCAACATGATCACTTTTTGTAAATCTACGGAATAACGAATAGTATTTTTATCAACACTGGCATTATCTACATCTTCTTTATATTTTATTCGGCTTTCTGTATATCTTTGTTTATGAGCATTATACTTGTTACAAACATCACAGGTAGTATCAGGATTATTATTATGTTCTGGGTTATGTAGTTTAAATATTGCACATAATTCACATTCTTCGTTTCCTAGATGGGTAAAAGATATGTTTAACTCATTTTTTACTACTGTGCGGTAAGTTTCTAGAGATACTTTAAAATTGGGAAACTTTTCGCAAAAGTTTTTATACATAATTGGCACATTAATATCACTGGGCAGATACAGTTTATTAGGAGCATGCTCTCTTCGGTAGTGGGATATTGCAGGATTGTAGCCTAAAATATGACTCTTTATAATACTTTTGTCTATTTTATTGGCTCTTTCATAGACACCCCTGCGATCTTTTTGCTGATCGACGGGTCTTTTTAAGGCAGCAAGAACTCTTTGATCATTTTTTGGGTGATACCCCAAAGTTGTTAGAAAGAATTGTTTGCAAACTTCTATTTTAATATCATCTGGGTTTGTTAGAAAATATGCATATGTTAGTTTTCTTTTTGGTATTTCTCTACTTGTTTGTTTTCTTCTTTCAACAGCTTTTGTTTCAACCATACCCTTAATAAATACACCCTGGAATTCTTTGCTCAGTTTACTGTAATAATTGTTTATTACCTTTCTTTGGTCTTCGTTAATGTTCGTCGAACACTTTCGTCTACAATTTTCCATGCATGCCCTTTTAAGTGATAGCTTTTCAATCAGTAATTGCTTTTTAATCTTCTTTCTTTCTATTAATGACTCTAAAAACACTTGTCTTTTCCGTGGTAAACCAGACTTAGTTAATCCTTTTTCTTCTTGTACGGGATTATCAATTAGATTTAATTGTTCCGAATTATTCAAATTTACTGCACTTTCACAATTAACTTGAGTTGAATTATGTCCTAGATAAGATCCGTTAGTATTAATTTTGGGGTTATTGGTTTCAAGTGCTGTAGTATCTTGTTCTGGAATAAATGTTCTGACACGAGAGATCAGTGAATCTTCGCAATCAGTGTCGGTTGTGTCAGAGACAGGTATATAATCTTTATCCTTAACACTATCATCAGAATCTTCGAATAAGCTTTGTTTATTATTAGTTTGGGAATTTTCGTTTTCTTCATCCGAACAAGTTAGAGTTTCATTGCATTTGAGCAAATTTTCATCAAAAGGATCTTTCTCAAAAAGCAACCTAACAAAGTCCGTCATATCATTTGCCATTACAGCACTACGTGAATTTTTGTATTCATTATCAAAATCAAAAATATTTGGATGATCATTAAAATTTACGTTCCGCAGCCACATCATGTTAATGTCAGTAACTACACGTTGTTCATTCATGTCGGTGTGCTTTGAGGATTTAGCTATGGAAGAGTCGCTGGTGCAGCTGCTGCTGGCACAATTAGTTGCTGGTAAAATTAAGTGATGTCCACTTACAGTATTTGACGCTGCTGTTTTTCTAGCCAAAGCCATAATTCGATCACTTCTGGACGTCATCTTGCCTGGAAAACAAATTAAAATACTATACCTAAAAGCAACACATTCACACAAACAAGCTAAGGCAACATGCTTAGTATACTAATATTGTATTTGTGGCGATGTTAAAAAATAAAATAGAAGTTCGGAAAACTATAAAAGAATTTGTAAAACCAGCTTAGATGCATAGTTATTTTACACACGTAAATTTTTCGTTATATTTTTGTCAAATTTAAGAATAATTATCACATAAGTAATTCATTGTAATTATGTAGTATATTATGGATAATTATGTAGGTACCTTAAAACGGTTACGACAACAATTTTCTGTTTTGATGAGTTAGAGTACCTACTTGTAAAAATTAATGCCAAACTTATTATATTAACCTGTTAATAATACCTTATTACTGCACCACTTATAAACATCTCTAATATAATTATAGGCCCGAATACAAAAGCTAGGAAAGTTGGTACGTATACTCACGAGTGGTTTTGGCGCCAATTTTATTCTCCGACGCACGTCAGCCTCTGTTGTTGCGTGGACCGCAACTGCGAAATCACGTACTTGCCCCTCCCCGCACTACCCATTCGGACCTTAAACGCCTTAGAATATTTGCAGTAAGTAACGTGTTTACCTCATTTGTTCCAGGCAAGTCTACCAATAAGATGAAATATTCCTTAACATAATTACAGTAGTGAATCTTGCTGTTATTACGTCTACACATACAAATATGCTTTTTGATTTGCTGACTTATCATATACACAGTAAGTTCCACTTACTGTAGTTATGCTAAGCTAATACAATAATATGTTGCGAAACTCTTAAGCATTAATATAGTGTATACTCTTACTGTAGATATGTTAAAGTGTAGTATACTAAATGTTTTATTTCCAACACTTAATATAATAATAGCAAGTGGTACTTACTGTAAATATGTTTCAGTGATACTTGATGAAAAATAATCATAACTTAAAAATAATAATAGCAAAATTACTTACTGTAGCAATACCTAGGAAATGGTTTTAATTTTATGAAAAAATCAACCGTATGTGCCCATACTGCAATCATAATAAGTATGCATTGGCGCAAAACGTGCCTTACTGTAATTATGCTTAAGCTTATTTGATTTTCTATACCACATTTCCAAATTTTAAAAATACAGAAATGTAGGTCTCAATCTCTACATTCCAAATATATACTTAACTCAATATCGACCAAAATGTGACTTACTGTAATTATCATAAGCGCGGCAGGATAGGTAACGGTATCATACTTATCATGTGCGAAGCTGCTGGCCGCCCGGCGTCGCAGCAAATAATTTTGTCTTGTCTTACAAGGCCCATGGGGAAAGACGGGCTAGTGGAAAGCGATTTGTAGCGAGGCGACAGTCGCACTGTCAACATTTATTTCTTGCCTAAAGTTTTGGTAGTAGCAATCTACCCTAAGATATCCAAAATCCCAATGGAAATACATAAATAAGTTTTACGTAGGTACGCTAGTATTATATTATCTGTGACGTAGGTAAGGTAATAAGTATGTATTGAGAAGGTAATTTTTAGGGTTCCGTACTAGTAATGAGCGTCCGCGTCCGTAATGAATAGGTAGGTATGTACTGTGATCGTGATTTTTAGGATTCCGTGCCTGAAAGGTAACCAACGGAACCCTTTTACTAAGCCTCTGCTGTCCGTCCGTCCCTCCATAACCAGGTATATTCATCGCCTTTACATCCTAGCAGTACGGGTGATTTTCGTAGTACAAAGGATACTCACAGTCACACCACTAAACAATCCTGTGCATTTGCCTGTACTTATCTATAGTTCGACTTTTAATTATTGTATTCAGTAACTTGACAGTTGAAGGGACCAGATTTTGACAAAAAAACAAAGTGATCGAAGTTTTCAGGTACTGACTATTTTATTATCTTATCGAACTTAGATGCATCCTGATCCATTAGTTTCAGTAGATTACTATTTAGCTAGATTGACACATAATAATAATAATAATAATAATATTCCACAACTATCACACAACGCCATCTAGTCCCAAGTTAAGCAGAGCTTGTGTTATGGGTACTAGACAACTGATAAACATACTTATATAATTCTAAATACATACATATTATAGATAAATTACACCCAGACACAGAACAAATGATCGTGCTCATCACACAAACATTTGTCCTGGGTGGGAATCGAACCCACGACCTCCGGCATAGCAGTCAGGGTCACTAACCACTAGACCAACAGGCCAGTCAAAACATACACATACAGACATTATCCAGAGTTACCACATGGAAACTGTTAGCTACCGGCGCGCACACACAAAGGATTTTGCTATCATTTGGGCTTAAATTAATATTAGGAAAATAAAGTTCATGAACGTTTAAATTAAGAATGTTACAGGTTCTTCATGCGGGCTCTTTACAATTTCCTTTTTTTTTTAATAAACTTTGCCCACACACACAATTTTACAATATTTACCCAACTGCACAAAGGAGGGTACTTAATGTTTTTCGAGAGAAAAACCTTTACGTTCGCAAAACTCGTCAAAATGTACGGAACAGCTGATTTTTTTTTTCGCGATTTCAAAGTTCCATAGTAAAAGTTATTCAGTTTGATGGTCCAAAGCACTCCTTAAAGTTTCGGGAGTTAATTTTTTAACACCTTATATATGTGTCTATGTATATATGTGTGTATGTTTGTATGTCCATTTCTTTGGCACGCGCTGTAGCCTAAACGGCTGGATGGATTTTAACATATGAGATATTATTAGATTGGTCTTGACCGCAGAAATGGCATAGGCTATATGAATTTCGAAAAAAAAAACAAAATTGCGACCGCCATAAGTAAGTGTAGTCGTATTTTTTGTGACTAATTTTCTGTTAGGGTTCACGCTAACGCTTAGTAAAAAATGTATGGCAATGACATTACAAAAAGTGAAAAATTAAAACGTTTTACAAATAATTCAACAACTTCCATAAAAAAAAAAAAACAAAAAAATGCAAAATAACTTTAATTTCGGAGGCCAGTGTCAAATAAGGAAGTAACAAAACTACAAACACCGACTTCCGAAATTAAAGTTATTTTGCATTTTTTTTTGTGTTTATTACGGAAGTCGGTTGTATATTTTTGTAAAAAAGTTTTTGTAACAAATGATAGAAAGAAAAAATGTTGGTAAGTTCAGCTCAATTCAAACGTAACGGCGGGCAGGTCGGGGTGTACCCGACTCGCAGCTAGCGAGTGCAGGTACGCGCAGTTTAATTATTTTCATACATAAAAGTAAATGGTTGTGCTTTGGTACCCACTTACTTGTCAGTTTGTTTGTTTGTATGGGAAGGTACAAGGAAAAATAAAATACGTTTTATGAAATATTAAAAACTATACTTTTAATTATATCTTATGAAAGCGGCTGTAAACACTTCGTTGCTGGTGGAAGGAACTTCTTCTACGGACACATCGCTTCCTTCTTCACTTGAATTTAATTCCTCGCCAGAGTCAGTGTCAGATTCATCGCCACTGTTACTGATAATACATTCGTCCGTCAATCTGTCGATGAAGACGTCACTTATTTTATAATCTTCCTCCATCTTTATCACTGTTTGGCAAAATTCCTCCCATTCGTTCACCATTTCATTCACTCTTTTTTTAACTAATTCCATAACCAAATTTACGTTCCATTCAACGGTTTTTTCTGCAACGAATTGTTTTACGTCTGCCCATGCCATCACGACAGGATTTAGATCAGGGTGGTGACGGGGAAGCCGTAACACTGAGTGGTTATTATCTGTAAAGATTTTATCTAAATTATACTTCTTGAAGCGATCTTTATTCTGAGAAATCAACTTGTACAGCTGTGGCTTCAGCATAGCGTCTTCAAATGCAATTTTTTTTTCGCGGAGCCACGATTGCATTTCTACTTTTGTTGAATTCGAGGTTGGTGCAGGTATGTGATAACAAGAAGCAGTGTCCACCACAACAACTGAATTTGCTGGTATATTTGGAATGAGTTGACCCCTGATCCATGTTTCGTATTCTTCATAATTTTTTTTTTCTGAACTCTCGCCGATTACAGTAGCTTTGAACATTAAAAGCGCGTTGGGTATAAAACCAGCTTTAGAGCCCGCATGGACGATTACTACTCTTTGACCCTTGCTCTGGGGAGAGTCAATATATGACTCGTCGGCGTACACAATGTGCCTACCCTCCGCGCGATATTTTGCGATTGTTCTTAGGTATTCGATGCGCTGCAAACGAATTTTTGACTGCTCTATTAATACTTTTCTCTTATTTCCGGTGTTCTTCCATTGAAATCCTAAATCTTTTAGTATTCGGCTTAAGCTACTTACAGAACCGGTATAATTTATTTCAGATTTTAATTTATTATGTAATTTACCGATTGTTGGCAATTCTTTTTCTGTAACATGATAGTTGTGCACGCATCTTCTGATGGCACCTAGGTTGAGGCCAACGACAGTACCTGTTACTTTTTTTACTCCTCTTTTTCTTTTGAAAGGTGTATGAAAGACAGGTTCGCCCGACTCAATTGGTGTTGAAGCTATTCGTTGCACAGTCCTGAGTGAAACGCCTGTAGCTGACGCCGTCCGTTTTTGAACCATCTTCAAAGGAATTTGGATGCGCTCTTCACCCTCCTTTTTCATGAATTGCCAGACGTTATACACCATTTTTCTGCTTTGCCTACGTAAAACGTTGTATTTTCCGCGAGGCATTTTCGAACAAATGAATACCACACTTAAACCAACAACAGTCAAAATCTTCACGTAAATAACGAACAGGTGAAAATAATAAATAGTCTTAATCAGTAAAAACTTAACGCAACAATAACTACGCTCTATTATGAGCTCGACTTTACGAAGGTGAGCAGGCGCGCGCGTGTACAGTGTTGAGTGTACGGACGTAGCTCAGACACTAAGGGCAAGTGCGGGTGAGGAAGAGGGGGCGAGGGGGTGTGCCCCGCCGCCGCGTCCCTCTGTACAGTAGTCGTCAAACTTAATGACATCTGTGAAGTTAGCTATGCTTAAGTACAGTCAAGTCGACAATAATTTAGGCTCCATTTAACTATTATAAAACTCTAGTTGCGTGAATATTTTAAGTGCTGTATTGTACCTGCCTGGTTTGCTAATGAGCATAAATGCAACAACGAACTTAGTGCCGTCAGCCGAATGCCGATAAGTTGATGTAAATTGATTTATGTCTTATACGAGTACATTTACCTATTGCGTGATGTGATCAATATAATCAGATACACAGGGTGTAACGGAAGTGTGTGGTCATATTCTAGATATTGCTTCTGCCCATGGAAATGAACAACTTTCTTTTACTACGTCATAGTAATTTCCCAAAAAATAAAATTTGTTCTCCATACTATCATTTATTCTAATATTATAAAGAGGTAATTTTTTTGTAAGTTTGCGTGTAGGGTGTAATCTCCGGCACTAATGAACCAATTATAATTTTTTTACGTAGTCGCGGGCGAAGTGCTAGTTATACTCGATCTGTTGATATTGATAACCGTGTACGTTAAATCCATTTTTTTCTGGCTGGCAGAATAAACAGTCTCTCATTTTTCTTTTTCAATTAGTGAAACTTAACAAATCAATTGACAAAAAACAACAAGGTATTATGAGCTCGACTGTACGGAAGCGGGAACTTGCGCGCGTGTGCAGTATACGGCCGTAACTCACACAACGACCAGCGCGTGGGGGGAGGTAGCTTATAGGTAAGTTCTATTTTGCGTTCGGCTTCGGCCACGTTCGGCTCATCGAAGCGTAAGATATTCCGAGCCGCCATTACGTTTGAATAGTAATGTAACTGTATCACCATGCCACCTGTCACTTTAGCGACCGGTCCCACTTCCAGCGTTTTCCAACCACTTACAAAATATATTATAAAATAAGTAGTTACCTACTCGTATATTTGAACTCAAGTATCTACTTTAGCGTTGTGTACCTATTCTAAGTTGATTTTTATGAGAACATTGGTAGCATTGCATTGCAATGAAAGAACTTTGGCTTGTAGGTATTACATAAAGTTTGTTGTTCCAAAATTTGATAATTATCTGTGTTATGTAATGTTCATTAAGTAGGTACATATTTTGTATACTGTGTCACACTCCTCTGTCCAAGAGTTATATTTTTAACCGACTTCGAAAAAGGAGGAGGTTCTATGTTCGACTGTATGTATTTGTTTTTTTTTTTAATTTATTTTTTTATGTATGCCCACCTATTTCTCAGTCATTTGTGGACTGATTTTCAAAATTCTTATTTTATCCGAAAGAATAATTATACTCCCGAGGTGGTCCCATGTAAATTTTATAAAAATTTCAGCGGTTTTTGAAAAACTGAACAAAAACGAAAAATATGTATACCTAGATGACGTTTTGGTTTTTTCCAATTACGAGTATGTTTAAATTCCACGTTCCATGTTATTGGGGTTTTGAGTTCTGGGGTATAACAACTAAAAAGTGATAAATAAAAAACAATTTTACAAAAAAAAAAACAACCGACTTCCAAAAAAGACAATACAATAAAAATTTAAAAATAACTTTAAAGTTATTTTTAAATTTTTAGTGGATTTACTTTTTTGGAAGTCGGTTGTTTTTTTTTGTAAAAATGTTTTTTTTCCTTGGACGGAGGATAAGTATTACCATACAACGTGGCAATGCCGCCAGTCTTTTGGGCACATCGGGCACATTACAACAAATCGACAGCGATGCGGAGGAATTTTTCGACGCCATATTTTAGATTAGTTTTATTTATATGTTATTTATATGCTTTGTTTATTTGTTATAATTATATTTAGTAAAGTATATTTTTTTTTCATGTGCCTACTTAAGTACATAGATAAATGTAGGTACTTAGATAACTTTTTGTTACGTAATATTGTATTATTTCTTCAAACTTAACAAACAGATGTTTTGTTGGGGAGTTTGTTGCGCCACTTCTTCTGTATATGTATATAAAAGGAGAAACTGACTGACTGGATGACTGACATCAACGCACAGCCGAAACTACTGGGACTAGGAACGTGGAATTTTGCTCACGGCTTCCTTTTATAATGTAGGGGAGCATTAAGAAAGGGTTTTAGGAAATTCATCTCCTAAGGGGTTAAAGTAAGGGTTGAAAGTTTGTATGTACTAATTCCACGCGGGCGAAGCCACTGTCAGAAGCTAGTCTTCAATAAGAAGTGGTGACGGGCGAGCGTTCTGGGTGACTCTTTATTTATGCAGAACTTTGACCTGGCCTTATTTGGATAATTAATGACTTTTGATTTTGATAAACCAATCAACTTTAAGTTTTTAATGTGCATATTTAAAGTTAATTTATTATTTTAAGTTTATACTCATTTTGAATTCTGACTTCAAAACCATCTATTTGTTCACAGGGAGTGAGAGCCCCACCAGCGCCGTGGGTGCCGAGGCTCCCCGAGAGCTGCCTAACGAGCTGTCCGCCCCCTACGAGGTGCCGCAGTTCCCCATAGAGCAGATCGAGAAGAAGCTGCTCATTCAGAGACAGCTCAATGTCAAGTGAGTTTTAGATCTTATTGAATTCGACTCTTTTTTATGAGATGGTACGGTACTCTTAATTTATCCTCTCTGATATCAGATAATACTCTATTTCTTTTAAAAAAAGTTGGCAATCCTAAGTAGGATATACTCGTAGTCGTAGTAGGATTACGAGGATTGAGTACAGTGAGGTACAGTGGCAGTCTTAACGCTGAAAGCGATATTTACCAGAGAACTTGTGAATGGACCAACGAAATCACATCCAGCCACTTAAGGCCCTACTAACGGCCAAGTGGCGCCCTCATTGAATAATAAATCGTAGCAAATAAATATTAAAGAATCCACCGTCACGTTTGTTACAAAGAGGATAAAGTATTTTTACGTTGTTAAAACAGTAGTAAAAAAGTAGTAGGCAAAAGTACCAAAAACGGCCGTTTCTGACATTTTTTATTCAATGAGGGTGCTACTTGGCCGGTAGTAGACCCTCAATAGTAAGTGCGGGCTTCATCTCAAGACCACAAACACACTTACGTTCCGTTAGCTTTAGCAGTCGATAGCCACTCTGAGAATAGCTCCACCTCTCCACCTCAACGTCTCGAGTAAATAGAGGTGTTCTCGGCGAGGCGGCTTAGTGTCGAGTGAGAGTGACTGACTGAATGTTTACTTTAGCTCGTTTGGAAGAGGCCACGCTGTTGCATCGGAGTTCGTTACGAGGCTAAAGGAGCGTTGAAAACTTCAAACATAGGAAAAATATAAGATAGAGGGATTGCAGGCAAAGTGTGGGTATATTTTTAACACGCTTTTATTTTAGCTTCACCGGTAACTATGTAAAAAAATCTTAGAAGTTGAATTTGACTTAGATACTTCCCGGTTTCCGATTGAGGTGAAATTTTGCATATATGTTTGGTTGGGATGACATATGTCACGTCACTCAGCAGTGACGTCATTCTAAATCAAATATGGCGGATTCCCAAAGATGGCGGACTAGTTGCTTTTTATATGGGAACAAAATGAAAGGCTTTGCTAAAAAAATACGTAAATTAAAAAATAAAGCGTGTTTTATATTGTTTCTTTTAACTATAGAAATACACCCACATCTTGCGCCTTTGGCGGAAGTATACCTACCATTAGGTTAGGTACACCTTCGTGAATTCAATTAATTATGTTCATATACAGTAATAAACATAAAGCCTCCTTCAAAGCCCGCCAGTTTTGACGTGTGACTACGGAACCCTAAACTTCGCAATTAGCCGGTTTTTTTATGAAGAATAAATGACGTAAAACCCCTTAAAAAAGGCTTACCTGAGCGAACAAAAGTTAATGATAATTAAAGTGATATTAAATGATGGATGATGAAATTAACGATGAGGTTGAAAACAATAATGATTCTAAACAGAAATTCAATGAAAATACAGGGAAAAGAGTAATAGACGATAAGTTCTTAAAACATAAATGGTACAGTTAGTCGGTATCATCAAGTCATCAATTTTTTTTTTTTTTTTTTTTTTTTTTTTTTTTAAAAACGTTGCCCCGCACTAGGAATTATTCCTGTATCGTGGGTGCGTTCACAAACATGTACATTCACAAACACAAGACACCCAGACCCGGAACAACTATCTGCAGGTCATACAAATATATACCTAGACTATCAATGTTGATAGTCTAGGTATTCAAGAGAATTAAATGCTAACAATAAAAACCCTTTTAATGCTCATCGAATCTTCCAGCAAAAGAATTATAGGTAGGTACTTAATATACGAGCAATATCATTTTGAAACTGTCTGTAGGTAGGTATATAAAGGTTATAGAGTGTCAAAATCCAGCAATCTGAAGTACCAGAATGAGAAGCCGGCTTGTATCTGTACACGCGAAATAAGCTCACATCGACAAAATGAGAAGCCGATACGTCATCGTTACGTTTGTCAAGATCACTCCGATACTGCTTCATTTAAGGGCCTTCTCGCGGTCGTAGTAGGCAAAAGTGCCAAAAACGGCCGTTTCTGACACTTTTGCCTACTACTTTGGATACGAAACATTTTGAGACCTTGGTTTTATCAACGTAAAAATTCTTTATCCTCTTTGTAACAAACGTGAAGTTGGATTTTTTAATATTTATTTTCTGTGCTATGCTACGATTTTTTATTCAATGAGGGCGCCACTGGACCGCGAGAAGGGCCTGACGTTCCGTCTATAACCTTTCATAGTAAGGTATGTATATTGGAAACAGTGTGGCTCAGTGAAAACCCCTTTACATTCTCCTAACTGTTGTTGCACAGAGGGGGCCCCATGTGCTGATGATAGTCACCGGGGTAGTTTGAGGTAAGAATCCCAGACTCGATCCCTGGTCTTTTTTCCAAAAGTCCAGGCGCCTTTTGAAGGTTTCCCCGCGAAAAAAAAAAAACCGGAAAAGTGCGCGTCGGACTTGGCTCATTTAGGGTTCCGTACCAAATGTGTTTTGACCATTTATATGGCTTTGGGTCAACAAGATACTTATACTCTGAAGATTTGAAGACTGTGTAGCTCCAACCGTTTGGCTGTAAAACCTGTGTGACAGACGATGGGCACACAGACGGACAGACGGACACGTGAGTGACAGCAATGGGGCTCCGTTTGGATGCTTCGGGTACAGAATCCTAAAAAAGGTAGGTAGGTATACTTAATGTAAAAGCGACGAAGTCATATGTACCATACCTTATTGTTCAATATTCAATTATTTTATCGATTTCATAAGTTTTGTTCGAATAGCATTGGAAACAGTCTATAGAAGTGTCTATTTATGGACTTTAACAAAAACACGTTTCAATAGAAGTTCCAGTAGGTGTGCACAATACAATTTAATTTCTGAATACGTGGCGTGGTTCAATGACCACGGGTTCACCAAATAACAAATAATTTTACTCTGTCTATTGTGTACCTTGTAATTTTCCACTCAGTCTTTGTGTGAATTTCGAACTAACTTCAGGCTTCATTTCTAACTAGCTTTTCCGCGTGACTTCGCTTTCGCTCGATTGACAGTTAGAACGAAATATTATTTTTCCAATTTTTCTCTTCATAGGAACCTTTCTGGGACTTCAACGAATAGTTAGAAAAAAAAAATACCTACACTAAAAATTAAAAAATAACTTTAATTTCGGAAGTCGGTGTTTGTATTTTATTTCTTTGTTGACACCGACTTCCGAAATTAAAGTAATTTTTAGTGTAGGTATTTTCTTTTTTGGAAGTCTGTTGTTTTTTTTTTTGTAAAAAAAGTTTTTTTTTTCACTTTTTAGTTATTGTGCCCCAGAACTAAAAACCCCAGTAACATGGAACGTGGCATTTAAACATACTCTTAATTGGAGAATACCAATACGTCATCTATCTATACGCATTTTTTTGTTTTTGTTAAGTTTTTAAAAAAGCACTTAAGCAATTTCGATAAAATTTATATGGGACCATCTCGCGAGTATGTGCTTTCGGATAAAAAAAGAATTTTGAAAATCGGTCCACAACTGACGGAGAAATCGGCGGACATACATAAAAAAAAACATACATACAGTCGAACATAGAACCTCCTCCTTTTTTCGAAAGTCGGTTAAAAAACCGGCCAAGTGCGTGTCGGACTTCGCACAGGGTTCCGTACCAAATGAAGGAATTATCAATATAAAAATCTGATTTATCAATTTATTGATATTTGTTAGTAAAATATACGAATAATAAACATTATCACCAAATAAGTTCATAGGTCAATGGGAGTGAAAAAAATCTTCGGAACAAAAATTTGTGACAGACGACGGACGGACAGACAGACACGTGAGTGACAGCAATAGGGCTCCGTTTGGACCCTTTGGGTCCGGCACCCTAACAAATGTTCATTGAAATTGTTTCAGCCGTTCTCGTGTTTTGCGCTTAGCACCATAATTAAATTATTAAGCCATTCATTTTTATTAATATACAAGTTACTACTATTATTATAGATTTAAATTTCTGAAATAAATATATTTTAAACATATTCATATTAAGGGACCTTTTACAGTCCACTAGCGCCGCCAATCGAAAAAATGTCATAACTCGTAAATAGAATCAAAAATACAAAATGTGGTCTATTATTAGTGTAGAAAAGGCAATAACGTAATTTTATAACACATTGTCAACACTTGAAATATAGCTGTTTAGCTAAATCGTGCATTTGTAACAAAAACGGCCGTTTATGTTTTGAATGCACGATTTAGCTAAACAGCTATATTTCAAGTGTTGATAAGGTGTTATACAATTACGTTATTGCCTTTTCCACACTAATAATAGAACATATTTTGTATTTTTGATTCTATTTACGAGTTATGACATTTTTTCGATTGGCGGCGCTAGTGGAATGTAAGAGGCCTCTTAACCGACTTCAAAAAAGAGGAGGTTCTCAATTCGTCTGTATGTTTTTTTTTGTATGTTTGTTACGCGATATCTCCGTCATTTCTGAATAGATTTTGATGATTATTTTGATAGGTCATACTTCAGAGGTGGTCCCATATAAATTTTATCGAAATTGATTCAGCACTTTTTGAAAAAGTCAACACAAAATATGTATACACAGATGACGTTTTGGTTGTCTCCAAATGTTCAAATTCCATGTTATTGGTGCTAGCTATTCGGGCACTTTAATATTTAGTTTTACTTCTGATGTTACAACAACAACAAAAAAATTAAAAGAACTAAAAAGTTAAAAATAAAAAAACTTTTTTCATAAAATACAACCGACTTCTCATCATCTCAGCCCCACTGCTGGGGCACAGGCCTCCTCTCTGTGAGAGGGTGTAAAAAAAACTTTTTTCAAAAAGTACAACCGACTTCTAAAAATTGCAAAATAACTTTAATTTCGGAAGTCGGTGTCAAATAACGAAGAAACAAAAAAAATATGTACCTACACCGACTTCCGAAATTAAAGTTATTTTGGAATTTTTAGAAGTCGGTTGTATTTTTTGAAAAAAGTTTTTTATTAAGCCTGAAGTCCATCCTAAGGCCTTCCGTTCTCCTTCAAAACCTTTAAAATTTCGCGTGTTTTTGGCCACTACGTTTTTTTTTTTTTTTTTTTTTGGGGGGTGGGAAATCATCCAATGACTTCTTCCGCTCTAGGGTGGAGCGGAAGGGTGTGTCAGACTCTTACTGACTAAAACCCACCCCTGTTCCTCCCTGCCTCGAGTGCCCGGGGGCGAGGTAACTCTTTCGAATTTATCCTCCACCCCCGGGCAGGCACCGGCCGTGGCAGGCCCCTTCCTTTGGCTGACAACTCTTTGAGGCGCGCGTGGAACACTACGCGCCGTCGACTCTCGGGTTGGCCACTACGTACAGACTGTTGTCAACATTACCTGACCCACCCTAAAATCAAACGACTTTGGACCCTCTGCCTGTAACATTAAGGTTTATTTAATTTATATGAGCTTATCACACAAGTGCACGAGAACTCGATGAACAAAAATACAATAATAACACAGACACTCAAATTTGATCTTTAACTCGTAACGTTAAGGTAAACCCACCAACATAGTCGGAGCCAGCGGCATTATATATGTTTTTGTTAAGCTATTTTAATCATTATCTCGTTAACGTTAAAGTTGAAAAGCTTTTAAGTCACACTACATAATTACAACCCAATCTTTAATTTCGCATTTTCCCAACAAGGTCTTGTGGCTTAGCGGTTTGATGCTGGATTGACGACGAACAGCATGTAGGTTCGAAAACACAGTCCGCCTATACGTCAGTTTCTTTTTAACCGACGAAAAAAAAAGGAGGAGGTTCTCAATTCGACCGTATATATATATATATATATATATTTTTTGTGTATGTTCAGCTCTCACTTCGTCATTTATGAACCGATCTTGATAACTCTTTTTTTATTTGATAGGATATACTTCAAGAGTGGTCCCATGTCAAGGAAATCAGGATCTGATGATGGAATCTTGATAAAATTGAGAGAAAACCTCGAAAATTGTGGGCACGTTTAGCGTTTCTAAGCGTATGTTCAGCTCTCACTCCGTCATTTATGAACCGATCTTGATAATTCTTTTTTTCTTAGATAGGGTATACCTCAAGAATGGTCCCATCTCACGGACATCAGGATCTGATCATGGAATCCTGACAAAATTGAGAGAAAACCTCTAAAATTGGGTACGAATATTATTTTTGTTTACTTTTCATAACTTAATCAGGTATTTGCATTTAGGAATCATCACATCATGAAACTGAGCTGATGATGGAAACCATACCTTTCCTAAACAATAGAAGTTAGATATAAAAAACTGGTTTTAGTGACAGATACCACTTAATATGCTTTGAAGAAAAGACGTCTTTAGAATATTGGAGGTAACCTCTCCTGGTCAATATCCTGGGAACCTCAAGGAATGATGGTTACATCATCAGCTCAGTAGCAAGAGGAATGATGAAGGATTAGAAATTAGCCTCAGAGTATTAAAAGATGATGCGAGTCACAAAAAATCATAAAATAAAAAACTTTTTAACAAAAAAATTAACCGACGAAAAAGAACTAAAACGCAAAAAAATAAATAAACCTTTTAAGTCTTGGGTATTGAGCTTATTTACCTACATAAAATATCAAATTTTATATAAACTAATTTTGAGTCGGCGCCAAATAATAAAATGATTAATTACCTACATCTAGCCTTCTTCATTTCTACGTACAAATAAAATTTAGATATTTAATAATAAGACTGTTGTTTGGCGCCGACTTAAAATTAGTTTATATAAAATTTGATATTTTATGTAGGTAAATAAGCTCAATACTCAAGACTTAAAAGGTTTATTTATTTTTTTGCTTTTTAGTTCTTTTTCGTCGGTTAATTTTTTTGTTAAAAAGTTTTTTTAATTTGTTTTCATTTCTACAATATTGCTTGTAATATTAAAGAACGACCAATATGATTTTCGCCTAATAACTTATCTTGTAAACGGGTGGGTAATTTAAAAAACTTTAAGTTCACAGTTCTTTATAATGAATACGAATATTTATTTTTCAACTACCCACTTATTACAAGTTATGTGAAAATATTACCATTTTAAAAAGTTTATGTATAGTCTTTAGTTCTTTATAATAATACAAGAAATAGTTCTGGAATATAAATTCTATATTGAAAGCAAAACAATACCTTCGGCGCGGAATTTGATCTTGAACCTTGTTTTCCTCAGTCTTACACACAGACCTCGAGACCAGAATTACATGAACTCAATTTTTAAAATAAGCTATTACACTTATCATATTATAACAAATAGTTATAAAATATAACCTAATGCTAACGTTTTAAAGATCAAATTTGCGTGTCTATATTATTATTGTATTTGTTCATCAAATCCTCGAGCAGTTGTCTGATAAGCTCATATAAATTAAATAAACCTTAATGTTACATACAGAGGGTCCAAAGTCGTTTGATTTTAGGGTGGGTCAGGTAATGTTGACAACAGTCTGTACCTACCTATTCTGCACATACCTACCTAATTTTGTTTAAACTAATTTAAACTACTGCGACCCTCGGTTCAGTTTTTCAAAAAGCGCTCAAGCAATTTCGATACAATTTATGTGGGACCACCTCGGGAGTATATTCTTTCGGATAAAAAAAGAATTTTGAAAATCGATCCAATCGAGAAATCGATGGACATCCATAAAAAAAAACATACATACAGTCGAACACAGAACCTCCTCCTTTTTCGAAGTCGGTTAAAAATGGTCGTTATATCGTTGCATTGTAGCATTGCTTGTCGTGTCGCTACTCACGCCTGTCTGCAGTAGCCTGTAGTCTGACAAGCTGCGATTTAAAAGTTGCTGGCCTTCACAATTATTATTATTAAGATTTCGTCCCTTTACTACAGCTTCGCCCTTACAATTCCCATCTCCGTAATCCATTGTACGTCGCCCGACAATGGCTACCGTCCGTCTGCCATTCTTGACTTCCAAACACATCATAGTATTGTATAAATCCAGTTACCATATCGTGTTGTGTATGTGTGTTTGTGTAATTCAATTTGCGTGACCTTGGACAGAGTCAGGGCCAGACATGCCACGTGCCAGTTTCACAACAGAAATTAGAAACTGTTTGAATTCGTTACCGAGTAGGTACCTACGTTAAACTCTTATACTATACATCTAAGTATATTATATTTTAAGTACTTAGGTAGGTACCGCAGTGGCTTCGACTACGTGCAAGTCAGTCATTCTTATCCCGGGAGTATATTCCTTTGGAATCAAGGGAACATACTGTCGGGATAAGAAGTACAATCCACCAAGTAAAGCCGTGAGGTGGTACCTACCTAACAGACAGAGTTACTTTCGTATTTTGAACCTCGGAAAGACGTCCCGGGACCCAGTTGCTAAATTATAATTATGTAAGTAGATTTTTGACAGTCGTTACAAGTAGTCGCCAGATAAAAAACAAAAACTTTTTTACCGACTTCAAAAAGAAGCAGTAGGTATAGAGCCTTTTTTATGTCTTCGAGCATAACTCGGTCATATATTGATGGATTTCCAAAATTCTTTTTTTGTTCGAAAGGGCTTTATCCCGAAATGGTCCCATTTAAATTTTATATAGGTAGATCTGATGATGAGTTTCGGAGACAGACTACGAAACTCTTCAAAAATTAGCAAATAACCGCGATTTCTGCGATCTAATGTCTTACTTATTGTTAACACAATTGAATGGGGAACCACAACTAAAAGTGAAAAATAAAAAACTTTTTTCCAAAAAAGTAGAACCGACTTCCAAAAAAAGTGCAAAATAACTTTAATTACGGAAGTCGGTCTCAAAAAACAAAGACACAAAACCAGAAACACTGGTGCCAATTCTCTTATTGAATAACTAAACTAAAATTAGAGAATCGCTGTCTTTTACTAAAAGGCAGCGCGAGAAAAGGACGGCTATAGCTATGAAATTTCCGTGCTTACTCTTACTAATTTAAATTGCAACCTTACTCGTGTTTTTATTATTTATTATTATTTATTTTTATTTTCACAAGATTATTAAAATTTAATGTTTAAAGCTAAATACAGAAAATGTACTATCACACTGCATATTTACCACACTATTAACTTTAGTTAGTACAATGAACTGAAAGAGCGGAGCCTCCTAATACAGGCATTGTTTGCTTAAAAGGAGGCTTCATACACGATTAAATGTAATTATTTTTCTGGCACAATAAACTATTTTTGTATTTTTGTACGAACTAAGTTAAAGATGTCAAACTAGTTTACGCCTTGCGCTTTACCGTGTTTTTAATCGACGTGTTTTTATGTGTACCCTTAATTTGTATGGAAATATTAGTTCAACTAAATTTGACAGCTCTAATTTACGTCCGTCTCTTTCTTGTTTTATTAGAGAGAAAAGATAAGAATAGCCTAAATTAAGTTTAGTTCGTGCAAAACAGAATCCGCACCACTGACTTCCAAAATTAAAGTTATTTTGCACTTTTTTTGGAAGTCAGTCCTATTTTTTTTGTAAAAAACTTTTTTACCAAAAAATACTTATTAAATACTTTCATAAAAAACACAAAAAAAAATGCAAAATTGTTTTAATTTCGGCAGTCGGTGTCAAATAACGAAGAAACAAAACTAAAAACTAATTTGATAGCCCCAAAAATATGGAATATGAACATAATCGGTGAAATTAGGGTAAGTATATCAGGGTGAACTGTACAAAACAGTCGAATTGAGAACCTCCTTCTTTTTTGAAGTCTGTTAAAAATTCACACCAATCTTTACACAGGGTATCGTGTTATCCAGTTTCTGGGTTGTGGAGATCAGATAGGCAGTCGCTCCATGGAAAATACTGCCTACCAGTACTCAGTTGCATCCAGTTAGACTGGAAGCAGACCCCAACATAGCTGGGAAAAGGCTAGCTAGATTGAATGAATTTGTAAACTATAGTTCTAAATGTAATCTGTGCCTACTATTGTATCGACTCTAATCTGTCTCCCATTTCGTTCCGCAGTGCAATTTGCTGCTGACTGATATCTTTTGTTTTCCGGAATTAGGTCACAGTTTGGTCGGATAAATTGGCAATTCATAACTCCTGTATATCTTATTCTTTATATTTATAAATATTATTTGCTTCTTTATTCCTTTTGCCTGTTCGCATGGCAAATTGGAAGTCAAGATCGTTAAAACTTACTTTTAGTGTAGTTGGATAAGTACCTACTCGTAATTATCTAAAGTATTATCAGACTCCTGTAGTCTGTCTATAACAGGAACGGAGGGCTCTGTCAGTGAGGGTGAATATGCTGGCCCGCAGGTTTGCACGTTGTTCTGATCAAGTAAATATCACTCTTTTTAAAGCATATTGCACCTCGTTGTACACGTGTAGCCTGTGGGCTAGTTATGCGTAATCTAGGTACGGCGCCCTCCGCGTCCAGTACAACAGCGCGTTCAGGGCGGTGTTGGGGCTGCCCCGATTCTGCAGCGCGTCGGGTATGTTTGAAGCGCGCACCGACTGTTTCCACGCCATCATGCGCAAGCGGTGCGCGTCCTTGGTGCGCAGCATGCGGGCCAGCTCCAATGCTGTCCTGGCGATGATCGCTGTTCGACTCGACTGTCCGTACATTCGACACTGTTGTGACAGGCACGTTGAATTAGGTTAGGCGCACGGCTTGACATTTTATTATTTGACATCAATAACATGTTTTATTAATTTATTTTTGACATTCACATACCGCGTTTTAATTTAATTTAATTTTGTTTTTCTAATGACTTGTAATAACATACAAATGAGCCGTAATTTTTTATTTTATTTTAATTGTATTTATTTAAACTGTTTTTAAACCGACTTTCGAAAAAGGAGGAGGTTCTATGTTCGACTGTATGTATGTTTTTTTTTTTTTATTATGTATGTCCGCCTGTTTCTCCGTCAGTTGCGGACCGATTTTCAAAATTCTTTTTTTATCCGAAAGAATATACTTCCGAGGTGGTCCCATATAAATTTTATCGAAATTGCTTCAGCGCTTTTTGAGATACTGAACAAAAACGAAAAATACGTATACCTCGATGACGTTTTGGTGTTCTCCAAATGTTTAAATTCCACGTTCCATGTTATTGGGGTTTTTAGTTCTGGGGTATAACAACTAAAAAGTGAAAAATTAAAAACTTTTTCACAAAAAAAAAAACAACCGACTCCCAAAAAAAATACACTAAAAATTAAAAAAATAACTTTAATTTCGGAAGTCGGTGTCAAATTAAAATAACGAAGAAGTAAAATACAAACACCGACTTCCGAAATTAAAGTTATTTTTTAATTTTTAGTGTATTTTTTTTTTGGAAGTCGGTTGTTTTTTTTTTTGTTCTTTGTTGTATTGTGCTGTGATCACTATGGGCTATGCCTGAAAAATATTTTTTTTATACAAGTTCGTTAACAAAAGGTTGTTGAAACTAGTTCAGAATCTAACTTCCTACTAAAGACAGCTCTATATTCTGCAGCTGAACTGCTAAACTGGGACGATGACCACATGTAGGTTACCATTGCCTTTGCATGGAAATCTTTGAATCAGTTATAGGTACAGTACGAGAGCTCGCAGATCTGCATGCTTCTCACGTATACCCTGGGGTATTATTTATTCAGATCTGAATTTACTGCCCCGACCGGTTTGAGTACTTACGACTGAATTGTTAAGCATGCTTTATTACTTCATTTTCCGTTAGCCTTACGAGTATTTGACATCTTTTGCCCGTATCTTCTTCACATGAGATGTAATTTTAAACTCGAGGTGGACATCCCATCCACACGCACAAAATTTTTTGGGAACACATTCATTGTGCGTACAAATAAGGAGTAGAATTCTCTGCCTGTTCTGTGTGTGAGTCTGTTTCCTGATAGCTACAACCTGGGAGTCTTTGAGTCCAGAGTGAATAGGTTACTTCTAGGCAAACGTTCTCCATCATCGAACATATCATAGCTTACCAACAGGTGAGATAGTGGTCAAGCGTGGGCCTATTAATGATAAAAAACTTACTATTTAGTGGGTATAGGAAGGGCACTTCAGGCAGCTTGGGATCCATTAGGACAGTTTTTTTTTTTTTGTGGGGTATGAAATCATCCAATGACTTCTCCTGCTCTGGGTGGAGCGGGAGGGCGTGTCAGACTCTTACTGACTAAAACCCACCCCTGTTCCTTCCTGCCCTTAGTGCCCGGGGGCGAGGTAACTCTGTTTCGAATTTATCCTCAACCCCCGGGCAGATCCTTTAGGACAGTACAGTACTTGTGTTGAGAGCAAGGTTTTTGAAACTGACGACATCGCGGCTGACGGTGTAGATGGAGGGGCGAGCTCTACTCCTACGGAAAGGACTGTCCCACTAGCAGATATAGTATTCGTCAAACTTAATGGCGTGTGTGAAGTTAGCTGCGAGTGCAACTGCGCGCAGGTACAGTCAAGTCGACAATAATTTAGGCCATTTAATGATTTTTATAACTGTATGGAAATATTTTACAGGGGTGTATGGTAGGTAAGAATCTACTTATTTGTCAGATTGGAAGTTGGTGGTATTTCACACGCCATTCAGTTTAACGAATACTTTAACAGAATTGAGTGGTAAAGCAAATGGAAGCGGGAAGCCTTTACATTGCAGTGGGACAACAGTAATACACAGTATTACGGAAATGTTTGGTCATATTTTATTATTAGGCTAGTTAGAGAGATTAAGGATGGTTCCAGGTTAAAAAAAATCTATTTAGTCCGTACCTAAGTTAGATTACAAAAAAATGTTGAACATGTATTTTTTGCTATATCAAATCAATGAAAAATTACAAAGATAAAACGCATCAAAATTCAGGACTGGGGGCTTGTTATATCACTTTTCAAGTAAAATTTGATACCTACAATTTTAACTCTAGTGTGACGTCATGCGAAATTTCAACGCACTGTATCGTCTTAATTTTTTTGTTTACGTGACACAAAGAAATAATACGTGACCATTATTTTTAACCGACTTCAAAAAAGAGGAGGTTCTCAATTCGTCTGTATGTTTTTTTTTGTATGTTTGTTACGCGATATCTCCGCCATTTGTGAATCGATTTTGATGATTATTTTTCTGTTTGGTAGGTCATACTACAGAGGTGGTTCCATATAAATTTTATCGAAATCGATTCAGGACTTTGTGAAAAAATCAACATAAACAAAAACTAATTAGGTTTTTTTAGTTATCAACCCGATTAGATTTTCGAAGCTAACTGTTTAATATTCTTTAGTTGCTTGATAATTTAGGTCAACAATGTGTAAATGCTGCAAAAAATATTTGGATTTCTCATCCTAAACTGATTATCTCGGTGACAATAAGCAGTTATGTAAATCGATAGGCGTTGTGCCTCGACTTACGAGTCAATAGACATGGAGTCGTTAATATCGCCTCGCCTTCTCATAACTTTTATGATCTGTTTCGTCTGCCCTAGCTTATGATGGAGCTAATAAAAGATAGATGCGGATAGGCGAGACTCGGATCTTGATAAGTCTGGGCTCGTGTTAAGTCTGGTACTTATTGGATTGTCTAAAATATTATTGTTTTCTTCAGCTAAATTCCAAAATCAAAAGTCACTTATTCAAACTAGGCTGACAGCCTCATGACGAGGCCCGTCATGGCCGATCCCTGCCCAGGGGTTGTGGATTAATTCGAAGCAGAGTTACCGCGCCCCTGGGCACTCAGGGCAGGGAAGGAACAGGGGTGGGTTTTAGTTAGTAAGAGTCTGACACGCCCTTACCGCTCCACCCAGAGCGGGAGATGTCATTGGATGATTTCTCAACCCAAAAAAAAAGGCTGACAACCTGGACTTTTTGAACGTCGAAGTTCGAAGTTCTATACAAAGACTACCCTAAAAACGTCCCCCGTAACCACTTCATAGTGTTATAGCTAGAATAAAGAAGTGGCGCAAGAAACTCCCTAGTAAAGTCCCACTCTATTGGGGCTACACAAAAGTCAATCCGCGTAAGAATTTCTTAGCGCAGAAATCCCTTCGCGCGTCTTCGAATGTCTTTTGCGCAAGTGTTCCAGATCCCTCCTCGGTACAATAGTCCCGCCTGTCATCCTCATCATCATCATTTCAGCCGAAAGACGTCCACTGCTGGACATAGGCCTTCCCCACGTGTCGCCACAACGATCGGTCCTGTGCGTCTCGCGTCCATCGGCTACCCGCGACCAGGTCATTTATCCTGCCTTTATTACATTACAATACAGGTGGACCTGTATCTCTTCTGGCACATACCAGAGAAGCGTGATTCTTGTCATGTTCAGCCTGTTAATCATCTACCTTCCTTGAAAGTACCTTTTACTTCTTTTTCTTCTTCTTCGCACATTTATAACAGCAGTTGCTTTTATTTTGTTACACGCTAGATATCAGACCCTCAAGTGCTATGATTGACCAGGGACAACGTGATATGTGGCTAATCAATGAATGTCTAACGTCATAATCATTCAAGTCAATCCTGAGTCATAATCCTGATATCATCATCATCATCATCTTCGCCTTTTCTATCAACGTTAATACGTCACAAACGTTATGTTGGCCGTATAAGCACGGTATTAACTGCTGCCTTTGTGTTCAAGGGGCATTAGAAGTAACAGCTTGTATGCCACCAGTCTATAAATATTCTCGGAGCCTAAGCTCCTCTCTAGTCTGTAAAGCCATCGATAAACCTCTTTTTGCGGTCACCGTTTACACGAGCATGCGGTACGCTGCTGAGACTCGATATTATTAGTGGGAAGTAATTGGATTAACCTTGGAGCGACAGTAACCCTTACCGCGAGGGATGCCGCGCCATTTGTAATTTGATTGCATTGCAACGCGTGTCAGTGGCAGAACGCGGCCGTTCCATTGCCACCGTTTGGGTTATTCAAAAAGTTGTTTCGGTTTGGCGGGAAATGTGAATTTGTAACAGTTTTTTTTTTATCTGTGGTGTTAGCTTTATTATGTTTGGAAGTAAAATAGATTGCCAGAGATGGACGTCGACGAGAAATTCACGGTAATTTGAATTTCAAATTGTTTAAAGGCAGACTTGAATAAAAGTGAGAAGTGTTTTGCGAATAAACCTGAGCTGTTGGGAAACGGATATCCGAAGTTTTGCATTTGATCGAAATCGGTTCAGTTTCGGTTGCGTACGAATGTTGTTTTCAAACATCCGTTGTGAATTGTGATTGTCGGATAATGGAATGCCGAAGTAGATTTGGAAATTAACGGAATTACAGAAGAAACAAAAATTTGGTGTAGGCACACTGTTTACTAGGTATAATTATGAAAACTAAAATTCTAAACAATTTAAACAATACAAAGTGTTAAGTAAGGAAAAAAAGTCTTTATCTAGGCTCGTTTATTTGTTGTCGAGTGAAGTTATGTTGTGTTCGTTAACTTCGTTAGCGAAAAGATTAAACTTATTAGGTATTATCTTACTAGGTTATTGAAGTAATTGGGGTGACCTGTATTTTACTAAGAAACAGTTGATTATAAAATTAATGTGCATTAACAGATCGGGTCGCTATGATGCATTGTTATAATAGTTCAATTGTTTTACTTAATTGGAAATTAACGCATGATCAGGTTCAATCGCCAGTTTGGTTAGTTATTTTGTGTTAGTGATTGTGACAATATACATGAGTACATTGATGGCGACGATAGGTCTTGTGGAACTAAAATAAAGCGTGAGTTGACTGTATAACAAGTTTTTTTTTTTGTTTTTTTTTTTGGGTTGATATAATATATACAGGGTGTAACGGAAAGGTGTGGTCATATTTTAAGAACTGCATCTGCCCATCGATATGAACAACTTTATTCAAGAAAAAGTGAGAAAATTCTCAAAAAAAAATTTTACTCCCCATACAAATATTGATCAGCTGATGATCACTTTGTACGCAAAGTACATTTTTTTTGGGTTTTTTTTATTTTTTCTTAGAGAAAGTTGTTCATTTCCATTGGCAGAACCGGTTCTTAAAATATGACCACAGCATTCCGTTACACTCTGTATACTACGGATACTCCCGCGACCCGGACTAAAGATTGGTCAGATCTACTCGTAGCAAAGGTAGGTCAATGCATGGGTGTATATCAATGCAGCTGCAGCTGTATGTCTGTCCATTTCCTTGTTATCCTCTGGAACCAGAGACGCGTCACGTTTCAGCATCTGTCAGTCCCCGTTAACAGGCGGCCATCGTGTACCTACACACTTTGTCAGGTTCCGGGTGTATGAACCTTGTCACAGGTCTAAAGAAGCGGCACACATGAGAGCCGCTGGGGTTTGAGATGTTATTTTATTTACATCACGCATCTTGTTATACCTGCCAGGGTCATGGGAGTATTTAAAAGAGCAACAACCTAAAAAAAAAATTATGTACAAAAAATCAAGCTGTAAAAAATAATAAAATAGACATTAGCCTAAATGTGAAATTAGGACTCAAGGCAGTGGTGTAACATTCCAAAACCATACATACATACATGATTAAACATAACATAATCCGATGTATCAAATTCCAGCTACTGTCGATATTTAATTACGGTAACTAATTAACCGGTATCAAATATTACATGGTAAGCAACACTTATCAATGGAATGTCATCTAAAACGCCCACCGTTTCGGACCGCCATACCGGTGGGTTATATATGTCTCTCACAGCCTTATTTATAAAACTGTCTAATCATATGCTCAGTTTAAATACTGATTAGCGGCTCATCCATCACATGCAGCTGTATATAAGACAAAACATTCTTCAAATGATTAGTCAATACTTTACTACCCACATCTATCCTTCTTCCAGGCAGAACATGTTAAATTAGGAACTTGCTAATCAGTTTTTTTTTTTTTTGAAGTAAAAACTTCTTTAGGCACGTTGGGCAGTTTTGAGATGGTAAAAAACGATTGAACTCGCGCGCCACCGACACCGCTACGAGAGTGCTACGACGCGACACGTCATAGCACTTGTAGCGGGATCGCGAGGCGCGTTGGGCATTTTGCTTCAAGTTTTTTGTTTTCACTTCTGACGGTACTCTCGTTTTTTTTAAATATAATTAAGGACCTTATTCTCTATCAGTAGTAGTGCTTAGCCGGAGGAGCTCGTGGATAAAGTAATAACAGCCGCACGGGTCGAATCAACTGGTTAAGCTACGCTTGCCGGGGTTAGTCCATGGATGGGTGACCATCTTTACATACCGAGACTCCTCCGTGCCTCGGCAAGCACGTTAAGCCGTTGATCTCGGCTGTCAATCGTGGATCTTTGACAATCGTTACAGGTCGACAACCAGTCTTACCAAGGGGTATCGGTATTACCCAGTAACTTGTTGGCAGGTCAGATAGGCAGTCACTCCATGTAAAATACTGGTATTCGGCTGCATCCGGTTAGACTGGAAGCCAACCCCAAGATAGTTGGGAAAATGGGCTAGGCAGATTGATTTCTAGTAGTGCTTAACCGATAGGCTCCTACACACAGTGCCGCCGGGTCTTGCCGGGCCAAGCTGCGGTGCATCCGGCGGCTTATAAACCCACTTTGCCGCACAAAAGAGCCACCGACATGGCCGCCCGAGTGCCGCCGCATGTCGGGCGCTTTGGGCAAGTTTCTGCGGCCAAGGTGCCGAACGTACAGACGCCCGGGAAAAGCCGGAGGCACTGCCTTTAGTTATACTGCTGCTGTTACTGTGAACAGTGATGGTCCAGTGGTAACGGCCGCGACTTACATAGAGTCTATGTTAATGTCACCGTTTTGTTGTGTGTTCCGTCTATGTCATAGACCAACACGCGACATGTACAAAGCAAATATAATCTGTCAGTAGGCGCGTGAGGAAGCTTTTGTACATATTTATAAGACCGATCTTTATCTGACAAGAATACTCTCAAGATAACCTACCTGGCTTTATGTCAGTCCATACTAAGTTACAATAACGTATTAATAAATTTAAAATTTGAATACATTTATTTTTCAAACTAATAATGACCATAATTGTTAGTAACAAAGGTCTTAGAACTATGTTAGTCAGTACTAAAATTGAAACCAAATCAAATTATCATTCATATTAAAAAAGTAAAATCAATAATGTCAAAAAATTTAAAATGATAAATTAAAATAATACATAGACAACAAATAAAATGACCTTCGATGAAGTGTCATCGTGCCACGTGAAGCTGGATAAATCTCCCCAGCACTGACTCTGGACTCTCAGAGATCATTCTTAGGATTCCGTTGGCGCTCCCCCGAATCCAGCACATCAGAGAAGCTGTTTTCTTACGCATAGTGGCATAAAAGTCAAGGCAAATAAGCAGCGAAGTATTTAAGCTCTCTTAACTTTCATAACTGTTCCATGCAAATTATAATAAGTTAGAAGTGTCGATTTTGACATCTATCATGTTCATGACTTAAATTGATCCATTTTTTTTTTGGTTGGTAATCATCAAATAATTTCTCCTACTCTGGGTGGGGGGGAAGGCGTGTCAGACTCTTACTGACTAAAATCCACCTGTGTTCCTTCAGTTGCCTGTGCCAGAGCAAGGTGACTCTATCAAACACTCTTGAAGAATACTGTAGGCATATGTATCTTGAGTTTTCGCTCGCTGGTAAAAACCTGGTAAAAGCCAAGTAAAGTCTCTTACACTTATGTAAACCTAAATTAGAAATTCGATACGGCACTGATTTGCTATACCTATGGAAAGACTAGAGCGCTTACGGTACGCCAATTGTATATTTTGTCAATGTTCTGCAATTTCATAAAATTTCTCAAGGGATCAATCTTAAAATAAGTAGATATTATATTGCCTAAGACTATGAAAGGATATAGACGAACGTCATTGGACATTAAATGAAGGAGAATCGTTAAAATGTGTGAGTGACCTTGACGAACGAAACGATGACGTATCGGCTTCTTATTTTATCTATGTGAGCTTATTTCGCGTGTACAGATACAAGCTGGCTTCTCATTCTGCTACTTCAGATTGCTGGATTTTGACACTCCGTCTATAACCTTTCATAGTCTAAGCATATTGCTTCCTATTTTGTTAACTTGCGTAACATTAGCAAAGTAACTCGAGAGGTGACGAGGCTCGACTCGATGCTGAGAATTACCCATCGGATCAAATTGTTTGCTAAACGACGAAATTGGTTTCCAAGAAAACGGTACCATAATTTGGTTTCTAAAAAGGTTCCATTTTACTTAAAAATTACAGTAATGTATTCGCAAATATCATTATTGGGAAGGTTATTAGTAATTTATAAATAATAGTTAGTTTTAGTATTTATATAAACTTTATTGTTTTTAAAAAAAAAAATCCGGGAAACATATTGGTAGTCATTTGTCCTACCTGAATTTCTGAGTACCTAGTCTAGTGTTTGACTCAAGAGTTTTAGGACTTTATTAATTAAAAAATAAGCTTAGATTGCGGGTTCTTAATTTAAAATTTTCTATGGAGAATTAAAGAACAATGGCAAGTTTCCATACTACATTTTATCTGACATCGATTTTAAGTGTCTATATTGAATTAAAATATAAAACCACTAATTGTGCACACCTGTAAATTGGTCAACAATCACTAATTGTGCACACCTGTAACTTGGAAACCACTAATTGTGCACACCTGTAAATTGGTCAACAATCACTAATTGTGCACACCTGTAACTTGGTCAACAAACACTATTTGTGCACACCTGTAACTTGGTCAACAATCACTATTTGTGCACACCTGTAACTTGGTCAACAATCACTAATTGTGCAACCCGTAACTTGGTCAACAATCACTAATTGTGCACACCTGTAACTTAGTCAACAATCACTAATTGTGCACACCTGTAACTTGGTCAACAATCACTATTTGTGCACACCTGTAACTTGGTCACAGACACTAATTGTGCACACCTGTAACTTGGTCATCAATAACTATTTGTGCACACCTGTAACTTGGTCAGCAATCACTAATTGTGCACACCTGTAACTTGGTCAACAATAACTATTTGTGCACACCAGTAACTTGGTCAACAATCTATAATCTCATCAATCATATAATCTATCTCTGTGCCAAACATCCAGATCCGTTCAGCCTTTCTGACCACGTGATTGAGTAACAAACATGAAAGTTTGGATGGATGGATAGCTATAGGTAATCCATCCAAACTAATAATATTGTTCTGAGCTGGGTATGGGATAAATTAATTTACACCGATTGATTAACCAAATATCCTATAACTAACCTAATTCAAGCAATTTATTTACACAAACACTAATTTTATAATGATCACTATTATCTTCGTAATCGCTTGCGTTCGCATTCGTAGTCAAAATCAGACTAACTACTCGCGGCCATCCAGGGCTATTTATACATCGACCAGTCATAATAGAAGTTTCCAGAACAATTGCCGAACTAGCCTACAGCGGAACGTTCTAGAAACATCCTATAGAACTTCTACGCAGTAGCATAGTGAAATGTTCTCGAACGAAGTGGAATCGTCTGGGAACTTCTTACTACATTTTCGAATGGTCTCATAATACGGTCAATTTAACAATATTATAATTAGGAATTAGGTTATCCTACCCATGTGTTTAGTTTAAACACTGATTAGCAAGTTCTTAATTCAACAATTTCTATGGAGAATTCGAATTTAAAAACCGCTAAGCATAAAATTACCGTGTTTTTTACATAAGGCTCTTTTTTTAATTCAGGGAGACCACCGCCTGACCTCCGAAACCTAATTACTGTCCACCAAACAACTGTAATGTGCCCAGTACACACAAATGTAATTAGACAAACCTCCCCAAACGGTAATGACTGGGCTAATATTTGGGCAATTGAGCAATATTGCCCAAATTGCGCGGGTGATGTCCCCGACGGGCTATTGTCCCATCTGTTTGTCATCAATCATTTGAGGGTAGAATTAGTAATGTTTTATTGACTTTAGATAATATCATGGGAAATTGCTTGTTATCTACAATAAATGAATTTGCTCATTTTTCTAGTGGCTATTAGGCAGTGTGGTTGTCAGACATGAGGGCTGTTTTATGGTGTTATTGGCTGTCTGTGAGGACGTTGCCAACAACTTTAAGAAGTTGGAAATGTGCTAGGTGGGTAGGCATAGTTTTTGATGATGCATCGGCACTGTCATCAGCAAAGTCAATTAGGTGAAGCTACAAAAAATCACTACTTTTTGGTTACTACTTCTAATCCGCGTTACCTCCTAGTACACTGCGTTACCTCCTAGTCCACTGCGCTACCTCCAAGTCTACTGCGTTACGTCCTACTAAACCGCGTTACCTCCTAGTACATCGGCGTTACCGTCTAGTCCACTGCGTTACCTCCTAGTATATTGCGTTATCTCCTAGTCCACTGCGTTACCTATGGGTCTTTGTAACCTGAAAATAAATGGTTTATTATTATTATTATTGCGTTAAGAGCGCGGCATCCTTTCCAAATTCATGCAGGAATCCATTTTACACTAAATCGTTGTGTATTCAAAAAACACCGAGAAGTACCTAAATAATTAAAACCTACTGTGGCGTATAGGTTGCTGAGCAAAAATTTTAACTCATCATAATCCAATTTCCGTTCTCAGGGCAGCAGAATGCGGCCAATCAGTGCGCTCGTTCGGCGGCAGCGAGGCTGGTGGCGCGGGCGCAGTGTTCGACGAGCGCATGCGCATGGCTGATGATGACGAAACTGACTTCGTGCTGCCGCACTTCCAGAGAGTCGCTATCAGTGGGGAGGATACTTCTGGGGTGAGTGGAGAAGAATCGACAAGTATAGCGTAAGGTGGGACTTTCTAGATGGATCAACCGCCATAGAAAACCTGCTGGCATATACTGGATACAGGAGTCTGAGAACCGGGTGTTGTTAATTTACATCGTGCAAGCTTATGTCCTCCAGTTCAGAGCAGTAGGGTGGATTAATTGAAGTGAAAGAGTTGATGATCATTCGTCATGGTGACTAATGCCTAAAAGCCCATATAGCAGGTCGAGGATCTGTCAATGCTATACAGCCAGGATAACAGCTTTCAACCAATTTAGTACACACAATTCTAGCAAAATACTTTTCTCTAAAAATGTGCTTGCTCCTTACGAATTTTGAGTGATCAGTACAATAGGAGCAATTCGATTAATTGTTTCGATATTTTTGCATATGAGGGCAAAATTGAGCACCAGTTTTTATTTTGGGTAACAGTTAGTAATCTACCGACCGAACAGGGGCCAATAACTTGAAACTACTGGTAGTAATGGGAAACGTCGAAGGTAAAAGACCCAGAAGACGAAGCCCGAAAATATGGCTGGACCAGATCTCCGTATAGCTGGAGTTATCTGTCGGCGTCGCCTTCCACCGGATGATATATCGGATCATTATTAGAAAATTGATAGTCGAAAAAGGAGTCACGATCCTCAGTACTGGGGGAATGATTAAGAAGAGAACCTACGAGTATGTAGTTTTAACTATATTAAAACCCCACCTTCATCTGCCAGGTCCCGTTAGAAGATCTCCAGCAAGCCTCCTCGTACCTGGTGCAGGCGCTCGAGCTGCGCAAGCGCTACATGGAGATGTCACAGCAGAGCTACGCGAACATCACGGCGCGCTTCGTGCGCAGCACTGACGCTAACGCGCCCGCCTACGTGCCCAGCGTGTTCGTGCAGAAACATATTGCGGGTATGTCACTTCCTATCCGATGTTTAAGAAACACTGGTTTGAGAGCGTACACATTATCATCAAAAGACGATCCTTATCCTAATATATACGTAATCCGTGCCATATCTGCTTCCAAAATTCATAAATTAGCCGCAAGTCCAGTAGTCGCCGGTCAATGCAGTATTTCTAGCCATACCATAAATTCATCTGTATATATAAAATTGAAAGTCCTGACTGACTGAATGACTGATATATCAAAGCACAACCTAAACCGCTGGTCCTAGAGACATGAAATTTGGAGGGTGTGTTCTTTGTGAAGAGTAGGTATCCACTGAGAAAGGGTTTTTCGAAATTCAGCCTTTAAGGGGGTGAAAAAGAGGTTGAAATTTTATAACGGGAGAATTACTAATTCCACGCTGGCGAAGCCGCTGGCAGAAGCTGGTCTTTAATACAATCCATTCACGGTTTCTAAAGTTTTTTCTAAATTCAGAACTATCCACATTCGTTTTAAATGAAGTTGGTGTAGACTGTAGATAAACATTGATTATTTTGGAATCGTACATGCTTAGAAGGTCAAACTTAGATATAGGTAGATGCTGCATCCACCAAAATTTCCAAAAGTTTACCGATATTCAAGTCACCGCTGTTTAATAGTAAATCATAATGCAAAACGTTATCTACATTAAACATTAGATCCTGATGCCTGGCAGTATCTTAGACATCTAAAAAATCAAGTTTAATCACTTCCTCTTCTCTCTAGACCACATCGTCCACCCTCCGTTCAGGGCAGGCAAGGACCCGTGGGAGTGCCACAACCCCGAGCCCAAGGACTACATCATCCGGCCGGACCGCGGGGTCTTCAACCTGTACAAGAAGGGTGAGGACGGCAAGGAGACCAGGCTGCCGTACGAGTACATCACAATGCAGCAGTTCATGCAGGATAAGAACATCATGTGCAATATGATGTCGGATGGACCACTGTGAGTAACTAAATGTTGACTTCACTCTTTACAAATCTTGCCTCAAGAAGTCATAATCTTTTTTTTTCAACATTGCTGAAATGAACCTTTTTGGCGCAGCCATGACCATGAGTAGACCACACTACAACCAAAACAGTGCGGAAATGTTATATGAAATATCATGGTTGCACAGTTTTTCATTAATGCACTGTTTTTTATTTAGATATTTGCCACAGAGGTTTAATGTCTCCCATTAAGTTTAAATCGATGGGTAGGTAATATACTTAAATCTGCCAGACCTTGCGAATGGCCCATGTCCGGCAGAGGACTTAGGTGATGATTAGCTTGCTACTATTATAGTTATCTGTGGTGATGATAAACGAATCAAGTGAGACATGTGTTTAATATAAAGGATGTAACGGAAAGGTGTGGTCATATTTTATGAATCGGTTCTCTCCCTGGGAATAAACCATTTTCTCCAAGAAAAAAATGAAAATTCCCAAAAAATAAATTGGACTTTCCATACAAAGTTATCATCAGCTGATCAATATTTGTATGGGAGGTAAAAAAAAATTTTGAGAATTTCCTCAGGTTTTCTTGAAGAAAGTTGTACATATCGATGGGCAGATGCAGTTCTTAAAATATAACCACTCCTTTCCGTTACACTTTGTAAAATGTATGCTTTAGATCAAAAAGATACTGCTGCTTAGCTGAATAAAACCAACTTGGTAAAAAAAAAAACAAATGGCGCGCATTTTGTACCATTGTAAAACTTTGCTACTTCATATTTAGCAAGAAAAGTTAAAAAAATGGAAATAGACAGCGATAGCGATATGAATTCAACTCCAGAAAGTATAAAAACAGCTGCAAATGAAATTGTTAACAACTTTTTGCCGAAAAAGTCGCAATAAATAATTTTCATAAAATTTTGAGAAGGTATATTTTATCACAGTAGGTAGATTGGTAGTTGAAAGAAAAGTAGATTACGCACCTTGCTAAAGTGAGTAATTAATGCACTCGTGCTTAGACTATGAAAGGTTATAGACGCAACGTCATTAGACATTAAATGAAGCAGGATCGTTAAAATGTGTGAGTGACCTCGACGAACATAACGATGACGTTTCGGCTTCTCATTTTGTCTGTGTGAGCTTATTTCGCGTGTATAGATACAAGCCGGCTTCTCATTCTGGTACTTCAGATTGCTGGCTTTTGACACTCAGTCTATTACCTTTCATAGTCAAAGCACTCGTGTTAATTTAGTGCCCTGTCTTGCGCTCGGGCACCAACATATCACTCGTCCGTTGATAAGTCACTTTGTGCTTGATACACCAATCTACTATTCTTTCTTTCTTTGTTTTTATTTCCTAACCACTCTTTCCTTGTTCCAGCAAGTCGTTCTGCTACCGGCGCCTGTCGTACCTGTCGTCCAAGTTCCAGCTGCACGTGCTGCTCAACGAGCTGCGCGAGCTCGCCTCGCAGAAGGCCGTGCCGCATCGGGACTTCTATAACATCAGGTGAGTGATACCTTACCATTCTCTCTCTTTGCCTAGCCTTATCCCATTATTTGGGGTAGGCTCTCCTCGTCATTCTTTGCCAGACATATCTGTGCTGGGTCGTCAAAACATCCAAACCAAACTGCCTGCCTTCAGGTCGTTGTTTACGACGAAAATTCATGTTACAGGGGGGGTCTTCCTCGCTTTTTCGGACCGATGTCGATGCTCACGACTTGTCTGGTCATGTGTTCCATTGAACTTTTTTAAATACAGAAATGTGAATTTTGGTTATCATCATTCAGCCGAAAAGTGTCCGCTGCCGGATAAGGGCCTGCCCTAAGCGTCACCAAATTCGATCAATCCTGCATCTTGTATTCACCGGAGTCCCCCAATTCCATCAGGTTATCAGCCCGCTTAGTGGAGGGCGAAGGCCAGTGACCAAGTAGCGCCTTCCAACATTAGTGAGTGACTAATAAAAATCAAGTGGTCATCGATACATAATCCCATATTGGCTGCTTGTTTTATGTTTAATGCAAGATTTTAAAGTTCCATTTATCAATGAATTCTTTCGTCAATCAGGAAAGTGGACACTCACATCCACGCGGCGTCGTGCATGAACCAGAAGCATCTCCTGCGTTTCATCAAGAAGACCCTGAAGAATCATGCTGACGAGGTAAGTAATGACCACTCTCCAATTTTTCCTTAGCTGACTTAGTTCTTGTAACAGCAATATCAGATCTAGCAGCAGAACTTTATCAATATGTTCCTTTTCATCAGTGGTTTTTATTCTACCATGTTTTTTTAGGGTTATTTATTTATTTACACTTCATGCAACAAAAGTACAAAGGCGGACTTAATGCCTTAGGGCCAAACCGAAGGGTCCAAACGGAGCCCTATTGCTGTCACGTGCCCGTCTGTCAGTTTGTCCGTCGTCTGTGTTGCGAAGAATTTTTAACTTCTCATTGACCTTGAAAGGTGTTAATGATAATGTTTATTATTATGTATATTTTACTCACAAATACCAAAATAATAATTTCCCTCACCTTGTACGGAACCCTAAATGGGCGAAGAAACACGCACTTGGCCGGTTTTTTTATCATTGATAGGCTTGCGTTTGACCACTATCTCACCTGCCCCCCCTAGCCATATTACATTTCTATTATCGTTTACGCTAACGCTTAGAACAAAATGTATGGCAATGACATTACCTGCGATAAGTCACGTGACACTTATCTACGCAGGTAATGTCATTGCCATACATTTTATTTATTTATTTAACACTTTACGCACATACAAGTACAGAGGCGGACTTAATGCCTCAGGCATTTTCTACCAGTCAACCTTAGGGTGATGCAGAAACAAATAGTTGCATAGTTGCAAATAGTTGTTGTAGCATTTTGTTCTAAGCGTTAGCGTAAACGATAATAGAAATGTAATATGGCTAGGGGGGCAGATGGTAAGCGATGATGTGGTCGAAGATGGAGCACGCTTGCCTAGAAGTAACCTATTCACTCTTGACTTAAAGACTCCCAGGTTGTAGCTATCAGGAAACACAGACTCCGGTAGGGAATTCCACTCCTTAGCTACATGCACAACGGATCTATTCCTAAAATGTTTTGTGCGTGTGAGTGCAGGGATGTCCACCATGTATCAGTATTCTAAAATGAAATGTTTGTTTCACAGGTGGTGACCCTGCACAAGGGCACTCCGATGACGCTGAAGTCCGTGTTCCAGTCTATGAACCTCAGCACCTACGACCTCACGGTCGACATGCTCGATGTACACGCGGTAAGTACTAAGAATCAAGCAACTGTACACCTTACGTAGTTCCAGTCAAAGAAGAGGGTATCTCCGAAACCTGTGGCATTATCGAAATCAGACAGGATTAAAGCCGTCCAAATCATCATCATCATTTCAGCTGAAAGACGTCTACTGCTGGACTTAGGCCTCCCCTAAATATCGTCACCACAACTGGTCTTGTGCGTCTCGCATCCAAAGGCCAGCCGTGAATCTCTCCAGGTCATAGGTCAACCTTGTGGGTCACCACACCAGAACTTTTCAGCCCCATCGACCCTCTATTCTGCGAGCAATACCACTTCAGTAGACTAACAATAAACATAGTTATGTCCATCAGGAAAAATAACTTACTGTTAGGTAGGTACTCAATATTATTTGCTATACTAGCAATTTATCTTTTCTTGCCATTTTTTTAGCCACTACCACAGTATTTTCCTTCTTATCCATAAATATGGACTCTGACGTAATATTTTGTCCATCAGGACCGCAACACGTTCCACCGTTTCGACAAGTTCAACGCGAAGTACAACCCCATTGGGGAGAGCAGGCTGCGCGAGGTCTTCCTCAAGACTGACAACTACATGAACGGGAAGTACTTCGCCAGGATCATCAACGTATGTACCTACAGTATTCTTTTTGTCTAGTTCCTGCTAACCATTTACTATATATTTTACCATTTACTGGCCTTTTTTTTCTCCCAAAGAAACAGCATTGCCATTCAACGTGGTAATACTGCCCTGGTGCTCTGGGCACTTTTCCCATTGATAGCGATGTGGACGAATTTTTTGATGCCCAATGAGTTCTACGCCTTTTCATTTAAGGCCCTACTACCGGTCAAGTGGCGCCCTCATTGAATAAAAAATCGTAGCATAGCATAAAAAATAAATATTAAAAAATCCAACGTCACGTTTGTTACAAAGAGGATAAAGTATGTTTACGTTGTTAAAACAGTCTCAGAATGTTTCGTATCAAGAGTAGTAGGCAAAAGTACGTGGAGATGCCCAGGCGTGTAAATAGCCGTGGTTCTCTGCAGGATGGAGGACATTAATTACTGCCAGACACTTGGATTGAATGCTGGCCCAAAATTGCCTATATTTGTCTGTATAACTTCAAGTTAGGAGTGGTCGGCAGCAGTCGGCGCATGTGGCCCTACTCTAAGCTATCAAGAACAAGCGTTACCTGACTTTCCGGGCTGTTCTCGATGGTTGCACGTCGACTTGTCGAGTGGCCACTCGTTCTCTTCACACCAACACTCTTGATTATTCTTGTTCAGTAGTTAACGGACGCGGTAAATATGGGTTATTTATTATTCCCGGAGGATCCCCAACGTTTACGGGATATTACTCGGGATTTTAGTGTATTTGCGGGGACGATATTAATAAGACATTAATTTAGTCTGCGGTGAGATGCGCGCTGCCTCGCGGCGTTAGGCACACACTGACGTGACGTAGATTGCTGCATTTTAAATTGTCTATAGCTCGCGTAAAGCCGGCCACTCACGCCTGTCTGACAAATTAAAGCGAGACACACACGCGACGTGATACCAACCCCACCCAACTTGCAGAGTGGCGGCAACTCGCCACACCATGCTCCCCGCCTTGAAAGGTCCAGGAGCTTTCAAAAGCTGCTAATCTATGCGGAGCGAGTGAGGTTCAAGAAGCGGTGATGATATGTAAGCATTAACTTGTTGAAGAGCTTTGAGGGAAATCCAAGCAGCAGTCCGAAACACCATCGCATTGATATAATGCTCGGGAAAAATAATTATCAGTGTCCTAAGAATGAATTGCGGTTCGACTTGACTATGGTAAGTCGAATAAACTAAATTACAACTATGTAATAGCGTACCATTGGAACGTATAATATGAACCCTAAACTAAATTAAACTAAATTACGTAGTAATAATAATCTATTGAGTTGGCAAAGGATACAAATTAGTGACAGGACGTTTATACGTGCCTGACGTGGTTTTTATTGAAGCGACTCGAATTACACCATCCGATCCCGGAAAAACTTCCTCTATGATACCCAATGGCCAAGTCAATGGAGGTACGTTATCTTGACCCAAGAGAACGACAGTACCTATCTCTATAGGGCGATCGGGAGTGCACCACTTCTGGCGAACTTGCAGCGTGTGCAAGTACTCAATTCGCCATTTATTCCAGTAGGATAACACAAGTTGATCCAAGAGCCTTTTGCGGTTGTTTAGGTTTTTAATAGAACTATGACTATGTAGTCTGTTTGTAAATTTAAGAATGTACATAAATACACGTAACAGTTTATTCCATGAGCAAACACGGTCAGCTATAGTATCTAAAATACGCGGTTAAGTATTCGAAGTTTCTACAAGAAAAACCTTTGATTTAAACTCCGGAAATGTTTCACATTGAGCAGGAGAGAACTTTAAAGGCCACTCGCTCATGGGCTGATGGAGCCATGTGGGGCCGTTCCACCACAACGAGTGTCTTATTAAATCCGACGGCAGCATGCCGCGAGACAGACAATCGCTAGGATTCTCTTTCCCGGACACGTGACGGAAACAAGCGGCAGGTAAATTTTCCTGTATTTGAGCAATGCGGTTGCTGACAAAAATAGACCATCTATGGGGAGATGAGTGGATCCACGAGAGAGCTATGGTGGAGTCCGAGAAAGCGTGCACACCTGTAATAGGTACACGAGCGGAAAGTTTTTCCTTGACTACGCGAACAAGTTTAGATAGAAGTAAAGCGGCGACAAGTTCTAATCGAGCTAGCGTTGTTATTTTTGCGGGGGAGACTTTGGACTTTGCACATAAGAGTCGGACAGTGATATCACCAGTAGGGTTGGTAATGTGTAAATAAATACAACAGCCATAACCAGTGAAGCTGGCGTCGCAAAAGGCTACGATGTTCACTACAGCTTCTCTAAAGACGCCAATGTGGCGAGGAACCTTTAGAGAAGAGAGTGAAAGAAAATCGCGCGTAAAAGCGGCAAACCGATTTGTGATGGATTCCGGTGGAACCTCATCCCATCCTACTTTAGCTAACCAAAGTTCCTTGATTAATACCTTCGCGTACAGCACAACGGGTCCTACAAGGCCCAGTACGTCGAACAAGCGGGCAACTAGCGATAGAATCGCGCGCTTCGTGCATTTATCATCCACGGCGATTGTTGTCAAAGAAAAATAATCATCAGCGGGTTCCCAGGTTAATCCAAGGATTTTGAAATTATGGACATCATTATCCATGCCAGAAAAATTAACTGGTAAGCGGTGAGACTCTGGGAGAATCTCTAATAAAGCGGGTGAATTGGTAGCCCATTTGACTAAGTCAAAGGAACCTACCTTCATTAAATCAATTAAATCGCGGGATAGACGCATAGCTGTCTGTTCGTCCGAAACAGAGTAGACGTAGTCGTCCATTTAAAACTGAGTTTCTACCAATTTAGAAGCCTCAGGAAAGCGGTCACTTTGCTCACACGCCAAGTTACGCAGTGTGCGCATCGCTAAATAAGGACTAGGTTTTAGTCCGAAGGGAACGCGATTAAAATGAAAGGTGCGAATAGGCTCACCTTTGCTAAAACGATACAAGATTCGTAAATATTTGCGGTGGTGCTCTCTTACACCGATACGTAAGAACATTTGTTTTATATCCGCTGTCATCGCGACAGGGAATGTACGAAAATCAAGTAATAACAAAAACAAGTCTGCTTGCAAATTAGGTCCGACATGCAAAATGTCATTGAGCGACAACCTCGAGTGAGTCATATAATCCGCGATAGTTTTATTATTATTCTCGCGTAGGGTCATTAACGTTAACTTACGCTCGAGCGCAAGTGAGCGCCTAGGGGCGTAACCGTGCGAGTTACCTAGCCCGCCGGGTGAGCGCGCAAAAGGCAGATCGACAAAGTATCTGCCGTCTTCAAATAAGACTGAAGAATTAAAATTATTTTCACACTCTAATTCGTGCGGACCAATAACGGAACGCGGCGCGGCGCGGCGCGGCGGTGGCGGCGGGTGGAATTTCCTCTAGCTCAAAAAACTTATGTAAATTTGACTCGACCTCAATGTCGGCCTGCGCGGTAAACGAAGATGTAATGTGTGTCACATCACTACTACAACAATCAATATCACCCATAAGTACATAACCGAAGCTAGTCAGTATAGCAGGGGGTGCGCGGGTACCTGAGTCGACCCTGTCTCCCAGGTAAATAAAGGGGAACAATTGTGCTCCAAGCACAAGATCTACTCAACCTCTCTTCACACCAACACTCTTGATTATTCTTGTTCAGTAGTTAACGGACGCGGTAAATATGGGTTATTTATTATTCCCGGAGGATCCCCAACGTTTACGGGATATTACTCGGGATTTTAGTGTATTTGCGGGGACGATATTAATAAGACATTAATTTAGTCTGCGGTGAGATGCGCGCTGCCTCGCGGCGTTAGGCACACACTGACGTGACGTCGATTGCTGCATTTTAAATTGTCTATAGCTCGCGTAAAGCCGGCCACTCACGCCTGTCTGACAAATTAAAGCGAGACACACACGCGACGTGATACCAACCCCACCCAACTTGCAGAGTGGCGGCAACTCGCCACACCAGTACGAAAACGGCCGTTTCTGACACTTTTGCCTACTGCATTGGATACGAAACATTCTGAGACCCTGCTGGTACATATTTTTATTAGATTGTAAATACTTTGTAATTTAATAGTTGTTGTTTAAGTAATACCATTTAACTAATTGGTTAATGATGTAATCTCTAACATCAACACTATTCCCAGTATAATAATATTATGTAGTGCTGTTATCCCAATTTATTCGTGTGTGTTCGTCGAGTATATTTTTTCAGCCATCATCTCAGTCTCCATTTCTCTTCTAGCCATAAATTAATCTGCATCTCAGAATCAGTATTTACAAGGCAATATTTTACATATATGTAGACTATATGCCAACGACTTCGTCCGCCCAATATTACCTATGCCGTGACAATTTCAAAAATTCTACCTTATTCCTTGTCGAAATCGTTTCTAGGTTCATTGGGTTGGGGCTGGGTTTCGATGAGTTAGTGAATGAGTCACGACTTTTTTTTAAATACATATGTTGATGTTTTCTTGTTCCCCTCAGGAAGTGGCAGCAGATCTCGAAGAGAGCAAGTACCAGAACGCAGAGCTACGTCTGTCGATCTACGGCAAGTCTCCCAGCGAGTGGGCCAAGCTCAGCAAGTGGGCCGTGCAGTACAACGTGTACTCTGACAACGTGCGCTGGCTCATTCAGATCCCGCGACTATAGTAAGTCAACCTAATCATCTTCTACATTTCTCCTCAAACGCAATTCTTTTTTTTTTTTTTTTTATGTTTGATAGGCTCGCGTTTGACCACTATCTCACCTGATGGTAAGCGATGATGTGGTCGAAGATGGAGCACGCTTGCCTAGAAGTAACCTATTCACTCTTGACTTAAAGACTCCCAGGTTGTATCTTACAGGAAACACAGACTCCGGTAGAGAATTCCACTCTCTAGCTGTACGTGCAATGAATGATTTTTCAAAATTTTTCTTGCTCAAAAGACTGTACCTGCTACAGCTTTCATTAACGAGATTTTCTTCTTGTAGAATTGGTTGAAATTAATTAAGGTCCTGATGTTAAGCTTTGTCTGACACCTCAGCGATCTCGCTCCTCTAACTTCATCCAAGTGGTCGTACTGTGTCGTGATGTGTACGCCTTAGTGTTAGTACGTCATTCATTATTATTATGTTCGTTATTTCGTTTATTCGTCTTTTTTTAATCATTTAATACATTTTTAAATATTTCTTTGAAAACATAAAATAAAAAAGAAATTTAAAAATATAAAAAAAAATCCTCCGGTATCGCGCACAAAGTCCAAGCTACCAGCAGTCAGGGCTCCAGAGAAAGAAACCTCCTAACAATACGAGTGTCTAGAAGTACCGCTTTCTGAATAAAGCCCTTGACCCAGCCGCCTAACGAGAGCCTCCTGAGGTGTTGGCCAAGGCCCTTGGCTATTTAGCCATTGGCAGACACGACTATCGGCACAATGATCGCTGAGTCCACATCCCACATGTCGACAACCGCGCAAGCCTAGTCAAGATACTTGATTTGCTTACCTTTCTCAGCTTTCACGAGGTTCTCGTCATGCGGGACTGTTATGTCAACAATCACGCACGCCTCTCGATTCGGTCCACCACCACTATATCAAGCTTATTGCCTACAATAGTCCTGTCATTGATGATCATCATTATTATCACCAGTGTTATTACCTCCATTATTATTATCAACATCTAACAAAATCAACAATAATACTAACAAAATGTTCCCTTACAGCGACATCTTCAAGTCGAACAAGATCATGAACAACTTCCAGGAGTTCCTGAGCAATATCTTCCAGCCACTGTTCGAGGTCACCAGGGACCCCAAGACCAATGACGAATTGCACAAATTTCTTACTGTAAGTGTCTATATTCTACATGCACTATGGTTTGTTAAAGTTTTCTAGGCAAGCGTGCTTTAATCCCAGTTGTAAAAACCCCCTTTGTGCCTAATGGCCTAGTTTTGTTCTGTCTCCCGCTTGATTAGGAGGGAAGTGGAAATTATGTTTTTCTTACTCCTCCGCTGTCTTTTCTGATTAATTTCGTTGCGGGACCCAAGACAGTTTAATCGTTTCTCTGGGACTCGTCGAGCTTCATTGCCTCGGTGTTTTTTCTGGTGGTCGCCACTGTTGATTCTGGCTTGCAGAAGTTGCAGTGGTTTGGGAGTAGTGTGGCGGGCTTGTCCCAAAAAAATAAAAGGCAAGCGTGCTTCATCTTCGACCACATCATCGTTTGACCATTAACTCCTATTGGTCAAACGCGAGCCAAAAAAAAAAAACAAAAAAGTGTTTCAAGAAAAATCAGTGCTATAATTCTTACCTTTTTGCAGAACTTTGTTATCTTACTCTGAGATTTTTTTACAAAATAAGTAGTTTTTCCTTACTGTTTGCTTTTCCCACAAATTGGCGTGGTATTTTCCACCAGTTAAAACGCTGCTCTTTTTTGAGGGTAGGAAATCATCAAATGACTTCTCCCTCCTGTCTAAGAGTCTAACACTCCCTCCAGAGTGTCAAACTCTTACTGACTAAAATCCACCCGTGTTTTTTCAAATGTGCTTAGCGTTCCATGACCGTGGTAACTCAGCTACAATGCTGGCTGGACCCCCGTTCTGCACCGACATAGACTGTCGGTCTATCCAGCCAGTCTTCATCTGTCATTTCTGTCCTAACACGTTCTTTATCTTTCAGCACGTAGTCGGATTCGATAGTGTGGACGACGAATCGAAGCCAGAGAACCCGATGCTGGACCCGGACGCGAAGAGTCCCGAGGAGTATGATGATGAGGAGAACCCGCCCTACGCGTACTATCTCTACTACATGTACGCCAACATGACTGTGCTGAACCACTTCAGGAAGTAAGTGCCAATTTACCACTTTTGTTTTCCAATATTTAAAAAGCAATCCTAACTGTCTTACAAGTGAAATACACCAAAATTATTTCAAAGCTGCAGATTTCAATATTTCAGACCGCGACGGTTCACTGTCTGATTTATCACTAATCGCACCTTGAAAACAAAAGTGGCACTATACCGAAGATGGCAATATTGAGTTACAACGACATCTAGATTCCTTGAAAGAAAGCGCTTATAGTGCAAAAACTGACACTATTATAGTTTCAATACTTTTCCCTAGAGACCGCTAGTGCCAGTTTATACTTTTGGGTAAATGACAAAGTAGTAATTCATAAGGTGACACTATATCAGTTGAAGACAAGCATTCGGAGTGGACACACGCTGCGGTGAGTAAAAAAGTGGCATTTTATGTATAGTGTCGTTTTAAACGTAATTCAAGCTAATATTTCTACTGAAGCAATAATTACAAAAATGGCATTTTAAGTATAGTGTCGCTTATTTGGTTAATGTTACACCAAAATATTATTTTTAGTGAATTTAAAAATGGCATTTTTTGTTTAGCGCCTTTTTTGACGTTAGTGTATGTAATAATTTTCTGAACTAATAAAAACATGAAAGGCATTATAACCATAGTGCCATTTTTTTGGTTAAATTTATTTCAAATCGCCATTTTATAATGAATATAAAATGGCATTTTGTTTTTAGTGTCTGTTTTTAAACAAAATTATTAAAATGTTGATGTTTTAAGTTATTGTTTAAGTGTCATATTCTTCTTAGTGTCAGTTATACTGTAAAGTTAAAAGGGTGATGACGTTTCATTTTGTTAAATAAGCGTCATATTGAGTATACCGTCACTGTTTTGAAAAATTTTACATCTACATTTTTGTTTAATGACATTAATATAGCGAATCATAACCTAATTATGTTTTCCAAAATTCGTTTGGCTATATTTTTGGATGTCATTCTTGCATTAGTGAAACACTTTTTCTTTCCCTAAAAGGTTATCAACATGAATCCATCAAGAAATAGGGGTAGAAAAATATTAGAGCTAGCAATTCATAACAAAGAAAACTGTTCAGAACCTGAAGCCTCAACATCCAATTTAAACAATTTGGGAATAACTAGCAACTATACATATCCAGCTGACAAAGAAAACCTCTGCGACGAAGATGATGGTGACTTTTCACCCGCTTCTGACGATGATACAACATACACACCTTTAAAGAAAACATGCCGTAGATCAAGCTCAAGTTCATCGTCGTCTTCGAGCTCTGCATCATCATCTTCATCTTCCAGCAAATCATCTGTATCATCTTCAACTTCTATTGCACCCGATCCACCAAATATTTGTCAAGCCACCACTCAAAGTACCAATGTAAGTGACAATAATTTAGAATTTGTTAATGACTGTACGGAAGTGATTTCGAATAACCAAAGTTCTGGGAATGTAGATAATAATATTGCATTCGATATTGCACCAGCTGTTGATTCTAATAACCAAAGTGCTGGGAACGAAGATAACAATATTGTAGTGGATATTCCACCAGCTGCAGATAATATCGAAAAATCGAGGAAAAAGAAAAAGAACCAAAGGGTTTCCTATATTTCTAAGGCATTGAAAGACTGCGGAAAAGAATACGTTTCAAGCTCCAAAACAAAAAAGGTTTTCCCAGCAAAATTTCTAAAACCAACATGTGAGTCAACCTGCCGTTTAAAATGCTCAGAAAGAATTACTGATGATTTGAGGAAACAAATATTTGAAGATTATTGGGGCATGGCTTCACTGGTAAGGCAAAGAGAATACATAGCTCACAATATGGAAGAGATTATACCTAAATATCAGTATAAGAGAGTTGATTCCAATAGAAAGTTGAAAAATGCTTTTTATTTTAATTTAAACGGTACTAGAACTAAAGTATGTAAAACTTTTTTTAAGAATACATTAGATTTAACAGACAGATGTATTAGAACTGTCATAGAGAAGAGGAATAGTACAACAGGAATATTAAAAGGAGAACAAAGAGGTAAGCATGGACAGCATAAAAAAGTACCTGAAGATTTGATTGAAGGAGTTAAATGTCATATTAGTAGTATCCCTAGAATTGAACCCCATTATTTACGGCAACAAACGACAAGAGAATACATAGACGGCGGCAAAACCTTAACGGATATTTATTTTGATTATAAAGAAGACTGCATAAAGCAAGGATTATCCTACGTAATGATACATACCTACCGAAAGATATTTAACGAAAAGTTTAACATTGGTTTCTTTATTCCAAAAAAGGACCAATGTGATCAATGCTCTACATACAAGCTTGCAGAAAGTGTTGAAAAAGCTGCTCTTAAAGAAAAGTACGATCAACACTTAGCAGAGAAAGAAAAGAGTCGTGAGGAAAAGGCTAATGATAAAGCAATGGTGTCACCTAGTTGTATTGTCGCATGTTATGATTTGCAAGCCGTAATGACAGTACCAAATGGTGAGATTTCTACGTTTTATTATAAGTCTAAAATAAATTGCTTAAATTTTACCATCTCTGAGCTTAAACGTGACAATACTGCATGCTTCTTCTGGGATGAATCGCAAGGACACCGAGGAGCAAATGAAATAGGTACTTGTGTATTAAAATATTTGCAAGAAAAGTCTTCTTGTGCCGACGAATATCTCGACATAGTTTTTTACTCTGATAATTGCTGCGGTCAGCAGAAGAACCAGTTTATTATCGGGGTGTATATTTACGCAGTACAATACTTAAAAATTAAGTCCATAACACATAAGTTCCTTATACGTGGCCATACACAGAATGAGGGAGATGCTGTACATTCTGTCATTGAGAAACAAGTTAAACGATGTCTTAGATCTGGACCCATATACGTACCTTCGCAATATATTTCTGCTATTCGAAGTGCTAAAAAACGTGGAACACCTTTCATTGTAAATGAAATGGGTTACGGTGATTTCATAGATATAAAGCAACTACCAGTTCCTAGACTAAATAAAGATGTAGATGGCCAAGTTGTGAAGTTGTCGGACATAAAAGTTATCAAAATTGAGAAAAATGAACATGGTGAAATTAAAATAGAGTACAAAACATCGTACTTTGATGATTTTAAAGAGCTTGATTTGAGTAAAAGAACAAATAGAATTAATAATCGTCCTACAGAACTCAAACAGTTATATCAGCGTAAATTGGAAATATCAGAGAGAAAGAAAACTGACATAAGGAGCCTCATTAATGCTGGTTTGATTCCCAGTTATTATACCTCCTACTATGAAAGTATATTTTAGTAGTATGTATTATGACACCAAACGTTAATTTTTACAACTTACGTATTTTTGATGATCTCATTAAAATAGTTGTATAACTTCTAAGAATACTTAGATCAGTTTATTTTCTAGAAGACTTTATTTTTTATTTTGAGAAAAGTACTTTATTTTTTAAAGTTAATTTTACGTTTAAGTTTCATGTTTGTTTCACTGTTATTAGTTTGTAAGGTTTAATTGATACCCCAAAAATTGTGATTTATACCTAAAATTTGCATTTAAACGAAAAACCTGACATAATTATAGTGTATGTTGTTATTGTACTGACTATAACTTAAGTGTATTTGCCAAATAAATAATGTTTCTTCTTTCTATGACATGATTTCGTTTGATTTCTGTTTTTTTTTCTTACTCCCATTATTAATATTTGGGTAATTATTCTAAAACGGGTAGGTTTACGTAAAACAAAAGTGGCACTATGCGGAACTTTTTTTAAAAACCATGTTTTCTAAATAACTTCATTATTTACTGGCTTGTTTTCAGTACATACCTTTAATAAGATAGTCAAACTGATAAATGAAATTAATTGCATTCTTTTATTGCAGTTATTTGCTAAGATATTGACCAAAATGCAGAGTCAAAAACTTTAAATGGTCATACTGAAAAATGACAATTTTTGTATAACGCCACTTTTGTTTTCAAGGTGCGACTTATTCGTAGAGCAAAATGATGGTTTACAAAGCCATCATTAAACCAATCTGGACATATAGCATTCAACTATGGGGCACAACAAGTAATAGCAACATCGAAATTTTTGAAAGATTTCGGAGCAAAGCACTGCGAAACATATTTAATATATCCCAAACTACATATAAGCAACAAATACATGTACCTAGACTTCAAGATACGAGCAGTAAAGCAAGAAATAAGTCAACATAGCTTATGATATCGTAAACTATAATTTTTAAAAGTTACGATGTCACTTATCTTTTAGAGAAATGATTTTAAAATATAAAACTACAATTTTTAGAGAAATGATTTGTATTTTTGTATTTGTGTATGTAACGAATAAGCTCCGAAACTACTGAAATGATTTTAACCATTTTTTCACCAATAGAAAGCTAAATTATCAGAAAGTAACATAGGCTCCTTTTTTCCCGAGAAAAATAACAGTTCCCGCGGGATAGGTCACGGGAGCGAAGCCGCGGTCAAAGTGTTTTAAAAGTTACGATGTCACTTACTCGCAAGCTAGGTACAATTTTTAATGCCAGTCAGATTGTTTGTCCCAAAAACTGGACGGAAACTCATGACTCAAAAACATCCCTTTGAGATCTCATAAGCCTGAGATTGCCTGAATGTTGCGATTAGTTTTCTCATACTAATCCTCATCTATTTGTCTGTAGGGAACAAGGGCTGAACACGTTCGTGCTGCGTCCTCACTGCGGCGAAGCAGGTCCCGTGCAGCACCTCGTGTGCGGCTTTCTGCTCGCCGAGAACATCTCGCACGGACTGCTGCTGAGGAAGGTAAGCAGATGCTCTTCATCATCAGGAGGGTTCACCGGCTGTTCTAGTCCACCTCGCAAGAAAATGGGACGAGAAATATTCGTAGTTGATGACTAACCTATAGTTATTAGAGAAGCTGGAGAATTATTTGCAGCTCAATTTCATCCACTGACTGTGCATAGTCCTGCTAGATCTTAGATTGGGCCAGTGTACACGTTCATAATTTGCGTTTTTGTTTCATCTATACTAATCTATACTAATATTATAAAGAGGTGAAGTTTGTGATTTTGTGAGGTTATAGGGGGTAATCTCTGGATCTACTGAACCGATTTTGAAAATTCTTTTACCAATAGAAGCCACGTTGTGAGTGTCATAGGCTATAAATTTTTGAAAACCACGCGGCTGAAGTCGCGGGCGAAGTGCTAGTGATTAATAGTTGGAGGGTGACAAAAATTAGACCATTAATGTTAATACCGCACTAAGCAGGAAAGTCGCGTTCAATCAGACTAAAAGAAGATTATAATAGAAAACAATAGACATCGTTTTATACAACAATTAGCTTCTGCCAGCGGCTTCGTCCGCATGGAATTAGTACTTCCCCCACTGTAAATTATATCCTATGTGCTATTTTAGACTATAATGTATCACTGTGCCAAATTTCATACAAATCCATCCGCCCATCCAAACTTTCGCATTTATAATATTAGTGTAATCGATAAAATTTGAAGTCTCAATGATCTAAAACGTGTCCTCTCGTCCACAGGTACCAGTCCTCCAGTACCTGTACTACCTGGCTCAGATCTCCATCGCCATGTCTCCGCTGAGCAACAATTCGCTGTTCCTGAACTACCACCGCAACCCACTGCCCGAGTTCCTCGCGCGAGGACTCTGCATCACTCTCAGTACTGACGACCCGCTGCAGTTCCACTTCACCAAGGTAAGCAAATCCTGCAGCCTAGTGGAACCATAAATATTTTCAATAGACCTAGTAACGGGTGAAGATGAACTGTGATGTCGAGGTAGGATTGATTTCTAATTTATTGTGACTTTCAAAGTAACTACATTTGAGTTATTTCAGTTATATTTACCTTTTAAGATTTTTTTTTCCATCACTACACAAAGTGTTTTTGTAGTTGTCAAATTGTATTATTTAGGTTTTCAAGAATATATATATATTCCCACTTTTTACCACCGGCTTTGTCACCACAGGCGCCAAACTTGAATAAATATCCCATTTGTTGCCAGTGGAGACTTAAGACACAAATATTTTCCCAAGTATATTTAATAACTTATCCTTCCCACTTCAGGAGCCGCTGATGGAGGAGTACAGCATCGCTGCTCAAGTCTGGAAGCTCAGCTCATGCGACATGTGCGAGCTCGCGAGGAACTCCGTGCTCATGTCTGGATTCCCGCACGAGGTAAGCTCTTGGAATTAACCTTTTATTCTATTTATATACGACGACGACGATGACAACGAGACGAGTCGGACGAGTTTACGAGTAGTACGCATTGAGGCTATTTGACATGCACCTCAAAAATATTATTGACTAGCTTCTGCCATGGGCTTTGCCCGCGAGGAATTAGTAATTCCCCTATTGTAAATTAAAACCTATATGCTATTTCAGACTATAATCTATCTCTGTGCCAAATGTCATCTAGATCCGTTCAGCAGTACTGGTGTGATTGTGTAGCAAACATCCATCCATTCAAACTTTCGCATTTATAATATTAGTAGGATAATTTGAATCAAATTCTTAACAAACAATGTTAAACAGATGAAGCAGTACTGGCTCGGCCCCAACTACACGAAGGAGGGCGTCGCCGGCAACGATATCACCCGCACCAACGTACCGGACATCCGCATCTCCTTCCGCCATGAGACCCTCCTCGACGAACTTACCAACATATTCAAGGTATATTAAATTACCTGCAAACGACGTTTTCAATAATAAATTTGAATACTGCACTTTTTTAGGCTCACTTTTTTGGTTATTTGATTTTTCTTCTACACACAAGTATAAAAGCTGCACATTATCTCTTAACCTTGCAATACACCTGGGCTTTCCACTGTGCTTTGGTCGTTCATGAACTGAGAAGAGCTTAAACTTAAGATTTTTTTTTTGGTTAATCATAAAAGCTAAAATAACTTCACGACAATGATGATTTATTCACTTCTCGGTTCCCGAAGATCAAGTCACAATGCCAATTTAAAGGATTATCACGAATTTATTCAGCTAGATTCCAATACTCGCACTTGCTTAAATGCTTACGAACGCCACAAATTAAAACCTTAAGCTGGATATGGTTAGGGCGTATCATCAAGTTATGACAGTAGTTTAAACATCTATGTAAAACACAAGTGCTATGTATCTAACTATATTCCCCACACACACCGTAAACAATAAATACTTACTATTTACAGAAAACAGCTAAATTAATTATTAGTTAGATCAGTTACACAGAAATTCCACTAAATTAGTTAGTTTATATAGATGAGTTACTAGTAGGTAGCAAAACTAAAGTGAATTATTATAAATGCAGTTTGAATTATTATTCTTGTAATATATTGATAATGCTTAAATATAACGATAATCATGTTGTGTATTATGTGTTCAATTGTTGCATGTGTCTTATCTTTATCTTCCCATATGAATGTTAATCATACGCTCTATTGTGTAGGCTTATCTCTATACCTGTCAAGAATGATTACATTTTTAATATCAGAATACATTGTAAGTATTTTAAAGTTTTTGTGAACAGTCCATAAAATATAAATTAAATAAATGCCCTAATTCTGTTCTTTCACTGTACTCTGGTATTAAAGAAAATTAAAATAATCATCGTAAATAATCAAAGAAAAATACTGTAATTTCAGGAAGGTATGTCAGCTCGGAGATAAACCTACATCCCCCGACCGACAGTGGGTGTTGACGACAAACCTTATTATTAAAATTTTTCTAATCTTTAACATTTATTAAAATCAAGTTAGACTGTATATTAATCAATAATTGTTTTTTATATATAAAATACTTAAAATCAGGGCTATAGTGCCTCTAAATAACAAAAAAAAGTTTACTATATTAAGGATAGGTCCTATAGATTACCCCTTGTGATAATTAGGCAAAAATGAAAGATTGAAACAATTGAAAGTGCCATTTCATTATCAAAATGAATGAAGTTTGCTGATCTTGAATTTATAGAATAAATATTATGAACTGTGAATGTAGATGATAATAATCACTCGTTGTTGAATTATGAAGATGATATTATTATGATCATCCTAGTAAAAACCCCAAAAACCTTAGGCTGTTTATCACGAAAGAAACGAGAGACAAGAGACAGACAAAAGTTCCCACGTTTACTCTAAAATAATATAATATATCTATAGACATGAGACTATCTATTCTAATAAAAATTGTTGATGCATTTTAAGAATTTGAACTTTTTTAAAATTATATCTTTTCTAAGCAAATAATATCGTTATAACACAGAGAGCGCACATTCATAGTTCATGATAATTTTCAAATCTTACCTTACCAAGTAGAATTTATTGTGAAGCTTTTCAACTGTAAAATTTTTATATACCCTATCATACTAGCCACAGCTCACATTACCTATTTCTGTAAAAATGTTATCAAAATCGACTCGATTCATGTTTTTTATCTTTAAAAATGTTTTCTAACAAACAAGACTTTTCGAATATATACGATATGAAGCCTCAAAAATCTGAATAATTAAGTAAAACTATTTTTAACTGACGAAAAAAAAAGGAGGAGGTTCTCAATTCGACCGTATATATATTTTTTCAGTAAAAAATCTATAATAAAAATAATTAATAAACTAATTAATTAAATAATACTAAACTAATTAATTAAAACCATTTTTTTTTAACCTATAATGTAGCACCAATCCCATCAGCGACATCATAATAATTTATCGAATTTATCTCGAATCAATTTTCGTTTTAAAAACATATTTATTGAAAATGATCTAATACGCCGATCGCTTTAAATTTTCCTGGGTCTTTTACATTATAAGCATCTGTAATCTTTCATTGGCATAGCTTATTTAGGTGAGCTGCTGGCGCAAGCTTTACTGGTTGTACCGTTCTAACTGTATTGTGATCGTTAATCTTGTGTTTTTGTGACTATATATTAATTATGTTAAAACATATACTTATATATTTACTTTTTGAAACTATACTGGTGTCCTCTCATTTGGGTTATCTTTGCGAAAGTCTTTCTCAAAGAAAGGGACTTAATATGCCTACTTTGATAACTTTAAGTTTTACACGTTTCATTTGTGAAAAGATATAAGTATAGTTTCAATATTAATGCATTTTATGCTTCTGTTCAAATGGTATAGGATTGTGACTTCTATTACTTCTTCATCGCCACGTGTTTCGATAATTTAGATTTTTGAGAAAACATTTACATGAAATATTATTTACCACAAAAGTCGGTTAAAAATAACCAAAGTATGGTATGAAATACATTCCTGTAATCATAAGAAACAAGCTCGCGTATTTAATATTTGACTTGAGAGACTTTTGTTTACTAATTCATAACTTTCCAGACTACCTCAATAATGATTGTTCCAAAGAACTCATGATCCGCATAGCATTTGCATGGAAAAACTACCTTTATGTCGTACTTAACCATAAAACACAACCTGTGAATAAGTTAATACCAATATTTAAAAATTATAAACCATATAATATACATGTTATCATTGTTGAAAATAAAAAAGTTCATACTGAACCTGGTTTCTGATTACCCTTTCATAGTTTTACTGACCAAAATAACAATTTTGATGAAATAATTGAAAATGTATTAAACGACTCGTAATTAGTAAAACATATGTTCAAGCTGCTAATGTGGAAACTTCTAAATGGTACTTGTACATGAACATAAACGAATACAATGCTTAGGTACACTTTGACAATCTATACGAGTACATGCTAAGCTTTCCTGCTGATTTTTTTTCATACGGGCTGTTGATATAATTTCGATTACTGAAAAACCAATCATGATGCAAGACTTAATTGTTGGAGGTGGCCAAATCTATTTTAATTCTACATCTCAGTGGAAAGGAACCACTTTATTCAATCTGCGGAAATGGATTAAAGTACCTACTGGCTGTTATAATACGGATATCTACTTGAAATGGAGGCCTAACATTGATATACGTAAATCGTTGTTGAGCAGTTGGAAAATTCATGTCATGCTCTCTAAATTATTAATGTTTCGAGGTATGGATGTTAGAACCTTTAGGGTGGACCGTCCTCTTCAAAGAATACCCTTGCGGCTAGTAGTTATTGATTTTTATTTAATTTTGTTCTAACTAGTCCAACTGTTTGTCTGTAGCTAAAGCTGTGTGGCACACCTCTCTCCTTCTAAGGTACACGCTTCGATCAATAATTATTAATCGAAGGGTACACGCATGTGTTTGTGTGTGTGACAGTTACTTCATCATCTTTACCAATCACATACGCGTTTCCTTGGGACGAAATGTTTGATGATTTTAGCTTATCTCTGTCTTAACAATTTGCTGCTTTCATTTTGTTTTTTGTTTCTTTTACGTCGATTTTGCCTACTTAGGTACTACAGCTACTAGTTCAGTTGGAAATCATATAGGTTAGTCTTTTTCGTAAATTTCCAACCTATTTAATAACGTCAAGTATCTTCAGATCTCATTGTGTTGTTTCTTTAAGAATTGTAGTTATGAAACAGCTTAATCCTCATTAACCGTAGTGTTTTGAGTTTGAATGAAAACTTTTTTTTATTGAATGCCTCTTCTTACCTATATACGAGTATGTATGTCAATTTTTTTTTGGAAACACTTAAAAAGTTAGGTAAGTTTAAAAAAAAATCTATTTCTGCGATAAGTTGTAATCGTCCTGCTTCATACCGATGATGGTTTGAAAGACAAACGTGCTTGTAACGGAAATCGTGAAAATGACGGCAGTATTTTCACGGATAGGTGCAAAACTTAGTAAAAAATAAAACGTTCCATTTCGCATATTTGTCTCTCAAACCATCTCCACATTTGTATACCTATAACAAGTCTTGTTCGACTTTACCATCCACAGTGCCGTTTCACCTTGCCCGAAGCCCCCATGACATTCAGCGGTAGCAACGGGGGTGTGTCCCCTGCGATCCCCAACTTTGCGGCCCCCATCGTCAGCTTGAAGAGACCATCGCTTGTTTAGACCTAAAAAAAATAACTAGGATTGTAATCCAACAGTTTAAAAAACATGTAATCCTACAGTATAAGAAACTACATGAATGTAATCCCACAGTATAAAAAACTACATGCAGGTATGTAATCCCATAGGATAAGTAACTAAATGTTTGTAATCCCACAGGATAAGTAACTACATGAATGTAATCCCACAGGATAAATACTTACTTGAATGTAATCCCAAAGTATGAAAAAGATAACAACATGAATTATTAAATTCTACAGTTTGAAATAATTTAATACAGAAATATAATCCTACAGTACACGCACAACTAGGTATATGAATACAGTGTAAGAAGGTTTCCTATACTACATTACAGCAAGTCAACAATATGAACGTAATTCTACAGTCTATGAAAGAAAACTATTATATGAATATATTCCTTGTATAATCCTATGGTCCTGTATCAGTTACAATATAAGAAAACTAACTAGGTACAAGTGTCTTAAAATACTACCTCAGAATCCATATTGGCGTATATTGAATTATCTATACGAAAGAATAATTATAAAAACAAAAAAAGTTCACTATCTATTTACAGTTTCTATATATACAGTTATCTGAAAATCCATTCGGTTTCTGAAAATATATTTACGGAATGGGAACAATTATTTACCTACATAAATTTATTATATTGAGATGCATATTTAGTATTTACCAATATAGTCTTCAAACTGCATTTTTACGGGAGAGTATTGTGTTTTAGTCTATAAGCCAGAATCATTTTATCCATAATAATAATAAGTGTATACGAGTAAATCTCACATCGGTGTTTGTAGCTTTATCTAAAAAAAATAAATAAATAAACAGGGTTTAAATAAATAGGTCTTTAAAATTGGTTAGAATAAATATATTCGTAGTAGGTATTATTTGGGTGCTTATTGAGGTCCAAATTGTCCATAGAAATAAAAAATACAGGTACTACTGGTGAACAAAAACTTATATTTTTATCTACCAATAAACCACTACAACCCAATACCAGATCTTTAATTTAATATGTATATTCTCTAATCCCAATAATCCCAATTCCTACAAATATACCTGTCGTTAGTACCTATACAATGTTGGGTCGCGGGACTGTTCGAATGAGGCACCACGGCTCTGAAACCCAAAAGGCAACTAAAGGAACACTGGTGGGTTTTAGTCAGCAATAGTCTGACACTGGGATGCAATAGTCTGATGGGAGAAATCATGTGATTTCCCACCGTCAAAAAAAAGCTAGGTATAAAATTTTGAGAAAAAGAAAGCTTTTTAAAATATTAAAACTACCGGCGGTTATTAGGTAGGTAATATCCTCCTGCGTTCCTGACTGATCGTTGACCTGACAAGACCGGTCACCTTGAACAGGGACTTGCCAAGTACACGATACATTTTAGTAAACAAGTGTTCACACAGACACTGGTGCATTCCGTCTTCTCTAGTCTTACAGAGTGGCAATCAGACTTGACCAGAAAAAGAACAGACGTAGCACGACGACGACGACGACTTAGCGTGCCTTCCACGGTACGGGAGAAAAATTTGAATAACCTAGTAAATAATACTGCACGTCACCCTGCACCCAGGGTCTCCACGGCACACGGCACACGGCGCGAACAGTGGTCATTCCGGCGCCCACGAGGACGATATTTTTTTTTGCGTTGCCCACACTAGGAACTACTTCTGTATCGTGGGCGCGTTCACAAACATGTAGGTAAACTCACACTTATACACCGGCACAAGTATCTGTAGGCCATACAATTTTTTGTTGAACGCAGCGCAGCAGCCAATCGCTCAAACAATGCGCCTACCGTGCCGTCAAACAATCGCTCAACGACTGTTCCAACCGTGCCGTCAAACAATCGCTCAACCACTGTTCTAATCGTGTTGTCAAACAATCGCTCAACCACTATCCTAATCGTGTTGTCAAACAATCGCTCAACCACTGTTCCAACCGTGCTATCAAACAATCGCTCAACCACTGTTCCAACCGTGCTATCAAACAATCACTCAACCGCTGCGCCAACCGTGCCGTCAAACAATCGCTCAACCACTGTTCCAACCGTGCCGTCAAACAATCGCTTAACCACAGTTCCAACCGTGCCGTCAAACAATCGCTGAACCACTGCACCAACCGTGCCGTCTTACAATCGCTCAACCACTGCGCCAACCGTGTCGTCAAACAATCGCTCAACCACTGCTCCAACCATGTCGTCAAACAATCGCTCAACCACTGCGCCAACCGTGCCTTCAAATAATCGCTCAACCACATTTCCAACCGTATCGTCCAACAATCGCTCAACCACTGGGCCAACCGTGCCGTCAACAACCACGAGACCAGGCATGCAAAAACCGCTTGCAATAAGAAAATGTTGCTGTTGTCCCATCATTGTTTATTAATAAAGTAAAAACTTTTTTCGTTCACTACATAAACAAAAGCTCTTGTCAAGGTGATTTGTCATGATGACGATGACACCTTGATTCAATGCAAAGACTACAATAATATAATTCAATGCAAAGACTACAAATTCAATGTGCATTGATGTATTGAAACTGCAGCACGTCTGACGAGTGCCGCGAAAATGGGATATAAATCTTTAGTGTACAAAGAAAAATAACAAAAAAATGAAGAAAAAATCTAACATAAGGCTTGTCGGGAAACCGAGCACTACATCCAGGTCGCGCTTGCAGTCCCAGGGTCCTCAAAAGGAATACAAGAAATGGACCAAACGCGAGCCGGGGTAATCGTAGAATATGATAAAATATTTTCCTTCGTTTGTTATCGCTTACTGCGTTTAAAGGAAAGCTTTTCCAGGAGATCCGAAGTGTGCATGAAAGATGGGTGTAAAGGAGAAACCCAAACTCCATAGAAACTTGGGCCTGGCGTTACAGGGCTGGAATTTGGTCATAAATTAGAGCATCTAAGAAGGTTTCACGACCTCAATTTTCACGTCTCCCAGCAATGGCCAAATTGGTAAAATCAGACAGTGTTCACCTATATTTTAGGTTATTTTTCTACTTTTTAAGCTTTGTTTCCTACGTAAATCTGGAACGGGCACACGCTAGGAATAATAATAATTTCAAAGGGTCGTCGTTATCGAAATCGCTCGTCGCCGTGTGGTGCCGTGCTGCAGCGCCTGCAGAATATCACTGAGGTTTTAGGTATATAAAAAACACTTAGGCTTTCAGTTTCACTTAGAGCTCTGAGGTTTACAGTAAGATCAATCTGATAAATCTGAAGTGAGTGACTTCTGATTTGGCAGGGTACGGTATCCAATGTTCAAGCGAGGGTCAGTCAGAAGGCGAGCCAAGAGGCGCACGCGTCAAGTTAAAGTATTGCACATTCGACGCTGAGTTGCTGGCTGTTGGTTTTCTTTCGATTACATTTCGGGAAGTGTTAGTCAGAATTGGTTAATTTTTAATTCCGCCAAGCCCGTTCCAACATCGAACCACAGGACGCAGCGCTTTCGGTACATGGTGGACGTCCCACCCATACGCATAAAACGTTTTAGGAATACTTTCATTGTGCGTACAGCTAAGGAGTGGAATTCCCTTCAGGAGTATGTTTCCTGATAGTTACAACCTGGAGTCTTAAAATAAATAGTACATTATATATCAGCATTCTCCTGCCCTTATCCCAATTTATTTGGGGTCGGCGCAACATGTCTTTTTCTTCCATACTCCTCTATTAGTCGTCATCTCTGTAGTCACCCCTTTTTTACCCATATCCTCTTTCACACAGTCCAACCATCGTTTCTTTGGCCTTCCCCTACTCTTATAGCCATCCACATCCATACACAAGACTTTCCTCACGACATTTTCTTCATTCCTCCGCATCACATGCCCATACCACGACAACCGATTTCCACACAACTTTTCAGTCAGCGGTGCCACTTTCAGACTTCCTCTTATATACTCATTCCTAATTCTATCCATGCGCGTAACACCACACATCGCTCTTAGCATTCTCATCTCAGCTACATGCAATTGCTTTTCATTCATATTAGTACATTATATATATTATACATAATTATACATTCATTGGTTTCTTCTAGGCAAGTGTTCTCCATTGTCCGGTACAAGCAAATGATGAGCCGAAAAGTATCCCGGTGCTCTCATCTACCGAAAATACAATGTTCCTCACTCCTGTAGACCCTTAAACATAAACATTATTTTTTTAAACTTAAAAAACAAGAAAGTCATGGCATAGACGAGCTTCCACCATGTTTACTCAGACAGTGCGCTGATGAGCTTACACTACATTTTTATAAATTAATAAACCAGTCTTTTGAAGAGGGTGAATTCCCTGATCAGCTGAAAATAGCATTAGTGCAACCTTTACTTAAAAAAAATAACAAAACAGAGCCAGGTAATTACCGTCTAATAGCTTTACTGCCTACAGCTTCAAATATTTTTGAGAAAGTAATGTGTAATAGCCTGTTTTAATAATTTTTCTAATAAGCTAAAAGATAAACGATACGTCCCCATCTCTACCTGTAGTCGGGTCAATCTAGACCAAAAAATGAGAGTGAAGGTACATAAAGTCCTTACAAGCTGAAAATCAGTAAAATTGTTCAAAACATAATTATAAACAATGTTTAAAAGTTCCCCATCATTCCCGTGTATGGAAAAAAATTTATTCAAGGTCAAAGGTAAAAAAAAATGAGTTTTTCGCGATTTTCAGCAAAACGATAAGTTTTATCATAAAAGTACCTCAGAAAAAAAATGTAGATCATAAAATTATCTATACAAAATATATCAATACATTTTTCTTACGAGCCACCGTTTCTGAGATATAACGATTCAAAAAGTTATAAAAGTTGTTATCGTCATAATATGCACACGTTTCCACGCCACCTATGAAGTAGTGTACTTAGCGCGTTTTTTTTAACGTGGTTTCCGCAGTAGGCCTACTCCACGGGTCAGTTGTGATCCTGTTTAATGTAAAACTATTGCAACATAACGGAAATTTTCAAAGATTGGAAAAGATAAAAGCGATGTAAATTTAAAAAAAGTGGTGAAGTTCATTCGCCTGATTCGTAAGTTTCAAATTCTTCTTGTACTTCTTCTTGTTGTTCTTCTCCTGCTTCTTCGTCGTCTTCATTTTGGATGCAAGTAAATTGCGTCAACAGCGATGTATCCCATGACACTTCGTCGGAATCAAACGAATCTTCCATTGTTTGTGATTCAATATTAGAGCACAACCGGCCTTGAAAATTTGTGCATGCCAAAGAACAAAACAGTCCGACATTTTTGCAACCACATTTAGCACTGCATCCCTTTTTGCAGTTGCAAAAAATTGTGTTCAGCAGTTTTTCCGGCGCAGGTGGAAGTAAAGTTTGAAGTGGCTCTAATATATTGTTGACCAACTTCCAACCCCGTCTGTAGGGTCTAGCTGATAACCAAGCCACACTTGAACTTGGTAATATACCCGAAAAAGATGTTGATGAGCAGCAACTGAGGTTGGAGGAAGACAAGCTAATTGAACTTGTTTTTTATTTTTAATATTTTTAACGAAACATGCATATCGATGCTTATCTAAACAGGTAGTTTTTTTAGGAGCTCCATACATGTTTTGTTCTTTGGCATGCACAAATTGTCAAGACCGGTCGTGCTCTAATATTGAATCACAAACAATGGAGGATTCGTTTGATTCCGACGAAGTGTCATGCGATACATCGCTATTGACGCAATTTACTTACATCCAAAATGAAAACGAAGAAGAAGCAAGAGAAGAAGAACAAGAAGAATTTGAAACTTACGAATCAGGCGAATGAACTTCACCACTTTTTTAAATTTACATCGCTTTTATCTTTTCCAATCTTTGAAAATTTCCGTTATGTTGCAATAGTTTTACATTAAACAGGATCACAACTGACCCGTGGAGTAGGCCTACTGGGGAAACCACGTTAAAAAAACGCGCTAAGTACACTACTTCATAGGTGGCGTGGAAACGTGTGCATATTATGACGATAACAACTTTCATAACTTTTTGAATCGTTATATCTCAGAAACGGTGGCTCGTAAGAAAAAAGTATTAATACATTTTGTATAGATAATTTTATGATCTACAATTTTTGTCTGAAATACTTTTATGATAAAACTTACCGTTTTGCTGAAAATCGCGAAAAACTCATGTTTTTTACCTTTGACCTTAAATAATTTTTTTTCCATACACGGGAATGATGAGGAACTTTTAAACATTGTTTATAATTATGTTTTGAACAATTTTACTGATTTTCAGCTTGTTGGGACTTTATGTACCTTCGAATGTCTAAATTGACCGGACTACTGGTATTATATTATTTTCTTTGCTGTGCCCGACAGGTTCCATGATTGTTCTGTAAGTTAATGTTTACAACCTAAGCATATACATTGTGGAATGCAATAAAGTATTGAGTATTGTCGATCACATTACCGCTTACCATCGGCTGAGGAAGTGGTCAAAAGCTTATCAAATAAAATAAAAAATCACATACCGATTAACACTTTACCCAACCTGGGAATCCAGGACCTAGAGACCAACGGGCTAGACAGGCAGGAATTCTAGTAATATGTGATTCTGTGTCTTGACGTGTCTACCGCACACTGACGATTGACATTGTGTCAGAGCTCCACATACAGGTTACTTTGACCCAAAGTTCATCGGGCAAGCGGCAGACGTGGCCAGCCCAGTACGATTGGCGCAGCGGTTGAGTAACGTTGCAGATATATGTTTTATTTGTTAAGACAGTACGGTTGGTGCAGTGGTTGAGCAACGTTAGAAATATGCGTTTCATTTGTTAAGACGGTATTTTTGGTGCAGTGGGTGAGCAACGTTAAAAATAGGTGTTTTATTTGTTGAGACGGTACGGTTGGCGCAGTGGTTGAGCAACGTTAGAGATATGTGTTTCATTTGTTAAGGTGGAAGCTCCAGGTTAGCCCGCGAAATGTTTTTTTGCAATTTGCAGGTCAGTGTCAGGTTGTATCTTGGTCAAAACTTGATTCGCGGTCGTAACAAGTACATGTGTCTAAAGAATTATAATAATTAAAGTCATCAATACAACTCTCTCAGTAGTAGGCAAAAGTACCAAATACGGCCGTTTGACACTTTTGCCTACTACTTTGGATACGAAACATTCAGAGACCTGTTTTAACAACGTAAAAATGCTTTATCCTCTTTGTAATAAACGTGACGTTGGATTTTTTAATATTTATTTTCTGTGCTATGCTACGATTTTTTATTCAATGAGGGCGCCACATGGCCGTTAATAGGGCCTTAAGACAGTACGGTTGGCGCTGTGGTTGAGCAACGTTAGAAATATGTGTTTCATTTGTTGAGACGGTACGGTTGGCGCAGTAGTTGAGCGATTGGTACTTGATCTTTCTTTTATATACAATTATTTTAAGTTTTCATATTCATGCTACTACATACTAATAGTACCGTTCGCTCTGAATGATTCTGACCGATGTATAAACAAGATAAAACGTTCGAAATTCATTAATTCGTCATAGCAAGCTTTCGAAGTTCCATACATTGCGATTATGAACATTCTCAATTTAATAATTCGTCATACTGTGTATTCTAACTCACATAAATCGTACTTTTACGTCTTGCGTTACGTGTCGCTGGTTCGATTCCCGCACAGAACAAATATTTGAATGGCCTACAGATAGTTGTTCCGGGTCTGGGTGTGTTGTGTATCATACATACATACGCTTTCGATACAGGAGTAATTCATAGTGTGGGACAAAGATTTAAAAAAAATTGATGCGGCAGACCCCGTTGAAGGTGGCGGGACGAGCTGGACAAAACAAACGACCGTTGGTCCACGTTCGCCTTAGCTTGGAAACACTAGAAGTCAAGGCTCAGCTGTGAGATGATGCAGGCTAACACAAAGGGAAGTAGTAGGTATAACCTGTGTGCTGTCTATAGGGATCCCTTGTGCGGCGTTTCCATGGCAAACATGAAGGAGATGAACCAGAAGTCGACTCGAGACCACACTCGCACTCACGTTCGCGCGCCGGGAGACAGCACGACCAGGTCAGGACCTGATGACGTACGTTTTCAACGCGTCTCCGTTAGCGGGATACACGTCACTGGGGTTAGTACTCTTTCAGCATAGTCCACTTTCCTCTAAAACATTTTTTTGTCATGCGACCACTTTTTGGATGGAATTCTTTTTTCTGTATGGGGTCGTAACAGAGTTCCTGCGGCCCTTGGCACTCAGGCAACTGAAGGAACAGAGCCTTTAGACAAAATACATTTCTGTTAACGTTAACGCTAACGCTTCGTGCAAACTGTATGGCAACGACGTTTTGCACGAAGCGTTAGACAGAGAACTGTCACGTGACTCACGCCCAGTAATGTCTTTGCCATACATTTTGCACGAAGCGTTAGCATTAACGTTAACAGAAATGTATTTTGGCTAAGGAGGCAGGGGTGGGTTTTAGTTTGGAGGTCGTGGGTTCGATTCCCACCCAGGACAAATGTTTGTGTAATGAGCACGATCATTTGTTCTGTGTCTGGGTGTAATTTATCTATAATATTTATGTATTTAGAAATATATAAGTATGTTTATCAGTAGTACCCATAACACAAGCTCTGCTTAGCTTGGGACTAGATGGCGTTGTGTGATATTTGTGGAATATTATTTATTATTATTTGTATAATGACAAATTTTGAAACAGTAAAACTGTTATGAAGTGTCAAAAATACTACTTATAAAGTAATTCCTCAATGTGTGAGAAAATATTGGTAAACTTTATGTAAATTCATTCAACTTGCAAGCCGTCACTGCTAACACCATCTAGCGAGGTATAGAGGACGGTCCCGAACGAAGAATAAAAGTTGCTTTTGCAAGTCGAAAACCCGTAATTACGGCGGTACTGTTTTTTTGTATGGGCTGCTAAATACTGACTGCATCATTGTGTGCCGTAAAAAAATCATAATGGCGATGGATGACTGTGCCGATTTGATTCGATGCCCTTTGTAATGTTGCTTCAGAGTCAGTTTTGGTGACAGGTTCCTCTCGAGGATCTGATCCGTTCGGCGCAGCTGTTGCTGCAAGTGTTGTCACTACGGCAGAAGTACATGTCGATGTCCCACCAGTACTTCTCACCGATTTTGGAAAGGTACCTGCACGAGCACAAGTGTAACTCCAAGACCAAGTTCTCTGTCTCGAAGATACAATTCAACGATCATATCGATAGCAGCAGTATCAACGTGGATAGTGAGTCTTGCAGTTTTTTGTTGTTTTTTGTGTTCATTGTGAAGAAACTTTTCTTGGGAAATACTAAAACTATAACTAATTATAACCAAAGCCAGACTCAGAAGCGAGAGCCAGAGAACCCTGTACGGGACACGTCACGGAATGCGCCCGCGCTGATTTAATCTTTTTGAGGCGTGTCCGTTTATTGTTTATTAAAAGGCAGTCGCATCCCACATGGGACTCAGATTGAGCAGTGCTTACCGCCTGGTGCACTTTTCCAGGAGCGTTGGCTGAGCAATACACGCAGTTGTCGATGAGTTCCTCCGACGAGATGATCAGGCCGTTGTCTATGCTCAGCCCGCAGCGTTCCGAATACCAAAGTAAGTACCTCTTCCGTGGGTAACCTTGTGATCCAGTTTGTTACTGAGGGAGACACAATTTTTTTTTATTTACTGGGCAACAACATTCAAATGCGTCGAAATTGCATAACAGCGGAGACGCCACGCGGCTGCTGTACGTTACCACGCCGCCGCCATACGTCTATCACGCAGTCTCCACCGCGTGTAAATGCTACCCCGCGCTAAACAAATAGTAGTGTCCGACCGAAACATGGTTTTTAACCATAACCGAAACCGTAACCGAATGTTCGGGTCTACTTCCAGTTTTAACCAAAACCGAAACCGTAACTAAATGTTCGGGTCTCCTTCCAGTTTTAACCGTAACCGAATGTTCGGGTCTCCTTCCAGTTTTAATCAAAACCGAAACCGTAATTGAATGTTCGGGTGTCCTTCCAGTTTTAATCAAAACTGAAACCGTAACCGAATGTTCGGGTCTCCTTCCAGTTTTAATCAAAACCGAAACCGTAACCTTTCAGTTTCGGCCGAAACCGAACCTCAAGTGGTAACGGAAAAATCAACAAAAATCTTGAGGTCATTGAAAATTCAGCCCTAACTTTCATAAAATTCTAAATCCTACTAATATTAAAACTAAAAAAAAACAACTGACTTCCAAACAAAAAAATACACTCAAAATTAAAAAATAACTTTAATTTCGGAAGTCGATGTTTGTATTTTATTTCTTCGTTATTTGACACCAACTTCCGAAATTAAAGTTATTTTTTAATTTGTATGTATGTCGGGCTGGTTGCCGCAACTCCACGCTCAAGGCACTTATTTTGCATACAAAAAAAAAAAAAAATTGTTTACGTTATTTTTTGATTTTTAGTGTATTTTTTTTTTGGAAGTCGATTGTTTTTTTTTGTAAAAAAGTTTTTTATTTTTCACTTTTTAGTTGTTATAGCCCAGAATAAAAAACTTTAATAACATGGAACGTGACAGTTAAACATAGTCGTAATTGGAGAACACCAAAACGTCGTCTAGTTATATACGAATTTTTCGTTTTTGTACAGTTTTTCAAAAAGCGCTGAAGCGATTTCGATAAAATTTATATGGGACCACCTCGGGAGTATATTCTATTGGATAAAAAAAGAATTTAGAAAATCGGTCCTCAATTGACAGAGACAGTGGACATACATAAAAAAAAAACATACAGTCGAACATAGAACCTCCTCTTTTTTCGAAGTCGGTTAATAAATGTGAAATTTTGTGAGGATGTATGTTTGTTACTCTTTCACACAAAAACTACTTAACGGATTTTGATGAAACTTTATAGTAATATAATTTATACATCAGAATAACTTAGAGGCTATAAATTATAATGAGAGAAGTACTAATTACACGCGGGCGAAGCCGTTAGCAGAAGGTAGCAACTTAAGGCCCAGATCTCTCTAAAGCGCGGTCACTCTCGGATTGCATAGAAAAGAAAGAGATGCGTACGACAAATGGTCGCAATTTATTGCAAAATATGAAGTATTTTATCGATTTTCTTAGGATTTACTAATAAATTTATAAAAAATAATCCATCACTGGATGCAACTTAGCATTTGAAATTTTATGGTATATTTTTATTATGATTATAATTGTTAATGAAGGGATAAACTGCTTTTAAAGATAATTTAGAGGTATGTTAGAAGATTTTTTTGATGCATTAAAGTATGTTAAATTTTGTTTCTAGCTCCATCACTGTATGCAAGTAGGACTTGAAAATATCATCTTTTTTTTATTTCTCAAAATTATTTACGGTTTAAGAGATACACTGCTTTAAAAAAACACCTTTTTGACCATTTTTGGGAACCTCCGCCTTAATAAAACGATGATTACACACATAAACGAACGAGACATTCAGTTTTCAGGTCTCTGTCACAACCTTCAGCTCTCTCTTCGCTAGTTTCGGTCAAGTCGAATATTCGGCCACTTTTTGGTCAGTTTATTGGCCGAAACCTACTCGTAAACCGAACCTTCGGTCGGACACAACGCGCGTATGGGCAGAAGCAGTTCCCACACCTTTCCACCCTGCATTAGCTTCACTTGTAATATGTAAACAAATCTTACTAGTTAAATTTGACCCACTTCACACTTCACTCACTCACACTTCAGACACTCACTCACTTCACTTCAGACTTCAGATTAACCGGAAACTGGGAAGTTCGGATGAGAATGCATGGTTAGCTAAGTGACGTCATTCTAAATCCACTATGGCGGCCTCCCAAAGATGGCGGACTAGTTATTTTGTATGCATTCCCATGTTATAGGGATCAAATGAAAGGGTTTGCTAAGAAAAACACGAAAAATAAAAAATAAAGTGTGTTTTTTTTACGTTTTTTTTTAAACTACTGAAAATCATTGTTTGTCTGCAGCGGCCGGCGTCGACCGGCCTATGAAGTCGACTGATGCGATGAGGGGCCTCGTCGACAGCTCTGAAGACCTGCCGGCTCTAAGCAGTGCGTTATAAAACTTATCTTTGTATCCTAAGTATAATCATCTAAATAAGTACATATGTAAAATCTGTATAAATAAAACTGCGTATATTGGAATAACGAATTCGAAGTAATTGACAAATGGAGCAACACCAACAGCAACCCATAGTTGTAGTGCCTTTTTAGGGTTCCGTACCCAAAGGGTTCATCATCATCATCATCATCATCATCAGCCTTTTAATGTCCCCACTGCTGGAGCACAGGCCTCCTCTCTGTGAGAGGGTGTGGGCCGTAAGCCACCACGCGGGCCCAATGTGGATTGGTGGATGTCACATGTCTTGGAATTTTTGGTTCTAGGACATGCCGGTTTCCTCACGATGTTTTCCTTCACCGTTTTGAGAGCAGTGGTGACGAAATAATTTACACAAAGTAAAGCGCCTGCCTGGGTTTGAACTCATGACCTACAACTTTTAAGTCGCGGCCAATACCGCTTGGTCACCACTGCTCCAAGGGTCCGTACGGAACACTATTGCTGTCACTCACGCGTGCGTCTGTCTGTCGTCTGTCACAAAATTTTGTTCCAATGAATTTTTTAACTTCCCATTGACCTATGAACTTGAAATTGGGTGATAACGTTTATTATTACGTATATTTTACTAACAAATACCAATAAAAAAAAAATAAAAAAAATAAATAACTATTGTTTCTCACACAATTGTTCTACAGCACAAAATTGAGGCAACCCCAATAAGTTATAAGGATACTTATGATGGGGTTACCTCGCAACTTCCCATGGGTAATAATTTATACTGTTGAGACATAATTAAAAGGAAATGAAAAATAAAATAAACAAATTTAGAATTCTAGGATGATTACAAAATTGCTGTAGCAAGTTCAGGTATGTGTAGGGTTTGTGGGTGTGTGTGTGTATGTGTGTGTGTGTGTGTGTGTGTGTGTGTATGTTTGTGTTTGTGTGTGTGTGGAAGGTGGGTGTGAGTGGTGTATGGGTGTGAGTACATGTATGTGTTAATGATTGATCTGGTGATGTATGTTAAGATTGGGTGCAGGTAAACTTTAACATATTCTGGTTAATAGTAGTTCAATTTCATCGTATTTTTGTGATTTTAACCATTCCGATAGAGTATTTTTGCATTCATACCGCAACATGGGGTAAATATTCAATATGTGGTTCAACTTATTATAAATATAGGTAGATTGAGTGTTATACCAATATATTGATAAATCTGTTTTTTCTTTGATAATTACTTCATTTGGTACGGATCCCTAAATGTGCGAGGTCCGACACGCACTTCGTCGGTTTTTAATACAAATTGGTCACTTAAGAATCAACTTAAAATATACAAAGCTAAGTTACTTGAGTTGGTGGTTCTGGATCGAAATTGTTTCGAATTAGTAATTCAAGTAAAGGAGGCTTGACGTAATTAAACACTCTAATATAATTTGCCCAACTTGGAATTTGAAGACCGCAGCTGTCGACCACAGTAGAATATATATACAAGTGGCCTTCTGGACTTTCCTAGGTCAATAAAACAAGTACTCCTCACATCGTCAGAACCAGAATACTTTTTCTGTGGGGTCAGCTAAAGACTGCAATATGGTATTTTACTAAAAAATCTTATCAGTCCGTCACATAAATAACCAAAAAATATTAGACACGTATTTTTTGCTTTACCAAACCAATAAAAATTTTACATAGATAAAACACAGTCATCATAGTTATATAATATAAATACGAGTAAATGTGAATACATGGTCTTTCAGGTCGGAGGCAAGAGCCGTGAAGTGGGACCCGAACTACTAATGAATGGGTCATTAATTAAAAGGGTGTCCACTTTCACACACACACACACACGCGCACACACATACACACACACACACACATTTTCTTGCTGAAGATCTTAGAGACGATATAGACATCGAGAGGGAACGTCCACTTTCACACACACACACACACACACGCACACACACATACACACACACACATTTTCTTGCTGAAGATCTTAGAGACGATATAGACATCGAGAGGGAACGTAGGGCTCTGGCGACTAGAAGTAATATGTTGGTCCGTAGATTTGCTCGATGTGCGAACTTAGTTAAGATCACACTTTTTAAGGCTTACTGTCAGAGCATGTACACTGGCAGTCTATGGGTCAAGTACACTAAAAGATCGCTGGATGTCCTACGAGTCCAGTATAATAATGCGTTTAGGATTCTGTTGAGACTGCCTCGATACTGCAGTGCCTCAATAATGCTTGTGCAAACTTGTACGGACGGTTTTCACGCGATTTTGCGTAAAAAAACAGCGTCACTGCTGAGGAGAGTGCGGGACAGTCGAAACAGTATCCTAAAAACGGTAGCAGAAAATGTCTGCTCCCCGATGATGAAATATTTTATGCAGAGAATGATTGGTACTAACACTAGATAATAAGTTTGTTTTATGTATTACTAACATTAGGTATATGGACTGCTCGCCGAAATAAACGAAATTTAATTTAATTAATTTAATAGTTCAGGAGTGGGGACTCGTTACATCACTTTGGTGGTAAAAAGTGTCGCACAGCGTGACGTTACACGAAATTTCAATTTTTTTTTTCATTTTTTGTTTATGTGACAAAGTAAAAAAATACGTGTCCATTTTTTTTTATTATTAACTGGCTAATTAGTTTTTTTTTAGTAAAATACCCTATTCCCTTGCGGAGTTTGTTTCTTGATAGTTAAACGTAAAGTAATGTTGTAGGTACATGAAACTACAACATTTATTTTTTTCAAATTTATTAGCGTAGCCGTTAATAAGGAATACCTAAGACTAGCCGCTGACTTATCCAGTCGAGTGCTATGAAGATACATGGGAGTGCGCTGATCATGGTGACGTGACAATACGGTGACAAATAGTTCCTAGGTGTCTGAATTTTGAAGGATACTGACGTAGTTTAGAATATAAAGTGTAAAATTTTCCTTGAAACAATCTTTCAGTGTATATGGGATGCACCCAGTAGCGTTTCTTTTCGTTTCATTTTTCTTCTTCTTATTTCAAGAGCACTTATTACAGCAATCTGTACGAAATCCATTTCAAGAATGAGCGCGTTTTGTTGCCCAGTGACTTTTCAAGTGGGCGCATCGTGGGGTGACAGTAGACAGTAGATGACAGTGACAAAAAGTCACCTTGACAAAAATCACAAGTCGAGAGGCGTTTACTTTCGAAAGCTTACTTAGAGCTTTAGAAAGTAACCGTTTTACGCTTCTAAACGGGAGCCAGGCCTTAAGTCAAGATAGTATAAGTCACTTCTAGGTAAGATTGTCATTGATACATCATCACTTACCATCAGAGGTCAAACGCGGTCTATCAATAATAAAAAAACCGGTCAAGTACCTACGTGTCGGACTTCACACATTTAGGGTTCCGTACCAAATGTATTTTTTTACTATTTGTATGGCTTTGAGTCAACAAGATGCTTTTAATGTAAAAATTTGGAGACTGTAGCTCCAACCGTTTGGCTGTAAAACCTGTGTAACAGACGACGGACAGACGGACACGTGAGTGACAGCAATAGGGCTCCGTTTGGACCCTTCGGGTGCAAACCCTAAAAATAGACAATGAAGTTTATAAGTATTTTTGTTAAAATCCTACAGAGTGGATGATATTGGACCCATGGGCCGTGGCTCAGCCGCCAGCCAGGCACTACATCTGCCAATGGGTGGGGGGCGTGATGCAGCTCTACCGCAACCAAGTGGACCTGGAGGCTGACCAACCCATCGCCTACGAGTTCATCCCCTTCAAACAATACGTGGAAGATCTACAACATATACAGAAAATGATCTGTGATGGACCGCTGTGAGTTTCCTTCCTTTTTTGGATGGGAAATCATCAAAGACCTTCCATCAAAATATAATGAAATTTGAATGTCATCCGTCCTGGTGCGACCGGCGGCGCCCTGCAGTGCTATTCTCTAAATGACAAATTCATGACTGTAAGCTGAAACGAGCTCGTCGTCGAGACAGCCTTGAGATCGACCGAGCGTGTAGCGCTGATTCAAACGGTATTCCCTAACGTAAATATGTTCGTCGACGAACCCTAAGCTGTGACCTCCCGTTGCTGATTCGTAGACGAATAAGGGCTTGAATGAAATTCTTATAATCATAATCGATCAATCTCGACTGAGCGTTTTAAGTGTTCAAAATATATATTAAAGGTCTACCTTTAAGTATTTAAGGAATAGAGTAAAACTATAAACAAAATTCATATAAAAAAGAGTTTATTTCATATTTTTCATATTATTTAATTTTTAGGCTGAATGACGATTCCTTTGCCTATTTTGAGCAACGCGACGCGGCATTGAATACAAAAGTTAAATCTAGTCTCTGTTCGAAGGCATACTATTCCATCAACGACTATTTAGAAGATAATAATAGTTGGTCGCTGTGTTGAACGCAAGACAATGTTACACTTGATGTTCTTTCTCCATATTTAGGTTATGGTTATGACAGATTATATGAGTTCATATAATAATTGTCTACTAATTTTAGTGTGATGGCCCTAGTTCATCACTTGTGGCTTCGAATCACAGCCCTTTGATAGTTTCTATCTTTGTTCTTGTAAGCAGGCACACCAGTTATGTATGGAGGCTTCTTTAATTTGGTTTAGTGTTTATGCTTGAGTTTGTTTTTAATGGCATGATTGAGTGTGCTAGCGGGCAAGTGGCGGATTATTTAATTTTATGATTATATTTTAGACGACATACTCGTATATTTATTTTTCTGTTTTACATGATGTTAAGATTGTTGCATATAATTATATAGATTCAAGTTCTTAAAACTTAACAGACAGATGTGTTGCTGGGGAGTTTGTTGGCCACTTCTTCTTCACAGCTAAAACACTAGGAAGCGGTGACGGGCGGGCGTTTTTTGGGGGACTGTCTTTATGTAGAACTTTGACGTTCAAAAAGTGCTGGTTCTTAGCCTAGTTTGAATAAATGACTTTTGATTTTGATTTTTTTGAAAACAACCAGTGTTGTCATTTTAGTAGGATTCCCACTAAACCTGGGGTATTTTTTAAATTAATAGGTTTACATAAAGTTGTTTTCTTGTCATTCAACTGAAAATCGGTACTATGTATATAAATAAAGTAAAAAATGTAAATAATCTAGTTTAATCCTGGTGGTTTGAAGAAGCGCCACTAGTGCACTCGGGAAAAAAAAGTTGGCAACACCACAAACAAAACAAACAAAAACAACAATATTCTCTGACCGACGATGCTAACTACTTGAATTTCTAGTTTGAAAGTTTTAATTTCATACATTTTAGTGCATAGGTAATATCGATAATGTATCAGTGATTGCTTATTTGCATTGAACATAGGTAGGACTAAGAACTCCGCTCCTAAGACGGCCCAATGACCCTAAAAGCTTTGAAATGTGAGTATTGTTATTTTCACATACAAATGGATAAAATTAATGTGTCATATTATTAATTGTTTTGTAATTACGTAATCCACGAGATACCTATTAATGAAATGATGGAAATTACTTTTTTAGTATCTAGGTAAGTACCTATAACTTTAATGCTGTAACGTGACATTTGTGTGTGTTTTTTAAGCATGCCAAAAAGTGCGATCCCATCCCGTGCGCAAGTAGAGATGTTAATAGAGTGTTTGGAAGAGCGACGTTGGCTTGCCACAGGGCACCCTCAGACATCACATGCCTGAGACCGCACACAAGCGGCATGGCAAGAAGTGGCTGTCAAGTTAAACAGTGATGGAAGTGGCTGCATTAAAAGTTGGAAGCAATGGTCAAAGGTTGGTTAACAGCATGTACCTAGGTATTGCATTATTGGTGTGCTTCGTCAACTTGTTTATGTATGCATGCTTACTGTCAAAGTACATATGTTTCATATCTAAGTTAAATTCCAGTACCTTAGTACATTGGCTCTAATTATAACGTTGGACATATATTTAATTATTATGATAAGATTAAGCAAAATCTTGATATTTACACATTGGATATTTTTTTTAAGGATTGGAAGGATAAGAAGTCGCAAGAAGCGGTAAGAAAATAAGCTAGTCAAATACAGATGGCTAGGCAACGAACAGGTGGTGGTGAACTAGAGGAAGGGTTTCTATCTGCAATAGAACCAATGGAAAACCAGCCTAATACGGAACAAATGGTGAGGTTTCAAGTAAAAGTCTTACAATATGTTAAAATGGACATTTAGATGAAAAATACATTTTTGTATTACAGTTTGAGACTAGGACAACACCACCTGCAGTGCCTCTCAAGAGTAATGCCCCAATTGCCTCCCTCATGTAAGGTTAACTTAATTTGATTAATATTATTGGTTTAGTGTAAATAGCACTATGTAGTAGTGTGGTCTCACTTTTGATTCCCAGTTGGGGAGGGCAAGTTGTTGGGATTTTCTTTAGGTCTTTTCAGCAGCAGCCCAAATACTATTATTCAATCAACATGTGTATTTAAAGTATTTATACTACATTCCTTCAGAGAGAATGATGTGACGCTGTCATACCTACATAATGGCCTTTATATTTGTTTTACCTTTAGTCAGCTAGTAATTTGTTGCATTTTTTATGTTCATAGCACCTCATATGCGTCGAACGGCATGACGCCGGCTGATCTAGCGCTCACCACCTCAACGGCGTTCACAAATGGCGAGCCTGACTGAACGTTTTGTCGCCAGTGAAGAGAGGCGTTTGGAAAACGAAAGACTCCTTATTGAAAACCAGCAGAGGTTGTTAGAGACTTAAGAAATAAGTGAGTCATGGTCAAGGCACACCCAAGCACAACTGTATTTATGTGGATCCATTAGAAGAGGGAGTTGAATGTCCTAAACATAATTAATTAAAGTTAAGAATTAAGATTATGAGATAAAAAATTTAATTTTATGTGTTACTGTTCTTTGTAAATGTTAATGTTTGTAATGGCAAATAAATAAAAAACATTATTATGCAGGTACGAGGGTCATTCAATAAATACTTAGCCTACAAAAAGTAAACGAAAATTTTGGAAAAGTGGCAATTTATTTTTCAACATAGTCTCCTTTTAGTTCGATACACTTAGCCCAGCGATGCTCCAACTTTTTTAACCCGTCCGAAAAATAGTTTTTGTCAAACTCTGCAAAATAGGCCTCCGTGGCGGCGATAACCTCCTCATTCGATCCATATCTATTCCCGGCGAGTGATTTTTTCAGATTAGGAAACAGAAAGAAGTCACAAGGGGCCAAATCTGGAGAATACGGTGGATGGGGCAGCAATTCGTAGCGTAATTCGACCAATTTGGCCATGGCAACGGCAGACGTGTGAACCGGTGCGTTGTCGTGGTGAAACAGCACCTTTTTCTTCGCCAGATGGGGTCGTTTTTTCTTTAATTCGGCGTCGAATCGGCCCAATAAATCGGCATAGTAAAGCCCTGTAATTGTTTTACCCTTCTCGAGGTAATCGATGTAGATCACACCTTGTGAATCCCAGAAAACGGTGGCCATAACTTTTCCGGCCGATTTTACAGTTTTCGCCTTCTTTGGAGCACGTTCCCCGGTCTGGATCCATTGTTTTGATTGCTCCTTGGTCTCTGGTGTGTACCAGTGGATCCAGGTTTCATCGACGGTCACAAAACGACGCAAAAACTCCGCTGGATTCCGCTTAAACAGCGCCAAACACGTCTCCGATGTGGTCTCACGGTTGCGCTTGTTTTCTGGTGTGAGTAAACGCGGCACCCATCGCGCCGACAGCTTTCTCGTGCCGAGTTCCTCGTGAAGAATATGATGCACTGTTCCTTCTGAAATGCCTACAGTCTCAGCTAGCTCCCAAACCTTCAATCGGCGATCTGCCAATACGAGATCATGGATTTTTTTAATGTTTTCCTCCGTAGCAGCTGTTTTCGGTGCACCTGGACGTGGTTCATCAAAAACCGACGTACGGCCACGTGCAAACTCGTTGAACCAATTCTTGACGGTGGCCATCGATGGAGAAGAGTCACCGTACACAGCATCCAAGCGCTCTTTGATTTCGATGCGCGTTTTCCCTTCCAAAAATAGGAATCGAATCACCGAACGATATTGCTCTTTTTCCATTTTTGTAAAACCGATCGACACGTTCGCTTCCATAAGTTGTCAAATTAAAACAAATGAAGGGATTGGAATGAAAATTTGAAAAAAGAATTAAAAAAGAATGTGCTACACTGTGGTAAAACTCTTTTGAAACTACAGCGCCCTCTGGCGATGAGGCTAGGTACTTATTGAATGCACCTCGTATCTATTTAATTTCTCATGATGCCCCATACTGTATGCACATTGAATTTTTTGTAAAATAGTAACAAAGGAAATAAATACATACATAGTCTAATTGTTTTTCATTAAGTATATGATAAAATTCTAATTGTTTATCTAAAAAAGCTAATACAGATTCATTTATGCCCTAAAATCTACATTAACATTCACAAATTATACTTTAATTAAAAATAAAAATGCCTATTTAGTCTAACCATAATTTAGCTAATCAATTACGGTGAGTACCTACATATATCCAATCTAAACATGTTTTCCACGTCTGAAAAGAAAGGAAAGCATATTTACATAAGACATGCTCGCCATAATTGATTTACCAAATCTCGCCTACTTATCTGCTCACTCACTAAGTCATCATGTGTTGGAGCCTGATGTGTCAAGATTCCAAGTAACCTAGATTCTTCATGTCAGTCACATTGGTCTAACTTAGGAGCTGGTAGCCCGGCTCGGTTACACATGTTATGTAAAACTGCAAGCTATCACTATTTTTCCCACTATTATAGGATCATAGTGAAATATCCTGTTAACTAATAAACATCTGAACCACCCTTTCAGTATTCCAATAGTCCTTTCCACACTGTTTCGTGCACTACTGTGCAAATTGTTGTAACGGCTCTCTGGAGTCCCAGTTTCTGGATTAGTAAAGGGATTCATTAAATAAGGCCTTTGAAGAAATCCTGAGTCACCTGAAATCAATTAATGAAGCTCGAATTAAGCACAATCTTGACTTGTGCTGTGTTATCATTGTGTTGTAAATAATAACTTACCAAGTACACTTTTTCTTCATTATTATTTAAATTTTCCAAATGCTCCTTTACTATAATGTTTGAAAAAACAAAACTATCATGTGTTGCACCCCCAAGTCACATACAAGATGCAAGATGTTCAGATCAGCATCATTAATCTGAAATAAGTAGGATAATAATTATATACAAAATATAGATTCCATAGAATCCTACATTATTTCTAACAGTTTACTTGCATCATAGCCTTTTCGGCAATAATATCTCTCCTCAGGATGTATCATGGAAATCAGGGTGCCATCAACGCAACCTAGCACCCCTGGAATTTTGAATTTCTCATAAAACCTGTAATCAGCATTCAAATTTCAAAAAATGGCTCTTGTTTAAAACTACTTATACTACTAAGAAAACAGATCCAATAAATTGATTAAATCCTCAGAAAGCATAAAGTTATGTATAAACTCTGTATCACGAGAAATTGTTTTAAACTAATAATAATAAATAATAATAAATAATTTATTTTTCTTCAAAAATTACAGATTATGGTGGTGTGATTATGGGCCTTAAAATCAAAACTAAACAAGGTATAACTTCAGTACATAAGTTTGGTTGGCATCGAACATTGCCAAAGATAAATTGTTGCAATCTGTATCCAATAATTAGTAAACCCTGCCTCCCAAACTAGGGTAGCCTGTATTTTAGGAGGCAGTGTTCGGGTAAGAGATTATTTTAATTAGATTTAACAGATTATGTTTTTATTTTTTATTATACAACTTATACAAAGATATATAGGAGCATTTGTATGCGAAGATTAATTGATTGCAAGTATGTGGCTGTGGGGGTGTGTGTGTATGAATGGGGATAGGTTTGTATGAATGGGGGTATGTTTTTTTTTTTTTTTTTTTCTATTCTATTCCTATACAATCTGTTTTTATTTACGAGTATTTATATGTTATATTATGTAAGTCACTGTGTATGTGTAATGTTAGGCATGTGAAGTGAGTGTGAGTTTATTAGGATATGAGTGCGTGTTTTTGAGTACTTGTAGTGTATGTTTGGGTAATGGGTGCGTAATAAGAGCGTGTGATTGTGAACAATAGTAGTGTAAGTTAAATATGTGGTAGTAAGTGAGCAGTTGTATAGTTATTAGGAGATGAATGTGAGCAAAGTCTCTGTGTAGCCATAGTCCTTTTGTAGTAGCCACTCAGTTACTATGGATTGCACTTTGTGTAAGTTTAATTTTATAATATTTAATTGTGTGTCGACTTTATGGTATATGTGTGTACCTAGTATGTAAAATTGATGTGTTGCGAAAGCGGTTTTGTGTTGGGTTCTTGGAAGAAGATTTACTCTCTTATTAGGTTTTGGTGGAGGCAGACCAAAATGTGTTCTAAGGATAGATCGGAGCACAAAGAGTTGCCGTACTGTTAGAACTCCACAGTCGGAGTACAGTTCTGTTGTTGGATACCTGTAAGGCTTTTTACAAAGGACTTTGAGTATGGCCCTTTGCGCTCTTTCCACCCTCAAAACACTGGTTTTTGTAGCTCCACCCCATGCAGTAATGCAATATCCCAGAACCGATTGGCACAGAGCAAAATACACCATCTTCAGTGTGTCTAGGCTAACTGAGTCTCTAAGGGACTTAAAGATGTGGATAAGTCGCATTGTTCTTGTGGTAACGGCTTCTATCTGTTTGTCCCATTTTAGTCCGCTATCAATATGTACGCCAAGATATTTAGCGCTGTCAGCTCTAGTAAGTGCTGGGCAGACACAGTGACCGAGTAAATTTGAGCAAGAGTGAGCTACTACAGAGAAAGTACGGGAAGGGGCCGTGTTACTGCGGATTGCGAAAGGAATGAATGATGTTTTGGTCAAGTTGAGTGTAAGGAGGTTTAGTTTAAGCCATTTAATTACCCTGGACAATGCTTTCTCTGCAGCAACCTTGACCATATCCCACGTAGGTCCGTAAACGAGGATCGCGGTATCATCAGCATACGCATAGATGTTACAGTTAGTGAGGCTCAATCTGCACAGGTCGTTCACATAAATTAGGAAGAGTGTTGGTCCTAGGATGCTTCCCTGAGGAACGCCATAAGTTATCGGTTCCTCGTCGCTATAGTACTGGTCAATTTTGACAAGTTGCGTCCGATTGGTGAGGTAACTTTTGAAAATCTCAAGTTGTATTCCACGTATACCGACGAGTTCCAGTTTGGCGATAAGTTTGGGAACAGAAACTGTGTCGAATGCTTTAGCGAGATCCAGGAAGATCGTCAAACATTTTGTTTTATTGTCAAGCTTACTAGCTACCTGTTGCGTAAGATCCAGCACGGCATCTTCGGTCGACACTCTTTGTCGGAATCCGTACTGATTCTCAGCAATAATTTTATGTTTGTCTAGAAAGCTTCCTAGACGTTTATTTAAAATCTTTTCAAAAATTTTTGAGAGGGTAGACAAGACAGATATCGGCCTATAATTGTTAACACAGTTTTTGTTCCCTCCCTTATGAATAGGGTGTATTATTGCCTTTTTAAGAGCATCAGGGAATACCCCTGTTTGGAAACAACGGTTGCAGAGGTAAGTTAATGGTGGGACCAGCGCATGACGGCTTTTTTTTAGGAGTGAAGCTGATATTCCATCCCAACCTACTGCACAATCATCGCGTAGCTGGAGTATCACAGACTCTACTTCTTCTGTATCAACATCCAACAATGCGAACGAATCGACCGGTCTATTTTGAAAGCCGTTTTGGACCGGAGCCGGGGGATTTGGATCATTTGCCGTGTTAGGTGTGTGTGTCTGTGTAATGATTTTTGCAGCCAAATTTTTGCCAACGTTACTAAAAAAGAGATTCACATCATTTATTGATGCTTTAGGGTCATCTCGTATTATACTGAGTAGCTGTGAAGGACTGACATTTGCCTTTTGTGTGTTGGTGATTTCTTTTATAGTCTTCCACATAGTTTTTGGATTATTTTTGGCTTTTTCCAACTCGGTCTTTTCGTAGGCTTTTTTTAATTTGCGAAGCAGATTATTGCAAAAGTTCCTATAACGTGTGTATGTAGTTTTCAGGATTATGTTATTTGGAGCCTTTTTTGTCTTAATATGCATTTTATCCCGATTTATAATACATTTTAAGAGCCCTGGAGTCATCCAAGGCTTTATAGTTCTTTTTTGTCTTGGTATTTTAATCAATTTTGTATGTTTCAACATAACAGTTTTAATAATACTAATAAATCTGTTCACACATGCATTTACATCATCTATTAGGTAAATTTCAGTGAAGTCTGTTTCTTCCAACTCTAGCAAAATGGCTTCGTAGTCAAGACGGCTTATCATCGGACAGATTTTACGTGGTGGGGCAACGCTAGCTAGCGATAAAACGATAGGTTTGTGGTCCGTGACATGTGACTCCAGGACAAGCGTGGTGGGAGTAAGGTTTGACTTTAGAAGTAAATGATCTAAGCAGCTTTCTAGTCGGGTAGGAAATAGGTGTGTCGGCATAAGCCCATAAGAGGCATTTATCGTGAGATATTCAAAGCTCCGATCGTTTCTATTACTCGGGCTTATATCGATATTTAGATCACCCACGAGAGCTATGCTAGAACAGTTGGATATTTCATTATAGGTTTTGACAAGGCTTGTAGAGAAGTCATGAAATTGTTCTTTTGAGTTAAGGGAAGGGGAGCGATAGACGGCAAGTACAGCTAATTTTTTGTCGATTTGGCAAACCAGACAGTTCCCACCCTCAAAAATCGGCTCCCACACAGAACCTTGCAAACCGTGTTTCATGTAAATTATGACTCCATCGTTTTGATTAACATTGATAGCTGTCGAATGAGCTACAAATCCGTCTAAGACGGGAAGGTTATTGACTTTGCTGAGCCAGCATTCCGTCAAAATGACAATGTCAAAATTGATTTTTGTGAGATGTAACAGAGCTTGGAGTTGGTCGAAGTTTTTGTTGACACTGCGTATGTTTAGATGTAATAGGTTTATGTTGGAATCGGATATGTTGATATACTTCAGGCAATCTTCTGGTTCACAATTATAGGAGTTTCCTAATTGTATGTTATCAAGATCATTATTAATAGTATTTATCGTAGCCATTAAGAATTGAAATTATACTACAAAACAGTGGAATATCGGGAATAATATGAAGTAGTGAAGAAGAGTTGGAGTCTATATAAATGTAATTATAACACGCTTTTACGTGACTTATTTTTTGGTGAAAAGTGAGAATGTGTTTTTGTGAAAGAAATAGTTTTTGTGTTATCTGTTTGGATTGTGTGTTCGTGTGTGGCTTAACAACTAGGATTACAAAAATAAAAAATAAGAAAAAGAACAAGAGTACATGCATTATTACTTTTAAAATGGAGTTAACTAGTCATATTGAAGTGTTGCCGAGATCATGGAGACATTTTTCAGATTTTATCAGTAGCTGCTTATCCCCTGCTTGTTTGCGAAGGAAAATATTTCCATTACTTGTCCAGCAGAACGCATACTGGTTATTTTTAGCAAATTGCCGCGCCAAATAGAACAGCTTTTTGGAAGAAGAAGGCAATTGTTCTGTTACGAATACTGGCAAGCGCTTCCCTGGTACCCCAATTAGTTCGGTGTTCAATTTATTCTCCCTCGAGCTCTTACTCTTGTTGTACGACCGGATGGCAGATAGAAGGTTCTGCTTGGTATGTACTTTAACAAACTCTGCTATAATTGGGCGTGAGATCGATGTCGATGTGGGTTTTCCCGGGAGGCGGTACACATCCCGAATATCAGAATCTGCTAGAAGCGTTCCGACTGTCTTTCCGATATTACAGACAGTTTTTAAGAGCCCGGTTGGTGACTCATTGTCCGTCTGTGGGATATTTATTATTTCTACTCCGGCGGAACGCGACTTCTGCTGAAGATCCAATACCTTTTTCTCAAGAGCTTCTATATAATTTCGTTGTTCAAGTCGCTCCTTCTTTAAATCTTCCACTTCCTTCTTTAAATCTTCAAAGGTTTGATTCATATAAGACATTGACCTTTCTATCTCTGTACTTGTTTTCTGGATTTCTATATTCGATTCCTGTATCTTGACATTTTGTGACTTAATTTCGGTTATGTCAGCCACCAGTTTTGCAATAAGAGTGGTTTGTTCTTCTAACAATTTCTCCATTCGAGTATCCTGGTTTTTTTTCCAGCTGTCGAGGAACTCTCTTATCTTACGGTCTTGCTGGCTTAACAAAGAGACTTTTTTCGGTGATTGTTCCGGTCTGGGCCGTTTGTGCCTATTGGTTACATTTTCGCACATCTCAATCGCCGTGTTAATGTCAGGTTCTGATTGCGTTTGACTCAGGGCATTTTTTTGTGATTTCGGTGGAGTACGCTGTGAAGTAGTCATGCTTTGTTCACTTACAAATTGAGTAAATATCAGAATGGTCCAACTCTGCTTGGCACTTAAAGGCGAGCAAACAATTATATGCACCGGAGCGTGGCGTATACTAAGTCTGCTCAAAACACATAGCGTAAGCTCAGGATGTTGAACAAGCGACTAGTGAACGTGTAAGCGTTGCGCATGTGTGCGTAGAAGCGGGCGATCTGCGGGTTGCCCTAGGTCAGGGACACAAGTCACTGCAAATTTTTCTAGAAATGTTTTTGCTAAACACTCACGGTTACGTTGGAGTCCTGGTGTATTTTATATATCACGGTTTAGTTCGTTTGACCAGCTTTACAATGATATACTGCACTAATGGATTGATGAACTTTTAACCACTTTTTTACAATTTTTTTCGGAGACAAAACAAATACGGTGCTGACTCTTTGAATCTTAACGGTCGAACAAACTATCTTACTTATTGGTTTTGCTTGTCGAGTTTTGTTCAAATCATCACTTTTCTTAGTTTCTTCTAATAAAATTTATTAGCATTTAATGCAGCTTTATAATTAGCCGAGATGCCATTTTTTCAAATAGGTGTTAATATTTTTAACTATGAAGTACACTTTTAGTTTTGTTTTGTCACGATTATGCGCGAATATCGTAGCTTTTGGATTTGACAGCTAGAATCGTGGTTGTGGGCGAGGCTGTAAGCGACTTCGTCGCTGTTTTTTCTTACGGAATACCAAAATGTATGAAGAACTGTCAATTTGCCCTCCCGCTGACGCCGCTGGGTAGTTTTAACTCACGGCCGTCACAGCCTTGAGCGCTAGTGTAGCTTTACGCAGCTTAGTGAATACTAAATTGAGTTTCACCGCTGCGGCAGCGCTGCGCCTCCTTAGAGAATAGCATAGCTGGAAGCGAGCGACCCTAAAAACGAAAAAAAAAATGTTGTCAGGCAGCCGCTTGAAAATTGGCATGCTTGTGTCGTGTCGTTATTTCAACTCATTAAAACTTTTTTACAAAAAAAAAAAAACAACCGTCTTCCAAAAAAAAAAAGACACTAAATATTAAAAAATAACTTTAATTTCGGAAGTCGGTGTTTGTATTTTACTTCTTCGTTATTTGACACCGACTTCCGAAATTAAAGTTATTTTTTAATTTTTAGTGTATTTTTTTTTGAGACTTTTACTGACTAAAACCCACCCTTGTTCCTTAAGTTGCCTGTGCTAAGGGCCGCGGTAGCTCTATTTCGAATTTATCCGCGACCCCAGATAGGCATCGGCCCTAACGGGCCCCGTCAGGTACTGCTGACATCCTTTGAGGCGCGCGTGGAACACTACGCCGTCGACTCTCGGGCCTGGTTCTTATCGGACGGCGAGCTACTCACTACACGCCCGACACCCAGGGCGTTTTCTGAGACGGCTGCTGGGGCGTGAGCCCGTCTCTGTTCAGTCTCCATCACGCATTCCCCCTCCTCCCTCGCGAGCATTACTGCTTCGCAGAAGGAGGCGACTGCTTCCCATTCCCTCTCGCTCCATACCATGACCTAGACCAGGGCTGGGCGCGAGAGGTCGCTGTCGCCAATCACCTCCACGAAGACACAGCGGTGTTCCGTCCAAGTGGGCAGAACTCCACCGTATGCTCCACCAATTCCTCTGGGTGATCCACACAGTGTTGACACCCGGGCGTTTTCTCCCGCCTTATCCGACACAGGAACCTCCCGAAACAGCCGTGTCCGCTAAGGAACTGCGTCAGGCGGAAGTTGAGGACTCCAGCCACTCCTCAAAGAGGGGCCTTACCGTCGCAATTGGCGTTCCCAGCGCTGGTTTGCGACAGTCTGGGAAACATGCTCCACGAAGATCTACCGGCTGTCGAGAACGAGTCCCAGGTACTTCATCGTCGACTCGACGCCGATGTGAACCGCTCCTACCGTTATATGGGAACCCGACGGTGACGCTTTCCGAGGACTTAGGGCACATCCCTGAGGAGACTGTAAAGGGGTCTCCCCTGAACCTAGCTGTGCACGGCAGCACGTGATCATGCCATTGTCTTTCCTAGGGTCACTCGATGGGTGGGCAGAGTCCCCACTCTAACGACCCCGCACTCCACAGTTCCACCCGCCTTAAATAGTGCAGGCAGGGTTAAGGCGTCGGTTGCCTCCCCGACGCCTTCTTCTCCGAGCGGAATCGGCCCTCTCACGTCTCTCTCTCTCACGTCTCTCTCTCTCGTTTGGCGCAGACGCCTTTGGCCTAGAACCGGTTTTGAAGAGACGGTAACAGATTTAGATCTCATCATCATTTCAGCCTGCAATCATCCATTGTTGGGTGCGTCTCTCATTGGTGTTTTCCGCGGCTTTAATCCCTGATTTATTTGGCCCAACCTTTGCCTCCATTCGGTCAAACAAAACCAGAACAAAAATACCATTAAGTAATAAAATTAATTTTAATATTATATTTCAGCCTTAATTTTACCAGGATTTCTGAATAGAAAATATTTAAAGTTAGAGTGTTTTGCAGGAAATCCTTCTGCTACCGCCGCCTGTCGTACCTGTCTTCCAAATTCAAGATGCACCAGCTCCTGAACGAGCTACACGAGCTGGCGCTGCAGAAAGCTGTGCCGCACCGAGACTTCTACAATGTGAGGTGAGACTTCATGTGCATCCACACCTTGGTCATTCATTTTAGGAAGTCAGTCATTGTGGCTCTCTTGGTGTTAAGAAAATCGCTCAAACATAGGTAACAGCAACAGGACAGGACAAGTTTAGGAATATGTCTTATATTTGGAGCTTCTGTCTTTATAATACTGTCAGTACCGTGTTTGACTGCCTTCTTTTATTTCGGTTGGCAGTCATCCAATGACTTCTCCCGCTCTGGGTGGAGCGGGAGGGCGTGTAAGACTTTTACTGACTAAAACTAACCCCTGTTCCTTCAGTTGCCTGAGTGCCCAGGGGCGCGGTAACTCTGTTTCGAATTTATCCGCGACCCCGGGCAGATCATAAGTACTTCGAAATCAATCTCGAAGCATTTATTTAAATTAAACGATTTACACTTTAGAATTTCCAAGGTCACAAAGATGAAGCTAAATTCACATTCCGAAGCGTAGATCTCCATGGAGAAGAACGTGAAAGAAACTCCATGGACACTCTTAATCACGTAGTGTATTACAAAAATCCCGGTTTGATTATATGATAAATGATGTTTATTCAGTAAATATAGGTTACGAGGAGCACTTTTACACGTCAATGTTTTTTGACAGTTTAAGCTAGATGAGGCTGGTGTTTCCTAGCTGAATACCCTAAAAAGAAACACCGAAACAAACTCAGAGGATGGTCTACAGTGTTCTAATCCATACAATACGCACTGGTCAAATCATATGAGAACCGTGTACGTTAATATCTGAAATGAGCTTTTGAGGAAAGCACCACGCAGGTTTGAGTGGACCTATTCAGACAGTGCAAGCATTTGTCAGTTATCGTGTAGCTCACTCAGAACTTCAAACGAGCTCAACGAACCGACGAACAATACCAAAGCAGGGAGGACATATTTTGTGTATTTTTATATTAATCTTAACTACATAACCTATCAAGACATCCTAGCTATTTTAAAGGGGAGTAAGTATTTTAACGCGTCAAGTCCCTCATTAGCAGACACCATTAAAAACCTATTGTTGCGTTACCTTAAGGTAACGCGAGGGGCCTGACGCGTAAAAATACTGAATGAATGATCATGATGCGACCCAAGCATATTTCTTATCGTTCTCTAAGGCCACTCAAATGTAGATTTCTTTTCACCGACAAATTCACGGCGGGCCGATCCTCATCAGGAAAGTGGACACTCACATCCACGCGGCGTCGTGCATGAACCAAAAACATCTACTGCGCTACATCAAGAAGATCCTGAGGATGCAGTCGAATGAGGTGGTGGACATCATGAGAGGTGTGCCAACCACCCTCAAGATGGTGTTCGAGGACATGCAGCTGGACGCATATGATCTCAATGTGGATATATTGGATGTGCATGCGGTACGAACGCTTCTTGTTTTTTATCATCATCATCCTCATCATCATCAGCCTTTTTAATGTCCCCACTGCTGGGGCACAGGCCTCCTCTCTGTGAGAGGGTGTGGGCCGTAATCCACCACGCGGGCCCAATGCGGGTTGGTGGATGTCACATGTCTTCGAATTTTTCTTAATTTTTGGTTCTAGGACATGCCAGTTTTGTCACGATGTTTTTCTTCACCGTTTTGAAAGCAGTGGTGATGAAATAATTTACACAAAGGAAAGCGCCTGCCTGGGTTTGAACTCACGACCTACAACTTGTAAGTCGCGGCCGTTACCACTGGGCCACCACTGCTCTTGTTTTATAGCTTTGTTATAAAAATCAGCTGAAAGAGTCTGTCCATTGCTGGAAATGGGTCTGCTCCAAGTAACAGGTTTTTTGAGCAACAAAATCATTTCTGCTCCATCAGTGTATAGGGTAGATTCTCCAACTTGACTTAGATGGAAGATCTTATCTTAAAATCACCAGTTTACCTCATTGCGTAACTGTTAGTGTTAGTTACCCATAAGTTTCATATCAAAGCAGGTACTTTGTATCTCATTATAATAATAATAATAATAAATAATCTGTGGCCCGGCTGTCAAGTTAACTGACGGAAAAATTTTTGTCGCCGAAATTTTTATTTAATTTTCGTAAAAATAAACCAAAAATAATGTCCAAACCACAAATACGAACCAGAAAAAAATAAGAAATCATCACAGGAATAACCAATGCCGAAAAACCAAGATTCAAACAACAATATGGCGAGAATATAATGGACCTAACAACAAAATGCTGACAAGAAGCCGGGCACGTTGCCAAAAAGCACAACCAACATCTTCGGGTTCGTCGCTTAGTTCCGCCTCGCAGCCGCCGGGACCTACGCCTGCCGTGAGTCCAGTGATTCCGGTCGCAGCAGTTGCGTCAAGCTCGAGCGACGAATACTTCTCGCCGCCGACGACACCGCCACCTGCGCGTCGACGGGCAAGAGGCCGATCTCCGGCCAACTTAGGACTTACAGGCCCGCCGGCCTCTGATGGGGTCCCCGCTGCCGGTGGAAGTGTGCAGCGCATGCGATGGACACCATCCTTAAACGAAATTCTCATACGCTCATACTTTGGGGCTACAGAGGCGGGAATTAACCTGACTGCGTACCGTGGTCGGATGCTCTCTCTGATATTACTTCCCGAGATTATCTGAGCCGCGTCACAGAGCGTATTGACTTCCTGAAGCGGAAGGTCTATGCATGGGCAAATCGTATTCGTCGGTACAAGCGGCGAGTGGAGCGGTACACTCAGAATCGCACTTTCCAAAGCAACGAAAGGTGGGTTTATAGGGCTTGGGAGCGGCCGGACCAAGGTGTATCTGATAGGCATCTAACGGATGATGACGCTATGAGTTCATTCTGGCGCAGCATCTGGTCGGTGCCTGTCAGGCACACCGAGGGTGATTGGAAAATCGAAAGGTCGAGCGTGCGTGCGACCTTATACCAGAAATGGGGGCAATAACCATCAGCCTCAAGATGTAGCTCGTGCAGTCCGTCCGTTGCCTAACTGGAAATCTCCAGGGCCGGACGGGCTGCACAATTTCTGGATAAATTGGTTCCAAAGGTCGCACGCTCGCTTGGCAGCTCAGTTTCAGTCTGCCTTAGAGTCAGGGTCACTGCCCCAGTTTCTTACAACAGGAAAAACCCACCTGCTCCATAAATCATGTAGTACTGCGGAACCTAAGAATTATAGACCGATCACGTGTTTACCGACGGTCTATAAAGTTCTTACATCCATTCTGAGAGCTTAAATTAACATCCATATTGATAAAAATCGTATCATGTCAGCCTCCCAGAATGGATGTAGGAATGGGTCCCGTGGTACTAAGGAGCTGCTCCTCATCGATATTGCTATTAGCCAACAGGTTCGTCGTTCTCGGAGAGATCTGTCGACATGTTGGATAGATTACAAGAAGGCTTATGACTCGGTGCCACATACATGGCTCATGAGGGTGCTGGAGTTGTACAAAGTTGATGCAACTCTGCGCACCTTCCTGATGTCGTGTATGGGGCAGTGGAGTACAGTCCTTCACTATCCAGGATGTCGACAGATACAGGAGAACAGCGAACCGATAAGGATCGAGCGTGGCATATTCCAGGGCGACAGTCTGAGTCCACTGTGGTTTTGTCTGGCCCTCAACCCTCTCAGTACACTACTGGAGGGTTCGGGACAAGGCTATCGGTTGAGAAGAGGTGGTCAGGTCATATCACACCTCCTTTACATGGATGATCTGAAACTCTTTGCCCCCAACAACTTGCAACTGATGAAGCTACTGAAGGTAACAGAAACCTTCAGTAGCGCCATCAGGATGGAATTTGGTGTGGACAAATGTGCAGTCATGCATGTAAAGCGAGACGAGATTGTGGAATCCGTGGGCACTCAACTCTCGGATTCCATACATCTTAGATCCCTCTGCTCAACCGAAACCTACAAGTATTTGGGTATGTCGGAAGCGTTAGGCATCAATGCTGCTGACTTGAAACAGTCGTTGAGGGAGCGCATCTTTGGCCGCCTGAATAAAGTACTAAATAGTCTTCTATCAGGCGGGAACAAGGTGCGCGCTTCAACGGTTGGGTCATGCCGGTACTCCTTCGGCATACTCAAATGGACTCAGACGGAACTTGACGCCCTGGATAGGAGGGTCCACACACTGCTGACCGCAAATCGGATGCATCAACCACGATCATCGGTGATGAGGCTGTATATCCCGCGGAAATGTGGGGGTTATGGCTTCTTAAATGCTAAGACCCTACACAACCGCGAGGTATGCAGCCTTAGGGAATATTTCATAGAAACCGACATGGGTATGCATCGAGATGTGGTCGCTGTGGACAAGGGCTTCACCCCGCTCTCCTTGGCGAACGAGAACTGGCTGAAACTTAAAGTACTGGATACTAATGACCGCAGGGAAGTATGGCAGAGCAAGGAGCTTCACGGACGCTTTTATCGGGTCCTACATGGACCCGATATAGATCATTTAGCATCCATATCCTGACTACGCTTTGGTGACCTATACGGGGAAACCGAAGGTTTTGTTCGTGGGATTATGGACGAAGTTATGATGACGAATAACTACCGGAAATATATTGTGAAGACGGTACGGTTGACATCTGTCGGGCATGCCACCGGCCCGGGGAACCAATCCGACACATTATTTCTGGTTGTTCTCGTCTAGCTAACGGAGACTATTTGCATAGACACAACCTTGTAGCCAGGATTATCCACCAGCAACTTGCTCTTAAATACAATCTTGTGGAATCTGAAGTACCGTACTATAGGTATGAGCCCGACCCAGTTCTCGAAAATGACAATATCACGTTGTATTGGGATCGATCTATCACCACTGATATTATGTTGCCAATAAGCCTGACATAGCGGTGATAGATCGACAAGAGCGTCGCACAATGATTGTTGATATAGCTGTCCCTCATGACAAGAACTTCGTAAAGGCTGAGAAAGATAAACAAACAAAGTATCTTGATCTGGCTCGCGAGGTTGTCGACATGTGGGAGGCGGATACAGCAGTCATTGTTCCGATAGTCGTGACGCCCAATGGCTTAATAGCCAAGAGCCTCGACCAACATCTCAGGAGGCTCTCGTTGGGCAGTTGGATCAAGGGCTTGATCCAGAAAGCAGTACTCCTGGACACGGCACGTTTTGTTAGGAGATTCCTTTCTCAGGAGCCCTGACCACCGGTAGCTTGGATCCTAATCCCGTTACCGGTGGGCTACTACTTTTTATATTTTTAAATGTTTTTGTATTTATTTATGTTTTTATATGTAAGTTGGTACCTTAATATTTGAAAATGTGAAGTGTATGTACATAAAATTAAATAAATGGAATAATAATAATAATTTATTCATCAAAAACATTGTAGTATATTATGACCATTTACAGAATCGTTTATCGGTATATAAGAGGACTGTAAGTTCTTATGAGAAATAAATTTCTTTAAACCGAACCAAACCAAGTGCAATATGGTAATCGCAGTTTGTTCGAAGACAGGAGGATGCAAAAGTGATAAATGATTTTATTTGTGTAAGTAGGTTTTAACAACACTTTTACACGTCAACATTTTTTTTTTGTCAGTTTTAGCTAGATGAGGCCAGTTTTTCCTAGCTGACCACCCTGAGAAGAAGCACCGAAACAAACTCAGAGGTCAAAGTCTCTTTTAAACTGTTCAAATGACTATGTACTGATAAAATCATATGAGAACCATGTACGCCTGTAAAGCCCCGAAACTCACCGGTGAGTCGGACCAAAAAAAAAAAAAATTACTGAGAATAAAAAATAAAAAAAAATCGGCTGTCAACCCGGGTTGTCCTCGGGGTTTAATTTGACAACCCGGATTTTGCCATGGGGCTTCACAGGTTAATGTCTGGGATGAGCTTTTGAGGAAAGCAACACGCAGATTTGAGTAGACCTCTCCAGACAGTGCAAGCATTTGTCAGTTATCGTGAAGCTCAACTGAGAACTTTGAGGAGCTCAACGAACCGACGAACAATACCAAAGTAAGGACATTTGGGTAGGCCGCAAAAATACTCAAACTGTCAGATGCGGTTTTCCGTTTTCAGGCAGAACTTCTACCTACCTTGCTACAAGTCCCACTTCCATCTTTACAAAATACTTAACAGAGAAAAGAACAATTATAGAAGAGCACAAAAAATGTGCTGCTTATTTTTAAAAAAAATTCTTTCAGAGACCTGTGACAGGAGCTTGGAACTTAGGCCTGTTTATAACTAATCTTCTAATATGATTTTGAACAGGACCGCAACACGTTTCTCCGTTTCGACAAGTTCAACGCGAAGTACAACCCTGTCGGGGCGAGTTCCCTGAGGAACGTGTTCCTCAAGACTGACAACTACATGAACGGGAAGTACTTCGCCGGCATCATTAAGGTAGCTCGTTATTTCTATGTTGAAACCATCGCATATCACTAATGGATGTAGGTCTCTCTCTCCAGACTCTCTATCATGTTGCGTCAGAACTGGGTGACCTATTATATCGACTTATGTTGTTCGTTAGTCCGTTGCAGACGAATGAATAACGGCAGCGCAGTAGACAGTAAAAAAACAGAACTGATTTTCAAACGAAAAAACACAAAAAATCGGCCAAGTGCGAGTCCGACTTGCACACGAAGGGTTCCGTACCATAAGCTGAAAATATCACGTTTCTTGTAGGGGACGCCCTTTAGTTTTTAATTTATTTCATTTTTTATATTTCTTGTTATAGCGGCAACAGAAATACACATTCTGTGAAAATTTCAGCTGTCTACCTATTACGGATCATGAGATACAGCCCGCTGACAGACAGACGGAGAGCGGAGTCTTAGTAGTAGGGTCCCGTTGGTTACCCTTCGGGTACAGAACTTTAGCAAGCAAAATAACTTTAATAAGAAACATAACCAGAAACCAATAGGAATGCCAAAACGCCTATAACTTGCGTCCTTTTTGTATTTGGGTCTTTGCTCTACCACAGATAATATATGTATAATACTAGCGTAGCTCTGTCTCAAGCCCTCTTTGTCACAGACTCGTAAAGGGTGCTAAAATTGACAAAATATTTTGATATCAAAATGACAAACTAGTTTTGCAGATTCTACTCATTTCTTAGTCATTTTTTAGTCTTTACTCTATATAGATAAAGGTAAGTAATTGTCAGCCTCTAACTGGAACATCTTTTTTTACTGATTTCATTCCCTATTCATAGGAGGTGATGGCAGATCTTGAGGAAAGCAGATACACATACACGGAACCCCGCATCTCGATCTACTGCAAGAGATCGAACGAGTGGAACAAGCTAGCCAATTGGGCTTTGGCGAATGATGTGCATTCGCCACACGTTCGATGGCTGATACAGGTGCCGAGGCTGTAGTAAGTATCAATAAATCAAAAAGATATAATAAGGGAATTAATTTTTATAACTGTTATTTAAACAATACAGAAGTTATCATGATCAGTTGAAAAATTTAATGGGCAGTCATTTAATTTTTCGGCGGTTAGTAAATTAGTGAGTCAGTAAAACATAAGCAGTAAGTAATAAAAATATTGGTCTGTTATTTCATCATTCAATGTCAGTGCAAAAATTACTTAAGTAGTTTAATAAATTAATGAGCAGTAAAACGGTTGGAATGGGCAGTTCGAAAATAAGTTTGCCAATTCACATTGAGCGGTAGCATCCGAACGTCACTTTGATTGAAACGAGAGGTAAACTTTCGTTAAAAGGGGCGGAGTTTAATTCTATTTTAGGTATTTCACCAGCTGCAGAAGCTAAGGAGTGCGCAGTATTTGAGAACCCACCCGGAAAATTCGATGAGTTTATAGAGCAGCTTTTCAGTAAATGGGAAATAATATTACCCAATAATAGAGAAGAATGGACTCAAGAAACATGCACTTGCCCAACATTTCATAAAATGTATATGTGTAAACATATAATTGGCCTGGCCATACGACTGAAATACGCTGTTCCTCCTGTTGAAGCCAAAAACATTCCTCTTGGACAAAAGAGGAAGAGGGGCAGGCCTTCGAAAGCCAAACCTGCTCTTATTATACAATAAGTTTCTGTCGCTGATTCATTTGACTATTAACATGTATCTTAGTTTTTGTATCTTAATTTTAACATGTATCCTAATGCCAAATTATAAATACTTACAGATTGTCGTAATGTAAGATATGTATATATGTAATTTTTGCTCGCCGACCATGTAAAACATAAGGTAATGTGTTCATGTTCAACATTTAATGTGAAGAAGGAAAAAAATATAATGCATGGTTAATATGGTTTTTTTTTTTTTTTGGCTTGCTTGACATGCCCAGGGGCGAGGTAACTCTTTCGAATTTATCCTCAACCCCCGGGCAGGCATTGGCCGTGGCAGGCCCCGTCCTTTTGCTGACAACTCTTTGAGGCGCGCGTGGAGCACTACGTTCCGTCGACTCTCGGGCCTGGTGCTGATCGGGCGGCGAGTTACCCACTACTCGCCGTCCGCAGGCCCGGCTTGGTTAATATGGCTATGCTTCATATTTTTTCCCTTCTTGACATTAAATGCTGAAATACATAAGGAATACATTTTACCGCCGCATCGTTTATAGGACTGCTTAAAATAAAATTTATTACTAACCAATTACGATTTGTTAACTGTACGGCCTAACCGCCCAGTTCAACTATTCCACTGCTCAGTATTTATTGAACTGCCCGTTTAAATTATTTTATGACTCATTTTTATTTAGTTTACTGCTCAGTTTTTACTGCTAAACTAGTTTGCAAACATGCGTTTTTAATTTTTTTACCTACCATAACTCAAATATTGAACTGCCGCTTTAATTCTATGCCATATAATAATTGCTAGCTAATGTCTACAATAAGGTATCACTCCCGCCATGGGATCCGGAGGCCAAGGTCCTTGCGCTGCTCTGGGAAGGGCGCGGCACGGCGTCCTCACCGGAAGGTGAGGACGCCGTGACGCGTGAGGTGGAATCCTGACGCAGGTTCTCATCCTTCCTCCTGACGCAGGTTCCTGTTTCGGATAAGGCGGGAGGAAACGCCCGGGTGTTACCACTGCGCGGATCGCCCAGAGGACACGGTGGAGCATACGGTGGAGGTCTGTCCCGATTGGGCAGAGCATCGCTGTGTCCTCGTGGATGCGATAGGCGGTAGCCTTAGGTAGGTTCAGGCCATGGTACGGAGCGAGAGGGAATAGGAAGCAGTCTCCTCCTTCTGCGAAGCAATAATGCTCGCGAAGGCGGATGCGGGATGGGTGAGGGAGACTCAACGGAGTGGCCCTCACGCCCCCGGCCGCTACCGCCGTAGGTGACGCATTGGGCGCAGGACGTCGCGAAACGATATCCGGCCACCGTTGACCCGGGCCTGCGGACGGCGAGTAGTGGGTAGCTCGCCGTCCGATCAGCACCATGCAGGGCCGTGAGTCGACGGCGCGTAGTGTTCCACGCGCGCCTCAAAGAGATGATTGTCAGCCACCACTGATGGGGCCATCATGGCCAGTGCCTGCATGCTTAGGGGTAGCGGATAAATTCGTAACGGCGTCACCGCTCCCCTGGGCACTCAGACAGGGAAGGAACAGGGGTGGGTTTTAGTCAGTAAGTAGCAGTGAACGATCCACTACAAGCGAGCGTTCACAAGAGCGTCTAACGTAATAAACCTACCTGTGCACACACGTAGCAGTGGACGATCCACTACAAGCGAGCGTTCACAAGTGCGTCTAACGTAATAAACCTACCTGTGCACACACGTAGCAGTGGACGATCCACTACAAGCGAGCGTTCACAAGTGCGTCTAACGTAATAAACCTACCTGTGCACACACGTAGCAGTGGACGATCCACTACAAGCGAGCGTTCACAAGTGCGTTCAACGTAATAAACCTACCTGTGCACACACGTAGCAGTGGACGATCCACTACAAGCGAGCGTTCACAAGAGCGTCTAACGTAATAAACCTACCTGTGCACACACGTAGCAGTGGATGATCCACTACAAGGGCGCATTCGCAGGAACGTCCAACGTAATAAACCTACCAGTGCACACGCGTAGCAGTGGACGGTCCACTACAAGCGAGCGTTCACAGGAGCGTCTAACGTAATAAAACTACCTGTGCATACACGTAGCAGTGAACGGTCCACTACAAGCAAGCGTTCACAGGAGCATCTAACGTAATAAGCCTACCTGAGCCTTTAGACAAAATACTTTTCTGTTAACGTTAACGCTAACGCTTCGTGCAAAATGTACGGCAACGAAATTACTGGGTGAGAGTCACGTGACAGTTCTCTCCGCAGGTAATGTCCTTGCCATACATTTTGCACGAAGCGTTAGCGTTAGCGCTATTATAAAAGTTATTTGGATAAGGGACCTTTGCATACTCGTACATGTTGACGGTCGACTACAAAGAACCCGTTCACAAGAGCGTCTAACGTAATTAACTTATCTGTGTCACAGATTTTGTAATACCAGCCTGTGTACACACGTTACGTGGCAGTGGACGGTTGACTACAAGGGCGCGTTCATAGGAGAGTGAGTTTTGCGGCCGTCCATCGCATACGTGCTGTTCGTTTCTTAGAGACTTTAGAATGAACCTATACTTTATGAGTCTTGTCACGCTTCGTCCTCGTTCTTTTCTTTCGTCCCTCGTCTTGATCAAGCTTAGCGCATAAGCTCAACGCACGAATAAAACTGTGTCGTAAACACGCACTTGTACGTGTGATCGTTAAGAATAATATTATAAACCTACGTTATGCAAATTTAACGGCACCACAAAATACCGCAGCGTTGTGCGTTCAGATCAAGAGAACAAAGGTCCGAAGCTTGAGAAAATGCAATATAGGACAATGTATAGGACAATCAGCCTTATTTATAGATAAATCTCACTAACCGTATGCGTAGTTTAAACACTGATAAGCACATTCTGACTTAAGATAAAATAGGTATATATCGCGAATGTCTCATCCATAAAATTCAACTTTATTTAGAACAAAACCTCCTTTAAATGAATAGATAGCAGTTCACAAAAGAGTTTACAGTGCAGAAAAAGTGGAAAAAAGAACTTGCTTCAGAGTCCCCTCAGGCCCTGCGCGAATTAAGTAAGCGACAACGGAAGTATTTAAAAAAATAACCTTATTCCGACAGAGTTACAGCTAAACAGTAATTAATTTAATCTAATAAAATATTCATCTTATATACTAACTTTATTGCTAACGTAATCATAATCATAATCATAATCATAATCATAAATTATTTATTTGCCAATAACGTAGGTAAACAGACATGCATAACGTGATCAGAGATGACGCATGTCCCAGATTATTCTGAGTGCTGATCAAGCAATGGCATATTTAGAAATAATATGTCTAATAAATACTTAATGGCTGACAAAGCTAATATTGGTAGATTGGGGTTCCTTAACTCCTCCCTCCCCAAGAGAGAAATTATTCGAAGGTGTCGCAGACGGTTTCGGAGAATTTCGACAAAAATTTATAAACTGAAATTTATACATTACTAGCTTCCGCCCGCGGCTTCGCCCGCGTAAAAAGTGTAATTATAATAAGTCTAAGTGGTATTTCCAGAGAGTAGCACTTTAAATAAATCCTGTAGAAATCAAAATCAAAAGTAATTTAAATTAGGCTGAAAGCCAGATTTTTTTGAACGTCAAAGTTCTACATAAAGATAGTAGGGGTACACACACTCACTCAGTGTGTCGGGGTACCTATCTTGTTACTCTTACCGTATTAAATATAATAGTTTACCATATCGAAACTGTTTCATTTATTGGGTCCCGAACATATCCTAAATTGGTGCTTAGCTTCTTGCCCGTGGCTCCGTCCGCGTAGACATTTACCGTGTTAAATATAATAGTTTACCATATCCAAACTGTGTCATTTATTGAGTCCCGAACATATCCTAAATTGGTGCTTAGCTTCTTGCTCGTGGCTCCGTCCGCTTAGACATTTATATTAAATTAACTTTTTCACGATTTTGGCACCCTGGTAGAGTTTACCTGTGGTTGCATCCGCGTGCAGGTCTGAAATTTCTCTTCTTCATGATTCTGTTTATTGGTTGTCTATACGCCTGGGAATGTATACCGCTCAGGATTCCAGCCCCGAAAATACTTATTCAAGATGTTACCTCTCCTAATACCAACCTCAGAATATGTTTTGTGATTCTGATATCCTAGTAGGTTGTGAACTGGTAGTTTGAGAATCTATACCGCTCAGGATTCAAGCCCCGGAAACACTTCTTCTTCTTGATTCTGGGCTCCTGGTGGGGTGTGTGAAGCTATACAGCTTAGGATTGTAGCCCCGAAAATACGTATTCATGATTCTGGTCTCCTGGTACTTTGTGAGTCTTTACCGGTCATGATTTCAGCACTGGAAATACTTCTCATGTTTCTGGTGTCCTAGTACTTTTTGAGCGTGTGCGCTCGTTCAGCCTGACTTTGGATTTCTACTTCCACCTCAGCCTTCGCTAAGTCTTGTCATTTACCGGGATAAAAAGTAGCCTATGTGTTAATCCAGGTTATGACCTACGTGTGTGCAAAATTTCATTGTAATCCCTTCAGCCGTTTTTGCGATACCTTCAGCCAAACATACAAACAACAAACATACAAACTTTCGCATTTATAATATTAGTAGGATTAACTTTTTCACCACCTTTTACTTCCAATTTACCTTTGGCTTCATCCGCGTGCAGGTCTGAAATTTCTCTTCTTCATGATTCTGTTTTCCTGGTAGTTTAAGGATCTATACCGCTCAGGATTCCAGTCCCGAAAATACTTATTCAAGATGCTTTTTTTTTTACCTCTTTTGATCCCACCCTTTTTTTTTTGGTTTTTTTTTGTGATTCTGATCTCCTGGTAGTGAGTGAATCTATACCGCTCGGAAATTTTACTTCTTCACATTTCTGGTCTCCTGGTAATTTGTAAATCTCTATCTCTCCCAATACCAGCTTCGGAATATGTTTTGTACTTCTGATCTCCTGGTAGGTTATGAATCTATACCGCTCAGGATTCCAGCCCCCTCCCTGGTAGTTTGGGAATCAATTCCACTCAGGATTTCAGCCCCGGAACACTCTTTGTGTTTCTGGTATCCTAGTATTTTGTGAATCTATACCGCTTAAGATTCTAGCCCCAAAAATACTGATTCACGACTCTGGTCTCCTGGTAATTTTAGAATCTATACCTCTCATGATTCCAACCCCAAAATCACTTCTTCATAATTCTGGTCTCCTGGTAATTTATAAATCTCTACCGCTCATAATCCCAGCCTTTTGGTAACATTTGTAATTCTTCTATGTCTTGGTTGTTCGTGAATCTGTACTGCTCGGAAAACTTATTCATGATTCTGTTCTCCTGGTAATTTGTGAATCTGTACCTCTCATAATACCAGCCACAGAATATATTTTGTGATTCTGATCTCCTAGTAGGTCGTAGGAATCTAATACCGCTTAGGATTTAAGCCCCAAAAATACTGGTTCATGACTATGGTCTCCTGGTAGTTTTGGAATCTACACCTATCATGATTCCAGTTCCGGAACTACTTTTTCGTGAATCTTTTCGTAGTTTTGTGAGTCTTTATCGCTCATAATTTCAGTCCTTGAAATACTTTTCATGTTTCTGGTCTCCTGGTAATTTGTGAATCTCTACATCTCATAATACCTGCCTCGGAATATACTTTGTGATTCTGATTTCCTGGTAGCTTGTGAATCTATACCGCTCAGGATTCAAGCCCCGGCAATACTTCTTCTTGATTCTGGTCTCCTGGTGGTTTGCGAAGCTATACCGCTAGAGTTGGAGCCCCGAAAATACCTCTTCATGATTCTGGTCCCCTGGTACTTTGCGAGACTTTACCGCTCATGATTCCAACCCCGGAAATACTTTTCATGTTTCTGGTCTCCTGGTACTTTGTGAGCGTAAACCGCTCGTTCAGCCTGACTTTGCATTTCTACTTCCACCTCAGCCTTCGCTAAGTCTTGTCATTTACCGGGATTAAAAGTAGCCTATGTGTTAATCCAGGCTATGACCTACCTGTGTGCGAAATTTCATTCAAATCCCTTCAGCCGTTTTTGCGATACCTTCAGCCAAACATACAAACATACAAACATACAAACAAACAAACATACAAACATACAAACATACAAACATACAAACATACAAACATACAAACATACAAACATACAAACAAACATACAAACTTTCGCATTTATAATATTAGTAGGATAAAGATAACTACTGCTATTACAATAATCACATACTCGAAGATGGTCCATATACTAATTTCTATTGTCACTGTTTGGGTCGAATCGTCTATTTCACTAAATTTTGCACTTTGTAACACTTCTTTCACATCACTGAAGTCTACATTTCTCAGATCCACTTTCTTTGACCTTCTCTGGATGTCCTGTTGTAGCTCTGGCATCTGGATCAATGGCAGTTGAAGACTAGAAACTGTAGTGTTTGTGGTAGCGGCAACGATGACTTCGCCTATTTGTGTCTCGCATTGTTGGCCTGGAGTCACGATGTAGGTCCCAAGAACAGTGTATTTCAGAATTTCTGTATTGCAATTCTCGGTGATGATGAGATTTTCTTCTGAGTAAACCAACCATTGGTTGTCGGTTACTTTTTGTATCTTAGTTTTCTCTATTTCAATATGGTTCTGTATGCAGTCTTTGTAGTTATTCTTCATCAACATTATTTGTTCAATGCAGGTCACAGTTGGATACTGGGCTAAGTTAGTTTCAGCGCATAGAAATTTGTCCTTTTCAATCTCAGCACATGGGCTTACCACGGGCATGTACGAGTATTTCAACCTATTCACCATCAGGTAAGGGTATTTGGGAATAATAGTAAAGGTATTTGGAGAATGGAATATAGGAATGGGTATAACCTTGTAATAATTATATGTTTCGTTATCTATTAGGGGGACTTCTAAAACAAATACTAACTTGTTGTGACTTATGTATGATTTAAGTATGATATTACGTTCTAATTTTATTAAATTACGTTTGCTTACTGGATATATTGTTCTAGCATGTTTAGAAATGACTTCTAACGTATAATATAATTCTGTACTATTTATAATGGATTGGTGCAATGTATTTAATTTGCTAAAGGCTATTGCCGTCTCAATCTCTTGTATGGTTTCGTAACAAGTTCGAAAGTTATTTAAAATTTGATACATAGTATTCAATATTTGGAAAAGTTTGTTAAACCTGAACTCATGTTCAACTAATTTTCCCATTTCATTGGCATGTAAACCCAAGTTTTTTATATTTGAATTTATTATTTCAGAGTCATTTACTAATTTATCAAAAGCCTTTTGCATTGATGATACTTTACGTTCGACTACATGCTCTTTGTTTTGTATCATTTGAATTTCTCTATCATATTTAATTGCATCATCTTCATCTAAATTTCCCGAAATAGCTTTTACAAGTGAGCCTAATGGATTGAATAAGGCTCGTTTATTCCTATAATGAAAAGGTAAGATTTGAAAAAATCTACTCTTAGTTAGTTTAATTAGATATTCGATTTGACTTTCTATTCCTACGGTTTCGTTCGGTCTACTTTCCTTAATTTTTATTTTTAAATTACTAAAATCCCGAATATTATTATCTATTTGTAAGCCTATTGATTCTAAATCTACAGTTTTATATATTGTCCAATAACTATTCCTCTTCATTGCTACTCCCCGCTTGATTGCTGCTATCCCCGGATTCTGACCGAGGTTTTGAAGGTCCAGCGTGAATGTTGACACCACTAGTATCAGAAGTACCAGGCACGATCTGTGGAGGACGTTTTACATTTTTTAACGCGACTCTAGTTTTTCTTTTCTTTACTTCTACTGGTACTATATTTCTTTCGACTTGACCAATTACGTTAGCTTTTTCATATCGCGGTTTTTCTTTAGCTTTTCTAATCCTAGTATTTAGGTCCAGCGTGAATGTTGACACCACTAGTATCAGAAGTACCAGCCACGATCTGTGGAGGACGTTTTACATTTTTTAACGCGACTCTAGTTTTTCTTTTCTTTACTTCTACTGGTACTATATTTCTTTCGACTTGACCAATTACGTTAGCGTTTTCATACCGCGGTTTTTCTTTAGCTTTTCTAATCCTAGTATTTATCACTAACTTTGTCGGATTCTAATTTTTCTGTTATGAATTCATAAAGTTTTTTAAGGCGTTTTCTATGATCTAACAATAGTTTCTGAGTTAAATTCTTTTCTCTATCCGCGTTAAATACATTATCTGAATAAGTGTGACCAAATACTAATTCAAAAGGCGTAAAGTCTGTTGCTGAGTGAATGGTGTTGTTATAGGCCATGATGGCGTAAGTCATAACAGATGCTGCACCTAAATCGTTTTTATCGTATTTTGCTATACGATAAATCTCGATAATAGTAGAATGAAACCTTTCTACTATTGCCATTGAACTGGGATTGTTTGGAGTCCCAATATGAAGTTCAATTTTGTACAAGCTTAACATTTCCTTAATCAAAGCATTATTGAATTCTGTACCGGAATCACAACTAATTTTCCTAGGCAGGCCATACATGCTAAAGTACTTAATCAATGCCCTAACTATCTCTGGTGTACTCCTATTTGGTACTTCTATGGCTTGTGCTATCTTACTAATTGCATCTACTATCCTACTAATATTATAAATGCGAAAGTTTGTATGTTTGTTTGTTTGTATGTTTGTATGTTTGGCTGAAGGTATCGCAAAAACGGCTGAAGGGATTTGAATGAAATTTCGCACACAGGTAGGTCATAGCCTGGATTAACACATAGGCTACTTTTAATCCCGGTAAATGACAAGACTTAGCGAAGGCTGAGGTGGAAGTAGAAATGCAAAGTCAGGCTGAACGAGCGGTTTACGCTCACAAAGTACCAGGAGACCAGAAACATGAAAAGTATTTCCGGGGTTGGAATCATGAGCGGTAAAGTCTCGCAAAGTACCAGGGGACCAGAATCATGAAGAGGTATTTTCGGGGCTCCAACTCTAGCGGTATAGCTTCGCAAACCACCAGGAGACCAGAATCAAGAAGAAGTATTGCCGGGGCTTGAATCCTGAGCGGTATAGATTCACAAGCTACCAGGAAATCAGAATCACAAAGTATATTCCGAGGCAGGTATTATGAGATGTAGAGATTCACAAATTACCAGGAGACCAGAAACATGAAAAGTATTTCAAGGACTGAAATTATGAGCGATAAAGACTCACAAAACTACGAAAAGATTCACGAAAAAGTAGTTCCGGAACTGGAATCATGATAGGTATAGATTCCAAAACTACCAGGAGACCATAGTCATGAACCAGTATTTTTGGGGCTTAAATCCTAAGCGGTATAGATTCCTACGACCTACTAGGAGATCAGAATCACAAAATATATTCTGTGGCTGGTATTATGAGAGGTACAGATTCACAAATTACCAGGAGAACAGAATCATGAATAAGTTTTCCGAGCAGTACAGATTCACGAACACCAAGACAGAAGAATTACAAATGTTACCAAAAGGCTGGGATTATGAGCGGTAGAGATTTATAAATTACCAGGAGACCAGAATTATGAAGAAGTGATTTTGGGGTTGGAATCATGAGAGGTATAGATTCTAAAATTACCAGGAGACCAGAGTCGTGAATCAGTATTTTTGGGGCTAGAATCTTAAGCGGTATAGATTCACAAAATACTAGGATACCAGAAACACAAAGAGTGTTCCGGGGCTGAAATCCTGAGTGGAATTGATTCTCAAACTACCAGGGAGGGGGCTGGAATCCTGAGCGGTATAGATTCATAACCTACCAGGAGATCAGAAGTACAAAACATATTCCGAAGCTGGTATTGGGAGAGATAGAGATTTACAAATTACCAGGAGACCAGAAATGTGAAGAAGTAAAATTTCCGAGCGGTATAGATTCACTCACTACCAGGAGATCAGAATCACAAAAAAAAAACCAAAAAAAAAGGGTGGGATCAAAAGAGGTAAAAAAAAAAGCATCTTGAATAAGTATTTTCGGGACTGGAATCCTGAGCGGTATAGATCCTTAAACTACCAGGAAAACAGAATCATGAAGAAGAGAAATTTCAGACCTGCACGCGGATGAAGCCAAAGGTAAATTGGAAGTAAAAGGTGGTGAAAAAGTTAATCCTACTAATATTATAAATGCGAAAGTTTGTATGTTTGTTTGTTTGTATGTTTGGCTGAAGGTATCGCAAAAACGGCTGAAGGGATTACAATGAAATTTTGCACACACGTAGGTCATAACCTGGATTAACACATAGGCTACTTTTTATCCCGGTAAATGACAAGACTTAGCGAAGGCTGAGGTGGAAGTAGAAATCCAAAGTCAGGCTGAACGAGCGCACACGCTCAAAAAGTACTAGGACACCAGAAACATGAGAAGTATTTCCAGTGCTGAAATCATGACCGGTAAAGACTCACAAAGTACCAGGAGACCAGAATCATGAATACGTATTTTCGGGGCTACAATCTTAAGCTGTATAGCTTCACACACCCCACCAGGAGCCCAGAATCAAGAAGAAGAAGTGTTTCCGGGGCTTGAATCCTGGGCGGTATAGATTCTCAAACTACCAGTTCACAACCTACTAGGATATCAGAATCACAAAACATATTCTGAGGTTGGTATTAGGAGAGGTAACATCTTGAATAAGTATTTTCGGGGCTGGAATCCTGAGCGGTATACATTCCCAGGCGTATAGACAACCAATAAACAGAATCATGAAGAAGAGAAATTTCAGACCTGCACGCGGATGCAACCACAGGTAAACTCTACCAGGGTGCCAAAATCGTGAAAAAGTTAATTTAATATAAATGTCTAAGCGGACGGAGCCACGAGCAAGAAGCTAAGCACCAATTTAAGATATGTTCGGGACTTAATAAATGAAACAGTTTGGATATGGTAAACTATTATATTTAACACGGTAAATGTCTACGCGGACGGAGCCACGGGCAAGAAGCTAAGCACCAATTTAGGATATGTTCGGGACCCAATAAATGAAACAGTTTCGATATGGTAAACTATTATATTTAATACGGTAAGAGTAACAAGATAGGTACCCTGACACACTGAGTGAGTGTGTGGTACCCCTACTATCTTTATGTAGAACTGGTGTGGCGAGTTGCCGCCACTCTGCAAGTTGGGTGGGGTTGGTATCACGTCGCGTGTGTGGCTCGCTTTAATTTGTCAGACAGACGTGAGTGGCCGGCTTTACGAGCTATAGACAATTTAGAATGCAACAATCGACGTCACGTCGGTTTGACGTCAGTGTGTGTGTTTTTCTAACGCCGCGAGGCACAGCGCGCATCTCACCGCAGACAAAATTAATGTCTTAAAAATAATATCGTCCCCGCAAATACGCTAAAATCCCGAGTAAATCCCGTAAACGTTGGGGATCCTCCGGGAATAATAAATAACCCATATTTACCGCGTCCGTTAACTACTGAACAACCATAATCAGGAGTGTTGGTGTGAAGAGAACGAGTGGCCACTCGACAATTCGACGTGCAACATCGAGAACAGCCCGGAAAGTAAGGTACCACTTGTTTTACAAATTGTAAGTAGGGCCACATTCGCCGACTGCTGCCGACCACTCCTAACTTGAAGTTATACAGACAAATATAGGCAATTTTGGGCCAGCATTCCCTCTAAGTGCTTGGTCGTACTTTACTGTCCTACTTCCGCAGAGACCCACGGCTATTTACACGCTTGGGCAACTCCATTTGATGGTCCTTTCGAGCCTGGATAGGCATCAGTAAAATTCAGTACAAATTAAGTACAAGTCATTACGGTAGGCACATAACTTTATTAGTGCCCCAAAATGGCGTCCCGCAAGCAAGAAGCTAAATTGGCTCAGCTTACCGCTAAAAAACAAATGATTTTCGAGCGAGTTAATCGCCTATATAATGATTCCAGAAACATCTCGAACTATGATTCACGTTCAAATGAGACATTCCTAGCGCAGTCAGAAACAATTACTGAGCAATATAACAAATTTGAGGAAATAATAGAACAAATGAATGAATTGCAATTCGAGATTGACCAAACCGCACCAGACTATTCGAGTCTATATTCTATTGAAGACTTATATTCTAATATTAAATATAAACGTAATCTCATACTTTCGAAAAACGAAACATCGGAACACAAAGTGGGTACTCGGATAAAATTACCGCCCATAGATTTGCCAACGTTTGATGGTAAAGCGGAAAATTGGCCCATATTTTATGAAATGTTTCGAAGCAATGTTCATTTAAATACCGATCTGGTTGACTCGCAGCGTGTCCAGTACTTGATCAGTAAATTGACTCATGATGCCTTGAAGCTGACCGCGGGCATTGTTCCTACAGGTGATACATACAACGTTATGTGGAACAGTCTCGTAAAAAGGTATCAAGATAAGCGTAGTTTAGGGATTCATTATCTCAATAATATACTGGACATTAAACAATGCGCCGGAAATGCCGCGAGCCTCAATACTTTTGTGGAACGATATTCAGCGTCCGTCGCAGCCTTGAAGCAGTTAGACATTCCAGACTTACTGGATTTTGTTTTATTACACTGTGGTTTAAGAAAGGTTGACGCGCAAACTGTCTTACAGTTTGAATCACGTGTGAGTGAAAAAGAATTACCTTCCTATGCTGAGTTTATAACATTCATGCAAGAATATGTTAAGGTACTACAACGCTCATACGGTAATAATTTACAGACGGAACCGCGCGCTAAGTCTAGTTCAGTTAATCATCAAACAAAAAATAATACCGCTAAGTCATTCGTATCGCGTAATGAACCGGTTTCGAATGGCAAATGTACGCTTTGCGATAAGGATGACGTACAACATCAGCTGTTCGATTGCCCGCAGTTTAAAAATATTAGTACACCGCTTGCACGTTTTGAATTTATAAAAGCAAAACGTGGCTGTATAAACTGTTTAAGTCTATCCCATTCTTTGGTTAAATGTAAGTCACGTAACGTTTGTAAAATTTGTAAGAAGAACCACCATTCTCTCTTACATTTCCGAGAAAAACATGAGTCATTATCGCCCGAGCCGCAAGCGCCTACTAAGGATACATCTGTTTCGCTCACTACAGCTGTTAAAACTGGGTCAACCATTTTGCTAGCGACCGCGCAGTTATATGCATACTATAGCGACATCAGAGATAAGGAGGTGGTTCGGTGCCTACTAGATAACGGATCGCAAAATAATTTAATTACTGTGGACTGTTGTAAACGTTTGAACTTACCCATAATTAAATTACGCAATTCATTTTTACAAGGTGTTGGAATGTCATCGAAACCAATACACGGTTTTATTCATCTCAACATAGAATCTCGGTTTGACCCTCATACGAAGTTTTCGATACAAGCGTTAGTTGTTGATTGTATTACAGATAGACTTCCCGCGAAATTAATTAGATTACATAACAATGATAACATGTCATACTTAAGTAACTTGCAGCTCGCTGATCCGCTTTGGAACGTGCCGGGCACGGTAGATCTCGTGCTTGGAGCACAATTGTTCCCCTTTATTTACCTGGGAGACAGGGTCGAAACAGGTACCCGCGCACCCCCTGCTGTACTGACTAGCTTCGGTTATGTACTTATGGGTGATATTGATTGTTGTAGTAGTGATGTGACACACATTGCATCTTCGTTTACCGCGCAGGCCGACATTGAAGTCGAGTCAAATTTACATAAGTTTTTTGAGCTAGAGGAAATTCCATCTCAACGTTTTATTAGTCCGGACGAATTAGAGTGTGAAAATAATTTTAATTCTTCAGTCTTATTTGAAGACGGCAGATATTTTGTCGATCTACCTTTTGCGCGCTCACCCAGCGAGCTAGGTAGCTCGCGCGGTTACGCCCATCGGCGCTTACTTGCTCTCGAGCGTAAGTTCACGTTAATGCCGACCCTACGCGAGAATTATAATAAAACTATCGCGGATTATATATCTCAGGGGTATTTAGCGGAAGTGCCCGACTCTGAATTGACAGAGGAGGGTTATTATATACCGCATCATGCCGTCATTAGACCGGACAAGGACAGCATTCGAGTGGTTTTGGACGCTAGCGCCAAAACTCACTCAGGGTTGTCGCTCAATGACATTTTGCATGTCGGACCTAATTTGCAAGCAGACTTGTTTTTGTTATTGCTTGATTTTCGTACATTCCCTGTCGCGATGACAGCGGATATAAAACAAATGTTCTTACGTATCGGTGTAAGAGAGCACCACCGCAAATATTTACGAATCTTGTATCGTTTTAGCAAAGGTGAGCCTATTCGCACCTTTCATTTTAACCGCGTTCCCTTCGGACTAAAACCTAGTCCTTATTTAGCGATGCGCACATTGCGTAACTTGGCGTGTGAGCAAAGCGACCGCTTTCCTGAGGCTTCTAAATTGGTAGAAACTCAGTTTTACATGGACGACTACGTCTACTCTGTTTCGGACGAACAGACAGCTATGCGTCTATCCCGCGATTTAATTGATTTAATGAAGGTAGGTTCCTTTGACTTAGTCAAATGGGCTACCAATTCACCCGCTTTATTAGAGATTCTCCCAGAGTCTCACCGCTTACCAGTTAATTTTTCTGGCATGGATAATGATGTCCATAATTTCAAAATCCTTGGATTAACCTGGGAACCCGCTGATGATTATTTTTCTTTGACAACAATCGCCGTGGATGATAAATGCACGAAGCGCGCGATTCTATCGCTAGTTGCCCGCTTGTTCGACGTACTGGGCCTTGTAGGACCCGTTGTGCTGTACGCGAAGGTATTAATCAAGGAACTTTGGTTAGCTAAAGTAGGATGGGATGAGGTTCCACCGGAATCTATCACAAATCGGTTTGCCGCTTTTACGCGCGATTTTCCTTCACTCTCTTCTCTAAACGTTCCTCGCCACATTGGCGTCTTTAGAGAAGCTGTAGTGAACATCGTAGCCTTTTGCGACGCCAGCTTTACTGGTTATGGCTGTTGTATTTATTTACACATTACCAACCCTACTGGTGATATCACTGTCCGACTCTTATGTGCAAAGTCCAAAGTCTCCCCCGCTAAAATAACAACGCTAGCGCGATTAGAACTTGTCGCCGCTTTACTTCTATCTAAACTTGTTCGCGTAGTCAAGGAAAAACTTTCCGCTCGTGTACCTATTACAGGTGTCCACGCTTTCTCGGACTCCACCATAGCTCTCTCGTGGATCCACTCATCTCCCCATAGATGGTCTATTTTTGTCAGCAACCGCATTGCTCAAATACAGGAAAACTTACCTGCCGCTTGTTTCCGTCACGTGTCCGGGAAAGAGAATCCTAGCGATTGTCTGTCTCGCGGCATGCTGCCGTCGGATTTAATAAGACACTCGTTGTGGTGGAACGGCCCCACATGGCTCCATCAGCCCATGAGCGAGTGGCCTTTAAAGTTCGCTCCTGCTCAATGTGAAACATTGCCGGAGTTTAAATCAAAGGTTTTTCTTGTAGAAACTTCGAATACTGAACCGCGTATTTTAGATACTATAGCTGACCGTGTTTGCTCATGGAATAAATTGTTACGTGTATTTATGTACATTCTTAAATTTACAAACAGACTACATAGTCATAGTTCTGTTGAAAACATTCAAACCGCCGAAAATTTCATTGTTCGATTAGTTCAAAGTTTACATTTTGCGAGCGATTTAAATTTAATTAAAGCAGGTGAACTTCCAGCTAAGAAGTTGCGCTGTTTATCTGTCTTCATTGATAGCTTCGGAATCTTACGTATTGGGGGCAGATTGTCTAAATCTGACTTACCGTATGAAGCCAAGCATCCCGCGCTTTTACCTAAACGCGACCGCGTAGTCGATCTAATTATCGATCACTATCACAATACGTACTGCCATACGGGCCCAGGGTTATTGATGTCCATTATAAGGCAGCGGTTTTGGATATTGGATGGCCGAACGGTTATACGTTCTCGTTGTCGGAAATGTAATACTTGTTTCCGTCTAAATCCTAAGCATCCAGTACCCAAAATGGCTGAACTTCCTGGATACCGCGTCCGTGATGCTAAAGCCTTTGTACACACCGGTGTAGATTTCGCCGGGCCGCTTGCTTATATACCTATTCGACGTAGAGGTCAACGTTCGCAGAAACTTTACTTATGTTTGTTCGTATGCATGGTGACTAAAGCCATACATATCGAGCTTGTTTCGGATCTCACATCTGAGGCTTTCCTATCCGCATTTAAGAGATTCATTTCTCGCCGCGGTCCAGTGTCTGTTATGTACTCAGACAATGGTACCAATTTTGTTGGCGCTAAGGCGCAATTGGATGATATTTATTCTTTTTTATTAAATTCAACTGTTCAAACGGATATTAAAAATGAGCTTCTTAAATCACGCATCGAGTGGACAAGAATACCGCCGCGAGCTCCACACTTCGGAGGTATTTGGGAGTCAAATATTAAGAGTGTTAAAACTCACTTGTTTAGAGTCGTAGGTAAACAACTTCTCACTTACGAGGAACTCTCGACCGTATTGGTGCAAATTGAGTGCCTTTTGAACTCTCGACCACTTAGTGTCATTTCGTCAGACCCACATCCGGAGGTACTCACGCCCGCGCATTTTTTAATGTCCAGTCCACTCACGTATTTGCCTTCTTCTGAATTGGCAGAAGAAAGCATAAACCTAAACAACCGCAAAAGGCTCTTGGATCAACTTGTGTTATCCTACTGGAATAAATGGCGAATTGAGTACTTGCACACGCTGCAAGTTCGCCAGAAGTGGTGCACTCCCGATCACCCTATAGAGATAGGTACTGTCGTTCTCTTGGGTCAAGATAACGTACCTCCATTGACTTGGCCATTAGGTATCATAGAGGAAGTTTTTCCGGGATCGGATGGTGTAATTCGAGTCGCTTCAATAAAAACCGCGTCAGGCACGTATAAACGTCCTGTCACTAAGTTGTATCCTTTGCCAACTCAATAGATTATTATTACTACATAATTTAGTTTAATTTAGTTTAGGGTTCATATTATACTTTCCAATGGTACGCCATTACATAGTTGTAATTTAGTTTATTCGACTTACCATAGTCAAGTCGAACCGCAATTCATTCTTAGGACACTGATAATTATTTTTCCCGAGCATTATATCAATGCGATGGTGTTTCGGACTGCTGCTTGGATTTCCCTCAAAGCTCTTCAACAAGTTAATGCTTACATATCATCACCGCTTCTTGAACCTCACTCGCTCCGCATAGATTAGCAGCTTTTGAAAGCTCCTGGACCTTTCAAGGCGGGGAGCATGGTGTGGCGAGTTGCCGCCACTCTGCAAGTTGGGTGGGGTTGGTATCACGTCGCGTGTGTGGCTCGCTTTAATTTGTCAGACAGACGTGAGTGGCCGGCTTTACGAGCTATAGACAATTTAGAATGCAACAATCGACGTCACGTCGGTTTGACGTCAGTGTGTGTGTTTTTCTAACGCCGCGAGGCACAGCGCGCATCTCACCGCAGACAAAATTAATGTCTTAAAAATAATATCGTCCCCGCAAATACGCTAAAATCCCGAGTAAATCCCGTAAACGTTGGGGATCCTCCGGGAATAATAAATAACCCATATTTACCGCGTCCGTTAACTACTGAACAACCATAATCAGGAGTGTTGGTGTGAAGAGAACGAGAGGCCACTCGACAATTCGACGTGCAACATCGAGAACAGCCCGGAAAGTAAGGTACCACTTGTTTTACAAATTGTAAGTAGGGCCACATTCGCCGACTGCTGCCGACCACTCCTAACTTGAAGTTATACAGACAAATATAGGCAATTTTGGGCCAGCATTCCCTCTAAGTGCTTGGTCGTACTTTACTGTCCTACTTCCGCAGAGACCCACGGCTATTTACACGCTTGGGCAACTCCAAGAACTTTGACGTTCAAAAAAATCTGGCTTTCAGCCTAATTTAAATTACTTTTGCTTTTGATTTCTACAGGATTTATTTAAAGTGCTACTCTCTGGAAATACCACTTAGACTTATTATAATTACACTTTTTACGCGGGTGAAGCCGCGGGCGGAAGCTAGTAGTTAAATAATATTTCCCCTCGATATATAGTAAATCCATAAAAGCTTCCTGAAAAGGGCCATCCTGCGTTTGTGTTAACTGAATGTGAGGTTTGATCGGCTTTCTGTTGTATTTCATGCGTTTACATGTTTCGCAAGCGTTTATGATCGCCGTAACTGTCTTTCATGTGTGCCCACCAATAATGTCTTTTAAGTTTGGTTAAAGTTTCTTTAATACCTCTATGACACGTTTTCCCGTCGTGGTATTTAAAATTAACTTCTTTTTGATCTTCTTCAGATTCTGTCAAATTTATAACTCTTTCTGTACATTCTGTTAGCTTAACAGAATCCTTTTTAAATAACTTAATTGCCATGTTTGAAAAAGTTTTTCTAAAAGATGGGTGTTCAAAGTATATAAAGTACTTATGTTTTGGTTCTATATACTCTTTTAAAAAGTTTTATTGTTATTTGCCGGTAAGTGAACTTCAAGAATTTTTTGTTTCTTATTAGAAATATCTTTTACGGCTGAGTTATTTTTAAACCATGGATGAACTAAAATCTGTCTTGGTTTAGTATCGACAGCTTCGTTTAAAATAGGAATGCCTTCGTGTTCTCTATTTGAAACTGAATTAGCAGTGACCCCATCATCAGAATCCGAAAGTTCTATCGTTTCTATTGGAGCTTTGGGGTCTTGCAATTCGTTATCTATTATTTTTTGTATTCGTTCTTGCCTATCCCCTACATTTACGAATATTGAATCTAAATCGTCATCAATTGCATTAATATTAATCCTAGATAAAGCATCTGCATTCGTGTTTTGAGGGCCCTTCTTATATTTTATTTCGAATTCGTACTCTTCTAACCTTAACCGCCATCGCGTGAGTTTACTATTGGGCTCTTTCAATGAATACAGCCATGCTAATGGTCTATGGTCTATAAATATGGTAAATTTGTTACCATACAGATACGGTCGAAAGTGCTTAACTGCCCATATTATGGCTAATAGTTCCACCTCGATAGTGCTATATTTTACTTCATTGTCGCTCAAAGTTCTACTACGAGTAGCATACGCTACAGGCTTATCTGAGCCTATTGTTCCTTGTGATAATACGGCCCCGTTAGGTTAGGATAAAAGTTTGACTAATGTCGGGGAACTGTAACAAAGGTGCATTTGTTAAAAGCTTTTTACAAGTCTCAAAGCATTCTTTATATTCTTCATTAATAATAATTTTGCGACCTTTCTTTAGACAAGCTGTTAATGGTCTAGTTATTTAGGCAAAATCTTTGATGAATTTCCTATAATATCCGATAAGTCCTAAAAAGCTTTTAATCTGTGTAACCGTTTCTGGTATGGGATACCTAAGAACAGCATCTATTTTATCATTATTTGGCTTCTTAATGAATTTATTTGTTCGGCGATCTCTGTTAAACACGGACGTCGGCTGCTCCACGTAGAATTGTATACACGGCAGACTGACTACGACAATCCTACCGCTGCGCCAATTAAGTAAGCGACAACGGAAGTATTTAAAAAAATAACTTTATTCCGACAGAGTTACAGCTAAACAGTAATTAATTTAATCTAATAAAATATTCATCTTATATACTAACTTTTTTGCTAACGTAGTACACGCATAACGTGATCAGAGATGACGCATGTCCCAGATTATTCTGAGTGCTGATCAAGCAATGGAATATTTAGAAATAATATGTCTAATAAATACTTAATTCAATTCAATTCAATTCAATTCAAATAAATACTTAATGGCTGACAAAGCTAATATTGGTAGATTGGGGTTCCTTAACTCGCGCGTCAAATGTCAAGCCCCATTGACAGTCGGCCATCGTGTAACTACAGACTATGTCATGTTCCGGGTGTGTAAACCTTGCAACAGGTCTAAAGATCTTGGGTAATAGTAATAATAGCGGTTTAAAACGTGTGAAACGGGTTTTTGGCAATTTTATTGGCAAGGCAAACGGAATTTCCCCACAGGCACACCGGTGTGCCGCTAGACACTGAAATATTAAACTAATCACTTGTTTATTTTTTTATAAATAAAGCCCAAATGAGGGAAACCTCTAACTCACAATATCATTATGTTATCAGTGATATCTACCGCTACAAGAACCTGCTGAAGAACTTCCAGGAGTTCCTGACCAACCTGTTCGAGCCACTGTTCCTGGTCTCCGTGGACCCGAGCTCCAACCCGGATCTGAACAAGTTTCTTAGTGTACTTACACACTATTGTATCACGTAGTTACAACCACCTCCAGATGACTAGATGTATGAACGTAATAAAAACAAAACGAGAATGATAGGCTAAAACAAGACGAAACTGAGGCGTACACCTAGTGCGCTCAGCAAAGATAAAGGTTATCTTTACAAAGTATGCATACGAATATGAACCTTATTAATAAGCAAAAAAGTGCATATTCGTGTTAGCTAGCGTTTCATACGAATATGAATCTTTTAAATATAAGTATAGGGTTTTAGGATGGGTCATAATGTCTTGCAGCACGTGATTGGGTTCGACAGCGTGGACGACGAGTCCAAGCCGGAGGAGTCGATATTGGTGGAGAATATGAAGACCCCCGTGGACTGGGACCACGAGGAGAACCCGCCCTACGCCTACTATCTGTACTACATGTACGCGAACATCACCGTGCTGAACCATATCAGGAAGTTAGTATATTAATCAAAATCAAAAGTTATTTATTCAGGTAAGCCTGAGAGCCAGCACGTCAAAGTGCCATTTCTCCAAAAACGCCCGTCCGTCACCACTTCCTAGTGTTTTAGCTCGGAAGATGGAGTGGCGCAACAAACTCCTTAAGCAACACATCTGCAATCATTCGACAGCCTAACCTGCAGACGTATTCGCTAACTCAGTTGACATCAATTTGATAGGCACTTTGCTGTACATTGCTGCTTTGACGTATAGGAAAACCATAATGCCTATTATAATCGATTTCCACCGAGCAATGTAGGTACTGGATAGTGCCTATCAAATTGATGTCAACTGAGTTAGCGAATACACTTTCTGTTCCCAACTATGTTGGGTCGGCATTCAATCTCACCTGATGTAGCTGAGAAGCTTCCGCAGGTTGCTTTGGATGTGTGTGTGCAGCAACACCATATCCCTTGGATAGAGTGGTTTACACACTTTCATTTTTATTCACAGCATTGAAAGACTTTTCCCCATGTCGATGTGACGAGTAAGTTTCCAATCTTAGACCCTCCCTAGACGGACTGCTCAGAGTAGTCGAGACTAACTGCACGGGAGTAGTCGTGTTGCGGTTGGAGTCGACTTCAACTCGACTGCTCTAAGCAGTCCTTGTGCAGTTGTTGTATAGTTGTGTTTGACCGCAACACGACTGCTCCGATTACGCTTTTCATTGAGTTGCTACTGTTGCTAGCTGGGCTGGGCCGCGCGTGGAGAGAGGAAGCGGCGAGCTGTAGGAGTTCGCTCCTACTCCCTACACCCGTTTCAAGCGGTCCGTGTACGGCAGATCGAGCAGCTCTTTGCGGACGGCAGCACGGCAAACTCGACTGTACGTCGGCAGCATTTTTAGCTGCTATTGCAAATGAACTGCTTGAGCGGTCTGTGTATTGTTAAAGCCAATTTTGTATTGTGTATTTGTAACTACAGATCACCCAACAGCGACCGCTTGAAGCTTTCGGCACTGACGGATGCTCCAAGCAGTTCGTCTATGGGGGCCCTTAATATCTCTGACCATGAACGCGACGGGCACCCGTCCTATTTCAACTAATCAATGTAGGTACGAATTTATTACTTTTACAGAGAGCAAGGCCTAAACACGTTCGTGCTTCGCCCCCATTGTGGGGAGGCAGGCCCACCTTTGCATCTCGGCGTCGGCTTCCTGCTCGCTGAAAACATATCGCACGGCCTCGTGCTGAGGAAGGTAAGCCCTTTTTCTTTTTTTTTCTCAGAGAGAGAGAACTAAGGAGCGTACTAATCTAGTCACATTCTACGAGCGGGAAATCACCGGATAAGCGTCACCATCGGTCATCCATAGTCGAGTTACCAAAAATCAAGAAATATATCGCAAGTCCTCGACCAAAGACGGAATATTTATAAGCATCGCGTGGGATGGAAGTTCCAAAGCTAGATTCGACGAAAAAGTAGGTGGGACAGGCTGGATTCGGACGTGGTCCTCGCGCCCTCACGCCCTGGGCGTTACGGCGTCGTAGGCGAGAGCTAGCGTACGGCGGGCAATGGGTAGCTCGCCGACAAGGACCGAGCCCGAGTCGACGGCGAGTAGTATCCCACCCGCGCTTGTCAGCAAGAATTGACGGGGCTTGCTAGGGCTGATGTCTGCCAGGGTCGCGGGAGTGTCTACCTCTCCACCTGCTCAAGAAGAACAGCTGGGCGTCGAAGGGCGCTTAATGATCTCCGGCCACCGTAAGGAGAGGCCTGTGGGCAGCAAACTGGGGGCTGATTTGTCGCCTGACCAATCAGGCCTAAAGAAGCGGCGTTCCATGCGCGCCTTTACCGGAGGAGGTCGATGGATCGGCCTCACTAGGTATTGGGGCTTGCTAGCAACGGTGGGCTGACATCAGTCGGGGGTGCGTGTATGACAAGTATTATGCTTCTGGAAAACTGGTGCAAAAACAAAAGATGTCTTAACTAATTCTTATAACTTTGATTCTTTAACGAAAAATGACTATGTTATTATACTATCAGGTACTAATGATACCAATCCTCTGGATTTTCAAATTGACCTTGGTGTTTGGCTTAGAAGTATTACACATGCTAACATTATTGTATCAGAAATCCCTTACAACAGACATTTAAATGAAAGGAGCTTAAATAGTTCGTTACGTCACATATGTAATAAATATAATGGTCTATTTGTGAACATGGGATATAGTCAATCTATACCACGCAGACAGCGCCACTTTACTATTAATATTTGTAGATACTTACTGAAAGAAATATTACATATGATTTCAAAACTAAATTTGTGACATATATTGAGCAGAATCGAATTCTCACTAAGCTAAAAACTGACCAATCAACTCAAACTTGTAACATACCTAGTGACATTGTTATTACTGCCTGTGACAAATCTACTCAAATTTGTGACATTCCTGATGACGATATTAATAACTGTGACTTATCTATGTGTAATGACAAAGCGCCTAAAGCTGGCTGTAGCAATTTTTTTCGTGTATAAATACGTAAATATCTTTCATCAAAATATTAATGGCTTGATTGGTAAGTCGGACCTACTTACTCTCCAGTTAGAAGAATTACGGGACAAGGGGCAAAATATTGACTTATTATGTATCACTGAACACAATATGCTGAATGGAGATCAGTTCCATCTATCTATTCCTAACTACGAATTGGCTACATTTTCTATGCGGAATACTAGGCGTGGCGGTTCTTGCATCCTTATAAATCGTATGCATAAGTATAAAAACATTGATTTAAGTAAATTCTGTGTAGCTGACGTCATTGAATGCTGTGCAATAGAATTATTAATACATAATTTAATAGTGATTTGCATCTACAGACCACCCAAATATACGAATTACTGTTATGAATTTTTTTTTGCAAGCTTGGATGGTATTTTACGAATGTGTAGCCTCGGTGATTTAAAAAGAGTCGTTATTTGTGGTGATTTTAATATAAACACTTTGACACAATCGAAACCATTTAATAATTTTCAAACTCTCCTTTTACACTATGACTTGAAAATTGGAATTCATCAGCCTACACGATTAGCTAGTGGTAAATGCATAGACAATATCGTTCATAACATCAGAGGTAGTAAGTGTGCAGTACTTGATCTTGCGCTATCTGATCATACTGCCCAAGTGATCAAATACCCTGTGAAAAAAACTTGTTCCATTAGGCATTGGTATGCTCGAAGGCGCGATTATTGCCATGAAAACATAACTAAATTCATTGATTCTCTTCATAATCTTAGTTTTAGTGAAGTCTATATGCACGACGATCCTGAGGAAGCATTTAACAGTTTTTATGACCTATTTAAGCTTTTTTATGACCTCTGTTTCCCTTTAAGGAAAGTAAGAATCACTCTGCGTAAGAAATCAAACTGGATTTCCAAGGGAATTAGGCTCAGTAGTAAGCGTAAGAGACAAATGTTATGGCAATACAGGCGAGCCCCTACTTCTAAAAATAAACTTTTATTAAAGCAATATACTGCTCGTTTAAAGAAAATAATAGCATTGACCCAAAAATCTCAGAATGACTTTCACATAAATTCGGCCAGGAATAAATCTAAAGCGACTTGGAACATTATCAATAAAAATAAGATTAACTATCCTAGAGAAAATATACCTGAATATGTAACAATAAATGGCAATAAATTACATAAACCTGAACTAATTGCACAAGCTTTTAACGACCATTTTATTGACGAAATTAAACGGAATATTTCTACTCCTTCCTATACAAATATTGAGACTAATTGTGACTCCATATTTATTTCTCCTACAGTACCAGCAGACATAGTGGCTATAATTCGCTCTCTAAATAATACCAATAGCCATGGATATGATGGCATTATTACAAAAGTAGTCAAACATGTAGCGCCATTAATAGGTCCTCCTGTAAGTTATATCATCAATCTTTGTATTGAATATGGCCATTTCCCAGACAAATTAAAAATTACTGTTATTAAACCTATTCATAAAAAAGATGATAAAAGTATTATGGGTAATTATAGACCGATTGCGCTTATTCCTATTTTTTCCAAAATAATAGAAAAGGTGATATACAATAGTCTTTTGTCATTTTTTGGAAAGCATGACCTCATAGTCAAAGAACAATTTGGATTCAGGAAAGGAAAATCCATTAATATGGCGGTCTATGAGGTGGTCAAGAAAATTGTTTCTAGTGTTGATGCTAGAACTCCAGTAGCGGCATTATTCATGGATATGTCTAAAGCTTTCGACCATGTAGATCATGATATACTGCTAAACAAGTTAGAGCGTTATGGGATTCGAGGAACTCCACTAAACCTATTAAAATCTTATCTCTCTGATCGCACTCAAATCACAACGCTTGATAGGCTATGTGCGAGCTCGAAAGTTGAAAGAACATACCGGTCACGTCCTAGAAAAACTACTTATGGTGTTCCCCAAGGTAGCATTCTTGGCCCTCCATTATTTAACATTTACATAAATGATATGCCTAAGGTCAGTAAACACCAGATGGTATTATTTGCTGATGACAGCACTATTTTATTCTCTAATAATGACATTAATATTCTTGAAAATGACATAAACGACTACCTTAAAAATATAATAAATTGGTTAGTTAGTAATAATTTAAAAATAAATCTTGACAAAACTACAGTAATGACATTTTATCAAATAAAAAATAATCCGAAACTTAATATAAAATATGGTAACGTAACAATCTCTGAAAGCGACAGCACAAAATTTCTGGGTCTTTACATAGATAGTCATCTGACCTGGAAACATCATATTGATGCTTTGTCAAAGAAGCTTAGCCAATATGCGTATGCTCTGTACAAACTATCTAAAACAGTTAACCGCATTACAGTGCAAATAGCTTATAATACTTATGTGGCCTCTAGCATTAGGTACGGAATCATTTTCTGGGGCAACTCCACTGACAGAGACATTGCTTTTAAAGCTCAGAAAAAATGCTTGCGATCTTTTACCAAATTAAAATCGATTGACAGTTGTAAACCATTTTTTAAGGAACTTAGTTTGCTCACTCTACCATCTATGTACATATATGAAATGGGAGTGTTTGTTCACTGTAACCTGCATTTGTTCGTGAAACTGCGCTCTCGCCGTTATCAGAATACCATTCATGTTTCCTCTCATGACACCGCATTTTTCGGCAAAAGTGTGCTAGGTATGGCCCCAAAAATATATAACAGCATACCTGCAGCTATCAGAAATAAAGAATGTCTGGGATCCTTTAAGAGGTGTTTGTTTAAATTCCTGTTAGATAGATGTTACTACTCCATCACTGAGTTTACTACTGATAAACGGAGGTATGACGATTCCGACTTGCTGATTGACTGATTGATTGACTTGTTTATTTTTCGTATTTATTGGTTTGGTATGAATGTGTTTATAGGTATATCTAAAATTGTAATGACCTGTTTACCTAATTGACATATTTACTTTAAATTGATTATTCTATTAATGTGATTCTATTGACATGCCACTTTCATTGTAATTGTTTACCTTATTGACATATTTTAATTGAATCGTTTTTCTATTTTTTATATTGTAATCTTTTATTTTTAATTGATATGCCATCTTAATTGAAATTGTTTGTTTATATTGATTTTGTACGCCATATATTGGCAAAACATAGTGCACATATCTTTGACCATATACTATCTGTAACCATACCTATGTTTTACAAAATAAATAATTGATTGATTGATTGATGAATTTAATTGTATCCCGGGCCCCCGACTCATGGTAGCGGTAGGAACTGCGTAGTTTTAGTCCAACATAACTCTCCGTTCTCCCCAGACGGAGAGTATCCATGAGGATTTCCCCACAGTAAAGAAAAAGGGTTGCTGGAGTATTCGAAAGTCACCGCGGTCTTGGCACTGGGCACGCCACAATTGCGGCGGGAGTGCCCCTCTTTGAGGAGTGGCTGGAGAGGCGTCACGGCGTCCTCACCTTCCACCTGACGCAGGTCCTCACCGGACACGGTTGTTTCGGAAGGTTCCTGCAACAGATCGGGCGGGAGGAAACGCCCGGGTGTTACCACTGCACGGATCGCCCAGAGGACACGGTGGAGCATACGGTGGAGGTCTGCCCCGCTTGGGCGGAGCACCGCCGTGTCCTCGTGGATGCGATAGGTGGCGGCGACCTCTTGCGCCCGGCCCTGGTTTAGGCCATGGTACGGAGCGAGAGGGAATGGGAGGCAGTCTCCGCCTTCTGCGAAGCAGTAATGCTCGTGAAAGCGGAGGTGGGACGCGTGAGGGAAGCTCAACGGAGTGGCCCTCACGGCCCCGGCCGCTACCACCGCAGGAGAGGTACTGGGCGTACTGGGCGTAGGACGTCGCGAGACGATTTCCAGCCACCGTAGACCGGGGCCTGCGGACGGCGAGCAGTGGGTAGCTCGCCGTCCGATCAGCACCGGGCCCGTGAGTCGACGGTGCGTAGTGTTCCACGCGCGCCTCAAAGAGATTAAATTAGTGTCAGCCACCACTGACGGGGCCCATCGTGCCCGGTGCCTGCATGCCTAGGGGTAGCGGATAAATTCTGAAAATGAGTTACCGCACCCCTGGGCACTCAGGCAGGGAAGGAACGGGGGTGTGTTTTAGTCAGTAAGAGTCTGACACGCCCTGCCGCTTCACCCAGAGCGGGAGAAGTCATTGGATGATTTCCCAACCCCCAAAAAAAAAAAAGGTCTTGGCACAGGCAATGACACGCCCTCCCGCTCCATGTTATGACGCAAGTTGATAGGGGCCTTTATCCAGCACCAGCAGATTTTTAAGCAAATTTCGCAAGCATGTTCAGGAATGCAGACTCCTCTCGTTTCCAGGTGCCAGTCCTTCAGTACATGTACTACTTAGCGCAGATCTTCATCGCCATGTCTCCGCTCAGCAACAACTCCCTCTTCCTAAGGTACCACCGCAACCCTCTGCCGGAATACTTCTACAGGGGACTGAGGGTCACCCTCAGTACTGATGATCCACTGCAGTTTCATTTTACTAAGGTTGGTGTTACTTTGTTTGTTGTGAAATGGACCAGTTACTGTCTAGGCAACCTAGAAAGGAGAGATCTAGGCAACCTAGATGGGAGGCTATGGGACAGGTCCCAGCAAGGGGACAGGTTATAAGTTAGAATTAGAAGAATGACAGCTTGGAACTTGCTGTAGAGGACTTAATGGTTGAGAAGCAGCTGGAGTCAAAATGCAAAGCATGTGATTAGTTTAAACACTGATTAGCGGGTTCTTAATTCTAAATTTGCTTTTGAATTTACTAAGCATAAAGTTAGCGAGTTTTATAAATAAGGCTCACACTACCTATTATAAAACAAAGTCCCCCGCCGTGTCTGTCTGTTCGTGATAAACTCAAAAACTACTGAACAGATGTTCACCAATAGAAAAAGTGATCCATGAGGAAGGTTTAGGTGAATAATTTGTGCCCGTGCAAAGCTGGAGCACTCACTTCGCTAAAGTTCACGAGACGAACACTAAAAATACATGTACTTTCCTTAAGAACTCTTTCAATTTCGATTTAAGAGAACAGAAGAGAAGAAGATTCAAGTGACCATTACACTGAATTGGTTTGTCTGTTACTCATTCCTTAGGAACCGCTGATGGAGGAGTACAGCATCGCAGCGCAGGCTTGGAAGCTGAGCTCCTGTGACATGTGTGAGCTCGCCAGAAATTCTGTCATCATGTCTGGATTCCCACGTGAGGTGGGTTCCATTTCCTCTGCGTTACGCCGCCTGCAGTCTCGACCTAGTTAACGATCGCGTAACGACCGAATTCGTTCATTAAGAAATTAATATTGCAAGGAGGCAAACTTTTATGTCCTTTACCTAATATTTTGACAAGTTAATTTAATTGTTACAAGCGGTAAAAAATATTAATTAAAATTTAAATAAATTATAAGTTTTCTTAAAAAATAGTGCTTGCAAGTTAAAATTTATGCCGTCTGTGTACCTACATATTTTTTATATTTATATTATATTATAATGTATTATAATGTATACATTTATGTTGTAATGTAAAATTTTTCCTCACAATGATGGAGTTTTTGGGTGTTATTCACAAAAATTGTACGTAACGGATCTGAAATATTAGGACTAGTGCACAGTACTAAGCTTTAAAAATGTATTATATATAATATAATTAAATAATTATTATACATAATATAATGATATAATTAAATAATTATTATGTATTTTTTTTTAACGTTGGCCCATACTAGGAATTACTCCTGTATTGTGGGTGCGTTCACAAACATGTATACTCAAATACGCAAGACACCCAGACCAGGCACAACTATCCGTAGGTCGTACAAATATTTGTTCCGTGCGGGAATCGAACCCGCGACACGCGTCTAATTTCAATTCAGAAGTTTAAGAAAAATCCTTAATTCGTTGCAATTTGTAATTTTTAATAGAAATTGACTAATAAAAGTTATGATTTTACATTTAATCATAACTAAAATATTAAGAGGGTGCTTTTTAAATTATTTTCTTATAGAATTTGTTGAGATCAGTTTTCCGAAAACGTAATATAGTGATGTAAAAGAAATTAATAAATACTTTATTACGATTGTTATAGAAAACTAATTTTGAAGCACCTTAATATACTCGTAGTATAAACAGGGAAAAAAACAATTATTGGCAAAAAAAAGTGGTTCACAATTGTCAATAACAACAGTAAATAAAGGAAAATTATTTTCTTCTATGTAACATAAAAATAATTTAAACGACATTGAACACTGAGACTTGTAGTCGATAAAAAAAACTTGAGAGGTGTCAAGGGACACCCGGATGGAACGAAGTTCCTTTCGATTAATTAGTGAAGGAATTGTAATATAATTTTATTTTTTTTTAATTTATAATATTTTTTTTATTATTAACTACGCACACACGCACGCACGTATCAGCTCAGCTCAGCTCAGCTCAGCTCAGCTCAGCTCAGCTCAGCTCAGCTCGGCTCAGCTCAGCTCAGCTCAGCTCAACTCTTTAGCAATAACAACAACTCTATCAAAAGTAATTGTAATAAAATTTTATTTTTTTTACTATAGCAAAAAGTGTCGTGACAACTTTTTCGTAAGAATTTTTTCAAATTTTGTACCTACCCACCAAAAATACAAGAAGTTTTTATTAGATTATTTTTCCAACACAATCTTTTTGGATGGACAGCCCCGTCGTGACAACTTTTCGTAAGAATTTTTTCCGTCTAGCCCCCTTTCACAACGCGCGATAAGGAACTTCGTTCCAAAAAGTCATTAAATCAGTGTACTATGCCCTTGCTCAATCTATAATATGCTACGGCATCACCTCTTGGGGTGGAGCTCCGAAAAGTACCCTAATTGAAATTGAAAGAACCCAAAGAGCTATACTGAAAGTGTCGTCTTTTCGACCACATCGTTACCCCACTGAACAGGTATACAAAGAAAGTAAAGTCCTTACAGTGCATCAACTGTTTATATTGCACACTCTGTTGAAACAGCATACTCTCCTGGTTTATAATCCAACGCTGTCCAGGAGGAAAAGACGATATGATCCAGTGGAGCGCCATCATCTTCATCACAAAACCATTTTTGCAAAACGTTTCATTTGCTATCTAGGTGGCTACTTATACAATAAAACTCATAAGGTGTTACATATTTTTAGTCTCACCAAGAATAAATGCAAAAAGAGGCTAACTGACTGGCTGCTGGAACTTAACTATAATGATACTGAAAACATGAAACACATAATCACACACTCACACACACCCTCGCACTCACACACCCACATATTCGCCCATACTACACACTTACTAACATTCGTCTTGCATATACTTAACCTAGATATTAAGCAAAATAAATAAAACTATAAATTAATGTTGTATGAAACCTTACTACATTCTGTCAGCGCGCTTAGTACATAATTTATAAAATGGAAAAAAACTTTTTTACAAAAAAATAGAACCGACTTCCAAAAAAAGTGCAAAATAACTTTAATTTCGGAAGTCGGTCTTCCTGTTTTGTGTCTTCGTTTTTTGACACCGACTTCCGAAATTAAAGTTATTTTGCACTTTTTTTGGAAGTCGGTTCTATTTTTTTGTAAAAAAGTTTTTTATTTTTCACTTTTTAGTTGTGGTTCCACATTAAACTGTGTTAAAAATTCATAGACATACGATAGCAGCAATCGCGGTTGATTTGCTGTCAATTTTTGAAGAGTTCCGGTGTCTGTCTCCGAAACCCATCATCAGATCTTTTTGAAATTTAAATGGGACCATTTCGGAATAAACCCCTTTCGAATAAAAAAAGAATTTTGCAAATCCGTTAATATATGACGGAGTTATGCCCAAACATACATAAAAAAAAAAAAAATACAAACATCCGAATTGATAACATCCTCCTATTTCGAAGTCGGTTAAAAAATTTAAAAGGGTGGGGTCCTGGTGTCCTGAAACACAGGCCAAAAGCCTAGCTTAGACACCAGTCTCCCACAATATATACTTACTTGAATTATGTATCATTGTCTGACCAATGTAAAATAATTATTTATGTATATTGTGGTGAGAAAAAAAAATATTATTATTATTGAAAAGTAATTAAGTAATTTAATTATAACGTTTGCGTTAAATAGTGATTAGCAGAAACCTGAAACAGGGTCTGAAGAACTTTCACTATAAGACCAATCCTGAATTTATACCTAAAGTAGTAAAACCGCGAAAACGAAATCAGCTTATGCGAACATTTTGTCAACTTATGCGAACACAAATGTATGGATCAGCTGATTTTGTCGCCATTTCAGGGTTAGTCCCATAGTAAGTCCCGTTGACCACTTTTCAGGTTTCTGGTAAAAAAAAATAAGGTTGAATAATAAACACAATTAATTTTCTTAAATGGACAATGAATTTAGGCAGTAAGCAGCTTTTTTAATTTAGTCTCGATCGATCGATTGGTGTAATAACACCTTTAACACCTTTAGAAAGAATATTCGTAAAATAACACGACCGTCCAATGAATAGTTTGGACAAGACATTAATTATTGACAGGTAGTTAAGAAGATTTTCGGGATTAAAAAAATATTTTTCGAAGTATTGGTATGTAATTTCATATTTTCCTAGCATAGATATGCATTAAATTATGTTATTCTTTTATCAAAATACATTACACAGTTATTAATACATAACATTTATGTACTTTAATGCATGTCCAGCGCTGTAAAAGCTGTACAGCGGCAGCACTCCCTCTCACACAAAGTGCACCTATCCAACATTCGAGGTCTGCACTCAAATCTCGCTGCAGTCCACCACCACCTAGAGACTGAGAGACCAGCTCTCTTATTCCTTTCGGAGACGCAGACCGGATGTCCGTCTGACGTGGCGTACCTATCTTACCCAGGGTTTACCCTGGAGCACAATTTTAAGCCACGCGCTGGTATATGCATGTACGCCCGGGGCGACATCTGCTATCGGCGTCTCCATAACCTTGAGGACTCCAGGTTCTCAACTCTTTGGGTCCTAGTGGACACAGGCCTAGATAAAATTGTCTACGCCTGTGTCTACCGTTCGCACAGCGGTGATCTGGAGACAACTGGGCTCACACAACACCTGAGTAAAGCGGCGGATGTGGCTCAGCAACGGTACCCATCAGCCCAATTGGTGTTACTGGGGGACTTCAACGCCCACCATCAGGAGTGGCTCTTCCCATACCAGTACACAGACCATGCTGGACAAGAGACGTATAAGCTAGCGCTGGCGTTAAATCTTACCCAGCTGGTCCAGGGGGCAACGAGGGTGCCGGATGTTGATTCGCACACAGCCAATTGCTTGGACCTTCTGCTGACAACAGATCCAGACCGTTACTCAGTGTCGATTTCTTCACCATTGGGTACTTCCGACCACTGTCTGGTGAAATCTGTATCCGTCTACTCCCCGCCCGATCCTAGCCCTAGAGGCACCAGGCGGGTTTGGCGATACAGGTCAGCAGATTGGGATGGCATGCGATCTTTCTTCGCATGTTATCCTTGGCGGCCCACTTGCTTTTCTTCGACTGATGTTTCTTCGTGCGCGGACGCCGTGACGGATGTGTTGCGGCGGGGAATGGAGTACTACATTCCATTCTCTGACGTGACAATGTCTGGTAGGACTCGATCATGGTTTGGTGCCGAGTGCAATCGCGCTGATGCGCTTAAACACGCGGCCTACCTGGCATGGGTCGACGCTCGGACGCGTAAAGCGAGTGACGTGAGTCAGAAGAAGAGAGCCTTCAACAGGGCTGCCAAGTTCTGCAAGAAGGTGTTGCGGAAGGCTCGGTTTGACCACATTGGCCGAATTGGGAACAAACTTGCTTCTTACCCAGCTGGTAGTAAGGCGTTTTGGTCCCTGGCTAAGTCGGTTGAATCGAACTTCTGCCGCTCCTCACTACCTCCACTGCTGAAACCCGACGGGTCGCTGGCCCACTCCGCTGAGGAGAAAGCAAGCCTGTTTGCCTCTCTGTTTGCGGAATCTTCGCGTCTAGATCCTGGTGGCGCGAGGCCCCCTGGTACTCTTGGTGGATGCGAGTCGATTATGTCAGACATTCGCATTCATCAGAAGGATGTCCGGAGGGTACTGCGTAACCTGGACGTGAACAAGGCTAGTGGTCCCGACGGGATACCGGCAATTGTACTGAGGACGTGTGCGCCTGAGTTGTCTCCGATCTTGACACGCCTATATCGCCTTTCGTTTGAGACTGGAAAAGTGCCGATGGCTTGGAAGCAAGCTAACGTGCAACCCGTACCCAAGAAGGGTAGTCGAGCTGACCCAACAAATTATAGGCCCATCTCGGTAACTTCCGTTCTCTGTAAGAGTATGGAACGTATACTGAATGGTAAGCTCCTAGCATACCTAGAACCTAACGATATCCTAAGTGACCGACAACATGGCTTCCGCCGAAATCGGTCAACGGGAGATCTTCTAGCGTATGCCATTCACATCTGGAGTGAGGCCATCGACAAACAAGGGGAAGCCCTTGCGGTCTCCCTTGATATCTCGAAGGCCTTCGACCGGGTCTGGCACGACAGCTTAATTGGCAAGCTTCCTTCCTTCGGTCTGCCCGCTGGATTGTGTGATTGGATAGCGGATATCCTGAGGGATCGGTCTATCCGAGTAGTCATAGATGGCTGCTCGTCCGGACTGCTGGCTATTAATGCCGGTGTTCCTCAGGGGTCGGTGCTCTCGGCAACATTGTTTTTGCTGCATATTAACGATCTGCTAAAGCCCGGTACCTTTGGGTATGCAGACGACAGCACTGTTGCCGAGAGATACGTGCCAGACGCACGAGTTAGTGGGTCTCAGGTCCGGTCTCTCCGAGAGGCTATGGTTGGGCGCTTGAACATGTCCTTGCAGGCTGTCTCAGAATGGGGCGATGCCAATCTGGTTAAGTTCAATGCTGCTAAGACCCAGGCGTGTCTTTTTTCTGCTAAAAGGAGCCTATTTCACCCGGCTCCATGTTTCCGAGGTGTAACCGTGCCGATAACCGACCGACTTGATCTTCTTGGTGTTACTTTAACATCTACCCTCAATTTTGGTCCCTTCATAGAGGCTAAGGCTCAAGTGGCTGCCAAAAAGTTGGGGGTCCTCGCAAAGGTGAGACGATACTTCACGCCGGAACAGCTGCTCCAACTCTATCAAGCGCAAGTCCGATTGTGTATGGAGTACTGCTCTCATCTTTGGGACGGATCTGCAAGATACCAGCTTGATGCCCTTGAGTCAATTGAGAAACGAGCCAAGGGGATCATCGGCAATGATAGACTCGTTGAGTCAAAACTCCAAAGTCTTGAACATAGACGCCGAGTTGCTAGCCTGTCGGTTTTCTATCGATTACATTTTGGGGAGTGTGCGACGGAATTGCATGATTTGATTCCGCCAAGCCCGTTTCATCTAAGGACCACAAGACGTACGGCGAAGTGCCACCGGTTCATGGTGGACATCCCATCCATACGCACAAAGCGTTTTGAGAAAACATTCATTGCACGTACAGCTAGAGAGTGGAATTCTCTACCGGAGTCTGTGTTTCCTGTAAGATACAACCTGGGAGTCTTTAAGTCAAGAGTGAATAGGTTACTTCTAGGCAAGCGTGCTCCATCTTCGACCACATCATCGCTTACCATCAGGTGAGATAGTGGTCAAACGCGAGCCTATCAAATATAAAAAAAAAAAAAAAAAAAAAATGTCCAATGTTAATTTCATCTCCGTTATTCCACTCGATTACGGAGTTTTAAGAAATTTTTCCGAATTTGGAAATAAAATTATTTACTGGCAAGATTACACATCAAACACTGTAACAGGTGGCGCGACAATCGATGCTGCCAGTTTGTTCTTGAGTGTGACGTTTTAATTCGACTTTTAATAGCGGAATTCGTTTTTGTGGTATATCTGACTTTGATAAAAACTTGCTCGTTTTTATATTATTACATGAACAGGAATGTGGTGTTACAAATGAAATAGGTAGAAAGCATTTCTAAAAACTAATTAATTTCGGCACTGCATCGTATTTTCACGCTCATCTTGTTATTATATCTAATGTTGGCTTGCGTAAAGTTTTGATACTTTTAAATATAATATTTGGAGTTTACCGAGTTTTTCGCCGACTACGGCGAATCCAAAAGAAAGGTATGTGATCGCAGCAGGTCCCGCAAATCTTCTTAACTACTTATCAGTAATTAATATCTTGTCCAAACTATTCATTGAACGATCGTGTTATTTTACGAATATTCTTTCTAAGGGTGTTATTACACCAATCGATAGATCATCGATCGATGGCATCGTTCGACGATCGATCGATTGGTATCGGTTTGTAATTTTTATTAAAAATTACAAATTGCAAAAAATTATGGATTTTTATCAACCATCGGAATTAAAATTGAAACACATAATAATAATTTGATTACATTATATAAGTAATACATTTTTAAAGCTTAGTACACTAGTCCTAATAATTCATATATGTTATCTTTTCTGTTATATTCAACTTAATTTCATATCTTTTTCATTTCCGTTACGTACAATTTTTGTGAATAACACCCAAGTAAAGCGGGACAATGCTTTTCTTTATGAAATTACTTCGGCCCCAGTATTAAGTTTTTAAATTATGAAAAATCTATTAACTTTTCGATAATTTTAATAAAAACTAAAGGTAGTTCAATACTTTTAGAATAAAGGTCAATTAAAATTAACTGATATTGAAATAGCAAATAAAAAATAAGTGAGCTGGACGCGGAGAGACCAGCAAATGTACAATTTTTTTGAATAACATCCTTTTAACGGCTAGTAATTTAGCGATCGGTAGCTAACGTAAGTTTCGCTATCAATGTTGAGATTTGCAGGGTCAGTACACAAGAGATAATATAGTGCACAAGCGTGTGCGCAAACACAAGGGCAATCTCTGCTACTCTACTCTCATAGTCCGATAGCATCCTATCCGACACGACCGGGGAGAGATCAGGTGCAGGATCAAAGGCTTTTCATACTTTCCACCGCAGACTTCCAAACGTCGGGCTGCTACTGAGAAATTCCTAATCCAAAAAAAAAACCAATAACACTTTGCCCGACCCGGAACTAGAATCCAGGACTTCAGGCTCAGCAGTCGCGCTTTGCGACCACCGAGACAGAAAATTTGTAATTGGTGCTAAAATCGATGTAGTCCCGTTGTCCCCGTTAGCCGTGTTCCCATTCAACGGGGACAGCTGTACTTTAATAAAATACTCGTAATTAAAAATATATCTCGTTGTCCCCTTACTCTGTCCCCATTCGAATTATGTACCTAATTGTAATAATATAAATAATTTGTTAAAGTTGAATTGAGTAACTAATAAGTCTAAGAGCGAGCGAAGCGAGCTCAGGAATTTAGAGCACCGCCGAGGGTTCCTTTAACCCTGCACTTACTTTACAGCCGTCGTTAGCACATCGCTGGCTGAACATCCAGCATTATACTTATAGAATGTAGAGATCCCGGTTGCCACCACTGGTGGCCAGTGACACACGGCATTAAAAATTAAAGATTGTTCGCATTAGCCACCAGTGGTGGCGAATGGGCCAATCCACTGGTGGGCGTGTGTCACTGGTCACCAGTGGTGGCAACGGGGGTGGTGGCTAAAAGGAATAATCGGATAAAAACTAAGCTTAAAAATATATGCAGATTTAAAGGGGACAACATGTGTATAACTCCAGCTTCCTCATATGTGATAGAATAATCCTACCCCTATGCCAATATTTAAGGCATAATAGCAGCAATCAAAGTTCCCAGTATTAATTTAGCAGCCACAAAAATTTCGTTAATATGAGTCGTTTAGTGTGCGTTAGCTTTAGTGACGTGCCCCCAGCTTCCTCATTCAATACAGACACACCAATGAGGTTAGGGTTTTGGACTAAAGTCAAAAAAATAAGGCATAATAGCTGCACAAGAAAGAAAAGAACTTCAACGATAATGAAACTACGATCAAAAACGTGCTGTGTAAATTGGAGTGACGTCACCCCAGCTGCTCATTCATATATTCCAAACGCAAGAAGATATGAGTACGTATTTTAGCTCAAAAATTAATACAGTAGCCATAGGCAGCAAAGTTTTCAAATCTCTGGTCAAAATACTCTATGAGTTTCTAAACCGATAAGCATGTGTAAGCCCGAGTGACGGCACCCCAGCTGCTCATGTCATATCTTTCGAACGAATGAAGACAATGATTATGTATTATCACTCAAAATTTAAGGCATAAAAGCAGCCAAAGGCAGCAAATTTTTCAAATCTCAAGGCCTTGTAGTTTCCACGTAATAAACAAAAAAACAGTTTCCATGCCAAAAATCAAATAATTGATTTGGAGTTATAGGTATGGAGCGGTGGAGCCGCTCCGTTCGCTACATTATTGCAACCGAGTTTGCACTTAGTAGATATTCGATTAGAAGTCATTTTAACTTGCGCTCAAAATAGTTTTAATTTTGTATATTGAAAATATAGTCTGAGAGCCGACTGAACTTTAATGCAACGGAAAAAAAAGTCCCGCAAACCTTCATTGAAAAGGGAGGAACCTCCGCCCAGACGGGTGTTGTGTCTGGTCCGGCCAACTGCCCGATGGTTGATTTCGGACTGTTGTATATGTTCAAATCGCGCGGAGAACTCTGCTTGCGCGATGTAGGAATTTGTTATTTTGTATTAAATTATTTGTATGCAGTTCATGAATTCTTTCACATATTTTTATATCGGATTTACTAAAGCCGTACATTCTTACGTTTATGGTCATCAACTCGTTTATTAAATTGTTATGACAACACACGTCAGCCAGAATAAATAAAATAGACACAAAAATAACTTTATTTTTATCAAAGAAATGGAAACCATCCCTCTCAGCAAAACACGGGAGGGTACAGATCTCCTCCTCCAGAATATCCCGGGAAAAATGCCGTTCCGCTTGATGTAGAATGCTGTGACGTTGTGAAGTGGCATTTATGATGCAGTTTTCACCCTGGTAGATATCCGCTGGACTATCACCTATTGGAACAATAATAGAAGGATTTTGCATCACTTCTACTGGTACGCAGCGCTGTTCCATCTCCACCTTCACCTCGAAGTCCTCTTGCTCGCAAATATCAACAGAAACACACTCAATTTGAACAGAACTATCGTCACAAAAAACATGAAGCTCCGACGGAACCTCCATCTCGCAGCTTTCCATCACGACGACATCAGCCGAAACCACATCTAAATAAATCCAATTCTCGTTCGACTTGTGCTCGCCATTTGTTTCTATTAATAAAGTTGTTTCCTGGTTCTCTGAAACATCATTTACAGGACTAACTGGAAAGAACTGAACCGATTCTGTATTTTCACCCACGTAATCCTTCTTCGCCTCATCATTAACCTGGCTGCTATCATCACAGCTTTGGTCATCATCGCCCAGACCGCACTCCCCACGGTCTTGCACCTCATTGACTGGGCTGGCCTCAACGCAGCTCTCATCATCATATTCATTCTCATTTGTTTCGATTATAGAGCTAAAAAATAACTGTGCATCATTATCTTTGCTCCCATTATTCTCTGACTGTTCACCCGCCTCGGACATAACGTCCGGCCTCTTAAAATTATAAAAACATTGATTATGCCGCTCCCTACACGAAACACAATTGCATGGGAATTCCTTTCTAAGCTCTTCGCAAAGCATTTCAAATTCTATTTCTAAATCTAAAGAAGTGTTGGGCTGCGCCCTGGAGTCGCACTCCTAAAATGAGAGCATAATCACTCTTTCGCCACCCGTTGGCGATGGCCATTCACACGAACTCGTCGATGAATTCCTCAAGGCACACTTGATATGTGTGGCCTGAGAAGTACCGCATTTTTCACTCTCTTATGTGAGTGACACTTAAAATAAATAAAACCACTCAGCTTTGCTGATACAGTCCTTTTATCCTTGCATGTCGTTATATGCGGCACTCGTAGCCGGCGACCACCGCCACATTTAGAACCCCAAGGTACCAGTACAGGCTGCAGGGATCCTGGGACGTTCTTCGAAGCTCGGGGACTCGCTTGCTTACTGCGAGATTACTGTACGAAAGGATAACTCGCTACGGGCGGATAAGGAAAAGAGCTGAGGGCGATTTAAATAATATTATATTGGGTTTTATCAGCAAATCACATAAGTGCCCACTTCGGCCGGGCCAGTAGAACTCCTATCTCACATCAAACCAAATTCACACCTACTCTTCTAAATTAATCCATCGACTCTCCAACATTCTTACCTGTCTGTTAAAGGACGGTGCAGACCCGCTGAAATTAGGCTGTGTCTACAATCGTCACAGTACCTACTAAAAGATATTTGATTTTAAATCTAAAAAATTATTTGTGATTTATACTGATCATGTTTTATCTGATTTCAAAGACAGTAAATTATGCCAAAAATGTGATTTATAATAAAAATATACGAAATTGTTACACTTAGATTGTTTATTTTTTTTTCATCCTATGTATAAACACACAATATGACTATAAAAAAAACCTCAACACTTAGGTACATTGTACGATTAAAGTGTGTAGTCGGCTCCCAGACTATAATCTAGTTCAAACTAATTCAAACTGACAATGTAGCGCATGGAGCAGCAACGCCGCTCCTTACCTACTCCGAATCAATAATTTGAATTTTTGGCGCGGGAACTGTTTTTTTGTTTATTACGTGGAAACTACAAGATTTGAAAATTTTGCTGCCTTTGGCTGCTATTATGCTTTAAATTTTGAGCTATAATACATAATCATGTCTTCATTCGTTCAGAATATGACATGAGCAGCTGGGGTGCCATCACTCCAGCTTACACATGCTTATCGGTTTAATAACTCATAGAAAAAATTAGGCCTAGAGATTTGAAAATTTTACTGCTTATGGCTGCTATTATACCTTAATTTTTGAGCGTTCATCATCTTCCTGCCCTTATCCCATGTTACTTGGGGTCGGCGCAACACGATCTATTCTTTCATTCTGTCCTGTCAGCTGTCACGCTATCACTAACTCCCTTTTCTTTCATATCACTCCTCACACAATCCATCCATCCTTTCTTTGGCATCCCTCTCCCTCTCCACCCATCCACATTTATATTCATAACTCTTTTGGTTACATGTGTTTCATCCCTCCTGTTTACATGACCATACCAAGATAAGCGGTTCCCTTTCAACGTTTCTGTGACTAGCGCCACTTTTAAACTACCTCTAATGTACTCCTTTCTCATTTTATCCATTCTCGTTACTCCACACATCCATCTCAACATTCTCATCTCCGCCACATGCAGTCTTTTTCATCCGTCTTTTTCACAACCCAACATTCTGATCCATACAGTACGACAGGTCTAATCACGGACTTGTAGATTTTCCCCTTTAACTTAAGGGGCATCCGTCGGTCGCAAGTTGTTCCAGTGACCTGTCGCCATTTTCATCCATCCTGAGTTGATCAGCTATCTCATTCCAGCTTTGATTTACACTTCGATCATTCATGTCTCCCATTTCTATCATTTTGTCTACTACTCGCTCTTTAAATTCCTTCGCACAATCATTCTTCTGTAGCATATGCCATTTTATTTTAGGAGGAGGACGCTCTTTGCTTTTTGTACACTGTGTTTTTAGCGCTAATATCATAACCAGGAGCCTGTGCTGTGAGACTAAATCTTCTCCTGGCAGCACTTTGCAGTCTTTGACGTGCCTAATATGGTTGCGCCTAACTAGAAAATAGTCAATTTGGGTCTTGTGGTTACCACTTTTGTATGTGACTAGGTGTTCAACTCTCTTCTGGAACCAAGTGTTAGCTACTGCCAGATCAAATGCGGTAGCAGATTGCAACAGCGTCTCCCCCTCGTTATTGGGACTTCCAAAACCCCATCCTCCGTGTAATCTTTCATAGTAATTTCTCGTTCTTCCTACATGCCCATTAAAATCACCTCCTACTATCAATTCCGGGGCCGCAATTTTGGGGGCCGAGTTACCCGGGTCCGTAGGAGTATACCCATTGAGTCCCTACACGTGGTCCCCGGGTGGTGCTAATCAGGTGACACAAACTGGTGGTAGGTTTCGACCGATGGCTTGCGACCACCCACTGGGCAAAGACGTACCGCCAAGCGGCCTGGCCGTGTTCCGGTACGATGCTCAGTGTAGCCAATCCAGAGGAGTTGGGTCGAAATAGTTGTTCCATTGCAGGCAGACCAACCGGGCTCGCGCTGATATGGATGTATCGGGAGACTAGTCGCGGAGGGTAGCGGGATCCGAGGCACGGTGCGCCGCAAGCCGACCGCAGTTAGTAGACGGCCCAAGTAGTGTACTAGCCACACACGAAAGGCTGCCCCGCCAACTGACGAAAAATCCCGGAATGCACCATCGTGCTGGTTGGCGACCAGACGAGAGGGCCCGATGGACATTCCCGGGGGGGCTCGGGCGTCCCCGCAGTCTCCAGACTAGTCCCCCAATGATACCGTCCTGTCAGTGCGTGCCTGAAGGTAGCCAGCATGTAACCGCATTTCACTTCCTTCTCCTCTCCTTCCTTCACTCTTCACAATAATGAAAGGCAATAAAAAGAAAAAATCTGTACAGCGGCAGCACTCCCTCTCACACAAAGTGCACCTATCCAACATTCGAGGTCTGCACTCAAATCTCGCCGCAGTCCACCACCACCTAGAGACTGAGAAACCAGCTCTCTTATTCCTTTCGGAGACGCAGATCGGATGTCCGTCTGACGTGGCGTACCTATCTTACCCAGGGTTTACCCTGGAGCACAATTTTAAGCCACGCGCTGGTATATGCATGTACGCCCGGGACGACATCTGCTATCGGCGTCTCCGTAACCTTGAGGACTCCAGGTTCTCAACTCTTTGGGTCCTAGTGGACACAGGCCTAGATAAAATTGTCTACGCCTGTGTCTACCGTTCGCACAGCGGTGATCTGGGGACAACTGGGCTCACACAACACCTGAGTAAAGTGGCGGATGTGGCTCAGCAACGGTACCCTTCAGCCCAATTGGTGTTACTGGGGGACTTCAACGCCCACCATCAGGAGTGGCTCTTCCCATACCAGTACACAGACCATGCTGGACAAGAGACGTATAAGCTAGCGCTGGCGTTAAATCTTACCCAGCTGGTCCAGGGGGCAACGAGGGTGCCGGATGTTGATTCGCACACAGCCAATTGCTTGGACCTTCTGCTGACTACAGATCCAGACCGTTACTCAGTGTCGATTTCTTCACCATTAGGTACTACCGACCACTGTCTGGTGAAATCTGTATCCGTCTACTCCCCGCCCGATCCTAGCCCTAGAGGCACCAGGCGGGTTTGGCGATACAGATCAGCAGATTGGGATGGCATGCGGTCTTTCTTCGCATGTTATCCTTGGCGGCCCACTTGCTTTTCTTCGACTGATGTTTGGTCGTGCGCGGACGCCGTGACGGATGTGTTGCGGCGGGGAATGGAGTACTACATTCCATTCTCTGACGTAACAATGTCTGGCAGGGCTCGACCATGGTGTGGTGCCGAGTGCAATCGCGCTGATGCGCTTAAACACGCGGCCTACCTGGCATGGGTCGACGCTCGGACGCGTAAAGCGAGTGACGTGAGTCAGAAGAACCTTCAACAGGGCTGCCAAGTTCTGCAAGAAGGTGTTGCGGAAGGCTCGGTTTGACCACATTGGCCGAATTGGGAACAAACTTGCTTCTTACCCAACTGGTAGTAAGGCGTTTTGGTCCCTGGCTAAGTCGGTTGAATCGAACTTCTGCCGCCCCTCACTACCTCCACTGCTGAAACCCGACGGGTCGCTGGCCCACTCCGCTGAGGAGAAAGCAAGCTTGTTTGCCTCTCTGTTTGCGGAATCTTCGCGTCTAGATCCTGGTGGCGCGAGGCTCCCGGTACTCTTGGTGGATGCGAGTCGATTATGTCAGACATTCGAATTCATCAGAAGGATGTCCGGAGGGTACTGCGTAACCTGGACGTGAACAAGGCTAGTGGTCCCGACGGGATACCGGCAATTGTACTGAGGACGTGTGCGCCTGAGTTGTCTCCGATCTTGACACGCCTATATCGCCTTTCGTTTGAGACTGGAAAAGTGCCGATGGCTTGGAAGCAAGCTAACGTGCAACCCGTACCCAAGAAGGGTAGTCGAGCTGACCCAGCAAATTATAGGCCCATCTCGGTAACTTCCGTTCTCTGTAAGAGTATGGAACGTATACTGAATGGTAAGCTCCTAGCATACCTAGAAGCTAACGATATCCTAAGTGACCGACAATACGGCTTCCGCCGAAATCGGTCAACGGGAGATCTTCTAGCGTATGCCATTCACATCTGGAGTGAGGCCATCGACAAACAAGGGGAAGCCCTTGCGGTCTCCCTTGATATCTCGAAGGCCTTCGACCGGGTCTGGCACGACAGCTTAATTGGCAAGCTTCCTTCCTTCGGTCTGCCCGCTGGATTGTGTGATTGGATAGCAGATTTCCTGAGGGATCGGTCTATCCGAGTAGTCATAGATGGCTGCTCGTCCGGACTGCTGGCTATTAATGCCGGTGTTCCTCAGGGGTCGGTGCTCTCGGCAACATTGTTTTTGCTGCATATTAACGATCTGCTAAAACCCAGTACCTTTGGGTATGCAGACGACAGCACTGTTGCCGAGAGATACGTGCCAGACGCACGAGTTAGTGGGTCTCAGGTCCGGTCTCTCCGAGAGGCTATGGTTGGGCGCTTGAACTTGTCCTTGCAGGCTGTCTCAGAATGGGGCGATGCCAATCTGGTTAAGTTCAATGCTGCTAAGACCCAGGCGTGTCTTTTTTCTGCTAAAAGGAGCCAATTTCACCCGGCTCCATGTTTCCGAGGTGTAACCGTGCCGATAACCGACCGACTTGATCTTCTTGGTGTTACTTTAACATCTACCCTCAATTTTGGTCCCTTCATAGAGGCTAAGGCTCAAGTGGCTGCCAAAAAGTTGGGGGTTCTCGCAAGGGTGAGACGATACTTCACGCCGGCACAGCTGCTCCAACTCTATCAAGCGCAAGTCCGATCGTGTATGGAGTACTGCTCTCATCTTTGGGACGGATCTGCAAGATACCAGCTTGATGCCCTTGAGTCAATTGAGAAACGAGCCAAGAGGATCATCGGCAATGATAGACTCGTTGAGTCAAAACTCCAGAGTCTTGAACATAGACGCCAAGTTGCTAGCCTGTCGGTTTTCTATCGATTACATTTTGGGGAGTGTGCGACGGAATTGCATGATTTGATTCCGCCAAGCCCGTTTCATCTAAGGACCACAAGACGTACGGCGAAGTGCCACCGGTTCATGGTGGACATCCCATCCATACGCACAAAGCGTTTTGAGAAAACATTCATTGCACGTACAGCTAGAGAGTGGAATTCTCTACCGGAGTCTGTGTTTCCTGTAAGATACAACCTGGGAGTCTTTAAGTCAAGAGTGAATAGGTTACTTCTAGGCAAGCGTGCTCCATCTTCGACCACATCATCGCTTACCATCAGGTGAGATAGTGGTCAAACGCGAGCCTATCAAACATAAAAAAAAAAATCCTCATGCACGGGGATGCTCATTCACCCTTTCGTCACACCCAACCTGCGGGGCATACACACTAATTATATTCAGCATCACATTGTCCATCATAACTTTCACAACTATCAATCTATCATTAATCCTTTTAACCTCCATCACGCTTTCTTTTAATTTACTATCTAATACTATTCCCACGCCATTTCTTTTACCGTCACTTCCACAATAGAAAAACTTGTATCCTTCACCAATTTCCCTCGCCTTTGTTCCCTTCCACTTAATTTCCTGCAAACACGCTATATTTATTCGTTTTCTTTTTAATACGTCTGCTAACTCTCTGGCCCTTCCAGTCATAGTCCCAACATTCCAACTTGCATACCTCAATCTCACTTCCCGAGCTAGCTTCTTACGTTGCCCCCGCCCGGGGTGGTGCAACAACCCTAGTCCATTTCCCACAGCGTTCGATGGATATGACATGAGCAGCTGGGGTGCCGTCACTCGAGCTTACACATGCTTATCGGTTTAATAACTCATAGAGTATTTTGACCAGAGATTTGAAAATTTTGCTGCCTGTGGCAGCTATTATGTATTAATTTTTGAGCTAAAATACGTAGGTACTCATATCTTCTTGCGTTTGGAAGATATGAATGAGCAGCTGGGGTGACGTCACTCCAGTTTACACAGCACGTTTTTGATCGTACTTTCAAGTATTATCGTTGAAGTTCTTTTCTTCCTTGTGCAGCTATTATGCCTTATTTTTTTGACTTTAGTCCAAAACTCTAACCTCACTGGTTTGTCTGTATTGAATGAGGAAGCTGGGGTCACGTCACTAAAGCTAACACACACTAAACGACTCATATTAACGAGATTTTTGTGGCTGCTAAATTAACACTGGGAACTTTGATTGCTGTTATTATGCCTTAAATATTGGCATAGGTAGGATTATTCTATCACATAATGAGGATGCTGGAGTTATACACATGACAGCGACACGTCAAAACTTGACAGCCTGTTGTCTCCGTTGGCTGTATCTCCTGTAAAGGTTACAACGGTACGTAAATTTAATGACGTCCTGTTGTCCCCGTGATGGGGACACGCCTAACCGGGACAACGGGACTACATCGACACCGCAGGAGCGTTCATCACAGTGAATATGCTGATGGCATTTTCCCTCCTGAAAATAGCAGTCGGTGCCCATAGTCAAAAATATTCGAATGACAGCCGATACCAACTGCTAAACTTGTTTTCTGAGGCGTGAAGGGGTCTCGGTAAGCAGATACCTAATGTGGATGATCACATATCCATGGACCAACCTCAGCAAGAGTAGCAACCTTGAAGAAATCCCATGCAGCTGATATTTTAAGCCACGAGTTTCTTCACACCGCTTCTCTTGCCACCCCTCTCACTCACATCTTCTCTGTCAGTTGAAGCAGTTCTGGCTGGGGCCGGGGTACTACCGCGAGGGGCCGGAGGGCAACGACATCACGCTCAGCAACGTGCCCGACGTGCGCATCTCCTTCCGCCACGAGACGCTCATGGACGAGCTGGGGAACCTGTTAAAGGTTGGATTCATATTCTCGTCGTATTATCTTTTTTGAAAGTCGGTTGTATTTATTGTACTTTTTAGTTGTTGTAGGTAAGTACCTACCCCAGAACTAAAACTAATTTTAAATAATGTTGAATCGACAATCGCAATAACATAATTGGATGTATTCAGGAAGAAAGCTGAGAGTTGCTACCGGTTTGACAACGCTTACAAGCACAATCTCACGCAGACTGTCAGTGCGGCGTCGGCGCTGAACTGCGCTGAACGACAACGACACCACCACTGTGGTGTCGTTCACAATCTTTTTTTGGTATCCACACCACACTACTGCCGACTAACTATGTACTGATGTGTAACGTGTAATAAAACAATTCGTTATGTTTTAATTTTCAATGGTAATGCTGAAATTAGCCGAGTTCACAAGGGATTCGTAAAACATAATAATTGTCACATTCATAAAGAGATCATCTATGTCATGGTCGTCATCTTACGAATGATAAATAATTCATATCGATAAATGCATAAGTTTTATAATACAACTTCATTACGGTGGTGTGGTTAACAAAAACAAAATTGTCAATGACAATCCAGTGGTGTGGTCAATACACGAGCGTTCCCTGCCTGGCAGTCAAGCGAATAGTTGAAATAGCGTGAAAGAGATACAGCGATCGTGAGGCCAGTAGGTGTACTTGACTGGAATTCTGATAGAGCCACACATCACAGGCTTGCAGAGTCACCTTTACTACGACCTACAGAAAAGAGACAAGTGTTGGCCGTACAGAAGCTTAACCCCTTCTATGGGCCGATTTCACCAATGAAACTAATCGCGATTAGTTTAAACTACACTCAGGGTCGATTTCACTAATTCTAAACGCCCAGTAAAACGCGTTTAAGCGAGCTTAAACACGTTTACCCGGTGTCGTAAAGCTGAAGAGTTTGTTTGTTTGCTAATGTTCATAAAAATATTAATCTGTTTAAAAGATACAGTGATATCCATAGCATAAATACTAGGAACAAACACAAATTTATTGTACCAAAAACCAGGCTCAAGAAAAAAATAGGTGGTTCGTTTAGATGTCAATGTATACGTTTCTATAATAATGTTCCTAGCCAAATTCAAGAACTAAGCATAAATAAATTTAAATCATTTATTAAACGTAAGCTATGCCAGAAAGCTTTTTACACAATTAATGACTTTCTTGAGGACAAAAAGGCGTGGGATTGAGCTGCTTCAATGATATACATGAGCCATTGTTTTCATATGTACTACTTACTGATGAAAAATTTTTTATATATATATTTTTTTTTTTTAATATTCGTTTTGACATGAATACTTGTATAGTATTGTATTATATTTTTTATTTTATTTTTTTATTGACATTTTATTATTATTTTTTTTTTTTTTTGACTTGAATACTTTGTTAAGTATTATATTTATTTTTATTTTTTGATTGACATATTATGATTACTATTTTGTTTGACACAAATATTTACTTTGTAAAGTATTATATTTTTATTTTTTTTTTGATTACTTAATTATTGTAAATGTGAGGACTATGTGGGTTATTATTATTATTTTCTCCTCCTTTTTACAGTAATTTTCAACGTTGTCTGACAGTTTGAGTACTTTTGCGGCCTACCCAAATGTCTTTTCTTTGGTATTGTTCGTCATGTCATTGAGCTCCTTAGTGGTATTTAAGTTGAGCTATTCGACTATTGACAAATGCTTGCACTGACTGGACAGGTCCACTCAAATATGTTTGGTTCTTTCTTCAAAAGACCACTACAGACACTAAGCTGCATGGTCCTCATATAGAATAATGTGAATGCGAGAACTATGTATGTCGTTATATTCATGTAGATTTTATGATTGTCTGGCAGTTTGAGTATTTTTTGCGGCCTACTCAAATGTCCTTACTTTGGTATTGTTCGTCGGTTCGTTGAGCACCTCAGAGTTCTGAGTTGAGCTTCGCGATGACTGACAAATGCTTGCACTGTCTGGACAGGTCCACTCGAATTCGTGTGTTGCTTTCTTCATAAAGCTCATCCCAGACATAAACGTACATGGTTCTCATATGATCTAACCAGTCCACATTGTATGGATTTGAACACTAAAAGAGACTTTGACCTCTGAGTTTGTTTCGGTGTTTCTTCTCAGGGTAGTCAGCTAGGAAACACCGGCCTCATCTAGCTTAAACTGACAAAAAACATTGACGTGTAAAAGTGTTCCTTGTAACCTATTTACTGAATAAACATCATTTATCATTTATCATTTAATCTCAGGAACTACTGGATCGAATTGAAAAAATATTTTTGGGTTGAATACCTATTCCGTTTAACGAGGAATGCTATAGGCTATATAACATCCCGCTGCGTCCAACAGGAGCAGAGCATCAGAGGAAAATGTGGCAAAAATGGGAAAAAGAAACTTTTGAGAACTTCAGTTGCGTGCGCTGCATAAACGGTTAAAATTACGCAAAAATTATGTATGACGGAATTGTTCTCCTTTTAAAGTTCTAAAAATTGGTCCGCGACGGCATCGGCATGTCTTTTATGGTTAACTCACTATAATCTTTTCTATGGTTTTTATTTTTTACGCTAACCTTAGTTCAGTAAAACTTAGTTTACAGAGCGAATGGTGAAATCGGCCCTAAGTTCAGCGTTTAATCGAGTTTAGAGCTTCATTTTGCGTTTCACCGAAAACTAGCCGTTTAGAATAAACTAAACTTAAACTAGTATAGTTTGTCTAATCGTGAAACGCAAAATGAAGCTTTAATCTCGATTAAACGCATAAACTAAGTTTAGTTTAACTAATCGCGATTAGTTTCATTGAGGAAATCGGCCCTAAAACTCGCTAACCATATGCTTAGTTTAAAAACTGATTAGCGGATTCTAAATTCAAATTCTCCATAGAACATTTGATTTAAGAACCTGCTAATCAGTTTAAACGAATAACATATTTTCTTTTATTTATAAATTAGTCACTTAGTCTCTTTCTGCATAGAATAGGGTATTTTACTGGGTATGAAAATAATAATTCTATTTAGTCTGTAAAATAGATTATTTAAAAATATAGGGAGCGTGCCGGAATCACATGGATGATGATGGCATGGATGGTGCCACATAAATGTCAATGTCAAGTATTTCTACAGTACCAGTTGCGGATTTCACTCAATAGATGGCAGTCTACGTTACGCGTGCTGCATGTGTGCATGATGCGTGTCAAAATGTCAATGGTGTTGATTCTGTTATGCACAAACTAAACTTAATTTAGGCTATTGCTATCTTTTTCTCTCTAATAAAACAAGAAAGAGACGGACGTAAGTTAGAGCTGTCAAATTTAGTTTGAACTAATATTTCCATACAAATTAAGGGTACACGTAAAAACATGTCGACTAAAAACACGGCGAAGCGTAGGGCGTAAACTAGTTTGACATCTCTAACTTAGTGCATAGCTATAGCCGTCCTTTTCTTGCACTGCCTTTTAGTAAAAGATAGCAATTCTCTAATTTTAGTTTAGATATTGAACAAGAGAATCCGTGCCAGTGACAAGTTTTTAAATGGTAAAAGTTTCGAATTTATTCCACTAGATGGCACAGACTACGCCGTGCAAGTTCCCTATTGGACACGTATTTTTTGCTTTACCAAACCAATAAAAAATGACAAAGTTATAACGTATCAAAGTTCAGGAGTGGGGGCTCGTTACGTCACTATGTTGGTAAAAAATGCCGCGCACCGTGACGTCACGCGAACATTGTATCGCCCTCATTTTTTTTTTATGTGACAAAAGAAAAATTACGTGTCCAATATTTTTTGGCTTTTTAACTGACAGACTAATTACATTTTTTTTCCTACCCTATTACTCAGTCACTCTGAGTAAAAGTAGGTAATTGCCATCTTACATTCGGATGGCGTGTAGTTCATACTTTTGACCCGTTTTAACATTTGTACTTTTTTTTCAGGCGCCCGTCATGTAAAACAAGAAAATACAGAACGAAAAAATTTTGAAAAAATAAAACAAAATTTAGGTGCTGTCGGTTAAAAGCATTTATTAAAATAAGCAATCGCGGCACTTCATACATACAATAATCACTGTACATAAACAAAATATAATAAATACATTAACTATGTCCGTTTAAATATACGTTTTATTTACAATACATAATATATTTTAACCCGTCACACGGCCAATTATCAGACACAATAGATTTTAATTGTTATCTGCACACCCGATGTGCAATAGACGTGTGAAGAGTTAATATACCGTGACAGATAAGTTTAAGTTCCATGTACTAGCGGGCGTGCCTGCTGCCGTTGCCAGGCACAAATTAAGACTTCGGGCTGCTATTAATAAATTCAAGATGGAAAACCGCAATAATACCTACAAACGGGGTGAAGAGGAATGCAAGGGTGAAAAAAAACATGTGGACTACACGGTTGGCGCAGTGGTTGAGTGTTCGGGTGCTGCGCTGCGTGTCGCGGGTTCGATTCCCGCAAGAAACAAATATTTGTATTGTCTAGGAACAACTGTTCCTGGTTTGGGTGTCGTGTATATCAGTTTACATGTTTGTGAACGCACCCACGTTACAGGATTATTTCCTAGTGACAGGCAAGGTTTATTAAAAAAAAAAAAACTGAAAGGTTTGCTTAACGCGGTCTGGTCTTGTCCTCGTGTTGACGGATGTCATGTTTTCGAATGTTTGTTCCTAACACATGTTGGTTTCCCCACTATATTTTTCTTCACCGTTTTGAGAGTTGGAGTGATGAAATAAGTAACACAAACTGAAGTACCTGGCTGGTATCTGTAAACAAAATAATTGAAGGGGGAAGTGCCAGGGAAATCCGCGAAATTCTAATTTTATGATTCGCGGCCGTAGCAAGTGTGTATTTATAGAATTATATTATAATGATTAGAATCATCGATACAATAGAACATCATCTGATTTCCACTTTTATAAATATCAACTTTAACTAAGTATAAATTAAGTTGATTGTAGAACAACTACTAAACATTTTAGAAGTTGTAGTGCAAACTCTATTTTTTTTATGATGATTACAGTTATTTTTACATAAAACACATTTTTAAGGTTCTGTACCCAAAGGGTCCAAACGAAGCCCTATTGCTGTCACTCACGTATCCGTCTGTCCATCTGTCAGTCTGTCCGTCAATTTTTTAACTTGACCATACCTATATATTTTACTAAGAAATACCAAAATATTTATTTCCTCATATGGTACGGAACCCTAAATGTGCGAAGTCCGACACACACTTGGCCGGTTTTTATTAGATAGTTGACTAATAAACCCTTAAGGTGAATGCTCCAGGGTAGCCCGCGAAATACAAATTTTCTGACGTTTTTTGCAATTTGCAGGTCAGTGTCAGGTTGTATCTTGGTCAAAATTTGATTCGCGGCCGTAGCAAGTATGTATGTTTAGTATTATAATCATTAAAATCATCAATACATCTCTCTCAGTTACAATTGATGCCAAATGTCATGATTTAACGTGGTCTAAGCTAAACTTTACTAGCACTAACCTAACCGTAGTAAAATGCTGTTTAATGTTGAGTATTAGGTACATTTGTATTATCGTTTACGCTAACGCTTAGAACAAAATGTGTGGCAATGATATTACCTGCGTAGAAAAGTGTCACGTGACTTATCGCAGGTAATGTCATTGCCATACATTTTGTTCTAAGCGTTAGCGTAAATGATAATAGAAATGTTTGTTCTCAACATTAAACAGCATTTTACTACGGTTAGGTTAGTGCTAGTAAAGTTTAGCTTAGACCACGTTATTAATACTTACATTTGGAATCAATACTAACTAAGAGAGTTGTATTGATGATTTTAATGATTATAATTCTATAAATACATACTTGCTACGGCCGGGAACCAAATTTTGACCAAGTTACAACCTGACACTGACCTGCAAATTACAAAAAACGTAAGAAAATTTGAATTTCGCGGGCTACCCTGGAGCTTCCCCCTTAAAACACATACTTATTACTATTAAAATGGACATCTTCACAACAAGATGTCGGTAACTAGTATCCGACCGAAGGTTCGCCCAGTTTCGGCAAAAAGTGACTGTTCGGCTTCACCGAAACTAGTCTTTGAAAAGAAAGTTGTGATAGAGACCTACTGAACTTTAAGAACCAGTTCTGCCCATGGAAATGAAGAGCTTTCTCTAAGAAAAAAATAGAAAATTCCCAATAAAAAAATTGCACTTTCTATACAACGTTATCATCAGCTGATCAATATTTGAAATAAGTAATTTTTTTTTTGAGAATTTCCTCAGGTTTTCTTGAAGAAAGTTGTTCATATCAATGGCCAGATGCGGCTCTTGAAATATGAACACACCGTTCCGTTAAACACCACCCCCCATATAAACATGACTGTCTCGTTCGTCTATGTGTGTGATCATCGTTTTATTGACAAATTCAGTATTTTATGAAAGTTAGGGCTGAATTTTCAATGTTCTTTCAAGTTATTATTATTTTTTTATCAATTTTTCTGTTACCACGTAAGTTTCAGCCGAAACTAAACGGTTTCGGTCGGACACTACTGGTAACATTTATAAAAAGACATTTATTATCCAAAAGGATATAAAAATTGCACAAGTTTTTTTTTTTAAGATTCAACGCCCGCAAAAATAATGTTGCCAGCCTAGAGTAAAAACTTTTTGCTTTTAGCAACAACCATTTTTTGAGCATTGACATAATAGTATAACATTTCCTTCACATTGATATTTAAAATACATACATTTCACACATTACATCAAGATTCAAGAAACAAATGAATGCATGCAGGTTTAAATACTTTTTTTATTCCTTTTTAGGTCCACCTGAACCACAAATCACTAAATACATTTAGAGCGAAACTAGTAAAAATCACTAGCTTCTCCCGCTTTGAATTATTATAAAATAAATTAAAAAAAAAAAATTATCTTTTATTTTTTTATTTATTTATTATGTGCTCTTCTAGACTTTAATCTATCTCTGTGCCAAATTTCATCCAGATCCGTTCAGCTATTCTGGCGTGAATGAGTAACAAACATCCATCCATACAAACTTTTGAAGTTATACTTCTTTTGGCGCGTTAGGGAAAAATGATGGGAGTAAATTTTTACGATGCGCGCGCAGACCGTCACAAAAAACCTACAGCCTGAAGTTAGCTGGAACCGACACCCTGAAGTTAGCTATGGTCTGTGGTTCTTGAAGAATGATTGTTTTCCTTTTGTAAACTTTGTGACAGTTTGGTTTTTTATCTTGTTACGCCAAAGAAGTATAACTTCTTACGGGCGTACATAAGTACACACACACTTTTTTACTTATAATATTACATATCAGTAGGAAGTAGAATTGTCATATTTCAATCAATCTGCATGGTCCTCATATTATTACCGATCTGACCAAGATAGTGACTTTAAAAAGTGAACTCTGAGTTTTTTTAGGTGTTTCTTCTCAGAGTAGTCGGATAGGAACGGATCGAACCAATTTCCAATGTTATATATCATTATCATCATACTCGGTTTTTTTTTGGGTGGAAAATCATCAAGTAACTTCTCCCGCTCCGGCTGGAGCGGCAGGGCGTATCAGACTCTTACTGACTAAATCCCACCCATGTTCCTTCAGTTGCTCGCGAATTTACTCGCGCCCCCGGCAGGCCTCGGCCCTAGCGGACCCTGTCATTTACTGCTGACATCTGTTGTTCGGCGCGCGTGGAACACTACGCGCCGTCGACTCGGGCCTGGGGCTTGTTTCTGTAACTTTGAGTTGAGCAACACGCCATCGACACTCTATCGACACACAACAGACATTATTTTGCCACTGTTGCAAATTTGGTATTCTGCAAAAACTTCAAAATGCTATTGACATAATATAGTAGAGCAGACTATCAATTATTACAATAGTCTTATTATGGCGTTTCAATGGCACTACAGTGGCAAGTCAATGACCATAAATAATTTATAGAATACCAAATGTCAATGACTATTCTATTGAGACACCACTGACACACTACCGACACACTATTGACAAGTTAGTTATTTTACAGACCAATTCTGTCTGCCCCTGGTCCTTATCACGGTGGCCGGGAATCGGCTTGCGACTCCCGACACGCAGGGCGTCCCCTACGGTGGCTAGAGGTGTGAGGGCGTGAGGATTGCCATCATTTACTAGCTGAAAATTATTGTTTTCGTGAAATTTGCCAATATTTTAATAGTTTTGCTACTATTCGGGGCGGAGTCAAATCCAACAAATCAAATTCGATCCCGCGGTTCTTGAGTTATAAATGGTATAACAAACCCGACTTTAAATATAGATAGACATTATTTAATCGTTTGAAGATACAGGACGATGTTTTAAAAACGTATATCGTAGAATACATTTAGTGATTTGTGTTGCAAGTGACCCTAACTGCTAGACCCCATGGGGGTCACAGGGAAATCGCCACTATTCGTAGTAGCGAGAAAATAGTAACAACAATTATTCATGTATTATTATTAAGTCAAATCTATACGTACGGAACTCAGTTATGCCAAAAGGAACCAACCCACAGTATCTCAATAATGTAATAACTAAATTACGTTAAACTAATCTAATATTCGGTAATGTGGTATATTCAACAACATAGGCCTGTAAAGTCCACTGTTGGGCAAAGCTTCATTATTTATTTATATTCCTAAATATAATCCTTTAGTTTTGTTATACCTAGTGTGATAGTTTGATCTTATGTTTATAAAACTACATAAAACTATAAATGTACATGAGGAACTAAACCATAAACTTAGTAGAATGAACACCCTTGGTTGACTGGTAGAGAATGCCTACTCGTAAGTAAATAATAATATCAGCCTTTCATTGTTCACACTTTTGAGAAACAGGCCTCCTCTCTGTGAGAGGGTGTGGGCTACGGCCCACACCCTCTCACAGAGAGGAGGCCAATGCGGATTGGTGGTTTTCACATGTCTTCTAATTCTTGGTTCTAAGACATGCCGGTTTCCTCACGATGTTTTCCTTCACCGTTTTGAGAGCAGTGGTGATGAGATAATTTACACAAAGACGAAACTTGCATGATGCCTAAATAAATAAATATAGTGTGGTGTACTATTTTAACACAGTTCACTGTATTTCCAAAACTACACCTACATAATTTTAAAATTAATCAACGATTATTCTAAAACTTACATGGGAATGGTAATGATTAACGAGATAAATACCGATGTGGGTTGGTTCATTTTGGGATAACTGGGTCTACTTATTTTACGCTTGAATTTAGAATCTTAGATAATTTAAATTAATAGACATTTAAGTAGGTATCATTTTTAGATTGTTATAGAAAAAAAATTTTTTGGGACACGGTACAGCCGACCATTGTATTTTTTTTTTTCAAAAAGTTCTGTTTCAATCTCGATAAAATTTATATAGGACCACCTCTGAAGTATGACCTACCAAAGAAAAAACTAATCATCAAAATCAATTCATAATTACATACAGTCGAATTGAGAACCTCCTCTTTTATGGAGTCGGTTAAAAACATGATACATATAAGATTCTGATTTCAAGTTCATCTCGCTTTCCAAATCGAGAATATGAAGAAACTCGACAAACTCTTCTTTAAAGCTAAAGTACAGATTGGTGCCGATTCTGTTGTGCACAAACTAAACTTAATTTAGGCTATTGCTATCTTTTTCTCTCTAATAAAACAAGAAAGAGACAGACGTAGATTAGAGCCGTCAAATTTAGTTGAACTAATATTTCGATACAAAATTAAGGGTACACGTAAAAACGTGTCGACTAAAAACACGGTAAAGCGCAAGGCGTAAACTAGTTTGACATCTCTAAGTTAGTTCATAGCTATAGCCGTTCTTTTGTCGCACTGTCTTTTAGTAAAAGGTAATTTTAGTTTAGTTCTTGAACAAGAGAATAGGCGCCATTGACAAGTTCTGAACTTCTATACGATCGTTCTTTTAAAAGCCGGTGACACTCCTGATAGCTTTCTCCTCGTCGAGGGGTGACATCTGGTGGTGCGAGTGGAACTCCATGGTGAAGGTAGCCAGGCCGGAGCTGAGCGAGCGGAGCGAGGTGGAGTAGCCTAGCAGCTCGGACAGCGGGGCGAGGCATTCTATTACCTGAGGGTGGGAAGTTATCATTGAGATGTTCAGTTTTTGAAGATTGGAAAAGGACCTCCTCTACAGAGTGTAACGTAAATGCGTGGCTATATTTTAAATACATCTTATGCTCATGGAAATGAATAACTCTCTTCAAGGAAGTCATAGCATATTCACAAAAAAAAGAGTGGCACTCCGGGAGTGCCGATAGAAGTGAAAACTTGAACAAAAATGCCCTACGCGCCTAAAGAAGTTTTCACTTCGTTACGTAACGGATCGCGTAGCGGAGTCGGTGTCGGTGGCGAGTTCATTTGCTTTTTCCCATCTCAAAAATGCCAAACGTGCTTCAAGAAGTTTTCACTTCGTTACGTAACGGATCGCGTAGCGGAGTCGGTGTCGGTGGCGAGTTGATTTGCTTTTTCCCATCTCAAAAATGCCCAACGTGCCCCAAGAAGTTTTCACTTCGTTACGTAACGGATCGCGTAGCGGAGTCGGTGTCGGTGGCGAGTTCATTTGCTTTTTCCCATCTCAAAAATGCCCAACGTGCCTCAAGAAGTTTTCACTTCGTTACGTAACGGATCGCGTAGCGGAGTCGGTGTCGGTGGCGAGTTCATTTGCTTTTTCCCATCTCAAAAATGCCCAACGTGCCTAAAGAAGTTTTCACTTCGTTACGTAACGGATCGCGTAGCGGAGTCGGTGTCGGTGGCGAGTTCATTTGCTTTTTCCCATCTCAAAAATGCCCAACGTGCCTCAAGAAGTTTTCACTTCGTTACGTAACGGATCGCGTAGCGGAGTCGGTATCGGTGGCGAGTTCATTTGCTTTTTCCCATCTCAAACATGCCCAACGTGCCTTAAGAAGTTTTCACGTAAAATATTAGACTTTCCGTACAAAGTTATGATCAGCTGATCATAACTTATTTTTTTTTCGGCATTTATTATTACTTTTTTGGAGAATATTGTTTATTTCTATGGGCAGAAACGGTATTTAAAATATGACCACTCATAAACCTTTACACCCTGTATATACTTACTTATTTAATACAGGTGAACGGTAAACAAATTATACAACAAATACATATAGTAGAGGAGTCGGGCGGTGATAGGAAAATTCTGGTAGTTATTTAACATCTGATCTGTAACAGAACTGATCAAATTCTGACTCTCTAGGTGACGATTAACATAGCGGGCGAAAAACGAACCCAAATTTACACTGGCAATTTTTTTTAAATCACTAATGGGCTAAAGTTTGACCACTATCTCACCTGATGGTAAGCGATGATATATTAGAATTAGGAATGAGTATATAAGAGGAAGTCTGAAAGTGGCACCGCTGACTGAAAAGTTGTGTGGAAGACGGTTGTCGTGGTATGGGCATGTGATGCGGAGGAATGAAGAAAATATCGTGAGGAAAGTCTTGTGTATGGATGTGGATAACTATAAGAGTAGAGGAAGGCCAAAGAAACGTTGCGTTGGTTGGACTGTGTGAAAGAGGATATGGGTAAAAAGGGGGTGACTACAGAGATGACGACGTAGACGACTAATAGAGGAGTATGAAAAAAAAAGACATGTTGCGCCGACCCCAAATAAATTCGGATAAGGGCAGAAGAATGATGATGATGATGATGGTAAGCGATGATGTGGTCGAAAATGAAGTTACCTATCTAATTTAAAAACAAAATTTAAGAAAAATAAAAAGTATTGTCGCAAATCTTGATTTCAACTCTTTAAGAAGCTTTTAGGGTGCTGAACGTCAAAATTAAAATACGTCTGTCCGGCTGTCACAGACAATTTGCTCCGAATTACTGGACCGATTTTGTTGAAATTTGTTTTTTACATGAATATATGTGACCCAAACACGGACGATTTTTTTTAGGGTCGTGCTTGGATACTGTCTCTCCTGATGGTAAGCAATGATGTGGTCGACAGTGGAGCGATAGTCTCTAATTTAATTTCTAAGCATTATTAGTTTCTACTTCCGTTTCACGCTTGCCTAGGTAGGTTGTAGCTACCAGGAAACACAGACTCGGGGAGGGAATTCCACTCCTTAGTGTGTGTGTTCACAATTAATGTGTTCCTATTGCCAAAACGTTTTCTCTTGATTGTTGATATTTCATAATTATAAACAAAATAGTTTTAAAGAAAATAGATGAAAATTTACCATGTTTCCCTTTTATACCCCCCCCCAACCTCTTATCTCCGAAACTACTGAGACACAATTTTTGAAAACAAAAATACAGATAATAGTTCTTTACTTAAAGATTACAGGAAAACCTATAAGAAGTCCATGTTGTTGTTTTTTAAACTCGTTAAAAAAAATATATTATTTCGGAACCTTAGCGCGTGAATCCGACTCGCACTTGGCCGGTTTTTATATTCAACGACAGAAAAGTTGCTGTTTTGTCATCAGTCGTCCTGGTTACTTCATCAGCGTGCTATAAAGACATACCTTATTCTGGTGCCGTATGTGTATATGTTGTATCTGCGTGCGCCGGCGGGCCAGGTCAGCCAGGACCCTCGAGGAGTGGCTCTCAGGGACAACCACCTCCAGCGACATGAGGGGTTCTAGCAAGATTGTGTCTGCTTCCTCGAACACCTAGATAGAGGTCATTAATGAATGCGATTTCTTCTGTCATTTTAGATGCTTAACACTAGTGGCAACAAGCATTAAAAATTGTATTAAACGTTGGTTCATGTTTGAAAGCCTTACCATCGTGGTATGGAACAAAATGTGCCTTTTTTCTGCAAGCTTAACTACTTGGTGACAACTTTTTTCTACAAGCTTGACTATTTAATAACAACTTTTTCTACAAGCTTGCTGACTACTTGGTAACAACTTTTTTCTACAAGCTTGACTATTCGGTAACAACTTTTTTCTACAAGCTTGACTATTTAATAACAATTTTTTTTCTACAAGCTTGACTATTCGGTAACAACTTTTTTCTACAAGCTTGACTATTTAATAACAACTTTTTTCTACAAGCTTGACTATTCGGTAACAACTTTTTTCTACAAGCTTGACTATTTAATAACAATTTTTTTTCTACAAGCTTGACTATTCGGTAACAACTTTTTTCTACAAGCTTGACTATTTAATAACAACTTTTTTCTACAAGCTTGACTATTCGGTAACAACTTTTTTCTACAAGCTTGACTATTTAATAACAACTTTTTTCTACAAGCTTGACTATTCGGTAACAACTTTTTTCTACAAGCTTGACTATTTAATAACAATTTTTTTTCTACAAGCTTGACTATTCGGTAACAACTTTTTTCTACAAGCTTGACTATTTAATAACAACTTTTTTCTACAAGCTTGACTATTCGGTAACAACTTTTTTCTACAAGCTTGACTATTTAATAACAACTTTTTTCTACAAGCTTGACTATTCGGTAACAACTTTTTTCTACAAGCTTGACTATTTAATAACAATTTTTTTTCTACAAGCTTGACTATTCGGTAACAACTTTTTTCTACAAGCTTGACTATTTAATAACAACTTTTTTCTACAAGCTTGACTATTCGGTAACAACTTTTTTCTACAAGCTTGACTATTTAATAACAACTTTTTTCTACAAGCTTGCTGACTACTTGGTATCAACTTTTTTCTACAAGCTTGACTATTTAATAACAACTTTTTTCTACAAGCTTGACTATTCGGTAACAACTTTTTTCTACAAGCTTGACTATTTAATAACAACTTTTTTCTACAAGCTTGACTATTCGGTAACAACTTTTTTCTACAAGCTTGACTATTTAATAACAACTTTTTTCTACAAGCTTGACTATTCGGTAACAACTTTTTTCTACAAGCTTGACTATTTAATAACAACTTTTTTCTACAAGCTTGCTGACTACTTGGTAACAACTTTTTTCTACAAGCTTGACTATTTAATAACAACTTTTTTCTACAAGCTTGACTATTTAATAACAACTTTTTTCTACAAGCTTGCTGACTACTTGGTAACAACTTTTTTCTACAAGCTTGACTATTTAATAACAACTTTTTTCTACAAGCTTGACTATTCGGTAACAACTTTTTTTTACAAGCTTGACTACTTAGTAACAACTATTTTCTACAAGTTTGACTACTTTGTAACAACTTTTTTCTAAGCTTGACTACTTGGTAACAACTTTTTTCTACAAGTTTAACTACTTCGTAACAACTTTTTTCTACAAGCATGACTACTTGGTAACAACTTATTTTTTTGGAAAAGCCCACCCCACTATTCCCAACCACTAAAACTTTTGAAAGCTAGAATCAACAGTGGCAACCACCAGAAAAACGCCGAGGCAATGAAGCTCGACGAGTCCCGCAGAAACGATTAAACTGTATTGGGTCCCGCATCGAAATTAACCAGAAGAGAACAGCGAGGGTGTAAGAAAAAAACATAATTTCTACTTAACACCTTACTGGATTTAAAGTAGGTAAAATGCGAAATCGCGCTCAAGAACATTGCAAACACAAATGGAGGTGATCTTTTTTGTATCTGCGCAGACCCTAAAACACGACTAGCTTTTGTTTTGTATTTTAAAACTATCGTAACTAATTACCTTGCGGAGGCACTGTGCTACTGTGGCGGTGACCACGGAGTCGGACGTGCCGCGACCCAGCTCGAACCAGTGCAGCGTCACTTGCACGTCAACCACCTGCAATAGAACAGGTGTGACGGACAACTTGTGAAGAGAGTTTTGAGTTAGAATGGCTATAAGAGGAGGATTATAGACGGTATGTGAGAAACATGAGACTGATGCTGATTCTGTTGTGCACCAACTAAACTTAAATTAGGCTATTGCTATCTTTTTCTCTCTAATTAAACAAGAAAGAGACGGACGTAAGAGCTGTCAAATTTAGTTGAACCGTACAGATGCCTCATCATACAAAGAAACGGTACCGCCGTAACTACGGGTTTTCGACTGGTACAAGCAACTTTTGTTTTTCGTTCGGGCCCATCCTCTACACCTCGCTAGATGGTGTTAGTAGCGACGGCTTGCAAATTGAATGAATTTACATAAAGTCTTACCAATATTTTCTCACACATTGAGGAATTACTTTATAGTATTTTTGGCACTTCATAACTGTTTAACTGTTTCAAAATGTGTCACTAACTCACTTAACTTTTAAAGAGGCGAATGGATAAACTCTGAAACTTCAAACAGCGCCATCTATTGGTACAAAAAATATAAATACCTAAGGAAGGATTCGTTCCAATAAACATCTAAATTTGAATTAGGAGCCAATTATTCCACAATTTTATACTTAGGGTAGTTTATTAAATAAGTAAATACAGGTTTAACCATATTTTTTTCCATAATATTAATGTTACTTAAACTTCAATAACAAATCGATGCATATTACGCCATCTATTTAAATTAATTTGAACTAAATTTTCTTTGTTCGTGATGAGACCCCGTGGTTGAACTGATATTTACATACAAATTAAGGGTACACGTAAAAACATGTCGATTAAAAACACGGTAAACCGCAAGGCGTAAACTAGCTTGACATCTATAACTTAGTTCATAGCTATAGCCGTCCTTTTCTCGCGCTATCTTTTAGTAAAAGAAAGCGATTCTCTAATTTTTGTTTAGTTATTGAACAAGAGGATCGGCACCAATGGCTAGTAAGGTAGCGTAGTCACCCTTTTTCTGGGGCTGATGCGTGACAACGTCAGAATTTGTTGAAATAGCAAACTAAAAAACCATATTGGAAGTTACATGTTTGAGCTGTTTGGGGTTGAAACACTAGGGCTTCATGTCCGAGTGCTCATCGAGTTTTTCGTGACATCAGCAACCATTTAGTACACGAGTAGTATTTATTACCTAGTAGTACTAGTGTACTTAAACACTCGTCATTATTTAATCAAAGTATGTTTATTATTATTATTATTTTCTGCAAAAAGCCAGGAGATTCACCAATTGCCATTCAACGTGGCAATGCTGCCAGTGTTCTCTGGCAGCACTTTTCCTATAGACAGCGATGTGGACGGATTTTTCTATCCTCAATGAGTTTTACGCCTACCCGTTTTATGCCGCTTGTACATATAATATTATTAATGTTTTAGTAGCTTCTATTTGCTTTGTAATTAATTGTTGGTATTTATTATATAATAGAGCGTAAATCAGTGGTTCAGCGTTTGGCTGCTGCGCTTCGTGTCGCGGGTTCGATTCCCGCACGGAACAAGTATTTGTATGGCCTATAGATAGTTAATCCGGGTCTGGGTGTCTTGTGTAATTGAGTTTACATGTTTGTGAACGCACCCACGATACAGAAGTAAATCCTAGCGTGGGGCAATAATGTTTAAAAAAAAATTGCTGCCAAAACCTCACCGCCGTAGTGAGTAACAATATCTAAAGACGATAATACAAAAAAAACCTCAATTTCAAGTTATTACAACTAAATACGAGACCAAGAATTGCTGATTTTGTAGTAACTATAAATGAGTATATAATGTAATTTTTATGATGATGAATGAAAGAATCACTAACCGGACAGCCGAGCTTGGCTCCATGCATGAGCGCGGTGCTGACTCCTTGCTTGATGGCCTGCAGGTGGCGAGGGTGCAAGTGCGACAGGTTGGCAGCACTGTCGCCGCTCTTGTCTAACCTGAAACAACGAATTCATGTTGTAAAGTCAAATTCGCAAAATCGCAACCCGAATACAGATTCCTGGGTACAAAAAACAATTGTGTAGTCCACCAGTTAGATTATCAAAAAATATTAAAGACGTATTTTTAGGGTTCCGTACCCGAAGGGTCCAGGCGGAGCCCTATTTGTAAGACAACTCAGAAAAACAGCAGTTTCAGGAGAATATACTTATATTTATTACGTTATCAACATATAACAAACTCAGAATCAAATCAGTTCAACACAAATTCACATAAAGTAATTTATATTATTTCCGTTAATTTTCAACATTTAAACTTTCAATGACCAACAGTCAATCCTGCAGAAGTTCCACTATTAGAGCCGCTCGAGTCAGCCGTCAGCGATCGAATGATCGAGCTTAAGCTGTCTCTTGAACACTACGGTTAGTAGGAGGGATATGGGGATGCCAAGTCTTAAACAGTGTTGCTAGTTAAATGTACACGATATTACCATATTTTGTAACATATTGCTGTCACTAATTGTTACTAATTCCACACGGGCGAAGCTGTTGGCAGAACTAGTATATTCTATGTTAACTCTGTGTTAAAATAAAAAACAAGCAACTCACTTCAAGATCTTGTCGTGCGCGATCCCCTTGGCCCCCTTGGCGGACATGGTGACCTTGCACTGCTGCCTGGCGCCGCCGATCTTGCGGTCGGTGGCGAGGCTGAGCCGCGCGCTGCCGGCCAGCGTCTCGCGGTAGGCGATCTGCAGCGGGCCCAGCTCCACGTCGATCTTGTACTCGCGGACGATGCGCTCCTTTATGATCTCCAGGTGGAGTTCGCCCATGCCTGGTTGGCGGAAGACGATTTAAGTATTAAATGGTGTGGTCTCTATTTTGTTTAACTCTTTGCGCGTCTAGCGAACACATGGTGGGCGAGACACAATTACAATCTATTGTGTCTGCTGATTGTTGTTGTGTATTGTGTATGATTTAAAAAAGTCAAAATTAAAAGTCATTTATTCAAAGGCTGAGAATCAACATGTTTCGTCAATCACGGCACGGTTGGAGCAGTGATTGAGCGATCGGCTGCTGCGCTGCGTGTTTCATGTTCGATTCCCACACGAAACAAGTATTTGTATCGCCTACAGATAGTTGTTACGAGTCTGGGTGTCATGTGCCCGTGAGTTTACATATTTGTCAAAAATAATAGTACCCCAAAACACCACTTCTGTTTTCAAAACACATTGGTGTTTTAGCTAGGAAGAAGTGCTAGCGCAACAAAGTCCCCAGCAACACATCATGTAGTTTTATGATACTGTTTCTCAAAGTACGAGTATCTTATTTGATATGATGGTTAAGCAAGGGTCAGGCTGTGGTCCTCTCGCTATAAATCCGCTAGAGCTGTCTCCAGGGCTACTGTCTGATGTTGAACTGATGATGGAGAGCATACTCATGCCAGCACTGTCTGTCCGCTATCCGCGTCCGTCGTGACCCTCCAGCTAAGGTCCTCTCGCTGCAGCTCTGCAAGCGCCGACTCCAGGGTTCTTACTGATTATGACCTGATGATGAAGAGCATATGCACCCACTAGCACTGTCTACTTGCTGTCGACGTCGGTAGTGATCTTCAGGCTGTGGCCTCTCGCTGCAGGTCTGCCAGCGCAGTCTCCAGGTTTCCTGCTGATGATAACCTGAGGATGAACAGCATACTCACCCGGCAACACTGTCAGCACCCTGTCAGTGTCTGTCGTGACCCTCAGGCTGGGGTTCTCTCGTTGTTACTCTGCTAAAACTGTCTCCAGGGTGACTTGCAGACGATAACCTGATTTTGGAGAGCATACTCACCCGCAAGCACTGTCTGTCCGCTGTCAGCGTCCGTGGTGACCCTCAGGCTGGGGTCCTCTCGCTGCAGCTCCGCCAGTGCAGTTTCCAGGGCTACTTGCTGTGCCACGCTGGGGGGCTCGATGGAGCACAGGAACACTGGTTCTGGGACTGTGTTGCCTGATGATGAAAAGAGATTTTATGAGTTGAGGTTCGCATTGCAACAACAAGGATATTATTATGTAGTGTGGTTTCCTTCTGAGAAATAGGATAACGACAACTGAATTTTATTTTATGAGTAGGTATAATGGTAGTCTACATCTGTCTCTACCGGTAGTAGTAAGGGGTTATGCTCACGGAGACAGACAATAGGAGGGATTTTTATTTTGATAGATAGGCACGCGTTTGACCACCATCTCACCCGATAGTAAGCGATGATGTGGTCGAAGATGGAGCACGCTTGCCTAGAATTAACCTATTCACTCTTGACTTAAAGACTCCCAGGTTGTAGCTATCAGGAAACACAGACTCCCGCAGGGAATTCCACTCCTTAGTTTTGTGCGTGAGGGTGGGCTGTTCACCATTTACCGGTGGCGCATCGTAGTACGTCTTGTGGTCCGATGATGGAACGGGCTTGGCGGAATTAAATTATACAAATAGTCTCCTTCTATGAGACTGTAATGGTCAAGCCGGTCGATTCTGTTAACAGCTCATCGTGAAAACTTAAGAGTGAGCCGTGAGCGTGAAGTGAACTGTCATTCCAACTTGATTGTATGGATTGACAGCCCACTCACGTTCAATTCGCTTAAGTTTTACAGTGAGATTTTACAGAATAGCACTGCAGAAGGAGGCCGCCGTCATGGGACCGTGAGAGCCGATCCCGCTCGGAGAAGAGGGCAACCACATCGACGCCTAACACGCGGAAACCCCGCCTGTACTATTTAAGGCAGGCGGGACTCCGGGCTCTCAGAGTGGCGACTCTGTGCGCCCACGGTGTGATGCTAGGAAAGACGATGACACAGTGATCACCTGCTGCGTGCACAGCGACACTCAGGGGAGGCCCCTTTTAAGAGATCACGGGGCCCCGTTCACTGTGCTGATGTTGATCACTGGGGTGGTTTTAGAGAGGTAAAAATCCCACACTCCCTGGTCTCCCCTAAACATAATAGATAACAATAAAAAAAAGGTTAATGGGTTTTTTTGGGGGCGAAATCATCCAATGACTTCTCCCGCTCTGGGTGGAGCGGGAGGGCGTGCCAGACTCTTGCTGACTTAAACCCACCCTGTTCCTTCCCTGCCTGAGTGCCCAGGGGTGCGGTAACTCATTTTCAGAATTTATCCGCTACCCCTAGGCATGCAGGCACCGGCCACGACGGGCCCCGTCAGTGGTGGCTGACAACATCTCTTGTTCGTCTTGCGTGGAACACTACGCGCCGTCGACTCTCGGTCCTGGTGCTGATCGGACGGCGAGCTACCCACTGCGAGCCGTCCGCAGGTCCGGGTCTACGGTGGCCGGAGATCGTCTTGCGACGTCCTACGCCCAGTGCCTCTCCTGCGGTGATAGCGGCCGGGGCCGTGAGGGCCACTCCGTTGAGCTTCCCTCACGTGTCCCGCCTCCGCCTTCGCGAGCATTACTGCTTCGCAGAAGGAAGAGACTGCTTCCCATTCCCTCTCGCTCCGTACCATGGCCTGAACCAGGGCCGGGCGCGAGAGGTCGCCACCACCTATCGCCTCCACGAGGACACGGCGGGGCTTCACCCGGGCGGGGTGAAGGGCACCGTATGCTCCACCGTGTATTCTGGGCGATTCGCACAGTGGTAACACCCGGGCGTTACCTCCCGCCCGATCTGATGCAGGAACCTCCAGAAACAACCGTGTCCGGTGAGGACCTGCGTCAGGCGGGAAAAGGTTTAGTTGTCGCCTTTGAAGACATTATTTGGTATAACAGAGTGAAAAGGTACAATAGAACCAAGGCACGAGTTCCCTAAAAACTTTAGAGCATTTAAAAAGATCCTCACCAATACCCAGCAACATTTCAGCAAGCTCCTCATTATTAGGCTGTGCGTCCAAGGTCTGGAGCCGCTGGTGCGCACTGGGCAGCACCAGCTCTTCTACCTGCTCAGGGTCCTGCAGCAGCTGCGCCAGCTGCCCCTTGGCGCGGCTCGCAGCCGCTTGGGTGGAGGTGATGAGGTCCCCCGTCATTGTCGCCTGTGGTTCACTGTGGTAAATTATTAGGTAGTTTGACTGCCACGGAGGCAGAGTGCTTGGCTCTGGTCCTGTGGCTTCAGTGAGCGCTGTTCTATAACTATTAAAGTTGATATAGTTTACAGTCAGTTGTTCCGATTCTGAGATCTTTGTGCATGTTAGGTGTTAGGAGGTGGGGGAGATAATTTTATTATCTCCCCCACCTCCTAACAACCTCCTAACTTTGTCTGATGGCGAGAACAGTATCAAAACCTATTAAATTATTTCACAGATTTGTGTTACAAACTAGTATTTCTTCGCGGTTTCACTTCTGTGGCCTTTTCCACAAGAACTGAACGATTTGTTTTTCAAAATAAAAAGTAGTCCAAGGCAGTTGGCGAGAGAAATAATAGGGATATTCCTGGGTATGAAATGATTAAGGCCGGGACTCCAGCAAAGCAGAGATGTGTGCGGTGTGCTGTGTGCTGTGCGAGAAGAGATGTTTTTCAGCTCGGGGGACTCCACCAAAGCGGAGATGTGTGCGTTGTGGTGTGTGCTGTGTGCTGTGCGAGAAGAGATGTTTCTCAGCTCGGGTGCGAGGTGTTGAGTGCTCAGTACGCATTCTGATACGAAAGGTAGACGATATATAGCGGGCGAGAGGGGGGAGGGTGACATCGCTCACTGTAGTGGTGTTCAAAGTTGCTTTTTGGCAATCACTTGCTATAAATGCTTTGTGCTAAAAGTTTTAAGCAGACTTTGTCAAATGGTTTAATTTAACATGCTTTTTTTTATTCGTATCGCGTAGGTACTTGTTGTTACGGCCAAAAAGCTAGCGCGGTGACTGTTAACTGAGAGTAATATTATGCAACGGTGTATTTAAAAGTTCATTGATCATCATCATCATCATCACCATCATCATCATCATCATCATCATCATCATCATCATCATCATCACAATATCTCACTCAATCTCAATCAATCGTCCTTACACAATTATAGATTCAATAATGCGTGTCCTATCACTGTTTATTAACACAAAAAACATTAAGCAAAATAACATAACTGATTTATTTAACACGTTATATTACTACGTGATCGTAAATTCGCGCGCAGCGCTTAAAACATTTACGCACGTGAAATGAAATGTGAATTATGTTAAAACCAGATAAGCAGATAGCAAAAAGCAACAAGTGAGAGCCACATAAGCATTTGCTTTTCTATATTTTTAAAAAGCACGTTATTTATAATGCTTTCTGTTAAATTAACCACCACTAGCTCACTGCACGCCGCTCACATCTCACGTCTCCACTGCGCGTCGTCCGCGCACAGCTCACATCTCCGCTTCCATCGCGCCATACAAATATTACACATCTCCGCACAGCGATCTCCACTGAAGCTGAGCGGAGAGGCGATGTGTTAATAACACAATTCTATTGGTTGTTTAAAAAACATCTCCTCTCCGCTCGTCTCGTCTCCGCTTTGGTGGAGTCCCGACCTGATTCTATTTAGTTCGTAAGTATTGGACACTTCTTTTTCGCTTTACCAAACCAATAAAAAATTACAAAGATAAAATGCATCAAAGTTAAAGAGTGGGAGCTTGTTACGTCACTTCGTAGTAAAAAGTATAGCACGGCGTGGCGTCACGCGAAATTTCAAAGCACTGTATCGTGCTCATTTTTTATTTACGTGATAAAAGAAAACATACGTGTCCAATATTTTTTGGTAATATATCTTACGGATTAATTAGATTTTTTTGGTAATACTTATATCTTACGGATTAATTAGATTTTTTGGTAATATATCTTACGGATTAATTACATTTTTTCAGGAAACTACCCTATTGTCGTAAATCATCAGCTCAGTCAAAGGATCAGCACTTCCACAGTTACCTCCTACAAATTACTCTTTATAAAATTAAGTTTAGAAAGTTTAAAATGGTGGTTCTGAATAATTTAGACATTACATACACATACAATACTATAACTAAATAAGATATTAAAAACGACAGTTACCTTCAGCGAACTAACGACGGCGATATTGCCAGCTGTAACTTTTTCAACGGGACGATATTCATCTGCCAACGCCACGTATAGCAATCCCGTCTGTTTCATGAAATAAAAATTGTAATTATCTTAAAAATTTACCCACTGTCGGAGCAAACCCTTCATGGTTAAAAATGTTCAATGGTGAAAAAATTAGGTTGAATTAAAAAATAATCATCACGCCTTTTCAAATGCCGCATAAAACATCAATTACCAGGTCGGGTGCGACTGCTATTGGATTTTTCCATTAGGAATTAAGGTCACAGCACACATATCAACTGGGAAAGGGATCGTCGCCGTATCAACTCGAGTCGTGCAGTTTTCTTTGTATGAAACTCCCTACTGCAACGCACACTAATCGGAATTGTAACGTAATTGCCTCGCCTCGGAACAAGCTCACGAACCGGTGCGGTGCATGGTTAACTTGCGGTACCCACGCTTACGGCTTGTCGTCCCCACGCTTACGGCTCGTCGTCCCCGCGCTTACGGCTCGTCGTCCCCGCGCTTACGGCTCGTCGTCCCCGCGCTTACGGCTCGTCGTCCCCGCGCTTACGGCTCGTCGTGCCCTCTCAGTCACATCCCTCCCGCGGCTTGCCTGCCAGGTGCTAGCACACTACTTTTGCCAAACGCGGTGTCACTGTCATGTCAACTCATGTAATTAGGCAACTGCCAGTCATATTGCGCGCGTGTTTTATTGAATTTGTAGGTTAGATTTCAAACAAAACGAAACGGGTTTAAACTGTGTGCCAGCCAGATCAACCAGCGGTCGGTGAGCCTAGAGCGCGGCGTCGCCTAGCCGTAGACCAGTCGACGTATCGGAGCTGCTGATCCGCTTTGGTTACGTGCTTACGTTAGGTTGACGCCTGTTTGACGACGAGATGAAAGGCGATACGGTGACGATCCCTTTCCGAGTTGATGTGTGCTGTGACCTTTAGTCTGTAGCAGCCCGGTGTTTAGAAGTCATTGATGTGACACCTCCGTCCCTCGGACAGCAAGTAAAGCCGTTAGACCGCCCCTGATCTCTCCCAGCGAGTGCCGGGTTGCCATCCCACCGGACTATGAGAGTAACGGAACAGAGAGTGAGACTTTGTCTGTGCACACGCTTGTGCACTATAATATCTCCTGCGTTCTTGGCTAATCTTCGTTGAGATTGGACACCGTTATCGAAATTCGGTCGGGAGGATTATAAAACATGGAAATGTTGAAAATCTTGTTTGTCTTTTCTTAAAATACCGGCCAAGTGCGTGTCGGAGTTCGTAGGGTTCTTAGGGTTCCGTACCAATTGAGGGAATTATCAAAGAAAAATTCTGATTTATCAATACATTGGTATTTTTTTGTAAAATATACGTAATAATAAACATTATCGCCAAAATTTCAAGTTAGGTCAATGGGAAGTTAAAAAATTCATGGAACAAAATTTTGTGACAGACACAGACGGCCACGTGAATGACAGCAATAGGGCTCCGTTTGGACCCATCGGGTATGGAACCCTACCTAGATTTCGTCTTTATTCACGTTTCGAAGATACTTCAATACTTGCAAAAATACGTCAGCGTCGGTTATGGCTGATCAAGGTTGTAGTACACAGAAATAAGGCATTGAAAAAAAAAAATTTTTACTGTGGTTAAAGATATGTATTTAGAAGTAAACATAGTAGAACATAGATCTTACCTGCTCACTCTTATCCCGTGCAAGATTATAGATCTTCTGGCCCTTGCAGATCTCTCCGCTGTACAGCCTCAGGAAGGTCAGCACTCCTCGCTGGTCGTCATGCTGGACCTTGAAGGCTCTTGCAGCCAGCTCGGACCCGAAACTGTGGTACAATCTAGAGAAAGAAACAAATAAATTATGTTTATTTAGACCTGACTTCTTCGTAACATAGCGCGGTAAATGATAGATATAAACTGTGGATGAACACGCACACAATCCTCCTTCATACTTCATCACTCCGACAGAACATCCGCCGCCCAGGCACGAAATACATTAACCAATCTGGAAACTCCCAACTGATTGCGGGCCCAGGTACAGAATAACACAAGGCTGGTGTATTGAAGATGAGGGGCTAGTTGCTAAGTATTGCTTTACTGTCCGATCAATCAGAGTAAAGATATGGTTGGACCTATCCCGGGTAGTGAAGCTTACCACCAACCCTTTTTTTTGGCGGGTGGGAACTCAAGAAATCATCCAATGACTTCTCCCGCTCTGGGTGGAGTGGGAGGGCATGTCAGACTTTTACTGACTAAAACCCACCCCTGTTCAGTTGCCTGTGCCAAAGGGCGTGGTGACTTTCTTTCGAATTTATCCACGACCCCTAGGCAAGCATTGGCCCTGGCGGGCCCCATCAGTTATTGCTCCGCCCAAGTGGGGCAGACCTCCACCGTGTCCTCTGGGCGATCCGCACAGTGGTGACACCCAGGCGTTTCCTCCCGCCTTCTACGGCACAGGAACCTGCCGAAACAGCCGTGTCCGGTGAGGACCTGCGTCAGGCGGAAGGTGAGGACGCCGTGGCGCCTCTACAGCCACTCCTCAAAGAGGGGCACTACCGCTGCAATGGTGGCGTGCCCAGCGCTGGGTTGCGACAGTCGCTCTCTCCATGTCGCCATAAGATCCTGCCGGAGCTCTATCCGCCGAACCGCGATGTCTCGCGACAGAGGAGTTACGCCCCAGCGTTTCGCGTCCTCGCACCACTCCCAGATGTGCGCCCTTTTTTTTTTTTGGTGTTTCGACCACAGCCACTCTGCCAAGAGTGTGACGATGAAGAAGAAGACCATCTCGGGACCTCTTCCTGTAAGGCCTATACCTCACTAAGACGCGAGTGGAGGCGGAGCAAGCAGTTTTCAAAATAAAATGTATACAGTTTTACGCAATCAAGCAGACACCAGGTACAGTCTGTTGTCAGCATTATCTAACCCACCCTAAAAAAAAACGAATTTGGACCCTCTGCATGAAACATTAAGGTTTATTCAAGTTATATGAGCTTATCAGACAAGTGCTCGAGGATTTGATGAACAAATACAATAATAATACAGACACGCAAATTTGATCTTTAAAACGTTAGCATTAGGTTATATTTTATAACTATTTGTTATAATATGATAAGTGTAATAGCTTATTTTAATGATTGAGTTCAAGTAATTCTGGTCTCGTGGTCTGTGTATAAGACTGAGAAAAACAAGGTTCGAGATCAAATCCTGCGACAAAGATATTGTTTTGCTTTCAATATAGAATTTATATTCCAAAACTATTTCTTGTATTATTGTAAAGAACTACAGACTACACATAAACTTTTTAAAATGGTAATATTTTCACATAACTTGTAATAAGTGGGTAGTTGAAAAATAAATATTCGTATTCATTATAAAGAACTGTGAACTTATAGTTTTTTAAATTACCCACCCGTTCACAAGATAAGTTATTAGGCGGAAATCATATTGGTCGTTCTTTAATATTGCAAGCAATATTGTAGAAATGAAAACAAATTAAAAAAGAAACTGATGTATAGGTGGACTATGTTTTCGAACCCACATGCTGTTCGTCGTCAATCCAGCATCAAACCGCTAAGCCACAAGAACTTGTTGGGAATACGCGAAATTAAAGATTGGGTTGTAATTTTTTTTTTTTTTTTTTTAAAAACGTTGCCCCACACTAGGAATTACTCCTGTATCGTGGGTGCGTTCACAAACATGTATACTAACATACACAAGACACCCAGACCCGGAACAACTATCTGCAGGTCATACAAATATTTGTTCCGTGCGGGAATCGAACCCGCGACACGCAGCGCAGCAGTCGAACGCTCAACCACTGCGCCAACCGTGTCGACATTACAATTACGTAGTGTGACTATTATGTAGTGTGACTTAAAATCTTTTCAACTTTAATGTTAACGAGATAATGATTAAAATAGCTTAACAAAAACATATATAATGCCGGTGGCTCCGACTATGTTGGGTGGGTTTACCTTAACGTTACGTGTTAAAGATCAAATTTGCGTGTCTGTGTTATTATTGTATTTTTGTTCATCGAGTCCTCGTGCACTTGTCTGATAAGCTCATATAAATTAAATAAACCTTAATGTTACAGACAGAGGGTCCAAAGTTGTTTGATTTTAGGGTGGGTCAGATAATGTTGACAACAGTCTGTACCCTCATATATATAGGGTGACTGGTAATTAGTGACCGATACTTAAACACTTGATTGTACTCATGATTACAAACAACTTTCCCAAAGAAACTTTTTTTATACTTATTAACTTTTATCACCATAACAACAGTTTGAAATTCGCGCGCGCGTAAGGTCAGTGACCGCTATCAGCTGTTAGACGCCCGCTCTGTAAGCGGCGATACGCAGCGCCCGACAAATGTACTAGTAGTAGTATCGCTTCACGCTCCCCCGCCGCCCGCACCGCCCCCTTTGTCTCAGTGCAGTGCAGTAGTGACGTAATAATAACAGTCAGCCCGGAAAGCACGTCGCATACACTTATTTTTGTTTTATTTGACGCTCACGCGCACTATGCCGTACAATTACACAGCGAGTGAGTACAGTGATATGGTGATGTGCTACTACTCGGAATCGCCTTGCTGCTTTGCCATTACCCCCGTAATGGCGAAGCAGCAAGGCGATTGTACCAACTATTGTATTCAAGAATAATTCTCCCATTCGCCCAACTCCAAGAACATTTTTACGCGCTGCACAGCGAATAAGAGACTGAAGAACGCTCATTGCGCCAAATGTGAATGCAGTAAGACCACGTCGCAATCAAGCAAGAAACATTATGGATTTATTTATTGTAGCGCGCGCACTTTTTTTTTTTTTTGTGGGGTGGGAAATCATCCAATGACTTCTCCCGCTCTGGGTGGAGCGGGAGGGCGTTCCTTCTTGCCCTGAGTGCCCAGGGGCGAGGTAACTCTGTTTCGAATTTATCCTCAAGCCCCGGGCAGAATTTATCCTCAACCCCCGGGCAGAATTTATCCTCAACCCCCGGGCAGAGCGCGCGCACGTAAAGCGCAAAAATACTAAATAATTTATTATTTATTTAGTCTCCTCACCGTGTCATAAACAAAGAAGCTTTATGTAGGTATACTCGTAACACTGTACCTAAATGGGCACGCGACGGCCGACCGGGGCGTCACGTCTGCAGCGTAGGCCTATGCTCCGTGGCTCAGATTTGTTGTCATTTAGACATTTAAAGGCTCACGGTTCCTAGTTAGTTTAACTACTGTCTTTGGACATTATTTTTGAATTTAGAAACAACCGAATCATTTAGGTAGGTACCTACACCGATCCGACCCGACCGCCGCGCCGCTTACGGAGCGGGCGTCAAACAGCTGATAGCGGTCACTGACCTCGCCGCGCGCGAATTTCAAACTGTTGTTATTGTGTTACAAGTGAATAAGTATAAAAAAAAATGTTTCTTTGGGAAAGTTGTTTGTAATCATGAGTACAATCACGTGTTTAAGTATCGGTCACTAATTACCAGTCACCCTATACAGGGTGTAAGGTACATGAACGCACATACGTGTACTAGTGATTCAGTAGATGATTCTGGTAGCGTTGGAATTTTTCGTCGGCCTTTTCCTTATTTTAGAAAAAAAAATTTTTTTTTGTTTCACTTCAAACTGTATAAAATCGTTATACCTATCTACCCCAAAGACATTTTAATTGAAAAAATAATTAATTAATTTTTTTTCATTTGAAATGTCTTTGGGGTAGATAGGTATAACGATTTTATAAAGTTATTTTATTTTTTTCAAAAAGTAGGAAAAAGCCGACGAAAAATTCCAACGCTAGGGGGTCCAGAATCATGTACTGAATCACTAGTACACGTATGTGCGTTCATGTACCTTACACCCTGTATATAGCATACCCTCGATACAGATGTACGTTGGAGACGCGACTGGCCGCAAGAGAACATACTCCCGGGAGAATCTATTTAATTAATCCAGGAAATGGTCTACTCGTGTGACAAGTTTCATCGAAAACCGTTCAGCCGTTAACACGTGAATGGGTAATAGACAGACAGACAAACAGAGTTACTTTCGCATTTATAATATTAGTATGGCTAAGTTAAGTTTGGATGTCGGAGGTAATCATAATCTCCGGGACTACTCTTTTTTTTAATTATCGATAGGCCACTATCTATAGGTTTTGACCACTATCTCACCTGATGGTAAGCGATGATGTGGTCGAAGATGGAGCACGCTTGTCTAGAAGTAACCTATTCACTCTCGACTCAAAAAACCCCAGGTTGTAGCTAAACTACTCATCCGATTTCAAAAATTCTTTAGCTGTATAGCTAAACAACAAGGAGCTCGTGGCTAAAGTAATAACAGACGCACGGGTCGAACCATCAGGTTAAGCTACGCTTGCCGGGGTTGGTTCATACATGGGTGACCATCTTTACATACCGAGACTCCTCCGTGCCTCGGAAAGCACGTTAAGCCGTTGGTCCCGGCTGTCAATCGTGGATCTTTGACAGTCGTTACGGGTCGTCAGAAGCCCGAAAATCTGACAACCAGTCTTACCAAGGAGTATCGTATTATCCAGTAACCGGTTTGTGGAGGTTAGATCAGGCAGTCGCTCCATGTAAAATACTGGTATTCAGCTGCATCCGGTTAGACTGGAAGCCGACCCCAAGATAGTTGGGAAAAGTCTAGGTAGATTGATTGTAGCTAAATAATTTTTGAAATCGGATACGGATCGGATACTGTCGCTCAGTATCTTACTTTTTATACCGGAATAATGCACGGTTCCTGTGGAATTGGACACGGAAGCAAAATCGCGAGCAAAATACGATAGTACCGTAAATTTCAGCCCAACTTACTTGTGTCCCTCAGCCGGGCTGGGCAGGTAGGCGATGATGGCGTCCATCAGGGTCTGCACGCCGATGTTCTTGTACGAGCTGCCGCACAGGATGGGGAACCCTTTCATTGTGAGCGTGCAGCGCCGGATCGCTTCCTCGATCTCCTTGCTGCTGATGTCCAGGGTTTCCTGTGCACAAAGAAAGTTTTATAGCTAACTAGCTTCTGCCCGCGGCTTCGCCCGTGTTGAATTAGTACTTCCCTTATTATACAGCATTTAACAAAAACCCTGTCCGATCCTGAAGGGTATACTTTGGTATCGTACAGTGTACACATATACGTAATCATTTAATGGATACGAGATTATTATTTTTCTCCAATAAAAATAATTAAATAAAAAACTTTTTTACAAAAAAAAAACAACCGAGTTCAAAAAAAAAATACACTAAAAATTTAAAAATAACTTTAATTTCGGCAGTCGGTGTTTGTATTTTATTTCTTCGTTATTTGACACCGACTTCCGAAATTAAAGTTATTTTTAAATTTTTAGTGTATTTTTTTTTTTGGAAGTCGGTTGTTTTTTTTTGTAAAAAAGGATTTTATTTTTCGCTTTTTAGTTATTATACCCCAGAACTAAAAACCCCAATAACATGGAACGTGGCATTTAAACATTTGGAGAACACAAAAACGTCATCAAGATATGCGTATTTCTCGTTTTTGTTCAGTTTCTCAAAAAGCGCTAAAGCAATTTCGATAACATTTATATGGGAATACCTCGGAAGTATATTCTTTCGGATAAAAAAAGAATTTTGAAAATCGGTCCACAACTGACGGAGAAATGCGCGGACATACATAAAAAAACATACATACAGTCGAACATAGAACCTCCTCCTTTTTCGAAAGTCGGTTAAAAAGAAGAAGATGTGCTTGTTGTTCAAAATGAAGTTATTACGACCCCAGTCAGATGCCAACCTAACGACTCTACACTCCACGTTCCCATAGGCAAGACTACCGAACTGAACCGTATCTGCATCTTACCTGCTGAATGATATTCTCAGCCAACTGGTCGTCCAGGCTGGACAGGGTATCCACCAGCTCCTTGTGGTCCGACATGGCAGTCTCCCACTTGACTCCGTCCGCCTTCTCCGTCAGTTTGCGACGCACCAGGGTCTGGCCCCGCCCTTGCGTCCATATCACCTCTTCTAGTGTTATGAGGTCTATTAGACCTAAGAAGAACATATTTATATGTTAGGTTTTGAGTCATAAATAACTGAGATTTCATTTAGCAGGAACTAATTTTCCAGTCGCGATTGTTATTATTCTGCATTGCCACATAGTAAATGAAATAAATAGATATGAATTTTAGATAATGAGAAAAACATTACAATTTGAAATTGCACAAATATAGCAAAACATTTCATAGATAACAAAAATAAATAGAACTTCGCATAGTCGCTAACTATCGCTTTGAAAGTATTTTAAATTAAATTTGCTATTAGTCTACTGCATCGAGAAATAAAAAAAAATAGGACTAAGGATAATCTTTGAACATTTCAGGACTGTACCTTTTAAATTCATGCAATCTATTCCTTCAGCTACAGGGCTAGAATACGCCCAGTTTCGTTTGTGCGCGAAGCTTGAACATTTTCCTTGACGATATGAAGCTATTTGGTTTCTGGCGCCACCATGGTGGTGGTTGTGGTGGTTATCGGGGGAAACCTTCAATAGGCGCCTGGAAATTTGGAAGAGGAAGGGGGCTCCGAGACCTTTTAAAAGACCACTACAGAGACCCCCTCTGTACAACGCCTGGTAGGGCACATCCCTTTATTTATTTATTTTTTGGCGGGTGGGAAATCATCCAATGACTTCTCCCGCCCTAGGGTGGAGCGGAAGGGCGTGTCAGACTCTTACTGACTAAAACCCACTCCTGTTCCTCCCTGCCCTGAATGCCCAGAGGCGAGGTAACTTTTTCGAATTTATCCTCAACCCCTGGGCAGAGGGCACATCCCTGAGACGACTGTAAAGAAGTCTACTCTAGTCAGACAACTATCTCCCTTCACCAGCGCGCTCACCTATAAGCCTGCCCTCCTTGCGCACGTCGGTGTGCAGCAGCAGCGGCTGCGCCTGCAGCTTGTCGGCCACGGAGCGCGCGCACGCCTCCGCGCTGGCGTCGCCGCGGTCCATCTTGTTGAGGTACAGGATCCGAGGGACGCGGTAGCCGTTCGCTTGCTTCCACACGGTTAGGGTTTGGGCTTCTACGCCTGAGAAGAGAAATGTGTTTTGTTTTCAATAGGCTGCAATATTCAAACGTTTATTAGTGATGTGACACCCCCGTGCCTCGGAAAGCAAGTAAAGCCGTTGGTACTGCGCCTTATCTCACCCCGGTCGTGTCGGGTTGCCGTCCCATCGGACTATGAGAGTAAAGGTACAGAGAGAGTGCACTCGTGAATCTGCAGGCAAACAAGAATGGCCATGCCGAGCCTCCACCCACGACTAACCAAACGATTGCTTAGCCTCTTTAAAAATAACCCCAAAATAATGATAGGGACAATTACGGGCCACTGTCTCTTAAACAAGCATCTTTTCAATCTAGGCATCACGGACAGCCCTCTCTGTAGAGGTTGTCATGACGCCGAAGAATCAGCCGCCCACGTCATCCTGGAATGCCAGGCCGCTGCTACCCTGCGTGAACAAATCCTCGGAACAGTGAGATCGCTCCGCGAAGCCTGCGAAGCTCCCAGGTAGCTTCTTGGCGGAGCTAGGCTGGCTATGTTTGCCAGGACCCAAACGCACAACGGCCCAAATGAGAGTCTAAGTGCGGACAAAGGAGTCCCTTTTCTTTCTATTCTTCTGAGTGCACTCGTGTTTGCGCACACGCTTGAGCACAATAATATCTCCTTCGTACTTGGCTAATCTCCGTTTTTGAGAAATTGGCTACCGTGACAATCATACAAAGCATGTTGGTTGTTCAAATTAATTTAAACAATCTATAGACATTCGCAGTGACAACTAATTTGGGAGGTAAAGCTTTGATGTTCAACAAGAGACATCTGTTTTGAGAAGTTAACTCAGCCTAATGCAGTCTAATATAGAGAATTTTAAAGAAGTTGCATTTTTCATACCAACATTTTCTTAATTTAGTTAACAACTATGAACACTAATGTTTCAAAACTTTTATGCAATAATGTTTAAAAACTAAGATAATGTAATAAGTTTTGGCTAAGTTAAAACAAATATTAATAATACATTTCTGCTAACGAAAAGAGGAGTACTTTTTAAGGTATTATTTTGTTTAAAAAACTATAAGTAGTAAGGTTTTTACTATTGGCAGTTGTCTATGATGGTCATTATTCGATATAATATCAAGCAATTGATGAATATTTTAATTCATAGAAGTGACGAGGTTCTCTATTTGTGAGAAAAAAAACTCCAATTTCATATGTATATATAAAAGAAGAAACTGACTGACTGACATATCAACGCACAGCCGAAACTACTGGGACTAGAAGAGTGAAATTTTGCACACGGCTTGCTTTTATAATGCAGGGAGCAATAAGAGCTTTTTGGAAATTCTACCTTTAAGGGGGTGAAAAGGGGAGATTTCGTTTGTATGAAACTTAGTCATTCCAGACGGGCGAAGCCACTGACTGAAGCCAGTAATATTTAATTAAGGCCCAGGTTGCGTCACAACACCCGGTTCTAAGTTTTTTGTTTCCAGGCTGATGTTCTTTGGGTTTGGGATGATTCATGCGGACCTCCGTATGAATTCATGCGGGCCATTACCCAGCCGGAGGAGTGTGATGAAATGCGCGCGCCACTCCAGCACCCCGGCCGCTGGCCGCAGCGTCTGGTAGCAGTAGCACATCGCGTGGTTTTAGTCAGTAAGAGTCTGACAGACCCCAGCGCCCGCCCCGGGCGGAGGACATCCGTGAGGATTTCCACACGTCAAACAAAAGGCTGATATCTTGTGACTCATCAAAATCTTAAATTGATAAGCAACGTAAGGCTGCACTTGGGGCTAGTGCATAGATGGAAGACTATAACCATTAAAAACAAACACACTTCGGTTGTCGTGGTATGGGCAAGTGATGCGAAGGAATGAAGAAAATGTCGTAAGGAAAGACCTGTGTATGGATGTGGATGGCTATAGGAGTAGGGAAAGGCCAAAGAAACGATGGATGGACTGTGTGAAAGATGATATGGGTAAAAATAGGGTGACCACAGAGATGACGGCTGATAGAGGAGTATGGAAGAAAAAGACATGTTGCGCCGACCACAAATAAACTGGAATGAGGGCAGGAGAATGAATGATTTGTATGAATTATATGAATTATTGTTTTTGAAGTTATACTTCTTTTGGCGCGTTAAGAAAAATGATGAGAGTAAATTTTTACGATGCTCGCGCACACCGTCACAAAAAACCGACACCCTGAAGTTAGCTATATTCTGGGGTTCATGAAGAATGACAGTTTAGTTTTTTATCTTGTTACGCCAAAGAAGTATAACTTCTTACGTGCGTACGTAAGTACACACACACTTTTTTTAACACGACATGTAACGGTCCTTAGATACTCGTATATAAAAAATAATAATAACCATGTGATTAGTAAACACCGATTAGCCGGTTCTTAATTCAAAATTTTCAATGGATTTTAATTTAGAATCCGATAATCAGTGTATAAACTTTTTTTTATTAAACTCAGCGTGGTACGAGTATTATGGTTTACGTGTTTTATAAATAAGGCCTAGTCTTAAAACATACTTACCAGCAGACGCATCGAGCACTATGACAGCTCCATCTAACACAGCGAGGCTCTGTTCCACCTCCATGGTGAAGTCGATGTGACCCGGCGTGTCAATCAGGTTGATCTGACTGTCCATCCACGGGAACGACACCGCAGCAGCTGGGGAGATGCTAAGTTATGTAAATGGTCAAAGAAATACAACCTTATTTGTAAAAAAACACTAATCAGTTATGATTAGTAAAAATATTTTAAAATTAACTTTAAAACAAGCTCGAGGCGGACTCGCGCGCTATAAATTATTTTTTGCGCCTCTTTGCAGGGTGCAAAGGGGCACAAACAATAATTTAGCCCTTAATACAATACTTAAGGTATACCCAACTAAAATGGGACTGGGCAGGACATGTCTGCCGCATGCCTGACGAGCTGTGGGCCCGTAAAACACAGGATTGGTGTCCTGACACAATGACCCGGGGCCGCGGCAGACCACGAAGGAGATGGCGGAACGACCTGGATGTCTTCCTTAAGAATTAGAAAGAAGAAGGAAAAAATCGTGATCGTTGGAAGGAATGGAGGGAGGCCTGTGCCCAGCAGTGGGAAAGTACAGACTAGTATTAATAAAAATAATAACAATACTTGAAGAGGACTGATGATTTTATTGATAACCGAAAAGAAAATTCATTTTGTCATACATTTTGTATGGAACAACTTTTTTGTTGATTGATTCTGAGACGATACTAAGTGCTCCGGTACTGCCAGTGATCATCATCTTCCTGCTCTTATCCCATGTTACTTGGGGTCGGCGCAACACGTTTTTTTCTTCCATTCTGTCCTGTCAGCCGTCACGCTATCACTAACTCCCTTTTCTATCATATTACTCCTCACACAATCCATCCATCTTTTCTTTGGCCTCCCTCTCCCACTCCATCCATCCACATTTATATTCATTATTCTTTTAGTTTCATGTGTTTCATCCCTCCTCTTCACATGACCATACCAAGATAAGCGGCTCAATTTCAACTTTTCTGTCACTGGCGCCACTTTTAAACTACCTGTAACGTACTCATTTCTCACTTTATCCATTCTCGTTACTCCACACATCCATCTTGACATTCTTATCTCCGCCACATGCAATCTTTTTTCATCCGTCTTTTTACAGCCCAACATTCTGATCCATACAGTACGACAGGTCTAATCACGGACTTATAGATTTTCCCCTTTAAGTTAAGCGGCATCCGAGAGTCGCAAGTTGTTTCAGTGACCTGTCGCCATTTCATCCATCTTGAGTTGATCCTGTGCGTTACGTCTCGGCCTATATCGCCATCCCCCTGGCCAAGCGACCCGAGGTACCGAAAGTCAGAGCAGATCGATATAGGCGTCCCGGTGACAGCTATAGGCATAGGACTGGAGAGACCACCGAAATCGCAGAACAGGTATTCTGTTTTGGTTCTGCTCAATTTCAGGCCCACACTCTTCAGTCTTTGCCACCACGTCTCCAATCTGCTCTGGACCTCTAAGCCGCTTTCGGCAACCAGCACAATATCATCAGCAAACAGCCAGGCAGCCAGGGAGCCTCTTCTTGGATGTCCGACGTCAGAGCGTCATTATCATATTACGCTCATTATCATCAGGAAGAGGTAAGGGATGAGGGCCGAACCCTGGTACAAACCGACTGCCACACTGAAGCTGTCAGAGTGCCCACTGCAGACCGGACTTGGGTACTGCATCGACTGTACATCGCTCGGATCAACTGCACATACTTCCCAGGCACAATTTTCTCCTTGAGGGCCCACCACAAAACCTCACGAGGCACCCGGTCATATGCCTTTTCGAGGTCAACGAACACTATGTGTAAGTGTTTATGCACAGCTCTGTATTTCTCGCACAGCTGACGGATAGCGAAAATAGCATCCGTTGTAGGTACCGACCAGGCATAAAACCGAACTGGTTCTGTGAGATTTCACTCTCGTCTCTCAGCCACCTTTCAATAACTTTTTCCCATGCTTTCATACTATGTGACATTAGCTTTATTCCTATATATTTGTTGCACTTCAGCACATCATCTTTGTTCTTGAAGATGGGCACCAGCAAACTGTTACACCATTCATCAGGTATGGCTTCTTCCAGCAACAACTTATTGAGGAACAAAGCTAACCACGTCTATCCATCTACCCGTAATGACTTCCACACTTCAATTGGTATTCCATCTGGACCAATTGCCTTACCATTCTTCATTCTCACTAATCCCTCGTTCACTGGTTTATTCTCTAAAACACCGGGACAGCTAGTGATAAAAATAAAAAAGAATATTTGAATCGATTCAGAATTCAAAATTCATGTTTGTCTGCTCTTGAATATTTGAATCAAAGGCTTTCAATACCTTTTTTCTGAGATTTTGCTCATTCAAAAACCTTAACTTCTCTGAACAAACATAATTTCATTATTTAGAAGAGAAGTGAAGACTGGATGATTCGTCACCCGCCCCAAAAAAAAAAAAGGTCACCAGGCCCCCGCCAACCTGCCCGGGGGTTGAGGATAAATTCGAAACAGAGTTACCTCGCCCCTGGGCACTCAAAGGCAGGAAGGAACAGGGGTGGGTTTTAGTCACTAAGAGTCTGACACGCCCTCCCGCTCCAACCAGAGCGGGAGAAGTCATGGGATGATTTCCCACCCCACAAAAAAAAAAAAAGGGCCCCATAACAATTTATTACTTGAGAATATAGTGCTGGAGACGTTTTGTTTAAAATGACATCATTTAAATCCAAGGTGGTGGTAAAATGGCAGTCCCCTTGTGAAATATTGGTATTCAGCTACAGTGACTGGAAACTGATCACAACATAGTTGGGCAATGGCATTCAGATTGATTGGAGTGTGATAGAATGGTGTCAAAACAAAAGATTCAAATTGATTTTTGAATTCAATATTTCACATACGAGACATATAAAACAAAAAAGTACGCAACTTATATCTTTGTTATTCACCCAAGTCGCAAGTAACCCATGCTATTAATACTAACATTATTATTGCGAAAGTAACTCTGTCTGTGATCATTACCTCTTCAAGTCTTAACGGCTGAAAGGTTTTTTTTTCTTACCATTGATAGGCTCGTATTTGACCACCAGCACATTTGCCTAGAAGTAACCTATTCACTCATCATTCTCCTGCCCTTATCCCAATTTATTTGGGGTCGGCGCAACATGTCTTTTTCTTCCATACTCTTCTATTAGTCGTCATCTCTGTAGTCACCCCCTTTTTACCCATATCCTCTTTCACACAGTCCAACCATCTTTTCTTTGGCCTTCCCCTACTCTTATAGCCATCCACATCCATACACAAGACTTTCCTCACGACATTTTCTTCATTCCTCCGCATCACATGCCCATACCACGACAACCGATTTCCACACAATTTTTCAGTCAGCGGTGCCACTTTCAGACTTCCTCTTATATACTCATTCCTAATTCTATCCATGCGCGTAACACCACACATCGCTCTTAGCATTCTCATCTCAGCTACATGCAATTGCTTTTCATTCATCCCTTTTGTGGCCCAACATTCTGAACCATACAAGACAGCAGGTCTGACCATTGTTTTATAAATCTTCCCCTTAAGTTTTAGGGGAATGCGGGAGTCACAGATAGTCCCGGTGACCTGCCGCCATTTCATCCATCCAATGTTAATTCTGTGCTTAACAGTCCGATCTATTTCGCCATCGCTTTGCACGAGTGAACCGAGATACCGAAAATCGGAGCAGCCTGGGAGAAGCGCGCCATCTAGCACTACAGCTTCAGAACTGGAGAGACCGCCGAAATCGCAGAACATGTATTCAGTTTTGGTTCTGCTGAACCAAAACCTAAAAAAAAAGAACCATGAACCATGTTGGTTGAAGTAACCTATTCACTCTGGACTTAAAAGACTCTCAGATTGTAGAGCTATCAGGAAACACAGACTTTGTTTTATAATAATAGATATATATCTAGTGATAACACAAATGTCGAATATCCACAACATGGAATACAAAACAAACATTCGTTCTCGCTACATAAATATGAATTTATACAAAAAGTGATATATTTTTTTATTGTTGATAGGCATGCGTTTGACCACTATCTCACCTGATGGTAAAGGATGATGTGGTCGAAAATGGAGCACGCTTGCCTAGAAGTAACCTATTCACTCTTGACTTAAAGACTCTCAGGTTGTAGCTATCAGAAAACACAGACTGTGGCAGTGAATTCCACTCCTTATCTGTATGCACATGGAATGACAAAGTTTCATACAAATGAAAACCCCCCTTTTCACACCCTTAAATGACGAATTTCCAAAAACTCTTTCTTAGTGCTCCCCTACATTATAAAAGGAAGCCGTGTGCAAAATTACATGTTCCTAGTCCCAGTAGTTTCGGCTGTGCGTTGATATGTCAGTCAGTCAGTTTCTCCTTTTATATATATAGATGGCTAGATGAATGTGCTCCAAAAACTTTTTGTGCGAAATGGGGCACACCATACACACCAGTAGACCATGTCCTGGAATAGGATATGGGATAATTTTTATCCCAGAAGTATTTTCTCTTAGAATAATTGTTGAACGTCATGCAGGCCAAGCCACTCGCAGAAGCTAGTCTATGATAAAAGTCAGTTCTTTAATTTTTGAACAGCATAACAGAAGTGCTCATTCACTTGCGCCTTGTCTAATTTTGTGCCTGGAATGGCGGAGCTAACTATTGAGCGATATTAGAAACCTGAATGCAGTGAGGGATTCAAGCTAGCTGGCAAAAAGACTTGTCCCTGAGGAGAAAAATCTACTATTCACACCGTTAATGTAAAATACTGGTGCACTCAGCTTTGTTTTTCTTTGTGGTGGTGGGAAATCATTCAATGATCTCTCTCACTCTGGGTGGAGCGAGAGGGTGTGTCAGACTTTTACTGACTAAAACCCACCCCTGTTCCTTCCCTGCCTGAGTGCCCAGGGGTGTGGTAACTCTGTTTCGAATTTATCCATTTGAAAGCAAGCCACAGCCAAAGATGTTGGGTAACCGAAATTCAGTAAAATATTATTACCTGGTTTGTAACCTATGGTCCACAGCAACTTATCTACTAAACTCATCACAAAGACAAAATAAAATGTTCATTGAATAACAATATAACATCAAGCTAACTAAATTGTTGTTCATCAGTTTTAATACATCAAATGTTGATCAAGAGAACCTTCAGCTTACAATAATTATTTTTATATTGAAGTGACCTACATGTAATGGTGATGCCCCGCTGCCTCTCTTGTTCCATGTAATCAGTCACTGTGTTGCCATGATGCACCTCCCCCATGGACCTGATGGTGCCCGAGAAGAAGAGCATCCTCTCCGTGGTCGTTGTTTTACCTAAAACACAAGGTTTGACGCACAAAAATATAATTTAAGAATACCTTGAGACAGATTAATACATATTTAATTGAATTAGTGATTGGGATTAAAAAGCCTTCTTATATTAAAAACTTTACATGATTTTTTTATGAATGTAATTCAGTCATTCAGAATTAAGAGTTTTACATAATTCTTGGAATTGAGTAATACTAACCTGCATCTATGTGAGCCAAGATTCCAATGTTCCTGATATTTTCAACACTATTTTTATGTCTTCCACTAGTAGAACAATATCTTCTAGACCAAGTAAATTTAAATATTTTCCAGTATCGACTCATGTTGTAAAACGCCCTTTTTTCAAATAAATAAAAAAAAAAGATAACATTCCATGGCCATCGGCCAAACAACTGACCACAACCGGCGGCGGCGCTGCAATCTGCCAACTGCCAATCTGCGATATTAGAAACTTTGACATTGACACTTTTGACCAGTGTGACCATCTTCAAAGAACAAATCCTGCCTTACTTTGATTAAAAACCTGCCAAATCCTGCCAAAGTCTGCAGTAAAAATGCCTAAATATTGCCAACTTTAATTACTGTTGTAATAAACGTAAAAAACACAAATATATTTTCAATTCAAAGAGAATTTCAATTATAAGAGAATTTTACAAATAAATAGATTTTTATTTAATTTAAATTAAACATTACAATCTGTTTACAAACTTACCGAAGACTGCCCACTGAATCCATTCATATATTTTTTTATGTTTACTTTATGGTGAAAGCGTACAAATGTTCTTACGTTTTTTTGCAATTTGCAGGTCAGTGTCAGGTTGTATCTGGGTCAAAATATGATTCGCGGCGTAGCAAGTACGTATTTACAGAACTGTAATCATTGTTGTCTCTGTAATCTGTCATGATTTCATGAAATACTACATTTTGACATCAATTCTAACTGAAGGAGATGTATTGATGATTGTCAAGATTTTATTGATATTGATAATTTGACTTTCGCGGGCTATCCTTTTTTTTATTGTTGATAGGCACGCGTTTGACCACCATCTCACCTGATGGTAAGCGATGATGTGGTCGAAGATGGAGCACGCTTACCTAGAAGTAACCTATTCACTCTTGACTTAAAGACTCCCAGGCGCTTTCACCTTAAGTAGTGGCACGCTCCTTTAAAGCGGACAGCCGCGTTACCAATTTGCAGTTACAGGCTTTACGTTTGGATCATTTTTAGCCTTGGAAATCTACGTTGAAGTAAAGGATCTTGCTCCCACTCCGCTCTATACGCTGTTTCATATTTTTGCTTCATCAGCACCACCAATAATAACTATCAATAAAATTAGTTAGTGATATTTCGTATCACTAACAAATTATTATCACCATGAAATCTAATTGGAAACAAAATAAAAGTATCTAAGACTGATTGTAATATCAACCAAAAACTCGTGTTTATGAATATTTGTTCTAAGATTATCAACTTTAAAGTTGTTAATTGAATGTAATACAAACATTACATGAGAAGTACTGGGGAATCCCCCACGTGCTTGCGAACTGTCTTTAGGGTTGTCATTATCGAAATTTTGAGTTGCCTTATGTAACATTTATTTTCTATACCCAATATCTACTGCCAAAAACTGCCAGGTTTGAAAACGTCAGCCGAAGATGCCAGCGTCTAAAATGAGAGGCCAATACTGCCAAAATGGCAGGAACCGACCACAAATGGTCACACTGCTTTTGACAGTGGATGCGTGTGCTGCCAACGTAAAATTCTATCATTCGGAAATTATGATGGGACGAGACGCAAGTCCAATGTGCGGCATTTACTAGACGAGTAGACGCATTTGCCGGGGGCATGCCAGAGGGTCAAGTCCGGTTCGCCAGACCACGCTTCTGTAGGTCGACTGGCAACCAACCGATTAATATTTAAGGTGCGTTTCCACCGAAGCAGAGCTGGGTGTAGTGGAGCGGAGAAAAGAATAGCACTACTGTAGTAGTGCTATTCTTTTAAATTGCACCGTGAAAACTTAGGTGAAGTGAACGTGAAGTGGGCTGTCAATCCATACAATCAAGGTAGAATGACAGTTCACTTCAGACTCACTCCACCTAAGTTTTCACGGAGAGCTGTTAACAGAATCGACAAGCAGGAATCGTCCAATCACAGACGAGACGAGTCACAGTGACGTGATGAGGATTTCAACCATTGTGATTAGTCGATTCCTGCATGTCTCCGCTCCGCTCCGCCCAGCTCTGCTTCAGTGGAAACGCACCTTTAAAGTTAAAGTTTGTAAGCAGATTCGTAAGAAGTTGGCAGTAGTAACATCACTGCTTTATAGGGTAAACGCTTCGAGTTCCGTACCCGAAGGGTCCAAACGAAGCCCTATTTCTGTCACTCACGTGTCCGTCTGTCTGTCCGTCGTCTGTCACAAAATTTTGTTCAAGAATTTTTTAACTTCGCGTTGATCTATGAAATTGAAATTTGGTGATAATGTTTAATGTTTTTTTTTTCTTCTTACGTTACGTTACTTTTATTTTACTAACAAATACCAAAATATTAATTTCCCTTCTAAGGTACGGAATCCTAATTGAAAATGCTGTGTGTAATGACTGTGGGTCATTTTACTGTTTACATTTGAATAATTGTCCTGAAACAAAATGAGTGATTTACCAGCAACTTCAGTGGCCAGGGCTGTAACTATGATTGAAGAGGGGCATACCTACCGGTCAGTCAGTCGCGTAATGGGTGAATTGACACCCGGGGCTGCGGACGGCGAGTAGTGGGTAACTCGCCTTCCGATCAGCACCAGGCCCGAGAGTCGACGGCGCGTAGCGTTCCACGCGCACCTCAAAGAGTTGTCAGCAAACACGACGGGGCCCGTCATGGCCGATGCCTGCCTGGGGGTTGAGGATAAATTCGAAAGAGTTACCTTGCCCCTGGGCATTCAGGGCAGGGAGGAAGAGGCGTGGGTTTTAGTCAGTAAGAGTCTGAAACGCCCTTCCGCCCCACCCTAGAGTGGAAGAAGTCATTGAATGATTTCCCACCACACAAAAAAAAAACGGGTGTATTGAGATCGGTGATCCATCGCATTGTTCGACGTTACAGGGAGTCTGGGTCTTACATGCGGAGACGAGGGCAAGGCAGAAATTGGGCCACCAGCGCCGTTGATAACCGTTGTATCGTCATGCAGACTTTATGAAATTGACGTCAAGCAGCTGTTCAGACCCAAAATCGTTTGCTGAAAGTCCATAACACTAACGTAAGAGAAAGGACAGTAAGAAGACGGTTCAATGAATTTGGCCTAAGATCTTAGGAGCTAGCAAATGCACCAAAACTCGAGGTATCTCATCATGTAGCAAGATTAGCGTTCGCTAAAAAGTATCGAGATTAGACACATGAGTGGAGTCGCATTTTATTCAGTGATGAGAGCTGCTTTTGCATAAATTTCGTGGATAGAAGGAAAACAATGTGGAGATATCGAGGGAAACGATATAACCAGAGAAGTTTCACAGAAACTGTATCGTATGGTGGAGGGTCAGTGATGATATGGGGTGGCATATGTTTGGGAACTCGAACAGCAGGTGTATGCAGGCAATGTACTGCATAGTGCCTATCAAATTGATTTCAACTGAGTTAGCGAATACGCCTGCAGAGTTAGTGTTAATCGTCAATAGGTTCACTGCACAACGGTATGTTACAGAAGTCTTAGAACCCCATGTCATGCCATTTGCCCCATTCATGCACTTATGAATGGGGACTACAATGCGCGCAGCGGCCCCACTCTGCGAGTATAATGACTAGCTACGTTAATAATGTTACGAGCTGGCTATGAGATAAATAATTTTACACTGATTAATTAACCAAATATCCTTTATTAACTAAACAACTTATTTACACAAACACTAATTCGCTGATAATTACTATTCTCTTCGTAATCGCTTGTATTCGCTTCCGTTCGCATCCGTGGTCGAAAACTGACTGACTCACTCGCCGCCCGTCCGGCCTATTTATACAGTCATGGAAGTTTCCAGAACATTGTCGAACTATCCTATAGTGGAATATTCTAGAAACATCTATGAACTTCTATACAGTAATAATAATAATAATAATAATAATAATAGCTTTATTTATTCCACACATAATAGTAACAATAGAAATTTGTAGTAAAATTATTTAAACAATTACAATAATAATTTTTGTTTACACTATTCACATTAATTAGAATAAAAATAAATTACACTGTTTACATTGATTTAATAATTCAGATAATTGATTAAAAATAGAAATGAAAAAATTGTTTAAATAATAAAAAATAAAGATGATTAACATTAAAAATTAATATCATCGCAGAAAAATTAATTAAAATTAATAAAAATATTTTGATAATTTAACATAAATTTAACATTAAACATCAGAGATCATTCTTAATGTGGACCCCCTTCGGGTAAAAGCCTCCTCCAAAGAATTCCACTTTTCTCTATCTAAAGCGATGGCAATCCAGTCACGACCAGCATTTTCCACAATCTCATCTTGCCACCGGGCGCATGGCCGACCTCTACTTCTGGACCCTTTTGGACCTTTCCATTTGGTTATCCAGAATGCCCATCGCTCATCGGGATACCTCGCAACGTGCCCGGCCCACCTCCATTTAAGACTTTGCGAAAACGTAAGAGCGTCAGTGACTTTGGTTTTGTTACGAATATCTGTGTTTCTTACTCGGTCACGCAGTTTGATATTTAGGCAGCTCCTCTCCATAGCTCTTTGAGTTGTTTGGATCTTATTTCTTACTTTGGTTTCGAAAATCCAGGTCTGGCAGCTATAAGTAAGACATGGTAAGATAGCTGAGTCTAGTACTGTTTTCTTTATTTTAATAGGAAGTTGCGATTTGAATATCTCTTTATGAGCCCAATACTTTTTCCAAGTTATAGCTATCCTTCGGTCTATTTCCTCTATATTCCTAGTTTTTTTAAAAGAGATTTGCTTACCCAAGTAGATATAGTCTTTGACGTATTCTAGTGGCATGTCATTAACTAAGATAGGCGTCATCCTACTATTGGTCATGACTTTTGTCTTGCTGAGATTCATTTCTAAGCCCACGTATTCGCTCACTACTTGTAAGTCGTTGACCATAGTGTTTAGTTCCTTGGGACTTTCTGAAAGGACGACAATGTCATCCGCAAATCGTAAGTGGCTGAGATGTTTTCCATTGACATTAATACCTCGCTTTGACCAAGGAAGGTCAGCCATTACATTCTGTAAGACGGCAATGAATAACTTAGGAGATATAGGATCACCTTGTCTCACTCCTCTGTTTATGTTAATTTTATCGCCGACTCTATCTAGCCTGACCCGACTTGTGCTTTTTGAATAAATATTTTTGATAATATTTATGTATTTTTTGTTGATATTTTGATTTTGTAGTGCGTCCCAGATGCCGTTATGCGAGATAGAGTCAAAAGCTTTTTTGTAATCAATAAAAGCTACGTAAAGTGGCTTTCGGTATTCCAGATATTTTTGAATGACCTGATCCAAGGTATGAATGTGATCAGTAGTGCTATATCCCTTTCTGAAACCTGCCTGTTCTACCGGTTGAAATGAGTCGATTTCCAAAGATATTCTGTCGAGTAAACATGATGCGAATAACTTATAAAAACATGGCATAAGACTTATCGGGCGGTAGTTACCTATGTCTGCTGGGTCACCTTTTTTGTAAAGTAAAATTATTTCGGATTCAGTCCATTGTTGGGGCACTACTTCTTCGTCTAAGATCTTATTGAACAAGAGTGTGAGAGGTGATAAAAGAAGAGCTTTGGCGTGTATAATGCATTCGTTCACGATTCCGTCTGGCCCTGAACTTTTCTCTGTTTTCAGTTTCAGAATTTGCTTGAGTATTTCTGGTTCATCAAACAATGGCACCGTCGCCGTATTTTTCAGTTGGTTGTTCTCTATGTGTTGTGTTGAGTTGGGTCGACTATATAAGTTTGCATAGAAATCTGTGGCAATAGTTATGATGTTGGTACGAGATTTGCTAGTTGTTGAGCCGTGTTGAAGTGATGGGATCCAGGTTTTTGTTCTATCTAGTTCTCTGAATGCTTTTTTGGCTGATCTTGACATCTCTATCTGTTTTTTTAGTATATTCATTCTGTGTGCTTCATAACATTGTTTAATTTCTCTGTTTGTTTGTTTATATAGGTTTTTTAAGTCGTCTTTGTCTTTCTTGTTGTGATGAGGTTTGTTTTGTAGGGTGGTTCTTTTTTGCATTAGATCTAAAGCCTTTTTTGTTAATATTGATTGTTTTTTTGAACTTGGTTTGTTTTTGAGACTGCTTTTTAATGCCCGCTCTAACATCTGGTAGTAATCATTGGCTGTATATTTTTCGTGAGTTTCCAATAATTTGGGTATGTGCTCGCTTAGACTACTTGTGTAAATTTCTCGCTCTTCTGGATTTTTAAGTGTGGCTGTGCTGCTGGTGAAATTTCTTCTGCTCTTTTTTGTAGATTTCAGGTTAAGAGTCGCTCTAAGTAATCTGTGATCTGAACCAAAATAAAAAGAATTTAGTACCTTGAATTTCGAAAATAAATGTGGTTTGGTAGTTGTTATGAAATCAATCTCATTTCTCGTCTTTTTATCTGGTGATATCCATGTCCATCTGTTTTCCTCTTTTGTTTTAAACATAGTATTTATAATTTTGAGATTATGTTCATACGCGTACTGGATGAGTCTGTCTCCTCTTTGGCTTCTTTTACCGTAACCGTATTTACCCAACACTCTGTGTTCGTAGGTTTTAGGTTTCCCAATTTGTGCATTGAAGTCGCCCATGGATATAATATATTGTGTAGAGATCATTGCATGGGCTGTTTCGAGGTCTCTATAGAAAAGCTCTATATCAGCTTGTGAGGAGCATTCGGTTGGTGCATATACTTGAATAACTGCAAAATGCAAGTTTTCTAGTTTGATTTCAAGCAAACAGACTCTCTCTGATATTCCAGAAAAGTTTATTATATTTTCTTTATATGTTTTCTTAACCAGAAAACCCACGCCATACAGCCCCTTTGTTTGTCCTAAATGGTACATAATATAGTCTTCGTCCTCTATAATATTTTCTCCAAGACGCCGTACTTCGCACAGGCCTATGATGTCGTGGTTTATATTACGTAGAGCCGTTTTAAGTTCCAGAAGTTTTTCAGGAGAGGATAACGATTTTGCATTCAAGGTGCATATTTGTACTTGTTTTTTCTTTCGTGTAGTTTTTTCTTTTGGAGGGTTGTGGTCTGCCTCTCCCGCGGTGACCAGCCGTAGTGGGAGGGTAGGAGGGAGAAGAGGGGGGTCACTTTCCAATTGCTATATTTCAGTATCAGCATGAGATGGTACTCGTACTGATGCTCGTGAATGGTTGACATATGATAATATTGATTGAGTTTTATTTTTCTTAGGGTTTTGACGATTTTTGTAGTCTCCTGTAGGTGAGTTTGTATGTGACCTCTTTTCCCCGCGCTCTGAAGAACCAGGTTTTGCAGTTGATTTTATTTTGTTAGTATGGTTTTCTAAGATTACTAGCTTATCATATTTCAGGATAGCTTTATTACCTTTTTCTGATTCGAGTTTTGCCTGGACCTTGAGTTCGGCTCTCTTTTCCAATATGTTTTTAGGGTAATCTTGTTTCATATAATAAGCATGGTTTTCCAACTTTTTCTTGTTTCTTAAGGCCATAATTTTCATACCCAACGTGGTGAAGGTTATGACAATGGGGCGTACTTTGCCTTCCACTTTTTTTCCTCTTCTCTGGACAGCCTCTATGTCATTTGGTATGCAGCTGAGTTCTAATATATCAGAAATAATTCCCAAAATCTTATCTTGAAGTTCGAGGTAGCTTTTCTCAGTTTCTTCAACCCCGAACAAGACTATGTTTTTCTTTCTCATTTCTTTTTCTATGTAGTTCAACCGGGAGTTCTGTTTTTCTAGTTTTGATTGTATTTCTTCATTTTCAAGATGTAGTTGCTGAAATTTGAGATTCATGTTTTCATTAATATCATTCACAATACTTTTGCTGTTTAATTTTATTTCTTCTTTCTGTTCCGCGATTTCATTCTTTAAATCTTGTAACATTTTCATTAATGCATCCATAGTAATTAAAGTGCAAAGGAGCGTTATTGAGATTTAAATCAATTTAATTTGGTGTGGTACAGCTGTTCGGCCCTAGATGGCGCTGACCGGTAAGTACGGCTACTATAAGCTGGATGGTGCTTCTTGGTTAGTACAGCTACTCGACGCTAGATGGCGTTGTGTGTTTCACCGACTCGTGTTTTGATGTCAGCAATGATGATTTTGCAAATTTCTAGGTTATAATATTTTGAAAAGTGTTTGCTGTACCTTTTGGGGCCTTTAGGTAAATCTGTAGTCCGCTTATCAACTCTCCGCTCAAGCACAGCACTGCCACTTGCACTAGTTATAAGTATTTTCAAAGTAAATTGCACTTTAACCGGTTACTGTCTTCTTCGTATTTTTTTTCACTTTTAGTAGAATTCCCGATAATTCTTTCTTCTCATTCGCTGATCTTCTTGTAGAAGTTGATAAATATCGTAAATTTGGCTTGATACACTTATTTAGTTTAAATAAATACTGATATTTTTACGGAACCGATATTGACACAAGCGCGGTGGCGCCCTCTCTCTCTATACAGTACCACAATGGAATGTTCTCGAACGTAGTGGAAACTTCTGGAAACTTCGACTACATTCTCGAACGTTCCAGTGAAATACGGTCGTCGTTACACTGCCCCCTCCTTAGACATGCTCGTCCGGAGCATCATTAGTCCCGTAGTATCGCGCCAATCGGTCTACGTGGACAATCTTAGGCGCACCTCGTGGACCCTTCTGTATTCGGTAGGTGACATCGTTGATCCTGGTCACGATTCGGTATGGTCCATCCCATTTTGCTTGCAATTTAAGAGACTTCCCTTTGCTGACACACACCAGTGAACCCTCGTCAAAACCTCTATCGTTTGCCCTTCCGGTCGTATCGGGTCTTCATCTTATCAGACATTTGTTGGCCGGATTGTCTGATATGCTCATACACATCATTCAACTTGTTACGCAAGTCATTCGCATAATCAGTTACCGTGGTTCCGGTGATTAAATCTGCAGGCAACTGTAATTCCCTTACAAAGTTCGCGAACGCTGGTGTCACAGTCGTACTTTCGTGAACTGCAGTACGGTAGGACAGAATAAGAGGCTGTATGTGCTTGTCCCAATCCATTTGCCTGCTTTCCACAACTTTTGCCAGATATCTCTCCAACGTTTGGTTGAAGCGTTCTACCATTCCATCAGGTTGTGGATGATAAAAAGTAGTTCTGGTCTTGTGAGTACCCAACATTCGATAAGTCTCCTGGAATACTTGCGATTCAAAATTCCTCCCTTGGTGAATTGCTGTGATTTCCAAGGATACTCCAAAACGACAGAAGACTTCCTGAACCAATTTACCTGCGACTATTGTAGCTTCTTGGTTAGGAATGGCGATGACTTCTGGCCACTTTGTGAAGTAATCCATGACAACCATGAAGTACTTGTTTCCGTTTTTACTTTCCGGAAATGGTCCTGCAACGTTTAGTGCTATCCATTCCCAGGGGGCTACCACGTTGTATACTTTTAAAGCACCTCTGCTGCGTGTCTGGGGTCCTTTCACAGCCGCACAACTAGTACATTTGCGACACCAGTCTTCAAAATCCTCTCGACAGTAAATCCAGTAAAATCGCTCTTGTACCTTTTGTAGAGTTCTTTTTACCCCCATGTGTCCTCCTGAATATCCATCATGGTAGAGCCGTAAAACATCCAGTATTTTGGCTTTGGGGACAACAATTTGTAGATGACAGTTGTCTCCTCGAGCGTTTTCCCATTTGAGGCACAATACTTCATCTTGGATAACCAAGCTGTTCCATTGTGCCCAATAACTCTTCGTGATGGAAATCAACGCCGCAACATAGTGATGTTGCGGCGTTGATTTCGATCACGAAGAGTGGAGCCACACAAGTGGAGTGCCACTTGGGTTTAGAAGCACCAGCTTTAATCCACTCGAAGATCGGTTTGAGGTCCGTGTCATTTTTCTGATCAAACTGTAGGATTTCCTTCCATTCATTGCTGACATCCATTCTTAATCCATTCTTAGCATCCTCACTCCTCTCATTCCCGGGTCGGCCCTATCGTCTGCATCCCACGCGCACACTATCACACAGTCATCCTTCTTGGAGGCCATCCGCGCCTGCACTCACTTTACTCTTCACTTGCTCCTGTTTTACGCACTTGTCGGGTGCCGCACCGACCTTGACGACATCACTTGAATTCACACTTTCAGGGTCCTTCGCCACGGTCGTGCGCCATGTCGCGCCACTCGCGCTCCTCCACCGAACTGGCCGTGCCGCCCTTCCTTGCTGGGATTGATCTTCTCTCAGTATGCCTCGCTTTGGACAGCTTAACCGAAGATGACCCCTTTCTCCACAAGTGTAACACCTCTACTTCCAAGGCATAGGCCAAGGCGTCCTTCAGTGTCTCATGATGCCCAAGTCTTACAGCGGCTCTAACCTCCAAGTCACGAATTCCGTCGACGAACGTCTGTACCAGATTGCCATTGATGAGTGCCGGGGCGGACTGGTATGCTTTCCGAACCAACTTTTCAAATTCCAAGGCCCACTGCTGTAGGTTCTCGGTACTACGTTGAACACGATCTCTTATCTTAGCTTCTGAGATACGATTCTCATGCTGGTGAACCTGGTCCTTCATCACCTTGAGCTCCTTGCCAAATGTTGAATGAAGGTCTTTTATGAGGAGCATTTGCTCTTCTTGGCGGCGGGCCTGCTCCTCTTTATCTTGTTGAAGCTTGTCTTCCAACCGACGGGCCTGTTCTTCTTGGTGGCGGGCCTGCTCCTATTTATCTTGTTTAATATCTCTTCCAACCGACGGGCCTGCTCTTCTTGTCGGCGAGCCAGTTCCTGCAACAGCACCATTAGCGCAGACAAGTCTGTCACCGCTGGTGCTAAAGAAACTCTACATGGGCCAGCGACTGGCTCTGTCGCAGGCTGAGTACCACCCGGCGTGTGTATCGGGGAATCTCCAAACCGCCTCTGATCCATGTCTTGCTGCCGTTGACTCCTTGTATGAATACTGTCCATATCGTAATTTGGTAAAATTGGCATAATTTATCCCGCACTTCTGACACCATGCAATTTGTTACGAGCTGGGTATGGGATAAATTATTTTACACCGATTATTAACCAAATATCCTTTATTATCTTAAAAACTTATTTACACAAACACTAATTCGATGATAATCATTATTCTCTTCGTAATCGCTTGTATTCGCATCCGTTCCCATCCGTAGTCGAATACTGACTGACGCACTCGCGCCCGTCTGGCCTATTTGTACAATCATGGAAGTTTCCAGAACATTGTCGAACTATCCTATAGTGGAATATTCTAGAAATATCTATGAACTTCTACACAGTACCACAAAGGAATATTCTCGAACGTAGTGGAAACTTCTGGAAACTTCGACTACATTCACGAACGTTCCAGTGTAATACGGTCGTCGTAACTCGTAACAATAAGACATGTATCACTGTTATGCATTAGCCGGTGCAATCACTGAATATGAACCCGATAGAACACATTTGGAACATGCTAGGAAGAAAGGTTCGACCACGATATCCAACCCCCAGTAATGTTAAAGAATTGAAATTGGCGTTGGAGGAAGAGTGGAACAACTTACCCCAGGAGTTAATCGATAGCATTATTCAAAGCATGGGAAGGTAATTCTCGCTATTGATTTGAATTTTTTTTTATGTTACGAAATAAAATGGTTAGTCAAAAAGCAAAAAGGTTAATTTTATGTTTTTCATGATTTTATTTCTTATTTCCAAAATCTATCGTTGTGGAAATTATTGTTTATTTAAATTATTTTAAGCATAACTGATAATTATTGTGCAACAAAACGAAGCTTTAAAAACAAAATTTGTTACCAAAACGAACTTTTTTTAACCGACTTCAAAAAAAGAGGTTCTGTATTAAACCTGTATGCATGTATCTTGTTTGTCTTCGATGTTCTCAAAAACTAGCGATCCTATTTAGATTTGGTTTTGGATATTCAAATGTATATTTTTCAAGGAAGGTTTTAGTTTAGAGTACATTAGGATCTGATGAAAAACTTTGGAGATGGACAGTGGAACTCTTCAATAACTAATAGCAAATGACTCGCGATTACTGCGATCGTTTGTCTATGTATTGTTCATACAATTTAATGGAGAACCACAACTAGAATCGACTTCCAAAAAGTCGGTTCTCTTTTTTGTAAAAAAGTTTTTAATTTTACACTTTTTAGTGGTGGTTCCCCATTAAATTTTGTTAACAATACATAGATATCCGATCGTAGCAATCATTTGCTGTTAAATATTGAAGAATTCCTCTGTCTGTCTCTGAAGATCGTCATCAGATCCTAATGTATTATACAGCATGTAACAAAAACCATGTCCAATCCAATAAAGGCGTATTCCTGGTTTATGACACGTAGTAGAAAAAATAGTTAATTATGTAACTCATTAAAATCACAAGTTGTAGATTTTTTATTTTTATAAAATATGCGAAATGTAACACTAAATATGGCAAAGGACATGTTAGTTTTTTGTATGGAGTCTGGGCTTTTATTTATTTATTATTTATTTTTATTTATTTATTTAGTACACATTTATTATTATTATTATTTATTATTTATTTTTTTATTTTTTTTATTTATTCATTTTATTCGAAGCTGCTGTGGACAGGGCAGAGATTATACTTTTATTAAAGTACATAAATTAAGGATACTGTATATATATTTTTATGTATTTTTAAAAGCACCCTTCCTTTATTATTATATTTTTAAATAATTCTATTTAAAAAATAAATTGCAACCCATATTAATATTTTTGATTTTGGGAGCACTTTCTGTTGGATGTCATTACCTATTGTCATTGTGAAATATGAACGTCACTTAAGTGTCAAACTCAATTCAACGAATAAAAAATATTTTTTGTTTTATTCTCGCCACGGGATTCTTGGAGTGCACCTTGTTCCTAGTTTCTTGTGGTTATAATTCTACGTTTTTACTACTTTTGTGACTTGTTTTTATATATAAGTGTGATGTTCTTGTTTGTAAACAGGTTTTTGTTGTGTTAGTCCTTCTTTTTTACCAGTTTTACTCATAATGGATAAAAACAAGCCACCTGATCATGTCCCGCCTGACATTCCAGCCTCCTTAACTCCTTTTCCTCCCTCGCCGAATCCTCTATCACAGTTTGCAGATGTACTCTGCAGCGTGTCTGACATGGAAGTCCTACAAAGTAGTCTTAAACGTCCTGGTAATTCGGAATTATCTTCAGTGACATCTCCTAACAAAGAGCCTAAGAGTCAAATTGGTCGTGTAAGATACTGTTACGTCGAACGTATTTCACTGGAACGTTCGAGAATGTAGTCGAAGTTTCCAGAAGTTTCCACTACGTTCGAGAACATTCCATTGTGGTACTGTGTAGAAGTTCATAGATGTTTCTAGAATATTCCAGTATAGGATAGTTCGACAATGTTCTAGAAACTTCCATGACTGTATAAATAGGCCGGACGGCGGGCGATTGAGTCAGTCTGATTTCGACTACGGATGCGAACGGATGCGAATACAAGCGATTACGAAGAGAATAGTGATTATTAGTGAATTAGTGTTTGTGTAAATAAGTTGTTGAGTTAATAAAGAATATTTGGTTAATTAATTGGTGTAAAATAATTTATCCCATACCCAGCTCGTAACAAATTGGTGTCAGAAGTGAGGGATAAATTATGCCAATTTTACCAAAGGACGACACGGAGGGTATTCGTACAAGGAGTCAACGGCAGCAAGACATGGATCAGAGGCGGTTTGGAGATGCCCCGATACAGACGCCGGGTGGTGCCCAGCCTGCGACAGAGTCAGTCGCTGGCCCATGTGGAGTTTCTTCAGCACCAGCGGTGCCAGACTTGTCTGCGCTAATGGTGCTGTTGCAGGAGCAAGCCCGTCGGTTGGAAGAGAAGCTTCAACAAGATAAAGAGGAGCAGGCCCACCGCTAAGAAGAGCAGGCCCGCCGCCAAGAAGAGCAGGCCCGCCGCCAAGAAGAGCAGGCCCGCCGCCAAGAAGAACAGGCCCGTCGGATGGAAGAGAAGCTTCAACAAGATAAAGAGGAGCAGGCTCGCCGCCAAGAAGAGCAGATGCTCCTCATAAAAGACCTTCATTCAACACTTGGCAAGGAGCTCCAGGTGATGAAGGAGCAGGTTCACCAGCATGAGAATCGTATCTCAGAAGCTGAAGTTCAGATTGCTGGGTTAAAGAAGGCTTTAGGTGAACTTAGGGCTGGAGACGGGGTTGTGCCTTCAGTGGTTGCTGCACCTTCGGCACGTGGATTTAAGGCGCCGCCATTCGACGGAACATCTTCATGGTCGGCCTACAAAATTCAATTTGAAGCCGTTATGAAGGCGAATGGGTGGACCAAAGAGCAAGCTATGACCGCGCTAACCTTAGGCCTCCGAGACCAGGCCCTAACCATACTTGAGGCTCTTGGCAAGGATGTGACCTATGAGCAGCTGCTGGAAGCCTTAGAGTCCAGATATGGTGACGCGCACTTGGAGCACGTATTTCGCGCTAAGTTAAGAGATCGTGTTCAACGTAGTGCCGAGAACCTACAGCAGTGGGCCTTGGAAGTTGAAAAGTTGGTTCGGAAGGCATACCAGTCTGTCCCTGCACTCATCAATGGCAATCTGGTACAGGCGTTCATCGACGGAATACGTGACTTGGAAGTTAGAGCCGCTGTAAGACTTGGGCATCATGAGACACTGAAGGACGCCTTGGCTCATGCCTTGGAAGTAGAGGCAGTGAGGCAAGACCATCGATCACACCGTATCAGGGAGGTTGTGGCATCACCTGTACGCGATCGTCCGCAAGGTTATAACCCTAGGTGTTATTCTTGTGGAGAAAGGGGTCATCTTCGGTTAAGCTGTCCAAAGCGAGGCATACTGAGAGAAGATCAATCCCAGCAAGGAAGGGCGGCACGGCCAGTTCGGTGGAGGAGCGCGAGTGGCGCGACATGGCGCACGACCGTGGCGAAGGCCCCTGAAAGCATTAGCTCAAGTGATGTCGTCAAGGTCGGTGCGGCACCCGACAAGTGCATAAAACAGAAGCAAGTGAAGAGTAAAGTGAGTGCAGGTGCGAATGGTGTTGCCAGCGCCGTGGCCTCCAAAAAGGACAACTGTGTCATAGTGTGCGCGCGCGATGCGGACGATAGGTCCGACCCGGGAATGAGCGGAGTGAGGATGCTAAGAATGGATGTCAACAATGAATGGAAGGAAATCCTACAGCTTGCTCAGCAAAATGACCCGGACCTTAAACCGATCTTCGACTGGATTAAAGCTGGTGCTCCTAAACCCAAGTGGAGTGATGTTGCGGCGTTGAGTTCAATCACGAAAAGTTATTGGGCACAATGGAACAGCTTGGTTATCCAGGATGAAGTCTTGTGCCGTAAATGGGAAAACGCTCGAGGAGACAACTGTCATCTACAAATTGTTGTCCCCAAAGCCAAAGTACCTGATGTTTTACGGCTCTACCATGATGGATGTTCAGGAGGACATATGGGGATAAAAAGAACTCTACTGAAGATACGAGAGCGATTTTACTGGATCCATTGTCGAGAGGATGTTGAGGACTGGTGTCGCAAATGTACCAGTTGTGCGGCTGTGAAAGGACCTCAGACACGCAGCAGAGGTGTTTTAAAAGTATACAACGTGGGAGCCCCCTGGGAACGGATAGCACTAGACGTTGCAGGACCATTTCCGGAAAGTGAAAACGGAAACAAGTACTTTATGGTTGTCATGGATTACTTCACAAAGTGGCCAGAAGTCTTCGCCATTCCCAACCAAGAAGCAACAACAGTCGCAGATAAATTGGTTCAGGAAGTCTTCTGTCGTTTTGGAGTACCCTTGGAAATTCACAGCGACCAAGGGAGGAATTTTGAATCACAAGTTTTCCAGGAGACTTGTCGACTGATGGGTACTCACAAGACCAGAACCACTTCTTACCATCCGCAATCTGATGGAATGGTAGAACGTTTCAACCAAACGTTGGAGAGATATCTGGCAAAAGTTGTGGAAAGCAGGCAAAGGGATTGGGACAAGCACATACAGCCATTTCTTCTGTCCTACCGTAGTGCAGTTCACGAAAGTACGACTGTGACACCAGCCTTCGCGAACTTTGGAAGGGAATTACGGTTGCCTGCAGATTTAATCACCGGAACCCCCCTGATGCCCCACGCAGTGTAACCGATTATGCGAATGATTTGCGTAACAAGTTGAATGATGTATATGAGCATATCAGACAATTCGGCCAACAAATGTCTGATAAGATGAAGAACCGATACGACCGGAAGGCAAACCATAGAGGTTTTGACGAGGGTTCACTGGTGTGGTTGCATAACCCAGTGCGCAGCAAAGGGAAGTCTCCCAAATTGCAAGCAAAATGGGATGGACCATACCGAATCGTGACCAGGATCAACGATGTTACCTACCGAATACAGAAGGGTCCACGAGGTGCGCCTAAGATTGTCCATGTAGACCGTTTGGCGCGATACTACGGGACTAATGATGCTCGGGACGAGCATGTCTAAGGAGGGGGCAGTGTTACGTCGAACGTATTTCACTGGAACGTTCGAGAATGTAGTCGAAGTTTCCAGAAGTTTCCACTACGTTCGAGAACATTCCATTGTGGTACTGTGTAGAAGTTCATAGATGTTTCTAGAATATTCCAGTATAGGATAGTTCGACAATGTTCTAGAAACTTCCATGACTGTATAAATAGGCCGGACGGCGGGCGATTGAGTCAGTCTGATTTCGACTACGGATGCGAACGGATGCGAATACAAGCGATTACGAAGAGAATAGTGATTATTAGTGAATTAGTGTTTGTGTAAATAAGTTGTTGAGTTAATAAAGAATATTTGGTTAATTAATTGGTGTAAAATAATTTATCCCATACCCAGCTCGTAACAATACTCTGCTTTGGATAAAGATCCATATATTGTCCACGTTTCTCGTGTCGAGACGCTTGTTAATGCTGGCACCACTCTCCATCCTGTAAACTTTCGGATTTTTTTAATTACCAACAAAATCGCAAATATTATCCGCGGCGGAGTCAACAAAGTTGGCAAAAAATAGGGTTTCTGTTGAGTTTGCATCCCCTCAGGATGCAAATGATTGCCTGGTAAACACCTTGCTGTCTAAACATGGATATACGGCTGCAATCCCAACGTTTAATACATATAAGGATGGGAGTAGTTACAGGGGTTCCCTCAGACATAAGTGAGGAAGAGGCATTGACCTATTTGTCTGTGCCATCAGGTTGTGGACAAATTTTAAAAGTACGCAGAATTAACCGGAAGGTTCAGACTGAAGGGATAGTAGAGTGGAAGCCTACTCAAACTTGTGTGCTTACATTCGATGGACAGGTCTTACCAAAGCGTGTATTTTGTTGTTACACTTCCCTTCCTCTTGACCAATACATTTATTCTACCATCCAATGCCGTAAGTGCTGTCGATTTGGTCATGTTTCAAATGTTTGCAGGTCGAATCCACGCTGCAATAAATGTGGCCACAATCACCCTGGTGATGGTTGAAACATTTCTGAAGGCGAGGCCTTCTGTGTGCGTTGTTCGGGAAACCACTTTGCTAATAGCAGGTCTAGTCCCGAGCATGGTAGGCAGAAAGCGATTAAAACAATCTTGGCTGAGAAATCAATATCGTACGTTGAGGCTAGCAAATCCATTCCGACAGTTTCTCGCAACTATGCCAATGCCACAAAATCAGTCTTACCGTAAAACCATCACGCTCAAGCCCAGGACCCATACCCCACTTTCCCAATCCTATAGTGAAGCCTTCCATCAGCAAATAGTAAACACTCCTCAATCTTCAGAGTCTAATGACTGTGCTCTTAATAATAACGTCCCCATCAATAATAATGTTACAGTCATTGAACTTTTAGTAAAGCTCTTACCATTACTTATTTCTTCCTCTTCTATTATCTCTCAATTACCGTCCAACGTAGCCGATCAACTTATTTCTCTTCTATCAAGTATTAAAAATGCAGTCCCGTCAAACATTTCTTCAGTGGAATGTGAGGAGTGTGTGGCATAAAAAGCACGACCTCATATTCCTCTTGAATAAATACAAGCCACTGACTTGTTCCATAGCTGAGACTTGGCTCACCCCAAGTCTTAACTTTCGTATGCCACATTTCAACATTCTTAGGTGTGATAGATCCGATGGGTACGGAGGATTGGCTCTCTTCGTTAACAATCGGGTTCCACTTTCCCCCTTATCTTTGCCTTCACTTGAGGGCAATTTGAGTATTGTAGCAGGAAGGGTTGAGGACATCACAGTGTTTTCCATTTATATTACGCTTCCTCACCCTGATTTCCTACCTATTTTAAGAAACATTCTTACCAATGTGCAAAGCCCATTGATGGTCATGGGTGACTTTACTTGCCATCTATATAGATGGGGATCTGAACGCTGTGATGCCTTCGCTATAGCTCTGGTTGAGGTTTTGGACGATTTAGATCTCTGCATTCTAAACAATGGCTGTCCAACTCGTCGATCTCTTCCCGGTCAACAAAAGAGTTGTGTAGACCTAACATTTTGTTCGGTGGAATTAGCTCACTGGGAATGTACGACCTTGTCGCATGGTAGTGGCCATTACCCTATTGTCATTTCTTTAATTAATCGATCTTATTTAGAAAAAAAAATCTCCACCACTTTTGAAATATAACTTATCCAAACCAGATTTGACTAGGTTTATGTCATTATTGGGGGATACAATTGACTCTTTTCCTAATTTAAATTCATGTTTACCAGACCCTTCTGGTCACCGTCATGCCAAGAGTTGTTATGAGGGTTTCGTCACGGCTGTTACTTCGAGTGCAGATTCCTCGTTTCCACTAAGAAACAGTGCAAGAAATAAGATCCCTTCACCTCTGTGGTGGGATTCACAATACACTTCCGTAGTCAAAGCAAGAAATAAGGCAGAGAGGCGCTACAATGCAGATATGAGTACCAATAATCTTTTGGCATACCTCCAAAGTAATGCTGGAGCCAAACGTCTTGTTCGCAAGAAAAAACGTGCTGGCTGGGTGAAATTCTGCACCTCCTTGTCTCCGTCTACTCCAATCTCAGAAGTCTGGAAAAACATAAAAAGGTTTAGGCGTGGATGTTCCCCTTCTAATTCTTCACCAGTAACTAGGGAAACAGCTGAACTTTTCTTTTACAAAATAGCTCCACCGTATGTGAATGTATGTAATGTCCCTAATTCAGCAGAGGATCCCTTTGTTTCGCCATTTACTTTGGAAGAATTGAAAAATTAAAAAAGTTAAATAAAAACTTTTATCATAGTCATGTTTGGGTTCCAGATCAATGGAAGCTTCAGATAATAATTCCTTCCCTCCTTCCGTCTTCGGCCAATTGCGTTGTCTTCAGTTTTGGCCAAACTACTGGAACATTTAATTAAAAATCGTCTTGAGTGGATAGTTGAGTCGAGAGACTTACTGCCGAATTTCCAATTTGGTTTCAGAAAAGGACTTAGTACAATGGATAGTATCGGTGTCCTAGTTACGGATATTCGCCTAGCCTTCTCGAAAAACCAATCCGTTGTTGCCGCTTTCCTTGACATCTCCTCCGCATAAGACAACGTTCTTCTTCCCGTACTCACGCAGAAATTGCAACAGCTGAGTCCCGGCCCGTATACTTATACTACTCTTTGGTCCCGGCTAAGATGTTCTGTATTCGAACCATATGTATGTATGTACAGTGAGGCCGCAAAAGTCCATAAGAACGCTAAAGATTACATTGCTACGAACCGAGCGAGCACGATACTTCCGTGCGTATGTGTGCGCGTGTATGAGTATCCACATTCCACAGATAACACACACTAAGGAACTGTCGTCGCACTGAGCTTAAAAACATCATTATTATTTTTCTGTGCCATTGAATACGCATCGCACAGTCACAGAGGCGACTTGTTCTTACCATTGCATTGATAAAATTCGCGCAAATATGTCATGTGCTGGTAAACGTATAAACTAAGTGTTGGATTCGCAAATAACGTAGCCCGAGTTCAAATCATGGTCGGTCCGTTGCGGTTATTTCTTACTTTGAAAATTCCCAGTCTATATTAATATAGTTGATTTTTATATTTCGTCTTTAAGGGTGGTATAATGTAATTGAATAAATAAATAAATATTTCTATGAAAAATACTATTGCATTTTTTGCACTAAATAGTTGCAAATTACGAATATGATCTATTAATCACAAGAAGAATCACATTCGTAATTTGCAATTATTTAGTTGTTACATCTTTTCGATGTTGTGAGGTGGAAATAAAAAGACGTGTTTAATAAAAAAAAATATTCTATAAATTTACAAATTAAACATTTATGTGAATTGTGACGTCGAATTGTTACCTACGAGTAGACAAAAAAGTTATCTTGTAACCGTTATCTATGTTACGTGTAAGATTGTTTGTTGGAAGTATACCCACTTAGAACATTCATAATATGAATAACGTAACAATGAAAGGATATTAAAATTTTAATAAAATAAAATATCAATCAATCAATCATTTATTTTGTAAAACATAGGTATGGTTACAGATATTATATGGTCAAAAATATGTGCACTATGTTTTGCCAATATATGGCGTACAAAATCAATATAAACAAACAATTTCAATTAAGATGGCATATCAATTAAAAATAAAAGATTACAATATAAAAAATAGAAAAACGATTCAATTAAAATATGTCAATTAGGTAAACAATTACAATGAAAGTGGCATGTCAATAGAATCACATTAATAGAATAATCAATTTAAAGTAAGTATGTCAATTAGGTAAACAGGTCATTACAATTTTAGATATACCTATAAACACATTCATACTAAACCAATAAATACGAAAGATAAACAAGTCAATCAATCAGTCAATCAGCAAGTCGGAATCGTCATACCTCCGTTTATCAGTAGTAAACTCAGTGATGGAGTAGTAACATCTATCTAACAGGAATTTAAACAAACACCTCTTAAAGGATCCCAGACATTCTTTATTTCTGATAGCTGCAGGTATGCTGTTATATATTTTTGGGGCCATACCTAGCACACTTTTGCCGAAAAATGCGGTGTCATGAGAGGAAACATGAATGGTATTCTGATAACGGCGAGAGCGCAGTTTCACGAACAAATGCAGGTTACAGTGAACAAACACTCCCATTTCATATATGTACATAGATGGTAGAGTGAGCAAACTAAGTTCCTTAAAAAATGGTTTACAACTGTCAATCGATTTTAATTTGGTAAAAGATCGCAAGCATTTTTTCTGAGCTTTAAAAGCAATGTCTTTGTCAGTGGAGTTGCCCCAGAAAATGATTCCGTACCTAATGCTAGAGGCCACATAAGCATTATAAGCTATTTGCACTGTAATGCGGTTAACTGTTTTAGAGAGTTTGTACAGAGCATACGCATATTGGCTAAGCTTCTTTGACAAAGCATCAATATGATGTTTCCAGGTCAGATGACTATCTATGTAAAGACCCAGAAATTTTGTGCTGTCGCTTTCAGAGATTGTTACGTTACCATATTTTATATTAAGTTTCGGATTATTTTTTCTTTGATAAAATGTCATTACTGTAGTTTTGTCAAGATTTATTTTTAAATTATTACTAACTAGCCAATTTATTATATTTTTAAGGTAGTCGTTTATGTCATTTTCAAGAATATTAATGTCATTATTAGAGAATAAAATAGTGCTGTCATCAGCAAATAATACCATCTGGTGTTTACTGACCTTAGGCATATCATTTATGTAAATGTTAAATAATGGAGGGCCAAGAATGCTACCTTGGGGAACACCATAAGTAGTTTTTCTAGGACGTGACCGGTATGTTCTTTCAACTTTCGAGCTCGCACATAGCCTATCAAGCGTTGTGATTTGAGTGCGATCAGAGAGATAAGATTTTAATAGGTTTAGTGGAGTTCCTCGAATCCCATAACGCTCTAACTTATTTAGCAGTATATCATGATCTACATGGTCGAAAGCTTTAGACATATCCATGAACAATGCCGCTACTGGAGTTCTAGCATCAACACTAGAAACAATTTTCTTGACCGCCTCATAGACCGCCATATTAATGGATTTTCCTTTCCTGAATCCAAATTGTTCTTTGACTATGAGGTCATGCTTTCCAAAAAATGACAAAAGACTATTGTATATCACCTTTTCTGTTATAAATATAATTGTTTATATCCAGTTATTTATTGAAAAGTGATATATGATTTAGACTTTGTAAACATTTTATTTTTATGTAACGTCACAATGAATGTATTGAGGTCATAGCTTAATTGTTCATTTTCTTGACGAAAAGAAGATTGAAACTAAACCTCAATTTCTGAAAAATAAATTGAACTATTATGTTAGAACAGTGCGGGTAGAAGAATAAAAAACAAAATAGAATCATGATTATTGTCAACAAAATTGATAGCGAGTTCACTGCATTCTTAAGATAAGGCGATGGCACAAGTAAAAAGATATAGCTGTTTTAAACGAAAGTAAACACAATATTTTACAGTGTTTGTTAACGAATAATTACGGATATGTTAAAATAAAATGGCCTACTAAACATTTAGTTACACCGACTGATTTAACTAAAACTTAATATTTTGTATAACCCCCATTATTTTCGATACAGTCAAGTAGACGTTTGCGCATGGACCCAACAATATTACTGCATATTTCGCTCCCTCTAAAACTTTCCCACACCTCCATGCAATGGGCTTTTAATTGTTCTGTAGACCTCTCATTCGCGAGTCCCACCTTTGCACCATCAAACCCCATAGATTTTCTATGGGGTTGAGGTCGGGTGATCGCGCTGGCCATGGAATAACAATTACTTCCGGGTGATTGTGAAACCACTCACGCACAGTACTCACTCGGTGAATAAGACAATTGTCCTGGGCAAACGGAAATTCTGCTAACTCATCAGCTGGGTAAATGTTGCGCACAGTAGGTAGCATAATTGAGTCTAACACTTCCACATAAGTTGAACTGTTTGCGCGTGGAGGAATGAAAGCCAGTTCTCTTGGTCCTGCTGCACTCATCCATCCCCACATACTCGTATTAATTGAAATTCGACCTGATTCTGTGTTAGGAATAACGTTGTTATCACACCAGCGAGTGTTATTCTTGCGCCATAAGTGAAGCTTGCCCTTCTGACTGGATTTAAATGTTTTTTCATCTGAAAATACCGCAGTATTCCAGTCAAAATCTAAATAATCATGTGAAACGTAATCGTTCTTGTTTGTGCCTTTCTGTCAAGTACGGTTTTTAGCAGGTTTTCTGTGATGCACGCCTTCAGCGTGAAGTGCACGGCGAATAGTATCCATCGAGGTGTCATATAATTCCGCAAAATCTCTCGTTGGTGCGAAACCATTCGTTTCGTATACGTACACCATATGTCGTCGCTGCGCCTCGCTAATAAGCTTCGGTCTCCCACTTCTCTTTCGACTAGGAAGGCTACCTTCTTCCTCATATCTTTTTATCCAAAGAATTACAGTATTTTTCTAAAACAAAAAGAAATATATTAGGCAGCTATACCTACTTGACTTCATTTTCATTATATAAAATGTTAATAATCATAATTATTGAATATAATTTTAAAATAAAACTGCATTTATAAATCTAATAACCAATCCAATAAACCCAACGATTTATGTATTTCTCTTTTAAGCCTCTTATAGATACGATGGATGGATTTATAAATGGCATACATTTTAATTAGAAGATTAATTTATAATGAAGTTACAATTCATTAATAGCTATTATACCTACTCACATTCAGTACGGTTTCTTCAGATATTTGTGTTTTATTAAGACCACTTTTATGCAGCCCAATGATAGTGGCCCTCACTTCAATACTAATATTAGCCTGCATTTTGAAAATATTACAATACTGTTAACCACACGTCACTAACCAACAACTACAACCAAACGACAGTTCATTTCGGTCAAGTTAAAACTCATGTCTACCTCGCAGAAATCTAATTCTTTATTTAGTTTTTTTGTGATCTACCTTTCTAACTCTAAGAAATGTGTGAACAAGTTATATATAACTTCCAATCGGGTAAGAACTTACAAAAAGTCAACAATTGCGTGGGATTTGAACTTGCGGCACACTGATTTGCGCTTCAATCTGTGTGCTCTATACCACTGGGCCATCTTGACTTATGCTAAGTTGATGAAATTGTGAATTTCTATCATTTGTTGGCGAAAACTTGAAAATAGAAGGCCGTAAGTCAAACTAAACGTCAAACTAATACGTTGTGAGAATTCTTATCGACTTTTGCTGGCGTCTGTATATATATTGGTTATGGACAAACTATATGCATACATACATACGGGTCGATTAAAGAACCTCCTTTTTTGAAGTCAGTTGAAAAGAAGTTTTATTCGATAGTTCCATAAAAAAGGGGCCACGCCCAGTGTAGGGTTCTGTCACCCGTTATTACATGTGGACTTAGAAGAGGACTTTATTTTTTTACTATTAAACAGTTTGGTTTTTTATCTTATTGTTACGCCAAAGAAGTCTACCTTCTTAGTGTGCACATAAGTACACACACACTTTTTTTATTTAATGTATAGTAAACTATTAATTGTTTCGTTTTCTTGGCGTGATTAATATATACATACCCGTGCAAAATTGGGCATAGCATCATAAATTTAACTGACCCGGTAGCAAGGTCTAATATTTTATGTTCATCGCATGGTTATATGTCGTGAATTTTATAATAATACTATAATGTGTGCATATGTGAACGCACCATAAACGTGGTGTCGCCTGTATTGTGATATTTATAGGTAGGTTGCATGCAAGTATTGCTCAAGACAAGAAGCATTCTTGTGACCGCGCCGCGGGAGGCGGGACACGGACTAGATTTTATGTCATTACTTTATTTTGTCCCTCCTAGCTCCTAGTCTAATTCGTTTTATGACTGTATCAAATAGTGTACCTAGTTATATATAAACTCCAATACGTTTGTGGCAAATATAATAATATTATTGGCTGCAAGTAGAGTTTCCCTTTCGCTCTACGATTCGATCACAATTTCACCTCCAATACGCGTAAAGGATGATTCACGTTACACCGTGTCTCCACCGGGCCGGAGCACGGCCGGGGCATGGTCACAGATTGTTGCATACATTTTGTATGAAGTGATCCATGCTAGACCGGGCCCCGGCCAGGGCACTGCCGGGGCACGGTGGCAAGGGCAACACGGTGTAACGTGAATCATCCTTAAGAGGAAACAATACCGTCCATCCATGTCTCCTAAAATTCTTACAGACATCAAAAAGTTGGTTATCAATGAAAACATCTGTCACGGTACGGAGGGCGTGTCTCGTTGCGGAGGTTGTGGAGTGACACGCAGAGGAGGACGTAGGAGTGACACGCAGAGGAGGTCGTAGGGTAGGAGGACCGTAGATGAGGAGTTCAATAAATAATAACACGACGAGTTAACACATTTACAACAGTGGGCTTTAATATTATTTTAAGAACACAAACACTGTGACTAATAATTAAATTGTATTAATGCAAAATTCTAGGAAAATGGTAACTGACACTTCAGGAGTCAAAAAAATAACAATGAGGAGCTTCTACTAGCTCGGCTGCCGAATTTGAACTAATTTTTAATATTAAAACAGAGACATGACAGAGAAAACTAAGTAATTTTTGAATTTGAAATTAAAAAGGTAGCAAAGAACGTAATTTTGGAATAGAGGTCAAAAAATAAACAAGGCTTTAACACTGCCTTGTTACACATCTAAAGGCTCAATTACACCTTCCGATTTCAAGGGACCCAATTTAGGAACGATCTAACTAGGAAGTATGAAGCGAGCAATTCTAACTGCTATTACACCTTCCTGTTTCCTAAATTGGGTCCCTTGAAATCGGAAGGTGTAATTGAGCCTTAACTTTACTGGTGTTTTTTCTAGTAAACTCTCTATTACTTTGCCGTGCCGCTTTGCCGCAAGACGCAATAAGTTGTAGTATCTAATCTGTGATAAGTTGGTAGACGAACGCACGCGTTTGCCTATTTCTGGACGAAATTTAGCTGTCCATCTCTTTCTTTTTCTCTCTCTGTCTCTCTCGACTCTCATTTGGAAATGGCATCTTCGTCGATTTGTTTGTGTTGAACTTGAATACGTAACAAAATAAAAACGAAGTGTTGTAATCGGACCTGATCTTCATAGTGAAACCTCAAGATGGGAGTACCAGCATTCTTCCGCTGGTTGAGTAGAAAATACCCGAGCGTCATTGTGGAATGCGTTGAACAGAAGGTAAAACATAACCTAAAATTAAATACTTTGTGCCACCGATTCTAATGATTTTCTTATTTTAGTTCGATGTCTGAATTAAATATTAGTGCTATTATTATGATTCTTGGTCTTGAAAACCTACACTCCAACGATTTTAGGTTTTGGTTTAATTGTGAAGACTACCTATCTTTTCAATCCTGATTAGTGGCAGTCGATGTAACTATACTCATATGATGAGTGGAATCAGTGCAACGTCACCCCGTAATACCCACACTACATAAATACATACATTAGTGTCATCGAGAAAGCGAGGCGTTGGAAACTTGGACAATATTTATTTAAAAGACCACTCACTTGAGATTACTCGTGTATCATTAACTACAATGCCGACCGGCCTTAGCCCTTGATCAGGGTAGAGCGGGATTGTCTTTCGGCGCCCTTTGGTCGACACTCGTAAATTCTACTTCGGTTTTACGTATGTTTTTATTTTTACCACATCATTGCTTACCATCAGAGCCTTTAGACAAAATACTTTTCTGTTAACGCTAACGCTTCGTGCAAAATGTATGACAAAGACATTACTGGGCGTGAGTCACGTGACAATTCTCTGTCTAACGCTTCGTGCAAAATGTTGTTGCCATACATTTTGCACGAAATGTTAACAGAAAAGTATTTTGTCTAAAGGCTCATGGCAAAGACATTACTGGGCGTGAGTCACGTGTCAGTTCTCTGTCTAAAACTTCGTGCAAAATGTTGTTGCCATCATTTTGCACGAAGCGTTAACATTAACAGAAAAGTATTTTGTCTAACCCCCCAGGTGTGATAGTGGAAATGTAAGCCTATCTATAAAGATATCTCTATATTTATACATATACATAGAGATAAAAAAAAAGATGCTATACAAATAATATTTCCCAAATTTTAAAAAATTAACATTTTGCAAATATGAATCAATACTTATTGAATTTAACATGTCAAGTCCCTCATTAGCAGACACAATTAAAAACCTATTGTTATGTAGACGCGCTGGGCCTGACGCATTAAATTAAATAAGTAGCTCTAATTAGTTGTTGTGCTGTATTATTTGATTACAATTTTGGTACATATTATACTTAGCTAAACAAATAAGTAACTTAATAAATAAAATATCAACAAACGGCATAAAAGATTCGGGAGGAGTACAGCTAATTAGTTAGCTTTTAAAAAACTCAGATGTAGCTCTTAAAAAATCTGTAGATCTACAGATTTATCTAGAGGTAATTTATTGAATTTTCAATGTCAGACTACGGATCTTTAAAAATCTGATCTGACAACAGTGTTCCTGCACCTTTAAAAACCGGGCCGTGCCCCGGCCGGGGCACGGCGCGAAAAGTCGGTGGCAATTGTTTCCTGGCTGGGGCACGGCCCGGCGTCGACAAGGTGTAACGTAAACCATCCTTTATATGTATGTATGTCACACTGAAATAATTTTGTACTAATCTGTTAGAGATTAGTACAAAATGATTTCGGAGCATCATTAGGGTGTTATTACATCAAACGATCGATTGTTGATTGATGCTATCAATCTACGTTAATTGATTGGTGTAATAGCTTTGGCTGACCAACGAATATCAACATTGGCTAATCCTTTCTACCATCGATCGAAGCTCGATCAATTGGTGTGCCTAGTAGAAACTATCGATCAGTGTCGACTAATTCATATCATTACAGCTACAATTGGTGTTAGTGTAATAGAAACCATCAATCAACGTCGACTAATGCATTCTACCATTAATTGACGAGGAATCGATTGGTGTAATAAACACCCTTAGAAAAATATTGTCTGACCAAAGTCTAAAAATCAAGACCAATTTGATTTTTAGTCTTTGGTCAGACAATGTTTTTCGTATTTCAGGTAGCTAGTTCAGTTCCCAGTAGCACACTAGAGTCTATGCTAGACAGTCTGTAACCATAAAATTTAATGATATCTTAGTACAACATAAACTTAATAATTTCCAGCCAACCGACGTAGATGGCACTCTTATCTACATTGACTCTTCGCTCCCAAACCCCAATGAGGTGGAGTTTGACAACCTTTACCTGGACATGAATGGCATCATCCATCCGTGCACACATCCGGAAGATAAGCCACCCCCCAAGGATGAGGACGAGATGATGGTGGCTATCTTCGAGTGTATCGACCGCCTGTTCCGCATTGTGCGGCCCAGGAAGCTGCTGTACATGGCTATCGATGGAGTGGTGAGTTAAACCTGTGTAATTAATGAAGTCTTAGTTGTAGCAAAACATTATTGCCCCTTGTATGATCTAGACTAGAGTCAAGAGCAAACCCATCTAAAATAAAAAAAATTAAAAAAAAAAAAATTGGTATATAACAGGTGTATAAAATGGACCACTATTATAGAATTCTACTCTTTGTAAATGGATTTCAGCTAATTCAATGCAATTTTTGAAGTTCTACTTCTTTAGGCGCATTATGAAAAAATGATGAGAGTGAAATTTTAAGATGCGCACATCACTGTCACATAAAATTCACAGGTTGAAGTTAGCTAGAACCGACCACCCTGAAGTTAGCTATGGTCTGTGGTTCATGAAGAATGATGGTTTTCCTTTTGTAAACTTTGCGACAGTTTGTTTTTTCATCTTGTTACGTCAAAGAAGTATAACTTCTTACGTGCGTACATAAGTACACACACACTTTTCTTTTTCTCCTGTTAGGTTACACCAATGGATGTGTGGACAACCTAATTGATTTAAGTACTTTCACAAATATTGTACCAAAAAAAAGGTACAATATTTGTGAAAGTACTTAAATCAATTAGGCTGTCCACACATCTATTGGTGCAACCCTGTTCAGTGTGAACCATTGATTACTATGGCATCCTTCTGTGCTTCTGTTTTAAAAAATAAAACAAAACAAAAGAAATTGGACACACTAGCTGTTTTAAGGGCCTACCTCCCCATAAGTGGCGCCCTCATTGAATAAAAATCCTATCTTGCGTTTGTTACAAATAGGATAAGGTATTTTTACATTGTTAAAACAGGACTCGAAAGTGTTTCGTATCCAAAGTAGTAAGCAAAAGTGTCAAAAACGGCCGTTTTTGGTACTTTTACCTACTACTTTGGATACAAAACATTTTGAGTATTGTTTTAACCACGTAAAAATACCTTATCCTCTTTGTAACAAACGCAACATAGGATTCTATAATCTTTATTTTCTACGTTGTGCTACGATTTTTTATTCAATGAGGGCGCCACTTGGCGGATATACACGCCTTAAACAAAGTGGTGTTTGTCGGTCGGATCAGAAACAGCAGTTTTTTGACGACTCGTGATTGAAAGTAATAACGAAGAAGTAAGCTCGAAAATTGTAGCGAACACGACTGGAACTTAAGATTCACTCTCAATCATCATTTAAAAATATGATGATGTTTTTTGTCAAAAAGTTCTTTAACAATACTTTTACAAAAATAACCAGTAACATACTAGAACGACTGACGAGCGAAACTAGCTCGACAGTTTGAGCAGACGCCTTAGATAAGTTAGATTTTGGACTAAACGAAAAGGGCTGCCAATTCAGAAATGTAACTTAATAAAAAATTTGGAAGAACTTGCATGTATTCTCTTTTTTTTTAAATTATACTTCCATTAATTACAAAATTATTCAAATTCAAAACATTTATTTCAAATAAACCATTTACAGGCATTTGTGAATTGTCAAGTCGGTCAGTCAGAAAGATGAAGTTAATTGCACATTCCCAAGCATCTCTATGGATCAGATCAGATCTCTATGGAGAAGAACATGCAAGTAACTCCATGGACACTTTTATACCATGTTATCTATTACAAATCCTGGTTACATATATCATGTTGCTTCTATTATGTGAGAATAATATATATTTTTCTAGTAACCATGCCAATCAACCTCAATTTTGCCATTCTGGGCATTTCCCTGGGAGTTGGGCCCTGATAGTGTCATACTACGGCTAGTGTAATGCCAAGCTGTACCTATGTATGTTGTTATTGGTTAGAGGTTACTCTTCGCATCTACACTGCTCGAGCATGAATTGTTTATGTTTATATATAAGTTATGTTCATTTACTTCTTGTTCTTCAAGTTAGAGGATAATATCCAAGTTTAAAGGACAGGAGTCTTATTTATGTGAAATAGCCAATGCCATTTTTGTAATTCAACACTCATGTGACACATGTTACCAATAAGCTAATCTTTTTGCGAAATAAATGATTGCTTACTTACTTTAATTAAAATTCAAAATTTGACAACAGTTTTCCTCTCACAGTACTTCTTCTTCATGATCAGATACAAGTTTTTGTCCTGCGCACCACCACTGACTGTCATCCATCAGCTTGCTATGAGTTTTATACATTTTTTATTTATTATTGTATGCCTTCTTACCAGGCACCCAGGGCGAAGATGAACCAGCAACGCTCCCGCCGTTTTCGTGCCTCCAAGGAGACCCAGGAGAAGATCGAAGAAGTCGCGCGCATCCGCGGCGAGCTGCTGGCTAAGGGCGCTTACCTACCGCCCGAGAGGCCGAAGGAGGCTCACTTTGACTCCAACTGCATCACGCCGGGCACGCCCTTCATGGACCGGCTCAGCAAGTGCCTGCATTATTATATTCATGACAGGTTCGTCAGATTGTTTTAACTTAATATTGTTGTGATAAAAGTATGCTTTGTTTGGTTGATATTTTTATGGCACAGAAGCTTTTGAAATCTGCGGTGACAAGCTTCATCCACTTTCATTCATAACGTTATAATGAATACTAACACAACATTACCCTTTTTTTTTTTGGCGGGTGGCTATCATGCAATGCTTTCTCCCGCTCTGGGTGGAGCGAGAGGGCGTGTCAGACTTATACTGACTAAAACCCACCCTTGTTCCTTCAGTTGCCTGAGTGCCAAGGGCCGCGGTAACTCTATCTCGAATTTATCTGCGACCCTAGGCAGGCATCCGCCCTAACGAGCCCCGTCAGTGGTGGCTGACATCTCTATGAGGCTCGCGTGGAACACTACGCGCCGTCGACTCTCGGGCCTGGTTCTTATCGGATGGCGACCTACCCCACTACTCGATGTCGGCAAGCCAGAGCCAGAGACCGGATTGCGATCCCCGACACCCAGGGTGTCTCCTGCGGCGGCTGCTGGGGCGTGAGCCCGTCTCTGTTGAGTCTCCCTCGCGCGTTCCACCTCCACTTTCGCGAGAATTACTGCTTCGCAGAAGGAGGCGACTGCTTCCCGTTCCCTCCGTACCAGGCCTGGATCAGGGCCGGGGCTCGAGGACACGGCGGTGTTCCGCCCAAGTGTGGCAGAACTCCACCGTGTTCTCTGGGTGATCCACACAGTGGTGACACCCGGGCGTTTCCTGCCGCCTTATCCGACACAGGAACTGCCCGAAACATCCGTGTCCGGTAAGGACCTGCGTAAGGCGGAAGGTGAGGATACCGTGGCGCCTCTCCAGCCGCTCCTCAAAGACGGGCCTTACCGCCGCAATTGTGGCGTGCCCAAACGCAACCTTACCCTATGACGATAGGACACGGTGGAGCATACGGTGGAGGTTTGCCCCGCTTGGGCAGAACACCGCCGTGTCCTCGTGGATGCGATAGGCGACAGCGACCTCTCGCGCCGTGCCCTGGTTCAGGCCATGGTACGGAGCGAGAGGGAATGGGAGGCCGTCTCCTCCTTCTGCGAAGCAGTAATGCTCGCGAAGAGGGAGGCGGCATACGTTAGGGAGGCTCAACAACAGCCGAGTCGCCCTAGCGCCCCCAGCCGCGACCGCCGCAGGAGACGCCAGGGGCCGCGAGACGATCTCCGGCCACCGTAGACCCGGGCCTGCGGACGACGAGTAGTGGGTAACTCGCCGCCCGATCAGCACCAGGCCCGAGAGTCGACGGCGCGTAGTGTTCCACGCGCGCCGAACAAGAGTTGTCAGCCAAGTGAAGGGGCCTGCCAAGGCCGGTGCCTGCCCGGGGGTGGAGGATAAATTCGAAAGAGTTACCTCGCCCCCGGGCACTCGAGGCAGGGAGGAACAGGGGTGGGTTTTAGTCAGTAAGAGTCTGACACACCCTTCCGCTCCACCCTAGAGCGGAAGAAGTCATAGGATGATTTCCCACCCCCCAAAAAAAAAAAAAAAAAAAACAAAAAAAAAAAAAAAAAAAAAACCCTATGACGATAATTATATTGCTGCTTTTGTTGTCCAGGTTAAACAATGATCCAGGGTGGAAAGGAATCAAGGTCATCCTGTCAGATGCTAACGTGCCTGGAGAGGGCGAACACAAGATTATGGACTATATAAGGAGACAGAGAGGTAAGACATATTTTTTTGAAGTAAAATCTTTTTTAGCCGTGTAAAGCGATTTTTGGTAGGGGCAAAACTTATAATAATAATATAATTTAATAATAATAATTTATTTATTGCGAGTAACAATGAGACTCATAAAATGTTAGTAACAAAAATAAACTTAAATAACTATGTTAGTGACATAAAAATAACAACAACATTGACACACAAATAAGTAACCATTGCTTCAGCATTCCAGCTGAAATACTGAAGCAACGATTCAACACAACATAAAAAACAAACAACACAACAATATGAGTTCGCGTCACCGACATGCTAATGACATGTTGCGCCAGACTGGCAACGCGCAGCGATCTGTGAAAGTTTCAAGTTTTCACTTCTGTCGGTAGTCTCCATGACTGCCTATTTTTAACCGACTTCGAAAAAGGAGGAGGTTATCAATTCGGATGTTTGTATTTTTTTTTTTTTTTTTTTTTTTTATGTATGTTCGGGCATAACTCTGTCATATATTGACGGATTTGCAAAATTCTTTTTTTGTTCGAAAGGGGTTTATTCCGAAATGGTCCCATTTAAATTTCAAAAAGATCTGATGATGGGTTTCGGAGACAGACAACGGAACTCTTCAAAAATTGACAGCAAATCAACCGCAATTGCTGCTATCGTATGTCTATGAATTGTTAACACAGTTTAATGGGGAGCCACAACTAAAAAGTGAAAAATAAAAAACTTTTTTACAAAAAAATAGAACCGACTTCTAAAAAAAGTGCAAAATAACTTTAATTTCGGAAGTCGGTGTCAAAAAACGAAGACACAAAACAGGAACACCGACTTCCGAAATTAAAGTTATTTTGCACTTTTTTTAGAAGTCGGTTCTATTTTTTTGTAAAAAAGTTTTTTTATTTTCTGTCGTTTAAAAGAATTGGGTTGATGACTAAAACAATCCAATTAGTCAGTTAAATTAGGAACCAAGAAATATTGGACACGTATTTTCTTTTGTCACGTAAACAGAAAATGAAGACGATACAGTGTGTTGAAATTTCGCATGACGTCACACTTCGAGTTAAAATTGTACCACATTTCACTCAAAAGTGACGTAACAAGCCCTCACTCCTGAAGTTTGATGCGTTTTATCTTTGTCATTTTTCATTGATTTGATAAAGCAAAAAATACGAGGCCAATTTAACTAACTTACAGACTAAATACATTTTTTTTTTACCCTAGAATGATTCTTATTTTGTATCAATTTTGGCGTACAATAAAGTTAATTTATTCTATTCAATCTGATGAAACAATTGTACAAAGACTTGCTTTCTTATAGGATGTTGTCGCGATTCTGACCACAACAAAGTTGTCGAAAAACTATCTTGCCAACTTGCACATTCCTGCTGTAGTCAATAAACAGTGGACAACACACAACACAGTAACAGTGGTGGTGGTGGTGGTGGGTGTGTGGTATATATTACACAATTATTATTACCTTTTTGATTGAGACAGTGGTGTTCTGAGTACTTATATTTTATTCCAGGCCAGCCACTACGATGATCCTCTGATCCTCGTTTTTTAGGGTTCCGTACCAGAAGGGTCAAACATAGCCCTATTGTTGTCACGTGTCCATCCGTCGTCGGTCACAAAATTTTGTTCCAAAGAATTTTTTAACTTGCCATTGACCTTGAAATTTTTGTGATAATGTGTATACTTTATTAACAAATACCAATATTTAGTACGGAACCCTTAATGTTCGAAATCCGACACGCACTTGGCTAGTTTTTTTTTCACTTTCCTTTGGTTAAAGCCTCTATAAATACCATCTATATTTTCAGTGCAACCAGACCACGACCCAAACACACAGCACGTGCTATGCGGCGCCGACGCCGATCTAATCATGTTGGGGCTGGCCACCCACGAGCCCAACTTCACTATCATCAGGGAAGAGTTCAAGCCCAACAAGCCGCGCCCATGCGACGTGTGTGGCCAGCTGGGTGAGTGATCACTGCAACAGGTTCATAGACATGCTGCCACCCAGGACTCCAGGCAGCTGAGTGTGGTTCAGGGAGAGGAAACTGACTTTCGACTATTTGCGACTGGGCAGTGACTTTACGGCGATGCACTGTCCAGGCTGGGCACTATTTCAGAGTTCTGCTCCGTACCATCGAGACAGGTGTCGGCTCCCAACCTAAACGGCACAGGTATTTCCCGAAGCACCCAGGTCCGGATAGACTTTCCGGCTAAGGTTTGTGTCAGTCGGAAAGTAGGATGCCATGCTGTCACTCCAGTCACTCTTCACTTCCTTTGACGACATGGTTGGCGCAGTGGTTGACCGTTTGGCTGTTGCGCTGCTCATCGCGGATTCGATTCCCGCTCGAAACAAATATATGTATGACCTACAGATAGTTATTCCGGGTTTAGTTGTCTTGTGAATGTGAATTTACATGTTTGTGAACGCACCCGCGATATAAGAGTAAGTACCTGGATGACCGAGCTTTGCTCGGTTTTACGTTTTCTTAAAATGAAACCCAGCCAGATCGATTTATCGATAAATTTTATCGATTATTTTTATATTTATATATTTACCCCTGCATACTAAATTTCATGAAAATCATTGGATAGGATAGATTAGATAAAATTCCTAGTGTGAGGGCAACATTCTTATTATATAAAAATAAAATTGATCTTTATTTTTATAAAAATAGAGTCAACTACTCTGTTAAGTAACAACTCATCATCACTCTCCTGCCCTTATCCCAATTTATTTGGGGTCGGCGCAACATGTCTTTTTCTTCCATACTCCTCTATTAGCCGTCATCTCTGTAGTCACCCCCTTTTTACCCATATCTTCTTTCACACAGTCCATCCATCGTTTCTTTTGCCTTCCCTCTACTCCTATAGCCTATTAAGAAACAACTGTCTAATAAAAAACATTCTCTCCTTCCCAGGCCACGAAATGAAAGAATGCACTGGCACCAACCCGGACGCGGCGACCGTGCGCTCCGACCCCGCCTTCGGCAACCAGGACAACTTCATCTTCGTGCGCCTGTCGGTCCTGCGCGAGTACCTGGAGAAGGAGCTGCAGATGCCGGACCTGCCCTTCCCCTACGACTTCGAGAGGGCGCTGGACGACTGGGTGTTCATGTGCTTCTTTGTGGGCAATGATTTCCTGCCCCATCTACCCAGCTTGGAGATCAGGGAGGGCGCCGTAGATAGGCTCGTGAATTTGTACAAGAAGTGTGTTTATAAGACTAAGGTGAGTTTTTATTTTGATTGGTTTGTGAAAGTGAAAATTTCTTTAGGCGCGTTGGGCATTTTTGTTTAAGTTTTCACTTCTGTCGGCACTCCCGGAGTGCCAGTCTTTTCGTTTTAACACGGTCTTCACCTGTAATGAACCATGTAAACCAATCTTAGAAGTTAAATTTACGCATTTCCCGGTTTCCGATTGACCTGAAATTTTGCACACCATCACACATATTTAGTTTGAATGACAATACATTGGTGCGGATTCTGTTGTGCACAAACTAAACTTAATTTAGGCTATTCCTATCTTTATTTATCTTTCTCTCTAATAAAACAAGAAAGAGACGGATATAAATTAGAGCTGTCAAATTTAGTTGAACTAATAATATTTCCAAACAAATTAAGGGTACACGTAAAAACATGTCGATTAAAAACACGGTGAAGCGCAAGGCGTAAACTAGTTTGACATAACTAACTTAGTTCATAGATATAGCCGTCTTTTTCTCGCACTGCCTTTTAGTAAAAGATAGCGATTCTCTAATTTTAGTTTAGTGATTAAACAAGAGAATCGGCACCATTGTTAGCTAAATTACGCTAGATCTAATACAGTGGACTCCCAAAAATGGTGGATTAGTTATTTTTCATGCATGCCCATGGTTATCAAATAAAAGGGTTTTGTGAGGAGAATTCGAAAAATAAAAGAAAAAGCGTGTTTTGTTTGTTAGTTTTTTTAATTCAAATTTTTATTACCATGGCCATTTGCCATCATTTACCATCAGGTGAGACAGTGGTCAAACGCGTGCCTAAAACCGTACAAAAAAAATGTAGAACGGCAGAAGCCGATACAAATGCTAAGTGAAACTGCTTGACAAAAACTTATTTTATTGTGTCCTTTATGCTATTAATATTATACTGAAAGCACTAATTACTGTGCCAGGCGCCAACTGGCAAACCCTGGCTCATTCAATTACTCATAAAAAGATATCTGTTGAATTTTCAAAGCGCTTATTTTATACAGGGTGTAAGGTACATCAACGCACATACGTGTACCAGTGATTCAGTACATGATTCTGGACCCCCTAGCGTTGGAATTTTTCGTCGGCTTTTTCCTAATTTTTGAAAAAAAATCTGCGTTTTTTTACATTAAACTGTATAAAATCGTTATACCTATCTACCTCAATGAAATTTTTAATTAAAAAATAATTAGTTCGCTTTTTTCGCAAAAAAACGCAATGTAAATAGAATTACAAGACGCTCCCTGCTCAGCTGATTTCCTAAGTTCACCGGAGGTCATCGCGGGCTCAGTAGGTACGCACGCAACATCGGCCAAAGACCGCCGACGTTCCTTTGTCGGCAAATGCTCACACAGACCTATGAATCTAACAGACGCGACACGTTAGGCATTTTAAGTGTCTACAAAAATTGATATCCCATTGACTACTTTTATTTGAACTTATTTTGAGTGGAGGTTATTTTTATAAACCTTCATCGAAATAAGTAAAGAAGATCTAAAAAAAATGTGTTACAGTTTACTGATAACGACATAATTCTTAGATACATTTTTGTTATCAACAAAGTTAAGTAATACAATACAACAACGTTACGAGTACTTACTCATTTCGTTAAAACCACATTCCTACATTTCGTATACCTACATCAAAATAAATACTGAGTGAGTAGGTAGTAGGTACAACTTAATGCGATTGCACAGTCTATCAATTTCATTGATCTATGCGGTCTATGAGCGTCGGCATATTCAAAAGCGTACCTACGCTAATAAATAAATTTTTATATCTTTAGTATTTCGCCGACGACGAATTTTTGTAAGTTCCGTGTTTACGTTCATCGCAAGCGTATGTGCAGTTGGTCGCGTATTTAGGTTGTTATCGTAAAGTTATCAAAAACATAAGTTATTTTCTATGTTTGTTAGTGTATGTGTGTTTTTTGTTTTGCTTTTTGAGTGATTTTAAAACAACACCTCAGTGCCCAGGAAAATGCTCATGCATGAAGCACGTAGGCGCCTCCCTCGTAATAAATGAACGAACTTTAAGGTGAGATGGTTCATTAGTTAAGTACACGGTTGCCAACCGCGTCCCCGACAGAAGTGTTCCTGGTTGGCGAGCGGCAGAGCTGTACCTACGAAATTTCAAAATTAAAATCACCAAGGTCACTTCTGTAGGGACGCGATTGGCGACTGTGTAGCAGGCGCTTTATACCTACATTCCTGGAGCGCAATGTAGGTACTTACAAGCTTTTTTTTTTATTAACTATCGTAATCTTTATCTAACCTTATCTTCAGTATTCTTGAGGGATTAAAAATGTATGTGATATCAATGTGGTCGTCATTAGAATAAACAGTTAAAGGCGCCCCGGAACATTATACGCATTTTTCGTTTTAAACGTTTTACGCACGTATGCGCTTATGTCTATTAAGTATCTGATCTAGTTGTTTATTACATCGATCTGAAACATCGACGTAAATGTATTTTTATCACAAAGTAGAAAGTGTATTTAGGTACAAGCGCGTAACGGCGCGACCACCTGTGTCTGTGTATAAGACGTGGTAGGTAACTACGTACTACCACGTACTACGCTCTCGCGCGCGCCTACTTCATTGCGAAGCGTTGAGATCGCATTGTTCACAATACATTGCGTGCTTGAAAATGTCAATTTCTGTAACCGATCATTACCGAGATTAATGACTAGCATAATTTTGTTACTGACATTAGGTGTAATCTTTTCGCGAAGTTTGCGGTATCTTGTTCCTTCCTTCTTGTTTTGTGCTTGTATAGCTGTGAGGCCAATTTTCATTGTGTGGATGATCATATTAAATTCCTCGCTACCCTAAATCAGCAGTCTGTCATTCTTCTCATCACACTACCTCATCTCCTCAGGGCTGGATCACAGACTCGGGCGACGTAAACCTAGAACGCGTCCAGGTCATCATGACGGAGCTGGGCCACATGGAGGACGAAATCTTCAAGAGGCGCCACCAGAACGAGATCCACTTCAAGGCCAAGGACAAGGCACGAAAGAGACAGCAGCAGAGGATCAACTTCCAGATCCTAGAGAAGACACAGTTTGCGGCCCGGGTGAGACTTTATTCACCTCCATCTGCGAAGCAGTAATGCTCCCGAAAGCGGGACGCGTGAGAGAGAGGCAATCCTCTCCCTTACGCCCCTTTTTTTTTGTTTTTTTCGCGACAGTCACTCTCCATGTCGCCATGAGATCCTGCCGGAGCTCTGACCGCCGAGCCGCGAGGTGTCGCGGCAGCGGAGTTTCGCCCCGGCGTTTCGCCTTCTCGCGCCACTCATACAGGTGCGCGAGGATTTTTGCCTCCAGATCCCATGGTGACAGTCCGGCAAGGAGGCTCGCAGCCTCACGGGAGACCGTGCGGTATCCTCTGATCATACGGATCGCCATGACCCTTTGGGACGCGTTCATCTGGCAAGCTGATCGCTGCCTCAATGAACGCGCACACACCGGTGCCCCGTAAAGGGGCATGGACCGCACGATCCCCGCATAGAGCCTCCGGCAGCAGGCGTTTGGCCCCCCAGATTGGGCAGGAGCCGGCTCAAAGCGGCCCCGGCCTTGTCCAGTCTGGGAGCCAAACGTCGGGAGTGCTCGACGAAGTTCCACCGGCTGTCGAGGACGAGTCCCAGGTACTTCATCGTCCCCACGACGCCGATGTGAACCCCTCCTACCGTAATCTGGGAACCCGCCGGTGGCGCGTTCCGAGGACCATGAAAACACATGGCCTCGGACTTGTGCAATGCCACCTCGAGTCCCAGTTGCCGGATCCTCTCCACGACTATTGCAACCCCGCGTGTCATACGGTCGGCCGCCGCCTCGTGCGACCACCCCTGCGCCAGGACTAGCGTGTCGCCAATGGGGAGGTCGGCGCGCAGCACCCAGTCGTACCCGATGTTCCACAGAGGCGGCCCCAGGACCGATCCCTGTAGAACACCGCACGACATCTCTCACCGGTTCCATTCTCCCTGGTGACCAGGGTAGATGACGGCCCTGTCCGTCAAATACGCCTCGACCACGCGACGGTGGTAGGGCGGCAGCCGGTGATACCGGAGTGCCTCCACTATGCAACTCCAGGGCAGGGTGTTAAAGGCATTGGCGATGTCCAGAGACACCGCCAAGACGACCCTACCCCAGAACACTGCATCCCCCGTCGTTAGGGCTCGTACGCGCATGATTGCGTCCGGCGTGGAGCGCCCCCTGCGGAAGCCGTACTGGCTCTCCGCCAGATCCGGCCCCACCCGCATCATCTGCACGGCGGTCTGCAATTACTCTTTCGAAGAGCTTGCCCACCTCGTCGAGCAGCACAATGGGCCGGTAAGCGGACGGAGAGTCCGCGGGGCGCCACGGCTTCTTGATCAGGACCAGCTTCCCCGTCTTCCAACGACGTGGAAACTGGCCCCTCTCCAAACATGCGCTTAGAAGCCCTCTGAGTCGAGGCCCGAGAGCCTCCTTCAAGGCCAGGACCCAGGCTTTCCCATGAAAGCCATCGGGTCCTGGGGCGGTGCTTTTGGCATTCAGCCTACGCACCGCCGCTCTCAGCTCTACCTCGGTCACCTCGGGACCCCCCATTGATCGGGCCCCCCCATTGATCTCTGTTCAGAGTCCCCAGCGACTCCTCGCGGGCCAATGCCTTGACTCCGCTCGGAGGGCGGTCCTCGCAGCTCTGTACTCCTCGCACAGCTGCGCCTCGATGGCTTCCGTATCCGGCGTGCCGTTACGGAGCCGCCTGCGGTACCTGGTGTACCGGCGTCGCGCGGCAATACACGCCTGGCGTAAAGCCGTAAGCGCCGGCGACCACCAGTACACCTGGCGCCGAGCACAAGGCCGGACCCGGGGCATTGGCACGTCACATATCTCGGACATGGCCTCCTGGAACCACTCTGCCTCGTCGTTTATGTCGGTAGGCCTGTCCGATAATGACACGTAGGCCTGTCCGATAATGACACCCAGGCCTGCACGATCGGGGCTTCCAGGAGTAGCTCCCGGTCCAGCTGCTTCAGTGACCAACGCGGACCACTCGGGGTCTGTCGGACCGGCACGCTCGAGGTCTGGGCGGAGACGTCAAACCGGATATACCGATGATCGGAATACGTCTCCACCCCCTCCATGACGCGCCAGTCGACGACACGCGGTGACAGAGCGGGGCTGGCGAATGTAATATCCACCACCGATTCACCCCGCATTCGCACACGTGGGGACAGAACCCCGGTTTTGGACGACCAGGTCTGTCTCCAGAGACCTTCACCATCCTGCCCCGTGCGTCCGTGTACCGGGAACCCCAAGCCAAGTTATTGGCATTGAAGTCCCCGAGGACGAGCACGGGGAGGGAACGGTACCCGACGACGACGTCTCTCAACTCCACGAGGGAGTTTTGGAACTCGGCGAGAGCTCGGTTCGGGGAGAAGTACACCCCTACTATATCTCCGAACCGTGCTGCTACGCAACCCCGACCTCTCTTGACATCCTCAAGGGTCGGGGTACCGGCGGCGGCCGACGAAATGATGGTCACTGAGCCGTCCAGGTCCTCCACCCAGTCATCCCTGGGCGGGACATAGTACGGCTCAGCGACCACGGCGATGTTAATCGACCACTGCGCCATGCTCTGGAACAACAGGTCCTGAGCAGAGGCGCAGTGGTTGATGTTCGCCTGGAGGAGACGTAATGGGGCCGTTATTGGCATTCCATTACAGCCTCCTCCTCCGCAGCCCTCTGTGAGGGTCCCGCCACCGCGATGTTTGCGGCGGCGACGACGGCTGTGGGGACAGCAACGGCGGAAGCGGCGACGGCGGCGGCTGCGGCGGTGGCGGTAGAGGACCTGCCCCTGGCCCTGGTCTTGGTGGGTGAAGTGCAGGTCCTGCTCCCAGCCCGGTGATCGGCCCGCTTGCCAGCTGTCGCACATGCTACGCAGTACGGCGCGGCCTCACAAGAGCCGGCCTTGTGACCGGGCTGACCACAGCGGAAGCAGTGGTTCCCTCGGTCCACCTCCGAGGTGCACTTAGCTGCCACGTGGTCGCCCACATGGCAGCGGAAGCACCTCAGGGGTCTGGGTTCCAGCAGCTTGACCTGCGCAGACACCCAGCCCACCAAGAGCCTTCGGCTCTCCCCGGCGATTTTTCTCGCCGCCGACATGGGGCAGCTAACCGCTACGGTTAGCAGCCCCGTGAGGTCAGGACGGAGAGTGCCCGCCCTCACCTGCTCGGCAGGGCACCCTCCAGTCCTGGCGACGGCGGCCACCACCTCCGCCTCCGTCACAGAGTCATCCAGGCCCATGATGCGCATGTCTGCGCTCGTGGTGGGCCTGGACACTCTGGTCTCGTCTACCAGCAACGCCCTGATTTTCTCAGCCAGGTCGTCAGCGGCTGGGCCGCTGGAGGCGCCGGGGACCTCCAGCATCCGGGCTCCGGTCTTGGTGACCTTCACCCGGACGCCGTCGGCGCACCCCACCTCTTCGAGGCTCGCCGCCGCCTATGTTTTGGCGAGCACGCTGCGGTAGGTCACGCCCTTCTGAACCGCTTCCGGCTTTAGCGTAATTACTACAGCCGCGGACTTCGGGGCGCGGGGCCTAACCGCAGCGGCCCGTTCTTTGCGCCGCTTCCGCCTTTCCTTTCTTTTGGCCGCCCTTGCTGCCTTTCCCGCCTTCTCTTTCTCCCCGGTCACTTGCCATTCGGCAGCCTCGGCCGCAGGAGGTTTAGGAGGCGGGATAGTCTGGGGCGGCCGACTTGTCGCCTTGGCTGGGACTCTCGCAGCCTGTGCCGCGCCACCCGGCTTTGGCTGCGCCTTCGGCGCCTTCGACGGTGCCGACCCCGCAGGCTTCAGCACAGCCTGTCCCGCCGAACCCTGCTTGGGCGCAGCAGCCGCGGCGGCGGCAAACCAGCCCAGTTGCCGCTGGCCCAAATCCGGCTGGCTCGCCGCTAGCGGGGCGCGCAGTACAATTCCCTCCAGCACGGAGAACCGCCTGTTGAAGGCAGCCAGCTCCTGCCGCACCAGGTCGAGAATTTGGTTCGCCGCGGCGGGCAGGGGCTGACTTGGCCCGTGCTGGAGCTCCTCCTGGGCGTCCCTCCGGGGGCCAGCTCCTCGGAGCTTGGCCAGGTCTGCCCGGAGCTTCTCGTTCTCCTTCACGAGAAGCTCCGTAGTGGCGGTCAGGCGGGCGACCTCCGCCCGCAATTTGGACGTCTCGTCCAGTGCAGAGGGAGACCCGCCTAAACTTGCCTCCGCGGCCGCCACTATGGAGGCCGTGGCCGCGGATGTGGCCCTGCTTCTGGATGAAGGAAGCCTCTTTTGGACCACATCCTTGATGGCGGCTTCCACGACCCCCGCAAGCCTGGCCGCTCGCTCCGAGTTGGAGCTGACGGCGTCTGGCTCTCCGCCCGAAGATCTCGACATGGAGACCCGGAGCTCCGCCGCAGCGGGATGGAGCCCCTCAGCGGCGAGCCTCGCGGCTCTCCTGCCGGCTTTGGTAGCCTTGTTACGCCTCCTCGCCGCTCCCCCTCCCCTCCGACCGGTGGGTATCTTGGGAGGCGGGGCCATCCCTCACGCCCCTAGCCGCCGCAGGAGACGCACTGGGCGTTGCAAGCCGATTCCCGTAGGGGTGGCAGTATAGTGACTCGTCGAGTTACACTGCCTCGGGGTTTTTCTGGTGGCCGCCACTGTTGATTCTTATTGTTGTTTATATCCGAAATAGTGTGGCGGTCTTGTTTCATTAAAAAAATGATAAAAAAGCACAGGTCCAAAATAAATTTTAGAATTTTGTTTAGTTTTACGAATTGATTGTTTTTTTTTTGCTATCAGTCCGCCACGGAAATTTGGTACGAGAATAAGGCGATGGAGAACGTACGTAAGGAGGCGGCGACCATGAGGATGGCGGCTATGCAGCACGAGAAAGATGTAAGTTTTCAATATGCACAACTTTTTATCACCGGAGTCTGTGTTTCCTAATAGTTACGACCTGGGGAGAAGAGTGAATAGGTAGGCAAGAAGGAAAGAGTGAAAAGGTTACTTCTAGACAAGCGTGCTCCATCATCGACCACATCATCGCTGACCATCAGGTGAGATAGTGAGTAAGAAAACCACCGCCAAGCCCTGGTCATAACTTTTTATTAATAGACGAACGGTCTTGACAAAGACAAAATGCTGCAATCTTGATACAAGTTCAAAAATACTTGCCGCTCCTTGTATGAAATTATGACCAGATTTTGGGGATTCTGAAAAGATTATCTACTGCTGCAGGAAAACGTTTGTACTGTACTGAGTTGAGCAATGACGATTATTGGTGGAAAAGGGATGCAGAGGCTGGTATTTGCTGCAATGATTTTAAACACAGTGAAGGAATCTTGAATCCGGAAATTATTTCAAAGCACGGATCGTAGCAGGTAAACAGAGTTATCGCGCCCCTGAGCACTCAGGCAAGGAAGGAACAGGGGTGGGTTTTCGTCAGTAAGAGTCTGACACATCATCCAATGACTTCTCCCGCTCCACCCAGAGCGGGAGAAGTCATTGGATGATTTCCCACACCCACAAAAAAATAAAAAAATAAGGGAACGGTCTGTGGTTTCTGCCTCTACCCTCATAGGAAAAAGACGACAGTTTATGAACGACGTATAGTATTTTAACCTGAAGGCCAATTCTCGTACTTTGAAAATGTTCTAATTCAAGTCGTAATATCATCTGTCTCAATCAATGTCAAATACTTGTCAAAATGTAGTGCAATTAGAGGTGATTTGGACAGATATTGATTGCAATGTTAATGTTATCATTCCATAGAAATACGATAAATACCTGATGTGATGAGTTATTTTTTCCAGCAAGAAGCACAAGCGGCCAGCGGCCGCAAGCGCTCAGCGCAGCAAGCTGGCCTAGACGATGAAGATGATGACGACAAGAATGACGAAGTCAGGCTGTGGGAGCAGGGCTTCAAGGAGCGCTACTATGAGAGCAAGTTCGAGGTTGCCAGAGATAACCTCGAGTTCAGGTCAGTGATGATCTTGGAGCACGGTGGTGGGCCATCATCGGCCATGGATGTGGTCCATCATGAGCTACGGTGATGGGGTAATGTGGAGGGTTATCAGAACCCATGGTGGAGGGCCATCATGTATCACTGTAGAGGGTTAATTTGGTGGGCCATAATCAGTCAGGTTGGAGGGCCATCATGTATCACTGTAGAGGGTTAATATGGTGGGCTATAATCAGTCAGGTTGGTGGGCCAATCATGTATCACTGTAGAGGGTTAATGTGGTGGGCCATAATCAGCCAGGTTGGAGGGCCATCATGTATCACTGTGGAGGGTTAATGTGGTGGGCTATATTCAGCCAGGTTGGAGGGCCATCATGTATCACTGTGGAGGGTTAATGTGGTGGGCCATAATCAGTCAGGTTGGAGGGCCATTGTGTATCACTGTAGAGGGTTAATGTGGTGCGCCATAATCTGTCAGGTTGGAGGGCCATCATGTATCACTGTAGAGGGTTAATATGGTGGGCCATAATCAGTCAGGTTGGAGGGCCATCATCACTGTAGAGTGTTAACGTGGTAGGCCATAATCTGTCAGGTTGGAGGGCCATCATGTGTCACTGTAGAGGGTTAATGTGGTGGGCCATAATCAGTCAGGTTGGAGTGCCATCATGTACCACTGTGGAGTGTTATCTTATAACGCGACAATGTGGTGGGCCATCATCAGCTTGGGTGGAGGGCCATCATGTACAACTGTGGAGGGTTATAACGGGACAATGTCACGGATTGCTGTGGTTGGTGGGAGCATTGGTTAATCTTTAAATTAACACTTGTACAGGTTTTTTCAAAATTCTAATAATTAATTACAAATAAACCATTTGCAGGCACTTTTGAATTGTCAATAAGTCGGTCAGTCAGAAAGATGAAGCTATTTGCACATTCCAAGGCATAGATCTTTAAGGAGAAGAATATGCAAGAAACTCCATGGACACTTTTAAACCATGTTATGTATTACAAAAATCCTGTTTACATATGTCTTGTTGTTGCTTCTAATATATGAAAACAATGTTAAATATACAATTCATAAACAATAAAAAAAGATTAAAATAAGCCAGTGGCAGTTGAGAGATGACCAGTCTCAACTGACGGCGCCCGTTCACGAACATGACGCGTGGATCAGCACCACTCAGCTCAACCACATTGAAGGGAACCGAATGACCCAACACACGCGCCACCATCAGCGTTTGCTTGTAAAACCGCCGACTTTCGGCGGTTCGGCGGTAGATACCTACATGTTTGAAATGGGACTTATAAATTGGAGAGTTAACAGTAGACTACAAATAGACTTATGATATTGAACCTCTCTAGAATTCCCTTTTAACTTTTCTAATTTCTAATTTTGTCTCTTCCTACCTTAGGTACCGCGTGGCGCTACAGTACGTGCGTGGGCTGTGCTGGGTGCTGCGCTACTACTACCAGGGCTGCGCCAGCTGGAAGTGGTACTTCCCCTACCACTACGCGCCCTTCGCCTCCGACTTCGTCAACGTCTGCGGCCTCTCCACCAAGTTCGAGGAGGGGACTCTGCCGGTATGGAATCTATTACTTTAGAAAACATCACGTCGAAGCTACGGTAAAGACAGTGCGAGTAGATGCAGAAGGCTGAGGACAGGTGTTTGGACTTCAAAGGAGACTCCTCTGGTTTGTTTCGGTGTTTCTTTTCGGGGTAGTCAGCTGGGAAACACCGGCCTCATCTAACGTAAACTGACAAAAATATTGATATGTAAAAGTGTTATTTATAGCCTAGTCTCTTATCTATGAACTGTCAAACGCGCGAAGTTTAAATAGTCGTAAGTTTTCTTAAATTTTCTAATTTTTCGCACAACTTTCTTCATTTTTCTTGCATAAGAACCTTCTCCTGACAATAACAAACACAACAAAAAAAGCGAAAATTAGCGAAATCGGTCCAACCGTTCAAATAGGGATTCATTTGTATATATCGGGTATAAAAAAACAGTTTCCGAAGCCGAAAGCTACATATTCTACCCATTATTTGGTTATTTTTTTTTACTAGACCATACCTGGGAATCCACTGCTTCTGGAGATATTGAAGGTCAAAGTAGCAATTTTTTTTTTTACTTTTTACGAAAATGAATTCCAAGTGTTATTACTAAACTTTTTTCCAACAAACATTACCTGAATTTTTGATTTTTATTTTCGAAATTTCGAAATAACGCATTTGCAGTTACAAAAACGCAATGAACATCAAACGTATCCGACAAGTACCTCACGTAGGTACTTGTCGGATTAGAGCGAAGAGGCGTGGTTTAACTCCACTTGCCTGGGTTCGCGTTACATTGCGCGCAATAAAAGATTGTTTTTTTTTTTTCATACCTAGAAATAAAAAAAGTCGTTTCCCAGCAATAATTTTTGCGGAAAGCTACTTAGATGTACAGTATGTGTAGTTAACGGCTATGTGATGTGTCTTTTTACACCCTGTATATTGATAAAGTCATTTATCAGACCGCCCATTGATACACCCTATTAGTTTTTGAGCTCCAATTGTAAATTGTTCTGTTGTATATCTGTCACCAGATAATTTCAGAATCTGTTAGTTTACAGAAAATCTAGGAAAATCATAAACTCTTTTTTCTCGGTAAGATTATAAAAGTATCAAATTTTTCTGGGTTTTAATGTATTTGAAATTATCTATTAACAAAATATTAAGAACTCCAAAGTTCAAACATTGTAAGTTTTTTTTTTACAATCTTACTGCGTTTACAATTGCCATAAAGTGACATTTCTTAGGAGAAGCAGGCTAGCAGGTTGACAGATTGATAACATCAAGCCTTCTAAGTGCCGGAGGATCAGGCAGGTGTACAGGACACTCACATTTTGATAGTTATATCTTATAGGTGCGACCCTATTGCCATCAACCAGACACAATCATAGACTCTGTGGGTTACTGGGAAACAACCCAAAAACAATATTAATAGTCTGGTAATCAGATGAAAGAACTAAAATACTTTATAAGACACAAGTTTCTAAATTTGAACATTATTTTTATTATTGTTAAGTTGAGATTTTTCTATCTTCATACAGATGTAAATACAATGTTAAACCCACACACATATCACATTAACAATAAGGCTTATTTGTTGACAGTTCCGTCCTCTAGAGCAGTTGATGGGCGTGTTCCCGGCCGCTAGCTCCTCGCACGTGCCCAAACCCTGGGCTAAGCTCATGAGCGATCCTGTAAGTACCGTGTTTTTTATTAAACCTTGATAAGATTTGATAATTTGTGTGAGGAGTGATATGAAAGAAAAGGGAGTTAGTGATAGCGTGACGGCTGACAGGATAGACTGGAAGAAAAAAACGTGTTGCGCCGACCTCAAGTAACATGGGATAAGGGCAGGAAGATGATGATAAGATTTGATAACCTTGAGTTGAGACAGCTATTAAATATATAGGCACACGTGCCCTTTAGACCGGAACACAACAAGGCTGGGACAGGCAAGGGAAGTGTCGAATAATGTCATTGAAAAAACTGTCTGAACTACCAACCTCTGCTGACGAGCAAATCTTTTCACTACGAAGAAAGCTATTTTACGGGAGAGTGGTACTGTGTTCCTATTGGTTAACGAGTTTGTGCCAAATTTATACCCCAAGGCCAAAGTAACCCGACTTTACGGTAAGTCTTATGTATTTATAATTTTTTCCATCTTTTAAAATGTATCTTTTTATCCCGCAGTTCTCACCTATAATCGACTTCTACCCAACGGACTTCAAGATTGACTTGAACGGCAAGAAGTTCGCGTGGCAGGGTGTTGCTTTACTACCCTTTGTGGATGAGGAGAGGCTATTCAAGGCCCTGGAGCCTTACTATGAGGAGCTGACGGAAGCTGAGAGTAAGTAAATATATTGTTTCTTGTAAATTAATCTTTCAGGAGTGGGAGCTTGTTACGTTACTTTTGAGTAAAAAGTGTAGTAAGATGTGACGTCACGCAAAATTTCAACGCACTGTATCGTCCTCATTTTTACGAGAAAAAAAAAGATATATGTCCAATATTTTTTGTTAGTATAACTGTTGGACCAAATAGATTTTTTTAGATAGCTACCCTATTCCCATAGAAATATTAAGTCTGGGTTTTTAGTCATCTAACCCTATTCCTATAGCAATATTAAGTCTGGGTTTTTTAGTCATCTACCCTATTCCCATAGAAATATTAAGACTGGGTTTTTTATTCATCTACCCTATTCCCATAAAAATATTAAGTCTGGGTTTTTTAGTCATCTACCCTATTCCCACAGAAATATTAAGTCTGGGTTTTTTTTCCGGTTTTTACTAAACAAATTGGGGGTGTGCAACCCGGTTCTATTCATGTGACCCCAAGAAAGATCAGGCTATTTAGGAGACTTGGCTATCCTTGGTCCCGCTTAGGTGTAGTTGAGCACGTCGAAAGCCTACGTGGCGATGACATGGCTATGTAAATGAAAGGAATTTGAATATTTTTGTCTAGTTCACCAAGTTCACATTGGCCATGAACGGCTTTAACGCTGTGGCACGAAAGATATCGATACTTTAAGAGGTAAAAAGTCTCACAAACCTCCATTGAAAAGGAAAGATCCTCCGACCAAACGGGTGTTGTCCGGCCAACTGTCCGATGGTAGATTTCAGATGGTGGTGGTTGAAGGTGTTGTATATGGTCCAATCGTGCGAGAACTGCTTCAGCTGTATCGCGTGGATTTTTAAGTTTAGTTCGTATGTGGCGTCATAGATGTCGCTACATACTGTATCGATATTATTTGTTTTCTTTTTATCATACAAGTTTTTGAACAAAACCATCTACTTTTGCCTGCAGAACTCCGCAACATTCGCGGCCACGACCGCCTGTACGTGGGCACGGGCAACAAGAGCTACGAATACCTGCTGGGCCTGTACACGGAGGCCGGCGGCAAGCTCAGAGTGCTCATCGAGAAGCAGCAGAAGTACCCGTACATGAGTGAGGGAGTCACCGGGGAGGTCATGTTGAGTAAGGACTGCGTTGTCATTGGCGGGTGAGTACAGTTATAAACTAGAGCTACGACTACCTGTTGGGCCTGTACACGGAGGCCGGCGGCAAATAAGTACATACAGATCTTACCAGCACTTTTTTCAAAACAATAATTACTTATCCTTCAATAAGAAATCGATACATATCACGCCATCTATTAAAATTTATTTAAACTAAATTTTCTTCGAGACGAGGTCCCGTGGCATAGGGAAATCTTTACACACCCTGATGTGCTCAGTTATCACCAGAGGTCGGAATTAGGTAGAGTTACTTATGTACTTACACTGATTTCTTACAGCGAAAGAATAAAGTGGATATGCCTCAAATCCCGAGATTAATTTTAAAGAGAAGAAAAATCCCGTGATTTGTTAATAAAAAAGCTATTTACTTTTACACAATTTAAACCACTGCACGCGCGATTTTGCCAAAATTACATCAACGACATATGATGTCAGAAGTTGCAAAATTCCAATGCGCACACGCGAGATTTGCCACATTTGTAGTTCACACAACATAGCTTGTGAGAACAAAAGAAAACAATAGAGGTTTTTATTATTATTTATTTGTAATATTGTTGGCCACACGCGATTGTCCATTAGAAATCCCGGAAAGATCCATATTAATATCGTCATAGTAATATCGTTGTCACTCATGTGTCCGTCTGTCTGTCTGTCCATCAGTCGTCGTCTGTCACAAAACTTGTTACGAAGAATTTTTTAACTTCCCATTGACCTATGAACTTAAAATTTGGAGATAATGTTTATTATTACTTATACTTTATTTAACAAATACCAATATATGGTACGGAACCCGTAATGTACGAAATTGGACACGCATTTGGCATTAAAATTTATGACCCGAATACGCAAAAGGAAACTGTAAGACCGTCTTCGTACCTTTGTGTTGCATGAAATTTTAATAAATAAAGAAATAACATTTTCAGGAATTTTACCTTGATACATACTTTCCTGATGGTGTCTCCTTCGTCGGGTTTTAGTTTATTTTACCAGCATACAACTGAGCCAGGGTCCTCCTCCACAGACAACTGCCCTCCCCCGTGATCGGGCTGCAGCCGGTGCTGGGCAACCGCGTGGTTTGCGTGCGCTTCATGGACCCCTCGTACGACAAGGAGTTCCCGGCGCGCCGTCTGGACGGGGCCGTGCAGCCGACACGTGTGCTGAAGCCCGGGAACCTCAGCCACGAGGAGAACAGGAACTGGAGGCCGCAGATTGGTGAGTCACAAGCTTTGTTTTGTTGTGAAAGATCTATTGGCGCGGCTTGGCAGTAAAATCAACTCGAATGTCGGTCGTGACGGAAAACTGATTGACGCCGTCGTGCCCTGATCACCGCACTACGCCGCCGCACTCGACTCGAGAGCGAAAAAAAGTACCAACAACCAAATACAACAACAACAACCAACAACAATAACCAAAAATCAACAACAACTACAACACAAAAAAACACACAAAATAGATGTTTCACATCTGCCGGGCGTCCCGTGATGGCCAACTTTTTTTTTTATTGTTGATAGGCACGCGTTTGACCACTATCTCACCTGATGGTAAGCGATGATGTGGTCGAAGATAAAGCACGCTTGCCTAGAAGTAGTATTCACTCTTGACCTAAAGACTCTTTATGTTGTAGCTTGACAGACTCAGGCAGGGAATTCCACTCCTTAGCTTTGTGCGTATTGATGTAAAATTAGGTTTGTTTGTAATGGGTTGCGGGATTGTTGAACGTAAAACACAAGGGCAGCACAAACCCATAGTCGTTATTTAACAATTTCCTACACACCGCAAAAAAGGCTTGTTTGCAACCATGGGGTAAGTAGACGTGAAAAGTAATCTTGACGCCAATTATTAAGTTTCGAGTAAATTGGGATAAGGTTGGGGGAAGGCGCAAACCGGCCAAAATACACTATTGCGATTTTTTTTCTGAAAAAACTTTAATATGGCTTCACATTTCTATCGGGTGTAAAAAGACAGTTTCCGAAGCCGAAAGCCTTTACATTCTACCCATTATTTGGATCATTTTTTTTCCCCTAGACCATACCTTCAATATTTAGACCTTCAATATCTTCAGAACCAGTGGATTCTGGGAATCCACTGGTTCTGAAGATATTGAAGGTCAAAGTCGCAATTTTTTATTTTTTTACTTTTTTACGAAAATGGATTCAAAGTGTTATTACTAAACTTTTTTCCAAACAAACATTACTTTAATTTTCGTATTTTTTTCTAAATTTGGTTATAACGCATTTGCAGTTACAAGAACGCAATGAATATCAAACGTATCCGACAAGTACCTACGTGGCTTAGAGCGAAAGGGCGGGGTTTAACTCCACTTGCCTGGGTTCGCATTACATTACACGTAATTTTTTTTTTTTTCATACTTAAAAATAAAAGTCGTTTCCCAGCAATATTTTTTGCGCAAAGTATTTTTTTAGACGTACAGTATGCGTAGTTAACGGCTGTGTGATGTGTATTAATAATAATATATAAAAACTTAATACACCCTGTATACATAAAAACACAAATGTAACAAAGTTTTGTGAACCCACGTTAAAACATGTACTTACTGCCCATTATAATAGGGAAGGTGACTAAAATAATTAATCTATTTGGTACGTAAGATATATTATAGTGTGGCCATTAGTGCTGTGCACTTCCTGAGGTATGCGCGGCGAGGTGGGAGGCGAAGAAAAAAGTGCATGAGTTCACATGAGATCCATACATGTCGGACAAATCTTACGATATCAGTTTGCATTTCTAAGGCAAGACTTGTGGCGGGGCGGAGGCTATCTATCTGTAATATATTATACTTACTTAGTTGATTAAAATTTAACCCAAATATACTCATATTTTATTAAAAATGTACTGGTGATAAATAAGAACTAAACTTATAATTCAAAGCAGGACTTGTTTTATTGAACATTTTTTATATTTACAAACAATTATATATTCTAACGAAAGTTATTCTGACATAGATTCTGTTTCAACTTCATCTTCCATTTCGTCATCATCTTCATCTTCCACTTCGCCACCGGAACTTGAATCAGAATCTTGCAAATTTATTATGAATGAATCGATAACATTATCGAACCTACTATCGCGACTCCAGTAATCATTTTCATTTTTCTGGACATGATCGTCGCATCTCTGCCATTTCTCCGCCGTGAATTCCGAAAACAATTTATCCAGTAAGATTATCTTTTCGTCTAGAGAAGAATTAATATAGTTTTGGGCTATGTTGTTTTTAATATCAACCCAGACCAACTCAATTGGATTTAAATCTGGATGATACGGAGGTAAACGCAGAACAGTGTGTCCACTGGCTTTCAGGAGTTCGTCAATTCTATACACGGGTTCTTTTTGTGTATTTTTGATAAGAAGTAGCAGTTGAGCCTTTATCATGGTTCCTGAAAATTCTACATTATGGCGTAGCAACCAATTCTGCATTTCACTTTTGAGGCTTGATATAGTTGGTTTCTTCTCAACCTGAACGCTGTGGTAAGACGCGTTGTCCATTACAACTACAGAATTCGGCAGCAACTTATCTTTTAACTTTTCATCTACCCACTTATAAAAAGTAGGTCCGCTCATATCTCCATGATAGTCACCGGTTCTAGCATCTGACTTGAATATAGTCAATGCATCATCCACTAAACCATTTCGACACCCAGCGTGGAGAATTACCAATCGCCGTCCTTTCCCAATATCAGCATGAATTCCGGGTTCTGACGATGATTGCCAACATTTGCTGGCATGGTGACTGGCGTTGATGTATGTTTCATCAAGAAAATATATGTTGCGGTTTTGCGTTCTGTAATTTCTGATTTGTGTAAGATATTTTTTCCGCCACACTGTAATATTAGGCTGCTCTATAAGGAGATGTCTCTTTGATTTGCATTTTTTGAAACGGTAGCCCATTTTGTGTAAAAGCTGTCTTAAATATTCCCGTCCACAATTCAATATGCCATCCTGTCTCAAACTTGATAGTAACTTACGGACACTTGGTATTTTTTTTTCAACTTCGTAAAACTGATGAATTTTTCTTCTGATAACTCCAAGGTCAAAATCATCCACATCGTGTTTTTTCTTTAGAACTTTTGGTTTTTTTGGCGATTGAAATTTTAATTGACTTGAATTTTCAATTGATAAATAACCCGCAGAAATCACATTATGCACGGTTCTTTTGTTGTACCCCGTAGCCTCCGCAACGATTTTGGCAATATTCAAATCATTTTTAAATTCAAAGCTTTCTTTGTCTGCTTTTCTTTTCTTAAAATATTCAGCCACCTTAAAAATGACAGTCTTCATATCACGAGATAACGCACGACCCATCTTTGAATATTTATCTCATGTGCGTCTGACATAGACAGTCCGATACAGATGACACTACCTGCCGTCACGAGCGTTGACGGCGCACTGACAGAGCGCAGCAGCCGATTCTCCCCCCCGTCTCGCCGCGCGCATACCTCAGGGAGTGCACAGCACTAATGGCCACACTATACCAAAAAATATTACACACTTATTTTTCTTTTATTACGTAAACTAAATATGTGGATGATATAGTACGTTGAAATTTCGCTTGCACACCTACGTCAAAAATGTACCGAATACTCTGCCACCTGGTGGCGCAAATCCGAATCATTTATGGAAACAACTAGCAGCGCCCCGCGGTTTCACCCGCATAGTCCGGGATAAAAGCCTATGTGTTAATCTAGGGTATAGGCTACCTGTATACCAAATTTCATCCAAATCGGTCCAGCCGTTTGAGCGTGAAGAAGTAACAAACATACACACTCACAAACTTTCGCCTTTATAATATTAGTGTGATTAGAAAATAATCACAGTAGAGAAGTGAAAAATAACATAGCTAAGTGAAAATGTATTGTTGCGTTTCGGTATACTTGAATACTTCAAAGAAAAATAAAAATAAGTCCAATGGTGTAAAATTCTATTAATTTTCTACGAATAGTACTTACTTTCCATGGTTATGTGATAAACGACAAAAGTGGATAAATGCAATATAAAACATGTAAGTATGAGTTTCAAAAACATTTAGAATTTAGGTACTATTATAGTTGTTTGTAAAAAAAAGTTATGTTTTGTATGTAGTGGTACTATTCAATACAAATAAATCTGTAAGTAAACATAAACTTCTACTTATAAGACATTTCCGGGTTCGAACACTTTTTGCCCTTTTGACATATTCTGACCACGCGGGCGATCATTATTATAAATCGGCCGGTACCCATATTTTATCATAATAAAAACGATATAATATAATGTAAAACAATAGACGGCAAATCTGACGGTGTGGGAAATCATTCAATGACTTCTCCCGCTTTGGGCTAGCGGCAGGGCTAGATCATGTGTGTCAGACTCTTACTGACTAAAACCCACACTTGTTTCTTCAGTCGCCTGTGCCAAGGGCCGCGTTAATTCTCTTTCAAATTTATCCGCGACCCCAGGCAGGCCTATCGGCCCTGACAAGTACTGCTGACATCTCTATGAGGCGCGCGTGGAACACTACGCGCCGTCGACTCTCGGGCCTGGTCCTTTTCGGACGGCGAGCTACCCACTCCTCGCCGTCCACAGGCCCGCTGGCAGCCTATCCTGACTTTATATTTTCATTCTCGCAGGCATGGCGCGCTCCAACACAATAGCAACAATGGAGGCAGCAGGTCGCAGGATGCTGGGGCATCATCTACCGCGAGAGAACACGTATGGTTCAGTACCACCACCTCAGCAACATGGACAACACAGTGAGTACCACAACCACTTAAACCTAATTCTAGGATTTTACTTTGTTTTTCTGGTGACAGGTGAAGCATAGTTGGAAATCTACGTACTTTTCTATTCTAGCCTGAGACGAAAGACATTCATGAGAATTTCTACACGAAATTTTTTTTTTTAATAAAAAAATTGACCGACGAAAAAGAACTCATCATCATCAGCTTATAGCAGTCCACTGCTGGACATAGGCCTCTCCAATTGCACGCCATTCATCTCGGTTCTTGGCAACTCTCATCCAGCTGCTACCAGCCACCCTGCGAAGATCATCGCTCCACCTAGCCTGAGGGCGTACCTTACGTTTGCCGATTCGCGGTCTCCACTCGAGAACACGTCTACCCCAACGGTCCTCGGTTCTACGGCTAATATGGCCGGCCCATTGCCACTTCAGCTTGCTTATTCTGTGACCTATGTCGACAACCTTGGTTCTCAGCCGGATCACCTCGTTCCGTATTCGATCCCTCAATGAGACTCCAAGCATAGCCCGTTCCATAGCTCGCTGAGCGACCTTGAATTTATGGACAAGTCGTACCGTGAGTGTCCACGTTTCGGCTCCGTAAGTCATAACTAGAAAAAGAACTAAAAAGCAAAAAATAAATAAACCTTTTAAATCTTGAGTATTGAGCTTATTTACATAAAATATCAAATTCTATATAAACTAATTTTGAGCCGGCATCATCATCATCATCAGCCTTTTAATGTCCCCGCTGCTGTGGGCCGTAATCCACCACGCGGGCTTGGTGGATGTCACATGTCTTCGAATTTTTGGTTCTAGGACATGCCAGTTTCCTCACTGGGCCACCACCGCTCCGTCCTCCTGAGTCGGCGCAAAACAAAATATATATATATATACGGTTGAGAACCTCCTCCTTTTTTTTTCGTAGGTTAAAAAACAAAGGAATGCATATTCGCTGCTATACAGGATGGTGACGGAAATAGATAGTCATATTTTAGATATTGCTTCTGCCCATGGAAATGAACACCCTGTCTTCGAGGAAGTTCCTAAAAAATAATGAACTTTCCGAACAAAGAGTATCATTAGCTGATCAAAATTAGTATGTGAGGTCTAATTTCAATCAATCTGCCTTTTTTCTTGCTTTTTTCCAACTATCTTGAAGTCGGCTTCCAGTCTAACCGGATGCAGCTGAACACCAGTATTTTATATGGAGCGACTGCCTATCTGACCTCCGCAACCCAGTTACTGGGTAATACGATACCCCTTGGTAAGACTGGTTGTCAGACTTTCGGGCTTCTGGACTACCCGTAACGACTCTCAAAGATCCACGATGGACAGTCGGGACCAAAAAAAGCAGTATTTAAAGTATGATCACCCATTTTCGTACACATTGTAAGTGAGCTCTTTTTGTAAGGTCAATGTTGCAATATACTATATCACACCAATCTTCGAGAATGTTTCATTCATGATGATCATGCTTCTTTGATAATTTTGGATCCTAGGTAATTTACACGATCGATTACAATGAAAACTATCAACTTAAAAAGAAAACATTTTAACGCAAAATTCAAAAATTTGACAGCACGGGAGGTTGAGCATTCGGCTGCTGAGCTGCGTGTCGCGGGTTCGATCCCCGCACGGAACAAATATATGTATGGCCTACAGATAGTTGTTCTGGGTCTGGGTGTCTTGTGTATGTGAGTTTACATGTTTGTGAACGCACCCACGATACAGGAGTAATTCCTAGTGTGGGGCAACGATTAAAAAAAAAACATACAGCACAACATTGATTGCATACAAAAACAAAACAAAAAATATATTTTAATAATCCTAAACACAAACTAATAACCATCAACAAAATCATAACAAACAAATCATAATTTATTAAAACTTAATTCGGCCGCACGTCACTGCCTCCCACAATGGCGCGGGCGTGCTCTTTAATTGCGTCACGTGACCTACCCTCCGTTCCTCTCGCATTGCGTCCCTCCCCGCATACCGCACGCCGCGTCAGTCGTTAATTGGCCGGCGAAGGGAACGCACGTGAGCTAGAAGCTGCGGGAGGTTAATGCGCTGGTGATTGACGGGTTTAGTTTTATTGGAGTTTGATGAACTGTTGGTTGGAGAGAGGGCGAAAAAGTATTTTTTTTTTTACTGTAAAATCAAATACATTTTATTTCACATGGGCATTTATACAACGTCAGAAATTAAACAATCTTCTGAACCTGAGGAATTAAAAGAATATATTATCGCAAAAAAATTGTTTCCTACTAGAAGAAACAAAATTATTTGCGATTATATTGACTTTACATACCTATAAAACATACTTTAATTGAACAAAAAAGGACATGGCGACACAAAAGAAGTTTTTTTACAAAAAAACAACCGACGACCAAAATTATTTGCGATTATATTGACTTTACATACCTATAAAACATACTTTAATTGAACAAAAAAGGACATGGCGACACAAAAAAAGTTTTTTACAAAAAAACAACCGACTTGCAAAAAAAGAAAATACACTAAAAATTTAAAAATAACTTTAATTTCAGAAGCCGATGTTTGTATTTTATTTCTTCGTTATTTGACACCGACTTCCGAAATTAAAGTTATTTTTAAATTTTTAGTTTATTTTATTTTGGAAGTGTTTTTTTTGTAAAAAAACGTTTTTTATTTTTCACTTTTTAGTTGTAAAAATACAAATAACATGGAACGTGGAATTTAAACATAGTCGTAATTGGCGAACACCAAAACGTCATATAAGTGTACGTATTTTTCGTTTTTGTTCAGTTTTCCAAAAAGCGCTGAAGCAATTTCGATAAAATTTACATGGGACCACCTCGGGAGTATATTCTATCGGATACATTTTTTTTTAGAATCGGTCCCCAATTGACAGAGAAATCGGCGGACATAAATAAAAACATAGAACCTCCTCCTTTTTCGAAGTCGATTAAAAAGAAGAATACGTACAATTGATAAAATAAGATAGAATAGCAGGACTCAAACCCACCTGCCTGGGGTCGCGGATAATTTCGAAATAGAGTTACCGCGACCCCTTTGCACAGGCAACTGAAGGAACAAGGGTTTTTTTTTTTTTTTTTTTTTGGGGGGTGGGAAATCATCCAATGACTTCTTCCGCTCTAGGGTGGAGCGGAAGGGTGTGTCAGACTCTTACTGACTAAAACCCACCCCTAAAGGAACAAGGGTGGGTTTTAGTCAGTAAAAGTCTGACACGCCCTCCCACTCCACCCAGAGTGGGCGAAGCCATTGGATGATTTCCCACCCTCAAAAAAAAAAAAAAATACCTATCTAACCGGCCAAATAGTCTCCTTCCAGGCAAGACAAGACAAAGAGACGCACTGAAAATGCCTGGAAGAACTATTGGTCGATGAAGCACTTAATGAAGGGACCTCTCCCTCTTTCTCTAAAACGAAAGCTTATGGACATGTGCATTCTTCCCACCCTCACCTATGGGGCGCAAACGTGGTCTCTTACCAATCGTCAAAAGTCTGCACTTGGAGTCTGCCAACGCGCTATGGAACGAAGTATACTGGGTGTCAAACTCACAGACCGAATTAGAAACTCTATACTTCGTTCTAAAACACAAATTGCGGACGTTAGCCACACAGCTGCGAGATTAAAGTGGAACTGGGCTGGTCACATCTGCCGCATGTCGGAAGAGCAGTGGGCAAAGATTAGCACACAGTGGATCCCGAACGAAAAGAAACGACAACGCGGCAGGCCCAGAAAGAGATGGCGGGATGAGTTGGATTCCTTCTCAAAGGACTGGCCCAAAATTGCAGAAGACCGGGAAAAGTGGAAGGAGGGAAGGGAGGCCTTTGCCCTGCAGTGGGACAGCACAGGCTCATAATAATAATAATAATATCTAACCTCCACAACCGTCCAAAATCCTGGGTAGTACGATACCCCTTGGTAAGACTGGTTGTCAGACTTTCGGGCTTCTGACGACCCGTAACGACTGTCAAAGATCCACGAAGACAGCCGGGACCAACGGCTGAACGTGCTTTCCGAGGTACGGAGGAGTCTCGGTATGTAAAGATGGTAACCCATTGCCCGGGGGTTGAGGATAAATTCGAAAGAGTTACCTCGCCCCTGGGCATTCAGGGCAGGGAAGGAACAGGGGTAGGTTTTAGTCAGTAAGAGTCTGACACGCCCTTCCGCTCCACCCTAGAGCGGGAGATGTCATTGGATGATTTCCCAACCAAAAAAAAAAAAAAACAGATGGTAACACATCCATGGACCAACCCCGGCAAGCGTAGCTTATCCTGATGGATCGACCCGTACGGCTGTTATTACTTTAACCACGAGCTCCACGACCTAATTTGCAAGTCAAAAATGCTGTGATACTTTAAGATTTATTTCAATCAAATCATAATCTCTTAATTCCCTTACAAAACAAACATCACGCATCCCTAACAAGGTGTAAGCAGTACCACCGCCTAAGGCCAGAGTTGTCCTACAAAGCTAACATGATCGTCTGACAATCGTCCTCTCTAATTGGACATCCCCTATAGCCGTAGGGATGATGTTGGAGCGACTACTAACGGATGCTGTATGTTGTTTTACATAGCAACTTTAGGCTGTTTGTGGGTTTGTAGATTTTATTGTTAAGGCGCAGTTAAACGACTTTTAATGGTTTTTAATTGAACATCACGTCTAAACGACTTGTCTTATTTCTTTGACAAAAATATATGTTACTCTAGACAATTCCCGTCGTAATTTGATCTCAGAATATTTGAAATTATATTTTTATAACATAGTGTAATTAATTTGTAAAGTTATGTCTAACTCGGATAAAAAATTGAGAATCACGCAAAAACTATAAAGCGTTTTTTTATGAAACCTTCACCATTTTAAAGATCATTTAATTATTTATAATTTAGTCTCAGTGTTTTAGTTTAATACTTGTTGTTTTATGTGTAACTAGCGACCCGCCCCAGCTTTGCTCGGGTACAAATTATACATATAAACCTTCCTCTTCAATCACTCTATCTATTAAAAAATACCGCATCAAAATCCGTTGCTTAGTTTTAAAGATTTAAGCATACATAGGGATATAGGGACAGAGAAAGCAACTTTGTTTTATACTATGTAGTGATAAATAAATAATGCGTCTAATCTCGGACAGCGCTCCTTGATGGGCGAGTCCTATTACTGGGCTGACCTATACGAAGCGTTACGTGAGCTCAGCGCAAAACAAACGCAAGCTAACCACTCAAGGTCGTTGGCAGCTAATAGCGCCTTAAGCTCTGAATGTCGCAAAAATGTGTCAATATAACTTGCGAGAGTGATATGATGTTAGGATTCCGATTTTTTTTTTAACCGATTTCAAAGAAGGAGGTTCTGTATTGGACCCGTATCTATGTATGTATGTATGTATCTTGTTTGTTCGCGATTCGAATCTCTCGAAAACTACTGATCCGATTTGGATGGGGTTTTCGTTATTCAGATGCATATTTTTCAAGGAAGGTTTTAATATGTAATACTGTTAGGATCTCGGATCGATTGTCGTGGTATGGGCATGTGATGCGGAGGAATGAAGAAAATGTCGTGAGGAAAGTCTTGTGTATGGATGTGGATAACTATAAGAGTAGAGGAAGGCCAAAGAAACGTTGCGTTGGTTGGACTGTGTGAAAGAGGATATGGGTAAAAAGGGGGTGACTACAGAGATGACGACTAATAGAGGAGTATGGAAGAAAAAGACATGTTGCGCCGACCCCAAATAAATTGGGATAAGGACAGGAGAGTGACTGTTAGGATCTAATGAAGATCTTCGGAGATAGACAGTGGAACTCTGCAATATCTAACAGCAAATGACTCGCGATTGCTGCGATCGTATGTCTATGTATTGTTAACACAATTTAATGAGGAGCCACAACTAAAAAGTGAAAAACAAAAATTTTGACCAAGATACAATCTGACACTGACCTGCAAATTGCAAAAAACGTAAGAAAATTTGAATTTCGCGGGCTACCCTGAAGCACCTTAAGTGCTGTATAAAAAGGCACAAAAAGCATGTTTACTTCCTCAATTATATCAAACAATACAGTAACATCTTTACAAAAATACAACAAGCCCAGTCCATTAAACAGTTAACAACTACACATCACTTTAAAAAAAACTAAATTACTTGCCAATAACCGGCAAATGTATTCCATTATACGGACGTTCGAAATTCAAATTGGCCAATCGCTCGCATTCACGTTAAATAGCGCGCGAGGGCAAACAGGAAGTGCGTAGGGCCGCCATTGTTCGCCTCCGGTGTCGCCAGCTACGAAAATAATAATTATAGAGGGTTGCTAACAATAGGCACCGGTTTTTTTTTAAATATCGAAGCTCAAGTGCTTCCTATAGAGGATTACCGATACAATGTCGGTTTTTTTTTTCTACTCTTTTCTTTAGCCAGGTGTTTTAATACCAGGTTTAGGTTTTTTGATATAATCGGATAAAGATAGCTTGTGATCTTTAAATGCGGGTTATTTTGCAGTGTTAAGTGTTATGCTTTCATGTTTTTTTGTGCTTTTTTAGAGTGGTAGAAAAATGAGGTTTTAATGAACCTTGCTTTCGTATATTGCCTTAAAAATGTGTTGTTGTGGCGAACGGAAGTATCGTTCTATTCTCGCAAAAAGAATAGGATTTTATTTGTTTCGTTCCAAAAATAAAGTTTCGCCAGTTGTAATCAAGTAATACGACGTACCTATTGCCATTAACCAAGCACAAACCTTTTAATTTGTCCCAGATTCTTCTCCGAGCTGCTACTGGGAAATTATGAATGTAAAAGCACTTAAATAAGATATACCTGAGATACAGGTTTATACCTAGTTCAGGTTTAATCCAATTATTTAACTATACCTCTAGTTTGAAACCTTATTTTTTATAAATATTTATGTAAATCAAATAAAACAAACAAATTCAAATGCAATTCTTGATGTAAAAAGCCAAATAACAATTGTCCTTGTTATTAAATTATATACAATAAGCTTTAAAAAACCTAACATTCGGCGCCCCCGCAAACCGACCGAGTTTGCACTACCTCAGGCGGTGTCGATGTCATAATATCGGGTTACGGCACCAATACAAATACGCCCACTTAATGCTAACGTGTCGATTACAAACATGGGCTAGTTAGTACGCTGGTGGTCTGTATTAGTTTAACTATAATAAATAATATTAATAATTATATATATATACTGGTGAGGCGTAGAGCGATGACGTGTGTCAGTTTCCGACAGTTAATTTTGCAGAATAGGTCATTACAGACAACATTATTATTTTGGTCGACTTTTTTTTTCTTGTCTTCTGCAATCAGACCTTGGACTACGAGCAGATTTTTTCTAAGATAGAGTAGTGCAGGGTGGTGTTTCCAGCGAGATTCCCTCTTTATTTTAATGACAACTTTTTTTTTTAAAACAAAATCAAACACCATCTTGCCCTACTCTGCAAGTTCCATCACAGCCAACCTTTTCAGCCGCTTTTTATGGTCTGGTTTTGAAAGCGCTTTTGCCAAGAACTGGATACTCCAGGCGTGCTCTGTATCGTTCTGCCCCAGAGTTTCGCCTCCTGGTGCACTGTTTGAGATACTCATGAACCGTGCAGTTTCTTATGAACTACGGTGCATTTGAGATGTTTTTGAGGATAGCATTCTGAAATCTTTGCAGTATGTTAATGTTGGAGACAAATTTTGATCGATATAATATTGAATTATGTAAGAAGGAAGGTAAATCTCTTACTTACATAGGGTGACATGTCATCCCGTAGGAGGTAGGTTCCCCCATTGCCAGCCCACTTTATCAGCCACGAAATTGATTTCAAGTCCTACTTTGAAAGTTACTTGTACCTCTGCCCTTACATCGAATACAGTCAAACGTCAATAAAGCAATGAATCCGTAGTTCAAACGCTGACAATTCATCAAAAGTCACTCCAAAAGACTTCCAATTATTATTCAATTAATTTAAAAGAAAAAAAACCAGTAATTGTAATTCGTATTACAATGTAATAGGGGTGGTTTTCGCATGATTACAGCGGTTGTAACAGGGGGTGGAGTGCATGCGGCCCAATTATGAGTTTCTACCCTCGGGCTAGGGAAGGCTTTAATTGAACACGCTTATTTTATTTTAGGATTGACGTGTTTATAAATTGTGTATGTGTTGTCGTGATGTTTGGAGGGTAGGCAGAAGTATAGGCTTCCTATGAACTTCCGTTGGTTGTTATTCAATTTTGCCATCAACTTCTAATTAATATTAAAAATGACAAAGTAAGTTGGTTTGTTTGTGTTACCTTTTCATGCCGAAACCAATGAACCGATCATCATTAAATTTTGCATATACGCTTGTCACGGTACGGAGGAGTGTCACGTTGCAGCCGGAGTATTGGTGACTCGTAGAGGAGGTCGTAGGAGTGACACGCAGAGGAGGTCGTAGGAGTAGGAGGACCGTAGGTAGATGAGGAATTGGATGAAGGAATCACACACGACAAGTTAACACGTATATTTTTAACCGACTTTCGAAAAAGGAGGAGGTTCTATGTTCGACTGTATGTATGTATGTATTTTTTTTTTTTATATATGTCCGCGCATTTCTCCGTCAGTTGTGGACCGATTTTCAAAAAATTCTTTTTTTATCCGAAAGAATATACTCCCGAGGTGGACCCATATAAATTTTATCGAAATTGCTTTAGCGCTTTTTGAGAAACTGAACAAAAACGAAAAATAGGCATATCTTGATGACGTTTTTGTGTTCTCCAAATGTTTAAATTCCACGTTCCATGTTATTGGGGATTTTAGTTCTGGGGTATAACAACTAAAAAGCGAAAAATAAAAAACTTTCCAAAAAAAATTCACTAAAAATTTAAAAATAACTTTAATTTCGGAAGTCGGTGTTTGTATTTTATTTCTTCGATATTTGACACCGACTTCCGAAATTAAAGTTATTTTTAAATTTTTTGTGTATTTTTTTTTGGAAGTCGGTTGTTTTTTTTTTGTAAAAAAGTTTTTTATTACTTACAAAAGTAGGCATAAATATAAGAAGCACTCATTAAAGTACAAACACATACACTATGACTTGATACGTAATTATATTGTATAATTGCACAACTCTTGGAAACTGGTAACTGACAGTCGCAGAGTCGAAAAATGATAATCAAGAGCTTCTACTAGCTCGGCTGCAGAATTAGAACTGATTTTTAATATCAAAACAGAGACTTGACAGAGAAAACTAAGTAATTTTGAATTTGAATTTAAAAAAAGGTAGCAAAGAACATAATTTTGGAATAGAGGTCAAAAAATAAACAAGGCTTTAACACTGCCTTGTTACACGCTGTCCAGGCAACTGAAGGAACAGGGGTCTTTTTTAGTCAGTAAAAGTCAGACACGCCCTCCCGCTCCACCCAGAGCGGTAGAAGTCATTCGATGATTTCCCACCCCCACAAAAAAGGGGTATAGAAGAGGACATAGGATACCTTTCATTTAGTAAAAAAGTAGTTTTCCGAGGGAAAGAACAATATGACTTTCGACAGTCACAATAGGCTCTTGTCCTAAAAAAAATCCAGTTAGTCCGTCTGTTACATTGCCAAAAAATATGGGACACGTATTTTTTTTTTGGTCACGTAAACCAAAAATTTGCACGATATGGTGCGTTGAAATTTCGCGTGACGTCATATCTCGTATCGTGTTCAATAGGAAACCTGACGAACTATAGGTGGCAGCAGAAATCGACACGAGCGCCAGTGTGGTAAAATAGTTAACTATTCAGAGTTGTTATCGTGTTGCCGTCTATTTGATTACATTATATTATATCGTTTTTATTATGATTTAAATGATAAAATATGGCTACCGGCCGATTAATAATGATCGTCCGCGTGGTCAGAATATGTCAAAAGACCAAAAAGTTTTCTAATTCGGGCATGCCTTATAAGTAGAAGGTTATGTTTACTTACAGATTTATTTGTATTGAATAGTACTACTACAAACAAAATTAAAAGTACTTAATTTCTTAATGTTTTTAGAACTAATACGTACATGTTTTTTTATTGCATTTGTCCACTTTTTTCGTTTATCACATAACCATGGAAAGTGAGTACTATTCGTAGGAAAGTAATAGAATTTTACACCATTTGACTTATTTTTCTTTGAAGTCTTTAAGCATCCCGAAAAACAACAATAAATGTTCTCTTAGTTAAAGGTAATTTTTACTTCTTTATTTTAAATATTTTCTAATTGTTTCTATAAATCATTCGGATTTGCGCCACCAGGTAGCAAGGTCTTCGTCGTGCACGTTCCCTATACACTTTGTAATGCTGTTTCTTAACAAGCCCCCCACTCTTGAACTTGCGTTTTATCTTTGTCATTTTTATTGGTTTGGTAAAGCAAAAAATACGCGTCCAATATTTTTTGATAATCTAACTTAGGTACGGACTAAATATTATTATTATTTTTATACCCGGGACAAGACCCTATTGCTTTAGGACGCTAGATAGCGCTATGTGACTGTCGAAACATTTAAGATCCTGTACGAAGCCGGGGCGGGTCGCAAATATGATCTAAAGAATTTACTACTATCAAAAAATAGATAAACCTTTTAACAGGCTTGGAATACATACTCTGCAATGTAAACTCGGCACTGATAGTCTCGTTGAATCGAAGCTCCAAAGTCTTGAGCAGCTAGCCTGTCGGTTTTCTATCGATTACATTTTGGGGAGTGTGCGACGGAATTGCATAATTTGATTCCGCCAAGCCCGTTTTATCAACGGACCACAAAACGTACGGCGAAGTGCCACCGATTCATGGTGGACATCCAATCCATACGCACAAAGCGTTTTGAGAACACATTCATTGTGCGCACAGCTAGGGAGTGGAATTCCCTACCAGAGTCTGTTTCCTGATAGCTACAACCTGGAAGTCTTTAAGTCAAGAGTGAATAGGTTACTTCTAGGCAAGCGTGCTCCATCTTCGACCACATCATCGCTTACCATTAGGTGAGATAGTTGTCAAACGCGTGCCTATCAACAATAAAAAAGAAATTAAAAAAAAATACACTAATTCACTTCAGTAATTAAGTTTAACTGGATCTCGCCATAACAATTTTATTCGAAGATTAAGGGCCACTGCTACGTAAGCAACGAATTTTCCAAACGAAAATCACCTTAAAAGCAATCCGGGAGAATTATTCGACTAAGATGTCCAGCAACAATTTCAGACCAAATTTTAATAAAAAATTGTTCCTCCGCATACATTCCCAGTCACCATCCCAGCATCCGCCATCCCCGCAAGATAACGCGCGTCACGCATAATGGAGCCCTCAACAATATCCGGGGGTACCTAGATGGAAATAGATCGTGTCCGCCACTCCACATGGTCGCTAGTCAATCTTCCAGCAACCTGCGTCTGATTCTAAATACACCTTATTTTTATTGAATTCTATGTATAATTTATCTTGGACTGTCAGCTAACGAGTTACACAATTTATTATGAACTAGTTTATCTCACGGCTTTGCTTCGTAACTTACCCGACAGGAACAGTGCACTTTTCCAGGATAAAAAGTAGACCATGACACTTTACAATAGTGTAACTTTTTGACAGTGAAGGAATGAATGAATGATCTCTATTTGCTGGAATAGTTTTTTTTTTTGTTTTGGTTTCGCAAGGTTTGTGTCATCAGCCAGTTTCAAGTTTAGAAAGTATTAAGTATTGATTGATATAGAATACAGTTACTTACTTCGTTTTCCATTAGAATGCGGATGTAACACATTCTTATGTTTTTGCAGTTTTAGTAGCATCGAGTCAGCCTTCTCGGCAAGCTTCGCTGAGGTATTCAATACAACAGCTTAATTTTTACCTCGATCGTACCTGTTTCAAAGATTCCACATATTTTCTAGTTGCGTAAACACTTGAGACACAAAACTACACTAATTGTATAATCAATATCCACTAAGAATCAATTTGTGAATAATTAAAACAGCCACTGAACTTCACACGAAAATAACCCATAAAAAAACTACGAATATAGGTTTTACATAGAGGTAGGAGTTCCACTGCTAGGACCTAACGAGAGAAAGAATTTTTGGAATCGAATCTTAGCTATCAAGCGACTTTTCATATGAATTATTGTCTTGTTTAATTTATGGTGACAAAAATAAATGATTAAGGGTTATTTTTTCAATAGCCAGTTATCTTATATCTGTAGAATAATTATGACTATTTGACATACTTTCTATACAAACGCTGTCACACCGTTATATTCCTCAGATATCTGACGAATCAGAAAACAGCCCAAAGATTTCCATTTCAAAACTCGACCTCCGCAAAAATTCCAACCAGAAAGCATCCACGTAAGATAACACGCGTCACGCATAACGAAGCCCTCAACAATATCCGGGGGTAGGTAGGAATAAACGAGTCTCTGCGCCACTCCACATTGTCGCTGGTCGCCTGTAATTAGAGGCCCCGCCCGCGCGTGCTCAAGGGCGCAACCTGCCAGACGCGCCAGTTCACCGGTTGGAGTTCCACAGGGTTTTGAATTTGCGTTTTTTTTTTGTTGAATTCGTAATATAAAATAGCAAGTCTGTTTTTTCCGAAGGCAGCAGAAATTATATTAATATCCATAGGTATGTTATTGGAGATCGGAAAGAAAACTAGGAAGAGTGAACAGTTCCCCTAGCCATATTACTTTTCTATTATCGTTTACGCTAACGCTTAGTACTAAATATATGGCGATGACATTACCTGCGTAGAGAAGTGTCACGTGACTTATCGCAGGTAATGTCATTGTTATACATTTTGTACTAAACATTAGCGAAGCGTTAGTGTAAACGATAATACAAAAGTAATATTTTTTTTTTTATTCTTAATAGGCACGCGTTTGACCACTATCTCACCTGATGGTAAGCGATGATGTGGTCGAAGATGGAGCACGCTTGCCTAGAAGTAACCTATTCACTCTTGACTTGAAGACTAGTCTGTAGCTAACAGGAAACACAGAATCCGCACAAATATGGCTAGGCGAGGCTGGTTACTTCTAGGCAAGCGTGCTCCGTCATTGACCACATCATCGCTTACCGGGTTCAGGTGAGATAGTCGTCAAGCGGGAGCCTGTCAATGTTAAAAAACGACCCCTTTTTAACCGACTTCGAAAAAGGAGGAGGTTCTATGTTCAACTGTATGTTTTTTTTTTAATATTTGTCCACCGATTCCTCTGTCAGTTGTGAACCGATTTTCAAAATTCTTTTTTTTTCTGAAAGTATATACTCCCGAGGTGGTCCCATATAAATCTTATCGAAATTACTTCAACGCTTTTTGAAAAATTGAACAAAAACGAAAAATATGACATAGATGACGTTTTGGTTTCCTCCAATTACGAGTATTTTTAAATTCTACGTTTCATGTTATTGTATTTTTAGTTCTGGGGTATAACAACTAAAAAGTGAAAAATAAAAAACTTTTTTACAAAAAAAAAAACAACTGACTTCTAGAATAATACACTAAAAATTTAAAAATAACTTTAATTTCGAAAGTCGGTCGGAGGCCTAATAAAATACAAACATTTTATTAGGCCTCCTCTCTGAAAGAGGGTGTGGGCTCTAATCCTCCACGCGGGCCCAATGCGGGTTGGTGGATGTCACATGTCTTCGAATTTTTCGTTCTAGGACATGCCGGTTTCCTCACGATGTTTTCCTTCACCGTTTTGAGAGCAGTGGTAATGAAATAATTTACACAAAGTAAAGCGCCTGCCTGGGTTTGAACTTACGACCTACTACTTGTAAGCCACTGCTTGCCTTTATTTAGCCTCACTAAATTTTTTTTCGTTAAGTTCAACAATTTGTAAAACATTAGTATCTATCCATTTCAAGCAATCAAACATTCAACTCACTTGAACTTGTTTGTTATGTTTAATAAATAATTTCAGTAAATGCCTTTACGCAATCTACGGGGCCCAAGACAAGAGAGCCGCCTCACTCTTTGCCGTTTTCTATTTCTGTAATAACTATTTCTGTTTTCTTGTCACTGTCATTATAAAGTTGGTTTCACAATTGTCAGATTTATGCTCAACAAAGCCTGGAGTTTTAAATGGAAAATGTTTTGTTACTTGCAATTAGTGCTGAAAAACAAAAAGACTGCTGTTCCTGGGTACTATACTACTTTTTAAAGCAATGTTATATTATTTACTCGCTGCCTTTTTGCGTATTTGTTTGAATTTGGTAATCCGTTTTTTTTTTATGTGTATGTCCGCCAATTTCTCCGTCAGTTGTGGACCGATTTTCAAAATTCTTTTTCTATCTGAAAGAATAAACTCCCGAAGTGGTCCCATATTAATTTTATCGAAATTGCTTCAGCGCTTTTTGAGAAACAACAAAAACGAAAAATACGTATACATAGATGACGTTTTTGTTTTCTCCAATTACGAGTATGTTTGAATTCCACGTTCCATTTTATTGGGTATAATGACTAAAAAATAAAAAACTTTTTGGTGTCAAATAACGAAGAAATAAAATACAAACACCGACTTCCGAAATTAAAGTTGTTTTTCTGTTTCGTTTTAATTTTTTAGTTGTTTTAATAATCTAAGTATTAAAGCTACGCCCATATTGATAACACCAATAACTAGGAAGTTATTGATTATGAATTTGAACATACTCGTAATTGTAGGAAACCAAAACGTCATATATAAGTATACATATTTTTTGTTTTTATTGATTATTTCAAAAATCACTGAATCGATAAAATTTATATGGGACCACCTTTCGGATGAAAAAAAAAAAGGATAAAGAATTTTGAAAATCGGTCCACAGCTGACAGAGAAATCGGTGAAAAAAAAACATACATACTGTCGAACATAGAACCTTCTCCTTTTTGCGAAGTCGGTTAAAAAAAAAAAAGAGTCTTTATCTGCTTTCCATGATATAGAACTCCAAAAATGCAAACTGCATCTATCTATAAGTCTCCGAAGAACAATAGTGCGTTTTTTTTTACGAATCCGTTGGCACCTTACTTAATTTGTAAAACCTTTTATTATACAACAGATATACATACGGAACCCTTGATATCCAACCCCACTTGATATCTCCGAGGGTGTGTTTGCGGTGTGTCACCCGGCCATAGCCGCTTGAGATTTGAGTTCGTTCCTCAAAGACATTCGTAGCCAGTGGCAATCTTGGCGTTGTTCAATATAAGGAAAAAATATATTTTACACAAGAATCTCTTTAAAAAATGTTCGATGTAAATAATTTTGTTTCGTTTTGAGCATCTAAGGGTGTCACTGCCCCGCAAGCCGATTCCCGGCCACTGTAGGCGCGGGCTGTCGGCGAGTAATGGGTAGCTCGCGAGAAAAGAGATGTCAGCAACAACTGACGGGGCCTGCTAGGGCCGATGCCTGCCTAGGGTCGCGGATAATCGAAAGAGAGTCACCGCGCCTCTTGGCATACGCAACTGTAGGAACAAGGGTGGGTTTTACTCAGTAAGAGCTATCACACGCCCTCCCGTTCCACCCAGAACGGGAGAAGTCATTAGATGTTTTTCCACCTACTAAAAAAAAAAAGGGTGTCACTGCCAGGGTCACCGCGCCCCTGGCACAGGCTACTGAAGGAACACGGGTGGATTTTAGTCAGTCACAGAGTCTGACACGCCCTCCCGCGAGCACACAGAGTGATGATTTCACCTCAAAAGGATGTTACAACACCCATTCGACTAACGTCTATCAACAAAAGCATAATCAGCATTTTAATGTCCCCACTGTTGGGACACAGGCCTCTTTGGCCTCCTCTCTGTGAGAGGGTGTGGGCCGTAATCCACCACGCGGTCCCAATGCGGGTTGGTGTAGGTCACGTGTCTTCGAAGTTTCGAAGTTTTGGTCCTAGGACATGCCGGTTTCCTCACGATGTTTTCCTTCACCGTTTTAAGAGCAGTGGTGATGAAATAATTTACACAAAGCACTTGGAAAGTATTTGGAGTTTTTTGTTTCCGCACTTAGTCCATGGACCATTGTGCGTGGTCCGTAGCGGCATCAACTATCTAATTTTCAAACTGTCCTAGATTCAGCCTCCCTTCTGTGCTGTGGTTTCGTTTTTAAGTTCTTCAAAAGTATTGTACTTTGTCATCAGTCAACCAGCTGCACAATTGTTTCCTAAAATTTTAGTTACACATAATTAACAGAAAACACATTGTTGAAAACAGTTTTCCTTTCAAAGACTGTTATACATTTATCTGTGAAATTAACCTAAACATCAGCTTTTCTGATATTTATTCGGATTTTAACTACACCTAAATCTCTGCATGCAAAACGATCACATCTCCCAAAAACCTTTACATTCTCAAAATAGCTCCACTGCAGATAGTGAGTGAACGTGCTATAATTTAGGCGCGCGGCGTCGCTCGCCGCTCTCACCTGAATGTGTCGCCGCGCGACCATTAGGTGCCTATTATGTCTGCCTGCCTCCTAGGTTTTATATTTTTTAGTTTTTACCACTGCTCTTGGTAAAGGTTGCTTCCCACCACAGTGTAACATTTTAGAGGTTTTTTTTTCAATGTCTTGTCGGAAGCATAAAGATCATTTGAATTTACAACATCACTTAGACTCTTCCAACATAATAGCGAATAATGATCTCTTTTAATATGTAAATCAAAATCCAGAAACAATATCCCTAGGGTATTGTTTCTGCATTTTACATATTAAATATTAAAAGCTACTAAATGATTTGGTCGATGCTCGAGTTTTGCTATTATGTAATCAAATGAAACGTACCTACTTCCACCACTATCACCGTCAGAACATACTGCCGTCCACAAGCTATAATATTGTTATATGACTAAATCACATTTTGGGTTACGCACAAAAAAGCAGCGTTGAATTTCATAGAAATCAAGAGAACATAACGGTGATTTTATCTATTTATTTCGGAATTTATTAACAATAGAAAAATACTGGTTGGACATATCGATAGAGAATTTTTGGATGATTACCGTGGCATCAAAAAACGAAAACCCGCCAAATGTCAGATAACGGCACTGCAGCTTAAGGATGGCAGCATAGCAACCGAGTGGTGTAGCTAAATCAGGCTAAGCAATCATCATTATAATTATTATTAGTAACTATTGCAAAAGTCATATTTCTTACCATAGACATAAAAGAGATCCTAAAACACCTTACACTTTGCTGGCAATATCAAAACCACCGTTACAAAATGTCTTAACTTGTTACGACACAGTGGAAACGTACCTTTACGCGAAGTTTCGAGTTTGCATGAAAAGATCTTGTGGTAAAAGTCCTGAAAGAGGATTTTGACACTCATCGCCCTCAGCGCGTTAGCGTCTTTCAAGACAGCTTAGATTTCGGCAGACGGCTTTGTACGTATTTAATTAAAATATAGAAATAGTCAATGAATGAATTGATATATTCTTTGAGCTTTATGAAATAAAGTAAACTAAAGTTCGTTGGAAGTAAGCTTAATTTAAAATTCTTTTTTGGGCTTTAAAAAGAAACTCCTAAAAGTGAATTTTCGGTGGTTCCTGCCAACATATAATGAACAGACAAGAAGAAAGAACAGAATAATAATCAAAGATGATGCTTAATTTTTTAAAGAGATCCAGACGTATTGAAAGAACTGGCCAAGTGCGTGTCGCACTTCACACATTTAGGACTCCGTACCAAATTTCAAAGAAAAAATCTGATTTATCAATATTTTGGTATTTGTTAGTAAAATATGTCTAATAATACAAAACATTATCACCAAATTTCAAGTTCAATCAATGGGAAGTTAAAAAATTCGTCAGAACAAAATTTTGTGACAGACGACGGACAGACAGACAGACACGTGAGTGACAGCAATAGGGCTCCGTTTGGACCCTTCGGTTCCGTAACCCAAAAAAGACTCGCGTGTGTAGAGTGAAAGAGAAAATGAAATCTGTAAAACAATTAGCAACTATGTAGTTTTCGGCTTGGGTAAAGCAACTGAAAATTATTCAATTCTCTTGTTCCCTAACTACTAAACAATACCCCGCACAATGTAACCCGCTACACGTACAATCCTACACCCACAATCATAAACTTAGGCTGAATAGCGCGTTGTTCGTGCCCCGCGCTGGGCGCCACTGGCCCCACAATGGCGCTAATGGCGACGCGTCGTTACGCACTCGACATCTCCCGCCATTATTAATGCCTCCGCTGCTACGTGTGACAGGTACGATTAGGCGCTTGCAAATTACGGTTTATGATGGGTGCGTTCAATTGCTGTGCAGCTGTGGTGTTGGGAATTTAGGGAATGTTTGGTAGAATGAAATAGAGAGACAATCTTGTGTGGATAGATGGTCAGTGATAGTTTGACAGTTGACAGGACGGAGTGGATGAAAAAAACATCTAGCACCGACCACAAGTAACATGGGACAGGGGGGGCAGGAAGTAGGTGATTATGAGTCTCGTGGATATAATCTCGTGTAAGCTCGAAAAACGCGGTGTCATCGAAAATAGCTTAAGCACACATAAACAATGTGCACGTCAATCTATCCATGACCAACCCGCCTTCATGAAATAGAGTATCTATACATAACTGCTATTGCCCAAAGACAAAAGACTATCGTCACCACTTCTTGCCTATTCTCCACAACTTAACACTTGACAGTCCAAAAGAAGGTTTAAAGTCCTCAAATATTCTATTCCCACTCGAAAAATCAAAGGCATTAACACTGAATACAAAATGTAAATATTCATAATCTATTTGCGATAATACTAAGCCACCGGAGGCCGCTCTGAGCCACTCTTGCGCCTCGCAATCGCTTTACGCGCCAAATTTTCGATGTACGAAACAGCTCACAGTTACTTAGACCTGCAAGGATTATGATCGTGTAGTTTGCGAGGAGGTATGAGCGCTGGATGTGGCTAGGAAAAAGGGAAACTTGTTCTATACTAATGACGGTTTTTATTATTTCCTATTTTGCGCTTCTCAGATTGAATTTATCAATAACATGACAAGTTTAGTAGAGTTTGATTAAAGATGAATCCAAAACTGTACCATAATGGTCTTTTTACAGCTAACTCATTGGTTTTTAATAGAGCCCATTGATATTTTTTACTACTTTAACCACAACCTACAAATTATTTCATTCCAATTTAAAATTACCGTGTCAATGCTAAAAACTTAAGAGAAGCAGGAGTGAACAACGATTTTCGTTTCACTATAATGCTACCAAATTTAAAATGTTACCTACCTAATCCCTTCATAAGTTGTGACAGTGAAGGCCGGGTTTTTCCAATTTCACCGGTTTATGTCGTCTGTTAAATTGAAGTAAATAATTTTCTGTGATTGTCATTCAATGTGAATACTTTTGAATGCGACGCCTTGTAATAATAATTGTTATTGCCGAATTTTCGTGATTAAGTTGTTTGTAAGTGTTCTAAAATGAGTGAATTACTTTATAAAATTGTGTTAACTTAACTTTGACATAAAATGTTTTGCATCCGTGCTTCTACGTGCCTCTTTTTCTAATGCTATTATGAATGGAGATACATCCAAGTTACAAAACCCGGCAAAATCCCATGAGGCAACACAGCAAGCACAATAGTGGTTATTATTGAATGAAGTTGAAGACAATTTTAGAATCGAAAGTACCTAACGGCTAGGCAGTTCTCTCTTGCTCATCTATGCCACTGTTGAGACTTCAAAAAGAAGGAGGTTCTCAATTTGACTGTTACGAGGGTCATTCAATAAATACTTAGCCTACAAAAAGTAAACGAAAGTTTTGGAAAAGTGGCAATTTATTTTTCAACATAGTCTCCTTTTAGTTCGATACACTTAGCCCAGCGATGCTCCAACTTTTTTAACCCGTCCGAAAAATAGTTTTTGTCAAACTCTGCAAAATAGACCTCCGTGGCGGCGATAACCTCCTCATTCGATCCATATCTATTCCCGGCGAGTGATTTTTTCAGATTAGGAAACAGAAAGAAGTCACAAGGGGCCAAATCTGGAGAATACGGTGGATGGGGCAGCAATTCGTAGCGTAATTCGACCAATTTGGCCATGGCAACGGCAGACGTGTGAACCGGTGCGTTGTCGTGGTGAAACAGCACTTTTTTCTTCGCCAGATGGGGTCGTTTTTTCTTTAATTCGGCGTCGAATCGACCCAATAAATCGGCATAGTAAAGCCCTGTAATTGTTTTACCCTTCTCGAGGTAATCGATGTAGATCACACCTTGTGAATCCCAGAAAACGGTGGCCATAACTTTTCCGGCCGATTTTACAGTTTTCGCCTTCTTTGGAGCACGTTCCCCGGTCTGGATCCATTGTTTTGATTGCTGCTTGGTCTCTGGTGTGTACCAGTGGATCCAGGTTTCATCGAGGGTCACAAAACGACGCAAAAACTCCGCTGGATTCCGCTTAAACAGCGCCAAACACGTCTCCGATGTGGTCTCACGGTTGCGCTTGTTTTCTGGTGTGAGTAAACGCGGCACCCATCGCGCCGACAGCTTTCTCATGCCGAGTTCCTCGTGAAGAATATGATGCACTGTTCCGTCTGAAATGCCTACAGTCTCAGCTAGCTCCCGAACCTTCAATCGGCGATCTGCCAATACGAGATCATGGATTTTTTTAATGTTTTCCTCCGTAGCAGCTGTTTTCGGTGCACCTGGACGTGGTTCATCAAAAACCGACGTACGGCCACGTGCAAACTCGTTGAACCAATTCTTGACGGTGGCCATCGATGGAGAAGAGTCACCGTACACAGCATCCAAGCGCTCTTTGATTTCGATGCGCGTTTTCCCTTCCAAAAATAGGAATCGAATCACCGAACGATATTGCTCTTTTTCCATTTTTGTAAAACCGATCGACACGTTCGCTTCCATAAGTTGTCAAATTAAAACAAATGAAGGGATTGGGATGAAAATTTGAAAAAAGAATTAAAAAAGAATGTGCTACACTGTGGTAAAACTCTTTTGAAACTACAGCGCCCTCTGGCGATGAGGCTAGGTACTTATTGAATGCACCTCGTATATGTTTTGTATTTTTGGTAGGGTTTGGTAGGTTATACTGCAGAGGTGGTCCCATATACATTTTATCGAAATAGATTCAGCGCTTTTTGAAAAAATCAACAAAAACAAAAAAAATATATACACAGATGACGTGTTGGTTTGCTCCAATTATGTTCAAATTCCATGGTATTAGGGTTATTACCTTATTCGGGCAAAACTTTCCTATTTAGTTTTACAGGCTCTCTTCCAGGGAAACATAACCGCAGTCGGCATGACATCTTGACAAAGCGAGCGATTAAACACTCGAGGTGCGATTCGCGCGGGCTGCGTCGCACCGACTTTTAGCGGAGTGTCGCAATACGCGAGTTTTGCGCTCAAAGGGAACGTTTATATTCACGCAAGTGTCGGGATGAAAGATGGCGTTTGATTCCCGCACTAAAGCTCGAAAATAAAGAACGTTTCTGTCGCTGGGCGATTTGGAAATCCTTCTTTCCTTAACAGACTTAAACCTACTAGGAATCTGCCTTGCGAGTTCTTTATCCCTATTTTGGTAAAATACATTGACAGTTAAATACTGGTTTTAAACATAAAAAAAAACTTATTTGTCACTATCCAATCAGCCAAAATCCTCTACGCAAGAGAATATTATAATATGTTTGATTTCAATTAAACTCCTAATTCTTTGTTGCAGATCGTTCTAATTCATTCGGCCCACGGCCCGGCACGTACGTGCCCTTCCAGAACAGCCAGGAACATGGCCGTAGCTACAGCTCAGGAGGCCAGGAACACGGTAGGGGCTACAGCAGGGACCACAGCCAGGGCTCCCGCGGCTACAGCCAGGGAAACCAAGACTACAGCCAGAGCAGTCGCGGTTACAACCAGAACCAAGGGTACAACCAGTCCAGTCAAGGAAGCCGGTCAGGGTATGGTTATGGAAACCAGAATAGATTTGGAAACTCGGGTGGATCAGGTGGGCCCGGTGGTTCAGGGTATAATCACAATAGGAGCCAAAGCCAAGGCTACGATTCACAAGGCGGCCATCAGAACAAATACGGCGGACACCAAAGTAGCCAGGGTTACTCCTCATCAGGCTCCAAGTATGGATCCCAAAGCCAAAGCAAAGGATACAACTCGGAATCACGGGATTCAAGGAACAGAACTGGTGGTGATCAATCACAGTCAGGCTCTAACAGAAGGTACCAAGGCTCAAGTCAGGGTGGTGGCGGTGGGTCCTGGCGTTAAGTTAAGAAAAACTTTTTGTAATAAAAATGAGATGGTTCGACGGAAAAAATCGTATTTAGTAGATATATGGGCATATCTTCAAAGGAAAGTCGTCATGCCAGTTTACTGTTGTAAGTTATGCAATGTGAAATTTATAAAACCTACACTTTTGTGCAATTTTCACGCATTTCACGTAAAAAAAATAGTAAAATTTTGGACATGTACTCAACGAAAAAATAAATATAATATTAATGATTTTCTATATTGTATTATATTTATATATTTTTAAGATTCTTTAACTTGTAAAGTGGTTGTTTGAATAATTGTATATTTTGGTGAAAATAACCTTTTATTTTGTCAAAAAATAACTAGTTTGATTCCCAGACATTTATTTTAAGAGACTTTCATTTAAAGAGAAATATTCCAGACTTTTATTAAAATTTTTGACAAATAAAAATTGATCGTTTTCTTCCAATTTTTTAATATCACAATGGTAGCATGGATAAGTTATGTAAGCTTAGTATTTAATTAAAAACTGTGTGTCTGATGTCCGAACAGACGATAATTCGGCTTAGTCGCTTCTATAATAATAAATTAGGGTTGTAATCCAGTCCTTGGGTGAACTTCTATTACTTAAGGAACTAAAATGGAGTAAATAACAATAGCACTAAGATTGTTGGTGCAATACTACATCTGCGAACACTCACTCTAAGACTGCTATTACATTCACGAAAATTATATTGTTATACAAGGTGGAGTCGACAATACAACAATAAATTAAAATACTGGCAACACTCATCATTATGAACAACTTTTACTATGGGTACAACACTGAAATCCACAAAAAAAATCAGTTCAGTACATTTTAGACTTGGGTTATAACAGGTCAAACAAGATACCTGTTATTCCTGTTATTGTTACGCAATAATAACAGATGTTAATACCTGTTATTTTTCTAAGCACGATCTGTCGGTAAATAAATCACGTATAGTACACGTAGTAATGTTAGTATTATTCTTGCAGTGTTTCCGAACTGAAAGTTAGGAACAGATAAAATAATACGACTAGAAATAGTTGTCACTTTAAATGATGATTATCTTCTTGTCTAAAATTAGAATTTTCGTATAATAATACTAGGTGCTTCAAGTTTTATCAAGATTCAATCAAGCGGGTGTGAGCGAGACAGATACACGAAGAAGAAATAACAGATAACACGAATAGTTGTTATTTGTTATTGAGTACTTACCTACCGAGACTGAAGAGTGTAGTGTATTGTTAATTATGAATGATATTTTTAATAGATATATGATATCACAGGAACAACTGTTATCTAGCATCTACGAATACCTGTGATTTGTATCTGTTATGATAAATACGCCTCACTCCTAGTACATTTGTCGATTTATGCAAAAAATGTAGCAGTTGATGTTTTTCATCTGTTGTACTAGCCACCCGCCCCGGCTCCGCACGGGTACAAATTATACACACAAACATTCCTCGTTTATTACTCTTTCTATTAGTGAAACCACAAAATCCGCTGTGTTGTTTAGAAGGACAGCGGAGAAACAGACATACGCGGAAAGCGACTTCAATCATTTATACTATGTAGATATAATATAGATTGTTGTCTCCACCTTCTATTACATAGTTTGTTTGCAATTTTGTGTAAAAAGATGATGACTCCTTTTTTTTCATAATCTTGCACTTATGTTCTTCATTGTGTGACTAAAAGAAATATCAAAATATTTCTTCTAATAATATAGGACATGAGCAATTAATAGTAATACATAAAAAAAACTTTTGTACCACTGTAAAACTGATATTAGGACTTCGCAACGCCAAGTCCAAATATCAGTTTCAAATTAATTGTATATTACGGTAGTCCGTGCTATATTTATTGTGTTTACTCTAATGATAATTTGTGTGTGCAAGTATCACTTGAACTTGACGATTAAAATGTAAGGATTTATAATAATAATAATTATCAAATATTCCCCGTGTCAGGATTACCGCAATAATGCGATGAAGTAAATAGTTAAGATTAATTTTATATAAAAGCAAATTATTTCGGCGCCAATTTCGAAAAGAAATAAAAATATCAACACCTCTAATTTGTTGTTTTTGACTGATAATCCCACCATGCCTATTACCTGTAACCTATTTCTGGAATAGTTGCTTCTGTTTCCAAAAAGAATTGCAATACACGGATAAACAGTTTCAATTCGAATTTTCATGAGTTTTAAGTTCATAGAGTTGAATAATAAAAGAAATAGAAATCCCGATAATTGCAAGGAAAAACTATTCAGTTTTTACGGATGGGGCATCTGACTGTCTACCATATTATGGCAGGCGGCATCGCGGCAGGCCCAGAGGAAGATGTCGAGATTATCTGAACTACGAGGTGCATTCAACAAGTACCTAGCCTCATCGCCAGAGGGCGCTGTAGTTTCAAAAGAGTTTTTACCACAGTGTAGCACATTCTTTTTTAATTCTTTTTTCAAATTTTCATTCCAATCCCTTCATTTGTTTTAATTTGACAACTTATGGAAGCGAACGTGTCGATCGGTTTTACAAAAATGGAAAAAGAGCAATATCGTTCGGTGATTCGATTCCTATTTTTGGAAGGGAAAACGCGCATCGAAATCAAAGAGCGCTTGGATGCTGTGTACGGTGACTCTTCTCCATCGATGGCCACCGTCAAGAATTGGTTCAACGAGTTTGCACGTGGCCGTACGTCGGTTTTTGATGAACCACGTCCAGGTGCACCGAAAACAGCTGCTACGGAGGAAAACATTAAAAAAATCCATGATCTCGTATTGGCAGATCGCCGATTGAAGGTTCGGGAGCTAGCTGAGACTGTAGGCATTTCAGAAGGAACAGTGCATCATATTCTTCACGAGGAACTCGGCATGAGAAAGCTGTCGGCGCGATGGGTGCCGCGTTTACTTACACCAGAAAACAAGCGCAACCGTGAGACCACATCGGAGACGTGTTTGGCGCTGTTTAAGCGGAATCCAGCGGAGTTTTTGCGTCGTTTTGTGACCGTCGATGAAACCTGGATCCACTGGTACACACCAGAGACCAAGGAGCAATCAAAACAATGGATCCAGACCGGGGAACGTGCTCCAAAGAAGGCGAAAACTGTAAAATCGGCCGGAAAAGTTATGGCCACCGTTTTCTGGGATTCACAAGGTGTGATCTACATCGATTACCTCGAGAAGGATAAAACAATTACAGGGCTTTACTATGCCGATTTATTGGGCCGATTCGACGCCGAATTAAAGAAAAAACGACCCCATCTGGCGAAGAAAAAAGTGCTGTTTCACCACGACAACGCACCGGTTCACACGTCTGCCGTTGCCATGGCCAAATTGGTCGAATTACGCTACGAATTGCTGCCCCATCCACCGTATTCTCCAGATATGGCCCCTTGTGACTTCCTTCTGTTTCCTAATCTGAAAAAATCACTCGCCGGGAATAGATATGGATCGAATGAGGAGGTTATCGCCGCCACGGAGGCCTATTTTGCAGAGTTTGACAAAAACTATTTTTCGGACGGGTTAAAAAAGTTGGAGCATCGCTGGGCTAAGTGTATCGAACTAAAAGGAGACTATTTTGAAAAATAAATTGCCACTTTTCCAAAATTTTCGTTTACTTTTTGTAGGCTAAGTATTTATTGAATGACCCTCGTATTTCGATAAAGACTGGTAGGAGGAGGGCAGAGATGCCTTTACCCTAAAGTGGGGAAAATTCCGGCAAATACTTAATAATAAAGTTTTTATTTTAGTTTCAAGTGTATCACGAAGACTGCTTACCACCGAGATTACAACATAAGCGTTAAAAATAAATCCTTATATAAATTAAAACACGTTAGTGCACATGTCAAAACGTTTTCCAATATGGCGAACAAAAGATTTTCAAGTGGCGCGCGTTTGTGCGCGATCAATAGTTTCTTTCACAATCGAAGGTAGGCAATGAAAGGAGCCTCTTGAAACATGAATGAAGTTAACGGCGATTTTTAAGATTTTTTTTTGGCCAGGTAGCATGTAATGGACTGTAAATAATTCATTGCGTTTAGTTCGCTAATACTGGTTTTATTATGTTGGAAGTTATTAGTTTTTTTGGATAATAAATTGGGAGTAAAGAAAGGTTAACAAAGAACAAGGTGCGTTTGCGGGAAATGCACGCTTTTCATGTTCTGTTCTTTCTCAATGCCTGCCTGATGGTATGAGAAAACTTAAAAGGCTTTCACAGGGCTGCTCAACAGATTATATTAGGTAATTATAGGCACATCTTTTTTTAAAATAATTTTTGCTTAACATAATTTTTAACACGACATAAATGTATTTCTATTTTTTAATAGCTTGGTGCTGCGTGGGAGTGGGATGCGTCCCACGCTACAAGACGTCGCTGTGTAAGGGTTTATCTTCTCCAACAAACATTGCGGCAACTTGACCATTTGCAGTCACTGATACTTGATAGTATCAGTGACTCTGACTAATCTATATTAGGTAAAGTACTTACGTACAATATTGTCGTGTCTTCACTTAATTATTTTTTCGTTTAATCATTTTTACACTTTTTTTTTTGTTTTAAAAAACGTTGCCCCACACTAGGAATTATTCCTGTATCGTGGTCGCGTTCACCAACATGTAAACTCACATACACTGATACACAAGACACCCAGACCCGGAGCAACTATCTGCAGCAGCCGAACACTCAACCACTGCGCCAGCCGTGTCGTCAAAACTTATTAAATACATTTTTAAATATTTCTTAAAAATCATAAAAAAAAACTTTTCAAACAATATAAAAAAATAGTAGTCCACCGGTATCGGTAACAGGATCCAAGCTACCTGCAGAACTGATTTTATTAGTATTATTTATTATAGCTTTATTTTCCGACACATTGTTTTTTTGAAGTGAAAACTTGAGATGGGCAAAACTATTGAACTCGCGCGACACCGATAGCAGTCGTAGCGGATCGCGTAGCGGATTGAAGTGAAAATTTCTTTAGGCGCGTTGGGCATTTTTGAGATGGGAAAAAACAATTGAACTCGCCACCGACACCGACACTCGTAGCGGACTGCGGATTGAAGTGAAAACTTAGGCGCGTTGGGAATTTTTATTGAAGTTTTCACTTCTGTCGGCACTCCCGGAGTGCCACTCTTTTTTTGTCTTTCCAAGGAGTATGTTCATGGTTGTTTAATTTGTTCCTTAGCAATGTGTGGTCCCCTACGGGTAAAAGCCTCCTCCATCTTCTTCCATTGTTTTCTGTTTGTGACGATATCTATCCAGCATTTCCTGCTGCCTCTACGATGTCATCAGCCCATCTTTTCTTCTCCCTTCCCCCGCGTCTTCACGTGATTACCGACCAATATTTAATTAATCAATCCCACCAATTCACTATAAAAGTGCCTACTGATGTAGAAAAGAAAGTTAAAATCCCATGCCTTAAGAAACCAAAAACCTATTGAACTGTAAATTGCTAATAGTTTTTGACGGGACCTGCACACTCAAAGACTCATGGTTCACACAAGTCACACAACGGCTGATCAACCAGGCGAGACAAAGTCAAGCGAATCGCGGCCACTTGACCTTCTCTGCTCACATCACAATGACTGATCCGTCAAATTCCCATCAAAACGGGAATTGCTCATTCACACTCCGCCGACTTAGAAATGCCACTCAAATTCTCAAGACTCAGAAATCAAAAAGTCATCTGTCAAACGGAATTTGAATGTTGAATACGGAAGCATGCTGCGTGCGCGCAGCGTGGTGCGATTCAGAGTCACGCGAGCGCCGTGGGTGCCCGCGTCACGCTGGCCGTGCGGTCCCCCCGCGTCATTAGTAGGTACCAACGACAATAGACAAACCTTTGACACATTAGTTCATGGTAAAGTGAACATTCTAGATCTTGGCGGGTTTATGGGAAATGAGCAGAGCTGTAAGGTTTCCGGTTCAGATGTGATGTGTGTGAGAATGTGGACATATGGGCGGTCTGTGGACTGATTTGTTACATTCCGATGGTTGGGGAAAGAAATGGCATGCGAAATGTTGGGTTTGTTCTTTGATAAAAGTCAGTCAGGTGCTACCCGTATTACTGTTATTTTGATACGAATAGAAATAGAATACGTAATGGCCTAATTTAAACACGTAGGGCTGATTTTTCAATAGTCTCAATAACTTTATTCCATGGAATAGATATGACAGTTTAACAGCTTTTGCTTTTGTTTTTCCTTTTGTTCCATGTGGAACAGGCTATGGTCAGAGAACATGCTGCCTAGTCATCAGTTGGTTATTTTTGAAGTGAAAACTTCTTTAGGCGCGTTCGGCATTTTTGAGATGGGTAAAAACTATTATACTCGCGCGTCACCGTCACCGAACGTCGTAGTTCTCGCAGCAGTTTGTTTTCATTTGAAGTGAAAATCGACACCGACCCCGCTACGAGTGCTACGACACGTAGCGTCGTAGCACTTGTAGCGGATCGCGTAGCGGATTTTGTTCATGTTTTCACTTCTGTCGGTACTCCCGAAGTGCCAGTTTTTTTTTTTCATTAGATTGTAGATGTAACATTCTAATGTTTTTTGCAGTATTTGGCAACAAATGTGTCAAGTCAGCCTTCTTGTCAAGCTCCACTGAGGTAGTCAATACTACAATAAAATTCAGCTCCATTTTACCGAGATCGCGCCTGTTTCAATAATTCCACATATTGTCCAGTTGCGTAGACATTTGAGACACATAAAAAACTTTTTACAAAAAAAAAACAACCGATTTCAATAAATAATATTAAAAAATGCAAAATAACTTTAATTTCGGAAGTCGGTGTTTCTAGTTTGGTTTCTTCGTTGTTTGACACCGACTTCCGAAATTAAAGTTATTTTGCATTTTTTAGTATTATTTATTGAAGTCGGTTGTGTTTTTTTTTTGTAAAAAGTTTTTTATTTTCACTTTTTAGTTGTTGTACCCCATTCTAAAACTAAATTAATAGTGAAGTTTTGCCCGAATTGATAGCCCCAAAAATAGGGAAGTTCAACATAGTTGGTGAAATTAGGGTGTATCAGCGTGAACTGTACGAATCTGTATAACCCTTTAGAGCATATCAGCGTGATGTAATGTTGTGAAGTGGTGAAAACAATATACAGACATGCGATTGCCGAAATTCTGGAAAGTTTGCTATTATTTATTGAAGAGTTCCATAGTGTATCTCCGAAGTTCTTAATCAGATCTTCACCAAATTAAAATGAGACCACATGTGAAGCACCATCTTTCAAATAAAGGAAAAATCATCAAAATCGGTTCACCTAGTAAAAAGTTATGAGGTAACAAAAAAATACAATCGAATTGAGAACCTCCTCCTTTTTTTGAAGTTGGTTAAAAACTACACCAATTTTACATCACAATATCCACTAGGAATCAATAAGCGAATAATTAAAACAGCTACTGAACTTCACCCGAAAAAATCCCGCCAAAACTCTTGACAGCTTTTGCGTAGAAAATATGTCAAACTGCTATATTTATCTACTCTACGATTACACTAACTTTCTTACTACCTACTTTTCTTTATTTCTTACTATCTGTTGATTGAAAAATCGGCCCTTAGGTGTAAATGGTTAAAAAAAAGGTATAAATGGTTCCGTTTCTTTTCACCCAGTTACTGGGTTGTTCGTCAGATAGGCAGTTATTCTATGTTAAATGCACTGCATGTAAACAGTTTTATTTTGCTAGAATAAAATGCATATCAGATGGTAATAATTATAATGCAATCTACCTCTACATACTGCTTAGTCCACATGACCTCGTCATTTGCATGGAAAATTACATTTCAAGTGAATAACACGAGTTAAAGAATACTATTCAGTTGACGCAGTGGTTGAGCGATCGACTGCTGCATGTCTTAGATTCGATTCCCGTACGGAACAAATATTTGTATGGTCTACAGATAGTTGTTCCGGGTCTGAGTGTCTTGCACCCACTATACAGGGGTAATTCCTAGTGTGTGGCAAGGTTTAAAAAAAAAAAGAAAAGAAAGATGATTTTTCTATAAGAAAACATTTTTAACGCTTTCAGGATTGGTTTGACATACCTAATAATTATATTTCTAATAGCAACGAGACTAGGTGTCCCACAAGGATCACAACTGGGACCACACGGTTTTAGCTGTTAACCTGGTTACCATACCAATTAAACAAGAACACACTGAAAGTCAAGCTACTATTTTTTTTTCACGACACGGTTGGCACAGTGGATGAGCGATTCGATGTTGTGGGTTTGATTCCCGCTAGGAACAAGTAATTGTATGGCCTACAGATAGTGGTTCCGGGTCTGGATGACTTGTATAAGTGAGTTTACATGTTTATAAACGCATCCACGACACAGGAATAATTTCTAGTATATATTTTTTTAGGCCAATTTTTTTTTAAAAGAAAGAAAATAATAATTAGTTTCAAGAGTCCGAGGGAAAACATAGGTTTAAGGTCATAGTCACATATCAACTCGGAAAGGGATCGTCATCGTATAGCCTTTCGCCTTGTCGTCAAACAGGCGTCAACCTAACGTAAGCACGTAACCAAAGCGGATCAGCAGCTCCGGTACGTCGACTCGGCTACGGCTAGGCGACGCCGCGCTTACGACTCGCAGACCGCTGATTGACCTGGGTGGCGCCGTAAGCGCGGGGACAACGAGCCGTAAGCGCGGGGACGATGAGCCGTAAGCGCGGGCACTGCAAGTTTTTTTTTTTTATGTTTGATAGGCTCGCGTTTGACCACTATCTCACCTGATGTTAAGCGATGATGCGGTCGAAGATGGAGCACGCTTGCCTAGAAGTAACCTATTCACTCTTGACTTAAAGACTCCCAGGTTGTATCTTACAGGAAACACAGACTCCGGTAGAGAATTCCACTCTCTAGCTGTACGTGCAATGAATGTTTTCTCAAAACGCTTTGTGCGTATGGATGGGATGTCCACCATGAACCGGTGGCACTTCGCCGTACGTCTTGTGGTCCTTAGATGAAACGGGCTTGGCGGAATCAAATCATGCAATTCCGTCGCACACTCCCCAAAATGTAATCGATAGAAAACCGACAGGCTAGCAACTCGGCGTCTATGTTCAAGACTTTGGAGTTTTGACTCAACGAGTCTATCATTGCCGATGATCCTCTTGGCTCGTTTCTCAATTGACTCAAGGGCATCAAGCTGGTATCTTGCAGATCCGTCCCAAAGATGAGAGCAGTACTCCATACACGATCGGACTTGCGCTTGATAGAGTTGGAGCAGCTGTTCCGGCGTGAAGTATCGTCTCACCTTTGCGAGGACCCCCAACTTTTTGGCAGCCACTTGAGCCTTAGCCTCTATGAAGGGACCAAAATTGAGGGTAGATGTTAAAGTAACACCAAGAAGATCAAGTCGGTCGGTTATCGGCACGGTTACACCTCGGAAAGATGGAGCCGGGTGAAATTGGCTCTTTTTAGCAGAAAAAAGACACGCCTGGGTCTTAGCAGCATTGAACATAACCAGATTGGTATCGCCCCATTCTGAGACAGCCTGCAAGGACAAGTTCAAGCGCCCAACCATAGCCTCTCGGAGAGACCGGACCTGAGACCCACTAACTCGTGCGTCTGGCACGTATCTCTCGGCAACAGTGCTGTCGTCTGCATACCCAAAGGTACCGGGTTTTAGCAGATCGTTAATATGCAGCAAAAACAATGTTGCCGAGAGCACCGACCCCTGAGGAACACCGGCATTAATAGCCAACAGTCCGGACGAGCAGCCATCTATGACTACTCGGATAGACCGATCCCTCAGGAAATCAGCTATCCAATCACACAATCCAGCGGGCAGACCGAAGGAAGGAAGCTTGCCAATTAAGCTGTCGTGCCAGACCCGGTCGAAGGCCTTCGAGATATCAAGGGAGACCGCAAGGGCTTCCCCTTGTTTGTCGATGGCCTCACTCCAGATGTGAATGGCATACGCTAGAAGATCTCCTGTTGACCGATTTCGGCGGAAGGCGTATTGTCGGTCACTTAGGATATCGTTAGCTTCTAGGTATGCTAGGAGCTTACCATTCAGTATACGTTCCATACTCTTACAGAGAACGGAAGTTACCGAGATGGGCCTGTAATTTGCTGGGTCAGCTCGACTACCCTTCTTGGGTACGGGTTGCACGTTAGCTTGCTTCCAAGCCATCGGCACTTTTCCAGTCTCAAACGAAAGGCGATATAGGCGTGTCAAGATCGGAGACAACTCAGGCGCACAAGTCCTCAGTACAATTGCCGGTATCCCGTCGGGACCACTAGCCTTGTTCACGTCCAGGTTACGCAGTACCCTCCGGACATCCTTCTGATGAATGCGAATGTCTGACATAATCGACTCGCATCCACCAAGAGTACCAGGGGGCCTCGCGCCACCAGGATCTAGACGCGAAGATTCCGCAAACAGAGAGGCAAACAAGCTTGCTTTCTCCTCAGCGGAGTGGGCCAGCGACCCGTCGGGTTTCAGCAGTGGAGGTAGTGAGGGGCGGCAGAAGTTCGATTCAACCGACTTAGCCAGGGTCCAAAACGCCTTACTACCAGCTGGGTAAGAAGCAAGTTTGTTCCCAATTCGGCCAATGTGGTCAAACCGAGCCTTCCGCAACACCTTCTTGCAGAACTTGGCAGCCCTGTTGAAGGCTCATCGCAAGGCGCAAGTTGACCACGCACCGCACCGCGGTTCGTGAGCTTGTCCCGAGGCGAGGCGATTACGTTACGTTTCCGATTAGCGTGCGTTGCAGTAGGGAGTTTTATACAAAGAATACTGCACGGCTAGAGTTGATACGGTGACGATCCCTTTCCGAGTTGATGTGTGCCATGACCTTAAACCACTCTTGCATTAGCTCTTGCCTTTTTGCTTTTTTTGTTATTTTTACCTACTCTGAGAAAACTTTTGAGTCATAGCTAATTTACTGCAGATGTTTTGGTTAAGTATAATTTTAACAGCTCCCCTAAACCGGAAATCAGCGGTGTAGCTTGGTGGCAAAATATAATATGGCAGGATACGTGTATCCGGAAAAGCCCTTTCGACAGGAAACTTTACTTCTATTAAAAATAATTAATAGTTAGCATAGCTTCCGTACCTACTAAATTACCTATTCGCAATACCAACTATCCATCCTGAACAAAACTTAATATAATTACATAAAAGATAAAACGGGATCTAAAGCTCATCGCAGTAGATAGAATAACAAACAGATGTGGTGTTTAACATCTAACCCATATTCATTCACCCGAAAACAAATTAATCTCGCCGAGTCAACACAAAAACTTACTAAAGGCACAGTTTCCCCCCAAATTTTACATTCGGAACACGCTCTCTGCGTCTCTCTGATTGGTCGCAGCTATTCGGCGGTGATTGGCTCACAATTTGACAGTAATGGCGTTAACTCGAACCTTCTTCGTTGAAAAGGTCCTAAATTTAGCATCTGTGCGTTTGAATTTGAATCTTAAGTCAAGCTTGTAGAGTGGTTTATTGATTGACTTAAAAGATACAGTTTTGAAATAAGGATGTCACGTTCTCCCCTCTAGACAGATGTTGCTACATTTTAGTAACAAATTCGCCCACAACCAGTTTGAAAAAGCCATTGTGTAATTTTTTTTTGTATTATTTTGCCTAATTCATTTGTCGTGCGGTTGGTTAGACATGGAGAGGAGATATAACTCATTCCGCGCTTTTGTTGGCGACTACCGGTTTAAAAAAAGTTGTTTTAGCAAAAGATATCATGATTTAATGATCTGATAGGCATGTTTTTTTAGGTTTTTCGAGTATTTTGATTTCAGTTAATGGTGCTTTGGGAAATATTTATCATCATAATAGTGGTGGATTATTGTTTGATTAAGAGCTTCTGATTTTGCTTTAATGAGTCACACATTCATCACAGCTGAACCACCTTTGCGTTTATTTTAACACACCTAAGTTTGTCTCGTATTTTTTTACTATGTCCTTCGATACTAATTTCGTATGACTTATGTGTCTGTTGTTTAAAACAAATTGAAAAAAAAATAAAACTTACTGTCTATCTGTCACATGCCAATTATTATTCATGACTATTAATGATTAATCCTAATCATTTGTCCGCGAGTAAGCTGGCATGTTATATTTCACAGGCGACCTCACTTTCAAGGGTCATATATTTCTAGTTTTTTACTTTTTAATAATTCGCGCGGCGCAGCGGTCGAGACTCAAGCACTCCACTCGAGCACGGACCCAAAAAAATCTCAAAAATCCATCCATGTGTCGCTGTAGTTTTGACAAAATTTGTTGAGGTTCCGTACCTACTCGTACAGCCATGTATCAATAAAATTAATAACAAAACAAAATAGTATTTCAATAAAGTTTCTTTTTATCCTGCTGCAGATTCATTCAGGTCGGTAGGGTTTTAAATTGTTTGCTGCTATAAGTTTGCTCAATTTGGTAAACAGTTTACCTACTTAGCAAAACAGACCACATATTATGCTGCTTTTATTACGGGTAAAAACCGAAACTACTATCGAACATAACAGCTTTTTATGTGCTGACCGCAAATATACTTAGGTAGCCATGAAAAATACTATACATAGGTATATAAATAAGAAAAAAAAAACTAAAAACCAAACCTCACACACCCAAGGATCTCTAAGCTCACACAAAAAGCTGCCTCATTTGACGCTGTGAATTATTATGTATTTTGGAAAAATCCATTGTTTCGTAATCTCCCCCTGTGCTCGTCTCAAGGACCTATTCACCCGGCTGTTGGGCTGTTGCAGGCCTACAATTATGGCATGTGGCTGAGCCGCCGAGGTGCCAACGCATGTACTTGTGTAATGAGCTACAATGAACTCTCCGTTGCGGTTTCAATATCAGCTAAGTATATGTGGAGTGTATGTGTGTGGGTAACATTGTGTTAAAAAACGGTTACAAAATCAGTGTATAAAAAGCCATAGAAACAATAAATAGACTGGAGTCGCAAAGGCTTTGTGTTCAGGATTGCTAGGTGAGAGTTTCGAATGGAAAAGCCTTTGCCTAAAACTGGTGCGACTCGGGCTTCGGACTCGCTTATGTCTAGTTACGCTTGCGACCACTGTACCTTTAAGGCAGTAGGATATTTGACTAAGATCTGAAATATTAGACAAACGAACGACTTTACATAACTTATTTACTAATGTTTGCCTAAATATTACGTTTTTTAGCATTTGCCACGCAGTAACCTACATGGGTGAAGAACTGAATTATTGAAAATGCTTAGTAAATGTACTTAGGTAATTGCCTCCACAGATAAAATTTTCGAAATGGTTCTTTAACTGGGAAAAAACACTCGTAGGCTAGCGATTTTGCAAGCCTAGGGGTAGCGGATAAATTCTGAAAATGAGTTACTGCACCCCTGGGCACTCAGGCAGGGAAGGAACAGGGGTGGGTTTTAGTCAGTAAGAGTCTGACACGCCCTCCCGCTCCACCCAGAGCGGGAGAAGTCATTGGATGATTTCCCACCCCACAAAAAAAAGACGCGATTTTATACTAATTAACTTAATTAATTAACTTAGTAAAAAAAAACTGTAATTAAATTTATTTCAAAGCAGGCTATTTGTACCTAGGTACAAAATTCTTAGGGCTAATAATATTCTAAACTAAAAAAAGATTAGACGATTTTTACCTTCTAATTAAACTATTCTTGTGACTTAGGAGTCGTACTGGAAAATCTGAAGCAGTAATCGACTTACAATCATTCACTCATTGGAAAAGCTTTCCAAAGTAAAAATAAAGCACCAATAGAGACCTTTAACCCGATTCAAACATATAACCACAATGGCGTTCGACATCAAACGTAAATGTCCTTTGTGTGCAAAGATCGCGATATTTCCCCATTGTTTCGGCTCGCACCATTAGCGGGCAACAATCGTACAAATGAAAGCGCGCCAAAACCTCTCAGCTGTCAGATCGCGCGCCATTTTCCCTCGAGAGGATGAAAGTCGACGTGCCTTTGCCTTTAAAAGTAATCCTTTATGTCCGTTCTCTTTGTGTATAACTGGAGTAGGTATCAAGGGCCGTACGTAAAATACCAGCGTCGAGGACGCTACACAATTTTAGAGAACTCTGTAAATAGGTTATGCTGTGAGAAAATACGTACCGGTTCAAGTACCTACCCAATAAGAAGAAATATGCCTACTTAGGTATATGTTTTGCTGTCGCTATCTTGCTCAGTAATAAATTGGCAGAGTAGGTACCTATCCTAATATATGTGGGTATCTAGAGATTTCTAGCTTTTTCCGCGACCTATCCCGCAGGAGATGTGCATCTTTCCAGAATAAATATAAGTTAAGAGTACCTACCTAAAAAATATTTTTTTAAAAGCTTTTAATATCATACTTACACAAAACTTCGTGTTTGTGCTTTTGACCGTTGAAAAGTTATCGCGTCGTACGTCCACCCAGTAATAATAGGTCTCACCCATCAAGGAGCGCTGTCCGAAATTAGACGCATTATTAATTTATTATGCATAAAACCCCAGGCAGATGAGGTTCGATACTTGGGAGTCTACTTAGACAGACGACTTACCTAGAAAAACATATAGGTAATACTAACCTAACCTAACCACTAAAAGAAAGGCACTTGACTTACAGCTAAGAAAGCTATATTAGCTCATGAGAAGAGGTTACACTGGAAAATAAACTCCTTCTATAGGTACAAGTGTATACTCAAACCAGTCTGGACTTATGCTTTACAGCTGTGGGGCACTGCATCCAAACCCAGCATTGAGATTCTACAGCGCCTCCAGTGAAAACCCTACGTTTTATTACTGGAGCACCATGGTATTTGACATATAATCACATACACCGTGTTTTAAAAATCAAGCCTGTTAAGGAAGAAATACAGGATTATTTACTGCCCTATTGCAAAAGAATAGGAAACCATCCAAACCAATTGGCAAGAAGTCTAATGGCAGAACAACCAAACCACACATTTAAAAGACTTAAGAGATGTGCTCCTCAAGATCTTCTCTAACCCAAATATAAGAAAGCCATAGTAGATGGACATATCATTACCATGCTGTTATTATTACAGTGTTCGGAAATATTTGGAGGATAAGTTGTTAATAATATAGGTAATAAAATAAGAATAGCCTTTTTATTACCGCATGCAACTACATAATTCATTATTATTACTACAATACAATTTCTATTAATTAAATTTTTATTAATAAACCACTATAAAATCATAAGATGTTATTTCATAATTAGGTTAGTAATTAAAGCTCTGTTTTATATAGAAATATTTGTTCGCCATATTATGGCAGGATATGCTGGAACCAATATTGTAACATCTAGTGTACACTATTCAGTACCATATTCTAACAAATAAACATTTTTGATTTGATTTGATGCACGCCATAGTTTTCAAAATACATAAAATCCAATAATGTCGACAGGACAGCTTGCAGGAAGAAAAGGAGATTAAAAGAAAAACTTAAACACGTATACTAAAATATACATAATTAAATGATCTTTAAAATGGTGAAGGTTTTATAAAAATACACTTTATAGTTTTTGCGTGATTCTCATATTTTTATCCGCGTTAGACATAACTTTACAAATTAATTACACTATGTTAAAAAAATATAATTTCAAATATTCACATATTAAGTTACGAAGAAAATTGTCTAAAGTAACATAGGTATATTTTTTTCAAAGAAATAAGACTAGTTTTTTAGACGTGATTTTCAATTAAATATTACTAGAATTCGTATAACTGCGCCTGGATTTGACCCGAACAAACAAATATTGTTAGGTCGTGAAAAGTGGCTCTCAGCGATAATAATAGCTTTCCATCAAATAATTTTCTTAATAATCAGAATTCAGATCAATAGGTTTCTGGTGATTACCTTTTACAAGTACTCGTATTTAACCAAACACAATTTTATCTAATGAAGAGCTGACTTTAATATTTGGAGTTTTTAACCGACTTTCGAAAAAGGAGGGTTCTATGTTCGACTTTATGTATGTCCGCCGATTTCTCCGTCAGTTGTAGACCGATTTTCAAAACTCTTTTTTTATCCGTAAGCATATACTCCCGAGGTAGTTCCACATAAATTTTATCGAAATTGCTTCAGCGCTTTTTGAGAAACTGAACAAATACGAACAAATACGTATACCCAGATGACGTTTTTCTTTTCTCCAATTCGAGTATAATTAAATTCCACGTTCACAACTAAAAATTAAAAAACTTTTTTACAAAAAAATCAACCGACTTCCAAAAAAGAAAATACACTAAAAATTAAAAAAAATACTTTAATTTCGGAATTCGGTGTCAAATAACAAAGAAATAAAATACAAACACCGACTTCCGAAATTAAAGTTATTTTTTAATTTTTAGTGTATTTTCTTTTTTGGAAGTCGGTTGTTTTTTTTTCTTGCTCTAATGCGGTCAGTCATCCACATTTTCAGACAATACCTACGATCCGTCCTACGGTAAAAATACGTCGCTGCTATTAATTGGTTCAACATGACATATCGTTGTTAGGTGGCATGACAGCCAATAAAAGCATTTATTTAATAATGACCTCCAACAAAAGATGAAAAAAAAATTCAAAGAAATGCACTCCTATAATTACCGGAGACCACAGCGTCCTTTTGCGTATGAACTAAATTAAAACAAAAAGTAAAATAAAAAATTTATTACGACTTAAATGTATAAATACAAAAAAAAGATAACATAAAATTGACATTAATTTGAATTATTAAGAAGTGAAATACAAACAAAGCCGTATAATACATAGCTACCTAGAGAGTAGACGTCTGCTCCACAATTATTTAAACTGAAAACAAAAGAGAAGCAACAACTACTCGTACTTGCAAAATAATTTTGTAGGCTGCAATAACAATAGGATTGAATAATGACAGACACTATAGACCATAGACAATGTTCTTGATATAGAATCATAACAAACATCAATTTGATTTCGTGATTAGACTCATTAGAGCTTAGTGTTATGAATAGTTATAATGAGCGCTCTAAAAATGTTAAGGTGTGTTCATACAGGTATAACGGAAATGTGTGCTCATATTTTAGACTGGCTTCTGCCATCAGCCGTTTCGCCCGCGTAGAATTTTATTAGGCGGAACAAACAGACAGACAGACAGAGAAAAAAAATAAAAAAACCGATTTTTAGGCATAAGTAGGTACTGTGCAAATAACTGTATGAGCTTTAAAAAAAAAGTCACTCCGGGAGTGCCGACAGAAGTGAAAACTTGATCAAAAATGCCCATCGCGCCTAAAGAAGTTTTCACTTCGATCGCGTAGCGGTTTCGGTGTCGGTGTCGTTGGCGAGTTCAATTGTTTTTTCCCATCTCAAAAATGCCCAACGTGCCAAAAGAAGTTTTCACTTCAAAAACTATTACTTTTTAACATTACAAACAGACACTCCAGTTTTATTTAAGTATTTGTATTGATACTGCTTCTGCTTATGGAAATGAAAAATTTTCTTCAAGGAAGTAATACCTATTCAATTTCCAAAAAAAAACAGTGGCACTCCGGGAGTGCCGACAGAAGTGAAAACTTGAACAAAAATGCCCAACGCGCCTAAAGAAGTTTTCACTTCAAAAAATTGTCCTTTCCTTACAAAGTTATCATCAGCTATCAAAAGTAGGATGGAAGATGTTTTTTTCGGAATTGTCTATGAATTTCTTGACAAAAATTGCTCAGTTCCATGGGCAGAACCAATATTTATGACGACACATTCCTGTTACACCCTGTATGTGATAGGTACTGCTAAATCTTTTCTGATGTTATAATCAGGGCACTGGCTCTAACTAGAAACAATTACAGTTGTGTCTTAGTGTAAGCCTCTGCTGCCGAACTAGGTTTAGGGCCTGTATTTCGGCAGACAGCTCCTCAAGCCCTGGTACTGGGCCTGTAAGTACTAACTCATAAATAAAATGGAAAATTGTTTATAAATAAATAAATAAATAAAAATATTTATTTCAATTACAATAGACATTTTGATACATAATTATTGGAGATCACCTTTTAAGCAAGGAATTGCTTGTATTAGGAGACTCCGCACTTCCACTTGTCATTTATATGCAATTGAAAGGTAGACAATGTAAACATGCAAGATAAGAATTAAAATAAATAATAATAATAATAAAAAAATAAATAATAATAAAAATAAAAATAAAGGGTAAAAGTAAAAGGCCAGATCGCGCGTGTACGTGTGGTATGTGTATCATGAGTGAGTGTGAGTGTGAGTGTGGGTGTGAGTGTGACTAGTGAGGTTGTGTGGTGTGTGAGTTATAATGAGCAATGATTAGTTCACTTATTCCAATTAATATCCTGTCTGTTTATTTATTTATTTGTTTGTTTATTAGTTTATTGTATATAATCATGTGTTTGCGCCTAGATGAAGCGTAAGTCCAAATGTAGGTTGTCGGTTGTCGGTTAGCCCTGCGAGTCTTCTTTAACTAACCATGCGCACAACCACCCAAATGTAACTAATTTGGTTATTGCAAAGTAGATATAAAACACTCAACTTCGTCGTAGGTTTTAGTTTTAAGCCAATCGGTTACAACTTTTTTACAGTCCTGGAGCTTCATGGAATTTATACGTAATTCTTTATTCAGCAAGTTGTATAGAGGAGATGATTGCCTCGAGTATTGCCGTTTAGCGAAAGCAGATCTTACCTTGACAGTTGGAGCAACTAGGTAGCTCCTTCTGGTTTTTGGTTTAGAGACTTACACTAAAAAAACACACATCCCTCCCGTATGACCCGGGAGGGATGTGTGTTTTTTTAGTGTAAGTTGAAGCAAATAAAGCTTTCTTACAGACAAAAGATCAGATAATAGGTAGAGGCTGTGGGTGGGGTATCTATAGGGTTTAAAGAACATGACCTTAAGTAAGGTTCTCTGCGCCTTCTCAAGTTCCAAAAATTTTAGTTTTGTTGTCCCTCCCAAGCAAGACAGACAGTACATGAGAAGTTTATCATATTATAAGTTTTAGGATTTTAAACAATAAAATCAACATAAAATCAATTCGTTTACGTGACAAAAGTGAGAAAGAGAGCAGTGGTGGCCCAGTGCTATCGGCCGCGACTTACGAGTTGTAGGTCGTGAGTTCAAACCCAGGCAGGCGCTTTACTTTGTGTAAGTTATTTCATCACCACTGCTCTCGAACCGGTGAAGGAAAACGTCGTGAGGTAACCGGCATGTCCTAGAACCAAAAATTCGAAGACATGTGACATCCACCAATCCGCATTGGGTCTGCGTGGTGGATTATGGCCCACACCCTCTCACAGAGAGGAGGCCTGTGCCACAGCAGTGGGGACAATAAAAGGCTGATGATGATGATGTGACAAACGTAAATTAGTTTTTTTTTATATAAAATACCCAATTCTACGCCGCTTGGCAGAAGGTAGTAAGCCATGAGCCGTTTGTGATCGTTCCTTCTAAATCTGCTCATCTTCCCAGTAACCTCTCGAAGTCTCCTAATTATTTCGAACAAATCTGAATGTACCTTTATCAAGTATATTGACGCCACCTGTCATCGCTTGGAGGGTTGTCAAAATAACGCTCGATACAGAATAGACTAAAATAAAAGAAGAATTATTGAACATTCGAACAATTTGCCGAGTCATCGCTGTGCGATCGACGCATCGACAGTGGAGTGGAGATGCTTGGGGCCGTTCGAAAAACCCTTTTCATAATATTATTAATACCAGTGTACCTTAGTTCCTACTTGTATATTACTAGCTGAAATCGGTCCAACCGTTCACGTGTGGTACCGTGACCAAGGAAATAGGGATTCATTTTTAACCGACTTCGAAAAAGGAGGAGGTTCTATGTTCTACTTTATGTATTTTTTTTTATCTATGTCCACCGATTTTCAAAATTCTTTTTTTTTTCCGAAAGAATATACTTCCGAGGTTGTCCCATATAAATTTTATCGAAATTGTTTGAGTGCTTTTTGAAAAACTGAACAAAAACGAAAAATATGTATACCTAGATGACGTTTTGGTTTCCTCCAATTACGAGTTTGTTTAAATTCCACGTTCCATGTTATTGGGGTTTTGAGTTCTGGGGTATAACAACTAAAAAGTGAAAAATAAAAAACTTTTTTACAAAAAAAAAAAAAAACAACAGACTTCCAAAAAAGAAAATAAGTACTTACACTAAAAATTTAAAAATAACTTTAATTTCGGAAGTCGGTGCCAAATAAGGAAGAAATAAAATACAAACACCGACTGCCGAAATAAATGCGAAAGTTTGAATGGGTGCAAGTGAATTGATGGATGTTTTTACTCAATCATGCCTGAACGGTTTTTTTTTGTGGGGTTGGAAATCATCCAATGACTTCTCCCGCTCTGGGTGGAGCGGGAGGGCGAGTCAGACTCTTACTGACTAAAACCCACCCCTGTTCCTTCCTGCCCTTAGTGCCCAGGGGCTAGGTAACTCTATTTCGAATTTATCCTCAACCCCCGGGCAGGCATCGGCCATGATGGGCCCCGTCCTTATTGGTGACAACTCTTGTTCGGCGCGCGTGGAACACTACGCGCCGTCGACTCTCGGGTTTGGTGCTGATCGGACGGCGAGTTACCCATTACTCGCCGTCCGCAGGCCCGGGTATGCCTAAACGGCTGAACGGCAGAAGCTTTTATACATATAAAATACTAGTTTTTGCCAACGGCTTCACCTGCGTTGAATTAGTACTTCCGCCTAGTATAAATTATAGCCTATATATTATATTTAAGCTTTATTACTGAAAATTTTCATCAAAGCCCGTTCGGTAGTTTTTGAGTGAAAGCAAAAAAAATCCATCAGCTTAGAAACATCCATACATCCTCATAAACGTTCACAATTTATATATTATTAATTGTAGGATGTCCAAGTCCAAGCTATTTACGTATGAATATTGTAACATACCTAGGTGTAACACACTTCTTCCTTCCAACCTTTGGCCATTTTTAACCGACTTCGAAAAAGGAGGAGGTTATCAATTCGGATGTTTGTATTTTTTTTTTTTTTTTTTTTTTTTTTTTTTTATGTATGTTCGGGCATAACTCCGTCATATATTGACGGATTTGCAAAATTCTTTTTTTATTCGAAAGGGGTTTATTCCGAAATGGTCCCATTTAAATTTCAAAAAGATCTGATGATGGGTTTCGGAGACAGACAACGGAACTCTTCAAAAATTGACAGCAAATCAATCGCGATTGCTGCTATCGTATATCTATGAATTGTTAAAACAGTTTAATGGGGAACCACAACTAAAAAGTGAAAAATAAAAAACTTTTTTACAAAAAAATAGAACCGACTTCCAAAAAAAGTGCAAAATAACTTTAATTTCGGAAGTCGGTGTCAAAAAACAAAAACACAAAACAGGAACACCGACTTCCGAAATTAAAGTTATTTTGCACTTTTTTTGGAAGTCGGTTCTATTTTTTTGTAAAAAAGTTTTTTAAACAAATATACACAGGATATGAGAAATTCATAAGCTAACATAGTATAGAGTGACTAAGTTATGCAGTTAAGAAGCGGAATTCCGTGCCGGAGTTATGTTTCCTGATAGCTACAATCTGGGGGTCTTTAAATCAAGAGTGAATAAGTTACTTATAGGCAAGCGTGCTCCAACATCGACCACATCATCGCTTGCCATCACGTAATGTAGTGCTTAGTCAAATGCGAACCAAACAATAATTAAAAATTAAAAAGTAGGAAAGTTTAGTAAACTAGTGAACCTTTACCTGTAATAAAATAAAATCAGTTTTTAGTGCCTGTTTCTTGATAATTTTAGGTGTGAAATGAAAATTTGAAAAGCACAATAAGAAACAAACAATACTTCCGCTCCACTGAACCATTCTCGTTTCGTCCATTTCCCGTTTCAATAGACAATTCCAACCAGTACCTCATAATAATGGGACAGCATCTCTGTGGAAACAGTGAGGACCAATGATATTCTATAAGAAAGATACGCTATGTTCATACAAAGCGGCGTTCAGATATCGTACCTACGCGTTGTGATTACAAATGTCCTTACTTAAATATAGTAATTATGATATGAAATTCCTTCACTCTTAAATCTATCTTGGAATTTGGAACCATAGTTTTTACACTTTTAACACACAACTTGGCATCATAGATATATTATTGTCACGCCACGGATACGCTTTCCTCGCTCGCTGCTGTTAGCCGACAAAATCAAATTGCTACAATTGGCTGAATTTATCTTGCAACAATTTGCGCGCGCTAGTGGCATATCTACCTCTTTTTTATATATAATATCATTGTTGAGGACTCTTTTTCGATTTTCATCTTTTCATCAGCCTGGACTGTTCCACTCATAGAAACATTAAAAAAATCTTCTGCATGTGAAGTAGTGTCGAGGTGGTACGGACAAAGTGGAGACACCGAGTTCCAAATGTTCTGATACATTTTCAATTACCGGGCAAAAAAAGAAAAGAAAGAAAAGAAAGAAAGAAACCTGTGTGCATCACAGGCAGGTTTTTCCCGTTTATGATGGGATGATAAGCGACGATGAATGATAAGGTAACTAGGGAGTAGGATAACTAGAGAAGAAGGTAGCTAGGCTAGAGAATAAGGCAACTAAGGAGTAGGGTAACTAGAGAATAAGGTAGCTAGGGAATAAGGCTATTTTTCTCTGGGTTGACTAGAATAACTAGTTATTGTTTTCTCTATTTTGTCTAGGTTGAATTTGTAGGCATTGAGAGAGAGAAAGTGAACCTTTGTAGGCATGGAGAGAGAGAAAGTGTACACTTATGTATAGAAAGACCAGGTAATTGAGTGGTTGTTATAATTTACAGTGTATGTTGTGTCTTGAGGTTTAAGCGATGGTATTTTCTGCATCGAGCACAACTATGATATATATGTACTAACTTATACGATTGAGCTAAGGGTTACTGGCGGTTCACGTCACGATCCCATACAAACGTTCCTGATTCATTTTCACGTTCGCCTTGGTACGGAGACGGGGTGAACGGGAATTAAATATTGCAGGGATAAAGGGAAGATTGTTACTTACTTGTATATTTGACGTAAGTGCCTGTCTAATTTGTAATTATCAATAAATTTTGTACTTGTTTGATTTAGTATTTCCCAGTTTTTTATATACCCTACAAATTCACTATAGCACGGGTTACAATCCCCAATTATAAACTTACTCACAAATAGTAAAAGGCGAGACGAGCTGGATAGTTTTGGCCAGAACTGGAAGGAGGATGCAAGGGGCTAGCCTAAGGGGAAGGAGTGGAGGACCTATGCCCAAGAGAGGGACAGAACAGGCTAGCGTTAGACCAATGTCTCACCTGATGGTAAGCGATGATGTGGTCGACGTTGGAGCACGCTGGCCTAGAAGTAACCTATTCACTCTTAACTTCAAGACCTCCAGGTTGAAGCTATCAGGAAACACAGACTCCGGCAGGGAATCTAAATCACTTCATATATACACACAATGAATGTGTTCCCAAAACGTTTTGTGTGTATGGGTTATATCAAAGAATATTCTCTACGGAACCATCATCCAAGTCCGATCGCAGCGGTGGTCGTGACAGACAGCCGGGCGAGATAACGAGGTGCGCGCCACCGAGACACGAGACACACCACGACCTGTGAATGTGTGAACTGTTCACACTGTCTATATACTCGTATGTGCTGTTGTTATGTGTCAGACTGGCCGTGTGAAGGGGCCTGAGTTTTCCGGGATCATAAATTCTCCATTGGCAATTTTTTTGTCCTGTTTCTAAATATCCGTGTGTAGTTTTTTGAGGTAGCTAAGTTACTATGGACTCTGCCAGGCTGTAATGAACAACTAAGCATTTTTTTGTAGTGCTTTTAAAACGCTCGCCCATCTAACACTAAAATACACCTAAAAGTCACATCTAAATGCACTGTTGGATTTTCCGAAAACGGTCAAATCTTTCACATTAAGCTACAAAAGCTTTCCTGATAAGTACTTTGTGCTAAAATGTGTTACATACCTTAATTAAGTTCTCTATTAAGTATTTTAATGACCTCTGTTCTGATAGATGCAGAGAAGAGGGGACTCTACTGTCACAACCTAGGTACTAATTTTTATGTAAAGCAAATCTACTAATCAATTTTCTTCAGACTCAAGCGTCCTGAATTACTGAAACAACAATAACTCGTAAACTCAGTCCTAAATCAAACAAGACTCTCAACTTATCCTAGTTCGGTAGTCGCATAAAAATAAAACAACCGAATAACCTCGTCAAAATAGTTCTCTAATAAATTCATTACAACGCACGCCCGTGCTCTATCGATTGTGGCCTCTTTGCCCGAACGTGCCAGAGACAATCGACGCGATGGCGCTTCTCTACGCAGCCGTAGACTGCTATAAATGACATAGAAACTGCTATGTCACATGGAAAATTAAGGCATATCTGATAGGGATAGAGTCTTGATTGCTTTGCAAGAGAAACGAGAAAGGGCGTTCCAAATTCAAAGTATCCGAAAAATAAATGTTCCGGTCAATGTTAAGACCTTATCCCCAAATTCAACTTTACGTTCTCATCCAAAGAGTTTGTATTTGCACAATGTTCAAGAGGGGGCATGAAACCTTTTTGTTGGAAAACTGCGCGCTCTTTGTCTCTGCCTCACTGTCAAGCGTACTTGTGTTTTCCCGCGTTTTTTGTTCTAATTAGTCAGGCCCGCTCTCGACCTCCGCAGCGCTGCGCTCCTGCCACCGACGAAACCGTCGCCTATGTTTTGTGACGATATTACAAAAAGTTCACGTGGCTCGCCTCGTTGAGATTCGGGAAATTATTACCTTATAGCTCCATCAAAATGTAAATCTGACTATTATCCTAGATAGGCTGACTTTTAGTTACCTACTATGTAAAGTGTCTTGCACCGTGATAATTTGGGTTTTAGATAAATACATTAAATCGAAGAATCATTAAATAACACCATATTTTACAGTCTTACAATCTGTAGAGACGAGATCCAATGTTTAGGTAGGTACATAAAGACGTATAGCGAAATTACCCCCTTAATACCCTTAGTCAATGAAATCTATACTAATATTTTATGTATATAGTTTGTGAGGTTGTAGGGGGTAAGTAATCTCTGGATCAACTGAACCGATTTTGAAAATTGTTTTATCAATACAAAACCACGTTATTTGTGAGCTATACATTTTTGAAACCCACGCGGACGAAGTCGCGGGCGAAGTGCTAGTTATATATAAAAAGAGGTAGATATCGCACTAGCGCGCGGAAATTGTTGCAGACAAATTCAGACCATCGTTGCAATTTTATTTAGTTGACTTGGCTAACACCAGCGAGCGAAAAGCGTGTCCATGGCGTGACAATAATATACTTATCTATGATGGCAAGTTGTGGTTCTTGGGAACCACAACGATGAGTGAAGGCATTTCATACCATAATTAAGTACTATACACCTTTATGTAAGGACATTTGTAATAACAACTTAGCGATATCTGAACGCCGCACCGCTTTAGTAGTTAGTATGAACGTAGCGTATACCTTTCCTTTATAATATCATTGCCCTTAGTGGTCCTTTCCTCAGAGGGTAATTTTATTTCGCTTTACAAATCTCACAAGCATAAAAAAAAAACTCACGTCGGAAAAGTGTAGATAAAATTTTATTACACTGCATGTTGGATAGGTAGACCTATGAACCTATATTTCCGTTCATTCAAAAACATAACTCCCTCAATAAAATACCTGAACACAATAATTACAGCAATTACAGGACCCTCCCCATGCATTTCAAGTAAGAAGGCTTCCTTAACCCCATGAATGGGGAATCTTAAGGCGTAATGGTGTCTCACCCCTTCCGTATTCATGGGGCTCCATAAATACGAATAATATTCACAAATTTGTTTACAGATCGGGTACCCACGCACAATGCGCGGTATTTCAGCGAGGGCGAAATGGGGGGAAACCCTAGCTTGTTTTCATTGGGGACTTTTTGCATGAATATACTTTTTTTAAGCGATTTTGATGAGTTGTAGACGTAAATCTTGGAAGAATCTGGAAAGGTTTTCCGTGGGCAAAACGAGGGAGTTTTTTTTTCCTTAAATCGAGCTATTTTCTTTACGCCTACGTGTCTGTGATGTCCTCGATATGAAGAAAACGATCGTTAATTCGCGTTTGACCACCTATATCACCTGATGGTAAGCGATGATGTGGTCGACGATGAAGCACGCCTTCCTACAAGTAACCTACTCTTGACTTAAAGACCCCCAGGTTGTAGCTATCAGGAAACAGATGGGACATCTATATCTTATGCATTCCACTGCAGAGCAAAGGACTCCCTGTCCCTTTTAAATCACTTCTGATCTCTGCTAATCTGCAATTTGTCAGTCCTTTCGGTAGAAGTAAAACCTCGTGCTACCATCCTTGCATTTTTCTGTTGTAATTTCGACAATAATTAAGATCTATATATATTTTTTCACTTATATACCTCATAAGACAACAGAAGCTTTAAATTCCGCACCTGATGCTTCAGTTACATCTGGTTGAATTCCAATTCAAACATATAAACCCTATAACAGTCAGCAAATCAAAATCAAATTAACCGAGGACCTATGGGGACTGTTTATCAAAGTATACACATCTATAATTGATAATTGAGACCATAGCACATACTTGGCTTTAATATTTAATTTGTGTGTGGACCAGAGTCATTCCAGACATAACGAAATACAGTAAGGTTATACCACTTTTTAAATCCGGCGAAAGTAAAGAAACCTGTATCGGTGTTGCCAGTTTGCAGCAAGGTGTTTGAAAAAGTAATGCTCAATCAGATGCTGATAATCATTTTAACATCAATAAAATCTTAGACGATTAACAGTTTAGTTTCACCAAGGAACGTTGTAATACTGATGCTGGTGTCACCTTATATTTACAGTGTGGGAAGAGACCATCAATAGGAATATTTTGTGACCTCTCAAAGGCATTTGATTGCGTTAATCATGAAACCTGACTTTTAAAACTAGAACATTGTGGACTAGGTAAACTTGCACTCAATTTAGTGAAGTCTTATTTAAATGACAGACAGCAGCAAGTTCAAATAAATGGAGTCAATTCACGGTGGTAAAAAGTCAAAATGTGGGTACCACAAGGCTCCATATTCGGTCCTTTCCTCTTTTTAGTGTAGATATATATCTATTAAAAAATCAACCACTAGTCGTATTGTTTGCTGACGATAATTCCTTAAGATAACCAGACGTTCCACAAATCTTGGCGATGTAAATAACGTCCCACAGCAGGTCCAAAACTGGTTCACTGCTAATAAAACTAAGTGCATAAGATCTGGTATACCGAATGTTAAAAGTAATAGTTGTGTCATAGTATTGAACAAAGAGAAACTAGAATTCGTCGAAAACACGGTTTTCTTAGGAATTATGCTCGATTCAAGACTACAGGTCCTCATTTAACATATCTTGCAGGACGGTTATGTTCAGCAGCATATGCTATTAGAAAATCCGTCATTCTATTTTAGTTATTTTCATATCATGTTTTACGGTAGTTTGCTGTGGAGACGGGCTGCAGATATAGAGTCTATTTTTATTCTGCAGAAAAGAGATACCAGAGCCATAAATATAATCTTCGCAGGCGTGATTCTCTAGAGCTGTTTAAGAATATAAACATCATCACGGTACCTTGTCAATACTTATACGAAAACATTAAGTATGTTCGGAAAAATCTGCATCTTTTTACTAAGATAAGTGACAGGCATAATTTCAATATAAGAAATAGGAACAAATTAGATCAACCTCTATTCAGATTGGCTAAAGTTTAAAATTCTTTTATGGGGTACTGTGTAAAGTTTTATAACAAAATACCATTAGACGTTCTCCAACTAAATGAGACAAAATTTAAAACATGCATAAAACGCACACTATGAAGACAAGCTTATAAATTGGAGGACTATGTCCTTGATAAAAATGCCTGGCTTAGTCCAGCTACAAAGTCACAGCCACTTTGGTTCACTTTTATTATATATGTATATTTGGAAGAGATGCTCTCCCTTTTATTTTTATAGACATGGTTTTTTATCATATTCTTTTCATTTATTAGAAGCTGGCAATGCGTAGACATATCACAAAAGTTGCTTAAGAATTATCACCATGCTGCGTCATATTTGTTTTACAATATAATGGTCGTCTTGAACAGCATTTATTAGATGCTAAAAGTACGTCGCTGACCTATTAATTAATTAGAAAACTATTTGTATTTGAAGACATTTTATTTTAAAGAAGCTGCCTTATGGCACCCAAATAAATCAAATAGGTACATAAAGAACAGCTTCAGTCGTTGGTTCGCTGCTGCTAAGCTTTGGCTTGTGGTAGTGCTTCGAAGAACTTGGTACATTGAATTGTTGCTTTACTTTTTGAATAACTATATTTTTATTTTGTAAATATAACACTTTTACATCGGTTTTTGTCGGTTTCTGTCTGTTTGACTTCCAAAGGTCGCAAAAGGCGCGCACAATGCGTACGTACTGTAGAGCCATTCTGTAAAATCTCACCGTGAAAACTTTGGTGAAGTGACCGTGAAGTGGGCTGTCAATCCATACAATCAAGGTGTAATGACAGTTCACTTCACGCTCACTCCACCTAAGTTTTCACGGTGAGCTGTGAACAGAATCGACCGGCTGGTCAAATAGGGTCAGAGTTACTTTCCCGTCTGGGCCTCTTTCCGATGACCATGGACTATTGACAGACTGTAGTACCAAAAACCCCCTAAATCAATCTGTCAAACTAAATTGTGTATCGGGGTTATTAACGGGATTTTTTCGAGTAACATTCAGTGGCTGTTTTAATTATTCGCAAATTGATACCTAGATACTTTGATGTAAAATCAAGTGTATACATAACTGGATAATATGTGGAATCATTAAAACAGGCTCAATCTCGGTCAAATGAAACTGAGAATTTTAAAATTGACTACCTCAGCGAAGCTTGCCGAGAAGGCTGACTCGACACATATGCTGTGAAATACTTACTATACAAAAAAAATTTCAATGTGTACATCTTCTTCATGATCTATCAGCATTCTAATGGAAAAAAGTGTTTAACTAAAAACTAAATACTTTCTTTAGATAGGTAATTGACACTGGCTAAATGCACAAAATGTGCAAAGCCAAAATAAAAAATAAAAATATTTGTTTTTTTTTTTATATTTCTACTTCTGATATATCAGCCTTTTAGCAAACATTGCTATTAATACAAACATTGCATTGAACACTAGCTTCATCTCATCATTACCCAAACACCAACCGCTTCCGCATTAAAAAAAAACAACCTATTTTTATCTAAATCTACCCTTTCCGTCAGTTTGGACAATAGCCCAAGAACACACGTGCCGTATCTGGCGATCGATGGAGCTTCTCACAATCGCTGCTCCCGGCTTCGCCATCTTTTACTATCGTCTGTTCTATCCGGAGTCCGGACAGGGAATACACTTGGTTGACGAGAAATACACATGCTGGTGAGTGTATTTTGGTTATGGTCCTTCGCATCGTTGCTATTATCTTCGACAGGTGAATCTTTGGTGGGTATTTCATTACTTTTGACTCTTAAGTAATTAAGGCCTGGCCCTATTTCGAATTTTAGTGAGTAACAGTCTCTAGCTTTTAGATACGAGAATCGAATAGCTAATAAGCAGAAAATGCAGTGGCTCACTACCCAGACATCCAAACCTAAAAATGTCATTGCTGAACAAAATCTACGAATGTGTCGAAATAAAAGCAAATATTTCCAACATTAAAGTTGAGACCCTTGTGAATCCAACAAGAATTTTCATCCTATCCGTCACCTTGGACACAAATCCTTGCAATATACTCGTAAATCCGTTCGAGAGGCCAATAGTTTTCAATTTCGCCCCTCACCTGTATGTTTCACTTAATCCAGCGTTTTATTAGCAAGAGCCGTAACGAGTCGCACGTGTACCCTATGCCGCCTTTGTTCTATCCAAATTGTTACTTGACATCCTAAAGATGTAACCCCATGCATATTTCATGCAAAAATAGTCCTTATAAGAACATAGCTAAGGGTTCCAATTTCACAGAACTGAGATTTCGTTTGAGCTTTTTCTATGGCGCGAGCGGCCATGTTATTATTTCGTTTTGGCGGGCCGTGACTGACGTTCAAAGTCGGTGTTGCCATGCGGAATAAACTGTAATACGAGTTATGAAAGATTATGGCGTAATCTGGGAATATTGAAGACAATAAGAATGAGCTTACGTTTAGAATAGGGGTAACGTAAGCGTTTGTTACTTTTATTGTTCGAGGGGCGTGATTGACTCAGATTGCGATGTTTTTGTCTTGTTGAACGATGAAATTAAGCGTTTTAAGAGCTTGAAGGCTACCTGCAGAAATAAAATCTTCCCAAATTGCAACTACCACGGCAGTGTCATTTTTTTTTTCCAAAACTAAAAGGCAGCTTACGAAAATATTTTTGCGCATTTTGTACCTTCAGGAAATTCTTTCCATTTTTATCTGCCCATATTTCCACGTTATACAGAACAGAGATAGACAAAAATACTATCCCTTTGTATGTAAATTTCTCAAACTCGATGTAAGCATTTTCTCTTTGAAGCCAGTACTTGAGTTACAAGTGTTCTACCTAGATATAAATGTCTGTTCTCGTAAAACTTGACCCCATCAGTTTGAGGTCCACTTGAGGATCAAAGGGGCTCAAGAAAGTTCTCGAATGAAAGTCCAAATAAAACTCATTAATTTTATTAATTTTATAAATCGAAATTCATTACACCTTCCTTCTTCATTATAGTTACAAATTCCTTCTCATTAATACTATTATTTATAATTATAATAATAATTATTAACTCCCCCTAAACCTACAAATTATACATCGACCTAATTTCTCAGAACATATAAATTAAGTTGGAAAACGTTAATTACAACTCATTTTGTTACAACTGACGAATTACTCTAATTTTTATTAAATTCTTATTGCTATTATTTGTGCGGGAAATCCGCCATCTTGTCGCAATGTTGCCGACATTTTCAATAAAAAATCTCCACTAACTTTAACTAATATTTACATTGCAGCAGTTCGCAAGTTTTATTTAGTTGGTAAAAAAATAAAAATTGACTTAAGTACACAATAAGATTATAATTAGTGATCGAAAATAATGAATGAAAAGTGTAAAAGTTATTATAATCTGATTTGCTGTTATTCCTAATAAAAATAAATAGAGTCACAAAACGAAGAAATGGAGACGATAAGAGAAACGTACCTCATAAATTGAAAATAAATTAAATGGAATGTAAAACATCCTGTCTTTATTAATATAAATTCGTTGTTTGATAGTTTTACTCTTGTAATAAAAGTATAAGAATAACCACTTCAAAGATCAATTTAAAGTATTTTAACTTGGTTGATTTATTCTTTATTAAAACCAGAATTTAATCTATTCAGTTACTGAGAGATGTCTAAATTTATTTTCCTTTACGGCATCGACAACTTTTTGTAAAATTGGAATTCAACCAAGTTAAAACTATAGACAAATTGCACAAGGGATGTCTCCCGTACCCGCTCATGTATTCTACGAGCGATCACAACTATTTACATTAGATAGTATCTACACACGCAAACACTGACTCTCTTTAAATTACATATTTCTATTCACACAACAATTAGCTACTTCTTTATCAGTTATTTACAGTAATGTACCTACAGCTGACGTAGAGCTTTTCACCACCGATTTTTTAAATAAAATCTTATTTGCCATGAACATTTTTTTATAATATTAATTGCAGTAACCGTTTTTTTTTTAATTATTTGCTATCGTAAATCGATTTAAATGAAAATGAAAATTTAGGTGGTGAAACACTCCATTAGTTATTACGTATAAGCAAAACAATTGTGCTTTTATCGTAAGTAGATATAAAACGGAGAAATCAACCACGAAATTGGAAGTTTGGCACTCTTATTTTAAACCTGAACAGAAAAATATTTAAACCTACACTTACTTACTGAAAATTAAGACATCTACAAAAGAAAAACAATTTTATTATAACTTGTAAAACACACAAAAGTTATAACTACAAATCTACTGAAAAAAAACTGAGGAAATATTTTTATCTTCAGGTTCGTATGTCAGTAAAAAAATTATCACAAAGAATCAATTCAAATCCTCACGTGTGCTTAACTAAAGCTATCACTAATTATTTACACATTACCCTCCTCCCGTTTTGCGGTTACGACCGACTTTGTCCACATTTCACATCAACACTTTCGAAATTTCACTATTTTTCTAATCAATGTTCAGTTTTGGAAGCTGCAGCCAGCGACGCTTCACCCGAGACAGTGTTCTTAGAAGAGATTTATGGTTTCAAGACTTACCGTAACTACAAACCAACAATAAAGTAGTTTCCATGCAAATGAAAAATAGATATTAAATCGGAATCATGAGAAAATATAACATAAAACTATTGTTCTTTCAATTAATGTACTGAGTGAGCTACTACAATAAAATAACTAATCTATTTTCAAAAATAACATATGACAGAGACAAACACATTAATTTAAACTTACCACGAGTTAAAGGAAAATATTTTTAAATTGCAACACCGATGATGTAAAAAAAATATGACAAGCACAGAAACATTTATTCAGCCTAACCATAAACACAAAAAACGGACATGAAATAAAAAAATAAAAAGCTCATCCATTCGACCTAATCGAAGTACATCTCTTCCTTGAACATTGTCTCGTGATAAAGCTGTGGGAACTTCTACCAGGCTCTGCCCTGTAGCGGCAGGTAGCCTGAGCATTGCTGCTGGTAGGCGGTCGGCTGGCGGTACGAGGACACGAGCGGGTTGCTGCACGCGGCCTGCGACGGCTGCGGGGCGGAGTACCCGGACGTGGGGGTGGCGCAGTGGCTGTGCGCAGGGGACGACGACTCCCCAGAGCCGCAAGGTTTCCCGTCCTTAACCAGGACGGGAACTGCCACTCGCCGGGGCGATGAGGATGACTGTTGGAGGAGATTGGGTTAGTACAATATCACATAACACGACGCCTGTGTTGTCCTAAGATAGAAGTGTACCTACACGTATAATCATTATAAATTATCATCACTATATATTATAAAACAAAGTCCCCCGCCGCGTCTGTACGCGATAAACTCAAAAACTGGCCAAGTGCGAGTCGGATTCGCGCACGTATGGTTCCGTACCTTATCTATAAAAACGGAAAAAAAAACATGTTTGTTGTATGGGAGCCGCGTTAAATATTTATTTTATTGTGTTTTTTAGTATTTGTTGTTATAGCGGCAACAGAAATACATCATCTGTGAAAACTTCAACCGTCTAACTATCACGGTTCATGAGATACAGCCTGGTGTGGTGACAGACGGACAGACGGACGGACAGCAGAGTCTTAGTAATAGGGCCCCGTTTTACCCTTTGGGTACGGAACCCTAAAAACTACTGAATGGCTTTTCATGCGGTTTTCACCAATAGATAGAGTGATTCATGAGGAAGGTTTAAATGTATAATTAGTACCCGGGCCTGCGGACGGCGAGTAATGGCAGCACCAGGCCCAAGAGTCGACGGCGCGTAGTGTTCCACGCGCGCCTCAAAGAGTTATCAGGAATAATGACGGGGACCGTCATGGCCGATGCCTGCCCAGGGGTTGTGGATAAATTCGAAACAGAGTTACCGCGCCCCAGGGCAGGGAAGGAACAGGGTTGGGTTTTAGTCAATAAGAGTCTGACACGCCCTCCCGCTCCACCCAGGGCGGGAGATGTCATTGAATGATTTCCCACCCCACAAACAAAAAAGTGTATAATTAGTACCCGTGCGAATCTGGGTCGGGTCGCTAGTAAATTATAAAATAATGACTGTCAGTGGACGCTTGCCGATTTATTTTGCATGAACTGTAGTTTGCAACTCATGTGCGTTCACGTACACAATGCAATCCTCCACTTGAGCTAATAAGGGATGGAGTTTCTAAAAATCAATTTTTTGAGAAAAATAAAAATGGAAACATACAAGTTGAGTTGTTGTCTGATTTATAAACAAAGATTTAAAGTTTTAAATATTTTAAAAATTTCAAAAGTCCCTCTCCCAAATCAGGATAAAAATGTAACCAACTAACTACAACATGGAATAATGAAAATCTCATGGAAACGAGCAAGTCATTAGTAGGGCGGGCGGCGCCCAGCGAACAATCAGAAGGTCGACGGTACGCCCGCCCGCCCCCGCCGCGCAAATTGAGCCAATGTTCTACACACGACAGGGTTACTGCACTACGAGTTAGCTTTGTAAAATATTACGTGTTTATTTGAATTACGAAACTTTTAAAATGACTATTAGTTATCACTACATATTATAAAACAAAGTCCCGCTGCGTCTGTCTATCTGTTCGCGATAAACTCAAAAACTACTGAACGGAATTCCATGTGATTTTCAGCAATAGACAGTGATTCGTGAGTGTTTAGGAGTATTATTTGTACCCGTGCAAAGCTAAGGCGGGTCGTTAGTTAAAGTTAAAGTTTTCAAGGTGAGTTGTTGAGAGAGAGAGATCTACCTACTCTTTGGAATGTGCAACTAACTTCTCTTCTATCTTTTGGACTGCCCGATTGGCAACTTAAAAATGCATGTAAATGGTTGAATTGCAATAAATGATTACAGTGTGACTTTGTCTTAGAGTAAATTTTAGTAATAGGACCCAAATTATGACGGTGACGCTACGTGTTATTCTCGCTATGCCCACTCTTGACCCTTAAGACCCTGGACACTATATTGATCTAAATTCTAACGGAAGAAATGTTGCATATCAGTTTTTGTAACTCGCTTTTGCTTTGAGTGGTTTTTGAACATTTATTTAATGGAAATTCACTTTGCTGTTAACTCTCTAAATGAGTTAGTCAAAATCTCACCATCATGTTGGACAATTAGAATTGTTTCTTCAATCGTGAGTTTGGTCCTAAGATAACATCTCCCAAGGCTACTATTTCGCACGGCAGCCCTATTTTCCCGCGAAATAGAATTCTAATTGTCACGGGGTCCGGGGTTGCCAGATTTAGAAAGTGCGGGTCCCGTATTTTGTTACCCATTGAGGAGCGCAGCAGGAGATTGTCATCAAGTGGGCAAAGTCTATCGCCTTCGCAAACAGGGGACCAGCCCCTTGGCACGGTGGTACGGCGTCAGCGCACGATTATTATCGCTTACACGTTAATATTCATTATTCATTAGCATTGTGTAAAAGTTTTATGAATTAATAATGTCACGTTGGTAGATGAGTTTGGGAATTTTTGAGATAAAAATTGTATAGGGTCACGAAACGAACTGTTAAATTGAAAATTAGAAAACTAAAATGTATAAGAAGCAAATACCAAAATGCGATGCTTTCTGCAATACAGATTTGTTATTACGAAAATCAATGTTAAACCTATGGATGTCGAGGGTGTGTTCAAGAGAGTCACCGCAGCCCTGGTACAGACAACTGAAGGAACATGAGTGGGTTTTAGTCAGTAAGAGTCTGACACGCCCTTCCGCTCTACCCAGAGCGGGAGAAGTTATTTCATAATTTCTCACCCAAAAAAAATGAATATATGGGTAGGTACCTTATCTATTCATATCTTACCAGATTGAACTCGAATTTGATTTCCATGAAGCTGTTATTTATTTATTGAAAGTTTGAATAAAACTTAGTCAAATCTAATTTTACTAAACTCACCTGATTGTGTTGGTTTTGTTCCGCCATCGCTTTCTCCTTCGCTTGTCTCTTACATTTGTAGCGATGATTTTGAAACCATATTTTGACCTGTAACAAATAATTTTACTAAAGGAAATGTCATAATATTTCACTTAACATGATTTTTAGCCCTTAATGAAATTCTACCTTTTTGAACTTTTCATAGGAAAATTGCAACATTTTCGAAGTTCAACAACCTACTGCCAACATAACAGAAAATAAATATGACTGCGTGTTACTCTCCTTACAAACATATTAACACATATTAACGGAACGAATAGATTAACTAGCGATATCTGCGTTTAATGACAAGATAGTATGAGGGAAGTCGTAAAAGTCGCCACAAAACCAAGTTGGTGTATAAATAGCGGTAATAACACGGTATTTCAGAGGCAATAAAGTAGCAACGTAGTAACGTGTAATTAAGTAGTAGGTACGGGTTCTGCCTACGATATTACAAAAATAAGAAGTAGTAAAGAAAACTCTTGTAATATTATAGCTATATAAGGTACCCCTAGTAATAGTTGCACTACTGCTGAAATATATGTTACAGATACACAATTGCATATGTTGATAAAAATATGTGACATATAATATCAATACACATATCATAATATATCATAACAAAAGCTGACTGGTTGATTTGAAAGCAGTCCTAATGACTTCCAGCTTTTTATACCGTTCAAACGTCGCAATGATTCAGGGCACGATAGCAATTAACGCGCTAATCCCATCCCAAACGCGTGACGAGTCAACAGGCGAAGTCAGAGCTTCCCTGAAATTAGCGCTAGGCCGCGCCCGGTCAACACTCCACCTTAATGACGAAAGAATAAACATGCGCTGTTTGCCCCAGCAAGCGGCCAGCCTTTGTCTACGCACGCTCCCGACGCAGCGAAATATACACTTTATTTATTATTTATACATCGAGAGCGTTTCCTCGTGTTTATTCTTTGAAATGGATGTGTGCTCCCTCGTACCAAGATCTTCTCCCGTTACGATACCAAACATTCAGTTCTGCGCGCCAACTTATTGTTGATACAACCGTTACAAAAACAAAATCGTTACTAGTCACTAAATACCACTAGACAGTTTATTGGTTTTTTTCTCTTTACTTTGTGGTGCTTCGTTGTGGGAACGTTGGCAGCAGTGACGCGCGCTTTTGTGCTGCATTCAGGAATGATGCTCGCTAGGTTATTTATGGAGGAGGTGAGAGTTAATGAACGGGCCCCGTCGGCGGGCGTCGCTTATTGCACTCCGGCGAGGCTTGGACGCTCTCGTGTGGAGTACTTTCTTTCAATCTCCTTGTGCATAATGCTCGGTGTTGGCTCGCACGCACTCTACGCCCGAGTGCGCCATTCACTTATTTGTTTTACATCTAAACGACTGTTGTTACTCGTCGAGTGATGAGACATTTCGGGTGTGTCCAAGGGCTTTCGTGCTTGAGTTTACACCCACTTAGCTGCCAAGCGTGATGTTTTTCTATTATGCTATGCTATCTATGGTCCCGCTACTGAATTCCTTTGCGTTATATTCTTAATTATTTATTTATTCGGTAATTTTATTGAGGGGACATTCTCACGCATTTTCTGACACATAATTTGATGTTGGCATTCAAAAAAATTACGTTCATTAAAACGAAAAAGCGGCCACCCAGTCAGCTGTCATCGTTACAATACAAGTCAATTTTGGCGCCGATGCCTTTCCTTCGTCAGAAATGCGTGATTGTTCGAATTAGAACCTCGTCCTCAAGCTTTAAGGTTGGAAATGGCGCCCCACCTCGTTAGAAATAGTATATGGTATATGGATCCCGCGTAGGTGTTCCGTTTCTCTGAACCATGACTCGGAATATCGAGCGACAATTATTATAAATAAAGATGCACTCGTGTTTGTTTAGCTCTTCATTTGCTGCAGAGATTTTTTCCAGCGATGAGTTTGACGTTTTAATATTTGAAACGTTTACTGACAATGGCCTCTATTTGGGCTCAGTTGCGTGCTTGAGTGTGCATTAGGAGTGTTGGTAAATCAATTCTTAGGATTTTACAGGGAGCAGTAGCACAAACTTTGACCACTTTCAAAGTAGAAAAGTGTCTGTTTTTTACCTACTATTAACTTTTTGGAGGACTATAATTTTAAAATTTTTTCAGCATTTAAACTTTGTTATCCCAGAAAATGACAGTGGTCACATTCTTATATTGCTGAAGCTTGGGTAAAGCACAACGAGTTGAGAAATGAATAATGCGTAACATAAAATAAAACTTAAAAAAAAACACCCATCAGTAAATAAATCTGATAACTAAAATACCGTTAGAATGATTAAATAAACGGTCCCATCTTCGATTCATTTAGAAACGTACGGCGTGTCACAGATTTGTCAGACCCCGCTGCTTTCACAATGGTTGATTGTCGCACATTATTGTATCAGAAACCTCTGCATCCGACGGCGGACTGAGTAAACATCGCGCCATGACAGAGCATCAATGTGCTTCATTTATTTAGTAACTTATAAAAATATTGAGCAAAAAAACCTCTACGTACAATCACAAAACTATTTCACAACCGATTTTCGATCTTATTTAGAAGACGAATTTCAAATTTGACGTTAGAAACTGATTTGACAGATGCAAAACGAAGATGGCGGAAAGTAAGTACTACGTGAGTGAATGTTTGGTACAAATCAATTCTTGTGGATAGTGTTTTTTCAGGTGATAGTGAATCTTTTGATTTTTATTGTGTATTGTTATTAATCTTTGCTATAGGCGGACGTAAACTTTTCATTAAAAATCAGATTTATTTTACACATGATTCTACTGAACTTTACTTTTATAATCCTGGAATCTAGGGGTGCCTAATATTCACCTGTCTTTTGTTCACTAACCGAATTCTAATTTTGTCAATAATCCACCCACGATATAATCCGATCCGATCTACGTATGATCAAAATATCTAGGTACATAACACCTTAAATCTAAGCAACTCCTATACAGCACAAGCTCGTAATAGTAAGTATCGTTTAATATAACTCCGACCCCTGCCCGTCGACCGTGACTTGTACCTACCGCCAATATTTACACATCAATCCACCAAATTAATATTTGTAAGTTGTATGCTTATTAAAGTTGGTTTAAAATGTTACTTGTCGAGTTTTGACGACTGTACGTTTAAACAAATATACTTTGATGTTGAGATTTTAATAGACATTTTCGTATTTACATAATTATGTTCATTTTGAGGTTAAAACTAAGGTAGCACTCAAATAATCTATCTGCCCGCGCCTTTTCCCAACTATCTTGGGGTCAGCTTCCAGTCTAACCGGATACAGCTGAATACCAGTATTTTACATGGAGCGACTGCCTATCTGACCTCCACAACCCGGTTACTGGTCCCCTTGGTAAGACTGGTTGTCAGACTTTCGGGCTTCTGACGATCCGTAACGACTGTCAAAGATCCACGATTGACAGCCGGGACCAACGGCTTAGGTAAGGCACGGATGAGTCTCGGTATGTAAAGATGTTCACCCATCCATGGACCAACCCCGGCAAGCGTAGCTTAACCTAACGGATCGACCCGTGCGGCTGTAATTACTTTAGCCACGAAGGTAGCACTCAAATCCAAAAAAAAAACTTGAGAGGTGTCAAGGGACACCCGGATGGAACGAAGTTCCTTTCGATTAATTAGTGAAGGAATTGTAATATAATTTTATTTTTTTTAATTTATAATATTTTTTTTTTTTTTTTAAACTTCGTTTTTCTCAGGTTAAAACCTGGTATTTGCTAGAATCTCACGGGTGTGAACCAAGGTGAGATCCTAGTTATTTCTTTCAGATGGTAAATTGCTTTGTACTGCAGTGACATTGTTATCTAAATCTAGTTGTAAAAATTTTCTAACTATTCGGCAAGTGTTTAATATGGCAGCTTTTTGTAGTGTTAGGTATGTGTATTTGGATAGATTGAGTGCATTAAAACTATTAAAAATATTTTTTTTATTATTAACCACGCACACACGCACGCACGTAAGAAGTTATACTTCATCATCTCATCTCATCTCATCGCAGCTCAGCTCAGCTCAGCTCAGCTCAGATCAGCTAAGCTCAGCTCAGCTCAGCTCAGCTCAGCTCAGCTCAGCTCAGCATAATAATAATAATTAATAATAATAATAAAAATATAATAATAATAAATATAACACACGAAATTGGTTAGATAATGCTTGATCTGCTTGCAAACTTTGTACCTACCCACCAAAAATACAAGAAGTTTTTATTAGATTGTTTTTCCAACACAATCTTTTTGGATGGACAGCCTCTTTAGTGTCGTGACAACTTTTCGTAAGAATTTTTTCCGTCTAGCCCCCTTTCACAACGCGCGATAAGGAACTTCGTTCCAAAAAATACATACTGTCGAACATAGAACCTCCTCCTTTTTCGAAGTCGGTTAAAAACGTAAGTGAATCACTAAAAATATATCAAGGTACCAATAATTAAACGCAAGCCAGCAAATATCTGCCCAATACCTATGACAAAGAATGCTTCTGACCGAATCGGTATCTATAATTTGCAAAATAATCCAAAAAAAATCCTTTAAGATCCTACGCAAACACCGCAATATTAACAATGGAACATTACAATTCAAATAATGCCCCTTACCTGTGCCACAAAGGGCTGTGTCAGGTGTATCATCCGCTTAAGATACTATTAATCCTTCACAATGCCTTGCAAAAACGTTGCCATTCATAAAATTTAATCTCAAATATATTGCTTTGTGCTAGCAACCCGAGCGAAAAGCCAGGCAATAATTTTCGCGGTTATTAAACGCGGGAAACGAATCAAAACTTTTTTCCAAATTTGTTTTGACATGTTGGCCGCATTGAGGCCGCGGTCTTTTGGTATAATGATAGCGAGAATAATGATGATCCATATCTTAGAGATCCTGAAATTTATGCGGCTGTTGGACAATATTCTACATTCGGAAAATAAAAATATGTATGTATATTAACTGCCCAGAACAAAATTGTGTCAAATATAAAAAAATATTACGTGTAAGACGATGAATGCTCAGGCCAGTGATTTCAAAATTCAGTTTTCATAGCCAACCAACACCACACAGGTTGAAAAATACTTATTGTTGCTCCATACAAATCTACTAGGTCGGTTCACAAATATATCATATAACAGAGAATCATTTATATTATTCCAAAACAAAGTGCAAAATGAACATGTAGGTATGGAATTCGGAAGCCGAAACCATTGCATTTAATCAGACAGATTTTTAATAACCGAAATAAGGCAGATGATTCCGGGCTCTTGACAGGAAGCGTATTGAAATCCCACGCCGATTATGGATTAAAAAAAAACTTGAGTGGGATTATTGGTAAATTATAGGCTCAGAGGGATTCGCCGACGGCTTTCAATCAGGTAACGTTAAATAATTATGATGCGAATGTAAATATTATTTTATTGGAGATACTTCGGGGTTTTAAGGAAAAAACCTTTTGGAGTAACCGCAATGGCTTTTGTTACTTTTTACTTAGTTTGAATTGAATAGATGAAGAGCTTACAGCTGATCTGGTATTGAGATGAAATTCAAGTGTTGGTGTGCCTTGAAACTGACGATGCGAAAGAAAATTGACTTTTAATGGAAATGGACTCTTTTACGGGGGTTCTTTCAAAGGTGAGTCCAGGGTTTACGTACAATAACTACGAATTTTGTTATATTCATAATCAGATTATGAGATACATAAACCATTATCTCCAACGCATGCCGCAAAGTATGGGCTTCAAGCTTCAAGGGTAATCTGTTATGTAACTAGCAAAAAGTACGAGATTAATCTTATTGTTTGATCAATGGCCCTGTTCCAATTTACAAATTTTCACTGAACAAATAATACAAAAAACATCATAGCTTTGTCTGTGGTGAGACCACATAAAGAGTTGTCAACAGTTGTCTGACACAAACATTATAATTTTTCTGGGGCTACTTGACAGCGGCCAGTGAGCGAACATCGCTGACAGGCTATTGTTTCATGAAGCACCATTATCTCATTCCTCTCATTAAACGTGTCGGGTGCCCGCATGCGCGCATCCGCCGGAGACAAGACCATAGAGTTCGTGACCACAGACAAAGAGCAGAAGCTTTTGTTTTCTTTTTTTTTGGCAGCTGTCACGGGTTTGATGGTGGTGTTGAAATTTAGACATTCTTTATTAGAATATTCTAATTTGTATAACAAGGTTATTAGCAGCGGTTTATTAGAAAATGATTAGACTAGTGAAATTGTGATGAAGAATGTTTCCTAGTCTTAACATGGCTTGTCTTATACAAATGGAAACATAGTCATATTTTTCACTTTTTAGTTGTTATACCCCAGAACTAAAAACCCCAATAACATGGAACGTGGAATTTAAACATTAGGAGAACACCAAAACGTCATCGAGGTATACGTATTTTTCGTTTTTGTTCAGTTTCTCAAAAAGTGCTGAAGCAATTTCGATAAAATTTATATGGGACCACCTCGGGCGTATATTCTTTCGGATAAAAAAAGAATTTTGAAAATCGGTCCACAACTGACGGAGAAACAGGCGGATATACATAAAAAAAACATACATACAGTCGAACATAGAACCTCCTCCTTTTTCGAAAGTCGGTTAAAAATGCCCCAAAAGTAACACAAAACAGTACGATTTTTAAAAAATACACATAATATACAGCAGTCATTAAAATAGCCATTAGTATTATTAAATCAAAGTTTATTTATGAGAGGAGCGAGGACCCGGTGGCTGTGCGCGCGAACATCGAAATTTACTTAAGTTGAACGAATGCGCCCTCTGTTTGCTCGCGAACGTCAAACAGTCGGGATATTGTGGCCGGCCCGTCTTTATTGCTAGGCTATTTAAATGCCATGAATATGCACGGTTTTAGCGTTTGCTTTCTACAGCTGATGGCTTTGTTGAGTCAGATTTTGAATGAGGGCTTAGATTTTAATGCCTGAGATTACCTGGAGTTTGATTTTAGAATTCCTGGTGCAGATAGAAGATTTTAAATGCCAATTTATGAAGTTGAACGTCTGTCGGGTAAATTGACTACTAACCGATGCACGATGGACCGATACCGAAGCGAGACATGAGAAGGACATTTGGAGAAAAGGACCTTTTGAGAAAGAAAATTTGAAGAAAAGTACATTATACGCAATATCTCGCCTCTTATGCCAGAAATTATGAAATTTGACATAGCGTGGACCAACTATATCATGTATGTAGCAGTAAACGTCAACCCAGTAAACAGCTAACTAAGACGACCAGCAATGTCACGATTCATTCGAATTCCCACAAAACGGTCGTCACAAACTTGAATAAAACGATAATCCCACCAACCGAAATGCGACAAAAAAAAAACAAAAAATCTGCGAAACACTTAGCGAAAAACAATATAACCCCATAAAGATTATCAGAAAGTTGTCGTAACTCAATACAGATAATACAGTGCTTAGCGAGGGATGCACGCGCCGGGCGTGCGCCTGACAGCGGCCAGGGGCCCGGGGCCCGGCTGAACAGACTGGTAGCAGAGGATTTAACTCCAAACTACACTTAAAAAGAACCAAAGAAATCAACCGAAAAAAGCAATTAAAATACGAAATGAAAATGATAAAGGTAAATCTAAAGTGAAAACAAATATTGGAAGAGAAACAAGAAGTGAAGTTTCCTTGACTTCACTTCTTGTTTCTCTTCCAATATTTGTAGTACAAATTTCGATTGCTTATGAGATCTCGATAGCCACTAAGCAATATTATATTTAATTACATGAAGCCATGCGAAAACAAAGAAAAAAGAGGTAGAATGTTTTGGCTGGATGCATTAATTTCTACCCAAATCACAGTTTTTTTTTTTTATTGTTGATAGGCACGCGTTTGACCACTATCTCACCTGTTGGTAAGCGATGATGTGGTCGAAGATGGAGCACGCTTGCCTAGAAGTAACCTATTCACTCTTGACTTAAAGACTCCCAGGTTGTAGCTACCAGGAAACACAGACTCCGGCAGGGAATTTCACTTCCTAGCTGTACGCACAATGAATGTGTTCTCAAAACGTTTTGTGCGTATGAATGGGATGTTCACCATGTACCGGTGGCACATCACCGTACGTTTTACAGATACTTTTAAGCGGTGTTTTCGTTATTAATTGCTGATTCTCTGCTTTGTCCAATTCTTTGTTGTTGAGAATTGCTCGAAACATGTAGGTAGACTTTAGAAAGTTTCATTAGTTTTCCAAATATCTAAAAAGAACGAACTGGCATTACCATATAACGTGGCAATGCCGCCTGTCTTCTGGGCACACTTCCAGTCGGCAGCGATGCGGAGGAATTTTTTGACGCCATATTAAGTTTTATTTAATTACGAGTTTTTCTTTTAGGTATAGTCAGATAGGTATGTAAATAGTTTATTTTAATTGTTTACAAATAGACAGTTTAAAATTTTCACACAGCGTGTATTTTTATAGCCGCTATCATAATAAAAATAAGAATAAATTAAAAATTAAAAGCTCCATATGGAGCCCCCTTTAATTTCTGAAGGCCCCCCCCCCCCCTCTAAAAATTGCCCTCTGATAGACAGACGGACAGTGGAGTCTTAGTAATAGGGTTCCGTTGATTATCCTTTGGGGACGGAACCCTAAAAAGAACAAGATTCAAGTCGAAACAATCATTACACAACATTCACACTAGGTTAACATTACAATCCGCGAAATATTTCAACAAATATTGACATTTAAAAAACCGTCATCGCCATTATTAATATAACTGTCAACGACACGCGCCCTATTTCCCACATTCGTTTACAAAATTCAAATCCTTTACAACAATGCGTCTATAATCTCTGGCCGTGTCGATATAAATTTCATAAACTCGGTGCGACCCCAACAATGGTTTAGGTCCATGAATAATCTCCATTTTGACGGTGTCAGCAGCAGTCGTTTGGCGCCAAAACAAACGTCAACCGGGCACAATGGCGGCGCGCGTTAAGCCGAAGATAATGCGTTGTTATTATAATTGGGCCTGTAGTTCGTATTGTTAGAACGTGCAGGTTAATTACGTTATTGATCGCCGCTGCTTGCACGATTGTGCGTGAATTTGGAATATAGTAGGAGCAAGGGAAATGCGAACGCTAAGACAATGACATAAACAGATGAACTGTAACATAATAATATTGCCGAAAGTTTCTTAACCCAGAAAAGTAAATCATTCTTGACTTATCAAGCTTGGTAAGTTAGCTTAAAGGGAGTTTCCACAACCGCTGATGTCTCGCATTAAGAAGGGATAAAGAAACACAACAGAAGACAAATTAACTAATCACAGTCAAGACAGAGACAAATTATGAGTTTTCAACAAACGCTGTTCCAAAATCCTACTTCCTGCAAACCCGTTCGGTGCGGTACCGGTATCGGACTATCGGGTTGAATAGATCCGATGCTCATCTTTCCTCCGGTGCGGGGTAAAAATTACTGTGCCAACCGCTGGTGCGGGACAGATATATTTGGTCTCTCTATGAATATGAATGAGACAGTTAGTGTTTTGGAATTGCTTCGTTAAATAGACAATATATATGTATAGCCACAAAAAATCGCATCGGGTTCTTACGACCCGATGCCGACTGAAGCATTTTTTTTACGTCTAGGGCGTTTATCAGTTCTAGACGACCCGATGCCCGATGACTCGATAGCCGCACTAGATAACATGCTAGTTGAGCTAGTGAGGTCCATGTGCTTAGATGAGTTTTTATGCAAATGAGAAGAAAAAGTGGATGGAACATGAAGCGATCCAGGAAAATGTTGTTTACGTCTTATGAGGGTGAACAAATAGAAAATAAAGTAAGCGAAGGTTCTCCTAGACTAATAATATTGGGTAAGCGGAATATATCTGATAATGTATACACTAGCTCGTCAACTGGTGACACATTACAAGTCCTACAAACTGCAGCCATCAATCCCCCATCCACCAGACTCACCCACACCATTAACCAGTACAGCTCATAGTGAACGAATACAAATATTGGAACACAAAATTGTTCAACCAGCTTACCAAAGTTTCGAAACCCCAATAATTGATGGTCATTCTCCTATATCCAGCGATGATTAATGCGACATTTTTACAATATCTCACCGACATACAGCTTAGTAACTGAAGATAAAAATCCCCTGTAATGATGAAACCATTTTTCTACACCTAAAAACCGTAAAAATCAAATGCCACGTAAAAGCGATGTTGAAAGTTAAAAAGGTTAAAACCATGTGTACGCATGTAAAAAGACATGTCGATAATGCTATAATGAAAATTATACGACTAATATTACGGTATAATTTATTTTATGTGTAATCAACAAATCTGAAAAATATATTATACTTTTTATCGCTGTCGATGTTTTTTTCATCATCCACAACACTAAAAATGTATCGACACTTTTATTAATCAGTGCGGATAACGGGTCATAAAGATCCGACAGGCCAATCCCTTTATTTACAAACAACCATTCAGTGCATCTACCTACGATCTCAGCCTTTTATTGAGTGTTTATTTGTCAACGTATTGCTAATACAGGAAATATGCTTTAATCATATCATTATACCTATAAAGATAAGTACTCCTAAACATATGGAAATCGAACGGGTCTTTTCGACCCAGCAACGCACCAGGAACAAATCGTGCTTCAATCATGAACTGAAAGTCATCTTTGATTAAGGCAGTGAGCGTGTTAAACACATAGCCCAAAGTCAAAATTAGCTCTACAAAACACCCATTACGTAACACAATAAGCTTCAATTGATAACTACAACCCCTAACCGCTGCTCAATCGTAATTCAACCCTCAAACCGACACCAGCCTTGGGGCAGCACGCGTTTCGTAGGCGTTTTCTGTAATTGACTCCGTCGGTCATCGCTGGAGGCGGTTTTATCATGATTTACGAGCGATTGTCGCTGGCACTGTGTGACGCCCCTGCAGAACGCCTTTGATACGTGGGCTTGTAAATTATATGTTACGTCTGTTTGTGGTCACGGGAAATTATTAGATTTGGGCGTGATTTTTTTTTAGGGTTGGCACAGCGGAAAATTCATAGTACATCTGGTTATCATAGACTTAAGGCCGTGAAGGTGGTACGGGTGTAGAAAATCTCAATAAATGTATAGCTTTCATGGGAAACTTAAGGGGTTGGAAAAACTGGTTATTGGTTTGTGGGTGAATTATTCATGTTTTTGTATTGTCTTTTTGAGTATTCTGAAAATATTCGTCGAGAAAATAGTGGAAATGCTTAATTTAAGATACGAGTAGACTGTGGCAAGTAGTTTTGAAATAATACTGACTTGCTAATTTTAAGTAGAGATATAATTCATTACCTAATACTTAATTACTTTTAACTAAGAATTCACAAATAAAATAATATTATAATGTAACGTATCTACTCCTTAGTTCTCAATCCAGCCGAAAAAAAAGCAAAATACTTTCCTTCTAAAAAAAAGTGTAAAATAATCTACCACACGCATTTATTTTTTTTCATCTGGCAAGCTAAGACAGCTCGTTAAAGTCATAACGTCACAGGCGACCGCACACCGCACTAGTACTTGAATGAAATGCTTTGATTCACAAGTGCCGCGGTACGAATTTTCCTTGTTTGTTACATTTTAAGTGCCGTCTTTGAATTAGGGGTGGGTATATGTGGTAGGTACCATTAAGGGACGGGTATTTTTATTTTTTCACTGTTTATTTTCATATTTTTGTGTCCTATCAAAACGAGATGCTTCGAGTCTGGGAAGGCGAAATAATGATCTTGAAAATTGTCTCTCTCAATATTTTAGGAACTCTGCAATTCTACTTTTGTTACAACACTTGGCGGCAAAGAGTGTTATGGAGAGAAAGAAATGGGGAGTGTAAGAATTCCCTGCCCGGAGTCTGTGTTGCCTGATCTGATCTGACCTACAACCTGGAGCTTTTTAAAGTGAATAGATTACTTCTGGGAGAGCGTGTTTTATCATCTACCACATCAGGTGAGGTAGTGGTCAAACGCGAGCCTATCAATAGTTATAATAATGAAAAATAAAAAGTGACTAAAAACTACCTAATTTTCATTAATAAAGGCTCAATTACACTATCCGATTTCAAGGGAGCCAATTTAGGAACAATCTAACTAGGAAGTTGGAAGCTAGCGATCACACTACACTAAGTTGGACTCGTCGACCAACTTCTACAAATTGGAGCCGCTAGACAGAATATTAAAAGTCGCTAGAAAGTCGATAAAACTGATTCAACCAGGAGCGGACCAAAAACAAGAGCGGACTCAGATTTTTTTCAGGAAGAGGGACCTTGGGAAATTAAATTATAATTTAAAGACATAGAAAAATACTAATAGTCCATTTCAATCGACAAAGTCGCTAAATTGGCAACACTTAGCTCTAAATCGTAGTGATGCGATTACACTATCCTAAATCGTACACAATTTAGGAAGTCAAATCGGGACCTTCCAATCTCACTAAGTCGGACTCTAACTGCTATTACACCTTCTGAATTCCTAAATTGGCTCCCTTGAAATCGAATGGTGTACCTAATTGAGCCTTGCCATCTTGCGAACTTGATTATACATGCCTTTGTTTGTGAATTAAATCAGTGTTGCAGGTATGCCGCATATAAGTAGTGCACACTATTCAACATTTGTGGAGCTCGCTTTTTTTGCCACAATCATCGATGTTTTCAAATCAAAATATTTATTTCCATTATGTTTTTACTTAAATCAATATTCTGTTATGGCAACAATTTTTTCTTTCTTTATTTAAGGGGCAGGTATACGACTTTTAATGGTTTTTAATAGAACATCACGTCTAAACGACTAGTCTTATTTCTTTGAAAAAAATATATGTTACTCTAGACAATTTGCGTCATATTTTGATCTGAGAATATTTGAAATTATATTTTTATAACATAGTGTAATTAATTTGTTAAGTTACGTCTAACGCGGATAAAAAATTGAGAATCATGCAAAAACTATAAAGCGCATATTTATGAAATCTTCACCATTTTAAAGATCATTTAATTAGTTATAATTTAGTCTCAGTGTTTTATTTTAATACCTGTTATTTTATGTGTAATAAATTAATAATTCGTCTAATTTCGGACAGCGCTCTTTGATGGGAGAGTCCTTATTACTGGGTGGACGTACTACGCGTTACGTGAGCTCAGAACAGAACACGCAAGCTAACCACTCAAGGCAGCTAAATGTAGCTTATCAAACGATGCAAAAAACCTTCTGAAAGCTGATTTTGTTTGAAATTTTAACCTTTCTCCGTTAGATTTTCCTCGTTTTGACTTTTAGCAAGTGCGTGTAATGGTGTATGACTTACCTGCGTTGGCGTTAGGTGTATGAGTGAAGCGAGGTGCTCCCTCTCCGGTGCAGACAGGTACTTCTGCTGCTTGAACCGCCTCTCCAATTCGTATACCTGCACAGAACAGTCGGGTTAGTCTTGTTACCCAATAGTCACCCGGCCACATCTAGTTTGAATTGACAAAAAAGATTGATGTGGAGAAGTGTATTTTTTTAGGGTTCCGTACCGGTCCAAACGGAGCCATTTTGCTGTCACTCACGTGTCCGTCTGTCTGTCCGTCGTCTGTCACAAAATTTTGTTACAAATACCCATATATTGATTAATCAGATTTTTTATTTGATAATTCCCTCATTTGGTACGGAACCCTAAAAGTGCGAAGTCCGACACGCACTTGGCCGGTTTTTTTGAAGAGAAAAGCTTATGGCACACAAACGTAACATCACGCTTGTTCGTACTACCCGAAGAGATAGCTAGAGATGTTTCAAAATACACTCACACTACTCCAGGGCCTGCAGTCTCGACATTGATAGCGATCGCTACGTCCTAACGATTGGTCGCTACGTCGGAAAAATAATTGGTTTTCTTGAAATATATACAGAGACGGCGTAAATTTTAACTTGCAAGCACTATTTACAACACTTGCAAGTTAAAATTTACGCCGTCTCTGTACATACTCGTATTTCATGACGATTGGTCGCTAAAAAAATAATGTTGCAAACTTGCAAGGAGGCAAACATTTATGTCCTTATATTTTGTTAAGTTAATTTAATTGTTACAAGCGGTAAATATATTCCTTAAAAATATAAGTTTTCATGTAAAATAGTGCTTTAAAAAATATAATTTAGCATTTAATAGCAAGTAAGTTAACAAGGAAGCATTGTTATGACAAGAATCTTAATTCTATAATATATAAAGAAGGTGACTTGATATTGGTAAAAAACGAAACAGGCAACAAATTGGAATGCATTTATAATGGACCGTTTGTGGTTGTGAAGGACGAGTCACCAAATGTTATAGTTAAATATAAAAATAACATGGATGTAATACATAAAAATAGGACAAAATTATATTGTAAGAGTTAGAATATAAGTTTAAAATGTAGTGGAATGAAAAAAAAAACATTGTAATTCAGTTTTTTTTTACTCTAAGAGGGGTGATGTGGTACGTGTTACGTACATCAGCACATCACGTAAAGCACAAAGTTTAAGTTAAGATAGATAAGATGTGTTCACAGTTTTAAATGCATTATATCACGTACATATTATGTATTTATACGTTTCTAATTAAAGGAGGAACATCAGTTGACTAATGGAGAAGTACGCAACATGTCGTTTACATAACCCTTCTTTACCCCACATCGCAGGAGCCGAGAAAGTTAAAGATTAAATCAATGGATTGCTCCTAATTTCATGTCATTCACGATTCAGCAGGCAGGGATACTCCACTACTATTTTCTGCACTACTAAGTACTTACTTTTCTCCACTTACCCACCCACTGCTAAAAATGGCAGATATCGGACACCATAAATTTGTCCGTGAAAAATATGCCGTCGGCAAACCACATAAGACTATTCTGCAGTATAAAAGCTCATCAAACCGAGTAAAATAAAAGTAACCACTTATAAATTAGTTCCAAACTTATCTAATGCTCGTTTAAATCAATCAGACAATTACATACATTCAAAATCTCTTTAACCTAGCCAACTCAACACACACACCCTAAGCACACAGATATATAAACACATCTCCATTTTCACACACACATGGCAACATTGGAATCAAACTGCAGCACAGAAAATACCGTGGAAATAGAATTAATTACATGGCTGATAGCTGGTGGCATGGTGGCGTGCGCCGAGGGCGGGGCGGCTTGGGCGGGCGGCGGCCTGGGCGGGCGGGCGCCGCCCTCCACGCTAACGCAATTTTGGCTTTAGACTTTAGTTAGCTTTACAATGTTGTGTTGCTCGTTTGATTTAATCAGATTTTAGGCGGAAGTTGGAATGTTACATTTAAATGTATTGCAAATTATTACTGCGGGATGGTTTGTGAATTTTCGTATGAATGCACAACGGGTGATTAATTTTGCTTTGCATTAGAGATTGTTTTGAACGATATACATAGTAGATACGAAGATAGCGAGCTCATGGTATAGACAAACAGACTGTGATGCGTGCGACATCATTGTAGCAAGCAGTCCCAATTAAGATAGGTGTATCATTATTAAACCCACAAAAACATTAGAAAAACAATCGCGCTGAAGAGTAGTACTATTCCAAAATTATGTTTCACTTGGTAAGACTGGTTGTCAGCCTTTCGGGCTACGAACGACCCTTAACGGCTGTCAAAGATCCACGTTTGACAGCTGGGACCAATGGTTTAACGTGGTTTCCGAGGCACGGAGGAGTCCACGGCAAGCGTAGCTTAACCTGATGGATCGACCCGTGCGGCTGTTATTACTTTAGCCACGAGCTGAAATACATTCCTTAAGTATAAAGTTTATTTGAAATTAAAATTCCAAGTCAATCCAGATTTTTTTAATTCGAAACTGTACACTCGTTTTTACCATCACATTACCATCTCTCATTACTTTATGCAGTATAAGGTCGCTGTGATGCAAAATTAAGCTCGATTCGAAAAGGCTACGGTTCCCTTGTTAATAGGTAATCTGCTATTACTGCGATTTCGCTCCGACAGTTGACCCGACAGTCGCGGTCACCATGGCACCGCCCTGTCATGAAACCGGTCATGTTTCACGCTACAATTCACCCTCGTAAAGCGGCCTATTCAATGTGCGTGCGACACGATTTTATTTTTTGTCGCAATCGTGTTTTTAGATCTTGGAAAATATTTTCATGAGAGTAATTCTTGATTATGTGAATAAAACTAACAGTATGGTACTAATTACCTATTTAGGGATATGGTTTATTATTCAGCAACTGTACCAACATGTTTTAGGAGTACGATGTCGGTAAGTACCTACTTATAATACCGACTGTCAGATTGGCAGAAGATTTTTTTTTATATCTGTGTTTCCGTTAACATTTCTTAGTTTTAAATAACATAATTGTTTTTTATGACCTAGCAGAATCCTCGAACGCCAATCGCACAGTGAATATCCTTCCTTATATCGCGAATTTAAGCAGGTAACGTCCCCCGGTTCGTATTTATTTGTAAAATGATCGGCAAATAATGCTCCCCCAGTGAGGGTCGGCGATCCAAATACAGAGGCTTTGCAGAACAACCGGAGGTATTTAGGTATTGGTAGGGGAGGCAAATAAAATATCCGAAAGGTACAGCCAAAGAAAAAATTAAAAGAGTATTTGTCGTAGATTAAACATAAGAAAAAACACTATAAATTGTAAAATAACTTTAATTTCGGAAGTCGGTGTTTCTAGTTTTATTTCTTCGTTATTTGACACGGACTTCCGAAATTAAAGTTATTTTGTAAATGTTTGACTTAAAAAAGCTTTTTATTTTATACTTTAGAGTTTTAATAACCCATAACTAAAACTAAATAGTAAGTACAGAATTGATAACCCCAATAACATAGAATATGAACATAATTGGAGAAAACCAAAACGTCATCTGTGTAAGTCCATACACATATTGTTTGTTTTTGTTGATTTTATCAAAAAGCGCTAATTCAATTTCGATAAAAATTTATGTGGGACCACCTCTGAAGAATGACTTACCAAACAAAAAAAGAATCATCAACATAAATCCATAGTTGGTGGAATAATCGTAACAAATAAACAAAAAAAAAATAGAGAACCTCCTCCTTTTTGAAGACGATTAAAAATATGTTGCATTATTTTATTCAGACTGGCTTTGTATAGATTTATAAAGAGAAAGAACAAATGATCTGCTGAAGGCACAACGAAACAGTTACAATCACAATTTATATTCAATCTGCCTAGCCTTTTCCCAACTATCTTGGGGCCGGCTTCCAGTCAAACCGGATGAATACCAGTACTGTACATGGAGCGACTGCCTATCTGACCTCCACAACTAAGTTACTGGCTATTACGATACCCTTTGGTAAGACTGGTTATCAGACTTTCGGGCTTCTGACGACCCGTAACGGCTGTCAAAGATCCACGATTGACAACCGGGACCCACGGCTTAACGTGCTTTCCGAGGCACGGAGGAGTCTCGGTATGTAAAGATGGTCACCCATCCATGGACCAATCCCGGCAAGCGTAGTTTAACCTGATGGATCGACCCGTGCGGCTGTTATTACTTCACCCACGAGCTCCTCACACATTATATTAGCTCATCTTAAATGCGCTACAGCTTTCATGTTTAAAAACACAATTTCAAACCCCATATGAGTTTGAGTTCGCAGCACGTGTAAACAGTGGGGATTCAGAAGCAGAACTGAATACCAAACTGAGCTTATAACACGAACTAGTTGGAATACATTGTTATCTGAACTTCTATCATATACCACATCACTACATAATTATAAAACAAAGTCCCCCGCCGCCGCGTGTGTTTGTCTGTCAGTCTGTTCCCGATTAACTCAAAAACTACTGAACGAATTTTCGTGCGGTTTTCAACAATAAACAGGGTGAGTCACGAGGAAGGGTTGGGTGCGTAATTTGTACCCGTGTGAAGCTGGGCGGGTCGCTAGTTATGAAAAAAAGAGACGAGCCTCATTTATTAAAAAAAAAAACGAGCCTCATTTATTAAAAAGAGACGAGCCTCATTTATTAAAAAAAAAAACGAGCCTCATTTATTAAAAAGAGACGAGCCTCATTTATTAAAAAAAAAACGAGCCTCATTTATTAAAAAGAGACGAGCCTCATTTATTAAAAAAAAAACGAGCCTCATTTATTAAAAAAAAAACGAGCCTCATTTATTAAAAAAAAAAACGAGCCTCATTTATTAAAAACCGGCCAAGTGCGTGTTGGAATTCGCACAGTTAGGGTTCCATAGCAAATGACAAAGAAAAAATCTATTTATCAATATAATGATATTTGTTAGTTTAATATACGTAATAATAAATGTAAATACTTTTTCTTTCTTTCTTTCTTTCTTTCTTTATCACACAATTTCAAGTCCATAAGTCAATGGAAAGTTAAAAAATTCTTCGGAACAAAATTTTGTAACAGACGACGGACATACGTCGGGTACGGAACCCAAAAAAAAAATAAACAGGGTGTAATGGAAGAGGGTGGTCATATTTTAGATATTGCTACTGGTCATGCAAATAAACTTTCTTCAAGGCAGTCATAGAAATCAGAAAAAACAGTGGCACTCCGGGAGTGCCGACAGAAGTGAAAACTTGAACAAAAATGCCCTACGCGTCTAAAGAAGTTTTCACTTCAATGCGCTACGAGTGCTACGCGGCGTAGCACTCGTAGCGCATCACGTAGCGGGGTCGGTAACAGTCGCGAGTTCAATTGTTTTTTCTCATGCCCAACGCGCCTAAAGAAGTTTTCACTTCAAAAATTAGACTTTCCGTACAAAACTATCATCAGCCGATCTAAATTGACTATCTTGAAGAAAGTTGTCCATATCTAAGGGCAGAATCAATATTTAAAATATGCTGTTACAAGCTATATTGTAATATTGAAAGCTAGTTTGACTCACCTGTGCCTGAGTGAACAGGACTCTTCTCTTCCTCCTCTGCGCGAGAGGGAACTGCATGGGCTTGGAGTCGGGCCCGGCGCACGCGGCCAGTCCACCCATGTTGTTGACGTGGCCCATCCCGCCAGAAGTGGACGTCATGAGCCTGGAAACTAAAGCAGCCGCTCAGATGCGCACACAAGGATCTACTAAACTAAACGATAGACTGTCAGGGTCGCGGTGATCAAAAGAGTCACCGCTACCCTGGTACAGGTAACTGAAGGAACATGGGTGGGTTTTAGTCAGTAAGAGTCTGACACGCCCTTCGCTCCACCGGAAGAAGTCAATTGATGATTTTCTACCCTATAATAACCTCCTTCTTTTTGAAGTCGGTTAAAAAATATAGCTAAATGATAGAGGGAGATGGGCCTAATTTATGAATTGAGAATTTGCAGATAAGAACGGGCACTCAAAATCTTCTGTAGCATGATTACATGTCAAACTTTGTCATTAAAGTCTTCTTTAAACACTATCCTGAGGACGTTGGCAGACCGCTGGGACTCTCCGATTCTAGGACGCTGGATACGACTCCATGCGGTGAAGTAGATTGGGATGGGAGAGTCTCTAGCGGGTGTACTTTGTTTAAAATTTATATAATTACCCGTTAGTTTAGTTTATTTACTAACTCTAGATATAAGGCATGTTATACTGGTACTAACAAACTATGGAACTTGATTCTGAAATAAATGTTTATTATTATTATTATTATTAATGACAAAGTTTGTGACAAACTCTTGTTTTTCATCCCCTTAACTTTAAATTTTCAATTTAGAAACCGGCCTATAGATAAAGGCTATCAATCGCACTTAGAGTAGTCAGATTATTTTTTAAACTATTTGCCCTACTAAGCTGTAAGGTGGAGTAATTTTGGTGTTATAAGTTAACACAACACCGCTCAACGCCGCACCAGTGAGGCAGGACGAAAAAAATATTATTATTAAAGATTATAATGATTATTATTGAAAACGCATAAAAATATTAAATATTATACGCCGCGGTAGCTGAAAGAAACATAATATATTTGTGATAAATGATATTTATTTTGCAAACAGGTTACAAATACTTTTACCAGTTTTTTTTGTCAGTTTAAGCTAGATGAGGCCGGTGTTTCCTAGCTGACTACCCTAAGAAGAAACACCGAAACAAACTCAGAAGTCAAAGTCTCTTTGAAAGTGTTTTAATCCTTACAATATGTACCTACTGGTCAAATCATATGAGAACCATTCATACGAGAAGAGCTTTTGAGGAAAGCACCACGAAGTTTTGAGTGGACCTATCCAGACAGTGCAAGCATTTGTCAGTTATCGTGTAGCTCAACTCAGAACTTTAAGGAGCTCAACGAATCGAAGAACAATCTGACAAGCGGAATTCAATAACTATTTGGTCCTGCATGAGATATGGCGGGACTTATATACAAGAACAACAATAACAAACGAACAAAAATCGCCTTGGACGCGTCTGTGAGGGTGATAAAATAGAATTGAATTAATAAATACAATAAGAAGAAGGATGCCTAGTCGCCATAGATTATTAATTTCTGAATGTACTTTGGTCCAAACATTCTTTCGATATCAAGGATAGTCTAAATTTAAAAATAAATGGAAATTACGGTGTGAATGATGCTCCAACAAGTCAACAGTGTAACAAATTGATCTCAACACAACTCGTCTAGAAATAGAATATCATAACCTTATTGCCATTTAAAAACTATTCCATAGTCCATGTATTTGCAGTTCATGAACACACTTCAATTTAAAGTATGTCAACGGCATAATATTCCCGTGACTCGCACGTAATTTGTAATCACTTTGCCTTATTTAATAAACCATGGGATAAGTTTAAACGCTGATTAGTAAATTCTTAATTCTACATTTTGAACCGACTTCAAAAAGAAGGAGTTTTTTTTATGTAGGTATGTACACACCGATTACTCCGAGGTTTCTGATCCAATTTCTGTTACTTATTCTTTTTTTGTTCGATGCGATATACTACCGTTTGGTCCCGTATAAATTTTAAATTGGTTTGGTTTAGTAGTTTTTATTTTAAGAGAATTTTTGCTTACTTGGACGATGCAATTTCCACGAAACTGTGTTTATTCAAAAAATAAAAAAAGAAAGAAAGAAAAATAATTTACACAACACAAAAAAACTTTTTTACAAAAAAAAAAACAACCGACTTCCAAAAAAAAAATACCTACACTAAAAATTAAAAAATAACTTTAATTTCGGAAGTCGGTTGTTTTTTTTTTTGTTATAATGTTTTTATTTTTACTTTTTAGTTGTTATACCCCAGAACTAAAAACCCCAGTAACATAGAACGTGGAATTTAAACATACTCGTAATTGGAGAAAGCCAATACGTCATCTATGTATACGTATTTTTGATTATGTTCAGATTTTCAAAAAGTACTGAAGCAATTTCGATAAAAATTTATATGGGACCACCTCGGGAGTATATGCTTTCGGATAAAAAAAGAATTTTGAAAATCGGTCCACAACTGACGGAGAAATCGGCGGAAATACATTAAAAAAAACATACATACAGACGAACATAGAACCTCCTCCTTTTTTCGAAAGTCGGTTAAAAATAAAACCTGATCCCAGAAACCTTGGAATCCTAAGGGCGTTTGCAAAAAGACCAGAGTCGGCAGAGTGGGATAGGTTTATTTATCAAACTGCATATTTTATTAATACAATTAATAAGGATATTGAATGATGATTTTAAATTGAATTATTTTAGTGAGATAGTATTTTTGTGACTAACAAGTTTATTGCTAAGTACTAACATAATATGAACATACAATTTTTTAGTTTGTCTGTGTATTAGTTTGAAACAAATGAATTGAATTGACACTATCAATTCGGGCATAACTTTACTATTTAGTTTTAGTTATGGGGTACACAGCTAAACAGTGAAAACTAAAAAAAAACTTTTTTTTTTCAAAAAAAAAAACAAGTTTTTTATCTACCCAGGTAAAGTCCCATAGATTGACGAATTTGATGGATTTGACGTATGCTAGCTTGAATTTAGAATCCGCTTATCAGTATTGCTTAACGATTAGGTAGGTACACTAAGAGCGGTTGCGCACTACGTCCGATACTTATCCGTCTAAATACAGATCTATAGAAAACTCGGACCGAACTCGGATCGGTAGTGTGTAACCTACCATACAAATTGCTCTACGACCACGTCAGACCGAATTTTACGAATAAGTATCGGGTAAGTATCGGACGTAGTGCGCCACCGCTGTAACTATAATAAATATGAATTAATTCTCAATTGCTAATCCCTTTATAAGATTAGCGAGCAATTAAGAAGAATTAATTAGATTCTCAGCCTTAAAAGCTAAGTTAACTTAGCAATGAATTTTCAGCTTTTCATAATGGAGGTCGCTTCTGAGCTGAAAGCGTTTGTCTTTAGAAAACTTTAGTATTCATTAAATCTTTGGTACTTATTCATTAGTTGATTAGCTCTACTGAGGTTAAATTCCAAAGGTTCTCAATTTTGTGTATTATTTTTACTTTGACTTCGGCGTCATTCCAAAATGAATAATTAAAAAGTTGTGAGTTCAAACTTTAAAGAAAATCGGAATAATTCCAGCATAAATCTACTCCTAGTTGCTGTAGCCATTGCCCAGGGGTTGTGGATACATTTGAAACAAAGTTACCGCGCCCCTGGGCACTCAGGGCAGGGAAGGAACAGGGGTAGGTTTTAGTCAGTAAGACGCCCTCCCGCTCCACCCAGAGCGGGAGATGTCATTGGATGATTTCCCTGTGCTGCTGTGGCCATGTGAATAGCCGTAAGCTTAATTAAAAACATTTATAGGAAAGTTAAAGATACTTTAATAGGTCACAGTGTGATTCAGCAATTTCAGTAACAAAATTCATACAGCTCACAATTTAGAACATGTTCGCAATACTTAAACGAAATAACTGCATTACTTTAATCACATTTTTATCCATCCTTGCAAATTATAAAAGGGGAGTAGCGGGAAAATAAAAATTAATACTTTCTCTTGGTAGAAATTAATCTCTTAGCGCTGGCAACATTTAAGCTGGCGCCCGCCATTTTCCTAATGACACTAGACGTGGTTTCCCGCGCTACTAGCTTTGCAACGTTTTTAGTCACTTTGAGCATACAATTATGTTTAAATGTGTTTATCATTTATTACTTGACAAGCTCTTAATTTAATCTTTTATTTCATTTTAAGAAAATGCAGCTTAAAGTAGGTACTTATTTTTTTTTAATAAATCCACAAAACGTTCAGTCTTTTATAAATCTAGACAAAACTGCCACTAATACATTCAAGACACAGTCATAAATTCATAATACTTAGGACTTTGTGATAAATCTTTGGGTTATGTTACTGCAATGTGGCGTTTTTACCGAAAAACCTTTGGACAAAAAGCTTTTGTTCAACAGTGGACGTAATTATACAATTTTACGGGCTTATGTCTGACCAACTACTACTTTAAACACATGTTTCACTTATTAGACCAGGGTCGATCATTTTTGAAACCAAAAAAAATAATAGTAGAATGAAACCCATTGGAAAAGGAGGAGAATATTATAAAAATGAAAGGAAAAATAATTTACGGGCGATCTGAGGTCAAGAAGGGGATGGGGTGAGTTTTTAGGGTAAAAAACGGTTTATCTCGATTTCCGGCAAAATTAAAAAGTCCTATGGAGAAAAGTCAAATGGCAAAGTTGTAGATAATAAAAAGATCTAAAACTTTTGTATTCACACTTTTTTCACATAACCTCAAAATCCAAGTTTTTGGTTTTTTATTTTTATCTTTTACAAATTTTTTTTTTCACGAAATTTTCGTGAAAACTTACCTTCGTATGTCCCAAATACGCTGTAATTTATTTGATTAGAAATATTTATTTTTTCACCTTATTTTGAATAAATATCGAAAAAGCACCCTAATTTTCAATCGAAAATTCGCTTTTTACCCTTAAAACTTACCCCCATCCCCTTCCCGACCTCAGATCGCCCGTAAATTATTTTTCCTTTCATTTTTATAATATTGTCTTCCTTTTCTAATAGGTTTTATCCTACTATTATTTTTTTTTCACTTTTTATTATTTGTAAAGGCTTCTACCCTGGTCTATATCATTATCATTAAAGGACATATTATTATCATATGAAGGCCGCTTATTTATTTATGCTATATTAAGTATGCCTATCGTACTATTCAAGTCTAAATAGACATTGTAGCCTCCAGCACACAAAGGGACAGTGGCCAAAACAAATGATTGCGTCCATCCGCCATCATGACAATTGGCTACCTAATCGCGTAGGCCGACGACCTTTAAAACAAGGAATTGTGTTCGATAAAATGATTCACAATGAGCTTTATAGTTACTTAAGATACCTACCTATCAATGTTATAAAATGACTTAAACCTTCATTTCAAGAGTAGTCGTTGAACTTTTGAAATTATAAATTGAAAGACGTAATAAAAAAAATTGTACTGACAAGATGCTCCTAGGGCTGCCCAGGAGTCGTGGATAAATTCGAAACAGAGCTACGGCGCCCAGGCAGAGAAGAACAAGGGTGGGTTTTAGTCAGTAAAAGTCTGACACGCCCTCCCGCTCCACCCAGAGTGGGAGAAGTCATTAGATGATGTTCAACACCACAAAAAAAAAGTTGTTATAAACATAAATCTTCTGCCAAACTGCAGTACAGTTTGTCGGCAGCATCTAAAACAATTGATCACGTGAATTTCGAAAGCAAGCCATTTCCATACATTTCGGATTTATCTAATTTCGTTATCGTTTCGCTATCGTTATAGTGTACCTAAATGTGACTTTGTCGAGGCACCCTGGTAGACAGAGATATTCTAACAACAATAAAAATGTCGATGAGTTAAAATGTTTAGAGCTGACATGCGCCAGCAAAATAACAAGCGCAATTATATTCATTTTGACTTTTTGTGAATCGTTAATTAGCGATTCGAAGTCGTTAACAGAACGTTAGTTTGTCTAAAGCCTTAGGAATTTAAATGGGCGTTAATATAGCACTTCAAAAGTCTAGAAAGGGACTGTCAAATAAATTTAATGAACAGAGACAATGGCGCCGATTCTCTTGTTCAGTAACTAAACTAAAATTAGAGAATCGCTATCTTTTACTAAAAAGCAGCGCGAGAAAAGGACGGCTATAGCTATGAACTAAGAGATGTCAAACTAGTTTACGCCGTGTTTTTAGTCGGCATGTTTTTACGTGTCGTCTTAATTTGTATGGAAATGCAACTAAATTTGACAGCTCTAATTTACGTCCGTCTCTTTCTTGTTTTATTAGAGAGAAAAAGATAGCAATAGCCTAAATTAAGTTTAGTTTGTGCACAACAGAATCGGCCCCATTGCTTATCAAAGCCAAACTTTGCCTGGCTAAAACTCAAGTGCCCAACCTAGTATTGAGTCAATGTGCCATATTAACAGCAGCAACAGGGTATTTGTAAATGTCACCGAATAATTGTACTATTATTTTATGCAAAATCCTGTAAAATTGTAAACTTTTTTTCATTCTCAATAAACCGATGACATTGATTGTATTAGAAATGATCTATTTATAATATACAGAGTTTACAATCTCAGAAACCTTAATCATATTTAATATTTGTGTACTTACTAAGCATTTCTAAACTATAAAAAGTATGTTTCTGAACCAGTCAGGATGATATTTTTTTTATTTAATAAACCGTTGTTTTAAACTATCTGACGTTTTACTGGAGATCCCCACACTACATACATATGTCGAGGTAGAAATATAATTACAATTCTTCCATCAACAATGGCTCGCAGACATTCGCTAAGGTCGGCACATCAGCGTTTTGTCAGCAATATCCCGCACTTTACACACGCCGAATACGCCGCGTATTTACACAACACTCCACGAAAGGGTCTTTCAATAAAATATTGCTCCCCATTCTGTCTTACTCCGTTGTGCGTGTGTGGCTGTATTGTGCGATATCTTTGCCTCATCGACGAAATTGGTGCAAGCTGAGAGTTTGTGATCATTTGGGTTCGGTTCGTAGTCATTTTAATAATAAAGTAAAATACAAGGTTGAAGATATATATGCTCTGTTATTAAATGTAGCTGGAAAACGAAAGAACTACTGGGAACAAGCCGGCCGACTACTATCGCATTGCTATTCACAGAGGTCCGAAATGAGTTTGTAGTCATTGGAAATAACTTAAAACTAACTGTTTGCATCATAACTGTACCTTAAATTCAACTAGAGATTATTGCACCTTATTTTCAGTGAGCACAGGCACTGGGAAAATCAATTCATAATATTTACGGTACCCCAAAAAACTGCTAGTACCCGCTCGTTTCAAACCTCCTTTGTGTTGTGAATAGACCACCGGACATTTTGTTATCTGTGGATCTCTGGGTTTAATTGAAACGTAGCGCTATTTCCATGGCAGATGAATGGGCGCGTTTTTAGATTCCAATTGAATCGTTAAATGACACGTAAAGGGGATGTTTACAAACATTTTGAATAGCTTTCGAAGATAGTTCAATGAGATCTTGATTTTATTTTAATTGATGCAATCCGGAAGGCTCTTTTGTTGCTTTGTACAGATGAGAAGAAACTGAGATGAAAATAGAAACTGAGGGTTATTGATAGTATTATTTTTACGTCAGTTAATTATTTTTCTGCTTTGTTTTTCCAAGATCTCGTTGGCTTATTTAGGTATGAATTTGTTAAAGGCATATGATAAGAAGCTATACTGATAGACACAATTTTACAACACACACAGGCATTAGTTACGATAGACTATATTTTGAGCGAGTGCGAGTTGGATAAAATGAATCTTCCGAATTACATCAGACAACACACCACCAAGGTGCAGAGCAGGCCTTAAAATTTTCCTAAAAATACATTCACACTCATGTCCCCGTGTGTGACAGGGGTCGGACAGAGATGTGCATATATTTTGACAACAAATACGTTCGTAATTGAACCGGGGGCTGGCCACGACGAGGGACGCTGGGGCGTCAAGATATGTCGTCGTAAACGGAACTATTTTCACGGCCGAGCGGCGTTGGTGTTGCCTTGCTATACCTAGTAATTCTTTTTTTGAATAGTAGAATATGTGTGTTGAAAATTAAGAGTTGAGATTGCTGTAAAGGTAAGCAGCTGATATTCTTACACTAACATATCCACAGGCAGTGCATAAAATTGTGAAAGGTTACTTGCCAAGAGTACTGCAAAGAAGACTGAAATAGACGAACTTATCTCTATGGTTTTCAGAAAAACTACAGTAGAAAAAGTATGTTCTGGCCTACCATAATCATATATTTCAGAAAACTTTCAGTCTGGTCAACTCAACGCAGTGAGTATCAATACAGTACCTACATAATTATACGACTTCTCGCAAGATCAAACACGTGTACCTACCAACCGAACCCAAACCGCTCTACACTCCCATTTCCCCCAATTATCATTCTACCCGCACAGAAAGCTAGAAGAAAAATAAATAGTTGCACGAAACGGTCACTTGGCTTTAACGCGTGCATTTGATGACACGATTGGCGTGAAATTGGCCCGGACCGGGGGCCACGGGGCCCTCACTGCTGCCCGGCTCGATGGGTCCCTGCGACCCGGCTCGAGGGGCAAGCAGGCGTGCGTCTGACGGCCGCTGACCGCAACTAATTACCAACTAGACAATGCTAGTTGAAAATTCAGAAGTTTTAATGGTCACCCGCTTTATGAGAAGTTATTATTGCTTTTGGATCTGCTGTGATTATTTTGGAGGTGATATCGGTCAATAACTCATTGTTTTCAGGGCTATTGTTAGTTTCTTTGGTTATTGGTTTCATCGTATTTGATTGTTATCTGTTTTTAGATTGATTACCTACGTCTTCTGACATTTGACATAAACAATGACGTTGTTATTTAAGAGAATCATTCAACTTATCTTTACTTGAAAGAGTTCTTAAATCTATGTCTGATTTTTAATATTCATCACAGCTATGAAAAATCAATATTTCTCACTCAAAACAAAAACTATTGAATATTATTTTATGTAAGTGATTTTTATAAACCTCTTTTGCCATCTCTACTTCTAACTTCATCAATGTGGAAATTAACGAAAAAAATAATTAATGTCTGGTTTTAACGTCACCATTTTAGAAGGACAAGAACCTGATTGACCCAGAAAAGGCCTACTGAAGTAAAAAGCAAATGTAGAGAGACTTAAGCTATGGTGAAAAATCGACTCCTATAAATTTGGTGCCCGGTGCAGTACTTTTTTATTTTTGAGGGTGTGAAATAATCCGATGACTTCTACGGAGGAGAGGCGAGTGTCAGACTCTTACTGACTAAACCCCATCTGTGTTCCTTCAGTTACTTTTAGCGTTCCAAGGCTGCGGTGACTACCAAACACTTCCGCGACTCTGGTCCAGCACAGTACCTACTATATATTTGGACGGATGGATAGACAAATCATTTCTCATTAACTCATTAAATATATCAGTGGCTACGTTTGTTTCGACATCCGTTTCATCAGCTAAACCAGCATGAATTACATAAACATTCCAAACAGTTTATTTTTCTACTAGCCATGACAAATTGACCTTTTCCTCTACGAATACATTAGGTAACACCTTCTTATTAGTACATATGACATTTTTGTTTGTTTATCTTGAATGTTTGTCTTCAAGCTACCTTCAAACTCGAGTATATAACGAGTGTGCGTTATGTAAGTAAAACGGTTAGTGTGTGCTACAAAATTTGTTTTTCTTCACACATTTGGAAATGATCGAATATGACAATGTTTGGGTGTAACTAAGAAAATTTCTTCCATATATGTCAGAAGAGTTAGAAATTACATGATGAAACTGCTGATATTAAACATACTAATGCAAACATCTAGTTCTTAAGTCATCTCTTAAAAATCAATCATTGTTAAGAAACCTAAGTAAGGATTCTCCCGCCGCCTACTACAAATATTTAAGCCTGACAATACAAATAACCAAATTAAACGTAAAAACAAGGAATCTCAATATTGATTAGATGAGTCACAATCATCATGATGTTTGCTAAAGCACTAAGAGTTCAAATCGGCGTATAGTGCGTACATAATAAGTTCGGACGTGCTCGGGGCACTTCGGCTACCGTCGACAATGCTCGGCCCGTGCGCCCGCGTCACGGTCGGGTCAATATTTGCTGACAACTAATGGATTTTGCGAGCGAGGGGTCGTGTGCGTGAATTTGAAAGTAAAATTGTGAGATGTGTCAATGTGTGTTATAGGTTGGATTTGTTCTTGGTGTCGTTTCTGGGAATTGGCTAGTAAAATAGTAAAATAAAACTTCTATGACGTGATCACATGATCAATGAACTTTAAGTCAACTTGAAATCATTTTTGAACTAGCATCACGTTCTAGTGGTAGTCTTTAATAAATTCCTAACTTAAAATATGAAAGGTAAAGCAGAGAATTTCACACACGGTGCTCTATTAGAATTCGGGATTAAGCATACCAAAATCATCGAGATAGACCAAAAATAATCCATCATTAAAACTTCCATAATCCACATGAACTGTCTATAACAGTTCATAATAATCGCATTAAAATTCGCCATACGTACGCATCAGATCGCCCCCTTACAGAAAATGTTGCCAGCGCTGTATAAACGCGAGCAAATTGTGCGTGGATAAACATTGACAATAATAGGCGCATTGTTGCAACCCCAACCGGGTGTGCTGTCAAAATAGAGAGCATCTTATCGCGGGCGGCCGATCGGAAAATGAGGTGGCTTGGTATTAGATACTTTTTAGTTGAGTTTCATTTATTGCTAGAGGACTTGGTAGCTTGGTATATTTTATTGGTCAGTTGGTCGTTTATTGCTCCGGTTTAATGTTTGCGTATCGTTACGCCCTATTGGGCAGAGTTGGCCGAGACAATTGGTCGCTAATCATTGTGGTTAATGATCAAGCATTAAGGAATGTGTTTATGTTTACACAGAGACTGGGCACGCGTTCATAATCAAAACTACCTACCTACCTACTTGATTATAAAATCTTACGATCTTAATAAATAGTTCAGATGCATCGAGGAAGCGTCCAGTTGTCTTATTTAAAGTACTAAACAGTAAGTTTGTAATAATGAAGTAGGTCGACAGGAAAAGTAATCTTTTGTAAAACTAGCAAAATCACAGAACGACCCAACAATATTACCATTTCATTTCTTGTCCAGCAAAAACGGAACCGACGCCATTTCTAAAAGTAAACAAACCAACAAAGATGGCGGGAAATGAAATAGCAAACATTTCCGCGGCTATTTCCCTCAGTGTTGCCACACTAAGGAAGATAAACTGCGGCCGGCTGGCGGTGACGCGGCCACTCGGCCCGCATTAGGCGCGCCTGCATGGAAACTAAGTGTGTCACACACTTATTTTTTCCCCGCGGCAATTTTAATTTACCGCTGACCGTGGGTACCCGGTACGTTTGATGTGTCGCAACACTTGAAAAATGCTGTGGATCGAGCGGTTGAAAATTGTACGAATATTTTTTTCCACTTTAGCACTAGCGTTTGATAGAGCGGCAAGAGAGAAATTATTAGGTCGTACTGAAAAAAAAACCATTGACTTCATGACCTATAAACAGAATACTGGCTTTTTAAATAATATCTAAATAAGTATCGCTCTTTGCGATAAGGCCGCCCATTGTAAGAATAGCACCCGACGAAGGATACTAAAATTGTATTTTCTGTAACTAATCAGTTTTTTTCCTTTTCTATTATTTTATTTTCGTACATATGGTGTACCTACATAATAAAGAGTACTGATTCCCACATACTACTTCTTTAAGGAATAAAAAATAACCACACACACATAGTTAATAATTTTGAGCCGAGACACAGAATACAAAGTCTTCTGAAATTCTAACAAAATGCCTACTTCACCTTCACTCTACATGTTGAATAAATATTTTTAGTACGAGTATTTGACGTACTCAGTAGTATGTAAACACGCAAGTTACTGTATTTATCTGACATTTACAAAGTACCTTTCACACTAAGCAAGAACACAAGTATCGAACACCAATTACCATATTCATTACCATAATATACTAAAATAATTTCTCCTGACTCAGCTTGAGCCTTCGAATGCACCGACATCACGCTATTTGCGGACGTGAGGCCTAATGTTTACTCAGTCAAGACTCTAGTGGTGGGCAAATATGGGCCCGATCAAATGGAATTGCTTATTTTGTCTGTCTACACAGCTCCCTAGTACAACAGGTACGGGCGGGCGACAGGCGTGCCTCAGGGCTCGCTTCTCGGACCACTTTTATTTAGTAATCTTTTTTTTTACAATAATTCAGTGAGTATTCGAGATGTTTTTTGTCTGTCGGACATCACTCGACAGTTTACCGTTTTAATCTCCGCTCAAAGATACTCGTATGTGCGGAAGCGTGATGTATTAATGTGTCAAAATATTTGTAAATTTTTTTCAACGAGTTGATGGTTTTGTTTCGATTGTATTGTGTTTCCTGTTATGAAAGATTAAGCTAATAAAGCTTAATCTTTACTTTTGTACTCAAAGCTTTGTGTTTCACGGTAAAGAATCCCACTCTAATGTGATTTAGTGCCACTCTTTGATATCCTTTGTCGGTACAAAAATTACATAGCTGGAGCTTTGATAAGTATATCTCTGAAATTAAATATAACTCTATGTACAAATAAAAATTACTTAAATATTATCTTTTAACTAACTATTTATAACCTAACTACATATAAATACACAAAAACAGAATATACTCAGGCGTCGAAGTATTCCTCCACATCACTGTCATCTGGGCAAACCGGAAACGTGCCCAGATGACTGAAAGTATTGCCACGTTGAATGGCAATGCTAATTCTTTAGGCGAAGGACGAGCTAGCCCTCTGGTCACGCAAAGTGTCACCCAGTCGGTGAGTTTTTTTTTTAAAGATGGCGTGCACTCGGACTCCCTGGAGTTTAGATATAAAACCAATAAAAAAATTTAATATTTTTAAAAAACCCAACTGTAAAAATGAACTAAAAAGTCCCAAACAAGTCACTTTTCAAGCAGTCTGATGCAGAGTCGGAGTTTTTGAAAATATTTTTTATTTTTATTTCATATATTTTAGTGAGTTTTATTTTAGGAATAACTTCCTCGAACCCTTTATTTTGATACCCCACTTAATATAATTCGTCGACTTTAATTTTTTTTCTTTTTCACATTAAGGCGTCTGGTTGTCGCCATAATGTATTTTGATTACTGTCATGTCTTTAGTAGCACTCGCAAGATTACTAATCAATTGATGTAAGAATTATCAAAATTGGCCCACGTGTTTGGTCTCTAAAGCGCCACAAAGGAACAAACATACATAACTACATAATACATAGGCTGAAAAACACATTACCCTCCCTTGTGTCGCGCAGTTGGGTAAAAATACAACAGAAATGCGTGATATTCACATTAAATATTAAATCCATAGCTCGACGATAAAAGAACAGAAATAAGAGCAAAATAGATTTCTACAACGGAAAAACACATTAGTATTGGCCAATTATATTCGACTTATAGTTTAATGTACGGTTCGTTTCCTGCTAACAAATAGATCGGCGCCATCTTTGTTTTTTTATTGTGTGTGATGATTACGACCTACGCTCAATTATTTCAGTGAAATAATACATTGTGAAGGGCCTTCGTATTCTTTAACGCTTTTTATTTTTAGCAAGTTGTACTTTGTGTTTTGTTAAGGGCAAGTTTTTCAATCGTCAAATAACTTTTCTCTGAAGAAAACTATACAATTTTATTCCTTGGATAAAAATTATCTAGCGATAAGAACATCGGTCAAGTATAATAAATTATAATAATATACATAGATATGGTAAATAAAAAGTTAACCATTATCAGGTCTCATCCCACAAAAATCCAAATAACAAGTCCCTCTATTTATTTTTTGCATATACAGTGTCAGTCTTTATTATGTGCACATATCGAAATGAGGGAATCTATGCTTAATTTTATCGACGGAAAAAAAATTACCTACACTTTTTAAAATTGATAAAAAAAAAACTGATTTTTCCTAAAAAAACATGTTTGTTTTCAATTGAGGGAAGGTTTTTTTCATAATTTTCATTTTATGAGAACGTCTAATTACTTACAATCATTATGGAGTTTGTTTCACCGCTATAGATCATTTAGTTTAAAAGTTACACCCTTTTGTTTTCGTTTGTTTTTTAAATATTTTGTCCGTCTATAAAATTAAGCATAGATGTCATTTCAATATGCGCACATTATAAAGACACACTGTATACGCAGTCCTATTCATTTTAGTTTTGAAAAATCATTCAATCTCATATCTGAAGCGCTTCCCAATGTTCAGGTTACTCTACAACAAACAGTCTAACTTTCTCTCATCAACTACTGGCTTTTCGTCAGAGTTTAGATTAAATTACCGATTGTCTTTGCTTTGTATAGTCTACTATTCGACTTTGAGTGGTGTCTCGTCGCGATCACCGTCACTATGATTACGACTGTTTGTCACTAATCCAATTAGTATAGAGAAAACCCAGTTTTTTCTTTCGATGCACACAAACTCAAAGCCGTTTCATTTTATTATATTGTCAAATCTCATGTCTATTAATAAACTAGACAAGTTTCGTTACTGTTTTTAGTCAACCAATCACAAGTAACTTGGAATTTGGCAGTCTTTCAGTAAGTAATTATACCTACAGATACTAAGTTAAAACAAAATAAAAATATGAAGCTATATTTTTTGTTATTGAAGTACCTATCTTTTTTATTCATAGCGACGTTCTGTTTGTCAAATGTAAAAATATTATTGCATTTTAATAAAATTGCATTGAGTTGCTGTGATTGCCAATAAAACATACAAGACGTATGTAACATGTACATAGAGTGATTGTGTTAGTTTATATCCATCGTCATGGCTTTGTCAACGTTGGGATTGATTAATTTTATAGCTATATTGTTTTTAATGTGTTAGTTAATGCTGGCTTCGACTGGTGGTTTTAAACTTTAGATTTTACATAACGTATTACAATATTAAGGTCTGATTTTTGAATCGCCTGCTATGTTTTATGTGAGGAATTAAAATGGTGGTTTTGTTTTAATTTCCACGTATTTCGTATACCTAAAAAGAAAGCTATACACGGCCTATTCAAGTTGATTTTCAAAACACACGCTGCGCAGTAGCATCAAAATAATCACTGATACCACTTAGGCAAGACGCCTGTTACGATAAAACAAATCTTAACCAAGTCTCTCATTCTAAGAAAAACATTAAAATAAATAATATACGACTTTTTAATCTACATAACCGTTGACAAACACGCCACGGGCCACAATCCCGAGCAACTGTGAGGTTCTGACGAAGAGGCAATAAACAAATGGTAGTAAATTAAATAAAGAGTCTGTGTACATCATCAGGGATACTCTATGCACCTGCACTATGGTAAGTGCTCCCGTTGATATATCGAATTACCTTCAAGCCATAGATTATAGAGGAGAGGTGATTGTCGACTTAGGATACGCGACTACTTAATTGCGACAGAGTGACAAATTAGGAGTATTGTATAGTTGAACGAAAAGGTAAATCTTTCAATAGATGTTAAAGACTAAATGGAGGTTGAAATAACTATTGAAAAAGTGAACAGAAATTCCTCGAAAAACGAAATAATACTTACTTCTCGTACTACGGAAAGCTACTTTGCTCATCTCCTATGATAAGAATGAGCTATAGAAAATTAATAAGTATATCAATTAAAAGCCATTTCCGAAGATAATTCTAGAAATAAGTCATCGGAACTGAACCTTTTTTTTAAATAGGAAGTAGTTCTAATTCAGCTTGCAAGATTTGATCCGAACAAATAAACATTACAAGATAAATAAAAACTTGTAATAAAAGAAAGACAGCCACCAATCGGTCAAATAGTACCTATGCAGCTCTCAGTAAAGTAAACTGAATATTGAACTGCATTGACGCCTCTGTCAAGAATGATGGTTGATCTAGGGCTAAGATGGTGGCTTGGTAGCCGAGCACGTCGCTCGGTTTTTTTGTCACCGACGGTTAATGGTGTTTGCTCTGCCGACTCGCAATCTGAGACAGTTTTATTTTGGTAATCAAGAAGCTAACGAGTTAGAAATCGGTGATTTGAGTAGGTTTTAACTAGATTTGATGGTTTAAATTCAAGGATATAGCTTGTTTTCAGTTCAAGATTTATTCATAAAAAGAGAAAAAAATCAGAAAGACAAAACCAGAAAAGACTAAAAAAAATTAAGAACGTATTTTTATTTTAAATACTTTTATGACACGTTTCAGGTAATCGTTCGCCTCGATCTAATATTCATAATCATTTATTTGCGTTCCATAAGGTAAAATAGGATGTTACAAAAAGGCTTAAAGCTAAGAGCCATTGTAAACCCTGTCAGGGCACAGCAAAAATTTTTGTTATTGTTAGTATAACTAATAACTAACTACATAAAGTTAAAAATCGAAATCGTAGAAACTAAAAATGAAATTAAAATAAAAACATGAAATCTAAATAAAAGTTAATAACAATAAAATAAATAAATCTATTTTTGGTAGTAAGAGTAAGAACCGGTTCTGCTTATGGAAATGAACAACTTTCTCTAAGAAAAAATAGAAAATTCCCAAAAAAAAAATTGTTCTTTTCATACAAAGTTATCATCAGCTGATCAATATTTGTATGGGAGGTAAAAAATTTTTTTAGAATTTCCACTGATTTTCTTGAAGAAAGTTGTTCATATCGATGGGCAGATGCAGTCCTTAAAATATGACCACACCTTTCCGTTACACCCTGTATACTTAAAATAAGCAAAACCATTGCTTAGGTCTCTAGAAAGTAAGTACAGTCACGTGCTTATCCTGGCAAGAATTGGCCTAACCTCTATCCTAATAGCTGCTCTTCCACGTACATATATGTAAGTAATCCTTGTTCTTTTGGCTACAGTTTGCCTTAAATTATTGGCGCTACAACACCTATTCCACTGGCCAGCAAATCACGATATCATATTCCTAAACAGCCCCATCCCACTTGAACAGTGAAATACCATCCATATCAGTTCCCCGATAAATACCGAATTAGTTATACGCATCGGGTTACATCAAATTGCCGTTTGTTACCCGACGCGCTCACGTGCCAGCGGTGTTCGCTACGCGCATGCGCTAACACACCCGCCATCTTGAATTACCTACGTCAATTTATTGTAATGCGTTAATAGTAGGTACGAATTACTAGTGCCGCGGTTTAGATGGTCGTTGGTTTAGATTGTGGTTTTGTAAGATTTCTGTGTTACACATTAATGATATACTTACTTGTTAGGTTGGTTTAAGAAAAATAAGTGGCAGAGATGATTTAATAGATACCTAAGCACCTACTGTAGTTTCGGAGGATATTTTCACATCTCACAAATTGTAGCTTCAAAATGGTCTAAGATTAGCTTTCAAGTGGCAATTTTGACATTTATCGAACATTAATCTCCTGGTTTTAATGCACAGGAATTAAAGTCTTATCTTGTTAAATTAAAAACTATCCAGGCAAATTAACAAAATGTTGTTTTGCAAAATGCAACGACCGTCATAGATGGAGAATAAACGTTTGAATCGAATCTCGGATCCGTGCCTCCTTGCTCTTGCCGTCACACGGCTTACGAACGCTGTCGTGCGTCAAACTCAATCAGTATTCTACAGCTCCTACATTATTTACCATAGGAGTATTAGAAAGATTCCTTTCACAACAAGTTAAAAGATAAACAAAGAAGCATTCAGCATCGAAGTTAAAATTAAAGTGATTTCGTGAAAGTTTACATGATAAGGTTTTAAAGCCTTGAGCAGATTTTCTATCGTTTTTCGATTTTGGCCCTAAGACAATCAATCTGCCTAGCCTTTTCTCAACTGTCAACAACTTACATGAAGCGACTGCCTATCTGACCTGCACAACCCAGTAACTGGGTAATACGATACCCTTGGTAAGACTACTTGTCAGACTTTCGGGCTTCTGACGACCCGTAACGACTGTCAAAGATCCATGATTGACAGCCGGGTTCAACGACTTAACGTGCTTTCCGAGGTACGGAGGAGTCTCGGTATGTAAAGATGGTCATCCATCCATGTAATAACCCCGGAAAGCGTAGCTTAACCTAATGGAGCAACCCGTGCGGCTGTTATTACTTCAGCCACGAGCTCCTCCTTTTCCTTCCTTTGGCCCTAAGACAATAGAAGGTTTGAAAAGATTCTTGGTCAAGCCGCAACGACCACAACATCGGTCAACGGTTACAATATTCCTAAGCTATAACACATAAGGCAAAAATCATTCTTAAAATTGAACACACACAAAATAATTGCTATAAAGAATATCGCCGACTCACTGGCAAACCTGGGGTCGTTAGACGCGGGGTACCAGCCAGCGCCTCGCATGTCTCCGTAGTGGGGCAGGTCGGAGGGGGCGCAGCCGTACCCTTGGACCGGGGCTCCGCCGTACAGCGGCACCGCATACGGGTTGGCCGCCATCCCGCAGGAAGGCCCCAGCGGGGAGTTGATGCTGCTGCCTGATGAGTTCGATCTGGAAAGAAAGGAGATGTTAATCTGAGGGAAAATATGATACTTTGAAGGAAAAGGAGTTCATCTGACGAAACGACGAGTAACGTCAGGGCAAATTATTGCTTGTATATTCAACTCTGTAAATTCATATGCACACGGCAAATTGATCTAGTGTGTCAATCTGCAAAGCAATTAATTTCTATGAATTGCACATGGTCTGTGACAGCACAGGAGTGTGACTTTGAGGAAGTTTTAGATAATTATGAATTAGAGAAGAGGAGTACAGTAGGTGTATTCGCTTACTCAGTTGACATCAATTTGATAGGTACCTACTTTGCAGTGGGTATATTGCTGCTTTGCTCGGTGGACATCGATTATAATAGGCACTACGTAGTACATTTTTGTTTTCCACGTCAAAGCACCAATGTACTGCATAGTGCCTATCAAATTGATGTCAACTCAGTTAGCGAATACATTTGCTGGTCTTACCTCAGAATTCTGTCACACCCATGGGCTTTTGATGTATACGAAAATACATTGTTTGTAAAATGGTATATAAGCTATCATTAATGTGGGAGGTAGGTACCTAAAAAACTGGGACTAGCTGTTTTTACTTTGGATAAAACACTAACAAGATATTAACAATCAAGTTTCATCCACCGCAAGTCCTCAACACAACACAAAATAAAACAAAAGAAAATAAAATCTAAAAAACGCAAATCGGATTAATAAAAAAAAACCTTGTTCTTGATGCTTCATTATATATCGAAAAGAAATGGCAGCGCTAAAGAAAACCAAAAAAAAATAAAACAAGAATATGCCTTTCTTCCGGCATTAGGAACTTCCTATTTTTTTTTGCTGCGAAATTATCTAAAAGATTAAATCAAACAAAACAGTTTTGACCCAAATCTGCCACACGCAGATTTAAACCGTTACCCGACGAGGCGCCAACACGTCACTCTCAAACAATACCCAGCTTATCTACCTAATCCCTATTTACACAATTTAATCTCCCTATCGAACCATCTCTGTACCAAGAAAAACAATTTACAAGCAATTTTAAACCTTAACTTTCACAAAATAACGATTGAATCGGTAATTCTTATCGGTAAATATATCCTTGTCTAATGGTACCATAGACACCCCCAGGGCCGCCATTACGATGTTTGGTTTGACAAATTGAGTTTTGACAGGGCGGGAAATTATGGCGCGAAACGTTTTAGTTGGTAGCTGCCGTAATTGGAGTTAATTTTAATTTGATTTTAAGTCTGTTATCTTTCAATTTAGCGTGTTATGGAAGTTTTAATTGGTTTCGCGGTAATTTGATTAGTATTTTAGGCCTACCTGTAAAATTGGGAGGGAAGAAATAAACTTTTAAATTAAAATGTTATTTATAGTACAATTTGTTTACCTATACTGGTTATGTACTTGTAGGTACACCATGCGATTGTATTGCTTAGGTCATGTCGAGTAATTTTTAATATTTAAACATTTTCGTACTGCTACGTAACTACCTACCTACTTGATAAAATAATTCGAGATAATTTGAATTCATCACCGTTATCTCAAGTATCGACTTCAGCATCGTGTACTTTAAGTTGACTTCGAATTAAAAAGGCCGAAAAGAATATCTTGCAATAAAATTTCTTTGTTTTCTATGTATGACATAAGTAGGTAGAGGTTTTTGTTCCAAGATTTGAAAATTATTTCGAATTATAAATTCAAATATAGGTGATTCGAATTCTAGTCAGTCACCTCGTCTTTGTCAAGCATTTACGAAATGATCCATCACCTCAAAACAAAGATGACTTTAAAAATCTTATTCGAATGCTGTTTTAAATCTCTTCACAATTCCCAGCACGTCCAATTTTCAAACTTCATAATCACTATCACTTTCCCACTTCCCAAACTTGACCACGCCATAAAATAACATAATGGCCGACTATTTGTCATGTAAAGCAGTGTTTATCCATCAGTAGCGGAAAAATCTGTAGGTGTGAAGCACTCGTAGGCAGAACAAACACTTGCTCGTGCAATGTTTAGTTTTTAAAAGGCTAAATCCAATGGTTGTCTCATCGTCAACTGGCTGTCAAATTGTATAGTCACCTACTTTTCAATTTTGGAATGTTTTGGTGTAGAATACTACGCTACTCGTGGAAATACTCGTAAAAGAAAAGCTGTGAGTGTTTTTTTTGTAGCGCAAGTAGTGCTGTGTCAAGCTTTCCTTACGGAATTGAGACATTTGATTTTGAAACTGTAAATACTGTAATAAATTATCCTGCTATCCTATCTCACCAATATTGTGAAAGTCTGTATGTTTTGATGTTTGTTATCAATCTTTATTCAACGGCTGATCGGATTTAAATAAAAACGTGGAAAACCCGGACTTGGACACAGAATATATTTGTATCCTTCTACTAGGTAAGTTCCTGTAAGATACTCTGAGACTTTAACGCTAGCAAAGGCTACGGACGATTTGCAAGCAGCAGATACCATATGCCTAAGAATTTTCTTTTCTAAACTGGTAACAGAAAAAAACTTTTTTACAAAAAAAAATAGAACGACTTGCAAAAAAGTGCAAAATAACCTAACCTAATTTCGGAAGTCGGTGTTTCTGGTTTTTGGCTTCGTTTCTGACACCGATTTCCGAAATTAAAGTTATTTTGCACTATTTTTGGAAGTCGGTTCTATTATTTTTTTGTATAAAAGTTTTTATTTTTCACTTTTTAGTTGTGTTTCTCCATTAAATTACATAAATAAAACGAATATCCGAATTGATAACCTCCTCATTTTTTATCGTTAAAAAGTAGTAAGAGTCGGTTAAAAAGGAAACAGAGAGCGGTGTTACAGCTGTTGAAAGTAATAATTTTGGAAAAGAGTTTCTAGCTAACACCACTGATAAAGAACTAGAAGAATTTTATTCTACACAATCATGATTTCATATAGTAGGTTTAGATATATAAACTGAAATTGTAAACAGTTATGACGCACGTTACAGAGTACTACTAGTGGTAAATCATCCGACAAAAACGCAAATCCGGTTGCCGACGGAGAAGAATAAGTTAGTTTTGTTACTAACAATAATATAAGAAAGCCAATGAATATACTCGTTTGTGTGTTAGACGACCAAACAGACGATTGTGTTATAGATTAAATACATTTTTACAATATTAAAAAAGTATATATTATTATATACAAGCTAAAAGAAAATAAATAAAATACATATCCACAACCGGTATTAAAAAGAGAGGCGTATAACTCATTAGGCATCGAAAAATTCGTCCACATCGCTGTCAATAGGAAAAGTGCTCAGAACGCTGGCAGCATAGTTAATTACAAAAATAGCATTTTAAAATTGCCAAGTGAATTATAATGCAGATGGTTTTACAAGTTTTTAGATTCAAGCTGATCATACTGAAAGGGATGATACATTTATCATTATCAAAATACTATCTACATGTAGTAACAAAATAATAATACTTAATAATGTAAAGGAGGATGAAATAATGTCAAATTAATACTTTTCGATATTATACTTTCAACAATGAAATTCGGCTAGACTACCTTGTTTTATGAGACAAGCCCGCCACTTTTCCAGTCACAACGCCTGAAAGCCAGAATCAAAAGTGGCGACCAGAAGAAAATCACTGAGGCAAGGAAGCTCAGGTCTTGGATCACGTAACAAAATTAATAAGAAAAGAACTGCGGAGATAAGAAAAACCATTATTTTCACCTCCTTCCATAAGAAACAGGAGACATAATAGAGCTAGGCCAATATGCATAAGGCATTTATAACAAATTGGATAGGCCCAGTTGGAAAAAACCACGTAATAAAAAAGAACATTACATTTATGGGACCAAAATTATGACCCAGACTACAATTATAGGAAAACATGCAGAAAAAAAAAGTACAACTTTTTACTCAAAAGTGACGTAACAAGCTCCTATTAAATTTTGATGCGTTTTATCTTTGTCATTTTTCATTGATATATTAAAGCAAAAATTACGTGTCCATTATTTTTAAGATAATCTAACTTACGGACTAAATAGAATTATAATTTTTTTACCCTTTTTTTTATTCATCCTTAGTGCAAACACTGTTTGTATAGAACGTAAGTCCCGTAAAATTGTAAACTCTTTATTTTCAATAAGCGTCGGATACATAGTAAATTATCAAATTTGGATGGGATTTACAGTTTTCAAAAATGATATACATATATAGCGAGAGTTAACACCCTCGCAAGATTTATGACAATTAAACGTTGTTTGCTACTATCCAGTGGCAGAAGCACAGATTAAAAAAAAAAACCGGCCCAAAGAGTTTAGAAATACTAAGGAAATATATTTTTCTCACCACCTGCTCGACAATTTCCAAAACATCATGCAATCTCAACGTAAAGTAAAGCATTACCTCCCAAAGGAGGTAAAGTTGTATGAAACCCAAATTGAACGTCAAATTCATAGTAAAAAAAATGCCCTGGCATTGTTACGAGGTTTGCTCGAAAATAGAACTGGCAGATAAGCAGATTTTAAAAGAAAAAGGGCGCGATTTCAAATAATGTGAAACAAAAGACAGTGTTCGGTGCTGTGTTTTTAAGTGAGCGCTGGCTTTTTATTTTATTGTCTCGCAGAAGGTGTGAAAAGTAGAGTCTTGGGCAGCTTGAACTTCTCGCTTTACTCAGGACTCTGCATAACCCCCTCAATTCGCTCGGGAGTTAATTGAATCACATTAGCATTACGCTCAGGGCTAAATATGCCGCCTGTTTTTTTTTCTTTTTTGGGTGGTGGGAAATCATCCAATGACATCTCAGCGTGTCAGACTCTTACTGACTAAAACCCACCCCTGTTCCTTCCCTGCCTGAGTGCCCAGGGGAGCGTTAACTCTGTTATGAATTTATCCGCTACCCCTAGGCATGCAGGCACCGACCACGATGAACTCCGTCGGTGGTGGCTGACAATCATCTCTTTGAGGAGCGCGTGGAACACTACACGCCATCGACTCACGGGCCTGGTGCTGATCGGTCGGCGAGCTACCCACTGCTCGCCGTCCGCAGGTCCGAGTCTACGGTGGCCGGAGATCGTCTTGCGACGTCCTACGCCCAATGCGTCCCCTGCCGTGATAGCGGCCGGGGCTGTGAGGGCCACTCCGTTGAGCTTCCCTCACCCATCTCGCTCCCGCTTTCGCGAGCATTACTGCTTCGCAGAAGGAGGAGGCTGCTTCCCATTCCCTCTCGCTCCGTACCATGGTCTGAACCAGGGCCGAGCGGGAGAGGTCGCCGCCACCTATCCCATCCACGAGGACATAACGGTGCTCCGCCCAAGCGAGGCAGACCTCCACCGTTTGCTCCACCGTGTCCTCTTGATGAACAATCTACTATTGCAGTTATACGGTGACATATATACATTTCTTGTAATTATGCCCTTCAATTATAATAGGAGAAGCATATTCAATGTCATAAACAAAAGGCATAAGCGACATATCCCTTTGAATCCTCTCCGTTCTCCGCTTTCGATGCTACGTAGACTAACCTAATAAATGCCAACTTCAGGGCGTATTGCAGTTTTTCTTTAAAAATGAGATCGAACTATGTCACGACCGTGATACAGTTTAGGCCGTATAAGGTCTAATTATTATAATCTGAGTTCGTTTGCATAGGTCGTGATTAAAATGTCTACACTAATTGCTCGTTATTGAGCTCATCCGGCGTTACAAAATCAATAAAAAATGACAAAGATAAAACGCATCACAGTTCAGGAGTGGGGGCCTGTTATGTCACTTTGAGTTAAAAGTGGAGAAGGGTCCAAACGGAGCCCTATTGCTGTCACTCACGTGTCCATCTGTCTGTCCGTCGTCTGTCACAAAATTTTGTTCCGAGGATTTTTTAACTTCCCATTGGTCTATGAACTTGAAATTTGGTTACTTATAACCTTTATTACCTATGTTGTATATTTTACTAACCAATACCAATATATTGATAAATCAGTTTTTTCTTTAATGATTTTATCATTTAGTACGGAACCCTAAATTTGCGAAGTCCGACACGCACTTGGCCGGTTTTTTCGACAAAAGAAAAAATACGGGCGCAATATTTTATGGAAATCAGACTGACGGACTAATTTGATTTTTTTGTTATCGTTACTTTGTTGTTGTTCATTTTGTTTTTTTGTTTTATCGTCATTAGATTTGACCTATAGTGTTCCAACTTGGTCTTTGACTAACATCTATTTAGCGCAGTATACTAAGTGGATCGCGTTCGAAACACTATACTGCGCACCAAAACACAGATCGTTGACGTGGCTCAGAAGGCTGCTCAACTTAAATGGGACTGGGCTGGACATGCTGAACGAGCGGTGGGCCCGGAGAACTCAAGATGAGAAAGCGGCAGACCACGAAAGAGATATCGTAATTACTTAGATGTCTTACCTTGAGAATTGGAAAGAGTAACACAGAACCGGGAACAGTGTAAGGAATGGAGGGAGGCTTGAGCTCAGCAGTGGGACAATACAGGGTAGATATAATATAATAATCGTCATTAGATATCGGCGTTACGCTTACGGAGTTTCACTACCCAATGTAATACAAGTGAACACTAGTGTGTCAATAAAGGGTGAAGAGTTGAAACCCGAGGATTCCACAGTGTTCTTAGGTTTAACTTTGGATGCGCAGCTTCAGTGGAGCCCCCATATAGATAAACTGTCCAAAAAACTTAGCTCTGCAGCATACGCCGTAAGGAAAATTCGTGGTTTAACTGATTTAGAGACAGCTCGTTTAGTATACTTTAGTTATTTTCATAGTGTGATGTCGTACGGCATTCTGTTGTGGGGAAATGCCGCCGATATTCAGACAATTTTTGTTTTACAGAAAAGGGCTATTCGTGCAATTTATAAATTAAGTCCCAGACACTCCCTCAGAGACAAATTTAAAGAGATTAATATTATGACTGTTCCCTCTCAATATATTTATGAGAATCTCATGTATGCACATAAAAATATTAATCTGTTTAAAAGATACAGTGATATCCATAGCATAAATACTAGGAACAAACACAAATTTATTGTACCAAAAACCAGGCTCAAGAAAAAAATAGGTGGTTCGTTTAGATGTCAATGTATACGTTTCTATAATAAACTTCCTAGCCAAATTCAAGAACTAAGCATAAATAAATTTAAATCATTTATTAAACGTAAGCTATGCCAGAAAGCTTTTTACACAATTAATGACTTTCTTGAGGACAAAAAGGCGTGGGATTGAGCTGCTTCAATGATATACATGAGCCATTGTTTTCATATGTACTACTTACTCATGAAAAATTTTTTATATATATATTTTTTTTAATATTCGTTTTTGACATGAATACTTGTATAGTATTGCATTATATTTTTTATTTCATTTTTTTATTGACATTTTATTATTATTATTATTTTTGTTGACTTGAATACTTTGTTAAGTATTATATTTATTTTAATTTTTTTGATTGACATATTATGATTACTATTTTGTTTGACACAAATATTTACTTTGTAAAGTATTATATTTTTATTTTTTTTTTATTACTTAATTATTGTAAATGTGAGGACTATGTGGGTTATTATTATTATTTTCTCCTCCTTTTTACAGTAATTTTCAACGTTGTCTGACAGTTTGAGTACTTTTGCGGCCTACCCAAATGTCTTTTCTTTGGTATTGTTCGTCATGTCATTGAGCTCCTTAGTGGTTTTTAAGTTGAGCTATTCGACTATTGACAAATGCTTGCACTGACTGGACAGGTCCACTCAAATATGTTTGGTTCTTTCTTCAAAAGACCACTACAGACACTAAGCTGCATGGTCCTCATATAGAATAATGTGAATGCGAGAACTATGTATGTCGTTATATTCATGTAGATTTTATGATTGTCTGGCAGTTTGAGTATTTTTTGCGGCCTACTCAAATGTCCTTACTTTGGTATTGTTCGTCGGTTCGTTGAGCACCTCAGAGTTCTGAGTTGAGCTTCGCGATGACTGACAAATGCTTGCACTGTCTGGACAGGTCCACTCGAATTCGTGTGTTGCTTTCTTCATAAAGCTCATCCCAGACATAAACGTACATGGTTCTCATAGGATCTAACCAGTCCACATTGTATGGATTTGAACACTAAAAGAGACTTTGACCTCTGAGTTTGTTTCGGTGTTTCTTCTCAGGGTAGTCAGCTAGGAAACACCGGCCTCATCTAGCTTAAACTGACAAAAAAACATTGACGTGTAAAAGTGTTCCTTGTAACCTATTTACTGAATAAACATCATTTATCATTTATCATTTATCACTAGTTAATTTAATTTATCCCTGTAAGGCAAGTGGTATTTTCTTTAACTATATAGCATGGTTTTCTGTATAATGTGGCTAAATCGTTCATTTACTCCATGCCTGCCTGCCTAACCTTTACCCAATTATCTTTGGGTCGGCTTCCAGTCTAACCGGATGCATCTGAATACCAGTATTTTACATGGAGCGACTAAATCGTTAATTAACTATTTATTAGATATGGCTTGTCTATAAATTCAACTCTATCTTTAAGTATTTTTATACCAGAAACGAATGATCGCAAATATAATTTCTGAGTTCGCAAAATAATCAGCCTAGACACTGATATTTCACGCTTTTTATTGAAACCGCAAGACAACATTGATTTACCAGATGTAGATATACCTAACGTAAATCTTAAAACTATCATTTTATATTCTGTATTTACATATAACTTACGTCAGCCATGATGTCAAAGTCTAAACAAGGATATTGATTTGCACATTAAAAAACAATAGTTTGAAATCATCGAACATATTGGAATACAATGAAACATAATTTTTTTTTTTGCTTTATCGACGTCGACACACTATTGAGATTACAAAATCAATTGTTAAACAGTCAGTATTGAAACTATAAAGAAATCTTTTTTAAGGATATATAACCCCTTTCCGCATACGAAGCCTCAGCCATTTGGATATTACATAAAACGGTTATTTTGCTCCGAGGTTAAATATTTGTCCTATTACAACTGCATGGGTGCCGCATGCCACCCGTACCGTCGCTGTCAAAGTCCGTAACCAGTATTTTACTGGGTTCTGGCTTTGAACAAAAGATATTGGGCCTTATTCATAAAAAATAACCGTGTGATTAGTTTAAACATGGAACAGCAGGTTCTTAATTCAAATATTTCTATAGAGAATTCGAATTTAGAATCAGTTGATCAGTATTTAAAACCAAGCATTATGTTTAGCGGATATTATAAACTAGCTTCTGCCAGCGGCTTCGCCCGCGTGGTATTATTACTTCCCCCCATTATAAATTATAGCCTATATGTTATTCTGATTTATAAGCAATATTACTGTAAAGTTTCATTAAAATCCGTTCAGTAGTTTTTGCGTGAAAGGGTAACAAACATACGTCCTCACAAACCTTCACATTTTTACGAGTAATATTAGTAGGATAAGCCTGTACGTCTTGACAGGGCCCATCGTGGCCGTTGCCTGCATGCCTAGGGGTAGCGGCTAAATTCTGAAAATGAGTTACCGCACCCCTGGGCACTCAGGCAGGGAAGGAACAGGGGTGGGTTTTAGTCAGTAAGAGTCTGACCGCTCCACCCAGAGCGGGAGAAGTCATTGGTCAAACAAAAAAAAAGCCTGTACGTCTAAAGCAGCATTTGAGCTAAATTAGTTGACAACAGGAAATTGAGCGAAGGTAGAAAGTGTTTGTGATACCTAACTCTCCTTTTCTGATAAAAGCTTATAATCAATGAATGGGTTACACTATTTAATGACGAAGAAAATAACGACTAGTCGGAAATCGCCTTCTATACACAAGGTATAACAGAACAAGAACAAGACTGGAAAGTAGTTTGTTGATAATGGGCTCCTAAATTGATATCCGTCATTAAATAAAATGTTAATTTTCCACGGAAAAATCTTTTATCTTGTATTCAAAGAGAATTAAACCTTAACAACGCCTGAATACAGCACAACGGAATCTGCAGATCGTTCAAGCGTTTTACGTTTAGTCAGAACGCCTGGACCAATTCGTATGATCTCTGATTTGTTGGATTTCTCTCCGCCCCGAATAGCAGAGTTATTAATAGAATTATCAGAATTATAAAAACATCGGAAAAAACATATAACGAATTCATTTTCTCATACATATTGTATGAAATGGCTTTTTTGATGATATCTCGAGAACGGATTAGATTAACTTAGTATTTTTTTTAAATTGAATTAATCGCATGCTCTTTTAGACATAAAATTTAGTTTTCTAATTGTGGTAACTGAGGTATTTATTGCTTTTTTTCTGTAACACGTTGTCAACGTTCACTTTACCAAGTAAAATATTAATTAGTTAGACGAGTGGTTTTCAATTATGAATATGTTTTTGACACCAGGATCACCCATTTTTTTCGAATATTAGGTTCAGTAATAAGAATACCAGAGTCAATTAGTGATGAAGAGTGAGATGAAGAGTGAAAATCTTGCACTGACAAAAGTTAGGTATCGGCTTTAAAACTGAAAAAGTTTTAAAAGTTGTGTGTGTCCACAAAATATTTTACGGTAAAAAAAAACTATTAAATTAACTAGCCAGTGTTAATTCTCATTTAAGTACTAACTGTAGTTTGTTTCATGCACCTATTAAAAATATACATAGGTACAACTAAGCTAAAAAACTTAATAGGTGTACCTATATATAAACTGATAATAATAAAGTGTAATAACGCGTATGAAAACAACTCATTGGGCATCAAAAAATTACCTGTGTGCACCTATTTAATTATATATATTTTGTTTTTCACATAATATTTTAAATATTTCATTTTTAGTTAGGAAAAATGTTCATGTCACATCCACTGCCTACCTATATTTATTTTAAGTCAATTCAAATTATTAGCCTATGTTACTGCCTACATTAGGTAGGTATGTATGTATGTATGTCCGTATTTACTATAATAATAAATTTAAAATTGATCAAATTCCCATGTTTAGACTTAAATTTTTAAATTCAGTAGCAGAAATTTGAACTAGAAATTAAAAATGGCTTGTTGTATTTTAGGCCTATATGAAACTTTTATTGATGCCCTATGAAAGTATGATTGTTTTATTTTATTAATGTTTTCAATTCAAATTATTATAATTGTTGTTAAATGAAAATGCAAAAAATCACCACTAAAATCAAATAAATATTTAAATATTTATCGGAAAGCCTTTGATAAAGTGAACGAGTGGAACTGAGAGCTTCTCTTGATGATATTTGACAAACACTAGAGTCTAATTAGGCACGGACACACTTTTAATGTATACCTACATATAATGGTAGTCTTCCACCAGCATGACTGTAAACTGCAGGCTTAGCGATGGCGTCCCTCAGGGTACTACATTGAGTCCACTATCATTCATGAATGGAGACGTTATTTTTGAAGAACCGAGTGGAGTAACATCGATCAAGAGTCGAGAAGGACCGGGCTCAGCCGCGAGGCGCGCGCCTACAGCACATCGTTGACCGCACACACACCACTTGACCGCTAATCACAACATACCTGCACAAACAAACGTCACAGAACTATATCCTTCGACTACGAACGACGCTCAAGCACTCTCGTCGGGACCTTCGCCACTCGAAAAATCAGCGGGCGGAGGGTGCCCCCCCCTCCCGGCGATCGATCCACGCACCTGTACGGCGACGGCGGATTGTTCGCCAACTCCAGCTTGCGGTACTCTTCTATGGGCGACAGGATATCCGTGACGGAGAACGGTGTGGAGTGCTGGAGCTGCAGCTGGGACAGGTTCTGCTGCAGCAGCGCCGACTTAGGCGACAGGCTCATCGCCAGCTCGGCGGCGCTCAGTTCCGGCAGCGCCTCCGCCGGACACGGCGAGTAGTCGCCGCCCTCCGCGGACATCCGACCGGCCGACACTCGACGCCACTCCACGGCTCAGCCTCTAGTGGCTCTCGGGGCGAGAGTGGCGGCCGGAGCCCCCGGCGCGGGTTACGGCACTCGAGGAGCCCCGCCCCGCGGCGGCGCGCGCTCCTATGGCGCGGCCCGGGGACTGGGATTGGCGCGCGGCGGCCGGGCGGGGGCCTGCGGGCCGCAGTCGGCGCCGCGCGGCGCGCCAGTCGCCACAGGGGGGGCGCGCGGCCGCCGCGCACATGTGACAATCAGCTATGTATCCATATTGTTTATGTTTGTTGTCTGTTAGGAATTTGTATGTGTACCCGTTGTGTTCTCGGCAAATATGAAGACCTTAGTTAGTAACGCACGTATGAGTAATGATGAACTCTTTAAGGACAGTAATGTTAATTGTTAATGAGATTATAATTGTGAAATTAGTGCAACTGAGTTCGAACTGCGAAGTGTACCTATGTGTATGGATTGTAAGATAACTTCTTTAACTTTATAAATAATTGCTTTGCCACCTCATCAAAAACTATTATGTTCAAAATTATGAAGGTATCATTACATTAATAGGTAAATTAATGTTAAATAGACATTATTATCTACCTTTTCCTAATTTAACTCTCCTTTGAAGGAGACGGGCATCTGCTATAGAGTTCTCATCATCTTACAGCACTAATCATGGATTGAGTGCAATACTAAATAGTCCTGTGACATGTGCTATCATTTTGTTTGCGCCAACCTTTACTCGATGCCTAATTTAAACTGTGTTATCATTAAAGACATCGATTAATTTAGGATAAGAAGAAAAAAATCAGTTAGAAGTGCAAGCTACACGCACTTAATTTATAATAATAATACTAATATTATAAAGAGGACATTTTTTTTGTTTGTTTGTACCGAATAAGCTCCGAAACTACGGGACCGATTTAAACAATTTTTTCACCAATAGAAAGCTAAATTATTAGCGAGTAACATCCGAGGGCTACTTTTTAGTTTGTGAGGATGTTTGTTTCTGTTTCACGCATAAACTACTGAACGGATTTTGATTAAACTTTAGAACAATACAGCTTATACATCAGAATAACATATAGGCTATCAATTATAATGTGCGGAAGTACCTACTATAATTCCTTCGGACGAAGCTGCTGGCGGAAGCTAGTAGGCTAATGTATAAGCTATAACTAGCAATATGATGGAGTCGAGTGGAGGAAGGCTTTATTTATAAAAATATAACCATGCGATTAGTATATTTGATTAGTTCAAAATTCAATTCTTTATCACGTTGTGGAGCCGGAGTAGGTGGTGACACGTAGAGGAGGTCGTAGGAGTTACACGCAGAGAAAGACGTAGAGTAGGAGGATCGTAGATGAGAGTGAGATGAAGATAAACACGACGAGTTCAGACGTATATTTTATTATATACAGTAGGCTTGATTTATATGGAGCACTTATTAATTGTACGACCATACACTGTAACTAGGTAAAGGTATAAATTTTATTATTGCTAGGAACTGCCTGGTTATAAAAGCTGCACTTCACTGTTCTAGTAACTCTTACTTACTGGTAACTGTCATTTATTGAATAGAAGGAAAATCACAATGATGGATAGGAGCTTAGTCTACTCGGCTGCAGAATTAGAACCGATCTTTAATATAAAAACAGAGACTTGACAATAGAAAACAAGTAATATTTGAATTTTAAATGAAAAACGGTAGGAAAGAACGTAATTTGGAATAGAGCTCATAAAATAAACAAGACTTTAACACTGGCTTGTAACATCTATCTACTCGGAAGACGAATAGATTTGGGTGGTAATTACTGATTAATTATTTGAAGGAGGTTTTATCACGCACACAGCTGCATTTGAAAGATAAAACGTATGACATCTCGAATTTAGAATCCGCTAATCAGTACTTAACCAAGCATTATGATAAAGAAGTTTTATGATTTTAGCTCACCCGACAGAGGTTGTCCTGTCTTAGCTATGAACTGTCAAATGCGCGAAGTTCAAATAGTCGTTAAGTTTTCTGAAGTTTTCCAATTTTCCGCGCAACTTTCTAATTTTTTTCTTTCTTATGAACCTTCTCCTGACAATAACAAACACAACAAAAAAAGAATTAGCGAAATCAGTCTAACCGTTCACGCGTGATGCCGTGACCAAGGAAATAGGGATTAATTTTTATTTATATAGATTAGCGACCCACTTAGGCTTCGCACGGGTGCAATGTAGATACTAATATGGGGCAGTGTGGAGTGATTAATAATATTAGGTACGATTAGTCTATACTACAGGATATCTTTGTATACAATATTTACAGCTGATTTTTCATGAAACAGTACAAACATGTTTTCTTTAGAGGTTATTTTCGAAAGCGCGACATATAACTGGCTGTGTGAGAAACACTCAACGCTCAAATCTAAGTCTGCAACGTTGAATATTTGACTCTGTGACTTATTAAGAGGGAACAGGGCCTGCGAGGAATTTACAAAATAGGTATTTGAAGAAACTAAGCAGTAGAGTGCGATAAGGACTGCTGCAACTCAGACCGATTTTATCACAAAATTTTTGACGAGATCGACGTTTCGTATTCCCCTTTTTTCTCCTCGAAAACTGAGCCGATTCAATTATTTTTGACACCAAATTTTTAAGAAAGAGTTTGTCTAGGTGATATTAATGTTAAAACTTTTAGAATTTGTCTGGTAGTCTTCTAAGAACGGCGGTAAAAATAGGGCAATTTTTTGTCATTTTTGGAGGGTCATATTTTCTTTACTTATTAGTTGCTAAAAAAAAGAAAATGACAGGGACGTGTCAACAGCAGACCTTGACTTATGAAAAAAAATAATTGCGCTAGAGGCATTATTCAGGAAGAAAAAAGAGGAATACATTTGTATGGAGAATCGCAGCCCCTGTTCCCTCTTAATAATATTATGATATGTCTATATTACAAGATATCTTTGTATACAATATTTACTGCTGATTTTTTATGAGACAGTACAAACAAGTTTTCTTTAGAGGTTATTCTCGAAAGCGCGACATATAACTGACCGTGTGAAACACTCAACGTTCAAACCTATACCTGCAACGTTGAATATTTGACTCTGTGACTTATTAATGGTCATTGCAAAAGATAACTTTACCGGAAATTGCAGGCGCTTAAGAGGCAGTACACGAAATTTTGGCCGATTTCACTTATTTACGTGATTTTACATGATGTATTATGCATCTATTATACATAATAATACCTTCCTCTTGGATCACTCTATCTATTATTGCTGTTAACTGCATTAAAATCCGTTGAGAAGTTTAAAAGACCTAAGCGAACAGACAGCGGAAGCGACTTCATTTTATACTATGTAAAAGATAAAGATTATGCAAAATAATGAACATCCATACTGTTTATTGTGATATCACAAAGAGTAATTTTGTGAGTTTGTATTTATGTGCAGGATACCTAATATCTGGAACCACTGCACCTATTTGAAATATTTCTGGTTTTAAAAAGATGCTTTATTTCAGATGCACATAGGCTTTACGACGGGAAAATGATATAATCATCATTCTCCTGCTCTTATCCCAATTTATTTGGGGTCGGCGCAACATGTCTTTTTCTTTCATACTCCTCTATTAGTTGTCATCTCTGTAGTCACCCCCTTTTTATTCATATCCTCTTTCACACAGTCCAACCATCGTTTCTTTGGCCTTCCCCTGCTCTTATAGCCATCCACATCCATATACAAGACTTTCCTCACGACATTTTCTTCATTCCTCCGCATCGGATACCCATACCACGACAACCGATTTCCACACAACTTTTCAGTCACCGGTGCCACTTTCAGACTTCCTCTTATACGGGGTGTAACGGAAAGGTGTGGTCATATTTTAAGAACCGGTTCTGCCCAAGGAAATGAACAACATTCTCTATGAAAAAATAGAAAATTCCCAAAAAAAATAGGACTTTCCTTACAAAGCTGCAAGCTGATCATTATTTGTATGGGAGGTAAACATTTTTTTTGAGAATTTCCTCAGATTTTCTGGAAGAAAGTTGTTCATAACAATGGGTAGATGCAGTCCTTAAAATATGACCACACCTTTCCGTTACACCCTGTATACTCATTCCTATATTCTATCCATGCGCGTAACACCACACATCGCTCTTAGCATTCTCATCTCAGCTGCATGCAATTGCTTTTCATTCATCCCTTTTGTGGCCCAACATTCTGAGCCATACAAGACAGCAGGTCTGACCATTGTTTTATAAAACTTCCCCTTAAGTTTAAGGGGAATGCGGGAGTCGCAGATACTCCCGGTGACCTGCCGCCATTTCATCCATCTAGTGTTAATTCTGTGCTTAATAGTCCGATTTATTCGAAATCGCTTTGCACGAGTGAACCGAGATACCGAAAATTGGAGCAGGCTGGGAGAAGCGCGCCATCTAGCGCTATAGCTTCAGAACTGGAGAGACCGCCGAAAACACAGAACATGTATTCAGTTTTGGTTCTGCTGATTTTCAAGCCAACTTTCTCCAGCTTCTGTTGCCATTTCTCCAATCTGCTCTGGATCTCAGGTCCATCTTCAATGACTAGGACAATGTCGTCGGTAAGCAGCATGCACCAGGGTGCCTGTAACTGTAATTCCGACGTAAGAGCGTCCATAATCAACAGGAAGAGGTAAGGACTTAAAACCGACCCTTGATGCAAGCCTACAGCCACACTGAACTCATTGGTTTTGCCAGCAGCCGACCAGACGTAGGTACTGAATTGTCTGTGCATAGCACGAATCAACTCAATATACTTCCCACATCAAATGATTTTAAATGATAAATGATTTTATCTTTGTAAGTAGGTTTTAACAACCACTTTTACAAGTCATTTTTTTTTTAGCTAGATGAGGCCGAGGTACATACATACACATCCCGAGGTACCATATCATACGCTTTCTCAAGATCGATGAACACCATGTGCAAGTTCTTGTGCACACGTCTGTACTTCTCGCACAATCGAAGAAGAGCAAAGGTGGCGTCCACTGTCCCTCGACCTGGCATAAACCCAAACTGGTTCGGGGTAATCTCACTCTCCTCTCGGAATCTTTTCTGTATCACTTTCTCCCATACTTTCATTCTATGTGACATGAGCTTTATCCCTCGATAGTTGTTGCGGTCCTGTACATCCCCTTTATTCTTGAAGATGGGCACTAGCGAACTATTGCACCATTCTTGTGGGATCACTTCTTCATACAACAACTTATTGAAGAATAAAGTCAGCCCCATACATCCATCCTCTTTTAAACACTTCCATAGTTCTACTGGTATGTCATCAGGGCCCATGGCCTTTCCATTTTCCATACATTGAAATGCCTTTCTTGCTTCATCCATGCTAATTTCTCTCACCAAACTCATATTTACTTGTACCTCTTTGAGCACAAGGGGAAAACGACAATACGACAAAGATTTTAAAACTGGCAATATTCATAAATATAAACAACTTTGAATATGGAAATCGCAAAAAAAAGTTAGATACAATATTCAACAGGTATAGGTATATTTTACATTTTATTATTTATTTATTTACACTTCATGCAACAAAAGTACAAAAGCGGACTTAATGCCTTAGGCATTCTCTACCAGTCAACCAAGGGTGGTGGAGAGATAATATGGCAGGTGCATAAAAAAAAAACAATAAAACGAAAATATATATATTAATAATAAACATACATATATATTTAATATAATAACTACCAATAAATATATATATTTAATATAAAGTAATAGAAAAGGTTTTTGAGACGACTCTACTCAAACTTAAACAAACAAACAAACAAACTTAAAGCATTTATTTCAAATAAAACATTTAGGTACAGGCACTTTTGAATTATCAAGAAGTCGGTCAGTCGGAAAGACGAAGCTAATTTGCACATTGCAAAACGTAGATGTCTATGGAGAAGAACGTGCATGAAACTCCATGGACACTCTTTTAAACCATATTATCTATTACAAATCATTCTATCTATTATCATTATAATAGACATACACATCATCACATTCATCACACCATACGAAAACCGTACCCGCCGTTGCCGTATATTCATTCATTATATTATTTGTTTATTATTATTATTTCTTTTCTATTTTGTTATTATTTTATTCTATCTATTCTTTTTTTATATTTATTTTTATTTATTTAACTTTTTTTCTATTCTATTTTTCGTATTATTTTTTTTATTACAGGATTGGTCCCATAAGTTGTTCATGTTTGTATAAGCCGGGTTGGGCCGCTGGTGTATAATCTATACATATAATAAATCTGTAGAAAAGTCATTTTTGTACATTGAAGAAATTGAAACAAAAAATAGCCAGCGTGTGAAAAGATAAGTAACAGAACCCATTTCCATCATTTTTGAAATTTTTGTCTGTTTGTCTGTTTGTCTGTTTGTCTGTTTGTTTGTGCGCACATCACGTAAAATCTACGAATTCAATGCTGACAATGTTTATATACAAAAATTATACGCAACTTGAGGATTAACTTAGTTTTTGTTTCATCGAAATCGGTTCACTCTATCAAAAGATATGATTAATTTAGTGAGTTCAAGAAGTAAAATATTACGTTACGCAATTAAGTATAGTACTTGCAACGACATCTTAAGACTAAAAATAGAACTAATGTTGATAGTTGAAATCTAAATCCGATAGATGGCGTTGTGCAAATGACGTCATTTTCTGAATCGCGGTGTTAAGATTTTCCGCGCGAGGATGACGTCCACCGTGTTTACTAGGCAAATTGGGTTTCGTTAGGTGTCTTAAAAGTTCTTGCGTGTGTCGTAAAAGTTCTTTGGTTGCTTGGTTTATCGATTTTCTAAATTGGTCGAAAAAAAAGTATTTGCTTATCTTATTGGTTTCGTTTGGTCAACTTTGGTCATTGGTTTGAAGTACGAAGTAAAGATTGTATTTGATTTACTTCGTAGTTTGAATCCAATAGTGCCAATCGTTATACAGTAAGTTAGTGTTGCCAATTCGTTGAGTCACGACCACGAACAGACGATACGTTGTCACACTAGACTGTTCGACGCACCGATCTTTTAAGTTTGTAGGCTATTCAGTCATAAGTGTTGTTAGTTTTGTTTATTGCTTTAATTTTCCTTGAAAATGCCTCAAAGAAAAAAAACTAACCTTTCGCTGCGTAGCCGAAATGCGAAAAGGATGAGACTTTGTAGGTCTCAGGAATCGGAAGAAGATCGTGAAGCACGGTTATCTGCTAACCGAGAGCACATCGCTCTTTCACGTGAATCGGAAACGTTCACCGAAAGGGAGTCACGTTTAAGTTCACAAAGAACACGGACCGCGACTTTGCGGTCTCAAGAGAGTATCCAGGAACGCGAAGACCGGCTGTCTGCTGATCGGGAGCGCCACTCTCTCTCACGTGAGTCAGAGACATTCACAGAAAGGGAGTCGCGCTTAAGTTCGCAAAGAACTCGGACCGCGACTTTGCGTTCTCAAGAGAATATCCAGGAACGCGAAGTTCGGCTGTCTGCTGATCGGGAGCGCCAGTCTCTCTCACGCGAGTCAGAGACTTTCACAGAAAGGGAGTCGCGCTTAAGTTCGCAAAGAACTCGGACCGCGACTTTGCGTTCTCAAGAGAATATCCAGGAACGCGAAGTTCGGCTGTCTGCTGATCGGGAGCGCCAGTCTCTCTCACGCGAGTCAGAGACTTTCACAGAAAGGGAGTCGCGCTTAAGTTCGCAAAGAACTCGGACCGCGACTTTGCGTTCTCAAGAGAGTATCGAGGAACGCCAAGCACGTCTGTCATCTGACCGAGAGCGACACGCTCTCTCGCGCGAGTCTGAATCTCTCTCCCAAAGAGAAGAACGATTACAAATAGCTAGACATAACTATGTAGGTGTACAAAGAAACAATGAAAGTTATCTTGCATCTGAAAGGGAAAGAATAGATGAACTAAGACGAGCAGAAACAGCAGAACAACGTCAATCTCGCCTAGAAATAGAACGAGCTCGATACCATATGAATAGAGAAACAAATAGCGGAGCTGATGAGTCCATGGAAAATGACGATGCAAATATTTTATTACCTTGGGACAATAGGGAAAAATCAGGGTTCACATATTCGTCTAGAATTAATTATGCTGGCTTTACTTTCGTGGGTGACATGAGAGAAATTTGTAATTTTTGTCATGCTTTGAAATGGAGGAAAGAGACAGATGGAATGTGCTGCTCAAATGGAAAAATTGTTCTTCCAAATTTCCAAGATCCACCACACTTACTTAAAAGTCTCCTGAATGGCGATCATCCCCAGTCGAACCGTTTTTTGGATAATATTCGTTTATATAACAGTGCTTTCCAAATGACTTCCTTTGGGGCAAAACAAATAACGGAAGGACCGTTCATGCCAACCTTCAAAGTACAAGGTCAAGTTTATCACCTTATTGGATCTTTGCTGCCAGAAAATGAACCCAAATTTCTCCAAATTTATTTTGTATCCGATTACACGCAACAGCTCAATGTTAGAAATCACAATTTTCCCCAGCTCAATGCTGAGCTTTTGGGTCAACTTCAAGAATTGCTGCATCACGTTAACCAGTACGTTCGTGAATTCAAAGCTGCATTGGAGTCAATTCCACAAGGCAGCAATGATTTCAAAATTGTTATAAGTGCCGATAGACGTCCTGTGGGTGAACACCGTGGAAGACACAATGCACCCGTCGCAGATGAAGTTGCAGTTGTTTTAGTCGACCAGGAGTGTGAGAGACGTGATATCGTGTTGCGTACACGCGACGATCACCTTCAACGCATTTTGGAAACCCACCGAGCTTACGACGCCCTGCAATATCCACTAATTTATTGTCATGGTGAAGATGGGTACAATTTTGGGCTGTACCAAGTGAACCCTACTACGAGAGTCACTAATTATCAAAAAAAAATATCTGCTCAACAATACTATTCCTACCTTTTACAAATAAGGCAAAACAGTTTCGTATATTTGCAACGATTTCGTGGTTTGTTCAGCCAATTTATTGTGGACATGTACGCAAAAATAGAAACTGAACGTTTAGTGTATATTCGCACTAACCAGCGACGGTTACGCGCTGAAGAATACGTGCACTTGCGGGACGCCATGCAATCAGATAATAACGTCGAAAACTTGGGTCGATTGGTTATTTTGCCATCCAGTTTCACAGGCGGTCCGCGGTATATGCACGAACGAACGCAAGATGCTTTTTGTTACGTCCGTAAATACGGCCGGCCGGACCTTTTTATAACATTTACAACAAATCCAAAGTGGACGGAGATTTGCCAGGCACTTCTCACAGGACAGGCGTCATACGACAGACATGACATTATTGCTAGGATTTTTCATTTAAAACTCAAAGTCTTGATTAATCTACTTACAAAGGAGAAAGTTTTCGGTTCAACTCTTTGTTTTATGTATAGCGTCGAGTGGCAAAAGCGTGGTTTACCCCACGCGCACATTCTTCTGTGGCTGGAAGAAAAAATTCGTCCCGATGCTATAGACAGTGTCATAAGTGCAGAATTTCCGGACTATAATGCAGATCCGATTTTGCATGACATAGTAAAAACACATATGGTTCACGGGCCATGTGGCCTCTTAAACAGGGAATCACCGTGCATGAAAGATGGTCAATGCTCAAAAAAATACCCCAGAGCACTGAAAGAACTAACTATGGCTGGGGAAAATGGGTATCCGCAATACCGGCGAAGATCACCGTCACAAGGTGGTTTCACAGCTACTGTCAGATTCCGTGGACAAGAAATAATTCTAAATAATAGTTGGGTGGTACCGTATTCTCCAGTTTTGTCAAACGCTTTTCAAGCACACATTAATGTTGAAATTTGTAATAGCGTCGAATCTATAAAATATATATGTAAATATGTTAATAAAGGTAGTGATCAAGCCATGATAGCACTAAGAAATAACAACCAATTTGATGAAGTGACAAGGTATCAATCTGGCCGATACATAAGCTCTTCGGAGGCAGTTTGGCGCATTTTGAGTTTCCCTATTCATGAAAGGTATCCGCCAGTCATCCATCTTGACGTGCACCTGGAAGGCGGGCAGCGAGTTTACTTTCAGCCAGAAAATGTGGCAGAAAGAATGAACAACCCAAGACAAACCACCTTGCTCGCATTCTTTCGCCTTTGCGAAAGAGACAATTTCGCTAAGTCTCTGTTGTACAATGAAGTGCCACATTATTATACTTATAACAAGCAGCAAGGTGTTTTTAATCGCAGGAGACGTGGAACTGCTGTAGAAGGCGAGTCCGGCATTTTTAAAGAACACGTGATTGGAAGAGTATACACGGTGCACCCAAATAATGCAGAGTGTTATTATTTACGCCTTCTTCTTCACACAGTGCGAGGACCTACTTCTTTTGCTGAGCTCCGCAAAGTGGACGATATAGAATATCCCACATTTCAAGCTGCTTGCCGCGCACGGCATTTATTAGATGGCGATCAGCATTGGGATGATGCTTTAGCCGAAGCATGCGTCAGTGATAGTCCACATCGTTTGCGCCATTTATTTGCCATTTTGTTGACATTTTGTGGCCTATCGGACGCTGGGCAGTTGTGGCAAAAATATAAAGACGCGTTTGCCGAAGATTTTTTGAGACAGCAAAATATAAATAGTGAAACTTCTGACCAAGTACGTGAAAGCTGCCATAATAGGGCTTTGCTGGCTATACAAGATATAGTTACAAGTATAGGAGGGAACCCCCTCAGTCAATACGGCTTGCCGACACCGACAGTTGGTGGGGAACGAATTAATAGGGAGTATACATCTGAAATAAATTACAACCCCGAAGAGTTAGCAGAAATATTGCGAAATGGCTGTTCAAATTTGACGACAGAACAACGTCAAATCTTTGATAGAGTATGCTGTAGTGTAGAACATTCATTAGGAGAAATGCTGTTTTTAGATGCACCTGGTGGAACAGGTAAAACTTTCCTCACTAAAGTTATCTTGGCTCAAATAAGGAGCCAAAACAAAATTGCCCTTGCCGTCGCTTCCTCAGGAATAGCTGCCACTTTATTACCAGGAGGAAAAACTGCACATACAACATTTAAAATACCAATCGACTTGGACCGCACAGAAAACCCTGTTTGCAACGTGTCTCGCAATAGTGATAAAGCAAGGGTTTTACGCGATTGCGCCCTTATCGTTTGGGACGAGTGTACGATGGCAAATCGTAAAGCTGTGGAAGCTGTAGATAGAACGTTGCGAGATATAAGACAAAATGACCGACCGATGGGAGGCTTAACGGTGCTATTCTGTGGAGACTTCAGGCAGATACTCCCTATAATACCCAGAGGAACGAGGGCCGATGAAATAGGTGCCTGTTTAAAGAGCTCTATTTTATGGCGTAGTGTCATATTAACTAATTTGAGCTTTAATATGCGAGCATATTTGGGAGAAAAGAAAGAAAGAAAGAAAGAAAGAAACAATATTTATTTGTACCTCACAACAAGAACATGGTAACTCTAAAATGAAACAAAAAAAATAAAAAACGGAGACGGGAGGTGACGCAAACGCGCAGGTTTTCTCAAATTTACTACTTCAAATTGGTAACGGCACATACCCGACTCAAGAAGGAGGTAAAGTAACTTTAGTCGAAAGCCTGTGTTCTTCTGTTGCCTCACAGCAGGAACTCATTTCCTCTGTATACGGAGATCCATCAGAGATCTCGAACCATGACGCTGCTTGGCTATGCCAACGAGCTATTTTGGCACCTCGCAACGACCAAGCAGCAGCAATAAATTCTCAAATATTGGTACATGTTTCTGGAGAAAGTAGGGAATATTTATCTATTAACACGGTTTTAGAAGAAGGAGATGCCACCCACTATCCAGTAGAGTTTTTAGACTCTCTAAATACACCAGGTCTTCCAGCACACAAAATTTATTTAAAAGTCGGAGTACCAATCATTCTACTCAGAAATTTAAGCCCACCAAAACTATGCAATGGAACTCGGTTGAGAGTAACAAATCTCCAACGAAATGTCATCGAAGCCGAAATCTTAACAGGTTGCGGCTCCGGTGATGTTGTTTTCATTCCCAGGATACCCATTATCCCCAATAATTTTCCGTTTACTTTCAAACGTGTGCAATTTCCTGTAAGCCTCTGTTACGCTATGACTATTAATAAAGCCCAAGGCCAGACGTTATCCGTTGCGGGTGTAGACCTTACTTTTGATTGTTTTTCACACGGCCAACTCTATGTTTCTCTATCACGTGTTAGCAACCCAAACAACCTTTTTGTATATGCTCCGGGTAATTCCACCGCTAACATAGTATATAGAGAAGCATTAACGTAATCAACTATACCAAAGTCAGGACTCTTATCTAAATCATCAAAAAGGTGATATACTCTTATCTAAACGACGTTGTTTTGTTCTCGACAACCACGCGAACGAAGTCGCGGGCACAGCTAGTATTTGTATAAAAATCGTAGCAGCGCACGCTCGTAGACAAAGCCTAGTAGATTACGGTCGTAGACCACGCTACGCTAGAATTCGTAGCGTTGCGTAGGCAGCTACAAAATGCTACGATTACCAGGAACAATGCAAACCACTCTTTGTGCGTCTAGCGGACACTCAGTAGGCGAGACACAATTCAAATCTATTGTGTCTGCTAATTGGATGCGACACGGGTTAACTAAGTAAGTTAGTATCTACAGGCCTAATGTATACATATGTTAATAGAAAAAAAAAAACTATTTTTAACCGACTTCAAAAAAAGGAGTAGATTCTCAATTCGACTGTGTGTTAAGGACCTCATAACTTTTTGAGTTTTTTGGTCCCATTTTAATTTGGTGAAGATCTGATGAAGAATTTCGGAGATACACAATGGAACTCTTCAATAAATAATAGCAAACCTTCCAGAATTGCTGCAATCGCATGTATATTGTTTTCACCACTTCACAACATTACATCACGCTGATAAGCTCTAAAGGGGTATACAGATTCGTACAGTTCACCCTGATACACCCTAATTTCACCAACTGTGTTCAAATTCCCCATTTTTGGGGCTATCAATTCAGGCATAACTTTACTATTAATTTAGTTTTCTAATGGGGTACAACAACTAAAAAAACTTTTTAACAAACAAATTAACCGACGAAAAAGAACTAAAAAGCAAAACATAAATAAACCTTTTGAGTCTTGAGTAATGAGCTTATTTACCTACATAAAATATCAAATTAAATAAAATAAACTAATTTTGAGTCGGCCACCTTTCGGACCACCCTTGAGGTATACCCTATTTAATAAAAAAATAATAATCAAAATCGGTTCATAAATGACGCAGTGAGGGCTGAACATACACAAAAAATATATATATATATACAGCGTGGAGAAGACAATACGACAATAAATGAAAACACGGACAATACTAGTTTATAAGAATAAGTTTAAGCTATCAAAAATGTCCTAACATCGAAAATAAAAAAATAAAATTTTCAAACAAACTAAATGGCATAAAACTAGAAACGAAATAGAACACCATTTATAAATATGAGTTCACTAACCTGTCGTAAGAGCGGCAACAACGCGCGGTCCTGTAGCGACTTGATTTTTTAGCTTTTAATTATGGATTAATGCTCAGTAAAATTACACTGAATCACAGATTATTTAGCACAGCCCAAACATCGACAACAAGTCTGTACTGGTGCGAAGTCTCCCGTCCTAGACGCGGATTCACGCGGCTCCAGTAACGAAGATTCTGTCTGTTCCATAAACCGTTCCTTGTAAATGTACTTAAATCAGTCCACATCACATTGTACAAGAAATCCGGATTCTCGAAATGTTTATTTTCAATCCAGCGACAAAAGTTTTCCCTAACTGGTTTGTCTCTAGGTAACAATGCATGCAATTTCTTGTATTTATACGGCTTCCGTTTGTCACGTTTTAAAACTTTAAGAATAGTTGTATGGTCAACACCTGACCTGCCCTTCGCGAACTACACGTTGGGTTGCGTTAAAAAAAAAACACGAAAACAATAAAAACTAAGCGTCTAATTTCGCACAATTCACTCACTGTTTAACTAAATACCTATTAAAACGTTACGTGTCCTGTCACCAAAATAAAGCGTCCAATTTCGCACTAATACCGTCGTAAATGAATTTACAAATTTAAACACGAGCGGCGGGGAAGTACCTATACGAAAGTTAGCGGCTCCTACAAACAAAACGAGGACGCGTGTCTCTTCACAGGACCGCGGCGACACACTAAGCTAAAGTAAAAGTAGTAGCAAATTTCTTCAAGAAAGCGAAGTAACAAACGAAACTAGATTTATCTCTTTCGTACACACTAAATGTTCTATTAATATTATGAGTGCATTGCAATTTCCGCATTCGTTACTTTCTTATCCAACTTTGATGACACGCTTTATGACTCTTATTACTCAGAATTAAGGTATAATTTTCACTAAATCAGATGAAAATACTAATTTGGCGAAAGTGTAGTAGCGAGTTGGCAACGTGACTTTAATGTTTTGATGTTTATACCGATGTGGGTCGTTAACCTGACAGTGTTTCCCTATTATCAGATACATCATGTAGCAAATGTTAAAAATGAAAAATAATTTCCTGTGACTAAACTACTGGATATATTCAAATGATTTTTTGTATGTAGACTGAGAACGTCTTGAGGTATACGAGGTTTAATTTATTGTCGTATTGTCATCACCACTCTGTATACGGTCGAATTGAGAACCTCCTCCTTTTTTTTCGTCGGTTAAAAAGTGAAAAATATTTTTTTTTTTATAAAAAAAAATACAACCGACTTCCATAAATAGATAATACAAAAAAATGCAAAATAACTTTAATTTTGGAAGTCGATGTCAAATAACGAAGAAACCAAACTAGAAACACCGACTTCCGAAATTAAAGTTATTTTGCATTTTTTAGTATTATTTATGGAAGTCGGTTGTATTTTTTTTTTTTATTGTAAAAGTTTTTTTTAAGTAAGCTTTTAATTACATACACAAAATTTAGTGTCTGTGTTGTTGACCGTGGACGAGTTCAGAAGAACTCGTCCACGGTCAGAGATATAGAGATAGAAATCTGGAGCTAATCCATTGTCATCGAAACTGAACCAAAATGTAAAAATTGAACTCTGTATGGAAGTGGTTCTGATCCAGCTTGCAAGACTTGACCCACCCTAACAAACAAACATTCCAAGTTGAAAAAAATAACCATGGATTAGTTTAAACACCGATTAGCAGTTTCTTAATTTAAAATTTTCTATGGAGAATTTGAATTGAGATTAGCAAGTGTTAAGAATAGGACTGTAGAAAAAAAAAACAAAACAAAAAGTGTGTGTGTACTTATGTACGCACGTAAGAGGTTATACTACATTGGCGTAACAAGATAAAAAACCAAACTGTCACAAAGTTTACAAAAGGAAAACAATCATTCTTCATGAACCACAGACCATAGCTAACTTCAGGGTGACGGTTCTATCTAACTTCAGGCTGTAGGTTTTTTGTGATGATGTGCGCGTGCATCGTAAAAATTTACTCTCATCATTTTTTCCTAACGCGCCAAAAGAAGTATAACTTCAAAAAAAAGGTGTTCTCTAATATTCCATTTATAATGATGCAAGCTGGATTACTTCCCCGTTATAATTTTTTAACCCCCATTTCACCTTCTCAGGGGTTTGTTTTCGAAATCTCGATAAACCCTTTCTTAGTGGATACCTACTCTTTACAAAGAACACTCCCTCCAAATTTCATGTCTCTAGGACCAGCGGTTTAGGCTGTGCGTTGATATATCAGTCAGTCAGTCAGGACTTTGAATTTTATATAGACCCACCGACTACGACTACGAGTAATAATAAGCTGAAATACTTATGAAGTGAGGCAGTGGCCTCAAGTGTTCTGGATCGCTACATGTTTGCGTCTGGGTGCTCCTAGTGGAGCTCCACATCGTTGTCAATGCGGTGAAGCAGTCGGACACCATGACCTATTCAGCGGTAGAAGCGCTGGTCGGCACGCCAGCATTAATGACATCATCTGTCGGGCTCTTGTCACTGTTGGACTCTTGCCAGCTGTTTTAGAACCCAATGGCTTGGCACGTGACGATCGGAAGAGGCCAGACGGAATGACCATAATGGCTTGGAAGTTGGGTAATTCTTTGGTGTGGGATGCAACATGTTTGTGTCGATCCTTGCGCCATCCCATCTTCTCAGCACGGCGGGCTGTGCTGGGGCGGCTGTTGTATGTGCAGAAAACCTCAAACGGCGCAAATATGACAACCTTATTGGGAGTTACATGTTTGAGCCATTTGGAGTTGAAACAATAGGGCCATGGGGTCCGAGTGCTCATCGAGTTTTTCGGGATATCAGCAAGCAGTTAGTCGACTCTTCATGTGACCAGAGGGCTGGGTTTTTCTTTGGCCAATGAATCAGCATTGCTATTCAACGTGGCAATGCGGCCAACGTTCTGGTTACTTTTTCCATTGACAGCGATGTGGATGAATTTTTTGATGCCCAATGAGTTAAACTCCTCCCTCTTTTATGCTGCGTTTACATATTTTATTTATTTTCTTATTAGTTTAGTTATGTATATGTAAGTTATTATTATCAGTCTGTATATATACCTATTAAGTTATTTAGTTTAGTTGTGTTATTTAGCTGTATTTTAGATAAAGTCTGTTGAAATTATCTTCAGGTTTTAATAATCTTATGAAAATAGATTATGTATAAAAAGTATTTTACCCGACTGGCCCAGGAGGGTAAACTTTTTGAGATTATGTATAATTTGTCTTTTCCATTAGCACGTCCTGCAGAACTGTGAACTTCCAAAACAGAACACTTTTCACTCAACCAGTCTGAGACAGTTGGTGGCAGTTATAAGAAAAAAAAAAAATATTTTTCACTTTTTAGTTGTGGTTCCCATTAAACTGTGTTAACAATAAATAGACATATGATAGCAGCAATCGCGGTTGATTTGCTGTCAATTTTTGAAGAGTTCCGTTGTCTGTCTCCAAAACACATCATCAGATCTTTTTGAAATTTAAATGGGACCATTTCGGAACAAAACCCTTTCGAACAAAAAAAAAATTGTAAATCCGTCTATATACTCGTATGACGGAGTTATGCCCGAACGTACATAAAAAAAAAAATACAAACATCCGAATTGATACGAGTAACCTCCTTCTTTTTGAAGTCGGTTAAAAAGTGATCTGGTTTGGAACTTTTTAGTTGTTATATATGCAGTCGGGTATTTACAAGCTTGCACTGTTCGTGTGTTTGTAAGATATCCGTCATTGCAAACCAATTTTGACAATTTGTTGGTATCGGATTGAGCTGTAATTTTGCACACACCTTTAGTTCTGGTGACAATGCATTTTAATGATAAGCATGACCTGAACCGACGTTCAGGAGTAGCTCCAATTATAGGAACTCAATGCTGGACAGCACGGACACGAGATTTCGTGTACACAATTTGTTAATTGAGATAGCCTGTATAAAAGCTGGTTTCAAAATTGTTTTATTTTTAACTTTTAACTTATTTTTTACATGTTTTCAATGTTTTTTATTAATTAAAAAGAGGGTTACAGCGTGTTATATTTATGTAAGTTCATGTCGTTTAACCTGTCTGTCAGTTTGTCTGTCTGTAAAAACTATAAAATGAATGCCAAGGGAAAATGTATGATTTTACTTTTCCAGAAGTCACTTATGTTTTATGTTTGCCACCGAAAAATATCTTAGTTTCTGTAGTAAAGTAAATTTGAGTAATTCATCAAGTCATCACACATGCCTCTTTTTTTTTGGGGTGGGAAATCACCCTATGACTTCTCCCGCTCTGGGTGGAGCGAATTAATAAAATTCTGTTAACTTAATTTTTACATAAAATGTTTTGCATCAATTGCATCCGTGGTTCTACGTGCCTGTTTTTCTAATGCTATTGTGAATGGAGAGAGGCTATACATATAGTCTGGTTAGATACTATACTCACCCTAGAGTCCTAGACCTAAGTTCTATTGCCTATATTTATTTGATTAAGTATCAAGCTGTGTTTGTTTTCTAACCGACTTTCGAAAAAGGAGGAGGTTCTATGTTCGACTGTATGTTTTTTTGTTTTATGTATGTCCGCGCATTTCTCCGTCAGTTGTGGACCGATTTTCAAAATTCTTTGCTTTAGCGCTTTTTGAGAAACTGAACAAAAACGAAAAATACGCATATCTTGATGACGTTTTCGTGTTCTCCAAATTTTTAAATTCCACGTTCCATGTTATTGGGGTTTTTAGTTCTGGGGTACAACAACTAAAAAGCGAAAAATAAAAAACTTTTTGACTTCCAAAAAAAATACACTAAAAATTTAAAAATAACTTTAATTTCGGAAGTCGGTGTCAAATATCGAAGAAATAAAATACAAACACCGACTTCCGAAATTAAAGTTATTTTTAAATTTTTAGTGTATTTTTTTTTGAAGTCGGTTGTTTTTTTTTTTTGTAAAAAAGTTTTTCGTGTTTGTGTAAGGTTAAAAACCTTTAATTTCCGATAGGTCTATTAGAAGAGTTGTGTGGAAGGGGGACAGGGCTTTTGCGCAGCGGTGGAACATAATATATTAGTTTTAGGTCTACTATTGACTTAAATATCAGAATAAAACGGTATAGGTATACACCTAGATAAGTAGATATTATGCTATTGTGTAACACGGTTTGGATTGATGATTAATGTACTCGCACAAGTACCGGTATATGTTTCTATATTGTAGAATAGTTTATGAAGGTAGAACATACCTATTTCTATGTATTTACCAAATTATAAACTCTTAATTATACACTCTTAATTACAAATGTAACGTGTCCAGATTTTTTTAAATCCTGATACCAAGCCCAAAAACTTTTTGGGCTTGGGAAATCCTCCAATGACTTCTCCCGCTCTGGGTGGAGCGGGAGGGCGTGTCAGACTCTTACTGACTAAACACCCCTGTTCCTTCCCTGCCCTGAGTGCCCATAGGCGCGGTAACTATGTTTCGAATTTATCCACGACTCCTGGACAGTGCAAATATACTTATGATCTTGAATATGATTTGTAAATTCGTTTGTATCGAAATTGATAACTGTTTCATTAGGATCAGGCATTATGTTATGTATCAACAAACAATTTACTTACATTTTTTTAATAAACATTACTTGAAATATTAATTTTGTTTTATTAACTCTGTCCTTTATCTTTAGAAATACTTTAATTGAATACCTCGTGTGTGTGGTTAGCCCCTGTTGCCATCCAGTATCCACTGCGACTCCTGAAATCCAGAATCAATAGTGGCGACCAGCAGAAAAACACCGAGGCAATGAAGCTCGGCGAGGGTGAAACTATAACTTAAACTGTGTTGGGTCCCACAACGAAATAATTCAGAAAAGAACAGCAGAGGGCTAAGAAATAAAAACATACTTTAGACTTACCTCCTTATCAAGCAGGAGACAGAACAAAGCCAGGTCAATAGACACAAAGGGACAAGGTTTGGGCTTTGGACATAGACCGTTTTTTTTGTGGGGATGGGAAATCATCCAATGACTTCTCCTGATGCCCCTTCTGGATGGAGCGGGAGTGCGTGTCACACTTTTACTGACTAAAACCGACGCCTGTTCCTGCAGTTGCCTGAGTGTCCAGGGGGCGCGGAAACTCTGTTTCGAATTTATCCGCGACCCCCTGGGCAGGCATCGGCCATGACGGGCCCCGTCAGGTGTTGCTCGCGTGGAACACTACGCGCCGTCTACTCTCGGGCCTGGTGCTGATCGGACGGCGAGCTACCCACTACTCGCTGTCCGCAGGCCCGCGCCTGCGATGGCCGGACAACTCTGTGAGGGCGACTCTGTACAACTGGGGTACCTAAGCCCAAGCCTTGGTTGCCAAGCATCACGGATTAAAATATTATCTAATATTAATGGATCCTAAATTGTGAGCTATTACTATTGATTCCAATAATAGGTACGGCAAAAACGCTTGAACGCACGGAAAATTGAGTACCAGTTCTTTATTAGTGATCGGTGGTACCAGGTCTATACTGCTAGGTACTAAGTAGTTCAATATTTAAGAGTTACGAGACGTGATAGCCATGGTAGGTTCCTACTTATCTAGATACAGTACCTGGTATTTATTATTGCACATACGATGTAGGGCCATATTACCAACCGTGTTTATGTTTTTTTTTTTTTTTGTGGGGTATTAAATCATCCAATGACATCTCCCTCTCTAGGGTGGAGCGGGAAGGCGTGTCAGACTCTTACTGACGAAAACCCACTCCTGTTCCTTCCCTGCCCTAAATGCCCAGGGGCGCGGTATCTCTGTTTCGAATTTATCTACAACCCCTGGGCCGACCGTGTTTATGTTTAACTAGCTGTGCCCCGCGGACCCGCGTAGACCGGGATAAAAAGTAGCCTATGTGTTAATGTATAAGCTATCTACATACTAAATATCATCCAAATCGGTCCAGCCGTTTAAGCGTGAAGTAGTAACAAACATACACACTCACAAAATTTCGCATTTATAATATTAGTGTGATTTAAATTATCGTAAAAAAAAAAAAACTAAATTCATACACAAAATGTCGTGTCTGTGATGTTGATCGTTGACGAGTTCTTCTATCTGGAGCTAAAACTGGATGTTGATACAGGTCATGCTTACCATAAAAACTTTTTACAAAAAAAAATACAACCGACTGCCATAAATAATACTAAAAAATGCAAAATAACTTTAATTTCGGAAGTCGGTGTTTCTAGTTTGGTTTCTTCGTTATTTGACACCGACTTCCGAAATTAAAGTTATTTTGCATTTTTTAGTATTATTTATGGAAGTCGGTTGTATTTTTTTTGTAAAGTTTTTTATTTTTCACTTTTTAGTTGTTGTAGGTACCCCATTCTAAAACTAAATTAATAGTAAAGTTATGCCCGAATTGATAGCCCCAAAAATAGAGAATTTGAACATAGTTGGTGAAATTAGGGTGTATCAGGGTGAACTGTACAAATCTGTATACCCCTTCAGAGCGTATCAGCGTGATCTAATGTTGTGAAGTGGTGAAAACAATATACAGACATGCGATTGCAGCAATTCTGGAAGGCTTGCTACCATTTATTGAAGAGTTCCATTGTGTATCTCCGAAGTTCTTCATCAGATCTTCACCAAATTAAAATAGGACCACATGTAAAGCAAAAGTTTTCAAAAAAAAAAAAATCTTCAAAATCGGTTCACGTAGTTTAAAGTTATAAGGTAACACACATAAAAAAAATAAAAAAAAATACAGTCGAATTGAGAACCTCCTCCTTTTTTTGAAGTCGGTTAAAACCACATCGGAATTGAACCTACATGTAAAATTGAACCTACATGTAAAATTTTAACTCCTGGATACAGGACCTACGAGAAAATGGTTCTAATTCATCTTGCAAGATTTGACCCGAACAAACAAACATTGCAAGACTGGCCAAGTGCGTGTCGGACTTTGCACATTTAGGGTTCCGTACTAAATGATGGCATTTCCAAGAAAAAAAATGTGATTTATCAATATTTTGGTATTTGTTAGTAAAACATACGTAAACATTATCACCAAATTTCAAATTCATAGGCCAATGGGAAGTTAAAAAATTCTTCGTAACAAAATTTTGTTAAAAAAGCTGACTTTGGTGGCTTCTAATTCCGTTGTCTTAGAATATTTTTTAAAACCAATTGGTATTTGTCTACTCACGAACTCTAAACAACGATACCCCATTTGATGGGATAGATCAATTTTTTTTTTCGCGCCACTTGTTATCTGGATGGGAGCTCTCCTAAACAACATTTAAAAAAATTGTCAATTTGTATGGCTTTAGATCAACAAGATGCTTATATTCTGAAAAATTGGAGACTGTTGCTCCAACCGATTGACTGTAAAACCTGACAGACGACGGTCGGACAGATAGGCGGACACGTGAGTGACAACAATAGGGCTCCGTTTGGACCCTTCGGGTACGGAACCCTAATAATAATAAAAAAAAACCGGTCAAGTGTACCGGTGTAGAGTGCTGTAGACGCCCGTTACGTAGGCATTTTATGTTTTCCATGAAATTTTCCAAGTAGGTACCAATTTATAAGTTGGGCGAATATTACTCTTAAACTAAACGAGCTAACAAAGCCGTGATAGTTTTCCTTCATAGTTGTTATATAATTAGGATACTACCATCACGATTTTTTTCAGATTTTTGATGCTTTTAGTGGGGACTGGAACTCGACTGGAACACGACTCGACTGAAGCTCGACTGGAACAGCAAAATATCACTTCAAAGTTTAATATTATGCAAACGAATCACTGAATCGAAAAATAGTCTTAACAACCTTACAATGATTTTGAAAGACCTATTCAGCTATACCACACACTATAGGATAGGCAAGAAAAATAAAAATCATCCCCACTTTACATGTGCTGAGCTACCACAAAAAAATCTTTTAAAAAAATTTATTGTTTCCTTTTCAATCTGCCTAGCCTTTTCCCAACTATCTTGGGGTCGGCTTCCAGTGTAACCGGTTGCAGCTGAACACCAGTATTTTACATAGAGCGACTGTCTATCTGACCTCCACAACCCAGTTACTGGGTAATACGATACCCCTTGGTAAGACTGGTTGTCAGACTTTCGGGGTTCTGACGACCCGTAATGACTGTCAAAGATCCACGACTAACAGCCGGGACCAACGGCATAATGTGCTTTCCGAGGCACGGAGGAGTCTCGGTATGTTAAGATGGTCACCCATCCATGGATCAACCCCGGAAACCGTAGCTTAACCTTGTGGATCGACCCGTGCGGCTGTTATTACTTTAGCCACGAGCTCCTCCCCTTTATTGTTTAGTTTTATGGCGTGATTATTATATCTACCCTTGCAAAATTGTTGTAACGGTCTCTACGCTATGCCTCGGACGGACAGAGCGAAACTATAAGGGTTCCTTGAAGGACCAGGAACCCTTATAGGGCGACAGCCGATCTGACCTCCACAACCCAGTAGTTGGGTAACATGACTCTCGCTATCCGTAACGATTGTCAAAGATCTATAAATGGCAGCCATGACTAATGACATAACGTGGTTTCTGAGGCATCCATCCACAAACCGACCTCTGCAAGAGTCGCTTAACCTTGAATATCGACCTGTGCGGCTGTTGTTGTCAACGGCCAATCACACAGTTTACAAGAGCTTTTTGTTCCTGATAGCCATGTTTGACTACTATCTCACCTGATGGTAAAGGATTATTGATAAAAAAAACCAGCGCCGTGGTTTCATATACTTCATGCATGGGCCACGGCATTATGCTGAGCTTCAGCCGTTTCGCGCGGTACCGGTAGTGACACATATTTCTGCCTAGGATATTGTTTTTAGAATTTATACAATACCCACTTGTTTTTGTTTTTAGACTCTGTTAAACAACAATTTTGTGTAGGTATGTGTGTCACTTTCACATGAATAAACAGTTTTGCTTTTTGGTATCATTTAATATTTTTGCGACCATTTTCGTTATCTGGAAGAATGCACCTAAGTCTCTGTTTGGCGCACACTGTTCTGTACGCTGCAGTACCTAACTAAAAACTTCGTCATCATCTTTCGTACCACAACTTCGCCCACTGCTCGCCCATAGACCTCTCATTTCTTGTGGCAATCCCCAAACTACAGTGCCACCCTAATCCAGATTCTACCAGTGATGGCAACAATTTCGTGTGTCCATCTCCCTGCCGGACGACCGACATTCCTTCTTCTAGATCTTGGACGTCTCTCGGTCACTGCTTTAGTCCACCTGTCATCACCGTACCTTGCCATGTGTTCTGCCTAACTCCATTTGAATTCATAACTCGTTTTCTGTTCGTCTTCCTTCGAATTGATGGTTTTCCAACTTTTTAAATAGGTAGGTACTTTGGGCCCAGAAGTTGGCCGTTTTCTGTTAGGCTCTAGACAGACGGACTGCATTTCAACTGCACTCCGAATGCAAATTTGCAGTTTAATTGCAGTTATTACGACTTCAATAAAACTGCAAACCAACCGTGCAATCCGATTGCAGTTTCGGTGTGCAGCTGGCGTGCAGTCGGTGTGCACTTGCGTTGGAACTGATTTAGTTTTTTTGCAGCCGTACTAACTGCAATCAAACTGCAAATTTGCAGTCGAAGTGCAGTTGAAATGCAGTCCAGTATAGAGCCTTATAACTTGCTTACTAGCAAATAGCTGTATCACCATGGTATGATTGTGCTATTTATCCTCTAGCTCGAGGCTCCGAGGGGACATACACCACGATGGGAGAAGAAGATACAAAGTAGTTAGGTATATGTAAAGCACTGTTGAATATATCTACCTATAATAAGGTTATAGTAGGTATAGTCAATGTGTCCCTTCCACGAGTGCACCAGGATGTCGGGAAGCAGACGGAGGGAAATGACGAAGGAGCGCGAGGCGAATCACATGATCACGACCACTCTGACAAGAGTGTCACGACAAAGAAGAAGACGATAATCCCCAGGCAGGTTTTTAACTCTTAAAAAACAAAATTAATAAAAATATAAAGTTCAGACCAAGTCCATAATTTGTTGGTTGGTACACATTATACATATCTTAAAATCTAATATTAGTACTTATAACTACCAGTTTTTTTTTTTATAACTTCTATCTTATATTACGTCACAGTGGCATGTAGGCGTATCCAATGTCCCAGTATGGGGCTATCCCACCTTTCCGCTGTAGTTTCCAAGATGCTGTTGGGGCTGACGCGTACCCTGCGCATGATGGCGTGAAAGCCATCAATTTCAGCCTCTGCAAACATGACGGACGCACTGCAGTAGCGCGGCAGCCCCATCAACATCCTGAATTATTGCATTAATGTATTGCAAACGCAGAGCGCTGTACGCCCTCTGCGTGTAGTTGACCCGTAGACCGCATGTATATAGAACGACTGACGGTACGCTCTGCACAGCGTAGCCTTTACGTCATTCGAACATGCCGCAAATCTACGAGCCAACATATTGCAGCGGACAGCCAACGCTCTGCGCTCACGCTCGATGTCTAGGTTGTCTTTGAGGTCTTCAGAAACCCAGTGGCCCAGATGCTTGAAAGTTGTGACTTGCTTTAAGGGACTTCCGCAAAGTTTGAAGTGTGGTGCGATCGGGTAGGTCTTAGTACCTGCCTTAAAGACTAATACCTCACTTTTCTTAACATTGTATCTGAGCCCATGGGTCTCCGCATACCTCTCACATATCGTGAGCAGACTCATCATTGCGTTAATCGACGGGCTCAGCAATACCATATCATCAGCATAACTTTTATATACAGACTGAAGAGGCGGGGGGAGGTCAAGCCGTCCTGTTTCACACCGCATCCCAGCCTAAACACATCCGATAACGAGCCTGCCCACCTCACACTTCACCAAACACCACACAACAATCAAATATTGTTATACCAGTACCGTAGTATTGATGTAACTGCCCTATCCACTGATGTATCGTTCCTTAATTTTTGCCACAGCAGGTCGTATGACACCAGGTCAAACGCCTTGGAAAGGTCTAGGAAACAGGCTCAAAACAAACTGCTCTCAAAAAGATGAAAGAAAACATCGCGACGAAACCAGCATGTCCTAGAACTAAAAATTCGAAGACACCAGGTACACCAACCCGCATCGGGCCCGCATGGTGGAATACAGGTCACACCCTCTCACAAAGAGAGCCCTATGTCCTAGCAGTCCTGTAGTAAGAGGCTGATTATACGTGCAGCGAACAGCTACTAATACGGAAGAGTGGAAAAAGCTGGAAGAGGCCTTTGTATCTCAAACACACGGTGACACCGATAAGATTTAGTCATCATCTGCCTAGCCTTTTCCCAACTATCTTGGGGTCGGCTTCCAGTCTAACCGGATGCAGCTGAATACCAGTATTTTACATGGAGCGGCTGCCTATCTGACCTCCACAACCCAGTAACTGGGAAATACGATACCTCTTGGTAAGACTGGTTGTCAGACTTTCAGTCTTCTGACGACCCGTAACGACAGATAAGATTTTGTATTGTGATTTTGTAAAATATTTATATAGGTAATATGTTGCTATTAAAGGCTTTATTAATACGTGGTGACAGAAGTAGGAACTTAGTACCAATCATCGGCTTAACTTTTTAACCGACTTTTTCTCAATTATTTTAGTAGCCAGTTGCAACTGAAATCAGCAGCTTAAAAGCTAAATGCGTCTTACACAAAGAATACGATCGAGCGCATATTCTTTAATTTTGTAAATGTAAAGAATATATTGCGTGTGTTACGTTGTGGAACTGATGAATATTTAAAATATGAAATAATGGATCTGGAATTTCGAAAGATTATGCGATTGTATGTGTTACGCAATTGTGGTGGTGTAGAGCGGGACTGGGACCGATACTAAAGTATTGCATTGTAGCTATAAGATATTTACTAATTCATCATCTGCCTAGCCTTTTCCCAACTATCTTGGGGTCGGCTTCCAATCTAACCGGATGCAGCTGAATACCAGTATTTCACATGGAGCGACTGCCTATCTGACCTCCACAACCCAGTACCTAACTGGGAAATACGATACCTCTTGGTAAGACTGAATGTCAGACTTTTGGGCTTCTGAGGACCCGTAACGACTGTCAAAGATCCACGAAAATAACACTCTAACATGTTAATTCTTTTTAACCGACTTTCGAAAAAGGAGGAGGTTCTATGTTCGACTATATGTATGTTTTTTTTATGTATGTCCGCCGATTTCTCCATCAGTTGTGGACCGATTTTCAAAATTCTTTTTTTATCCGAAAGAATATACTTCCGAGGTGGTCCCATATAAATTTTATCGAAATTGCTTTAGCGCTTTTTGAAAAACTGAACAAAAACGAAAAATACGTATACCTAGATGACGTTTTGGTGTTCTCCAATTAATTACGAGTATGTTTAAATTCCACGTTCCATGTTATTGGGGTTTTTAGTTCTGGGGTATAACAACTAAAAAGTGAAAAATAAAAAAATTTTCTTACAAAAAAAACAACCGACTTCCAAAAAAGAAAATACACTAAAAATTAATAAATAACTTTAATTTTGGAAGTCGGTGTCAAATAACGAAGAAATAAAATACAAACACCGAATTTCTTCAGAAATTAAAGTTATTTTTTAATTTTTAGTATTTTCTTTTTTGGAAGTCGGTTGTTTTTTTTGTAAAAAAAAGTTTTTTTGCACCATACACACAGGAAAATACTCTATATACTTATTGTATACCGCTATAAAACGCAGACTATAAAAGTACAGGTTACGGGTGGATTCATTGGAGTCGCTAGATTTTCCCCATTCGTATTCTTTTCTTATTCCTCTTGGCTCGCATTTTCTTTAAACGCGCTTACACTGCCATCTAGTGACAAATAGAAAGAACACTTCAGTCAACAGTGTTTAGTTGTAGCAACTATTTGTTAACAGATGTCGCTACAATAAAATATGCCCCCTATTGACAAGTTGTGTAAAACCCGTTGTCAATTTACGAGTGAAGTATGTAGATCTGTCACAGTCACTGTCAGTTGTGTCAGTACTGTCAGTTATATTCTTGTTAATCTGTATTCGTCCGTTTTTTTCTTTCCTGCTGGTTTGATGAATGAAACCAAAATAAACAATGAGATTTTGTGTAAATTGATTCCTGTAGGACAATTTGAACATAAATAAAAGAGTTTTATAAAAATATTGGCATAATTATTGAAATTGACATTTAGATGAAAATAGTAGGAATTGAATTTATTCGTCGGACACCCCTGCGTGCAGCTGGCCACATTCTGCTGTCTCCGATTTCAGCAAGTATGTAAATGTCATAGTATTAAATTTTACAAATTTTTACGCTAACTACGACCCGCGTTAAGTTTTTTACGATCGCTCGTGTGTTTTGTGTCGGTTTCCGTGACGTAAACGTAGTGATGTCGGCGCTGGGGGCTCATAACCTCCGCGCGGCGCGCGCTCTCTGCATCACGTAACGACGGGAGTGCCCTGATGGTGAGACAAACCGAAATGGTGCTGAGTACCGAGTGGGCGCAGGTTGAAGTCGTCGATCTCACGAATGACGGAAACGGCCTGGGGTTTAATCTGGTTGGCGGGCGCAGCACCGGGGTCGTGATCAAGTACGTGTTGCCGGGCGGCGTCGCGGACAAAGACGGGCGCCTACAGAGCGGCGACCACGTCCTGCAGGTGGGCTCCGTGAACCTGCGCGGCTTCACGTCGGAACAAGTGGCGGCTGTGCTGCGCCAAGCCGGGCCCGCCGTGCGCCTGCTGGTGGCGCGCCCCGCTGACCCCGCTGCGGCTCTGCGCGCCCCTCTACCCGGCACTGCACTCGTCCCAACTAAAATCCTCGGCGACCCGGAGCTTCTTGACCGACACCTCATAGAGACTGGGTATGGTGCTGTGTATGACCTGTCTCAGTGCTTCACTGACTACATTAACGCTCAGAATGGCGTGACGGATCCCAGCATAGTGGCGGCGGCTGTCAGTGTTATTGGAGATAATCCTCAACAGATTCCCAACCACCCCATCATCTCGGACGCCATCTCGCCCACCATTACCATCACCGTACCTGTAGAAATCCCCAACCAGCCGGAAATAGAGCTTGTTCATGTGGATTTAAATAAGAATGTGTATGGACTGGGTATCACTGTAGCGGGCTATGTGTGTGAGAAGGAGGAACTCTCCGGAATATTTGTGAAGAGTATTATTGAAGGCAGCAGTGCTGAACAAAGTGGTAAAATTAGATTAAATGATAGGATAATAGAAGTTGATGGAGCATCTTTAGCTGATAAGACAAACCCACAGGCCGTTGAGATTTTAAGAAACACAGGCATATCTGTGCACTTAGTGTTAGAGAGATATCTGAGAGGTCCAAAGTACGAGCATCTTCAGCTAGCTATATTTAACGAGGAGCGTCCTACATCCCCGTCACCGTCTACAACAACCTTATCCTGGTTCCCAGTGCCTTCCCAAGCTGAAAATAGTACAGTAGAAATAGAACCTGAGCCTGAGTCTAACACTACTATAGACTCAAATGTTCTAGAAATTGTAGATACTCAAGAAATAGCACAAGAACCCACACAAGAAGAGTTAGACAGAAGATTTGACGAAATATTAGCAGTTGGTAAAGAAGAAATAAAGAAAAAGTGGGAAGGAGAAGTTGGTCCTAATAAAGAAATACTTGTTGCTGAAGTGAGCAAGCTTGAAGGTCTGGGCATCAGTCTTGAAGGCACTGTTGACGTTGAGGGAGGTCAGGAAGTTAGGCCTCATCATTATATTAGATCTGTGCTTCCTGACGGTCCGGTTGGCCAGGAAGGCAGTCTCTCTGCTGGAGACGAACTGCTAGAAGCGAACGAGTACAGGCTCCACGGTTTGACACATACAGAAGTAGTTAATATCTTGAAGAAACTTCCAAATAGAGTCAGGATAGTGTGTGCACGCAGTAGCATAGACAGTGGTCCTCGTCCACTCATAAACTTAGCACCAGATCGAGAAGGTTTTGAAGCGAGGAAGATTATTTCTGGCAGCTTGAATAATTTGACAACCCTAGTCAAAGCACAATCAGACACTTCAATCAACACATCTAGCACTGCGACATTAACAAACCATTCAGGTCATTCAAAGAAGTCTCGGTCTTTGGAGTGTGTCTCCGGTTTAGCCATGTGGCAGAGCAAAGAAGACATAGTGGAACTGTTTAAGGGTGATCAAGGGTTGGGTTTCTCCATTTTAGACTACCAGGATCCTGTAGATCCTCAGGGCACAGTCATAGTTGTACGTAGTTTAGTGCCTGGAGGGGTAGCGGAAAAGCATGGAGAGATCTCACCAGGAGATAGAGTGATGTCGGTGAATGGAGTCAGTATTAAGAATGCAACCCTAGACCAAGCTGTGCAAGCTTTGAAGGGTGCTCCGAGAGGTATTGTGAAGGTTGGAGTAGCTCGGCCTTTGCCTCCGCAGGATCCTAAGTCTAAAAGTACCACAACACTGAACACGAAGCCGAGTTAATCGACAAACGTGGTTAATAACTGTACTAGTCAAGTTGAGTCATATCTGTATGCTTTAGGTCTACATATCGAGAAGTTTGGTAAGGGTTGGAGGGAATCTGACTTATTGAACAAAGCAAACAAGCTTTCATTGCTTTTAAAAATGAATATTCATTGCAGAATTGAATTAAAATAGCCATTTAATCAATAATTTTTAATTTAAGATGGTAAATTCAATATGTCAGCCTCTCTCCAAGGTTTGGTAGAGAGTCAGTAGACATGAGTTACACGGAGAATGCACGACAGAGCTCAAAACTCGTATGATACAATAATAATTAACGCTTTACTAGTTAAATAGTATTATGTAAGATACACACATGTCATTTTAAATGCACATTTTAAACGTATGTATGCGTTTTGATTGACTTGAATTTTTGTAAAGTAAAAAAAATATTTAAATTAATGTACAGTCAGTGACAAAATATATGGTTATTTTTTAAACCAACATTTTAAATAAATGAAAAATATATGTATATGCATTTCTTGCCAAGGGAATAAAAATGTTTATGTTTATTGTTTTAAAAATGCCAGTTTTATAATAATTCAAGTCATTCAAAGTAGATAATACCTAATAATATACCTATGATATAATTTTACACAAAATGTTCCCTGTATTGGACAATCTTTTTTTACTCTAGATTGTAATACCACGTATCTTGTAGATATTTACCTAAGGGAGCAATTATATAAAATAAAATTTAATGTAAATACGAATATTCGAATCTCACTACACCTGCATTGGATAGTATTAATATAAATATACATATTTATACATTAACTAAGGATTTGATTGTGAATTGAGTTCTTGCCTTTTTTATATTTTTTGTAAAAATGTATTATTATGTTGTAAGTATTGTGTATAGTTTGCAAGTACCTAAGGACATATACAAAAAAATATTCGCCTACAAATAACATAAATTATTCTATAATAAACAAAATACATACATATTTTTGTTTGAAGATCACCAGTACAGTATTTTTGTCTTTTTATATTCTTACATTTTAAAACCTATTATTTTTGACGGTATGTCTTTAGATACAGTACCAGTTAGCATTTCTGTATGTATATTAACGCACTAAAACTAGGCGGGCACATGTGATATGAGTGTTAAACATAGGTTAACTAATCTGTGACTCGATTTTACTGTGACGAAGACGGACCACACTGAAATTAACTTCACACTAAACAAAGATTTAAGGCGCCCACAGACAAGCGAGCCGACAATGCGACATTAATATCACTAGAACAATTTCGATGAAAAATTATCGTCGCATCAACAGGGACGTAGCAAAGGGGGATCATTTTGGTGTCTAATCTCTCTTCTTCGTCATTCCCTGAGGATCGCGACCAGATATGCATTCCAAGAATTGCATTCTTCTGCAATGTGGACTTTAAAATACCAATACCTACCCGTCGCATTTTTAATAATATGGCGTATCAAAAAACACAGCTTAAAACAGCTGAAAGGAACAGGAAGGGCTTTTTTTGATATATTTATAATGATTAAACAATTAATAATAACATGAATCAGAGTAAATAACATAACACCCCCCGACAAAAACGTACCGATTGACTTACACGTGTTCACAAGTCAAGAAAGCCAAAAATCGATAGACTAGAACAGATCAAGTAACATTTTTACTTACACCCTACCTATAACTACAGTTACTCTACATTAAATTTAAGTCTAGCTACGGTATTTTTTTTATGGGGTGGTAAATCATCAAATACTACTAAATACTGACTAAAATCAACCCGTGTTCCTTGAGTTGCCTGTGCCCGGTTAGCGGTGACTCCATCAATCACTGCTGCTACCCTGGCAGTAGCTATGGCCCTACGCATTGATCTTGCAATATCGCACTTGTTAGCGGGTAGCCTTTAGGAATAACTAAAATCTCAATGTCAATGGTGTATGCCAAAACTAGTCAAAAGTTAAGCCTTTTATACAGGCCACCAGTTTACCTTGAAGTTCAATAAATTAGTCAGTTTTCATGCCTAAACTAATTTTAGTATTAACCTGCCTTTATTAACTAACTGTTCGCCTACTGATCTCTTAATAACTTAATATTATTTTACACACTGATCTGAATTATTTTTATTGTAAAAGTTATACAGACGGACAAACCGCTGCATTATTAATAGGAATAAGGCTTCGCGTGTCTGATATTGATTTAGTTAAATTATTTACATGTTCATGTCTATGATTAGCATTTTTTTTATTTTATACCTACCTGAAAAATTGAGCAATTTGTCGACACCGGTAAATAATAATATTTTTTTTTTACTTTGATGTGTTTTTTTTGTGAATAGTTCGGTTAATATATATGTATTTACCTGGTAATACTTTGACAAACTTTTACACAAAAAAGCCTATATATGTACTTACTAAAATATATTAAAATGACCCACTATTGGGGTTTAAACTAGGATTTCTACCACATGTAAACTAATTTTCTTTTGGTTTCCTAAACTAATTAATCAAAAGAAAAATAAAATTTGCCTAAACCATCAACATTAAATTCAGTCACCAAAGTAAAATCTACACATTTTCGTATCAAAATTAGTTTCCGTTTCTAATTCTCAATGTAAGGTGAAAAACGATTACCAAAGGCTATCGTGAAAGAGCGCATTATATTCCATACAGCAATTTTCTATTTTGATTTATCAAAACTGGCTGTGGCTATTTTGAGCGCACGTTCAATGCCGGCGAAGTTTGTGCTTCGCGGGAAGTGTTTCTGAAACCATTCCGCGTTTGAAATACCGATATTTTGATACAGAACTATAAATAACGATTAGCTATTGATTTTAAGGTGATGCGTTCATCGCAGACGTTTCTGTGGTAAATAATATAGTTAACACATCATAACTGAACTGTAATATCACCTATGAGATAAGTATTTTCCGGGAACGAAGATCATCAGTTCTTCTTTATTACACCAAAAAAGTTACACAACTTAAACACGAACTTAAATCTATGTAGTATTGTAGTACAATCAAATACACATAAAACAAAGTCGGGTTAGTTACAGCCTCAAGGACGGCTGGACCGATTTTGATATTTGATTTGTTGGATTTGTCTCGGCCCCAAGAATAACTATCAATACATCAAAAAAAAATAGAAAATTATTTTTTTCATATGTTGTCTAAGGACGGGTCGCAAGTTCGTATAATCATGTGTGGAATAAATATAGCCTGATCATTTTAGGCTTTCTATATCTTTATTATTATCTATTTGTTTTTACCATGTTTCAACCGTCATATCAGTAGTTCAGTACAGACTGTCGCTGACTGTACCGCGTAGCACGCCTATCATAATTTGACGTGCAAAGCCGTGCGTGACTAAACTATTGTGAAAACTCCATAGTCACCGTACTTTACTCGTAAACTACGAATATCGTAGATTATACTAACACACACACTTAAACATGAAATGTAAGTAATCACGGTCAGAAATAACCCTGTTTTTTAACGTGAAGTGAGCTGTTTTATGTAGGATTGTTTAAATTGTTGATTGTTTAGACATGGAAAGATTTTAGACAGTTTTAAGGAGTTTAGTCTAGTGTTTTTCTTTTAGGCAGAAGCATATTGGAGCAACGCTTGAAATACTATTTTTCAAAAGATGTATCTGAGCATCTGTTGTCATAATGAAGTCAATAGAAAATATCGAGCAATATAAAAGTATTAGTAAAAAACCGGCCAAGTGTGTGTCGGACTTCGCACATTAGGGTTCCGTACCAAAAGTATTTTTGACTATTGGTATGGCTTTGGGTCAACAAGATGCTTATACTGTGAAAATTTCAAGACTGTAGCTCCAACCGTTTGGCTATAAAACCGGTGTGTGACAGCTGATGACGGACAGACAGAAAACGGACACGTGAGTGACAGCAATAGGGCTCCGTTTGGACCCTTCTGGTACGGAACCCTAAAAACCGGCCAAGTGGGTGCCGAACTTCGCACATTTAGGGTTCCGTACCAAATGAGGGAATTACCAAAGAAAAACTGATTTATCAATATGTTGGTATTTATTAGTAAAATATACGTAATACTAATAACAAACATTATCACCAAATTTCAAGTTCTTAAGTCAATGGGAAGTTAAAAAATTCGTCGGAACAAAATTTTGTGACAGACAGACGTACACGTGAGTGACAGCAAAAGGGCTCCGTTTGGACCCTTCGGGTACGGAAGCCTAAAAAATACTGGGACAAATTAAATTGGCTAGGTTAACTCCGCAGATGTGATGGGTTTGATATTTAATGATGATGAAACTTCAAACTACCCCCTAGTCAGCTGTAGTATTGTTTTTTTTTTTAATTGTCATTAGCTTTCGATACCAACCACGTCTGCGGAGTCTCGCTAGCTAGTTTAATTTGACCTGTGTATGAAAACTGCAGTCAAATTAAGCTAAAGGGATTCCTTTACATTAACAATATCACCGTAAATTTGCAAATATTGTGAGATTGTAACAAATCTGGCGGGAGTGTAAACTCTCGCGTCTCGATATATTAAAAAAAAACAATTAAAAAAAATTATACTAATAAAATAATAATTACCTAAAATTATTTTTATTTTGTATTATTTTTTTTATTATTATTGTTTTAATAGAAAAAATATCATCAAAATTGTATAAGGAAAGTTTAAAATCAATATAAAAAGTATAAAATTTTACGTGATTTTTTTTATAAAATGCCGTCATTTTATATGTATATATGTATGTATGTTGTTCGCAATTTAACACTGACAATTGACATTGTTAATGTAAAGGATTCCCTTTAGCTTAATTTAGCACAAACATGTACCTACTCATATCATCACGGTATACTTACTGAAATCCGACTCATTTTGTCGGATTTCTCTTTGTGAGTTGTCTTTTATAATTTTTCAATAAATCTTATGCTATGAAGTAATATTAAATAAATAATCTCGGAGACGTGGTCCGATAGCCTTGAAAAATTACAAGTTAGCGTAATTATATAAAATGTCGGTAATTACCCGTGTAGTAGGATAATCATAGATACGTTGCCCTAAAAACAGGCCTACTCCCCACCAGTCAGTGTTGTAAAATAAGATTTATTTCAAAATAAATGTAAGTTTAAAACCTATGTATAAATATCACTTGCTGTAATAAACTTTGACGACATTACAGTGCGGTGCACAAAAAGTATACAAGTATTGTAATTTTTATATTTTTGTCACCAACACCTAAATGTGTTGCACTCCATTGTAATGTGGTTGAAGTGTAAAAAAATAATATTTTTGTATTATGATAAACCTCAATAACCGAGCGCAAATAACTAGGAAAGATTGCACGCAGAAGAAATCGAAATATGTACCGAAATGATAATGTGACATTTAATTTGACACTTAATCTGCTCCTTGTTGTACACAACAAGAAGGCATACAGCAAAACATTTAATGTTTTAAAGCGTAAAACTTATGTTACATAGCATACACTACCCTCTTTTCTCTGACGCGTGCAGTCTCTAAAAACGGCAGTTATGTGTATCATACCATAAATCTTCCGTTCAGCCAGACTGAAATAGATGTAAAAATGTCTAATTTACCGAATCTAGGAATATGTGATGGTAATTTTATTGGGTGTTCATTTATTTTGCCACACAGTGTAACGGTGGGTTTGCGTGCTCTTGGGACATTAGTTTGTTTTTTTCGAGTACTGATTCATGTTTATTTCTGTGAGAATAATAATTACGAGGACTTCCTGTATGGGATTTATAATAGAACAGTGTTTAAATGTAAATTCAGCTAACTTGAAAGTTTAAAAAGTTTTTTTTTTTCTATCTACCCTCCAATAAAGCCATGATCACATATTCCCGAGCCATGTAACTTACTAAACATATAAATAAACTAAATAGTTTAGTTACGGCACTTGTATTATAAACGACTCACACTTAGCCTTACACTCAGATGTAATATAAAGAGGATAAATATATAAATAAGAAATATATACACTTTTGTTTGTTTTACCGACTTCTCCCTTTGGCTCAGCACAAATCAGAGATGATGACATTGAATAATAAACTTTATCGCAAGACTATAACAAGCCGTATAGAAAGGTCGAAACAAGAAAAAGACTTGTAGGGCCGTGGCAACTCCGCCTCGGAAAGATGCGACCTCTGGTGAGAGAAGCTCAGTCCATCTGACTATTTTGTCAAGCCATCGGAGAGCCTTCCCCTTCCACCTGGGGACGCATTGCCGTGGACGACCTGAAAAACCCTAAATAAACTCCGTACTCAGGTCGGCTGCAGTAAAGACAACCTTCATGGGTCTTCTCGGAACGCTCTGATTCTCGATGTTTTTGCGACGTTTCTCCGCAGACCATGGCCCACCTCTCATTTTGCTCCGCATGCCCTGTCGCCTGTACATGTACCTTATGGCTGCGTAGGCGAATGCTGTTGCCGTCGCTGAATACTGGGCCATCGACACGCTAAGAACGCAAAGTTGTTCTAACATGACAACAGACATAAACCTCAGCTGCTCTTGTGATGAGCCCTTATTACGTAGATACCCTGAAAACCTTAAACTAAAAAAAAATCTGTGAAAATTTCAACTGTCTACCTATTACGGATCATGAGATACAGCCCGCTGACAGACAGTGACAGACGGACAGCTGAAGCTTAGTAATAGGGTCCCGTTGGTTACCTACGGGACCCTAAAAATGAGGACGATAGGTACAGTGCCTTGAAATTTCACGTGACGTCACATCTACGAAAAAATGTACTTACGAATTTTGTACCTACAAGTGACGTAACAAGAGCCCCAACTCCTGAACTTTGATGCGTTTTATCTTTGTAATTTTTTATTGATTTGTTCTAGCATACACATGTCCAATATTTTTTGATATTTATTATCTACTAGCGACCCGCCCCAGCTTCGCTCGGGTACAAATTATACATATAAACCTTCCTCTTCAATCACTCTATCTATTATAAGAAACCGCATCAAAATCCGTTCCGTAGTTTTAAAGATTTAAGCATACATAGGGATATAGGGACAGAGAAAGCGACTTTGTTTTATACTATGACTAGCGACCCGCCCCAGCTTCGCTCGGGTACAAATTATACTTATAAACCTTCCTCTTCAATCACTCTATCTATTAAAGAAACCCGCATCAAAATCCGTTGCGTAGTTTTAAAGATTTAAGCATACATAGGGATATAGGGACAAAGAAAGCGACTTTGTTTTATACTATGTAATGATGATGTAGTGATGTAAAATAAGGACTAAATAGAACTATTATTTTTGTACCTACCCAGAAATCATCTATATTATTACAAGCGTTATAGTCTTAACACATAACACCGTACAGTAAGGAGAAAAACATTCTACCCAAAATAGAGCATGTGTGACTCACACCTGAAAATGACAGAAACAATACAATTTCAGTCCTTCGCTGGATACAAAAAATACCTTTTCCTTTGCATTATTTAGAAATTCGCCGTACACTGTCTCTGTACGTAGGGGACAATTGAAATAAAAACTGGAACGACGTCGTAAACCTTTTACGGTATACTCGTATGAAATACACAACACAGTGGGTAGGGGTTGCTAGTGTTCAGATTTTGTCAAGTTTTTTATCCAACTGCGTGTGTAGGTACCGTAAACCACACGCCATAGTATATTTGCACTACGAAAACGCCCTTATTGATACGGAATAGGTACATTCCGTACAGGGTGTAAAAAGACACGTCACATAGCTGTCAACTACGTGTACATCTGACAAAACTTTTTTACAAATAAATAGAACCGACTTCCAAAAAAAGTCAAAATAACTTCAATTTTGGAAGTCGGTGTTCCTGGTTTTGTGTGTACGTTATTTGACACCGACTTCAGAAATTGAAGTTATTTTGACTTTTTTTGGAAGTCGGTTCTGTTTTTTTGTGAAAAAGTTTTTATATTTTTCACTTTTTAGTTGTTATACCCCAGAACTAAAAACCCCAATAACTTGGAACGTGGAATTTAAACATTTGGGGAACATCAAAACGTCATCGAGGTATACGTATTTTTCGTTTTTGTTCAGTTTCTCAAAAAGCGCCCTCGGAAGTATATTCTTTCGGATAAAAAAAGAATTTTGAAAATCTGTCCACAACTGACGGAGAAATCGGCGGACATACATACAGTCGAACATAGAACCTCTTCCTTTTTCGAAAGTCGGTTAAAACGGGCGTCAAAGTCAAATTACTATCTTTACATGAAAAAAAAAATTAAAAGAAAAAAAATGTATTGTATTGTATTTGTTTGTATTGTTTTGTTTTGTTGTGTTGTTTGTGTTGTGTTTAATGTATTTGTTGTGTGTTTTGTTTTAAATGTATTTTCTTTCTTTTTTCTTTTTTTACATGCAGTTTACTGGACCTACCTACGAGTATCATGAATCAATCGAGGTAAAAGCTTGGTATCGAGTTTAAGCAACAACGCTGAGTGCTGCACAAATTAAGTTGATGTGATATCGAACACCTGTGATCATTAAACCGCCATAGACGGATAATGATTTCATACAGAAAAAAACGGCCAAGTGCGAGTCGGACTCACCCATGAAGGGTTCCGTACCATCGTACAAGATTATACGCGTCTACCTACTTGTTGCCATTATTAAAGATCGAGCAAAAAAAACACGTTTTCTAATAAGGGAGCTCCCTTTAATTTTTAATTTATTTTTATTATTTGTTGTTCTAGCGACAACAGAAATACACATTCTGTGAAAAATTTCAACTGTCTACCTATTACGGATCATGAGATACAGCCCGCGGACAGACAGGCGGACGGACAGCGGAGGCTTAGTAATAGGGTCCCGTTGGTTACCCTTCGGGCACCCTAAAATCTGTTTTTTTGTTTAGACTCTAGAAAACAATGCCGAACATTGCAGTTTTACAACCCGAACATTTATCGTGTTGTTTGAACCGTAATATTTTAAATGTTTTCAAAGATTTTCCTGTAATAACATAGGTACTGGAAACCGCTGACAGACAGACGGACGGACAGCGGAGGCTTAGTAATAGGGTCCCGTTGGTTACCCTTCTGGTACGGAACCCTAAGAATCGTGTATGCAACTATTTAGTTAAGTAGACTATTATACCTACTTTAACTTTCTGGCTAATAGCCAGGACGTGAGGCAACCCTAAGTGCAAATAAAAGCGTGATCCCACTATACGACTGTACAATATTACCTACCTACTTACTATATTCGCATTTATGAAGCAGCGTATCACGACTGCCTAACTAAGGATTGTTTCATATCCTTCGCCACCAACTCGAGACTTTAGCGCACTTTATTTTAAGTGACTAGTTGTATTATAATATTATAAATCTACTGGGATGGGTTGCAATGGAAAAAAAAAATTTAAGTTTGACTTAGAGTCTACTACTAAGAAAACTACATTTCTTATATATCAAAATTTGACACTAAATAAGGATGTTTCCTGGGTAAAAAAAAAAAAGTAATTATATTTAGTCCGTTAGTTAGAATAAATCAAAAAATATTGGACTCCTATTTTTACTTTTCCAAACCAATAAAAATTGTCGAAAAAAAAACGCATCAAAGTTTAGGAGTGGAGGTTTCTTTTTTTTTGTGGGGTGGGTAACCATCCAATGACATCTCCCGCTCTGGGTGGAGCGGGAGTGTGTGTCAGACTCTTACTGACTTAAACCCACCCCTGTTCCTTCCCTGCCTGAGTGCCCAGGGGAGCGGTAACTCTGTTACGAATTTATCCGCTACCGGGCATGCAGGCACCAGCCTTGATGGGCCGTCAGTGGTGGCTGACAATCATCTCTTTCAAGCGCGCGTAGAACACTACGCGCCGTCGACTCACGGGCCCTGATCGGAGCGCGAGCTACCCACTACTCGCTGTCCGCAGGCCCGGGAGGAGTAGGGACTTCTAACGTCACTTCGTAGTAAAAAGTGTTGCACCACATATTACTAATATGTAGCTTAGCACGGTGTGACGTCACGCGAAATTACATTACGTTTAGAATTTACATCGTCCTCATTTTTTTTTACGTAACAACAGAAAAAATACGTAGGAAAAAATATTGGACACTTAGGTGGCAGTAGTAGGTCCAATATTTTTTGGTAATCTAACCGACTAGGTACTCGTAATTCCATTTTTTTTTTTCGAAACGCCTATTACCTAGGTATCTCGAATTCTATAATTCGAGATTATTATCTACCACGTCACGTCACGTCGTCTGTGTTATTGTGTGTACCTAATAGGCTAGTTTCGTAAAAAAATTAAATATACAATACGCAAAACCAAAAACAAAATCAAATCAAATCAAGTCAAATTTACTGAATTCCTCAATACATAGCAGTTGATAGTCTCCATTGTGCTCTGTTCAGGGCAACAGGCTCGCCACACATGACACATAACTCACAATGGACCTCATCAAAAGGCTTAAAGTCACCCAAAGGGCAATGTGATAGAATCAGGAATGATGATATACGCAAGACAACTAAAGTTACCGGCATTACCCGAAGATTCGCCAAACTGAAGTGGCAGTAGGCAGGGTACATTGCTCGCAGAACAGATAGTCGATGGGGCCGAAAAGTTCTGGAGTGGCGACCGCGTACCGGAAGACGCAGCGTTGGAAGGCCTCCCACAAGTGGACCGATGACCTGGTGAGGGTCGCGGGTAGCCGATGGATGCGAGACGCACAGGACCGGTCATTGTGGTGACACTTGGGGGAGGCCTATGTCTAGCAGTGGACGTCTTTCGGCTGAAATGATGATGACATGACACACATCACACACGTACACGTCATATTATTATGTGGTGTGACACATGTCACATGGAACTTGAACATAACTAGCGAAATGTAGGTGTATCTTTGCCTACTCCCTCGAACAATACAAGCTTGATGTTATATTGTGTTCTACTTTTCAGAGCGTCGCCAACATCTCTGACATCCAACCAACTTGTGTGACAGTCTCTTGATTTAACTTCTTACCTTCTGTTTATGACCGCCTTTTCAGATCATCAACCATGTGGGTGCCCAATCTGCCAGTGGTGATGATTTCAGCTGTGGCGGCCACTGCAGGCGGTGTGTGCTTATTCAAGTAAGACCTTCTTTGACTCCTTTCAAACAGTCCAAAGGAAAGCTGTCGAACCGTATGGTCTTTAGACACCTCAGAATGGCCCGGTTTCTGGAGCAAAAAGAAATCTGAAAATATGAAGAAATACTATTATCCAGTAACATATTTAACGTACCTAAAGGAAACACCTGGATGCGATCCTTCGTCAAGAAGCCTACCAAAATAGATCGGTTAAACGAAAAGTAAGCCTAAGGAGAATCGGATCATCATCATCATCAGCCTTTTTAATGTCCTCACTGCTGGGGCACAAGCCTCCTCTCTGTGAGAGGGTGTGGGCTGTTATCCACCATGCGGGCCCAATGCGGATTGGTGGATGTCACATGTCTTCAAATTTTTGGTTCTAGGACATGCCGGTTTCTTCACGATGTTTTCCTTCACCGTTTTGAGAATCGGATCAATACAATCAAAATAGGTCACATATCTACTTTTAAACATTACCCATAAAACCTTTTCTCAAAATCTGCAGTGCTTAACAAATCATCTACCTAATGGTAAACAGGCAACCTGTGCCCATCATCTTTGTGTAGGAATGTCCCTTCCCGTCCAGTAGTACCGACAGGTACGATATAATATTCTTGGTACCTTCCAGAGACTTCTACAGCGGTGCGCCCTACGACAAGAAGGTCAGAGCTGACAACAAGGTCGTCATCGTCACGGGAGCCAACAGCGGCATCGGCAGAGAGGCAGCTTGGGACTTCGCCAGGAGAGGCGCTAAGGTAGCTTTAGAGCTTACAGCAAAAAGTTACAGCATCTTTTTTTTTGAGACAAGTCTTTTTGGACACGCCACTCTTTTCCCTAACACTGTAACTTCTGAAAGCCAGAATCAATAGTTATGGGATTTCCTTAACTTACTAAACTTTAAAGGCCATGTATGGTGTCTGTTTTGCTAATAATGAACAACCTCCCTTGGTGGCGTCACAGTGTATGTGGTAAAAATTGATGACCAACTATGGAGTCTACCTAGCTCTTAATAATTCATGAACTAGCTTGCGACGGTTTTCGTGTAAGTCGCAAATGATCGACGACAAGAATTTACTACGGAGATAAAAAGAGGAACAGATGAGGTTAACGATACATTTTTCGTCTGTTTCACCCAGATTTTTGCAACCTTTAACAGTTGCAACTCCAGTGAGATTCACTAACAAATATAAATTTATACTTCGAATCATTTATGTAACTGTTTATTTCTTACTATTTTTTTTTTAAATTTTGACTTTAAGGCGCTATTAACTGCCAACGAATTTGAGTAGTTAGCTTGCGTGTTCTGTGCTGAGCTCACGTAACGCGTCGTACGTCCACCCAGTAATAGAACTCGCCCATCAAGGAGCGCTTTCCCAAATTAGAAGCATTATTCATTTATAATACACTAGCTGCGCCCCGCGGTTTCACCCGCGTAGACCGGGATAAAAAGTAGCCTATGTGTTAATCCAGGCTATAAGCTATCTACATGCCAAATTTCATCCAAATCGGTCCAGCCGTTTGAGTGTGAAGAAGTAACAAACATACACACTCACAAACTTTCACATTTATAATATTAGTAGGATAAAACAACAGCTATACTAAAACACGTATACTAAAAGATAAATAATAATTCTTTACTTAAACACCAATTTTACTTTTAAACAAATCTAAATATTGTTATATTCAAAGATAAGTAATTAAATTATCTTAAAAATGGCGAATGTTTCGTAAAAATAAGCTCAATAGATTTTGTGTGATTCTCAATTTTTTATCCGCGTTAGACATAACTTTACAAATTAATTACAGTAAGTTTTAAATTAATAATGTCAAATATTCACTTCATATGAAATTACGAAAAAAATTGTCTAGAGTAACATATATATTATATTTTTTAAGAAATAAAGACTAGGTGTTTAGAAGTGATGTTCAATTTAAAAACATTAAAAGTCGTATAATTGCGCCTTAAGAGAGACAGGTGTCAACCTGTGTTCGCGCGCATACTTTGTAAACTATAATATCTTTCGGGCCGATTGATGGCCAGTCTCCGTTGAGATTTGCCGCCATGGCCGAAATCCGGTCAGGAGGACGATCATTATTGTTGTTTCTTTTTGCAGGTGTTCATGGCATGCCGAAACATGGAGAAGTGCGAGGCGGAGCGCCGCAACATCGTGCTGGAGTCCAACAACAAGTTCGTGTACTGCCGGCCATGCGACCTGGCCAGCACAGAGTCTGTGCGCAAATTTGTTGAGAGGTTAGATGTTCCTGAAGGTTCAAGATAATAAATTCAGGTTGCTTTTGGCGAAAAATTAGAAAAGTCTTCGATCAACGAACTAGTAAAGGTGATGGGAATCCGCGGGAACAAGGACAGGACCGGTCGTTGTGTCGACGCTTAGAGGGGCCATGTCCAGCAGGTGACATAATTAAAGCGAAAGTCTGGATGTACGGATGGAGGTTTGTTACTCATTCTCTCCAGAACGGCTGAACCAATATGGATGAAATTTGGTTCAGGGATAGATTATAGTCTGTAATAGCACATAGGCTATTATCATTATATTATAATTTATAATGAGGGCACGGGCAAAGCCGCAGGGAGAAGCTAGTTACTCCATATCTTGTGTTTAGTTAAACGATAACCTCCACAGGTTCAAGTCCGAAGAGCCTTATCTTCACGTTCTAGTGAACAACGCAGGAGTGATGGAACCTCCCGCCAGCGTCACCAAGGACGGCTTTGAGTCGCAGCTGGGTGTCAACCACCTGGGACACTTTCTGCTCACAAACCTGCTGCTAGACACACTGAAGGTGAGGTAACAACTGGACCAACGCCAATAGTGCAGATGCTACCTTTGCCTACAAATGTAAAGCCATTTGGGGGGCCAAGGACGTCCCTCACATTCAAACAGGGCGACGACGAATCAGACTATGGTTCTACAAGACAATCTGCCCGATGCAAGTTGGGTCATCCATTCTAATTCTTCCACCACTGGTTAGGTTTTCAATCGAATTGGTATGAACTTTATAAGGTCCTTGAAGCTTCCATAATAATCTCTTTTGATGTGAAACGTCTGCTGGTGTGTAAGATCAAACGGCATGACGTTCGCTTTTGCCGTCATGCCTTGTTGCCGCACCTATTTCGATGTTCAAAATCTGTCCGGCGCCCCGTGACGGCCACATTTTTATCTTAGTACCCCTTTCAGGAGTCAGCTCCCAGTCGAGTAGTCGTGGTAGCTGGCAGCGCGCATTACAGAGGGAACATCAACAAGGAGGACCTCAACTTTACCAAAAAGTACGACGCCCCCGCAGCGTATGCGCAGAGCAAGCTAGCTAATGTACTGTTTGTGAGGGAGCTTGGGAGGAGGATGCTGGGTGAGTGGTTTTAGTTACCTTTTTACACAGGGTGTAAAGTTGAACTTTAACACAAGCTCCAATTCTTATATAAAATTAACGACCGGCCCCAGCTTCATCATCAACCTTTTAATGTCCCCACTGCTGGGGCACAGGCCTCCTCTCTCTGCGAGGGTGTGGGCCGTAATCCACCACGCGGGCCCAATGCGGGTTGGTAGATGTCACATGTCTTCGAATGTTTGGTACTAGGACATGCCGGTTTCCTCACAATGTTTTCCTTCACCATTTTGCGGTTTTTCTCCAGCTTCGCTCGGGTACAAATTATACACCTAAACCTTCCTCATGAACCACTCTGTCTATTGATGAAAATCGCATGAAAATCCGATCAGCAGTTTTTGAGTTTATGGCGTACAGACGCGGCGGGGGACTTTGTTTTATAATATGTAGTGAGCATAGTTGAAAACAACTTTAACTCTGTGGAAAAACAAAAAAATATGTAGAAAATCAGCTATTCCCTACATTTTGATCGCGTAATATTGAATTTTGAAGGGAACAACAAAGAGGAATGCCCATCTGCCATACAAAAAAATACCTGGAATGGACAGAAACTATTAATAGTCCTTAATTCTATTTAGAATAAAACACAAATAGTGAAATTATTCTTGAGTTTGTTTAACTAGGGTAAAAATATAACGATCTTTAAATATATTTAACTTGATATCCGCTTATATTTTTACGGAAGCCGTGTTTATTTGACATGAGTAAGTGACATTCAGCCAAAGAGGAATCATCAAATAATCCATATGGAACTACTTTATACATTTAGTACACGGATATCATTAATTTAGTATTATACGATCTAAATGTACCGTAAGTCTAATTAAAATAATATATGCGTGTCAATATTAATTCAAATTAATTATTTTTTAAATAGAAAACGTATCTGGCTGGGCTGGCTGTCTGTATGAACCACATGTCCTTTGCTTTAGTGACAGTTTGACATTACTGCTCATGTCAAATAAACACGACCTCCATATAAATATAAGCGGATATCAAGTGAAATATATTTATTGATCGTTATATTTTTAGCCTAGTTAAACAAACTCAAGAATAATTTTACTATACGTGTTTTATTCTAAATAGAATTAAGGACTATTAATAGTTTCTGTTTATTCCAGGCATTTTTTGGGCATTCCCCTTCAGTCCGTCGTTGTCACGCGCTTCACCTATAAGTTTGCCATCCAATTACATACAAAAATACTACACAATATATCCTAGAACCCCTCATTCTCCAGGAACCGGCGTATCAGTAGTAGCCATAGACCCGTGCCTGACGGACACCAACATCACGCGGCACATGTCTATGATGAAGAGCGTGTCGCGCTTCTTCGTGTACCCGCTGTTCTGGCCCTTCATGAAGTCGCCCAAGATCGGCGGCCAGGTCATCGTGCATGCGGCACTGGATCCAGCCATCGAGGGGGCCTCAGGAGACTATTATGTGTAAGTAAAACGAGTGAAAACATAACCTTTCTTTTGGAGTTCAATACAAAATGTTGGGTGAAGGTTCAATTTACTTGTTTTTACGAAAAAAAATACTATTTGTATACGCGTCTACTTGTTGCCATTATTAATCCGTCAGGGACCGAGTTAAGGAGACGCGACAATAGGTTTTTAACTGGATCTGCTAATGAGGGCTTGACGGGTTAAGATCGAGCAAGATAAGCCAAAAAAACGCGATTCTATTAGGCCTGCCTTTAATTTTTAATTTATTTTTCTGATTTGTATAGCGGCAACAGAAATACACATTCTAAGTAAATGTCAACTGTCTACCTATTACGAATCATGAGATACAACGCGCTGACAGGTGGACGGACAGCGGAGGCTTAGTAATAGGGTCCCGTTGGTTACCCTTCGGGTACGGAACCCTGAAAAGTATTTATACAACTGAACTTAAAAAAACCCCGCAAAGCCCGTTCTTCCACGCGACACTAGGTTGTGTGCTTTACATTGTGCTGGTTTTTTAACACCCTGAAAAGTATGTATATTGTGAACATCTTTTTTCTGTGGTCGAAACTACAATTACACTGCATCCAGAGTCGGTCGGCAGATTCGATACAGTTTTGTAAACTGCAATCTGGCAGCCGGCGTGCAGTTTAAATGCAGCCCGTCGGATTAAGAGCCTTATTTATACCAGCCAAATGTCTATTTCCCCAGTGACATGAAGAAGAAGGCGCCATCAGCGACAGCACAAGACTACGAGCTGGCGTACTGGCTGTGGAAGGTCAGCGAGAAGTGGACCAAGCTGGACGAGCACAAAGCTGCCATCGCTCAAGCTCAAGCCGCGTGATCTAGGTAGAACAGCTTGAATAGTTACATTTTTCAACATTTTGGAGTTGGAAACCGTCGTCGGAAAATAAAGTCGGAAGTCAATACATAAAAAATCTAGTGAACAAAAGTTGTGCAACACATTTTTGTTTCGCGACATATTTCCAACTAAACAATTTTTTTGTCAGACAGAATTCATAAACACGAAAATACCAACCAGTGTTGCCACATTGAAAGACATTGAATATAAAATTATGTTCCTTGCGTTAAAAGTATATTGTATTTTGATTGTGTGAATGATAAGTGTGTTTAAGCATTTATAATGTTAATTAGCTAATAGTTCTATTGTTAGTACAAATTTAGAATTACAATACCTGCATTTTCTTTTTACAGCCCCTTTAATTAAAAAGAAAAAGTATAAATAAAAAACAAAATTTTCTTTTATCTATTTGTATTTATAAAATCTTATCAACTACTATATTATATAACTTAACAGCTTAATACATTCAGTTCCAGGTCTTTTATAAACTGCTTGGTACTGGTGCCGATTCTCTTATTCAATAACTTAACTAAAATTAGAGAATCGCTATCTTTTACTAAAAGGCAGTGGGAGAAAAGGACGACTATAGCTATGAACTAATTTAGTGATGTCAAACTAGTTTACGCCTTGGGCTTAACCGTGTTTTTAATCGACATGTTTTTACGTGTACCCTGAATTTGTATGAAAATATTAGTTCAACTAAATTTGACAGCTCTAATTTACGTCAGTCTCTTTCTTGTTTTATTAGAGAGAAAAAGATAGCAATAGCCTAAATTAAGTTTAGTTTGTGCACAACAGACTCGGCACCACTGACTGTTTCATAGGGCCTGACTGAACCAAATCTCAAACATAATGTGTAAAAAACACAACTTTACCTGACAATCAGGTAATAACGCATCGATATTTTTGTTTCACAAACCGGGCGAAAGCCATCTTATTTTTAAAGCTACGGGCACATTACTATCGACATAGTTCATAGTGTCACGGGATAAAACCAATCAAACGAACCTGTACAAGTCTACGTTATATCACAACAAGTTTCGATTAGCGTACACTACGCCACGCCACGACACGACACAACACAAATGTGAATCCGGCTTGAATTGTCTGATCAAGATCAAAATTCCACAAATCACTTCCTAAGAGAAGGTCTGGCCGCTAAACCACGTTTACGACCAGGAGCCAAGGGTTATTCCCATATCGACGTGTGGTACTCCGGTCTGTCGAAAAGAAGCTGCCTCTCCTGCAGGGGCTCCGTCCGAGGGTGTGCGTGCATCAGCTGCAGGACACCAGTCCCTATGGCAGCCGGGACCCCGAGGATAATGGACTCGGAGACGCCTTCGATGCAGTCAGTTTGGCCGTAGTAGGCCGCGTCGAAGAGATGGTCCGCTGTCTTTTCAAACTGGTGGAGGAATGAGGAATATTATAAAACACATACAGGGTGTAAGGGGAACGCTTCCGAAGCCAGAACGTAGATTATACAGGATGTAACGGAAAGGTGTGGTCATATTTTAAGAACCGGTTCTGCCCATGGAAATGAACAACTTTCTTTAAGAAAAAATAACAAATACCCAAAAAAAAAAAATTGGTCTTTCCATACAAAATTATCATCAGCTGATCAATATTTGTATGGGAGGTAAAAAAAAAAATTTTAAAAGAAAGTCCAGCTTTCTTTTTGGGAATAGTGTAAGTTTATTAAAAAATATTGGACACGCGTTTTCTAAGATAAGATTATTTATTTACCATACCAATAAAAATGACAAACATAAAACGCAATAAATGTTCAGGAGTGGTGGGTCGTTACGTCACTGTGGTAAAAAGTTTCGCACACCGTGACGTCACGCGAAAATTTCAACGCATTGTATCGTCCTCGTTTTTGGTTACGTGACAAAAAAAATACGTGTCCAATATTTTTTGGTAATTTAACTGACGGACTATAATTAGATTTTTTTAGGAAACCGCCCTATTGACTATGACTTCCTTCACAGGGTCTCATCTCGAACAAAGAAAATTTAGTTCAAATAAATTTCAATAGATGGCGTAACATGCATCGATTTCTTATTAAAGTTTAAGTAACATTAATATTTAAAAAAAAAATCTGTATTTTCTTTTTTGTGGAATAATTGGCTCCTAATTCAAATTTAGATTTTTGTTTAGATTGGAACAAATCCTTAGATATTTATATTTCTTGTGCCAATAGATGGCGCTGTTTGAAGTTTTAGAGTTTATCCATTAACCTCTTTAAAATTTGTATAGTGACACATTTTGAAACAGTAAAACTGTTATGAAGTGCTAAAAATACTATAAAGTAATTCCTCAATGTGTGAGAAAATATTGGTATGACTTTATCGAAATTCATTCAACTTCCAAACCGCCGCTGCTAACACCATCTAGCGAGGTGTAGAGGACGGGCCCGAACGAAGAATAAAAGTTGCTTGTGCCAGACGAAAGCCCGTAGTTACGGCGGTACCGTTTCTTTGCATGGGATGAGGCATCTGTACGCTAGTATTATATTATCTGTGCTTCCCTAAAGAAAGTTGTTCATTTCCATGGGGAGAAGCCGTATTTGAAATATTATTATGACCGCGCATTTCTGTTACATCAAAGGAAATACTAGAGAAAAGTCCACTCCTAAGGAGCCACACCAGAAGTACAGCTCCCCAGGTTCCAAAGAACCTTCTCGACAAACGATTTTTTGTTTTGGGACAAGCCCGCCACACTATTCCCAAACCACTGTAGCTTCTGTAAGCCAGAATCAACAGTGGCGACCACCAGAACAAACGCCGAGGCAATGAAGCTCGACGAGTCCCAGAGAAACGATTAAACTGTCTTGGGTCCCGCAACAAAATTAATCAGAAAAGACATCGGAGGAGTAAGAAAAACATGATCTCCACTTCCCACCTAATCAAGCGGGAGACAGAACAAAGCTAGGCCATTAGACACAAAGGGGGTTATTTACAACTGGGGTAAGCCCAGGTGCCAAGCACCACTGGTTAAAAACACTAATATTAATGGGTCCTAAAATTGTGAGCTGTTAAACTTGATTCCAATAATAGGTATGGCAAAAACGCTTGAACGCACGGAAACTCGTTCTAGTTTCCACAAGGTCCGTGTAATAGACAACTCCAGACGTAGGCTGAATACTATCCAACATAATATTGCGTTCAGTTTGCCAAAGAGTACACTCTCATAAGATATGATGTGCGGATTGTTCGTATTCGCAATCAGGTGTAGAACATTGACATAAAGGTGAGGCAACAAGCTTGAAGGACCATCGACAAACAACTGTGAACTCTTGAACTTACACTAGCCAAGTTGAGCACGGACTCCTTCATCCTGGCGAGACCGTAGCGGGTGATGCCTAAGACTTCGCCTCTAGCTGTCATCTGTCCGGCCAGCAGCTCCACGTGCCGCCGGTCCACGCTCATGCCGTGACCTTCCATGACAGCTTGGATTTCGCTGATGATGGTGGATTTAGCTGCTTCGATGCCTAGGGTGTGATATACCTGAGAATGATGAAAGCCAATGAAAAGGTTGTTTTTCCGTTTGGACCCTTCGGGTACGGAACCCTAAATACATGGATAAGTAAGATTAAATCATAAAGCTGTACCTCTAGAATATTATTAGACGTGGTTTTGGTGCCGTCCACTCCGTAGGTCGCGATGACGTCACGCAGACCGTCGCCCTCCACGCACAGTTTGTAACTGTAACACAAAAAATTAGCTTTAAACAACATAAAGGACATCACGCCTGTGTCCTGGAAGGGTAGGCAGGTTAATACAAACACAATTTACTAGGAGAATTTAAGTCCCATGTCTATTGCTATCGACCAGGCACAATTTCAGACTCCGGGCTAAGCTACTGAGGAATTATTTATGGAAAACCAAATAACGCTTGAAATGTGGCTAGAAATCAGGAACCCATGCTCTGCAGTCGTGCTTGTGACCACCGCTTGTGACGATGCAGTGATTTTATGTTGCAGCGAAATGTTGAGCTTGTTGAGCCATCCGCCATGCTTGTGTAATGACTGTACCTGACTACACTGTCAGTGTCGTCACACGCTATGACGGCGCGGGACACCTGCGGCAGTCCCTTGACTACGACGGGCGGCAGCTGTCGCGCGAGCTGCTGCAGCGACATGTTGAGCCATCCGCCATGCTTGCTGGGTTCGGCGGACACTTTAATAGCCCAGTCCGATACTATGTGGATGTTTCCTGGTTTTATTTTCAGTTTTGATGTGCATATTCTGGGGACAAGGGAAAAAAACCTGAGATAAAATGATGATTGTGGATTTATTACAAAGGTAGCAAAGCAAATCAAAATAAGGGACGTAAGTTTCTCATAGTTAACTTTTCTATTATTTTATTTGGTATAAAATTATGGTGATGAACTCACGAATAGACGATGGACTCCACGTTGACCTCGAGACAGAGCAGTCGTATCCTCTCCGCGTCCAGCCGGATCAGCAGGAAGCACTCGTTAGGCAGGTACACCTCGTCGATGTATGTTGTGATCTGTTGAGACAGAAACGAAACATTTCTTTGCAGGATTTTATTTAGTTTGACGGCGCTTCCGTGTTTAATTTAGTTCTAGTTGGGTGTCATAGATGGCGTTAGTAGTTTAGAGTGAGGTGAAAATCACGTGACACTCGGCAGTAACCCTGAATGCTAGTGCGCTTGAGTTGACGATCGATGAACGTTCCGAATCGGTATTGCATGTGTGCGCCACGCGTTAGGTGGAGTGTCGATCATTTAATGGTGATTATTTTATGAAATAGTGAAGTGGGGAAAAAGAGTGATTTGATTCACAAAAATCAAATCACTACACGCCTAATTATAAATTGCAATTATAGATCACGGATCCATATTAATATCGTTGATAATGCTCGAGAGCCTTTATGTTATTTATAATTCGGTCATCAGTTTGACCTTAATTTATGCGTGTGTGGCTCATATTTCTAGCGGAAGTATATAACAAATGTTAATTAAAATAAAATCAGTTAATTTTTATTATAAACTAGCACTTCGCCCGCGATTTCGTTCGCGTGGATTTCGAAAATATTTATATCATATGACATCCACAAATAATGTAGTTTTCTACTGGTGAAAGAATTTTCAAAATCCGTTCAAAAGTGCCAGAGATTACTTGCTACAAGCAAATGCACAAACATACAAACATTACCTCTATAAAATATTAGTGTTTAGACGACTGAATGGCGCGACATCACTATGTCGTGTGTTTTTAAAACGCTTACAATTTCGCCATGTTTCGAGATTTTTTTTTTTTTACTGTATTATATCTTTTCTCGAGAAAAGAAAAGATGGATGGATTGTGTGAGGAGTGATATGAAAGAACAGGGAGTTAGTGATAGCGTGACGGCTGACAGGACAGAATGGAAGGAAAAAACGTGTTGCGCCGACCACAAGTAACATGGGATAAGGGCAGGAAGATGATGATATCTTTTCTCGAGGTTTCGAAAAAAAAAAGTTACAGAAAATTTCTTTCAAATACATAGGGTACAATTTCTTCACGTCGCCATCGACGAACACAATCAGTGCGTTCGTCTATTTAATTTGTCTATGCCACCTACCTCTCCGAGGGTCGTCTTCTCCACCCTCCCCTTGACTCTCCTGGCGAACTCCTGGTCTTTCGGATGGATCAGCTCGGCGGTGATGATGGGCGTGGAGATGTTGCGCGACGCGTTGATGATCTCCTTGACGCGCGGCACTCCCTGCGTGATGTTCATGGAGGCCACGCCGGCGAAGTGAAACGTCTTCAGGGTCATCTGGGTTCCGGGCTCGCCTATGCTCTGTGGGGTAGATAAAAGATACAATATTATAATAACACAATTATTGTCAGAAGAAATAAAAGGAGGTACGCGAGGTTATGCACATACCGACATTTAACACCATATTAAGTTATTACATCACTACATCATCATCTGCCCGCGCCTTTTCCCAACTATCTTGGGGTCGGCTTCCACTCTAACCGGATGCAGCTGAATACCAGTATTTTACATGGAGCGACTGCCTATCTGACCTCCACAACCCAGTTATTGGGTAATACGATCCCCTTGGTAAGACTGGTTGTCAGACTTTCGGGCTTCTGACGACCCGTAACGACTGTCAAAGATCCACGATTGACAGCCGGGACCAACGGCTTAACGTGCTTTCCGAGGCACGGAGGAGTCTCGGTATGTAAAGATGGTCACCCATGGACCAGCCCCGGCAAGCGTAGCTTAACCTGATGGATCGACCCGTGCGGCTGTTATTACTTTAGCCACGAACTCCATTATTACATCACTACATATAAAACTAAAATCCCCTGCCGCGTCTGTTTGTCTACGGGCTTCTAATTACCCGTAACGACTGTAAAAGATCTTCTAATGATAGTGATTTTAGAGACACGAAGCTGTCGGTATGAGACGGATGACTTCCGACCGATCGACCTTTGAGCTGTTCTCTCTGTTATTACTCGTTTCTGTACTCGCCGTCCCACCCCATCTCCGCACGGGTACAAATCACACACTTAAATCTTCCTCATAAATCCGTTCGCGTTTCCGTCTCATACCGACACCTCCGTGTCTCTAAAAGCACTATCATTGTAAGATCTTTGACAGTCGTTACGGGTAATTAGAAGCCCGTAACCTTTGCAAAGGGTTATCGTACCACCAAGTAATTGAATTATAGAGAATCAGAAAATATTGATATTTAGCTACTTCCGCTTAGACTGGAAGCCTAGCCTAGCCGTAGTACGAAATAGGTCGTTAGAGAGCTCCCACGGGCGAACTAGAAGAACTAGATCTGAGGGTGAGTGAGAGCACAGCACCGCCCGAGCTAATCACACACACACACCACAGAACAGAAAAAACAGTAGAAGTTGCAAGTAGGCGGGGCCCGCGTAACCCGTTTGCGGAGTTCCGCATATGTCTGCTCCGCACACACCACGCGTATCAGTTTTGTTACAACAGTCACGGTGACGAAAACTTCCTATTGTGCTGTTTTAGAATGTAAACACGATAGCAGAACCAAAAATTTATCAAATGGTGGAATATCATACCGTCGGTTAGACCTAATTTATTTTATTTTGATTAAAATTTGAAAAAGAATATTTTATTAAACAAGTAAAAGTTGACTTTATGTTTTACAAGTTAAGGTCTACGTTCTTTTAAACTCAAACATATTATTCGTGAAGATTCCTACTATACACATGTCAAAGTCAGCTACTCTGCTTCAGTACTTATAACCTCGTTACGGAAATATCAATCTTATCATAAACACAATACAGCTTTAAATTGAATGTATTTAATATGTATAGTGGCATCTAGCGGCGGGTAGCGTAACTTGCCCATTAAACTATTTCGTGTGCTCATTAAACGCAAAAGGTAGACAATAAACGACTCTATGCTCATATAACTGTGGTTTGTTTTCAAATAAGCGACGACTGACATATTTCCTACTTTATTTCAATAATAAATTACCAATCACAGCAAGGATTTCGTAGTTTTACGAAATACAATTAACCTGTATATGTGTGAGTTTGGGTACGCTGGTTCTGATACTAATGAAGCGCTATGCGATTTCTACTGTTTTTTTTGTTCTGTGACTACTACACACTTACTCGCTGCACATGCGCTTCTCATAGTTTGTTCAGTCGTCTGGTCTGTTGAACTAGCAAAGCAAGCGAACGATCTGCCTTTATCTGGTTCGAAACAGGATCCGACGAACTAAGAGAACTAAACTGAGCGCTCCAGGCGGCAAGAGTAGTTTGAAAAAGGTTAGGTTGGTACCTGTGCAGCCAGGGCTCCAACGGCGGTTCCTGGCTCGATAACGCTACGCTGGTACTTGTGGTGGCAGACCCGGAGGAACTGCACCAGCTGCGTCAGAGTCAGTCTCTCCAGCTGCTTCACAATGTCGCCGCAGTGGGAGTAGCGCTGGCGCAGGTTGCGGACCTTGTCTGCTATTGATTTGAGAAAGGATCTGCAAGACAAATGGTTCGTTATTCACACGTTTATCGACTTTAATTAGTACACGGTAAGCAACTGAGCTGGATACCTAAAGATTTCTTAAAGCCAGTTTTATTACAACTGTTGTCAGAAAATGATTACAACGTATTATTTTTGTTTTTATGGAGGAGCTCGTGGCTAAAGTAATAAGAGCTGCACGGGTCGATCCATCAGGTTAAGCTACGCTTGCCAGGGTTGTTCCATGGATGGGTGACCGTCTTTACATACCGAGACTCCTCCGTGCCTCGGAAAGCACGTTAAGCCGTTGGTCCCGGCTCTCAATCGTGGATCTTTGACAGTCGTTACGGGTCATCAGAAGGCCGAAAGTCTGACAACCAGTCTTACCAAGGGGTATCGTATTACCCAGTAACTGGGTTGTGGAGTTCAGATAGGCAGTCACTCCATATAAATACTGGTACTCAGCTGCATCCGGTTAGAGTGGAAGCCGACCCCAAGATAGTTGGGAAAAAGACGTGGGCAGATTTTACTACTTTTATGTAATCTGTCTTTTCAGAGATACGGCTCGTTCTAAAAATTTCAATCTCAGCCCTTGAATTGATTATTAGTACCCTTCATCTGTCTTAGATTTTAGTCTTGATTGCTAATTTCGTTAGAAAGCAAAAAAGTTTCGTGGTTTGGAGGAACAACTACAACGCAGTCACATGTTTTTTGCACAGGTATTATTTATATTTGCCATTGTAGGTATATTTAAAGATTTCTTATTAGCAATACTATTTTGCATATTTTATTTTGGTTTTTTACTAATCAAAAACTTTCACACACATACAATCACAAACATCCAGTCACAATCATCTTAATTTATTCTATTCCCCTTTAATTTATTAAAACGGACGCATACTTCCCTGTTTAATATCTAGCGTATGGCACTCGTCCTGCCCAGGGGTTGTGGATAAATTCGAAACAGAGTTACCGCGCCCCTGGGCACTCAGGGGCAGGGAAGGAACAGGTGGGTTTTAGTCAGTAAGAGTCTGACACGCCGTAGCTCCACCCAGAGCGGGAGATGTTATTAGATGATTTCTCACACACCAAAAAAAAAAAGCGTATGGCACTCGTGGGTTGCAGCTGAAAATCAGCGTCAGATGGAACCGTTGTCATCTGACATTATGCTAAGCTGAGGCCCTTTTGGCATTATTCATCTTTCTGTTTTTTTTAAATTATTTGTGGTTATTATAATTGTTTGCTGTAATGCCAATAAAAGCATTTTTCTTTCTATCTTTCAAACCCAAAGTTGTTTTTATGCCCAGAACGGAGCTCCATATGTATGATGAATTGATTCATAATAAAAATAGACTCACAACAACTCATTTTTGAACTCCTGCGTGCAAGTCTTGAAGTCATCGAGCGCGAGGGTCTCTTCTGCTGCCAGTACTATACCATCGCCGTCCAGTGGGTCCTCGTCCCTGTGAGGAAATGTAATAAGCTATACAAAGATGAAAAGTCCCGCAACTTCCATTGAAAAGGGAGGAACCTCCAACCAGATGAGTGTTATTTCTGGTGGACAATTCGATGGTTGTTGTTGAACTTTTACACGTTCAAAGCGAACGGAGTCACGTCATATCAAGTACTATTTAGACCAAACGGGGCGCTAGATGAGCGAGGAGCTCGTGGCTAAAGTAATAACAGCCGCACGGGTCGATCCATCAGGTTAAGCTACGCTTGCCGGCGTTGGTCCATGGATGGGTGACCATCTTTACATACCGAGACTCCTCCGTGCCTCGGCAAACACGTTACGCCGTTGGTCCCGGCTGTCAATCGTGGATCTATGACAGTCGTTACGGGTCGTCAGAAGCCCGAAAGTCTGAAAACCACGTGCCACCACCAACGTGATGATCTGTTTTTATATTTATAAACATTTCTTGTATGCTAGCATTTGTGTTGTATGTATTGTACTCATGTACTAACAGATATATTTAATGAAATTATAGAGACTGAAAATATTCCTACAGATGGGACCAAATCAACTATGATACGAGTATTACTAGATGGACAAGCTGTTGTAGGAATAACTGATCGTCAGTAATAAGTTTACTAAATAAATATCATTTATCATTTACCTTCTAACAGCTTTTACAAGACACAAATTAGGTCATATAGCCCTCTGCAAATTGGATAATATAATGGTATTTCCTGGAAAATTAAGTGTTACCTGGACAGATACTTGGCGCGCACGTCGGCGAGGACCCTGGCGAGGTGGACGGGCCGGTCCTTGCCCTCCATGTAGCTGGGGTCGAGCCCGTCACTCCCGTAACGGAACTCCACCACCTCGCCCATCGCATTACGCACCGTCATGTCGTAGTGGAGTACCAGGTCTTCTAGAGACTGTGAGAAAAATAAGAGTTAACATCATCAATATCAATGCTTAGCCTTGTCATATGGGTTTGACTTCCAGTCTAACCTAGAAAGTAAGACTAGTTGTCAGATCTTTGCGGTTCTGAATACAAAAAAAAACCGGTTAAGTGCGAATTTAACTCGCACACGAAGCGCTCCGTACGAATTTTATTATTTGTTGTTATAGCGGCAACAGAAATACATATTCTTTGAAAATTTCAACTGTCTACTTATTACGGATCAAGAGATACAGCCCGCTGACAGACAGGCGGACAGCGGAGTCTTAGTAATAGGGTCCCGTTGGTTGACCTAAAAAATACCTCTTGTGGCAGAAACAAATACAGCCCCCTTAACCAAATAACTTTTCTATTACCGTTTACGCTAACGCCGTACCTTTACCTACGATAAGTCACATGACAATTCTCTTCTCGGGTAATGTCACTTTCATAAATTTTGTACTAAGCGTTAGCTTAAACGAGATTAGAAAAGTTATTTGGCTAGGGGGGCAGAATAGAAATTGCTTCTCTAACTTCTCTTTCCTACATTGACCAACCAGGAAGCTGCAGGGGATGCAGGTGGCCCGTCTCCACAGTGTCCACCAGCCCCTAACAACATGGTGTGGAATACAGAACAGAAAAAACAGTAGAAGTCCCAAGTAGGCGGGGCTCGTACCCCGAGTTTTGCGGAGTTCCGCATATGTCTGCTCCGCGCACACACCACGCGCATCAGTCTTGTTACAACCGTCACGGTGACAAACACTTGAAAAAAACTACAAAAATACCCTATTGTGCTGTTTTAGAATGTAAACACGATAGGAGAACGAAAAATTTATCAAATGGTGGAATATCATACCGTCGATTAATCCTAATTTATTTTATTTCGATTAAAATTTGAAAAACAATATTTTATTAAACAAGTAAAAGTTGACTTTATTTTTTTTAAGTTAAGGTCTACTTTCTTTTAAACTCAAACATATTATTCGCGAAGATTCCTACTATGCATATGTCAAAGACAGCTACTCTACCACAGTACTAATGACCTTGGTACGGAAATATCAATCTTATCGTTAACACAATACAGCTTTTAATTGAATGTATTTAATATGTGTAGTGAGATCTATCTAGCGGCGGGTAGCGTAACTTGCTCATTAAACTATTTCGTGCTCATTAAACCGAAAAGGTAATAAATACTTAAAAAGAGTAGACAATAAACGACTCTACGCTCATATGACTTTGGTTTATTTTCAAATAAGCGACAACTGACATATTTCCTACTTTCTTTCAATAATAAATTACCAATCACACCAAGGATTTCTTAGTGTTACGAAATACGATTAACCTGTATATGTGTGAGTTTGGGTACGCTGGTTCTGATATTAATGAAGCGCTATGCGATTTCTACTGTTTTTTTCTGTTCTGTGGTGTGGAAGCAGAGCTGTTCTGCAGCACATACACACCTTGACCAGTCTCCTCTGCAGGTAGCCCGTCTCCGCAGTCTTGACGGCAGTGTCCACCAGCCCCTCGCGCCCCCCCATGGTGTGGAAGAAGAACTCCGTGGGGGTCAGTCCGGAGTAGAAGCTGTTCTCCACGAAGCCACGTGCCGCTGGGATCTTGGCTGGAGAATTAGAAAGCGAATTTAGAAAGAAGAAAAAATATAGCAAAGATAATGCGTTCATTGGCATCAGAACAACAATACATAAAAGGAAATACTCATACAAACAAACAATAGTATTAGTCAGGGGCTTTTTTTATAGGGTGGGTGTAGTCATCAAATAACTTCTCCCGCTTTGGGTGGAGCGGGAGGTCGTGTCAGACTCTTACTGACTAAAACCCACCCCTGTTCCTTCAGTTGTCTGCAGGTCTATTCGCTAACTCAGTTGACATCAACTTGATAGGCACTTTGCAGTACATTGCTGCTTTGCTCGGTGCACATCGATTATAATAGGCACTACGTAGTAAATTTTTGTTCCCATATATGTCAAAGCAGCAATGTACTGCATAGTGCCTATCAAATTGGTGTTAACTGAGTTAGTTAATACACCCTCTGTGCCAGGGTGCCGGTGACTCCATCGATCACTCCCACGACCCAAAAAAAGGGCCTACAGTCTCGACATAGATAACGATCGCGTAACGACCGAATTCGTTCGCTAAAAAAATAATGTAGCAAGGAGGCAAACTTTTACGTCCTATAATATTTGACAAGTTAATTTAATTATTACAAGCGGTAAAAGTTATTCATTAAAATTTTAATAAATTATAAGCTTTCATGAAAAATTGTGCTTGCAAGTTAAAATTTACGCCATCTCTGTACATATTTCAAGAAAATTAATTATTTTTTTAGGTTATGATTTAAAAATTTTCCTCACAAATGAGGGAGATTTTTAACGGCTAATTTAGCGATCGGTAGTGTGACGTCCACTTGTCACAGGAGTAAGCACAGATGGTTAAATAAAACAATCGTTTGGTGTCTTGCTATAGCGAGCTGAGCGCACGTCCATCCAGTATCAGTGACAACTGTCTAGTGACACTTATACCCGCGTGGACCTACCTTCACTTCTATATTATTTAATCGTCACACCTCTTCCCTTTTTACAAATATTAATTTTTCAGATTTTTATAAATAGACTTATGTGAAACGGAAAACTTAAACTCATTAGCACAATTGGAATTAGACTTCTTAATGTAGTTTACACCTAACGTTAATATAATTTTAGAAATAGTTTACACAGAGGTTTCAAACAAAAGAAAATTATACATTGTTAATTACAATTACACAAACAAGATTGACAAATAATTATACTATTTGCTGTCGGAATCGCAATCAAAATCAAATGTCATTTATTCAAACTAGGCTGAGAAGCCAGCACTTTTTGAACGTCAAAGTTCTACATAAAGACAGTCCCCCAAAACGCCCGCCCGTCACCACTTCCTAGTGTTTTAGCTGTGAAGAAGAAGTGGCCAACAAACTCCCCAGCAACACATCTGTCTGTTAAGTTTGAAGAACTTGAATCTATATAATAATATGCAACAATCTTAACATATGTGTATGTAACGTATGTAAAACAGAATAATCGCTGGTATCATCAGAATCAGGTGTGTTTTCTCCACATACTTGCCACATACCTTCAACTCTTTATAGATGGACAATATTCCTCCTCAACTCTTGTCCGGTGTAATCGTTCTTTATGGTATATTTAGAACCGCTAGAATTTACAACGTGTGGGGTTAAAATTTGCTTTCTTTTATTGGGTTTTTCTTTTATTATTCTCCCTGTCTCTGACTTTTGTTTTTTTTTTTTTTTTATAAATGAATACTAAGTGTAAACTTTTTTCCAAGCAAACATTTACTGAATTTTCGATTATTTTTTTCCGAAATTTCTAAATTACGAATTTGCGGTTACGAAAACGAAATGAATATCAAACGTATGTAACGAGCGAAGGGACGGTGTTTTACTTCACTTGCCTGTGTTCGCGTTACATTGCGCGGAATAAAACATTGTTTTATTTTTCATAACTAAAATAAAAGTCGTCTCCCAGCAATATCATATTAGCGCAAAACTACTTCGTTAGACGTACAGTATGCGTAGTTAACGGCTCTGTGATCTTTCTTTTTACACCCTGTATATATGTCCTGTCTTGTGTGTGTTCTATCTTTTTCTCTCTAATAGAACAAGAAAGAGACGGATGTAAATTAAAGCTGTCAAATTTAGTTGCACTAATATTTCCATACAAATCAAGCGTACACGTAAAATCATGTCGATTAAAAACACGGTTAAGCGCAAAGCGTAAACTGGTTTGACATCTATAACTTGTTTCATAGCTAGCCGTCATTTTGTCGCACTGCTTTTTAGTAAAAGATAGCGATTCTCTAATTTTAGTTTAGTTATTGAACAAGACAATCGGCACCAATGTCGTCCAAACTAAACATTTATGCAAAATATCAGTTTAATCAAAAACCAAGTAGTGGGTCGCTACTAAGATTTTTTTACATAATTACTTTTCTCTTATTTATTCTCTAATTTTAGTTTAGTTATTGAACAAGAGAATTGGCACCAATAACATTCATCCCTATTGCATGAGGCTTTGCATACTGTATGCTTTGGTGAATGTGGTGCTCACTGCTCATGGTGTGGTTTGTCGTATAAGTACATTCTAAAGTGTTCTACAGTCCAAACCAGAGCGCAGTCTGAAAATAACGTTTGTCAACTTCTGTAAGGCTCTTATTGCCAAAAGCAATTACCCGTGGTCCGTTATTATTAGACTGAATGAGCATATCCAACCGGACTACAACATGGCATCTGTCATGACTGTGGTTTTATCTTTTGGGTCAGAATATCCAAGTGTATGGATATTACTCAAGGAGTTTTATAACACAAGGAATGACTCTGTTTGTTTAGGACCCTGTTGTGACTAATATCGGTATTTTTCCTAATTTTAGCGTTAAAAGCCTCCTAAAGGGTTTTGATGTAGTCGCCATATCTGGGATCCATTTGTTGACATAGTTTATTAGTGCTAAAAACTTTGTATTTCTTCTATAGTTTTTTGGCTCCCTAAAACTGTCTACAACCTTAACATATTTGTCAAGGGTTTTAATCCCTTCCAACGATAATTCATGTCCCAAATTTTATGCTCTTGACATTAGATACGCATTTTTTCTGATTTATTAAAATGTTTTTCCTTTAAATAAATGCAGGACAAGTTTGATAGGCTCCAACGCATTGTGTTCTGCGTCATCCTTGCCATATATGACAATGTCATCAATAAGTTGACGACACCATCAAAGGGAAGAAGTATTATTTCTACAATTTTTTGAAAATGCTCTGGCGCATACGATTATGTCAAACATGAGCCACTTATATCGGTACAAACCTTGACTCGTTGTAAATAAAAGTTGTTATATCTCTTGAGTCCTCGCTGATTTCGACTTTGATGAAATATGCGTCTTTAATGTCGAGCTTGAAAAAACGCCTGCCTTGTTAAATTTTGTAGGTAGCTGATCCACTGTCGGCAATGGATGGTTTTCCCTGACGATAACCATATTCGCGCATCGCATGTCTACGCACACTCTTACATATCCTTCCGGTTTAAAGATGGGCACTATTGGTGATACCCATCCCGAAGGTTTAGTAATGGGTTCTATTATATATCCAATTTGATCAATTGGTCAATCTTTTTGTTAATCTTTCCTTGCAGGGGAACGGGTACTTCACTATCGCGGAATTTAACAATTATAGAATGTTGCAGTCTGCTGTTAGTTGGCTACTTGAATATCTACACCAAATGTTCTAATTACTATCAACGCTGTGTTGCTGCCGGCAACAAATATTTCATTTAGGTTGACAATATTTGATTACTGATAGTAATTCCGCATTTTTTAAGATAATTCTAAGTTGTTTCACTCAAAATGTCACACTTGCTGCCAGAATAAATAATCAAATATACTTTAATACCTCCAACATAACAGCTTAGCGTCGTGTCATCATCAAAATGAAAAATATAGTCAATATTATTTTTGACAGGATTCTCCTTGAAACGACAGTTTTCGACAATTTAATCAATTAAGTTGTCTTATTCGCAAGCGGAAATGCAAGTTCATTTTCTACTTTGGTGACGAAGCCGTACTTACTAGAACATTTTCGAATTTTTCACCTTGTTCTTGTTTTAGAGTCTGAACAAAATGTCTTTCATATATTTTACTCTGACGAGGTAAAAAGTAGTCGTCAAGAGTCCAGTTGTTTACATCTAAATTGATTCCCACTGCTTCGTCTATCACTTTACCAGGGATATTATAGTATATCTCCTGAAGTGTCAAACTTCCTACATATAGTAGTGTGGCTTTTTTTTTCTCTGGGTTTGATATATTTAATGCAACTTAAAACAATTCAAACCCCCTCTTCCATTTTTCCCATCGTACGGACGCAGGATCGCCTTCGCAATCAAAAGCGGGGTGGTATGTGGGACATTTTTGGAGCGACCTACGCCAATTTACTATTGTTAGTACCAATTGACAACCAGATACTAGGAGTGAGGCGTATTTATCGAAACAGTTTAAAAACAGGTTTTTAAAAGTAACGACATTTAACAGGTATCGCAAAACCAAAAATACTGTTCCAGTGCCTGCCTGTTCCACAACCTACAAACGACCAACCAAATTAAAACACTGCCGTAACTGGTGTCTGTATGCTCTTCTAAAACTACCTTACGGATGTTTACGTTATTAGAAAGAAAACTGACCTGGAACAGTTTAAATCAATTGTTTTCTCTTCTAACTTATTTTAACAGAAAGAGATAACATCTGTTTCTACTTCACTGAATGAAATTAGGTACTATATTATAAATCTGTTGCAATCAAAGACTCTTTGGTTGCAACGGCACAGGCTGTTATTTTGGAACAGGTTATTTTTTATTATTATATTTTTTTTTTTTTTTTGGTACAGTTTTGTCCCTGGAAGTGGAACAGGTGAAACAGGTTTCTAATATAATAATTTTACCTGTTACAGACCACCTCTACCAGATACCTACGTCAGTTTACTGCTCATATTTTTTTTTTTTTTTTTTTTTTTTATTAGTTCCAGTCGATCATTCAAACTTACTACTTATGATGGAACATTTCCAATTTCGCTAATTATATATGTACATAATTACATGTATTTTTTTTTTGTTTTTTTTTTTTTTGTTTGTACCAACTATAGTATACAGTTTACTAATTTGGCGTTTTTAGTACCAGTCGATATTTCGACTTCCTACTACTTATGATGGAAACACCATTTTTCCACTTTCGCCAATTATCCAAATACATAATTATATTATTGTATTTTTTTTTTTGTTAGTACCAACTGTAGTATGCAGTTTACTAATTTGGCGTTTTTTAGTACCAGTCTATAATAGACTTACTACTCAAATCTATAAGGGTGATTTCACATCCCTCAATGCAGTGTTTACGTGCCACAATAACAACCTTGAGTAAAATGACAAATTACCACTTGCCTAAAATATTAGGTAGGTATAAAAATAATAACCCAGATCATAATCAAACATAGCATACTTTATAAATACTTTGTTTACGTTGCAGTAATTATGTAAAGTCTGGCACAAGCACAACCACAACGAGCTATTCTCTTTTTATGTTTCCCGACATGCGGGACTGGAATTGGATCTGTCAAAATACTACTTTGTAATATTAGTTCAAGTACCTACATGCGTCTCAAATAAGCTAATACATAGATACATTATTCTTCATAGTATCAACTGAGTAGGCACTTGTAAGATACGCATATAACTTGTAACCAGAATTTAAATTACAATATTGTGGGTAGTGGTGTTATTTTAGAAAGGCACACCTTTCTAAGTTTTGTAATCAAATTTTACCGGAGGTAAATCACACTAATCACACTAATATTATAAAGGCAAAAGTTAGTGAGTGTGGTTGTTTGTTACTTCTTCACGCGCAAACGGCTGAATCGATTTGGATGAAATTTAGTAAGGTAAGTAGATAGCTTGATTCCCGGATTAACACATAGGCTACTTTTTATTACGGTGTACGTGGGTGAAACCGCGGGACGCAGCTAGTATGTAATAAAAATTATATTAGCAAAACACTTATTGAGCCATTTTGTGCCTATCGTAAATAATTAACCAAGTACGTATAAGTTGCACGTAAACACCGCTTAGCATATTGCTAAATTTTGGGATAACATTTCCCGTTGGTTCACTCCTTTTTCTTGTTTTTTTTTTTTTTTTTTTTTTTTGTATATTGGTGTACTTACACAAAACCTCGTCGCCACTTGTGACGTCCACTTGTCACAGGAGTAAGCACAGATGGTTAAATAAAACAATCGTTTGGTGTCTTGCTATAGCGAGCTGAGCGCACGTCCATCCAGTATCAGTGACAACTGTCTAGTGACACTTATACCCGCGTGGACCTACCTTCACTTCTATATTATTTAATCGTCACAGGTAGCTAACGTATATTTCGCTATTAACGTCGAGACTTCAGGTCCTGGCAGGTAGTCAACTACTCTATTAGTTCAAAGCACACTGGCTCACTCACAGTGCCTCTCGAAGTGCGGTAGAGATCGATCTTCGAAGCCGTTGGGCACCCGCTTGCCGTTCAGCGCCTGCTGCCCCACGCACGCGATCATCTGCGATATGTTGATGTTCGAACCTGCGGGGAGATGGACATTTTATTAATATTCATTTTTACCCTGAACCTTATTTTGATTATGTACACACAACTAAGCTAATAAATAACTTAAAAGTTATATATAATGTTACCGGAAAGTTGCAAACACCGTACGATTGTAATAAGTCTTGCGAGAGTGTAAACTTATGATATATTATAAATAGATAATCAATAAATCATCCAAATTTGATCATCATCATTTCAGCCGAAAGACGTCCACTGCTGGACATAGGCCTCCCCCAAGTGCCACAATGACCGGTCCTGTGCGTCTCGCATCCATCGGCTAGCCGCGACCCTCACCAGGTCATCGTTTCACCTTGTGGGAGGGCTTCCAACGCTGCGTCTTCCGATACGCGGTCGCCATTCCAGAACTTTTCGGCCCCGTCGACCATCTGTTCTGCGAGCAATGTACCCTGCCCACTGCCACTTCAGTTTGGCGATTCTTCGGGCTATGTCGGTAACCTTAGTTCTCTTGCGGATATCATCATTTCTGATTCTATCACGCAAGGAAACTCCGAGCATTGCCCTCTCCATTGCCCTTTGGGTGACTGTAGGCCTTCTAATGAGGCCCATTGTGAACGACTACGTTTCAAATTTGATCATTCACAATGAATCCGAATCTATTAAAAACTAGCACTTCGTCCGCGTGGATTTCAAAAAATTATAGCCTAAGACTTAGTTCACACGAAAATCAAAACAAAACAACAATAAAGTACTTAGTTCTGAATTAAAATTATTATACACAATATATCTAATAATTGATGGAGATGGAACTAAGCATTCGTTTGTATTCGGAAATGCGATGATTGTCGAGGGACATTAAAGAAAAAAAAAACAACCGACTTCCAAAAAAAAAATTACTTCAATTTCGGAAGTTGGTGTTTGTATTTTATTTCTTAGTTATTTGACACCGACTGCCGAAATTAAAGTTATTTTTTAATTTCTATTGTACTTTCTTTTTTTTGGAAGTCGGTTGTTTTTTTGGTTAAAAGATTTTTATTTTTCACTTTTTAGTTGTTATACCCAAGAACTAAAAACCTCAACAACATGGAACGTGGAATTCAAGCATAGTCGTAATTGGAGAACACCAAAACGTCATCTAGGTATACGTATTTTTCGTTTTTGTTAAGTTTTTCAAAAAGCGCTTAAGTAATTTCGATAAAATTTACATGGGACCATCTCGGGCGTATATTCTATCGGATAAAAAAAGAATTTTGAAAATCGGTCCTCAATTGACAGAGAAATCGGTGGACATACATAAAAAAAAAGAAAAAAAAAACATACATACAGTGGAACATAGAACCTCCTCTTTTTTCGAAGTCGATTAAAAAAATCTATTTTTACCTTATTCAGTTGGTAACCGACGCGTTAAACTATAGATATTGAAATGAGTTACCTTTGGAGCCGCTCTGTGCCATTACAAGAGGTGCATTTGTTGGATGAAGCTCCCGGAAACAGGCTTTAGCGGCCAACTCTCTGAAATATGTAAACACTGGTAAGAGATAATGAAAACAATAAGTTTATGATAAAAACGTTTCTAAAAACATGTTTTTTTGGGCAGTATCTCATGATCCGTAATAGGTAGGCAGTTTTTAACAGTTTAGGAAAGCTTTTTATAGCGGCTATAGAAACTGTATCTCATGATCCGTAATAGGTAGACAGTGGCACGGATTCTCTTGTTCAATATCTAAACTAAAATTAGAGAATTGCTATCTTTTACTAAAAGGCAGTGCGAGAAAAGGACGGCTATAGCCATGCACTAAGTTAGAGATGTCAAACTAGTTTACGCCTTACGCTTCGCCGTGTTTTTAGTCGACATGTTTTTACGTGTACCCTTAATTTGTATGGAAATATTAGTTCAAACTAAATTTGACAGCACTAATTTACGTCCGTCTCTTTCTTGTTTTATTAGAGAGAAAAAGATAGCAATAGCCTAAATTAAGTTTAGTTTGTGCATAACAGAATCAACACCAGTTTTTAACAGTTTAGAACAGTTTGTTATAGCGGCTATAGAAACTGTATCTCATGATCCGTAATAGGTAGACAGTTTAGAACAGTTTGTTATAGCGGCTATAGAAACTGTATATCATGATCCATAATAGGTAGACAGTTTTTAACAGTTTAGAACAGTTTGTTATAGCGGCTATAGAAACTGTATCTCATGATCCGTAATAGGTAGACAGTTTTTAACAGTTTAGAACAGTTTGTTATAGCGGCTATAGAAACTGTATCTCATGATCCGTAATAGGTAGACAGTTTTTAACAGTTTAGAACAGTTTGTTATAGCGGCTATAGAAACTGTATATCATGATCCGTAATAGGTAGACAGTTTTTAACAGTTTAGAACAGTTTGTTATAGCGGCTATAGAAACTGTATCTCATGATCCGTAATAGGTAGACAGTTTTTAACAGTTTAGAACAGTTTGTTATAGCGGCTATAGAAACTGTATCTCATAATCCGTAATAGGTAGACAGTTTTTAACAGTTTAGAACAGTTTGTTATAGCGGCTATAGAAACTGTATCTCATGATCCGTAATAGGTAGACAGTTTTTAACAGTTTAGAACAGTTTGTTATAGCGGCTATAGAAACTGTATCTCATGATCCGTAATAGGTAGACAGTTTTTAACAGTTTAGAACAGTTTGTTATAGCGGCTATAGAAACTGTATCTCATGATCCGTAATAGGTAGACAGTTTTTAATAGTTTAGAACAGTTTGTTATAGCGGCTATAGAAACTGTATCTCATGATCCGTAATAGGTAGACAGTTTTTAACAGTTTAGAACAGTTTGTTATAGCGGCTATAGAAACTGTATCTCATGATCCGTAATAGGTAGACAGTTTTTAACAGTTTAGAACAGTTTGTTATAGCGGCTATAGAAACTGTATCTCATGATCCGTAATAGGTAGACAGTTTTTAACAGTTTAGAACAGTTTGTTATAGCGGCTATAGAAACTGTATCTCATGATCCGTAATAGGTAGACAGTTTTTAATAGTTTAGAACAGTTTGTTATAGCGGCTATAGAAACTGTATCTCATGATCCGTAATAGGTAGACAGTTTTTAACAGTTTAGAACAGTTTGTTATAGCGGCTATAGAAACTGTATCTCATGATCCGTAATAGGTAGACAGTTTTTAATAGTTTAGAACAGTTTGTTATAGCGGCTATAGAAACTGTATCTCATGATCCGTAATAGGTAGACAGTTTTTAACAGTTTAGAACAGTTTGTTATAGCGGCTATAGAAACTGTATCTCATGATCCGTAATAGGTAGACAGTTTTTAACAGTTTAGAACAGTTTATTATAGCGGCTATAAAAATACATGCTGTGTGAAAATTTCAACTGTATAGCTATTACAGATCGTGAGACAGCCCGCTGACAGACAGACGGACAGCGGAGTCTTAGTAATAGGGTCACGGGTACGAAACCCTAAAAATGGTTAGTGTAAATGTCGACTACACAGGGTGTAACGGAAATTGGTGGTCAAATTGCTTCTGCCCATAGAAATGAACAACTTTCTTCAAGGAATTCAAAGTGATTTTTTTTTTAGAATTGCCTGTCTTCCTTGAAGAAAGTTGACTACACCTTTACATTACTGCCCAGGGGTTGAGGATAAATTCGAAACAGAGTTACCTCCTCGCCCCTGGGCACTCAGGGCAGGGAAGGAACAGGGGTGGCTTTTAGTCAGTAAGAGTCTGACACGCCCTCCCGCTCCACTCAGAGCGGGAGAAGTCATTGGATGATTTCCCACCCCAGAAGAAAAAAACCTTTACATTACATCTTATACTAATAAGCACTGACACTAAACAAAATAAAATTTAAAAAAAAACGAGTGTGTTTTAGGTCTAAAGCGCACTCGTTTTTTTTTAAATTTTATTTAAAGGCTTTTTTAAGAGTACGCGGGCCCCGCCCACTTGCGACTTCTACTGTTTTTCTCTTCTGGGGTGGGAAATCATCTTTACTCCAGTTGTGTGGTCACACGACTGGAGTAAAACTTCTTTAGCTCCATCTATATGTATCATTCTTAATTCTTTATTGTACACCAAATCTTAACATAAAATAAAGTTATTACACAGTTCATGTACAAAGGCGAGCTTAACTCAAAGTTGAGTTTTCTCCCAGCAAACCTTTGAGTGATAGAGTTAGGTCACATTCGAGGGTAAGATTGTGTACAATATAAACTTATATAAATAAGCCCTGTATATAAAATACATACAAAATACTATATACTAATATATACAAATATACACCAATATATACCCCAATAATATGTCATTGAGAAAGGAAGTGCTCTTTTATTTTCCTCTTAAAGACATTCAGAGAAGGGCTGTCGCGTAGAGAGTGTGGAAGAGAGTTCCAGAGACGCACTGCAGTCACTGAAAAGGAGCCATTATAGCGGCTGGAAGTGTGACGCGGAGTACGAAGGAGAAGAGAGGAGGTGGTGCGACAGAGTTTACCTCTCGGAACGAGGTACTCAAAGCGTTCACGAAGGTATTGAGGAGAAATAGGATCATGTATAATTTACATATATTAATTTTCTACAAATATTTAAATTTATTATGGGTTTTCATTGATAAATTCTTCCGTTCGCCTCGCCCGATCACACTTTTCGTAACGCTCTCGTCACGCATTCACCAGCTTACTCCCCAAGTCAAGCGTGCGTAAAGAAGTTTTACTAATAAACAGTATATTAAATAAAAGTGGATCTCCAGATGGCACAACAGAGACCCATGCACACTGTCCAGGCGACTCGCCATCGAACTGCTTCCTATAAATTACCTGATACTACTGAGCTCGCTCAGCATGACAGCCTCGAGGGTCTCCTCCATGGTGCAGCCGGGCTGGCACTGCAGCGTGCCCTTCTCCATCTCCAGGATGTAGCCGTCGCACTTGGAGTACCTGCAGGGTAAGAGAATAGCTATCATTTGCAATTTGCATTGGGTTTACCTGTAATAATATTTCTAAGTGATTATAAAAATAAATAAAATAATAATAAATAATTTCCCTGGTTTACGAGGGTTTTGATGTAAAAATTAGGACGAAAACTAAATCTAGGATGGTGGAAATTAGTAATTGCTTTGCACTTTATTATGAGTGACATTTTCATAGTGTTAGGGAATTTTGATGCCAAAAAGAGGCAATTTAAATTAAAGAATTGCCTTTTATTATTAACTCGCGGGTTGCTGATCCTGAAAATGAGGTCCTCAAAACCAAGATTGAGAAAGAGGTTTTTTGGCATCAAAAAAAAAAAATTCTTGTAATCTCCTGTATAAGTCCTGCCAGAACAGAAAAATCTGAGGTCACCTGCCATTGACCTAAAGGTCCAAAATCGAGAGCCAACAACACAGGATAGAATAACCTGGCGCAGAATAATGAGGAGACCCGACCCCAAATAATGGGAACAGGAGAGGTGAAAGCTGAAGAAGAAGAATCTCCTGTGTAAGTCCCAAATATGTACTTTTTCTTTGAACTCACCCTGACTCGAGCAGTTTATTCTTAGCTTCGATGAGCTTCTTGCCGGGCGTGACGTCGATGATGCCAAAACTGAAGCCGCGGTTCATCATGTAGTAGGACGCCATGCGTGCTAGCCTGGGAACAATACAATAATTCATACTACAACTGACACTACATAATAATAAGCATAATTGATCAACTTTAGAGGTATGAGGAACCTGGGCCTGCGGACGGCTCGCAGTGGGTAGCTCGCCGTCCGATCAGCACCAGGCCCGAGAGTCGACGGCGCGTAGTGTTCCACGCAAGACGAACAAGAGATGTTGTCAGCCACCACTGACGGGGCCCATCGTGGCCGGTGCCTGCATGCCTAGGGGTAGCGAATAAATTCTGAAAATGAGTTACCGCACCCCTGGGCACTCAGGCAGGGAAGGAACAGGGGTGGGCTTTAGTCAGTAAGAGTCTGACACGCCCTCCCGCTCCACACAGAGCGGGAGAAATCATTGGATGATTTCCCATCCCCCAAAAAAAAAGAGGTATGAGGAACAGGGTGTAAAGTTCCGCAAACCTCCATTGAAAAGGGAGGATCCTCCGACCAGACGGGTGTTGTGTCTAATTTGGGCAACTGGCCCGTGGTTGAATTCGAACTGTGGTATTATGATTGTTCGGTCCGAGTGCATTTCCGAACGCAACCTTGAGAGGTGACAGCTGTCACACCTTTCTTTTTATACTCTATGACTTTTTTCTGTCATCTGTCACTTGTTGGTTTCCACCGTAGTGAAAAAATGTGTTGAAAATGTAGATTCCGGGCATGGGATTCAAATCTGGCTGAATCTATTGTTTTTGAACCAATTTGTTTGCTATTGAACTAAATTTGATTGAAACCCCATCTGGTGTAGTGGTGAAACGGGTTATTTTTGAAGATACTTGGAAGTTTGGTTGGTTTGCCAGAGACTACGCGCTTGTGGAATCACGGCGCCCTTTTAAAGTCACCTATGGAGTCTGGTATACTTCTACTGACAAGCACTACACTCCCATTTAACTCTGACATACACACGTTTACCCAGATTGCTCCTTGGACGAAGACTTCGGAAACCTTGGGTAAGTTGTTCAAAACGTTTGTAAATTATTCTTTAGTTCTGCGTACTTGGAGACAAGTTTGTGATCAGATTGGTGCCGGGATCCGACAAGCACGCTTCCACACTCTTGTCTCCTCAAGTCGGATCCTTGCCCCTGGCTTGGTCGCAAACAATGATGAAATCGCGCGGAGAACTCTGCTTGCGCGATGCAGGATTCGTATATTTAGTTCGTATGTGGCGTCATAGATGTCACTACACAGCCTTTTAATGTTCCCACCGCTGGGACACAGACCTCTCTGTGAGAAGGTGTGTGGCAGCAATCCACCACGCGGGCCCAATGCGGATTTGGTGGACGTCACATCTCTTTAAAGTTTTGGTTCGAGGACATGCCGGTTTCCTCACGATGTTTTCCTTCGCCGTTTTGATAGCAGTGGTGGTGAAATAATTTACGCTGGCAGAAGCCAGTATTTTATAAAAGACGGTACTGGTCGGTACTGGTGATAGAATAAATAGTGGTAGCTTGAGTCTTAGCAGTGAAAACATTGTAGAGTGATGTGTTGCGACGCGTAAATGTATATCGGCCCAGGGTTTGCTTACCTCCACATGCCCCTCACTGCGTGCTCCTCGCCCCAGTCTCTCAGCAGGATGTAGAAGATGCTGCTCTTCGTACCAGAACCCAGGGTACTCTTGTCCATGGACCCGCAGAGCAACTCCGAATTCCTTATTATCACCCCTAGGAGATAGAAATGAAAGAAGAATTACAATCACCTACTCAAAATTAGCTTCATTTAAAGGCCGTTTTCACCATTCGCTCTATAAACTAAGTTTTACTGAACTAAGCTTAGCGTAAAAAATAAAAACCATAAAAGAGATTATAGTGAGTTAACCTTAAAAGATAGACATATGCTGTCGCGGACTTTTTTTTAGAACTTTAAAAGGAGAACAATTCCGTGATACATAATTTTTGCAACAAGCAACTGAAGCTCTCAAAAGGTTTTTTTTCCCGTTTTTGCCACATTTTTCATTGATGCTTCGCTCCTGTTGGTCGCAACGTGATATATTAGCCTATAGCCTTTCTCGAAAAATGGACTATTCAACACAAAAATAATTTTTTAATTCGATCCAGTAGTTCCCGTTTAACCAAACAAACTCTTCAGCTTTATGACAGCGGCTAAACGCGTTTAAGCGAGCTTAAACGTCGAAAACTGGGCGTTTAGAATAGGTGAAATCGGCCCTAAATCAAATAGTTTTAAAACTATGTTTAACCTCTTGCGTTTCTGGCGGACAGCACATGGGCCGTAAACAATTAAAAATCTAGTGTGTCTGCTAACTAGACGCGCGACGGATTAAGGCGAGAACTATAAGTAGAAAATTATTATCTGTAATCTCGAAATAGCATAAATCAAAATCGCAGCCTGCGTCTGTCTGTTGCTCCGCTTAATTCTTCTAAACCACACGACGGATTTAAATCCAATTTTCACTAGTGTCCGACAGAAGATTCGGTTTCGGTCAAAAAAGGTATAGCGAGCTATGGCGAATATTCGGCTTGACTAAAACTAGCGTCTTTGAGCTGAAGGTTGTGATAGAGACCCAAAAACTGACTGTCTCGTTCGTCTGATGTGTGTAGTGTCGTCATCGTTTTATTGACTTATTTAGTATTTTATTTAAGTAAGGACTGAATTTTCAATCGTAAATATACTTTATTAAGTCAACATTTATAATTTTTGTTACTTTTTAGGGTTCCGTACACAAAGGGTACAAACGGAGCCCTATTGCTATCACTCACGTGTCCGTCTGGCCGACGTCTGTCACAAAACTTTGTTCTGAAGAATTTTTGAAGATTGTTGATATGACACACACACAAAAAATAATTGAAATAAAGACTTATATATTCTATTCTATAGACCTATGAACTTGGAGATAATGTTTAGAATAATTTAGAATTTTTTAACTTCCCATTGACCTATGAACTTGAAATTTGGTGATAATGTTTATTATTACGTATGTTTTACTAATAAATAGCAAAATATTGATTGCCCTCATATGGTACAGAAGTCGGCACCCTAAATGTGCGAAGTGTCGCCCAGCGTGAAGTCACGCGAAATTTCAACTAACTGTATTACCCTTATTTTTTGTTTACGTGACAAAATAAAAAATACGTGTCCAATATTTTTTGGTTATTTAACTGATGGATTAATTAGATTGCCCAGGGGTTGAGGATAAATTCGAAAGGGTTACCTCGCCCCTGGGCACTCAGGGCAGGGAAGGAACAGGGGTGGGTTATAGTCTGTAAGAGTCTGACACGCCCTCCCGCTCCACCCTAGAGCGCGAGATGTCATTGGATGATTTCCCAACCCCAAAAAAAAAAAGACTAATTAGATTGAGTAAAATACCCTATTACACCCGTACGGCGCCGGGGCGGATCGCTAGTGCGTAGTCATAACACTTACAAGAGTCTTGCACGCACATGTCCTGGTTGCTCGTGTAGTTTTTGCCTTTGACCTCCAAGTTGGCTTTCACCTCGCATTTCTTGTTGGGCTTCATTATCAAACTGGAAGCAAAAGGAACTGTTAATAAAATACCTCGGCTCGATTGTTCGTAAATATAACAGGAGAAATATAAGGCGTTTAGGTGGAAAGTGGGGGGTCGAGCCGAATCTCACCCAATCTCATGTGGAGGAGAGGGGGTGGGGGTCTCGGCAAGTATTACGTAATTTTTTATCCACTGGAAACAGACTAAAATCCGCCGCAGCCGCTATAATGGCTCCTTTTCTGTTTCTGCAGTGCGTCTCTAGAACTCTCTCCCACACTCACTACGCGACAGTCCTTCTCTAGATGTCTTCAAGAAGAAAATCAAAGAGCACTTCCTTTCAAATTGACATAATATTAGTATATATTGGTATTTATTAGTATGTAGGTATAATATATATTTGGAATTATTTATGTAGGTTTATATGTTTTGTGCACTGAATCCTACCCTCAAATGTGATCTCTCTCTATCACTCAAAGGTTTGCTGGGAGAAAACTCAACATTGAGTTAAGCTCGCCTTTGTACATGCATTGTGTAACCACTAAGTACTATGTGAAATTTTTGGTGTACAATAAAGAATTAAGAATAAAATCCGAGATAACTGGGTTAAATTGAGTTAACTAGTCCTCAATAAAAATAATCAAGCAAAATTATGTTTTTTTAATAAATCTAACGCAATCAAGCATACATTAAGGTGAATGCTCCAGGGTAGCCCGCGAAATTCAAATTTTCTTATGTTTTTTGAAATTTGCAGGTCAGTGTCAGGTTGTATCTTGGTCAACATTTGATTCGCGACCGTAGCAAGTATGTATTTATAGAATTACAATCATTCAAATCATCAATAGGGAACGTGCACGGCGTAGTCTGTGCCATCTAGTGGAGTAAATTCGAAACTTTTACCATACAAAAACCTGTCATTGACATTTCCGTGTTATATATGTATACACACACGCATCATGCACACATGCAGACGGCGAGTTACTACTCGCCGTCCGCAGGCCCGGGAACTGTAGAAATACTTGACATTGACATTTATGTGGCGCCCTCTATAGTTCCTGCACGCTCCCTATCCATCTCTCTCAGTTAGAATTGATGCCAAATGTCATGATTTCATGAAATACTTACATTTGGAATCAATTCTAACTGAGAGAGTTGTATTGATGACTTTAATGATTATAATTCTATAAATACATACTTGTTACGCCCGCGAATCAAATTTTGACTTAGATACAACCTGACACTCACCTGCAAATTCCAAAAAACGTAAGAAAATTTGAATTTCGCGGGCTACCTTGGAGCTTTCACCAGTACTGACACAAAAATATGCGTTTCTAACAATCTCACGTGAGATTGTGGGTGAAGGGAGGAGGTCGAGGCAAACCTCACCACATCTCATTGAGGGGTGGGACGGGGGCAAAAAATTGCGAAAATCATCTCACGTAATTAATGGACACATTTTAAGTGTTTTAAGACCTCTGCCAATCTGACTTAGGGTAGAGTTTCCCAATCTGGGGTCCTCAGCTTTACCCAAGAGTTCCACGGAAGAACAGCTTTACATATAAAAATGTTTTTCTTGCACATATATGTGTCTTAACTTTACTATAAAAATCTTAATATTTCTATATCTCAATTTTTTTTTTTTAAGGAGTTTGTGACGATGTTCGTTAGGTTAGGTTAGGTAAGGGGTAAGGTTCCACCGTTAAAAAAGTTTAACAGTAGAGTTAGATGATACGGCTTTAAAGATAGGGTCTACTGACATCACTGACTTGAAAGAAAATAAGGTAAGTTGGCAGAGGTTATTAATATAGCATAGGAAGAGAAATGGGCCCAAAATACTGCCTTGAGGGACTCCGAAGATTACCGAGCTCTTCTCGCTCACCGTATTGTCTCTTTACCCTTTGCGTACGATTTTGAAAGTAGTCTTTAAAAAGGAGCAATTCCGGTACTTTTATACCCAAGCTCTCAAATTTCTCCAAGAGTTTAAACAGAAGAGACAGAGTCAAAGGCCTTCGTTAGAACTAAAAAAATGGTCAGGCATCTCTTTTCCTCATCCGATGTCGTTGCGATGAATACGGATAAGTATTCAAATTTTTGTGTACAGAATTGTCTGTTTACTAACCTGGCCTAAAGCTATACTGGACATCCGCTAGTAACTTTTTATTCTCCATGAAAGTGAGCCTTTAATTGACGGCACGGTTGGCGCAGTGGTTGAGCGTTCGGCTGCTGCGCTGCGTGTCGCGGGTTCGATCCCCGCACGAAACAATTATTTGTAAGACCTACAGATAGTTGTTCCGGGTCTGGGTGTCTCGTGTATGTGAATTTAAATGTTTGTGAACGCACCCACGATACAGGAGTAATTCATAGTGTGGGGCAAAGTCAAAAACAAAAACAATTATTGATAAATCATTTCCAAGATTTTTGACAGTAATGGTAAGAGTAAAATTTGACGGTAATTATTGACACTGTCTCTTCTCCAACCCTTGTGCATGGGAATAAATAAAGACGGTCGAAGGTCGAAGGTCGAAGTCTGCGGCATAGTGCTCACCTGAAGATCTGCTTCCCAGTCCACAGCATCCTCGGCTTGAGTATGGCCGGGGTGGGCATGTCAATGCGCATGTTGGTGTCGGGCCCCGCCAGCAGACACGCGGCCAGCTGCTGCGCCTCGTCGCGCGTCAGGAACGTGTCGCGCTGCGTCAGCAGGTAGCCGCCCGTGATGAAGTCCTGCGTCGCGGCAATCAGGAGCTCGCCGTTGCGAGGAGTTACGAGATTGGATTTATTCTGAGGAGGAAAATAGAAGAGTTACACTCGTCGTCATCATGATTTCCGCCAAAAAGACGTCCATTGCTGGGCACATGCTTCCCCCAAGTGTACCGGTCCTGTGCGTCTCGCATCCATCGGATTCCCGCGACATTCGCCAGGTCATAGGTCAACCTAGTGGTAAGCCTTCCAACGCTACGTCTTCTAGTAAGTAGTAGTCAATGCAGAACCCCCCGGCCTCATCGACCATCTGTTCTGCGAGAAATTACCCTTTCTAAAAATACAGGCGTAATACCAAGTTATGTTTATTATAAGATAGTCTCACCCCCATGAGTATGAGTGCCTCAGCCCGAGCCTCCTCGGTCTGCGGCAGGTGCATGTTCATCTCGTCGCCGTCGAAGTCCGCGTTGTACGGAGTGCACACACACTCGTTGAACCTGCAACAAAACACAAGGCAAGCGTTAACTCTCTACAATGGGTCGCGAGCAAATATCGGATAGATGACGAAAAATAGGTAAAGGTACATCGAACGACACAGAAAAGCCTTTCATTTTTTAGGGTTTCGAAAGTCTGGATGAAAAAGCGGAACCCTTATAGGCTCAATCGTGTGTCCGTCTGTCTGTCACGGTCAATTTGCTTCGAAATTTGGTATAGACATGAATATCTGTGACCCAAACACAGATGTGTAACGTAATGAGTTTGGTATATAGTGGTTACTTTTTGAGTGCAAATCAGAAAGTTAAGTTTTTCAAACTGAACCGTGCGACATATCAAATGAAAGGACACATTATTCTTAAGTGTATTGTTTTCATAAATTTAAAATAAATAGTTTTATGTTATTTAAGAAAATAGATGACAATTGACCATTCCCTCGCCCTTATCCCCGAAATAACCAAGTCTAAAATTTTGAAAAAATTACCGAAAATAGTTCTATTTTACAGGAAAACCTATAAGGACTCAAACATAGTATATATGATTTATTTATGTGTGTTTGTCGCTGTTGATATTGTATGGTCATATGTCTTACTAACATAGTTATAAGTATATTTATTGTTAACCTTAAGAGTCTTGTTGTAACTCTAAATAAGTAAATAATAATAATAAGAGTTGGAACAAGGCTAGGCAGATTGGTTAATAAAGAGGTTACCTGAAGGTCCTTTGCGGCTGGACCCTGGCGCGGTGACACATGATGGACAGCTTGTGCAGCGACGGCTGGCGGTTGAACAGCACCACGTCACCGTCGACTAAATGTCGCTCCACGACGTCGCCACACTGGGGGCCACAGACATCAAGTCATTCATAGAGTCGCCGCTACCGGTGCCAGCAACAACAATAACACATACAGAATGTAACAGAAGAATGGGTAGTCATCTTATAGATACAGCTTCTCCCTATGGACATGAACAACTTTCTTCAAGGTTTAATAAAAACAAGTTATAGTAAATTCCCAAAAAAATTCGGACCCATCATTCTATTTATTGGTAGCGGCACTCTGGCAGGGACGGAACAGCGGTAGGTTTTAGTCAGTAAGAGTCTGACACGCCCTCCTGCTCCACCCAGAGTGGGAGAAGTCATTCGATGACGGGAGAAATCATACTATTACGTCGACCGTATTACGAGATCATACGAGAATGTTGTCTGATGTTTCCAGACGATTCCACTACGTTTGAGAACATTCCATTATGGTACTGCGTAGAAGTTCAAAGATGTTTCTAGAACAATCCACTTTAAGCTAGTTCGACAATGTTCTGGAAACTTCTATGACAACATAAATAGGCCAGCAGGCGGCAGTCTGTTTTCGACTACGAATGCGAACGGAAGCTATTTCGAAGAGAATAGTGATCATTACAGAATTAATGTTTGTGTTAATAATTTTTTTAAGTTAATAAAGGATAATTGGTTAATCAATCGGTGTAAAATAATTTATCCTTTACCCAGCTCGTAACAATACTAATTTTATAAGTTGATAACTTTGTACGGAAAGTCCAATTTATGCAAGTATGACCCAATGAAGTAGTATCTCAAAAATCTCATTACACCCTGTTTATGTACTTTTTTTTTAATTGTTGATCGGCACGCGTTTGGCCACTATCTCACCTGATGGTAAGCGATGATGTGGTCGAAGATGGAGCACGCTTGCCTAGAAGTAACCTATTCACTCTTGACTTAAAGACACCCAGGTTGTAGCTACCAGGAAACAAGCTCCGGTAGGGAATTCCACTCCCTAGCTGTACGCACAATGAATGTTTTCTCAAAACGCTTTGTGCGTATGGATGGGATGTCAATGTTCGATGTTCCACGGGCGAAAATATTTGCTCGTTTGTGGAGTATTCCAAGGGGAACTAGATTGGGGCACCACGGCCAAGTACCGCTTTATCAGAACATCTCATTATCTGTATGGTGCACGCAGCACTTAAGCAACAGAAGTAACCTCCTGAATTTAAATTAATTTCTTGACAAGCATGACATTTTCCGAGTGGAAGGATAGTTATAAAATAATGTGAGGGTACCTTATAACTTACACAACAACTCAGCACTTTCAGAACGGTCAAGAACAATTGTAGTTTTTTTTTTTAAATCTAAGCTTGATATTTTATATCAACAAGATACGATTCTTAGCAAAGAAAATCAGATTGAAATTATTATTCGACGTGGTTACTAAGTGTGCAGATGCAAGGTGCGCTGTGACTATAAAGGTAGAGTGGAATTAACTGCCGGAGTCTGTGCTTCATGATAGCTGCAACCTGGGAGTCTTTAAATCATGAGTGCTTCATCTTCGACCACATCATTGCTTACCATCAGGTGAGCTAGTGGTCAAACGCGTGTCTATCAACAGTAAAAAAAAGAGTATTTTTAGTCAGCTTTGTGATGCATATCTCAATACTTTAGTACTGAGTGATAATTTTATTACATGTCATTAATTTTAGTTTAAACATTAGGATGATGATGAATAATGTCAGTAGCCTACCAGACAACATCCATCTGGTCAGAGGATAATCCTTTTTCAATGGTAAATGAGGAACTTTCCACCCAGTCTTCATACCACTCACTAACACATCCGCAGTACCTTAAGTTCCTGCGCGATCTTCTCCCTGTTCCCGTACTTGAGGTACTTCTTGTGCTTGAGGCCGCGCTGCTGCACGTAGTTGGCGCCGGGGTGTACGTCGGGCCCGTTGCAGACCAGCTTGCGCAGCCACTGCAGGTTGGCGGGGAACACGCGTTCGGGATACGTCAGGATCTTGGCGACGTGCACTGGGACTCCCACCTGCGTGAGTGGGAATGTTTAAGTTTTTAGGGTTCCAAACATCCGAATGTAAAAACGGAACCCTTATAGGATCACTCGTGCGTCTGTCTGTCTGTCTGTCTGTCCGTCACAGCCAATTTGCTACGAATCTACTCGACCAATTGAGTTGAAATTTGGTACACACATAAACATCTGTGACCCAAACACGGACGTGTAACGTATATAAATTAACTAGCGGCCCGCCCCAGCTTCGCTCGGGTACAAATTATACATATAAACCTTCCTCTTCAATCACTCTATCTATTAAAAAAAACCGCATCAAAATCCGTTGCGTAGTTTTAAAGATTTAAGCATACATAGCGATATAGGGACAGAGAAAGCGACTTTGTTTTATACTATGTAGTGATTTGGAATATGGGGGTCACTTTGGGAATGCAAGTCAGAAAATAGAAAAAAAAACGTTTTAAACTGTAGTATGCTGCATATCAAATGAAAGGGCTTATTGTAAGGATTTCAAATATATATTGTTTCATAATTCCAAAATGTATAGTTTTTAAGTTATTTAAGAAAATAAATGAAAAATGATCATTCTCCCCTTATCTCCGAAACCACTAGGCCCAAAATTTTGAAAAAAAAAATAGAATGTAGTTCTTTAATATAGATTACAGGAAACCTATAAGACGTACTTATATGTAGATTAAACCTGAAAAAATATGATTTGTTCGGAACCTTTGTGTCCGACTCGCTCTTGGCCGGTTTTTATGTTAAGCTGCAGATGTGCTATAGGTATGCCTTAGCGTTCGAGGAATACAGGCGTTGTGTTTTGATAAATTTGAATAAAAAGTATTGCCACCAATTGCATCGAGCTTCGAAAGTGATCCAAGTTTTTTGCTGTTTTTAACCGACTTCAAAAAAAGGAGGAGGTTCTCAATTCGACTGTATTTTTTTTTTTTTTTTTTTTTATTTGTGTTACCTCATAACTTTTCACTACGTGAACCGATTTTCAAGATTTTTTTTTTATTTGAAAACTGTTGCTTCACATTTGGTCCCTTTTTAATTTGGTGAAGATCTGATAAAGAACTTCGGAGATACACAATGGAACTCTTCAATAAATGATAGCAAGCCTTCCAGAATTGCTGCAATCGCATGTCTGTATATTGTTTTCACCACTTCACAACATTACATTACGCTGATACGCTCTGAAGTGGTATACAGATTTGTACAGTCACCCTGATACACCCTAATTTCACCAACTACTTTCAAATTCCCTATTTTTGTGGCTGTCAATTCGGGCATCACTTTACTATTAATTTATTTAGTTTTAGAATGGGGTACAACAACTAAAAAGTGAAAAATAAAAAACTTTTTCAAAAAAAATACAACCGACTTCCATAAACAATACTAAAAAATGCAAAATAACTTTAATTTCGGAAGTCGGTGTCAAATAACGAAGAAACCAAACAAGAAACACCGACTTCCGAAATTAAAGTTATTTTGCATTTTTTAGTATTATTTATGGAAGCCGGTTGTATTTTTTTTTGAAAAAGTTTTTTTTATTGAGATAAGACTGTATACCAATCACGAAATTTTATTTTTAGTAAATTTAAATAGTATATCATAATAATCAGCATTATGTGGTTCCCACTGCTGGTGCACAGGCCTCCTCTCTGAAAAGGAGTGGCCTGTTATCGACCACTGTAAACTTGTTCACATAAAACACCTTACGACTCAATTTCCAATTACAAAATAAATCTAAAGTTTCGACAGATACAAGACTTCAAAGCCAATATTCTCACCTCCTGAATCTGCAGGTTAGGGTCAGGCGAGATGACGGTTCTGCTGGAGAAGTCGACTCGCTTGCCCGACAGGTTGCCGCGGAAGCGCCCCTGCTTGCCCTTCAGCCGCTGCACCAGACCACGGCCCGGCTTCTTAGGCTACAAACATGAAAAATAAGCGTAGGTTTTTTTTTAGGGTTCCAAACATCCGAATGTAAAAACGAAACCCTTCACTCGTGCGTCTGTCTGTCTGTCTGTCCGTCTGTCACAGCCAATTTACTCCGAATCTACTCGACCAATTGAGTTGAAATTTGGTACACACATGAATATCTGTGACCCAGACACGGACGTGTAACGTATATAAATTAATTTGGAGTAACTGTATTTTTTTCATAATTCCAAAATGTAGTTTTTAAGTTATTTGAGAAAATAGATAAAAAATTACCATCCCCCCCCTCTCCTATCTCCGAAACCACTAGGCCCCTAATTTTGAAAAAAATACAGAATGTAGTTCTTTACTTATACGAGTAGATTACAGGAAAATCTATAAGGTGGGAGTAGTTAAAAGACCCTGAAAAAAATTAGATCTGTTCGGAACCCTTTGCGCGCGAGTCCGACTCGCTCTTGGACGGTCTGTTATAACGAAACAAAATAATAACTAAGGTCGTAGCAGGTGGCGTTCAGTAATAGTTTCTAACTAGCCCCATGGGAAAAAGACGCGAGTTTATGTTTGTATTTATTGATAAACAAGTTTATTACAAAGAATCAAACCAACTAAGCCTTGTCTCTTGGCGGCCCATAAGTAAGTTTGAAATAGAAGCATCAAACCACACACAAATATAATTAGAACCTATAGCATCCTAAATTCATCCGCAGGGTAAAATTTTCTCATACAGAGAAAAGCTCAAGCATTCATTACCATGCTTACATAAAGCGATATTTTTCTGAAAAAAAGCATGGTTAATGTAAAAGTTACTCTACGTTTATCAAAAAGGTAGGAGAATAGAGAATAATAGCATGAATTTTATGCCTTAGTGAGCAAATAATTCACTAAGCGAAATTCAAATAAACAAGTGAAGATTTCAAGGATTATTGAGAACAGAAATAGGAGAGGTCCTAACTCGTTTCCTCGGGGAACTCCATAAGTGACTGTTCTTTGGCTCGACCAATTTTTAATTTAATGTTGGAATTTGTCACATTTGAATATTGTTATCAGTTACTAAATTAATTAGAGTAAATCTAGTACTTTATACCATTTATTAATTAATATGTCATGGTCAACGTAGTCAAAGGCTTTTGTCCAGCCCGTTTGAAGGATGGAGATAGCACTTTTTGGTCGGTTTAGATGGGAGTTTTTGGCAAAGACAAGGCCTCATTTAATTTACTACTATGAGTTTTTTTTCATCATAAATCTTAGTTTAATATTATTGCTATGTATATGTACCTGCATGGACAGCGGTATGCCAGACATCTCACTGTTGATGTACAGTGCGGCATGCAGCTGTAGGTAATCCCAGTCTTCCTGTACCAGCTCACTCTTGCCTCCGCTCGCTATGTGACGCGATATCACGTCGTTTATTAGAAGGATCTCTGACTGCTTCATTGTTAAGTCGTCCTCGTTTCTAGAAATAGGAATATAATAATTATACCAAAATAGCGCGATTTCATCCACGTCAATTTCAGATTTTCCTCAAACTTCTATGCGCCATTTCAACCTTAAGTATATTCCCTGGGTTCAATTGATCGCTATGCCATAAATAAATCGAATACTGGCCAAAGTAGGACCAATGAGGTAATAAGGAACATCATCAGATGGTTACGGGAATCCGATAGCTGCGAAAAGCATAGGAACCATCAATTTGGCAATGTTTTGAAGAGAATTATGGCCAGCAGTGGAAGTCTTTGGTGATTCTATCTATAATATGCTTCGGTTGATTAATAATGATGATATTGAAACAACAAAATAGTTCAATTCACGATTGTTTTTCTGTAATTTGTAAATAAATATGTCACCTGATAATTGTAAATACTGTTACTTTATGAAAAATCATGTAAAATTTTAACTTCTTCTCACTTCACTCAAATACATTGTAAATTATCAAAGGATGATATTTATTATATACTAGCTGACCCGACAGACGTTATCCTGTCTTAGCTATGAAGTGTCAAACGCGTGAAGTTTTTATAGTCGTTAAGTTTTCTGAAATTTTCTAATTTCCCGCGCAGTTTTCTTTTTTTTAACGGTGTATACAATTATCCGGCGATGTATTATACTTCTTATTGTGACTGTAAGGTCAGATAACTCACGTGCCCGCTTTAATCTCGGAGACGACGCTAGGGCGGATGCAAAGCGGTGGCACTGGCAGACGAGTCAGGATCAGGTGCTCCGGACGGGTCAGCTTAGAATTCATGCCCAACAGTGGGATGTCCTCGTCCGGGATGCGACGGAACAGGTTCAGCACCTGGGTGGTGGTGTCAAGATCGATTAGTGGTTGCACACCTTTGATCAAGAATTTGCAGATATGTATAATCATGACTCAATATATTTGACTGGTTCTGTTGGACTGTCTCACGACTTTTGTTAATATTATTACTTTTGTGTTTTTTAAGCCTGAATGCAGGCCTTTGCCAGGGCTTTCAGCATGGGACGGTTGTCCCACTTGCATCTTTAAACTAAAATACTTCTTAGCTTACCTCCAAAGGACTCATCTCAATAACAAGTCCACTGTTGACCATGGTCGCCAACTCTTTATTGGACTCCTTTGCTTCATGAAAATCTCGCAACACCCTCCTCACGAGAGGATCCGTGGGTTTCTTCGCTCTGTACTTATCATGGATGATCTTCAGTATGCCAGCGGGACTCTTCTTCACCATACCGTTCAACTCTTCGCAGTACGGACATTTGGTACATGTCTTTGCCTTTTTGTGAACCATACCACGAAGATTCTTCTTGTGTAAGTAGGATAGATCTGGGTTCATGAATTTTCGTCTGAAGGACTTTTTGAGGGGTTCCACTAACATCACTTTTGCACATTCCTGTAGAATTAATTATATTATTTACTAAACTAATATAATACAGTGGTAGTTGTTTATGGGAGGCTGAGGGAATCACTGGAAATACTGGGGGGGGTCTAAAAGGCTACTTTAGATGAATCATAATGCTCAACGGAGTGGCCCTCACGGCCCCGGCCGCTACCACCGCAGGAGAGGCACTGGGCGAAGGACGTCGCGAGACGATCTCCGGCCACCGTCAACCCGGGCCTGCGGTCGGCGAGCAGTGGGTAGCTCGCCGTCCGATCAGCACCAGGCCCCTGAGTCGACGGCGCGTATTGTTTCACGCGCGCCTCAAAGAGATGTTGTCAGCCACCACTGACGCGGCTCATCGTGGCCGGTGCCTGCATGTCTAGGAGTAGCGGATAAATTCTCAACATGAGTTAACGCACCCCTGGGCACTCAGGCAGGGAAGGAACAGGGGTGGGTTTTAGTCAGTAAGAGTCTGACACGCCCTCCCTCTCCACCCAGAGCGGGAGAAGTCATTGGATGATTTCCCACCCCACAAAAAAAAAAAAGATAAATCATAATAATAAACACCAAATAAGACTCTGATATGAATTTACTTGAGTAATTTCAGTTTACGAATCTCCATACAAAACTGTCATAATGTCAAATGTCAGAGATGACATAATGTCACTATTGCTGAGTCTCAAAGGGTAGTTTTGCAAGCTTTTATTTAACTTGCACTGTTCCTATGTTTGTAAGTCGTATGTCAAAATTTGCAAACCATTTTTCGACTATTTTGTTGGTATCCGATTGAGCTGAAATTATGCATACACCTTTAGTTTTGGTGACAATGCATTTTTACGATAAGCATGATCTGAATCGACATCCAGGATTAGCTCCAGATAAAGAAATTCTTCAATGCTCAACAGCACAGATATAAATCTACACAAGATTTCATATCTGTGGTATACATTTAATTGAGATAGCTGGTGTAAAAGCTTGTTTAATTTTAATTTTTTTATTTTTTTTATTAGGGAGAACTGCAAGGATGCTGTAGGATCATTCACAGGAGGGAAGCCCAGGGAAAAGCTAGAATGAAATGAAAAAGGAAAGATTGCCTGTCTTTGCCTAATATTTTGTTATCAATTTCAACTATGAATTTTTACACAATACCTTACCTTACAAATAGTCTGCAGTATGGTGATGATGGACCTGAAGTAGCCAACATGGAAGACGGGCAGAGCCAGCTCTATGTACCCGTAATGACCAACGCACTCTGCCAGGCCCAGCCCGCAGGTTTCACAGTTGGCATCTTTCTGATTAGTTCCCTGCATTAAAAGAAGACTCGTTATTAATGTGTGGATTATGCTTGGCATGGGAGGAGCTTGTGGCTAAAGTAATATCAGCCGCACGGGTCGATCCATCAAGTTAAGCTACACTGGCCGGGGTTGGTCCATGGATGGGTGACCATCTCTACATACCGAGACTCCTCCGTGCCTTGGAAAGCACGTTAAGCCGTTGGTCCTGGCTGTCAATCGTGGATCTTTGACAGTCGTTACGGGTCGTCATAAGCCCGAAGGACTGACATCCAGTCTTACCAAGAGGTGTCGTATTACCCAGTAATTAGGTTGTGGAGGTCAGATAGGCAGTCGCTCCTTGTAAAATATTGGTATTCAGCTGCATCCGGTTAGACTGGAAGCCAACCCTAAGGTAGTTGGGAAAAGGCTAGGCAGATTAAAACATTTTTTTTTTTTTTCGCAACTCGCGGCTCGGCGGTCTCACCTTCCGCCTGACGCAGGTCCTCGCCGGACACGGCTGTTTCGGGAGGTTCCTGTTTCGGATCAAGCGGTAGGTGACCCCCGGGTGTTTCCACTGCGAGGATCGCCCAGAGGACACGGTGGAGCATACGGTGGAGGTTTGCCCCGCTTGGGCAGAGCACTGCCGTGTCCTCGTGGATGCGATAGGCGGCAGCGACCTCTCGCACCCTGCCCTGGTTCAGGCCATGGTACGGAGCGAGAGGGAATGGGAAGCCGTCTCCTCCTTCTGCGAAGCAGTAATGCTTGCGAAGGCGGAGGCGGGACGCGTGAGGGAGACTCAACAACGGAGTCGCCCTCACGCTCTCAGCAGCAGCCGCCTCAGGAGACGCCTGGAACTTCCGGCGCCGCGAGACGATTTCCGGCCACCGTAGACCCGGGCCTGCGGACGGCGAGTAATGGGTAGCTCGCCGTCCGATCAGCACCAGGCCCGAGAGTCGACGGCGCGTAGTGTTACACGCGCGCCTCAAAGAGTTGTCAGCAATAGGGACGAGGCTCGTCATGGCCGATGCCTGCCCGGGGGTTGAGGATAAATTCGAAACAGAGTTACCTCGCCCCTGGGTACTCGAGGCAGGAAGGAACAGGGGTGGGTTTTAGTCAGTAAGACTCTGAAACGCCCTCCCGCTCCACCCAGAGCGGGAGAAGTCATAGGATGATTTCCCACCCCAAAAAAAAAAAAAAAACCAAAAAAAAAAAAAAAGATTGAAACATGCTTGGCATTCAAAAATTCACCTGAGAATGCTCATAAACGCAACCATGCGAGTATACACCCCCGCCTAAGACCGCCATATCCATGCCAAACTGCCAATTGACAGTGGACGAAATACCGTAAATGGGCGAACCACAATCCTGATACAATCACTATAATTCCATTGTTTTAACCATTTCTAACTGTTTCTGCCACAGTTTTGTTTTATTTTTTTTTATACATATTCACCTACTATCATGCCAAACTCATTTAATACTTTTTTTTATTGTTGATAGGCACGCGTTTGACCACTATCTCACCTGATGGTAAGCGATGATGTGGTCGAAGATGGAGCACGCTTGCCTAGAAGTAACCTATTCACTCTTGACTTAAAGACTCCCAGGTTGTAGCTATCAGGAAACACAGACTCCGGTAGGGAATTCCACTCCCTAGCTATACGCACAATGAATGTGTTCTCAAAACGCTTTGTGCGTATGGATGGGATGTCCACCATGAACCGGTGGCACTTCGCCGTACGTCTTGTGGTCCGTTGATGGAACGGACTTGGCGGAATCAAATTATGCAATTCCGTCGCACACTCCCCAAAATGTAACCGATAGAAAACCGACAGGCTAGCAACTCGGCGTCTATGCTCAAGATTTTGGAGGTTCGACGCAACGAGCCTATCATTGCCGATGATCCTCTTGGCTCGTTTCTTAATTGACTCAAGGGCATCAAGCTGGTATCTGGCAGATCCGTCCCAAAGATGAGAGCAGTACTCCACACACGATCGAACTTGCGCTTGATAGAGTTGTAGCAGCTGTTCCGGCGTGAAGTACTGTCTCACCTTTGCGAAGATCCCCAACTTTTTGGCAGCTACTTAAGCCTTTGCCTCTATTAAGGGACCAAAATTGAGGGTAGATGTTAAAGTAACACCAAGAAGATCAAGTTGGTCGGTAATCGGCACGGTTACACCTAGGAAAGATGGAGCCGGGTGAAATTGGCTCCTCTTAGCGGAAAAAAGACACGCCTGGGTCTGAGCAGCATTGAACTTGACCAGATTGGCATCGCCCAATTCTGAGATAGCCTGTAAGGACAAATTCAAGCGCCCAACTATAGCCTCTCGGAGAGACCGGACCTGAGACCCACTAGCTCGTGCGTTGGGCACGTATCTCTCGGCAACAGTGCTGTCGTCTGCATACCCAAAGGTACCGGGTTTTAGCAGATCGTTAATATGCAGCAAAAACAATGTTGCCGAGAGCACCGACCCCTGAGGAACACCGGCATTAATAGCCAGCAGTCCGGACGAGCAGCCATCTATGACTACTCGGATAGACCGATCCCTCAGGAAATCTGCAATCCAATCACACAAACCAGCAAGTAGACCGAAGGAATGAAGCTTGCCAATTAGGCTGTCGTGCCAGACGCGGTCGAAGGCCTTCGAGATGTCAAGGGACCCCAAGGGCGTCCCCTTGTTTCTCGATGGCCTCACTCCAGATGTGAATGGCATACGCTAAAAGATCCCCAGTTGACCGGTTTCGGCGGAAGCCGTATTGTCGGTCACTGAGGATATCGTTAGCTTCTAGGTATGCCAGGAGCTTGCCATTCAGTATACGTTACGTACTCTTACAGAGTACGGAAGTTACAGAGATGGGCCTATAATTTGCTGGGTCAGCTCGACTGTCTTGGGCACGGGTTGCACGTTAGCTTGCTTTCAAGCCCTCGGCACTTTTCCAGCCTAAAACAAAAGGCGAAATAGGCGTGTCCAGAGCGGAGACAACTCAGGCGCACAAGTCCTCAGTACAATTGCCGGTATACCGTCGGGGCCACTAGCCATGTTCACGTCCAGGTTACGCAGTACCTTTCGGACAACCTTCTGATGAATGCGAATGTCTGACATAATCGACTCGCATCCACCAAGATTACCAAGGGGCCTCGCGCCACCAGGATCTAGACGCGAAGATTCCGCAAACAGAGAGGCAAACAAGTTTGCCTTCTCCACAGCGGAGTGGGCCAGCGACCCGTCGGGTTTCAGCAGTGGAGGTAGTGAGTGGCGGCAGAAGTTCGATTCAACCGACTTAGCCAGGGACCAAAACGCCTTACTACCACTACCAGCTTGGTAAGAAGCAAGGTTGTTCCCAATTCGGCTAATGTGGTCAAACCGAGCCCTCCGCAACACCTTCTTGCCGGACTTGGCAGCCCTGTTGAAGGCTCTCTTCTTCTGACTCACTTCATTTGCTTTGCGAATCCGAGCGTCAACCCATGCCAGGTAGGCTGCGTGTTAAGCGCATCGGCGCGATTGCACTCGGCACCAAACCATGTTCGAGCTTCGCCAGACATTGTTACGTCAGAGAATGGAATGTAGCTCCATTCCCTGCCGCAACACATCCGTCACGGCGTCCGCGCACGACGAAACATCAGTCGAAGAAAAGCAAGTGGGCTGCAAAGGATAAAATGCGAAGAAAGATCGCATGCCATCCCAATCTGCTGACCTGTATCGCCAAACCCGCCTGGTGCCTCTAGGGCTAGGATCGGGCGGGGAGTAGACGGATACAGACTTCACCAGACTGTGGTCGGAAGTACCTAATGGTGAAGAAATCGACACCGAGTAACAGTCTGGATGTGTTGTCAGCAGAAGGTCCAAGCAATTGTCCGTGTGCGAATCAATATCCGGCACCCTCGTTGTCCCCTGGACCAGCTGGGTGAGATTTAACGCTAGCGCTAGCTTACGCGTCTCTTGTCCAGCATGGTCTGTGCACTGGTATGGGAAGAGCCACTCATGGTGGGCGTTGAAGTTCCCAAGTAACACCAATTGGGCAGAAGGGTACCGCTGCTGAGCCGCATCCGCCGCCTCACTGAGGTGTTGTGTGAGCCTAGTTGTCTCCAAATCACCACTGTGCGAACGGTAGACACAGGCATAGACAATTTTATCTAGGCCTGTGTCCACTAGGACCCAAAGAGTTGAAAACCTGGAGTCCTCAAGGTTGCGGAGATGCCGATAGCAGATGTCGTCCCGGGCGTACATGCATATACCAGCATGTGGCTTAAAGTTGTGCTCCAGGGTAAACCCTGAGTAAGATAGGTACGCCACGTCTGACGGAATCCGATCTGCGTCTCCGAAAGGAACAAGAGAGCTTAAATTGTTTCTCAGTCTCTAGGTGGTGGTGGACTGCGGCGAGATTTGAGTGCAGATCTCGTATGTTGTTGAGATGCACTTTGTGTGAGAGGGAGTGCTGCCGCTGTTCAGCTTTTTTCTTTTTTGTTCCTTTTTCTATTTTTAATATTACGAGTGAGAGGAGAAGGAAGTGAAATGAGATTCCACGCCGCTAACCTTCAGGAGCGCACTGACGGTATCATTGGGTGACTAGTCTGGAGACTGCGGGGATGCCCGAGCCCCCCTGGGAATGTCCATTGGGCCCTCTCGTCTGGTCCCCAACCAGCATGATGGTGCATTCCGGGATTTTTCGACAGTTGGCAGGGCAGTGTTTCATGTGTGGCTAGCACACTACTTGGAACTACCTGTGGTCTCGGATCCCGCTACCCTCCATGACTAGTCTCCCGATACATCCATATCAGCATGAGCCCGGTTGGTCTGCCTGTAATGGAACAACTATTTCGACCCGACTCCTCTGGATTGGCTACACTGAACATCGTACCGGAACACGGCCAGGCCGCTTGGCGGTACGTCTTTGCCCAGTGGGTGGTTGCAAGCCATCGGTCGAAACCTACCACCAGTTAGTGTCACCTGATTATCACCACCCGGGGACCACATGTAGGGACTCAATGGGTATACTCCTATGGACGCGGGTGACTCGGCCCCCAAAAATACTTCAATTAAGACAGTCCTGAGAAGAAACTTTCTTACATGTGGTATTTTAAAATATCAATATCATGGTGATCTAAGGTAGTATGTCATATGGCCGAGTATTAAATCTTAAAATTGACAATACCTAAATGTTTTTGTTTGGGTCTAGATTCTATATGATATTACTAGCAAAAAGGAAGATAGCTGCTGTTCGAGAATAGAATAGAATAAAACTTTATTGTACCAAAACAGTCGAGCAAGCTTATCAGTCAGAAACATGAAAACATTGGGTTGATAAGGAATACTTCTCATTTCAAATCATCACAAAGAGTTAACAGTTGTCACAAACGTCCATACCATTCTCCTGTCGAGAACACCATACGTTGCTGGCACCCTCTGTCCATCTTGAGCATAAAGGTTCTTAGTGATGACTTGAATATGGGCAGCCTGCTGGATAGCAGATGGACTATCCACATTGAATGTGACGTGAGAACTGAAAGCATAACAAAAACACTTTAAGACTCAAAGTAATCACATGAAACTTTTACACTTTTGTGGTTGCATGTGGTATTTTTGTCAAAACGTACTATTTTGCAAAGTTAAAAACTTGTAAACATAACCTTACATTTTTCTCCCGACATAAGTCTCGCGATATTGTTCCTTCGGCATCTTAGATCGGTTTAATGAAAACCATGTAACATATATTCTACGTTAAACTGTATTATGCCATGAAACATTACACAATGTTTTTGAAAACATGAATTGCTGAGCATTGAAGGCAGCTTTTTTGACATATGTTACTGTTGCGTTCATAATTATTATTTGACATAAATTTTGTTCAAAAACCACATTTCTGAACGCATCCTATTTTAGTAATACCATATTGCAAAAACTAATAATCTACTAATCTACCATCCTATTTCTAGTTCTTGTGCAATGTGCTCGTTTTATTACTGATTCTTGTGATGGACTTTATTTGATTAGGAAATAGATTATTATGCGCTGTCAAGGCGATCACGTGACGATGAGGACACCACCAGCCACCGGGTTATTAAACCTCATGACATCTTTATTCTTTGAACGAAAGCAGAAACCGACGTCTCTCTCAGCGATGTATTTATAATCATCGGTCGATTCCGTTCACAGCTCACCGTGAAAATAGATAGAGTGAGCGTGAAGGGAACTGTTATTCCACCTAGATTGTATGGATTGACAGCCCATTTCACCTAAGTTTAATTTATTGTTTGTTTGTTTGTTGGTTGATTTGTTGTTTGATTGTTGTTGTTATTTTTGTGTGTTTGTTTTTGTTTGTTAGTTTAGTTTGTTTTTTGTTTAATTATGAACTGTCATATAACAAATATTAATAGTGGTGTGATCAAACTAGCCTATCAAAACATTATCTGCCAGTCCCATTCTCAACTATGTTGGAGTCACCCGGGCCTGCGGACGGCGAGTAGTGGGTAACTCGCCGTCCGATTAGCACCAGGCTTGAGAGTCAATGGCGCGTAGTGTTCCACGCGCGCCTCAAAGAGTTGTCAGCATTTCTTGATAAGGCCCGTCATGGCCGATGCCTGCCGGGGGTTGAGGATAAATTCCACTTTTTTTTTAAGCTAAATAATAAATGTGGGCATTAGAGACCTTTGCCCAATGGTTTCTAATGTCTCCTTTCAAAACCCTATGTCTTGGGCGATCTCTGGCCAAGTTAGCCAAATCATGATTAGTTCATCACACCACCTTCTCACTCGACGGTGACGTAACTGACGGTCTTTGCCCACTTGTCCGGGTGTATTCCTGCAACGAGGACACTGTACAGCCCTAGCCCACTCCCACTTCAGCCTGCCCACTAGCTGTTTTACTCAAATCAACAAAAAAAAATCTAAACAAATGCTATAAACTTCTACTGTGACTCTTTTGTGAAAAATTAGGTGGCTGTGATATAAACCAAAAAAAAAAACTATTTTTGTGTCAGAATGACAAAACTAAAAAATAGGTAGGGAACGCGAAAATAAATTACAATGTTGTTCAAAGAGGTTCGGTTCAAAAAGAATGATCATGATAATATTTGATAGATTTCGATTGTTTAGCGGTTGAACTAGTAAAAGTCGACATATTAGTTAGCAAGGAACCACTGACGTGTGGATCACTATTAGTACTGTGCCCCCTATATATGACATCTTTATCCAAACCACTCTTGCAAAAAACACAATGACACTTCTTGAACAAAGTCAGCTGAGCTTTTTGTACATTTTTGTAAGTAAACGTAATAAACTAGGTACAGCATTTTCCTATTTTTTTTCAGTGGGGTAACGTAACCACATGTAATATAATACTAGCGTACAGATGCCTCATCCCATATAAAGAAACGGTACCACTGTAACTACTGGTTTTTGACTTGCACAAGCAACTTTTGTTCTTCGTTCTGGCCCGTCCTCTACACCACGCTAAATGGTGTTAGCAGTGACGGCTTGCAAGTTGAATGAGTTTACATAAAGTCTTATGGCTCAATTACACGTTCCGATTTCAAGGGACCCAATTTAGGAAACAGGAAGGTGTAATAGCAGTTAGAGCAGTTAGTGTACGATTTATTGAGATTGGGACGTCCCGATTTGACTTCCTAAATTGTGTACGATTTAGGATAGTGTAATCGCATCACCCCGATTTAGAGCTAAGTGTTGCCAATTTAGAGACTTTGTCGCTACAAATGGGGTAGTAGTATTTTGGTTTGTGTTTAAAATTAAATTAAATTTCACAAAGTCCCTTTCCCAGAAAAAAAATCTGAGTCCGCTCTTTTTATTTTTAAGTCTGCTCCTGGTAGAATCAGTTTTTAAGAGACTTTAGAGCGACTTTTGATATTCTGTTTAGGGACTCGAATTTGTAAGAGTTGGCAACACTGCCGACTTAGGAGTTCAATTTAGGATAGTGTAATTGCTCGCTTCCTGCTTCCTAGTTAGTTAGTTCCTAAATTGGGTCCCTTGAAATCGGAAGGTGTAATTGAGCCTTTACCAATATTTTCTCACACATTAAGGAGTTTTACTGTTTCAAAGTGTGTTACTATACAAATTTTAAAGAGGCGAATGGATAAACTCTTAAACTTAAAACAGCGCCATCTATTGCTACAAAAAATATAAATGCCTAAGAATTCGTTCCAAAAACATCCATATTTTAATAATGAGTCAAGTATCCCACAATTTCATGCTTAGAACAAAATACAGTTTTTACCATATTATTTTCAAAATATTAATTCTACTATCACACTAATATTATAAAGGCGAAAGTTTGTGAGTGTGTATGTTTGTTACTTCTTCACGCTCAGGCTGGAACAATTTGGGTAAAATTTGGTATGTAGATAGCTTATTCCCTGGATTAACACATAGGCTTTTTATCCCGGTCTACACGGGTGAAACCGCGGGGCGCAGCTAGTGTTACATAAAATTCAATAAGAAATCGATGCCTAATACGCCATCTATTAAATTTTTTTTTAGCTAAATTTTCTCTGTTCGAGATGAGACCCCGTGACGTAACGCAATTCACACAAGTGATCACAATTTTTGTAATTTTTAGGGTTCCTTACGGAAGGGTCCAAACGGAGCCATAGTGTTGTTACTCACATGTCCGTCTGTCCGTTTGTCTTTCTGTCCGTCCGTCATAAGTCACAAAATTTTGTTACGAAGAATTTTTTAACTTCCCATTTACATATGAAAGGTGATAATGTTTATTATTTATTCATTTATTATTACACCAAAAAAAAATACACACATAGGTAAGGAAAACTTATACTAAAAAAACATACAATTGGCGGCCTTATCGCATTTCGCGATCTCTTCCAGGAAACCTGGAAGAGATTATAAAGTATACTTTACTAACAAATACCAATATTTGGTACGGAACCCTTAATGTGCGAAATCCGATACGCACTTGGCCAGTTTTTTCTTTTCAAAAGTGTGTAATAGACGCTGTCAATTAGACAAATTTTGAAAACATGAAGTAATTAATCAGGAATATCATTCAGCTGTGATTGAAAGTGGGAATTAGAGTGTTACTCAGCTTACGCATTTACGGTGCAGTTTAGTTTTGGTGCAATTTTATTGTGAGCACTGTGGATAAAAGTTTTTGAAACGGTTATTTTTCTACTAGTTTGGTAGTATTCGATGTCAATCACTAACCCAGTTCATATGTTTCTGGCGTAAAAAGAAGCGCCTCAGCGCGCCGTTTTTTGGCTTGTCAACCGAAACCACGCAACATTTTTCGCTCGTTATATTTTGTAAAACCTACCAATTTCCTAATGTACTATTCACTGGAATGTAGGAATAGATGCGCCATACAAAGTTAAGTGATATTGAACACAAGTGATAAGTTAAAACGGACTGAAAATCGTTTTCCCACCGTAGTGACCCGCGAACTCTCAACATGCCTCTGCTAAAAAGGAAAGCCTTTGAGAAATCAAAGGCGTCGGAGTACCTTCGGGACGACGATGAGGTCTTCCACTGCGAGATCACCGACGAGATATTCAAAGATTATGAGTGAGTGTAACTATAAACATTAAAAACGCCGAATTTTTGCGAACTTCTATGTTAAATTGTAGTTATCAGTTTACGGGGACCGTTGGCATTGTCAGCGCGCGGCGGGTCGCGCAACAACGCGAGCGTGACACAATATTTCGCTATTTCTGTCATTCGCGTCATAATTTTTATCACAATTAGATGTTGTCTGATGCATGTTTATTTACAGGGAATACTGTGAGAGGATTATTCTGGTCAATTCAATGGTGTGGTCCTGTGAGATGACTGGAAAGAATAATTTGACATACTCAGAGGCCCTGCACAGTGAGAAGACAGCACGGAGGGCTCTGAAAGATTTTCCAATGGAGTTGCGCATACCAATATTGTTCTTGGCAATGAGGACCAAAAGGTGTTCCTTTGCTGAGATGTCTGAGGATGTGTTTAACTTCGTGAGGGACCGCTACTTCATTGGGGAGACAGTGGAGGCCTGCCTAGAGGGTGAGATATGGAAGGAGGCTCACATACTGTCGGTCACAGCACAGAAACAGCACCCAGACAGGTGAGCAGTTACATAGATTAGAAAATACTTTCAAAATCACAAAATTGATAAAAAAAAGAAAACTCTTCTTTTGGACCTATGTAATAAAACACTAAAATTCCTACACATGAAACAAACAACAATCGATTAAAATTCTTGCCAGTACTCCAATTATTCATAAAAACAACAATTAATAAATAAATATCATTCAAGTTATTTTACTACACATTCGCAATGTGCTTGTCATTCATAATCTAAATTTCTCTAAACATACCCACATTTGGCCTTGAACCCTGTTCAAACTGCCAACAAAATCAATAGTAGGTACTAACATACCTTTATAAAAAAACTCTTAGCAAAAACCACAACAATTAAACTGATATGAAGGCCATATGTTTTGGCAGCAGATAATCTAACTACAATATTATACTAACTTACAATTTCCTTATTTAATCTAAATATCATGATCATTAAGTATGAAACTATGAATCATACTGTTGCCAAGTGTCAATTTTGTATTTATCTGAAAAGATGTGAATTTTTCAGTAAGTTGTAAAGTGGGCATGTGACTGGTTTTTCATTATTTCTGAATTGAGAAGAGCTTCATTCTATTTTGAATCAGAGGAAAAACCCTTACAAATTTAATATTACATATTCTTGAAAGGACAAAGTATAATAATACGTAGTTTGATCAAACTGAGAAAGGAATATAATTATGCACAATATGTTCCTAAAATTCGTTTTTGTCTGTACTAACAAAATAAGCACTAATATAATAATAAAAAAAAAAATCTTTCGTTTCCAACATCCACTTTTCCATTGTATAAAAGATCTAGATTCCTATAAGAAGTCGCTCAGTTTGTATCTAACACATTAACATGAGTGCTTAGCTAATAAAATATAGTATCCTTACTGGGTTTAAGTATAAAATCCGACAATCAGGATTATTATAAAATGTGTGATGTGCATCAGGGCAAATAAATAAATCTAAATCAATGTACAAGTATATTTATTTATTTAAACCTCATATACAGTACAATTATTTTCTTAATGTCCTTCAGCAATCATTGCATTTCCAAATACAAACAAATGTTAAGTTCCATGTCTTTCAATTACCATATTTGTTGTGTATTGTAATTTGAATTCAGAACTAACGCGAGTCGATTTAAGCGAATACGATAGTGTAGAAGGGCACTTCGGTTCGCTTCGTGCCACCTCGACTCGCATCGAGCGACTTCGAATCGTTGTCGGTTGAGTCAAAGGACTCGAAGCGTACCGAAGTTGAGAGACTGAGCTCCTCGTGAGGTTGCATGAGTGTAATAATCACGTACTTCGTACTTCGGTCAACTTCGAAGAGTATTGTGCCTGCATTACAGACAACCTTTAGATGGGCTGAAAAGAAAGGAGATAGATTTAGGGTTTTTATTGTCATGCTATCTCTGACACATTTAAATGTACTTCGGCTACAGAAACACATGGGTGTAAGTCAAGTAGCATTCAAGTAAATAAGTAGATAGAATAATTGTTGGCTAGGAAACATCAGGCTCATCTAGTTCTAATTGACATGTAAAAGTGTTATTTTTTTTAACCGACTAGCTTCTGTCAGTGGCTTCGTCCGCTTGGAATTTCTACTTCCCCCATTAAAAATTATAACAAATGTGCTACTCCAGACTATATTTTGATTATCTCTGTGCTAAATTTTATCCAGATCCATTTAGTCATTCAGGTGTCATTCAGTAACAAACATGCATCCAACTATCAAATAAGTCATTTATTTATGATTTGATTACAATATACATATTATACATAATCCAATCTTCCTGTCCTTATCCCATGTTACTTGGGGTCGTCGGTGCAACACGTCTTATTCTTCCATTCTGCCCTGTCAGCCGTCACGCTATCACTACATATTATACATAACTAAACTAAAAAAGTGTGTGTGTACATATGTACGCACGTAAGAAGTTATACTTCTTTGGCGTAACAAGATAAAAAACCAAACTGTCACAAAACAAAAGGAAAACAATCATTCTTCATGAACCACAGACCATAGCTAACTTCAACCTGTGAATTTTGTGTGACAGTGATGCGCGCGCATCTTAAAATTTCACTCTCATAATTTTTTCATAACGCGCCTAAAGAAGTATAACTTCAATAAATAACTTAATGCGGTAAAAAGGCTAAAAGAAAATAAATAAAATATGTACAAGCGGCATAACAGAGGGAGGAGTACAGCTATCATAATATTAGTAGTATTATTTTTACTGTACACCTAAATTGAAACTCATTATCTGACTAAGTACACGCAGCGTACATACAGTGCTCTGCGAGTACAATATAATAACGCGTTCAGGGTGCTGTTCGGGCTGCCGCGCCATTGCAGCGCTTCAGCAATGTTTGTGATGAAAAGCGTGGATGGTTTTCATGCTATCATGCGGAAGCGCTGTGCGTCCCTTATGAGGCGCATGCGGTCCAGCTCGAACAGCTTTCTGAGTGTGTTCGTGGACCGCTGGGACTTGCCGATGTGGCGGCACTGGATGAGATTTCACACTGAGGGTGGTCACGTCCAGGGCTTGGCATATACTGGCATTCCTGTGCGGTGCCACTTTGTGATCTCTGTGTCTTTTTTATTGTATGTACTAACTGTAACTGTAAGGTTTTTTGTGTTACTAACAGTATATGGACTACGTCTGAAATAAATGTCTTATTATTATTCCTTTATTATTATTATTATTATGGAAGTAAGCCTAAAAAATATCTAAACATAGAATTTATTCAATTCCTGGTTTATTTTTGTCTAGTCATTCTACTAGAACTAGAGGTAAGTGACCTATTATTATAAAATATTTCTTCAACTGTATCAAATCAACAAAAACCTTGTTATCAATAGACACAGGAACGCAGTCTTTATCTAGATAATTATCAGTGATATAATACCGAAACAAGTAGACTGAAATTGTTTGTTTTTGTATTTTATATTTTTTAAAGTATTGTTTTGTATTTGTTTGTAAATACAAAACAATACTTATCAACACTCAAAATATATAAAAACCTAAGGCCCTGGCCCTGCAGTCTCGACATTGATAGCGATCGCTACGTCCTAACGATTGGTCGCTACGTCGGAAAAATAATTGATTTTCTCGAAATATGCACAGAGACGGCATAAATTTTAACTTGCACTATTTTTCATCAAAACTGATCAACTGATCTGCTGGTCTCTGTACATATTTCAAGAAAATCATTTATTTTTCCGACGTAGCGATCGCTATCAATGTCGAGACTGCAGGCCCTGACCGCACCGCGATATTACAACGCGCGATTCTTTCTCGCAATTCTGTAACACATTTAATCATATAATTATGAGTAGCCGCACCGGCGGTTAAAAATTCGCGCGGAAACAAAATCTGTGATTTGATGCAAATTGAACGCGATGCGGTGCGATTCAAGATTCAATTTCAATTCAAGATTCAATGTGTTATAGAAGTCGCTAAAGCGCTTGCTTCGGAGAATATTGTCTGATAAATAGACCTTGGCGTAAACATGAAATTTAATTTTCCTTGATAAATGGTTCGGCGGTTCTTTGCCTAACGTAATGCTTCCCCCTTCACAGCAAAGCCATCCCCCCCTCGACGGCATACTGCTACGAAGTGGAACAGTTCGACGAGACCGACGCCGCCGCCTCGGGCACCATCGGCACGGCGCCCTCGGACCGCGTGCGCAGGCGCAAGGGCGTCTACACGCGCGATAAGAACCGTTTGTTTCTGAAGCAGTTCGTTGAGGGTAGCCCTGAAGGTGTTATTGGGATTAAGGTAGGTGTTATAAGTTAATCTTAAATGGTAACTGAAAATATCGTAACTTTTTTTATTTTTGGGGGTGAGAAATCATCCTATGACTTCTCCCAGTCTGAGTGGAGTGGGAGGGCGTGTCGGACTTTTACTGACTAAAACCCACCGCTGTTCCTTCTTTGCCTGAGTGCCCAGGGGCCCGGTAACTCTGTTACGAATTTATCCGCGTTCCCTTTACATCCAGGCAGGCATCGGCCATGATGGGCCCCGTCAGTGGTGGCTGACATGTCTTTGAGGCGCGCGTGGAACACTACGCGCCGTTGACTCTCGGTCCTACCCATTACTCCACGGCCTGGTGCTGATCGGACAGCGAGCTACCCATTACTCGCAGTCTGCAGCCCCGCGTCTACGGTCTCCGGAGATCGTCCTGCTACCTCCGACGCCCAGGGCGTCTCCTGCGGCTAGGGGCGTGAGGGCCTCTCCGTTGAGTCTCCCTCACCAGCCTCTTCCTTTGCGAGCATTACTGATTCGCAGAAGGAGGAGACTGCTTCCCATTCCCTCTCGCTCCGTACCATGGGCTGGACCAGGGGCGAGAGCGAGAGGTTGCTGCCGCGTACCGTAACTTGACTGAGGCTTTTTTTTTCAAGCGGGTTACCTATTTCCCTTTTCTGGGCGCAAAAGTCTCCCTCAAATTCATTTCCACCTTGTACCGTGCATCTTGGTGGCACACCAGTCATTTGATGAAAACTTAAAACTTTCTTATTTGATTCACTTGCTTTAAGAGGGAAACGCCAGGGTAATCCGCGAAATTCAATTTTCTTACGTTTTTTTCCAATTTACAGGTCAGTATCAGGTTGTATGTTGGTCAGTATGATTCGCGGCCGTAGCAAGTACCGCACCTCTTAAATTTGAACTTCTCGGTCATCATTACTCGTTGGTATTTTATTGGCTTGACACTCGTGACAAGGGTCGCGGATAAATTCGAAATAGAGTTACTGCGCCCTTGGCACAGAGGCAACTGAAGGAACAAGGGTGGGTTTTTGTCAGTAAAAGTCTGACACGCCCAGAGCGGGAGAAGTCATTGGATGAAACAAGGGGTTAAGTCGAGTCCTCGGCCATTCTCATCCCACTGTTCCATGCCATAATATCTTATTTACTATCTCCACAGAAACCAGCACAAGAAAAATACAACATAAACAAAGTAAGCTTCGACCAAATATTCACGGGGAGCCCACCAGCCTTCCCCTCATCCAAGAAGCTGTTGAAGTCTCCTCCAGCATCCAAGGGCCCGGCCAAGCCTGCCTCGGCCTCCAAGGGGACCAAGTCGGCTAAGAAGCCAAGTCCCGACAAGAAGGGTCAAGTTTCCATGGACAAGTTTGTCAAGAAGACTGACAAGACTGAAGGTTTGTGTGGTCATTTTTATAGTTTGTATGGTTCCGTACCCGAAGGGTACAAACGGGGCCCTATTGCTGTCACTCACGTGTCTGTCTGTCAGTCGTCTGTCACACAGGTTTTACAGCCAAATGGTTGAAGCTATAGTCTTCAAATTTTCACAGTATAAGCATCTTGTTAACCCAAAGCCATGCATAATAGCCAAAAATACATTTGATACGGAACCCTAAATATGTGAACTCCGACACGCACTTGGCCGATTTTTACCACGTTTTAATTAGCTTAAAATCTATAGCTTTAAATCCGTGATAATACCTGTCGTACTGTATGGGTCAGAATGTTGGGCTGTGAAAAAGACGGATGAAAAAAGACTGCATGTGGCGGAGATGACAATGTTGAGATGGATGTGTGGAGTAACGAAAATGGATAAAGTGAGAAAATGTAAGTGGCGCCAGTCACAGAAAAGTTAAAAGGGAACCGCTTATTTTGGTATGGTCATGTAAAGAGGAGGGATGAAACACATGTAACTAAAAGAGTTATAAATATTAATGTGAATGGATGGAGAGGGAGACGGAGGCCCGGGGGTGGAGGATAAATTCGAAAGAGTTACCTCGCCCCCGGGCGCGTAGGGCAGGGAGGAACAGGGGTGGGTTTTAGTCAGTAAGAGTCTGACACGCCCTTCCGCTCCACCCCAGAGCGGAAAGAGTCATAAGATGATTTCCCACCCCCCCCCAAAAAAAAAAAAAAAAATGGTCATGTAAAGAGGAGGGATGAAACACATGTAACTAAAAGAGTTATAAATATTAATGTGAATGGATGGAGAGGGAGACGGAGGCCAAAGAAAGGATGGATGGATTGTGTGAGGAGGGATATGAAAGAAAAGGAAGTTAGTGATAGCGTGACGGCTGACAGGACAGAATGGAAGAATAAAACGTGTTGCGCCGACCCCAAGTAACATGGGATGGGGGCAGGAAGATGATGAATTAGCTTCATCTAGATCTCATCATCATCATCATCATTCTCCTGCCCTTATCCCAATTTATTTAGGGTCGGCGCAACATGTATTTTTCTTCCATACTCCTCTATTAGTCGTCATCTCTGCAGTCACCCCTTTTTACCTTTTTAGCTTCATCTAGATCTAACCATGTAAAAAAATCTTAGAAGTTAAATTTGACTCACTGCCCGGTTCCCGTTTGAGCTGAAATTATGCATACATGTTTAGTTTGAATGACAATGCATTGTTAGCTAAGAGACGTCCAATGTCGTGGGTGCGTTTGTAAGAGTGACCGCGCCCCTGGCACAGGCACCTGAAGGAACAGGGGTGGGTTTTAGTCAGTAAGAGTCTGACAAGTCATCCCGCGCCAGAGCGGGAGAAGTTATTTGATGATTGAGTTGACCAAAAAAAAAAACTAAGTGACGTCATTCTAAATCTGTGGTGGACTTATGAATTCTAAATCTGTGGTGGACTTATGCATTCTAAATCTGTGGTGGACTTATGAATTCTAAATCTGTGGTGGACTTATGAATTCTAAATCTGTGGTGGACTTATGCATTCTAAATCTGTGGTAGACTTATGCATTCTAAATCTGTGGTGGACTTATGCATTCTAAATCTGTGGTGGACTTATGAATTCTAAATCTGTGGTGGACTTATGCATTCTAAATCTGTGGTGGACTTATGCATTCTCATGATATGGGTTACAAAGGGTTTACCGAAAAGAAAACGAAAAATAAAACCGGCCAAGTGCGAGTCGGACTCGCGCACAAATGGTTCTGTACCATTATCTATAAAAATGGCAAAAAAATCATGTCTGTTGTATGGGAGCCCCACTTAAATATTTTTTTATTCTGTTTTTTAATATTTGTTGTTATAGCGGCAGGGTGAATCTTCAGGCGTTAGGCTGATAATAATGACAGACTGTTGCCGACAATGACGAATCGTGGGAAATTCAACTTTAATTCACTAGTATTAAAGAACACTAGCACTACTAGGCAATGAATACTACTAGTGTACGTTAAAAGTAGTGAATTAAAGTTGAATTTCCCACGATTCGTCATTGTCGGCAACAGTCTGTCATTATTATCAGCCTAACGCTTGGAGATTCACCCGGCAACAGAAATACATCATCGGCATCGGGGGTTTGACGGCACGGTTGGCGCAGTGGTTGAGCGTTCGGCTGCTGCGCTGCGTGTCGCGGGTTCGATCCCCGCACGGGACAAATATTTGTATGGCCTACAGATAGTTGTTCCGGGTCTGGGTGTCTTGTGTATGTGAGTTTAAATGTTTGTGAACGCACCCACGATACAGGAGTAATTCCTAGTGTGGGGCAACGTTTTAAAAAAAAAAAATAAATAAGATCATCAGTGAAAATTTCAACTGTCTAACTATCACGGTTCATGAGATACAGTCTGGTGACAGACGGACAGCGGAGTCTTAGTAATAGGTTTCCGTTTTTGGGTACGGAACACCCTACAAATGACGTCACTCAACAACGACGATAATTCCAACAATAAAAATTTGACCTATACTAATTTTGATCAGTTGATGATAAGAAAGTTGTTAATTTCCATGGGCAGAAGCAATATCTAATATATGACCACGCGTTTCCGTTACACCCAATATTATAACACTACACTTTGGACATGATCCAACTCAATAAAAAAATCTAATTAACAGTACAAAAGAACAAACCACCCGCCGATCCAGCAGCTAAGAAGAACGCGCAAGAGATGGCGGAGAAGATGCGCAAAGCAGAAGGCCTCATGCGACAGCGCAAAGAAGAAGAGAGACTGAGGAAGAAGGAGAAGACTGCGCTCCTGCAGGCATACATGAAGGAGTGGCAGAAGGTCAAGGATGATATGGAGTTGGAAGACCAGAGAGTGAGTTTTATTTAGGGTTAGAATAAGTGACAAAAACAAAATGAATTCCCTTTGGACTCTCGTTAAAAACAACTGTCATATATCATTTCTATTGTATGACAGTGTGTTTCTTATACTGCCGTAATTGGCTGGGTTTCAGAGCATACTCCTTTAGGTAGAATTTTACAACTAATGCCTGAACTGCTAGTTAATAAGTCACCTCACCATCATCGTCAACTTTATTCCCCATTCCATTGAGGCTCATTTTCATTTGGCCCGCACGTGGGGTGATAGAACACAAGCAATAATGCCCGCATTTGGGGAAGTTTGTGTGATTCTCCGCACGCTTGATACCGACCGATGAATTACATTGGTCACTACGCCCGGGGAATCCCCGCGGACGGCGTTTGGACCGCGTTATCGTCTTTACGCTACGGGGAATCCCCTCATTCTGTACATCGACCAATGTAAAGGAGCCTTTGTTTGCATGATGGTTTCTACCTGTAAATTGTGTAATGGCCTTCATCTCGAAGTCTTTCTATGGATCTACAACATGAATACCTTACGATGAAAACCAAAAATAAAAATTAACAAATCTCTCAATCCACAGATAATACCAAAAGGCACACCAATAGAAGTCGAAGGTATATCGCACGAACACTTCGGGGATTTCCTCTCAGTCCTCGAATTCGTCCACACCTACTCCGACATCCTCAAAGTGAAGGATGTGTTCCACAACCAGCTGGATCTGGAGACCTTCCGGAAGGCCCTGACGTCGAAGGAGCATGCTGGCGTGTTCAGTGACCTGGTGCAGATGTTTCTGACCACGGTGTTCTCGTTACAAGAGGACGAGGCTGAGGAATATAATGAGAATGGGAGGATACAGCTTTCAGATGGTGAGTTGATACCATCTCTATCATGTAAAAAAATGTTTTTAACCTTGAATGTTTATTAACAGAATCTAAAGATATTTATTCAATTTAGGCTGAGAGCCAGCACTTTTCGAACTTCAATTTTACTTAGAGTCGATCCAGATCCGTTCGATCTTAATAATGGCAACAAGTAGACGCGTTTAATCTTGTACGGAACCCTTCGTGCGCGAGTCTGACTCACACTTGGCCGGTATTTAGGGTTCCGTACCTCCTATTGCTGTCACTCACGTGTCCGTCTGTCACACAGGTTTTACAGCTTACGGTTGGAGCTCCAGTCTTTAAATTTTCACAGTAAAAGCATCTTGTTGTCCCAAAGCCATACAAATTTTCAACACGACACTTGGCCGATTTTTTTTCTGTCACTTGACAGTTTCCCCTTTTCACCTGATTTAAAAGATTTGTAACTAAATTTTGAATGGATTTGAAAAATTCTTTCTATTTTTGATTTTGGATAAATTTACTTTTTGATACAAGTAATAAAAAAAAAAATCAACTACCCTATTCGTCTCTGCTTATCTTCTCGGAGAGACGGGCTATATCATATTAAAACTATGTAACGTTTACAGAAGACCAACAAGAGACCGATGCTGAAGTGGGCGTAACAAAGGCGATGGAGCTAGCGACCAAGGCCAGCAAATGGTCACAGACCTACCTGGGAACACCACTCAGCAAACTGCCGCTAGACCCCACCACAGTCAGTGAAGTTTTGAGGTTAGTATTTTGACATTCTAATTGAATATAAAAACCTTAAATCAATAATAGTACTAGATTCCCGATAAGCGCTTCAAAAACGGCCCAAAAAATCATCATTCTCCTGCCCTTATCCCAATTTATTTGGGGTCGGCGCAACATGTCTTTTTCTTCCATACTCCTCTATTAGTCGTCATCTCTGTAGTCACCCCCTTTTTACCCATATCCTCTTTCACACACTCCAACCATCGTTTCTTTGGCCTTCCCCTACTCTTATAGCCATCCACGGCCAAAAACGGCCCAAAAAATAAAACCAAAAATACTTTTGTGGTCTTATTATTTAATTATTAAAGATTAGTATGGTCCAATCATAGCCAACATTAAGACGTCTAAAATGCCGCAGTGCGCGTTCAAAAACTGTGTAAATAACCGCCTTACACCAAGGTTTAGAAACGAGGAATATATTTTTTTTCGGTAAGTTTAAATCCTACCATATGTTCGTGTTTTTCATAAAATAAAAACAGAATCAAATTAAATAAATATAAATAAATAAATTGTTTTTATTGTCTCAAATATTGCATTACGTGTAATATCGAGGCAGCCCCAGTAAGTAGTTAACAACACTTGTGTTGGGGTTGTCTCACTCTTCCCTTGTCTTATTAATTATTACAATTTTGAGCTAAAAACAGGATATTTGGAAAATAAGTAAAATAAATTAAACTTAAGGAAATCTAAAAGCAAACAGAATAACATAACAGGCACTAAATAAGTTTTAATTAATTGTAAATATAATTAAATTAGCTAATATTATAATTGAGGTGGTGAGCGCCAGAGTGGCCTATCATTTCCAGACACAAAGCATTTTAAATTGTGTCTAGAAATGATAGGCCACTCTGGCGCTCACCGCCTCAATTGTTTGGCCAATGTTTGCAACAATGTGCCAACTATTGTATCAAACAAATGACTGACTGAATGACTGTGTGACTGTTTTGGTGTACAATAAAGTTTTATTCTATTCTATTCTAAAAACTACGTCTTGTTCCACAACAGAATAAGCACGAAATTGTAAACAACATGTTTTTAACCTTATTTTTTAGAATTTATAATGTCGCTTGAAAATAAAAAGTCATCAGTACAAAATTATTTATTCTAAAATGAAACTAAATTTATTGCTTGAAAGGACTTAAATAAATATATTTTGCAATGGTAATTAAACTTTATGTTTAATCATTATGGTTTATAATAAACTGAAGTGGTTAATATTATTAAACTTTTCTAAGATATGTAGATGTTTAAGTGTGTGTAAACGTGGCCACCTGAGCGACTTATTTTTGTTCCTGTTCCTTAATCTAGTACTATTATTGATCGAAAATAAAAACCCTGTAAGAAACTCTTTTTAACGTATTTGTGGAAAAAAAGAGAGTTTTTTTTGGGATATTCTAAAATGTAATTTTACATGTCATTTGTTTTTGCATTCTATTTGCATGAAGGTATGGATTAATTTATGTAAATAATATTGAATTTAACTGTGTGGATAAGCACGCCATAGTCTGCCCACTGTGGAGGTAGTTCAGTAGGTATTAGCCAGTGGCGAGCGGAGCGGATACCGGCGCCATCGCTCGCTCAGCCACTGTTATAATATCAATGTGGGTTGACCAAAGGAGATCGGACATTTTTGTATGGGCTCTGGCCCAAGTGGCGTCGGAGCATGAGGCTGATTTTGTTTGAAAGTTCATTTACTAAGCTTACTTTTTTTGTACGGGTGCAAAAAAATCTATCCTGGGAGAAAAAAGTTACAGTGTATATTAAAATACTCATATATCTCTCTATTTTCAACTATTTCAATGTGCCTAGCCTTTTCCCAACTATCTTGGTGTCGGCTTCCAGTCTAACCGGATGCAGCGAGATCTCTACAACTCAGTTACTGGGTAATTCGATACCCCCTTTTTTTTTGGTTAGACCGGATGTCAGACTTTCGGGCTTCTGACAACCCGACACGATTGTCAAAAATCAACAATTGACAGCCGGGACCAACGGCTTAACGTGCTTTCCGAGACAAGGAGGAGTCTCGGTATGTAAAGATACGCATCCATTGACCAATCCCAGCAACCGTAGCTTAACGTGATGGATCGACCCGTGCGGCTGTTATTACTTTAGCCATGAGCTCCTCTTATAATGTACATTCTAAACTCATATATTTTCAACTATTTAATAATTAAATCTATTTATTTTAATCCATATAAGTTTGATGTTGCCGAATATCTATGAAGACTCAGATGCGTGGTATTAGTAAGGGACAAAAGATGCAACGCGGGCGCAGCTCAGTAGTCCGTTCCCCTTCCTTCTGCTCAATAAATCGGCTCAATCAAGAGCCACTAGACATGAGTCGTACTTGCAAAATCGAGTACCCATGTACGTCCAACTTTAGACACCAGCGCCAAAAACCAGCGTTCGAGATACTTTGAAGTATTTTCTTTCTGCATCGAAAATTGATCCTTTAAATCATGAAGATAAGGAGTACAATCGCGTATGAAGGATACTTCTAACTTCCAAGTCTTTGGAAGAAAAATACTTGCATAGAACATTGATCAGTAAATATAAATAAAGAGCACAATTGTGTTTACAAAGAAATACTTCCAAACCTAAAAAGTAAAAATACAAACGTACTTTGAAGTACGTAGGTATTTTTATTCTAGCCTTTAAGCCTTGTTGGAAGAAAGAACACTTGCTTAAAACATTGATCGTTAAATCGTCGAGAAAGTCGGCTAAAGAAATATTTCTAACCAAACCTTTTAAGAAAAATACTTAAATTGGTACTTGCGTAGAACATTGATCTTGTACTTATAGGTGATATTACACCAATCGATCTATCGACGTTGATCGATTGATCAACGATCAATCGATTGAAAAGAAAAAAGAAAAAAAAGATTGATGATCGACGGATCGACGTTGATCGATTAATGTAATAACTTTGGCTGATAGACGGATCGACGTTGATCGACTGATGTAATAGCTTTGGCTGATCGACGTATCTACGTTGATCGTTAGATGTAATAGCTTTGGCTGATCGACGTATCGACGTTGATCGTTAGATGTAATAGCTTTGGCTGACCGACGGATCGACGTTGATCGATTGATGTTATAGCTTTGACTGATCGATGGATCGACGTTGATCGATTGATGTAATAGCTTTGACTGATCGACGGATCGACGTTGATCGATTAATGAAATAGCTTTGGCTGATAGACGTCACCCCGACTCACTGGGGCATCATCCCGACTCACTGGGACATCATCACCCCGACTCACTGGGGCATCATCCCGACTCACTGGGGCATCATCCCGACTCACTGGGGCATCATCCCGACTCACTGGGATAGCAACACCCCGACTCACTGGGGCATCACCGCAGACAGTTCCGACTCACCGTGAACTATGCGGCTCTTCCGGTTCCGACTCACTGGAACCAACCTTCCACTGGCCCGGCAAGCATCACAAGATGTATGGACGACTCATCAAGAACCATCGATCTCCGATCTCCGAAGGGGAGTGATGTAGCGACATCTATGACGCCGCACACGAACTAAAAATAGCAAGAATTCTACATCGCGCAAGCAGAGTTCTCCGCGCGATTTGAACATATACAACAGTCCGAAATCAACCATTGGGCAGTTGCCCGGACCAGACACAACACCCGTCTGGTCGGAGGATCCTCCCTTTTCAATGGAGGTTGTGGAACTTTACACCCTGTTCCACGTACCTCTAAAGACGGATACCGGTCGATAAAATATCGATCGGTCGACGTCGACTTATCCGTTCTACCATCGATCGACGCTCGATCGTTTGGTGTACATAGTAGAAACTATTGATCGACGCCAACTAATCCGACGATTGATCGATTGGTGTAATAGTTACTATCGATAGAGGAGGACCAATCCATTGTACCATCGAGCGATGGCATCGATCGACGATTGATCGATTGGTGTAATAGTTACTATCGATCGAGGAGGACTAATCCATTCTACCATCGAACGCTGGCATAGATCGACAATTGATCGATTGGTGTAATAACACCCTAATATGAATAAACGGAGCAAGCTGCCAGCCGAGTAAAATACTTTGAATTCTCAAGTCTTGTTGAAAGGTAAATACTTGCATAGTCTATTGATCCGTAACTTAATAAAAATAAGGAACAGAATCGCGTGTACAAATAAAAATCTTCAAACCTTTAAAATAAAAATTCTTGCATAGAACATTGATCTGTAACTAAATATAAATAAAAAGCAGAATTGCGGCAAGAGTCGACGGAGCGAGTAGAGGAGTAAAATACTTTGTAGGTATTGCGAGTATTTCGGTTCGGCACTTGCTCGGCGTACTTGCAAGTAAATACCTGGTGTAAAGACCTAGTCGCGTAAATATACGCACCTAGAGTTTTTGGCGGGATTTTTTAGAGTGAAGTTCTGTGGCTGTTCTAATTATTCGCAAATCGCCTTTTTTCTTTTTTGCGTGTTTACACATACTCATTGACTTTATTTGAAATATGTTCATTAACATACTTTTTTTTCTCCACTTGCGCTGTAAACGAGTACCTACACTGACGACGACCGTAACACTATTCTTTTAAGTTGGCATTACAATACGTTTCCATGGCCGACCATAGAAACGCAGCGAGTCTGCTTATACTGAATTGTGCTGAGCTCTAAGTTATCTTAGAGCCCGAAGTTCAGGTAAACACGCCAAAGTCGCCAGAAAGAAATCAAACACATTAATTAAAAACAGCCGGTAAACAGTGGACGAATAATTAATAGATAAAAAAACGTCGATTTGCGAATAATCAGAACAGCCACAGAACTTCACTCGAAAAAATCCCGCCAAAAACTCTAGGTGCGTATATTTACGCGACTAGGTCTTTACACCAGGTATTAACTTGCAAGTACGCCGAGCAAGTGCCGAACCGAAATACTCGCAATACAATGTTCTATGCAAGAATTTTTATTTTACAGGTTTGAAGATTTTTATTTGTACACGCGATTCTGCTCCATATTTTTATTAAGTTACGGATCAATAGACTATGCAAGTATTTACCTTTCAACAAGACTTGAGAATTCAAAGTATTTTACTCGGCTGGCAGCTTGCTCCGTTTATTCATATTAGGGTGTTATTACACCAATCGATCAATTGTCGATCTATGCCAGCGTTCGATGGTAGAATGGATTAGTCCTCCTCGATCGATAGTAACTATTACATCAATCGATCAATCGTCGATCGATGCCATCGATCGATGGTACAATGGATTAATCGTCGTCGATCGATAGTTACTATTACACCAATTGACCAATTGTCGATCGATGCCATTGATCGATTGTAGAATAGATTAGTCGACGTCGATCGATGGTTACTATTACACCAACAGATCGATCATCGATCGATGGTAGAATGGATTAGTCGACGTCGATCAATAGTTTCTACTATGTACACAAATCGATCGAGCGTCAATCGATGGTAGAACGGATAAGTCGACGTCGACCGATCGATATTTTATCGAACAGTATCCGTCTACCAGCCAAAGCTATTACATCAATCGATCAACATCGATCCGTCGATCAGCCAAAGCTATTACATTAATCGATCAATGTCGATCCGTCGATCAGCCAAAGCTATTACATATAACGATCAACGTCGATCCATCGATCAGCCAAGGCTATTACATCAATCGATCAACGTCGATCCGTCTATCAGCCAAAGCTATTACATTAATCGATCAACGTCGATCCGTCGATCAGCCAAAGCTATTACACCAATCGATCAATGTCGATCCGTCGATCAGCCAAAGCTATTACATCAATTGATCAACGTCGATCCGTCGATCAGCCAAAGCTATTACATCAATCGATCAACGTCGATAGATCGATTGATGTAATATCACCTATAAGTTACAGATCAATGTTCTACGCAAGTACCTATTTAAGTATTTTTCTTAAAAGGTTTGGTTAGAAATATTTCTTTAGCCGACTTCCTCGACGATTTAATGATCAATGTTTTAAGCAAGTGTTCTTTCTTCCAACAAGGCTTAAAGGCTAGAGTAAAAATACCTACGTACTTCAAAGTACGTTGGTATTTTTACTTTTTAGGTTTGGAAGTATTTCTTTGTAAACACAATTGTGCTCTTTATTTATATTTACTGATCAATGTTCTATGCAAGTATTTTTCTTCCAAAAAGACTTGGAAGTTAGAAGTATCCTTCATACGCGATTGTACTTCTTATCTGCATGATTTTAAGGATCAATTTTCGATGCAGAAAGAAAATACTTCAAAGTATCTCGAACGCTGGTTTTTGGCGCTGGTGTCTAAAGTTGGACGTACATGGGTACTCGATTTTGCAAGTACGACTCATGTCTAGTGGCTCTTGATTGAGCCGATTTATTGAGCAGAAGGAAGGGGAACGGACTATTGAGCTGCGCCCGCGTTGCATCTTTTCTCCCTTTCTAATACCACGCATCTGAGTCTTCATAGATGTTCGGCAACATCAAACTTATATGGATTAAAATAAATGGATTTAATTAATAAACAGTTGAAAATATATGAGTTTAGAATATACATTATAAGAGGAGCTCATGGCTAAAGTAATAATAGCCGCACGGGTCGATCCATAACGTTAAGCTACGCTTGCCGGGATTGGTCAATGGATGGGTTATCTTTACATACCGAGACTCCTCCTTGTCTCGGAAAACACGTTAAGCCGTTGGTCCCGGCTGTCAATTGTGGATTTTTGACAATCGCGTCGGGTCTTCAGAAGCCCGAAAGTCTGAAATCCAGTCTTACCAAAAAAAAAGGGGGTATCGAATTACCCAGAAACTGAGTTGTAGAGATCTCGCTGCATCCAGTTAGACTGGAAGCCGACACCAAGATAGTTAGGAAAAGGCTAGGCACATTGAAATAGTTGAAAATAGAGAGATATATGAGTATTTTAATATACACTGTAACTTTTTTCTCCCAGGATAGATTTTTTTGCACCCGTACAAAAAAAGTAAGCTTAGTAAATGAACTTTCAAACAAAATCAGCCTCATGCTCCGACGCCACTTGGGCCACACCCGCCCGTTCTCCTTTGTATTATTGTTAAGGATATCTTTTGTATACTCATTGATAATCCTTTTAAACAGGGTGTAACGTAAAGGTGTTATCATATTTTAAGAACTGCATCTGCCCAACGATATGAATAACTTTGTTCAAGAAAACTTGAGGAAATTCTCATAAATTTTTGTTACCTCCCATACAAATATTGATCAGCTGATGATAACTTTGTATAGAAGCCCAATTTTTTTTTGGGAATTTTCAATGTTTTCTTAGGGAAATATTTGGCTGTAACTAGCCAACACCTTGCTGTTGTTTTTAAGAACGGCGACGGATATGGCGGTACAAATATACATGAAATGAAATTGGGTGTCTATTAATAATTACCATGGGCAGAACCAGTTCTTAACATATGACCACACCTTTCCGTTACACCCTATTTTTTGAAGTGAAAACTTCTTTAGCATCGTTGTGATGTGAAGGTTGATGAAACGAAAAAGCGACAGTAAAAAGAGACAGACACATAAATTTATAAGATTTAATGTGGGAGAAAATGAGATAAGGAAGCGTTATACAGTGTTTTGTTTTTGTGTTTTAAAATGAGATAGGAAGCATTATAGTGTTTTGTGTTTTAAAATGAGATAGGAAGCGGTATAGTGTTTTGTTTTTGTGTTTTAAAATGAGATAGGAAGCATTATAGTGTTTTGTTTTTGAGTTTTAAAATGAGATAGGAAGCGGTATAGTGTTTTGTTTTTCTGTTTTAAAATGAGATAGGAAGCATTATACAGTGTTTTGTTTTTGTGTTTTAAAATGAGATAGGAAGCGGTATAGTGTTTTGTTTTTCTGTTTTAAAATGAGATAGGAAGCATTATACAGTGTTTTATTTTTGTGTTTTAAAATGAGATAGGAAGCATTATACAGTGTTTCGTTTTGTTTTAGCCAAAATTTTTGTAGGTTTCACTTTTACCACGTGTGAATTGCACACTTTTTTTTTTTTTTTTTTTTAAATTTGTAGTAGTGTTGCTTAGCAAAATCTTGTTTTCCTTAGACTGCACCTGCTGTCATCGGGTGCGGGGCCAGGCACGCGCTGCGCGTCGTGGCGCTACCAGGCGCGCGGCGGGTACACCAGCGGCGACGACGCCGGCCTGCGCCTGCGCGTCACGCACCCCGGGACACTCAGGGCCCTCGCTGCTACACATGTCGCCGACCTGCCGCTCGGTATGTACATACATACAGCAATTCGTCATCTGTCTACTCTTTAATATAGCGGCATCTATGTCACCAAATACGAACTACAAAATAGACCTGATGTAGACAGATCCTACTTCATGGTATTAAGTTTTCCGCGCGATTTGAAAATATGCAGCAGCTCGACATAAACCATCAGGCAGTGGCCCACCAGACACAACATCCGTCTGGTCAGAGGGTGTTCTTTTATAATGAACGTTGCGGCACTCTCTGTTCCGCATACCTTTATATGCTCAACTGTGTTGTGGTTGGCGTCCAGTCTAACCGAATTCAGCTGAATACCAGTGTGTAATAGTTTTTGTTTTTACTTTTGAGAACACATTCATTGTGCGTATAGCTAGGGAGTGGAATTCCCTACCGGAGTCTGTGTTTCCTGATAGCTACAACCTGGGAGTCTTTAAGTCAAGAGTGAATAGGTTACTTCTAGGCAAGCGTGCTCCATCTTCGACCACATCATCGCTTACCATCAGGTGAGATAGTGGTCAAACGTGAGCCTATGAATGATAAAACACTGGGAGCGCCGACGGAAGTGAAAAATGCCCAACGCGCCTAAAGAATTTTTCACTTCAATCCGCTACGCGATCCGCTACGACATCCGCTACGACTGCTACGTAGCAGTGTCGGTGGTGCGCGCGTTCTATAGATTTTTCCCTTCTCAGAAATGCTCAACGTACCTAAAGAAGTTTTTACTTCAATCCGCTACGCGATCCGCTACGACTACTGCGTAGCACTCGTAGCGGTGTAGATAAAGTTGGTCCGCGTAATGTATGAGTTGGTATTTAGTTGCTTCCGGTTAGACGGGAAGTTGATCCCAAAATAATTGGGAGTATTAGATTACGGCCTGTTTCCTCTCCTAGTGGGAAGCCTGGGGTCCTAGAACTACTTGTCTGTTTATTACAATGCATGTGTGTATATTGTTAAATAAATATGCTCATCGAATACAATAACTAATACCAGTTGTAATTCCTCAGAGGACAAGTTCCTGGTGCTGCAGTGCCTCATGAATCAAATCTTGAGTTACGCCACCGTGCGTGACGTCATTGAAGAAAAACTTGACGAACTAAAGAACACAAAGCAAGCACTCAGGTTACTACAGGTATGTATTTATATTATTAGTTACTAGCTGACCCGACAGACGTTGTCCTGTCTTAACTATGAACTGTCAAACGCGCAAAGTTTCTGAAATTTTCTAATTTTCCGCACAATTTTCTTAATATTTTCTTTCATAAGAACTTTCTCCTGATAATAACAAACAACAAAAAAAAGAATTAGCGAAATCGGTCCAACCGTTCACGCGTGATGCCGTGTCCATGGAGTTTCTTGCACGTTCTTCTCCATAGAGATCTACACCTTGGAATGTGCAATTAGTTTCATCTTTCTGACTGACCGAATTATTGACAATTCAAAAGTGCCTGTAAATAGTTTATCTATTGTAAAGAGGAAAGATTTGTTTGTTTGTACCAAATAATAATAATAATTTCATTTATTTCAGGCTTTATGCCCATATAAGTAATTCAAATACATACATACATTCAAAACTTTCAATGTCCATGGAGTTTCTTGCACGTTCTTCTCCATAGAGATCTACACCTTGGAATGTGCAATTAGTTTCATCTTTCTGACTGACCGAATTATTGACAATTCAAAAGTGCCTGTAAATGGTTTATCTATTATAAAGAGGAAAGATTTGTTTGTTTGTTTGTACCAAATAATAATAATAATTTCATTTATTTCAGGCTTTATGCCCATATAAGTAATTCAAATACATACATACATTCAAAACTTTCAATAAAAATAAATAACAGATGCCAAACAAATTCAAAGATGTCAAAAAATTAAATCAAAAATGTCACTAAACTAAATTAAAAATGTCAAAAAAATGTCAAAAATTGAAAATTAAATTAAATAATAACACAATAATAATAATGACTTTAATTCGGGTGGCATAGACCCTTATACCCATAGAACCCATAGAAACCTTATTCTAGAATATAATATCTTTAAATTTTTATTTGCCATGACTGGCCACACCCACACAAGACTTGACCCACTGGTTTTGAAAGGGACAGTCAAAACGTGCCGCTATTGCGCTCAGAATGCCGTTGTTGCTACCCCGTATACGGACCAGCAGGGAAGCTGCTCTTTTGCGCATGATGGCCTGGAAACCATCAGCGCGCGCTTCAGCAAACATCCCAGACGCGCTGCACCTCCACGGCAGACCCAACAACATCCTGAACGCATTAATATGCAAAATAGGCTTCAAAACTACTGGACTGATTTTAACCACTTTTTCACCAATAGAAAGCTAAATAGGTAGCGTGCAGGCACTATACATTTTTTTTTTTTCGTGGGTTGAGAAATCATCCAATGACTTTTCCCGCTCTGGGTGGAGCGGGAGGGCGTGTCAGACTCTTGCTGACTAAAATCCACCCCTGTTCCTTCCCTGCCTGAGTGCCCAGGGGTGCGGTAACTCATTTTCAGAATTTATCCGCTCCCAAAAAAAAAAAAAAAAAAACCCCTCATGCAGGCACCGGCCACGATAGGCCCCGTCAGTGGTGGCTGACAACATCTCTTGTTCGTCTTGCGTGGAACACTACGCGCCGTCGACTCTCGGGCCTGGTGCTGATCGGACGGCGAGCTACCCACTGCGAGCCGTCCGCAGGCCCGAGGAACTATAGATGGCGCCACATAAATGTCAATGTCAAATGTTAATACAGTACCAGTTGCGGATTTCACTCAATAGATGGCAGTCTACGTTACGCGTGCTGCATGTGTGCATGATGCGTGTGTGTGACATATATGACACGGAAATGTCAATGACAAGTTTTTAAAGTGTAAAAGTTTCGAATTTACTCCACTAGATGGCACAGACTACGCCGTGCACGTTCCCTATTATCAGCGAGTAACATAGGCTAGTTTTTATCCCGGGAAAAATAACAGTTCCCGCGGGATAGGTCACGGGAGCGAAGTCGCGGGCAAAGTGCTAGTTTGAAATAAATGGTTTAAGTTTGAATAAATATTTCATTTCCAGACAAACGAACGCAAACGCGAAGCCCAACTACTAGCAGCCAGACAGGAACTACGTAAGGAAGCCTTCGCCAAGAAAGAGGAAAACAAGCTCACTGGCGAGAAGGCGAAAACAGTCGATGACGAAACAAAGGTGGCCATAGACAAGCTGGTGGCTGAGGGCGAAGAGAAGAAAAAGGAGTATGAAAAGAAGTTGAAGGAGTTCCAGGTCGAGTTGTTCGATTATACGTCTTATGTCGGTGAGTTATGGTTTCGTTTGTGTTGAGAAGGCCAGGGTAGTTGACGAATGAACGAAGGTGGCCATAGACAAGCTGGTGGCCGAGGGAGAAGAGAAGGAGTTCCAGGTCGAGCTGTTCGATTATACGTTTTATGTCGGTGAGTTAAGGTTCAATTTTAGATGACTTCGTGTTGAGAATGTGAGGATAGTTGACGAAGAACTGAAGGTGGCCTTAGAGAAACTCGTTGCCGAGAGTAAAGAGAAGAGGAATGAATATCAGAATTTGAAGGAGTTCATTATTTTAAATAGAAGATGGTGTGGGTACTACTTGGGCTGTTGAGTAAGACGCTCGTTTGGGGATGAATATGAATATATTTCCACACCAATATTTATACAAAATTCTTAAAAAATAGCAATTTGAAGGTAGGTAGCAGTACTTGAGGGTAGTCGACATGTGAGTATGTGCGATGCAGACTACGCGCAATGATATTACTACTCGTCTGAGCGCTAGCATCATTTAGTGTCGAGCCGCGCGGGTCAGTCGCTATGCTCTATGATGTATGCCTGACTCCCACAATCCGTTTCACTGTCTGTTTGCCCTTTGACAAAGGCCTCCCTCCAACTCTTTCCAATTTGTCCGGTCCTTTGCTGTCCTTGTCCATATATTATATAAATATTTTTTTTTATAAATTTTTCCCCATACTATTAATTATTCCTGTATCGTGGGTGTGTTCACAAACATGTAAACTCACATATATAAGACACCCATACCCGAAATAACTATCTGTAGGCCATACAAATATTTGTTCCGTGCGGGGTTCGAACCTGCGACACGCAGCGCAGCAGCCGAACTCTCAACCACTGCGCCAACCATGCCGTTAAATTTGTATTGACTATTGCCTTCTTAATCTCGTCTGCCCATCTTCTAATCGGTCTCCCTTTTTTGCGGTTCTGCAAGAATGGATGAAGCTAATAAAAGTGTTAAAATGATGATAGTTAATGTGTGTATGTCGTGCAGGCTCGGACCGCGCCTTCCGCCGCTACTGGGTGCAGCGCTCGCTGGCGGGGCTGTTCGTGGAGGCCGGCGCGGAGCCGCGCGGCGCCTGCGCACACAAGCCCGTGACGCCGGCCGCGCGACGCGACGACGCCACCGATACGCTGGCGCACGTCGCCAAGCTGTTCGAGCAGCAGAAGGAGAGAGGTCACTACTTGCTATCATCATCCCTTTTTAAAAAACGTTGCCCCACACTTCCTAGTGTAAGGTAACTTATCTATTCCTATAGATAAGATAGCATTTATTTGCGTAAAAATAGGGAATATACATTTTTTTTCTTATCTGACAACTTATATGAACAGCTTTCTTCAAGGAAGTCATAGTAAAAAAAATTGGACTACTAATATACAGCATGTAACCAAAACCCTGTCCGATCCAATAAAGGTGTATTCCTGGTTTCACATACGTACTAGAAAAAGTTGTAAAAAAAATGTAACTCATAAAAATCAAAAGTTATAGATTTTTTATTTTTATAAAATTTTCGAAATTTAACACTAAATATGGCAAATTTTCATAAGTTGACAACACTCCACCGGCCGGCGAAATCTTTTCATTTTTACCTATTTTTATTTCAAACAATACCGCCATACACTAGCCGCGCTGTAGGCACTCTGTCTCGCTCAGGCGGCATCTTTCAAACGAAACAGTAGGTAACCTTGTCGAACGCTCAGTGTTGCCTTTCATAAGTTTTTATTTATTTTTTAAATAAATTATTTTCATTGGGGAAAAATAATAATCTTGTATCCATTAAATGCTTACGTATATGTGTACGCAGTACGGTATCAAACAATACCCTTTAGGATCGGACAGGGTTTTTGTTTTTGTTACATGCTGTATAATAAAGAATACTATCATACAAAGTTGTTCTCAGCTGATCAAAATTAATATGCAGAGGTCCAATTATGTTTTTCAGGAATTTACTATGACTTTCTCGAAAAAAGTTGTCAATTTCCATGGAGTGAAGCAGAATTTAGAATGTGTCAGACCACGCATTTTTGTTACAGCCCATTTGAAAATATTCCTTTACAATTTTTTCCTACAAAAAGGTCACTTATTATCACACTCTAACAGCAGGCAGCGACAAAGAAAACGAATCGGGCGCCAACTCCCGCGGCAGCTCACCAAAGAAACCGCTCACGAGTCTCAACGGACTCAACCACAAGCTCAACGGTGTTGAGTCCAGCACAGGCACTCAACAGCTGCGAGAGCTGCTCATGTGCACCGGGGACGTCGCCACATGTCTCGTGCACGGCAAGGTAAGCTGTGTGTATTATAGAGCTAACCGCAGCTCAAAAAATAAATATAATTTATGTATGATGAGAATGCTAAGAGTGATGTGTCGTGTTACGCGCATGGATAGAATTAAGAATGAGTATATAAGAGGAAGTCTGAAAGTGGCACTGCTGACTGAAAAGTTGTGCGGAAATCGGTTGTCATGTGATGCGGAGGAATGAAGAAAATGTCGTGAGGAAAGTCTTGTGTATGGATGTGGATGGCTATTAGAGGAAGGCCAAAGAAACGATGGATGGACTGTGTGAAAGAGGATATGAGTAGAAAGGGGGTGACTACAGAAATGACGACTGAGAAGTAGGGAAGAAAAACACATGTTGCGCCGACTCCAAATAAAATGGGATAAGGGCAGGAGAATGAAATAATGAATGTAGTGAGATTTAGAATTAGACTCAAACAGGTATGAGTGACCAATTCTTAAACCTGAAATATGGTAAATTTAAGTGTTGATCTCAGATAAATTAGGACAAAGGTTTGAAGATGAATGACAATGTAAGCATTAAGTTTTTGTGGAAGTGTCACTGTCAATCAGTATTTTACATTTACATCGGTCTATATTTTTCAAATACGTTGCGATCCAGCTAATAAATCAGCTGTATTTTTGACCAAGTGACTGCCTATCTGATCTTCAGACCTCAGTTACTGGGTAACACGATCCGTCTTAGTAGACTGGTTAGCAGTCTTTTGCGCTCCTGTTTACGAATATAAAACGCATCTCGAACTATCACCAATATTATTCTCTATATCCTTCAGTCGGAGCGGCCACGCTGGTACGTGTACCACACGGAGGAGCAGCTGGAGGGCCTGCTGCAGTCGCTGAACAAGCGAGGCTTGAGGGAAGGGGAGCTGAGGCAGAACCTGGAGCTGGAGCGCGCGCCGCTGCTGCAGCACCTCGCCAAGTGCCCGCTGTACCTGCTCAACCCGGCTCTTGCTACCGTACGTATAACAAAACCCATGATCAATATCATCAGCATAAAATCACTGTCTAATTCCAAAGATCTTCATCAGATCCTAATGTATTATATATTAAAACTTGCCTTCAAAAATATATGAATAATGAAAACCCCATCCAAATCGGATCAGTAGTTTTCGAGAAAATACCGAACGAACGAACAAACAAACAAACAAACATACATACATACATACGAGTCGAATACAGAAGCTACTTTTTTGTGTATTATATTATTATACTAAAACCTTCCTTGTAAAATATGCATATGAATAACGAAAACCCCATCCAAATCGGATCAGCAGTTTGCGAGAAAATCGCGAACAAACAAACATACATACATACGGGTCGAATACCTCCTTTTTTGAAGTGCCTCATCACCATCCACTCAAAATATAATAATGTAGCTAATGTTTCCAGCCCCCACCGCCACCGTCCAACCACTACACGCGGCACCGCAAGTTCCAGCCGTCGCTGAGCGTGCCGCCCGAGTCCACGCTGGGCGAGGCGCTGGAGCTCTCCCTCAGGGAACACATCCTCGAGCTGGAGGAGAAGATCTTCCACGGCTGTCTGGGCGTCCTCAAAGTGAAGGTATACCGACCTACATGCATGCAAAGTCTAGGAAATAGGAATTCCACCCATTATAATAACTTGAATGGTAGTTGAAGTGCAGGGAAAAGCTTCAATATTGCTAGAACTTCACATTCTGTCAAATGTTGACCTGTCTCTATTGAAACCCCTGGATCAAGTTATAAAATAGCCACTAAATATCTGTATCAAAAGCAAGTCACTTACGAGTGATCGTACTCGATCGATAGCGATGGCATCAAACAAACTACGGCACGTTTGGCGCAGTGGTTGAGCGATTGGCTGCTGCGCTGCGTTTCGTGAGTTCGATTCCCATACGGAACAAATATTTACATGGCCTATAGATAGTTGTTCTAGGTGTCTTGTGTACACCCGGGCCTGCGGACGGCGAGTAATGGGTAGCTCGCCGTCCGATCAGCGAGAGGCCCGAGAGTCGACGGCGCGTAGTGTTCCACGCAAGACGAACAAGAGATGTTGTCAGCCACCACTGACGGGGCCCATCGTGGCCGGTGCCTGCATGCCTAGGGGTAGCGGATAAATTCGTAACAGATATACTGCACCCCTGGGCACTCAGGCAGGGAAGGAACAGGGGTGGGTTTTAGTCAGTAAGAGTCTGAGACGCCCTCCCGCTCCTGGACCCAGTGCGAGATATGTCATTGGGTGATTTCCCACCCCCACAAAAAAATAAAAAAGGTGTCTTGTGTACGTGAGTTTATATGTTTGTCGCACGATACAGTAGTTCCTAGTGTGGGGAAAGTTTTTGAAGTAAAACTTCTTTACGCACGCTATGCGTGACGTGAGCGTTACGAAAAGTGTGATCGAGCGAGGCGAACGAAAGAGATGCAGCTAAAGAAGTTTTACTTCAGTCGTATAGTCCAAAGCACACTCGTTTTTTTTTTAATTGCCTATGTTTGATTGCCATGCTGAGCTACTGTAAGACTCAGTCAAGACACGTTGAACTGCATTTCTAACACGAAATAAAATAATAATTTGTATTAAATTGTCCAGGACCGCGAAGCATGGCGCGGCACGATAATGCTGCGGGGCTACGACAAGCAGGCCGACTACCTCACGTGGGGGCCGGACGCCCAGTACCGGGACGACTACCATCTGCCTAACGGAGTGCTCAAACTACCCACAGGTTAGTAACACAGACGGACGGACGGTTAGTTACTTAGGTATTTGGTTATACAGGATGTAAAAAGACACATCACAGAGCCGTTAACTACGTGCTCTCTCTCTCGTGGTTAACTATATGCTGGGAAACGACTTTTATTTTAACTATGAAAAATAAAACAATTTTTTATTCCGCACAATGTAACGCGGACACAGGTAAGTGGAGTTAAACTCCACCCCTTCGCTCTAAGCTACGTAGTTACTTGTCGGATACGTTTGATATTCATTGCGTTTTCGTAACTGCAAATTCGTAATTTTGAAAAAAAAAAACGAAAATTCAGGCAATGTTTGTTTGGAAAAAACTTTAGTAATAACACTTAGAATTAATTTTAGTAAAAATGTAAAGAAAAATTGCTACTTTGACTTTTAATATCTCCAGAACCAGTGAATTCCCAGTAATGGTCTAGTGGAGAAAAATGATCCAAATAATGGGTACAATATGTGGCTTTCGGCTTCGGAAACTGTCTCTTTAGCTCGCCTTTGTACGTGAACTGTGTAATTACTGTATTCTGTGTTAAGATGTGGTGTACAATAAAGAAATATGAATATAAATGTGGAACGATGGAGAGGGAAAGGAAGGCCAAAGAAAGTATGGATGGATTGTGTGAGGAGTGATATGAAAGAAAAGGGAGTTAGTGATAGTGTGACGACTGACAGGACAGAATGGAAGAAAAAAACGTGTTGCGCCGACCCCAAGTAACATGGGATAAGGGCAGGGAGATGATGATGATGGAGTGGACATCATCGTGAGCAAACCTGCATGCAGCATTCTGTGCTTGTGGATGGGGAAACTGTCAAGTAACCATAGTCAAGTAAGCACGCCGCGCACGCTTGCCGCTCAATGTTTGGACACACCTTAAGAATTGTTAAAACAGTTTTTTGTGGAACCACAACTAAAAAGTGAAAAATAAAAAACTTTTTTTACAAAAAAATAGAACCGACTTCCAAAAAAATGTGCAAAATAACTTTAATTTCGGAAGTCGGTGTTTCTGGTATTGTGTCTTTTTGGCATTTTTTTTGGAAGTTGATTCTATTGGAACGAAGTTCCATATCGCGCGTTGCGAAAGGGGGTTTGACGGAAAAAATTAGGACCAAAAGTTGTAACAACACTTTTTGATCCAAAAGTTGTAACAACACTTTTTGCTATAGTTGTTGTTAGTTGAGTTGGGTTGAGTTGAGTTGAGATGAGATGAGATGATGAAGTCTAGTTATAAAATATTGTACAAAAATAAACAGAATGATACCCCATTTCCCTTTACTCTCTAGACATAGACGAATCAGACGTGAAGTCAATACCAGTGAACAAGTACCGCGACCCGGGCCACTACCTGGAGGCGCCCAAGGTGAACGGCGTGAAGCGGGAGCCGCCCGAGCCGGGGACGAAGCCCGAAGTCGTGCGGGGGCTCGCCTCCGCGCTGCTGCAGGTGTCGCAGGCCATTCATCACAAGTACCTGAAGAGGCCGCTTGGTAAGCTAGCATTTTTAGACAAAAATAACCTTACACCGGAATTCTCGAAAAACTAATATTGAACTGATATTGTACGCTCACAGTAATAACGTTTTGGGGCGTGAGCACTGTTTTATTAAGATGGCGTCGATGAGGACGTCAATAAATCGATGTTGGTCGCGTTTAAGGCCACACTGAACGGCTTTTGAGGCGCTAATGGCGTTTTTTGGTACCCAATAACTATCCGACTTGGGACTGGACCCAGAACCGCATGATCTCCAAATACGCTTGCGACCGTTAGACACACGAAGCAATTAGGACTTAATATAACTTGAATTTTAATGCCTTTATAGGGTTCCAAACCAAATAACCAGGCGAACCATATTACTGAGCCTCCGCTGTACGTCCCGTGTGTCTGTCAGCGGGCTGTATCTCATGAACCATAATAGATAGACAGATGAAACTCTCCGAGTGTGTATTTCTGTTGGCACTATGATAACAAACAATAAAAGTCGTACAGATACCTATGTATGCAAGTATAACTCGCACTTGGCCGGTTTTTAGGGTTCCGTACCCAAAGGGTAAAACGGAACCCTATTACTAAGACGTGGAGTCTTAGTAATAGGGTTCCGTCCGTCTGTCTGTCTGTCACCAGGCTGTATCTCATGAACCGTGATAGTTAGACAGTTGAAATTTTCACATATGATGTATTTCTCTTGCCGCTATAACAACAAATACTAAAAAACAGAATAAAATAAATATTTAAGGGGGGGCTCCTCGAGAACACGTCTACCCCAACGGTCATCGGTTCTACGGCTAATATGGCCGGCCCATTGCCACTTCAGCTCGCTTATTCTGTGAGCTATGTCGACAACCTTGGTTCTCAGCCGGATCGCCTCGTTTCGTATAAGTGTAGATACGCCAATAAAAAAATAATTTATTGAAACCCTTACACCCACAGGCTTAGACGACAAAGAACGCAAAGACCGCGAGGCTCGCAACAAGTCTTTGGACCTAGAAGCGCTGGCTCGCTGGGAGGTGTCCCTCATGGAGTGCCGCAGCTTCTCACAGATCGTGCTGCATCTCTTCACGCTGGACTCCAGCGTCACCTGGTCGGCCAGCGTCCTCAACGCCAGCTGTAGGCTGTGCAGGAGGAAGACCGACCCGGATAATATGCTGCTGTGTGATGGATGCAATAAAGGACATCATTTGTATTGTTTGAAACCGAAGCTTACCGTGAGTTCAATTGTTAAATTATCTTCTTTTTTCGACGAATTAGTTTTTGCATTATTCAAAAATATTTTGGGAATATTCTAGTGATCTAGTCTAGTGTTAGTGAATACTGGCATAGTAGTCTCCACAAGCAAAAACTTCACAGTGGACACGTCTTTATGTCTTAGCAGTAAGGACGGTTTTTTTTACTGTTACCACCAAGTAGGCCGCTGCAAATACAATTTGGCGATTTGGGGGATCATCGATCCATCAAATACACAGTGCGAGTGTGGTGTTCCTGATCAAACTATGTCTCATCTACTGGAGTGTCCCAAATGTGCTTTCACCTGCACCCTCGACCCTCGATGATCTGACCAAGGCCACCGACGCTGCTATAAATGTGGCCACTTACTAGGCCTAAACAGCATAACTACATATGTCAGTTGACCCGCCCGTTCGTCCGTTGCACCCACGGAATAGAAAAAAAAAAGTGGAAGTGCCCACGCAGCTATCCGAAGTATGCCTAGGGGTAGCGGATAAATTCGTAACAGAGTTACCGCTCCCCTTGGCACTCAGGCAGGGAAGGAACAGGGGTGGGTTTTAGACAGCAAGAGTCTGACACGCCCTCCCGCTTCGCCCAGAGCGGGAGATGTCATTGGATGACTTCCCACCCCACAAAAAAAAAGAGCTATCGAGAGCGGCGTGTGTCACATTAATATACGGAAAAATATTTTAAAAATAACAACCTTCGTCAGTTGTAATAAGTCTTAATTTTGTATGAACAAACAAGCTTTTCGTCAAAATTGAATGTAATGTTCGTACAAAATTAAGACTTATTACAACTGACGAAGGTTGTTATTATTTTACATAATTGTGAAACACATATAGCTACGTGTGCACTTCCACTTATTTTTTCTATTCCGGAGTTGCATCCTAGATTATCACTTATTTAGTCACGACACGTCAAAACAATACTTATAATGTATCTGTGGTTATGAAGCCATTCGAGGAAATATTTACCTTAACTTGCTTTTCATAAAGTCTAACAAATTTCTTATGTACTTTATTTTTCCATTTGCACGCTATCAGTCGAGCTATCGGAAGGTAACCTTAATTATTTTTCTTTTTATAAAGTTATTTGTAAATCATATTAGGTCCCCATCTATGAAATCAGCGTCTTGTATGGAGAATTTTAAAGAAGTTGCATTTTTTCATACCAACATTTTCTTAATTTACTAAACAACTATGAACACTAATGTTTTAAAACTTTTATGCAATAATGTTTAAAAACTAAGATAACGTATGCCACACTTAGATTAAGCAACAAAAATAAGTTTTGGCTAAGTTGAAACAAATATAGTGGTCATTTCTGCTAGCAAAAAGAGGAGTAATTTTTAAGGTATTTTTTTTTGTTTATAAAACTGTAAGTAATAAGGCTTTTTTACTATTGGCAGTTGTCTATGACGGTCATTATTCGATATAATATCCAGCAATTGATTAATATTTTAATTCATAGAAGTGACGAGGTTCTCTATTTGTGAGAAAAAATCGCCAATTTCACAAGTGGGGACCCAATATTATCAGGCCTAATTTGCGGCTTTAGTGAGGACATGGCCTTAGATATAAAAAAGTCATATGATTGGTTTAGACAGGTTCTTAATTCAAAATGTCTTAAGGTGAATGCTCAAGGGTAGCCCGCGAAATTCATATTTTCTTACATTTATTACAATTTGCAGGTCAGTGTCAGGTTGTATCTTGGTCAAGGTCAGGTCGTATGATGCCAAATATCATGATTTCATGAAATACTTACATTTGGCATCAATTCTAACCGAGAGAGTTGTATTGATGATTTTAATGATTATAATTCTATAAATACATATTTGCTACGTCCGCGAATCAAATTTTGACCAAGTTACAACCTGACACTAACCTGCAAATTGCAAAAAAACGTAAGAAAATTTGAATTTCACGGGCTACCCTGGAGCTCCCACTTTAATCAAATCAAATCAAAAGTCATTTATTCAAACTAGGCTGAGAACCAGCACTTTTTGAACGTCAAAGTTCTACATAAAGACAGTCCCCCAAAAAACGCCCGCCCGTCACCACTTCCTAGTGTTTTAGCTGTGAAGAAGAATTGGCCAACAAACTCCCCAGCAACACATGTGTCTGTTAAGTTTTAAGAACTTGAATCTATATAATTTTATGCAACAATCTTAACATTATGTAAAACAGAAAAATAAATATATGTCGTCTAAAATATAGTCATAAAATTAAATAATCCGCCACTTGCCAGCTAGCACACTCAATCATGCCATTAAAAACAAACTCTAGCATAAACACTAAACCAAATTAAAGAAGCCTCCATACATAACTGGTGTGCCTGCTTACAAGAACAAAGATAGAAACTATCAAAGGGCTGTGATTCGAAGCCACAAGTGATGAACTAGGGCCATCACACTAAAATTGGTAGACAATTATTATATGAACTCATATAATCTGTCATAACCATAAGCTAAATATGGAGAAAGAACATCAATTGTAACATTGTCTTGCGTTCAACACAGCGACCAACTATTATTAAACAATCACATGATTAACTATTTTATACATAACGCCCATATTGTCAGGCCATCGCGCCTTAACGAGGATACCACAGATATTAAAATGTGCGTAAATGTTATGCTAACAGAAAGTACCAGAAGGCGATTGGTTCTGTGACCAGTGCAAGCCTAAAGAGCGGACTCCGCGCAAGAGAAGGAAACTATTCTCCGACGATGATATCGAAGAAGAATTGGACAACAGGTAGGAGTAATACTTAGTGATGTTCATATAAAAACATTAAAACCATATAGAACTGATTCTCAGGTACAAAAATAATGTAATTCTATTTAGTCCGTATGTGAGATTGATTGCTTGACGGCACGGTTGGCGCAGTGGTTGAGCGTTCGGCTGCTGCGCTGCGTCTCGCGGGTTCGATCCCCGCACGGAACAAATATTTGTATGACCTACAGATAGTTGTTCCGGGTCTGGCTGTCTTGTGTATGTGAGTTTAAATGTTTGTGAACGCACCCACGATACAGGAGTAATTCCTAGTGTGCGGCAACGTTTAAAAAAAAAATTATATACAGCATGTAACAAAAACACTGTCTGATCCTGAAGGGTATTATTTGGTATCGTACTGCGTACACATATACGTAACCATTTCATGGATATGAGATAATTATTTTTCTCCAATGAAAATAATTAAATTAAAAAAAAAGAAAAGCTTATCAAACGCAACACTGAGCGCTCGACAAAGTTCACCTATTGTTTCGTTTCAAACATGCCGCCTGAGCGAGACAGAGTGCCTACAGCGCGGCTAGTGTAGGGCGGTATCGTTTGAAATAAAAATATGTAGGTAAAAGTGAAAAGATTTCGCCGACCGGTGGAGTGTTGTCAACTTACGAAAATTTGCCGTATTTAGTTTTAAATTTCGCATATTTTATAAAAATTAAAAATCTGTAACTTTTAGTTTTTTAGTTTGATTCATTTATTTACAACTTTTTCTAGTACGTATGTTAAACCAGGAATACGCCTTTATTGGATCGGTCAGGGTTTTTGTTACATGCTGTAGATTGGGCTCGTATTTTTTGCTTTACCAAATCAATTAAAAATAACAAAGGTAAAACGCATCAAAGCTGGAGTAGGGCTTGTTAAACTTTTAGGTAAAAAGTGGTACATTTTTAGGTCGGTGTGACGTCACGCGAAATTGTAACGCGCTGTACCGTCCTCATTTTAAAGACATACAAGCTATTATTTAACTTCAATGTTTGTTTGTTAGGGTCTACTCAACACCTCTTATCCTACAGTCTTGAATCTTTACAAGTTGGTGATATTCAGGACTAGCTGACCCGACAGACGTTGTCCTGTCTTATCTATGAACTGTCAAACGCGCGAAGTTTAATTAGTCGTTAAAGTTTTCTGAAATTTTCTAATTTTCCGCGCAACTTTCTTATTTTATTTATTTCTTACGAACCTTCTCCTGAACAAATACAACAAAAAAAGAATAAGCGAAATCGGTCCAACCGTTCACGCGTGATGCCGTGACCAATCAAATAGGGATTCATTTTTATATATATATATAAGATAGATACTTATTGTTGGTTTTTTTCTTTGTATGTCTTACATGAAGACGAGTGCAAAGGGTGAATTATTAGTAAGTATGGATTTGATGTCATGTGTCATATAGAGCAGCTCGTGGCTAAAGTAATAGCAGCCGCACGGGTCGATCCATCAGGTTAGGCTACGCTTGCCTTAGTTGGTCCATGGATGGGTGACCATCTTTACATACAGAGACTCCTCCGTGCCTCGGAAAGCACGTTAAGCCGTTGGTCCCGGCTGTCAATCGTGGATCTTTGACAGTCGTTACGGGTCGTCAGAAGCCCGAAAGTCTGACAGCCAGTCTTACCAAGGGGTATCGTATTACCCAGTAACTGGGTTGTGGAGGTCAGATAGGCAGTCGCTCTATGTAAAATACTGGTATTATAGCAAGGTTGGAATTCAAATGTTTATTTGATTGCTTCCTTGGTTTAGTTCTAAGGGGTCTTGAATTGGATCCCCAGATCGGGATCTGGAATATTTCAACACTAGTTCAGAAGATTTATGAAAAGATAACTCTTTATTTGCCTTAAACATGGTGTTATGATGTTACAGTCTGGTTTTGATACAATTCCCACATGTTTAGCTATACAAAATATTGTATCAAAATATGATCGGTTCATATTGCGTTGTATTGTGTTACTAGCGGCACAGATAATATAATACTAGCGTACAGATGCCTCATCCCATACAAAGAAACGGTACCGCCGTAACTACGGGTTTTCGACTTGCACAAGTAACTTTTGTCCTTCGTTTGGGCCCGTCCTCTACACCTCGCTAGATGGTGTTAGCAGCGACAGCTTGCAAGTTGAATGGATTTTCATAAAGTCTTACCAATATTCTCTCACACATTGAGGAATAACTTTATACTATTTTTGGCACTTCTTAGCAGTTTACAGGTTTCAAAATGTGTCACTATACAAATTTTAAAGAGGCGAATGCATAAAATCTATTGGTACAAGAAATATAAATGCCTAAGGATTCGTTCCAATAAACATCTAAATTTGAAATAAGAGCTAATTATTCCACAATTTTATGCTTAGGGTAGTTAATTAAATAAGAAAATACAGTTTTAACCATATTTTTTCATAATATTAATGTTACTTACACTTCAATAAGAAATCGATGCATATTGCGCCATATTTATTTTCTTTGTTCGAGATGAGACACCGTGCTACCGATATATGGACGACACCAGCAAAGGTGGCTTTTATAGTTTATTTGTTTATGTTTGATAGGCACGCGTTTGACCACTATCTCACCTGATGGTAAGCGATGATGTGGTCCAAGATGGAGCACGCTTGACTAGAAGTAACCTTTTCACCCTCGACTTAAGCACTCCCGTTTTGTGCATTTGGGTGGGATGTCCAACATGTACCGGTGGCGCATCACCATACGTTTAGTGGTCCGATGATGAAACGGGCTTAGCAGAATTAAAACAATAAAATTCCGTCGCACACTCCCCAAAATGTAATCGATAGATAACCGACAGGCTAGCAACTCGGTGTCGATGCTCAAGACTTTGGAGCTTTGACTCGACGAGCTTAGCTTAAAATTGTTACTACTGACGATATTTCTGCCTATCCCTTCAAAAACACAGTCGTAATGAACCATTGTACTCGTCGCCAGTGAGTCAGAGTCCCTGAACGTGGACGCTGGAGTGTGTGGCTCTTGTGGAAGTGGTGGGCGGCTGGCAGCACGCTGCGTCACGTGCCGGAGCCGCTACCACGCCGAGTGCGCCACTCCCAAACCCTCTCGAGCTGCCAAGCGGTGGAACTGCGCACAGTGCCTGGCTCCTACTAGAGGTATGTATTGCTTATAACTTATTGACGATACTGTTTCTACCAATTTAAGGTTATAACAATGATTTCTGCGAGTGAGAATAGATTTTGTGCAAAAATAATAGATGGGCTACACGCCTACATAAAGAGTCGGCTGTCTTTTTATGTTCTCTGCAATTTATTTTTAATGATCCGAGAAAATTGTATTTAGTAGAATATGCTGCTATCCATACTGTTGAAGTTCTCAAATGTAATTTAACACATCTTCTTGTGGCAAAACTGAAGACTTAAAGAAAAATATAAGTTGAAAATCAAATGCTATTTCTTTTTTAAACATAAGTACTACATTTTATTTCCCATGAGTATGTTAGGGTTCTAGCATGGATTGTGGATAAATAAGAGTCACAGAGGCAACTGGAGGAACAGGTGTGGGTTTTACTTAGTAAAAGTTTGACACGCCTTCCCGATCCACCCAGAGCGAGAGAAGTCATTGGATGATATACCACCCCACAAAAAAGTGTTCTAATAGTCAAATCAAGCCAGTCAATATAAGAAATGTCAATAGGTTAGCAATGAGGAGCTCGTGGCTAAAGTAATAACAGGCACACGGGTCGATACATGAGGTTAAGCTACGCTTGCCGGGGTTGGTCCATGGATGGGTGACCATCTTTATATACCGAGACTCCTCCGTGCCTCGGAAAGCACGTTAAGCCGTTGGTCCCGGCTGTCAATCGTGGATCTTTGACAGTCGTTACGGGTCGTCAGAAGCCCGAAAGTCTGACAACCAGTCTTACCACCGGGTATAGTATTACCCAGTAACCGGGTTGTGGAGGTCAGATAGGCAGTCGCTCTATGTAAAATACTGGTATTCAGCTGCATCCGGTTAGACTGGAAGCCGACCCCAAGATAGTTGGGAAAAGGCTAGGCAGATTTGAATAGGTTAGCAATAAGAAGTAGTAAGTAGTAACTTGTCGTGGTTGTGTGTGAAGAGACGAGCGGCCGACGCTGCGCGGCCGCCGCCATGTCCAACATCCACCACTACACGCGCGCGCTGCACGCGAGCCTCTCCACCGGTGCGTCACTCTGCTCTGTATGGCCACGGAATGTTCACTGCAGCATGAGGGAATCGAACACTTCATAGCTGCCAGACTGCATCTTGCATGATCATTCAGTACTGTGCCTTAACATCAAATTCCTAGAGGTTCTCGCCATTTTAAACCGAAGTATCTTCATATTTAAGACATTGGTGCCGATTGTCTTGTTCAATAACTTATCTATTATACACACTACACACACACACACACACACTTACTACACACACTAACACAACACACACACTACTAATACTATTATACACACTTTTACTATTTTTTTTTGTAATTTATTTGGTGTACATAATAAAGAGTATTTATTCTATTCTAAAATTTGAGAATCGCTATCTTTTACTAAAACGCAGTGCGAGAAAAGGACGGCTATAGCTATGAACTAGTTAAACATATCAAACTAGTTTACGCCTTGCGCTTCACCGTGTTTTAGTCGACTTGTTTTTACGTGTACCCTTAATTTGTATTTGTTTGCAAATATTAGTTCAACTTAATTTGACAGCTCTAATTTACGACCGTCTCTTTCTTGTTTTATTAGAGAGAAAAAGATAGGAATAGCCTAAATTAAGTTCAGTTTCTGCACAACAGAATCAGCACCAATGTCGAATAAGATTTTGAAGATACCCGCCTTGTTTTCGACCTAGTATTCGAAACGCTATGATTCGAGTTGAATTAGCGTTTTGGCGGCCAATATTTTGACAATATTCTACGTAGAAGCATTCATGACATGTCCTTATGACTTTCCAAGTAACCCTGATTTATAAATCACTGGGTCATAGTTGAAATCTATGTAACTGTACATACCCTTAGGCATATACCTCACTAGAACGCCAGTGACGGCACAAAATTAATAGTTTTACGCAAGCAAGCGGACACTAGGTAAGGTACCCTCCATAGAACTATACATTATGTTGGTAACGCGACTGGCTGCGTCGTCACTCTCCGCCTGGTGAGGTATAGGCTTTCCTAAAACCGCTGTGACGCCATTTTCACGAAAAAGCTATCTGATTTAAGAATTAGATAACGTTTTTTGTCTATGTAATTTATTTTGATCGTGGCTTTATCACGACTTTTCGTAAGAAATCGTTGCATTGGCACTAAACGACCACTTCTTTAATAAGCCTCGATTCTCTCATGCCTCACACAGAATCAAACCAACATTCAATGCAAACGTAAATTCCGTGGCCAGCTGACTGGTCGTTGTATGTCTTTCATCAGTGGGGCTGTGGGACGTCCTGTCATCTAGACTCACTTCGCATGAGCTTTGCATCTTCATTTGCACGGCATTTTTTTCAACGTCTTATCGTATTAATTTTGATGTAATTCTCTATTTTTGATATAAATTTTATTTACGTGTAATGGCTCTTAAGAGGGAACAGGGCCTGCTAGGGATTTACAAAATAGGTATTTGAAGAAACTATTGCCATCGTGCTCTCTCAATCCTGCCCCCGTAGAGTGTGATAGGGACAGCTGCAACTCAGACCGATTTTATCACAAAATTTTTGACGAGATCGACGTTTCGTATTCCCCTTTTTTCTCCTCGAAAACTGAGCCGATTCAATTATTTTTGGCACCAAATTTTAAAAAAGTGTATGCCTAGGTTCCTATTAAATGTTTTATGTTAAAACTTTCTAATTTGTCTAAGAACGGCGGTAAAAATAGAGCCATTTTTTGTCATTTTTGGAGGTTCAAATTTTCTTTACTTATTAGTTGCTAAAAAAAAGGAAATGACAGGGACGTGTCAGCAGACCTTGAATTTATGAAAAAAAAATGATTGCTCTAGAGGCATTACTCAGACAGAAAACCGGGGAATACATTTGTATGGAGAATCGCAGCCCCTGTTCCCTCTTAAACCCTGAGAGAAGTTTCCCGTGTATCTGTATTGTAAAAACTGTGTAATCGTCTTTTCATATTTACGCAATAAAACGGACAAGAAAGTTTATAAAATTGTATATCTTTAAAGTCATTTGTGTTGACTTGTAACCTGATAGCTACTTGGCACGGTTTGTCCAGGAAGAGTTACCTCTTGGATATGTATTTTTTCGTGCCATTTGGAAATTGACTCGAGTTCCAACAAAAAAGCAAGAAACAAAATTGTAAAATTAAATGATTCCAAATTTATTTTAAACAAAATTGTTTTTGTGCATCTGGTATTACAAGAACAAAAAATCTATGATCTATTTTGAACTTTTAGTTCTGTTACAAATTTTAAAGCGCTTCCTAACCCCGCTTAAAGCGCTCACTAACACTTCCATTAAAAGTTGCTTCTATATCATTTTCCATACTAACGAACACAGAGTAGTTCATAAGTGGAGTTCTAACATGTCCTTTATATCACATTGAAAAGTATTCTTCGGAATCAATAGCCCTGTTATGGAGATCTATTATTGTTTTAATTCTCATCATACTATGACTTAATTAAAAAGTGTGTGTGTACTAATGTACGCACGTAAGAAGTTACACTTCTTTGGCGTAACAAGATCAAAAACCAAACTGTCGCAAAGTTTACAAAAGGAAAACAATCATTCTTCATGAACCACAGACCATAGCTAACTTCGGAGTGTAGGTTCTAGCTAACTTCAACCTGTGAATTTTGTGTGACAGTGATGCGCGCGCATCTTAAAATTTCACTCTTATATTTTCTTCATAACGCGCTTGAAGAAGTATAACTTCAAAAAAAAAAACTTTTAGCGAGAAGTGAAATATTTGATATTTGCAGTTCCCCTCGAATACCATTGATATCCCCTTTCGAATTGTCACCTAAACTTAACTTGAATACTTTTTATAAAAGTATGTATTTCTATTTCTATAATACACCTACAAGTAAAAGAAAATACCGGCCAAGTGCGTGTCGAACTTCGCACATTTAGGGTTCCGTACCAAATGAGGGAATTTCAAACAAAAAATCTAAATGTATCTTTATCGAAATACTAAACATTATCACCCAAGTTCATAGGCCAATGGGAAGTTAGGGCCTACCTGCCCATAAGTGGCGCCCTCATTGAATAAAAAATCGTATCTTAACATAGAAAATAAAGGTGAAAGAATCCTTATGTTGCGGTTGTTACAAATAGGATAAAGTATTTTTACGTACGTTGTGTTAAGTATCAAAAACGGCCGTTTTTGGTACTTTTGCTTATTACTTTGGATACGAAACACTGAGTCCTGTTTTAACAACGTAAAAATACCTAATTCTATTTGTAACAAACGCAACATAGGATTCTTTGAGATTTATTTTCTACGCTTTGCTACGATTTTTTATTCAATGAGGGCGCCACTTATGCGGATATATACGCCTTAAAAAATTCTTCGAAACAAAATTTTGTGACAGACCACGGACAGACGGATACGTGAGTGACAGCAATAGGGCTCCGTTCTGACTCTTCGGGTACGGAACCCTAAAAAATGAAACTTAACTGTGACTTACAGAATGTATCATTAGAACTCCATTTGTTTAGCACTCTGTGGCAACATCTACATATTATGGTCAAAACTAATCGATATTTACTTGCAGACTCGGACGACAGTGAATATAACACGGCGTTAGTAAAGCTGAAGCCCAAACGCTCCAGGAGCAGCAAGGAATCCTCGCCGCTGCACAATGGATCCACCAAGAGGGGACGCAAGTGAGTGTACATGTACATATTACAGATTTTTTTTAGGGTTCCGTACCCTAAAACGGGACCCTATTACTAGGACTCCGCTGTCTGTCCGTCTGTCACCAGGCTGTATCTCATGAGCCGTGATAGTTACACAGTTGAAATTTTCAGTGATGTATTTCTGTTGCCGCTATGACAACAAAAAATCTTTATAAAATTATCAAACAAAGGCGAACTTGAAAGAGTTTTTAAAGCTATGTAGATGTTAATAAACAGACACGATACTGCAATCATCTGACGTCAAAAGACATGAACGCGAAAGATGTATGAACTACAATAAAACTGATTCTTTTTAAACGATGAAGGAAAACATCGCGAGGAAACCGGCATGTCCTAGAACCAAAAACTTCGAAGACATGTGACATCCACCTTTCGGCTCGCGTGGTGGATTACGGCCCATACCCTCTCACAGAGAGGGGGCCTGTATCCCAACAGTGGGAACATTATAGTCTGATTATGCATAATATGACAACGACGTGTCCTATTTGAAAAGTACTGTCATAGAGATATAGCCTGGAACACAGGTTTAAATAAACCTAGATTGGGCAACGCACTACTACCTTCAGTGTTCTCTTTTGCAACTGTTTTCAAAAATTTTATTGTCACACCATAGTTTTCCCAGATAATATAATACTATTATAGGCCTAGATTAATATATGCACACTTTTTATGAACTTATTATTTCAATAATTTTTATTATTACTATTATATTATTATGCTTTTCAGACCAAAAAATCACGAGCACGAAAAAGAGACAAACACAAGTGGAAGAAGATCAAAGAACTCACTCACAAACGGACACCACGGTACGTAATAATTTTTATAGATGACTAGGTTCTGCCAGCGGCTTCGCCCGCGTTATATTAGTACTTCCCCCCATTATAAATTATAACCTAACTGTTATTCTGATGTCTATGCAATATTACTGTAAAGTTTCATCAAAGTCCGTTCAGTAGTTTTTGCGTGAAAGAGTAACAAACAAGTAGGATTGACTAAACATACATCCTCACAAACTTTCACAGTTTACATAGTAATCAGTTTCTGCTATCAGTTTATATTAATTCAGATATTTGATATTATTATAAAACCGCGAGCAATATGGTGCGGTTGGCGCAGTGGTTTAACGATTAGCTGTTACGCTGCGTGTCGCGGGTTCGATTCCCGCACGGAACAAATATTTGTCTTCCCTACAGATAGTTGTTCCGGGTCGGGCTGGGTGTTATGTGAGTTTATATGTTTGTGAACGCACGCACGATAAAGGAGAAGTTCCTAGTGTGGGGCAACATTTAAAAATAAAACGGTTTCGCTCAATAATAACACAACAGCTGCCAACAATAACGTTATTTTGCTTCTTAAGCTGATTTCCTGCTGAGCAACGTACGTAACACCGTATTGGCAAAAAACATAAAGATTGATATAGCAGGACAAAAATTTCTAAGCACTCACACCCACAGAACTTTATTGTATTGTTTGTTAATTGAATTATTAATCAAATTGCATTGTTAATTGAACAAGCAGATATTAAAATGATTCTATCGTATTAGGTTACCCAATGGACCTGTCATGATGGTTGTAAATAAATTAATAAAAAATAAATATTTCAACTCTTTGTGTTTGTCAATAGGGTGTAAAGTTGCATGTGAAATGTGTAAATAACTTTTTTTTTAACGAATTTCACAGAGGAGCGCACAAGCAAGAAGCGAAGCAGCCGGCAGTCTCCGCAGCTGCACGTGGAGGCGCTGGAGACGCTGCTGCGTGACGTCATGAAGCACAAGGACTGCTGGCCCTTCTACGAGCCCGTGTCGGCCGCAGATGTGAGTAACTGTGAACAACAGACTGCAAGAACAGACAAAAACCGACGAACTACACAACAACTGCAAAATTGCATTTAACCCACACAAACAAAATTGTTTTGGGAATACTTTCATAGAGCGTACAGCTAAGGAGTGGAATTCACTGCCGGAGTCTTGTGTTTTCTGATAGCTGACACCTGTGGCTCTAAGTCAAGAGTGAATAGGTTACTTCTAGGCAAGCGTGCTCCATTATCGACCACATCATCGCGATCCGCTACGCGTAGCGTCGTACTACTCTCGTATCGAATCGCGTAGTGGTGTCGGTGGCGCGCGAGTTCAATTTTTTCTCCCCCATCTCAAAACTGCCCAACGCGCCTAAAAAAGCTTCACTAGGTGATGGGGCCCGCTAGCAAGCGGCCCGACACCAGTCGGGTATGCGCGAATTTAATTAATTGAATTGAAAATAATTTCGTTGCGGGACCCAAGGCAGTTTAATCGTTTCTCTGGGACTCGTCGAGCTTCATTGCCTCGGCGTTTTTCCTGGTGGTCGCCACTGTTGATCCTGGCTTACAGAAGTTACAGTGGTTTGGAAATAGTGTGGCGGGCTTGACCCAAATAAAAAAAAAGCTGGGACACTAAGACATCCTAATGTCCCCCAGGTACCTGACTACCTAGAAGTGATCGACCAGCCGATGGACTTCACGAGCATCCGGGAGAAGTTGGAGGCGGGAGACTACAGCACCGACGACGAGCTCATCGCCGACGCCGCGCTCGTGTTCCTCAACTGTTACACCTACAACAAGGACTCGCATCCTGTCGCCAAGTGAGTCAGCCAGAATGATCAGGATTTATGACCTTCTTTCTCTACAAACATTGTCATAAATACCAGTTCTACTTGTATGGTTCCTGCGTACAGGGAATAGGGAGGATTTCAGGCCAAAAAAAACTATTTAGTTCGTAAGTTAGATTATCAAAAAATATTGGATACGTATTTTTTGCTTTATCACAACAATATAAAATAATATAATATATAATATAATAATAATAATAATATAATATTCCACAACTATCACACAACGCCATCTAGTCCCAAGCTAAAAATATGACAAAAATAAAACACATCCAAGTTTAAGAGTAGGGGGCTTGTTACGTCACTTTTGAGTAAATTGTGGTACAATTTTAACTCAGGTGTGACGTCCTGCGAAATTTCAACGCATTATCGTCTTAATTTTTTGTTTATGTGACTAAAGAAAAAGTACGTGTCCAATATTTTTAGTCATATACTCAATTCTCACAAACATTACATTACATTAAATGGGGTTTGTTAGCCTAATTGTCGTTAGCAATACAGCTGCTGATTATGAAACAGGAATCATTTCACCATTCTCCTGCCCTTATCCCAATTTATTTGGGGTCGGCGCAACATGTCTTTTTCTTCCATACTCCTCTTTTAGTCGTCATCTCTGTGTTCAACCCCCTTTTTACCCATATCCTCTTTCACACAATCTAACCATTGTTTCTTTGGCTTTCCTCTACTCTTATAGCCATCCACATCCATACACAAGACTTTCCTCACGACATTTTCTTCATTCCTCCGCATCACATGGCCATACCACGACAACCGATTTCCACACAACTTTTCAGTCAGCGGTGCCACTTTCAGACTTCCTCTTATATACTCATTCCTAATTCTATCCATGCGCGTAACACCACACATCGCTCTTACCATTCTCGTCTCAGCTGCATCCAAAAGCTTTTCATTCATCCCTCTTGTGGCCCAACATTCTGAACCATACAAGACAGCAGGTCTGACCATTGTTTTCTAAATCTTCCGCTTAAGTTTAAGGGAATACGGGAATAGAGGCACACGTATGCCTAATCTTCGGGGAATACTGGCGTTAATTGAAGTTAAGCTAACCTTCTTTTTTTTTGTTTGCGTGGTGGAAAATCCTCATGGATGTCCTTCGCCTGGGGCAGATGAAGGGGTCTGTCAGACTCTTACTGACTAAAAACCACCCCGGTGTTCCTTCCCACACTTAGTCCGGGGATCGTCAGAGCTAATACGACTTGAATGATCCTCGGCTAGTGCTGACCCGTCTATGCGGGCCACCTCAGAAGTTAAGCTAACCTAACCTAACACTTTCACTTGCAGAGCCGGCAACCGCCTCGAAAGATTCATGAACAAGCGCTGCGCGGATCTAGAACTCCCCTGTCTGCCGGAGATCCAGCTCGAGGGCTCCGAGTCCTCCTCAGTCAAGCGGCCCTCCCCGTCCTCCGACGACGAGGCGCCGCAAAGCAAGCGCTCGCGGCTCAAGTGACGCCTACCTGCCCACCTCCGCGACTACGTGTGTTACTGAGGCTGGTGATATACCCCTTATTATACGGCTTGGCAAACTACAGGATCATGCGTAACAAGGAATCAATCAAATTCACCAAAAGTTCGTGAAACGCAGGTACACCTTTCTATCTGGGTTATTGTTTTCCACACTTAGACCTTATTGTGGACGCCGGATGTAACTCAACCAGGACATAAGGCCTCCCAGTGTATTCAGGGTGTCTGTGAGGGATATGGTAGGCCAAAATAACATTAAAAAATGTTTGTAAGCCTCAGACTGCACTAAAAAGGCCAATTTCAGCAGAATAGCCAGACAAAGTGATGCGGTCTGACATTGAGGTCACCCATATCAACATTCGCTGTAACTGGACACTGAGCAAAAGAAATATATAACGTGACGCTACAATGGTGACATTAATTTAACACACGGGTAGGGCTAGTGCCCATTAATCATATAAATTATGATAGGTTCAAATAATTCGAAAATTGTAAAAAAAAAACTAAATAGTAATAAAAACTTATTTACGAAAAATTACAAAAAAACGAAGAAACAAAACCAGAAACGCCGTCATTCGAAATTAAAGTTATTTTGCACGTTCTTTGTAAGTCGGTACTATTTTTTTGTAATTTTTGAATTATTTGAACCTATCATAATTTATATGATTAATTGGCACTAGCCCTACCCGTGTGTTAAATTAATGACACCATTGTAGCGCCACGTTGTTAAAAAAAAAACTGGCAATCGGGGAGTACCGTCAAAAGTCAAACTTGAACAAAATTCGCTACGGTGTCGGTTTTCACTTCAAATGAAAACAATCCGCTACGAGTGCTACGACGGTCGGTGACGGTGACGCGCGAGTTCAATAGTTTTTTCCCATCTCAAAAATGCCCAACGCGCCTAAAGAAGTTTTCACTTCAAAAACAATAAACATAGTCTTCCCCACGACACAAGGAAACCTAGTGTATTAAGACTCTAGTGGCCTGCGTTTTTTATAACTTTGACACAGTCAACATCCGCATTCTCTTACCCATGTCCCAAGGGCAAATTGAGTAAAATATTTATATACAAATTATTTGTAAACGTCAAGTGCTGGTAAATTACACAATTACCACTTTGACCGGCGGACAACCGATAATAACTGGTTAAAGTTGATAACTTTTAAGTAAAATATCTAGTACCACATGTCACGTCATACTCTGTTTTGCCAAGCTGTACATTATAAGGTTCCATTGAAATCGTATTATGTCTGACGTACTTAACCGAAGTACGTTTTGTAGTATTGAAATGCAATTTTTTGTAGTTTTTATAGGATATGGTTGCCGCCTGACGTTGTATGAAATAGGCGTTAAGTGTTGGACGTTAGCAAGCCTGTCACTGCAGACTTTGTTGTTGTACATGTTGACAGAAATATCATAAACATGACGAAACCATCGATACTAACCAAATATATAAAGTGGCTGTAGATCAGCGTAAATGAACGAACAAAATTATTGTATACAATCGGAACAAACTGTAAATTGTGGTCTTTAATAAAGAAACTCAAGTAGATTTTGTGTTTTCGAACAGATTTTAAGTTCTATTAGTAAGGAATCACACTAGCTAACTAGTGTGATTCCTTACTTGATTTTCAAATACACCTCACTAAATCTTTTTCTTCTTTCTTTGTTTTATTTAAGTTTTCTTTTAGAAGACGAGACTACATCTTTAAACTAATATGACTTAAATTACTGAAAGTTTCGAGACACGAGCTTGATAAAAGACAGCAAATACTAACAAAAATAATAAAATTGAATGATAAACAATGTGATTTTACAAAAGAAAATGACGTAATTGTGATATAATAAAATGTAAAGAATAATACTTTAAAATTAATTGTAAACGCCAAGTTCTGGTAACTTTGCGTTATGAAAAGTCCACAATTACCACTTTGACCGGCGACAACCGATAATGACTGGTGAAAGTTGATAAATTTTGTAAATTGCTAAGTATTCATGTCAATTGTAATGTGTAGTGCTAATTAAAGACAAATCTTAGGGCGTAATTAATCATAACCAAACCAATACGGGAGAATTATCTAACGATACGATTGTACAGTATGAGTCTTATTTATAAAAAAATTGCTATATGATTAGTTTAAACAGTAATTAACAGACTCTTAATTCAACATCTTCTACCCGAAAGAAGGGTAGATGTGGGTGGTAAAGTGCTGACTAATCATTTAAAGGAGGTTTTATCCGAAATACAGAGGACCCTACAGCGAGATTTTTAACGCACTCCAACGCGTTTGCGTAAACGTTCGCTTACGTCAAATCGTATAGAAAAAATAACCGACTTCCAAAAAAGAAAATACAGTATAAAAATTTAAAAATAACTTTAATTTCGAGTCGGTGTTTGTATTTTATTTCTTCGTTATTTGACACCGACTTCCGAAATTAAAGTTAGTGTATTTTCTTTTTTGAAAGTCGGTGTTTTTTTTTTTTGTAAAAAGGTTTTTTATTTTTCACTTTTAAGTTGTTAGATATACCCCAGAACTCAAAACCCCAGTAACTTGGAACTGGGAATTTAAACATACTCGTAATTGGAGAAAACCAAAACGTCATCTAGGTATACATATTTCTCGTTATTGTTCAGTTTTTCAAAAACCACTGAAGCAATTTTTATAAAATTTGTATGGGACCACCTCGGGAGTTCGGATAAAAAAAAAATTTGAAAATCGGTCCACAAATTACAGAGAAATCGGTGGACATACATAACATAGAACCTCCTCTTTTTTCGAAGTCGGTTAAAAAATAGTTTACCCGTTATTGTCACCAGACGACGCATAATACAGTTTTAGTACAAACGCGATCGAGTAAGTTTAAAATTTCAAACTTGGTACAGTTGAATTTGACGGATGAGAAGTATTTTATCCTTAGTTTACAATGCGCTAATAAGTGTTTAAACTAATATGGTTAGCGACTTTTATAAATAACGCTGCTGTGGATGACATCCAAAAGGTAAAAAGAGATACAGAATCTCATAATACTATCGCTTGATAATATTCCAGTAATAACTTGTAAGGCTACACGGCTTTAATAAATAGCAAAAATATAGTATTAAATATATAATCTGCTGGCGGTTTCTGCCATTGTTATAATGACTATAAATAAATAAATAAAATGTTGATTTTATCTGGATTGTGTTAAGTTATCAGATGACCAAATAATATAATATGTTGTTGTGAAAATGTACAGTCAGCTTCATTAGTCTAATCAAAGTAGCAGAGTTTCATGAATGACAACTCACCAAGAAAATTATTACTTGCGATTAACGAATTTTGTCGCTGACTGTTTTTGTTATTTTCAAATGAGATCTACAGAGAATTCGTATCAACTATTCAGTTTTTGTTGACACTAAATCTGTTCTACAAAAGTACATCGTCAATTTTTCAGGAAATTATTAAGAATCTAGGTCCATGTCAGTTTTGCCAAATACGTTATTTCTTAGAGTATAAAGTATACTACAATACAAAGAATTTAATAATATTCATAACGTACAAACGCTAGAAGATATTCCGTTAAAGTTAATGTGTAAATATTTCTACTTTTTAGTAAAAGATATAATTATCGTAATATTGCTGAGGCCTTAAAGCCAAAAGTTTGTAAAAGTCCGTAAAATTTGACAGTAAATTTATTATACTTAGCTGATTTTTTCCGAGAATTTCGAATTGTGCAGACTAGTCTTTTTAAGCCAAGTCCATGTAGCATGCCTGATGCCTGAACTTAACAAAAATAAGAGATGGTTCATCCTAGAATTGCATTTTTAGGAATTATGAGCAGTGTTCATTTATCTGTGAAGATTTTTTTAATTCATTATCAACATTTATAGGTTTCATACTAAAGATACCGAGTTGATGAAAAAACACGCTCTAGTGTTTCGAGTGCCTCATAGAAACTACATTTTTATATTTACATTATTAATACAGAAAAAAAAATGTTTATTAACGCATAGGTAGGATATTATAGCCCTGAGTAGTTGTATTTGAAAATAATTCATTCCATCTTTATGTAAATGTTGTCATATTCATAGACAAAGAGAATGTACTGGGGAACGATTCCGTAGCGAAAATATTACGGTAAAAAAAACATGCTTTTTAGAGTGACCTCATTTTATTTCAGCAAACCCCATCATTCATTTTGATAACATATCATGGGGATGCATGAAAAACAATTAGTCCGCCATCTTTGGAAGTTCGCCATATTGGATTTAGAATGACATCACTTAGCTAACCATGCATTGTCATCCAAACTAAACATGTTTTATGCAAAATTTCGGCTCAATCCGAAACCGGGTAATGGGTCAAATTTGACTTCTAAGATTTTTTTTTAAAGTAATAAAAGCGTGTTAAAAATCTCAGTACATGCTCTAAGTCTGTGATCATATTATATTGTTACGATTCTCGATAAGTACTCGGGTGAATCTCCTGGCGTTTTGCAGAAAATAAAGACGGAGTGTTGCCGAAATTGACGAATTGTGGGAAATTCAACTTTAATACACTGGTGTTAAAGTACACTAGTACTAATAGGCAATTAATACTAATTCCCCACGATTCGTCATTGTCGGCAACACTCCGTTATTATTTTCTGCAAAACGGAGGATTCACCCACTCTAGTGATGTGTTACTACAACCTCATGTTTTGTGGCTTTTTAATTAATAGTAAAGTTGTTTTTTTAATACTAGCTACCCGCCCAAGCTTCGCACAGGTACAAATTATACACCTAAATCTTCCTCACGAATCACTCTTTGTCTGTTGGTTAAAACTGCATGAAAATCCGTTCAGTAGTTTTTGAGTTTATCGGGAACAGACGGACAGACGCGGCGGGGGACTTTGGTTTTTATAACTATGTAGTGACGAGATTGGCGGTTGAATAATGATTGCCCCGTTATCTTTGTTTTAGAACAAACGTTTTATAGATAATAGAGCATCTATTTAAAATGTACGCTGTCTACATAAAATATCAGCAATTACATAGACATTGTTTTTATTGCATTTAATTGAATAATTATGCCATTTCATTGATTTTAATTGTCTAGCATTTTTTTTTTCTTAGGACCGGTATCTGAAACGAAATTATCGTCACAAATTAATGTCAAGTGAAAATACTGACAGTTTCATTCAGTCGTTCATTTCATTCAACCATCAAGACAGCTTCCGAGCGCTTGGCAATTTGTCACATAAATTTTGGGATGATTTTCGTTTCATACACTGGTGATTGTATAGCTTATGATTTAACGTGTTTGCATTTAGTGTAACCTCATTAGTGACATAGAATGTTTATGATTATTATCGTGTCAGTGAAGGCTTTTGTTCAACGTTATTATTGTTATTAAGGCGTCCATTACGCGCCATTAGCGTCAATCAATAACCAAATGTCATGATTGATGGTTGAATGATAGAAAAGCGTGAATCTCCTGGCTTTTTGCAGAAGAGAAATTCAACTTTAGTACACTAGTACTACTAGGCAATGAATACTACTAGCTGCTAGCTTTAATACTGGTGTATAAAACCCACGATGCGTCATTGTCGGCAACACTCCGTCATTATTTTCTGCAAAACGGAGGATTTACCCAAAACTCAAAGTATCGTGATTTTTTCATTCTTCCATCAGTCAGCGAACTAGACGATCAGTTATCCGTCTGTCACAAGCTTGACTGTGGTAAAACTGACAGCAAGACTTACCGTGTAATGGACACTTTACACTTTTGTGCTTAACGAGCATTTATACAATACACTTTATGGAAGCCAGTTGATTGATGCATGTTTGAAAATTCCGTGTTGCAAGCTCGTGTAGCATATTAGTGGTCAGCTTTAGGCTTCCGTACACCATGGCTTCTGATGAATCATTTTCGACATATAAGGACCTTGATACTGATTGCATCATACGCCAATGTGTACAAGCCTTTTAGACATTAGTGTTTTAGTTCTTAAATTGTTAGTGTATAAGTTTGAACGTAGCTCTATTTCATACAACACTAAAATCTCGTGTTTTCGATCAATCGAACTCAAAGTTGTGTTTTATTTTTTGCTAAATTTTATTTGTTTTCTTTTTTATGTTGAAATTGAAACAGCATTGGTTTTTTTTTAACTGAGGCATAGCCGATTTTTAATTTGATATTATTAGGAAAACGAAGAATTTTCTCGGACGTGGTTGCTATTTTTATGTGATTTTAATTGTAATTGATACTCAAAATTTCACAAACATGATTGTAGTTTTGTTTTATAGCAACCTTGTTGTACGGTACAGTCAGCCACACAAATTATGTAAGTAACATTACACTTTTTAATATTCTTGTAAAAAAATATTTTATTTTAAATACGTCGTCAATGGCTGAACTCTGCTCACCCGTAGTGTGTTAGCAAGCGTAGTAATTGGCTGTACAAAATAAATCATAACAGTGCATTCCTACATAATAAAGATGATATGTAAATTCTTCTCAGTTTGTTTTTCCATAATAATGATGATCATTTTGTCTGCGATTATATATTTATGTAATTTATAAGTTTTATATTAATTTATATTGTAGTCAATAAAACACCCACGTACAGTTGTTGTATTTTTTATTTCTATCTCTTGTGTCATCATCACCACATGTTCTAGCTTACTACTGGAAATAAACTTCAACCGATATACCTCATGAAACGAAATAAGTTAATTTCAACATTTTTTGCATCTGCCTAGCCTTTTCTCAACTATCTTGGGGTCGGCTTCCAGTCTGCGGATGCAGCTGAATACCAGTATTTTACATGGAGCGACTGCTTATCTGACCTCCATAACCCAGTTACCTTGGTAAGACTGGATGTCAGACTTTCGGGCTTCTGACGACCCGTAACGACTGTCAAAAATCCACGATTGACAGCCGGGACCAACGGCTTAACGTGTTTTCCGAGGCACGGAGTCTCGGTATGTAAAGATGGTTACCCATCCATGGGCCAACCCCGGCAAGCATAGCTTAACCTGATGGATCGACCCGTGCGGCTGTTATTACTTTAGCAACGAGAGTTCTATCTGTAGTTAATCCTGAATGACGATTCTGGTCATGCTTACCACAGAAATGCACTGTCAGCGGAACCACAGATAATATAATACTAGCTTACAGATGCCTCATCTCATACAAATGAGCGGTACCGCCGTAACTACGGGTTTTCGTCTGGCACAAGTAACTTGTTCTTCGTTCGGGCCCGTCCTCTACACCTCGCTAGATGGTGTTAGTGTTAGCAGAGACTGCTTGCAAGCTGAATGAATTTACTTAGTCTTACCAATATTTTCTCACACATTGAGGAATTATTTTATAGTATTTTTGGCACTTCACAGCAGTTTTACTGTATCAAAATGTGTCACTATTCAAATTTTAAAGAGGCGAATGGATAAACTCTAAAACTTCAAACAGCGCCATCTATTGGTACAAGAAATATAGATGTCTAAGGATTCGTTCCAATAATCGTCTAAATTTGAATTACAAGCCAATTATTGTACAATTTTATGCTTATGGCAGTTTTTTAAATAAGAAAATACAGTTTTGACCATATTTATTTTCAAAATATTAATATTACTTAAACTTCAATAGGAAATCGATGCATACTACGCCATCTTTTGAGATTTATTTGAACTAAATCTTCTTTGTTCGAGATAAGACCCCGTGGTTGAACCATTGACATATAAATTATATGGACTGGACATGTTTGACTATAGAAAAAACAGCTATACAAATATGTGGCATATCGACGCCAAAATCATAAAAATACTGCTATCTCTTTTTAACTTTCTTAATTTTGCATAAGTGAAACAGGCTAGTAGTATTTTTGACAGCTACTATTATGGCACCCCTTCATTCCTATCGTCATTGAAATACCTATTTACGGCCAGTTCGCCATTTTATCCTCTCGGTGTTTGGTACCAAAGTTGGGTACGTCAACTGTCAAATGCTCGTAAACAATGGATATATTTTGTGAATTTTGGAGTAATTTTGCTGTGTTATTGCGTTTGAACTCAGTTGTTTAGTGGAAGTCGTCAATAGCAAGATGCCCAATTGCAATATATCGGATTTGGCATCAAAAGAAGCGGAAATCACCCGAAGATAACTTTGCACCAGTACGTATACTTAATTTTAGGTGAAATATCTTTATATTTAGTTATTAAACAAAAGATTCTGTATTCGTTGAAGAGTTTATGTAAAAAGCATTCATAATTTCCCGTTTGCCTTTCTTTTTAACAGTTGTAATTCGTGAAATCATTTTCTTGTTTTTGTAGGGATAGAGTAGTGCACGCATGACATTTTTGTTTATCGATAATGCTGTATTATTATGGTTCTTTATTGGTTTTACGTTTTACTTACAAGGCTGCCTGCTAATAAACGAAAAAAGAAAATTTTGCTGGAAACAATCAGTGTTGTAACTAAGATGTCAACAAAAACAATTCATAACCTGTTCCCTTCACTTTGAAGAGAATCATGTTTCAACCGGACACTGAATAAAGTGACACTGCGTGACGATGCTTTTCGTTCACGAACCATAATGGTAAGTAACATTGTTTGTTATAAAATGATTGCGTAGTGGGTGATAAATGATGGTGATGACTTCAAGTGCAACACTTGCCTAACGGGCACAAAGAGTGTGTTTGAGTGTAGTCCTAAGATTAAATGCCAAAATAAGACAAACTTGTTTATTTAGTTGCACTAAGAACATACGTACATACTCCTTTTAAAGGAGTTTTTTAATGTCACCAGTAGTCTGCTTTTTGTGTCAATGGACTTTTAAATTATATTAGAATGGACTTTTAAGTATATTAAATGAAAATAAATTAAATTAATATAATTAAGTAAATTTAATTTTATTATTTTTATTTGTTTTTTGTCATTCTGTAAAAATTTCCCTGTGAAAACTTGGGTGAGGTGAACATTAAGTGAGCTTATGTACGATTATTTAGCTCATTATCCACTCGAGAGCTACTGAACTAGTGAGCTATTGAGCGAGTGAGTGAGAAGTGCACTCAACGACCGAACGAGAACTCTTTTCAACCTACAAATTGCAAATTAAATGAGGCCATTAAAAATAATAAGTAACAATCCGAATAATAAAATTGAGAAACATCAAACATATTAATAATTTTATTGCTTGTTTACAGCCTGCAATTCCATCAAATATGTCTGGCATTTTAATTGAAAGTGATCAAAATCAAGATGAACTCTCAACATCTGGATATGGTGCTCTGAATATGGTATTTAGTCACCAGCACGTCCGCTGCGCCAGGTTTAGCCGCTAACGTCTCCGCTGCACCAGATTTAGCCGCTAGCACCTCTGCTGCGCCAGATTTATCGGTATGACTAGCTTTAGTTTTTCTTGTCATCATTATTTGCGAATTTGATCTCAATGATAATATGTCATCGACTGAATTAAGACTGTGTGGGAGATATCTCTCGCTTGACTTCAATATCTATTAAAGCTTACTTTTATTTTATTTGATTTCAGGTACACATTTAAAATTATTAAGAAATTAAAGGACAAATGTCAAAAACAGTCCAAGAAGAAAAGTCTTAAAGGAGACTTAATGAGAAAGTTAGAAAACAAACGAAAAAAAAATCTCTTCAGTAATAATTTTTAAAGGAAGAAACTTATGAAATTCAAAACCCCAAGCTTTGTTTATTAATTAAAAGTGTAATAGAGGTAACATGAATTTGAGATACAAATATTGTGGGAAGAACTACTACTACTCTACTGAAAGAATATCACACAGAAATTACCTGAACAAAATTGTATTGTTCAGAAATGAATGAGATTGATTTGTTTCATATAAAGATTTTATTATAATTATTGTTGACTTTTAATTAAAACCCAAAAATCATCTACATGTTAGAAAACATATATGTACTTATTGGAGATATCCGTGCCAGGAGCCCACTGCGGATTCAGCGTCATTTGTTTTCTTTGAACTTGTTGCCTCCGCCTCGAAGGTCTACTTAACGCAAGGCTCTAGAATAACACTAATACTGTTACTTTTACATTTCATTTTAATTGACACAAAATATCCGATGTACCTACTTACTGCATTTCGTTTCTTGTAATAGCTTTAAGCATAAATTCCAAGACACTAAAAAAACTGACTTCAAATAAAAAGAAATATTATTTAAAAAAACCTGGCTGAAAAACAAGTTGGTGGGAGTTATTTTAGTTCAATTATTGATTTCATGCAACCAACTACATCCGACTGCTTGAAAAGTGACTTGTTTGGAACTTTTCATTTGATTTTTTAAGTCGGGTTTTTGAAAATGTTTTTTATTTTTATTTTATACACTTCAGTAAGTTAGATTTTTGGAATAGCCTCCTCGAACCCTTTATTTTGATACCCCACTTAATATAGTTAGTCGACTTTCATTTTTTTTCTTTTTTACAATTTATGGCGTCTGGTGGTTGCCATATTTTATTTTGATTACTGTCATGTTATTATTGGCACTCGCAAGAATGAATCAATTGACGTAAGAATTATTAAAATCGGCCCATGCTTTCGGTCTCTAAAACACCTCAAAGTAACAAATATACATACATTTAATCATAAATACTTAGATAGGCTGTTAAACACATTACCCTCCCTTGCGTCACGCAGTCGGGTTCTGGAAAATCATGGCGCTTCTGACCTTCTGGTCGCGAGAAAACTAAACCTTAGTAGCGTTGTAGCGCTGCCTGTCTAGACTGTTTTGTTTAGAAGACTAATTATTGTTTCAGCGCGAACATTAGTTACTCTAGTCAAAATGTAGCATTTCCTTTGCTTTTATGATAGCCTCTCTATTACGTAGTAACATATTACCTCAATGCCACTGGTAAAAATACCCGTTGATATTGTACCGTAACAATATGAAAACATTCTCACAATCTTTTATCGATGTTTTTAATAAAGAGATATCGATATGGGCTACCCTATTATCCGCCATTTTATCCTCTCAGTGAAGTGTAGGTATGGCACGTTTTTCTTGTAGGTATGCCTAGTCCATATAATTTATTTGTCAATGGGTTGAACTGAACCAACTTGCAAAAATTCAACCACGTCAATTATGAGGAAGTGGTTCTAATTCAATTTGCAAGATTTGACCCGAACAAAAAAAAACATTGCAAGTATAAAATAAACCTGGCCGGTTTATTTTATACTTGCAATGTTTTTTTTTGTTGTGTGTCGAACATTTAGGGTTCCGTACCAAATAAAGGAATTTCGAAGAAAAAATCTGATTTATCAATTTGGTATGTGTTAGCACAGATAATATAATACTAGCGTGCTAGTAAAATGTGCGTAACACGGAATAGAAAAAAAAACATACAGACGAATTGAGAACAGAACCTTTTGGAAGTCTGTTAAAAACAAGTGGAAGTGCCCCCGCAGATATCCGGCGCGTGTCAAAATTATGCGGTTTTTTTTTAAATAATAACTACCTTCGTCAGTTGTAATAAGTCTTAATTTTGTATGAACAACAAATAAGCTTTTCGTCAAAATTGAATTTATTGTTCTTACAATTTTTTTCTATTCCGTGGTACGTAATAATTAATATTATCAATGTGCAATAGTTTCACACCAACCGGGGGTTGTCCTTGGGTGCACTTGCATAGCGCGTACAGGGATAATTTTCGGTTGGTGCTTTATTTCATAAAAAAAAGTGTCTACAGGAGCCTCTAAGACTTGGCTTCGGCACCTCATACGCCTTCTAAAGGTCCGAGACCCCATGGTCCCGAGAAATTTATCATTATCAGTTGGACACTGATTTTTGCATTTTTCTTCTAAATCGCTGTACGTATCACAAAACTTTTAGCTCTATGTGACGCCCGTTGCTAAGCAAATAGTCGGTAAAATCACTTGCGTTACTGAGATTGAGAGACCAGCGAAAAGTGTTTTTTCAAGCTGGCAGGACACGTTTTCGATCGATTATCTAAGATTCTGTAGCGTCACAAATTCTGAAATAAGGGTGTTTAGCCGTCACATGAAGTGCCCTAGCGACCTAGTTAATGCAAGCTATTTTGAAGATTTGTCCAGCCAGCCTGAGTCACATTTGCTTACATTGATTTTAGAATTTGTGCCCCTATTACACCACATTAAGCACCATAATCAGCCTTATAATGTTTCCAGCCCACTGCTGCTGCATTCTACAGTTATTCTAAGATTTCGCCCGCATAAATGTCGGAAATTCTACTTCTTCATGATTCTAGCCATTACTAACTTACCTATAATCATTCACAAATGTTTCATTTCTCTCTGAACCCAATTCGGATGTCTGCAGACGAAGCCGCGGGCAGAAGCTAGGAAGTGCTGACGGGCGGGCGTTTTGGGCGACTGATCTCTATGTAGAACTTTGAAGTCTAAAAAGTTCTGGCTCTCAGCCCAATTTAAAAAGAGGTAGGTAGGCCTCCGCAGCCAGCGCCGTGTCCCGAATTAGCAGCTGGAGGCCAGGTGCTTCTTTGAAAAAAAAAAGCGGAAAACGGAGTTTGCAAAAAAAAAAAATTAAAAGTTAAAATGTACAAACGCTAGAAGATATTCCGTTAAAGTTAATGTGTAAATATTTCTACTTTTTAGTAAAAGATATAATTATCGTAATATTGCTGAGGCCTTAAAGCCAAAAGTTTGTAAAAGTCCGTAAAATTTGACAGTAAATTTATTATACTTAGCTGATTTTTTCCGAGAATTTCGAATTGTGCAGACTAGTCTTTTTAAGCCAAGTCCATGTAGCATGCCTGATGCCTGAACTTAACAAAAATAAGAGATGGTTCATCCTAGAATTGCATTTTCAGGAATTATGAGCAGTGTTCATTTATCTGTGAAGATTTTTTAAATTCATTATCAACATTTATAGGTTTTATACTAAAGATACCGAGTTGATGAAAAAACACGCTCTAGTGTTTCGAGTGCCTCATAGAAACTACATTTTTATATTTACATTATTAATACAGAAAAAAAATGTTTATTAACGCATAGGTAGGATATTATAGCCCTGAGTAGTTGTATTTGAAAATAATCCATTCCATCTTTATGTAAATGTTGTCATATTCATAGATAAAGAGAATGTACTGGGGAACGATTCCGTAGCGAAAATATTACGGTAAAAAAAACATGCTTTTTAGAGTGACCTCATTTTATTTCAGCAAACCCCATCATTCATTTTGATAACATATCATGGGGATGCATGAAAAACAATTAGTCCGCCATCTTTGGAAGTTCGCCATATTGGATTTAGAATGACATCACTTAGCTAACCATGCATTGTCATCCAAACTAAACATGTTTTATGCAAAATTTCGGCTCAATCCGAAACCGGGTAATGGGTCAAATTTGACTTCTAAGATTTTTTTTTAAAGTAATAAAAGCGTGTTAAAAATCTCAGTACATGCTCTAAGTCTGTGATCATATTATATTGTTACGATTCTCGATAAGTACTCGGGTGAATCTCCTGGCGTTTTGCAGAAAATAAAGACGGAGTGTTGCCGAAATTGACGAATTGTGGGAAATTCAACTTTAATACACTGGTGTTAAAGTACACTAGTACTAATAGGCAATTAATACTAATTCCCCACGATTCGTCATTGTCGGCAACACTCCGTTATTATTTTCTGCAAAACGGAGGATTCACCCACTCTAGTGATGTGTTACTACAACCTCATGTTTTGTGGCTTTTTAATTAATAGTAAAGTTGTTTTTTTAATACTAGCTACCCGCCCAAGCTTCGCACAGGTACAAATTATACACCTAAATCTTCCTCACGAATCACTCTTTGTCTGTTGGTTAAAACTGCATGAAAATCCGTTCAGTAGTTTTTGAGTTTATCGGGAACAGACGGACAGACGCGGCGGGGGACTTTGGTTTTTATAACTATGTAGTGACGAGATTGGCGGTTGAATAATGATTGCCCCGTTATCTTTGTTTTAGAACAAACGTTTTATAGATAATAGAGCATCTATTTAAAATGTACGCTGTCTACATGAAATATCAGCAATTACATAGACATTGTTTTTATTGCATTTAATTGAATAATTATGCCATTTCATTGATTTTAATTGTCTAGCATTTTTTTTTTCTTAGGACCGGTATCTGAAACGAAATTATCGTCACAAATTAATGTCAAGTGAAAATACTGACAGTTTCATTCAGTCGTTCATTTCATTCAACCATCAAGACAGCTTCCGAGCGCTTGGCAATTTGTCACATAAATTTTGGGATGATTTTCGTTTCATACACTGGTGATTGTATAGCTTATGATTTAACGTGTTTGCATTTAGTGTAACCTCATTAGTGACATAGAATGTTTATGATTATTATCGTGTCAGTGAAGGCTTTTGTTCAACGTTATTATTGTTATTAAGGCGTCCATTACGCGCCATGAGCGTCAATCAATAACCAAAAGTCATGATTGATGGTTGAATGATAGAAAAGCGTGAATCTCCTGGCTTTTTGCAGAAGAGAAATTCAGCTTTAGTACACTAGTACTACTAGGCAATGAATACTACTAGCTGCTAGCTTTAATACTGGTGTATAAAACCCACGATGCGTCATTGTCGGCAACACTCCGTCATTATTTTCTGCAAAACGGAGGATTTACCCAAAACTCAAAGTATCGTGATTTTTTCATTCTTCCATCAGTCAGCGAACTAGACGATCAGTTATCCGTCTGTCACAAGCTTGACTGTGGTAAAACTGACAGCAAGACTTACCGTGTAATGGACACTACACTTTTGTGCTACATATTTTGTAACATTTATACAATACAGTTTATGGAAGCCAGTTGATTGATGCATGTTTGAAAATTTCGTGTTGCAAGCTCGTGTAGCATATTAGTGGCCAGCTTTAGGCTTCCGTACACCATGGCTTCTGATGAATCATTTTCGACATATAAGGACCTTGATACTGATTGCATCATACGCCAATGTGTACAAGCCTTTTAGACATTAGTGTTTTAGTTCTTAAATTGTTAGTGTATAAGTTTGAACGTAGCTCTATTTCATACAACACTAAAATCTCGTGTTTTCGATCAATCGAACTCAAAGTTGTGTTTTATTTTTTGCTAAATTTTATTTGTTTTCTTTTTTATGTTGAAATTGAAACAGCATTGGTTTTTTTTTAACTGAGGCATAGCCGATTTTTAATTTGATATTATTAGGAAAACGAAGAATTTTCTCGGACGTGGTTGCTATTTTTATGTGATTTTAATTGTAATTGATACTCAAAATTTCACAAACATGATTGTAGTTTTGTTTTATAGCAACCTTGTTGTACGGTACAGTCAGCCACACAAATTATGTAAGTAACATTACAGTTTTTAATATTCTTGTAAAAAAATATTTTATTTTAAATACGTCGTCAATGGCTGAACTCTGCTCACCCGTAGTGTGTTAGCAAGCGTAGTAATTGGCTGTACAAAATAAATCATAACAGTGCATTCCTACATAATAAAGATGATATGTAAATTCTTCTCAGTTTGTTTTTCCATAATAATGATGATCATTTTGTCTGCGATTATTTATTTATGTAATTTATAAGTTTTATATTAATTTATATTGTAGTCAATAAAACACCCACGTACAGTTGTTGTATTTTTTATTTCTATCTCTTGTGTCATCATCACCACATGTTCTAGCTTACTACTGGAAATAAACTTCAACCGATATACCTCATGAAACGAAATAAGTTAATTTCAACATTTTTTGCATCTGCCTAGCCTTTTCTCAACTATCTTGGGGTCGGCTTCCAGTCTGCGGATGCAGCTGAATACCAGTATTTTACATGGAGCTACTGCTTATCTGACCTCCATAACCCAGTTACCTTGGTAAGACTGGATGTCAGACTTTCGGGCTTCTGACGACCCGTAACGACTGTCAAAAATCCACGATTGACAGCCAGGACCAACGGCTTAACGTGTTTTCCGAGGCACGGAGTCTCGGTATGTAAAGATGGTTACCCATCCATGGGCCAACCCCGGCAAGCATAGCTTAACCTGATGGATCGACCCGTGCGGCTGTTATTACTTTAGCAACGAGAGTTCTATCTGTAGTTAATCCTGAATGACGATTCTGGTCATGCTTACCACAGAAATGCACTGTCAGCGGAACCACAGATAATATAATACTAGCTTACAGATGCCTCATCTCATACAAATGAGCGGTACCGCCGTAACTACGGGTTTTCGTCTGGCACAAGTAACTTGTTCTTCGTTCGGGCCCGTCCTCTACACCTCGCTAGATGGTGTTAGTGTTAGCAGAGACTGCTTGCAAGCTGAATGAATTTACTTAGTCTTACCAATATTTTCTCACACATTGAGGAATTATTTTATAGTATTTTTGGCACTTCACAGCAGTTTTACTGTATCAAAATGTGTCACTATTCAAATTTTAAAGAGGCGAATGGATAAACTCTAAAACTTCAAACAGCGCCATATATTGGTACAAGAAATATAGATGTCTAAGGATTCGTTCCAATAATCGTCTAAATTTGAATTACAAGCCAATTATTGTACAATTTTATGCTTATGGCAGTTTTTTAAATAAGAAAATACAGTTTTGACCATATTTATTTTCAAAATATTAATATTACTTAAACTTCAATAGGAAATCGATGCATACTACGCCATCTTTTGAGATTTATTTGAACTAAATCTTCTTTGTTCGAGATAAGACCCCGTGGTTGAACCATTGACATATAAATTATATGGACTGGACATGTTTGACTATAGAAAAAACAGCTATACAAATATGTGGCATATCGACGCCAAAATCATAAAAATACTGCTATCTCTTTTTAACTTTCTTAATTTTGCATAAGTGAAACAGGCTAGTAGTATTTTTGACAGCTACTATTATGGCACCCCTTCATTCCTATCGTCATTGAAATACCTATTTACGGCCAGTTCGCCATTTTATCCTCTCGGTGTTTGGTACCAAAGTTGGGTACGTCAACTGTCAAATGCTCGTGAACAATGGATATATTTTGTGAATTTTGGAGTAATTTTGCTGTGTTATTGCGTTTGAACTCAGTTGTTTAGTGGAAGTCGTCAATAGCAAGATGCCCAATTGCAATATAATCGGATTTGGCATCAAAAGAAGCGGAAATCACCCGAAGATAACTTTGCACCAGTACGTATACTTAATTGTAGGTGAAATATCTTTATATTTAGTTATTAAACAAAAGATTCTGTATTCGTTGAAGAGTTTATGTAAAAAGCATTCATAATTTCCCGTTTGCCTTTCTTTTTAACAGTTGTAATTCGTGAAATCATTTTCTTGTTTTTGTAGGGATAGAGTAGTGCACGCATGACATTTTTGTTTATCGATAATGCTGTATTATTATGGTTCTTTATTGGTTTTACGTTTTACTTACAAGGCTGCCTGCTAATAAACGAAAAAAGAAAATTTTGCTGGAAACAATCAGTGTTGTAACTAAGATGTCAACAAAAACAATTCATAACCTGTTCCCTTCACTTTGAAGAGAATCATGTTTCAACCGGACACTGAATAAAGTGACACTGCGTGACGATGCTTTTCGTTCACGAACCATAATGGTAAGTAACATTGCTTGTTATAAAATGATTGCGTAGTGGGTGATAAATGATGGTGATGACTTCAAGTGCAACACTTGCCTAACGGGCACAAAGAGTGTGTTTGAGTGTAGTCCTAAGATTAAATGCCAAAATAAGACAAACTTGTTTATTTAGTTGCACTAAGAACATACGTACATACTCCTTTTAAAGGAGTTTTTTAATGTCACCAGTAGTCTGCTTTTTGTGTCAATGGACTTTTAAATTATATTAGAATGGACTTTTAAGTATATTAAATGAAAATAAATTAAATTAATATAATTAAGTAAATTTAATTTTATTATTTTTATTTGTTTTTTGTCATTCTGTAAAAATTTCCCTGTGAAAACTTGGGTGAGGTGAACATTAAGTGAGCTTATGTACGATTATTTAGCTCATTATCCACTCGAGAGCTACTGAACTAGTGAGCTATTGAGCGAGTGAGTGAGAAGTGCACTCAACGACCGAACGAGAACTCTTTTCAACCTACAAATTGCAAATTAAATGAGGCCATTAAAAATAATAAGTAACAATCCGAATAATAAAATTGAGAAACATCAAACATATTAATAATTTTATTGCTTGTTTACAGCCTGCAATTCCATCAAATATGTCTGGCATTTTAATTGAAAGTGATCAAAATCAAGATGAACTCTCAACATCTGGATATGGTGCTCTGAATATGGTATTTAGTCACCAGCACGTCCGCTGCGCCAGGTTTAGCCGCTAACGTCTCCGCTGCACCAGATTTAGCCGCTAGCACCTCTGCTGCGCCAGATTTATCGGTATGACTAGCTTTAGTTTTTCTTGTCATCATTATTTGCGAATTTGATCTCAATGATAATATGTCATCGACTGAATTAAGACTGTGTGGGAGATATCTCTCGCTTGACTTCAATATCTATTAAAGCTTACTTTTATTTTATTTGATTTCAGGTACACATTTAAAATTATTAAGAAATTAAAGGACAAATGTCAAAAACAGTCCAAGAAGAAAAGTCTTAAAGGAGACTTAATGAGAAAGTTAGAAAACAAACGAAAAAAAAATCTCTTCAGTAATAATTTCTTTCCCTTTTAAATCTTTGATAGATTTAAAAGGAAGGAAGAAACTTATGAAATTCAAAACCCCAAGCTTTGTTTATTAATTAAAAGTGTAATAGAGGTATACATGAATTTGAGATAGACAAATATTGTGGGAAGAACTACTACTACTCTACTGAAAGAATATCACACAGAAACTACCTGAACAAAATTGTATTGTTCAGAAATGAATGAGATTGATTTGTTTCATATAAAGATTTTATTATAATTATTGTTGACTTTTAATTAAAACCCAAAAATCATCTACATGTTAGAAAACATATATGTACTTATTGGAGATATCCGTGCCAGGAGCCCACTGCGGATTCAGCGTCATTTGTTTTCTTTGAACTTGTTGCCTCCGCCTCGAAGGTCTACTTAACGCAAGGCTCTAGAATAACACTAATACTGTTACTTTTACATTTCATTTTAATTGACACAAAATATCCGATGTACCTACTTACTGCATTTCGTTTCTTGTAATAGCTAAAAGCATAAATTCCAAGACACTAAAAAACTGACTTCAAATAAAAAAAAATATTATTTAAAAAAACCTGGCTGAAAAACAAGTTGGTGGGAGTTATTTTAGTTCAATTATTGATTTCATGCAACCAACTACATCCGACTGCTTGAAAAGTGACTTGTTTGGAACTTTTCATTTGATTTTTTAAGTCGGGTTTTTGAAAATGTTTTTTATTTTTATTTTATACACTTCAGTAAGTTAGATTTTTGGAATAGCCTCCTCGAACCCTTTATTTTGATACCCCACTTAATATAGTTAGTCGACTTTCATTTTTTTTCTTTTTTACAATTTATGGCGTCTGGTGGTTGCCATATTTTATTTTGATTACTGTCATGTTATTATTGGCACTCGCAAGAATGAATCAATTGACGTAAGAATTATTAAAATCGGCCCATGCTTTCGGTCTCTAAAACACCTCAAAGTAACAAATATACATACATTTAATCATAAATACTTAGATAGGCTGTTAAACACATTACCCTCCCTTGCGTCACGCAGTCGGGTAAAAAGGAAACTACGTATCGGTTACGGGTTGCGGGGTTCTGGAAAATCATGGCGCTTCTGACCTTCTGGTCGCGAGAAAACTAAACCTTAGTAGCGTTGTAGCGCTGCCTGTCTAGACTGTTTTGTTTAGAAGACTAATTATTGTTTCAGCGCGAACATTAGTTACTCTAGTCAAAATGTAGCATTTCCTTTGCTTTTATGATAGCCTCTCTATTACGTAGTAACATATTACCTCAATGCCACTGGTAAAAATACCCGTTGATATTGTACCGTAACAATATGAAAACATTCTCACAATCTTTTATCGATGTTTTTAATAAAGAGATATCGATATGGGCTACCCTATTATCCGCCATTTTATACTCTCAGTGAAGTGTAGGTATGGCACGTTTGTCTTGTAGGTATGCCTAGTCCATATAATTTATATGTCAATGGGTTGAACTGAACCAACTTGCAAAAATTCAACCACGTCAATTATGAGGAAGTGGTTCTAATTCAATTTGCAAGATTTGACCCGAACAAAAAAAAACATTGCAAGTATAAAATAAACCTGGCCGGTTTATTTTATACTTGCAATGTTTTTTTTTGTTGTGTGTCGAACATTTAGGGTTCCGTACCAAATAAAGGAATTTCGAAGAAAAAATCTGATTTATCAATTTGGTATGTGTTAGCACAGATAATATAATACTAGCGTGCTAGTAAAATGTGCGTAACACGGAATAGAAAAAAAAACATACAGACGAATTGAGAACAGAACCTTTTGGAAGTCTGTTAAAAACAAGTGGAAGTGCCCCCGCAGATATCCGGCGCGTGTCACAAGTATGCGTTTTTTTTTAAAATAATAACTACCTTCGTCAGTTGTAATAAGTCTTAATTTTGTATGAACAACAAATAAGCTTTTCGTCAAAATTGAATTTATTGTTCTTACAATTTTTTTCTATTCCGTGGTACGTAATAATTAATATTATCAATGTGCAATAGTTTCACACCAACCGGGGGTTGTCCTTGGGTGCACTTGCATAGCGCGTACAGGGATAATTTTCGGTTGGTGCTTTATTTAATAAAAAAAGTGTCTACAGGAGCCTCTAAGACTTGGCTTCGGCACCTCATACGCCTTCTAAAGGTCCGGGACCCCATGGTCCCGAGAAATAAAATAAAAACATTATCATTATCAGTTGGACACTGATTTTTGCATTTTTCTTCTAAATCGCTGTACGTATCACAAAACTTTTAGCTCTATGTGACGCCCGTTGCTAAGCAAAAAGTCGTTAAAATCACTTGCGTTACTGAGATTGAGAGACCAGCGAAAAGTGTTTTTTCAAGCTGGCAGGACACGTTTTCGATCGATTATCTAAGATTCTGTAGCGTCACAAATTCTGAAATAAGGGTGTTTAGCCGTCACATGAAGTGCCCTAGCGACCTAGTTAATGCAAGCTATTTTGAAGATTTGTCCAGCCAGCCTGAGTCACATTTGCTTACATTGATTTTAGAATTTGTGCCCCTATTACACCACATTAAGCACCATAATCAGCCTTATAATGTTTCCAGCCCACTGCTGCTGCATGCTACAGTTATTCTAAGATTTCGCCCGCATAAATGTCGGAAATTCTACTTCTTCATGATTCTAGCCATTACTAACTTACCTATAATCATTCACAAATGTTTCATTTCTCTCTGAACCCAATTCGGATGTCTGCAGACGAAGCCGCGGGCAGAAGCTAGGAAGTGCTGACGGGCGGGCGTTTTGGGCGACTGATCTCTATGTAGAACTTTGAAGTCTAAAAAGTTCTGGCTCTCAGCCCAATTTAAAAAGAGGTAGGTAGGCCTCCGCAGCCGGCGCCGTGTCCCGAATTAGCAGCTGGAGGCCAGGTGCTTCTTTGAAGGAAAATGGAGTTTGCAAAAAAAAAAAATTAAGCAGTTAAAATGTTTCAAAAAGCTACAAACAATAAAACAATAGGTACCGTTCTTTGCATAAAAATCTTCAAAAACAAGCTCCAAAAAATGCAAAAAGTCGAAAGTGTGCAAGCTAGATTTGAAGTTGCAATCACAAGTCAGCAGGGTAAGGAAGTGGTAAGGAACATAACACTAAGGCCGCGGACACGAAGTCGGGGGCGGCAGCGGCGCGTTTCAATGCATATATTTATATGGAACTGGCCTCGAAGTTATTTGGGAGTCGTTGCCGGCCGCAGAGGCACTTCCTTTACCTATATTTATCTTATGTTGCTAAATATGAATCATTAAATGGAATTAATACCCAGCGTTTGGAATGAATTTTTCAGAAAAAATGTAGTCTCGCGAAATCTCGTTAAGACCGGGATCTCGCGAGACTGGTTCTTTAGTCTCGCGATCGCGAGATCTCTGTCGGCTTGTGTCTACTAAAATATCGCGAGATTGTACGCAGCTGATATTATTGTGATCTAAAAAAAAACCTTTTTAAAATCGTAACAATACGACTAAGGGTCAACTCACACCAAAAGAGCGTCGAAGCGCAGCGCAGTTTCAGTGTCATATGAATTTTAGCTTTATTTTCATTACTACAATACTTATTATCGCATCGAGTCGCGCGGATGCCCGCGGCGCCGCGGGAATTCCGCGACTCGTTCCGATAATAAGTATTGTAGTAATGAAAATAAAGCTAAAATTCATATGACACTGAAACTGCGCTGCGCTTCGACGCTCTTTTGGTGTGAGTTGACCCTAACGCTTCAAAGTTACACAACTGTTGTGTTTTTGGAGGGTATGAAATCACCCAATGAGTTCTCCCGCCAAAGAGTACCTACTATAATAATATAAGCGGGGAGGGTGTGTCAGACTTTTACTGACTAAAACCCACCTTGTTCCTTCACTTGTCTGTACCAAGGGCCGCGGTAAGTCATTCAAAATCCGCGACCCGTTGTGAATTAGCCTTTTTTTTTGGCTTAGTCTTTGGAAAGTACACGACTGCTCCCGAAGATCGCCGACTACTATCGTACTAGCCAATGCAATACTAGATGGTTTATCATAGAGCTTTATGTTATGGTAAAGTTGTTCATTTCCATGGGCAGAAGTGGTATCTAAACTAAGACCTCAAATTTCAGTTACACCCTGTAGAAAGCTTTACTATGGCAGATTGGCTAGATGCAAAAGATATCTTTTTTTTTAGGGTGTATCAATCATCAAATATTATCATCAAATTTTTTTCTGCACTGGGTGGAGCAGGAGGGTGTGTCAGACTATTACTGACTAAAATTCCTGTATGCCTGTGCCAAGGCCACTGCGTCACTTTCAAGAACTGCATGGTACCTGATGGTTGAATACATGAGTGAAGCCATGGGCAAGACAAAATAAAAATGCTAAGTAACTATTACATGATTTAATATTCACTTAAAACATAAATAAATCACACAATTTGGTTATAACCCAGTACTATTGCAATTATTCTTAATTTAGTGGTGCTCTGCTGCCTCCTTCCTCCTGATGTCTGCCCATTTGGCCACGTTGCCGGGGGAGTTAGCTGAAAAAAAAAATTGATGTGCATAATGACATAGCAGGACACAGCTAGTCGGAAAGCTGGAAAGGTAACATTGTACTTTTTCTAATTTATTGTTACTTTGATATTAATTTGAATTGAAATTAATTAAATCTTTCTTTTACTTAATTATTTCAAATAGAGGTGGTAAACAGATTAACTTATTACAGTGTTTTTTTTTTCTTTTAAATCTAAAACCCAATTAGAATCAAAATTTAGCAAATTAAACTACCTTGAACCTATAATGCAATGAACTTCACTGATAACACTTACACTAAGAGAAATGCTTATTAATAAAAGACTAGCTTACCCAGTTTGTGGATCTTGTAGAAGACGGGTACTGAGACGGCGATTCCGATCATCCAGTATTTCCAGATCCACTGGTTCTGGACGTAGAATTTCATCGGGAACTGCGCGATCTTGGCGCTGAAGGTGTAGGGGAACTTCATGGGGCGGCCCGGGGCACCTGACATCGTGACGATTGGCTATCTGACGGAAGAACATACACACATTATTATGTAATGTTACCCCAACTTACCCTCAATGACAATCCTTATTTATGAACTTTTTAGATAGAAAACACAAATCATAGCTATATTTAAGTACAATTACGATATAGAAATGATAGATTTTATCATATTTACCGATTCTTTTTACTAAAATCAAATAAAAAATTCTAACCTTTCCTGCGACAGATAGAAATCGAGTAATCGACAGCAATAGAGCAGAGCTAGAAATTCCTACACTTTAATTGACACTCGACTAAAAAGATCGATTCAAATTGTCGTCTCGGTAAGAATTACGTCGATTCAATGGATGTGTGAATCATTGTTATTTTAATTAAAAATAATTGATCTTCAACATACAACTCTTAGATTGTATCAGATCCCCAGTATACTCTAGTTTGATCAGATAATACGAAAGATCGAAAAGTTCTAGGTTATTATTTAGGGTTATTTAATTAGGAAAGAATTATATTTGCGGTGTTGCAAGCAGTCTATTAGAGAATTGATGATGCCTCATCTGTTCTTAGACTTTAGAGCAGTCTGATTCAAATTAACGTTTTTGCGATGTTGAAAGAAAATAAACAGTGATCCGATTCGTATAATTAATATTTTACTAATCTTTACTCGACTAGTTACTCCTACTAGTAAGGGCAACACTAAAATTAATAAATAAAGATAATTCCTTCACAGTTTCACGCGCTTTTTTGGTAAATTAATATTACCATTATAAATTGTGTGTGAGTCGCAGTAGCATTTTCATGAAATTATTTCTTAGGTTCCTCATAAAATTTACAAAATACGTTTTGTTATTCAACAATCGAGAATCCAACTTAATATTTTTCCGTATTGCAACGTCACTCGCCAAACTGTCAATCAAACAGTAAAATGTCAACTTGCTTTGTGGTGTCGTATTTTTGTGGATAAATGTAATTTTAAAATAAAATTGTAACTATTGACAATATAATGTGTGACAATGGCTTCGGTGAAAGTGGCTGTAAGGGTTCGCCCATTCAATCAAAGGTCAGTAGATACAGTGCTCAGGAAAGTTCAATTTTTGCCCAATGTTTTGGGGGAGTTAACATATTACGTGAAATAATGATGTTTCACTGATCCAGATGTACTGTGTTTATTTTTGGTTTTGTTATGATATTTTGAATGTTCACCGATGGTATGACAGATTTATGATGAGGAGACAAGGGTTCCTAGTAGTTTAAACTTCAAACTTTTTCATGGCATTTGAAAGTGCAAAAAAGCAATGATGTCATGTTAAATGACAATGACTTTCACGGTTCAGTTGCATTTGGAGCACAAACTGTACCTCGGGTATGCCGTTTATATGAAAGTTGTCGAAAAAATATAAAAAAGTCAGTGACCTAAATAAACAAGATAAAATTGCACTGATTACTGTGTGTGGTTGCTTGGAATGCTTGTTTATCGTCTCTGGCGGTGTAAACAATGATGCATGGCTGGGAGTTCCTGTTTACAATACACTCTGTTATTGGTATTTCACACGCTAGGACTGATGAATGAATTTTAGCTTTTATGTTACACTTGAGTGCCTTTGCTGGTGACTTGAAGTCTGCTATGAAACATATTTATAGTAATAACAGTTAGTTTACCTAGCCAAGAGCATTCCTCTGATACAAGGTAACAAAAGCTCTTCAATGATGATGTTGAGAATGCCATCTCATTTTGGCCATAGAAACTGCAAGTCATGTTGGTTTAGAACTAATATTTGCAGCTTTTTAATCTGCTCTGAAGTGACTGGCATATCAATCAAATCAAATACAGTTATTCAGTAACAATTGATTAAGAAATCTACTAACTTATAACATCCCCCTTCCAAACGCAGTCCATCTGAATTTATCTAGTTGGACACTACGTTTAATGAAAGTCGAAATCAATGGCTTGTATTGATTTTTAGTTTTATAAAGAATACATGACTGGTTAAATAAAAAGTAGAGCATGTACCTAATCAAATTAATAATATACAAATAAGCCATTATTTATTTTACCATTTTTAGGGGACACTGCTATGTTAAGACTGCCATATTTCCTAATAGTTTACCTTCTAATTAGCTTGAATAGCTGGCTGAAAAGAATATTCGGTGTCTTCCACTAAATCATGAGTTGGAATGTCTTTAAAAAAAACAATTGAATACACAGTCCTCATAAACAATAGAGTATGCAATCATAGAGTGATGCCTGGCCATAAGTTTGTGGGTTGTATGGCATTCTCATGCACTTATTCCAATTATTTGTGGTTGTCAAGAATTGTATTCTGCCATAATTTTCTATTAGTTTTCTTCATAATAGTCAACTCCTTTTTCGACAAATTATTTGTCACACATTTATTCCTTAATCTGGGTAATTGTTACATAAATTACATATCAAACAGGAAAAAAACCAAACAAATATTTAGTATTATTAAATAGGAAACAATAATAGATAGGGAAAGTAAAAAGCCAAAAATTGTATCTATGCCAATTTAACTTCTTGGTTTTGGAAAAATATGGGTAAAGAGAATTTTTTCCCTAAAATCATAATGCGACAGTACACCGTCGTCAAGGAGGGCTCCAAGGCATATCATCATTAGCCTTTTAATGTCCCCACTGCTGGGGCACACCTCCTCTCGGTGAGAGGGTGTGGGCCTTATCCACCATGCAGGCCTAATGCGGGTTGGTGGATGTCACAATGTTTTCGATTTTTTGGTTCTAGGACATGCCGGTTTCCTCACGATGTTTTCCTTCACCGTTTTGAGAGCAGTGGTGATGAAATAACTTACACAAAGTAAAGCGCCTGCCCGGGTTTGAACTCACGACCTACAACTTGTAAGTCGCGGCTGTTACCACTGGGCCACCACTGCTCCTCAAGGCATCTAACAACTTCTAGTCTCTCCTCTGGAACAATTATGGTGCAATTCCGTCTAATATAGCTTCAATTCTCTCATGAATTTCATAGGTTCATAATTTTAACCAGTTGAGTGTCTTCAACTGGTTAAAATAAATCAACAAGCTCTAGAATGTGGTACAGGACACGCACAACAGACCACATGGGAGTCTAAGTGCGGACAACGGAGTCCCTATACTATATGGTACAGGATTTGGAAACAATTCGCAGTTGTGTTTTGCCACTCAATACAGTAAAGAGAATAATTCTAGAACAATATGTCTTAATTTTATTGTAAATCCTGTTTAGCTTTTGCTCTCAGATCAAGTAAGAAAAGTAGTTTTACTTGAGGAAAAAAAAAAGCCTTTGCTAAACACAATCAAATCTTAAAAAAGGATTATAATGAAGCATGGAGCCATCAACTGACTTAAAAATACAAAATTAATTATTCATTTATTCAGTTTAGTATACATTATATGAAGACCACAGTTATAACAGAAAATGTAAACTGTTATTAGCATTATGTGCATTAATTATAAAATATAACTGTTTATCACAATTTGTTGAATATTTTTATAATAAATAAGATGAGTAAGTACAGGCTTATCATAGTAATCTAAGATGTTATTTTATTATGGAAATGTACTATCGTCTATCACAGTAAAAAGTATTCCATGTCCTTATATCCCATGTTTCAAATACGTAAATCATCCAAATAAGTTCTGCCATTGAGATCTGATTGATTAACAAAACATGTTTCAGATTTCTTGTGTACAGTAGTCTCGCTGATCCAGCACTTTGTTCTCTGGCACATCCATTAGTCTGGCACTCTCCACCTGGGCCTACATGGTCCTATCAACTTAGGACATTCCAAAATACTTTATTTTAGTTATCGTGAGTAGTACTAGGTCGTGAGTTCAAATCCAGGCAGGCGCTTTACTTTGTGTAAATTATTTCATCACCACTTCTCTTAAAACGGTGAAGGAAAACATCGTCACGAAACTGGAATTTTTTTTTGTCCTAGAACCAAAAATTTGAAGACATGTGACATCCACCAACCCGCATTGGACCCGCGTGGTGGATTACGGCCCACACCCTCTCACAGAGAGGAGGCCTATGCCCCAGCAGTGGGGACATTAAAAGGCTGATGATAAATTATCTTGATGTTTCCTATACAATTCAGTAATCTGAACATTCCGATAATCTGTCACCCCCTGGTTTTAAATGCTGTTGCATTAGTGAGCCTCTAATGTATAATTTTGGTAGGAAATAAGATAGGATTACATGAATAGTTAAGTAGACGGCATATCTTAAGAGTAATCTAAGATGTTTTTATCAATATACTTGTTGTTAAAGTAAAACAGTTTGTCCTCAATGATTTGGCCAACCACTAGAGCAGTAAAGCTAGTTTCTCACTGAGTTATTTAGGGTATTATTACACCAATTGATCGATCATCGATCGACGTCGATCTATTGAAAGAAAGAAAGAAAGAAAATACTTTTATTTACGGTAAACGTGACGCAAAAGACAGAGAAACACAATAAAAAAGAAAAAGCTGGGGAAAACATGCGTCACATCCACGCAAAACGGCCATCGCTCAGCTTAGTGCTGTGATTCTATGCGATAGCCTTGGCTGATCGACGGATACCGGTCGATAAACAATCCATCGATGGCCGATCGGTGCCATCGATTGAACACCTTTTTTTTTTTTGTGTGGTGGGAAGTCATCCAGTGACATCTCCCGCTCTGGGTGGAGCAGTGGTCAGTAAGAGTCTGACATCCCATGTCAGACTCTTACTGACTAAAACCCACCCCTCTTTCTTCCCTGACCTGAGTGCCCAGGGGCGAGGTACCTCTGTTTCGAATTTATCTTCAACCCCTGGGCAGGAGAACAGACACCTACCAGGAGCTAAATTCATCATCATTAAAAATCTCTAGTTGTCTGCTTACCTTTTATTACGGAATTGGATAAAACTTGTAACACTCTGTCCTGAATAGTTTTTATTGTAGGTGTATGTGTATGCTCTCTTGGGATAATTTCGGACATTCACGCAGGTGAAGGCGCTGGCAGAAACTTGTTATGAATAAAAAACTGGGCAAGTGCGTGTCGGATTTCACACATTTAGGGTTCCGTACCAAATTAGGGAATTATCAAAGAAAAAATCTGATTTATCAATTATTGTATTGGTATTTATTAGTAAAGTATACGTAATAATAAACATTATCACCAATTTTCAAGTTCATAGGTCAATGGAAAGTTAAAAAATTCTTCGGAACAAAATTTTTGTGACAGACTACGGACAGACGGACACGTGAGTGACAGCAATAGGGCTCCGTTTGGACCCTACGGGTACGGAACTACGGAACCCTAAAAAACGCCACTTTACAATATAAAGTATATTGTATAAATATAAAGTATATTGTAATAGTTCAAAATCAACAATGTGATTTTAAATCGGTTGACGTAGTGGTGGAGCGTTCGGCTGCTGCGCTGCGTGTCGCGGGTACGATCCCCGCTCGGAACAAATATTTGTATGGCCAACAGATAGTTGTTCCAAGTCTGGGTGTCTTGTGTATCTGAGTTTAAATGTATGAACGCACCCACGACACAGGAGTAATGCCTAGAGTGGGGCAACATTAAAAAAAAAACAAACAAATACGAACTTTTAAAAGGATACAGTTACGTAGGCGCACTTTAAAGGCGCTACCGCAGTCAACAAATGCTGAATCACGCCCAAACCAATAAAAATAAAAACATTCAAACTTCATTACTTGATAACGTATGAGTCACTGTTGTCGCTAACTTGTGTTTTTTGTTATCGTCAGTAATATGTTTATGTTTTGATATATTTTTGTGTTTGTAGACTAAGGTAATCGCAATTGTTTCAGTATTTTTTGAGTAAATTGCGGTCATAGGTACCTACATCCTCTCCTCGTGGAGGCGATCGGCGGCAGCGACCTCTCGCGCCCGCCCTGGTCCAGGCCATGATACGGGGCGAGAGGGAATGGGAAGCAGTCTCCTCCTTCTGCGAAGCAGTAATGCTCGCGAAGGAGGAGGCGGAACGGGTGAGGGAGGCTCAAAAACAGAGTCACCCTCAGCAGCTGCCGCCGCAGGAGACGCCCTGGGCGTAGGACGTCGCGAGACGATCTCCGGGCCTACGGACGGCGAGTAGTGGGTAGCTCGCCGTCCGATCAGCACCAGGCCCGAGAGTCGACGGCGCGTAGTGTTCCACGCGCGCCTCAAAGAGTTGTCAGCATATCATGACGAGGCCCCTCATGGCCGATGCCTGACCAGGGGTTGTTGATAAATTCGAAACAGAGTTACCGCGCCCCCGGGCACTCAGGGCAGGGAAGGAACAGGGGTGGGTTCTAGTCAGTAAGAGTCTGACACGACCTCCCGCTCCACCCAGATAGGGATGATTTCCACCCGCAAAAAAAAAATACCTACATCCTCCCGATCAAATTTTGATCACGGTGACCAATCTCAACAGAGATTCGCCAAGTACGCAGGAGATAATAGTGCACCACCGTGTGCGCAGACACAGGTGCACTCTCAGTTCCTTTACTCCCACAGTGCTCAGGGACGGCAATCTGACACGACCGGGGAGAGATCAGGCGCAGGACCGACGGATTTACGTACTTTCCCGAGGCACGGAGGTGTCACATCACCCAACTTCCAAACTCCTGGCTTCTAGAGAGTAATTCATCATAGCACAGAGGGAGAGAACTGTCACGTGACTCACCCAGTAATCTCGTTGCCATACGTTTTGCACGAAGCGTTAGCGTTAACGTTAACAGAAAAGTATTTTGTCTAAAGGCTCAGAGGTCGAATACGAAATCTCGTTTTTTGAAGTCGTTTAAAAATAATTTCGAAACTAGTTAGACACCTGTGACACAGCGCATGGTTCGAAATTTTGCTCAGTTACAATACTTGCAATAAAACTCAAACCTTTGCCGTTTTCAACCCTTGTGGTCAGACTTTCTATACAGACATGATTTCATAAATGACGACTAATTCAGTGAACGATGAACTTCGGTCCTATGTCACAAATAAAATTACACAAGCTTGCTTTAATGCTGCATTATGCTGAGTAACCACCAGACTAATGTACACTCGCGGAATAAAAAGATTAAGCACCTTTTTGGTTACTTTTATTTTGCAATCTTGTATCAAGCATTGATTTTTCCCATAGCAGAAGGTAAGCATAATTATTCGGAACGGTAACATGTGCCGCGAGGGAAAGACGTCATCATCCTCCTGCCATGAGGGCAGTAGAGCATCAGAGTGCCCAGTAGGATGACGATGGAAAGGAGCAGGATGCGATGAGAAGTGATGAATGAGATCAGAAATCCATCGTTTACTACTGCTGGCGAGGCGGACATCACGAGGTGGCTCATCAGGAATACGAAAAACCCGCGAGAAATTCCTGCGAAAGACCCAAAAAAAAAAGCTAAACCTTTTCATTCTCCCAGTGTTCATAAAATAATATTATGAACAACACTTCATAGCTGTAACGCGCAAGAAATTTATATTCTATTCTATTTATTATTAATGGCAAGTAGAGCCAGTGTCGACTATTCTGTCAATGTCTAAAGTCAATTGGAAAAACAAGCGTGTGGGTATATCACTAATCAAAAAAAGAAACGGGACAGCAACTGTAGACACGTACAACTCTGTATCAATTAAATATTGTTATCTTTGATTGATACAGAGTTGTACGAGTATTTGATGGGTTAGTACTGGATTACACACAAAAAATGAAATTTCAAAGCTATACATATATTTATATACATATATAAAAATGAATCCCTATTTCCTTGGTCACGGCATCACGCGCGGTTGGACCGATTTCGCTAATTCTTTTTGCGTTGTGTTTGTTATTGTCAGGAGAAGGTTCATATGAAAGAAAAATTAAGAAAGTGGCGCGGCAAGTTAGAAATTTTCAGAAAAAGTTATCGACTATTTATCTTCGCGCGTTTTACAGTTCTTAGCTAAGAGAGGACAATGTCTGTCGGGTCAGCTATTATATTATAATTGTTAGAACATTAAATATACGTAAACCACAACCATCACATAAATAATATTTGGAGCTCATTCAACTCAGCAGTGAGTAGTGGTGGCCCAGTGGTATTGGCCGCGACTTACAAGTTGTAGGTCGTGAGTTCAAACCCAGGCAGGCGCTTTACTTTGTGTAAATTATTTCATCACCACTGCTCTCAAAACGGTGAAGGAAAACATTGTGAGGAAACCGGCATGTTCTAGAACCAAAAATTCGAAGATATGTGACATCCACCAATCCGCATTGGGCCCGCGTGGTGGATTACGCCCCACACCCTCTCACAGAGAGGAGGCCTGTGCCACAGCAGTGGGGACATTAAAAGGCTGATGATGATGATGATGATTAAACTCATAATTTTGTTTGGAGCTGATCAGCTTTTCTTTTACAAAAAGGGCAATGTCAAGAATATGACACTAATATCTAAAATTAGACTTTAGTACTTCACCTACCGCCTAGGCACACTGTACTCGTTTGTTAGTCACCATACCGGAAACAGGAAGCGGGATGTCTCCGGTCGTTCAAAGGCGACGCAACGACGCGTCGTGGCGTAGATACTCACACTGGAGGGAAATTATGCTTGTATCTGGTTTTTAACAATGGGGTATTTTACTAAAAAATCTAATTATAATTAGTCCGTCAGTTAAATAACCAAAAAATATGGGACACGTATTTATTGCTTTACCAAACCAATTAAAAATAACAAAGATAAAACGCATCAAAGTTCAGGAGTGTGGGCTCGTTACGTGACTTTGGTGTTAAAAAGTGTCGCGCCGCGTGACGTCACGCGAGATTTCAACGCACTGTATCGCCCTCATTTTTTGTTTACGTGACAAAAGAAAAAATACTTACGTGTCCAATATTTTTTGGTTATTTAACTGATGGACTAATTAGATTTTTTTAATATAATAAGTACCCCATTCGTATTATGGATTATACCCCAGAAGATGGAACTTAGAATAGACAAGTATTTTTTCTTTTGTCACGTAACCAAGAAATGAGAACAATACAGTGCGCCGAAATTTCGCGTGACGTCACACCTACGTATAAAAACTACTTTCTTTACAGAAGTGACGTAACAAGCCCACTCCCGAACTTTGATTTCAATTCAATTCCTTTATTTCAATCAACTTTTGTTGGATCATATATTAGCATTAGGTACATTAATAAAAAATTATTAGATAAATAAATAAAATCAAGACGAAACACAACACACAATTTCATTATTACATACAGATAGAGGGACAGATAATGATTATGTGTTATGATTATTTCATTTCATTGTTATTGTCACCATATTAAGCATGCAACAGGAGCTCGTGGCTAAAGTAATAACAGCCGCACGGGTCGATCCATCAGGTTAAGCTACGCTTGCCGGGGTTGGTCCATGGATGGGTGACCATCTTTACATACCGAGACTCCTCCGTGCCTTGGAAAGCACGTTAAGCCGTTGGTCCCGGCTGTCAATCGTGGATCTTTGACAGTCGTTACGGGTCGTCAGAAGCCCGAAAGTCTGACATTCAGTCTTACCAAGGGGTATCGTATTTCCCAGTTACTGGGTTGTGGAGGTCTGATAGGCAGTCGCTCCATGTGAAATACTGGTATTCAGCTTCATCCGGCTAGACTGGAAGCCGGCCCCAAGATAGTTGGGAAAAGGCGCGGGCAGATGATGATGATTAAGCATGCAACAATGGTTAATGTAGTGACAGTCGAACCTCTCAGCCATCATCGTCAAGATGGTGTTGGAGCTGGCGCGGGCCCTGCGCACCAAGGATGTGCACCGTTTCCGCATCGTCACATAGAAGCAGTCAATGCGTGACTCAGCGAACATCCCCGACGCACTGCAGTACCGAGGCAGCCCCAACAACATCCTGTAGGCATTGTTGAATTGAACTCGTAGGGCGCTGTACTGTTTTTGAGTATAGTTAGCCCACAGTGCGCTCGAATAAAAACAGGTGCAATACGCTCTGAAAAGAGTGTTTTTAACTTCCTTCGAGCATCGTGCAAACCTGCGAGCTATCATGTTTGCTCTAACAGACGTGTTCAATATTTTTTGATAATTTAACTAGTGAACTACCTAGAATTATTTTTAACCAGGATTCATCCCAATTTCTTAAATAGCATGATTTTTTTTACAATATAATTTAGGTAATGGCGTTTATTCATTTACTCGTATTCATTCTGATCTGATTTGATTCGATTCTGATTTGGATCCGAATTTATCCAAACAAATAATCACTTATAATACCACAAGAGCTTCAAAATTATCGGGTATTTCCGTTCGTTGCAAACAAATGAAGGAGTCAAGTTTTTCAGGTTAAAAAATCACGAGCGCGAAGCGCGAGTGATTTTTCCTGAAAAACTTGACGATTTTATTTGTTTGCAGGGAACCTATCGGGAAATACCAGATAATTTTGAAGCTCGTGTGGTATTCGGGGGATTATTTTATATATAGCAACTACCAGAGAAAATTTTCAAAAAATTTTCAGTATAATACCATGTAGGTTGTACCACGTGACGTCGAATGGTGCAATTCTATTGGTCGATATTTGGGTCGGAAAAATAATCACTAATAAAAATCGGATACGAGTGAGCGCACAAACCACCCAAGGTAACTAATGTGCGTAGATGTCTTGCTACTTCAGTTTTGTTATCCATCTCTTCTCTGCCGTAATGGAAACTTTCTCCGACTACAAGTGTGGTTAGCTTGATCAAAAAATAGAACCGACTTCAAAAAAAAAAAAAACAAATAAGGTGCGTACTTTAATTTCGGAAGTCGGTGTTTCTGGTTTTGTGTCTTCGTTTTTTGACAAAGACCAAATGACCACCATCCAATGAGTCTGACACGCCGTGCCGCTCCACTTAGAGTAGGAGAAGTCATCGCATGACTATAAAAAAAAATCTAATTCTATCACGCAGAAAACCAAAAATCAACAAAATATGTATTATATTTTTTTTTTATTTGTTGCAGAGAAAAGGACATGGGCGCGAAATTGATTGTCCAGATGGAGGGCAAGAAAACAAGATTGCTGACTGTGAAAGTAAGTCCTACTTTTTTTTTCGGGGATACCTTCAATTCAAGGTACCTGACAAAGACCAGGGATTGTGGGATTCCTCCCTAGAACCTCACTAAGCTGCGTGGTCCTCATATAGCATAATGTGAATGCGAGAACTATGTAGGTCGTTATACAGGGTGTAAGGGGAACGCTTTCGAAGCCAGAACGTAGATTATATACAACCTAAATGCAAACGGATTCCAGTAACCTTTCGCTTTACGTCGGCGTCGCGTGGTAGTTGGCCACGAGGCCGTCGGCGAGCGCGCGCACACTTTAAACTCGTGTTAATGCGCGAGCGTCAGCTGATATTTTACGAATACATTGTATGCTAAAGTTGTAAAGAAATAAAGTGTCTTTAATCGCAAATAACGGTTTCACTTAATTGTTCTCACAGCTTAGTGAACGCAAAATGCTAAAAAATAGTTAAAAAAAAACAGATTTTTTGATTGTATCGTATCGAGAATCACTAGCCTATCATCTTTTTTTTTGGGGTGGGATATCATCCAATGACATCTCCCGCTCTGAGTGGAGCGGGAGGGCGTGTCAGACTCTTACTGACTAAAACAGGAACAGGGGTGGTGTTCCTTCCCTGCCTGAGTGCCCAGGGGAGGGTGGGTAGTGTTACGAATTTATCCGCTACTCCTAGGCATTAGCCTTATCACCTGTCTCCATTTTCTGAAGCGTTTTCCTTACACCCTGTATATTCACGTAGATTTTATGATTGTCTGGCAGTTTGAGTACTTTGCGGCCTACCCATATGTCCTTACTTTGATATTGTTCGTTGAGCTCCACGATAACTGACAAATGCTTGCACTGTCTGGACAGTTCCACTCAAATCTGTTTGGTCTTGCCTCAAAAACTAACATACATGGTTCTCATGTGATTTGACCAGAGCCTTTAGACAAAATGCTTTTCTGTTAACGTTAACGCTAACGCTTCGTGTAAAATGTATGGCATTCACATTACTGGGCGTGAGTCACGTGACAGTTCTCTCTGCAGGTAATGTCCTTGCCATACATTTTGCACGAAGCGTTAGCGCTATTATAAAAGTTATTTGGCTAAGGGGGCTGTACAGATTGTATGGACATTAAAAGAGACAGAAACCTCTGAGTTTTTTTCGGTGTTTCTTCTCCGGGTACTCAGGTAGGAAACACCGGCCTCATCTAGCTTCATCATCATCTTCCTGCCCTTATCCCATGTTACTTGGGGTCGGCGCAACACGTTTTTTTCTTCCATTCTGTCCTGGCAGCCGTCACGCTATCACTAACTCCCTTTTCTTTCATATCACTCCTCACACATGTTACATGTGTTTCATCCCTCCTCTTAACATGACCATACCAACCGCAAAGAAAAAAGATAAGCGGTTCCCTTTCAACTTTTCTGTGACTGGCGCCACTTTTAAACTATCTTTAATGTATTCATTTCTCACTTTATCCATTCTCGTTACTCCACACATCCATCTCAACATTCTCATCTCCGCCACATGCAATCTTTTTTCATCCGTCTTTTTCACAGCCCAACATTCTGATCCATACAGTACAACCAGGGCTCGGAACCGGTTTCGAAATACCGGTTAATATTGTTCATAAAACCGTTATAATATCGTTCTTCGATTAACCGGTTAATTATAAAAACGGTATCGATAAAACCTCAATAATTTTGGTTACCGGTTATTACAGAGAATTGAATTTTAAAACTCGAGCTAACCTGAATAAACCGGTTTTACTCAGAGCACGCCCGCCGCCGCCGTTAGTCACATTCTCGCGCGTTTACTTGTTCGTGTTTGTATTCTTTCGTCGTTCGCCGCATAGAGAATTAGGTTCGCATCTTTCATTCAAGTGTCGTGCCGCCGCTACTTAATTCGAGTTTTATAATAACATAGACAGTGTTACTAAAATATATTATATGTTCGATTATAACCCAGACAAAAAAATCTAAGTGTTTGACGAAGGGTGTAATTAGGGTTGTCAAATTTAATCAAAAGAACTAAAGTATGTCTGATTTCGGAGACAGTCAACAAAGAGTACCAACTTAGAAAAAAGAGGCATTTAGAAAAAATATTGAAATATAGAAATATGCATGGGTATATATAGGGTGACTGGCAATTAGTGACCGATACTAAAACACGTGATGGTACTCATGATTACAATCAACATTCAAAAGAAACTTTTCTTTTATACGTATTCACTTTTTTCACAATAACAACAGTTCGAAATTCGCGCGCGCGTGATAGCAGTGACCGCCGCGATCAGCTGTTAGCACTAAGGCAAAGGGAGCGGTGCGGGCGGCGGGGGAGTGTGCGACACTACTACTAGTATTATTTGCCTTTCATTTGCCCTTTCCCGAGGTCAGACTATCAGCTGATAGATCGTGCCTACTTTAATATTACGGCGTGCGCGTTCTTAGATATTTTGTAGTAATGCGGACATGCGTTGCATCTTAAAAGTATTAGTCAAACACGCTGTCTTTGAAAATATTTTTTGAACCAAACATGTAGGTACCTACACTGCTTAGGTACACCGAAAACGGCACGTGGTGCCCGGCCGAGCGGGCTTGCGAGCCGTGCTCTGTACGATACGAGACTGCGTCTAACAGCTGATTGCAGCAGTCACTTGCCTCGCGCGCGCGCGTATTTCAAACTGTTGTTATTGTGATAAAAGTGAATAAATATAAAAAAAAAAGTTGTCTTGGGAAAGTTGTTTATAATCAAGAGTACAATCACGTGTTTAAGTATCGGTCACTAATTACCAGTCACCCTATATATTAATTACGCAAAGAAAACGAAACAATAAAATAAAAAAAATAAAAAATATGGCAGATTCCCTACATGTAAAGTTACTACTAGTTACTTATAATTTATTTTTCTTGCCTATCCTATTGTGTGAGGTATCGTAGGATAGGTCTTTCAAAATCATTGCAGGGTTGTGCAGACTATTTCTTGATTCAGAGATTCGTTATCGAAATCATCATCATTTCACCCGACCGACGTCCACTGCTGGACATTGACCTCCCCTAAGTGTCGCCGCAATGACCGGTCCTGTGCGGATACCCGCAACCCTCACCAGGTCATCGGTCCATCTTGTTGGAGGCCTTCCAACGTAGCGTCTTCCGGTACGCGGTCGCCACTCCGGAACCCTTCGGCCCCATCGACATCCATTCTGCGGGCAATGTGCCCAGCCCACTGCCACTTCCGTTTGGCCATTCTTCATGCTATGTTGGTAACCTTGGTTCTCTTGCGGATATCATCATTCCTGATTCGATCACGCTAGGAAATTTCAAGCAAAGCCCTGTCCATTGGCCTTTGGGTGACTTTAAGCCTTCTGCTGAGGCCCATTTTGAGCGACCACGTTTCGGTTCCATATGTCATCTATGGCAACTCGCACTGGACTTTCGTCTTGAGATACTGTGATATGTGGGAAAAGATACTGCGCAGCCTCCCGAATGTCGCCCAGCCGAGTCGGATTGGACGATTGATCTCTTTCTCGAAGTTAGCCTTACCTAACTGGACCGTTTGTCCCAGGTAAACGTACTCGTCTACAACTTCAAGTGCAGTTTTTGATCTTGATAGGAGTGGGTACTAAATGGGTATTTACCATGATCTTGGTATGTTCATTTTAAGACCCACTCTTTCGGAAGCTCTAGGCTCTGTAAGGTCATCGAGCATTATACTGAAGTCTTGGGATGATTTCCCACCACCCCCAATAAAAAAAAAATCTAAAACCTACTTCACCCTAAAGGCTTTTTTTTATTGGATGGGAATTCATCAAATAACCTCACCCGCTCAGGGTGGAGTCTCCGGGAGGGCGTGTCAGCTTCTTACTGACTAAAATCCACCCGTGTTCCTTCAGTTGCCTGTACCAGAGCTGCGGAAGTACTTAGCACGCCACGGTGACTCCTTCGATTACTCCCGCGACCCTGGCAGGCATCGGCCCTAGCGGGTCTCGTCACTGCTTGCTGACATCTCTTTGAGGCGCGCGTTGGGTCACTACGCGCCGTTGTCGACTCGGGCCTAGCCCTTATCGGACGGTGACCTACCCGTTGCTCGCCGTCCGCAAGCCCGCGCCTACGGTGGCTGGGAATTGGCTTGCAACTCCTGACGCCCAGGACGGCTCCTGCGGTGGCTAAAGGCGTGAGGACGCGAAGATTGTCTCTCCCTCACACGACCCGCATCCTCCTTTGCGAGCATTACTGCTTCGCAAAAGGAGGTGACAACTTCCCATGTCCTCTCACTCCGTACCATGGCTTGGATCAGGGTTGGACGCGAGAGATCACCACCACCGATCGCCTCCACAAGGACATGGTAGTGCTCCGCCCAAACGGGGCAGACCTCCACCGTAACCCTCAAGGCTAAGTTAGCTCTGTTAGTTTACGAGTAATAGTCGTCCAACTTATAAAATGTACCTACCTGGAAAATTTCGTACAAAACTCAAAATCCTTCGAAAAACATACTTAGGTTAAGTTGTTACTTATTTAATACTTAAAACAGGTATAACATGTAAAATTTTGGAAAAATAAAACCGAACTTTTCGTTTTTAATTTAAACGTTATTGTCCGTAAAACCGTAAATTCAATTAATGTTTACTCATAAAGCCCCCTTCTAAGTCCACATGTTATAACGGGCGTCTACGGAACCCTACACTGCGCGTGGCCAGACACGCACTTTGCCAATTTTTATTAACTTCAATGAACACATAAGCTACTCAAAACAAAATAAGGGCTAATAAAATTAAAACATTAAAATGTAGGTATATTTTAATGTTTTAATTTTATTAAATCAGCCTGTTTCCTGTAATTTTCAAGATATTTACAATGGATTATTTTACGATAAATTTAGGAAAAATACAGTATATTTATCATTTATTAGAGAAAATGCGTTTTTTTTTTGGAAAAGTTGAGAAAATTAAGGAAAACAACGATATGAAAAAATGTTACATTTCACACTCTCGTTAAAAATTACGAGCCCAGTTTTTCGTTGTAGGGTTCCACCCCAGACCATAATCTCTTTCTACCAAAACGGCCTGTTTCGTGTATGCAGGAATCTGAAACCTTTACTCCAGATCTTCGCCACACTTTAATGCGTCAATCATCATTCGAAAACCTAAAGAGCACTGCAGCCTAGTCCGAAACACTCCAATCCGGATGTTGCTTTGCAAACTTTAACCATTTGCACGATATTATGCTACAGTTAACTGAATATTGACTAAGCGTCTTCTTGAGTATTTATGGTCTTCATGTACTCAATTTCGTACCATTTTGTCATCCACACGAGTGCGTGAAACTGTAACGCATTTTGTATAGTCAATGCCGTGGACGCTTTCACACAGTTAAACGGATATACCAGTCTTCTTGAGCATTTGTTTTTTTTTTGAAGGGTGGGAAATCATTCAATGACTTCTCCCAATCTAGGTGAAGTGGGAAGGCGTGTCAGACTTTTACTGATTAAAACCCACCCTTATTCCTACAGTTGCCTGTGTGCCAAGGGCTGCGAATTCTATTTCTATTTCCAATTTATCCGCGACCCCAGGCAGGCAACGGCTCTAACGGGCCCCGTCAGGTACTGCTGACATCTTTTGGCGGCGCGCGTGGAACACTACGCGCCGTTGACTCTCGGGCCTGGTCCTGAGGCCCAGGGCGTCTCTTGCGGTGGCTGCTGGGGGCGTGAGGGTCTCTGTTGAGTCTCCATCACGCGTTCCGCCTCCTCCTTCACGAGCATTACTGCTTCGCAGAAGGAGGCGACTGCTTCCCATTCCCTCTCGCTCCGTACCATGTCCCGGACCAGGGCCGGGCGCGATAGGTCGCTGCCGCCGATAGGACACGGCGACACTACGCCCAAATGGGGCAGAACTCAACCGTATGCTCCACCGTGTCTTCTGGGCGATCCGCACAGTGGTGACACCCGGGCGTTTCCTCCCGCTTTATTCTGAGTTTGTTTCGGTGTTTCTTCACAGGGTAGTTAGCTAGGAAACAACGGCCTCATCTAGCTTTAACTGACATAAAACATCGACGTGTAAAAGTGTTCCTTGTAACCTATTTACTGAATAAACATCATTTATCATTTACGACACAGGAACCTCCCGAAACAGCCGTTTCTGGTGAGAACCTGCGTCAGTAGGATGCCGTGGTGCCTCTCCAGCCACTCCTCAAAGATGGGCCTTACCACCGCAGCCGCAATTGTGGTGTGCTCAAATCTTCTTGAGCTGTTGTAACCCCAACTTTTACAGAGCCACGACATCTGGCGACACACACTGTCTCCTGGTACCAGTTTCAAACATTTTGAACAGCTAGCTGCGAATACCCCGCCATTAAACCTATAGTGCGCTGTGGCCCTCCTGGATCAAGGTTACAACCCTAGTCGCTTTAAGTGTAAATAAAAAACAATAAAAAAAAAAAACAATAAATAGTAATAAAAATAAGTGCGTCCATATGTATCCTTACAAGAAACATTATGAAATTTAGGAAACGTTATAAAATCAAACGTCACAAAAACACAATTTTCATGTGTACTTTAAGCAATAAAACCAAATTATAAGCTTACCCACTGGATTAATTTGTGACTAGAAACGTTACGGAAACTTTAAGGAATCCATAATTTAACATTTACAGATTATTACAAGCACAAAAATACACAACATGAGTAATGTGTTTATTATACAATTTTATACTGTGTCCCTTATTTTGTTTTGAGTAGGTATAGTAAACATTGTGTAAAATAAACACATAACCCTCCTTTGCGTTCCGCAGTCGGGTAAAAAGAGTATTTAGCGTACTCTATTAGTATTACAGATTATAAAGTACACCTACATGAAATAAAGTACAATACTCTATTTTAGAATACGTTTGGCAACCCTAGTTGTAATCAATACATAAGGTAAGATTTAATGTTTATTAATAAAATTATAGCAGGGTATGGTAGAAAGGCTTACAAATTTAGTAAACCTATTTAATTTATTTAGTGTCACGAAAAACTTGTGAACACAAATGATATAATGTTACCCTATAACTAGTATGCTATAATAATATACACCGTAAAATAACAACACAATTCATGAAATTCAAGTGCACACACGACAAATGCCGCACAAAACGAAACTACTCAGCCAGCAAAGTGGTCGAATACACAAACTTGTAAGTGCGTAATTGCTTATTCGTTGGCGTAGAGCGAGAGCTTTGTTATTGTAAGAGAGATAGCGTAGTAGGTAGAACTCGTTTATACCGTCAAAACTCAAATTAACCGGTTAATTTCACTCAACAGAAACGGAATTAGTGGAAAAAACGGTTTCTCCATTAACCGGTTAAAATACCGGTAACCGAAACCTTAACCGCAATCGATTCAGGTTCGGGGTCAATGACCAAAACCGGTTTAGAAATTTAACCGGTTTCCGAGCCCTGAGTACAACAGGTCTAATCACGGACTAAAAGATTTTCCCCTTTAACTTGAGAAGACGACCTCATCTAGTTTAAACTGACAAAAAAAAAGGTTGATATGTTAGAGTTTTGTTAAAACCTATTTGCAAAAAAATCTTTTTTACAAAAAAATGGAACCGACTTCCAAAAAAAGTTCAAATAACTTTAATACAGTAACAACGCAGCTTTTTACAATACTAACGTATTTGATAAGCACTATTGTTACTAACACCAAAATACTAACCAAATTATGGACATCGTCTGAAATAAAGTTTTATTACACCGACTTCCGAAATTAAAGTTATTTTGCACTTTTTTTGGAAGTCGGGTCTATTTTTTTGTAAAAAAGGTTATTTTAAATTAAAAATGTCAATAAATGTACGTTGGTCAGTGACCATTATTCCACGTTTATCTGGCGCCTACCTAGCTTACTTACACGAGTGCAAATGCGGAAAAACAGACAGGCTGACTTTCGAAAAAGGAGGAGGTTGTATGTTCGACAGTATGTGTTTTTTTAAATTTTTATTTTTTTATTTATGTCCGCCGATTTCTCCGTCAGTTGTGGACCGATTTTCAAAATTATTTTTTCATCCGAAAGACTGTACTCCCGAGGTGGTCCCATATAAATTTTATCGAACTTAGCAAAAACGAAAAATACGTGTACCTCGATGACGTTTTGGTGTTCTCCAAATGTTTCAATTCCACGTTCCATGTTATTGGGGTAATAAAAAACTTTTTTACAAAAAAAACAACCGACTTCCAAAAAAAAAAAATACTTACACTAAAAATTAAAAAATAACTAATATCGGCAGTCGGTGTTTGTATTTTACTTCTTCGTTATTTGACACCGAGTACTAGTGTATTTTTTTTTGGAAGTCGGTTGTTTTTTTTGTAAAAAAGTTTTTATACTATGCAGAGAACAGACAATGTTTTGCAGTCAGAGTCAGCGGAATAACAGCAGACTGACTTTGTTTTATACTATGTTGAGAACAGATAATGTTTTGTAGTCAGCAACCAGTTTGAATATAAAGTAATGAAAATTGGGTAAAATTGTAAATAAGAATATAAATAAAATTCAGAAAGATCGTTGCGAAGTCGCTAAGCCAAACTCTGTTTGCCCAATTGTAGCGGTGATTATAAACTTGAGCAACATTATTTTTAAGACAATTATAAAAGTAGTTAAAAGACCACTAGTGTCATAATAACGCCATTTTATTGTCGATTAAGTGTACTTTACGTAATACGACTTACTTTCACGATCACGTGCTGCCGTACACAGCGAGACTCTTGGGAGACCCCTTTGCAGACTCCCCAGGGATGTGCACCAACAGACGTTACACAGAGGGGGTTCCGTGGGTTCTTTCAGAGGTCACGGAGCATCTTCCATGTGCGGATGGTAATCAACGGGGAGGTTTTAGTGATAAATGATATTTTATTTCTAACCGACTTCAAAAAGAAGGATCAATTCGGATGTTTGTATTTCTTTTTTTATGTATGTTCGGGCATAACTCCGTCATATATTGACGGTTTTGCAATTTTTTTTTTTGTTCGAAAGGTTTGTTCCGAAATGGTCCCATTAAAATTTCATATAGATCTGATGATCGGTTTCGGAGACTGACAACGGAAGTCTTCAAAAATTGACAGCAAATCTACCGCGATTGCTGCGATCGTATGTCTATGAATTGTTAACACAGTTTAATAGAGAACCACAACTAAAAAGTGAAAAATAAAAAACTTTTTTTACAAAAAAATGGAACCGACTTCCAAAAAAAGTGCAAATACCTTTAATTTCGGAAGTCGGTGTTTGTATTTTATTTCTTCGTAATTTGACCAAGTGCGAGTCGGACTCGCGCACAAAGGGTTCCGTATCATTATCTATAAAAACGGCAAAAAAGTCATGTCTGTTGTATATGGTTTATTCTGTTTTTTAGTAAGTATTTGTTGTTATAGAGGCAACAGAAATTCATCATCTGTTGAAATTTCAACTGTCTAACTTTCACGGTTCATGAGATACAGCCTGGTGACAGACGGACAGACGGACGGACGGCGGAAGTCTTAGTAATAGGGTTCCGTTTTACCCTTTGGGTATGGGTACAGAACCCTAAAAATAACATCCGAATCCGAACCGAATTGATTACCTCCTCCTTTGTGAAGTCGGTAAAAAACCCGTCTTACAGTCGTCGGGCTTCATTGCCTCGTCACTTTTCTGGTGATCGTCACTGTTGATTCTAGGTTTCAGGAGTTAAAGTGGTTGGGAATAGTGTGGCGGGCTTGTCCCAGTCTTACTAAGCCGTATCGTGTTACCTAGTAACTGGGCTGTGGATTTCAGATGGTCCCAGTTATTTGAAGACCTTTGTCAGTTGTTACGAATAGTCAGAACCCAGGCAATCTGACACAGTCTTGCCAAGGGGTATCGTGTTACCCAGTAACTGGGCTGTGGATTTCGGAAAGGCAGTAGCTCCATGTAAAGTAGGGACCGGTATTCAGCTGAATCAAGTTGACTGTTTTGGGAACACTCGTTGTGCGTATAGGAGTGAAATTCCCTGCCAGAGTATGTGTTTCTTGATAGCTACAACTTGGGGGTCTTTAAGTCGAGCGTGAATAGATTACTTCTCGGGCAAGCGAGTTCTATCGTCGACGACATCATTGCTTACCATCAGGACCTACAACCTGGGGTTCTTTAAGTCAAGAGTGAATAGGTTACTTCAAGGCAAGCGAGCTCTATCGTCGACTTCATCATCGCTTACCATCAGGTGAGATAGTGGACAAGCAAGAGCCTAATCAATGATAAAAAAGACTGCAAGCCGAACCCAACATAATTGGGAGAAGTACCCTTTCTATTTTTTTTGTTTTGCAAATCATCAGGACTTCTCCCGCTCTGGTAGGTTTTGGTCAGTAAGAATCTGACATTCCCTTGTTCCTTCATTGGCCTTTGCGTTCAAGGGCCGCAGTAACTGTTTTGTACTATCTCGCAGCCCACTGCTCTGTACCCGGGGCGTCTGAAAAGACACTTATTGCATTGAAATTGGTTTGTTGACAACAATAACATAGGAGTTGGCCAACATAGACGCAGCTGGTTTCTATTCTACACAAAAGCATCAAAGAATGTGTTCAGAACTATTGTCATAACTTCGAATAGAGTGACCTTTATCGGAACCAGAGTCAATGTCGCGCCATTCTCGCTGTTATGCAATAGATATGAGTTGAAATGTATTGCTATGCGGTAATTTTTATTTTTGTTCCTTTTGGAACAGGCTAGGGTCAGAGACCATGCTGCCTAGTCATCAGTAGTTTATTTTTATTCCATTAGAATGCAGATGTAACACAATAACAGTTTTTTGAGTCATTTGCCAGACGGCCTTATCATTATAATTGTGTGGGCTCTTATAGATTTTAAAGCAACCTTGAAACTTGGCAAATTGTTCTGCTAATCCATTCAACAATCACTTTGATACCTTTCACGTGGGAGATAAACTTTGTATAGGGACTTGATGTAGTGACTCACGTCTGAAAATCGCTGAGATTATTTTGAACTTGATTTTTCACGCGGTTTTATGTCCCACAGGGGAATCGTACATTTTTATCCGAAAATAGCTGTGCCCTGAGGTTTTGCCCACGTATAATTTGCCAATTTTCCTCTTCATATGAATCTTCCTGAGACTTCAACGAATAGTTTAAAAAAAAGTTCATCCACATTGGTGCAGCCGTTATCGAGGTTTAGCTCCTCGGACAAACCCGGATTGTCGAATTGAAGCCCGACGACAACCCGGGTTGTCAGCCGATTCACACTTTTTTTTTCACTTGTTTAATTTTTTTTTTTCAAACTTACAGGTGAGTTTCGGAGCCTAAGAGGAAGCTAATTTTGAGTCGGCGCCAAATAATAAAATGATTACGTAGAGCCTTTTTCATTTCACATCTATAATTTAGATATTTAATAATCAGATTGTTGTTTGGTGCCGACTCAAAATTAGTTTACCTATATAAAATTTGATGTTTTATGTAAATTTAATAAGCTCAATACTCAAGACTTAAAAGGTTTATTTATTTTTTGCTTTTTAGTTCTTTTTCGTCGGTTAATTTTTTTGTTAAAAAGTTTTTTTTTATCAATGAGGGCGCCACTAAAGCGGAGGTAGGCCCTTAACAACACATTTAGCCTTTCATTTTCATATAGAAGATAGATAGGATAATAACCTTTGGCTCGGCGATAATGAAGCTTTTTACCAGTGAAAGAATGTTTGTTATCGGACCCATATCTGCTGGAAGCGGGAATCATAGGAGCGGCCGATGTGACAAAATTCTGTTGGCTTAAATTATGATGACAATACTCCCATTCTTTACCATCCAGAAAATCAGAGACCAGCCTTACCAGGGAGTACCGTGTTACCCAGTCACTGGGTGGTGGAGGTAAAATAGGCAGAGGCTCCATGTAAAATACTGGTACTCAGCTGCATGCCGTAAGATTGGAAGCGAACTCCAACATGGTTGGGAAAAGGCTGCGCAGATTGATTGAATCCCATTTTCTGCCAGTCACCTCTCTGGATGACCAGCCTTTGCGGTAGGCATCTAGGTCGTCTCGCCATCTCTTCATAGGCCGGCCATGGCAGCGCCGTCCAACCTCAGGCAGACTTTTGCCCAGCGCTCACAGTGCATGTGGTTGAAGTGACCCGCCCAATCCCATTTTGGCCTGGCAGCCTTTTTGCCTACGTCAATGATCCCGGTTTTTGAGGGCAGCGTGGCGTTTTTTATTCTGTCAACTCTTTTCACACCTAAAATGCTGCACTCCATTGCTGTTTGACAAACCCCAAGGCGGAACTTTTATGAGTCAGTTATGTTTCATAATAACTCATATACAGTTACTTCTAACCAACACTTCCCACGCTGAGTGACGTTACATATAAACGTGATAAGATCGCCACGAGCCGCTGCATTATCGCTACACACCTGTTGAGCGCAATAAATCATGATATTTGAACAACTGATCATATAAACTGTTACTTTGTTATGTGTTTGATAATATTTGTTTTATGTAGTCTGCTATTTTTAACCGACTACATAAAGGAGGAGGTTCTCAATTCGTCGGTATGTTTTTTTTTGTATATTTGTTACGCGATTTCTCCGCCACTTGTGAATAGATTTTAATGATTCTTTATTTGTTTGGTAGGCCATACTTCAGAGGTGTCCCCACATAAATTTTATCGAAATTATTCTGCAATTTTTGAAAAAATCAACATAAACAAAAAATATGTAAACACAGATGGCATTTTGGTTGTCTCCCATTATGCTCAAATTCCAGGGGGTTATCCATTTGGGCATAACTTTATTATTCAATTCAATTCAATTCCTTTATTTCAATCAACTTGTTGGATCATATAACAGCATTAGGTACTTTAATTAAAAATTATTAGAAAAATAAATAAAATTAAGACAAAACACAACACACAATTTCATTATTACATACAGATAAGTAAGACACACAGACAAGACTTATCTGACATACAGATAAGTTTTAGTTCTGGGGTAAAATAACTAAAAAGTATGATGTTTTTTTTTACAAAAAACACTTTTAAAAATTGCAAAATAACTTCAATTTCGGAAGTCGGTGTCAAATAACGAAGAAACAAAATACAAACTGGCTTCCTAAATTAAAGTTATTTTGCAATTTTTAAAAGTCGGTTGTATTTTTTGTAAAAAAACGTTTTTAGCGTGAAAAGCGGGAGAACAGATTTTAGTCTACACAAGCATAAATGATAAAAGGTGCACTTAGATCCTATTTTAGAACCTAGTAAACACTGAATCGATATCTGGCTGTTGTCGTATACAGTTTTTTTATTTATTGTTTTAAGGCACGCGTTTGATACTATCTCACCTGATGGTAAGTGATGATGGAGCACGCTTGCCTAGAAGTAACCTATTCACTCTTGACAAAGACTCCCAGGTTGTAGCTATCAGGAAACACAGACTCCGGCAGGGAATTCCACTCCCTAGCTGTACGCGCAATGAATGTGTTCTCAAAACGTTTTGTGCGTGAGGGTGGGCTGTCCACCATGTACCGGTGGCGCATCGCCATACGTTTTGAGTCCGTTTTGTTTTTCGTTTTGTGGTCCGATGATGGAACGGGCTTGGCGGAATCAAATTATGCAATTCCGTCGCACACTCCCCAAAATGTAGCCGATAGAAAACCGACAGGCTACCAACTCGGCGTCTATGCTTAATGGAAAATGGAGATTTCTCAAAATTGTGTGGTGGTTTCTCACAGGGTTTCTGAACATGATAATAATAATACTCCCGACCGAATTTCGATCATGATGCATGGAAAATCACCACGGAGGTTAATCAAGTACGCAGGAGATACTCGTATTATAGTGCACCAGCGTGTTAGCAAAATTATATTGTTGTGTATGTCGTTAATTTGTGGCAAATAAATTCTTTTTCTTTCTTTCTTTCTTTCAAACATATTCGCACTCTCTGTTCCGTTACTCACATATAGGGTGACTGGTAATTAGTGACCGATACTTAAACACGTGATTGTACTCATGATAACAAACAACTTTCCCAAAGAAACATATAGTGAGACAGGACGGCGCACGCGGCTAACAGCTGATAGGTTACAGGCGCGCGCGCGCAAATTTCATACGGCTGTTGTGCTATTGTAATAAAAGAAAATGAGTATAAATACAATGTTTCTTTGGGAAAGTAGTTTGTTACCATGAGTACAATCACGTATCAAAGTATCGGTCACTAATTACCAGTCACCCTGTATAGTCCGGTGGGACGGCAATCCGACGCGACCGGAGAGAGAGATCAGGCGCATAGTGTTCCCGAGAACTTTTAGCCTTTTTTAAACTAAGGGGCTTGACAGGTTAAAAGCCTATAAAGACTCTTAGTCCTTTAGGCTAGGCCTAGACTCTTGGTTAAGGTCCAACGCTTAACCCTCTGCAATGGCTATGAAGCTCTTAGTCCTCGAGGCTATAGCTGTACAAGTAACTACGACTTACTTTTTAGGGTTCCGTGTCCAAAGGGTAAGTAACGGAACCCTATTACTAAGACTCCGCTATCTGTCTGTCTGTCAGCGGGCTGTATCTCACGATCCGATTTTTTTTTAATTTTTATTATTTATTGTTATTGCGGCTATATACAAGCTGTGTGAAAATTTCAACTGTCTACCTATTACGGATCATGAGACACAGCCCAAAACAACTGAAAAAAGAACCAAAAAAACACGTTAGAAACGTGTTTTTTTTTCAGTTAATTGTACGGAACCCTTCGTGTTCGATTCGCACTTGGCCGGTTTTTATGACTTATTTCTTTATTTTATTCGATTTTACGCAATTATTATGACACACACACTCACACACACAGACACAGACGTACAGATGTACAGATGTTATTTAATAGCATGGTGGAAAAGTTAAGGGAAAAACTTACCACATTTACAAAATATGGCATTTGATATAATACCTGCAACAAGTGTTCCCAGTGAACAATCGTTCTCCAAAGCAGGAAAGATTAATAAGAAAAAAAATCGCCTGCCTAATCAAAGCATAAGATCTTCAAATATCGTGGCTAAATTGTTTTGGTTAATTTTCTTACCTTTTTCTTAAAATAAATTCATAATTATAAAATAAATGTTGTTTAATTCTTAAGATGGCTTACTTAGACTGTCTCAAAAATGGCTTCAGCCTTAAAATAAGCCTATTACTTGAAAAAAAGACTCCAGTCGCAAAATATATACGATAAGACGAGTCTTTTAAAGCCCGCCTTTACCAGCGTAGCTCTAAAAAAAGACCGATAGGCTTAAATTTAGGGCTAAAGGCCTATAGTTCGGGAACACTAGGCGCAAGATCAACGGCTCTACGTGCTTTCCGAGGCACGTGGGTGTCATACCACCAACTTCCAAACGCCGGACTGCTACTGAGTAGTAGTAGTAATTTGTAATGGAAAATCTCAAAAGCACTTTTTGCCCGACTCGTGCATCGAACCGAGTACCTTACACACAGCAGTCGCACATGCGAGCACGACACCAACTAGGCAGAGAACATGATAGCTGCCTGCTGTCTCACCGTGTATCGTGTATCGTCTCTTCGTTCTGAATAAAGTGTCTGTCATTTGTCAAAGGTTCAGTGCTGGGTTGAGTTACTAGATCAATGATGTAATGAATGATTGATTCTTCAAAAGACCATTACATACACTAATCTGCATGTTCCTAATCATTGTGAATGTGAGAACTCTGTAGGTCGTTATATTCACGTAAATTTCATAATTTCCTAGTAGTTTGAGTACTTTTGCGGCCTACCCAAATGTCCTTACTTTGGTATTATTCGTCGTTTCGTTGAGCTCCTTAAAGTTCTAAGTTGAGCTACACTATAACTGGCAAATGCTTGCACTTTCTGGACAGGTCCACTCAAACCTGGTGCTTTCCTCAAAAGCTTATATCAGACATTAACGTACATGGTTCTCAAATGATTTGACCAGTACATATTATATGGATTGAAACACTTTAAAAGAGACTTTGCCATGACCTCTGACGTTTCGGTGTTTCTTGTCAGGGTAGTCAGCTAGGAAACACCAGCCTCATGTAGCGTAAACTGGCAAAAAACATTGACATGAAAAAGTGTTGTGACCTTTTTGCAAAATAAAAACAGCCTGAAGAGGCTGCCCTGCATTTGTGCAGAGGTTCGTTTGTCAGTACATGAACCATTGCTGTATCATGTGGTCCATGTACTGAGTTTTTTTTTATCTTTAAACTAAATATACAAATCCGTTTTTGATTGAAATAAACGTTAAATTATTCATTAAAGGCCGGCTCCCAAGAAGGCCAAAGATGTCAAGATTTTACCGTGTCTTGAAAAATGGTAAGTATCCATATTGCCATAGCAGACAATCCGTCCCGTCAATCGCGTGTCTGCGCGCAATTTGGCGCGTTACATCAGAGCGTGATAATATTTCAAACGCCCGAGACTCCACGCCACTCAGACTAACTGTTATGACATTATCTGCTTTAATGCTGCTCTGATTTTCGCGATCAACGTATATAATATCGTCAAGAGTATCACCAGGAGGTAGAACGATGCGAAGATTCGCGGGAATCAGTGGATTAAGGACTGTGTAAGTCCAGACTTTGTGGCGACATTTAAATGAGGCCTAATGCACGTTTTCGTCACTATCACTACAAAACAAAGTCCCTCCCCGCGTCTGTCTGTTCGCGGTAAACTCAAAAAATACTGAACGGATATTCATGCGGTTTTCACCAATAGACAGAGTGATTCATGAGGAAGGGTGAGGTGTATAATTTGTACGCGTGCAAAGCTGTGGCGGGTCGCTAGTGAATAATTAGAGACGCTCCATGTAAAATACTGGTATTCAGCTGCATCCGGTTAGACTGCAAGCCGACCCCTAGATAGTTGGGAAAAGGCGCGGGCAGATTGATTGATTATAGCGGCATATCGGTCTATAGGTTGTAACAAGGCAGTGTTAAAGCCTTGTTTATTTTATGACCTCTATTCCAAATTAAGTTCTTTCCTACTTTTTTTAATTTCAAAATTAAATATTCCTTTGCCTTCTGTCTCGCCTCTGTTTTTTAAAAATCAGTTCAGATTCAGCTGCCGAGGTAGAATGATCTCGTCCTTATCGTTGTAATTTGCCGACTCTTCAGCAAATGACAGTTACCAGTTTGTAAGAGTTACTAGAACAGTGAAGTGCATCTTTTATAACGAGGCAGTTTCAGGCATGTGTCCTGACAATAATACAATTTGTACCTTTATCTTGTCACAGTGTGTACGAGCCGGCGTGCGGCTCAGATAACTAAACAAACATAACTTTACACTGTTTCCATAAATAAACTATAAACCCGTCAGCTCCCGTAAGACCCTTTTTGGTGTGAACTAACAACTACCTACAACAACTACCGGGGTATCCGTCAACGACGAGAAAAACCCCAACACAGTGTATGGTGTTCCTACGTACGATTAATGAGTGCTTCATAAAATCTAGCCTTTTTAAAATATACGTCTTAAATCCTGTGTTTATCTTAATTCAACTACTCCTTTACGGTCCTCCTCTACGTGTCACTACTCAGTCCCACCGCATTGTGAAAAGGTCCATAGAAGATCTGCCGATATAGCTTCCGATAAATGTACCTACTTTAGTCTGAAACATCATCATCATTCTCCTGCCCTTATCCCAATTTATTTGAGGTCAGCGCAAAATGTCTTTTTCTTCCATACTTCTCTATTAATCGCCATCTCTATAGTCACCCCCTTTTTACCCATATCCTCTTTCACACAGTCCAACCATCGTTTCTTTGGCCTTCCCCCTACTCTTATAGCAATCCACATCCATACACAGGACTTTCCTCACGACATTTTCTTCATTCCTCCGCATCACATGCCCATACCACGTTTACCGATTTCCACACAACTTTTCAGTCAGCGGTGCCACTTTCAGACTGAAGCATCATGTCAGTGTAATAACACCTCTAGCCTGCTTCAAATCAGCGCGACCTTGGCCTTAGAAACGACTAGGCTTATATCGAAGGCCAGATGTATAGCATTGCAGTTGTTCTGTGAAACTGTATAATTTCTTAAGCCGCATGGGGTTAGACTAGAAATCGACCCCAGCAGCGGCTGCTACTTCGATATTTCTGCTACGAGACAGCGTTGCAATCGCCCGGTTTGATTATATTAGTCTCACTAAGCCCGGCAGTAAAAAAAAAAATACAAATAAAACAACTGACTTCCAAAAAAGGAAAGTACATTATATACTTATTAAAAAATAACTTTAATTTCGGAAGTCGGTGTTTGTATTTCATTTCTTCGTTAATTGACACCGACTTCCAAAATTAAAGTAATTTTTAATTTTTAGTGTATTTTCTTTTTTGGAAGTCGGTTGTTTTTTTTTGTAAAAAAGTTTTTTATTATTCACTTTTTAGTTGTTATACCCCAGAACTAAAAACCCCAATAACATGGACCGTGGAATTTAAACATACTCGTAATAGGAGAAAACCAAAACGTCTTCTATGTATACGTATTTTTCGTTTTTGTTCAGTTTTTCAAAAAGCGCTGGGAGCGCGTCGGGAGTATATTCTTTCGAATAAAAAAAGAATTTTGAAAATCGGTCCACAACTGACAGAGACATACACACAGTCGAACATAGAACCTCCTCCTTTTTCGAAGTCTGTTAAAAATCAAGATAATCAAAATAAAGCATTTTAAAATCTGAAGTAAGCACGGGCGCAGGGTGCCGGACTAATGATTTTGCCAAAGTACTGAAGTGCCGGATTGGGACTACTCTCTAAAGAAAGGCAGATCGTTCGCTAGCTCTGCTAGTTCCACACAGACCAGACAACTGAACAAACAATGAGAAGCGCATGTGCGGTGAACACAAGTGCGGTAGTAATTTCACTCTCGATATTACAATTCAGTCGTGACCGACTCTATCGAATGAACTAACAAACTATAGAGTGACGGATCTGCATGGGAAGTCACATTTTTTACGTACACCTGTGCGCTCTAATTATTAACTTAGTTTTAGATATTGTTTCTCAGTAAGTGAATTATGTGTGCAATTCTTTATGAGAAATAAAGTTGTTCTTAAACCTAAACCTAAGTTAGTTTAGTTCACATAGTTTGCTCAAGGGAGCGCTCTAACGACGCGGTTTTCACTAATCGAAAGAATGATAAACAATGGAGGTTTGTGTACATAAGCTACAAAATCTGTGCGGCACCGGGTCGGGTAACTAGTAAAGACTAAGAGTTTTACAGAGCTTTTATTGAAAAGCAGTAATGGCAGGTTTTGGTAGACCAAATCTTTATAAAGACATGCGGTTGACAATACTAAAAATAGTTCAAATTAACTAATTAAATTAGTTATATAAGGGCAGATTTTGTAGACCAAATCTTTATAAATACATGCGGTTGACAATACTAAAAATTGTTCAAATTACCTATATAAGGGCAGGTTTTGGTAGACCAAATCTGTATAAAAACATGCGGTTGACAATACTAAAAATGTTCAAATTACCTATATATGTATAAGGGCAGGTTTTGTAGACGAAATCTTTATAAAAATAGTTCAAATTACCTATACACTTCTTACACACGCTAATCACGATGCGAAGCTGATTGCTGACGTAAGGAGTGACGTCACGCATCGTTTAGAGGCTCTTAACCCTGCTAATCGCGGTGCTGGCTCTAATTTGCGCTCTGCTGTATTACCCAAGGTCGTTTATTTACAGGATTAAGAATTTGTCTTTGATTTTGGAAGACTATAAACTTTAGACACGGATATGTGCTGTCAGACCTATAATTTGTAGAATAGTTAGTAAAATCAAAATGGCCGCAGTGATGTCGAACAACCTTTTCCTGCACGCGTAGCATGACCACCCTAGAAACGGGATTTGTCGACGGAAGAATAGACAAAATGACAGATTGTAGAAAGATTTCTGCCGTGTCAAGCATGGCGATGTTAAAACTGAGGAGAAGAATGTTTCTATTCTTCAGTCGACAAAAGTCTACAATGTAAAGCATGACGACCAATTTTTTTCTACTTTTGACACATGAGGGTAGAAACATTTCTACTTAAAAAGTGTCAAATAGTCTACATCTCATTAGACCTAAACTATGTTTCAGATAAATATGCAATAAAGTACATTGACCTTTATTTATTTATTTATTAAAACTTCATGCAACACAAATGTACAAAGGCGGACTTAATGCCTTAGGCATTCGCTACCAGTCAACCAAGGGTGGTGGAGAGATAACATGGCAGGTGCATAAACTGAAAAAATAAAATAATTCCCTCCATTCCAACCACCATTCCCATCATCAACATCATCATCATCTTCTTTTAATTTTTTTTTTAATTTTTTTCCTCCATTTTTTTCTTTTTTTTTTTTACCTTTCCCTAATAACTCTTCGTAGGTACCTGAACAAATAAATATAAATCGTTTTTCGTTATTAGACAATGTTAAGGATCACGAGAGATGTTGATTCGGGACAGCTTTGAGTCATTAATTCCGTTTTTCAAATTAAAAATGTCGATAAATGCAGGTGGGTCAATGACCGTTATTGCACGTTTATTTGGAACAACCTATAGACAAGATCTTTATTGATTTTAAAAACTCAATTAGGCGGCTGTTTCATTTCAAAATTGTGGTGAATCTTCCATAAAAGCCAATAAAAGAAATGAAGTGAGTGTGTGTGTTTGAAGTTTAATTTTAAAAACATGTCTGGGAGCTACCGTCGCCATCGTCTCAGTTTTATATCGAGAAGAATGAAAGGAAGGCAGAAAGAAACGCCGTACGAGCATTAACGGAGGCTCTCGATCTTCCCGAAAAAAAAAAAAAACTTTTCCAAAAACCAAACATTTGAAAAATGTATTTTAAAGTTTTGTTATTTTCCACATTGTGTAACAAAATGCGAAAATTAACATAACAAACTACATTTTTCCTATGTTTCATTATTTATTTACTTTGTTTGTTGTTATTTACACAAATCCAACACGATCAGTCTCCACAAACACAAATATTGTTGTACAAACAACAAACAAATTGGCGGAATTTTGTCGAGTGAAGTTCAGTGGCTGTTTTAATTATTCGTTTATTGATTCCTAGTGGATATTGTGATGTAAAATTGGTGTAGTTTTGTGTCTCAAGTGTCAACGCAAATGGACAATATGTGGAATCATTGAAACAGGCGCGATCTCGGGAAAATGGAGCTTAGAATTTTAATGTAGTATTGACTACCGAGAAGGCTGACTCGACACATTTGTTGCCAAATACTGCAAAAAACATAAGAATGTGTTACATCTGCACTCTAATGGAAAAAAAGTATAAATAACTACGTAAGACTAGGCAATATGGTCAAAAGACTTTCGCCTTCCCTTCGGGTATAATAAAATAATAAAAAAAAAACAGTCGACACAGATGACAAAAATGACAGAATAAAATAATACGTTTCGTTGTTGCTTTGAGCTACGTTCAAAAGGTTTTAGAACTTGGCGTTAGACACATTTATTTCGATAACGAAACGTAATATATTATCGTAGAATTCTTAGCTTGTCTACATCACTAACTACCTACCCGTTGCTATGGAAAGAATGTCTTTGTCTTCGTAGAAACGCGAGTCTACGGGTCGCGCCGTGCTCGGGTAGTAGAGATGTAGAGTGGCATAGAAATAACTTTGTCTACTACTTGGTAGAGTAGAGATAGAATTGGTCATGCTACGCGTGCTGGGGGTCTTTAAAGACAAGAGTGAATAGGTTACTTCTAGGCAAGTGTGCTCCATCTTCGACCACACCATCGCATACCATCAGGTGAGATAGTGGTCAAGCGCGAGCCTATCATTGTTAAAAAAAATGCAAAGTCACCCATCTACGAACACACCTCAGCAAGCGTTGCTTAACCATGAAGATAAACCCGTGAGGCTGTTATTACTCAGCCAGGAGCTCTGACGTCGAGCGAGAATGTTCTGCCTAGCCTTTGCCCAACTATCTTGGGGTCGGCTTCCAGTCTAACCGGATGCAGCTGAATACCAGTATTTTACATGGAGCGACTGCCTATCTGACCTCCACAACCCAGTAACTGGGTAATACGATACCCCTTGGTAAGACTGGTTGTCAGACTTTCGGGCTTCTGACGACTCGTAACGGCTGTCAAAGATCCACAATTGACAGCCGGGACCAACGGCTTAACTTGCTTTCCGAGGCACGGAGGAGTCTCGGTATGTAAAGATGGTCATCCATCCACGGACCAACCCCGGCAAGCGTAGCTTAACCTGATGGATCGACCCGTGCGGCTATTATTACTTTAGCTACGAACTCCTCGAGCGAGAACATTTATTTATTTTAGGCCAGCGTACACTCCCTTTGTAGTCAGTCATATCAACTTTCATACAACACATCTGTCGCTTCATAATGATGTGAAAGAATCACAATAGACGTTCCCTCTGGTATCTCTATTTTTGTACGTCTGGCACTTCCTGGGCAGTCAGTTTTCCTGGCAGCCGTGAATAGAGAGCAGGGGGTGAGACAAATTACTTTTCTGTTAGCGTTCACGCTAACGCTTATTAAAAAATGTATGGCAATGACATTACCTGCGGAGAGAAGTGTAACGTGTCTCACGTCCAGGTAATGTCATTGCCATACATTTTGTAGTAACCGTTAGCGTGAATGCTAACAGAAAAGTAATTTGTCTCAAGCAACAGGTAATCACTACTTAGTTATAAAACAACGTTCTTCGCAGCGTCCATCTGTCTCTCCATGATAATCTAAAAAACTACTAAATAGATTTCCATGCGGATTTCACAAATAGACAGTGATTCATGAGGAAGGTTTTAGTGTTTACTTTGCACCCGTGCCAAGCTGGGGCGGGTTGCTCTTGCTAGTAAAAAAAAAACCGGCCAAGTGCGAGTCGGACACGCGCATCAAGGGTTCCGTACTTCCGTACGTTTATTCATCTCCACAAATTACACATTATATACGAGGACAATCTTAAAGTTAAATATACAGGTTGACAGTTACGTAAATGTAATTTGTAGGAGATCTGGAGTCTAAACTAAGCCAAGGCCAAAAAACGGGTAAAAAAAAAAACACTTCTAGTTGTTGCCACTATTAAGAGGGAACAGGGGCTGCGATTCTCCATACAAATGTATTCCCCCTTTTCTTCCTGAATAATGCGTCTAGAGCAATAGTTTTTTTTTTATAAAGTCAATATATGCTGTAGACACGTCCCTGTCATTTCCTTTTTTTGAGCAACAAATAAGTAAAGAAAATATAACCCTCAAAAAATTACAAAAAATGGCCCATTTTACCGCCGTGATAAGAGGACTACCAGACAAATTCGAAGAGTTTTTAACATAAAACATTTAATAAGAACCTAGACATAATCTTTCTTAAAATGTTTTTGCCAAAAATAATTGAAACGGCTCAGTTTTCGAGGAGAAAAAAGGGGAATACGAAACGTCGATTTCGACTAAAAATTTTGTGATAAAATTGGTCTGAGTTGCAGCTGTCTCTATCGCACTTTACGGGGGCAGGCTTGAGGCACGACGGCAATAGTTTCTTCAAATACCTATTTTTCAAATTCCTCGCAGGCTCTGTTCCTTCTTAAAATCGAGCAAAAAAAGCCAAAAGAACACATTCCTAGTAGGAGAGCCACTTTTAATTTTTAACTTATTTTTATTATTTGTTGCTATAGCTGCTACAGAAATACACATTCTGTAAAAAATTCAACTGTCTACCTATTACATGTGTAAGATTAAGTGTAGGTATAGATTAAGTTTACTAACATAGTTGTTAAGGAATATTGTTACTAACAAATTGAGTCTATGTTACTTTTGATAAATAAATAATAATAATATAACGGATCATGAGATGCAGCCCACTGACAGACAGACGGACGGACAGCGAAGGCTTAGTAATAGGGTCCCGTTGGTTACCATTCGGATACGGAACCCTAAAAAGTAAAACCCGACTGCATAAAAAGTAGACTAAAATGACGGAAACAAGATTATCTAGAAAATTAACTGAAAAGACGTAAACGAAACGGATGATAGTTATTTTAATATACAAGCAGTCAGAAGCTACGTAGGTATATTTTTGGTCAGACATTTTTCGAAAATCTTAATTCATAGTCCGCGCAGTCGGGCGGGTAAAAAGAACAACAGCCGATAAAAACAGGCAATAATAACCAATTATATAATTATTTCCTTACCGCAGGACAATGACTGCGTGATTTTATATTTTGTAACTGTTTATTATCTTGATAAGTGTGATAATAAAGCAATTAACTAGGTACGTCGTGATGACCGCTGTGTGCATTTTGTAGTCTTTTAAACTAGGTAGGTACTTATTAAGTTCTGAAGCACCTATTATCGTCTTTTTTAGATGTTTGAAAGGTATGAAGTAAATTGTCGTTTGACGACACGAGAGCAGTGGTGGCCCAGTGGTATTGGCTGCGACTTACAAGTTGTAGGTCGTGAGTTCAAACCCAGGCAGGCGCTTTACTTTGTGTAAATTATTTCATCGCCACTGCTCTCAAAACGGTGAAGGAAAACATCGTGAGGAAACCGGCATGTCATAGAACCAAAAATTCGAAGACATGTGACATTCACCAACCCGCACTGGGCCCGCGTGGTGGATTACGACCCACACCCTCTCACAGAGAGGAGGCCTGTGCCCCAGCAGTGAGGACAATAAAATGGTGATGATGATGATGTCGTTTAACGTATAATTTTTTTTCAACCTTAAACAAAACCACGTCTGTATTGTATTTAGAGAAGGCTAAAACATGCTATAAAACAAAACCACGTCTGTATTGTATTTAGAGAAGGCTAAAACATGCTATTAAACAAAACCACGTCTGTATTGTATTTAGAGAAGGCTAAAACATGCTATAAAACAAAACCACGTCTGTATTGTATTTAGAGAAGGCTAAAACATGCTATTAAACAAAACCACGTCTGTATTGTATTTAGAGAAGGCTAAAACATGCTATAAAACAAAACCACGTCTGTATTGTATTTAGAGAAGGCTAAAACATGCTATTAAACAAAACCACGTCTGTATTGTATTTAGAGAAGGCTAAAACATGCTATAAAACAAAACCACGTCTGTATTGTATTTAGAGAAGGCTAAAACATGCTATTAAACAAAACCACGTCTGTATTGTATTTAGAGAAGGCTAAAACATGCTATTAAACAAAACCACGTCTGTATTGTATTTAGAGAAGGCTAAAACATGCTATTAAACCTACCCCCCCCCCCCCGACCCCCACCCCCGACCCCGACGTGATGCTTGCCGAGCCAGTGGAAGGCTGGTTCCAGTGAGTTGGAACCGGAAGAGGCGCATAGTTCACGGTGAGTTGGAACTGTCTGCGGTGATGATATCCCAGTGAGTCGGGATGATGTTGCAGGCTCCAGTGAGTCGGAGTACTGCTGCGGGCTCCAGTGAGTCGGAGCGGTGCGTCGTTTCGTTGTCGGCGTATCGTTGTCGGCGTATCGTTGTCGGCGTATCGTTGTCTGCGTTATCGTTGTCGGCGTATCGTTGTCTGCGTTATCGTTGTCGGCGTATCGTTGTCGGCGTATCGTTGTCGGCGTTATCGTGTCGGCGTTGTCGTCGTACTGGCTGGCTGTATGACTCGTTGCTGAAGAGCTTGGAGGAAGTGATGATGATGACGTCACGCTGAAGTAGCTGCACGAAGGCTGCGCTGACGAGGTAATGACGTCATGACGAAGGCTGCGCTCACGTTCATAGTCGAGGGTCACCATTTTGGAGGTATGCGGAACAGGGTGTAAAGTCCCACAACCTCCATTGAAAAGGGAGGATCCTCCGACCAGACGGGTGTTGTGTCTGGTCCGGGCAACTGCCCGATAGTTGATTTCGGGCTGTTGTATATGTTCAAACCGCGCGGAGAACTCTGCTTGCGCGATGTAGGAATTTTGCTGTTCTAGTTCTTGTGTAGCGTCATAGATGTCGCTACAAACCCATAACGGGGACCCAGTTGACTGTCCATTTTCGACGACACTTTACCTAATTCGCTATTTTGTTTTCATTTTCAAAATTTATTGATGGCAGGTCAAAACCAATCTAATGATAACTATACTGCCCGCGCCTTTTCCAACTATCTTGGGGTCGGCTTCCAGTCTAACCGGATGCAGCTGAATACCAGTATTTTACATGGAGCGACTGCCTGTCTGACCTCCACAGTCCAGTTACTGGGTAATACGATACCCCTTGGTAAGACTGGTTGTCAGACTTTCGGGCTTCTGACGACCCGTAACGACTGTCAAAGATCCACGATTGACAGCCGGGACCAACATGTGCCTCTTGGCATAAAGAGGCCTATGCCAACAACATCTTCTATTTTTTTCTATCTCTAGCAACCCTTCTTCGGTTGGGAGCGGTTGTTAATTTTATCTCATCAACCCATTTTTTTCCTTGCCTTCCTCTTTTCTATGAATAGAGAGAGGAAAATATTCTTTATCATCACTAATCTACATCTGATATATAACAATTTTGTGTTTCAGAATAGCAAAGAGCGAGATGACGGGCGGGGAGAGAAGTACAAGGACTTCACGTTCGACCACTCCTACTGGTCGTACGCGCACACGGACAAGAACTACGCTGCGCAGGAGCAGGTGGGTGACAAGTCATTCCACTTGAACGACGAATCAAACGACGGCACGGTTTTTAAATAAATCATTTATTTTGAACCAAACACTTTTGCACATTCAATTATACCCATCAAACTGCGTAACAGTTTGTCGGCGGGATTAGAGTTCGTATTAAGTTTTACTATTCTGATTCGCTGCGTGTCGTGGGTTCGATTCCTGAACGGAGCAAATATTTGTATGATCTACTAGTTGTTCCGCGTCTGGGTATCTTGTGTATGTCAGTTTACATTTTTGTGTACGCATCTACGATACAGGAGTAATTCTTACCGTGGCCTGGGGCCGGCATTAAAAAAAAAAGGAAAGTTAAATTACAAAAATATCGAGCTATTCCCACAAGGAATATGAGAAGCCATAATTTAATCAGAATCTTTGCAATAAATCATTCTTTAAGTTAAACTATTGTTATTTTTTCAGGTTTTCGCGGATCTTGGTCTGGACGTGATAGACAGTGCCTTCGAGGGCTACAATGCGTGTGTGTTCGCGTATGGACAGACCGGCAGCGGGAAGACCTTCACTATGATGGGCTCGAATGTACGTACACACAGACTTATTTATATCTCTCTAACCTTAAAATAGGCTAGTTTACTAAAATAGGCGAGTTTACTAAAAAAGGCTAGTTTACAAAAATAGGCTAGTTTACGAAAATAGGATAATTTACTAACATAGGCTAGTTTACTAAAATAGGCTAGTTTACTAAAATAGGCTAGTTTACTAAAATAGGCTTGTTTACTAAAATAGGCTTGTTTACTAAAATAGGCTTGTTTACTAAAATAGGCTTGTTTACTAAAAAAAGGCTAGTTTACAAAAATAGGCTAGTTTACTAAAATAGGATAATTTACTAACATAGGCTAGTTTACTAAAATAGGCTTGTTTACTAAAATAGGCTAGTTTACTAAAATAGGCTAGTTTACTAAAATAATCTAATTAGTCCGTCAGTTACGAGTAGATTACCAAAAAAATATAAGACACGTATTTTTTCTTTTGTCACGTAAACAAAAAAGGAGGACAATACTTGGGCGTTGAAATTTCGCGTACCGTCACACCTGGATACACTTTCTACTGTTTAGTGACGTAACAAGCCCCCACTCCTGAACTTAGATGCGTTTTAGCTTTATACAGTTATTGGTTTGGTTAAGCAAAAAATATGTGACTAAATAGAATTATCTATCTGCCTAGCCTTTTCCCAACTATCTTGGGGTCGGCTTCCAGTCTAACCGGATGCAGTTGAATACCAGTATTTTACATGGAGCGACTGTCTATCTCACCTCCACAACCCAGTTACTGGGAAATACGATACCCCTTGGTAAGACTGGTTGTCAGACTTTCGGCCTTCTGACGACCCGTAACGACTGTCAAAGATCCACGATTGACAGCCGGGACCAACGGCTTAACGTGCTATCCGAGGCACAGAGGAGTCTCGGTATGTAAAGATGGTCGCCCATCCATGGACCAACCCCGGCAAGCGTAGCTTAACCTGATGGATCGACCCGTGCTGCTGTTATTACTTTAGCCGAGCTCCTGACAAAATGGAATAATATTTTTTATCCCCAATAAACATTCCTATTATTATATCTAACTTGTACTGCCCACTGCTGGCCAAAAGCCTATCTCCATTCCTTCCACTGATCTCGGTTCTATGTTACCTCTTTCCAATTCTCAAGGAAGACATTCAAGTCTTCTCGCCATCTCCTTCGTGATCTGCCGCGGCCTCCTCTTGCGGTTTCAGAGCACCAATTTATATTTCGTAAGGTTTTGACTGGTAAATTTGAGAAAGAGGTCGTGAAATAAAAAACGTGACTTCTTGTTCATGGAGACAATCAAGATGCTATATATTTTTTATAAACTGACAGTTAATATGACAGATAATGACATAGACAATAAATGTAGTGTTGCAATATATTTCGAGTCTGCCAACACACCGCTCGTTCGGCATGCGGTAGACATGTCCAGCCCAGTCCCATTTAAGTGGAGCAGCCTTCTGAGCCACGTCAACCATATGCGTTTTAACCATATGCTTATTTTAAATACTGATTAGTGGAATTTAAATTCAAGATAGAGCATACGTCTCATCCATGAAGTTCAGTTGTCTATAGGACAAAATCTCCTTCAAATGATTAGACCACCACCCTAATCCTTCTGCCGGGTAGAAAAAATTGTATTAAGAACTAATCAATGTTTAAACTATTCTCATGGTTATCTGTTTACCCTGGCCTGCAGACGGCGAGCACTGGGTAGCTCGCCGTCCGATCAGCACCAGGCCCGAGAGTCGACGGCGCATAGTGTTTCACGCGCGCCGAAGAAGTGATGAGTGTCAGCCACCACTGACGGGGCCCATCGTGGCTGGTGCCTGCAGCATGCCTAGGGGTAGCGGATAAATTCTGAAAATGAGTTACCGCACCCCTGGGCACTCAGGCAGGGAAGGAACAGGGGTGGGTTTTAGTCAGTAAGAGGCTGACACGTCCTCCCGCTCCACCCAGAGCGGGAGAAGTCATCGGATGCATTCCCACCACCCCAAAAATAAAAAAAATGGTTATCTGTTTATATTAAATTCAAAGTCCTGACTGACTGATATATCAACGCACAGCCACTGCCACTGCCCCTGGCCACATGCCCCACCACCACCCACACCACCACCAGCCACTGGTCCTGGAGACATGATATTTGGAGGGTGTGTTCTTTATCAAGAGTAGGTATCTACTAAGAAAGGGTGTTTCAAAATTCAACCCTTAAGGGGGTGAAAAAGGGGTTGAAAGTTTATGACGGGGGATGTATTAATTCCATGCGGGTGAAGCCGCTGGCAGGAGCTAGTTATTTTTTATGAATAAGGTCTATGTTGTAACTATCTGCGACTCCCGCATTCCCTTTAAATATAAGGGGAAGATTTATAAAACAATGGTCAGACCTGCTGTCTTGTATGGTTCAGAATGTTGGGCCACAAAAGAGATGAATGAAAAGCAATTGCATGTTGCTGAGATGAAAATGCTAAGAGCGATGGATAGAATTAGGAATGAGTATATAAGAGGAAGTCTGAAAGTGACACCGCTGACTGAAAAGTTGTGTGGAAATCATGTGATGCGGAGGGATGAAGAAAATGTTGTGAGGAAAGTCTTGTGCATGCATGTGGATGGCTGTAAGAGTAGGGGAAAACCAAAGAAACGATGGTTGGACTGTGTGAAAGAGGATATGGGTAAAAAGAGGGTGACTACAGAGATGACGATTAATAGAGGAGTATGACAGAAAAATACATTTTGCGCCGACCTCAAATAAATTGTGATAAGGGCAGGAGAATGATGATGAATGGTCGTAACCACGGTTGATTAACAAAGACAATCAAATTTTTGAGCGTCTTTGAATAAAATTACTTCAGTTGACAGATGAATTGGCAATCGAAATATCTTTAAGTTACGAAATACTTTATTCTGCCAGCGGCTTCACCCACGTGCTATTAGTACTTCACCCATTATAAATTATATCCCATGTGCTATTCCAGACTATAATCTATCTCTGTGCCAAATTTCATCCAGATCCGATCAGCCGTTCTGGCGTGATTGAGTAACAAACATCCATCCAGCCATCCAAACTTTTGCATTTATAATACTAGCACTCCGCCCGCGACTTCGCCCGCGTGGATTTCAAAAATATTAATAGCCCATAGCATTCACAAATAATGTAGCTTTCTACTGGTGAAAGAATTTTCAAAATCGGTTTAGTAGTTTCAGAGATTACACCCTACATACAAACTTACAAACTAATTTTATCTCTTTATAATATTAGTATAGATTAGAACGATATATGTATGTGGTGACTGATGACTATGAAAGCTCCGACTGTGTCCTAAATTAGGGCAATCCCGATAACAACTACAAGAGAGAAGCTGATTGTTTACTACATATTTTTTTTATAGCAGTGAAGAGGCTGCTATTCAATTGCTGTTTTCATAATCCTGAATTAACATCGTTACTTTTTAGGGTTCCGTACCCGACGGGTCTAAACGAAGCCCTATTGCTGTCAGTCACGTGTCCGTCTGTCTGCCACAAAATTTTGTTCCGAAGATTTTTTTAACTTCCCATTGACATGAACTTGTTTCGTGATAATATTTATTGTTACGTATATTTTACCAAGAAATACCAATATGATAAATTATTTTTTTTCTTTAATAATTCCCATTCCATTTAGGGTTCCGTACCAAATGATGCGGAACCCTAAATGAACGAAGTCCGACCCGCACTTGGCCGGTTTGTTACCCACTGACATCGCGGGGTATAAATGCATAAATATTATATTCTCCTTATCTGCAGGAATACCAAGGCCTGATCCCTCGGATCTGCCGCCACCTGTTCTCTCGGGTGGCCGCGGGCAAGGAGTCGGGCGCCTCCTACCGCACGGAGGTGAGCTACCTGGAGATCTACAACGAGCGGGTGAAGGACCTGCTGTCCACTGACGCCGGCCACTCCCTGAGGGTCCGAGAGCATCCCAAGCTGGGGCCGTACGTGCAGGACCTGTCCAAACATTTGGTGTCAGATTATGATGATATACAGGTTTGTATTATTTTATGGTAAAGCTTTGAGCTCTTTTTTATTAGGGTTCCGTAGTCTTAATAATCCGTAGTTCCGCCATGCCATACTGGTATATACGAGTATATTAATCACGCCGATAAATTGGTATTTTTTTTATGGTACCTCCTCTACATGTAAAGTGGGTATGATTTCATTTTTCTCGTCTATCTTATAGTGTAGAGTATAGGATAAGTCTTTCAGAATAATTTAAGGGTTCAGAAGACTATTTTTTTATTGTTATTCTTTATTTTTTTATTATTATTTTTTTATTCTTATTATTTTTTTTATTCTTATTCTTTATTTCGAAAACTAATTATCTGAAGTTGTTATTTGTTTAGAACGGGTGGTAGGCGTGTAAAATGATGGAAAAATACTTAATCCCAAACGGGGTGGTCAGAGAAGCCCCAAATACAGGGTGTAACGGAAATGTGTGGTCATATTTTAAGAACTGGTTCTGCCCATGGAAAGAACAACTTTTTCTAAGAAAAATAGAAAAAAAGGCCTTTCCATACAAAGTTATCATCAGCTGATCAATATTTGTATGCGAAGTAAAAATTTTTTTTGAGAATTTCCTCGGGTTTTCTTGAAGAAAGTTTTTCATATCAATGGGCAGATGCAGTTCTTAAAATATGACCACACCTTTCCGTTGCACCCTGTATAAGCGCTTGGGAGTTCCAAACATTGAAAGTTTCAATGCAAGGACGTCGGATTTTATAACTCCTTCAGTTATCGTCCTATGTGGACCTGTTTTTAAACGTTATTGTTAAACCGTTAAACCGTGAACTCTATTAATATGTTCATTGTAATAAACATAAAGCACCCTTCTAAGTCTGCATGTTGCAACCTGACACGCACGTCGTACAAAAATCGCTTTATTGCTTCAAAATAAAGGAGAAATTTAACAATAACTCTGGTAGTAGTGCGATTAATTTCTTGATTATTGGTCTTGTATAGTCAATTTGACGATTTCTTATAATGAAACCTTTCAATCGTCCCCAGGAATGCATGCACCGCGGAAACCTCCAGCGAACGACGGCATCGACTCAGATGAACGACGTGTCGAGCCGCTCGCACGCCATCTTCACCATCACCTTCGTGCAGGCCTCCTACCTGCGGCACAACAACATGCCCAGCGAGACAGTGTCCAAAGTGCACCTCGTGGACCTTGCTGGAAGGTAAGCGTTATGACTTTAGCCCTGGAACGGGTTAATACGTAACATTCCGCTGCTGGACATACACCTTTCCAATAGGGAACATGCATGATTTTTTTTTTTTTGTTCAATTGAAGACTTGTTAACTATAGTGAACAAATATGAAGGAATTTTCAAAATATCAGCGACGAAGTTATATAGCTTTAAAGTTAAATAAAATAACAAATAATAATAATAAATAATATATTTATATATATATTTATGGTATAATTAGAAAGAGAAGTCCGACGTGTTTTTTACGTCAGAGGACATCACGCCCTTACAACTGCAATAGAAAACAGCATTTTCGAGAGAGAGACAGATATATTTGTTAAATTGTTATATCTCGTTTAATTTTCGATCAATTTTGATTCTGCTTTCACTGTTCGTACTCTATTTTGGTATATTCATCGATAAACAGGTTAGAAAACAAATATTTTTTTCATGCATTTTAGGAAATATCCCTATTGCACGCCATTTAACTCAAGCCTCGGTTTTGAGAAATTCGGTTCTGAAGTTATCTACTACACTGACGTTGTGAAAAAAAAAAAAATTTTTTTTTCATTTAAAATGTCTTTGGGGTAGATAGGTATAACGATTTTATACAGTTTAAAGTGAAAAAATTTTTTTTTTTTTTCAAAAATTAGGAAAAGGCCGATGAAAAATTCCAACGCAGGGGGTCCAGAATCATGTACTGAATCACTAGTACACGTATGTGCGTTCATGTACCTTACACCCTGTATATAATATGAAAAATAAAAAATAAATAAAAAATCTGCATATATAATATGAAAGCCACGAATAGTACGAATGAAATACGAAATATAGGAAACTGAAAACACGATTCATTGATTTGTTCCTTCATTTACACAATTAGCGTAATAGGTGACTACTATGCTTCTACCTTAGATTATAAAATGTCCAGATTCCTAGTACGGCACCGTAAATTGAAGCCTAGTAATTTTTAAATGACGGTTGATAAATTGAGGTAATTGACCTTTCTATTCTTATCTCAGACGCATATTAGAAGTTATTACGTACTAATGAAGACAGAAGTGCATGGAGAGTTCCAAACCAAAATCGTTTGTACAGGGTTTCATCGCCTTAATAATACGTCTTGAACGACATAGATGGCGCTAGTATAGTAGTTGGATTGGAAAATATACATCTCTCGTTAAAGAACATGTCTTGTTTTTTGCTAGTTACAATATTACTTAATTTTAACACAAATTCTCCTACGACATTACAAACCTTATAAAGCAAAGCTCGTAATAACTAGGATTCGAAATCGGTGGCATAAAATTTACCGATACCATAGCCACTGGACTATTGCGTCATTACGCAATGAGTTGAAATTATCCTACTCTTTATTATATCGAAGTTGTTTAGCGACTTTAACCTGTATCATAAATCTCAAAAGAATTGAGGGTAGTTTAATATTGACTGTATAAAAATTAAATCTTTTTGTTCAATCATAACGTTCTTTACTATCTTTGAGTGAGTTCAGTTACGATTGTATTTAACAATTTTTTAATATTTATCTTTACCATGAGTTCGCGTTCTAATATTGATATGGCTACGAGGGCCCAAATAATAGCATTGCATAATCAAGGCCTAAATTATTCTGAAATTTCGAGAGAAACTGGCTTAAACGTAAGTAATGTTTTAAAATCACTGTTCGTTATTTATTTTATTATCCATGGTTATCGATACACGAAAATAATAAATAATATATTTCCCTTATAGGTAAAGACTGTCACTTTATGGATAAAGCGGTTTCAAGAAGAGGGTTCGTTGGAACACCGCAGTAGATCTGGCAGAAGACGCCATATTGACTCAGACCAGCGTCAACTTATGGTGCAAGGTTATGAGGAAAATGGCTTTACACCAACAAGATATTACGCAGAGTTGTTTGATACATCTTTGCGGATGGTGTATCGTGCTCTTCATAGTGAAGGTCTGCATTATCGTCGACATGCTATTAAGCCATTGCTAACCGAAGCTAATAAAAGAGCACGATTGGAGTTCGCTTTGAAATACAGACATTTCGACTGGAGCAACGTTATCTTCAGTGATGAAAAGATTTTCAAGTCTAGCCAGCACGGGCGAGTTAGGTTGTGGCGTAGGAATAATACGCGTTATGATAGTGATCACGTTGTGCCTAACTCTGAATCCGGTCGTATAACAGTGAACATTTGGGGATGGATGACAGCTGCAGGACCAGGAGAACTTACTGTAATACCCAGTCGTGCAAACAGTGTTAACTACTTAGATGTGCTGAATGACGTCATGTTGCCCACTGTGCGGAATGTTTTTCCTGTAGAAGACATGCCAGTAATAACGTTCGTGCAGGACAATTGTCCTATACACCGTTCCATAATTGTGCAAGAGTGGTTTAGCCAGCAATCGGACATACGAATTATTCCTTGGCCTGCGAGATCGCCAGATTTAAACCCCATTGAAAATTTATGGGGCGTTATGGTTCAAAAGTGGGACAATAGGAACGAAAGGACTAAGGAAGCACTGAGTACTCACTGCATGGAGGTATGGGATTCTATACGGGATCACAATTTATGTGAAAAATTAATAGACTCCATGGGTTCGCGGTTGCAAGCTGTAATCGATCAAAATGGCGGATACACGAAATATTAAAGAATATAAAGTGTTGACTATTGAATTGAGTAATAATGATTGAGTAAAAATGAAAAGACCGGGGTAGCTATAATTTATATGATAAATTACAGTAATCAAACTTGGTGTAAGTTGGATAAATTTATACATTACTTTATAACAACAAAATGTTATTACACTAATGATTTTGATTTCTTATATAATATAAGAAATTAAAATAAAAACAATATAAATATAGATTCCTTTCCAACATAATAAATTATTTATTTATTATTATAAACAACTCGGTCCCAAAATTACAGCTATAACCCGGTCTTACAATTGTTATTGATTTTAGGTTTAGCTTCAATTTCTTCCTCCTTCTGGAACGAATACTTAAGCTATGAACCTTAGTCATAACATAATGCACAAATCAATCATTATAGTCAATACCACTAAACATAATTATGCAAAACGTAAAATTTTTATAATTTATGAGTAGGTAAAATATTTACAGAACTAAGGTTGCATATATAGTGAAAGTTATTATAACATAATGTAAATAAAACTAAATAATAGAAGAATAGCACAACACAGTTTTGATTTAGAATACTTATAATATCTATTATACAGTTTTACTTTGTTAAGGTCTTCTATTTTGTAATAGAGTTATTCAGTTATAAATTTTACTTGTATTTCTCCTTAACAAGTGAATTAAATCATTGTTAATTGGATGTAAAACTGCTAGGTTAGGTTATACATTCTATAAGAAAGAAAGACATAAATTGTATTCTTCTTTGAGAATTAAATGTCTTAAACTATAATCAATAACATAGTTTCATTTCTTATCCTTTACGAGAATTAAACTTAGTAAATCTTAAGCTGTAAGAAAAATATATCTAAATCTTCTTACATAAATGTTTTTTACTAATAATACTAATATTTACCACCAATTATGAAAGTAATTTATATAATATATATTTATAATAATAATAATAATAAGACATTTTTTAGTCATTTTTTTTTTTTTTCATTTATATAATGTTATATATAGTAGTATATGTATACTTGTATATTATCCCTATATTCATTTATACATCTTATACCTCATATTTTTTATATTATTTATAACAAAAAATAAAATAAAAACGTTTAAAAATACAAAAAATAGAATATAAATTATATATTATAATAATTAAATTTTAAAAAAAGTTGACAGAGAGCTGGGTTGCGAACCGGTGCCCTGTTGAACGATCTATGTTATTCTGCCATGCTTATCCACCTGAGCTACTGATTATTTATTCTGGAACGTGAAAATAAGAGCTACTTTGTGAATGTAGGGATTTTTATTATTTATGATCGACGCCATCTGTAGTCGAATTAACCGATATACCAATTGGCTTATTTAGTTTGGTTTAGATGGCGCTGTATTAAGTACTCGGAAATAAGAAAATATAGTAATTTTTGTTTATTTGAATATAAATATATTATTATTACTTAGTAATTATTTTAGGTATTAAAAACCTTATTATCTGCCTCTGCATAATAAGGTTTATAAGCTTTGCAGTGTTATTTTCATGATTGAACAGCGCCATCTAGTCGTCTCATGAAAGTCATGATACGTAATGCAAAACCTCACAGTCAAAAGTCGACCTTAGGCTCTCCATGCACTTTTGTCTTCAATAGTACCTACCAATACTTAATAAAATACAAAAATGAAGCATGCAAGTTTTCAATTTATCTGTTTAAAAACGATTAAAACAAATTAGATTCTCATATTTCTGTATCAGCAGGTAAACTAAAAAAAGATAAGTTTTTATCTCTTCTCTTGCTGGATCTACATCCATCAACTGCACATAATACACCAGTACTAGCCATGTCATAAGAATTTGAAACTATAATAAAGTACGTCAGGTTGACCGAATTTTATGCGAACGTACGCGCCTCCCGGCTGTCGGCAACCCACTGAGAAATGGGCCGCGACCGGCCCGGCGGCCGGTAGGGAGTTAGCGCGCGTAAGTATAATGGAGTGATTCATATGGTAATATGTGGTAATATTTAAAAAAGTTTTAATAGACGTATTTTGCACCATGGCCGACTGTCAAATGACAGTCGAAACTTTGTTTGTTTACATTATGTGATTAAAAGAGTTTGGTGTTTGTTTATTAGTGAGAAGTGTTTAGATATTCATTTATAAGTAGTTATTACATCGTTCTAAATAAAGATTTGCAAGAAATAAACATCATTACAATGCTTATTCGGTCAAGGTCATGTGAATGTAAAATTTATGGTATGCTGTTTTTTGATTATTCTTGTTGTTAAAAACGGATATGTTATTAAAAATTCATTGTTATGTAGTTATTACATAGTATTAGATAATATTATAAGGAAAATCCATCATAATTTATACTTATTTGGCAAGAAATGCGACGAGAAAAATAGGTACTTTGTTTTTTTTTCGTATTACGAAGTCTGAGTATGAATATTATGAAAATATTATACAGGACTCTCAAAATAAATGATGTTATTAGATAACTTGCCTATTCATAGTGTAACATGCAAAATTACATGTAAATTGATACAGTAGTTTTATCAGAAAACAACCTGACACGGGTACAGACACTATTCCCGCCAAATCGAGAGTTGAATTCTAATCAAATGCACACACATACATTTGATTAGAATTCAACTCTCGTACAACTCAAAAAAAAAATTACTTCAAGTGCCTATAGAAACGTCACACTCTGCTCACACAAACCATTTTTTTGTGAGCAGAGTCGTAAACATGTCAATGGCGGTAAACAGCCCGGGCGATGACGGTTGTTACTTTTGACGCGCCGCGAGCGCTAAGTGGAGATAATACATTAGGATCTGGTGAAGAATTTCGGAGATAGACAGTGGAACTCTTCAATAACTAACAGCAAATGACTCGCGATTACTGCGATCGTTTGTCTATGTATTGTTTACACAATTTGAGAGGGAACCACAACAAAAAATTAAAAATAAAAAACTTTTTTATAAAAAATAGAATTGACTTCCAAAAGAAAACAAAAAAAGCGCAAAATAACTTTAATATCGGAAGTTGGTGTCAAAAAACGAAGAAACAAAACCAGAGACACAAACTGCCGAAATTAAATTAAATTTCCACATTTTTTGTTTTTTTTTGGAAGTCGTTTCTATTTTTGTCTTAGGTACCTATTATTGGAATCAAATGTAACAGCTCACAATTTAGGACCCATGTTTTAATTCGTGGTTCTTGGCAACTGGGCTTACCCCAGTTTTAATGTTTCTTTGTGCTAATTGGCCTAGCTTTGTTATCCATGTGCGTTGGGGTCAGCTTTCAGACTAACAGAACAATTTATAGATAGTAAACTATGTGATGTTGTTTAGTGAGCGAGCCGACGCCACGGGCGCGACGGGCCAGCGCCTGGTGGAGGGCGCCCACATCAACAAGTCGCTGGTGACGCTGGGCTCCGTCATCTCCGCGCTGGCCGAGTCCAGCCAGCCGCTAGAAGGTATGGACAGCTCAGGATTAAATAATGAAACGACCTTAATGATATCCACCAAATACAGAACATGGAAGTCCTAAATCCTATTTCACAAATCCCGTATTTTTAAGTAATGTTCGTTTTCCGATATCATGCTCAATCAATCGGTCAAAAAACTTGTAATTTCCCTACATTTTAACGTGGTTTTGAAAAAAGATGTTGCTGAGATGAGACTGCCAACTGAATTTAATACTTGTTTATGATTCTAGTGCGGTAAGTTGGTTTTTACAAACGAGTAGAGTCGAGGGCTTACCATAGTCACGAGTTTGTAAATACCAATCCGCACGTGTGTCATACAACGTTTTTCAACACTTGCGAGAAAACAGTACCTACAATAGGTAATGATAAAACTTTTGTTTTTGTTGTGAAACATCTATAGGCGCGGCTTGGCAGTAAAACCGACTCAAATGTCCTGACTAAAAACGGCATGATGCCATCGTGCCACGAAGCCCCCACTACGCTACCGCTCTCGACTCCCTTCTTCCTAGAAACATCTATGCAAAAAAAAGTAACACAACAACAATCAACAAACATCAACAACCACAATCAACAAACAACAACAACAACAAACACAACAACTACCACAACTAACAACAACTAACACAACTAACAACAACAACCAACAACAACAACTCATAACAACAACCAGCATAACAACTACCACAACTAACAACAACAACCAACAACAACAACAACTACCACAACTAACAACAACAACCAACAACAACCAGCAACAACAACTACCACAACTAACAACAACTACCACAACTAACAATAACAACCAGCAACAACAACTACCACAACTAACAACAACAATCAACAACAACAACAACTACCACAACTAACAACAATAACCAACAACAACTAACAACAACAACCAGCAACAACAACTACCACAACTAACAACAACAACCAACAACAACAACTAACAACAACAACCAGCAACAACAACTACCACAACTAACAACAACAACAACCACAACTAACAACCACCACAACCAACAACAGCATTAACAACCAACAACAAAAACGACCAACCACCACACTAACAACAACAACAACCACCACAACCAACAACAATACTAACAACAACAACAACCACCACAACCAACATCAATACCAACAACTACAACACAAAAAAAACAACACACAAAATATCTGTTTTACATCTGCCAGGCGTCCCGTGACGGCCAATATTTTTTTTTTCGTAATGTGAAACTCCTTGGTGGAATTCTTATTATGCTTTTTATGAAAATTAAAAAAAAAACCATAAAGGATACGCACGGTTTTACGGCACGCTACACAACGGATCATGTGGTTAAATAGGTACTTAGGAGGGAGTACCTATTTTACCGCACGTTCCAATAGAGGGTGCGTAATTTTTTACTTTTGAACAATGTATATACAGTCTTCGTAAATGCATTTTTTGATCAAATGGGTTGAAAAGTTATTTAAGTACGAGAATTTGCCTTCTTGTCATTCTAGCCAAAGTTTAAGCTTCCTAAAGGCAAACCAACGCGTTCAACCTGCGTGCATGATGGGACCATAAACGGATTGAGTGTGATAAGCGCTTCTTAGTTGATGAGTCGAAATTTCGTTAACGCTTATTTGCACGCGTGGGTGCAAATTGCGGGCTGGTTCGATCTTGCAACGGTGAAGAAAACAGTGCTATTATGGAACAATCGCAAAATGACATAATGCTCTTCATAAAAAATCAATGACTCTTCATATTATTTTCAACAAGAGATATAGTTATGTTAATATTGTTCTAGTTCGTCTCCAAAAGGGTCAGAAGAAGGTGTTCATCCCTTACCGTGACTCGGTGCTCACGTGGCTGTTAAAAGACTCGCTCGGAGGCAATTCCAAGACCATTATGATTGCTGCTGTAAGTACCTACTTTGTCATCAAAATATCTGATAAGCAACGTCAATGGCTAGGCTGCCCAATTAAGTTGCTATTTTCTTGATCTCTAAATAGCATTTTTTTATTTGTTTATTTTATTCACTTAACATACAAATATCCTTACAGGCTAGACTCAATGCGACATTGTAGCACACTTAAAATTTAAATATTTCCACTGTTTATACCATAGCAAATTCTATAGGCAGCTGTTCTTGTGAATTCACCCAAAGCGCAAAAGAATATCTCCATGTCATCAGCAATGAGGTTGAGAGTGCGGAGCGCGCTCGTGAGCGGCGCCTCGCAAAGCAAGTTAGTTAGTAGCGGACGACGACGACGACCCACATATCCGTCCGGCACGACTATCTCCACCCTTCGGAATATATCCGCATTGTGTATCTTCCCTCTAATTACCTTAAAGATACAAGTCACTAGTGTGAGTTGCCTCCTGACCCTCAGTTCATTATATCCCACCATACCCAAGACAAATAGAGTTGGATACATCAATGGATAAAATGGATATACCCCGTATTCCCTCATATATTCGTACCTAATAAACTTATTTTGTACTCGCTCCAACATGAGACTATACTTAGTTTCATATGGAGCCCAGATAACTGCATTACATTCTAGTTGGCTTCTTACTAAAGCGTTATACAACGCCGTTATAGCTTTAATATTTGTGAAGCCTTTAACCATTCTAAGCACAAATCATAGATTTCTATATGCTTTTTTGCATACCTTAACTATATGACCAAGTACCATCACTTCGGTGACCCTATCCATCGGCACCCTGTCCACCGTATAAGCATGTGTGATGGGTGTGTGTGCGCGCTAGAAACTTATGGTCACACACTTAGATGTGTTAAACTGCAGAAGATTACTCTTGCTCCAAGCTACCACTCTGACTATATCTCTCTGCAGCGTCCCACAGTCATTCATGTTTTCGATGGGGAGATAAAGCTTGAGGTCATCGGCAAACAGTAAACATTTAGCATCTTGCACAACGTTTGGTAGGTCATTTATCATCAAAAGAAATTCCAGAGGCCCTAGATTAGGGCTTACCCCAGATCTAGTATAATATGCGTTCGATTGATATCCTGCATAGTCAACATACTGTTGCCTGTTACTCATATGACTTGCAAAAAACTTAAGTAGATGCGGGGTGAAACCGATCACTGCCGCCCAGAGGACACGGTGGAGCATACGGTGGAGGTTTGCCCCGCTTGAGCAGAGCACCGCTGTGTCCTCGTGGATGCGATAGGCGGCAGCGACCTCTCGCGCCGTGCCCTGGTTCAGGCCATGGTACGGAGCGAGAGGGAATGGGAAGCCGTCTCCTCCTTCTGCGAAGCAGTAATGCTCGCGAAGAGGGAGGCGGCATACGTTAGGGAGACTCGACAACAGCCGAGTCGCCCTAGCGCCCCCAGCCGCAGCCGCTGCATCAGACGCCAGGGGGTTCGGGCGCCGCGAGACGATCTCCGGCCACCGTAGACCCGGGCCTGCGGACGGCGAGTAGTGGGTAACTCGCCGTCCGATCAGCACCAGGCCCGAGAGTCGACGGCGCGTAGTGTTCCACGCGCGCCTCAAAGAGTTGTCAGCAAAGGGAAGGGGCCTGCCACGGCCGATGCCTGCCCGGGGGTGGAGGATAAATTCGAAAGAGTTACCTCGCCCCTGGGCACTCGAGGCAGGGAGGAACAGGGGTGGGTTTTAGTCAGTAAGAGTCTGACACGCCCTTCCGCTCCACCCTAGAGCGGAAGAAGTCATAGGATGATTTTTCCTTTCGGTATGGGCACGCTCAGCACAATTTTATTGTATCTTTGTTATTGTACCTACTGTTATTTTCTTTACCTTTTGTTTGTTGCTGTTGTGTTGTGTCTGTGTCGAATAAATTATTATTCTATTCTATTCTATGCTATTCTATTTACCACCCCCAAAAAAAAAAAAAAACCGATCACTGCTAACTTTTTCAGTAACACGTCATTATTGACTAAATCAAACGCTTTTTTAAAGTCGAAATATACAGTTGCGATTTGTCCCCCACTGACTACTATGGGCACCACATCCGCCATGTGATTTAATCGAGCAGCCTAGCCATTCATATCTATTTGGACCCTTAGTCCAAATAGATGGATTTTTTAACGGTAATTCCGATGCAGTTTAGTCCAGAACTGCAGAAAAACAGCAGTTTTGCAACTAGTGTATAGTTCATTTTCCGCTGTAAATAAATATCCAGCAGAATATTGTGAGATATTTTTCAGTACGTACAAAAGCATTGAATATCGTTCTAATCTCATCATCATCTGCCCGCGCCTTTTCCCAACTATCTTGGGGTCGGCTTCCAGTCTAACCGGATGCAGCTGAATACCAGTATTTTAAATGGAGCGACTGCCTATCTGACCTCCACAACCCAGTTACTGGGTAATACGATACCCCTTGGTAAGACTGGTTGTCAGACTTTCGGGCTTCTGACAACCCGTAACGAACCCGTATCGTTCTAATCTCATCATCTTCCTGCCCTTATCCCATGTTACTTGGGGTCGGCGCAACACGTTTTTTTCTTCCATTCTGTCTTGTCAGCCTATCTGTCACGCTATTAATAACTCCCTTTTCTTTCATATCACTCCTCACACAATCCATCTTTGGTCTCCCTCGCTCTCTCCATCCCTCCAAATTTATATTCATAACTCTTTTAGTTACATGTGTTTCATCCCTCCTCTTTACATGACCATACCAAGATAAGCGGTTCCCTTTCAACTTTTCTGTGACTGGCGCCGCGTTTTCGTATCGTTCTAATCTATGCAGGTAATATTAAAAGAGAGTTATTTACAATCCACCAACAAATACCTCGCTTTGCTCACTATAGGATCACAGTTTTATTATTAACGTTACCTTTTGTTCATCAACTTAGCTAATAAGTCAAAAATAATAATGTTTTCGTTCGTCAGATATCGCCTGCCGACTGCAACTACGGCGAGACGCTATCGACGCTGCGCTACGCGAACCGCGCCAAGAACATCATCAACAAGCCGACCATCAACGAGGACCCCAACGTCAAGCTCATCAGGGAGCTGCGGGAGGAGATCGAGAAGCTGCGCGCGCAGATACAGCATAATGATGTAAGTGTTGTCTTTATACAGGGTGTAACGGAAAGGTGTGGTCATTTATCCGAATGGCAATGTAGTTGGGAAAGTTCCATCAAAGGCAGACACCTCCACCAGTTCTTCCCATCGGTTCGCGAACGAGTAAATTATTTTCCTTCAAGCTTGTTGCCTCACCTTTATGTCAATGTTTATTTATTTATATATTTATTTACACTTCATGCAACTAAACTACTACTACAAAGGCGGACTTAATGCCTTAGGCATTCTCTACCGGTCAACCAAGGGTGGTGGAGAGATAATATGGCAGGTGCATAAAAAAAAAAAACAAACAGCGATACCAAGTAGAAATATTAAGAAAAACCTGAACGAAAATATATATATTAATAATAAACATACATAATTATATATTTAATATAATAACTACCAATAAATATTTATACATAAATATTTAAAGTAATAAAAAAGGTTATTGAGACAACTCTACTCCTTGTGTAGAAAATAATTCCGCAACTTCCGCTTAAATGCATACTGACTGGTGGCCGTCCTGATATCGAGAGGCAGCGCATTCCACAAAAGGATGGACTGAATATGATGTTCTACACCTGATTGCTAATACGAACAATCCGCACATCATATCCTGTGGGAGTGTACTCTTTGGCAAACAGCGCAATATTATGTTGGATAGTAGTCAGCCTTCGTTTGGAGTCGTCTGAGTAGTCTAGTTTTGTTCTGTCTCCCACTTGATTAGGACTCTCACTTCCCTAAGTGGAAATTATGTTTTTCTTACTCCTCCGCTGTCTTTTCTGATTAATTTCGTTGCGGGACCCAAGACAGTTTAATCGTTTCTCTGGGACTCGGCGAGCTTCATTGCCTCGGCGTTTTTTCTAGTTGTCGCCACCGTTCATTCTGGCTTGCAGAAGTTACAGTGGTTTGGGAATAGTGTGGCGGGCTTGTCCCAATAAAAAAAGGTGTGGTTATATTTTAAGAACTGCATCTGCCCGTCAACTTTCTTAAAAAATAGCTGAACGAATTCTCAAAAAAACTATTTACCTCCCATACACATATTGATCAGCTGATGATAACTTTGTATGGAAAGTCCAATGTTTTTTTTGGAAATTTTCTATTTTTCCTTAGAAATAGTTGTTAACCGGTTCTTAAAATATGACCACACCTTTCCGTTACATCCTGTATATGAAGTTGCCGTTTTATACAACCGGTCCATTGGAACTTTGTTATCCAGAGGTCTGAATTAGGTAGAGTCATTTATGTAATTACACTGATTTCATACAGCGAAAGAATAAAGGGGATATGCCTCAAATCCCGAGATTAATTTTAAAGAGCAGAAAAAGCCCGTGATTATTGATTAAAAAAGCTATTTACTTTTACACAATTTAAACCACTGCATGCGCGACGTTGCCAAATTTACATCAACGACATCGGATGTCCGAAGTTGCAAAATTCCAATGCGCACACGCGCGATTTCGCCACATTTGTAGTTCACACAACATAGCTTGTGAGAACAAAAGAAAACAATAGAGGTTTTTATTATTATTTATTTGTAATATTGTTGGCCACACGGGATTGTCCATTAGAAATCCCGGGAAGATCCATATTAATATCAACATTTCGATGAAAGTACATAAATAACTCTACCTAATTCCGACCTCTGGTGATAACTTCGGATTGATTTGGAATTAAGAGTTCAAATAAACTTATATTTACGGAAAGTTACTCTTTTTATGAAATTATTTATTTATTTGTTTCATTTTGCCATCTAATGCGAAATAATGATTACAATAATGTCACGGTTAAAATTATTTCGTCACCCGTGAGTCTGCTTTTGATCGCTCCGGTCACAATATTATATGCTTTACCGACTCAGAATTTTCAGAATAACTGTCCTAAATTGCTAATTTAAAATGTGAAATATTACAAAGAGATGATCGATTAAAATTTCATAAAAGACCCAGTCCAGTAAGGTGGTTTTAGTTTGATGGCAGCTAGACCTACCTAGGTGGTAGGTTTATGCTATGAAGTCGTCCAGGTTTCTTCACGATTTTTTCCATCACCTATGTCAGTGATAAACTTGAAATATTGATCAGAATTGAAAAAGTCACATTTGTACTTGCCTTTTTTTGTGAGGGTTGGAAATCATCCAAATGACTTCGCCCGCTCTGGGTGGAGCGGGAGGGCGTGTCAGACTCTTACTGCCTAAAACCCACCCCTGTTCCTTCCCTGCCCTGAGGGGTGCGGTAACTCTGTTTCGAATTTATCCACGACCCCTGGGCAGGCATCGGTTTCACCCCTGTTTCTTCAGTTGCCTGAGCGCCCAGGGGAAAAACAAAAAAAAAAACGAATTAATCCGCGACCCCCCGGGGACCTGTTTGAATTCATGACAATGCCTTAACCACTGCAGGACCATTGCGAGATGTTCATATAAATAAATACTTATTTCTTTCCCAGGACCCAATAGAAGCCGAACCCGGTGTGCTAGCGACCCTCCAACGCAAGGAAGCTCAAGAGAAACACCTCACAGAGAAGTGGACGGAGAAGTGGCGCGAAACGCAGCAGATACTACAGGAACAGAAGGCGCTAGGGCTCCGCAAGAGTGGGCTGGGCGTCGTGCTGGACTCCGACATGCCGCATCTAGTGGGCATCGATGATAATCTGCTGTCCACTGGGGTCACACTGTATCATCTCAAGGTAACTAATATATAATACTAAGCAGTTCAGCAGATACTACAGGAACAGAAGGCCTAGGGCTCCGCAAGAGTGAGCTGGACTTCGACATTACCACGTTTGCGAAGCCGGGACGGGTCATTAGTGATTTAATATTTTGTTTTTCTTTCTTTGTCGTTTGTCCCATCAGTAGCGTATGGTTTTTGCTGTTTTGTGTTCCGTGCTTTATAAATTCTTGCTTTCTTCCAGACCCTCAATCACCATTCTCCTGCCCTTATCCCAATTTATTTGGGGTCGGCGTAACATGTCTTTTTCTTCCATACTCCTATTATATTAGTCGTCATCTCTGTAGTCACCCCTTTTTAACCATCCTCTTTCACACAGTCCAACCATCGTTCCTTTGGCCTTCCCCCTACTCTTATAGCAATCCACATCCATACACAAGACTTTCCTCACGACATTTTGTTCATTCCTAACCAGACCCTAAATAACATGTTATAATTCGTTAGGAAGGCGAGACAGTGATAGGCAGCGCAGAGTACTCTCCGGTGCCGGACATCGTGCTGTCGGGCGCCGGCGTGCTGCCGCTGCACTGCCGCGTGACGCTGTCCGCCGGCACCGCCACTCTGGAGCCGGCGCCTCACGCGCAGTGCTGGCTCAACACCGTGCTCATCGACAAGCCGGCCAAGCTCAGTCAAGGTGAGATTACAATCTCTGTGCCTAACTTTTGCCTTTCAGTATAACCGGATGTAAGATGAATACCAATATTGCGAGGTCTTATCTCGAACAAAGAAAATTTAGTTCAAACAAATGTTACTAGATGGCGTAATATGCATCGATTTCTTATAGAAGTTTAAGTAATATTAATATTTTGAAAAAAAAATATGGTACAAACTTTATTTTTTAATCTATTATACTGCCCTAAGCATAAAATTGTGGTAGATTATTCCGGATTATAATCTGTCTGTGCTGAATTTCATTCAGATCCGTTTAACCGTTCTGGCGTGATTGTGTGACAAACATCCATCCATACTTTCGCATTTATAATATTAGTAGGAGTTATCATTTCGCCCAGCCCTGGTCCAGGTCATGGTACAGAGCGAGAGGGAATAAGAAGCAGTCTCCTCCTTCTGCGAAGCAGTAATGCTCGCGAAGGAGGAGGCGGAACGGGTGAGGGAGGCTCAACTACAGAGTCGCCCTCACGCCCTCAGGAGACGTTCGGGCGTCGGACGTCGCGAGACGATCTCCGGCCACCGTAGACCCGGGCCTGCGGACGGCTCGCAGTGGGTAGCTCGCCGTCCGATCAGCACCAGGCCCGAGAGGCGACGGCGCGTAGTGTTCCACGCAAGACGAACAAGAGTTATCTGCATATCATGACGGGGCCCGTCATGGCCGATGCCTGCCCAGGGGTTGTGGATAAATTCGGAACAGGGGTGGGTTTTAGTCAGTAAGAGTCTGAAATGACATTGGGTGACTTCTGAACCCCAAAAAAAAAAGGCTACAAGGCATTCTCTACCAGGCCCATATACCACAATAATATTGCACAATATTTTTATTGTACAATAACATTGATTAAAAATTGCTTGATAGAATTTTTCAATACTACCCCTTGAATGCAATGATATTGTGCAATGAGAGGAGCTCGTGGCTAAAGTACGAGTAAAAGTAGTAAAATCTGCCCGCGCCTTTTTCCCAACTATCTTGGGTTCGGCTTCCAGTCTAACCGGATGCAGCTGAGTACCAGTATTTATGTGGAGTGACTGCCTATCTGACCTCCACAACCCAGTTACTGGGTAATACGATACCCCTTGGTAAGACTGGTTGTCAGACTTTCGGCCTTCTGATGACCCGTAACGACTGTCAAAGATCCACGATTGACAGCCGGGACCAACGGCTTAACGTGCTTTCCGAGGCACGGAGGAGTCTCGGTATGTAAAGACGGTCGATCCATCAGGTTAAGCTACGCTTGCCGGGGTTGGTCCATGGATAGGTGAATGAATATTTTCCTTCTTTCCCCCAGGCTGCATCCTCCTATTAGGTCGCACCAACATGTTCCGCTACAACGACCCGGCAGAAGCCGCGAAGCTGCGTCAAGAAGGAAGTGCGTCTGTAATGAACCTCTCTCGTCTATCTCTGTTGTCCTGGTCCACCACTGACTTGGCTGCCAGCACTGAGAACCTCAACACTACGCTGTCGTGAGTATTCTTCTACTTAATAATATTCTTTGCATCCATTAAGCACTTTATGGGTCAGAATGTTGGGCTGTGAAAAAGACGGATGAAAAAAGATTTCATGTGGCGGAGATGAGAATGTTGAGATGGATGTGTGGAGTAACGAGAACGGATAAAGTGACAAATGAGTACATTAAAGGTAGTTTAAAAGTGGCGTCAGTCACAGAAAAGTTGAAAGGGAACCGCTTATCTTGGTATGGTCATGTAAAGAGGAGGGATGAAATACATGTAACTAAAAGAGTTATGAATATAAATGTGAATGGATGGAGAGGGAGAGGAAGGCCAAAGAAAGGATGGATGGATTGTGTGAGGAGTGATATGAAAGAAAAGGGAGTTAGTGATAGCGTGACGGCTGACAGGACAGAATGGAAGAAAAAAAACGTGTTGCGTCGACCCCAAGTAACATGGGATAAAGGCAGGAAGATGGTGATTCCATTAAGCACGGAGACGCCGGTGGCCGCTGCTAGAGATGGCATTGTCTTTGTTCTTTTGAAGCGAAAACTTCTCTAAGCGCGTTGGGTATTTTTTGTTCAAGTTTTCACTTCTGTCGGCACTCCCGGAGTGTTCTATCATTCATAGGCACACGTTTGACCACTGTCTCACCTGATGGTAAGCGATGATGTGGTCGAAGATGGAGCACGCTTTCCTAGAAGTAACCTATTCACTCTTGACTTAAAAACTCCCAGGTTGTAGCTATCAGGAAACACTAACTCCGGCACGGAACTCTTTAGCTGTACCCACAATGGATACGTGTGCCCAAAAATTTTTGTGCGTGTGTTTCGGTGGCGTATCGCCGTACGTCTAGTGACGCATATTCCCCGAAATGTAACCGATAGAAAACCGACACTCTAGCAACTTTCCATGCAAACCGAGCGTGTCCGTGGGTATCATCGATTACCTTAAAAATTTATGGCTCGTGGTACGTCTGACTAAATAAATAATAAATGTTTATTCACAAAAATTACATATAGTAAGTACGAGGGCGGGTCAATAAATCCGTGACTTTTGGAATAAAACACAGATTTTTTGATAAATAAATCATTTTATTTTTCAACGTAGTCTCCCTTGAGCTCTATACACTTTGTCCAACGCTTCTCCAATTTTTTTATCCCTTCCAAAAAATATGATTTGTCGAGGTCCTCAAAATAGGCCTTTGTTTGTGAGATGACTTCATCATTGGATTTGACGACACGGTTGGCGCAGTGGTTGAGCGTTCGGCTGCTGCGCTGCATGTCGCGGGTTCGATTCCCGCACGGAACAAATATTTGTATGGTCTACAGATAGTTGTTCCGGGTCTGGGTGTCTTGTGTATGTGAGTTTTCATGTTTGTGAACGCAGCCACGATACAGGAAGTAATTCCTAGTGTGGGACAACGTTTTTAAAAAAAAAAAAAAAAAAAATTGGAGTCAAATCTTTTTCCACCAAGCCATTTCTTCAGGTTTGGGAACAAGAAGTAGTCACTCGGAGCCAAATCTGGAGAATAGGGCGGATGAGGGAGCAATTCATAGCCCAATTCATGGATTTTTGCCATGGCAACTGCACATGTGTGCATCCTTGCATTGTCTTGGTGGAAAAGAACTTTTTTCTTGGCCAAATGAGGTCGGTTTTTTTTCAAATCGTCATTGAATCGGTCCAATAAGTTGGCATAATATTCCCCATTGATTGTTCTTCCCTTTTGAAGGTAGTCAATGTGAATTATCCGGCGTGCATCCCAAAAAACAGTCGCCATAACTTTATTGGCTGACAAACCCACCTTAGCCTTCTTTGACTCCGATTCACCCTTAGAAACCCACTATTTTGACTGTTGTTTGGTCTCTGGTGTGTTGTGATGGATCCATGTTTCGTCCACGGTTACAAAACGGTACAAAAACTCCTCCATATTGCGATTAAACAACGCCAAACCTTCCTGTGAAGTTGTTACACGATTGCGTTTGTGGTCGACTGTGAGCAAACGCGGCACCCATCTTGCGGAAAGCTTTCTCATGCCCAAGTGATCATTCAAAATTGAAACCACTGAGCCATGCGAGATCCCTACGGCTTCCACAATCTCTTGCACTTTCAATCTTCGGTCGGCCAACACCATATCGTGAATTTTTTCGATTGTTTCGGGTGAATAGACCTCAACTGGGCGTCCAGGACGTTCGGCATCTTCAGTGCTTGTACGGCCACAACGAAATTCAGTAAACCACTTTTTTACCATTGAAATCGATGGTGCAGAGTTCCCATAGTATTTATCAAGCTTAGCCTTGGTCTCGGTAATGGTTTTTTTTCGCAAAAAATAATGCTTAATAAGCACACGAAATTCACTTTTTTCCATTTTTTCCTCATATTACTGGGTAGTCTGATAAAGATAGCTGTCAAACACAAACTAACTGACGCAGCAAGTTCAAATTTTGACAGGAGTCAACTGACAGATGCCTGTTGACAGGAGTAGTGTTACTTTTTCAGTAAAGAGGTCAGAAATTCAAAAAGTCACGGACTTATTGACCCGCCCTCGTAAATATTACACAGCTGTTGCTAAATCTGTACAAAACAAGTTTATAACCCTGCCTCTTAAACTAGGATAAACCTGTATTTTAAGAGACAGTGTCCGTCCAATTGGTTCTTAAGTTGAATATGATTTAGTACAACAAGTTTGTATTGAATTTATTCTTGTACATCTGTTTTTATTTATTTATATGTTATATTATGTAAGTAACTGTAAAAGTGTAATGTTAGGCATGTGAAGTGAGTGTGAGTTATGAGTGCGTGTTTCTGAGTACTTGTAGTGTATGTTTGGGTAATGGGTGCGTAATAAGAGCGTGTGATTGTGAGCAATAGTAGTTTAAGTTAAGTATGTGGTAGTAAGTGAGCAGTTGTATTGTTATTAGGAGATGAATGTGAGCAATGTGACTATGCATGACAGACTATGCATGCGACAGCTGAAACTCCCGCGGCGGTCGGAGGATCCTCCCTTTTCAATGGGGGTTTGCGGGACTTTACACTCTGTTCCACACACCTCTTAAAACCTGGCGCGGAGCTATCTTGTGTGGAAATTCAACTACATAATTTTGACAGAATTTAGAAATTTCACCGGGCTCCAACTCCGTCATTACGAAAATAATAATAATTTAATTTTTGTTTTTAGAAATTGCAACGCTAAATAATTTATGGTCACACCAAAACAGTACAAATGGGTATTCCCCAAGGTGTCATATTTATTTACTTCCGATAGTGTAAACAAACACATCGAGAATCGATTGATTGTGAACAGTTAAGAGAGTGGACATTTAGATAAAGATACATCCGATAATTCGTTGTGAAACGTAACAAATAGAGTGTAATATCGTAAACAAAGCAATCTAAGGGAACTCCCAACATTTGTCTTTACTATCTTGAATTCAGTGAAATCAGAACAGTTTTTACCAAGCATAGCCATTCGCCCCAGCTTCGCTCGGGTACAAATTATACACCTAAACCTTTCTCATGAATCACTCTGTCTATTGTTGAAAATCGCATAAAATCCGTACAGTAGTTTTTGAGTTTATCGCGTATAGACAGACAGACGCAGCGGGGGACTTTGTTTTATAATATGCAGTGATTAGTAATCTCAATCCTTACATACAAAAAGAACCTTACCTGATAAAAACTTTTCATTATGTTCACGGCAGTGTTACACACGTTACTATTAAGGAACAGTTCGGTTCTCTCCAGACGATTCGTATTGCTATTCTATCGGACTATGAGAGTGAGGGAACAGAGAGTAGGTACACCACACGCTTGTGCACTATAATATCTCTCACGCTGGACAGTATCCGCTGAGATTGCCTAAACAGTGAAGCGATACTTCACGCCTCGACAGCTTTTAACCCTGTACAAAGCACAAGTCCGATCCTGCATGGAGTATTGCAGCCACCTCTGGGATGGTTCAGCTAATAACCAAATTGCTGCGCTTGACTCAGTGGAACGCAGAGCTAAGAGGCTCATTGGTGACGTAAAACTGGTGGATGCCAACCTTCACAGCTTGCTCATCGCCGCAAGGTTGCCTGCTTGTCGGTGTTTACAGGATGTACTTCGGAGAGTGTGCCCAAGAACTCCACGACTCATCCCACCGGCCCCCTTCTACCAACGGACATCTAGACGCACTGCGAGTTGGCATCCCTACCTTGTTGCTATTCCACGAATTCGGACTAAGCATTTCCGAACATCTGTCATAATGCGCACTGTAAAGGAGTGGAACTCTACCTGCGTCTGTTTCCGAACGCATACAACTCTAATCTCTTCAAAGTTAGAGTGAACAGGCTTCTTCTGGGTAAGCTCGCTCCATCGTCGACTTTGTCTCTGTCACCTCTGACCTAGACTAGAGTCAAGAGCAATCCCATCTAAAATAAAAAAAGGTTGACCGTCATGGTCGAAATACGATCGGCAGGACTACACATTAAGGATCAAAATGCCATAGCAAGATTATCTCATATCCCTTTAACTATAACAGCATTTCTAAACGCAGAAGCCTTGTCAAAGCGTTCATTGTCGTATTTCTTTAGTGACCTGGAGAGTGAGATCCGTTGTGAGCGCATTGAAGCTCAGCGGGCTGAGTTGGAGAGGGAACGGCAACAGTTCCTGATGCAGCAGGAAGAGCGGCAACGTCGCTGGCACGCGGAGAGGGAGGAGCTGATACAGGCACAGAGGAAACTTGATGAGGTGAGCGTTTTTGTTTTGGGTCAATGATGTAAGTTAAATATTATGTGTTTGTGGTACAATAATACAGGGTGTAAGGGGAACGCTTCCAAAGCCAGAACGTAGATTATATACAACCTAAATACAAACTGATATCAGTAATCTTTCGCTTTACTTCGGCCTCGCGTGAACGTGGGGTCGTAGGCCGCGCGGCTGTCTGCGAACGCACGCGCACTTTGTACTCGAGGAGTGCGCGAGCGTCAGCTGATATTTTACGAATATTACATTGCATGCTAAATTTGTAAAGAAAAAAAGTGTCTAACTGCAAATAACGGTTTCATTTAACTATTCTCACAGCAGTGTACGCAAAATGCAAAAAAAATTAGGTAATTTTTTTTTCCAGATTATTTGATGGTATCACCTCTCTCCGTTTTCGGAAGCGTTTCCCTTACACCCTGTATATAATACAAAATGTTTGAGTAGCAGTCGGAACGTGTTTCCTAGTTCAATGGTTACCGTTATATTGTAATATTATTTTGTCTTATGTTAAGAGAATTAGAATATCTACGATTAATGATGGGAAATCTATATTTTTTTTTATTTTCTTTTCTTCTCTGTCCCTTGAAATAGTTTTATAGTGTTCGAAGAACCATATAATTCTTACTTTAAAAATATTATTAGTCACTCAAGTGCGAATTGGAATCTCACTTTTATTTAGGGGTTGCATTAATTAGATGTCGCAGTGTTAGTATTAACGAGCTAAAGGGTTCTGTACACCGATATGCGACGCAACGGTGTTTGATGAGGCCTGTTGTTTAGATGCGCATGCGCTTCGCGAATCTGTGGGATGCTTAGTGCAGCCGCCGGGCGTTGTGCCTTCTTAGCTTGTGATTGGACGCCGAATCTACTGGCGAAGCATCACTGCATCGCGCTGCGCTGTGAGACATATTCGAGCGTATTCTGTCACTGAAATGTATACCCTCTTGTGTAGCAAATACAGTTCTTTATGAGCTGGCTTCAAGACATCATTTTTGAACGGTCTTTTGTGGCATTTAACTTTCAAGAAGTGCAGAATTAGCATTTGTTGAACGTCAAAGTAAGGCGAACGAATTTGAATGATTAAAACAGGAGCGTGAAGCAATGGAGCGTGAATACGCCGCGGCGTGTCGGCGTCTATCGGGCGACTGGCGCAACTTAGAGCGTGGCTGGGGACAACGGAGGCGAGCGCTGCGCTGTCGACAGAGGGAGCTGGCGGCGAGGTCGCTGAGACTAGCTGCGTTGACTGATACTCATCGCACTGCTGTAAGTACTGTACTGCTGCTGTTTGTGGTGTGTGCTGTTTTAGAGCGCAACTTAGAGTGCGACTGGCGCGCATTAGAGCCCCATTGGCGCGCTTTAGAGCCAATGTGGCGCGCCTTAGAGCGCTGCAGGTATTGCTGTAAGTATTCTAACACATTCATAACTAAAATATGTGGCTGTTTTTGTTTAATTAGCGAAACTTCACACACACATGAATATCGACATGATAAGGTCTATTACAGTTTTTTAAAAACTTTCAATTTTTTAATTGTTTATCATGTCATAAATGTCGGTAAATTAGAGGTATTATTGACAGACTAAGATTAGAATGGAACCATTCCTAAAAATACGGGAATAGTCCCTCTGGTAGCAATAAAAAAGAAACAAAAAAATATTTGATTCAATCAGAAAACGGCGTTGGTACCATGATTAGCTGTTATGTTAATTTTTGTTGCCTTTAGATACCGATACGGCCCACGTTTGTGAAGTTTGCACAGTAGAAAAGAATATGGTGCCAACCATTATAATGAGAGTTTCTATACTTGCTTATTCTAAGTATTAGTAGCACTAAAACCATAGAGATTAAGAGGAAACAGGGCCTGCGAGGAATTTACAAAATAGGTATTTGAATAAACTATTGCCATCGTGCTCCCTCAAGCCTGCCGCGGTAGAGTGCGATAGGGACAGCTGCAACTCAGACCGATTTTATCACAAAGTTTTTGACGAGATCGACGTTTCGTATTCCCCTTTTTTCTCCTCGAAAACTGAGCCGATTCAATTATTATTGGCACCAAATTTTTAAGAAAGAGTATGTCTAGGTCCCTATTAAATGTTTTATGTTGAAACTTTTCTAATTTGTCTGGCAGTCCTCTAAGAACGGCGGTAAAAATAGGGCCATTTTTTGTCATTTCTGGAGGGTCATATTTACTTTACATATTAGTTTCTGAAAAAAGGAACCCTCTAGATTCAGGAAGAAAAAAGGGGAATACATTTGTATGGAGAATCGCAGCCCCTGTTCGCTCTTAATAGCATGTTTTTTTTTTTAAGAAATGTTATTGTAGCTTTTGTTTCATGTACTATTTTGTTTTTTATTTAAAAAAAAATGAATGTACAGTGCTATAAGGTTCTTTTAGCACTAGAATGACATTGTCAGGGGGGCACTGTTTGTGAAATTGTATCTGAAAATTGCATAGACATATACTTGAATTTTTAATTCGAGATAAATTGAATCCACCGCCTCAACTCAAGTATCGTAAACTTTAGCTTAAATAAAAAGTCAAATTTGTGATGGCGTTTAAAGTTGATAGTCAATGTTCAGATTGTATCGCTCAGTCCATTCCCTTAAGTCTTACATAAAATTTTATCAAAAAAGAAAATTACCCCATTTTGTCCACGCGCCAATAGATCCTTGCACAGCTATAGTGTATTTGGCTCAGCCTATGTAGAAACTATAACAAAATTAGCGTTAGTCATATATTTGCAACATTTATTATTCGCTATTTCAGTAGACCTTACACAATTTAGTATTGCGTATCTGCGTGAGAAAATGCATGTTTACGTAAATCTTAGCTTTGAGATCTAATTTAGACTAAGGAAGATATAAAATATGTTTGTCTTTCAAGGGTCAGTGCTTAGCTAGCAAAATAAAGTAAAAAACTAAACTATTCAATAAATTAAAATGCAATGATAACTAATTTGATGCATACAAAACGTTGTCGGCATCGTAGAAGTGGGTCTAAAGATGAACATGACAAGACCAAGTCATGGTAAATACCCATGTTGCACCCACTCCTATCAAGATCGGAGACTACACTCAAAGTTGTAGATGATTACATCTACCTGGGAGAAGCGGTCCAGTGAAGTAGGTCTAGTTCGAGAAAGAGTTCCACCGTCGAATCCGACTCGGTTGAGCAGCGTTCACAAAAAAGTGCAAAATTAAATTATATCGGTTGTAAAAAGACAGTTTCCGAAGCCGAAAGCCACATATTCTACCCATTATTTGGATCATTTTTTTCCAGTAGACCATACCTAGTAATCCACGTGTTCTGGAGATATTGAAGATCAAAGTCGCAATTTTTTTTTTTTACTTTTTTACGAAAATTAATTCCAAGTGTTATTACTAAACTTTTTCTAAACAAACATTACCTGAATTTTTGATTTTTTTTTCGAAATTACGAATTTGCAGTTACGGAAACGCAATGAATATCAAACGTATCCGACAGCTACCTACGTGGCTTAGAGCGAAAGGGCGGGGTTCAACTGCACTTGCCCGTGTTCGCGTTACATTGCGCGGAATAATAAATAGTTTTATTTTTCATACTTAAAAATAAAAGTCGCTTCCCAGCAATAATTGTTGTGTAAATCTACTTTGTTAGACGTACAGTATGCGTAGTTCACGGCTCTGTGATGTGTCTTTTTACACCCTGTATACTTGTACATCAAAAAACCAGACAGCAAAAAATACTAAAAAGTTGCAGTCTGATGCAGTTGCTGGCATTTATTTAAGTTCAATCACAAATATTAGGTCACCAACTGCATCAGACTGCTTGAAAAGTGACTTGTTTGAAACTTAGGGCCGATTTCACCAATGAAACGAATCGCGATTAGTTAAACTAAACTCAGTTTATGCGTTTAATAGAGATTAGAGCTTCATTATGCGTTTCACCACTACAAACTAAACTAGTTTAAGCTTAACTTAGTTTAAATTCTAAACGCTCAGTTTTCGGTGAAACGCATAATGACGAGATTAGAGCAATCTCGACGCATAAACTGAGTTTAGTTTAACTAATCGCGATTAGTGTCACTGGTGAAATCGGCCCTTAGTATTTTTGTTTTTTTTTTTCTTAAATAAATATCCCTTCTGGTAACGCAAGTGTAATGTATTATCTAAAATTAAAAGTGAAAGTGATAAACTCGATTAAATATCTCACCGTACAGTGTAATTACTATCTTACGTCAACATATGCAATCATTGGTGTCATTGTCCTAAATGCACATTCAACTTTAAAACATATACTATCGGAACTCGAAGTAACACAAGCCTATTTTACGAAGGTCTTGAGAAGTACAGGACCGGTAAATGTGGCGACGCATAGGTGAGGACTATGGCCCAGCATTTTTTTAAATATTTGACCACTATCTCACCTGATAGTAAACGAAGATGTGGTCGACGATGGACCACGAAACGAAAAACTACTATGAAAGGTTATAGACGGAGTGTCAAAATCCAGCAATCTGAAGTACTAGAATGAGAAGCCGGCTTGTATCTGTACACGCGAAATAAGCTCACATAGACAAAATGAGAAGCCGATACGTCATCGTTACGTTCGTCAAGGTCACGCACATATTTTAACGATCCTGCTTCATTTAATGTCCAATGACGTTCCGTCTATGCCCTAACATAGTCTAAGGGAGCACGCTTACCTATGAGTAACCTATTCACTCTAGCTATCATGAATTATACATCTGGTAGGAAATTTCACTCCTCCACGCATAATTTAAGTATTCCTAAAACGTTTTGTGCGTGTGAGCGGGATGTCCACCAAGTAGCGGTGGCGCACCGACGAACCTACGTCTCGTGGTCCTATGATCGAACAGGCTTGGCAGAACTAAATTGTGCAATTCAGACACACGCTCGCCGAAATGCTGTGAACGTATTTCGGCTGAAATGATGACGTATTATGTTTTGACAAAAAAATGCGAGTTCTCACTAAAAATCCCCCTCGCAAAAATAAAATCGAGAACAACTAGTAAAGCTTATTGCTAAACACAAACAATGAAGTTATTGTTTTTATGTTTCCCACTATCTGTCATTTTTATTAGCAACTCGGTACCGAGTGCACGTGTGTGAACCATTGTTTTGTGTGCCTTCGATGTTTGTGAGGGTAGGCAGCGCTATTTTTACTTTTATTTTTTAAGCTCTGGACTTTTTGATTTTTAAACTTGGATTTAAATACTCTAATTCGCTTGTTATATGATTAGATTTTTTAATTTCTTATTTATAACCGCTGTTTAAGGTGGACGCGCCAAGGTAGCCCGGGAAATTAAAATTTTCTTACGTTTTTTGCAATTTGCAGGTCAGTGTCAGGTTGTATCTTGGTCAAAATTTGATTCGCGGCCGTAGCAAGTATGTGTTTATAGAATTATATTACTATTACAGTTAGAATTGATGCCAAATGTAGTATTTCATAAAATCATAACATTTGGCATCAATTCTATCTGAGAGAGTTGTATTGATGATTTTAATGATTACAGTTCTGTAAATACGTACTTGCTACGGTCGCGAATCATATTTTGACCAACATACAACCTGATACTGACCTGCAAATTGCAAAAAACGTAAGACAATTTGAATTTCGTGGGCTACCCTGTCGCTTGCACCTTAACGCTAAATAATTTGCTAATCAACTGTTTACTAAACATCAAAACTAAACACCATCCTCTTTAAGTCTGTTAAAAGTTGTAGTCAATAAAAGTGTGAAATCGCCAACTCGTATACAGGGTGTAACGGAAATGCGAGGTCATATTGTAGATACCACTTTTGCCCATGGAAATGAACAACTTTCTTTAAGAAAGTCAAAGACAGAAATCTAAAATAAAAAAATTGTACTTGCCGTCTTCTTAAGGTCCATTTTTTTTTTTCGGTATCGACTATGACCGTTTTTAAAATAGTTGTTCATTTCTTTGGGCAGAAGCAGTATTTAGAATCAAAATCAATTAATCAATCTGCCCGCGCCTTTTCCCAACTATCGTGGGGTCGGCTTCTAGTCTAACCGGATGCAGCTGAATATATATATATTATTATTAGATATTTTACACTGAGCGACTGCCAATCTGACCTCCACAACCTAATTACTAGGTAATACGATACCCCTTGGTAAGACTGGTTGTCAGACTTTCGGGCTTCTGACAACCTGTAACGAATGTCAAGTAAAATTTAAATTTTGCTTCTGTTCGCCACACAATTTATTATTGTTACCAAGTACCCCTTATTGTCACTGGTTTGTTGAATCGATTGAACAATTACGTACTGACGTGTCCGCGTCGATTTCTTTGATATGATAATGTCAACTTGTTGCCAGTAGCTGTCGGGTAAACATGCGAAAGATGTTAAACCATACGTATAAAAAGCTATTAGTAAATCGGTTGATTGTGAATGAATTAAATCATTTTTTTAAATTTAATAATTGTGATATCTAAGAGAGACGGGTGATCTGTAATACAGGACTATAATAGTTCAGACACCTTTCTCTTTATAAGATTGTGTATTTTATAAACCGTGACTGTTTTTATGATGTGTCAAGAAAAATAATATTATGATTTTTATATTTTATAAAAAGTGTCTAAAAATACACCTTTAAGTTGAAATTGATACGTGTCAGACCCCCGGGAGTCTCGCTATATCCTGTCTCATTAGTCATTACTCAAGGTTTGGCTTAAGAAGTCTGTCTTATCTATTTAGTTTATAAATTGTCTCATTGAAAGGCAAAGGCATCCATTTTAATTTCCCATTCAATTCTGTTTTCTGCCGCACCGGCTTGTCATTTAAGAAGTACAGTTGGCAAAAAAAGTACGCTTCAGACCCCCGGGGGTCGCGCGACATCCTGTGTGTTAAGTACAGTTGTCAGAAAGTCCAGAGCTTCCGTTATAATTTTGGTTGCGCGGGGTGTAGGCAGAGAGCGAGGAGGGTCGCGTGGCCGAGCTGCGCTCGCGGGTGGACGGCAAGCGGGCGGCGCTCGAGGATTACGTGAACACCAGCTTGAAGGAGCTCGTCGCCAGTGGCTGCAGGATCGATGAGGTAAGATTTGTTTTTCTAACCGTATCATTACAAAAAATGTTCTAACTGGTTCAAGCATAAACTTTCGAGTTAGTTTTCAAGTTAACGGAATTATAATACGACTTGGAGTTTGTTATACAGAAACTGACTCTCAAACCGAGTCTCAATCGAAATTAACACTGCCTGTCGGATTGTTAGTTCTTCACGACTTAACGGCTGAAAGGATTTAGATGAAACATGGCATACAGATAGACCATGTACTGGATTAAGACATAGGATACTTATTATCCCAGGATGATATTTCGACTTTCACGCGGGTTAAGCCGCTGGCTAGTTAAGAATAAGAATCGAAAAATAGTCTTGGATAAGCTTGGAGTAAGATAAGAACTGGTTTTGTAATGGGATGGTAAATGTCTTTCATACATGGTTAGTATCTGCCTGCTCTGAGTTTGTTTCGTTTTTTTTTCTCAGGGCAGTCAGCTAAGAAAAACCGGTCTCATCTAGCTTAAACTGCAAAAAATATTGACATGTAAAAGTTTTCTTGAAACCTATTTGCAAAATAAATATCATATAAGATACACCAATATTTGTCTGCACTGCTATGTGGCACAGACAAAGTTCTGCATTCAAATCTACATTAGTCTGTGTTATGTCTGTATCGCGTGGACGTACTCTTTTGATATAAACCAGATAGTTATCTGTTGGTCGGATCGATCGATCAGATTCGTTCGTGTTCAGTTTTATCTCTCCATGTATGAAAGGCTTGTGACGTTTCCTGAAAAAAATTTATTATTGAATAAGCTTTTAGTATTACTGCGAATTTTTGCAATTGGTAGCGTAAATCTGAAGTTATTCTACATATTTTCAGTACATGCTTACTGAATTTTATTTCAATTGCAAAAGAATAAGAAACTGTAATTAATTATTCATTGTATTTAAAGAATAAACAGATTATTATAATTTCAATGCCGTCACGGGTGAAGTAATAGTAAAAAATAATCATATTTATGCTACAAGGCGCACTGAGCAACTAGCATGGCATGCATTTCCAAAAAAAAATCTCGTATTGTTGTTTGTTGTTGCATTTTACATCTTATGGTACTGAGGTAAGATTCAAATTAGATTGTTTCCTAGAAATTGATATTTGTTTCTGCATTTTACATCTTATTTTACTGTGATAAGGCTCAAATCAGAGTGTTTCGTAAAAAACTGTAAAATGCATCAGCAATATTCTGTTTATTTTTAGTTTCTCTTGTTTGCTTGATTTCCTTAGCAGATAAAATAAGTATCAAGTTATGATATTGATCAAAGACAAATCAATACGATATGTTTTCCATGTGACACTATTATGGAAAGAGAGCCTTTTTGATGTACCTAGGCTAGTTTTGGCATAACTTAGCCACATTAAGCCCGAACCTCACTTAGACGCCATGGCGGCGCTGCCAGTTCACGCAGCCAAGTAAATGGATACAGCTCTAAGATGGGTACCTCACCTGGCAACTGCTTCGTCACGCAGTCAACCATACATTTCTTTTGCATCATGACCTGGCGACACTTACCATGGCGTGTCAGTGAGGTATGGCTCTTAGGCGCCACTCGACATACAGTTCCGACTGAAAACGAAAACCCATGCTATAGATTACCACCATTACCTTACCAATACAGAGCTCGACACCAAGTCCAGACAGCCCCGCTTCGGAGACCAGCACGGAGAGCCTAATGCATCTGCTGCAGCAGTGCGAGCCCAAGGTCGCCTCCAGCATCAAGGACACTGTTGACAGACACGTGAGTCTACCATCATCCACCTTCCCTTAAGGTGGAAGCTCCAGGGTAGAAAGTAAACATTATTGTGCAAGCTTCAATGTTTTCTCTCTCTGTTTTTATCAAAACCTGACGTGATGTGATACAACAAACATCACAATTTGTTATTAACCGACTTCGCAAAAATGAGGAACTACATGCATGATTTTTTTTTATGTATGTCCGCCGCGCATGTATACATAGATGACGTTTTGGTTTCCTCCAATTACAAGTATGTTCAAATGGCATGTTCCATGTTATTGGGGTTATCAATTCGGACGTAACTTTAATATTTAGTTATAGTTCTGGAGTATAACAACTAAAAAGTGAAAAATAAAACGTTTTTTACAATAAATACAACCCACTCGAATTAGAACTTTAACTTCGGCAGGCGGTGTTAAATAACGAAGAAATAAACACCGACTTCCGAAATTAAAGTAATTTTTAAATTTTTTGTGTTTTTTCTTTTTTGCAAGTCGTTTTTTTTATTGTTTTCTCCGTGAGGTTGAACACAGGCAGGCGATTTTCTTTGTGTAATTATTTCATCACCACTGCTCTCAAAACTGTGAAGGAAAACATCGAGAGAAAACGTGTTCTTGGACCAAAAATTCGAAGACATCTGACACTGGGCTCGGGTGTTAGACTACAGCCCACTCCTTCACGCAGAGACCTCGGGATCTCACAGAAAGTCTTGTGCCCCAGCAGAGAGAAAATTATAGGCTAATAATGAAATTTGATTTTCTACAGAAAAAAGAGCTGGTAGAGTTAGAAGAAGAGCTGCAAAGCCGAGTGGCGTCGGTGGCGTGTCACCGCGTGAAGATCGAGCGGCTGCAGGCCGAGCTGGCGCTGCTGGGCACGCAGGAGCTGGGCCTCAAGCACTCGCTGGCCTCCGACCTGGCGCCCCAAGCTGCCCGGGGTCAGTAACTAGAGGCTTTCTATACTACCTAGAATAGGGTTAACATTTCGAAAGTTCAAAATTCCTGTCAAAATGCCTAAAAGGTCCGGAATTTTTATTTTTAAAACAGCAAAAACCTCTGCGTCGGAAAATACGTCAAGCCGTCTAGGATGTCATTCGTAAATTTAAATTAAACAAATGTTGCCTCACTAGGAATTACTCCTGTATCGTGAGTGCGTTCACAAAAATTCAAATTAACATACTTAAGACACCCAGATCCGGAGCAAATATCTGTAGGACATGCCATCCAAATGTTTGTTCCGTGCGGGAACCAAACCCGTGCGCCAACCGTGCCGTCTTGCAGATCTTTTACAGTTGTCACGGGTCCATCCATTCTTGTCAAAGAGTACCATGCTACTAACTAGCTTGTGGAGTTCAAAGGGACAGTCCATGCAAACTGGCCTCAATATAGTTGGGAAAAGGCTCGGCAGATGATGAACACTTTCATAATCTATTCAAAATTCAAATTAAAGGTTGTTCCAAATAAACGTGCAATAATGGTCATTGACCCACCTACATTTATTGACATTTTTAATTTGAAAAACGGAATTAATGACTCAAAGCTGTCCCGAATCAACATCTCTCGTGATCCTTAACATTGTCTAGTAATGAAAAACGATTTATTTTTAATTGTTCAGGTACCTACGAAGAGTTATTAGGGAAAGGTCAATGTACTTTATTGCAAATTTATCTGAAACATAGTATAGGAATTATTATATATTATTAAAAACAAGTCATTCAAATTAGGCTGAGAGCCAGCACTTTTTGAACGTCAAAGTTCTATATAAAGACGGTCCCCCAAAAACGCCCGCCCGTCACCACTTGCTACTTCCTAGTGTTTTAGCTGGGCAGAAGAAGTTGCGACACAAACTCCCCAGCAAGTATTGAATAAGAAGCTTCTCCCCCACAGAAGGCGAAGGCGACTCGTCCCCGCTGGACGGCGTGAAGCGCAGCAAGTCGGAGCTCGTGCTGCGCCGGACGCCGCGCGAGGACGTCATGGAGCCGCTGTCGGCGGACGAGCGAGACGACTACCGCCACAAGAGGATCAAGTAAGGAACAAACAAACAAATGCATTTTTTTTAATTGCGTTAAGGCCGCCCATTGTGTCACTATATGTAATGTTTTCTTCATTTATATGTTTCTGTAATCTAAATGGTGTACATATTAAAGAGTATTCTATTCTATCCTATTCTATTCTACTTAAGATGAAAACGCACTATTACATGTTAGGCGAATTAAGTGATCCGAAAAATCGCCAAACTGAAGTGGGACTGGGCAGGGCACATTGCTCGCAGAACAGACGGTCGATGGGGCCGAAAGGTTCTGGGGTTCCGTCGGCGTACTAGAAGACGCAACGTTGGAAGGCTGGTTGACCGATGACCTGGCGAGGGTCGCGGGTAGCCGATGGATGCGAGAGGCACAGGACCGATCATTGTGGCGACACTTGGGGGAGGCCTATGTCCAGCAGTGGACGTCTTTTGGCTGAAATGATGATTCGAATAGGCACCAAGCGCGTAGTGCGGCCGGTTAATAACACTTTAGAACGTTCATTTCACTTCGCTACTCTACTGCTAGATCGACGTAAAATTGCTGACCGTTTATTCTTGTTAAAAATCCTCAATAACAGTATTGATAGCCCTGAGTTACTGTCAAAATTTTATTTTAATGTGCCAAGTAAAACATTTCGCTTTAATCCACCCTTACGTGTTCCTCATACATCTTCGAATTATAGGCAGAACAGTTATATTGTGCGCGCAAGTAGTAGTTTCAATGATATGTGCAAGGAATATGCTTTAGATCCATTCACAATTAGTGTGAATTCGGCCAGAAGGTGCTTAAGCTTCAATTTTTTTAGTAATAAGTTGTTTAGTAGTAAGTAGCGGTAGGTTATATTACTTGCTTTTGTTTTTATTTTTATTTTATTATTTTCGTCATATAATTGCAAACCAATTTTGCTTCTTTCTTTAAAGCGGTGTGTTTTTGTTTTTGTGCTCACACCACAAAATTATTATAGTTCTATAAGTGAGGATTTGTAATTGGCTTTCTGGTGACTATGATTTCTTTTTTTTATTTGCTTTTATTAGCTGTAAGTCTTCCATGTACTAAATAAATAAATAAATACTCGGCGGGTGACACGATTGCTATTCTCCTGAGGCTAGGCAAGCCGTTTTACGACACAGCCAAATTATAGAACTATCTGGCAGCATCAGTGTTCTGTACCCGTCGCATTCAAAGGAAGTTTGAACAGTCTGCTAGGATAGCTGGCTCCATCGTAGACCTGATCCATCGCTTACCATCAGGCGAGAGCGAGTGAAGGCCGGCTTATCAGGAATAATAAATACCAAAAGACGAGAAGTGATCTCTTGCCTTGAGTCTATAGTTCTATGTCGGTAGGTGAGTAGCAGGTAGACGGCGAAAATAAAAGTATTTCGTAGTACTTACTGTATAATTTGTCCCACACGATTATCACAACACAGGAGTCTAAATAGCTACAGTTACGGACACACACAATAGTTACAGCACAAGTAAAATGTCAATCACAACAATATGTTAACGATTTAACTAGAATTCGGATATCGCAATTCAATCGCGCGTGCAAGCATCTCAAGCTAACTGCTGATACCCGGGTCTGCGGACGGCTCGCAGTGGGTAGCTCGCCGTCCGATCAGCACCAGGCCCGAGACGAGACGGCGCGTAGTGTTCCACGCAAGACGAACAAGAGTTGTCAGCAAACATGACGGACCCAGCGCAGGGCACGCCACCATTGCGGTGGTAGTGCCCCTCTTTGAGGAGTGGCTGGAGAGGCCCCACGGCGCCCTCACCTTCCACCTGATGCAGGTCCTCACCGAACACGGTTGTTTCGGGAGGTTCCTGTGTCGGATAGGGCAGGAGGAAATGCCCGGGTGTTTCCACTGCGCGGATCGCCCAGAGGACACGGTGGAGCATACGGTGGAGGTCTGCCCCGCTTGGGTGGGTACCCGCCGTGTCCTCGTGGAGGCGATCGGCGGCAGCGACCTCTCGCGCCCGGCCCTGGTCCAGGCCATGGTACGGAGCGAGAGGGAATGGGAAGCCGTCTCCTCCTTCCGCGAAGCAGTAATGCTCGCGAAGAGGGAGGCGGCATGTGTGAGGGAAACTCAACAACAGAGTCGCCCTCACGCCCTTAGCAGCAGCCGCCTCAGGAGACGCCTGGGACTTCCAGCGCCGCGAGACGATCTCCGGCCACCGTAGACCCGGGCCTGCGGATGGCTCGCAGTGGGTAGCTCGCCGTCCGATCAGCACCAGGACCGAGAGGCGACGGCGCGTAGTGTTCCACGCAAGACGAACAAGAGTTATCAGCAATAAGGACGGGGCCCGTCATGGCCGATGCCTTATCGGGGGTTGAGGATAAATTCGAAACAGAGTTACCTCGCCCCCGGGCACTAAGGGCAGGAAGGAACAGGGGTGGGTTTTGTCAGTAAGAGTCTGACACGCCCTCCCGCTCCACCCAGAGCGGGAGAAGTCATTGGATGCTTCCCACCCCACAAAAACAAAAGCAAAAATGACGGGGCCCGTCATGGCCGATGCCTGCCCGGAGGTTGGGGATAAATTCGAAAGAGTTACCTTACCCCTGGGCATTCAGGGCAGGGAAGGAGCAGGGGTGGGTTTTAGTCAGTAAGAGTCTGACACGCCCTTCCGCTCCACCCTAGAGCATTGGATGATTTTCCACACCTCAAAAAAAAAAGCTAACTGCTGACTGAAAGTCAATAATAATTATACCTGATATTATGTCAGGCGCGCGCGAGCGTCCTACCCACATCTTCCCAATATAGACTCGACTCACCTGTCGGTCCGAATCGCACTGTTGAGTAATGAGGTCTGAAGTATATTGTTATATAATGAATAGTGTAGTGTGAGTGTAAATATACATAAATAAACTAAATGGTAGGAATGTACCCTACAAGTCAGTCCGCTTGTCAGCCACAGCTGCTTACTTGAGAAACTTCTATTGCTACATACCCTACTAGACACCCGCCTCGGCTCCACACGGGTACAAATGATACACACAAACCTTCCTCGTTTATCACTCTTTCTATTAGTGAAAACCGCATTTAAATTAGTTATGTGGTTTAAGAGGAGTTGGCGGAGAAAGACACAGACGCAGAAAGCTACTTTGATATAAAGCATGTAACAAAAACCCTGTCCGATCCTGAAGGATATTACTTGGTATCGTACTGCGTACACATACTCGTATACGTAATCATTAAGTCGCAGTTATACGACTTTTAATGGTTTTTAATTGAACATCACGTCTAAACGACTAGTCTTATTTCTTTGAAAAAAATGTATGTTACTCTTGACAATTTCCGTCGTAATTTGATCTGAGAATATTTAAAATTATATTTTTATGACATAGTGTAATTAATTTGTAAAGTTATGTCTAACGCGGATAAAAAAATGAGAATCACGTAAAAACTATAAAGCGTATTTTTATGAAACCTTCACCATTTTAAAGATCATTTAATTATTTATAATTTAGTCTGAGTGTTTTAGTTTATTACCTGTTGTTTTATTTGTAATTATTTGTTATTATTATTTTTTGTTATTAAATAAAACGTTGCCCCACACTAGGAATTACTCCTGTATCGTGGGTGCGTTCACAAACATTTAAACTCACTTACACAAGACACCCAGACCCGGAACAACTATCTGTAGGCCATACAAATATTTGTTCTGTGCGGGGATCGAAACCGCGACACGCAGCGCAGCAGCCGAACGCTCAACCACTGCGCCAACCGTGCCGTCAAATTAATAATAATAAATTAATAATGCGTCTAATTTCGGACAGCGCTCCTTGACGGGCGAGTCCTATTACTGGGTGGACGTACGAAGCGTTTCGTGAGCTTAGCACAGAACACGCAAGCTAACCACTCAAGGTTATTGGCAGTTAATAGCGCTTTAATGGATACGAGATTATTATTTTTCCTCAAAGAAAATAATTAATAAAAAAAACGAAAAACTTATCAAAGGGAACACTGAGCGCTCGACAAAGTTCACCTACTGATTCGTTTGAAAGATGCCGCCTGAGCGAGACAGAGTGCCTACAGCGCGGCTAATGCAGGGTGGTATCGTTTGAAATAAAAATAGGTAAAAATGCAAAGATTTCGTCGGCCGGTGGAGTGTTGTCAACTTATGAAAATTTGCCATATTTAGTGTTGAATTTCGTATATTTTATAAAAATAAAATATCTTTAACTTTTGGTTTTTATGACATTTTCTTACAACTTTTTCTAGTACGTATGTTAAACCAAGAATACGCCTTTATTGGATCGGACAGGGTTTTTGTTACATGCTGTCTACTATGTAGAGATATTTCCTCGTAAATAAAACCTAACCAATTTATTCCAGCCTAAGCCTGAGCTTAGACCCGCTAGCGTCTCCAAACTCAACCCTCAACACAGAGGAGACGTTCCACACGGCCACGTCGTCGCCGAAGCGGTTCCCGGAGTGGGCGGCGCCCGCGCAGGACACGCCCACGTCGCCGGACTCCGCCCCGGCCGCTCCCCCCGCGCCTCAGTTCCGCCTCGGGCCTGTGCCGAATGCTGATGATAGTGATGACATGTCCAGTACTGAAGATTATCATAAGGTAAAAAAATGTCTAGTTAGAAATTAAACACAGTCGAGTCATTAAATTTTATTCTGGCTTCTGCCTACGGCTTCGCCCGCACGAATAATAGTTTCAGTATCGATCAAAAACGATTCTGATCCAGGTCACGGGGTCTCATCTCGAACAAAGAAAATTTAGTTCAAATAAATCGCAATAGATGGCGTAATATGCATCGTTTTCTTATTGAAGTTTAAGTAATATTAATATTTCTGAAATAAATATGGTAAAAACTGTATTTTCTTAGTAAATAAACTGCCCTAAGCATAAAATTGTAGAATAATTGGCTTGTAATTCAAATTTAGACGATTATTGGAACGAATTCTTAGACATCTATATTTCTTGTACCAATAGATGGCGCTGTTTGAAGTTTTAGAGTTTATCCATTCGCCTCTTTAAAATTTGAATAGTGAAACTTTTTGAAACAGTAAAACTGCTATGAAGTGCCAAAAATACTATAAAATAATTCCTCAATGTGTGAAAAAAAATTGGTAAGACTTTAAGTAAATTCATTCAGCTTGCAAGCCGTCGCTGCTAACACCATCTAGCGAGGTGTAGAGGACGGGCCCGAATGAAGAACAAAAGTTACTTGTGCCAGACGAAAACCCGTAGTTTCTTTGTATGGGATGAGGCTTGTGTACGCTAGTATTATATTATCTGTGTCCAGGTTATTTACCCGTGTGTTCTGGTTGAAATGTGTTCAGGCGTTAAGGCGGTTTTTTTTCTATTAAAACACAGCATAACCAAAGAGATTTTCAAATCTTAGGTTTAACTTTACGTTGACGATAAAATCACACTCATATTATAAAAAAAATACCTTTTTTATGTGAGAATATCTTACACTATTATTATAGCAGCAGCGATTCTTACATTTTTGAAAAGGAAAATTATGATCAACACATTATTCATGAAACCATTTTGTTTGCTGCTCTTACTGCCTCATTGCTCTAAAAATCGCAAGCTCTATTACTGAGCATGAGGTCTTAAGTTCAACTCAGGGCCGGGTAAAGTATTATTGGGTATTTCTGTCTGGAATTTCTCAATAACAGCCTTTTTTTTCGGTTTATAGAACTTTATTCTCATTAAGACAGTCGTCACTTACATGAGAACATTAAATCTTATTAATTATATTATATAAGTGTGGGTAGAAGACACAAAGCATGATCATCGTCAACAACGTTGGAAGCGAGTTCACTAGTTTTTTTTGAGGGTGGGAAATCATCCAATGATATCTCACGCTCTGGGTAGAGCGGGAGGGCGTGTCAGACTATTACTGACTAAAACCCACCCCTGTTCCTTCTCTGCCCTGAGTGCCCAGGGGCGCGGTAACTCTGTTTCGAATGTATCCACAATTCCTGGGCAGGCATCGGCCATGACGAGCCCCGTCATGATACTCGTATGCTGACAACTATTTGAGGCGCGCGTGAAACCCGGGGCGGGCCTGGTGCTAATCGGACGGCGAGCCCACTGCTCGCCGTCCGCAGGCCCGGGTCTACGGTGGCCGAAAATCGTCTCGCGACGTCCTACGCCCAGGGCGTCTCCTGCGGCAGCTGCAGCTGAAGGCGTGAGGGCGACTCTGTTGTTGAGCCTCCCTCACCCGTTCCGCCTCCTCCTTCGTGAGCATTACTGCTTCCAGAAGGAGGAGACTGCTTCCCATTCCCTCTCGCTCCGTACCATGGCCTGGACCAGGGCCGGGCGCGAGAGGTCGCTGCCGCCGATCGCCTCCACGAGTACACGGCGGGGCTCCGCCCAAGCGGGGCAGATTTCCACCGTATGCTCCACCGTGTCCTCTGGGCGATCCTCACAGTGGTTTAATAACAGCCTGGAGTCTGGTTTTGTGCCCGGCTCATGGCAATATGTACGCTCCCCTTTTTTGGAACTTAACATTACTGGCGAAAGGTTGTACTATGTACATACTACTAGTGTCCGATCGAAAATGGATTTTTAGCAGACAACGAAAAAGAAGCTTCGACTTTAAGCCGAAATAAGAGAAAAAACTTTGAACCGACTTCCAAAAAAGTTTTTAGTTGTGGTTCCCCATTCAATTGTGTTAATAATACATAGATAAACGATCGCAGTAATCGCGAGTCATTTGCTGTTAGTTATTGAAGAGTTCCACTGTCTATCTCCGAAGATCTTCATCAGATCCTAATCTATTATATAATAAAACCTTCCTTGAAAAATAAGCATTTGAATAAAGACCGATGGGTCTTTATTCAAATGCTTATTTTTCATTTTTTTTTCATTTCAAATTGTAGCAGCAGTTTTCGACAAAATCGCGGACAAAGATACATACATAATAAATACGGGTCGAATAGAGAACGTCCTGTTTTGAAATCGGTTAAAAATACAACATAACCTTTTGATTTTTGGTTTGGCCAAAGCTTCGTCTGGTTTATGACCGAATCATAATTTTTTGGGCGAAAATGGCCGAAAACGTAAACGAAGCTTCGGTCGGTCATTAGTCATTACCAGAGGTCAGAATTAGGTAGACTTATTTTATGTACTTGCATCGAAATTTTGATATTAATATGGATCTTCCCGGGATTTCTAATAGACAATTCCGTGTGGCCAACAATATTACAAATAAGTAATAATAAAAACCTCTATTGTTTTCTTTTGTTCTCACAAGCTATGTTGTGTGAACTACAAATGTGGCAACATCGCGCGTGGAATTTTGCAACTTCGGACATCCGATGTCGTCGATGTAAATTTGGCAACGTCGCGCGTGCAATGGTTTAAATTGTGTAAAAGTAAATAGCTTTTTTTATTTAATAAAGCACGGGATTTTTCTGCTCTTTAAAGTTAATCTCGGGATTTGAGGCATATCCACTTTATTTTTTTCGCTGTATGAAATCAGTGTAGGTACATGAATAACTCTACCTAATTCCGACCTCTGGTCATTACATACCACCTCTGCATACCCTTTTGTTCATTTGATAGTGTTTGTTCTCAGCCCAGGATAGTGGAGGGCCAGTCGTCGAGCTCGGTGGAGAGGTCGCCCGAGGAGCGCCACCAGAGAGCCAAGTACAAGAGGAGGGTACCAGGTTAATATATCACTATTTACTATGAGAGACTAGCTCGTGTGATCATTCGTACCTACCTAATTTTAATAGTTTATTTTTAAAATAAATAAAAATCATGTATTGGAAAGTAATATGGCTTATTGAGTTAGTAATAATTTACAAACTACATACGTAAGTTAGTGAAAAATACAAAATTATATTCACTTCTTCTTCAATTGGTTCAAAATGATTAGATAATCTGCTGGAAAGCGGATAGCTAATAGTAAATATTCTTTAAATTTTAAATCTTTCCCATTATAACTAAATATTTTGCTCAATAATCACGATTTTGAAAACTAATTATCTGTAAATTTGGTTGGTGTCTGTACCATACACAGCTAGCTAGTTCTAGTATACTTCTAAGGGCCGATTTCCTCATTCGCTCTATAAACTAAGTTTTACTGAACTAAGCTTAGCGTTAAAAAATAAGAACCATAAAAAAGATTATAGTGAGTTAACCTTAAAAGATAGACATATGCTGTCGCGGACTTTTTTTTAAACTTTCAAAGGAGAAAATTCCGTCATACATAATTTTTGCGTAACTTTAACCGTTTACGCAGCGCACGCAACTGAAGAAGCTCTCAAAAGGATTTTTTTTCCGTTTTTGCACATTTTTCATTGATGCTTCGCTCCTATTGGTCACAGCGTTATATTATATAGTCTTTAGCCTTCCTCGATAAATGGCCTATTCAACACAAAAATGATTTTTCAATTCGATCTAGTAGGTTATGAGATTAGCGCGTTCAACCAAACAAACTCTTCAGCTTTATGACAGCTAAACGCGTTTAAACGAGCTTAAACGTCGAAAACTGGCCCAAAGACTACAGTGATATTGATATTTCCTCAGGTGAGGGCAAGCCAGGTCGGAGGCAGGTGACCGAGGTGGAAGCCTTACGAGCCATGCAGCGCCTGTGCTCGCGCATCGCCTCACAGAAGATGCTCGTCATCTCCTCGCTCGAGAACGACTGCTCCAAGGAGGAACTCAACAGGCAGATCGCGGTAAGCGTGGTTAAATAATAAATATATAGGGTGACTGGTAATTAGTGACCGATACTTAAACACGTGATTGTACTCATGATAACAAACAACTTTTACTATGGGACCAAACCTGAAATCGCGAAAAAAAATAGGCAGTACAGTACATTTTGACCAGTCAGTAGGCGAACATAAATGTACTGAACAGCAGATTTTTCATTGTATTCCAGAAGAATGCACGGTTCCTTTGGAATACGTCACGGTAGAAAAGTCATAGCCGTCCTACGTCTGTCTCCTGTCGAAAACTCCCAACTGAGGAAGCAACCTATCCTAACCACAGAACAGAAAAAACAGTAGAAGTCGCAAGTAGGCGGGGCCCGCGTACCCCGAGTTTTGCGGAGTTCCGCATATGTCTGCTCCGCGCACACACCACGCGCATCAGTCTTGTTACAACCGTCACGGTGACGGACACTTGAATAAAAAAATACAAAAATGCCCTATTGTGCTGTTTTAGAATGTAAACACGATAGCAGAACCACAAACTTATCAAATGGTGGAATATCATACCGGCGATTACTCCTAATTTATTTCATTTCGATTAAAATTTAAAAAACAATATTTTATTAAACATGACAAGTAAAAGTTGACTTTATGTTTTACAGTTTAGGGTCTACTTTCTTTTAAACTCAAACATTTTATTCGCGATGATTCCTACTATGCACATGTCGAAGTCAGCTTCTCTATTACAGTACTGATGACGTCGTTACGGAAATATCAATTTTATCGTTAACACAATACAGCTCTATTGAATGTATTTAATATGTGTAGTGACATCTAGCGGCGGATAGCGTAACTTGCTTCTTAAACTATTTCGTGTGCTCATTAAAACGGAAAAGGTAATAAATACTTAAAAAGAGTAGACAATAAACGACTCAATGTTCATATAACTGTGGTTTATTTTCAAATAAGCGACGACTGACATATTTCCTACTTTCTTTCAATAATAAATTAACAATCACACCAAGGATTTCTTAGTGTTACGAAATACAACTAACCTGTTTATGTGTGAGTTTGGGTACGCTGGTTCCGATATTAATGAAGCGCTATGCGGTTTCTACTGTTTTTTCTGTTCTGTGGACCTAACCAACACCAGTAGTGCTATTCTGTAACATACTCACCGTGAAAACTTAGGTGAAGTGAACGTGAAGTGGGCTGTCAATCCATACAATCAAGGTGGAATGACAGTTCACTTCACGCTCACTCCACCTAAGTTTTCACGGTGAGCAGTTAACAGAATCGACCGGCAGATCCACAACGCGCGAGCGAGGAGCCGCGTGCGTTGTAGCGGCGTCCGATACTAGCGGTCACCAATACACATGAAGCGACATCTACCAGGTGTAAAAAGACACATCACAGAGCCGTTAACTACGCATACTGTATGTCTAACAAAGTAGCTTTGCGCAAAAAATATTGCTGAGAAACGACTTTAATTTTTAGTTATGAAAAAAAAAAACTATTTTTTACTGCGCGAACCCACGCAAGTGAGTTAAACGCCGCCCCTTCGCTCTGAGCCACGTAGGTACTTGTCGGATACGTTTGATATTCGTTACGTTTTTGTAACTCCAAATGCGTAGTTTCGAAAAAAAAAACGAAAATTCAGGTAATGTTTGTTTGGAAAAATGTTTTGTAATAAGTAATAATACTTTTTTTTTTTGGGGGGTGGGAAATTATCCTATGACTTCTCGAGCGGGAGGGCGTGTCAGACTTTTATTGACCCCGCCCCTGTTCCTTTCCTGCCCTGAGTGCCCAGGGGTGCGGTAACTTGATATATCCACGACCCCTGGGCGGTTGTAATAACACTTTGAATTCATTTTCGTAAAAAGTAAAAAAAAAATTGCGACATTGCCCTTCAATATCTCCAGAACCAGTGGATTCCCAGGTATGGTCTAGTGGAAAAAAAAACCAGATGGTAGAATATGTGGCTTTCGGCTTCGGAAACTGTCTTTTTACACCCGATATGTCACACAAATCCTCCTTACATACGAACTTAACACACAAAGCCTGCATCACGCAATCAAAGTTCTCTAAAACAGTCCGAAATCAACCATCGGACAGTTGTCCGGACCAGACAACACCCGACTGGTCGGAGGATCCTCCCTTTTCAATGCACGTTTGTGGGACTTTACACCCTGTTCCACATACCTCTACATACACAGAAACAAACACTTCTAAATAAATGCTCTCATACACAGTCATATGTTTGAATTATCCGCTTAAACGATCCCGAAGTCATATCCATCAACCGCGAGATTTTGTGATGGCAACCAATAGGGAATATGCAAGTAATTCAAAACGTTTAGTAGTTATACTTCTTTAGGCGTGTTATGAAAAAATGATGAGAGTGAAATTTTAAGATGCGCGCGCATCACGGTTACACAAAATTCACAGGTTGAAGTTAGCTAGAACCGACAAACTGAAGTTAGCTATGATCTGTGGTTCATGAAGAATGATTGTTTTCCTTTTGTAAACTTTGTGACAGTTTGGTTTGTTATCTTGTTACGCCAAAGAAGTATAACTTCTTACGTGCGTACATAAGTACACACAAACTTTTTTTTAATATAAATTGTATTGGACCATAGAAACATGTGGTGCACTTGTTTGATTTTTTAATTTATTAAATACTTTACAATTCATTATTTTTATGTTGAAATGATATGATTGTTAAAATGATTCAGTTATGGACACAAAAAAAATAACATATAAACAAGGCGTATCGAGGTAAGTGACGTCACAGTACAGCTTTGACAGTCACTAACGTTTGAAGTGTAGTAGAAAATTGTAAGAAGAAAGAAAGAAAAAGTATTTATTTGCCACAAATTAACGACATACACAACAATATCATTTTGCTAGCCCCTTATCGATAGTGTTAGTATCTTATATTTATATGTTAGTATAGGCAAGTTTAACAAAAAGAAGGAAAGAAACAAAAATGTAAGTGGGTAGGTATAAATAAATAAAAAGCAGATGCATGTCGTGGTTGTGGCAAGAAGGCTTCCACTCAGCATAATGCTATACCGTGGGGGACCCACAGCACGGCGCTGATTTTCAGTGGTCGCCTAAGATGTGACGTACGGAAACCAAAACCTTTAGATACTTAAGTCAGGATAAATTAAAAAAAAAGAGAAAAAAACTGAGGTAAAACAAATACAGTGAGATAATAATAAACTACTTAAAATATGATGTGTGTCAATAAAACGGAGCTTACATAAAGTCGCGCTCGTGCGCTCACGCTGGGTGGCGAGTTAAATAATTTTTTGAGCGACATGCAGTACTTGAATTTTTTTTAAATAATTTTCCTGAGTTTATAGTACTGTATTTTATTGTTTTAAGAGAAAAAAAAATACATGCATATTCCCTATTGAAAAAGATGCAATTTTATGACTGTATCGAATCTAGCTCAGAACCCTACCCACAGGTGCTCCAAGAGCTCCAGAAGAAGTACGTGCGGCTGGAGATGGCGCTGCAGTACTCGTTCTTCGACAACCAGTCGCGGCGGCCCATGATGGTGACGCCTATCCAGGAGACGCCGTCCCTCACGCTGTCCGAGAGCGACATGCAGGTCGCCACCGAGGACGAAGCCACGGAGAACGGCCACGTTGAGGATCCGCTGCTGCATAGGTAAACTAATATCAATATTATTCTGTGGTCTGTGTGTCCGTCTGTCACAACCAATTTGTTCCGAATCTATTGGACTGATTCAGTTGGAGCAACTTTCAAAATGTCTAGGCCCTTCAGTTGAAAATCCCTGTCTTTGATTTGAGAATTTAATACTTTTAATTAATCGCTTCTAAAAGCAACCGATTTTGCTTTTCCACTACATGAAATATTTTGATAGCTGTTAAATTAAACTAAAAAAACCCGGCCAAGAGCGAGTCGGACTTGCACACAAAGGGTTCCGAACAAATCATGTTTTTTTAAACTGTATATTTCTTATAGGTTTTCCTTCTGTATTTTTTTCGAAATTTTAGGCCCAGTAGTTTCAGAGATAATGGTCATTTTTCATCTATTTTCTGAAATAACTCAAAAATGATACATTTTAAAATTATGAAAAATATATATTTGAGACCCTTATAGTAAGCCCTTTCGTTTGATATAGCACGGTACAGTTTGGAAAAGTTTTTTTTTTAATTTTTCGATTTGCACCCTAAAAGTTAACCCCACATTCCAAATTCATTCATTTACGTTACACCTCCGTATTTGGGTCACCAATATACATGTACCAAATTTCAGCTTAATCAGTCCAGTAGATTCGGAGCAAATGGACTGTGACAGACGGACAGACAGAAGGACACACAAGTCAGCCTATAAGGGTTCCGTTTTTTATTCGGACTTTCGGAACCCTAATCATCATTATCAGCCTTTTTAATGTCCCCACTGCTGGGATACAGGCCCCCTCTCTGTGAGAGGGTGTGGGCCGTAAACCACCACGCGGGCCCAATGCGGATTGGAGGATGTCACATGTCTTCGAATTTTTGGTTCTAGGACATGCCGGTTTCCTCACGATGTTTTCCTTCACCGTTTTGAGAGCAGTGGTGATGAAATAATTCACACAAAGTAAAGCCAGGCAGGCGGGTTTGAACTCACGACCGACTTGCAAGTCGCGGCCAATACCACTGGGCCACCACTGCTCTCAACCCTAATAATAATCTTAAATTGTAACTAGGTCGATAATTTAATTATTTTCATCTTCTGATAACCCTACATTGTAAGTACTTGATGCTATAATTAGTTTTGGAAGAGCAAAAAAGGCACTTAAAATTGTAGTTGTAGTTCATACTTGTAAATGAAAAATAAATAATTAGTATTTTATTATTTGCAAATCGAACTTCTTAGGTTGTCAGGAAATCAAAGATATTTATTTGTAGGTTAAAAGAACAAGAACTAGAGGGCTCCGATAACGTGTCGACGTCGAACGACGAACTCCCGGCGGAGTCCCACGAGCCCGCGTGGGAGGACCCGCTGCGGTGTCGCGTGCGCCCGGAGCGCATCGAGCGCGGTGACCGCGAGAGGGACCGGGGGGACCAGCCCGCTTTAGACATACCTGTAAGTCATTTAAATTTATTTAGCAATAGGGAATATGCATGAAAAAGATATTTGTTATCTAACCGGTTTATCAATCAATACACTAAAATAGAGCACGGACAGTGAAAGCTGAATTAAAATCGATCGAAAATTAAACGAGATATAACAATTTTAAACTAATATATCTATCTCTCTCGAAAACGCTGTTTTCCATGGCAGTTGTATGGGCGTCATGTCCTTTGACGTCAAAGAACACGTCGGACTTCTCTTTCTAATTATCAACTTTAAAGATTTATAACTTCGTCGCTGATGATGATATTTTGAAAATTCCTTCATATTTGTTCACTATAGTTAATAAGTCTTCAATTGAACAAATAAAAAAATGTCATGCATATTCCCTATTGCTACTAGTTACATACTTATATACTTCACTAACAAGTAATTCTTTAAACACGAAAACAAAAAATAAAAACTCTCAACTAATAAAAATAAAAATCAACATTATAAAATATTGCGCCGAAAAACGTTTTTATAATCGAGAGTATCGGGTTTTGATGAAAACTAAAACTGCAACATTGGGTTTTTGATAAATATATCAGTTAAAGCATAATAGAAAAATAAGCAGGCACTCACATGACATGCCTGTTAGGCACCGACATGTACAACATTGTACATGTCGACTCACGCGTTTTAAATCTCTATTATTACTACAACGCAAGGTCTTTTATACTGTGGCAAGGTTCAATCACTCGGGCATGATATAGTCTGCAGTTACCCTAGATTTTCTACCAAAAATATGCATTGAGGGTATTTAAAAAAAAGTTTTATTACGTAAAAATGTCAAATGTGGGGACCACCCGTGGTGCCTGACGGGTTTTGACGAATTGATGTTTTTTGCGTCCGGCGCCTCACAGGTAATTAAATATTTTGTTAAAAATGAGCTCTCTCTTGAGACATGAATTATTGCTTCTCAAAATTGAATCTTAATAATTAGCGACAGGTGTATACACCGTGTAAGGCACATAAACGCACATACGTCTACCAGTGATTCAGTACATGATTCTGGACCCCCTAGCGTTTGGAATTTTACGTCGGCGTTTTCCTCAAAGTTTTTATTTTTTTCTGTACTTTTTTTTACTTTAGACTGTTCAAAATCGTTATTCCTATCCAACCCAATGAGAGTTTTAATTAAAAAGTAATTAAATCGCTAATTACACTAAAACAGCAATGTAAATAAAATACTCAGCTGTTTCGCTAGAGTTCATTCACGTCGCCGATCTAATATATATCGCCGATCTAATATGCGTACAGCTAGAGAGTGGAATTCCCTACCGGAGTCTGTGTTTCCTGATAGCTATAACCTGGGAGTCTTTAAGTCAAGAGTGAATAGGTTACTTCTAGGCAAGCGTGCTCCATCTTCGACCACATCATCGCTTGCCATCAGGTGAGGAGATAGTGGTCAAACGCGAACCTATTAAACATAAAAAAAAAATATATATATATACCTACGGCGCGCGGCGCGCTCGGCCGGTGCGAGTGTAGGTAAGTAGTAGCGTTGAGCTCGCATTGTTTACAATACATTGCGCGCTCAAAAATGATAATTCTGTAATCGATCATTACCGAGATTAATGACTATCATAATTTTGTTAGTGGCAAAGTTTGCGGTATCTTGTTCCTTACAGCCTGTATTATTTTTCCAATGTGTTCGATTTCTAACTAGGGATATGGTTATTCAAAAATCCGATGATGCAGATTTAGTCTTCAACAAAATCGGGCCTGAGACTCCTTTGAATGTTTTTCACTATTCCTTATAGTTTCGGCACAGATAATATAATACTAGCGTACAGATGCCTCATCCCATATAAAGAAACGGTACCGCCGTAACTACGGGTTTTCGTCTGGCACAAGTAACTTTTGTTCTTCGTTCGGGCCCGTCCTCTACACCTCGCTAGATGGTGTTAGCAGCGACGGCTTGCAAGCTGAATGAATTTACTTAAAGTCTTACCAATGTTTTCTCACACATTGAGGAATTATTTTATAGTATTTTTGGCACTTTATAGCAGTTTTACCGTATCAAAATGTGTTACTATTCAAATTTTAAAGAGGCGAATGGATAAACTCTAAAACTCCAAACAGCGTCATCTATTGGTACAAGAAATATAGATATCTAAGGATTCGTTCCAATAATCATCTAATTTTGAATTACAAGCCAATAATTCTACAATTTTATGCTTAGGGCAGTTTATTAAATAAGAAAATACAGTTTTACCATATTTATTTTAGAAATATTAATATTAATTAAACTTTAATCAGAAATCGATGCATATTACGCCATCTATTGAGATTTATTAGAACTAAATTTTCTTTGTTCGAGGCGAGACCCCCGTAGTTTCGGTTATGAACATCACGTCCATTTAAAAAAATCACTGTAAAGTCATAGTTGACATGATATTCTTGTCCTATCTTTTTTCGGTGTGTGTGTAGGTTCACGAAGAAATAATAAAAAAAAACTCGTCTTTGTGAAATAGAATGTCTATTACTTATTTTATTCTAATTTTTTTCTTTAATAAACTGTTTTTAGGGTTCCGTACCCGAAAGGTCCAAACGGAGCCCTATTGCTGTCACTCACGTGTCCGTCTGTCTGTCTGTCGTGTCAAAACATTTTGTATCGAAGAGTTTTTTAACTTCCCTTGAAATTTGGTGATAACGTTTATTATTACGTTACTAGTATATTTATTATTAGTATATTTTACTAACAAATACCAATATATTGATACTCGTAAATCAGATTTTTCTATGATAATAAAAATAATAAACGAATAAACATGATAATAAACTAATTTAATTTAATTTATAATTTATTTGGTACGGAACCCTTAATGTGCGACACGCACTTGCCCGGTTTTTAAATTATTATTTTTTAATTTTTAATTTAATTGTTATTTTGAATAATAATAATAATATTCCACAACTATCACACAACGCCATCTAGTCCCAAGCTAAGCAGAGCTTGTGTTATGGGTACTAGACAACTGATAAACATACTTAATATTTCTAAATACATACATATTATAGATAAAATTACACCCAGACACAGAACAAATGATCGTGCTCATTACTCAAACATTTGTCCTGGGTGGGAATCGAACCCACGACCTCCGGCATAGCAGTCAGGGTCACTAACCACTAGACCAACAGGCCAGTCAATTTATCTTATTGTTTTCAAAAGTAGTTTAATAAATTTAAATAAAGTTGGTCTTTGATTTTAATATTTTGCTAAAGTCTATCTGAAATGAATAATCGCGATTTTTGAAAGAAGCTTTAATTTGCTTTATTTTTTTCAGGATCCTACGATATGTTCCGGCCTGCAGCATCCTATAGACTTCAGTAAGTCTTTAATATTAAATAATTGCCATCTATTTTAGCACATATTTGAATCCACAAAATATTTCCCTTCATATGGAACTCAGAGATCCATCATAACCTAAAATTAAAGACAGTGAAGGATAAATAAGGTTCAATACAAAAGCATACTGCTCCTATACGGTGTCTACTTCTCTTTTTAGGGTTGCGTATCCGAAGGGTCCAAACGGAGCCCTATTGTTGTCACTCACATGTCCGTTTGTTTGTCTGCCCGTCCGTCGTCTGTCACAAAATTTTGTTACGAAGAATTTTTTAACTTCACATTGACCTATGAACTTGAAATTTGGTGATAACGTTTATTATTACGTATGTAGCGACATCTATGACGCCACAACCGAACTAAAGACCAACAATCCTACATCGCGCAAGCAGAGTTCTCCGCGTGATTTGAAATAATATACAACAGTCCGAAATCAACCATTGGGCGGTTGCCCGGACAAGACACAACACCCGTCTGGTCTGAGGATCCTCCATTTTCAATGGAGGTTTGCGGGTCTTTCCACCCTGTTCCGTATGCCTCCAAACATACCAATATTTCACCAACAAATACCAATATTTGGTACGGAACCCTTAATGTGCGAAATCCGACCGCACTTGGCCTGTTTTTTTTCCATCTCTCCTTTCACAGGTATGCTGGAAGAGATGTCTTCATCACCTTTGTACCTATTTTTCTGTGTCCTTTTTTATTGTTGATAGGCACGCGTTTGACCACTATCTCACCTGATGGTAAGCGATTATGAGGTCGAAGATGGAGCACGCTTGCCTAGAAGTAACCTATTTAAAAAGTTAAAGACACCCAGGTTTTAGCTATCAGGAAACACAGACTCCGGCAGGGAATTCAAAAACGTTTTGTGCGTGTGGGTGGGATGTTCACCACTGTACACACATGTACCGGTGGCGCATCGCCGTACGTCTAGTGGTTCGATGATGGAACGGGCTTGGCGGGATTAAATTATGCAATTCCGTCGCGCACCCTCCAAAATGCAACCGATAGAAAACTGACAGGCTAGCAACTCGGCGTCTATGCTCAAGAGTTTCGACTCGACGAGCCTTTCATTGCCGATGATCCTCTTGACTCGTTTCTCAATTGACTCAAGTGCATCAAGCTAATATCTGTCAGATCCGTCCCAAAGATGAGAGTGGTCCATAAACGATCGAACTTGCGTTTGATAAAGTTTGAGCAGCTGTTCCGGCGTGAAGTATTGTAAAGCCTTCGGGGCTTTAGGGGTTTGCTTGAGGAGCTTGGGGGGCTTTGTCACACGCTTGCTGCGAGTGCTGTGGAGAACGTGTAATACTGAACTTGTATAGTGTAGCAAATTAAAGATAGGAACCGCACTGAAATGCTATATCTTTTAACTAATATAAACATACTCCCTCTCCGAAAGCCTTTTCTGAAGTCCCTCACAATTGTATTCAAAATAATCACTACTGTTTAAATTTATTCATCATTCGAAATACTCTGGCCAGTGGAGTCGGATGCTTCATCAACGCCGCAGTATCGTCTCACCTTAGCTAGGATCCCTGACTTTTCGGCCTCGATGAAAGGACCAAAATTGAGGGTCAATGTTAACGTAACACCAAGAAGCTCAAGTTGGTCGGTTATCGGCAAGGTTGCTAGGAAAGAAGAAGCTGGGTAGATTTGACTCCTTTTAGCGGAAAAAAGACACCTGTGTCTTAGCAGCATTGAACTTGACCAGATTGGCATCGCCATCGCCCCATTCAGAGACAGCCTGTAAGGACAAGTTCAAGCGCCCAACCATAGCCTCTCGGAGAGACCGGACCTGAGACCCGCTAGGTCGTACGTTGGACACGTATCTCTCAGCAACAGTGCTGTCGTCTGCCTACCCAAAAGTACCGGGTCATTAATATGCAGCAAGAATAATGTTGCCGAGAGCACCGACCCCTGAGGAATCCTGGCATTAATCCCAGCAGACCGGACGAGCAGCCATCTATGACCACTCGAATAGAACCGATCCCTCAGAAATCTGCAATCCAATCACTCTGGCGGGCAGTCCGAAGGAAGGAAGCTTACCAATAAGGCTGTCGTGCCAGACCCTGTCGAATGCCTTCAAGATGTCAAGGAAAACCGCAAGTGCTTTCCCGTGTTTCTCGATGGCCTCACTCAGATGTGAATGGCATACGTTAGAAGATCCCCAGTTGACCGATTTCGGTGGAAGCCGTATTGTCGATCACTAAGGATATCGTTAGCTTCTAGGTATGCTAGGAGCTTACCATTCAGTACTTACATAGTATGGAAATTACCGAGATAGGTTTGTAATTTGCTGGGTCAGCTCGACTACCACTCTTGGGCACGGGCTACATGTTAGCTTGCTTCCAAGCCATCGGCACTTTTCCAGTCTCAAACGAAAGGCGAAATAGGCGTGTCAAGATCGAAGACAACTCAGGCGCACAAGTCCTCAGTACAATTGCCGGTATCCCGTCGGGGCCACTAGCCTTGTTCACGTCGAAGTTACGCAATACCCTATGGACAAATGTAGACAAACCGAGCCCTCCGCTAAACCTTCTTGCAGGACTTGGCAGCCTTGTTGAAGGCTCTCTTCTTCTGAATCACATCATTAGCTTTGGGCGTACAAGCGTTGATCCATGCTAGATATGCCGCCTACTTAAGCGCATCAGCGCGATTGCAATCGGCACCAAACCATGGACGAGGTTTGCCAGACATTGTTACATCAGAGAACGGAACGTAGTAGTCCATTCCCTGCTGCAACACATTATTCACGGCGTCCGCGCACGACGAAGCATCAGGGGAAAAAAAGCAAGTAGGCTGACGACAAGGATAATATGCAAAGATAGATCGCATGCCATTCCACTCTGCTGTCCTGTATTGCCAAACCTGCTGGGTGCCTCTAGGGCTAGGGTCGGGCGGGGAGTAGACTAACACAGACAGGGGTCGGAACTACTAATAATGGTGAAGAAATCGACACCGCGTAACGGTCTGGGTCTGTTGTCAGTAGAAGGTCCAGCAGCAACTGACTGTGTGCGAATCAACGTCCGGCACCCTCGTTGGCCCCTGGACCAGCTAGGTGAGATTTAACGCTAGCGCTAGATTTCGCAACTCTTGTCCAACATGGTCTGTGCACTGGTATGGGAAGAGCCACACCTGATGATGGGCATTGAAGCCCCCCAGTAACACCAATTGAGCAGAAGGAGGCCGCTGCTGAGCCGCATTCGCCGCCTCACAGGTGTTGTTTGAGCCCAGTTGTCTCCAGATCACCGCTGTGCGAACGGTCGACACAGGCGTAGATAATTTTATTTAGGCCTGTGTCCACTAGAACCCAAAGTGTTGAGAACCTGGAGTCCTCAAGGTTGCTGAGACGCCGATAGCAGATGTCGTCCCGGGCGTACATATATACACCAGCGCGTGGTTTAAAATTGTTCTCCAGGTTAAACCCTGAGTAAGTCAGGTACGTGACGTCTGATGACGGATATCCGATCTGCGTCTCCGAAGGAAAAAGAGCGCTGGTTTCTCAGTCTCCAGTTGGTGGTGGACTGCGGTGAGATGTGAGTGCAGACCTCGTATGTTGCAGGGGTGCACTTTGTGGAAGAGAGAGAGTGTAGCTGTACAGCTTTTTCTTCTTGTTCCTTTTGTTCATTTGAAGAGTGAAGGAGGCAGAGGAGAAGGAAGTGAAATGAGGTTCCACGCTGCTAACCTTCAGGCACGCTCTGACAGGACAGCATCATTGGGGGACTAGTTTGGAGACTGTGGAGACGAGCCCCCCCGAGAAATTCCATCGGGTCCTTTCGTGTGATCTTCAACCAAACCATTTCGGGATATTTCGACAGTTGGCGGGGCAACCTTTCATGTGTGGCTAGCACACTACTTGGGCCCCTACTAACTCCGAACGGCCAGCGGCACACCGTGTCTCGGATCCCGCTAACCTCCGCGACTAGTCGCCCGATACGCCCATATTTGCGCGAGCCCAACCAGGTCTGCCTGCATTGGAACAACTATTTCGACCCAACTCTTCTGAATTGACTACACTGAACATCGCACCGGAACGCGGCTAGGCCACTACTCGGTAAGTCTTTGCCTAGTGGGTGGTCACAATCCATCGGTCGAAACCTACCACCAGTTAGTGTCACCTGATTAGCACCATCCGGGGACCTCGTGTAGGGACTAGCTATGGGTATCCTCCTACGGACGCGAGTGACTCTGCCATCAAAAGGTCCTTCTTGTTTGTTTATTATACATAATGTGTGTACTGTACATCAATTGTTAAATAAAAAGGGTCTCCAACATCATACAAATCCAGTAGCGGTTAAGCACACTATTCCAGATGTACTGAATTGCCTAAAGAGACGCAAAATTATCGCACAATAGCCTAACTACCGGATACAACGGGTCAATCTCGAAGGGGACCTGGCTCTGCATGACCCAATCTGGCAAAGCATCTGAGAGCAGTGGTGGCACAGACTTGTGAGTTGTATCTGGTGGGTTTAAACCCAGATAGGCGCTTTACTTTGTGTAATTTATTTCATCACCACTGCTCTTGAAACGGTGAAGTCTTGAGCATAGACGCCTAGTTGCTAGCCTGTCGGTTTTCTATCGGTTACATTTTGGGGAGTGTGCGACGGAATTGCATAATTTAATTCCGCCAAGCCCGTTCCATCTTCCGGACCACACGACGTACGGCGATGCATCACCGTTACTTGGTGAACATCCCATCCAAACGCACAAAGCGTTTTGAGTATTATTCATTGTGCGTGCAGCAAGGGAGTGGAATTCTCTGCCGGAGTCTGTATTTCCTGATAGCTACAACCTAGGAGTCTTTAAGTCAAGAGTGAATATGTTACTTCTAGGCAAGCGTGCTCCATCTTCGACCACATCATCGCTTACTATCAGATGAGATGGTGGTCAAACGCGTGTCTACCAAGAATAAAAAAAAAAGGAAAACATTGTGGTCCATCAGGAAACTGGCATGTCCTAGAAACAAGAATTCCGTGACATTGACATGTCACATCCACCAACCCGCACTGTGTCCACGTGGTGGATTACGGCTCATTCCCTCTCCTAGAGAGGAGGCCTGAGTCCCAGCAATGGGAACATTAAAAGGCGGACCATGCTATGCTATCTGCTCATAGTGATTGGTATGATTGCATGATAGCGGGAGAAGAAAAGCGTTCAGCTAAACGTGTTTTTTTTTCGATGAACCGTTTCTTATATTTTGCGGGCTACTTTCTCCAGTCAGTGTACGGCCTCACGCTCATTCTGCCGCAGGGGACTCCCTGGGTGTCGGACATCGCGAGACGATCTCCGGCCACCTTAGACGCGGGCCTGTGGACTAATTTCCGTCCGATCAGGATCAGGCCCGAGAGTCGATGGCGCTTAGTGCTCCACGCGCGCCTCAAAGAGTGATCAGTAATGCATGACGGGGCCCGTCATGGCCGATGCCTGCCCAGCCTGTCCAATTCGAAACAGAATTACCGCGCCCCTGGGCACTCAGGGCAGGAAAGGAACAGGGGTGGGTTTTAGTCAGTAAGAGTCTGGCACCCAGAGCGGGAGAAGTCAGAATGATTTTCCAAACCAAAAAAAAAAATAAGGCTCACGCTCATTGGGCGACTACGACTTTTCCCATACTCACAGCTACCACTCTTTCACTACGAATCTACAAGAAAGACGAAGACGAAATGGAAAAATATAGTCACTTTATTGCCATTATTTTTTAAAGTAAATCTTGCACTCATCATCATCTTCCTGCCCTTAGCTCCTGTTACTAGGGGTCGGCGCAACACGTTTTTTTCTTCCATTCTGTCCTGTCAGCCGTCACGCTATCACTAACTCCCTTTTCTTTCATATCACTCCTCAGTCCTCACACAATCCATCCATCTTTTCTTTGGCCTCCCTCTCGCTCTTCATCCATCGACATATATTATCCCTCCTCTTCACATGACCATACCAAGGTAAGCGGTTCCCGTTCAACTTTTCTACCACAGGCGCCGTTCTAAAGTGTGTTTTTATAGTCTAATTAAAATAAATGATGTGTCTTTGCAGGGTATCTCAAAATTCATGCAATATTTGGAATCGTAGCCATTTGTGCCAATAAAAAAAAGATTTATGATTCAATATAGAAATAGAATTACAAAAAATACTGTGGTTTTTTATTAAAGTTAATTTGTGAATTTTGGGGCACCCAGAACATTATAAAACGTTGGTCACTGTGACCAAAATTGCGATCAAAGTCGCCTAGTATGAAGGCCCCCCAACAAAATCCCTTGTTTGTACAGGCGAGGTAGTCAGCATCCCGGGCTGGGTGACGCGCGGCGCGGGTGCTTCGACGCACCACGAGTACGAGGTGCGCATCGTGCTGGGCGACACGCGCTGGCTGCTGCTGCGCCGCTACCGCCGCTTCCGCGACCTCTACCTTACCATGCGCCGCCTCTACGGGCCCAAGGTATGTATAGAAACCCTTGTAACCTTTTCACGACCTTGCCACAGCTGCCAGCAAAGGCGAAGAGCGGCGCGAGAAGCAGTACAAAACACAAACTTTTTTCAAAATCAGTTCGCTAATACTTCTAAAGTTAAGAACAGTCTCCTAAGAACGTTCACCTGTAGCTACAAAGGTTAAGGTCTTACTACTCCGTCTCAAACATCCGCCTTTGGTGTACCCAAAAAAGTGTGAAGCACGCCGCTCCACTTTTGTAATTTCACTCACTCAGCGAATTCGCGGAGGAATCGCTGCACTAGGGGCACGTGACTCGTCTTGGTTCCCACCACTCTAGCTGACGTGCCACGAGCTCGCCTCCACGGACCGCGGCGCAGGGGGTGGGGTACTGAGCAAACTGGGGCTCTGTCAAATCCATCCAAAGGTTGTCTGTAAAAGATCGCTCATAAGACCGCCCATTGTTACATCCCGTTAATCATAAGTTTCTTCTGTAATTTGTTATCCCGTCATATAAAGAGCTGGACAATAAAGAGCCGCTGTGCCGCCCATTGCGTCGCTGTTTATAAGCCAAACCTCGTGACCAGCCTGAAGCTGTCATGTCAGCTAATGCTCTTTGTGTTTCTGTATGATTTTTATACGATGTAATAATGTTTTTCCCAGGTATCGGGCATCCCGTTCCCAGCACGAACCCTATGGGCAGGCGAGGGCGTAGCCCGAGCGCGTCGTGCTCAGCTGGAGCAGTTCCTGCGGCGCCTGCTGAGCGTGGTGTCCAGCGACGCGCGCTGTCCCTTCCGCCACCCTGACCGCGCCCTCAGCAGGGACGCGCTCGTTAGCTTCTCTCCGTTCTTCAGGAAGGTCAGTAGTTCAGTACAGTACCTACCACAGTTGGAGCAGTTCCTGCTGAGCGTGCTTTCCCTTTCGCTACTGTTAGCCTGCATCATTCCACTCTTTGGCAAAGGCTCTTCCCATGACTTCCTCCTTTTTCGATTCAGGACTAATCTGGGCTTCGCTATCGCCATCTTTTTTAAAATAAAAGTCGCTCTCAAAAAAAGTTATCAGTTAGTGTTTAAGGGGATTAAGCACTGTTAAGCACAGAATTAGCACTGGATGGATGAAATGGCGGCAGGTCACCGGGACTATCTGCAACTCCCGCATTCTCCTTAAACTTAAGGGGAAGATTTATAAAACAATGGTCAGACTTGCTGTCTTGTATGGTGCAGAATGTTGAGCTACACAAAAGGGATGAATGAAAAGCTTTTGCATGCAGCTGAGATGAGAATGCTAAGAGCGATGTGTGGTGTTACGCGCATGGATAGAATTAGGAATGAGTATATAAGAGGAAGTCTGAAAGTGGCACCGCTGACTGAAAAGTTGTGTGGAAATCGGTTGTCGTGGTATGGGCATGTGATGCGGAGGAATGAAGAAAATGTCGTGAGGAAAGTCCTGTGTATGGATGTGGATGGCTATTAAAGTAGAGGAAGGCCAAAGATTGGACTGTGTGAAAGAGGATATGGGTAAAAAGGGGGTGACTACAGAGATGACGACTAATAGAGGAGTATGGAAGAAAAAGACTTGCGCCGACCACAAATAAATTGGGATAAGGGCAGGAGAATGATGTTTAAGAGGATTAAGGTACATGTAGGGGTGGGGGGCGGGAGGGGGGGGTGAGGGTGTTCGTAGAGAAAGAAAGCTTAAATAAAGTATTGATAAGTTTGTTTTAAAGATGATATGGCTAGACACACCTTTATATCAGCGGTAAGACCCGTTGTGAGGGAGTGACTGGAGAGACGGCATGGCGCCCTTACTTTCCGTCTGACATAAGTACTGTCCGGACATGAGTGCTTCGGAAAGTACTTGTGCCGTATAGGGAGGGAGCAGATGCCCGGTTGCCACCATTGCGGCAACTGCCTCGACGACACGGCGCAGCACACTGTTGAGGAATACCCAGCTTGGGCAGTGAAGCGCCTTGACCTCGTCGGTGCTGTGGGTAGCCTCTCGCTGCCGGATATGATCCACTCCATGGTCGGAAGCGAGCGCGCGTTGGGAGAGGGAGAATACAACCTCTCTCTATCTGTAGTAGACGCATCGGGCGACTTAGGCAGAACGACCGGGACGGGACGCCATGGGATGATGTGGCCTGTAGGTAACAGTCTTGGGGGGTCTGTTACCTGAACAGACAAAGGCCCGAGACAACGATGCATCGTGTTACGCGCGCCTCTTTAAAGGTATTGTGGCCGAATGCGGCCCCAGAAGGTGACGAGGTTCGCATGAATTCATGTGGGCCAGTACCTAGACGGAGGAGCGTGATGAAATACGCGCCCCGGCCAAGCGCAGCTGCAGAACACGATTTACTGAGATGACGACTGACAAATATGTCTGAAGAGTTGTCTTAAAAAAATTGTGAGACAATTTTTTTTTAGAGTCATGAGGGTAATAAAGAAATGGAGGAGGAGGCACCCTGGTGCATGCTGTTTGCCGACGACATTGTTCTGGTCGGTGAAGATGGACCTGAGATCCAGAGCAGATTGGAGCAATGGCAACAGAAGCTGGAGAAAGTTGGCTTGAAAATCAGCAGAACCAAAACTGAATACATGTTCTGCGATTTCGGCGGTCTCTCCAGTTCTGAAGCTATAGTGCTAGATGGCGCGCTTCTCCCAGTCTTCTCCGATTTTCGGTATCTCGGTTCACTCGTGCAAAGCGATGGCGAAATAGATCGAACTGTTAAGCACAGAATTAACACTGGATGGATGAAATGGCGGCAGGTCACCGGGACTATCTGTGACTCCCGCATTCCCCTTAAACTTAAGGGGAATATTTATAAAACAATGGTCAGACCTGCTGTCTTGTATGGTTCAGAATGTTGGGTCACAAAAGGGATGAATGAAAAGCAATTGCATGCAGCTGAAATGAGAATGCTAAAAGCGATGTGTGGTGTTATGCGTATGGATAGAATTAGGAATGAGTATATAAGAGAAAGTCTGAAAGTGGCACCGCTAACTGAAAAGTTGTGTGGAAATCGTTTGTCGTGATGCGAAGGAATGAAGAAAATGTCGTGAGGAAAGTCTTGTGTATGAATGTGTAGTAGGGGAAGGCCAAAGAAACGATGGTTGGACTGTGTGAAAGAGGATATGGGTAAAAAGGGGGTGACTACAGAGATGACGATTAATAGAGGAGTATGGAAGAAAAAGACATGTTGCGCCGACCTCAAATAAATTGGGATAAGGGCAGGAGAATGATGATGATGGTGACGAAGAAACGTGATGTTACAGGGAGTGTTCGAGAGCGGTAAGTGCGGCACAGGATGATGTCTCGCCGAGCTCGCCACGTGGCGCTCGCTGGGCGGCACGCTGCGTGCGCTGGCGGCGGCGCTGGGTGCGGCGCTGGCGCTGCTGCTGACGGCGGCCGCGCTGCTGGCGCTGCTGCTGTACCGCGCCGTGCGCCGCGCCAGGTAACACCGGGTGCCGACCACGGCCTGGACCCGGACGCTATGACTTGACGAGCTGTAGGCCGCGTCTCCACCTGCAATCGTCTTACACGCCTTTTTTTTTTTTTTGGGGTGTGGGAAGTCAGCCAATGACATCTCCCGCTCTGGGTGGAGTGGGAGTGCTCTCCTGTTCCTTCCCTGCCTGAGTGCCCAGGGGTAACTCTGTTTCGAATTTATCCGCTACCCCTAGGCATGCAGGCACCGGCCATGATAGGCCCCTTCAGACTTGCACGGCTGGGGTAGCGGGTAAATTCGAAAGACAGTTACCACAGCCCTTAGCACAGGCAACTGAAGGAACAAGGGACATGTCCTCTCGCTCCACCCAGAGCGGATGAAGTAATTTGCTGATTTCAGAACCTCCAAAAAAAAAAAAAAGTTGCATTACATTGCGGGCTACCAAAGTATAATGTGATAAATAGCTCGATCGTGCCCCGCAATGTACTTAAACTCGCATGCAAGTTGCTAGCAGATGGAAACGTGACCTTAGAGGTGACAGCACAAGTGGATATGTTCGACTTTTACTATGAGGTCAACTCAATATTTAATCTAAGCAAAGAGAGAAGAGAGAGAGAGAAACTAAAGAGTTTTTTAAATAAGGGGCAAAATGTTCAACTGTTTTTTTAACGAATTCTATGTAACATGCGATAAGATTGTAGACACTTGACGAATGAAAGATAGGCTGATAAAAGTGTAAAGCGGCCCCGAAACGTTTAATTGCGATTGATCGTTTACAAGTACAATTGAAGGGATTGTCAATCGCAGTTACGTGATTAAAAGCAATTAATGAAAAAAATTGATGCTCATTGACGAGCTATTGAAGCTGCTAATTTAAATTATTTCACGTAATATCGAGGACCGGGAATTTATATCGCGATCGTCCAGAGTTAGCGCAAACAATTGACAATTGCCATTGAAGTGCATCAATGGCAACTTCAATTGCAATTGTCAATAACGTAGCACATTGACAATCGCAATTGATCATTTCGGGGTCGCTTAACACCAGTGTTCCAAGTCCTTTTAAAGAAAACTTCCTCGACTCCACTCGACTCAGCCATTTCAGCGGTAGAATATCCTCGATTGATGTCAGTAAATAACTACTTATAACTGTAAATTTGGCTGAGTCGAAGTTGAATCGAGTGGAGGAAATGACTTAAGCAGCCCCGAAACAATCAATTGCGATTGTCAATGTGCTACGTTATTGACAATTGCAATTGAAGGTGCCATTGATGCACTTCAATTGCAATTGTCAATTGTTTGCGCTAACTCTGGACGATCGCGATAAAAATTCCCGGTCCTTGATATTACGTGGGGTATCCGCCATGTTTGTTTTCACTGCTGTCAGACGCTCGAATGACGGAAACGATTGTCGATAACGATCAATTGGCAGCTTCAATGGCTCTGTCAATGAGCATCAATCAAATTTTTCATCAATTGCTTTCAATCACGTAACTGCGATTGACAATCCCTTCATTGTTCTCGTAAACGGGCAATTGACAATGACGTAAAATTGACAATCGCAATTGAACGTGTCGGGGCCGCTTTAGAATATTAAAGTAAGACTTTGACTGTCATACGTTGTAATTTATTTATCAGTACCAACCGAATGTGTCCCAAGACACCTCGTCTCATATTAAAAGTTCCTCATATTCATGAAAACTTATCACCTTTAAAAAGATTGTCAATAATTAGTCTCCTTGTCTAGCGAACCTAATTGTACACAGCCAATCATAAGGCACATGGAGTGTAAGACTTCAGCTTTGTATAGCGCCCTCTCTGTCACTCATATCTGTGTGACTATTTCTGTCTCACTCACTCCATTTGTCTTGTTAATAGCTGTGTACTGTATTCATACTAACCTAGGGGTGTCCTTTGTCCTTTTCTGTATGTAATGTGTTCGTTGAGACGTCTTGCAGACTAAAAAAAAATTGAGCCAATATTTTTATGTAGGGTAGTTGAACATTTTTAATAGTAGTGTCTCTGACTGTTAAATTTATCAAGGTAATGCTGGCAAGTATGTCTGCAATTATTTATATTATATTTCGTTAATACAAAAATGAATTTTAGTGCTATATACTTTAGGTATCTTTTGTATTGTTCTAAGACAAGTACGCTGACTACGCTTGACGTATGCGTTCAGTTATTTATATTATTTCGTTAATACAAGAATGAACTTTATTGCCTTGAATATTAGGCATCTTTTGTATTGTTCTTTGACGTATGCGTTCAGTTATTTATATTATTTCTTTAATACAAAATGGACTCTATTGCAATGAATTTAAGCTACATTGTGTATTATACTTGGTTAAATACGCCAGCATTACGCAAACGTCTTCCATTGCGCACTTGTTTTTCTCGAACTGATTTTTACCAATTGTGTTCATTGTTAAGAGGCCTATTTTAAATATAGCCCGAATTATGGCTTACTACTATTAATCGTTTAATTTCTACCCTTTTGGGTTTCATTCCCATTTTACGTAAAAAACTACCATTTTGGTAGAAATTATTTTTCTTGGTAGAAAGTATGAAATTGACAAAAGTGCTCCTTACTTATGAATTTTAATTAAATTTCCTAATTTTTGCACCATGATGTTATGTCTAGAAGACAGGTGCATAATAAAATAATTTATGGAGTTGCCTAAAAATATGAAAATTATATTATTATAATTTTAGTCTGCGAGACGCCTCTTCAACACAATTCTTTGTTTTTGCATGTTAAAGCTATCGAATAAAAATAGGATTGGTTTAGAGTTAGTGTAGACCCACAAAAGAGCATAAAATAGAGGATTTCTGATCTTGATTATAATTAGACTTTATCATAATGACATAAAGAACAAATTACTCTGAACCACGATGTAGACGTTAGGCGTCTTTGGACTTCGGGCTAGTTTGCACTTTAAGATACTGAAAATATGGTTTATTACTGAACATCATTTACTCTCTTTAGCATAATTTTTAAGTCGGAATATTGACACTAGATGGCGTTGAATTCTATCCTATTTTTATTACGATCGCTAAGCATAATATTTTTCTTCTATTTGACTGTTTTCCAAACACTAGTTTTTATAGTTATTCCATTTTGAAAAGACATTGTTTTTTATTTGTTTGAATATTTTGATAATGTGTTACTTACTGATTGATGTGTTAAGCAAAAATGGATTTGATTAGTTACGTTTGTTTCATGAAATTAATTTGAATGAATTTTAGTTTTTGGAAGACGATATGCTGATGACTGGCTCATAAATAATTTGGTTTATAAAATTGATGTTTTTCATATCTTGATATACAAGAATATCAGTTAGTTGAGGTAACTTCCCAGAGTACGCCGGACGTATCAGCAAAAATTTCTTAAAAAAATAAGTAATTTGTTTCTTGTAATTGTCACCGTTTAAATGCAAAACACCGCTGTTTTATGAAAAATCACGTAATATTGTAAAGGTTTTATTTTCAAAAACACTCCGATACATATACCGATACCGATATTCCGATATATATTTGAAATGATCTATGCATAATAAATCGATAGTTTACACTCGCATGTTTTATTACAATCTTACGGTGTTTACAATTTATCCGGTGACATAGGTATGTATAAACTTGTACTAAAATTAAATAAATAAGAATATAAAGTTAACTAAGAGATTAATTTTTAATGCCGAGTCATCTGACTTAGGAGTAACGGTTTAAATTACAATAACTAACGCGAAATACTATAATATTGTGCCCCAGTCATCATCCGATGAATTAAAGGTAAATTATTAAGCGATTGCACTATAGCACACGCCAACATTCGTTTTAGCTACAGTCACAGAACGCTAGAGCGAGATGACACGACAGTCGCCAGTTTTTAGAAACCTCGTACACAATATTCGCCGTACTCACGCGTTTAACAACCAGTAGTGTCACAAGTCTTGGTTTTAGAATAAAGGAGAGAGATACCAATATGAGTGTAACGGAAATGCGTAAATATATTTTTGATACTGCCTCTGTCCATGGAAACGAACAACTTTCTTTAAGGGCCTACCTCCCCATAAGTGGCGCCCTCATTGAATAAAAATTCGTATCTTAGCATAGAAAATAAAGAGAATCCTATGTTGCGTTTGTTACAAATAGGATAAGGTATTTTTACATTGTTAAAACAGGATTTAAAGTGTTTCGTATACAAACTAGTAAGAAAAAGTGTCAAAAACGGCCGTTTTTGGTACTTTTCCCTACTACTTTGGATACGAAACATTTTGAGTATTGTTTTAACCACGTAAAAATTCCTTGTCCTCTTTGTAACAAACGCAACATAGGATTCTATATTCTTTATTTTCTACGCTTTGCTATGATTTTTTACTCAATGAGGGCGCCACTTGGCAGATATATACGCCTTAAGGACGCAACAGAAAATTCCAAAAAAATAAAAAGAATTGGTATTTCCGTATAAAGTTATCATCAGCTGATCAAAATTAGTATGGGTGTTATTACACCAATCGATCGAGCGTCGATCGATGGTAGAATGAATTAGTCGACGTCGATCGATAGTTTCTAGCATTACTAGAAGTATTAGTATTAGTAGAAGAGTACTTAAAGTACACCAATCGAGCAGTGGTGGCCCAGTGGTATCGGCCGCGACTTACAAGTTGTAGGTCGTGAGTTCAAACTCAGGCAGGCGCTTTACTTTGTGTAAATTATTTCATCACCACTGCTCTTAAAAATGTGAGGAAACCGGCATGTCTTAGAACCAAAATGCGAAGACTTGTGACATCCACCAACCCGCATTGGGCCCGCGTAGTGTATTATAGCCCACACCCTCTAACAGAGAGGAGGCCTGTGCCCCAGCATTGGGGACATTAAAAAAGGCTGATGTTGACACCAATCGATCGAGCGTCGATCGATGAACGAATGGATTAGTCGACGTCGACCAGCCACAGCTATGACGCCAATCAATCGATCGATTGGTGTAACTATGGGAGATCCAAATTTTTTTTTCCGAATTTACTATTAGTATCTTGAAGAAATTTGTTAATTTTTATGGGCAAATGCAGTATTTAAAATATGACTCCTCATTTTCGTGACACACTGTATATGACAACTGAGTGTTTCTGAGTGTTCTGCCCGCGCCTTTTCCCAACTATCTTGGGGTCGGCTTCCAGTCTAACCGGATGCAGCTGAATACCTGTATTTTACATGGAGTGACTGCCTATCTGACCACAACCTAGTTACTGGGTAATACGACACCCCTTGGTAAGACTGGTTGTCAGACTTTCGGGCTTCTGACGACCCGTAACGACTGTCAAAGATCCACGATTTACAGCCGGGACTAACGGCTTAACGTGTTGCTGAGTGCTATCGTAAAAATATTATTTAAATATCAACATTAGTCTCTATTATCAAACATTTTTGATTTAACACATTTTTTTTGTAAAACAGCAGTTAAACATATCGTTTTTACAATAATAATAATAATAATTGATGATATCTGTATATTGTGCAATGATTAGTTTCTAAGTTCGTTTCTATTTTACTCATTTTAGAGGACAAACCCCCATTTTACATTTAGAGACACCTTAATATAGGGAAATCAGGAGCATAAATATGTCAGGAAGGCATAAAATGTCTATATATTTATGCTTTTGGTGACCCATAGAGGAAACAGTGAGTCAACTCCGTATAGCCACTATGTAATATTTTAGCTGAGTTGTTTACTCTTTAAAAGTTGATTCACTGATTTTCTTGCACAGTGGACGAGTATTTAATTTTTGCCTGATATTTATTTTTTATTTTTTATTTTTTATCCAGGAATCCCCGTTGTAACCACGGAATAGAAAAAGCATGTGGAAGTGCCCACGTAATCACATCCTTCGTCAGTTGTAATGTCTTAATTTTGTATGAACAAACAAATAAGCTTTTCGTCAAAATTGAATTTATTGTTCATACAAAATTAGGACTTAATACAGCTAACGAAGGTTGTTATTATTTTACATATTTTTCCGCATAATTGTGACACGGATAGCTAGGTTGCCACTTCCACTTGTTTTTTCTATTCCGTGATTGTCACAATACAACCAATGAAACCACCTGGTCTGGAGAAAACAAATTAATTTGAATATATTTTCAGAAACCAGGCAAAACACGGTGTCTCTATATGTAAGAACTCTGTATAAAGCACCCAAATTGAGTAGTATATTTTTTTACGTGGCGAGTTCTAAAGCGAGACCCCTTGCCTAGCACAGGACGGGCTAAGACATAGATAATATATTTAGACTTATATAAAATTGTACTGAGCGTATGATTCGTGTTAATTTTTATTTAGTAAGCTTACTAACATGCACAATTTTTAGTTTAATTTTTTTTAGTGTTATAATTTACTTGTTACGTCTAATTTTTGTAACTGTGCAGGCCTATTTGTATTGAACGCTCGCTGACAGTAAATATGTATTTTTATTATATATAAAGACTGCTGTAATCTTTGGCAAAGATTGCCATCCACTATGTACAAGAATTCCATAGTAGAAATTAATCTTAGAGTTTGTTTTGTGATCTTACCTTTTTATTGTGTGCAAAAGTTATTAACAGACATCATAAGGCCTTTTTTATATATAAAACCTGTAAAACACTGTCTCTCAGATAAAATTTATCTGGTGAAACAGGCCTTAACGCTCAAAACTACCTTTCGTCTTTGAAAGTCACAAATCACGTCATATTATAGTGAATAACTCCAACTTTCTCCCCAAAATGTAGTTTTATGTGCATATCAATTGGTATATTGTGTCTCTTTTGATACTTGTGGTCGAAGTTAAAAATTACTGCTTATTTTAGAGTCAATTACTGTAGTTTGTACAGAGTGTAACGAAAATGCGTAATTATATTTTAGATACCTTTTTTCCCATAGAAATGTACAACTTTTTAACAGACTTCCAAAAAGGGAGGTTATCAAATCCGATGTTTGTATTTTTTTTTGGTCGAAAGGGCTTTATTCCGATATCCCATTTAAATTTCATGTAGATCTGATGATTAGTTTCGGAGACAGACAACGGAACTCTTCAAAAAAGGACAGCAAATCAACCGCGATTGCTGCTATCGCATAAATATGTATTGTTAATTCAATTTTGATTGGGAATCACGACTAAAAACTTTTTTACAGAAACACCGACTTCCGAAATTAAAGTTATTTTGCTCTTTTTTGGGAGTCGGTTCTATTTTTTTTTTAAGTTTTTTCAAGAAAGTAACAGTCAATAGGGAATATGCAAGAAACATCGTACACTTGTTTAATTTTTGAATTCATCACATATTTTACAATTCATTATTTTATGTTGCATGTTTTTGATGAAACTAAACGTAAACTCAAAACTTATCGTTCTCAATAATGCGGGTAGTGACGAAAAAATATGTGAGTCAAAGTAACACTTAATTCGTAAAAAGTACTTTAAATTGCACTAAATATTTATTATAATTTTGAAATTGCAATTTCTGCTTGACTAAAGCACATACCAATTAGTAAAATTATTCATTTAAGAACAAAAAATAACACATAAACAGGCGTATCGAGGTAAGTGACGTCACAGTACAGCTTTGACAGTCAAAAACGTTTGAAGTGTAGTAGAAAATTGTAAGAGTTAAAAATTTTTGGACCTCTCATACTAATTTTGATCACCTGATGATAATTTTCTATGGTAACTCCAATTTTTTCGGTATCTTAAATATAAACACATTCCCGTTACACTATAAATTCGATAACTTGCTAAATTAGTTCGATATCTTGTATATCTTCTATATCATCTCTACAGTTGAGGAAGTATTTTGTTGAAATAGATAATTTAGCTAAATCAATACTTTTTAGAGATATCTAAGGATTTCAGAAACCAGGAACTTCCCAAATCTAACCCGTAAGTTGCGAGGCCTAAGTGATTTTATAACATAACGGATTTTATACAAAAAAATAAATTTAAATAGACAATAAATTAAATTCTATCTCTGTAGCGGGTCTAACTATGAGAAATTAGGAAAACTACGTTTTCACCTCAAAATATGTATTTTTCTAATAGAAATCTATATCTGAATCGTAAATGACCAGAATCCAATTTAATAGATAAAACTATTTACACATAAAGGCTGGAACATACATGAAATATAGTAGCACACAAGCATATTGTTTAGAAGCATACTATTATAATTATCTGTATTCAAGATAATTATCAAATTTTGGAACGACAAACTCTATGTCATACAAAATAAAGTTCAAATTCCGTTGCAATCCATACTTTTTAGGGCCTTTTTAATACACAACGCTGAAGTCGATACTTGAGTTGGATTGATATAGTTTTGAAGGAACACAAGCACAGTATAGTACTCGTATCACAAACCCGGTAGTATTAGCAACCGGCCAAGTGCGTGTCGGACTTCACACATCTAGGGTTCCGTACCAAATGAGGGAATTTCAAAGAAACAATCTGATTTAACGGTATTTGTTAGTAAACTAAACGTAATAATAAACATTATCACCAAATTTCAAGTTCACAGGTCAATGGGAAGTTAAAAAAATCTTCGGAACAATATTTTACGACTTACAGACGGACACGTGAGTGACAGCAAAATAGGGCCTTCGGGTACGGAACCCTAAAAACCGAGGGGGCCGGATTATTATAATGTTCGGATTACTTAACCTTCCTATAGCCGCGCGTTGCTCTGTGAGACCGACAACATTCTTTCGCATTTTTTTTCTATAAAAAAATCGCGATCAATGATGGCGTTTTGTACATTCCGTTGGTTGCTGGATTCGTTGCTACGATCGTTTCTTAAATATTGATGCTGCGACTGCTAATTAGTGTTTACATATTGATTAGCGGATTCTTAATACAAATTCCCCATAGAACCTGTTAATCGGTGTTTAAACTAATCACATAGTTATGTTTTTTTATAAATAAGTCCCATGTTGTGAAGCCGGGTATTCACGTATTTAGCAAACTTGTTATCACTCGTTCTACAAAAATAGTTCTATAGTCAATATAACTTATATTATTTTCTAGTTGAACACAACCTGTGACCCTCAAAAGACAGTTTAGTTTATTTTTAATATGTCGCTAAGGTTGTGATTATTATTTTAATAGCAGACCAATTAATTACTTTTCGTTTTTATTAAGTACTAGTTTCGTAACTTCACTCAAGTCATATTATTTAATTTTTGACGACAAAGTTTAATTATTAAAAAAAAAATGCTTTTCAACTAACCATTCACTAAAATATTTTTTTGACATTCATAATAAAATGATTTTTACACTGCCATTGGAAAGTTAAATAAAATAGGAATAATTAAATTTATATGTATAATAATATTAACCATAGTACGAAAAAGCAAACATGAAAAGTTTTACTGAATAACAATATTTATATATAATATTATTTTAATTGTATAAATATGAAAGAGTGATCTGTTATTTTAAATATTAAAAAAAAAACTTCTCGTTTACTAAATATCTCTTGCTTGCATAAAAACAGACGATAAATTAAACAACAAAGATTAAACTATGCTCACTCCGACATTACCTTATTAATTACTTAATGATTAATAATTTATCTCGCGACGGTACTGCTTCTGTGAGCTTTCAAACCAATCAGAAAGCCATTACGCATGCGTACTAGACTATCGTGAGCACCCTAACAACATCATAAAATTTAAATTTTCGAATCAATCATTCTGCCCGCGCCTTTTCCCTACTATCTTGGGGTCGGCTTCCAGTCTAACCGAATGCAGCTGAATACCAGTATTTTACATGGAGCGACTGCCTGTCTGACCGCCACAACCCAGTTACTGGGTAATACGATACCCCTTGGTAAGACTGGATGTCAGACTTTCGGCCCGTAACGACAGTCAAAGATCCACGATTGACAGCCGGAACCAACGGCTTAACGTGCTTTCCGAGGCACGGAGGAGTCTCGGTATGTGAAGATGGTCACCCATCCATGGACCAACCCTGGCAAGCGTAGCTTAACCTGATGGATCGACCCGTGCGGCTGTTATTACTTTAGCCACGAGTTTCGAATATACAACAAAAATAATTTCAAAAACTAATCTTGCAGGAAGAAAAATATTCATACAAAATCACTACAGGGTGTTACAGAAATGGGTGCTCATATTTTAGTTACTGTTTCTGCCCATGGAAAGGAACAACTTTCTTCAAAGAAGACATCGGCATTGATAGGCTCGTCGAGCAGAAGATCCAAAGTTCTCTGTCTCCAAACACCAGTCGGTTTTCTAGCGGTTGCATTTTGGGGAGTGTGCGACGGAATTGCATAATTTAATTCCGCCAAGTCCGTTCCAACATCGGACCACAAGACGTATGGCGATGCGCCACCGGTACATGGTGGACATCCCACCCACACGCACAAAACGTTTTGAGAACACATTAATTGTGCGTACAGCTAGGGAGTGGAATTCCCTGCCGGAGTCTGTGTTCCCTGATAGCTACAACCTGGGAGTCTTTAAGTCAAGAGTGAATAGGTTACTTCTAGGCAAGCGTGCTCCATCTTCGACCACATCATCGCTTACCATCAGGTGACATAGTGGTCAAACGCGTGCCTATAAATAGTAAAAAAAAACAGTCGATTCCGTAAAAAAATGTTCTTTCCATACAAAGTTATCAAAATTAGTATGCTCGATCGTAATAATGGCATAAAGTAGACGCGTATAATCTTGTACGATGGTACGGAACCCTTCACACGCGAGTCCAGGTTTTAGTGTTCCAAAATAAGCACTAAAACCCGGTCAAGTGCGACATTTTGATTAATTAATTCATTTGAATTAATTCCCAAAAAAATGGACTTTCCATACAAAGTTATCAAAATTAGAATGGGAAGTCCAACATTTATTTTCTGAATTAAATAATACTTTCTTGAAGAAAGTTGTTTATTTCTATGCGCATACGCAGTATTTAAAGTATGACCACGCATTTACGTTACATCCTGTATATTCAAGTATTTTGATGTCCTGTCTCACTATCACTTAGCGCAGCATTAAAATAACAGTATGTTTAAATTGATCCTCAATTTTTGTAACAGATTTATTTGCCTAATCAATTATAACAGTGACTTTTAACTATAAATACCTATTTCTATAAAAGCCGCATTTTAATTTCTAAGTGCACTTCTTTAAATAAATCTAGCTAACAAATTATTTAACTTTTAATACCAAGCCTTAATCAGGTCTCCAAACGCCTAATTTTCGCTGAGAGCCTCGTTAATCTTATTCTCATTTAAGTATTTATTTGACTTGACTTATGATAAAAATAATAATAAATAAAAATATCGGCTTATCTGCCAAACCAGAGTAGAACATTATGGCCTTGTAGATAGACCCAATTAATGTTTAAATGTTTTAATGAATTTTAAAAACTATAACTGGACAACTTTAAACTGGACCCCTGAAAAATAGGCCTTCTATTTAATTTAAATATTGCTGCAATGCACAGAGTATCGAGATGCTTCGTGTGACGGCATTGACAAAACTATCCCTACAAACCAAGCGAGCCAGTGATTGTCACCGATTGATCATAGAAATTGACTAACCGTGACAACTTTGTGTCTGACAGTTGAAACAGGTGTTCAGCGCACATTACGCAGACACAAATATGATTAGCAGACATCGGATTATATGCATATGCATTTCCATGTTTGTATAATGCAAATCAAGGTAACTTCAGTCTGCAAGTTAATATTAAATGACAGGCATCACATGAATTACTTACTACTCATTATTAATATAGTGATGAGTTGCCAGTCTGTTTCCTAGTAGCTATAACCTAGCAGTCTTTAAGAATGAAAAGGTTACAAGACAAGCGTGCTTCATCTTCGACCACATCATCGCTTACCATCAGGTGAGATGGTGGTCAAACGCAAGCCTATCAATGATATACAAATTATTACGAAATTAAACGTAAATTGTAATGATAAATAGTTTTTTGATTGTTCATATATTGCTCTTTTTAGTGCATATTTTGACATTTTGATACTGCATATAATCCGATGTCTGTATAAAAGTAATGGCGGCGTGGCGCGGATATTCCATGCTTTGTCCTGCAATCACAGCAGTATTTTTTTTTCGTTTATGATTTTGCTCTTGCTGTAATGATGGGACGTCACGTTTAAAGTTGTCCTGCTACAATAAGTGCTTTATCAGTGTAGCTGTTGAATACATGTCGATGGCTTTCAAGATATAATAATAATTTTAATTTAGTACAAATTTCCTTTTTTTTTCTTAAGAATGCCTAAGGAACTGCTTGGTTCAAATGCTTTCACGGTCGGTATGTTATAATTAATACATACGAAGTATCTGAAAGAAAATTTTAGAATAATTAATGTTACCAATCGGCATTTTGATTGCAGTTCAATAAAAAAATCTCAATAGATTTTGAGTAGAAATTTCTTTATAATTTTACCTAATAATCTAGGTTCTTGATTTATATTTGGTACCTACAAATTGTTGGTTGTTTATTTTTAATAATAATATACGATAAACATAATTATTCAAGCAAAATAATTTTTTCATTCAATTTGCGAGTTACAGTTATAAATGTATAAATCATTTATTTATTTGATAGTAATAAGTGAAGAATTTATTAAATAATAATAAATGAGAGTGTCTATTGATATTTTATTACATCACCTTGTATGGCCTCTTAGTTAGAAAAAAAAACTTCGATGTCTATGGACAGCTCTTGTTTTCTACATCACGTTTATTTAATTTTATAATATTTCTAATTTATGTAATTGGTAAGTACAGACCAATATTTTTAATCTTCGGGTCAAGGCATATTGACGTAGAGTCGAAGCATAATCTATAAAACATAACCTATGAAAGTGGAAGTGGAATTGAAAATTGCAGGTCCAATGTGCGCGATATGCTTTAACCCTATTTGTTCTTATTTTCCTTCGTTGTCCATTTGCATCGAAAAGCATATTATCGCGAATGAAGCATTGTATTACATTTGTGTAAGTTTTAAAAATTTCAATCAAATAAATGTAACTATTGTTAATGTATGAGTTAATTCAGTGTGGCGACTTGCTGTTAATTTATAACTTGTTAAAATTATGGGTGCTTCCTATCTCACAAAGTAAAAATATAGGAAAAACTGGAATTACTTTTTAAAGCTCTAAATTAAATTCTTTGGCGAAACTTCGCAGAAGTGATGGATATCAAACACTAAAAAAAAATATGCGGTCGTTGAACCCTGAAAGTAGCTACTTGAAATATGACTCTAAAATACATTTATTTTGTTTTATCGTGTCTAGATAACGATATCAATCATTTCTGCGTAGTTTCGCTGAGTCGTTTATGTAAAAAAAAAGTTCAACAAGTTAAAAAGGTCAGTACGACGTCATACTAATATAATACGGTGTTGTTGGCGTATGCGCGTATTTTAATCTTAGAAAATAATTGCATATTATCAAATTGAGAGAATTAATGAAACCTGAATGTTTACCAGCATAATGTAACAAATAAACTAGTTTTGTTAAGGATGAACAATAAAACGGGAAATGTTTTACAATATTTTGTTTTATTTCTTCAACAATATTGAACTTATGATACAGGTTTTACCTTACATTCTTATTTTATAGTACCCCAGAAACGGACTATTAAAACCACAGTTATTTTCTTCAAACAAGCGTCCATAAGTTAAAGCTATTGTAATATTAAAGAAAAAGTTGTATTCATAACAATACCTATTTATTGTATAATATGTAGTTTCTCATAACTACAGTTAGATTCGTAAACTAGGGTAACCCGCGAAATTAAAATTTTCTTACGTTTTTTTTTCAATTTGCAGGTCAGTATCAGGTTGTATGTTGATAAAAATATGATTCGCGGCCGTAGCAAGTACGTATATACAGAACTGTGATCATTAAAATCATCAATACAACCTAAGTTCATGTAACTGTATGGAATGACTATTGCATGAAATCATGACATTCGACAACAATTCTAACTTGGAGAGTAGTATTGATGATTCTAATGATTACAATTTTATAAATACGTACTAACTACGGCCGCGAATCATATTTGGACCAACATACAACCTGATACTGACCTGCAAATTGCAAAAAACGTGAGAAAATTTGAATTTCGCGGGCTATCTTGTACATTTCACCATACAAGAGGTAGCATTTTATTTTCTCCAATACAATACAAAATTATCAATTGATGATGAACTTGAATCAACAATGAAACGGAAAGGTGTGGTCATATTTTAAAAACTGCTTTTGCCCATCGAAATTTCTAAAATACATTGAATTCCAAAAAAATAATTGTACTTCCAATAGGTAAGTACTAATTTTGATCAGCTGATAATAACTTATTAAGAAAATTAAAAACTATTTTTTTTTGCGAATTTAAGTCTTAGCTAATTTATGCCTCTTGTACATATTTTATTTATTAAGTTATTTATTAGTTTAGTATAACATTGCCTGAAAAAGCAATTTGGGAAAGGTTTTGTGCGATTTTATGTTACCTTACTGAAGCCTAGCTTTTATGTCTCTAAACCTAGAGGACTTGCATAAAAAAGTCTTAGCTTAGAAAAAATACGTTTCATATCCATGAGAAGATGCTCTTTTTAGGGTTCCGTACCCGAAGGGTAACCAACGGGACCCTTTTACTAAGACTTCGCTGTCCGTCCATCCGTCCGATCTGTCTGTCAGCGGGCTGTATCTCATGATCCGTAATACGTACAGTTGAAATTTCACTGAATTTATATTTCTGTTGCCTACTATAACAAGAAATACTAAAAATTAAAATAAATTAAATATTAAAGGAGGCTCCCCTGCTAGAAACGTGTTTTTTTGGTTTTATTTGCTCTATCTTAATAATGGCAACAATTAGACGCGTATAATCTTGCACGACGGTACGGAACCCTTCATGCGCGCGTCCGACTCGCACTTGGCCGGTTTTTTTTTTTTAAATGTGACCACACTTTCGTTACACCCTGTCTGAAGTAGCAAAGAAATTCACTATCTGAACTTGCTTAAATTTTTGACTTTATAAACCAATGTTATGTATCATATCACCTCAAAATCTCATCCAAATTAAAATTAGCGTAACACGAGAATTCATTTGCCAAATTATTTCTATGATGAGGTCGAAACTCACACAAGTTTAAACCTAGGAGTTCTTTCACGTTATCCTTCATAATAGCACCAGTACACACGACTATTTTGTCTTTAGCCATGAGTTTGATGGTTTGCGAGGTCTTGGTGATGCATTCTTCGGAGAGGAAGGGAGGGTCGGCCACCACCAGGTCGTAGGCCCCCAGCACTTCTGGAGGCAGCTTGTCAGGACTATTGTAGTCGTAAAACACGAAGTCCGCGGCATGGACTTCGAAACGACGGTCGAATTCTAGGAGAGTTACTGGAAACAATACATCGTGAGTTAGTTCAGCTGGCCAGCTTAGCTGTGGTCTGGCTGCAACGGTCATAGGGTCCACACAATAGGCGTAACGGATAGTCCCCTGTGAGACGGAGAAAATGGTCGCGCACGTGCTCCTTAAATGCACGGGCGTCACCGAATTCCTCATTTCAGACGTCCTAAACAAATTGGGAGCCCTTATCTGCTTCTGGAGAGAAGTGGGCTGGTTGGAACAAATGCCACCACGGCCACGGAATAGAAAAAACAAGTGGATCACGCAGCTATCCGGCGCGTCTCACATTTATGCGGAAAAAATGCAAAATAATAACAATCTTCGTCAGTTCTAGTAAGTCTTAATTTTGTATGAACAACAAATAAACTTTTCGTCAAAATTGTGTTTATGTTTAGAGGCTTTTTTTTTTTGGCGCGGTGGGAATCATACAATGACATCTCCCGCTCTGGGTGGAGCGGGAGGGCGTGTCAGACTCTTACTGACTAAAACCCACCCATGTTCCTTTCCTGCTAAAGTGCCCAGGGGAGCGGTAACTGTTACGAATTTATCCGCTACCCCTAGGCATATGCTTATAGGCTTGGTATAATATTTTGTTTCAATAGTACAGTCAAATTAAAATTCGTCTTTATCGTCGTAGCAATAATGGCGATTATCCTAATGCAAGGCAAGTGTTACCTCTGCGATTATATAATGATGTATAAAAATGAATCCCTATTTCCTTGGTCACGGCATCACGCGTGAACGGCTGGACCGATTTGGCTTATTCTTTTTTTGTTGTGTTGTTATTGTCAGGAGAAGGTTCTTATGAAAGGAAAAATTAAGAAAGATGCGCGGAAAATTAGAAAATTTCAGAAAATATACCTGTAGCCCTATCCCCGAGCTGCCTCTTGACGGGCACGAACAGGGTTGGGCAAGAGATGAGAGCCACCTTCCCGCCCGGGCCCACCAGCTTGTCTGCGACCTTCACCAGAGCCTGCACCGTGGACTCATCGTACCAGAACTGACTCAGTTGCTGAAACAAAATAATAAGAAAAAGTAGTAAAATCTAAAATAATTGTAAACTCCCACTGCTGGGGCACGGCCTCCTCTCTGTGAGAGGGTGTGGGCCGTAACCCACCACGTAGGCCCAATGCAAGTTGGTGGATGTCACATGTCTTTGAATTTTTGGTTCTAGGACATGCCGGTTTCCTCACGAAGTTTTCCTTCACCATTTTAAGAGCAGTAGTAAAGAAATAATTCACACAAAGTAAAGCACCTGCCTGGGTTTGAACTCACAACCTACTAGTAAGTCGCGGCTATTACCACTGGGCCAGCACTGCTCTCATTTAATGGGACTTAATCATAACTGGCAAAATGTAGTTGTACCTACTAAACTACCGTCCTCATCTAGCTAAAACTGACAAAAAAAAATGTTGACGTGTAAAGGCGCTCCCTCACCGGGAGCATTCGCGTGTAATGTAACATTATAGATTCGACTTTGAGCATTACATTACAATACTACCTCCCTGACCGAGGAGCGTTCGCGTGTAATGTAACATTATAGATTCGACTTCGAGCATTACATTACAATACTACCTCCCTGACTGACGAGCATTCGTGTATAACGTTACATTTAGTATAGATTTGAATTTGTGAGCATTCTGATTTAGTTGTTTGAAGGTGTTACAAGGTAATGCTCGGTTCTCCTCCTTCACTGATGTAAACTCGTTTTGTATCATTACAGTTCGTGCACTGTAATGCTCAGTTCTCCTCCCTCACTGATGTAATGCTCCACTCTGTAACGTTACATTACACGCAAATGCTCCCGGTGAGGGAGCGCCTTAAAAGGCCAAAAAACCTATTTACAAAAATAAAATCACATCATTTAAAGTGAAAGTGAAACCCTGCCTAACCCTTCATACTGGTGAGATGCTATGTTACATGACATACCCAATTCTCATCAAATAATATATTCTCCTTCAGTTTATTATCAGCTTGCAGCTTTTCGAGGATCTCCTGCCGCTTCTGCTGCTCCAAGTAGAACTCTTGGAGTGCTGTAAATGTCTCCGCAGACAGAGATGGCATGTCATCATCATCCATGCTTTATTTTTCATATAACTAGAAAACAAAAAAAAAATTAAAAAAGCAGATTGGAAGAATAGAAGTCAAAATAATGTGTTCTCTTATGTGGTTTGACCACACAATTAATACTATGAAAAGAAATTTCGTTTTTATGTAAGTACCTATTTCATTCAAAGCGGTTTTTCAATCATTCATACTGGACACAACGGACCAAATGGGAGTCTAAGTGCAGACAAAGGAGTCCCTAAACTACTGCTTAACTATCTATTAACATTGGTCAAGGCATTCAGACTAAATATCCATCTCATTTCGACACCTGCAAGGAATAACATCGTAACTCAATTATAGTAACTTTTGAGGAGAGCGCGTCAAAGATCTAAAAAAATCTCTCAGACTTCGGCTAAGTCTAAATGCCAGCCAACCTTTAAAATTTGAATAAACGAAGGAATAACTGAACTTTCATAAGATTATATATGTTATAATATGTATATTTTAAGACTCTTTATGAGTTACAATGACATTCCACAACATATACTGTATAAAATAACATTGTAACTCAGACACTCAATCGCTAATAGTGTGTTATTAAGTAGTTCATAAAATAAAAAAAGAATTGTGAGCCTGAGGTACTATTTATAAAATTTATTTTTATGCGTTTTGGGGTTAAAATACAAATAAAAAGCTTATTTAATAAGAAATAATAATTTCCAAGAACAAGAGTGTATTTTGTATTACAATGTTATACTAGTAATGGCGAGCAACAATGATGACGGATGATGTGTAACTAAATATACCCTTTTATTAACTGCAGTTGTCTCTCACTTACAATGTTTTTACTCTGTTAAAATCTTTACGCAAAGGAATTTAGACACAGGGGTGAGTGCAAAAAAATCTTCAATTTTTGTACAGCATGAATATGATTGTAACTTAAAATTGCCCAAAACTGAGTTACGATGTTATTCTTTGCAGGTGTCGATTTGTTGTTAAAGACATTTATGTTTACAAATACCTGATTGAATTGCTTTGTACTTTAGGAGGAAGTTTCATATTTTTATTGCAATAAACACTGTTTTTTACATTGTGTGTTTTTATTACTGTTTGTGGATTGGCAAGCGTAGCAGCAAGAATATTAATTAATAAATAAGTAGGTAGGTTTGTAGCTATAAACAAATTGTAAGCAATGATTCTAAGTATACAAATTATGAAATGTTTAGAATAACACTAGTGCATCAGCCTCATTAATATGTAAATTTCAAAATGTTCTAAGTATTGTAGTGTTCATTAAAATCTGAGCAAGAATTTATTATGATCTAATCAACCTACATACTTTTAATGTCGTAATAAGTTAGATCATACTAAAACAAAGTGGTTCACACTTCACAGTTCGGCTTGGTTGGTCTAAAAACGTGTGACAGCTATAAATAGGTTAGTTTGCGCCCGTCCCCGTGGCCCACAATATGTATCAATTATTTACCAGATGAAAATCACAAAAATAATGTGCCAGTGTGAAGAATAGCTTCAGAAATGGATACAGTTTAGTTTGTAAGTACCATTTGTTCTTATTTCATTTATAAGAATTATGTTCTTGTCGAAAATAATAGTAGAAAACAATAAAATATATAATCTAAAATCTAACCTCGATTAATGTTTTTGACATTAGCTTATTGTCAAAGCTGCCAATGTCACGAATTCACGATGACGGTAATTTTTTTTTATTTACCCCGAAGAGAAGGCTAAAGTCTTTTGCCCATATTGCCTAGTCTTACGTAGTGTATTTTACTTTACTCCAATTAGAATGCAGATGTAACATTCTAATGTTTTTTGCAGTATTTGGCAACAAATGTGTTGAGTCAGCCTACTCGGCAAACTTTGCTGAGGTAGTCAGTACTACAATAAAATTCTCAGCTCCATTTTACCGAAATCGCGCCCGTTTCAATGATTCCACATATTGTCCATTTGCGTTGACACTTGAGACACAAAACTACACCAATTTTACATAACAATATCCACTAGGAATCAATAAGCGAATAATTAAAACAGCCATTTCAACACACACAACTTCATTCGAGAAAATCCCGCCAAAAAAACCACAGATTGCCAGTTTGCTTTCACTGTTGCCAGCTCATAAATATCTACTATGTTTCAACACTTTTCTTCTTTCTAGGTACAAAAATGGAATCAGAAAACCTACAAGTATTACGCTTACACGAAAATCCTCAATATTTAAAGCCATGTTGCGAGTTAATTAACGATGAGTGGCCACGTAGTGAGACAGCCCGGATGATGTCACTCCAAGCTTCCTGCAACCAACTGCCGACCAGTTTAATTCTCATCAACGACATGAAGCACCTCCTGGGACATTGTAAATTAACTCCAATACCCAGCATACCAGAGAGTTGTTTCATAGAAACTGTAGTTATAAATAAAGCAATGCGAGGTAAAAAACTAGGAAGTTATCTTATGAGACAAGTTGAAGAATACTGTAAGAACATGTTAAAGTTAAGGATGCTTCATTTATCAACGAAAGGACAGGAAAACTTCTATTCTAAATTGGGATACGAAATTTGCGCGCCAGTATCAATCTATGGTACTCGTAGTTTTAATAGTGAGCCTACAGAAATTAGTAATAAGATTCAAAACCCAGTGCCAGTAAATAGTAATACTTTAGCAGGACCGCCACCTCCGCCGCCCCCACCGATGCCAAAACCTGAGAGCTTGGTAAACAATAACACACTGAAGTCGACTAAGACCTTCATGTTCAAGTATTTGTAAATATAGTTATTTTAGTTAACTTGTACCTGTGTTTCATTTGAAAATATTACGGCCATTTTAGGTTATTCTGTAATCAATGCCAAATAAAAGATTAGTGCGGCATCAGTTTCTTATCTAAGCTTTCGATAAACCGTTATCTCGTGTATTTTTACTGCTAACATAGTTTAATAACGAGTTTGTTATCCAACATGGCGGACCGCAGGCCTTGGAATTACGCAGCAGCTGGCAGGTTTAAGCAAACAACGAGAGAAACAAAGTACTATACAAGCATACAAGCAAGCTCCTCGAGGAGCCGGGCGACACCAGGTGACTAGTTTTTATATTATCTGTGAAAGAGGAACAGGCACTAAACAGCAGTGCTATTTTAGAGACATCTCACCGTGGTTAGGTATACTGATGTGAAGTCACACACACTATACCTAACTACCTAAGTTATCACAGTGAGATTTCAGCACTACGGGGTATTTTTCTGTGAGCTCCCGACTGGTAAACCGGTTTACCAGAACAATAGATTTTCTATTGTGTCTGTTTTCCGGTAACTAACACAAAAGGACTTGACTCCATCTAGGCCTTAGGCATGGAGGGGCTGTGGGGGTTCAAACACGTTTTTTGACACGAGTGAAATCAAAATTTTAAGCTCACTTGAGCCCAAAGGCACTTTTATATTTTATCACAGAGATGCTGGATATCGTCTAGGCGTAAAGTACTCCTCAAGACAAATCAATCGAGCTCAGACTCGATGGGTTTACCTTGTTTAGTTCAGAAGTTCCTATGGCCATCTGCCGTCTCCATCATCAGACCAGCTCCATGGTGGTCACCGAAGATACATAAGTACATCAAATTGGAGTCCAATCGGACATCGGGAAGTGGGTCTAATTTGAGTAGCAACCTAACAAACATAGTTACATAAATACATTGTAAGTTAAATAAAAGCTCGTAAAAACACAATGAGTTTGTAGCTTACTTGTACCTTGCTAGTCCATTTTGTAAACGAAATATGTACGGTACTGAAATAATTTAAAAAAATCAAAATTCATTTATCTAAACTAGGCTGAGAGCCAGCACTTTTTGAACATCAAAGTTCTACATAAAGACAATCCCCAAAAATCGCCCGTCCGTCACAACTTCCTAGTGTTATAGCTGGGAAAAAGAAGTGGCGCAACAAACTCCCCAGCAACACATTTGACTGTTAAACATGTTTTTAACCGACTTCGAAAAAGAAGGAGGTTCTATGTTCGACTGTATGTTTACTAATTATGTTTTTTTTTTGTAGTGATAATTTCTATATAATAATTCATACGGCAGCGGCAGGCTGGCTCTTCCTCTCTCACACTAACCCACAGCTTAAATAGTTCAACTTCCCGAGACGCACAAGTTTTTTTTTTATGTATGGCCACCGACTTCTCTGTCAGTTGTGGACCGATTTTCAAAATTAATTTTTTTATCCGAAAGAATATTCTCCCGAGGTCCCATATAAATTTTATCGAAATTGCTTCAGCGCTTTTTTGAAAAACTGAACAAAAACAAAAAATACGTAGGTATACGACGATGAGATAGATGACGTTTTGGCTTTTTAAATTCCACGTTCCATGTTTTTGGGGTTTTTATGTAGTTCTGGGGTATAACAACTAAAAAGTGAAAAATAAAAAACTTAAAAAAAAAAAACCGACTTCCAAAAAATTAAATACACTAAAAGATGCTTCGTTAATTGAAAGTTAGTGTCAATTAACGAAGAAATAAAATACAAACACCGACTTCCGAAATTAAAGTTTTTTTAAAATTTTTATTGTATTTTCTTTTTTGGAAGTCGGTTGTTTTTTATTTCTTAAAAAACCGTTGCCTCACATTAGGTCTTCTTTACTCCCTATTATGTGGGAGCGTTCACAAACATGTAAACTCACAAACCTTCCTACACAAGACACCCAGACCGGGAACAACTAGCTGTAGGCCATACAAATTATTTTTTGTATTTTTTTTTCTGTTACCATTATTATTGTTATTTCTTTTTTTATTACTTTTTGAATTTATTTAAATTTGTACGTATCTGTATTAGTTTCGTATAATGTGTTTTGATTTATTTTATTTTAATTTTTTCGTCCTTGTCAGACTTGTTGTACCCACCTAGATATTAAGTGAATGATGTGGTTGCCTATAATTGGAAGCACACACTTGTTTTTGTCTCGGTTTAAGTTAACATACATGTGATTGTGTAGCCTCTGTTGGCGAATGGAACTTTTGCAGCCTTCTAAGTATTAAAACGTATAATTTATTAACATTTTATCATTTTCAGCCAAGGCACCACGTCCGGTTAAGGCTCCAGCTAAGAAGACGGAGAATCGAGTGACAAAACCTCAAACCAGGAACCCTACTGTAAGAACGCTTCAAAACAAAGTTCAATCACAATCCAAGAAAATTGAACAGCTTACGAGGAAAGTAAATGATGTCAAAAAGCTCGTACAAACGACTAAGAAGAATACACCAGCGCCAAAGAAAAAACAGCCAATAGTTGAAAGGAAAATTGTAATCCAAGATAGACATTACATGTCGTAATAGGTCTTTGTATATAAGTGACTGGTAATTAGTAAACGATACTTTAACATGTGATTTTACTCATGATAACAAACAACTTTTTCTGCAGGACCAAACCTGAAATCGGGAAAAAAATCTGCTGTTCAGTATATTTATGTTCGCCTACTGACTGGTCAAAATGTACTGTACTGCCTATTTTTTTTTAGCGATTTCAAGTATGGTCCCCTAATAAAAGTTGTGTTATCATGAGTACAATCACGTGTCTAAGTATAGGTCACTAATTACCAGTCATCATATATAGATGTCATATATTAAGAAAATGTTATAAAATATAAGGCTACAATTGGTCAAACGCTGCCTTTATTTTTTTATCTATTGTAGTTTTTAGGGTTCTGAACATCCGAATGTAAAAACGGAACACCTAGAGGATCACTCGTGCGTCTGTCTGTCTGTCTATCCGCCTGTCACAACCAATTTACTCCGAATCTACTGGCCCGATTAAGTTAAATTTGTTACACAGGTGTATTTCTATGAACCAAACACGGACGAGTAACGTAAATAGTCTTCTTGTTTATAAACTGTCTTTTGGTTGATAAACCGAATGGTCAAAAGAGATTATGAATTGACTATCGGATCGGGCTTAAAATAAAGTTACAGTTCAAGAAAAATATCCTATGCCTATAGTTGAAGAGTAAATTGATAGGCTACAGGATTGCAAATAATTTACGTCATTAGATTTAAAAAATGGCTATTACTAAATGAAAAATAATGAAAAATCCATCCCAAACACGGCGTTCATCACATCTGATGGACAATCGTTCATCACATCTGATGGACACTCGTTCATCACATCTGATGGACACTCGTTCATCACATCTGATGGACACTCGTTCATCACATCTGATGGACACTCGTTCATCACATCTGATGGACACTCGTTCATCACATCTGATGGACACTCGTTCATCACATCTGATGGACACTCGTTCATCACATCTGATGGACACTCGTTCATCACATCTGATGGACAATCGTTCATCACATCTGATGGACACTCGTTCATCACATCTGATGGACAATCGTTCATCACATCTGATGGACACTCGTTCATCACATCTGATGGACAATCGTTCATCACATCTGATGGACACTCGTTCATCACATCTGATGGACAATCGTTCATCACATCTGATGGACACTCGTTCATCACATCTGATGGACAATCGTTCATCACATCTGATGGACACTCGTTCATCACATCTGATGGACAATCGTTCATCACATCTGATGGACACTCGTTCATCACATCTGATGGACAATCGTTCATCACATCTGATGGACATTCGATCATCACATCTGATGGGCACTATGAGTTTTTACGAATGCCAATTGGTTTGTGTAACGGGCCCTCTGTATTTTAAAGATTAATGAATACTGTATTGGGAAAGCTTCGTTTTTATTGCGTTATTTGTTATATGGATGACATACTGATAGCTACTGGGACCCTAGAGGAAAATGTTAAATGTTTGATGGTAATCTTAAAAGAAGAACAAAATGGTCTAACTATAAACTTGGAAAAATGTAACTTTTTTCAAAATACAGTAAACTTTTTGGGGTATGGAATTAATGAACATGGGATTCGCCCCGTAAATAGGAAATTAGAGGGTGTAAAAAAGTACCCTCCACCTACAAAATAATATTCATTAAGTTCGTCAATTAGGGTTAATTAACTACTTTAGGAAGTTTATTCGAACTTGCGCTATATTGTGCGAGCCTTAAAAAAAATATTGAAAAAGGAGGCTAATTGGGAATGGAGTTATGAACAGTCACAAACTTTTGAAATATAAAAGGTTTTATCAGAAGCTTCTTTGACAATTTTTGCCAGTTATAATGTGTACTGTGAAACGGGGTGAATAGGAACGCAGGGGTTAATAGAAACAAAACTTTGAACGGGTTTGTCATGTTTCCAATTTATTTATGAATTGTAATAATTAAAAGTGTGTGTACTTATGTACGCACGTAAGAAATTATACTTCTTTGGTGTAACAAGGTAAAAAACCAAACTTTGGGGGTGGAGGATAAATTCGAAAGAGTTACCTCGCCCCCGGGCACTCGAGGCAGGGAGGAACAGGGGTGGGTTTTAGTCAGTAAGAGTCTGACACACCCTTCCGCTCCACCCTAGAGCGGAAGAAGTCATAGGATGATTTCCCACCCCCCAAAAAAAAAAAAAAAAAAACTGTCACAAAGTTTACAAAAGGGAAACAATCATTCTTCATGAACCATAGACCATAGGTAACTTCAGGGTGTCGGTTCTAACTAACTTCAGGCTGTAGGTTTTTTGTGACGGTGTTCGCGCGCATCGTAAAAATTTACTTACTCTCATCATTTTTCCCTAACGCGCCAAAAGAAGTATAACTTCAAAAAATAAATCGATGCTTTGCTATAAACCAATATTAAGGTCATCATCTGCCCGCGCCTTTTCCCTACTATCTTGGGGTCGGCTTCCAGTCTAACCGGATGCAGCTGAATACCAGTATTTTACATGGAGCGACTGCCTATCTGACCTCCACAACCCAATTACTGGGTAATACGATACCCTCTTGGTAAGACTGGTTGTCAGACTTTCAGGCTTCTGACGACTCGTAACGACTGTCAAAGATCCACAATTGATATCCGGGACCAACGGCTTAACGTGCTTTCCGAGGCACGGAGGGGTCTCGGTATGTAAACTAAAACCCATCCATGGACCAACCCTGGCAAGCGTAGCTTAACCTGTGGATCGACCCATGCGGCTGTTATTACTTTAGCCAGTATTAAGGTATCAAAGTGAAAATCCTAATCAAAGTTTTGTTTCTATCCGCCCCTGTGTTCCTATTCACCCTGTTTGAAGGTACAGATACTAGAAGTGATGGTGCCCCGGGCCTGCGGACGGCGAGTAATAATAAATTCATTTATTTCAGGCTATGAAAGCCCATAAAATTTAAATACATTTTTACAATAATCAGAATGACATTTTGCTGATACAGTACAATGGGATTTACAGAAACAAATTAAATTAAAAATGTCAATAAATTAGAATTAAAAATTAAATTAGATTAAATGTCAGTGTGTAATGGGTAGCTCGCCGTCCGATCAGCACCAGGCCCGAGAGTCGACGGCGCGTAGTGTTCCACGCGCGCTTCAAAGAGTTGTCAGCAATAGGGACGGGGCCCGTCATGGCCGATGCCCGGGGGTTGAGGATAAATTCGAAACAGAGTTACCTCGCCCCTGGGCACTCAGGGCAGGAAGGAACAGGGGTGGGTTTTAGTCAGTAAGAGTCTGACACGCCCTCCCTCTCCACCCAGACCGGGAGAAGTCATTGGGTGATTTCCCACCCTACCAAAAAAAAAAAGACGTGATGGTATTGGTTGTATATTAGTACAAATTACAGAAAATGGCGAAAAACCCACTTTATTTTTATAGTCGTCAAATGAGTGAGGAGGAAAAAAAGTATCACTCATTTGAGCTGGAATGTTTAGCTATTACAGTAGGACTGTTTGGACATTATGTGTTGGGAATAACTTTTACAATTGTAACAGATTGAAATGCTGTCAGACATTCTATTAACAAAAAAGAAATGAATGCACCAATAGGTAGATGGGTATTACAAACACAGGAGTTCACATTCGATGTAGCACATAACGCAGATGCAGCATGTCGATGCGTTAAGCAGAAATCTAGTTTGTAAATCACCTGTCACAAACGAAAGTGTGATGTCTATCACAGTTACTGAGTCCGATTGGCTACGTTCTGTGCAGTTATGAGATCGTAGTATTTGTGCTTTAAAATATATTAGAGTCAGGTGATGCCGAAGCGCATAAGTAGATATTTAAACAATATGAATTGCTGGGCAACAAAGTATATCGTAGAACTGAATACGGGCGTCGCTGGTTAGTACCAAAACAATGTATCCGGCAAATAATATGGCCAAATCATGATGATGCGGGGCATTTTGCGGTAGAAAAGACCCTTGAAAGAGTTAAAAATAATTATTGGTTTCAACGCATGAAAAAGGTGATTTCAAAGTACATAAGAAATTGCCTAAATTGTATGTATTACAAAAATCTCCATGGTAAAAAGCCAGGTGAATTGTTTGCAATACCAAAATATGCAAGACCGTTTCATACATTACAATATGTAGACCATTGCAAAAACTACAAAAATTATAACATATTTACTAGTAGTTGTAGATTCTATCACCAAATTTGTTTTATTGCTGCAGATCGCAATACAAAAAGTAACGTAGTTATTAATGAATTGAATAGAATTTTTAAAATATTTGGGAACACTAACAAATTAATATGCGATGCAGGTAGTGCATTTACATTTAAGTAATTTGTTAACTATTGCAAGGATAAAAATATTAGACGACCAGTTATTGCTACTGCAATGCCTCGCTCTGATGGACAAGTGGAACGTTACAATGCGACAATTTTAGAAGCTCTACGTATGGGCGTTAACAGAGACTACAATCAATGGGATAAACATATTGATAAAATTCAGCAGGGCATCAATAGCACTGTTAATAAGACCACATCAGCAATTCCAAGCGAAGTGGTCTTCGGATACAGAATACAAATGAATTCTAACAAGGTAATAGCAGACAATGAACAATAACCTGTTGATGTGGCGGAACTTCGGCAATTGGTTGACAACAAAGTTCAAAGATGTGCGGAAAAACAGAAAGAAAATTTTGGTGCTAAAAGAAAAACTGCTTATCAATTCAAAGTAGGCGATCTGGTAGTTATAAAGATACCAAGCTAATCTAATGATGCTCAGAGCTCGAAATTGTTACCATTATTTAAAGGCCCTCTTGAAGTGGTCGAGATATTAGGCCATGACAGATATAAAGTAGCTGATATGCGAGGCACAGAGAGAACATCTAGAAGCTATGAAGGCGCTACTTGCGTAGAAAATATGAAGCCGTGGATAACCATTGGTGAAATGGTAGTATAACAGTAAACAAGACAGTGCTCGGATGTTGTCAGGTACTTATATGTTTATTAGTTACAGGAAAACATTTTTGTTAGGAAACAGTGGTAATCATATCATTATAGTATAATTTAGAGGTCTGATGCACAAGCTTCGAACACGAACGTTAGCATAGCATTATTCTGTAAAAATGAGACTATTCATAGATGAAATAATGGAATTAAGGGATCGCATTGATGTATAACTAGTAGGATTTTATACGGCTGACCGCTAATGGAACAGCAAATATAGAATTAGGTGAAATGTTAAATGGCTGGCCGTCGATGGAACAGCAAAGAACAGTACGATTCTACACGGCTGGTCGCTGATGGAATAGCAAATGTAGAATCGGAACAAATGTTTAATGGTTGGGTGTCGATAGTACGATTCTACACGGCTAGCCGCCGATGCAACAGTAAATGTAGAATCGGGTGAAATATTAAATAACTTGCTGTTGGTAGAACAGAAAAGGGTACCTAGTACGATTCTATACAGCTGGCCGCCGAAGGAACAGCAAATATATAATCGGGTTAAATGATATATGGCTGACCGTTGATGGAACAGCTGAAGGCTATGTTAATGTCAAGGTGTTCAAGGCTTGAGGAGTGGCTGAAGAGGAGTCACGGCGTCCTCACCTTCCGCTTGACGCAGGTTCTCACTGGACATGGTTGTTTCGGGTGGTTCCACTTTCGGATAAGGCGGGAGGAAACGCCCGGGTGTTATCACTGCGCGGATAGCCCAGAGGACACGGTGGAGGTCTGCCCCTCTTGGGCGGAGCACCGCCGTGTCCTCGTGGATGCGATAGGCGGTAGCGACCTCTCGCGCCCGGCCCTTGTTTAGGCCATGGTACGGGGCGAGAGGGAATGGGATGCCGTCTCTTCCTTCTGCGAAGCAGTAATGCTCGCGAAGGCGGAGGCGGGAAGGGTGACGGAAGCTCCACGGAGTGGCCCTTATACCAGCGGCCGCTACCGCCACAGGAGAAGCGCTGGGCGTAGGACGTCGAGAGACGATCTCCGGCCACCGTAGACCCGGGCCTACGGACGGCGAGCAGTGGGTAGCTCGCCGTCCGATCAGCACCAGACCCGTGAGTCAACGGCGCGTAGTGTTCCACGCGCGCTTCAAAGAGATGTTTGTCAGCCACCACTGACGGGGCCCATCGTGGCCGGTGCCTGCATGCCTAGGGGTAGCGGATAAATTCTTAACAGAGCTACCGCACCCCATGGTCACCCATCCACAAACCAACCCCGGCAAGCGTAGCTTAACCTGATGGATAGACCCATGCGGCTGTTATTACTAAGCCACGAGCTCCTTACTTATATATTGATTGCCGAATAAATTTTAAAATATGGTTTTTGTTCTCAGCTTATGCACCAGACCTAATGCATGCGAGGACGTATGCGTATGCAGGCCCTGCAGTCTCGACATTGTTAGCGATCGCTACGTCCTAACGATCGGTCGCTACGTCGGAAAAATAATTGATTTTCTGGAAATATGTACAGAGACGGCGTAAATTTTAACTTGCAAGCACTTTTTTTCATGAAAACTGATCAACTGATCTGCTGGTCTCTGTACATATTTCAAGAAAATCCATTATTTTTTTATAATTATTTTGTTTTTACAAAATATGGGCAATTTTCATACGTTGAATACACTCCAGAACCGGTTCTTAAAATATGACCACACCTTTCCGTTACACTCTGTATACTAGACCCAAATGCTGGTCTCACCTTTGTCACTAACTGTCATTTTGTGTCTGTATTTATGTGTTTTATGTGCAGAATAATAATAGTGGTAGATCTCTCCACTCCTTAACCACTTCAGAAAATGTTGCCTCCTTGTTGTTACGTCACACTACGTGCTAGCGACCGTTTTTGGGGGCTTAATTATTGAGTATGTAAAAGCCTACGCACACCAGGACGGAATGGCAGCGGACTTAAATTTTTACCAAAGGACAATCAAATTTATCTAGTAGGAATACGACATTAATGCCAATATTTTAAATTGATTACGTGGATTTCTTGACACGACGGCGTGACATGCCGCGGGGTGAGGCAGTGCAAGTGGGAGTACATGCACATCACATTTGCGCCCGCGCCGCTACCCATTTCACTCGCTACGTATTATTTTGAGGCACACTTCGGCGTGACGCAGCATGCTGCAGCACGTTGCTGTCGCGGGATGTCTTGGTAGGCCGCCAGAATGCTACAGTATCTAAGCGGCTATCTATATCGGTGTGCGTAGGCCTTAAGGCCCAACCATCACCTAAAACGCGGTCACTCTTAAACTGCATAGAAAAGAAAGAGATGCGAGACGACAATTGCTCGCAATATATTGCAAAATTTGAAGTATTTTATCGATTTACTTAGTGTTTACTAATAAATTTAAAAAAAATATACCATCACTGGATGCAGTTTAGCATTTGAAATTTTATGGTATATTTTTTATTATGACTATAAATGTTAATAGAGGGATAAACTGCTTTTAAAGATAATTAAGAGGTATGTTTAGGGATTTTTTTGATGCATTAAAGTATGTTAAATTATGTTTTGAGTTCCATCACTGTATGCAAATAGGACTTGAAAATATTATATTTTTTTTAATTGTCAAAATTGTTTAAGGTTTAAGAGATACACTGCTTTAAAAACCCACCTTTTTGACCGTTTTTGGGAACCTCCGCCTTAAAGGGGCCTCTACGAATTGGTTTTAGCCCCTCGTAAGCCTTTCAAAGATCCGGGACCTCAGGGTCCTGAGAAATAAAAAATAGGAAGTTTTTTTACAAAAAATACTTCCAAAAAAGAAAATACACTTAAAATTCAAAAATAACTAATTTCGGAAGTTGGTGTTTGTATTTTATTTCTTCCTTAATTGACACCGACTTTATTTTTCACTTTTTGGTTGTTATACCCCAGAACTAAAACTAAATATTAAAATTACGTCCAAATTGATAACCCCATTATCATGAAACATGGAAATTGAACATACTCGTAATTGGAGGAGACCAAAACGTCATCTACGTATACACATTTTTTGTTTTTGTTGATTTTTTCAAAAAGCGCTAAAGCAATTTCGTAAAAATTGATATGGGACCACCTCTGGAGTATACTCTTTCGGATAAAAAAATAATTTTGAAAATCGGTCCACAACTAACAGAAAATCGGTGGACATACACAAAAAAAAAAAAAAAAACAGTCGAACATAGAACCTCCTCCTTTTTGAGAAGGCGGTTAAAAATTTAGTAAATATAGAATTAATTAATTAAGTGCGTATCACTAATCACTAGGAGTGCCTACTACGCACTTGGTTCCATGACTCACGCTATTATCTTGATGATGTCATTCGTATTGTCAGGAACCGCACACTATCCTGATTAGTTTTTCTGCCCTCTGGCCCGTCAACTTATTACCTACCTAAAGGTGTTTTATGTTTTTTTCGCAATTTATTATCTCCAACTAATTGTTAAATTGTACCTCAGGTTATTTGTGTACTGTGAATACTGTGATAGGTACCTACCTGTGAAGTTTTTTTTAAATTATCATTATATGTTCGCGTTTGAGCACTATCACACCTGTTGCTAAGCGATGATGTGGTCGAAGATGGAGCACGCTTGCCTAGAAGTAACCTATTCACTCTTGACATTAAGAGGCCGTACCCGAAATTTTACCGATTTCGCTGATTTACGTGAGTTTACAGACGTGATTTTACAGTTAAAATAATGTATTTCTAAAAGTTTTAATGCACAACATGAATGATCATTTCAATTATGATCTAATCTACGAGCTAGTTTTTTATTTTTATTATAATTACGATTAGTCGACCACAAACCGACGACGGTTTTGTGAATTTTTGCTGTAAGGGGTTTAGAATATCTAATAATTACGAATCGTTTTGACGTGTAAAATGTATGAAAATTTTTGAATGTATTGTAACAAAAGTCATCTAAATAATGTATGAATCACTTTTTACCACTTTCATAGAAAAATTTTGAGTAAAAATTTTTTTAAGTTAGTCAAATTTCAGAGAAAACGGGCAAAGAATTGCTTTTGATTTTGGCTATTTAGAACTCTCGTTCATAAAATTAAAACAACAAAAACAAAACTTCAGTTCACCGTCAATCCATTTCTTGAGAAAAAAAATTAAAAATTAAAAAAATTTGGCAGTAAAAAATCTTTTAAAACATCTGGACTTATAATATGCAACGCAAGCTTCTAATCTAGCACATTCATTAGATCATAATTGAAATGATCTTTCATGTTGTGCATTAAAACTTATAGAAATGCATTATTTGAACTGTAAAATCACATCTGTAAAATCACGTAAATTAGTGAAATTGGTCAAAATTTCGGGTACGGCCTCTTAACAACCTGGTAGGGTTGTGTCCAGGAAACACAGACTCAGGCAGGGTTCATATGGAAAAGTGAACCTTGTAGCATACAGGCTGACAGAAAATAATTCTGACTGCTTTGAAGTGTCATGCGAATTTAAACCGCGTTTCTACCAGCGAGAAATTGCATACCAGTTGCATTACATTGCAGGCTACAGAGGTTTATGGAGAGGTAGTAGTGAACCTATGAGTCTACTGCCCTTATCCCAATTTATTTGAGGTCGGCGCAGCATGTCTTTTTCTTCCATACTCCTCTATTAGTCGTCATCTCTGTTGTCACCTCCTTTTTACCCATATCCTCTTTCACACAGTCTAACCATCGTTTCTTTGGCCTTTCTCTACTCTTATAGCCATCCACATCCATACACAAGACTTTCCGCACGACATTTTCTTCATTCCTCCGCATCACAGGCCCAGTAGTGGACTTATGAGTAAGATTCTAATATAAAGGAGAAACACAGCACATCGTTTCTAGACCATTAGGTTTGTTATAGCTGCGAAAATTGTGGGTTCAAATAAAATATTAACTGGGCGCTATTTATTATTTAATAGATGCCCTAATCCCAAGCTGGTAAACTGTTTTTTTTAACAGTACTTACCCATCCAAATGTACCATAAAAATTAATCATTTATTTAAACTGCTCGAGTGCGCGAAGTAGCGTTACTTAAAATTTAATATTAGTTAAATATAAAAAGCTGAGACCGGAGTGAATTCTCCCCAAACGGAGGGTTAAAGTGCAATCACAGACGTGACGAGAGACGCGATGAGAATTCCAACCATAGTGATTGGTCGATTCCTGCACATCTCCGCTCCGCTCAGCTCCGCTCTGCCCAGCTCCGCTTCAATGGAAACACACCCTTATGTCGGACTCCTACTTCCGTTCCTACTGCTACCATGAGTCGGGGGGGCCGATAATATCGGACAGCGCTCCTTGATGGGCGAGTCCTATTACTGGGTGGACATACGTCGCGTTACGTGAGCTCAGCGCATAACACGCAAGCTAACCACTCAAGGTCGTTGGCAGCTAATAGCGCCTTAAATTATGATAAGATACGATAGTACGAGGAAACAGATCATCATCATCATTTCAGCCAAAAGACGTCCACTGCTGGACATAGGCCTCCCCCAAGTGTCGCCACAAGGACCGGTCCTGTGCGTCTCGCATCCATCGGCTACCCGCGACCCTCACCATGTCATCGGTCCACCTTGTGTGAGGCCTTCCAACAACGCTGCGTTTTCCGGTACGCGGTCGCCAATCCAGAAATTTTCGGTCCCATCGACCATCTGTTCTGTGACCAATGTGCCCTGCCCATTGCCACTTTAGTTTGGCTATTCTTGTGATTATATCGGTAACCTTGGTTCTCTTGCGGATATGATGATTCCTGATTCGATCACGCAAGGAAACTCCGAGCATTGCCGTTTCCATTGCCCTTTGGGTGACTAAGCCTTCTGATGAGGCCAATTGTGAACGACCACGACCACTGAGGGAACTGATGGACACACAATATACATACCTGCATATTGACTTATACATATACATACGAGTACCTACAGGTTAAAATCATAACCCTCCTTTTGGCATCGCCGTAGGATACGGGAACTAAGCCGTCGGAAAACAACTAAGTATATATTCTGTCGCAGCCACCTGGTTGAATTAGCCAGTCAATTGGACGCCTCGGCCGTTCATTAAACGCCAGCATTATATTAAATGGCTGAAGGACTACCAGCCAAATCATTGAACGCAATGTTTGACCAGATGGCTGGATGTCTATAGGTACTATGTTTCAGATAAATTTGCAATAAAGTACATTGACCTTTCCCTAATAACTCTTCGTAGGTACCTGAACAATTAAATATAAATCGTTTTTCATTATTAGACAATGGCGCCGATTCTCTTGTTCAATAACTAAACTAAATTTAGAGAATCGCTATCGTTAACTAAAAAGCAGCGCGAGAAAAGGACGGCTATAGCTATGAACTAAGTTAGAGATGTGAAACTAGTTTACGCCTTGCGCTTCACCGTGTTTTTAGTCGACATATTTTTACGTGTCGTCTTAATTTATAGGGAAATGTTAGTTCAACTAAGTTTGACAGCTCTAATTTACGTCCGTCTCTTTCTTGTTTTATTAGAGAGAAAAAGATAGCAATAGCCTAAATTAAGTTTAGTTTGTACCTAGCAGAATCGGCCCCAATGTTAAGGATCACGAGAGATGTTGATTCGGGACAGCTTTGAGTCATTAATTCCGTTTTTCAAATTAAAAATGTCAATAAATGTAGGTGGGTCAATGACCGTTATTGCACGTTTAATTGGAACAACCTATAGTCATTTAGTTAAATGGGATATTGATGATTTTGCGATACCACTGATCATGATTAATTTTGTACAAAAGGCAATGTTAGGATGGAAGAGCGAGCGAAGCGAGCTCGCGACAGGGGCACCCTGAGTCGGATAGGTTAGGTTCGAAGAGGCTGACGGGGTCTAGTGAGCGAACGAAGCCACCGAACTCAGACCCCGCCATCCCCTTCAAGGTAATTTATTTTTTAAACCATTGAGCCTTTGTAAATAAATGGAATCACCAATAAATAATCATTTTAAATTTAATTTGAAGTTCTTCACTGAGTCCTGATTCTAGTTTAATTAACTATCGGCCTAGCCATTTAATTGAATGCCAGCATTTAGTGAACGGTTGAATTATCTATGGATGCCTAATCCATAGATAATTCAACCAGATAGCTGTGACGTGTCTTCAACCTGGGGGTCTTTAAGTCAAGAGTGAAGAGGTACTTCTAGGCAAGTGTACTCCATCGTCGACCACAGCATCGCTTGCCATCAGGTGAGATATTGGTTAGGCGCGAGCCTATCATCAATCAGTGATAGAATAATCTAGTAACCATTTTTTTTTTCTTTTTTTTTCTTTTTGTGGGTTGGGAAATCATCCAATGACTTCTCCCGCTCTGGGTGAAGCGGGAGGGCGTGTCAGACTCTTACTGACTAAAACCCACCCCTGTTCCTTCCCTGCCTGAGTGCCCAGGGGTGCGGTGCCTCATTTTCAGAATTTATCCGTTACCCCTAGGCATGCGGACACCGGCCGCGATGGGCCCCGTCAGTGGTGGCTGACACTAATCTCTTTGAGGCGCGCGTGGAACACTACGCGCCGTCGACTCACGGGCCTGGTGCTGATCGGACGGCGAACTACCTATTACTCGCCGTCCGCAGGATCTAGTTACCCATGGGTATTGCATTCGAAGAGCTTTATCCTGTGAAGCCCCATGGCAAAATCCGGGTTGTCAAATTAAACCCCGAGGACAACCCGGGTTGACAGCCGATTTTTTATTTTTTTTTATTCTCTTTAATTTTTTTTTTTTTTTGGTCCGACTCACCGGTGAGTTTCGGGGCTTCACAGGTCATACGACCAAACGAAGTCGACATGAGATGTGTCAACGAAGAAGGCTAGTACCTACCTAAGTATAATAAAAAAAAGGCAACGGTTTTAATAAAAATAATACTTTATTGATTCTAATGATAAACATATAAAATAGTACAAACCTAATATTAAGATCTTATACAACTAAAACATTAAAGTACATACTTATTGAGTAAGTTACATGAACTAAAACTGGTTTCTGAATTGACAAATGTAAGTTGAGAACTTCTATTATATTTTTACAAATTTTAAAATTGTAACACAACTATGATATTTGTACACCAGAGCCTTTAGACAAAATACTATTCTGTTAATGTTAGCGCTAACGCTTCGTGAAAAATGTATGGCAACGATGTTACTGGGCGTGAGTCACGTGACAGTTCTCTCCGCAGGTAATGTCCTTGCATACATACATACATTTTGCACGAAGCGTTAGCGTTATTACAAAAGTTATTTGGCTAAGGGGGCTGATGTTCTATGGTAAGAAATTTTTTAACGAACATAACATCATATGATGTAAAATATTCTGATGAATAAATAAATTCTAATTTTTCACTTCAAATTCTCAATTCAGAAAACGGGTGACGGTCTATTGGCACTTCCCTTCTTCGTATGAGTGTAGTAGCGATATGTAAAAACATCGAAATGATGCAATGACGTTGTCATCGGATTCATTACAAAGGTTTCTACGATCCCAGAGGCTCCAGATATTACTTAATTTCTGATTTACAAAATGCACACATTTTCATGTGGCTCTGGCATCTTACTCTATAATCTACTGAGTATTACTAGGGTACAGTTAAAACTATTTTAATGCAGTTTTAGTATAGAAAAGAGACGTATGTTTCCATTGATTAAACCGTTTTAGTATCATTATTAGGGTAGGTACTTCTACTACTTTCAGGAAAAATAGTTTGAATCTTTTTGCAGTAAACAGTTTACAAGACAACTCTATATTTATCGATTATTCATCTCAATAGGAAGTTGACTTGACTCAATCTATTTTCTTATTTTTATCAAATAGTAACTTTATCAAAACACGAAAAATATTTTTTTTTTAATCGGTTCAAATTTAAGTAGGTAGGTAAGTTAGAAATCGCTCAAATCTGTTAGGGAAAATATTGAAAGGGAAAATGTTGAAAGGGAAAACTGTCAGAAAAGGACATCAAATTTTGCCGATTTCGCTGATTTACGCGATTTTACCGAAGTGATTTTACAGTGAAAATAATGTGTTTGTATAAGTTTTAATGTAAAACATGAAAGAACATTTCATCTAAGATCTACTGAATGAGGTAGTTTTTTTAATTTAATTTAATTATAATTACGATTAATCAACCACAAACCGACGACGGTTTTGTGATTTTTTAGTGTAAGAGATGTTGCGACTACTCCCGACCACGCCTTCTGACTTTCTTGTGAGCGTATAGCTCAGAAGATAAAACGAAAGACGTAATTGTATACTGCAAACACACATTTAACTAGGTCCGTTGATTGAATACTTATTTAATTAACAAATATCTTCTGGATAGCTCACAGAAAGTCGAAATTTTGGATTTGTAAGGTACATAATAGTATCAAGCTCCTAATGCTATTGTATGATATAAAAGAGTAGTATTAAAAGAAGGGGCCCGCTGGCTGGACGTTTGTCTAAATAACGAATATCTTCTTTTCTTTTGGATTTGTAAGCTATATAATAGTTTCTAATTCCGAGCACTATTGGGCGATCTGAAAGTATAATAACAATAAAAATAATCATAAGGGGCCCGCTAGCTAGACACTTCATTGAAACGTCATTTAATCAAAAACTGTCGAGGTACAAAATATATCTTATTTATTTTCTTTAGGTACAAAATAATGTCTTTATGAAAAGCTATCACCTGTTGCCTGTTGATAAATCTCGTTGGGGCCTGCCAGATAGGCTGACACGCGCGTAAGTACAGTTCCCCCGCACCCGGAGTGATTACCTATTGAATTCGCCGCCCGACGACGATGATGCGTCGTCGAGAAATGTTGAGTTTACTACACAATTTCCTAATAGATATGTTAAGAGTTAACTCACCTACTGCGGACCCCTGATACACAGGCTACGGACCCCTAAGAGGTCCGTGGACCCCACATTGGGAAACCCTGATGTAGAGGTTGTACAAAGGCAAACATGAAATCCCTAGTTTCTGCTGGAAGTTTCAAACTGAGTTAAGCTGAAACCGAAGCTGGTGTTGGGGTTTACAACCTCGTCAGATCGCCAGCAACTGCTGATGTTGTCCTACGTAACTCCTAAATCCTAATAGAATTATAAGAAAAACAAACTTAATTACATATTAAGAAGAAAAATCAAGAACTTTATGAAAAGGTTGAGGTAGTGTACGTTGCTATTAATAATAACGACTTTCAATTTCTTCTTTGTTCTGCTTTTTACTATGTCGGAGTTGAAGACTCCTTATAGTTCCGTCATACCTTACTAGACTATATAGAAACTTAAACACAGTATCACTAAGATACTTAATAGAACTGCTGATTGCTACCAGAAGCGAGGCCACTTGGTACTGGACGAGGAATCATTGACACGTGAACTGCGACGATTTTGTTCTTCTTTCATTCTTTGAAAATCAGCTTCAATGTCACTTTTTTTCTCATTTTTGTAACGGTTCATCGCTTCAATATCTTTCTCAAACTGAGCTCTCTTCCAACGCAAAGTGTTATTTAATTCTTGAATTTCTTTCTCAATTTCAATTTTTTTCTGAGTCTCAATTCTTTTCATTCTTTCCATTTCAGCTAGGATATCAGTTTCCTTTTCGGTTTTATGTTTTTGCAACTCCTCAATAGTCTTCTCAAACTCGGCTCTTTTCGCCGCGTATTTTTTATTAATTGCGTCAACATTATTTTCAATGTTATACTTCTTTTGGAACTCAGTATCTTTCATTTGTTGAATTTCGGCTTCAAGTTCAATGCTCCTCTTTGCCTCGTATTGTTGCATTTCCAATATATTCTTCTCCATGTTGTATTTCACTTCAGCTTTGCGTTGTTGCAATGCTGTAATTCTTTTACTGATACTATCTTTCTTCTCGGCTTCAATTTCTTTCAAGTTTTGTATTTCGCGATCAAGTTTCCCTCTTTTCTCAGCCTCCTGGTGGTTCATTTCTCGAATGCGCTGCTGACTTTGTTCTTTAGTCTTAGCCAACGTTTTTTCCATTTCTTGAATATTCCTCTGTACCTGGGTTCTCGTTTGAGCTTCTTCATTTTTTAATATTTTAATGTTTTTTTCAATGGCCAACTTTGTTTCGTTCTCTTTATGATTTGACACCAGAACTTTTCTTTTAATTTCACGTATTTCTGTTGTGGTCATGTCCTGTATTGTTTTAATAGTCTCGTCAATATTGCTGTTTTTCGTTTCCACGAGAGCCTTAAGCTCCTGCATATTTGTTCTAAATAATGAATACATCCTTTCTACATTTTCCACTTTGGTTTTAATATTGTCTGATAGCCTCATTGTCTTTAATACTCTTTTTACCATTTCTGCCTTCTTGGCCTGAAAACAAAAAAATAACAAACTTTTAAAAGGTACGATTTTTAGTATGCTTATGCTTACAGTGGCAAAAGATATATAAGTTGGATATATATAAAGTTTTTGTCCGTCCTGTAAAATGATGGCTCTTAATGAGTCTGAGCACGGGTATAATGCAATGAACTACGGTACTGCTGCAGCTTCTGTAATTGCTAGACGCTGCCGAGTCGTCGTCGCAATGATTGCCTAGAATTACGCAGTTGAGAGCAGTGGTGGTGGAGTGGTGGTAGTTCACGACTTACAAGTTGTAAGACGCGGCATCGCACCCAGGCAGGTGCTTTGCTTTGTGTAAATTATTTCTTCATCATTGCTCTCAAATCGGTGAAGAACGAAAACATTTTTAGGAAACCGGGATGTCCTAGAACCAAAAATTTTAAGACATGTGTCATTTATCAATCTGCACTGCGGTGGATTACAGCCCACTCCCTCTCGCAGAGAGGAGGCCTATGCCCAACAGTGGGGACATTCAAAGGCTGGTTGATGTGTACGCATTTGAGTTACTATTTAAGTCTTCTATGGTGCCTTTAAATCTGTAGGTACTTAGGTGAGTAGTAACTTAGTGTAATAAAAAAACAACAAAATTACCTCGTTTTCCGTGAGGTACCGAAGAAATTCAACAAAAATGTCGCCATGTTCAGTGTCAGCGCCACCAAAGTAAGCCATCTGGAATAAAGGAAAATATTTGTAAATTAAGGCGCTTTTAATTGCCAACGACCTTGAGTTAGCTTGCGTGTTCTGTGCTGAACTCACGTAACGCGCCGTAAAAATTGTCTAAAATAACATATATTGTTTTCAAAGAAATAAGACTAGAAATTTACATTTACGTGATGTTCAATTAAAAATCATTAGTATAACTGCACCTTAATATGTGTCCGCTCAGAAACGGGAATCATCGACGTAGGCAAAAAGGCTGCCTAGCTAAAATGGGATTGGGCGGGTCATGTCACAGTAACCGCTAGGCAATAATCTCCACAAAGTGGGGGCCTAAGGTTGGAAAGCGCATGCCCGGGGGTGGAGGATAAATTCGAAAGAGTTACCTCGCCCCCGGGTGCGTAGGGCAGGGAGGAACAGGGGTGGGTTTTAGTCAGTAAGAGTCTGACACGCCCTTCCGCTCCACCCTAGAGCGGAAGAAGTCATAAGATGATTTCCCACCCCCCAAAAAAAAAAAAAGGTTGGAAAGCGCCGCCGAGGCCCGCCTAGGAAGAGGTGACGAGACTACTTTGACGCCTACAGCAAGGGCTGGTTTGACGTGGCTAGAAGACAAGAATACCTGAAAGGAGTTGGGGGAGGCCTTTGCCCAGCAGTGGGACAGCATAAGCTGAATAAAAAAAGTCTTTTTACAAAAAAAACAACCGACTTCAAAAAAGAAAATACACTAAAAATTAAAAAAAAATAACTTTATTTTCGGAAGTCGGTGTTTCTAGTTTGGTTTCTTCGTTATTTGACACCGACTTCCGAAATTAAAGTCAATTTTTAGTGTATTTTTTTTTAAGTCGGTTGTTTTTTTTGTAAAAAGTCTTTTATTTTTCACTTTTTAGTTGTACCCCATTCTAAAACTAAATGAATAGTAAAGTTATACCCGAATTGATAGCTCCAAAAATAGGGAATTTGAAGATAGTTGGTGAAACTATGGTGTATCAGGGTGAACTGTACAAATCTGTATACCCCTTCAGAGCGTATCAGCGTGATGTAATGTTGTGAAGTGGTGAAAACAATATACAGACATGCAATTGCAGGAATTCTGGAAGGTTTGCTATCATTTATTGAAGAGTTCCATTGTGTATCTCCGAAGTTCTTTATCAGATCTTCATCAAATTAAAATGGGACCACATGTGAAGGAACAGCTTTCAAATAAAAAAAAAATCATCAAAATCGGTTCACGTAGTAAAAAGTTATGAGGTAACACACATAAAAAAAAAAATACATTCGAATTGGAACCTCCTTTTTTTTGAAGACGGTTAAAAAAAAGTGGGAATGGTCGGGAAAGAGTTATGAAGATAGAAAAGGCGCAGTTTTTCGAAGAATCTAAATATAGCGGCCGTTCTGATTTATTTCAGCGGGTAAACCAATATGAACACACTAACATCTAAAACCAATTACTCAAAATTATAACTGACTAACCATTTCATTTTCCTCATTGTAGACTGGGAAGCAACTACCTATCTACGCGCTAAAAATAAGGTAACTACGTCAATTTGTACTAAAACTGTATGTGCCGCCTGGTGACAATAACGGGTAGCCTCTTTTTAGAATTCCGTAGCCAACAAGGAACCCTTTTAAAAGAACTTTAAAAAAATTAAATTAAGAAAAAAAAATTCCGGGAGTGCCGGCAGAAGTGAAAACTTGAACTTAACGTTGTGTATTTTTAAATATTTTGGAATCGTCTTACGAATTTTCGATCAGGTCACGTGTCCTGACGCGAGTTTAACATTTTATACCCATCCCAAGAAAAGTGCTCAACGCCGCTAAAGAAGTATTCACTTCAAAAAAATTTTAGCCTCCTATACACGTAAAGTGGGAATGTTTTTTTTTTCTCGTCAATCCCATGGTGTAGGGTATCGTTAGATAGGCCATTCAAAAATAGTACTGGCCTGTAAAAACCATTTTTCAATTCAGGGATCTGTTTGCTTAAATTAAGCTTTAAATTGCTAATTTTTCCTGCCAGCTAAATGGTTGCTTTTGGATATGTGAAAAAATGCACGGCAGTAATATACATAACGAAATTAAAAGGACAAATATCACGGCTACGTTAGCTCAGTTAATAGTAGACTAATAGTCGCCCAACTTATAAAATGTTTCTACCAGTTAAATTTCGTACAAAATACAAAAATAAAATACTTAGGTGAGGTACGGTCTACGGAACCCGAACTTGCGTGTGGCCCGACATGCACTTTGCCGTTTTTTTCTATACGATTTGACATAAGCGAATGTTTAGGCAAACGCGTTCGAGCGCGTTAAAAACTCACGCTAGGTTCTCTGAAACCGGCGATACGTTGATGCATTGGCGGTCGAATGTTGGATTGAGTCCATCGATCACTAATAAATAGTGATCGATGATTGAGTCTTGAAAAGCCTTAAGGTGAATGCTCCAGGGTAGCCCGCGAAATTCAAATTTTCTAACATTTTTTGCAATTTGTATGTAGACAGGTGGTATCTTGGTCAAAATTTGATTCGCGGACGTAGCAAGTATGTATTTATAGAATTATAATCATTAAAATCATCAATACAACTCTTTCAGTTAGAATGGATGCCAGATGTAAGTATTTCATGAATTCATGACATTTGGTATCAATTCTGACTGAGAGAGATGTATTGATGATTTTCAATGATGGGTCAAGGAAATCAGGATCTGATGATGGAATCTTGATAAAATTGAGAGAAAACCTCGAAAATTGTGGGCACGAATAGTGTTTCTGTAATACATACAGAAACACTGTCGTTCGGCCCTCACTCCGTTATTTATGAACCGATTTTGATGATTCTTTTTTTGTTAGATAGGGTATACTTAAAGGGTGGATCTGTATCAAGGAAGACAGGATCTAAAGATGGAATCCTGATACAATTGAGAGAAAGTTGGGTTATTGTTTCTGTTTACTTTTCATAACTTAATCAGGTATTTGCATTTAAGAATCATCACATCATGAAACTGCGCTGGTGATGGAAGCCATACTTTTCCTAAACAATAGAAGTTAGATTTGAAAACTGGTTTAAGTGACAGAATGCTTTGAAGAAAAGACGTTTTTACAATATTGGAGGTAACCTCAACTGGTCAATATCCTGGGAACCTCAAGGAAGGATATTTACATCATCAGCTCAGTGGTAAGAGGATTGATGAAGGATTAGAAATTAGCCTCAGAGTTTTGAAAGATGATGCGAGCCACAAAATATCATAAAATAAAAACTTTTTAACAAAAATTTAACCGACGAAAAAGAACTAAAAAGAAAAAAAAAACAGTTAAGTCTTGAGTATTGAGCTTTTTTACATAAAATATCTAATTTTTTATACACTAATTTTGAGTCGGCGCCAAACAACAATCTGATTATTAAATATCTAAATTTTATAATGTGAAACGAGTTTTTGGTATCCTCAGTATAATTAACAATAAGATTTCATGACAATTCGATCCAAGTCTTTTCATTCTTTTCATTCGATCAAAGAAAGTGTGAAGCGAGTTCGGGTACTTGTTTAGGATACCGAAACACGGATAGGTGAAGTTCAAAGGGAACGGATGGGAGCTCGAGTAAGCGAAAAAAGCTAGCGAACGAAGCCCTCGTTCTTCCTTACATGTTATGGACCTTGCAGACAGAAATAGAAATAGGAGCTCCGTATAACGGGGCTTCGTCATCTTACCTTACTTACGACTGGCAAAAAAAAAACAGTTTCTGAGAAAAATGACTACAATGTGCTTCAATTCCCACTTAATCTAGAATTTGCTCCTTTAAGACCCTTTTTTTTTACTACCGGCCGTCTTTGGTACTTTTGCTTACTACTTTGGATACGAAACATTTTGAGTCCTAACTTTGGTGTCAAAATTAATTAAATCGGCTCAGTTTTCGAGGTGAAAAAAGGGGAATACGAAACGTCGATTTCGTCAAAAATTTTGTGATGAAATCGGTCTGAGCTGCAGCTGTCCCTATCGCACTTTACGGGGGCAGGTTTGAGGCAGCACGACGGCAATAGTTTCTTTAAATACCTATTTTGTAAATTCCTTGCAGGCCCTGTTCCCTCTTAAATAACTTCTCCCGCTCTGGGTGCTCGCGGGAGGGCGTGTCAGACTCTTACTGACTAAACCCCACCCGTGTTCCTTCAGTTGGCTGTGCCAGGGGCCACGGTGGCTCTTTCAAATACACCCGGTTTCCTGCATGACTTTGCTGTAAATTGCTGCTTTGACGTATAAGAAAACCGTAGTGCCTATTATAAATCGATGTCCACCGAGCAATGTACTGCATAGTGCCAAAAAAAAAAAAAATGCAAAAAAAAAAAGATTGCAATTGATTGATTTTTGCAAATTGATGTCAACTGAGTTAGCGAATACACCTGGAAGGCATCGGCTCTAGTGGACCCCGTCACTTAGTGTGTTGACAGCTCATAGAGGCGCGCGTGGAACACAACGCGCTATCGACCCGCCTGTGAAGCCCCGCGGCCAAATCCGGGTTGTCAAATTGAACCCCGACGACAACCCGGGTTGACAGCCGATTTTTTTTTATTTTTTTTTCTCTTTAATTTTTTTTTTTTTGTCCGACTCACCAGTGAGTTGCGGGGCTTCACAGGTCCGGGCTTGTTTCTTATCGGACAGCGAGCTGCTCGCTATCCGCAAGCCCGCGCCTACCGCCTACGGTGGCCGGTAATCGGTTTGCCTTGAGCCCTTGACCCCGCCTCTCGGGCGCCATAGGATATAAAAAGTCTAATATATAAATTGTGCACGATAAAATCGCGTCGCGATGGCACCAGTCGATTCATTAAACTAAATTACAACCACTGTAGTGTTTTCATTAGGAATTTTATAATACAACTGAGATACCTACAGATAGGTGTACAGTCTTTGTTTATGTTTCTCAATTTTCAGGATTTGATTTGTAGTTTGGATACGACACACCTACAAATTATTTTTTGATCAACATGCAAAATGGGGGCAATAGAATAGAATACAATCAATGACATAATAAACTTATTGTGTGTACCAAAATAATATTTGAACAACTCTCAATTAATAAATACAACCAGAGGCCTTACTTGTGGGAGACGTAGCTATACAGGCTATACAGGCCATATAGCACTATCCCTTTCTCACCACCGAATTCATGACGATTCTAATAATACCATAATATCACAATAAATTATACATATATTATCTTCGCTGAGATAGTCAATATTATGATAATGTAGATATTATTGACTTTTCTTATAGCTAGCGATCCGCGTCGGCTCTGCACGGGTGCTTTTATAGGTAGGTACACAAACCTTCCTCGTTTATCACTCTTTCTATCAGAGAATCTGTTGTGTGAGTAACAAACAGTTTTATACTATTTCAGAGAAGAGAAGTACCTAATACTTATTTATTTGTTAAGCAAGGCTGCAAAGTTGTTTTTGGCGCGAGTACTTGTATTGAATCCTGAGCGTAGCGAGGGTTTCAAACGTATACGAGACGCAGAATTACTTTGCTGCCGAGCGCAACACACAATTTTTCACCTCACTTCAACGAGGAAAATGCTACAAAATTTTGTGACAGACGACGGACAGACAGACACATGGACAGACAGACAGACGGATGGACTGACGGACAGTTGGATAGACGGACAGACGGACAGACGGGCAGACGGACAACGGACAGACGGACAGACGGACAGACGGACCGACGGACAGACGGACCGACGGACAGACGGACCGACGGACAGACGGACCGACGGACAGACGGCCAGACGGACTTGTGAGTGACAGCAATAGGGCTCCGATTAGCCACTGGGTATGGAACCCTAAAAATGAGGTTGGCGCACTGACGTGAAATAAGTATTTAAATGCATTTTCAGTGGACTAGCCGTATAGAAAGGTATTGAATGGAAAGGCTCGAATTTTAAAAACTCTTTCTTACTTACATCCGTTTTAGTTTTGGGGTAAAACAAGTAAAAAGTGAAAATACTTTTTTTTTTTACAAAAAATACAACCGACTTGCAAAAAAGTAAATACACAAAAAAATACTTTAATTTCGGTGTTTGTATTTTATTTCTTAATTATTTCTCTTGGTTGTATTTTTTGTAAAAAGGTTTTTGATTTTCACTTTTTAGTTGTTATAACCCAAAACTAAAACTAAATATTAAAGTTACGTCCGAATTGATAACCCCAATAACATGGAACATGGAATTTTAACATACTCGTAATTGAAGGAAACCAAAATGTCATATAAGTATATATATTTTTAGTTTTTGTTGATTTTTTTCAAAAAGCTCTGTGTGTAATATCGATAAAATTTACGTTGGACCACCTCTAGAGTACACTCTTTCGAATAAAAAAAGAATTTTGAAAATCAATCCACAATTCACAGTGAAATCGGTGGACATACATAAAAAAAGACAAGTTAATCGTAAAAAGTGTGCCAATTTTACCTACCTTGAATTTATGAAGAAACTTCAGAAATAATTGATGTAAAACTATAAGTTAAGTTACACGATCACTGTACGTAGGCGAGTGTCACTAGTGTAGCTCAAATATTTAATTTATCACATTAATATTGAGAGTACTTAATAATAAAATAATAAGTGATAAGCTGACGCTTGTATGCCGCGCACGCCGAAAACATACTAACCCAAACTTAGAATAGAATTCAATAGAGTTGGAAGCGTATCATGAATAACTTTGTCACGTCGCATGGTAATTGGTAAAACAGTTTTTTTGCGAAAGTGCTATGATTTTTGCACAAATTATGAAAGAGTTTCGTAATCTTACGAATAGTAATATTATGTCTGTTTATGACAATTGGAATTTTGAATGCTTTTTAAAATTCTATCCAATAATTGGCTAATCTCAGGCTGGTCCAATTTTATTTTGTTATATTGTCGCGCTTGACCACCGTGTCACCTGCAGGCATATTCGGTAACTCAGTTGACATCAATTTGATAGGCACTATGCAGTACATTGCTCGGTGGACATCGATTATAGGTACGTCAAAGCAGCAATGTACGGCAAAGTGCCTATCAAATTGATGTCAACTGGGTTAGCGAATACGTCTGCTGATGGTAAGCTATGATGTGGTCGAAGATGGAGCACGCTTGCTTAGAAGTAACCTATTCACTCTTAACTTAAACAAACTGGGGGGGTTGTATTGTATCAGAGTCGCTCCCAAATCTAAACAATTTTGCTTACCTCATGCGAAAATCTGACTCCCCTAACTGTGAGATTGATGGGAAAAAGGAAGACGTACAGCATTTGTAGGTGGAATGTTTCCGATACAATACTAAGAGTAACATGTTACTGAACTGTTTAAAATTGTCAACAATGGATACAGGAGTGTTTAACGGCATTTTAGCAAAACCTTACTGTGAGGCAGCAAAGGTGTTGTATTCATTTATAATAAGAAATTAGAATTTCATTTAATTACCTAAGATATTGAGCAGTGGTGGCCCAGTGGTAACAGCCGCGACTTACAAATAGTAGGTCGTAAGTTCAAACCGAGACAGGCGCTTTATTTTGTGTAAGTTATTTCATCACCACTACTCTCAAAACGGTGAAGGAAAACATCAAAATTCGAAGAAATGTGACATCCAACAACCCGCATTGGGCTGCGTGGTGGATTACGGCCCACACCCTCTCACAGAGAGGAGGACTGTGCTCCAACAGTGTGACATTAAAAGGCTGATGATGATAAGTTTTTTCTTGATTTTGTATTCCTTACTGTACGGTGGGATTGGCATCGTCACAAAGTGCATGAAAATCCCTTAAATAAATAAAGTTTATAAAAAAAGCGATGATTTGGTCTACGATGGAGTACGCTTGCCTACAAGTAACCTATTCACTATTGTCTTAAAGCCTCTCAGGTTGTAGATATTGCTATCAGGTTGCTATCAGGAAACACAGACTCCGGCAAGGAATTCCACCCCTTAGCTGTACGCACAATGAATGTGTTCCCGAAACGTTTAGTGCGTGTGGATGGGGTGTTCACCAAGTTCAACATGGTTCGAATGTAGCTGTTAACCAATCGTCGATATGTCATAGGATATTTTTTTTCCAAAAATCCTGATTAAATCTGTTGTTAATCTATATATTTTTTTTAATTTTTATTGTTGATAGGCAAGCGTTTGACCACTATCTCACCTGATGGTAAGCGATGATGTGGTTGAAGATGGAGAACGCTTGCCTAGAAGTAACCTATTCACTCTTGACTTAAAGACTCCCAGGTTGTAGCTATCAGGAAACACAGAATCCGTTTGGGAATTGCACTCTCTAGCCGTACGCACAATGAATGTGTTCTCAAAACGTTTTGTGCGTATGGATGGGATGTCCACCATGAACCGTTGGCACTTCGCCCTACGTCTTGTGGTCCGCTGATGAAACGGGCTTGGCGGAATCAAATTATGCAATTCCGTCGCACACTCCCCAAAATGCAAGCGATAGAAAACCGACAGGCTAGCAACTCGGCGTTTATGGTCAAGACGACGAAGAGGATTTAGCCCTTTCTATTATGTTGTATTTGCTATTGTCAGGTGAAGGTTTCAATGAAAGAAAAAAATAAGAAAGTTGCGCGGAAATTTACAAAATTTCAGAAAACCTAACAACTATTTAAATTTTGCGCGTTTGACAGTTCATATAGCTAAGACAGGAAAACTTCTGTCGGGTCAGCTAGTATAAATATAAAATTGGTTAAATCTGCGTAAAACGTGTACGTATTTAATTAATTATTTAGCGACATGCGCAAATTCTGATTACCTAATATCTACCTTTATCCTGTACCTACACAGTATCTATTAATTTGTTTAATTTTCCTTCCACTGCTAGTTTAGTCTCATTAATAACTTATTAGAAGAGACACTAGGCAAATATTTCATTAATTAGAAAATTAAAAAAAAAATCCTACTTTTATTATAAATGTGAAAGTTTGTGAAGATGTTTGTTACTCTTTCACGCAAAAAGTACTGAACCGATTTCGATGAAACTCTATAGTAATATAGCTTATACATCAGAATAACTTAATTTTCGAATCAGAATAACAAAATTTTACTAATGCTGCTCATTACTGCATACAATAAGCTGTAATACTTAAGGAAGAAGAAACAGACTGAAATACAGATATAATAATATCTAGCTCTAGAGACAGGGCTTCACAAATAATGTAAATATGTTATGCAAATAAAGAAATTATTATTATTATCAATTACTAGCTGACCCGACGAGTAATGGGTAGCTCGCCGTCCGATCAGCATCAGGCCCGAGAGTCGACGGCGCGTAGTGTTCCACGCGCGCCTCAAAGAGATGTCAGCAATACATGAAGGGGCCCGTCATGGCCGATAACTGCCTAGGGATTGTGGATCAATTCGAAACAGAGTTACCGCGCCCCTGGGCACTCAGGGCAGGGAAGGAACAGGGGTGGGTTTTGGTCAGTAAGAGTCTGGCAGGCCCTTCCAATCCACCCTAGAGCGGGAGATGTCATTGGATGGTTTCAAACCCCACAAAAAAAAACCCCGACAGACGTTGTCCTGTCTTAGCTATGAACTGTCAAACGCGCGAAGTTTAAATAAATAGTCGTTAAGTTTTCTGAAATTTTCTAGTTTTCCGCGCAACTTTCATATTTTTTTATTTCATAAGAACCATCTTCTGACAATAACAAACACAACAAAATGGAATAAGCGAAATCGGTCAAACCGTTCACGCGTGATGCCGTGACCAAGGAAATAGGGATTCATTTTTATGTATATACATATTATATAGGTAATTCCATGCGGGCAAAGCCGCTAGCAGTGACTAGTACCTATGTCGACATAATTGTCGCAACAATGTGTTTAAACGTGTGCTTGGTTCTTTGATTGGTTGGAGAATTTCCTCTCCCTCTATAATCTCATCTTTTGACCTGCTCTTAATTTGTGGCGCGTCTTCCCAGAAACCGGCAGTTTCCCAAATACATTTTAGAAATGAAAAATATAAACAAAAAACTTTTTTACAAAAAAATAGAACCGTGTTCCAAAAAAAGTGCAAAATAACTTTAATTTCGGAAGTCGGTGTTTCTGGTTTTGTGTCTTCGTTTTTTGACACCGACTGCCGAAATTAAAGTTATTTTGCTCGTTTTTTGGAAGTCGATTCAATTTTTCTGTAAAAAAGTTTTTATTTTTCACTTTTTAGTTGTGGTTCCCCATTAAATTGTGTTACTACTACATAGACATACGATCGCAGCAATCGCAGTTTATTTGCTGTCATTTTTTGAAGAGTTCCGTTGTCTATCTCCTAAACTCATCATCACATCTATATGAAATTTAAATGGGACCATGTCGGAATAAAGCTCTTTCGAATAAAAAAAGAATTTTGCAAATCCGTCTTTATATATAATTATGACGGAGTTTTGCCCGAAAACACATACAAAAAAAAATCCTTCTTTTTGAAGTCGGTTAAAAACACCTACGTACAAATATAGAGTGGCTAAATCCGATGTATACAACTTATTGGCACCATTACGATTCGAGGCCATGTTCAGCTGTTGTTTATATTTTTCTTCGACATTATATCTTAATTTAAAGAAGAAGGTATATCCGAGTTGGCCACCCAGTAGATACAAAGTCACGCCAGGTTTTGAAGCTACACCGTGTTAATTAGCAATTTTAATTTTTAAACACGTGCTACATACTAAGCCTACAGACAAAATAAATGATTGATTATTAATAAACCTTTTAATAGATGTCTCATCCAGTGCCACGCAAACTTTTAATGGAGGATTGTTCTTGTTCTGTAGCTATATAAGCCTCAATAAGTCTCTCCCATAAACAATATTAGTACAAAGGGGCCCTTCAAGCATATTACGTAAGCAGGATTATTACAATTAACCCCCCCCCCCTTCCCCACACCATGCTTACGTAAACATTGGTATATGCATTTTTCTTTTAATGTAAGTATTCTGTTTTTTTTTATTGATTCATGAGCGTATATAGTACCTAAAATTATTTATTATTTGTGGGAATCCCAGAATATGCGTTTCGTTTTCAAGCATAGACAATGCCCCGGGCCTGCGGACGGCGAGCCCCGGGCCTGCGGACGGCGAGTAGTGTTCCACGCGCGCCTCAAAGAGTTGTCAGCAAACAGGACGGGGCACGTCATGGCCGATGCCTGCCCGGGGGTTGAGGATAAATTCGAAAGAGTTACCTCGCCCCTGGGCATTCAGGGCAGGGAAGAACAGGGGTGGGTTTTAGTCAGTAAGAGTCTGACACGCCCTTCCGCTCCAACCTAGAGCGGGAGATGTCATTGGATGATTTCCAACACCCTCCCCAAAAAAAAAGCATAGACATTGTGTGGGTTGCCATATGTGTAAAAAAGTAAACAATTACTGCTGACGTAACCACCATCTAGACCCCCCCCCCCCCATGTCATCAAAAATAAGCAAAGCATAGACCCGCCCGCCCCCCTATAGTGCTTACGTAATACTTGAACGGCCCCAAATTAAAAAACGCAATAACTCATTATTCTAGTCTACTATTATCTGATTACAAGGTCAAAGACCGCCGGTTGATAGCTCAGTTAGTTGAAATTCGAAGTTTAAAATTAACATATATTTTGGTGTTATCTTCATTAGATATTCATATCCATCATTAAGGTGTACTCGCGGGAATTCCTGGTTTCGAAAATACTGGGAATACCCGCTTCTGCAAACTCTGGGAATTCGCGTTTCTGAAAATACCGGGAAATCCCAGTACTGGCAAAGTGTGACTAGTTCCAGTTCCGCGTTCATAGCTCCTGGTGTTATTAAATTAAATTAAATATCATTATTTTATTTCAGGCGATTATTGAATACATAATCATACAGACATACTCTTAATACCGTAGACATTAGCAAAATAACACAGATAGAATATTATAATAGGTACACAAATACAATACCTAACTAAAAATATGCAGGGTTTCTGGTAACTCGACGTATTCCTTGCAGGACATCACAGTAGGATTAAAATGCAATAAATTAAGCCACCAAATGTTCTACGGAAATTCAGTATTTTTTTTGTTACGTTAGAGTTTTAGTTTTTTATGAAAAATCCCAGATTAAATCACCTGAAGCCAATTTAAAAATGACTTATGGCGCGACTGTACTGAGATTTATATTATTATCATAGTTGACGTCATAGCAAATCTTTATCAATCATTAAAAGTTCAAAATACCTAAATCTTTAGCAAAGATCACTAATGAAACATATTTTTTTTGATAATTTTTGCTGTTGCTTCATAGAAAATGTAGACTAGTGCAAAAAAAAATTACTACACCTGGTATACAAATTACTAGGAAAATATCCTTGCCTTATCAGTTATTCAAAAAGGTATAATTGTCAATACTTTTGCACGTGTGACAGGAAAGAGAAGAGTTTTATGGGGAAGCAGGTAAAATTGCGAGACGGTCAACCTAGTGTTTTCATATTATTTGTAAAGCTTGGTGATTGGTCAGTTTTATTCATTCGGCATGACACGGGGTGTGACTTCCAAAAATCTGGCCGTCAGCGTTAGTTAGTTTCAACTCTACGTCGCGTAAGCTCGTGTTTTGTTATCTGGCTATTTCCCTAACTGTTGACGCCTATCTTGTTCTTGTGCTGTGCTACAGCCTTCATAAGTGCTGAGTATGGCTGCGTATTCTAATCCTGACTATGCTCACAAAATGTACACATGTGTACATTATGTAACCCCACCATATATATAACCCGTCCAGTCATTAGAAGAGGGAGATCCGTCGAGCCGGATTAAATTTGGTCGTTTTATGCTAAGTGCCGACGCCAAAAACAGAAACTTTTTAAAAAACATTCTGTGTACCGATGAGTCCTGTTTTGACCATGATGTTAACACAAATTACCACAACTTACATTACTGAGCACCGAAAGCAGATGGAAACCCTAAGAAACTGAAATCAACCGGATCCCAGCGTAGGTTTTCGATTAATGTTTGGATGGGTATTATCGACGACAAATTAATTGGCACACATTTTTTACCCCGAACACTAAATGGGAAAGTTTATGAAGATTTTCTAAGAAATCATTTAGAGCACAAAACCGAAGTAAGGAAGCGAATAAGAACATGTATTCAAAACCGAGGGCTGCATATCGAAGAAGAGGTGTGAAATGTATGTAAATAAGGTTTTCAAAATATATATTGATTAACAACTACTAATAATGTTCACGAAATTTTTTTAACTGATTTTCCAAATAATCACCTTTTTATGAGATGCACTCCTTCCTTGTACTAAATCAAAAACAATTTTCATAATGTAGTCCATGACTTTGTATTAGGTTTCATACTTTTTTGGATAGCTAGTAAGACAAGAATATTTTCCTAGTACTTTGTACATCAGGCGTGGTAATTTTTTTTTGCACTAGACAATATTTTCTATGAAGCAATAGCAAAAAATACAAAAAAAAATATGTTTGATCTTTGCTCTAAAGTTTTAGGCATTTTATAACTTTTAATCATGAACAGCATCAACTATGATAAAAACTAAAGTTTCAGTACATTCACGCCGTAAATAATTTTTAAATTGTCTTCAAATGAGTCAATCTGATTTTTCATGAAAAATCTAAGTAACTCAAAAACTACTGAATTTCGTTAGAACATTTGGTAGCCTAATTTGCTGCATTTTAACTCGACTATGACGTCCTGCAAGGAATACATCGAGTTCCCTGTATACTAAAAGTCTTTTGCCTCTCTTGCAAGATGGACGACACGGTACACAGCTTTTAACACAACACAATTTCATTCCTACTCAGGATTACCCTTGTGTAGAATGACACTCTGAGCCTACTTAGTAGCGCGGAAAAGCCGGCAACGTTGCTCTCGGTGAACATATCAGTCGCACTAGACACACACCGCCAGGGCAAGTTCATCATAGCCCCGGAAAGCATTATTAAACTGTACACGAACGCACTCCTCGTGTAACGGTATCAAAGTTGGCTGGTGTATAACGACTAATAGTATAGGCTCTGCAGGCGTATTCGCTAACTCAGTTGACATCAATTTGATAGGCACTTTGCCGTACATTGCTGCTTTGACGTATAGGCAAACCGAAGTGCATATTATAATCGATGCCCACCGAGCAATGTACTGCATAGTGCTTATTAAATTGATGTCAACTGAGTTAGCGAATACACTTGCCGAACAGCGTCACCTTAACTTATTCGAGCAGTGATAAAAACGTCTAGCTAGCATATTGCTTCTACAAGCGATACTGCGTCTCCGTCGTTCCAAATCATCAACATCCGATAAACTTTCTGTTACACTATGCCCGAAACTATCTTTAAATTAGTTCCACCTAAATGAATAGGGAGTATTATATCAGGGCCTTTCTTATATTAAAAAAAAAAAAACTTTTTTACAACAAAAAAAACAACCGACTTCCAAAAAATAAAAGACACTAAAAATTTAAAAATAACTTTATTTTCGGAAGTGTTTGTATTTTATTTCTTCGTTAATTGACACCGACTTCCGAAATTAAAGGTTTTTTTAAATTTTTAGAGTATTTTATTTTTTGGAAGTCGGTTGTTTTTGTTGCAAAAAAAGGTTTTTATTTTTTACTTTTTAGTTGTTATACCCCAGAACTAAAAATCCCAATAACATGGAACGTGGAATTTAACCATACTCGTAATTGGAGGAAACCACAACGTCATCTAAATATAAATATTTTTCGTTTTTGTTCAGTTTTTCAAAAAGCGCTGAACCAATTTCGATGAAATTTATATGGGACCACCCCGGGAGTATATGATTTCGGATAAAAAAAAATTGAAAATCGGTCCACAATTGACAGAGAAATCGGTGGACATACATAAAAAAAAAACATACAGTCGAACATACACCCTCCTCCTTTTTCGAAGTCGAAAAATCATAACTTCCGTTTTATTTACATTGTCAGGTGGTGTTGAGTTGCGTACCTCTCACAGATGTCTATAAGTTTTCTGAGGTCACTGACCGACGGACGTGTAGCACCATGTCGTCCGCGTAGCTAAGGTTATTAACGCGCACATCGCCGACTTGGCATCCGACTGTGGTGCTGCTCAGCTCCTCGATCAACTGATTTACATACAGGTTAAACAATACCGGTGACGTCAGACCACCCTGTCTCACTCCACTTGTTAGCCTGGAAATACGACAGCGCATTATTCCACTTAACCTGATTAACTTGGTTGGCATACCAGAATTCTAAAATGTTTACTATTTTCGGTGGTACTTCTGTTTTTCTTAATGTTTTCCATAATAAAATAAAATAAAAATAAAAAAGCCTTTTATTTCACACCTAATAATTAACTATTACCTTTTTTTTTACATATTAATTTTTTTTTTGTGAAGTTTTAATATGCAAATAATTATAAATTAATCAATATATGTACTTAAATGTGGAAATGAAAATAATCATACATTATATTAAGTATATACATTTTAAAATTATTTTATTTATAAGTTATAATTATTGTATGTGGGAATTAACGACATTGTGTAGATCTTTACCTCCACCTACGTATCAAGCTTTGATGTCAAGTTGTTTACTAGATATTTACTGTGTATATTCCTATGAATCTGGTATGTAGGGAAAGGGTTTATCAAGAAGAAAAACACAGAAAGACAAGACTACGTATTTATTTCAAATAGGCTTGTCAATAATCGAAAATCTAGTTGCCCGTTCGTAAAACTAGGTCTTCATGGAGGAGAACGGCAAGAAACTCCATGGGAACTCTCATATAATATTTTATTGACATATGGAAGAGAAATCATCAATATAATAAAAGCAATGCATAAATTAGACCAGTTACTGACCAAAGCGGATTAAAAACCATGAATAACTTTAGTAAATATTAGCAATATAATATTATTGCATCTAATAACAGTACATCAACAATGAAAATCATCAGTATTAAAGTAATAAAAGATGATCACATTTTATCATAACAATTCATAGCAATGAAGCAATAAAAATATATTTAAATCAAAACATGCCAAACCATTCAGAAGCGTCTTGCTGAGTCCAAAGTCAAACGATTTCTGCCCAACACTGCGGGAAATCGCTGCTACCCCGTAAGGGGCGCGACGGACGTGTAGGCCTTGCCTTTTTTCGTGGTAGCTGGCTGCCACCCGTAAAAACGGGTGCTTCGTTGGGGGACCTATTTTCTGGTGTGGATGCCTAGGGCGACTGCCATAAGAGCCTACTAGGCAGGCGATGGAACTACACCTGCCGATGCTCTCACAGCAATCGCCCATGTGTGATACTGCAGGTTCGTAACATGTTTTCACGGCAGCTAGGCGGTCTGTCACCGCCAGGTGAGACCCACAGTTCCCTGTGGGAGGCCCAGCGGATGACGACCAGCTCACGGCCGCCGGCTTACAGTGAGCCTGCAGTATATAATGTGTGGCCCCCGTCCGCCCGGTTTCCAGAGCTAGCCGGTCACCGTCCGGACCGCAGGGCCGAAGGTGTATTTGTGGGCGGCATTGTATGTGTAACGCCGCCCATGTATGCGCTGTATATACATACAGCGCGTGAGTGCACATGTGTGTGGAGTCGTGTATGTCTGGCTTGCGATACGCGACGTGCCTATATTAACTTAGAACACGTCGCGCACAGTGCATGTACTGCTTGTATGGTGTTCCTGTTTGAGCAAGTCGCGTGTAGGTGAAAAAACGACTTACTCGGCGTCTGATGCTGCTGGCTGGCTGCTGGCGGCGGTCCCGCCCTGGTAGAGGGCCAGGATGGCCACCATGCCCTCCAGCACGGTGATAAGCGGGTCCTGGCCCCTCCTGATGGCCTTAATCAAGTCCAGCAGGAGGCCAGTGGCCCGCTTATGGAGCTCCGGTTGTGGGATGGCGGCCACACTGGCGCCTAGTGGCGCATTGTGTGGACGCATGGCGGCGATGTCGTCCTGGGAAGCGGCGGCAGTGGCGCCCTCTGGCACCTGTTGCGGTTTATGGGGGCACATGGTGCGAACCTTTACCGTAGGGACGACCTCTGTTACGGAGGCCGCCCCTGGCAGATTCACACCATGTGAGGAGTGTAGGGGTTGGGGTTGCGGTTTTGGGGTGTCGGTGGGGGGAGGGGGTTTCCTCCCACGTCTCCTCCTCTTCCTCTTGCGGCTTGGCAGAGGGGCTGCTCTGGAACTGGGCCCGTTTGCAGCCGCCATCAATGATGTGCTACGGGCCTCGTGCGCGTCGACGTTCTCAGCCCGGACCGCTGCTGCGGCCGGGCGGGCTGCGGTGCTCGTCAGCGCCACCGTGCCCGCTCGCCTGTTGGCGGCCTCCCGCCGGAAGACGGGGCACTCGCGGCGCGACGCGGGGTGCGGTCCGCCACAGTTGGCGCATGTTGCCGGCTCCTCTCGGGGCCGGGGACAATCTCGTGCGGCGTGCCCACCCCCGCATCGCACACAGGCGAGCGGACGGTGACACTGGTGGGAAGAGTGCCGGAAGCGCTGGCAGCGGTGGCACTGGGCTGGCCCCCTCTTGCCACGCCATCCCTCCACCACGACGCCACCCATCAATAAGATGGAGGTGACGTCGTATATGCGCCGGATGTCCGGCTGGTATTTGAGGGCTGCAAAGTAGATGCAGCCCGGACGTCCCTCGCGAGCCTTGATGGCCCGCACGTACTCGGGCTCAAAACCGAGCCCGCGCAGGTCCTCTTCAATCGCGGCCGGATCGGTGTCAACCGGCAGGCCGCGTATGGCCACCTTGAAGCCACGCTCCGCCGGCAGCGAGTAGGAGAACCATACCAGACCGGTCTCCCTCTCCAGGTCGCACAGATAGCGCTGGACCACCCTGTATTCCTTCTCGTCTCCGGGAAGGAACCGAATGCCGCCCTGGTAAGGGCGAGCACTCGGAGAGCGACCCAGCTGCTCGTGCAGGACCCGGAAATGGGTCTGCCAGTCCGGCAGCCTCTCCACTACCAACGGCGGGTAGCGTGGCCTCTTATTTGGAGCACCCTTGGCGCCCCCGCCCTGGGCGGTGGCAGCCGTAGGGTGGGAACACTGCTGCTGCTGAGGTGGGGAGCGGCTCGTGCCGCTCGTGACGCCTGCGGCGGAGGCGATGGACGGCGCGTCAGCCCCGCTGCGCCTGCGCGGTGTGTGCTGCAGCTGGCGCCGCTTCACCTCCTCCGCATCCTCTTCCTCGTCCGGGCTCCTAGGCCTCCGCTGCGGGCGAGCTGCGAGCGGGCGCTCGCGCTCCAGCCCCAGCGGCGGCGGCAGTGGGAGCCGGGAGTGGGCCTCCTCCACATCAGACTCGCCCGACGATGCCGACATGTCCGACCACTCGCTCTCGCGAGGGGAAAAACATCCCGACACCGCCGGGGAATCCTGGGCGGAGACTCTTGGTGGCGATGGTGACAGCGCGCCGCTACTCACCGCAATGACATGTGGCGTCAGCGGCGGCGGCGGCGGCACTCGTGGCGGCGACGGCGATGGCACTGGCGAGGGGGGCGGTGACACTACCTCCATCGCCAGGGGCGTAGCGGTGCGTGGGCGCGGCGCAGGCGCAGTCGCGCTCGGCACGGGGGCCGAGCCGCGCTGCACTGGCGCGGTAGGGCCCGCGGTCCGCGCAGCGAGGCGCGGGTCCCGCGACCATATGTTAGGGCAGGATGTGGCTGCTCGGGGCTCCGAGCGGGCGGGCCCAGCAGGGGGCACCGCGGCGCGCGCGGTCAGCGCGGCGGCGCGCACCCCCGATGCGACGGCGGGGGGCCGTGTCGCACCCGGGGCGCGCGGCCGACTCGCCAACGCAGCAGGCAGCGGCGCCTGCGTAGGCACGGGACGGAAGGCCGGAGGACGGACCGGGACGGCCGGCTGCCGGCTCGACGACGGCGCCGGCGAAACGCGCGCAGTCACTGATGACGTCGGCGGGCCGGTGGCGGCCGTTCTTGCGGTGGAAGATGGAGAGGCGGATTGTGCGGCCGGTGGTGCGCCGAGCGACGCACCCCCTCTTGCAGGGGGCGGCGGCGTCCGGCCCGTCACCGGACGGTCCGGCGGTGAGGGAGACGGCCCGGTACCGTGCTCCTGAGAGCGGCGGGCAGCGGACCTCCCCTTCGGCGGCATGTTTAGATAGGCGAGAACAAGTTAAAAAGTTGCCTCCGCGACCGCTACGGTGGGTTTCCCCACCGAGTGGCAACGGGGCGGCTACCCCTGCGCACCCCCGCAAGCACTGGCCGGGACCAGCACCTACGACAGCACACAGGGAGAACCGGTAGAGTGAGCGGGCCGAACGGAGGAGCAGCGTGCAGGCACGACTGCTCTTGATGGCAACTGGCTGATCCAACAAGCGCCTTGCGCCCTCTTTTATAATCCGACTTGCTTGTCAGTGGCAGGGAGCGAATAGTCATACGATATAATTTAATTGTTAAACTGAGGGTACTACAAAAAAAATACACTACCATCTTTAAATAATACTAGAGAATAGACATTTCTCCCACATGTATTATTGTTATTGAATTACTTTGAATTGATTTGTTTTTTTTTTTTGATAAGCGTGAACCCCTCTATTTGAGGGTAAAGGCCTCCTCCAAAGATACCCAGTAGTCTCTATCTGTGGCGTTTTCCTTCCACAGTTCACCAGCCGTCCCTTCAATGTCGTCAGCCCATCTGCTTCTAGGTCTTCCTCTTTTTCTATTTCCCCGGGGGCCTGGCCATGACGTCAGCCGAGAAGTCTATCTATCATAGTTCATTCTTGCTACGTGGCCCGCCCTTCGCCTTTTTAATCTCATAGCATAGTTTAGTGCGTCTATTACTCCTGTTGTTTCTCGTATAGTAGAGTAGCGAATTTTTTGAATTTTCCGAATTTTCAACATGCTTCTTTCCATGCTCCGTTGGCATGAGTTTATTCTGTTTTTAACATTGCGTGTGAATTTCCACGTTTGGCAAGCGTATGTAAGTGACGGTAGGAGACAGGTATTCATGACATTACGCTTAATTTTGATTGGCATTTGACTTTTGAAAATTTCTTTTACGCTCCAAAATTTTTTCCATGACCCTTTTATCCTTCTTTCAACTTCCTGGTCGTTACTTTTATTTTCGAAAGAGAGTTGTTTGCCTAGATAGATGTATGAGGTGACGAATTCTATCGAAGTATTATCAACTTTTATTTAATTTTTCAATGAATTTGTCATCACTTTTGTTTTGCCGCAAACTTCGCGAAAAGGTTACACCTAAATATGTCAGTAATTAAATTATGATAGTCATTAATCTCGGTAATGATCGATTACAGAAATTGACATTTTCAAGCACGCAATGTATTGTGAACAATGCGATCTCAACGCTTCGCAATGAAGTAGGCACGCGCGAGCGCGTAGTACGTAGTTACCTACGACGTCTTATACACACAGACACACCTGTTCCTGTGTGATAGACTACCTATCTACTTTGTGATAAAAATACATATAGGTACGTCGATGTTTCCGATGTCTCCGATCGATGTGATAAACAACTAGATCAGATACTTAATAGACATAAGCGCATACGTGCGTTAAATGTCTAAAACGACAAATGCGTATAATGTTCCGTGGCACCTTTAACTGTTTATTCTAATGACGACAACATTGATATCACATACATTTTTAATCCCTCAAGAATACTCAAGATAAGGTTAGATAAAGATTAGGATAGATAATAATAAAGAAGCTTGTAAGTACCTACATTGCGCTCCAGGAATGTAGTATAAAGCGCCTGCGGTCGCCAATCGCGTCCCTACAGAAGTGACCTTGGTGATTTTGAATTTTGAAATTTCGTAGGTACCTACAGCTCTGCCGCTCGCCAACCACGAACACCTCTGTCAGGGACGCGGTTATTAACCGTGTACTTAACTAATGAACAAACTCACCTTAAAGTTCGTTCATTTCTTACGATCCCGAGGCTCCTACATGCTTCATGCATGAGCATTTGCCTGGGCACTGAGGTATTGTTTAAAAACACTCTCGCACACAACAAGCACACACTCAACAAGCAAAACAAAAAACACACATACTAACAAACACAATAACTTGTTTTTTATAACTTTACGATAACAAGCTAAATTCACTACCAACTGCACATCCGTTTGCGATGAACGTAAACACGGAACTAACAAAAAACAAAAATTTGTCGTCGGCGAAATGCTAAAGAAATAAAATTTTATTTATTAGTGTAGGTACGCTTTTGAATATGCCGGACGCTTACAGACCGCATAGATCAATGAAATTGATAGACTGTACAATCGCATTAAGTTGTACCTACTACCTACTCACTCAGTAATTATTTTGATGTAGGTATACGACATGTAGGAATGTGGTTTTAACGAAATGAGTAAGTAACGTTGTTGTATTGTATTACTTAACTTTGTTGATAACAAAATATATCTAAGAAATAAGTCGTTATCAGTAAACTGTAACACATTTTTTTTAGATCTTCTTTACTTATTTCGATGAAGGTTTATAAAAATAACCTCCCCTCAAATTAAGTTCAAATAAAAGTAGTCAATGGGATATCAATTTTTGTAGACACTTAAAATGCCTAACGTGTCGCGTCTGTTAGATTCATAGGTCTGTGTGAGCATTTGCCGACAAAGGAAATTCGGCGGTCTGTGTGAGCATTGTGCCGACAAAGAAATGCCGGCGGCGGTCTTTGGCCGGTATTGCGTGCGTAGGTACCTACTGGGCCCGCGATGACCTCCGGTGAACTTAAGAAATCAGCTGAGCAGGAAGCTTCTTTTAATTTTATTTACATTGCGTTTTTTTGCGAAAAAAGCGGACTAATTATTTTTTAATTAAAAACTTAATTGAGGTAGATAGGTATAACGATTTTATACAGTTTAATGTAAAAAATCGCAGATTTTTTTTTCAAAAACTATGAAAAAGCCGACGAAAAATTCCAACGCTAGGGGGTCCAGAATTATGTACTGAATCACTGGAACACGTATGTGCGTTCATGTATCTTACACCCTGTATAGTCAAGCCTTTGAATTTTATAAATACAGATGCGTCAGATTTTAATATTATTTTAATGATTTTGTATTATTTTGATTAAGTAGGTATGTTAGGTACATGAAATTTTGGATTTGGATACGGTCACGGATATAACAATAATATTATACTGGTTTTAGATACGATTACGGCTATGAAATTATTTCGGATCATCAGTTTCGGATAGTTTCGGTTACGGATATTAGATTTTTAAAGAATTATAAAAGTATAATACGACTAAGCAATATAAATAATAAACAATGCATGGGGCGCGCGTGTCGGCAGGATGGAGGTAACTAAGAGTAGATATTTATATCTACCTACCTATCAAGCTTTGATGTACTAGTTATTTACTGTACCTATAGGTATGTAAGTTCCTATTAATGTGGTGTGTCGGGACAAGGTGTATTAATTAAAATACAGAAAGACAAGACAAGGTATTTATTTCCAATAGGCTTGTCATGAATCGAAAATGTAATGGCCCGTTCGCAAAACTAGGTCTTCGTGGAGAAGAACGAACCAAGAAACTCCACGGTAGCTCTCTTGTGGTGTTATACCCACACATCATAAATAATAGTTTATCACAATAAATCCAATTCTATGATCTATCGTTTGTGCCAATTTACAACGTGAAATATCTTGCCATTTAGAAACAATAACAGTGACAAGGCAAAGAACATGAATAGGTATTCCTTAATACCATTTAATATATTTAGAAACAAGGGCCTTTACATAGCACATACACAGAATCAACACAATCATTAGCAACAAACAAGATATAACATCAAATAACTTACGTGAGCCTTTGTAATCAATCTTTCACATCAAGTATATTAGCAGTTATTAGAACAGAGCTTCTTCTCCATGAGGTTGTATATATTACACTTTCAGCAACTTAATAATGAAATGATATCACATAGTTCATTAAATTTAACACGCGCGACTTGTGTGTCTGCTCGGCTGGGTAAAAACAAAAACCCGTAATAATATGTATCATTTAGACTCCGCTCCTATCCGAAATTATTCGAAACTCTTATATCGGTTTCGGTTACGGTTAGGTAGGGATAAATTTTTATTTCGGATATCCGATAGTTACGGTTACGGTTACGGAGGTCCATAACATCCCTGCTACTAAGTAAACAATGGGCTCTTTACGGATAGTGAATACACAAATGAAGCAATTTTTTTTTTTTTTTGTGGGGTGGGAAATCATCCAATGACTTCTCCCGCTCTGGGTGGAGCGGGAGGGCGTGTCAGACTCTTACTGACTAAAACCCACCCCCGTTCCTTCCCTGCCTGAGTGCCCAGGGGTGCGGTAACTCATTTTCAGAATTTATCCGCTACCCTTAGGCATGCAGGCACCGGCCACAAATGAAGCTATTAGGTAGCTTTTTACTGAGGGTTTCCTTCTTGATCGTTAGTCAATCTTATAGGTGGATATCTATTTAACAATACGTGACTTTGAACAGGTTCCGAACCCCGTATCTACCAACCTACTCGACACATTTAATCTTTCTATTATGCAGGTACTAATCCTAACTTAATATTATAAAGTTTTGTGCCTAAATTAAGTTTGTTAGTCACCTTTTCACGCTTAAACCACTGAACCGGAAATCATGAAATTTTGCAAACATGTTGTCAGGGGAAAAGAAAAGGACATAGGGTATCTTTTACCGAGGGGAAAGAACAATAACTTTCGACGGTCACAATAAATGTTTTAGGACGCTAGATGGCGTTACATGTCGTTCGAATCCTTTTGCTCCCGTGCAAAGCCAGGGTAGGTCTCTAGTTTTACTTTAGCGTTTGCTTTTTTTTAGTCTTTAAAAAGCAAAAACTTACTAAAAAAAAGACTAAAAAAAAGCAAACGCTAAAGTAAAAAACATGAACCTTGGAGAAAGACGTCGCATATTTTTTTATCATTGGCATGGCATTAGAGAATCTGGTATATCTGTCGCAGCTGATCTTATCTATATATGAACTTAGGCTGTTCAATAACGCTGGCATTTAATTAAATAGTTAGGCCAACAAATCGTCATTCACTAGCTAGAGGTTCTGAGCCCGGTAGCCACGTAGCCAACTCTGATCCTTAGTACGACTAGTTCCTACTTCGATAGTCTAGCAGTCTTCAGGAACTAGCCAGCTAGGGGAGGTCTGAAAGGCGATAGCCACATAGTCCCTTTCATCCCTCCACTTAGGGTTGTCGCATCGGCGCGTAGTGTTCCACGCGCGCCTCAAAGAGTTGTTAGCATTCATGACGGGGCCCGTCATGGCCGATGCTTGCCCAGGGGTTGTAGGATAAATTCGAAACAGTTACCTCGCTCCTGGGCACTAAGGGCAGGGAAGGAACAGGGGTGGGTTTTAGTCAGTAAGAGTCTGACACGCCCCCTCGCTCCACCCAGAGCGGGAGATGTCATTGGACGATTACCCACCTCACAAAAATAAAAAAGGGTTATCGCATATTTAATTCTAACGTTTAACATAAGTTAAGTTGCCAATAAATTATCATCAAGTTCAACGAGGCCATAATTTCACAAACACCAATCCTACATTGGCTTTGGTTAATTCAACTAGAATCACTCAACGTTTAACAACCTGGCATGTTGAAAGTCAGCTCTTTGAAGATGACTGACCAAGAATCAGCCAAGTGATTCAAAACTTCAAGTTAAATGAAAAATGATGAAAATATGAGTTATTAAGAGGGGACTTTTTTATTATTTTTGCGATGAAACACACCGTTTTCGAGATATAAATAAATTTTGAAAAAAAAAAAGATTATTAGTTAGTTATTCAATTTATTTTTAAGGCTAAGTCGTAGCCCAATAGTTCTCTCCCAATGGCTCAATAGTTTTAAAAAAAATGTCAGGGTGCCCCTTGTTGCGCTACGCTTGCTCTTGCATCCTAACATTGCCTTTTGAACACGCATAATCATGATCAGTGGTATCACAATTCATCAATATCCAATTTAATTAGATGACTAGACGACATCCAGCCATCTGGTTAAACGTTGCGTGCAACGACTTGGCTGGTTGTCCTTCAGTAATTTAATTGAATGCCGACGTTTAATGAACGGCCTAGGCGTCCAATTGACTGGCGGATTCAACCAGATGGCTGCGACATATTTATTTTCGTTTTTAAATTTTCCCTATCGCACTCGATTTATGAAAATAAAACCCAGATACTGACAATATAGGCAATGATTTTGCAAATTATGGCTTGTTTTCTTTTAAAAACGTTTTATTCGAAGCCGTCGATAAGATATGCGTGGAAATCGGTCAAAAGTCTCAGTTGCGATTATTAACTATTGTTATGACGTTAATACCTTTTTAAAATACCTATCCTAAGTCCACTTAATCGATTCTGAAAAGTTAATCTACAGACGATGGTAATAACACATTTGTATCAGTTGAAGCCAAAATACGTGGTTTATGAGCGTTTTGTTATCAAAATACGAGTAAAACGCTAAGTTTGTGCGTCTGTATGTATCTTGGGGTATATCCGTCGCACATTTGCACTGGTAAAAAAATTAGATGAGGGCAGGATGATGAAACTACGCGGTATCTTCTCGTCTCTCATACCACAGTGTCTCAAGACTAAAGTCTATGACCAGTGCGTGTGCCAGGGATGACATATGGCACTGAAACATGGTTGTTCACAATGGACTAAAAGGGGAAGTCACCCAAAGGGCAAGGAGAGGGCTATGCTCGGAGTTTCTTTGCGAGATCGAATCAGGAATGAAGATATCCGCAGGAGAACCAACATAACCCGAAGATTCGCCAAACTTAAGTGCAGTGTGCAGGGCACATTGCTGATGAAAGGTTCTAGAGTGGCGTTCCTGATAGTTCCTGATAATTCTGCCAGTGACTTGGCATCAAATTTTGACATTATTAATAATTTAAATTAGAAATCAAGACAACAGAGACAATCTCTAGCAATTATGTAAAGAATTGCGAAAACAATGTTTTAAAATCAACTAATAGTAGGCCGACACTAAAATATTCAAGGTTGTATGTACAAGGATTTAGAAAAAGAATTTTTCCTTAAACGTTGGCTTAAAAGCCATCAGTTTATGTTTAATTATAGTAATCACCAGGTTGGTAGCTCGTTCAGCAGAGTAAACGCTTTATACAGGTTGTAAAAAGACACATCACAGAGCCGTTAACTACGCATACTGTACGTCTAACAAAGTAGTTTTGCGCAAAAATTAATATAAAAAAATTGCGACTTTGACCTTCAATATCTCCAGAACCAGTGGATTCCCAGGTATGGTCTAGTGGAAAAAATGATCAAATTTGATTTCCATTAGCTCACTTGTGATGATGTAATTGTAACGCTGGAGCGAGCGGGTGCTCCACTGGTGGCCACGCGGCAAGACACGCCGCCACGGAGCGACGACGTTGTGCGAGTCGCTGGACATATTTGGACCAGGCTCGCCAGGGACAGGAAAAAATGGAAATGCATGGAGTAGGCTTATGCCCAATCTTGGGTACCCAAAAATTAATTATTAATATATATATTTTAGTCTTTATTAATATTATTATTCACCATAATCTAAACTATAGTATTTTGATGAATTTCATTTCATTAATTGAATTGTGATGTGTCAAATTACAATTAATTATTATTATTTGAACAAATTATTAGTATAGAATGCATTATGATAATAGGAATAAATTATTATTGAATAATTATTGTCACTATGGAATTGTTATTGCTATTATTGAAGTATTATTGTTATTTTCAAATTAATATCGTTATTGTTATTATTGAATTGCTATTGTTATTATTAAATTACTATTGGTATTTTTGAATGGATTATTTTAAACATGAAATTGAAATATGGCAATATGTAGATGTTTTAGTTTAATTTAATTTAAGTATACAATTTTAAAATGCATGCAATGGTTTAGATATAAGGGAATGTCCTAGATTTAATTTATTAATTTGTATACTTTGGGATTAAATGGCTTTATTATTATTAATTCGTTCATTTACTTTATATACAATTATAATTGATATAATTATAATTTTAAATATTTCTAACAAAGCATACGAAAAAAAAAACATTATAAATTATAAAAAATAGTAGTCCGCCGGTGTCGCGAGCAGGGTCCAAGCTACCGGTGGTTAGGGCTCCAGAGACAGGAACCTCCTCACAATGCGAGTCGTATCGAGGAGTACTGCCTTCTGTATCAGGCCCTTAATCCAACCGCGCAACCACAGCTTCGACAGGTGGTCGTCGAGGCTTTTGACTATCAGGCCGTTGGCAGTAACGACTATCGGCACAATAACAGTCGAGTCCACATTCCACATATCGACAACCTTGTGTGCTAAATCAAGATATTTGATTGGTTTCTCTTTCTCAGCTTTCACGGGGTTCTCGTCATGTGAGATGGTACATCGATTATCATTGTGCGGCGCGCTAATCGGTCTATCACCACTAAATTATTATTATTATTAATGATGTAATTAAAACTTTGAATACTGCAAATGTTAAAAAGACTGCAGATCTATGGGGTAGTTCTGTTGACGTTGCTAGGACTTAATATTGTAGCACCTACTTTAGCAGTAATTTTTAATATTGTATAGATTGTGGTGAGTTTCCTGATCTAATGTCCAATAATTTCAAGACACATAACAAATAGATCGGATGAATAGGAAAACTGATCAAAAAATTGTATCTAATTCTAATTGCGTAACACATGAAATCACACTTTCTATCACAACCGAAGTATATGTTTGTTTGTCCATTGCTTCATATCTTTAAAAATGGGCGCTTGGCAACGTAAACCACGCTTTGATTACTGTAGAATTGTTCATTGTATGTATTTTGTTTTTTGTTACGCGGTGGAATAATTTCCTACCGCACGCCGCGCGCCGTTTAGCATGTAAATAATGCAAATAAATACTTACGATGCAATTAATGCGTGCACTTTGACCGATATAGAACTGAACTGTGCAACTTAAATGTAATACAAATGTAAATATGTTTTAATAGTAGATAATCAGTTGTAATACTTTACTATGATAAGATATAGTATTACGAGTATCTTAGAAATAAGATACAGTATTATCATAAAAATATTGCTGAAATTGTTGTGACCTATGTTTCTAAAAGCTTACAAATCCGCGCCTGAATGTTAAGGGGAATGCGCTAGGGTAGCCCGTAAAATTCAAAATAACCTGACTGTCTCAGAACAAAGAAATTTTTTTTCGAGTGCATTTTTTTGTTCGTCAAATACTCGTCATCAAATTTGAGATTCAACTAAAACTTTTATGACTGAATCAGACTCAACACTGAGGCCGTGCGAAAAAAGATATTCTTAATAATAATTATAATTATTTCGTTTATTCACTTTAATAGACATGTTAATTATAATTTTAAATATTTTTAACAAAGCATACAAAAAAATTACACCTTTAAAATTATAAACAATAGTAGTCCGGCGGTGTCGGGAGCAGGATCCAAGCTACCGGTGGTTAGGCTCCAGGGACAGGAACCACCTCACGATTCGAGCCGTTTCGAGGAGTACTGCCTTCTGTATCAGGCCCTTGATCCAACCGCGCAACGACAGCTTCGACAGGTGGTCGTCGAGGCTTTTGGCTATCTTATTATAATTATTATTAATTGTAAAACCTACTGTCGCATTACCGAAGTGATCTCGTTTGGACCTCTTCAGTTATATTTTCTGTTAAGTTTTTATTTTTTTGTGGTTCAGTGTGTCTTAAAATGTGGGTGAACGTGTTATTCATATCATGCAAATAATATACACAAATTTTTACATTTTACTGACTTGGCTTACGAGTTAAAGTACAGCTTGACTGAAAAGAGTAGAAAAAAATTGAGGACGCCACTATCGTTTAAATGGTATCATTTTTACTATAACATAAGTGATATTGATACTTCAAGTATTATTAAAAATAAATCAGAATAAGGAAGATCTTACATTAATTTCAAATCTTTTTGTAAATGAAAAATAAACAAGCTTAAGACAGTTGAAACCACTTTAATTATATCACAATAATAATGTGTATTCTAATAAATAAAAAGTATTAATTGAACAAAATTCAAATCACTATCCAAAAATTCTACACCTGACATGTCCGATCCAAGCTCTTAATTATCTTCAGAATCTGAGCTGCTGTCACCGCTGTCCAACACACGAACGTTAACGTTAACACGAATTATCAGTCTATCTATATCTTCATAGAGCGATCTTCCCCTGTCATAGTAATCATGTTCTATTTTTTTTTACGTGTTCAACACAATTATTCCACGTTTCGGGGCCAATGCTATTAAAAGCTTCCTCGGTTGCTTTTTATGTCAATTGCTCCTATGTTACAAGCAGCAACTTTTTGCTTTGCTATGCTCCAGATGTGCTCTATGGGGTTTAGGTCACAGTGATACGGCGGCAGTCTTACCACTTCGTGACCATGTTCCCCCAAAAGCTCTTCTATTTCATATACTAGTTCTGGCTTGTGTTTTTTAACAAGCATTAATTACGCTGGCTTTCTTGTAGATGGCTCGAATGGGATGTTATTTTCTAACCGCCAAAGTTTTATTTTATCTACTCGGGAAGCTGATGTCGGAGCCTTGTTCTGCACCACACTTTGGTACATTTTCCATGACTATTGTTAGCTTGTTGCAAATAGAAGAAAAGAAGAAAGAAACAATATTTATTTGTACCTCACATCAAGAACATGGTAACTCTAAATACAAATAAAAAATAAAAAACTGTGCGAGGCCAAAAAGGCTCCTAACTCAGCGTTATGCTGCGATATTTATGCAATAAAGCAATAAATAACGCAGCGCTGGTATTCTGTTAGGGCTCGTAGTGATGCCACAGACATACTCACGGGACACGGTACAAAATTAATAAAACAAAAAATAAAAATATAAATGGATAATTATCAAACAAAAATAAGCCATAACACAAAAAACCAAAGGAGTGCATTTTTGCAGACACGCAAAATAAAAAAATAAAAGACAAAAATAATTAACATCAGAGAAAACTACTCTGTGGTATTTATAACTTCTTAGTTTCATTCATAGGTTTCATTGGTGCAACACGCAGCTAAACGTTTTATATTCTATGGTCGCATATCATCATATAATCTGTGCATGGTCGATCGGCATATTCGGCATTCGGCTGTCAAAAACCATAATTCCAAAGAGAATATAATTTCCATAATTCCATAAATAGAAAGTGTCATATTTGGTGTCATAAATGAAATAAATAATTTGTGTCTTGGTGATTTGTGGTTAGATTGTTTGCTACATAACCAAACCTAAAATTAATACATCAACACAAATGCAACAAATATATGTTTTAAATATAAGTAAATATTACGTATTTTTGAAGGAATGTTACTACATTTAATAAAAATAAGTAACGAATTTTACTAAAACATCTAGATTATTAAGGAAGTTTGTATCAAAATAAAATATTAATTATTGTTGAATTTACCATAAAACATATTGATTTTAATGTGATTTTTCTAAATGAGTTTAAATATTTAGTTAGTTATAACAATATTGTTATTTTTCATTGTGAGTGGCTCAATGCTGGCTTCCGGTCTTTGTGACGAAATGTCGTTATTACCCATTTTGAGTGCTTGGTGGTGTGTTGACGTGACTTTTAGGAGGCATAAGCAAAAGTCAGGCAGTTAGCCTTGAGCTACGAACCCAGTTGGTTATCACTTTGACAAGATGTGGATGTGTTCTGTACGATTGTAAAACAGTGTGATAAAGTTATTTTTAAATCAAGACAGATATTGAATTATAAAATCATAAACTAGTAAACAGTATAGGAGAGCTACCGTGGAGTTTCTTGCCTCGTTCTTCTCCACGAAGACCTAGTATTGTGAATAGGCAAATAGATTTTCTATTAATGACAAGTATGTTGGAAATAAATACCAAGTCTTGTCTTTCTGTGCTTTTCTTAATTCCCTTTCCCTTAACACCATAATCATGGGAACTTTCATACAAAGTAAATAACTGCATAGTAAACATCTTGACTTCCAAGCTTGATATTTATGTAAATGTAGGTATCTATAAACGTAGTTACCTCCGAATTTTTTACAATAAGAATCATAATCATGTATACAATAAAACCACATGTTTTTTTTCGCATAAAACGTATATTATTTATAGGTAATATGAAAGAAGATAATCATTTTTCTGTATTCATAAAAATTTGTAATGATGATGATGCTGTGATGATGTATTGGTGATGTGTGATGCAATGCGGTTGCTTAAAAATATATTTACTGTTTCAAAAACTATATTTTTACTATAAACGGGGACGTTTGAGCAGACTATGTACTTAATCGACAATTTAAAACAGAAGTCATAATACCATTACCCTTTTAACTAATTACATCTACCTTACATTTACCTTTTAATAAACTGGCCATTTTATTACTACATATTATAAATATGATCCCCGCCGTGTCTGTCTGTCTGTTCGCGATAAACTCAAAACTACTGAACGGCTTTTCATGCGGTTTTCACCAACACTAAGTGATTCATGAGGAAGATTTAGGGGTGTAATTTGTACCCGTGCGAAGATGAGGTGGGTCTCTAGTGACATAGTAATCGAATCCGGTGTGGTTATGATACGTGTCAATTTTTTCCAAAGCGACATAATGCCAGTCTGAGTTTACTTTATGTCAATACTGACCACCCATTCAGTCCAGTTCTGATGTTTTTAAGATAACATCACCCACATATCGTTTGATGTGTGTAAGTTGCATCCAATACGGGGTTCGCCTATTTTAACAAGCTTTTGTTTAACCCTTATTTAGGGGCATTAAGAAAATCACACAATTAATCGCCTGGGCGCACTATTGACCTCAAGAAACAAGTGAAAATGGAGTAGAAAATAAATAAAACGAGGTATTTGTCCAGTTACTTTATTAATGCATGTAGTGAGATGAAGAAACCGTTGAAAATAAATCATGATTGAAAAAAAAGCTTGTTATTTTTCTAAAACACCGTTCCCATATTGCAAGGAAATTGAACCTTAGTAGTAAATGGGACGGCTTGTGGACTCGGCGCGCAAATATAATAGAGGACCTAATTCCTTAGATAAGGATTGAACTCTTTTATAAGTAATTAGTGTGTGAAGACTACTTATAAAAATTATAAAAAAGTGGTAAAGACATTCCAACATATTGAACGTGTTTGTGCAGATAATACCACGTGGACTATTCATTTTAATTGTTTGAAATGACATCACAACTCCATCAGCCATCAGTGCGTGTATGATATAATAATGTTTTTCTGACTTATAACATAATTAATTTTCATAGAAAATATTATTTACATAGTAGGTATAATATTTAGTAATGAACCAAATCATAATCAATATTTGGTAATATTCGTTAACGACTTTGGTTTTGAAAGGACGCCATTTTGCGGCCAACTGCACAGTGCGGCTCCTCACCTCAGGTCGGGTATATAAGGCGGCCATGACGTCAGGCACCCTCATTCTGAAATCGCCCTGCTAAAGTAAAGTGACTTCGTTGTGTGTGTGCTGGAGTTTTCAAGTGATATTTGTGACTCTACGAATTCAGGTGTTCGTGCTATTGTCTGAAAACAGTACTTTCTGACCCATCCATGAAAATGGTCAGCCCAGCAAGAAAAGAAAAAAGAAAAGAAAGGAGAAGAGAAAAAAGAAGGAAAATGCGTTTACTTGCGGAAAACATGACGCAAATACAAAACATTCAAGCAAGTGAAAATTCTTCACATGAAAGTCAAAGTAAAATGGAATCCCTCTTTAATTGGGTTCAACAACTTAGAAGCAACTTACGAGTTGCCAAAAGCAAGCTTGATTTGAAAAAATCGCCATCTTACGCACATCATTATCACGTGCGGAGCAAGAACTCAATACAGAACGTTCCAGGAGGAGGGCTCAACTAGAGCTTCTAGTTCTTCTAGTCTAGATCGTCAATTATGCAATAAAGAAGAATAGGCCTCCAAGCGATACCAGGAGAACATTATACATCATATGGAAGAATGATCTCAGTGGCTTAAATTAAATAGTTTTTTTTTAGGAACAATGTCACTAGTGTAATGTAGCCATTTTGAAAGTGAATTTGTAACTGTGATATTACGTTGTGGGCTTGGCCACACGTAAGGCACACAGCGCCCTGGCATGATGATCTTCGTCGCTAGTCTCGCTGGGCCTCCTCCGGGCAACCGGGGGTCTCACCTGGCGGGGACTGACCGCCGAAATGTCGTAAAGAGATCGGTACTGTGAAGCAGTGCTGTAGCGCTCTCACTGACACAAACTGCGCACACATAATATAGACAGGCTGCGTGCACGTGCCTGTCAGTGACCACGGCTTATATCGGCCACCACTACGCAGTGCCCGTATTGACGGACACATTATCGACGCCGCGTTATGAGGTAATGCCTACACTGCCCGCTGCGCACCCTTGTGGGGCCGTAGCGATTACTCCGAACGGCGCCCTCATTCTGAAATCGCCCTGCTAAAGTGAAGTGACTCCGTTGTATGTGTATTGGAGTTTTAAAGAAGTGTTTTTTGTGCCTGTAAGAATCCAGGTGTGTAGTATTGTCTCAAAATAGTACTTTCTGACCCATCCTTAAAAATGGGTTACCAAGCAATTGAAAATTCTTTAGATGAAATTTGTGAAAGTTAAATCTAATCCCTGTCTAATTGGGTTCGTCAAGTTAAGAGCAAATCCCGAGTTGCCAATAGAAAACGTGATTTGAAAAAAATCGCCATCTTGCGTACATCTCTATCACGTGCGGAGAATGAATTCATTACAACACAACGAGAATGCGCTAGGAGTTCAGGTCAACTACAAGCTGATCTTAGTTTGTGCAATGAAGAAGAAGAGGCCGCCAAGCGACACAAGGAGAAAATCGATAATATATGGAAGAATGATCTCAGTGGCCTTAATAGTTTTTTTAGGGAATTGGACAATGTTAAGATAGTGTAAAGTAGTCATTTTAGGTAAAGTGTATTTTTAACTGTGATATTATGTGGGATGTTTTTCTAAATTACGGTCCCATTGCGTTTCGCGTGGGCCTGCATCCGTCGGCAGCCATCTTGGTTTCCGTTGAGGTGTGGTCGCGCTGCTTAGTAATATTTAGTTTTATATTAAGTGTTTTAATTATTGATCTTACCACGTAACAATTAAATTAGATGTTTGACTTTTGTTCATATTGAATAATACAATTGTACACATATGTTAAAGTATGGAAATAAAAAAGTTGTCACTGTCACTTAAAGGTTTTTTTTTCTTAATTTACCTAGTTGTAAAACTAATAAATATTGAAATAATGTAATTACAAAAGTTTGTGCACGAGTGTATGTACATCTACTAAACAGTTCATACCACTGACAATTTAATTTGGTCAGTTTTACACGGAGATTAAGCATGAAAATATAGTTAAAGCTAATTTTTTTAAAATACAAAAATAGCGAGCATTGTTTTCCCACCTCAACAAAAAAAAGGTATAATCCAGGGTCTGATGTTGGATCTGGAAGGTCATCATAGGAAACCCTCAAGTCCTTAAGTTAACAATGTAGCCTAATGATTATGACTCAATGGCTAATGAATTAATTAGATTTGTCTTGACAAATTATAGCACACTGGCCGTATAGATTCGATTTTCTTTTGCCTGATAAGAAGTTACAGGGCAGCTGGCTAGAAGAATTATATACAGAGTGGTGATGACAATACGACATTAAATTAAACCTCGCATACCTCAAGACGTTCTCAGTCTACATACAAAAAATCATTTGAATATATCCAGTAGTTTAGTCACAGGAAATTATTTGTCATTTTTAAAATTTGCTACATGATGTATCTGATAATAGGGAAACACTGTCAGGTTAACGACCCACATCGGTATAAACATCAAAACATTAAAGTCACGTTGCCAACTCGCTACTACGCACTTTCGCCAAATTAGTATTTTCATCTGATTTAGTGAAAATTATACCTTAACTCTGAGTAATAAGAGTCATAAAGCGTGTCATCAGAGTTGGATAAGAAAGTAACGAATGCGGAAATTGCAATGCACTCATAATGTTAATAGAAAATTTAGTGTGTGCGAAAGAGATAAATCTAGTTTCGTTTGTTAGTTCGCTTTCTTGAAGAAATTTGCTACAACAAATCGATTCCTCCCACGTAAGTTGTTGTATCATCAAAAATGAAATTTTACACTAGAGAGGTTTAAAGAGAAACACTCACGGGAAATAGACATGCTTCAATATTTTTTTTTGAAATTTTGCATACACATATATTTTTAAGTACTTTCAATTCTTATCTACGGTATTTTTTTTAAATACCTGTCGTTTTTGAGATTTTGTTCATACAACATTCTAGAGTGTAGTGTTACCTCACATAAATGTTGTACAGGATACTTACAACCATTTACACTGGAAAACAATAGTTGCATTAAACTGTATGTGCTAAATACTATATTGTACGTTGATATGAATTTAATATTTTATGGCAGTATGTGTAATTACTAATCTAAGTACTATAATATATAATAGAAAGTGGTGTTAGTTACACTACTTATAACTCAAGAACGGATTAACCGATTTAGCTGAAAATTGGTGGGGAGGTAGCTTAGAACCAGGAGACGGACACAGAATACATTTAGGTAGGGTAAGTAGGGTAGGTAGGGTAGGTTGGATAGGTAGGGTAGGTAGACAGTTGACGTGAGCGACGCCGCGGGCAAAAGCTAGTTAGGTATAATTATCAGGGCTTAGTAAAAAACCATGTTTACATAGGATAGTATTTATTACTATAATAAAAATAAAAATTATCATACTAGTAACTGAAATAATAATAATTCAACATAATTAAACAATCTAAAAAATCACTTTCTTCTGAGATCAGATAACAATCAAGGTTCTAGATTAATTATTGGTAAGATTAATTCCAATCTTTTATTTATTAAAACGTTGTTACCTATGCGTATAAGTTTTCTTAACATAAAAATATAATTAACGTATCAATGAAATACCGTATAATACTTCCTGTCACATCAGTCTTTAAACAGGTAAACATTTAAATTTATATAACGAAGTATGTATTACAATAAAAATAGTAATAATAAGAAAATTTAAGAAACTTTACTATTCCGAATCAGAAGTTTCACTATCGGCATAACGCGTCGCTACGACATGTGGCAAACTCCTGAAGAATTCGTGATATGTACCTGGGATAAGCCCACTATTACAAAGATCCATTAAGTCGTCGTATTTTGCCTTTGATATGGATTGTTGGTTTGGGTAGGCGGGAGATATCTCGACCACATTAAAATTTCTTTGGCGCCTTCGAGTATTAGTGTTAATAGCAATCGTCATAGAATTACTGTCGGTCAAATCGTAACGATATTCAATTTTAAACGGATCTTGTGAGCTTATACGAACTTCTTTTATTTTGTTTCACTTAACTGTAGCTCCGTTAATATTTTTCGCCCAGTTACGTCCTGTCAATAATTGTTTAAAATCAAAGAAATCTGTGTGCTTCATTTCTATGACATTATATAGCTTTCCATCTTGTTTCGCCCATCTAACCAAGCTGAACCATTCTAGAGGCGTATAAATAATTTTATTTTTAGATGAGCGCTCTATCAAAGCATGAACACTGTCGCCCTCTTGCTGAGTATGTCCCTTCTCGAGAAAGGTATGCTTTATAGATACTTTAAATTTATGTGCAATATACATATAAAATGCAAACACTATGCGATTTCGGTTCTGGCCAGCACAGTTGTCAGACCAGAACCTAAAATCATCGACGCCCTTTTCGTGCATTTTTTCAATGAAGTGAGACAGACAACTTGAAACCTCATTGGCACCACGTCTGGCTTCTGCCTCATGCCACATGTAGCAATGCGCTTCTTTATTTGTGGCGTCAAACACGGTGAAATTGAAAACTGATAACTTACGCTTGTAATATAAAATACTTAATTGGCCATGAGGAGCATTTAGAATCTTTTGAAAATCAAAAGTAGCTGTGCAGATTTTACCTTGGGATGATTTGCTTTCGGTCTTGTCGAATTGTTTGAGTTCACGGCATGAATTCTTGTTCGCAATGTGATGATTATAATTTGTCATTTCTTCTTCAGTGGGATTAGACATATTTTTAAAAACATGACATTGATCGCACTGATCTTGGGTATAAAAAAACTTAACATGAAATTTTGGTTGACTATATCTCGATACTGACGTTCAGATCTGGCTATCTCATCATATCTTTTAGACTGGAGCCATTCCGTATACATTTTGAATAATCGTTGAAAATTAAGATCGCCATCCAAATATAATCTGTCTGACCTCTTTCTTGTATAATGTGACTCAACTGGTTGCAAGCTCTTGATGTGGTCACATACGCTAGTTTTGACAGATTCAGTGTTTTTAAGAGGGTGATTTAAATGCCTGCCCCTTTGATCAGGGATCAGTATTCCCGTTGTAACATCCATCTTTTCTAGTGCCTTATTGACAACTTGGTCACTGACAGATATAGTGCTTAAAAAATGTTTTTTACATACATCTACATGTTTTATATTTTCGCCGTCAGCTACGGGCAATGAGTATTTCAACGTATATTTACGTCTAGAAACTGTATCTGTGTAAACTCTGCGTTTATTTTGTTTCTTTACCAAGTTTGCCACATACGTCCACTGTTTCTCTCGATCACCTAAGCCCCAAAAGCTTTCAAATATCTTGCTTCTACTGTCTTCGCTTAATTTATCATAACATCTGGAACGACAATTACACGGTGGACCCATTTTTTTTCTTGCCTGTATTTTACCTTTTCTAGCCACATATTCTTGTCCCAAGTTTCGTAAGGTTTTCCTTTTCACGTCTATCCAGTCTTTTACGTGTCTTTGTCTTATGTTCCCTTTGTCTCTTCTTGTACGACGGTGGTTTATAGTATGCGGACTATTTGATATAACGGATAGTGGGCTATTTGCTTGTGGAGTTGAACAGCTACTTGCATATGTTGGTGATGGCTGAGGTGCAATATCCAACATGGATAAATTTTCTTTTTCGATGTAATACGGGCAGAAGTTATTGTCGCGATCATAGTCCAAATGATTAATGCTACAGGTGGGTGAAGGATGAGCTGTTTCAAGATTTATGGAATCATTACAATTTGTAGTGTTTGTTATCTCCAGATTTTCAAAAATGTCAACATCTGATATAATATTAGCTAATTCATTCATCTCAGATTCATTAAAAGTAACTGGCAACGGAGAATCTGTAATGAAATGTAATGGTAAGTATCAATTTCATACTTATCTATTGCTAACTAGACCGAAATTAGGCCCATAGGGACTAATCAGACATGAAAAACTAGAAAATCTGAAGCGTTACGAAACGTAAATTGTTGTATGTAACTAAAAAAATATATCTTAGCAACGTAAAATATACTAAGTCAACATCCAATACATATTTGTGTACGTAATTCCGACGTAATCTGTTGTATGTATTACTTCACTTACAATTTGTTGTTATTCAATAACGTAAATTGTTGTATGAGATTATACAACTCTGATTTAGTATCTTCTAAGCGACGTAAGTTGTTGTAAGTAATCTATACAACAGTTTAGGTTGTTATCGTTATATAACTAAATAAATATCATTATAAAATGGAAAAATGAAATCATACCTGTCATATTATGGACGCTTGCGCTACAAAAATTGTCGAGTTCTATCTGGGTTAAGGAAATATTCTGATCTTGGACAGTTTTTTCCGAATAACTTTCAGTGGGTTCCTCTGTGTTAATCATATTAATGACCATATCACATAGTTTTCGGCCTCTACTTTTTATCATTTGTGTACGTTCCATGTTACTAATAAAATATTACACAAAAAATATTAATTACGTAAAAAATGGGCTCACAACTGCGCGACATCCATCCGTTCGGAAGTCCGGGGTGAACTGTCGCATGTCATAGATACGCGGCGCGAGCGCCTGATGCGCCCCGCACCCTCGCCCACGTTAACCGTTGCGTAGGTAGAAACAATGTTATACGCCGCCGTGGTAATAATGACACAACTTTATACGTCTGGTAAATAGTCTTTAAAAATGTATTTTTTATTTCTTTTACTCTTAACACATAAAATATGCAAAAATAGTCGGTTTAGTTTAAAAAAATTAAAACATGCATATTGTGGGTTACAACAACTTACATGGGAGGTATCGAAATTTATGTTAGTGTGTCGCCGCGGTCCTGTGACGAGTCACGCGTCTAGGTACTTCCCCGCCGCTCGTGTTTTTTGTAAATTCATTTACGACGGTATTAGTGCGAAATTGGACGCTTTATTTTGGTGACAGGACACGTAACGTTTTAATAGGTATTTAGTTAAACAGTGAGTGAATTGTGCGAAATTAGACGCTTAGTTTTTATTGTTTTCGTGTTTTTTTTAACGCAACCCAACGTGTAGTTCAGGTGTTGACCATACAACTATTCTTAAATTTTAAAACGCGACAAACGGAAGCCGTATAAATACAAGAAATTGCATGCATTGTTACTTAAAGACAAACCAGTTAGGTAAAACTTCTGTCGCTGGATTGAAAATAAACATTTCGAGAATCCGGATTTCTTGTACAATGTGATGTGGACTGATGAAAGTACATTTACAAGGAACGGTTTATGGAACAGACACAATATTCGTTACTGGAGCCGCGTGAATCCGCGTCTAGGACGGGAGACTTCGCACCAGTACAGATTTGGTGCCAATGTTTGGGCTGGCATTCATAGCTGTGATTCTGTGCTAAATAATCTGTGATTTAGTGTAATTTTACTGAGCATTAATCCATATTTAAAAGCCAAAAAATCAAGTCGCTACAGGACCGCGCGTCCCCACCGAGTGTTTCCACGTTGCCGTCGTGGTGGGGCTTATGGGTCTCCATGATCCTGGGGACTTCCGGCATGAGTGACTAACTTGTGCCGGAAGGCTCCAGGGGAGAGGCCCGACTAAGAGGAACACACCGGGGGTCGCGTCCATTGTCAGTCGATCATCGTCGACTGCCAGTGGATGCGACCTCCACCCAATCCTAAGCTTGGAGGCGTGGCTATGGGATGCGTACCGGAGGGATGTCCGGATGCTAGCGCCTCACAAGAGGGCCGCGCCGTTGGGAGACTTGAGCAAGCTGTTCGAGCCTCCTAACGGCGTGGAAACTGGGGGAATCTTCGTCGCTGCTCTCTGGTACGCATCTGTTCATCAGAAGCGACCTTGAGAGTGGCGCCGAAACTGGGGGGGGCCCATAAGGGCAGAGTGTGTGAGTGAGTGAATGAATGAGAGAGAGTGAATGTGTCCTATGCGAAATGTTGAAGGAGGATAGGGAGGTCGAGTTAGGGGAGATAGGGACCTCACCCTTAAAAGGAAAACCAAACAATGAACAAAAAGATTAAAGAAAATAATTCCCAGTTCCGCCCCCATTCGTATGCTGGGGGGGGCGGCTTTAGTCTACCGATATCACACGACGACCTGGATCCGCTTGTCGGGGACAATCCCGACAACAAGAGCCGAGGAGGCTCGAGATCATCTCCTACATTCCAGGAGATGATCTCATTCAGCTATAAGACGCCCGACAAGCCGCGGTCGGGCGATGATAGCCAAGTCGAAGTCGGCAAGGAGGTGGAGCGTGGTGCTGCGTCGGAGTCCGGCGCAGCACTGGTAGCAGCTCCGGGCTCTGGGAGCCCGGAGAATGAGGGGGAAGTGGGTGCTTCCGGGGGAGTCGTGGGTGAATGCTCGCGGTTCTTCCGGAACCAAAAGCGCTCCAAGTCGGGGGATGGCGGGGAGTCGTCCTCTGATGTAGAGGTGATGGCCCCGCCTCCCAAGATCCCCACCGGTCGGAGGGGAGGAGGAGCGATCCGGAGGCCCAGCAAGGCCACCAAGGCGGGCAGGAGAGCCGCAAGGCTCGCCAAGGAGGCGCGCCACCCCGGTGCGTTGGGGTCTTGTGCCTCGGCCTCTGGGTCCTCGGGTGGAGAGCCGGACGCCGCTAGCTCCAACTCGGAGCGAGCGGCCAGGCTTGCGGAGGTCGTGGAGGCCGCCATCAAGGGTGTGGTGCAGAAGAGGCTGCCCACATCCAGAAACAGGGCCACCTCCGAAGCCACAGCCTCCATAGTGGCGGCGGCAGAGGCGAGTTTCGGCGGGCCTCCGTCTGCATTGGACGAGACGTCCAAACTGCGGGCGGAGGTCGCCCGCCTGACCGCCACTACGGAGCTTCTGGTTAAGGAGAACCAGAAGCTCCGGGCAGACCTGGCCGAGCTCCGAGGAGGTGTCCGGAGGGACGCGCAGGAGGAGCTCCAGCACGGGCCGAGTCAGCCCCTGCCCACCGCGGAGAACCAAGTTCTCGACCTGGTGCGGCAGGAGCTGGCTGCGTTCAACAGGCGGTTCTCCGTGCTGGAGGGCATTGTGTTGCGCCCTCCGCTAGCGGCGAGCCAGCCGGCCTTGGGCCAGCGGCAAACGCGCTCGTTTGCCGCCGCCGCGGCTGCTGCGCCCAAGGGTGCGGCGGGACGGGCCGACCGCGGGGCAGTGCTGAAGCCCGCGGGGCCGGCCCCGTCTAAGGCGACGAAGGCGCCAAAGGCGCCGCCAAAGCCACCTGGGAGGATCCCAGCAAAGGCGACAAGGCGGCCGCCCCAGACTGCCCCGCCTTCTGAACCTCCTGCGACCGGGGCTGCCGAATGGCAAGTGGTCGGGGAGAAGAAGAAGGCGGGCAAGGCGGCAAGGGCGGCCAAGCGAAGGGAGAGGCGCAAGCGGCAAAAAGAGCGAGCCGCCGCGGCTAGGCTCCGCGCCCCGAAGTCCGCAGCTGTAGTGATCACACTACAGCCGGAGGCGGTTAAGAGGGGCGTGACCTACCGCAGCGTGCTCGCAAAGACGAAGGCGGCGGTGAGCCTCGAAGAGGTGGGGTGCGCCGACGGCGTCCGGGTGAAGGTCACCAAGACCGGAGCCCGGATGCTGGAGGTCCCCGGTGCCTCCAGCGGCCCAGCCGCTGACGCCCTGGCCGAAAGGATCAGGGCGTTGCTGGTGGACGAGGCCCGGGTGTGCAGGCCCACGAAATGCGCTGACATCCGCATTATGGGCCTGGACGACTCCGTGACGGAGGGTGAGGTGGTGGCCGCTGTTGCCAGGACTGGAGGGTGCCCTGCTGAGCAGGTGAGGGCGGGCACCATCCATTCTGACACTGCGGGGCTGCAAACCATCACGGTGAGCTGCCCCGTGTCAGCGGCCCGAGCCATCACCGCGGGGGGCCGGAGGCTTTTGGTGGGCTGGGTTTCAGCGCAGGTTAAGCTGCTGGAGCCCAGGCCTCTGAGGTGTTTCCGCTGCCATGTGGGCGACCATGTGGCGGCTAAGTGCACCTCGGAGGTGGACCGCAGTGACCACTGCTTCCGTTGTGGTCAGCCCGGTCACAAGGCCGGCTCGTGTAATGCCGCGCCGCACTGCATCGTATGTGCGGCGGCAGGCAAGCCGGCCGATCACCGGGCTGGGAGCAACCACTGCGCTCCACCCGCCAAGGCCAAGGCCAAGTCCAGAGGCAGGGCCAAGCCCTCCACCACCGCCGTCACCGTCACCGCCGCAGCAGCCGTCACCACCTCTTCCGCCGCTGCCGCCCCCACAGCCGTCGTCGTCGCCGCCGCAACCGCCGCGGCGGCGGGACCCTCACAGGGGGCTCAGGAGGAGGCTGTAATGGAATGCCAATAACGGCCCCATTACGCCTCCTCCAGACGAATCTCAACCACTGTGCCACTGCTCAGGACCTGTTGTTCCAGAGCATGGCGCAGTGGTCGATTAACGTCGCTGTGGTCGCCGAGCCGTACTATGTCCCGCCCAGGGATGACTGGGTGGAGGACCTGGACGGCTCGGTGGCCATCATTTCGTCGGCCGCCGCCGGTACCCCGACCCTTGAGGATGTCAAGAGAGGTCGGGGTTGCGTAGCAGCACGGTTCGGGGATATAGTAGTGGTAGGGGTGTACTTCTCCCCGAACCGATCTCTCGCCGAGTTCCAAATCTCTCTCGCGGAGTTGAGAGACGTCGTTGTCGTCGGGTACCGTTCCCTCCCTGTGCTCGTCCTCGGGGACTTCAATGCCAAGAACTTGGCTTGGGGTTCCCGGTACACGGACACACGGGGGAGGATGGCGGAGGACTGGGCCCTAGAGACGGGCCTGGTCAACCTGAACCGGGGTTCTGTCCCCACGTGCGTGCGGTGGCAGGGCGAATCGGTGGTGGATATCTCATTCGCCAGCCCCGCCCTGTCACCGTGCGTAGTTGACTGGCACGTCATGGAGGAGGTGGAGACGTATTCCGATCATCGGTATATCCGGTTTGACGTCTCCGCCCAGACCTCCAGCGCGCCGGTCCGACAGACCCCGAGTGGTCCGCGTTGGTCGCTGAAGCAGCTGGACCGGGAGCTACTCCTGGAAGCCTCGATCGTGCAGGCCTGGGTGACATCACCGGACAGGCCTGCCGACATAAACGACGAGGCAGAGTGGTTCCAGGAGGCCATGTCCGAGATCTGTGACGTGGCAATGCCCCGGGTCCGGCCTTGTGCTCGGCGCCAAGTGTACTGGTGGTCGGCGGCGCTTACGGCTTTACGCCAAGCGTGTATTGCCGCGCGACGCCGGTACACCAGGTATCGCAGGCGGCTCCGTAACCGCACGCCGGAAACGGAAGCCGTCGAGGCGGAGCTATACGAGGGGTACAGAGCGGCGAGGACCGCTCTCCGAGCGGAGATCTTGCGGGCCAAGAAATCGGCCCGCGAGGAGTCGCTGGAGGCTCTCAACAGAGACCCGTGGGGGCGCCCGTACAAAGCGGTGCGGCAGAAACTCCGCCCATGGGCCCCCCCGCTGACGCAGAGTCTCCGGCCGCAGCTCGTGGAGGGCGTGGTGAGCGCTCTGTTCCCCTCGCGAGGGGAACATACCCCTCCGCCTATGGCTCCCCCTCCTGCGGTACCTGACGCGGACCAATCCGACGACGACGACGTTCCCGAAGTGACCGAGGTAGAGCTGAGAGCGGCGGTGCGTAGGCTGAACGCCAAAAGCACCGCCCCAGGACCCGATGGCTTTCATGGGAAAGCCTGGGTCCTGGCCTTGCAAGAGGCTCTCGGGCCTCGACTCAGAGGGCTTTTAAGCGCATGCTTGGAGAGGGGCCAGTTTCCACGTCGGTGGAAGACGGGGAAGCTGGTCCTGATCAAGAAGGTGGGGCGCCCTGCGGACTCTCCGTCCGCTTACCGGCCCATTGTGCTGCTCGACGAGGTGGGCAAGCTCTTTGAAAGAGTAATTGCAGACCGCCTCGTCGGGCAGATGGTGCGGGTGGGGCCGGATCTGGCGGAGAGCCAGTACGGCTTCCGCAGGGGGCGCTCCACGGTGGACGCCATCATGCGCGTACGAGCCCTCACGACGGGGGAGGCAGTTGCCCGGGGCAGGGTCGTCTTGGCGGTGTCTTTGGACATCTCCAACGCCTTCAACACCCTGCCCTGGAGTTGCATAGTGGAGGCACTCCGGTATCACCGGGTGCCGCCCTACCTCCGTCGCGTAGTCGAGGCGTATTTGACGGACAGAGCCGTCATCTACCCCGGTCATCAGGGAGAATGGAACCGGCGAGAGATGTCGTGCGGTGTTCCACAGGGATCGGTCCTGGGGCCGCCTTTGTGGAACATCGGATACGACTGGGTGCTGCGCTGCGACCTCCCCATTGGCGTCAGCGTAGTGTGCTACGCTGACGACACGCTAGTCTTAGCGCAGGGGTGGTCGCACGAGGCGGCGGCCGACCGCATGACAAGCGGGGTTGCGACAGTCATAGGGAGGATCCGGCAACTGGGACTCGAGGTGGCTTTGCACAAGTCCGAGGCCATGTGCTTTCATGGCTATCGGAACGAGCCACCGGAGGGTTCCCAGATCACGGTAGGAGGGGTTCGCATCGGCGTCGAGGGTACGATGAAGTACCTGGGACTCGTCCTCGACAGCCGGTGGAACTTCGTCGAGCATTTTCGACGTTTGGCTCCCAGATTGGACAGGGCCGGGGCCGCCTTGAAGCGGCTCCTACCCAATCTGAAGGGGCCAAACGCCTCCTGCCGGAGGCTCTACGCGGGGATCGTGCGGTCCATGGCCCTCTACGGGGCACCGGTGTGGGCGCGTTCATTGACGCAGCGTTCAACGCGCCAGATGAACGCGGCCCAGAGGGTCATGGCCATCCGCATCATCCGCGGATACTGCACGATCTCCCGTGAGGCGGCGAGCCTCCTTGCCGGACTGTCACCGTGGGATCTGGAGGCAAAAATCCTCGCGCACCTGTACGAGTGGCGCGAGGAGGCTAAACGCCGGGGCGAAACTCCGCTGCCGCGACAACTCGCGGCTCGGCGGACAGAGCTCCGGCAGGATCTCATGGTGACATGGAGAGAGCGACTGTCGCAACCCAGCGCTGGGCACGCCACCATCGAGGCGGTAGTGCCCCTCTTTGAGGAGTGGCTGGAGAGGCGCCATGGCGCCCTCACCTTCCGCCTGACGCAGGTGCTCACCGGACATGGCTGTTTCGGGAAGTACCTGTGTCGTATCAAGGCGGAGGTGACCCCTGCGTGTTTCCACTGCGAGGATCGCCCCGTGGACACGGTGGAGCATACGGTGGAGGTTTGCCCCGCCTGGGCAGAACACCGCCGTGTCCTCGTGGATGCGATAGGCGGCAGCGACCTCTCGCGCCGTGCCCTGGTTCAGGTCATGGTACGGAGTGAGAGGGAATGGGGGGCCGTCTCCAACTTCTGCGAAGCAGTAATGCTCGCGAAGAGGGAGGCGGCACACGTTAGGGAGATTCAACAGAGACCGAATCGCCCTAGCGCCCCCAGCAGCAGCCGTCGCAGGAGACGCCGGGGGCTGCGAGACGATCTCCGGCCACCGTAGACCCGGGCCTGCGGACGGCGAGTAGCGGGTAACTCGCCGTCCGATCAGCACCAGGCCCGAGAGTCGACGGCGCGTAGTGTTCCACGCGCGCCTCAAAGAGTTGTCAGCAAAGGACGGGGCCTGCCACGGCCAGTGCCTGCCCGGGGGTGGAGGATAAATTCGAAAGAGTTACCTCGCCCCCGGGCGCGTAGGGCAGGGAGGAACAGGGGTGGGTTTTAGTCAGTAAGAGTCTGACACGCCCTTCCGCTCCACCCCAGAGCGGAAAGAGTCATTAGATGATTTCCCACCCCCCAAAAAAAAAAAAAAAAAAAACAGGACCGCGCGTTGTTGCCGCTCTTACGACAGGTTAGTGAACTCATATTTATAAGTGGTGTTCTATTTCGTTTCTAGTTTTATGCCATTTAGTTTGTTTGAAATTTTTATTTTTTTATTTTCGATGTTAGGATATTTTTGATAGCTTAAACTTATTCTTATAAACTGGTATTGTCCGTGTTTTCATTTATTGTCGTATTGTCTTCTCCACGCTGTATAAATCTAAGTTTTAATTAGTATTTTTAAGTTCATGTAAGAGTTTGTCATAAAAAGACTAACTTTTTTTAATTAAAAAAAATATGCCATTTAACCCTTTGCGCGAGTACGACTTGCAGTTGAACGGCAAAACCAGGACCATGCCCGAACGACATACCAGCGCACGCAAAAATTTGGCACAGGTTTTACCTTGGTAACGTCCCGCGGGACACTGGCAAGCGACGCGCCGATCAAAAATTACTGGAATAATCGATACTATTTTTTAAATAAATTTAATAAAAAAAATACGATCGGGTGGAATTCATTTCAAAATGAATTACCTGTAAATTGATATCATTTATATAAAAAAAGAAGTATTAGTACTTGTTTAAAATGAAATTTGGCTCGTGAGAAAACTGCAAATCGAACGTAGTTTAATAATAATAATAATAATAATAATAGTGGTGTGGTATTATATGGTATTATTATTATTATTTTTCGTATATTTTTTTTACACATATTATTTACATTTTTAAATATTTTAAAAGAAAACATATAAAAAACATTTAAAAATATAAAAAATAGTAGTCCACCGGTATCGGGAGCAGGGTCCAAGCTACCGGTGGTTAGGGCTCCAGAGACAGGAACCTCCTCACAATGCGAGCCGTATCAAGGAGTACTGCCTTCTGAATCAGGCCCTTGATCCAACCGCGCAACGACAGCTTCGACAGGTGGTCGTCGAGGCTTTTGGCCATCAGGCCATTGGCGGTAACGACTATCGGTACAATGACAGCCAAGTCCACATTCCACATATCGACAACCTCGTGTGCCAAGTCAAGATATTTAATTTGTTTCTCTTTCTCAGCTTTCACGAGGTTCTCGTCATGTGGGATGGTGACATCGATTATCATTGTGCGGCGCGCTAATCGGTCTATCACCACTATATCCGGCTTATTGGCAACAATAGTCCTGTCAGTGATGATAGACCGATCCCAGTACAACGTGACATGGTCATTTTCGAGAACTGGGTCGGGCACATATTTATAATACGGTACCTCAGAATCCACAAGTTTGTATTTTAAAGCAAGTTGCTGGTGGATAATCCTGGCCACTTGGTTATGTCTGTGCAAATACTCGCCGTTAGCCAGACGAGAACATCCAGAGATAATATGTCTGATGGACTCACCCGGACGGTGGCATGCCCGACACACGTCAACCGTCCCATCCTTCATAATATGCCTCCGGTAGTTGTTCGTCAAGATAACTTCGTCCATAATCGCACAGACAAAACCTTCAGTTTCCCCGAAGAGGTCACCAAACCGTAGCCAGGCCACGGAGGCCAAGCTATCTACATCAGGCCCATGAAGAGCCTGATAATAGCGCCCGTGAAGCTCCTTGCCTTTCCATACCTCCTTGCGGTCATCAGTAGTAAGTACTACAAGTTTGCGCCAGTTCTCTTTAGCCATGGACAACGGGGTGAGGCCCTTGTCCACTGCAACCACCTCTCGGTGCATCCCCACGTCGGATTCTAAAAAGTATTCTCTGAGGCTGCACACCTCGCGGTTGTGGAGAGTCTTAGCATTTAAAAAGCCTCGACCTCCACACTTCCGCGGGATGTACAGTCTCATCACCGACGAACGTGGGTGATGCATCCGGTTTGCGGTCAGCAGCGTACGGACCCTCCTGTCCAGGGCGTCGAGCTCAGTCTGAGTCCATTTGAGTATGCCGAAAGAGTACATCAAAACCGGCATGACCCAACCGTTGAAGGCGCGCACCTTATTTCCGCCCGACAAAAGGCTTATTATTATTATTATTAGTATTCTGTGGTCCGGCTGTCAACTTGAAAGCATCAATTTTTTTTCACTCAAAATTTTTTTCAATAATTTTATTAATCAACAATTCAACAAAATGTATTTCAAACGTAAATCAGCAAAAAAAAAGAACCCAACAATTTAACAAAAAGAAAAAGTACCTACATCATGAATCTATTTTGACCGACGAAATGCATGCAAGATGCAAGTTTTATCTGACTGATAACTAAATAAAATGCTGACAAGAAGCCGGGCACGCTGCCAAAAAGCACAACCAACATCTTCGGGTTCGTCGCTCAGCTCCGCCTCGCAGCCGCCGGGACCCGCGCCTGCCGTGAGTCCAGTGATTCCGGCCGCTGCAGTTGCGTCGAGCTCGAGCGACGAATACACCACTCCGCCGACGACACCACCACCTGCGCGTCGACGGGGAGGACGCCGGCCGCCGAGCGGCTTAGGACCTCGAGGCCCACCGGCCTCTGATAGGGTCCCAGCTCCCGGCGGAAGTGTGCAGCGCATGCGATGGACGCAATCCATAAATGAAAACGTCATGCGCTCATACTATGGGGCTACAGAGGGAGGAATTAACCTGACTGCGTACCGTGGTCGGATGCTCTCTCTGTTTCAGGTGCTTGAGCCAGCTGTCAACGTTTCGGCCCAGCGACTGTCGGATCAAGTGCGGGTTATCCAGCGTAACCGTATGTTGGATGACGCCGTACTTGATAGACTACGCCTTGAATCACGGAGTAGCCGTGTCTCACCTGTTTCGCCACCGGCCGCGGTGCAACTGCAACCCAGTGCTTCACCGCGACCCGACCACGTTGGTGAGGATGATGATGACGCAGCTATATCCGTGAGTACTCAATGCAATGAACGATTGAGGAGCGCTTTGGAGGATGCATTCCGGGAGCACCGCTCCACACCGCCTGGGCTTAGACCTCGTCTACCTCGTTTGCCCATGCATAAGAAAAATAAGGCGCTGGTGTGTGCTCTAGATTCGCAGCTATCGAATTGTTTTGATAGCAGCAAAGACCTTGCCGATACCCACTCAATCTTATACTGCGCAGCTGCAGCGGCATGTCGTGTAGCTCACGTCAAGTTCACAAATTGTGACAGAGCTACACGACCTGCTGTACCAGCTTGGCAGTGTAGGATTGAGCGTCGTATCGGTGAGGCTAGAGCACTCATCGGCAAGCTTATCTGCTTCAGGGAGGGCAACATTCGCCCTAGGGTGATGCGTTTCGTGAGGCGGGCGTTCTCGGGGACTGATATTAGTTCCCGAGATTATCTGGCCCGCGTCACAGAGCGTATTGACTTCCTGAAGCAGAAGGTCTATGCATGGGCAAATCATATTCGTCGGTACAAGCGGCGAGTGGAGCGGTGCACTCAGAATCGCACTTTCCAAAGCAACGAAAGGTGGGTTTATAGGGCTTGGGAGCAACCGGACCAAGGTGTGTCCGATAGACATCTACCGGATGATGATGCTATGAGTTCATTCTGGCGCAGCATCTGGTCGGTGCCTGTCAGGCACACCGAGGGTGATTGGACTCGAGAGGTCGAGCGCGCGTGCGACCTTATACCAGAAATGGGGGCAATTACCATCAGCCCCCAAGATGTAACTCGTGCAGTCCGTCCGTTGCCTAACTGGAAATCTCCAGGGCCGGACGGGCTGCACAATTTCTGGATCAAATGGTTTCAAAGGTCGCACGCTCGCTTGGCAGCTCAGTTCCAGTCTGCCTTAGAGTCAGGGTTGCTGCCCCAGTTTCTTACGACAGGAATAACCCACCTGCTCCATAAATCAGGTAGTACTGCGGAACCTAAGAATTATAGACCGATCACGTGTTTACCGACGGTCTATAAAGTTCTTACATCCATTCTGAGAGCCAAAATTAACACCCATATTGATAAAAATCGTATCATGTCAGCCTCCCAGAATGGATGTAGGAATGGGTCCCGTGGTACTAAGGAGCTGCTCCTCATCGATATTGCTATTAGCCAACAGGTTCGTCGTTCTCGAAGAGATCTGTCGACATGTTGGATAGATTACAAGAAGGCCTATGACTCGGTGCCACATACATGGCTCATGAGGGTGCTGGAGTTGTACAAAGTTGGTGCAACTCTGCGCACCTTCCTGATGTCGTGTATGAGGCAGTGGAGTACAGTCCTTCACTATCCAGGATGTCGTCAGATACAGGAGAACAGCGAACCGATAAGGATCGAGCGTGGCATATTCCAGGGCGACAGTCTGAGTCCACTGTGGTTTTGTCTGGCCCTCAACCCTCTCAGTACACTACTGGAGGGTTCGGGACAGGGCTATCGGTTGAGAAGAGGTGGTCAGGTCATATCACACCTCCTTTACATGGATGATCTGAAACTCTTTGCCCCCAACAACTTGCAACTGATGAAGCTACTGAAGGTAACAGAAACCTTCAGTAGCGCCATCAGAATGGAATTTGGTGTGGACAAATGTGCAGTCATGCATGTAAAGCGAGGGGAGATTATGGAATCCGTGGGAACTCAACTCTCGGATTCCATACACCTTAGATCCCTCTCCTCAACCGAAACCTACAAGTATTTGGGTATGTCGGAAGCGTTAGGCATCAATACTGCTGACGTGAAACAGTCGCTGAAGGAGCGCTTCTTTGGCCGCCTGAATAAAGTACTAAATAGTCTTTTATCAGGCGGGAACAAGGTGCGCGCCTTCAGCGGTTGGGTCATGCCGGTATTGATGTACTCTTTCGGCATACTCAAATGGACTCAGACGGAACTTGACGCCCTGGATAGGAGGGTCCGCACACTGCTGACCGCAAATCGGATGCATCACCCACGATCATCGGTGATGAGGCTGTATATCCCGCGGAAATGTGGGGGTCGTGGTATCTTAAATGCTAAGACCCTACACAACCGCGAGGTATGCAGCCTTAGGGAATATTTCCTAGAAACCGACGTGGGTATGCATCGAGATGTGGTCGCTGTGGACAAGGGCCTCACCCCGCTCTCCTTGGCAAACGAGAACTGGCGCAAACCTAAAGTACTGGGTACTAATGGCCGCAGGGAGGTGTGGCAGAGCAAGGAGCTTCACGGACGCTTTTACCGGGTCCTACATGGACCCGATGTAGATTTCTTAGCGTCCGTATCCTGGCTGCGCTTTGGTGACCTATTCGGGGAAACCGAAGGTTTTGTCTGTGCGATTATGGACGAAGTTATGATGACGAATAACTACCGGAAATATATTGTGAAGGACGGTACGGTTGACATCTGTCGGGCATGCCACCGGCCCGGGGAATCAATCCGACACATTGTTTCTGGTTGTTCTCGTCTAGCTAACGGAGACTATTTGCACAGACACAACCTTGTAGCCAGGATTATCCACCAGCAACTTGCTCTTAAATACAATCTTGTGGAATCTGAAGTACCGTACTATAGGTATGAGCCCGACCCAGTTCTCGAAAATAGCAATATCACGTTGTATTGGGATCGATCTATCATCACTGATAGGACTATTGTTGCCAATAAGCCTGACATAGTGGTGATAGATCGACAAGAGCGTCGCACAATGATTGTTGATATAGCTGTTCCTCATGACGAGAACCTCGTGAAGGCTGAGAAAGATAAAAAAACAAAGTATCTTGATCTGGCTCGCGAGGTTGTCGACATGTGGGAGGTGGATACAGCAGTCATTGTGCCGATAGTCGTGACGGCCAATGGCTTAATAGCCAAGAGCCTCGACCAACATCTCAGGAGGCTCTCGTTGGGCAGTTGGATCAAGGGCTTGATCCAGAAAGCAGTACTCCTGGACACGGCGCGTATTGTTAGGAGATTCCTTTCTCAGGAGCCCTGACCACCGGTAGCTTGGACCCTATTCCCGATACCGGTGGGCAACTACTTTTTATATTTTTAAATGTTTTTGTATTTATTTATGTTTTTCTAAGTACCTAAATATTTAAAAATTTAAAATTGTATGTATATAAAATTGAATAAATGGAATAATAATAATAATAATCTTTATTTACTCAGACTACTATGTGGTCTATAGTGTTAGTAACAAAATAGCTTATCCTATGTTAGTACTTAATAACTAAAACCGATCGGGTCCTATTTGTTAGTGCCCACACTAGCGGGCTGTCTACCCGGGCAACTATCGATTGCAGGATAGTGTTGGGACTGCCACGTAGCCTGCGGAGTAGCGAAGCAGATTCGAGAAAATTTGAATTTTTTTTTTTTTATTTTTTTTTTATTTTTTTTTTTTTATTTTTTTTTTGTTTTTTTTTTATTTTTTTTTATTTATTTATTTTTTTTTTATTATTTTTTTTATTTTTTTTTTTTTTGTTTATTTTTTTGAGATATTTTTTTTTGGAATTTTTTTTTTTTGAAATTTTTATTGGATTTTCTTTTGGGAGATTCTATCGAGAAAATTGTACTGTATCGTGTATTGATCGAGTACATCGTAAGGACAAAGAATGTATCGAAAATATATATTTTTTCTGATTCTAAATGTAATAATTTGCCTATCAAAAACAAATTCTGAAACGATCCAAAACAGTAACACCCATCGTTAATAATGCTTCTAATTTCGGACAGCGTCCCTTAATGGGCGAGTTCTATTACTGGGTGGACGTACGACGTGTTACGTGAGTGCAGCACAGAACACGCAAGCTAACCACTCAAGGTCATTGGCAATTAATAGCGCCTTAATTCTCTACCGCTGTCAGACACGCTCGCGTCAAGTGCGCGTCACGCGAGCGCAAAACGGGATTCTACTGCTGCGCGTCATTAATGCGCGATTCGGAACGCACTGTGATCGGTATTCTACTATTCGTTTGAAGTCTCAAAATGAGAGTTTTTACGTTTCAATTCTATCAACGTGCAGTTTGGTTACGCAGAACATAAATTCCTTTCCCCGTTATATTTTTTGTCTCATGTAAAAACGTTTGTTATTTTTCTAAAACATGGTTTCGTTATTGCAAGGAAAGTGAACCTTATATACATATGGTTCATCAAAGGATTAATTAGTTAATGGAACCGTTTGCGGGCTTAGTGCTCGAATACAATAGAGGACCGAATTCCTTAGATAAGGATTGAAGTCTTTAACAAGTAATTAGTGTGTGAAGACTACTTATAAAAACATGGTTTCGTTATTGCAAGGAAAGTTAACCTTATATAAATATACATATCATGGTTCATCGCCGGCATAATTAGTTAATGGAACGGCTTGCGGACTCAGTGCGCGAATACAATAGCACAATTGCAACATATTGAACGTGTTTGTGCGAATAATACCACGTGGACTATTTATTTTAATTCTTCGAAATGACGTCACAGCTCCATCAGCCATCAGTGTGTGTATGAGCAGTAAGCAAGGCTCATAGTGGTTTTCGCAAAATAAATTATTGTTCCGTACCGTTCTTTATTTTTACAACTAGTAATGTTTATTAGGTCATTTTATAAAGAAATCACTATCAATAATTTCTAGGGAATTTTTAAGCTTTAATTCAGCTCACCTCACCATAATTTCATCAATTAGTATGTGTAGATTTATTGCGGGAGGAGTGGATTCGAATCTCGCGCCATTCTGACGTCTTAAACTGACATTTACTAAGCACATCTTTTGGCTGGTGACGACAGCACCGACTTTGGTGGAGTGAATATGAAACCGTACTGGACATCAGTGAGGGAATCATTGTTTCTTAACTTTAATTTGGATAATATGCACATTTTACTAAAACACAAAAATAAATGTTGATGATAAATCAATTACGTAACGAAACTGTAAATTTAAATAGTATAAAACTGCCCTCTCGCAGAGAGGAGGCCTGTGCCCCAGCAGGGGGTCATTAAAAAAAGGCTGATGATGATGATAAAACTGCAAAAAGCTGTGACACAAGCGGGAGTAGATTCAGCGCCAGAGATGTAGTTATGGGCTCAAACAGCCTGGGTAAGACCTTAAGGTGAATATTTCATCTACGATCTTTGGTTACAGGTTTTAATTAAGCCAATACATTTAATCCTAGATTAGACTTAACTATCAAGATACATATGCATGCATACAGAGTCCTGTAACCTATTTACTAGATTTCTGAGTCTCGTTACGCTAACCTTTAACTTCAAAAAGAAAATAGGCGGCCTCATACCACCATCTCTAGTAGTAACGTAGCACTTTGCTACGAGCTGCTACGAAGGCCTACGTTGCCTACGAGGTGCTACGCAGTTTGAGTACTTTTGCGGCCTACCCAAATTTACTTACTTTGGTATTGTTCATCAACAATTCATTCAACTAACAATTGCGTGCATGATTTCATGAAATGCTTACATTTGACATCAATTCTAACTAAAAGAGTTGTATTGGTAGGTTTAATTATTATAATTCTGTAAATACATACTTGCTACGGCCGCAAATCGAATTTTGACCCAGACACTACCTGACACTGATCTGAAAATTGCAAAAAAAACATAAGAAAATTTGAACTTCGCGGGCTACCCTAGCGCTTCCACCTTAATAAACATCATTTATCATTTACGCGAACAACGCTGTTAACAGCAAAATGGTAACTTTATTTATATGTACCTACAATAAAACTTTGATGTCAAATTGTTACTGGTTATTCATTATTGAAAGTGCCAACAAAATAATTTTAACAAATTTCTACAAATTACAGAATATCCTAATGTAGGCAATTACAATCCGTTAAACCGTTTCAAAAATAAATTTTAAAATTTAAGCAATTTAATAACATTTCATTTATAACTCGTAGTTAATATTCAAAGAATAAAATCATGAACTGACACTTTAGTATTTCAAGTATTCTTAAAACTTAAAAAATACGTAATAATTTATATGTAGTTGTGTATTGTGTTTTTATGTGTGTGTAGTGTTACTAGTTTTCTTTATTTTTATTTGTAGCGCATAAGAAAACTAAATAGTAATGTTATGCCCGAATTAATAACCTGGAATTTGAACTTAATTGGTGAAATTAGGGTAAACGTGTCAGGGTCAACCGCACACATATCTGCGTACTTCTTCAGAGCGTAAAAGACTGAGAATGGTGTAAACATTAAACAGATTACATGCGCTTGCGGAAGACTTGTTATCATTATTGAAAAACTCCAATGTCTAGCTCCGAAGTTCCTAATTAGATCATCAACAAAACAAACAAAACGGGACCACCTTTCAAAATCGTTCTGCGATTGGAGAAAAAATCCAAAACATAAATTTAAAAGCCGCACTTAAAACGTCCTCTTTTATTAAGTCGGTTAAAAATAATTATAATTATGTTTTCTCGTGAACATTATCCATCGTACTTGTTAAGTCTTGACCTTCAAAACCAGACAACTGGCTGCTCTGATTGTCCTAAGCAGGTAGCCAAAAGCAGGATAAGGTATGTAGATAACATTATGTGTACTTTAACCATTTCAGTTTAACAAAACAAAGAGCTTTTTCAACAATTGAAATTCTGTTCTCGGTACCTACTGCTCCTATTGTTTTTGCTATTTTTACAATCGTTTTACAGTAAAAGTTTGCAAGGCCTGTGAACTATTATTAAATTTAAATCCTTTCACAGCCACGTGGGCTTTTATAATATGTAGTGGGTTGTCACTAAGATACACATCTCTTTTTCATCGTTACATCTTTTTTAAGGCGCAGATATACGACTTCTAGTAATTTTAAATTGAACTACACGTTTAAACGACTAGTCTTATTTCTTTAAAAAAAAATTTACTCTTGACAATTTTTTTTGTAATTAGATATTTTGTTTTTAAATACACATTCACGCAGTATAATCAAAACCAGCTTCCTTATTTCTATTTTTATTCAGTCAGTTTGTTATTTAGCTGTCAGTAAACACGACGCTACAAAGCATATTGTTGAATTAATGAATGTTGAATGATGGTCTCAATGCTGTTACTTTATTACGAAAAATTGTTGTTTTTAATGAACAGTTTCACATCCAGGGAAGTTATGAAGATACACTTATTAAAAGCCAACGTGAAACATAAAATTCGAACACACGACAGAAGTGTTACAAACAGACTAAAATTACAGATTTTATGAATATTGAAAAAGATAATCTTCTTTCATATTACCTTCATATAATGACGTACGTTTTATGTGAAATAAACAAAATGTGGTTTCATTTTATTCATGAATATAATTCCTATTAATATCTATGGATTTATATGTACAGACGCCAGCAAAAGTCGATTAGAATTCTCATAACGTATTAGTTTGACGTTTAATTTAACTTACGACCTTCTATTTTCAAGTTTTTGCCAACAAATGATTGAAATTCACAATCTCATCAACTTAGCATAAGTTTAGTCAAGATGGCCCAGTGGTATAGAGCACACAGATTGAAGCGCAAATCAGTGTGCCGCAAGTTCAAATCCCACGCAATTGTTGACTTTTTGTAAGTTCTTACCCGATTGGAAGTTATGGATTAGCATTACATATATTAAATTATTCTTTAACTTGTTCACACATTTCTAAGAGTTAGAAAGGTAGATCACAAAAAAACTAAATAAAGAATTAGATTTCTGCGAGGTAGACGAGGTTTGGTGGTAGTTGTTGGTTAGAAAATAATGAGGGTTATACAAAATATTAAGTTTTAGTAAAATCAGTCGGTGTAACTAAATGTTTAGTAGGCCATTTTATTTTAACATATCCGTGATTATTCGTTAACAAACATTGTATTATATTGTGTTTACTTTCGTTTAAAACAGCTATATCTTTTAACTTGTGCCATCGCCTTATCTTAAGAATACAGTGAACTCGCTATCAATTTTGTTGACAATAATTATGATTCTATTTTGTTTTTTATTCTTCTACCCGCACCGTTCTAACATAATAGTTCAATTTATTTTTCTCATCTAATTGACGATTATCTTGTGAGAACTAAAGTTCTTTTAACAGAAATTGAGGTCTAGTTTCAATCTTCTTTTCGTCAAGAAAATGAACAATTAAGCTATGACCTCAATACATTCATTGTGACGTTACATAAAAATAAAATGTTTACAAAGTCTAAATCATATATCACTTTTCAATAAATAACTGGATATAAACAATTATATTTTATTTTATTAAAATTTTAATATCCTTTTAATGTTACGTTATTCATATTATGAATGGTCTAAGTGGGTATACTTCCAACAAACAATCTTACTCGTAACATAGATAACGGTTACAAGATAACTTTTTTGTCTAGGTAACAATTCGACGTCACAACTCTCATAAATGTTTAATTTTTAAATATAAAGAATAAACATTTTTATTAAAAACGTCTTTTTATTTCCACCTTACAACATTGAAAAGATGTCTAAATAATTGCAAATTACAAATGTGATTCTTCTTGTGACCATATTCGTAATTTGCAACTATTTAGTGCAAAAAATGTAATAGTATTTTTCATGGAAATATAAAAAACAACTATATTAATATAGATTGGGAATTTTCAAAGTAAGAAATAACCGCAAAGGACCGACCATGATTTGAACTCGGGCTACGTTATTTGCGAATCCAATACTTAGTTCATATCAGTGCGACGACAGTTCCTTAGTGTGTGTTATCTGTGGAATGTGGATACTCATACGCACGCACACATACGCACGGAAGTATCTTGCTCGCTCGGTTCATAGCAATGTAATCTTTAGCGTTCTTATGGACTTTTGCGGCCTCACTGTACCTACACATTCAATAATATTAATTAATAAAAAAATACTTTGCATTGTACCTCAAAAATATCACCGGTTGTTACAATTAACGGTTTTGACGACCAAATATGAGTAGTCCCTTCGATGGCGTCATAACAGATTTTGACTGCATTTATATGGAAAAGGCACTTTATGAGTCGCATCGACTAAACACACGAAACAAAACATTATTCCGTGTAAAATGTCACGTACATAGTAGTCTAGATTCTTCTAAATCCCACTCAAGACATAGCTATGCTGTTTCATTCCTTCGAATCGTTATCTGTTCCTTTATACCCTATTTTTTCTTAAATGATTTTTTGCTTTCATTATTACTGCGTTATTATTTGTTATTATAGCGGCAATAGAAATACATATTCTGTGAAAATTTCAACTGTCTACCTATTAAAGATCAAGAGATACAGCCCGCTAACAGACAGACGGACCGCGGAGTCTTAATAATAGGGCCCCGTTGGTTACCCTTTGGGTACGGAAACCTAAAAATACATATTAGCACTATTTTGACTCAATTAGAATAGGGACATTATATTATACAAAGAGCAGTTGGCAGCGTCTTATCAATACAGCGTAGCCTGTACAAACGCATCAATTAGATATAATAAAGTTGTACTTACTTCTATCCATCGAACTAATATTATAAATGTGAAAGCATGTTTGTTAATAAATCATGTCTCAACGACTGAACGGATTAGAATTAAACCTATGAACTGGTTTATTATTATTATTATTTATGAAGTTGGGTTGATGTTTTTTTTTCAAGGTTTTAATTTTATATGGATCGCTTATCGGCAACCTCAATGGCGAGGACAATAATAGTACTGTTGGATTTATTATTAAATTTTATAAAAGTTGATTAATATTCTATGCTGTTTATTTTTTTAATCACTATCATTACGTATTATAAATATACGTATAATAAAACAAAGTCCCCCGCCGTGTCTGTCTGTCTGTCTGATCGCTGATAAACTCAAAACTACGGAACGGATTTTCATGTGGAATTCACTAATAGACGGAAGGTTTAGGTGTGAAATTTGTACCCGTGTGAAGTTGAGGCAGGGTGTTAGTCTATTTTACAATTTATAATACAACATATCGGTGTTGTATTATAACTGTAAAATAGACCAAATTACTTTTAATTTGATTTATATAACTATAACACTAATTGCCATTAGTTACCTAATAATGAAATAAGTACCTAATCAAATGATGACTGTTTAGTGCAAATGCTTTGGTTATAAGTAAATAGTCATCCATAAATTACAAAATAAATAGACGCGTTCGTTAGTTAATCACCATTATAACTGACTTATTTTTAAGCAAATAATATTTTTCTGACTTATAAAATAATAAATTTTCATAGAAAATATTATTTACAGAGTAGGTACAATATTTAGTAATGAACCAAATCATAATCAATATTTTGGTAATATTTTTTAACGACTTTGGTATTGAAAGAACGCCATTTTGCGGCCAACTGCACAGTGCGGCTCCCCACCTCAGGTCGGGTATATAAGGCGGCCATGACGTCAGGCACCCTCATTCTGAAATTGCTCTGCTAAAGTAAAGTGACTTCGTTGTGTGTGTACTGGAGTTTTCAAGTGATATTTGTGCCTCTACGAATTCAGGTGTTCGTACTATTGTCTGAAAACCGTACTTTCTGACACACCCATAAAAATGGTCAGCCAAGCAAGAAAAGAAAAAAGAAAAGAAAGGAGAAGAGAAAAAAGAAGGAAAATCCGTTTACTTGCGGAAAACATGCCGCAAATACAGAACATTCAAGCAAGTGAAAATTCTTTTCATGAAAGTCAAAGTAAAATGGAATCCCTCTTTAATTGGGTTCAACAACTTAGAAGCAACTTACGAGTTGCCAAAAGCAAGCTTGATTTGAAAAAAATCGCCATCCTACGTACATCATTGTCACGTGCGGAGCAAGAACTCAATACAGAACGTTCCAGGAGGAGGGCTCAACTAGAAGCTGATCGTCAATAATGCAATAAAGAAGAATAGGCCTCCAAGCGATACCAGGAGAATCATATGGATTATAATACATCATATGGAAGAATGATCTCAGTGGCTCAATTTAAATAGTTTTTTTTTAGGAAATAGGACAATGTCACTAGTGTAATGTAGCCATTTTGAAAGTGAATTTGTAACTGTGATATTACGTTGTGGGCTTGTTGGTCACACGTAAGGCACACAGCGCCCTGGCATGATGATCTTCGTCGCTGGTCGTCTCTCGCTGGGCCTCCTCCGGGCAACCGGGGGTCTCACCTGGCGGGGACGGACCGCCGAAATGTCGTAAAGAAATCGGTACTGTGAAGCAGTGCTGTGGCGCTCTCACTGACACAAACTGCGCTCACATATAGACAGGCCGCGTGCACGTGCCTGTCGGTGGCCACGGCTTATATCGGCCACCACGACGCAGTGCCCCGGTGCTCCCGAGTTGCCATTAGAAAGCGTGATTTGAAAAAAATCGCCATCTTGCGTACATCTCTATCACGTGCGGACAATGAACTAATTACAACACAACGAACCGTACCCAAGAAGGGTAGTCGAGCTGACCCAGCAAATTATAGGCCCATCTCGGTAACTTCCATACTCTGTAAGAGTATGGAACGTATACTGAATGGTAAGCTCCTGGCATTCCTAGAAGCTAACGATATCCTAAGTGACCGACAATATGGCTTCCGTCGAAATCGGTCAACGGGAGATCTTCTAGCGTATGCCATTCACATCTGGAGTGAGGCCATCGACAAACAAGGGGAAGCCCTTGCGGTCTCCCTTGATATCTCGAAGGCCTTCGACCGGGTCTGGCACGACAGCCTAATTGGCAAGCTTCCTTCCTTCGGTCTGCCCGCTGGTTTGTGTGATTGGATTGCAGATTTCCTGAGGGATCGGTCTATCCGAGTAGTGATAGATGGCTGCTCGTCCGGACTGCTGGCTATTAATGCCGGTGTTCCTCAGGGGTCGGTGCTCTCGGCAACATTGTTTTTGCTGCATATTAACGATCTGCTAAAACCCGGTACCTTTGGGTATGCAGACGACAGCACTGTTGCCGAGAGATACGTGCCTGACGCACGAGTTAGTGGGTCTCAAGTCCGGTCTCTCCGCGAGGCTATGGTTGGGCGCTTGAACTTGTCCTTGCAGGCTGTCTCAGAATGGGGCGATGCCAATCTGGTTAAGTTCAATGCTTCTAAAACCCAGGCGTGTCTTTTTTCTGCTAAAAGGAGCCAATTTCACCCGGCTCCAACTTTCCGAGGTGTAACCGTGCCGATAACCGATCAACTTGATCTTCTTGGTGTTACTTTAACATCTACCCTCAATTTTGGTCCCTTCATAGAGGCAAAGGCTCAAGTGGCTGCCAAAAAGTTGGGGATCCTCGCAAAGGTGAGACGATACTTCGCGCCGGAACAGCTGCTCCAACTCTATCAAGCGCAAGTCCGATCGTGTATGGAGTACTGCTCTCATCTTTGGGACGGATCTGCCAAATACCAACTTGATGCCCTTGAGTCAATTGAGAAACGAGCCAAGAGGATCATCGGCAATGATAGACTCGTTGAGTCGAAACTCCAAAGTCTTGAACATAGACGCCGAGTTGCTAGCCTGTCGGTTTTCTATCGATTACATTTTGGGGAGTGTGCTACGGAATTGCATGATTTGATTCCGCCAAGCCCGTTTCATCTAAGGACCACAAGACGTACGGCGAAGTGCCACCGGTTCATGGTAGACATCCCATCCATACGCACAAAGCGTTTTGAGAAAACATTCATTGTGCGTACAGCTAGAGAGTGGAATTCCCTACCGGAGTCTGTGTTTCCTGATAGCTATAACCTGGGAGTCTTTAAGTCAAGAGTGAATAGGTTACTTCTAGGTAAGCGTGCTCCATCTTCGACCACATCATCGCTTGCCATCAGGTGAGATAGTGGTCAAACGCGAACCTATCAAACATAAAAAAAAAAAAAAAAAAAAAAAAAAACGAGAATGCGCTAGGAGGTGGGCCCAACTACAAGCTGATCTTGGATTGTGCAATGAAGAAGAAGAGGCCACCAAGCGATACAAGGAGAAAATCGATAATATATGGAAGAATGATCTCAGTGGCCTAAATAGTTTTTTTAGGGAATTTGACAATGTCAAGATAGTGTAAAGTAGTCATTTTAGGTAAAGTGTATTTGTAACTGTGATATTATGTAGGATGTTTTTCTAAATTACAGTCCCATTGCGTTTTGCGTGGGCCTGCATCCGTTGGCAGCCATCTTGGTTGCCGCTGAGGTGTGGTCGCGCTGCTTAGTAATGTTTAGTTTTATATTAAGTGTTTCAATTGATCTTACCACCTAACAATTAAACTAAAAGTTTGACTTTTGTTCATACTGAATAATAAAATTGTACACATATGTTTTAGTATGGAAATAAAAAAGTTGTCACTGTCACTTTAAGGTTTTTTTTTCTTCATTTACCTAGTTGTAAAACTAATAAATATTGAAATAATGTAATTACTATTTTGACATCCATAAAAGTTTGTGCACGAGTGTATGTACATCTACTGAACAGTTCATACCACTGACAATTTAATTTGGTCGGGTTATACACGGAGACTAAGCATGGAAAAGTAGTTATAGCTAATTTGTTTTAAAATACAAAAATAGCGAGCATTGTTTTCCCACCTCTACAAAAAAAAGGTATAATCCAGGGTCTGATGTTGGATCTGGAAGGTCATCATAGGAAACCTTCAAGTCCTTAAGTTAACAATGTAGCCTAATGATTATGACTCAATGGCTAATGAATTAATTAGATTTGTCTTGACAAATTATAGCACACTGGCCGTATAGATTCGATTTTCTTTTGCCTGATAAGAAGTTACAGGGCAGCTGGCTAGAAGAATTATATATAAATCTAAGTTTTAATTAGTATTTTTAAGTTCATGTAAGAGTATGTCATAAAAAGAATAACTTTTTTTAATTAAAAAAAATATGCCATTTAACCCTTTGCGCGCGAGTACGACTTGCAGTTGAACGGCAAAACCAGGACCAGGCCCGAACGACATACCAGCGCACGCAAAAATTTGACAAAGGTCTTACCTTGGTAACGTCCCGCGGGACACTGGCAAGCGACGCGCCGATCAAAAATTACTGGAATAATCGATACTGTTTTTTAAATAAATTTTATAAAAAAATACGATCGGGTGGAAATCATTTCAAAATAAATTACCTGTAAATTGATAACATTTATATAAAAAAAGAAGTATTAGTACTTGTTTAAAATGAAATTTGGATCGTGAAAAAACTGCAAATCGAACGTAGTTTGGTATTTTTTTCTATAGAGAAAATTGTACTGTATCTTGTATTGATCGAGTACATCGTAAGGATAAAGAATGTATCGAAAATATATATTTTTTTCTGATTCCAAATGTAATAATTTGCCTATCAAAAACAAATTCTGAAACGATCCAAAACAGTAACACCCATCGTTAATAATGCTTCTAATTTCGGACAGCGTCCCTTAATGGGCGAGTTCTATTACTGGGTGGACGTACGACGTGTTACGTGAGTGCAGCATAAAATACGCAAGCAAACCACTCAAGGTCATTGGCAATTAATAGCGCCTTAATTCTCTACCGCTGTCAGACACGCTCGCGTCAAGTGCGCGTCACGCGAGCGCAAAACGGGATTCTACTGCTGCGCGTCATTAATGCGCGATTCGGAACGCACTATGATCGGTATTCTACTATTCGTTTGAAGTCTCAAAATGACAGTTTTTACGTTTCAATTCTATCAACGTGCAGTTTGGTTACGCAGAACATAAATTCCTTTCCCCGTTATATTTTTTGTCTCATGTAAAAACGTTTGTTATTTTTCTAAAACATGATTTCGTTATTGCAAGGAAAGTGAACCTTATATACATATGGTTCATCAAAGGATTAATTAGTTAATGGAACCGTTTGCGGGCTTAGTGCTCGAATACAATAGAGGACCGAATTCCTTAGATAAGGATTGAAGTCTTTAACAAGTAATTAGTGTGTGAAGACTACTTATAAAAACATGGTTTCGTTATTGCAAGGAAAGTTAACCTTATATAAATATACATATCATGGTTCATCGCCGGAATAATTAGTTAACCTGTGAAGCCCCGCCAACTCACCGGTGAGTCGGACCAAAAAAAAAAAAAATTAAAGAGAATAAAAAAAAAAAAATAATCGGCTGTCAACCCGGGTTGTCCTCGGGGTTTAATTTGACAACCCGGATTTTGCCATGGGGCTTGACAGGTTGGAACGGCTTGCGGACTCAGTGCGCGAATACAATAGAGGACCGAATTCCTTAGATAAAGATTGAAGTCTTTTACAAGTAATTAGTGTGGTAAGAAGCCGATTCATAAACCGGCGGCTGATTGAATATGCTTAATATAGTTAAAGTTTAATTGTTTAGTAGAGTTAAGGAAATATTAAAAGTAGGTTTCAGCAATAAAGGCTTATTTTATTTTATTTATTTTATTAGTGTGGGAAGACCACTTATAAAAATGTGGTTAAAACATTGCAACATATTGAACGTGTTTGTGCGAATAATACCACGTGGACTATTTATTTTAATTCTTCGAAATGACGTCACAGCTCCATCAGCCATCAGTGTGTGTATGAGCAGTAAGCAAGGCTCATAGTGGTTTTCGCAAAATAAATTATTGTTCCGTACCGTTCTTTATTTTTACTACTAGTAATGTTTATTAGGTCATTTTATAAAGAAATCACTATCAATAATTTCTAGGGAATTTTTAAGCTTAAATTCAGCTCACCTCACCATAGTTTCATCAATTAGTATGTGTAGATTTATTGCGGGAGGAGTGGATTCGAATCTCGCGCCATTCTGACGTCCTCAACTGACATTTACTAAGCAAATCTTTAGGCTGGTGACGACAGCACCGACTTTGGTGGAATGAATATGAAACCGTACTGGACATCAGTAAGGGAATCAGTGTTTCTTAACTTTAATTTGGATAATATGCACATTTTACTAAAACACAAAAATAAATGTTGATGATAAATCAATTACGTAACGAAACTGTAAATTTAATTAGTATAAAACTGCCCTCTCGCAGAGAGGAGGCCTGTGCCCCAGCAGGGGGTCATTAAAAAAAGGCTGATGATGATGATAAAACTGCAAAAAGCTGTGACACAAGCGGGAGTAGATTCAGCGCCAGAGATGTAGTTATGGGCTCAAACAGCCTGGGTAAGACCTGAAGGTGAATATTTCATCCACGATCTTTGGTTACAGGTTTTAATTAAGCCAATACATTTAATCCTAGATTAGACTTAACTATCATACACGTAACGTTGTTACTAAATTTTCGTCAAAGTTATGACAAGATAATAAAACAGAAATAATTCAGAGGATCATCAGCTTCAATTATGTTAGAATTTACAGTTACTCTCTTTGGGCATAACAGATCATTTATAACAGATCTTTTATGGTAAAAAAAAAACTATATTTAATTGTTTATTCTGTACAGTTTAAACACGTGTTTATATTGTGCGCCCTACAATGCAAGTTTTTACACTTCATGTAAACATTTTTTTGACATTTTCTTGACTAAGATGTATACAAGGCTCATAATTGAAGGTAATCCGGTTCTCGAATAATTTTACTTCAGGAATACATTCACTGAAATAAGATACTTTTTTTTACGCTGTAAAATTTACAATGTTTTGCTAAATTAGTCATTGTACAAATGACTCCATTCCAAAATTTAAGCACGTGAGACACTGGCGGAACTTATTAGGAAGGCACTATGAAGCGAGGTCGCAGGAATAACAAGAACGTTGTTTCTTTTTTTACGATAATCTAGGATTACGATTGGCCCCTAGAATGTCATTGTCACTTTGGTCACTTGATTTCATATAGCCAATTATTTATGTTGCCAATTGCCAATTCTTTATTTATTTATGTTTTTAGAAAACATTGTTTTTTATTATTCTGTGGTACTTTAATTTATTTCATTTCCTTATGCATTTGCATGTTTAGGCAAATGCATACAGAGTCCTGTAACCTATTTACTAGATTTCTGAGTCTCGTAACGTTAACCTTTAACTTCAAAAAGAAAATAGGCGGCCTCATACCACCATCTCTAGTAGTAACGTAGCACTTTGCTACGAGCTGCGACGAAGGCCTACGTTGCCTACGAGGTGCTACGCAGTTTGAGTACTTTTGCGGCCTACCCAAATTTACTTACTTTGGTATTGATCATCAACAATTGTCAAATTCAACTGACAATTGCGTGCATGATTTCATAAAATGCTTACATTTGACATCAATTCTAACTAAAAGTGTTGTATTGGTAGTTTTAATTATTATAATTCTGTAAATACATACTTGCTACGGCCGCAAATCGAATTTTTACCCAGACACTACCTGACACTGACCTGAAAATTGCAAAAAAAACATAAGAAAATTTGAACTTCGCGGGCTACCCTAGTGCTTCCACCTTAATAAACATCATTTATCATTTACGCGAACAACGCTGTTAACAGCAAAATGGTAACTTTATTTATATGTACCTACATATCAAAACTTAGATGTCAAATTGTTACTGGTATGTGGCATTATTGAAAGTGCCAACAAAATAATTTTAACAAATTTCTACAAATTACAGAATATCCTAATGTAGGCAATTACAATCCGTTAAACCGTTTCAAAAATAAATTTAAAAATTTAAGCAATTTAATAACATTTCATTTATAACTCGTAGTTAATATTCAAAGAATAAAATCATGAACTGACACTTTAGTACTTCAAGTATTCTTAAAACTTAAAAAATACGTAATAATTTATATGTAGTTGTGTATTGTGTTTTTATGTGTGTGTAGTGTTTCTAGTTGTGTTTTATTTTTATTTGTAGCACATAAGAAAACTAAATAGTAATGTTATGCCCGAATTAATAACCTGAAATTTGAACTTAATTGGTGAAATTAGGGTAAACGTGTTAGGGTGAACCGCACACATATCTGCGTACTCCTTCAGAGCGTAAAAGCGTGATGTGTGTTATATTATGAATGGTGTAAACAATAAACAGATTACATGCGCTTGCGGAAGACTTGTTATCATTATTGAAAAACTCCAATGTCTAGCTCCAAAGTTCCTAATTAGATCATCAACAAAACAAACAAAACAGGACCACCTCTCAAAATCGTCCTGCGATTGGAGAAAAAATCCAAAACATAAATTTAAAAGTCGCACTTAAAACGTCCTCTTTTATTAAGTAGGTTAAAAATAATTATAATTATGTTTTCTCGTGAACACTATCCATCGTACTTGTTAAGTCTTGACTTTCAAAACCAGACAACTGGCTGCTCTGATTGTCCTAAGCAGGTAGCCGAAAGCAGGATAAGGTATGTAGATAACATTATGTGTACTTTAACCATTTCAGTTTAACAAAACAAAGAGCTTTTTCAACAATTGAAATTCTGTTCTCGGTACCTACTGCTCCTATTGTTTTTGCTATTTTTACAATCGTTTCACAGTAAAAGTTTGCAAGGCCTGTGAACTATTATTAAATTTAAATCCTTTCACAGCCACGTGGGCTTTTAGAATATGTAGTGGGTTGTCACTAAGATACACATCTCTTTTTCATCGTTACATCTTTTTTAAGGCGCAGATATACGACTTCTAGTAATTTTAAATTGAACTACACGTTTAAACGACTAGTCTTATTTCTTTAAAAAAAAATTTACTCTTGACAATTTTTTTCGTCATTAGATATTTTGTTTTTACATACACATTCATGCAGTATAATCAAAACCAGCTTCCTTATTTCTATTTTTATTCAGTCAGATTGTTATTTAGCTGTCAGTAAACACGACGCTCCAAAGCATATTGCTGAATTAATTAATGTTGAATGATGGTCTCAATGCTGTTACTTTATTACGAAAAATTGTTGTTTTTAATGAACAGTTTCACATCCAGGGAAGTTATGAAGATACACTTATTAAAAGCCAACGTGAAACATAAAATTCGAACACACGACAGAAGTGTTACAAACAGACTAAAATTACAGATTTTATGAATATTGATAAAGATAATCTTCTTTCATATTACCTTCATATAATGACGTACGTTTTATGTGAAATAAACAAAATGTGGTTTCATTTGATTCATGAATATAATTCCTATTAATATCTATGGATTTATATGTACAGACGCCAGCAAAAGTCGATTAGAATTCTCATAACGTATTAGTTTGACGTTAAGTTTAACTTGCGACCTTCTATTTTCAAGTTTTCGACAACAAATGATTGAAATTCACAATTTCATCAACTTAGCATAAGTTTAGTCAAGATGGCCCAGTGGTATAGAGCACACAGATTGAAGCGCAAATCAGTGTGCCGCAAGTTCAAATCCCATGCAATTGTTGACTTTTTGTAAGTTCTTACCCGATTGGAAGTTATGGATTAGTATTACATATATTAAATTATTCTTCAACTTGTTCACACATTTCTTACAGTTAGAAAGGTAGATCACAAAAAAACTAAATAAAGAATTAGATTTCTGCGAGGCAGACGAGGTTTGGTGGTAGTTGTTGGTTAGAAAATAATGAGGGTTATACAAAATATTAAGTTTTAGTAAAATCAGTCGGTGTAACTAAATGTTTAGTAGGCCATTTTATTTTAACATATCCGTGATTATTCGTTAACAAACACTGTATTATATTGTGTTTACTTTCGTTTAAAACAGCTATATCTTTTAACTTGTGCCATCGCCTTATCTTAAGAATACAGTGAACTCGCTATCAATTTTGTTGACAATAATTATGATTCTATTTTGTTTTTTATTCTTCTACCCGCACTGTTCTAACATAATAGTTCAATTTATTTTTCTCATCTAATTGACGATTATCTTGTGAGAACTAAAGTTCTTTTAACAGAAATTGAGGTTTAGTTTCAATCTTCTTTTCGTCAAGAAAATGTACAATTAAGCTATGACCTCAATACATTCATTGTGACGTTACATAAAAATAAAATGTTTACAAAGTCTAAATCATATATCACTTTTCAATAAATAACTGGATATAAACAATTATATTTTATTTTATTAAAATTTTAATATCCTTTTAATGTTACGTTATTCATATTATGAATGGTCTAAGTGGGTATACTTCCAACAAACAATCTTACTCGTAACATAGATAACGGTTACAAGATAACTTTTTTGTCTAGGTAACAATTCGACGTCACAACTCTCATAAATGTTTAATTTTTAAATATAAAGAATAAACATTTTTTCCATGATTTGAACTCGGGCTACGTTATTTGCGAATCCAATACTTAGTTCATATCAGTGCGACGACAGTTCCTTAGTGTGTGTTATCTGTGGAATGTGGATACTCATACGCGCGCACACATACGCACGGAAGTATCGTGCTCGCTCGGTTCGTAGCAATGTAATCTTTAGCGTTCTTATGGACTTTTGCGGCCTCACTGTACCTACACATTCAATAATATTAATTAATAAAAAAATACTTTGCATTGTACCTCAAAAATATCACCGGTTGTTACGATTAACTGTTTTGACGACCAAATGTGAGTAGTCCCTTCGATGGCGTCATAACAGATTTTTACTGCATTTATGATGTACAGTATGGAAAAGGCACTTTATGAGTCGCATCGACTAAACACACGAAACAAAACATTATTCCGTGTAAAATGTCACGTACATAGTAGTCTAGATTCTTCTAAATCCCACTCAAGACATAGCTATGCTGTTTCATTCCTTCGAATAGTTATCTGTTCCTTTATACCCTATTTTTCTTAAATGATTTTTTGCTTTCATTATTACTGCGTTAGGCACCCTATTGTTCACATAAATCAACCCATAGACTTTTTAGAAACCGGTTAAGTACGAATTTAATTCGTACTTGAAGGGTTGCTTACAAAAATTATTATTTGTTATTATAGCGGCAATAGAAATACATATTCTGTGAAAATTTCAACTGTCTACCTATTAAAGATCAAGAGATACAGCCCGCTAACAGACAGACGGACCGCGGAGTCTTAATAATAGGGCCCCGTTGGTTACCCTTTGGGTACGGAAACCTAAAAATACATATTAGCACTATTTTGACTCAATTAGAATAGGGACATTATATTATACAAAGAGCAGTTGGCAGCGTCTTATCAATACAGCGTAGCCTGCACAAACGCATCAATTAGATATAATAAAGTTGTACTTACTCCTATCCATCGAACTAATATTATAAATGTGAAAGCATGTTTGTTAATAAATCATGTCTCAACGACTGAACGGATTAGAATTAAACCTATGAACTGGTTTATTATTATTATTATTTATGAAGTTGGGTTGATGTTTTTTTCAAGGTTTTAATATTATATGGATCGCTTATCGGCAACCTCAATGGCGAGGACAATAATAGTACTGTTGGATTTATTATTAAATTTTATAAAAGTTGATTAATATTCTATGCTGTTTATTTTTTTAATCACTATCATTACGTATTATAAATATACGTATAATAAAACAAAGTCCCCCGCCGTGTCTGTCTGTCTGTCTGATCGCAATAAACTCAAAACTACGGAACGGATTTTCATGTGGAATTCACTAATAGACGGAAGGTTTAGGTGTGAAATTTGTACCCGTGTGTAGTTGAGGCAGGGTGTTAGTCTATTTTACAATTTATAATACAACACATCGGTGTTGTATTATAACTGTAAAATAGACCAAATTACTTTTAATTTGATTTATATAACTATAACACTAATTGCCATTAGTTACCTAATAATGAAATAAGTACCTAATCAAATGACGACTGTTTAGTGCAAATCTTTTGGTTATAAGTAAATAGTCATCCATAAATTACAAAATAAATAGACGCGTTCGTTAGTTAATCACCATTATAACTGACTTATTTTTAAGCAAATAATATTTTTCTGACTTATAAAATAATAAATTTTCATAGATAATATTATTTACAGAGTAGGTACAATATTTAGTAATGAACCAAATCATAATCAATATTTGGTAATATTCGTTAACCATAATCATAATCATAATCATTTATTTATTTGCACAAACATGAGTACAATACATACAACACAACAACGACCAACGACAACGACGACAACGACGACGACTTCGACGACTTTGGTATTGAAAGGACGCCATTTTGCGGCCAACTGCACAGTGCGGCTCCCCACCTCAGGTCGGGTATATAAGGCGGCCATGACGTCAGGCACCCTCATTCTGAAATTGCCCTGCTAAAGTAAAGTGACTTCGTTGTGTGTGTACTGGAGTTTTCAAGTGATATTTGTGACTCTACGAATTCAGGTGTTCGTACTATTGTCTGAAAAGCGTACTTTCTGACACACCCATAAAAATGGTCAGCCAAGCAAGAAAAGAAAAAAGAAAAGAAAGGAGAAGAGAAAAAAGAAGGAAAATCCGTTTACTTGCGGAAAACATGCCGCAAATACAGAACATTCAAGCAAGTGAAAATTCTTTTCATGAAAGTCAAAGTAAAATGGAATCCCTCTTTAATTGGGTTCAACAACTTAGAAGCAACTTACGAGTTGCCAAAGGCAAGCTTGATTTGAAAAAAATCGCCATCCTACGTACATTATTGTCACGTGCGGAGCAAGAACTCAATACAGAACGTTCCAGGAGGAGGGCTCAACTAGAAGCTGATCGTCAATAATGCAATAAAGAAGAATAGGCCTCCAAGCGATACCAGGAGAATCATATGGATTATAATACATCATATGGAAGAATGATCTCAGTGGCTCAAATTAAATAGTTTTTTTTTAGGAAATAGGACAATGTCACTAGTGAAATGACCATTTTGAAAGTGAATTTGTAACTGTGATATTACGTTGTGGGCTTGTTGGTCACACGTAAGGCACACAGCGCCCTGGCATGATGATCTTCGTCGCTGGTCGTCTCTCGCTGGGCCTCCTCCGGGCAACCGGGGGTCTCACCTGGCGGGGACGGACCGCCGAAAGAAATCGGTACTGTGAAGCAGTGCTGTGGCGCTCTCACTGACACAAACTGCGCTCACATATAGACAGGCCGCGTGCACGTGCCTGTCGGTGGCCACGGCTTATATCGGCCACCACGACGCAGTGCCCCGATGCTCCCGAGTTGCCATTAGAAAGCGTGATTTGAAAAAAATCGCCATCTTGCGTACATCTCTATCACGTGCGGACAATGAACTAATTACAACACAACGAGAATGCGCTAGGAGGTGGGCCCAACTACAAGCTGATCTTGGATTGTGCAATGAAGAAGAAGAGGCCACCAAGCGATACAAGGAGAAAATCGATAATATATGGAAGAATGATCTCAGTGGCCTAAATAGTTTTTTTAGGGAATTTGACAATGTCAAGATAGTGTAATAAAGTAGTCATTTTAGGTAAAGTGTATTTGTAACTGTGATATTATGTAGGATGTTTTTCTAATTTTTTTATTTTTTTATTTTTTTTTTATCCACAACTATCACACAACGCCATCTAGTCCCAAGCTAAGCAGAGCTTGTGTTATGGTTACTAGACAACTGATAAACATACTTAAATATTTCTAAATACATACATATTATAGATAAATTACAGTCCCTTTGCGTTTTGCGTGGGCCTGCATCCGTTGGCAGCCATCTTGGTTGCCGCTGAGGTGTGGTCGCGCTGCTTAGTAATGTTTAGTTTTATATTAAGTGTTTCAATTGATCTTACCACCTAACAATTAAACTAAAAGTTTGACTTTTGTTCATACTGAATAATAAAATTGTACACATATGTTTTAGTATGGAAATAAAAAAGTTGTCACTGTCACTTTAAGGTTTTTTTTTCTTCATTTACCTAGTTGTAAAACTAATAAATATTGAAATAATGTAATTACTATTTTGACATCCATAAAAGTTTGTGCACGAGTGTATGTACATCTACTGAACAGTTCATACCACTGACAATTTAATTTGGTCGGGTTATACACGGAGACTAAGCATGGAAAAGTAGTTATAGCTAATTTGTTTTAAAATACAAAAATAGCGAGCATTGTTTTCCCACCTCAACAAAAAAAAGGTATAATCCAGGGTCTGATGTTGGATCTGGAAGGTCATCATAGGAAACCCTCAAGTCCTTAAGTTAACAATGTAGCCTAATGATTATGACTCAATGGCTAATGAATTAATTAGATTTGTCTTGACAAATTATAGCACACTGGCCGTATAGATTCGATTTTCTTTTGCCTGATAAGAAGTTATAGGGCAGCTGGCTAGAAGAATTATATATAAATCTAAGTTTTAATTAGTATTTTTAAGTTCATGTAAGAGTTTGTCATAAAAAGACTAACTTTTTTTAATTATAAAAAATATGCCATTTAACCCTTTGCGCGCGAGTACGACTTGCAGTTGAACGGCAAAACCAGGATCAGGCCCGAGCGACATACCAGCGCACGCAAAAATTTGGCAAAGGTCTTACCTTGGTAACGTCCCGCGGGACACTGGCAAGCGACGCGCCGATCAAAAATTACTGGAATAATCGATACTGTTTTTTAAATAAATTTAATAAATAAATACGATCGGGTGGAATTCATTTCAAAATGAATTACCTGTAAATTGATATCATTTATATAAAAAAAGAAGTATTAGTACTTGTTTAAAATGAAATTTGGCTTGTGAAAAAACTGCAAATCGAACGTTGTTTGGTATTTTTTTCTATCGAGAAAATTGTACTGTATCGTGTATTGATCGAGTACATCGTAAGGACAAAGAATGTATCGAAAATATATATGTTTTTCTGATTCTAAATTTAATAATTTGCCTATCAAAAACAAATTCTGAAACGATCCAAAACAGTAACACCCATCGTTAATAATACTTCTAATTTCGGACAGCGTCCCTTAATGGGCGAGTTCTATTACTGGGTGGACGTACGACGTGTTACGTGAGTGTAGCACAGAACACGCAAGCTAACCACTCAAGGTCATTGGCAATTAATAGCGCCTTAATTCTCTACCGCTGTCAGACACGCTCGCGTCAAGTGCGCGTCACGCGAGCGCAAAACGGGATTCTACTGCTGCGCGTCATTAATGCGCGATTCGGAACGCACTATGATCGGTATTCTACTATTCGTTTGAAGTCTCAAAATTACAGTTTTTACGTTTCAATTCTATCAACGTGCAGTTTGGTTACGCAGAACATAAATTCCTTTCCCCGTTATATTTTTTGTCTCATGTAAAAATGTTTGTTATTTTTCTAAAACATGGTTTCGTTATTGCAAGGAAAGTGAACCTTATATACATATGCATATGGTTCATCAAAGGATTAATTAGTTAATGGAACGGCTTGCGGGCTTAGTGCGCGAATACAATAGAGGACCGAATTCCTTAGATAAGGATTGAAGTCTTTAACATGTAATTAGTGTGTGAAGACTACTTATAAAAACATGGTTTCGTTATTGCAAGGAAAGTGAACCTTATATACATATACATATCATGGTTCATCGCCGGAATAATTAGTTAATGGAACGGCTTGCGGACTCAGTGCGCGAATACAATAGAGGACCGAATTCCTTAGATAAAGATTGAAGTCTTTTACAAGTAATTAGTGTGGAAAGAAGCCGTTTCATAAACCGGCGGCTGATTGAATATGCTTAATATAGTTAAAGTTTAATTGTTTAGTAGAGTTAAGGAAATGTTAAAAGTAGGTTTCAGCAATAAAGGCTTATTTTATTTTATTTATTTTATTATTGTGGGAAGACCACTTATAAAAATGTGGTTAAAACATTGCAACAAATTGGACGTGTTTGTGCGAATAATACCACGTGGACTATTTATTTTAATTCTTCGAAATGACGTCACAGCTCCATCAGCCATCAGTGTGTGTATGAGCAGTAAGCAAGGCTCATAGTGGTTTTCGCAAAATAAATTATTGTTCCGTACCGTTCTTTATTTTTACTACTAGTAATGTTTATTAGGTCATTTTATAAAGAAATCACTATCAATAATTTCTAGGGAATTTTTAAGCTTTAATTCAGCTCACCTCACCATAATTTCATCAATTAGTATGTGTAGATTTATTGCGGGAGGAGTGGATTCGAATCTCGCGCCATTCTGACGTCTTAAACTGACATTTACTAAGCAAATCTTTTGGCTGGTGACGACAGCACCGACTTTGGTGGAGTGAATATGAAACCGTACTGGACATCAGTGAGGGAATCATTGTTTCTTAACTTTAATATGGATAATATGCACATTTTACTAAAACACAAAAATAAATGTTGATGATGAATCAATTGCGTAACGAAACTATAAATTTAAATAGTATAAAACTGCCCTCTCGCAGAGAGGAGGCCTGTGCCCCAGCAGGGGGTCATTAAAAAAAGGCTGATGATGATGATAAAACTGCAAAAAGCTGTGACACAAGCGGGAGTAGATTCAGCGCCAGAGATGTAGTTATGGGCTCAAACAGCCTGGGTAAGACCTGAAGGTGAATATTTCATCTACGATCTTTGGTTACAGGTTTTAATTAAGCCAATACATTTAATCCTAGATTAGACTTAACTATCAAGAGACATATGCATGTATACAGAGTCCTGTACCCATTTACTAGATTTCTGAGTCTCGTAACGCTAACCTTTAACTTCAAAAAGAAAATAGGCGGCCTCATACCACCATCTCTAGTAGTAACGTAGCACTTTGCTACGAGCTGCTACGAAGGCCTACGTTGCCTACGAGGTGCTACGCAGTTTGAGTACTTTTGCGGCCTACCCAAATGTACTTACTTTGGTATTGTTCATCAACAATTCATTCAACTGACAATTGCGTGCATGATTTCATGAAATGCTTACATTTGACATCAATTCTAACTAAAAGAGTTGTATTGGTAGTTTTAGTTATTATAATTCTGTAAATACATACTTGCTACGGCCGCAAATCGAATTTTGACCCAGACACTACCTGACACTGACCTGAAAATTGCAAAAAAAACATAAGAAAATTTGAACTTCGCGGGCTACCCTAGCGCTTCCACCTTAATAAACATCATTTATCATTTACGCGAACAACGCTGTTAACAGCAAAATGGTAACTTTATTTATATGTACCTACATATCAAAACTTTGATGTCAAATTGTTACTGGTTATTCATTATTGAAAGTGCCAACAAAATAATTTTAACAAATTTCTACAAATTACAGAATATCCTAATGTAGGCAATTACAATCCGTTAAACAGTTTCAAAAATAAATTTAAAAATTTAAGCAATTTAATAACATTTCATTTATAACTCGTAGTGAGAGAGCTATGACCTTTACCACTACCGGATTTTGTATGCCTCTTGTACATATTTTATTTATTAAGTTATTTATTAGTTTAGTATAATATGTATTGTAATTATAGTCTGATAAATAAACTCGTAGTTAATATTCAAAGAATAAAATCATGAACTGACACTTTAGTACTTCAAGTATTCTTAAAACTTAAAAAATACGTAATAATTTATATGTATCTGTGTATTGTGTTTTTATGTGTGTGTAGTGTTTCTAGTTTTGTTTTATTTTTATTTGTAGCGCATAAGAAAACTAAATAGTAATGTTTTGCCCGAATTAATAACTTGGAATTTGAACTTAATTGGTGAAATTAGGGTAAACGTGTCAGGGTCAACCGCACACATATCTGCGTACTTCTTCAGAGCGTAAAATACTGAGAATGGTGTAAACAATAAACAGATTACATGCGCTTGCGAAAGACTTGTTATCATTATTGAAAAACTCCAATGTCTAGCTCCGAAGTTCCTAATTAGATCATCAACAAAACAAACAAAACGGGACCACCTTTCAAAATCGTTCTGCGATTGGAGAAAAAATCAAAAACATAAATTTAAAAGCCGCACTTAAAACGTCCTCTTTTATTAAGTCGGTTAAAAATAATTATAATTATGTTTTCTCGTGAACATTATCCATCGTACTTGTTAAGTCTTGACCTTCAAAACCAGACAACTGGCTGCTCTGATTGTCCTAAGCAGGTAGCCAAAAGCAGGATAAGGTATGTAGATAACATTATGTGTACTTTAACCATTTCAGTTTAACTAAACAAAGAGCTTTTTGCCAACAATTGAAATTCTGTTCTCGGTACCTACTGCTCCTATTGTTTTTGCTATTTTTACAATCGTTTCACAGTAAAAGTTTGCAAGGCCTGTGAACTATTATTAAATTTAAATCCTTTCACAGCCACGTGGGCTTTTAGAATATGTAGTGGGTTGTCACTAAGATACACATCTCTTTTTCATCGTTATATCTTTTTTACGGCGCAGATATACGACTTCTAGTAATTTTAAATTGAACTACACGTTTAAACTACTAGTCTTATTTCTTTAAATAAAAATTTACTCTTGAAATTTTTTTTTGTAATTATATATTTTGTTTTTAAATACACATTCACGCAGTATAATCAAAACCCGCTTCCTTATTTCTATTTTTATTCAGTCAGTTTGTTATGTAGCTGTCAGTAAACATGACGCTCCAAAGCATGTTGCTGAATTAATTAATGTTGAATGATGGTCTCAATGCTGTTACTTTATTACGAAAAATTGTTGTTTTTAATGAACAGTTTCACATCCAGGGAAGTTATGAAGATACACTTATTAAAAGCCAACGTGAAACATAAAATTCGAACACACGACAGAAGTGTTACAAACAGACTAAAATTACAGATTTTATGAATATTGAAAAAGATAATCTTCTTTCATATTACCTTCATATAATGACGTACGTTTTATGTGAAATAAACAAAATGTGGTTTCATTTTATTCATGAATATAATTCCTATTAATATCTATGGATTTATATGTACAGACGCCAGCAAAAGTCGATTAGAATTCTCATAACGTATTAGTTTGACGTTTAGTTTGACTTTCGACCTTCTATTTTCAAGTTTTCGCCAACAAATGATTGAAATTCACAATTTCATCAACTTAGCATAAGTTTAGTCAAGGTGGCCGAGTGGTATAGAGCACACAGATTGAAGCGCAAATCAGTGTGCCGCAAGTTCAAATCCCACGCAATTGTTGACTTTTTGTAAGTTCTTACCCGATTGGAAGTTATGGATTAGCATTACATATATTAAATTATTCTTTAACTTGTTCACACATTTCTTACAGTAAGAAAGGTAGATCACAAAAAAACTAAATAAAGAATTAGATTTCTGCGAGGTAGACGAGGTTTGGTTGTAGTTGTTGGTTAGAAAATAATGAGGGTTATACAAAATATTAAGTTTTAGTAAAATCAGTCGGTGTAACTAAATGTTTAGTAGGCCATTTTATTTTAACATATCCGTGATTATTCGTTAACAAACACTGTATTATATTGTGTTTACTTTCGTTTAAAACAGCTATATCTTTTAACTTGTGCTATCGCCTTATCTTAAGAATACAGTGAACTCGCTATCAATTTTGTTGACAATAATTATGATTCTACTTTGTTTTTTATTCTTCTACCCGCACTGTTCTAACATAATAGTTCAATTTATTTTTCTCATCTAATTGACGATTATCTTGTGAGAACTAAAGTTCTTTTAACAGAAATTGAGGTTTTGTTTCAATCTTCTTTTCGTCAAGAAAATGAACAGTTAAGCTATGACCTCAATACATTCATTGTGACGTTACATAAAAATAAAATGTTTACAAAGTCTAAATCATATATCACTTTTCAATAAATAACTGGATATAAACAATTATATTTTATTTTATTAAAATTTTAATATCCTTTTAATGTTACGTTATTCATATTATGAATGGTCTAAGTGGGTATACTTCCAACAAACAATCTTACTCGTAACATAGATAACGGTTACAAGATAACTTTTTTGTCTAGGTAACAATTCGACGTCACAACTCTCATAAATGTTTAATTTTTAAATATAAAGAATAAACATTTTTATTAAACACGTCTTTTTATTTCCACCTTACAACATTGAAAAGATGTCTAAATAATTGCAAATTACGAATGTTTGATTCTTCTTGTGGTTAATAGACCATATTCGTAATTTGCAACTATTTAGTGCAAAAAATGTAATAGTATTTTTCATGGAAATATAAAAAACAACTATATTAATATAGATTGGGAATTTTCGAAGTAAGAAATAACCGCAACGGACCGACCATGATTTGAACTCGGGCTACGTTATTTGCGAATCCAATACTTAGTTCATATCAGTGCGACGACAGTTCCTTAGTGTGTGTTATCTGTGGAATGTGGATACTCATACGCGCGCACACATACGCACGGAAGTATCGTGCTCGCTCGGTTCGTAGCAATGTAATCTTTAGCGTTCTTATGGACTTTTGCGGCCTCACTGTACCTACACATTCAATAATATTAATTAATAAAAAAATACTTTGCATTGTACCTCAAAAATATCACCGGTTGTTACGATTAACGGTTTTGACGACCAAATGTGAGTAGTCCCTTCGATGGCGTCATAACAGATTTTGACTGCATTTATGATGTACAGTATGGAAAAGGCACTAAACACACGAAACAAAACATTATTCGCCAATACAATCAAAATGATGGGGTAGTTGTATACGCAAAAAAAACATTAAAACCAAAAATTAAAGAAATAAAATTATCCCAGGCCTCGTGTCTTCAAGTAGATATGTTAAATACCACTGCGCTATGCGTATATCGATCGCCGTCAAACACAAATATTAACAATTTTTTAGACTCACTTAGCTCACATTTAGATTATATAGACTCACAAAAAAACTTAGTGATAGCGGGGGATATTAATATTAATATTAGACCTAAAGAGACTGGGGTATCTACTGAGCAAAATAACCGCCTTAATTACCTTAACACTCTGTCAACCTATGGCATACTACCAGGTCATACACTACCTACCAGAGAAGAGAACTGCCTAGACCATTTCATGTTACGAATCAACAGGAAAAATACATGTGCATCAATAGCAATTTTACAGACTTCGATTACAGATCATTTCACTACATTTTTATCACTTTCGAAAACAAAAAATAATGAAATTATACATAAAAACGTTACCACCTTGAACTATGAACAGGCATTAAATTACTTACAAGAAAAAAATATAAACGAATTGTTGTTCTGCAATGATCCTAATGCACTAACAGATATACTTATAGAAAAAATTACAGAAACTATAAAGATAAATACTACAACAAGAAATATTCCCAACAACAAACGTATCATCAAACCATGGGTAACCCCTGGAATACTCCGCTGTATAAAGAATCGAAATAAACTACAAAAAAACTCACGTGCTGACCCACATAATGAAATTCTAAAAATCACATATAGCCGATACAGAAACTTTTGTAATAACCTCATTAAAAAAATGAAAAGAAAATATGAAAGAGAATTACTAGCAAACTCAGTCGCCAATACTAAATTATTATGGAAAAATATAAAATCAATTACTTATACCAATAAAACAAAAAATCAAAGTGCAGAATTACTAAATATCAAGCCTTCTCCAACTGAGTCAGTAAACTACGTAAATAACTATTTCGCGAATATCGGAAAAGAATTAGCCCAACAAATACAGCCTAGAATTTATAACAGTCCTAATAACCAAAAAAACAATTTACATACACAAATAAATTCATTCGTGTTCTTAGATACTGACACAGATGAAGTAGAAGGAGTCATAAAGAACTTGAAGTCGGATAGTGCCCCTGGCTGGGATGGTATTTCAACAAAATTCCTAAAATACTGTAATAAAGAACTCGCCCCTGTTATTGCCCATCTAGTTAACCTCTGTTTTAAAAACGGAGTGTTCCCAGCCCCCCTGAAACAAGCTGTTATTACTCCAGTCCACAAGGGAGGGAACGGAAGCGATGTCAATAATTATAGACCTATCTCGGTGTTGCCAGCCCTGTCTAAAGTTATAGAAAAATTAACCAACAATAGATTAGTAAATTATTTAAATAAGTTTGAAATTATATCATCAACACAATTTGGCTTCAGACAGGGAATTTCCACCGAGGATGCAGTTGGTGCCCTCACCTCGCTAGTAACTGATCATGTGGATAAAGGAAAAAAATGTCTAACGGTATTTCTAGACCTCAAAAAAGCTTTTGACACCGTTTCCGTTCCCACCTTGGTGAACAAACTAGAAAAACTTGGAATAAGGGGAGCCCCTCTCAATTTTTTTATCGACTATCTCACAAACAGGAAACAGAGGGTAAAGATTGGAGGGTACATTAGTGATGACGCTGATGTGTCGTTCGGTGTACCGCAGGGTAGTGTTCTGGGTCCCACACTATTTCTGGCCTACATTAACGATCTCTGTAACCTAAAAGTTGAAAACGCAAATATATTTTCCTACGCAGACGACACTGCTGTTGTCTTCCACGGGCACAGTTGGTCTGATGTTAAAATTAAGACAGAAACAGGTATGGTCCAAATTGCGACTTGGCTTGATAACAACCTCCTCACGTTAAATACTGCGAAAACTAATTACGTATGCTTCTCCATCTATAAAAGTTCACAACCAGATGAAGTGTTCAACATTAAGGTACACTCATGTGATAAACCAAAAAATAATTGTGCTTGTCCTTTAATTAATAAAGTTTTGGAAACAAAATATTTAGGTATAATTATTGACCACAGATTGTCATGGTACTCTCATATTGAACATGTTACTGGAAGGATAAGGAAATTGGGGTGGATTTTTAAAACATTAAGACATATTGCCCCTATAAACGTAAAAAAGATATCAGGCTCTCACAGAAATTTATTAAATGAAATATATATCTCTCTTGCACAATCTGTTATAGCCTACTGTATAACAATATGGGGCGGCGCAGCAAAATCAAAGTTTATACATATTGAACGAGGACAACGTGCTGTTATAAAAATAATGTATTTCAAAAGGATTACATACCCTACCGAAAGTCTCTATCAGGATAGTGGACTGCTTTCTGTTAGAAAGTTATACATTTTAAATACCGTTCTAAAAAAACATAAGAATTTACCATACGATCAAAATACAATAACAAGAAGAAGGAAAGATCTCATAGCACAGGTACCACCAACTAAAACAAAATTTGCTGCCATCCAGTACACTAAACTATCATGTGAACTTTATAATAGGATAAATAAAAATATATATATACACAACAAACAATTACACGAAAGTAAAAAAATTATAACAAATTGGATAAAGACACTAAATTACGCAGCCACTGAGGCACTATTATAACACGCTAAATAAAATACGCATATGTACACACACAAACACACACACACCATTACACACATATGCACACACACACGCACACAGACAAACACAAACATACATATTATTTCTAAGGTACTAAATAAATTGTATATTGCTGTGGAAGAGCGGAGTCTCCTAACACAGGCATTACTTGCTTAAAAGGAGGCTCCAATCACCAACTAATGTCAAAAAATTTGGTTCAGAAATAAAGATTTTGTATTTGTATTTGTTTGTTTTGTATTCCGTGTAAAATGTCACGTACATAGTAGTCTAGATTCTTCTAAATCCCACTCAAGACATAGCTATGCTGTTTCATTCCTTCGAATAGTTATCTGTTCCTTTATACCCTATGTTTTCTTAAATGATTTTTTGCTTTTTATTACTGCGTTAGGCACCCTAGTGTTCACATAAATCAACCCATAGACATTTTAGAAACCGGTTAAGTACGAATTTAATTCGCACTTGAAGGGTTGCTTACAAATATTATTATTTGTTATTCGGCAATAGAAATAAATATTCTGTGAAAATTTCAACTGTCTACCTATTAAAGATCAAGAGATACAGCCCGCTGTCAGACAGACGGACCGCGGAGTCTTAATAATAGGGCCCCGTTGGTTACCCTTTGGGTACGGAAACCTAAAAATACATATTAGCACTATTTTGACTCAATTAGAATAGGGACATTATATTATATAAAGAGCAGTTGGCAGCGTCTTATCAATACAGTGTAGCCTGTACAAACGCATCAATTAGATATAATAAAGTTGTACTTACTCCTACCCATCGAACTAATATTATAAATGTGAAAGCATGTTTGTTAATAAATCATGTCTCAACGACTGAACGGATTAGAATTAAACCTATGAACTGGTTCAAGTTACGTGACATTTATTATTACATTTCACGCGGACGATGATCTCAAAAGCCTGTAGAAGATACGAGTATAAGTCATTCATAGGAAAAGTAGGTAAAACGTTCTTTATTTTTTTTTCAGAAAATGATGCTGTCTCATGCAACAACATAAAGCGGTAATTGGTGGATCTTGATCCAATCGTATTAGTTTGTTTATTTTCTGGACACTTGTTCCGGATCCTGTTCTTCAACGTCTTCTTCCGAACCAGCTTCTAGCAATTTCCACCATATTTGGCCCTTCGTGCCGGATATTCCTTTAAAATATCGCAACTACATTAACATTTCTATATAGTTCAGCGTCATACGTACCCTAGGTACATACTTTTACGCCGAACTGAGCTTCATCTCAGTCTATATAACGACTCTTATCTATCCATCTAAACTTATATTTAGGTATATAAAAAGTAGAAACAAAACCAATACGTTAAAACCAGCTGATAACTTGAACAAATAGTTAGAATTCATTTATTATTCGCATACCGCCCGCACTAACTTCTTGTTTAAGTACTTATTGTACGCCGCTAAATCAGTACAGGAACGTAAGTTTATGTTACCTACCTACATATTACCACCGCTATCTCGCTATCGCACGTTATTTCTATAACTAAAGTACCTACTATTCTTAATAGTTAGGTACTTGTCACCGCCTCACTCCGCTCATAATATATTATTTCGTATAGCTATTACCTACTTATTTAAAATTAACGAATCAAGTTAGCTTCGTTTGCTTGATTCATCTACCCGCGTTATTTCGTTTTGTGTGTTCTCCGCTCTCCGCTCGCGCAGTACGCTCGCTCGACGATTCTCGCTAGATCGTTTTGAAGTTTCCATCGCCCGCTCGCTGTTTGCTGTTGCTAGGCCGTCCGCTCAACTTCTTTATCATAGTAATTCCTTACGCACGCACCTAATCTGTGGTGGTTTGGTTTTGACTTTTTGAAGGTTTCTCTTTCTGTTTCGCGCGTAGTTTATTCACAATGAGTACGAAAAAGGATTATATTCCTGAGGTCGACGAAACGTATGATGAAGAGAAAGGTCAGCAAGCTATTTTAGAATCCAAACGCGAAATTCTATTTGCACGCATGCAAGGTATTTATGACATTGCTAAAAAGGTGGAAACTGATTCTAACATGATTAAGGCGTTGCTACACACCGCGTTTAATATAGATCAATTGCATAACGATTTCGAAAGGGTATTAGATTCATACAACACTATTTCGCTTAAAATAAATCCTAAGCACGCTGTTAGGTACCAAGAGTGGACGAATTTTGATATTATGTATTGCCTTGTCAAGCAGATCATTGAGTCTCATTCGTCGTCTCAAAAACATGAATCACCCCCGCTATTAGAAAAGTCAAAACCTAGGCTCCCACAGATGGAGTTATTGTCTTTTAATGGAGATGTCCGTTCTTGGCCGCTGTTTTACCAACAGTTCAAAAGTACTGTTCACGAAAATTCATCATTGTCAAATAGTGATAGGGTGTATTATTTGGTTGGTAAACTGTCTGGACCCGCTGCGTCCGTTTGTGCCCGGTTGCCCCCGACTGCGGAGAATTACCCCGTTATTTGGGACGCATTGGTGCAAAGGTACGATGACCCCAGGCTACTCGCTAGTTCATATCTTAATCAGTTGTTAAGTTTTAAACCGCTAACCGTTAATAATGCTTCTGGTCTTGAGTCATTTTTAAATAATTTTGACACGTCTGTAGAGGCCTTTAAGCAACTGAAAGTTGGCGACTCGACCGATTTCATGCTGCTGCACCTCGCTCTTCAGAGACTTCATTCCGAGACGGTCAAGTTATTCGAGATAACCTACCGCAAAGATAAGATTCCTACCTACTCGAATTTAATTGAATTTGTAAAGGAACAGAGTAAAGTCTTATCAAGGTCAGCTGGCCCGCTCATAAACCTCAAGTACCTACGCCTAGTAGGCAAGGTCAAACAAAGTCTTTTGTTAACACTGACCAGCAGGTGTGTGGTGTAGGCTATGATAACAGGTGTGCTTTGTGTCAACTTAAAAAACATGACCATTTGTATCGCTGCGCCGCGTTTATGAAATTAACGCCTTCGGATAGGTATAAATTCATTAAGAATAAATCCTTTTGTAACAACTGTTTAAGTGTAAAACACAAAACAATGGATTGTGAATCCAAGCGCACTTGTTCCCATTGCTCGGCCAAACACCATTCGCTACTCCATTTCAACTCGCCCGCTAATAACCGAAAACATGTTGAGACAAAACCCGCATCATCGGGTTCACCCGCTAATGCTTCCGCTACCGCTCATGACTCGCGCCATACTGCGCCTGAGCATGTAAATGCTTCCGAGTCTCATACTCGTGCTCCCGCTAAAAGCCCTGCCCCCCATGCGCATAAGGTAGATTTTGCGCTGCCGGCTACTGATCCTAACAGTGACACATCGGTTTGTACTGTTTCGTATGATCAGGATTCACACACAATAACGACTGCGTTATTGGCAACCGCTAAAATAAAGGTTCTAGATAACTTTCACCGCCCTCATTTTTTGAGATGCCTGATTGACCCCGGCTCTCAAAGTGAGTATATTTCCGCTTCGTGTAGTAAGCGCCTATCGCTTCCTATCTCGACGCAAAGCCGCTTCTCTAAAGTCCAAGGCATAGGTGGGGCCTCTCAAAAGATTCTAGGTGTGACCTCACTCATATTCACTTCTCGCTTTGACGACGGACATGAGTACCACATCCAACCCATGGTTGTGGATAGTATTACCTCGCAGTTACCTGACTCGCGTATTGACGTCAGCGCTCTTGGTCACATACGTAATCTACCTATGGCTGATGATGACTATTCTGAACCCGGTCCAATCGACCTTCTGCTAGGAGTGAACTTGTACTGTCAAATACTCTTGTTTAATAAAATAACCGCTGATAATAATTCACCCGCTGCCTTGGAAACAACTTTAGGTTACATCGTTATGGGAAACGCATCCGTCATAATCGCCGCGCTCTTCGCACACCTTATGTGCATTTACCGCTGACCCGCTACACCAACTCGTGGAAAGGTTCTGGTCCACCGAGGAACTACCTTCCCAGTTGTTTTTAAGTCCTGACGATCAACGCTGTGAAGAAATTTATACTTCAACTACCACGCGAAATAAGGATGGCAGTTATGTAGTTCAGCTTCCATTTAAGGAAGACCCGCTAAAGCTAGGTAACTCATACATAACTGCGAAGAAAAGGTTTTCATGCCTTGAAAGAAAGTTCTTACGATCACCGGACTTACATAAAAAATATAATGAAATAGTCAATGACTATCTCGATAAAGGTATTTTGACGCGCGTTTCTCCAGTCGACTGTTCATCGCCAGGTTATTACCTACCGCACCACCCTGTAGTTCGTGAAGACAAGTCAACGACTAAGGTTCGCATCGTTTTAGACGGCAGCGCTTCGACTGATTCCGGCCTATCTCTGAACGATATTTTGTATAAAGGCTGCAACTTGCAAGCTGATATATTTAACATTTTATTACATGTTCGCATACAAATCGTATCGCCTTTTTTGCTGATGTTAGGCAGATGTATTTATGTATTTATACATACCCCGCTCACCGATGTTATCAACGGATCTTATATCGGTTCTCTCCGCACGATATACTAGAAACTTTTCAGTTTGAGCGTGTTACCTTTGGTCTCCGATCTTCTCCAATGCTGGCACTGCGTACTTTGCGTCAGTTGGCGCAAGATGAAAGACAAGGGTGGCCTATTGCCGCTGACGTCATCGAAAGAGATGTCTATATGGACGATTTGGCTTCTTCTGCTTCATCTGTTGATAAAGCAGTTAAGACGGCGCAGGAGTTGATTCAGATGTTCAAAGCTGGTGGGTTCGATTTAGTAAAGTGGACTAGCAACTCGTCTGAGTTACTGAGCCACATACCCGTATCACATCGACAGTCTGAATCAATTTTGTTCGATGACGATGACACGTTCGAAATCTTGGGGCTACGCTGGCTCCCAGCATCAGATAATTTCACATTTTTGACTTCAGTTCCACCATCCGCTGCTACTAAGCGTGCTATTTTGTCAATGACCGCTCGTCTATACGATGTTTTGGGACTAGTCGGACCCGTGATCCTTTACGCAAAACTGATAATCAGGGAACTGTGGCTTTTGCACATTAGCTGGGATGACAAGCTACCCTGCGATATCACTAGTTTATGGCAAAGATACCTATCTGAGCTACCGCTTATCTCGCACCTCAAGATTCCACGACATGTGGGAATTGAAGAAAATAATTCTAAAATTTCGCTTATCGCTTTTTCGGACGCAAGCGAAAAGGCCTATGGCTGTGTAATTTACCTACACGTGTCTAATGGTGATCAGCCACCTTTGATCTCGCTTCTGTGTTCCAAGTCCCGCGTCGCATCAGCTAAACCAACAATTACGTTGGCCCGGCTTGAGTTAAATGGGTTAGTACTTCTCGCTAAGTTATTACGGACTGTTTATGATTCGCTATCCGCGCGTTGTCATATTGATAACGTGTATATATTTTCTGATTCGACAGTCGCCCTGTGTTGGGTAACTTCCTCCCCGCACAAGTTTCATACTTACGTCGCTAATCGTATCTCAGACTTTCAGTCTACCTCGCCATCGCAAAACGTATATCACGTCGCAGGAGTGGAAAATCCTGCAGACTTTGTTTCTCGCGGTTTATTACCTTCGCAGATTTTAAATAATGACTTGTGGTTCCATGGGCCTCCTTGGATGTCGTCGCCGTTGACAGAGTGGCCAGTTGAAGCTTTCTCTTCCACTCAAAATCATCTGCCTGAAGAGAAAAACATCTCTCTTGTTACGGTCGCAAAAGAGGACAATGTCCTCATAACTTTAGGTTCCAAGTTTTCTTCGTGGCATAAGTTTGTCCGGTCCACAGTTTTCCTGCTTCGCTTTTTAAAGAAGCTTCCTCGCAATGATGTCATCACCGCCGAGGATCTAACTACAGCTGAGAATAAAATTATTCAAGCTGTTCAGCACAGCTGTTTCGCTAATGATATACAGAATATTCAAAAGAACAAGTCTTGTTCTACCGCTTTACGTAAGTTATCTCCATTCATTTCTAACGAAATTGTACGAGTCGGAGGGCGACTCTCATATTCCAGTCTGGATTATAGTCAGAAACATCCCGCTCTTCTGCCTAAAAATGGGCACATCGTTGACCTTATTGTCGATTGGTACCACCGTGAAAATAGCCACGCTGGTCCACAGTTACTCATTTCAATATTGCGTCAAAAATACTGGTTTTTATCCGCTAGGCGCTTAGTGCGCAACCGTATTTACAAGTGTGTTCGTTGTTTTAGGCTGAATCCTAAGCCTACCTTCCCCGCTATGTCAGATCTACCCAGTTGCCGCGTAGAACCTTGTAAGGCTTTTACACATACAGGTGTAGATTACGCTGGTCCGCTATATATTACGACGTCAAGAAAACGAGGTGTACGTAGTCAAAAGGCTTATCTCTGTGTCTTTGTGTGCCTTGTCACCAAAGCCGTTCACGTTGAACTAGCGACTGATCTCAGCTCCGCTACCTTCATGAACGCCTTCAAACGTTTCTTATCTAGGCGCGGCCCATGCAACTTTTTATACAGCGACAACGGTACTAATTTTACATCTTCACAATCATTTTTAAAGGATTTATTTGAATTTTTAAGATCTGACAAATATTATGAAATTTTCAGTAACGAACTCGCTAAACAAAGGATCATCTGGAAGAGATCGCCTCCCTTAGGAAGCCATTTTGGTGGAATTTGGGAAGCAAACATTAAAAGTATAAAGTCTCTTCTTTTCCGCGTGATAGGAAAACAGATCCTCACTTACGAGGAGATGCTTACGGTGCTTAATCAAGTCGAAGCTGTATTGAACAGCCGACCTCTGTATGTTCTGAGCTCCGATCCGTCGGAACCTACCGCCTTAACACCGGCGCATTTTCTATCAACTCATCCTCTCACCTTTTTACCCGCGGCTGACGTCAGTGGAGAGCGAGCAAACCTTTTGTCACGACATTCTTTAATGGACTCGGTAGTCCAAACGTTCTGGAAACGATTTAAGAATGAATACCTCCATAACTTGCAAATGCGTGAAAAATGGAACACCGCTAGTAACCCCCTCTCAGTAGGCACAATAGTTCTTCTCAATAATGACAACGCACCTCCCTTGTCGTGGAAGATTGGGAAAATATCTGAGGTTTTCCCTGGCAAGGACGGAATAGTCCGCTGTGCGCGTGTAGAAAGCGGTGGTAGCTCCTACGTCAGACCGGCGACAAAGTTGTCGCCTCTCCCTATACAGTAGGGTGACTATGTCGCTACATATTTTCGGATATTTTTATTCCAATCCGCTATTTTTTACTATATTGTTTTCCGCTAATTATAAATATTATTTCCGCTAAGTAGTATTATTAATTCCGCTCCGCTATTTTATTATTATTTAAACCTTTGAAGGGAATCCTTCAAGGGGGGGGAAGATGGTGGATCTTGATCCAATCGTATTAGTTTGTTTATTTTCTGGACACTTGTAACGATCTTTTCCTAGCCCCTTCTCCTTCCCGCATGCACGCGAGCCTTATCGCCATCCTTCTCGGATGGCCGACCGCCGTACCTCGCGCCCGAACCGGGCCGAATGCAGTTTAGCTACGAACGACGGTCTGTCGTCCGCCACACTATATAGAAAATCGCCAGAAAATGCAAATGGCTGCGCGTGCTAAAAATCTATAAAATCTTGGTGTAATCCTCTATAATTGCAACCAGATAGACACTAATGTGTATAGAATAACGTGTGATAATAACTATAAATGATAGAAATAGATAAGTGTCGTGCCTAGCTTCTGATCCTGCAACGTGGTGTGGTGCCGTCGCCTGGTCACGCTGACCTAGACGCCAACTCCTGGTTACCCTCGCTCTGGAGTTCCAGAAACGCAGGTACGTGCATACTCCGCTCCTTATAAGGCTGCTGTATTTTATCCTGTGTTTGTCCACCTGCAGCAGTTGTTAATCCTACCACTATTTGAAGATCGTTACAAGTGTTATTAGGTATCATATCTAGACATAAGTACTTTTCGAATAGTTACGCATAATACAGTCCACTACCATTCCCTGAACAATCGCAGGAACCTCTATGTGAACATAAGTGTTCATGCCCCCTGTGGTGTGTAAACAGAATTGGAACCAGCTTCTAGCAATTTCCACCAGTAATATTAATGAAGTTGGATTGATGTTTTTTTCAAGGTTTTAATTTTATATGGATCGCTCATCGGCAACCTCAATGGCGAGGACAATAATAGTACTGTTAGATTTATTATTAAATTTTATAAAAGTTGATTAATATTCTATGCTGTTTATTTTTTTAATCACTATCATTACGTATTATAAAACAAAGTCCCCCGCCGTGTCTGCCTGTCTGTCTGATCGCAATAAACTCAAAAACTACGGATCGGATTTTCATGTGGAATTCACTAATAGACAAAGTGATTTATGAGGAAGATTTAGGTGTGAAATTTGTACCCGTGTGAAGCTAAGGCAGGGTGCTAGTCTATTTTACGATTATAATACAACACCGATGTGTTGTATTATAATTGTAAAATAGACCAAATTAAAAGTAGGTATCAAACCTGGATAGGTTTAGTACCTACTTTTAATTTGATTATTAACTATAACACTAATTGCCAGTAGTTACCTAATAATGAAATAAGTACCTAATCAAATGATGACTGTTTAGTGAAAATGCTTAGGTAATAAGTAAATAGTCATCTATAAATTAAAAATAAATAGACTCGTTCGTTAGTTAATCACCAAATCATAATCAATATATGGAAATATTCGTTAACGACTTTGGTATTGAAAGGAGTCGATAATTCCCTGGTTTTTAATTACTTTAAATTGGTTTTCTTCACCTAATAAGCTCAAAACTCGAGTAAATACGCTAATAATATAGTAAAAGTCATGTTAAAGTGTTATCTCGGTGAACAATATCGTATTACGGTAATTAAAACAATAAGTTCATTAGTAGTGACTATTGGTGATTGAAGACTAAAAACTATATAAAAGTGTATTGAAAACAAAATGCAATGAAAAGGACCAAGAGTGAGTGTGAATTATCAACAAAACATTAATAAAGTTCTGTTTGGACAAAAAATTACATAAAAACAATCAGTTACAAATTTGAAACATATGGTTTTGCTCATTGTAAACAAACCACAGCTGACTCATTGATTATCTGACAAAAGTGTTGACCAATCACAACTGACCACGAATTGATTTGACAGAATTGTTGTCGTTCAGAAATCAAAATCTAATGACTTAGACACTAGTTTTTTGAGACCGCGTTCTGTTACACGCATTACCTACAACTCAAGTACCGAGAATGGATGACCACGTAACGATCCGAAGGTGACAATTATCAAACTCACTGCAAAACATTTCTACCACAAACTCAACTTTATTTGATGGAACTATGATGAGTTTACCAAACACATCCTTTAATGAAACCCAGACTATCATTGATCTTAACGAGACAATTAGGAAACTCACATCGGAACTACAGAGTGCCCACCAAGAGATAGAAAATCTTAGCAGCGTGAATCTGAAATTGAAAACTGACGTAGAAAAATATAAAAAAGTGATTGAAACCTACAAAAAAGTACAGCTTTCCGAAATAAAGATTCACACGCCACAATCAATTACCAAAAAGAAAATAGACCGTGTTTCTACACCTATCAAAATTCATACACAGAAAAATTGGGAAATAGCTACTTATATAGACTATACTACTTGTCTATACTTATATAGATTGGCTTTCTGTGCAGAATAAATTATTTTTCTTTCTTTTTTTTTTATATAATATCTCGGCTGCAGAATCTATTTATACAACAACAACAAATAGGGAACAGGAGATTGACCCCGGACCTAACAAACAGCAGCAGCTTATAATGGGCAAGAACTCAAGTTTACCTGTAACTTATCAAACAGAAAATAATAAAAACAGAGTTGTTATATTAGCAGATCATCAGGGTTGGAAAATACGAGAAATATTACAGAAATTAATCGGGTCAAGCTACAGTGTGACAAGCTTTTGGAAATCAGGAGCAAGAATGGAAGAGATACTAAAATCTCAAAACGAATCTGTATCAAAACTAACAATGTAATAATTATCGGTGGCACTAGTGACTGTAATCCCCACGAATTTAAATTTAGCACAGAGAACTGGTGTAAAATTATGAGTAATACCAATATAATTATAACTGAAATACCATAATAACCATTACTTAAATGAAGAAAAACTAAATTACTCAGATTTATATGCAATACTTCTACAAACGTAACATACAGGGTGTAACGGAAAGGTGTGGTCATATTTTAACAGCCGGTTTTGCCCATGGAAATGAACAACTTTCTGTAAGAAAAAATAGAAAGTTCCCAAAAAAAAAATTGGACTTTCCATATAAAGTTATCATCAGCTGATCAATATTTGTATGGGAAGTAAAAAAAAATTTTTGGAATTTCTTCGGATTTTCTTGAAGAAAGTTGTTCATATCGATGGGCAGATGCAGTTCCTAAAATATGACCACACCTTTCCGTTACACCCTGTATATGGATGTAAATTATAGATCAATTCTTCCTCGCGGAATATATTTCCCTATAAACTTAAGTCGCTTATTCCTAAGACAAATTTAAAACATTGACAACAGGAGTAAATATTTGAATAATCAGCTACAGTTGCAAGCGCAGCATGAAATTAAATACCACAAAAGTACACAAACAGATACCTTTTGTGACCACAAGTTAGCAAATATACCGTTACTTAACGAACCTGAACTATCAGATGAGTTTTTTCGAGGGTAAATCAATTAATATCTTGCACCAAAATATAGACGGTCTGCTGAGTAAAATGGACCTTCTAAGTGTCAATGTAGATGCATTAATAGATCGAAAGCTTAATGTAGATATTATCTGTATTACTGAACATAATATGACTCATCCAGACGCATCACTTATTAACATACCATCCTTCACCCTTGCTTCTTCCTGTTTTAGAAAAAACAGACACGGAGGTTCATGTATATTGGCTCGGCATGGTTTTAAATTCAAAGTTCTAGACGATATTACAAAACACTCACTTTTGAATATCATTGAGTGCTGTGCCATAGAGCTTTTAGATCAAAAATTAATAGTTATATGTATTTATAGAACTCCAAAAAGAATTTGGAGGATATTGAAAAGTTTTTTAGTAAATTAAACGATATTTTGAGTAAATTTTGTTTCAAATAAAAAAAACTAGTAATATGTGGTGACTTAAATAATAATATAAATACACTTAAAAATATCAAACCGCATATAAAGGCATTCTAGCAGAATTTAACTTAAAGTTGGCCGTAAATTTGCCAACCCGCTTGATAAGCAAAACTTGTATTGATCACGTGATATACAACTTGAAGGGATGTAAGTGTGAAATATTAGACTTTGGCCTCTCAGATCACACAGCCCAATTGGTTACTTGCCCAGTTAAATTTAATACCAGACTAGATCACTGGTTTATAGAAAAACGAGACTATTGTTTGGAAAATATGGAAAAGTTTAAAAAATATCTAAGTTTTCTTAAATACGTAGAAATTTACCAAAACCATAAACCCGAAAGTGCATTTCATAATTTTCATGAACTTTTCTGTCTCTTCTATAATTTATGTTTTCCCAAAATAAAAATCAAACAATCATTTCAAAGGCGGCCAAAATGGATTAGTAAAAAGTTGCTCTAAGCGGAAACGAGTTCTACTGTGGAAATATCGGCAAACAAAGTCTGCCAAAAACAAAAATAAATTTAAAATGTACTCGTCTAGGCTTAACCGAATAATTAAACAAACACAAAAGTCTCAAAATAATTACTACATTAAAACTGCCTATAACAAATCTAAAGCTAGCTGGAGTGTCATTAATAAAAGCAAGATAAACATTCCAAAGAATTACATCTCGCAAATAAATGTTGAGGGGAGAACAATTAAAAATCCTATTGACATAGCTAGACAATTTTAATAAGTACTTTATTGACCAAGATAGACCTATGACATCAATTAATAACAGTAGTAGTAACAAAACACATAAACCGACATGCCTACAAAATAATTAAATATTTATAAATCTCGTTACACCAATTGACATCCACAAAATTATACAATCTCTCAAAAATACAAACAGTACCGGCTTTGATGGCATAGCTACTAAAATAGTGAAATACGTAGGTTCTGTAATAAGTCCAGTACTTAGTCATATTTTTAATCTCTGCATTGAGCATGGTCAATTCCCAAGTATTTAAAAAAAACTATCATCAAGCCATTCTTTAAAAAAGATGATAAAGGCGATATGTCATGTTACAGACCAATTGCCCTAATACCGGTATAATCCAAAATTTTCGAAAAAATAATTTATAATAGCCTATAGATTAGATTAGAGAAATTTAATATTTTAGTCGACGAACAAATGGGTTCTAGGAAAAAGAAAAATACTACTACAGCAATTTATAACTTTCTTGGAAAAGTGACCAAAAGTGTTGATGAGGGGGTACCAGTTTGTGCATTATACATGAATTTAACCAAAGCGTTGGACTATGTGGACCATAAAACACTGACAACAAGCTTTATGCTTATGGCATACGAGGCAATGCCTTAGACCTAATTATGTCATATTTAAGTAATAGGAAACAAGCGACATCAATAACGAAATTCTGCTCTATTAAAAAGCAAGAAATTGATCATGCTTCAGACTACGTAGAAGTGATATATGCCGTACCACAATGCAGCGTCCTAGGGCCCTTATTATTCTTAATTTACAGTAATGATTTTCCGAAAACCGTGGACTTTCCAATGATTCTTTTTGCAGATGATAGTACAGCCATATTTTGTAATAAAGATTACGCTTCATTGGAAAATGACATTAACACCGTATTGGTTCGCATTGTCGATTGGTTAACAACAAACAATCTTCTTATCAATTTACAAAAAACTAATTTCATGGTCATCAGAAACAGGACTAAACCACCAACAGACTTAAACATAAATTATGATGGAAACAAAATTAATGAATTTGAAGTAACAAAATTCTTAGGTTTGAATGTAGATTGTAATTTGAATTGGAAATCACATGTGGAATCTGTCTGCTTAAAATTAAAAAGTTATTCCTATATGCTATATATGCTCACAAAAATTGTAAATTTATCCACTGTCATGACAGCCTACCATGCATATGTGGTGTACACGCTGAGATATGGTGTAATTTTCTGGGGGAACTCGACGGAATGGGAGTCTGTTTTTAAAGCTCAAAAAAATTGCATACCTACGGGCAATGTGTAGATTTAAGACCACCGATAGCTGTGTACCATATTTCAAAAAACTTAAGATTCTAACTTCTCCTAGCCTCTTCATTTATGAGATATCAGTCTTTGTCAAAAGTAATATGCATATGTATAAAAAGTTCCGAAGTGTTAGATATAGAAATAAAGTTCACACTGTGCCCAGGAGAACTTATTTAATGGACTCCAGTGTATATTGCATGACATCCAGGATTTATAATAAATTGCCCTGTTGTATAACAGACATTGACAACTTGCACTTATTTAATCGAAAGCTTAAGGAATTTCTAACTGATAAGGTGTATTACAGTGTGAAGGAGTATCTAAAAGGGAATCCTTACGGCCAATAATATTAATCAGATATTTAATAATCGAAATCATATGTGTAACTCACAATTATTATTTATCTAGGACATTTATTTAATAAATCGACATTATATTATTTACTCTGACATTTATATAATTATTGACTACTTGATAATCCTTGACATTGAAAAATTAAATGAATTAATTGACTTTCCAGTTTAATAATTTTGTAATATTTATTGTATTCAGATTGTTATTTAATAGTTATTGTATTTTAATTCTATGTTATGTGTAAAATTTTGCATGCCCATGTGTCGGCAGAGCGTGGAGAACATTAAATAAACTTGTATAACATCCTATACCCATGTTGGCAAACAAATAAAAATTTGAATTTGAAAAAAAAGGACGCCATTTTGCGGCCAACTGCACAGTGCGGCTCCCCACCTCAGGTCGGGTATATAAGGCGGCCATGACGTCAGGCACCCTCATTCTGAAATCGCCCTGCTAAAGTAAAGTGACTTCGCTGTGTGTGTGCTGGAGTTTTCAAGTGATATTTGTGACTCTACGAATTCAGGTGTTCGTACTACTGTCTGAAAACCCTACTTTCTGACCCACTCATAAAAATGGTCAGCCAAGCAAGAAAAGAAAAAAGAAAAGAAAGGAGAAGAGAAAAAAGAAGGAAAATGCGTTTACTTGCGGAAAACATGCCGCAAATACAGAACATTCAAGCAAGTGAAAATTCTTTTCATGAAAGTCAAAGTAAAATGGAATCCCTCTTTAATTGGGTTCAACAACTTAGAAGCAACTTACGAGTTGCCAAAAGCAAGCTTGATTTGAAAAAAATCGCCATATTACGCACATCATTATCACGTGCGGAGCAAGAACTCAATACAGAACGTTCCAGGAGGAGGGCTCAACTAGAAGCTGATCGTCAATAATGCAATAAAGAAGAATAGGCCTCCAAGCGATACCAGGAGAACATTATACATCATATGGAAGAATGATCTCAGTGGCTTAAATTAAATAGTTTTTTTTAGGAAATTGGACAATGTCACTAGTGTAATGTAGCCATTTTGAAAGTGAATTTGTAACTGTGATATTACGTTGTGGGCTTGGCCACACGTAAGGCACACAGCACCCTGGCATAATGATCTTCGTCGCTGGTCGTCTCTCGCTGGGCCTCCTCCGGGCAACCGGGGGTCTCACCTGGCGGGGACTGACCGCCGAAATGTCGTAAAGAAATCGGTACTGTGAAGCAGTGCTGTGGCGCTCTTACTGACACAAACTGCGCTCACATATAGACAGACTGCGTGCACGTGCCTGTTAGTGCCCGTATTGACGGGCACATTATCGACGTCGCGATAAGAGGCAATGTCTACACTGCCCGCCGCGCACCCTTGTGGGGCCGTAGCGATTACTCCGAACGGCGCCCTCATTTTGAAATCGCCCTGCTAAAGTGAATTGACTACGTTGTGTGTGTATTTGAGTTTTCAAGAAGTGGTTTTTGTGCCTGTAAGAATCCAGGTGTGTAGTATTGTCTCAAAATAGTACTTTCTGACCCATCCTTAAAAATGGGTTACCAAGCAAGTGAAAATTCTTTAGAAGAAATTTGTGAAAGTTAAATCTAATCCCTGTCTAATTGGGTTCGTCAAGTTAAGGGCAAATCCCGAGTTGCCAATAGAAAACGTGATTTGAAAAAAATCGCCATCTTGCGTACATCTCTATCACGTGCGGAGAATGAATTCATAACAACACAACGAGAATGCGCTAGGAGTTGAACTCAACTACAAGCTGATCTTAGATTGTGCAATGAAGAAGAAGAGGCCGCCAAGCGACACAACGAGAAAATCGATAATATATGGAAGAATGATCTCAGTGGCCTAAATAGTTTTTTTAGGAAATTGGACAATGTCAAGATAGTGTAAAGTAGTCATTTTAGGTAAAGTGTATTTTTAACTGTGATATTATGTGGGATGTTTTTCTAAATTACAGTCCCATTGTGTTTCGCGTGGGCCTGCATCCGTCAAAATCAAAATCAAAATCAAAAGTCATTTATTCAAACAAGGCTGAGAACCAGCACTTTTTGAACGTCAAAGATCTACATAAAGACAGTCCCCCAAAAAACGCCCGCCCGTCACCACTTCCTAGTGTTTTAGCTGTGAAGAAAAAGTGGCCAACAAACTCCCCAGCAACACATCTGTCTGTTAAGTTTCAAGAACTTGAATCTATATAATTCTGAGCAACAATCTTAACATTATGTAAAACAGAAAAATAAATATATGTCGTCTAAAATATAATCATAAAATTAAATAATCCGCCACTTGCCAGCTAGCACACTCAATCATGCCATTAAAAACAAACTCAAGCATAAACACTAAACCAAATTAAAGAAGCCTCCATACATAACTGGTGTGCCTGCTTACAAGAACAAAGATTGAAACTATCAAAGGGCTGTGATTCGAAGCCACAAATGATGAACTAGGGCCATCACACTAAATTTGGTAGACAATTATTATATGACCTCATATAATCTGTCATAACCATAAGCTAAATATGGAGAAAGAACATCAAGTGTAACATTGTCTTGCGTTCAACACAGCGATCAACTATTATTATCTTCTAAGTAGTCGTTGATGGAATAGTATGCTTTCGAACAGAGACTATATTTAACTTTAGTTTTAAATGCATAAAAAGGCAAGTCAAGAAAAGAACGGGGTAGCTTATTGTAAAATTCGATACCGAGACCCTCAAACGAACCATGAACCCTACGAACACGGTGGGAAGGAACATGAAGTTTATACTTATTTCTGGTGTTAAAATTGTGGATATCACTGGTCTTTTTGTACAAATGTATATTTTGTCTAATGTATAATATGTTTTCAAAAATGAATTGAGATGCCACCGTGAGAATTCCAATCTCTTTGAAAATTTCTCGTAAAGAAACTCTTGACCCTAACCTATAGATTGCTCGTACAGCACGTTTTTGTAAAACAAATATATTTTGTATGTCCGCAGCTTTACCCCACAAAAGAATACCATAAGACATAACACTATGAAAATAACTAAAAAAGACTAACCGTGCTGTGTCAACGTCAGTATATTGTCTAACTTTTCTGACGGCGTAGGCGGCAGAGCTGAGCCTTCCTGATAGGCCTGATATATGTGCGCCCCATTGAAGTTTGGAATCAACAGTTATACCCAAAAAAACTGCCGAGTCCACAGTTTCAAGCACTTCTTTATTTAAGATGACATTAGGTCCTGGATTTATAACATTAGGTAAGGCAAACTTTATACATTTAGTTTTCTTAGCATTAAGAACTAAGTTATTTGTCGTAAACCAATCCGTAACCATTGAGAGAGCGCTATCTACGTTATCAAAATCATTTCTATTTCTATCTACTTTAAAAATAAGAGAGGTATCATCTGCAAACAGTACTACGTCACAGATACCCTTTAAGAAATATGGTTAATCATTAATATACACCAAAAACAAGAATGGTCCCAATATCGAGCCTTGAGGCACACCTAAATGAACTGGTAGCTCGGAAGACTTAACACCATTGATATTTACACATTGGAACCTATTACATAAATATGAATCAATTACATTTAGAGCTTCGTTTTAGAGACCATAATGACGCAGCTTACGCAAAAGCGTGTCATGGTGTACGCAATCAAAAGCTTTGGAGAGGTCACAGAAAACTCCGATTGCATTTTGCGAGTTCTCCCATGCGTTGAATATGTGTTTTAGGAGAGCAACACCCGCATCTGTAGTTGATCGACCTTTTGTAAAGCCATATTGATCATTATGAAGGAGGCTATTTACATTAAAATATGTTAGCAACTGCTTCAGTATTAACTTTTCAAAAATTTTGCTAAATGCAGGCAGGATGGAAATATGCCTGAAGTTGCCTATATCATTTTTATTGCCTGATTTAAATAGAGGTATGACTTTACTACACTTCATGAGATCAGGAAAAGTTCCTGAGTCCACGCATTTATTAAAAGTTACAGCAAGATAAGGCGCTACGATGCCTATTATATCACTCAAAAGTTTGATTGAGATGCCCCAGTAATCACCTGTGTTTTTTGATTTTAGAGAATTAAAAACGTTAACTACGTCAAGTGGTGTTACATGCTCAAAACTAAATGATTGATTGCACTTAGGTACACTACCGTTCAAAAGACTTTCAGCTTTAGACGGGGATGAATTTAAGAAGCGAGTTGTAGTTATAGGTATGTGGGCAAAAAACTCATTAAATGCCTGAGCTACGTCAGCTGGTTTACTAACTAATTTGTTTTCGAATAGAATCTCTAGCTGATTTACTTTTTTAACCGACTTTCCCGTTTCATTATTTATTATTTTCCAAGTGGCTTTTACTTTATTATCAGAATTTTTAATTGTCTCGCTTAAGAATTTTGATTTAGCAGCGTCGGCAGCCATCTTGGTTTCCGCTGAGGTGTGGTCGCGCTGCTTAGTAATATTTAGTTTTATATTAAGTGTTTCAATTGATCTTACCACAAAACTAATAAATATTGAAATAATGTAATTACTATTTTGACATCCATAAAAGTTTGTGCACGAGTACATCTACTAAACAGTTCATACCACTGACAATTTAATTTGGTCTGGTTATACACGGAGATTAAGCATGAAAAAGTAGTTAAAGCTAATTTCTTTTAAAATACAAAAATAGCGAGCATTTTTTTCCCACCTCAACAAAAAAAAAAAGTTATAGTCCATGGTCTGATGTTGGATCTGGAAGGTCATCATAGGAAACCCTCAAGTTAACAATGTAGCCTAATGATTAATGACCAATGAATTATGACCCAATGGCTAATGAATTAAATAGATTCGATTTTCTTTCGCCTGATAAGAATTTAAAGCCCTAGCTGTCAAGACGAATTATATATAAATCTAAGTTTTAATTAGTGTTTTTAAGTTCATTTTTTGTTTTGTTTGTCATAAAAAGATTTTAACTTTTTTTAATGAAAAAAAATATCCCATTTAAAAGAAAAAGGGTTTTTTTGGAACCCTTTGCGTGCGAGTACGACTTGCAGTTGAACGGCAAAACCAGGACCAGATCCGAACGACATAGCAGCGCGCGCAAAAATTTGGCACAGGTCTTACCTTTGTAACGTCCCGCGGGAATTTGGCAAGCGACGCGCGGATTGAAAATCACTGAAATAATCGATATTTTTTTAAAATAACTTTAATGAATAAATACGATCGGGTGCACTCGATTCCAAAATGAATAACCTATAAATTGATATCATTTATAGAAAAAAAGAAGTATTAGTACTTGTTTAAAATGAAATTTGACTCGTGAAAAAACTGCAAATCGAACGTAGTTTGGTATTTTTTTCTATGGAGAAAATTGTACTGTATAGTGTATTGATCGAATACATCGTACGGAGAAATAATGTATTAAAAATAATTTTTTTTTTTCAGATTCTAAATTTAATAATTTGCCTATCAAAAACAAATTCTGAAACGGACCAAAACAGTAACACCCAGCCTAAATAATGCGTCTAATTTCGGACAGCGTCCCTTGATGGGCGAGTTCTATTACTGGGTGGACGTACGACGTGTTACGTGAGCTCAGCACAGAACGCGCAAGCTAACCACTCTAGGTCATTGGCAGTTAATAGCGCCTTAATTCTCTACCGCTGTCAGACACGCTCGCGTCAAGTGCACGTCACGCGAGCGCTAAACGGGATTCTACTGCTGCGCGTTATTGATGCGCGAATCGCAACGCACGATGATCGGTATTCTACTATTCGTTTGATGTCTCAAAATTACAGTTTTTAAGTTTCAATTCTATCAACGTGCAATTTGGTTACGCACAAAATAAATTTCTTCCCCCGTAATATTTTTTATCTCATGTAGCCACACCGTAGGTATGTTTGGTAGAGTTAGGATGTAGTGCAGTTGACGTGCAGTACACGCGCAGTTCAAAGATTACAAGAAAACCGTTTATCACTCAAACTTGAACTTAACTGCAACTGCACTACAACTTCATCGGCGCGTCACAAAATTACGTGAATAAGTCTTCTGATGTTTTTAAGAAACAATCACCCACATTTCGTTTGGTGTGTGTTATTAATGCATGTAGTGAGATGAAAAACCGTCGCAAATGAATCATCATTGAGAAAAAAGTTTGATATTTTTCTAAAACATGGTTTCGTTTTAGTAAAATAACAAACTTTCTTACATATCGTCCATTGTCGGATTAATTAGTTAGTTGAACGACTTGCGGACTCAGTGCGCGAATACAATAGAGGACCGAATTTCTTAGATAAGGTTTCAAGTTTCTTACAAATAATTAGGGTGTGAAGACTACTTATAAAAACATGATTTCGTTATTGCAAGGAAAGTGAACCTTAAATACATATACATAATTATGGTCCATAGCCGGATTAATTAGTTAATGGAACGGCTTACGGACTCAGTGCGCGAACACAATAGAGCACCGAATTCCTTAGATAAGGATTGAAGTCTTTTACAAGTAATTAGTGTGTGAAGACTACTTTATAAAAACATGGTATCGTTATTGCAAGGAAAGTGAACCTTAGATACATATACATATGGTCCATTACCGGTTTAATATGTTAATGGAACGGCTTGCGAACTCAGTGCGCGAATACAATAGAGGACCGAATTCTTTAGATAAGGATTGAAGTCTTTTACAAGTAATTAGTGTGTGAAGGAGCCGAGTCATAAACCGGCTGCTGATAGAATATGCCCAATATAGTTAAAGTTTAATTGTATAATAGAGTTAAGGAAATGTTAAAAGTAGGTTTCAGCAATAAAGGCTTATTTTATTTTATTTATTTTATTAGTGTGTGTATAAAAAAGTGGTTAAAACATTGCAACATATTGAACGTGTTTGTGCGAATAATACCACGTAGACTATTTATTTTAATTCTTCGAAATGACGTCACAACTCCATCAGCCATCAATGTGTGTATGAGCAGTAAGCAAGGCTCATAGTGGTTTTCGCAAAATAAATTATTGTTCCGTAACGTTCTTTATTTTTACTTCTATTAACGTTTATTAGGTCATTTTATAAAGAAATCACTATCAATAATTTCTAGGAAATTTTTAGGTTTTAATTCAGCTCACCTCACTGTAATTTCATCAATAAGTATGTGTAGATTTATTGTGGGAGGAGTGGATTCAAATCTCGCGCCATTCTGACGTCTTAAACTGACATTTGCTAAGCAAATCTTTTGGCTGGCAACGACAGCACCGACTTTGGTGGAGTGTTTTTTTTCGGTAGCTACTACTTTATATGTAAAAATTAAATATACCCTTTCGAGAATCGAGAACTAATAGTGCTCCGGGTAGAAAGCTAAGCGACTGGTGCCTGTGGAATCGTGAGAAGACCGGTATCCAGACATCATCATCGGCTAAACACCTCGCGGCCCAACGACTGTAAACGGTGCAGTGAGAACGATACTGGTGATTTAATTTCGATTTTCTTCGTGGTATTTCTGCACAATTACAAATAATTGTTTTGATTTTTGATTATTGATTGATAGTATTTTACATTCCTCGTTCCAGATGGGATCAAAGATGGTGAATGTAAAATAAAACGTTCCTGGACAAATTACATGATTTTGTGAATGACGATAACGTGCCCGGCATGACGGTCTGGTTTCCGGAGAAAATTGAAAATAGTAATTTTTCAATAACCTCCTCAATATTATTATTTGTACGGAATTTTCAATGAGTTTGCAGACTTGTTACTTTTTTATAACAACATAGAGGCTCTTGATCATTTCAAAACGAGTTCTACTGTGGAAATATCGGCAAACAAAGTTTGCCGAAAACAAAAATAAATTTAAAATGTACTCGTCTAGGCTTAACCGAATAATTAAACAAACACAAAAGTCTCAAAATAATTACTACATTAAAACTGCCTATAACAAATCTAAAGCTAGCTGGAGTGTCATTAATAAAAGCAAGATAAACATTCCAAAGAATTACATCTCGCAAATAAATGTTGAGGGGAGAACAATTAAAAATCCTATTGACATAGCTAGACAATTTTAATAAGTACTTTATTGACCAAGATAGACCTATGACATCAATTAATAACAGTAGTAGTAACAAAACACATAAACCGACATGCCTACAAAATAATTAAATATTTATAAATCTCGTTACACCAATTGACATCCACAAAATTATACAATCTCTCAAAAATACAAACAGTACCGGCTTTGATGGCATAGCTACTAAAATAGTGAAATACGTAGGTTCTGTAATAAGTCCAGTACTTAGTCATATTTTTAATCTCTGCATTGAGCATGGTCAATTCCCAAGTATTTAAAAAAAACTATCATCAAGCCATTCTTTAAAAAAGATGATAAAGGCGATATGTCATGTTACAGACCAATTGCCCTAATACCGGTATAATCCAAAATTTTCGAAAAAATAATTTATAATAGCTTATAGATTAGATTAGAGAAATTTAATATTTTAGTCGACGAACAAATGGGTTCTAGGAAAAAGAAAAATACTACTACAGCAATTTATAACTTTCTTGGAAAAGTGACCAAAAGTGTTGATGAGGGGGTACCAGTTTGTGCATTATACATGAATTTAACCAAAGCGTTGGACTATGTGGACCATAAAACACTGACAACAAGCTTTATGCTTATGGCATACGAGGCAATGCCTTAGACCTAATTATGTCATATTTAAGTAATAGGAAACAAGCGACATCAATAACGAAATTCTGCTCTATTAAAAAGCAAGAAATTGATCATGCTTCAGACTACGTAGAAGTGATATATGCCGTACCACAATGCAGCGTCCTAGGGCCCTTATTATTCTTAATTTACAGTAATGATTTTCCGAAAACCGTGGACTTTCCAATGATTCTTTGTACAGCCATATTTTGTAATAAAGATTACGCTTCATTGGAAAATGACATTAACACCGTATTGGTTCGCATTGTCGATTGGTTAACAACAAACAATCTTCTTATCAATTTACAAAAAACTAATTTCATGGTCTTCAGAAACAGGACTAAACCACCAACAGACTTAAACATAAATTATGCTGGAAACAAAATTAATGAATTTGAAGTAACAAAATTCTTAGGTTTGAATGTAGATTGTAATTTGAATTGGAAATCACATGTGGAATCTGTCTGCTTAAAATTAAAAAGTTATTCCTATATGCTATATATGCTCACAAAAATTGTAAATTTATCCACTGTCATGACAGCCTACCATGCATATGTGGTGTACACGCTGAGATATGGTGTAATTTTCTGGGGGAACTCGACGGAATGGGAGTCTGTTTTTAAAGCTCAAAAAAATTGCATACCTACGGGCAATGTGTAGATTTAAGACCACCGATAGCTGTGTACCATATTTCAAAAAACTTAAGATTCTAACTTCTCCTAGCCTTTTAATTTATGAGATATCAGTCTTTGTCAAAAGTAATATGCATATGTATAAAAAGTTCCGAAGTGTTAGATATAGAAATAAAGTTCACACTGTGCCCAGGAGAACTTATTTAATGGACTCCAGTGTATATTGCATGACATCCAGGATTTATAATAAATTGCCATGTTGTATAACAGACATTGACAACTTGCACTTATTTAATAGAAAGCTAAAGGAATTTCTAACTGATAAGGTGTATTACAGTGTGAAGGAGTATCTAAAAGGGAATCCTTACGGCCAATAATATTAATCAGATATTTAATAATCGAAATCATATGTGTAACTCACAATTATTATTTATCTAGGACATTTATTTAATAAATCGACATTATATTATTTACTCTGACATTTATATAATTATTGACTACTTGATAATCCTTGACATTGAAAAATTAAATGAATTAATTGACTTTCCAGTTTAATAATTTTGTAATATTTATTGTATTCAGATTGTTATTTAATAGTTATTGTATTTTAATTCTATGTTATGTGTAAAATTTTGCATGCCCATGTGTCGGCAGAGCGTGGAGAACATTAAATAAACTTGTATAACATCCAATACCCATGTTGGCAAACAAATAAAAATTTGAATTTGAAAAAAAAGGACGCCATTTTGCGGCCAACTGCACAGTGCGGCTCCCCACCTCAGGTCGGGTATATAAGGCGGCCATGACGTCAGGCACCCTCATTCTGAAATCGCCCTGCTAAAGTAAAGTGACTTCGCTGTGTGTGTGCTGGAGTTTTCAAGTGATATTTGTGACTCTACGAATTCAGGTGTTCGTACTACTGTCTGAAAACCCTACTTTCTGACCCACTCATAAAAATGGTCAGCCAAGCAAGAAAAGAAAAAAGAAAAGAAAGGAGAAGAGAAAAAAGAAGGAAAATGCGTTTACTTGCGGAAAACATGCCGCAAATACAGAACATTCAAGCAAGTGAAAATTCTTTTCATGAAAGTCAAAGTAAAATGGAATCCCTCTTTAATTGGGTTCAACAACTTAGAAGCAACTTACGAGTTGCCAAAAGCAAGCTTGATTTGAAAAAAATCGCCATATTACGCACATCATTATCACGTGCGGAGCAAGAACTCAATACAGAACGTTCCAGGAGGAGGGCTCAACTAGAAGCTGATCGTCAATAATGCAATAAAGAAGAATAGGCCTCCAAGCGATACCAGGAGAACATTATACATCATATGGAAGAATGATCTCAGTGGCTTAAATTAAATAGTTTTTTTTAGGAAATTGGACAATGTCACTAGTGTAATGTAGCCATTTTGAAAGTGAATTTGCAACTGTGATATTACGTTGTGGGCTTGGCCACACGTAAGGCACACAGCACCCTGGCATAATGATCTTCGTCGCTGGTCGTCTCTCGCTGGGCCTCCTCCGGGCAACCGGGGGTCTCACCTGGCGGGGACTGACCGCCGAAATGTCGTAAAGAAATCGGTACTGTGAAGCAGTGCTGTGGCGCTCTTACTGACACAAACTGCGCTCACATATAGACAGACTGCGTGCACGTGCCTGTTAGTGCCCGTATTGACGGGCACATTATCGACGTCGCGATAAGAGGCAATGTCTACACTGCCCGCCGCGCACCCTTGTGGGGCCGTAGCGATTACTCCGAACGGCGCCCTCATTTTGAAATCGCCCTGCTAAAGTGAATTGACTACGTTGTGTGTGTATTTGAGTTTTCAAGAAATGGTTTTTGTGCCTGTAAGAATCCAGGTGTGTAGTATTGTCTCAAAATAGTACTTTCTGACCCATCCTTAAAAATGGGTTACCAAGCAAGTGAAAATTCTTTAGAAGAAATTTGTGAAAGTTAAATCTAATCCCTGTCTAATTGGGTTCGTCAAGTTAAGGGCAAATCCCGAGTTGCCAATAGAAAACGTGATTTGAAAAAAATCGCCATCTTGCGTACATCTCTATCACGTGCGGAGAATGAATTCATAACAACACAACGAGAATGCGCTAGGAGTTGAACTCAACTACAAGCTGATCTTAGATTGTGCAATGAAGAAGAAGAGGCCGCCAAGCGACACAACGAGAAAATCGATAATATATGGAAGAATGATCTCAGTGGCCTAAATAGTTTTTTTAGGAAATTGGACAATGTCAAGATAGTGTAAAGTAGTCATTTTAGGTAAAGTGTATTTTTAACTGTGATATTATGTGGGATGTTTTTCTAAATTACAGTCCCATTGTGTTTCGCGTGGGCCTGCATCCGTCAAAATCAAAATCAAAATCAAAAGTCATTTATTCAAACAAGGCTGAGAACCAGCACTTTTTGAACGTCAAAGATCTACATAAAGACAGTCCCCCAAAAAACGCCCGCCCGTCACCACTTCCTAGTGTTTTAGCTGTGAAGAAAAAGTGGCCAACAAACTCCCCAGCAACACATCTGTCTGTTAAGTTTCAAGAACTTGAATCTATATAATTCTAAGCAACAATCTTAACATTATGTAAAACAGAAAAATAAATATATGTCGTCTAAAATATAATCATAAAATTAAATAATCCGCCACTTGCCAGCTAGCACACTCAATCATGCCATTAAAAACAAACTCAAGCATAAACACTAAACCAAATTAAAGAAGCCTCCATACATAACTGGTGTGCCTGCTTACAAGAACAAAGATTGAAACTATCAAAGGGCTGTGATTCGAAGCCACAAGTGATGAACTAGGGCCATCACACTAAATTTGGTAGACAATTATTATATGACCTCATATAATCTGTCATAACCATAAGCTAAATATGGAGAAAGAACATCAAGTGTAACATTGTCTTGCGTTCAACACAGCGATCAACTGTTATTATCTTCTAAGTAGTCGTTGATGGAATAGTATGCTTTCGAACAAAGACTATATTTAACTTTAGTTTTAAATGCATAAAAAGGCAAGTCAAGAAAAGAACGGGGTAGCTTATTGTAAAATTCGATACCGAGACCCTCAAACGAACCATGAACCCTACGAACACGGTGGGAAGGAACATGAAGTTTATACTTATTTCTGGTGTTAAAATTGTGGATATCACTGGTCTTTTTGTACAAATGTATATTTTGTCTAATGTATAATATGTTTTCAAAAATGAATTGAGATGCCACCGTGAGAATTCCAATCTCTTTGAAAATTTCTCGTAAAGAAACTCTTGACCCTAACCTATAGATTGCTCGTACAGCACGTTTTTGTAAAACAAATATATTTTGTATGTCCGCAGCTTTACCCCACAAAAGAATACCATAAGACATAACACTATGGAAATAACTAAAAAAGACTAACCGTGCTGTGTCAACGTCAGTATATTGTCTAACTTTTCTGACGGCGTAGGCGGCAGAGCTGAGCCTTCCTGATAGGCCTGATATATGTGCGCCCCATTGAAGTTTGGAATCAACAGTTATACCCAAAAAAACTGCCGAGTCCACAGTTTCAAGCACTTCTTTATTTAAGATGACATTAGGTCCTGGATTTATAACATTAGGTAAGGCAAACTTTATACATTTAGTTTTCTTAGCATTAAGAACTAAGTTATTTGTCGTAAACCAATCCGTAACCATTGAGAGAGCGCTATCTACGTTATCAAAATCATTTCTATTCCTATCTACTTTAAAAATAAGAGAGGTATCATCTGCAAACAGTACTACGTCACAGATACCCTTTAAGAAATATGGTTAATCATTAATATACACCAAAAACAAGAATGGTCCCAATATCGAGCCTTGAGGCACACCTAAATGAACTGGTAGCTCGGAAGACTTAACACCATTGATATTTACACATTGGAACCTATTACATAAATATGAATCAATTACATTTAGAGCTTCGTTTTAGAGACCATAATGACGCAGCTTACGCAAAAGCGTGTCATGGTGTACGCAATCAAAAGCTTTGGAGAGGTCACAGAAAACTCCGATTGCATTTTGCGAGTTCTCCCATGCGTTGAATATGTGTTTTAGGAGAGCAACACCCGCATCTGTAGTTGATCGACCTTTTGTTAAGCCATATTGATCATTATGAAGGAGGCTATTTACATTAAAATATGTTAGCAACTGCTTCAGTATTAACTTTTCAAAAATTTTGCTAAATGCAGGCAGGATGGAAATATGCCTGAAGTTGCCTATATCATTTTTATTGCCTGATTTAAATAGAGGTATGACTTTACTACACTTCATGAGATCAGGAAAAGTTCCTGAGTCCACGCATTTATTAAAAGTTACAGCAAGATAAGGCGCTACGATGCCTATTATATCACTCAAAAGTTTGATTGAGATGCCCCAGTAATCACCTGTGTTTTTTGATTTTAGAGAATTAAAAACGTTAACTACGTCAAGTGGTGTTACATGTTCAAAACTAAATGATTGATTACACTTAGGTACACTACCGTTCAAAAGACTTTCAGCTTTAGACGGGGATGAATTTAAGAAGCGAGTTGTAGTTATAGGTATGTGGGCAAAAAACTCATTAAATGCCTGAGCTACGTCAGCTGGTTTACTAACTAATTTGTTTTCGAATAGAATCTCTAGCTGATTTACTTTTTTAACCGACTTTCCCGTTTCATTATTTATTATTTTCCAAGTGGCTTTTACTTTATTATCAGAATTTTTAATTGTCTCGCTTAAGAATTTTGATTTAGCAGCGTCGGCAGCCATCTTGGTTTCCGCTGAGGTGTGGTCGCGCTGCTTAGTAATATTTAGTTTTATATTAAGTGTTTCAATTGATCTTACCACAAAACTAATAAATATTGAAATAATGTAATTACTATTTTGACATCCATAAAAGTTTGTGCACGAGTACATTTACTAAACAGTTCATACCACTGACAATTTAATTTGGTCTGGTTATATACGGAGATTAAGCATGAAAAAGTAGTTAAAGCTAATTTCTTTTAAAATACAAAAATAGCGAGCATTTTTTTCCCACCTCAACAAAAAAAAAAAGTTATAGTCCATGGTCTGATGTTGGATCTGGAAGGTCATCATAGGAAACCCTCAAGTTAACAATGTAGCCTAATGATTAATGACCAATGAATTATGACCCAATGGCTAATGAATTAAATAGATTCGATTTTCTTTCGCCTGATAAGAATTTAAAGCCCTAGCTGTCAAGACGAATCACTACATAGTATAAAACAAAGTCGCCTTTTCTGTCCCTATATCCCTATGTGCGCTTAAATCTTTAAAACTACGCAACGGATTTTGATGCGGTTTTTTTCAATAGATAGAGTGATTCAAGAGGAAGGTTTATATGTATAATACATGCATCATATACTAAGGCAACATTGCTAATTTTAGAGGTTTCTAACGTTATGTCGTAAATTAATCTATTTTTTTGGGCTTATTTAGCAATTTAGCAAAAACGCTGCCTAAACCCTACGAGTTAGATCAAATTAATGTACTACAGTATTAGATTTTCAATAGACTCAATAGACTTTCAATAGATTTTCAATAGATTTTCAATAGATTTTCAATAGACTTTCAATAGACTTTCAATAGACTTTCAATAGACTTTCAATAGATTTTCAATGGACTCAATAGATTTTCAATAGATTTTCAATAGACTTTCAATAGATTTTCAATAGATTTTCAATAGACTTTCAATAGACTTTCAATAGACTTTCAATAGATTTTCAATAGACTTTCAATAGATTTTCAATAGACTTTCAATAGATTTTCAATAGACTTTCAATAGACTTTCAATAGACTTTCGATGGACTTTCAATAGACTTTCGATAGACTTTCAATAGACTTTCAATAGATTTTCAATTGACTTTCAATAGATTTTCAATAGATTTTCAATAGACTTTCAATTGACTTTCGATATACTTTCGATAGTCTTTCAATAGATTTTCAATAGACTTTCGATAGTCTTTCAATAGATTTTCAATAGACTTTCAATAGACTTTCAATAGATTTTCAATAGACTTTCAATTGACTTTCAATAGACTTTCAATAGACTTTCAATAGACTTTCGATATACTTTCGATAGTCTTTCAATAGATTTTCAATAGATTTTCAATAGACTTTTAATAGTCTTTCGATGGACTGTCAATAGACTTTCGATAGATTTTCAATAGACTTTCAATAGATTTTCAATAGACTTTCAATAGACTTTCGATAGACTTTCAATTGACTTTCAATAGAATTTCAATAGACTTTCAATAGACTTTCAATTGACTTTCAATAGACTTTCAATAGACTTTCAATAGATTTTCAATAGACTTTCAATTGACTTTCAATAGACTTTCAATAGATTAATAAATGAGTAACGAATATTAAATATTTACATACATCTGGTTACATAACTACACATACATGATAGCGCTGACAAATGAAAACAATACCACAGACTAAAACAAACGTCAAAACGGCTGACAACGTAACGGAAACACGAATCAGTGCAATAAATAAATAAGTGATTTTGCATCACTATCACTACTCACTACATAGTATAAAACAAAGTCGCCTTTTCTGTCCCTATATCCCTATGTGCGCTTAAATCTTTAAAACTACGCAACGGATTTTGATGCGGTTTTTTTCAATAGATAGAGTGATTCAAGAGGAAGGTTTATATGTATAATACATGCATCATATACTAAGGCAACATTGCTAATTTTAGAGGTTTCTAACGTGATGTCGTAAATTAACCTATTTTTTTGGGCTTATTTAGCAATTTAGCAAAAACGCTGCCTAAACCCTACGAGTTACCGAAGGCTCTACGCGGGGATCGTGCGGTCCATGGCCCTCTACGGGGCACCGGTGTGGGCGCGTTCGTTGAGGCAGCGATCAGCTCGCCTGATGAACGCGTCCCAGAGGGTCATGGCGATCCGAATCATCCGCGGATACCGCACGAACTCCCGTGAGGCGGCGAGCCTCCTTGCCGGACTGTCACCGTGGGATCTGGAGGCAAAAATCCTCGCGCACCTGTACGAGTGGCGCGAGGAGGCCAAACGCCGGGGCGATACTCCGTTGCCGCGACAACTCGCGGCTCAGTGGACCGAGCTCCGGCAGGATCTCATGGTGACATGGAGAGAGCGACTGTCGCAACCCAGCGCTGGGCACGCCACCATCGAGGCGGTAGTGCCCCTCTTTGAGGAGTGGCTGGAGAGGCGTCACGGCGCCCTCACCTTCCGCCTGACGCAGGTGCTCACCGGACACGGCTGTTTCGGTAAGTACCTGTGTCGGATCAAGGCGGAGGTGACCCCCGGGTGTTTCCATTGCGAGGATCGCCCAGAGGACACGGTGGAGCATACGGTGGAGGTTTGCCCCGCTTGGGCAGAGCACCGCCGTGTCCTCGTGGATGCGATAGGCGGCAGCGACCTCTCGCGCCGTGCCCTGGTTCAGGCCATGGTACGGAGCGAGAGGGAATGGGAGGCCGTCTCCACCTTCTGCGAAGCAGTAATGCTCGCGAAGAGGGAGGCGGCATACGCTAGGGAGGCTCGAACACAGCCGAGTCGACCTAGCGCTCCCAGCCGCGACCGCCGCCTGAGACGCCAGGGGGTTCGGACGCCGCGAGACGATCTCCGGCCACCGTAGACCCGGGCCTGCGGACGGCGAGTAGTGGGTAACTCGCCGCCCGATCAGCACCAGGCCCGAGAGTCGACGGCGCGTAGTGTTCCACGCGCGCCTCAAAGAGTTGTCAGCCAAGGGAAGGGGCCTGCCACGGCCGGTGCCTGCCCGGGGGTGGAGGATAAATTCGAAAGAGTTACCTCGCCCCCGGGCACTCGAGGCAGGGAGGAACAGGGGTGGGTTTTAGTCAGTAAGAGTCTGACACACCCTTCCGCTCCACCCTAGAGCGGAAGAAGTCATAGGATGATTTCCCAACCCCCAAAAAAAAAAAAAAAAAACCCTACGAGTTAGATCAAATTAATGTACTACAGTATTGTACACCATAAATAGGTCTACAAAAAAGTCCGCGATGGTATACTCGTATGTTTATATTTTAGGGATAACCCACATTAACCATTTTTATTGTTTAATTTTTACGTGAAAAAATGGCTTATTTACGAAGCTATTTTAAGCAATACGGCATTAATCTTTATCGAATTAAGTACCTTAAATACAGTGTGCAATTAATATAAATCAATATGGTTCCTTACAGCATGTAAATTAAACAAATATTTTCGGAGATATTACAAATTTAAAATTTGCGTTTGCGGCGGGCGGTACCGGTCGGACGGGGCAGTGCGGGGAGGCATGCCTATAAATAGCGCGTCGGAGGCCGCGGTTATATAATTTTTTTTTAATTTAGTATCAGCATTGCACCCGTGCGAAGCCGGGGCGGGTCGCTAGTTATATATAAATCTAAGTTTTAATTAGTGTTTTTAAGTTCATTTTTTGTTTTGTTTGTCATAAAAAGATTTTAACTTTTTTTAATGAAAAAAAATATCCCATTTAAAAGAAAAAGGGTTTTTTTGGAACCCTTTGCATGCGAGTACGACTTGCAGTTGAACGGCAAAACCAGGACCAGATCCGAACGACATAGCAGCGCGCGCAAAAATTTGGCACAGGTCTTACCTTTGTAACGTCCCGCGGGAATTTGGCAAGCGACGCGCGGATTGAAAATCACTGAAATAATCGATATTTTTTTAAAATAACTTTAATGAAAAAATACGATCGGGTGCACTCGATTCCAAAATGAATAACCTATAAATTGATATCATTTATAGAAAAAAAGAAGTATTAGTACTTGTTTAAAATGAAATTTGACTCGTGAAAAAACTGCAAATCGAACGTAGTTTGGTATTTTTTTCTATGGAGAAAATTGTACTGTATAGTGTATTGATCGAATACATCGTAAGGAGAAAGAATGTATTAAAAATAAATATTTTTTTCAGATTCTAAATTTAATAATTTGCCTATCAAAAACAAATTCTGAAACGGACCAAAACAGTAACACCCAGCCTAAATAATGCGTCTAATTTCGGACAGCGTCCCTTGATGGGCGAGTTCTATTACTGGGTGGACGTACGACGTGTTACGTGAGCTCAGCACAGAACGCGCAAGCTAACCACTCAAGGTCATTGGCAGTTAATAGCGCCTTAATTCTCTACCGCTATCAGACACGCTCGCGTCAAGTGCACGTCACGCGAGCGCTAAACGGGATTCTACTGCTGCGCGTTATTGATGCGCGAATCGCAACGCACGATGATCGGTATTCTACTATTCGTTTGATGTCTCAAAATTACAGTTTTTAAGTTTCAATTCTATCAACGTGCAATTTGGTTACGCACAAAATAAATTCCTTCCCCCGTAATATTTTTTATCTCATGTAGCCACACCGTAGGTATGTTTGGTAGAGTTAGGATGTAGTGCAGTTGACGTGCAGTACACGCGCAGTTCAAAGATTACAAGAAAACCGTTTATCACTCAAACTTGAACTTAACTGCAACTGCACTACAACTTCATCGGCGCGTCACAAAATTACGTGAATAAGTCTTCTGATGTTTTTAAGAAACAATCACCCACATTTCGTTTGGTGTGTGTTATTAATGCATGTAGTGAGATGAAAAACCGTCGCAAATGAATCATCATTGAGAAAAAAGTTTGATATTTTTCTAAAACATGGTTTCGTTTTAGTAAAATAACAAACTTTCTTACATATCGTCCATTGTCGGATTAATTAGTTAGTTGAACGACTTGCGGACTCAGTGCGCGAATACAATAGAGGACCGAATTTCTTAGATAAGGATTCAAGTTTCTTACAAGTAATTAGGGTGTGAAGACTACTTATAAAAACATGGTTTCGTTATTGCAAGGAAAGTGAACCTTAAATACATATACATAATTATGGTCCATAGCCGGATTAATTAGTTAATGGAACGGCTTACGGACTCAGTGCGCGAACACAATAGAGCACCGAATTCCTTAGATAAGGATTGAAGTCTTTTACAAGTAATTAGTGTGTGAAGACTACTTTATAAAAACATGGTATCGTTATTGCAAGGAAAGTGAACCTTATATACATATACATATGGTCCATCACCGGTTTAATATGTTAATGGAACGGCTTGCGAACTCAGTGCGCGAATACAATAGAGGACCGAATTCTTTAGATAAGGATTGAAGTCTTTTACAAGTAATTAGTGTGTGAAGGAGCCGAGTCATAAACCGTCTGCTGATAGAATATGCCCAATATAGTTAAAGTTTAATTGTATAATAGAGTTAAGGAAATGTTAAAAGTAGATTTCAGCATTAAAGGCTTATTTTATTTTATTTATTTTATTAGTGTGTGTATAAAAAAGTGGTTAAAACATTGCAACATATTGAACGTGTTTGTGCGAATAATACCACGTAGACTATTTATTATAATTCTTCGAAATGACGTCACAACTCCATCAGCCGTCAATGTGTGTATGAGCAGTAAGCAAGGCTCATAGTGGTTTTCGCAAAATAAATTATTGTTCCGTAACGTTCTTTATTTTTACTTCTAGTAACGTTTATTAGGTCATTTTATAAAGAAATCACTATCAATAATTTCTAGGAAATTTTTAGGTTTTAATTCAGCTCACCTCACTGTAATTTCATCAATAAGTATGTGTAGATTTATTGTGGGAGGAGTGGATTCGAATCTCGCGCCATTCTGACGTCTTAAACTGACATTTGCTAAGCAAATCTTTTGGCTGGCAACGACAGCACCGACTTTGGTGGAGTGTTTTTTTTTGGTAGCTACTACTTTATATGTAAAAATTAAATATACCCTGTCGAGAATCGAGAACTAATAGTGCTCCGGGTAGAAAGCTAAGCGACTGGTGCCTGTGGAATCGTGAGAAGACCGGTATCCAGACATCATCATCGGCTAAACACCTCGCGGCCCAACGACTGTAAATGGTGCAGTGAGAACGATACTGGTGATTTAATTTCGATTTTCTTCGTGGTATTTCTGCACAATTACAAATAATTGTTTTGATTTTTGATTATTGATTGATAGTATTTTACATTCCTCGTTCCAGATGGGATCAAAGATGGTGAATGTAAAATAAAACGTTCCTGGACAAATTACATGATTTTGTGAATGACGATAACGTGCCCGGCATGACGGTCTGGTTTCCGGAGAAAATTGAAAATAGTAATTTTTCAATAACCTCCTCAATATTATTATTTGTACGGAATTTTCAATGAGTTTGCAGACTTGTTACTTTTTTATAACAACATAGAGGCTCTTGATCATTTCAAAACGAGTTCTACTGTGGAAATATCGGCAAACAAAGTTTGCCGAAAACAAAAATAAATTTAAAATGTACTCGTCTAGGCTTAACCGAATAATTAAACAAACACAAAAGTCTCAAAATAATTACTACATTAAAACTGCCTATAACAAATCTAAAGCTAGCTGGAGTGTCATTAATAAAAGCAAGATAAACATTCCAAAGAATTACATCTCGCAAATAAATGTTGAGGGGAGAACAATTAAAAATCCTATTGACATAGCTAGACAATTTTAATAAGTACTTTATTGACCAAGATAGACCTATGACATCAATTAATAACAGTAGTAGTAACAAAACACATAAACCGACATGCCTACAAAATAATTAAATATTTATAAATCTCGTTACACCAATTGAAATCCACAAAATTATACAATCTCTCAAAAATACAAACAGTACCGGCTTTGATGGCATAGCTACTAAAATAGTGAAATACGTAGGTTCTGTAATAAGTCCAGTACTTAGTCATATTTTTAATCTCTGCATTGAGCATGGTCAATTCCCAAGTATTTAAAAAAAACTATCATCAAGCCATTCTTTAAAAAAGATGATAAAGGCGATATGTCATGTTACAGACCAATTGCCCTAATACCGGTATAATCCAAAATTTTCGAAAAAATAATTTATAATAGCCTATAGATTAGATTAGAGAAATTTAATATTTTAGTCGACGAACAAATGGGTTCTAGGAAAAAGAAAAATACTACTACAGCAATTTATAACTTTCTTGGAAAAGTGACCAAAAGTGTTGATGAGGGGGTACCAGTTTGTGCATTATACATGAATTTAACCAAAGCGTTGGACTATGTGGACCATAAAACACTGACAACAAGCTTCATGCTTATGGCATACGAGGCAATGCCTTAGACCTAATTATGTCATATTTAAGTAATAGGAAACAAGCGACATCAATAACGAAATTCTGCTCTATTAAAAAGCAAGAAATTGATCATGCTTCAGACTACGTAGAAGTGATATATGCCGTACCACAATGCAGCGTCCTAGGGCCCTTATTATTCTTAATTTACAGTAATGATTTTCCGAAAACCGTGGACTTTCCAATGATTCTTTTTGCAGATGATAGTACAGCCATATTTTGTAATAAAGATTACGCTTCATTGGAAAATGACATTAACACCGTATTGGTTCGCATTGTCGATTGGTTAACAACAAACAATCTTCTTATCAATTTACAAAAAACTAATTTCATGGTCATCAGAAACAGGACTAAACCACCAACAGACTTAAACATAAATTATGATGGAAACAAAATTAATGAATTTGAAGTAACAAAATTCTTAGGTTTGAATGTAGATTGTAATTTGAATTGGAAATCACATGTGGAATCTGTCTGCTTAAAATTAAAAAGTTATTCCTATATGCTATATATGCTCACAAAAATTGTAAATTTATCCACTGTCATGACAGCCTACCATGCATATGTGGTGTACACGCTGAGATATGGTGTAATTTTCTGGGGGAACTCGACGGAATGGGAGTCTGTTTTTAAAGCTCAAAAAAATTGCATACCTACGGGCAATGTGTAGATTTAAGACCACCGATAGCTGTGTACCATATTTCAGAAAACTTAAGATTCTAACTTCTCCTAGCCTCTTCATTTATGAGATATCAGTCTTTGTCAAAAGTAATATGCATATGTATAAAAAGTTCCGAAGTGTTAGATATAGAAATAAAGTTCACACTGTGCCCAGGAGAACTTATTTAATGGACTCCAGTGTATATTGCATGACATCCAGGATTTATAATAAATTGCCCTGTTGTATAACAGACATTGACAACTTGCACTTATTTAATCGAAAGCTTAAGGAATTTCTAACTGATAAGGTGTATTACAGTGTGAAGGAGTATCTAAAAGGGAATCCTTACGGCCAATAATATTAATCAGATATTTAATAATCGAAATCATATGTGTAACTCACAATTATTATTTATCTAGGACATTTATTTAATAAATCGACATTATATTATTTACTCTGACATTTATATAATTATTGACTACTTGATAATCCTTGACATTGAAAAATTAAATGAATTAATTGACTTTCCAGTTTAATAATTTTGTAATATTTATTGTATTCAGATTGTTATTTAATAGTTATTGTATTTTAATTCTATGTTATGTGTAAAATTTTGCATGCCCATGTGTCGGCAGAGCGTGGAGAACATTAAATAAACTTGTATAACATCCTATACCCATGTTGGCAAACAAATAAAAATTTGAATTTGAAAAAAAAGGACGCCATTTTGCGGCCAACTGCACAGTGCGGCTCCCCACCTCAGGTCGGGTATATAAGGCGGCCATGACGTCAGGCACCCTCATTCTGAAATCGCCCTGCTAAAGTAAAGTGACTTCGCTGTGTGTGTGCTGGAGTTTTCAAGTGATATTTGTGACTCTACGAATTCAGGTGTTCGTACTACTGTCTGAAAACCCTACTTTCTGACCCACTCATAAAAATGGTCAGCCAAGCAAGAAAAGAAAAAAGAAAAGAAAGGAGAAGAGAAAAAAGAAGGAAAATGCGTTTACTTGCGGAAAACATGCCGCAAATACAGAACATTCAAGCAAGTGAAAATTCTTTTCATGAAAGTCAAAGTAAAATGGAATCCCTCTTTAATTGGGTTCAACAACTTAGAAGCAACTTACGAGTTGCCAAAAGCAAGCTTGATTTGAAAAAAATCGCCATATTACGCACATCATTATCACGTGCGGAGCAAGAACTCAATACAGAACGTTCCAGGAGGAGGGCTCAACTAGAAGCTGATCGTCAATAATGCAATAAAGAAGAATAGGCCTCCAAGCGATACCAGGAGAACATTATACATCATATGGAAGAATGATCTCAGTGGCTTAAATTAAATAGTTTTTTTTAGGAAATTGGACAATGTCACTAGTGTAATGTAGCCATTTTGAAAGTGAATTTGTAACTGTGATATTACGTTGTGGGCTTGGCCACACGTAAGGCACACAGCACCCTGGCATAATGATCTTCGTCGCTGGTCGTCTCTCGCTGGGCCTCCTCCGGGCAACCGGGGGTCTCACCTGGCGGGGACTGACCGCCGAAATGTCGTAAAGAAATCGGTACTGTGAAGCAGTGCTGTGGCGCTCTTACTGACACAAACTGCGCTCACATATAGACAGACTGCGTGCACGTGCCTGTTAGTGCCCGTATTGACGGGCACATTATCGACGTCGCGATAAGAGGCAATGTCTACACTGCCCGCCGCGCACCCTTGTGGGGCCGTAGCGATTACTCCGAACGGCGCCCTCATTTTGAAATCGCCCTGCTAAAGTGAATTGACTACGTTGTGTGTGTATTTGAGTTTTCAAGAAGTGGTTTTTGTGCCTGTAAGAATCCAGGTGTGTAGTATTGTCTCAAAATAGTACTTTCTGACCCATCCTTAAAAATGGGTTACCAAGCAAGTGAAAATTCTTAAGAAGAAATTTGTGAAAGTTAAATCTAATCCCTGTCTAATTGGGTGCGTCAAGTTAAGGGCAAATCCCGAGTTGCTAAACGGGATTCTACTGCTGCGCGTTATTGATGCGCGAATCGCAACGCACGATGATCGGTATTCTACTATTCGTTTGATGTCTCAAAATTACAGTTTTTAAGTTTCAATTCTATCAACGTGCAATTTGGTTACGCACAAAATAAATTCCTTCCCCCGTAATATTTTTTATCTCATGTAGCCACACCGTAGGTATGTTTGGTAGAGTTAGGATGTAGTGCAGTTGACGTGCAGTACACGCGCAGTTCAAAGATTACAAGAAAACCGTTTATCACTCAAACTTGAACTTAACTGCAACTGCACTACAACTTCATCGGCGCGTCACAAAATTACGTGAATAAGTCTTCTGATGTTTTTAAGAAACAATCACCCACATTTCGTTTGGTGTGTGTTATTAATGCATGTAGTGAGATGAAAAACCGTCGCAAATGAATCATCATTGAGAAAAAAGTTTGATATTTTTCTAAAACATGGTTTCGTTTTAGTAAAATAACAAACTTTCTTACATATCGTCCATTGTCGGATTAATTAGTTAGTTGAACGACTTGCGGACTCAGTGCGCGAATACAATAGAGGACCGAATTTCTTAGATAAGGATTCAAGTTTCTTACAAGTAATTAGGGTGTGAAGACTACTTATAAAAACATGGTTTCGTTATTGCAAGGAAAGTGAACCTTAAATACATATACATAATTATGGTCCATAGCCGGATTAATTAGTTAATGGAACGGCTTACGGACTCAGTGCGCGAACACAATAGAGCACCGAATTCCTTAGATAAGGATTGAAGTCTTTTACAAGTAATTAGTGTGTGAAGACTACTTTATAAAAACATGGTATCGTTATTGCAAGGAAAGTGAACCTTATATACATATACATATGGTCCATCACCGGTTTAATATGTTAATGGAACGGCTTGCGAACTCAGTGCGCGAATACAATAGAGGACCGAATTTCCTAGATAAGGATTCAAGTTTCTTACAAGTAATTAGGGTGTGAAGACTACTTATAAAAACATGGTTTCGTTATTGCAAGGAAAGTGAACCTTAAATACATATACATAATTATGGTCCATAGCCGGATTAATTAGTTAATGGAACGGCTTACGGACTCAGTGCGCGAACACAATAGAGCACCGAATTCCTTAGATAAGGATTGAAGTCTTTTACAAGTAATTAGTGTGTGAAGACTACTTTATAAAAACATGGTATCGTTATTGCAAGGAAAGTGAACCTTATATACATATACATATGGTCCATCACCGGTTTAATATGTTAATGGAACGGCTTGCGAACTCAGTGCGCGAATACAATAGAGGACCGAATTTTTTAGATAAGGATTGAAGTCTTTTACAAGTAATTAGTGTGTGAAGGAGCCGAGTCATAAACCGTCTGCTGATAGAATATGCCCAATATAGTTAAAGTTTAATTGTATAATAGAGTTAAGGAAATGTTAAAAGTAGGTTTCAGCATTAAAGGCTTATTTTATTTTATTTATTTTATTAGTGTGTGTATAAAAAAGTGGTTAAAACATTGCAACATATTGAACGTGTTTGTGCGAATAATACCACGTAGACTATTTATTTTAATTCTTCGAAATGACGTCACAACTCCATCAGCCGTCAATGTGTGTATGAGCAGTAAGCAAGGCTCATAGTGGTTTTCGCAAAATAAATTATTGTTCCGTAACGTTCTTTATTTTTACTTCTAGTAACGTTTATTAGGTCATTTTATAAAGAAATCACTATCAATAATTTCTAGGAAATTTTTAGGTTTTAATTCAGCTCACCTCACTGTAATTTCATCAATAAGTATGTGTAGATTTATTGTGGGAGGAGTGGATTCGAATCTCGCGCCATTCTGACGTCTTAAACTGACATTTGCTAAGCAAATCTTTTGGCTGGCAACGACAGCACCGACTTTGTGGAGTGTTTTTTTTTGGTAGCTACTACTTTATATGTAAAAATTAAATATACCCTGTCGAGAATCGAGAACTAATAGTGCTCCGGGTAGAAAGCTAAGCGACTGGTGCCTGTGGAATCGTGAGAAGACCGGTATCCAGACATCATCATCGGCTTAACACCTCGCGGCCCAACGACTGTAAATGGTGCAGTGAGAACGATACTGGTGATTTAATTTCGATTTTCTTCGTGGTATTTCTGCACAATTACAAATAATTGTTTTGATTTTTGATTATTGATTGATAGTATTTTACATTCCTCGTTCCAGATGGGATCAAAGATGGTGAATGTAAAATAAAACGTTCCTGGACAAATTACATGATTTTGTGAATGACGATAACGTGCCCGGCATGACGGTCTGGTTTCCGGAGAAAATTGAAAATAGTAATTTTTCAATAACCTCCTCAATATTATTATTTGTACGGAATTTTCAATGAGTTTGCAGACTTGTTACTTTTTTATAACAACATAGAGGCTCTTGATCATTTCAAAACTAGTTCTACTGTGGAAATATCGGCAAACAAAGTTTGCCGAAAACAAAAATAAATTTAAAATGTACTCGTCTAGGCTTAACCGAATAATTAAACAAACACAAAAGTCTCAAAATAATTACTACATTAAAACTGCCTATAACAAATCTAAAGCTAGCTGGAGTGTCATTAATAAAAGCAAGATAAACATTCCAAAGAATTACATCTCGCAAATAAATGTTGAGGGGAGAACAATTAAAAATCCTATTGACATAGCTAGACAATTTTAATAAGTACTTTATTGACCAAGATAGACCTATGACATCAATTAATAACAGTAGTAGTAACAAAACACATAAACCGACATGCCTACAAAATAATTAAATATTTATAAATCTCGTTACACCAATTGAAATCCACAAAATTATACAATCTCTCAAAAATACAAACAGTACCGGCTTTGATGGCATAGCTACTAAAATAGTGAAATACGTAGGTTCTGTAATAAGTCCAGTACTTAGTCATATTTTTAATCTCTGCATTGAGCATGGTCAATTCCCAAGTATTTAAAAAAAACTATCATCAAGCCATTCTTTAAAAAAGATGATAAAGGCGATATGTCATGTTACAGACCAATTGCCCTAATACCGGTATAATCCAAAATTTTCGAAAAAATTTATAATAGCCTATAGATTAGATTAGAGAAATTTAATATTTTAGTCGACGAACAAATGGGTTCTAGGAAAAAGAAAAATACTACTACAGCAATTTATAACTTTCTTGGAAAAGTGACCAAAAGTGTTGATGAGGGGGTACCAGTTTGTGCATTATACATGAATTTAACCAAAGCGTTGGACTATGTGGACCATAAAACACTGACAACAAGCTTCATGCTTATGGCATACGAGGCAATGCCTTAGACCTAATTATGTCATATTTAAGTAATAGGAAACAATCGACATCAATAACGAAATTCTGCTCTATTAAAAAGCCAGAAATTGATCATGCTTCAGACTACGTAGAAGTGATATATGCCGTACCACAATGCAGGCCTTATACGGTAAGCCGTTGTAATAAGTTTAAAAATAATATAGCAAATAAACTTACACCATCTTTAGTAGACAACGATAATCCTAATGAAATCTATAGAGCCCTTTTTGATGTTGTGCAAAAAGAGTACCAAGCCATTTTTAAGTCTAAAACTATAGACGTTACGGGTACCTCCATTGGCTTCAACCAATGGGCCACTGCTGGTATATATAAAAGTAGAGCGAGACTATACGAGTTATACGGTTTAAAAAGATATAGGTTCGATACTCCTTTTCTAGAGTATGTTAAAAAATATTCTAAATTGTTTAAGAAGATTTGTGTTGCTGCTAAATCAAAATTCTTAAGCGAGACAATTAAAAATTCTGATAATAAAATAAAAGCCACTTGGAAAATAATAAATAATGAAACGGGAAAGTCGGTTAAAAAAGTAAATCAGCTAGAGATTCTATTCGAAAACAAATTAGTTAGTAAACCAGCTGACGTAGCTCAGGCATTTAATGAGTTTTTTTGCCAACATACCTATAACTACAACTCGCTTCTTAAATTCATCCCCGTCTAAAGCTGAAAGTCTTTTGAACGGTAGTGTACCTAAGTGCAATCAATCATTTAGTTTTGAGCATGTAACACCACTTGACGTAGTTAACGTTTTTAACTCTCTAAAATCAAAAAACACAGGTGATTACTGGGGCATCTCAATTAAACTTTTGAGTGATATAATAGGCATCGTAGCGCCTTATCTTGCTGTAACTTTTAATAAATGCGTGGACTCAGGAACTTTTCCTGATCTCATGAAGTGTAGTAAAGTCATACCTCTATTTAAATCAGGCAATAAAAATGATATAGGCAACTTCAGGCCTATTTCCATCCTGCCTGCATTTAGCAAAATTTTTGAAAAGTTAATACTGAAGCAGTTGCTAACCTATTTTAATGTAAATAGCCTCCTTCATAATGATCAATATGGCTTTACAAAAGGTCGATCGACTACAGATGCGGGTGTTGCTCTCCTAAAACACATATTCAACGCATGGGAGAACTCGCAAAATGCTATCGGAGTTTTCTGTGACCTCTCCAAAGCTTTTGATTGCGTACACCATGACACGCTTTTGCGTAAGCTGCGTCATTATGGTCTCCAAAACGAAGCTCTAAATGTAATTGATTCATATTTATGTAATAGGTTCCAATGTGTAGATATCAATGGTGTTAAGTCTTCCGGGCTACCAGTTCATTTAGGTGTGCCTCAAGGCTCGATATTGGGACCATTCTTGTTTTTGGTGTATATTAATGATTTACCATATTTTTTAAAGGGTATCTGTGACGTAGTACTGTTTGCAGATGATACCTCTCTTATCTTTAAAGTAGATAGGAATAGAAATGATTTTGATAACGTAGATAGCGCTCTCTCAATGGTTACGGATTGGTTTACGACAAATAACTTGGTTCTTAATGCTAAGAAAACTAAATGTATAAAGTTTGCCTTACCTAATGTTATAAATCTAGGACCTAATGTCATCTTAAATAAAGAAGTGCTTGAAACTGTGGACTCGGCAGTTTTTTTGGGTGTAACTGTTGATTCCAAACTTCAATGGGGCGCACATATATCAGGCCTATCAGGAAGGCTCAGTTCTGCCGCCTACGCCGTCAGAAAAGTTAGACAATATACTGACGTTGACACAGCACGGTTAGTCTATTTTAGTTATTTCCATAGTGTTATGTCTTATGGTATTCTTTTGTGGGGTAAAGCTGCGGACATACAAAATATATTTGTTTTACAAAAACGTGCTGTACGAGCAATCTATAGGTTAAGGTCAAGAGTTTCTTTACGAGAAATTTTCAAAGAGATTGGAATTCTCACGGTGGCATCTCAATTCATTTTTGCAAACATATTATACATTAGACAAAATATACATTTGTACAAAAAGACCAGTGATATCCACAATTTTAACACCAGAAATAAGTATAAACTTCATGTTCCTTCCCACCGTGTTCGTAGGGTTCATGGTTCGTTTGAGGGTCTCGGTATCGAATTTTACAATAAGCTACCCCGTTCTTTTCTTGACTTGCCTTTTAATGCATTTAAAACTAAAATTAAATCTAGTCTCTGTTCGAAAGCATACTATTCCATCAACGACTACTTAGAAGATAATAATAGTTGGTCGCTGTGTTGAACGCAAGACAATGTTACACTTGATGTTCTTTCTCCATATTTAGCTTATGGTTATAACAGATTGTATGAGTTCATATAATAATTGTCTACCAAATTTAGTGTGATGGCCCTAGTTCATCACTTGTGGCTTCGAATCACAGCCCTTTGATAGTTTCAATCTTTGTTCTTGTAAGCAGGCACACCAGTTATGTATGGAGGCTTCTTTAATTTGGTTTAGTGTTTATGCTTGAGTTGGTTTTTAATGGCATGATTGAGTGTGCTAGCTGGCGAGTGGCGGATTATTTTATTTAATTTTATGATTATATTTTAGACGCCATATATTTATTTTTCTGTTTTACATAATGTTAAGATTGTTGCTTAGAATTATATAGATTCAAGTTCTTAAAACTTAACAGACAGATGTGTTGCTGGGGAGTTTGTTGGCCACTTCTTCTTCACAGCTAAAACACTAGGAAGTGGTGACGGGCGGGCGTTTTTTGGGGGACTGTCTTTATGTAGAACTTTGACGTTCAAAAAGTGCTGGTTCTCAGCCTAGTTTGAATAAATGACTTTTGATTTTGATTTTGATTTTGACAATGCAGCGTCCTAGGGCCCTTATTATTCTTAATTTACAGTAATGATTTTCCGAAAACCGTGGACTTTCCAATGATTCTTTTTGCAAATGATAGTACAGCCATATTTTGTAATAAAGATTACGCTTCATTGGAAAATGACATTAACACCGTATTGGTTCGCATTGTCGATTGGTTAACAACAAACAATCTTCTTATCAATTTACAAAAAACTAATTTCATGGTCATCAGAAACAGGACTAAACCACCAACAGACTTAAACATAAATTATGATGGAAACAAAATTAATGAATTTGAAGTAACAAAATTCTTAGGTTTGAATGTAGATTGTAATTTGAATTGGAAATCACATGTGGAATCTGTCTGCTTAAACTTAAAAAGTTATTCCTATATGCTATATATGCTCACAAAAATTGTAAATTTATCCACTGTCATGACAGCCTACCATGCATATGTGGTGTACACGCCGAGATATGGTGTAATTTTCTGGGGGAACTCGACGGAATGGGAGTCTGTTTTTAAAGCTCAAAAAAATTGCATACCTACGGGCAATGTGTAGATTTAAGACCACCGATAGCTGTGTACCATATTTCAGAAAACTTAAGATTCTAACTTCTCCTAGCCTCTTCATTTATGAGATATCAGTCTTTGTCAAAAGTAATATGCATATGTATAAAAAGTTCCGAAGTGTTAGATATAGAAATAAAGTTCACACTGTACCCAGGAGAACTTATTTAATGGACTCCAGTGTATATTGCATGACATCCAGGATTTATAATAAATTGCCATGTTGTATAACAGACATTGACAACTTGCACTTATTTAATCGAAAGCTAAAGGAATTTCTAACTGATAAGGTGTATTACAGTGTGAAGGAGTATCTAAAAGGGAATCCTTACGGCCAATAATATTAATCAGATATTTAATAATCGAAATCATATGTGTAACTCACAATTATTATTTATCTAGGACATTTATTTAATAAATCGACATTATATTATTTACTCTGACATTTATATAATTATTGACTACTTGATAATCCTTGACATTGAAAAATTAAATGAATTAATTGACTTTCCAGTTTAATAATTTTGTAATATTTATTGTATTCAGATTGTTATTTAATAGTTATTGTATTTTAATTCTATGTTATGTGTAAAATTTTGCATGCCCATGTGTCGGCAGAGCGTGGAGAACATTAAATAAACTTGTATAACATCCTATACCCATGTTGGCAAACAAATAAAAATTTGAATTTGAAAAAAAAGGACGCCATTTTGCGGCCAACTGCACAGTGCGGCTCCCCACCTCAGGTCGGGTATATAAGGCGGCCATGACGTCAGGCACCCTCATTCTGAAATCGCCCTGCTAAAGTAAAGTGACTTCGCTGTGTGTGTGCTGGAGTTTTCAAGTGATATTTGTGACTCTACGAATTCAGGTGTTCGTACTACTGTCTGAAAACCCTACTTTCTGACCCACTCATAAAAATGGTCAGCCAAGCAAGAAAAGAAAAAAGAAAAGAAAGGAGAAGAGAAAAAAGAAGGAAAATGCGTTTACTTGCGGAAAACATGCCGCAAATACAGAACATTCAAGCAAGTGAAAATTCTTTTCATGAAAGTCAAAGTAAAATGGAATCCCTCTTTAATTGGGTTCAACAACTTAGAAGCAACTTACGAGTTGCCAAAAGCAAGCTTGATTTGAAAAAAATCGCCATATTACGCACATCATTATCACGTGCGGAGCAAGAACTCAATACAGAACGTTCCAGGAGGAGGGCTCAACTAGAAGCTGATCGTCAATAATGCAATAAAGAAGAATAGGCCTCCAAGCGATACCAGGAGAACATTATACATCATATGGAAGAATGATCTCAGTGGCTTAAATTAAATAGTTTTTTTTAGGAAATTGGACAATGTCACTAGTGTAATGTAGCCATTTTGAAAGTGAATTTGTAACTGTGATATTACGTTGTGGGCTTGGCCACACGTAAGGCACACAGCACCCTGGCATAATGATCTTCGTCGCTGGTCGTCTCTCGCTGGGCCTCCTCCGGGCAACCGGGGGTCTCACCTGGCGGGGACTGACCGCCGAAATGTCGTAAAGAAATCGGTACTGTGAAGCAGTGCTGTGGCGCTCTTACTGACACAAACTGCGCTCACATATAGACAGACTGCGTGCACGTGCCTGTTAGTGCCCGTATTGACGGGCACATTATCGACGTCGCGATAAGAGGCAATGTCTACACTGCCCGCCGCGCACCCTTGTGGGGCCGTAGCGATTACTCCGAACGGCGCCCTCATTTTGAAATCGCCCTGCTAAAGTGAATTGACTACGTTGTGTGTGTATTTGAGTTTTCAAGAAGTGGTTTTTGTGCCTGTAAGAATCCAGGTGTGTAGTATTGTCTCAAAATAGTACTTTCTGACCCATCCTTAAAAATGGGTTACCAAGCAAGTGAAAATTCTTAAGAAGAAATTTGTGAAAGTTAAATCTAATCCCTGTCTAATTGGGTGCGTAAAGTTAAGGGCAAATCCCGAGTTGCTAAACGGGATTCTACTGCTGCGCGTTATTGATGCGCGAATCGCAACGCACGATGATCGGTATTCTACTATTCGTTTGATGTCTCAAAATTACAGTTTTTAAGTTTCAATTCTATCAACGTGCAATTTGGTTACGCACAAAATAAATTCCTTCCCCCGTAATATTTTTTATCTCATGTAGCCACACCGTAGGTATGTTTGGTAGAGTTAGGATGTAGTGCAGTTGACGTGCAGTACACGCGCAGTTCAAAGATTACAAGAAAACCGTTTATCACTCAAACTTGAACTTAACTGCAACTGCACTACAACTTCATCGGCGCGTCACAAAATTACGTGAATAAGTCTTCTGATGTTTTTAAGAAACAATCACCCACATTTCGTTTGGTGTGTGTTATTAATGCATGTAGTGAGATGAAAAACCGTCGCAAATGAATCATCATTGAGAAAAAAGTTTGATATTTTTCTAAAACATGGTTTCGTTTTAGTAAAATAACAAACTTTCTTACATATCGTCCATTGTCGGATTAATTAGTTAGTTGAACGACTTGCGGACTCAGTGCGCGAATACAATAGAGGACCGAATTTCTTAGATAAGGATTCAAGTTTCTTACAAGTAATTAGGGTGTGAAGACTACTTATAAAAACATGGTTTCGTTATTGCAAGGAAAGTGAACCTTAAATACATATACATAATTATGGTCCATAGCCGGATTAATTAGTTAATGGAACGGCTTACGGACTCAGTGCGCGAACACAATAGAGCACCGAATTCCTTAGATAAGGATTGAAGTCTTTTACAAGTAATTAGTGTGTGAAGACTACTTTATAAAAACATGGTATCGTTATTGCAAGGAAAGTGAACCTTATATACATATACATATGGTCCATCACCGGTTTAATATGTTAATGGAACGGCTTGCGAACTCAGTGCGCGAATACAATAGAGGACCGAATTCTTTAGATAAGGATTGAAGTCTTTTACAAGTAATTAGTGTGTGAAGGAGCCGAGTCATAAACCGTCTGCTGATAGAATATGCCCAATATAGTTAAAGTTTAATTGTATAATAGAGTTAAGGAAATGTTAAAAGTAGATTTCAGCATTAAAGGCTTATTTTATTTTATTTATTTTATTAGTGTGTGTATAAAAAAGTGGTTAAAACATTGCAACATATTGAACGTGTTTGTGCGAATAATACCACGTAGACTATTTATTATAATTCTTCGAAATGACGTCACAACTCCATCAGCCGTCAATGTGTGTATGAGCAGTAAGCAAGGCTCATAGTGGTTTTCGCAAAATAAATTATTGTTCCGTAACGTTCTTTATTTTTACTTCTAGTAACGTTTATTAGGTCATTTTATAAAGAAATCACTATCAATAATTTCTAGGAAATTTTTAGGTTTTAATTCAGCTCACCTCACTGTAATTTCATCAATAAGTATGTGTAGATTTATTGTGGGAGGAGTGGATTCGAATCTCGCGCCATTCTGACGTCTTAAACTGACATTTGCTAAGCAAATCTTTTGGCTGGCAACGACAGCACCGACTTTGGTGGAGTGTTTTTTTTCGGTAGCTACTACTTTATATGTAAAAATTAAATATACCCTTTCGAGAATCGAGAACTAATAGTGCTCCGGGTAGAAAGCTAAGCGACTGGTGCCTGTGGAATCGTGAGAAGACCGGTATCCAGACATCATCATCGGCTAAACACCTCGCGGCCCAACGACTGTAAACGGTGCAGTGAGAACGATACTGGTGATTTAATTTCGATTTTCTTCGTGGTATTTCTGCACAATTACAAATAATTGTTTTGATTTTTGATTATTGATTGATAGTATTTTACATTCCTCGTTCCAGATGGGATCAAAGATGGTGAATGTAAAATAAAACGTTCCTGGACAAATTACATGATTTTGTGAATGATGATAACGTGCCCGGCATGACGGTCTGGTTTCCGGAGAAAATTGAAAATAGTAATTTTTCAATAACCTCCTCAATATTATTATTTGTACAGAATTTTCAATGAGTTTGCAGACTTGTTCCTTTTTTATAACAACATAGAGGCTCTTGATCATTTCAAAACGAGTTCTACTGTGGAAATATCGGCAAACAAAGTTTGCCGAAAACAAAAATAAATTTAAAATGTACTCGTCTAGGCTTAACCGAATAATTAAACAAACACAAAAGTCTCAAAATAATTACTACATTAAAACTGCCTATAACAAATCTAAAGCTAGCTGGAGTATCATTAATAAAAGCAAGATAAACATTCCAAAGAATTACATCTCGCAAATAAATGTTGAGGGGAGAACAATTAAAAATCCTATTGACATAGCTAGACAATTTTAATAAGTACTTTATTGACCAAGATAGACCTATGACATCAATTAATAACAGTAGTAGTAACAAAACACATAAACCGACATGCCTACAAAATAATTAAATATTTATAAATCTCGTTACACCAATTGACATCCACAAAATTATACAATCTCTCAAAAATACAAACAGTACCGGCTTTGATGGCATAGCTACTAAAATAGTGAAATACGTAGGTTCTGTAATAAGTCCAGTACTTAGTCATATTTTTAATCTCTGCATTGAGCATGGTCAATTCCCAAGTATTTAAAAAAAACTATCATCAAGCCATTCTTTAAAAAAGATGATAAAGGCGATATGTCATGTTACAGACCAATTGCCCTAATACCGGTATAATCCAAAATTTTCGAAAAAATAATTTATAATAGCCTATAGATTAGATTAGAGAAATTTAATATTTTAGTCGACGAACAAATGGGTTCTAGGAAAAAGAAAAATACTACTACAGCAATTTATAACTTTCTTGGAAAAGTGACCAAAAGTGTTGATGAGGGGGTACCAGTTTGTGCATTATACATGAATTTAACCAAAGCGTTGGACTATGTGGACCATAAAACACTGACAACAAGCTTTATGCTTATGGCATACGAGGCAATGCCTTAGACCTAATTATGTCATATTTAAGTAATAGGAAACAAGCGACATCAATAACGAAATTCTGCTCTATTAAAAAGCAAGAAATTGATCATGCTTCAGACTACGTAGAAGTGATATATGCCGTACCACAATGCAGCGTCCTAGGGCCCTTATTATTCTTAATTTACAGTAATGATTTTCCGAAAACCGTGGACTTTCCAATGATTCTTTTTGCAGATGATAGTACAGCCATATTTTGTAATAAAGATTACGCTTCATTGGAAAATGACATTAACACCGTATTGGTTCGCATTGTCGATTGGTTAACAACAAACAATCTTCTTATCAATTTACAAAAAACTAATTTCATGGTCATCAGAAACAGGACTAAACCACCAACAGACTTAAACATAAATTATGATGGAAACAAAATTAATGAATTTGAAGTAACAAAATTCTTAGGTTTGAATGTAGATTGTAATTTGAATTGGAAATCACATGTGGAATCTGTCTGCTTAAACTTAAAAAGTTATTCCTATATGCTATATATGCTCACAAAAATTGTAAATTTATCCACTGTCATGACAGCCTACCATGCATATGTGGTGTACACGCCGAGATATGGTGTAATTTTCTGGGGGAACTCGACGGAATGGGAGTCTGTTTTTAAAGCTCAAAAAAATTGCATACCTACGGGCAATGTGTAGATTTAAGACCACCGATAGCTGTGTACCATATTTCAGAAAACTTAAGATTCTAACTTCTCCTAGCCTCTTCATTTATGAGATATCAGTCTTTGTCAAAAGTAATATGCATATGTATAAAAAGTTCCGAAGTGTTAGATATAGAAATAAAGTTCACACTGTGCCCAGGAGAACTTATTTAATGGACTCCAGTGTATATTGCATGACATCCAGGATTTATAATAAATTGCCATGTTGTATAACAGACATTGACAACTTGCACTTATTTAATCGAAAGCTAAAGGAATTTCTAACTGATAAGGTGTATTACAGTGTGAAGGAGTATCTAAAAGGGAATCCTTACGGCCAATAATATTAATCAGATATTTAATAATCGAAATCATATGTGTAACTCACAATTATTATTTATCTAGGACATTTATTTAATAAATCGACATTATATTATTTACTCTGACATTTATATAATTATTGACTACTTGATAATCCTTGACATTGAAAAATTAAATGAATTAATTGACTTTCCAGTTTAATAATTTTGTAATATTTATTGTATTCAGATTGTTATTTAATAGTTATTGTATTTTAATTCTATGTTATGTGTAAAATTTTGCATGCCCATGTGTCGGCAGAGCGTGGAGAACATTAAATAAACTTGTATAACATCCTATACCCATGTTGGCAAACAAATAAAAATTTGAATTTGAAAAAAAAGGACGCCATTTTGCGGACAACTGCACAGTGCGGCTCCCCACCTCAGGTCGGGTATATAAGGCGGCCATGACGTCAGGCACCCTCATTCTGAAATCGCCCTGCTAAAGTAAAGTGACTTCGCTGTGTGTGTGCTGGAGTTTTCAAGTGATATTTGTGACTCTACGAATTCAGGTGTTCGTACTACTGTCTGAAAACCCTACTTTCTGACCCACTCATAAAAATGGTCAGCCAAGCAAGAAAAGAAAAAAGAAAAGAAAGGAGAAGAGAAAAAAGAAGGAAAATGCGTTTACTTGCGGAAAACATGCCGCAAATACAGAACATTCAAGCAAGTGAAAATTCTTTTCATGAAAGTCAAAGTAAAATGGAATCCCTCTTTAATTGGGTTCAACAACTTAGAAGCAACTTACGAGTTGCCAAAAGCAAGCTTGATTTGAAAAAAATCGCCATATTACGCACATCATTATCACGTGCGGAGCAAGAACTCAATACAGAACGTTCCAGGAGGAGGGCTCAACTAGAAGCTGATCGTCAATAATGCAATAAAGAAGAATAGGCCTCCAAGCGATACCAGGAGAACATTATACATCATATGGAAGAATGATCTCAGTGGCTTAAATTAAATAGTTTTTTTTAGGAAATTGGACAATGTCACTAGTGTAATGTAGCCATTTTGAAAGTGAATTTGTAACTGTGATATTACGTTGTGGGCTTGGCCACACGTAAGGCACACAGCACCCTGGCATAATGATCTTCGTCGCTGGTCGTCTCTCGCTGGGCCTCCTCCGGGCAACCGGCGGTCTCACCTGGCGGGGACTGACCGCCGAAATGTCGTAAAGAAATCGGTACTGTGAAGCAGTGCTGTGGCGCTCTTACTGACACAAACTGCGCTCACATATAGACAGACTGCGTGCACGTGCCTGTTAGTGCCCGTATTGACGGGCACATTATCGACGTCGCGATAAGAGGCAATGTCTACACTGCCCGCCGCGCACCCTTGTGGGGCCGTAGCGATTACTCCGAACGGCGCCCTCATTTTGAAATCGCCCTGCTAAAGTGAATTGACTACGTTGTGTGTGTATTTGAGTTTTCAAGAAGTGGTTTTAGTGCCTGTAAGAATCCAGGTGTGTAGTATTGTCTCAAAATAGTACTTTCTGACCCATCCTTAAAAATGGGTTACCAAGCAAGTGAAAATTCTTTAGAAGAAATTTGTGAAAGTTAAATCTAATCCCTGTCTAATTGGGTACGTCAAGTTAAGGGCAAATCCCGAGTTGCCAATAGAAAACGTGATTTGAAAAAAATCGCCATCTTGCGTACATCTCTATCACGTGCGGATAATGAATTCATAACAACACAACGAGAATGCGCTAGGAGTTGAACTCAACTACAACTGATCTTAGATTGTGCAATGAAGAAGAAGAGGCCGCCAAGCGAGACAACGAGAAAATCGATAATATATGGAAGAATGATCTCAGTGGCCTAAATAGTTTTTTTAGGAAATTGGACAATGTCAAGATAGTGTAAAGTAGTCATTTTAGGTAAAGTGTATTTTTAACTGTGATATTATGTGGGATGTTTTTCTAAATTACAGTCCCATTGTGTTTCGCGTGGGCCTGCATCCGTCAAAATCAAAATCAAAATCAAAAGTCATTTATTCAAACAAGGCTGAGAACCAGCACTTTTTGAACGTCAAAGATCTACATAAAGACAGTCCCCCAAAAAACGCCCGCCCGTCACCACTTCCTAGTGTTTTAGCTGTGAAGAAAAAGTGGCCAACAAACTCCCCAGCAACACATCTGTCTGTTAAGTTTCAAGAACTTGAATCTATATAATTCTAAGCAACAATCTTAACATTATGTAAAACAGAAAAATAAATATATGTCGTCTAAAATATAATCATAAAATTAAATAATCCGCCACTTGCCAGCTAGCACACTCAATCATGCCATTAAAAACAAACTCAAGCATAAACACTAAACCAAATTAAAGAAGCCTCCATACATAACTGGTGTGCCTGCTTACAAGAACAAAGATTGAAACTATCAAAGGGCTGTGATTCGAAGCCACAAGTGATGAACTAGGGCCATCACACTAAATTTGGTAGACAATTATTATATGACCTCATATAATCGGTCATAACCATAAGCTAAATATGGAGAAAGAACATCAAGTGTAACATTGTCTTGCGTTCAACACAGCGATCAACTGTTATTATCTTCTAAGTAGTCGTTGATGGAATAGTATGCTTTCGAACAGAGACTATATTTAACTTTAGTTTTAAATGCATAAAAAGGCAAGTCAAGAAAAGAACGGGGTAGCTTATTGTAAAATTCGATACCGAGACCCTCAAACGAACCATGAACCCTACGAACACGGTGGGAAGGAACATGAAGTTTATACTTATTTCTGGTGTTAAAATTGTGGATATCACTGGTCTTTTTGTACAAATGTATATTTTGTCTAATGTATAATATGTTTTCAAAAATGAATTGAGATGCCACCGTGAGAATTCCAATCTCTTTGAAAATTTCTCGTAAAGAAACTCTTGACCCTAACCTATAGATTGCTCGTACAGCACGTTTTTGTAAAACAAATATATTTTGTATGTCCGCAGCTTTACCCCACAAAAGAATACCATAAGACATAACACTATGGAAATAACTAAAATAGACTAACCGTGCTGTGTCAACGTCAGTATATTGTCTAACTTTTCTGACGGCGTAGGCGGCAGAGCTGAGCCTTCCTGATAGGCCTGATATATGTGCGCCCCATTGAAGTTTGGAATCAATAGTTATACCCAAAAAAACTGTCGAGTCCACAGTTTCAAGCACTTCTTTATTTAAGATGACATTAGGTCCTGGATTTATAACATTAGGTAAGGCAAACTTTATACATTTAGTTTTCTTAGCATTAAGAACTAAGTTATTTGTCGTAAACCAATCCGTAACCATTGAGAGAGCGCTATCTACGTTATCAAAATCATTTCTATTACTATCTACTTTAAAAATAAGAGAGGTATCATCTGCAAACAGTACTACGTCACAGATACCCTTTAAGAAATATGGTTAATCATTAATATACACCAAAAACAAGAATGGTCCCAATATCGAGCCTTGAGGCACACCTAAATGAACTGGTAGCTCGGAAGACTTAACACCATTGATATTTACACATTGGAACCTATTACATAAATATGAATCAATTACATTTAGAGCTTCGTTTTGGAGACCATAATGACGCAGCTTACGCAAAAGCGTGTCATGGGTACGCAATCAAAAGCTTTGGAGAGGTCACAGAAAACTCCGATTGCATTTTGCGAGTTCTCCCATGCGTTGAATATGTGTTTTAGGAGAGCAACACCCGCATCTGTAGTTGATCGACCTTTTGTAAAGCCATATTGATCATTATGAAGGAGGCTATTTACATTAAAATATGTTAGCAACTGCTTCAGTATTAACTATTCAAAAATTTTGCTAAATGCAGGCAGGATGGAAATATGCCTGAAGTTGCCTATATCATTTTTATTGCCTGATTCAAATAGAGGTATGACTTTACTACACTTCATGAGATCAGGAAAAGTTCCTGAGTCCACGCATTTATTAAAAGTTACAGCAAGATAAGGCGCTACGATGCCTATTATATCACTCAAAAGTTTGATTGAGATGCCCCAGTAATCACCTGTGTTTTTTGATTTTAGAGAATTAAAAACGTTAACTACGTCAAGTGGTGTTACATGCTCAAAACTAAATGATTGATTGCACTTAGGTACACTACCGTTCAAAAGACTTTCAGCTTTAGACGGGGATGAATTTAAGAAGCGAGTTGTAGTTATAGGTATGTGGGCAAAAAACTCATTAAATGCCTGAGCTACGTCAGCTGGTTTACTAACTAATTTGTTTTCGAATAGAATCTCTAGCTGATTTACTTTTTTAACCGACTTTCCCGTTTCATTATTTATTATTTTCCAAGTGGCTTTTACTTTATTATCAGAATTTTTAATTGTCTCGCTTAAGAATTTTGATTTAGCAGCGTCGGCAGCCATCTTGGTTTCCGCTGAGGTGTGGTCGCGCTGCTTAGTAATATTTAGTTTTATATTAAGTGTTTCAATTGATCTTACCACAAAACTAATAAATATTGAAATAATGTAATTACTATTTTGACATCCATAAAAGTTTGTGCACGAGTACATCTACTAAACAGTTCATACCACTGACAATTTAATTTGGTCTGGTTATACACGGAGATTAAGCATGAAAAAGTAGTTAAAGCTAATTTCTTTTAAAATACAAAAATAGCGAGCATTTTTTTCCCACCTCAACAAAAAAAAAAAGTTATAGTCCATGGTCTGATGTTGGATCTGGAAGGTCATCATAGGAAACCCTCAAGTTAACAATGTAGCCTAATGATTAATGACCAATGAATTATGACCCAATGGCTAATGAATTAAATAGATTCGATTTTCTTTCGCCTGATAAGAATTTAAAGCCCTAGCTGTCAAGACGAATTAAATATAAATCTAAGTTTTAATTAGTGTTTTTAAGTTCATTTTTTGTTTTGTTTGTCATAAAAAGATTTTAACTTTTTTTAATGAAAAAAAATATCCCATTTAAAAGAAAAAGGGTTTTTTTGGAACCCTTTGCGTGCGAGTACGACTTGCAGTTGAACGGCAAAACCAGGACCAGATCCGAACGACATAGCAGCGCGCGCAAAAATTTGGCACAGGTCTTACCTTTGTAACGTCCCGCGGGAATTTGGCAAGCGACGCGCGGATTGAAAATCACTGAAATAATCGATATTTTTTTAAAATAACTTTAATGAAAAAATACGATCGGGTGCACTCGATTCCAAAATGAATAACCTATAAATTGATATCATTTATAGAAAAAAAGAAGTATTAGTACTTGTTTAAAATGAAATTTGACTCGTGAAAAAACTGCAAATCGAACGTAGTTTGGTATTTTTTTCTATGGAGAAAATTGTACTGTATACTGTATTGATCGAATACATCGTAAGGAGAAAGAATGTATTAAAAATAAATATTTTTTTCAGATTCTGAATTTAATAATTTGCCTATCAAAAACAAATTCTGAAACGGACCAAAACAGTAACACCCAGCCTAAATAATGCGTCTAATTTCGGACAGCGTCCCTTGATGGGCGAGTTCTATTACTGGGTGGACGTACGACGTGTTACGTGAGCTCAGCACAGAACGCGCTAGCTAACCACTCAAGGTCATTGGCAGTTAATAGCGCCTTAATTCTCTACCGCTGTCAGACACGCTCGCGTCAAGTGCACGTCACGCGAGCGCTAAACGGGATTCTACTGCTGCGCGTTATTGATGCGCGAATCGCAACGCACGATGATCGGTATTCTACTATTCGTTTGATGTCTCAAAATTACAGTTTTTAAGTTTCAATTCTATCAACGTGCAATTTGGTTACGCACAAAATAAATTCCTTCCCCCGTAATATTTTTTATCTCATGTAGCCACACCGTAGGTATGTTTGGTAGAGTTAGGATGTAGTGCAGTTGACGTGCAGTACACGCGCAGTTCAAAGATTACAAGAAAACCGTTTATCACTCAAACTTGAACTTAACTGCAACTGCACTACAACTTCATCGGCGCGTCACAAAATTACGTGAATAAGTCTTCTGATGTTTTTAAGAAACAATCACCCACATTTCGTTTGGTGTGTGTTATTAATGCATGTAGTGAGATGAAAAACCGTCGCAAATGAATCATCATTGAGAAAAAAGTTTGATATTTTTCTAAAACATGGTTTCGTTTTAGTAAAATAACAAACTTTCTTACATATCGTCCATTGTCGGATTAATTAGTTAGTTGAACGACTTGCGGACTCAGTGCGCGAATACAATAGAGGACCGAATTTCTTAGATAAGGTTTCAAGTTTCTTACAAATAATTAGGGTGTGAAGACTACTTATAAAAACATGATTTCGTTATTGCAAGGAAAGTGAACCTTAAATACATATACATAATTATGGTCCATAGCCGGATTAATTAGTTAATGGAACGGCTTACGGACTCAGTGCGCGAACACAATAGAGCACCGAATTCCTTAGATAAGGATTGAAGTCTTTTACAAGTAATTAGTGTGTGAAGACTACTTTATAAAAACATGGTATCGTTATTGCAAGGAAAGTGAACCTTATATACATATACATATGGTCCATCACCGGTTTAATATGTTAATGGAACGGCTTGCGAACTCAGTGCGCGAATACAATAGAGGACCGAATTCTTTAGATAAGGATTGAAGTCTTTTACAAGTAATTAGTGTGTGAAGGAGCCGAGTCATAAACCGTCTGCTGATAGAATATGCCCAATATAGTTAAAGTTTAATTGTATAATAGAGTTAAGGAAATGTTAAAAGTAGGTTTCAGCATTAAAGGCTTATTTTATTTTATTTATTTTATTAGTGTGTGTATAAAAAAGTGGTTAAAACATTGCAACATATTGAAGGTGTTTGTGCGAATAATACCACGTAGACTATTTATTTTAATTCTTCGAAATGACGCCACAACTCCATCAGCCATCAATGTGTGTATGAGCAGTAAGCAAGGCTCATAGTGGTTTTCGCAAAATAAATTATTGTTCCGTAACGTTCTTTATTTTTACTTCTAGTAACGTTTATTAGGTCATTTTATAAAGAAATCACTATCAATAATTTCTAGGAAATTTTTAGGTTTTAATTCAGCTCACCTCACTGTAATTTCATCAATAAGTATGTGTAGATTTATTGTGGGAGGAGTGGATTCGAATCTCGCGCCATTCTGACGTCTTAAACTGACATTTGCTAAGCAAATCTTTTGGCTGGCAACGACAGCACCGACTTTGGTGGAGTGTTTTTTTTCGGTAGCTACTACTTTATATGTAAAAATTAAATATACCCTTTCGAGAATCGAGAACTAATAGTGCTCCGGGTAGAAAGCTAAGCGACTGGTGCCTGTGGAATCGTGAGAAGACCGGTATCCAGACATCATCATCGGCTAAACACCTCGCGGCCCAACGACTGTAAACGGTGCAGTGAGAACGATACTGGTGATTTAATTTCGATTTTCTTCGTGGTATTTCTGCACAATTACAAATAATTGTTTTGATTTTTGATTATTGATTGATAGTATTTTACATTCCTCGTTCCAGATGGGATCAAAGATGGTGAATGTAAAATAAAACGTTCCTGGACAAATTACATGATTTTGTGAATGATGATAACGTGCCCGGCATGACGGTCTGGTTTCCGGAGAAAATTGAAAATAGTAATTTTTCAATAACCTCCTCAATATTATTATTTGTACAGAATTTTCAATGAGTTTGCAGACTTGTTCCTTTTTTATAACAACATAGAGGCTCTTGATCATTTCAAAACGAGTTCTACTGTGGAAATATCGGCAAACAAAGTTTGCCGAAAACAAAAATAAATTTAAAATGTACTCGTCTAGGCTTAACCGAATAATTAAACAAACACAAAAGTCTCAAAATAATTACTACATTAAAACTGCCTATAACAAATCTAAAGCTAGCTGGAGTATCATTAATAAAAGCAAGATAAACATTCCAAAGAATTACATCTCGCAAATAAATGTTGAGGGGAGAACAATTAAAAATCCTATTGACATAGCTAGACAATTTTAATAAGTACTTTATTGACCAAGATAGACCTATGACATCAATTAATAACAGTAGTAGTAACAAAACACATAAACCGACATGCCTACAAAATAATTAAATATTTATAAATCTCGTTACACCAATTGACATCCACAAAATTATACAATCTCTCAAAAATACAAACAGTACCGGCTTTGATGGCATAGCTACTAAAATAGTGAAATACGTAGGTTCTGTAATAAGTCCAGTACTTAGTCATATTTTTAATCTCTGCATTGAGCATGGTCAATTCCCAAGTATTTAAAAAAAACTATCATCAAGCCATTCTTTAAAAAAGATGATAAAGGCGATATGTCATGTTACAGACCAATTGCCCTGTGAGGGCGGGCACCATCCATCCTGACACTGCGGGGTTGCAAACCATTACGGTGAGCTGCCCCGTGTCAGCGGCCCGAGCCATCACCGCGGGGGGCCGGAGACTTTTGGTGGGCTGGGTTTCAGCGCAGGTCAAGCTGCTGGAGCCCAGGCCTCTGAGGTGTTTCCGCTGCCATGTGGGCGACCATGTGGCGGCTAAGTGCACCTCGGAGGTGGACCGCAGTGACCACTGCTTCCGATGTGGTCAGCCCGGTCACAAGGCCGGCTCGTGCAACGCCGCGCCGCACTGCATTGTATGTGCGGCAGCAGGCAAGCCGGCCGATCACCGGGCTGGGAGCAACCACTGCGCTCCACCCGCCAAGGCCAAGGCCAAGCCCAGAGGCAGGGCCACGCCCTCCGCCACCGCCGTCACCGTCACCGCCGCAGCAGCCGTCACCACCGCTTCCGCCGCTGCCGCCCCCATAGCCGTCGTCGTCGCCGCCGCAGGCGCCGCGGCGGCGGGACCCTCACAGGGGGCTCAGGGGGAGGCTGTAATGGAATGCCAATAACGGCCCCATTACGCCTCCTCCAGACGAATCTCAACCACTGTGCCACTGCTCAGGACCTGTTGTTCCGGAGCATGGCGCAGTGGTCGATTAACGTCGCTGTGGTCGCCGAGCCGTACTATGTCCCGCCCAGGGATGACTGGGTGGAGGACCTGGACGGCTCGGTGGCCATCATTTCGTCGGCCGCCGCCGGTACCCCGACCCTTGAGGATGTCAAGAGAGGTCGGGGTTGCGTAGCAGCACGGTTCGGGGATATAGTAGTGGTAGGGGTGTACTTCTCCCCGAACCGATCTCTCGCCGAGTTCCAAATCTCTCTCGCGGAGTTGAGAGACGTCGTTGTCGTCGGGTACCGTTCCCTCCCTGTGCTCGTCCTCGGGGACTTCAATGCCAAGAACTTGGCTTGGGGTTCCCGGTACACGGACACACGGGGGAGGATGGCGGAGGACTGGGCCCTAGAGACGGGCCTGGTCAACCTGAACCGGGGTTCTGTCCCCACGTGCGTGCGGTGGCAGGGCGAATCGGTGGTGGATATCTCATTCGCCAGCCCCGCCCTGTCACCGTGCGTAGTTGACTGGCACGTCATGGAGGAGGTGGAGACGTATTCCGATCATCGGTATATCCGGTTTGACGTCTCCGCCCAGACCTCCAGCGCGCCGGTCCGACAGACCCCGAGTGGTCCGCGTTGGTCGCTGAAGCAGCTGGACCGGGAGCTACTCCTGGAAGCCTCGATCGTGCAGGCCTGGGTGACATCACCGGACAGGCCTGCCGACATAAACGACGAGGCAGAGTGGTTCCAGGAGGCCATGTCCGAGATCTGTGACGTGGCAATGCCCCGGGTCCGGCCTTGTGCTCGGCGCCAAGTGTACTGGTGGTCGCCGGCGCTTACGGCTTTACGCCAAGCGTGTATTGCCGCGCGACGCCGGTACACCAGGTATCGCAGGCGGCTCCGTAACCGCACGCCGGAAACGGAAGCCGTCGAGGCGGAGCTATACGAGGGGTACAGAGCGGCGAGGACCGCCCTCCGAGCGGAGATCTTGCGGGCCAAGAAATCGGCCCGCGAGGAGTCGCTGGAGGCTCTCAACAGAGACCCGTGGGGGCGCCCGTACAAAGCGGTGCGGCAGAAACTCCGCCCATGGGCCCCCCCGCTGACGCAGAGTCTCCGGCCGCAGCTCGTGGAGGGCGTGGTGAGCGCTCTGTTCCCCTCGCGAGGGGAACATACCCCTCCGCCTATGGCTCCGCCTCCTGCGGTACCTGACGCGGACCAACCCGACGACGACGACGTTCCCGAAGTGACCGAGGTAGAGCTGAGAGCGGCGGTGCGTAGGCTGAACGCCAAAAGCACCGCCCCAGGACCCGACGGCTTTCATGGGAAAGCCTGGGTCCTGGCCTTGCAAGAGGCTCTCGGGCCTCGACTCAGAGGGCTTTTAAGCGCATGCTTGGAGAGGGGCCAGTTTCCACGTCGGTGGAAGACGGGGAAGCTGGTCCTGATCAAGAAGGTGGGGCGCCCTGCGGACTCTCCGTCCGCTTACCGGCCCATTGTGCTGCTCGACGAGGTGGGCAAGCTCTTTGAAAGAGTAATTGCAGACCGCCTCGTCGGGCAGATGGTGCGGGTGGGGCCGGATCTGGCGGAGAGCCAGTACGGCTTCCGCAGGGGGCGCTCCACGGTGGACGCCATCATGCGCGTACGAGCCCTCACGACGGGGGAGGCAGTTGCCCGGGGCAGGGTCGTCTTGGCGGTGTCTTTGGACATCTCCAACGCCTTCAACACCCTGCCCTGGAGTTGCATAGTGGAGGCACTCCGGTATCACCGGGTGCCGCCCTACCTCCGTCGCGTAGTCGAGGCGTATTTGACGGACAGAGCCGTCATCTACCCCGGTCATCAGGGAGAATGGAACCGGCGAGAGATGTCGTGCGGTGTTCCACAGGGATCGGTCCTGGGGCCGCCTTTGTGGAACATCGGATACGACTGGGTGCTGCGCTGCGACCTCCCCATTGGCGTCAGCGTAGTGTGCTACGCTGACGACACGCTAGTCTTAGCGCAGGGGTGGTCGCACGAGGCGGCGGCCGACCGTATGACACGCGGGGTTGCGACAGTCATAGGGAGGATCCGGCAACTGGGACTCGAGGTGGCATTGCACAAGTCCGAGGCCATGTGCTTTCATGGCTATCGGAACGAGCCACCGGCGGGTTCCCAGATCACGGTAGGAGGGGTTCGCATCGGCGTCGAGGGTACGATGAAGTACCTGGGACTCGTCCTCGACAGCCGGTGGAACTTCGTCGAGCATTTTCGACGTTTGGCTCCCGGATTGGAAAGGGCCGGGGCCGCCTTGAAGCGGCTCCTACCCAATCTGAAGGGGCCAAACGCCTCCTGCCGGAGGCTCTACGCGGGGATCGTGCGGTCCATGGCCCTCTACGGGGCACCGGTGTGGGCGCGTTCGTTGACGCAGCGGTCAACGCGCCAGATGAACGCGGCCCAGAGGGTCATGGCCATCCGCATCATCCGCGGATACTGCACGATCTCCCGTGAGGCGGCGAGCCTCCTTGCCGGACTGTCACCGTGGGATCTGGAGGCAAAAATCCTCGCGCACCTGTACGAGTGGCGCGAGGAGGCTAAACGCCGGGGCGAAACTCCGCTGCCGCGACAACTCGCGGCTCGGCGGACAGAGCTCCGGCAGGATCTCATGGTGACATGGAGAGAGCGACTGTCGCAACCCAGCGCTGGGCACGCCACCATCGAGGCGGTAGTGCCCCTCTTTGAGGAGTGGCTGGAGAGGCGCCATGGCGCCCTCACCTTCCGCCTGACGCAGGTGCTCACCGGACATGGCTGTTTCGGGAAGTACCTGTGTCGTATCAAGGCGGAGGTGACCCCTGCGTGTTTCCACTGCGAGGATCGCCCCGTGGACACGGTGGAGCATACGGTGGAGGTTTGCCCCGCCTGGGCAGAACACCGCCGTGTCCTCGTGGATGCGATAGGCGGCAGCGACCTCTCGCGCCGTGCCCTGGTTCAGGCCATGGTACGGAGTGAGAGGGAATGGGGGGCCGTCTCCAACTTCTGCGAAGCAGTAATGCTCGCGAAGAGGGAGGCGGCACACGTTAGGGAGATTCAACAGAGACCGAATCGCCCTAGCGCCCCCAGCAGCAGCCGTCGCAGGAGACGCCGGGGGCTGCGAGACGATCTCCGGCCACCGTAGACCCGGGCCTGCGGACGGCGAGTAGCGGGTAACTCGCCGTCCGATCAGCACCAGGCCCGAGAGTCGACGGCGCGTAGTGTTCCACGCGCGCCTCAAAGAGTTGTCAGCAAAGGACGGGGCCTGCCACGGCCAGTGCCTGCCCGGGGGTGGAGGATAAATTCGAAAGAGTTACCTCGCCCCCGGGCGCGTAGGGCAGGGAGGAACAGGGGTGGGTTTTAGTCAGTAAGAGTCTGACACGCCCTTCCGCTCCACCCCAGAGCGGAAAGAGTCATTGGATGATTTCCCACCCCCCAAAAAAAAAAAAAAAAAAAAAAAAAAAAACAGACCAATTGCCCTAATACCGGTATAATCCAAAATTTTCGAAAAAATAATTTATAATAGCCTATAGATTAGATTAGAGAAATTTAATATTTTAGTCGACGAACAAATGGGTTCTAGGAAAAAGAAAAATACTACTACAGCAATTTATAACTTTCTTGGAAAAGTGACCAAAAGTGTTGATGAGGGGGTACCAGTTTGTGCATTATACATGAATTTAACCAAAGCGTTGGACTATGTGGACCATAAAACACTGACAACAAGCTTTATGCTTATGGCATACGAGGCAATGCCTTAGACCTAATTATGTCATATTTAAGTAATAGGAAACAAGCGACATCAATAACGAAATTCTGCTCTATTAAAAAGCAAGAAATTGATCATGCTTCAGACTACGTAGAAGTGATATATGCCGTACCACAATGCAGCGTCCTAGGGCCCTTATTATTCTTAATTTACAGTAATGATTTTCCGAAAACCGTGGACTTTCCAATGATTCTTTTTGCAGATGATAGGTACAGCCATATTTTGTAATAAAGATTACGCTTCATTGGAAAATGACATTAACACCGTATTGGTTCGCATTGTCGATTGGTTAACAACAAACAATCTTCTTATCAATTTACAAAAAACTAATTTCATGGTCTTCAGAAACAGGACTAAACCACCAACAGACTTAAACATAAATTATGATGGAAACAAAATTAATGAATTTGAAGTAACAAAATTCTTAGGTTTGAATGTAGATTGTAATTTGAATTGGAAATCACATGTGGAATCTGTCTGCTTAAAATTAAAAAGTTATTCCTATATGCTATATATGCTCACAAAAATTGTAAATTTATCCACTGTCATGACAGCCTACCATGCATATGTGGTGTACACGCTGAGATATGGTGTAATTTTCTGGGGGAACTCGACGGAATGGGAGTCTGTTTTTAAAGCTCAAAAAAATTGCATACCTACGGGCAATGTGTAGATTTAAGACCACCGATAGCTGTGTACCATATTTCAGAAAACTTAAGATTCTAACTTCTCCTAGCCTCTTCATTTATGAGATATCAGTCTTTGTCAAAAGTAATATGCATATGTATAAAAAGTTCCGAAGTGTTAGATATAGAAATAAAGTTCACACTGTGCCCAGGAGAACTTATTTAATGGACTCCAGTGTATATTGCATGACATCCAGGATTTATAATAAATTGCCATGTTGTATAACAGACATTGACAACTTGCACTTATTTAATCGAAAGCTAAAGGAATTTCTAACTGATAAGGTGTATTACAGTGTGAAGGAGTATCTAAAAGGGAATCCTTACGGCCAATAATATTAATCAGATATTTAATAATCGAAATCATATGTGTAACTCACAATTATTATTTATCTAGGACATTTATTTAATAAATCGACATTATATTATTTACTCTGACATTTATATAATTATTGACTACTTGATAATCCTTGACATTGAAAAATTAAATGAATTAATTGACTTTCCAGTTTAATAATTTTGTAATATTTATTGTATTCAGATTGTTATTTAATAGTTATTGTATTTTAATTCTATGTTATGTGTAAAATTTTGCATGCCCATGTGTCGGCAGAGCGTGGAGAACATTAAATAAACTTGTATAACATCCTATACCCATGTTGGCAAACAAATAAAAATTTGAATTTGAAAAAAAAGGACGCCATTTTGCGGCCAACTGCACAGTGCGGCTCCCCACCTCAGGTCGGGTATATAAGGCGGCCATGACGTCAGGCACCCTCATTCTGAAATCGCCCTGCTAAAGTAAAGTGACTTCGCTGTGTGTGTGCTGGAGTTTTCAAGTGATATTTGTGACTCTACGAATTCAGGTGTTCGTACTACTGTCTGAAAACCCTACTTTCTGACCCACTCATAAAAATGGTCAGCCAAGCAAGAAAAGAAAAAAGAAAAGAAAGGAGAAGAGAAAAAAGAAGGAAAATGCGTTTACTTGCGGAAAACATGCCGCAAATACAGAACATTCAAGCAAGTGAAAATTCTTTTCATGAAAGTCAAAGTAAAATGGAATCCCTCTTTAATTGGGTTCAACAACTTAGAAGCAACTTACGAGTTGCCAAAAGCAAGCTTGATTTGAAAAAAATCGCCATATTACGCACATCATTATCACGTGCGGAGCAAGAACTCAATACAGAACGTTCCAGGAGGAGGGCTCAACTAGAAGCTGATCGTCAATAATGCAATAAAGAAGAATAGGCCTCCAAGCGATACCAGGAGAACATTATACATCATATGGAAGAATGATCTCAGTGGCTTAAATTAAATAGTTTTTTTTAGGAAATTGGACAATGTCACTAGTGTAATGTAGCCATTTTGAAAGTGAATTTGTAACTGTGATATTACGTTGTGGGCTTGGCCACACGTAAGGCACACAGCACCCTGGCATAATGATCTTCGTCGCTGGTCGTCTCTCGCTGGGCCTCCTCCGGGCAACCGGCGGTCTCACCTGGCGGGGACTGACCGCCGAAATGTCGTAAAGAAATCGGTACTGTGAAGCAGTGCTGTGGCGCTCTTACTGACACAAACTGCGCTCACATATAGACAGACTGCGTGCACGTGCCTGTTAGTGCCCGTATTGACGGGCACATTATCGACGTCGCGATAAGAGGCAATGTCTACACTGCCCGCCGCGCACCCTTGTGGGGCCGTAGCGATTACTCCGAACGGCGCCCTCATTTTGAAATCGCCCTGCTAAAGTGAATTGACTACGTTGTGTGTGTATTTGAGTTTTCAAGAAGTGGTTTTAGTGCCTGTAAGAATCCAGGTGTGTAGTATTGTCTCAAAATAGTACTTTCTGACCCATCCTTAAAAATGGGTTACCAAGCAAGTGAAAATTCTTTAGAAGAAATTTGTGAAAGTTAAATCTAATCCCTGTCTAATTGGGTACGTCAAGTTAAGGGCAAATCCCGAGTTGCCAATAGAAAACGTGATTTGAAAAAAATCGCCATCTTGCGTACATCTCTATCACGTGCGGATAATGAATTCATAACAACACAACGAGAATGCGCTAGGAGTTGAACTCAACTACAACTGATCTTAGATTGTGCAATGAAGAAGAAGAGGCCGCCAAGCGAGACAACGAGAAAATCGATAATATATGGAAGAATGATCTCAGTGGCCTAAATAGTTTTTTTAGGAAATTGGACAATGTCAAGATAGTGTAAAGTAGTCATTTTAGGTAAAGTGTATTTTTAACTGTGATATTATGTGGGATGTTTTTCTAAATTACAGTCCCATTGTGTTTCGCGTGGGCCTGCATCCGTCAAAATCAAAATCAAAATCAAAAGTCATTTATTCAAACAAGGCTGAGAACCAGCACTTTTTGAACGTCAAAGATCTACATAAAGACAGTCCCCCAAAAAACGCCCGCCCGTCACCACTTCCTAGTGTTTTAGCTGTGAAGAAAAAGTGGCCAACAAACTCCCCAGCAACACATCTGTCTGTTAAGTTTCAAGAACTTGAATCTATATAATTCTAAGCAACAATCTTAACATTATGTAAAACAGAAAAATAAATATATGTCGTCTAAAATATAATCATAAAATTAAATAATCCGCCACTTGCCAGCTAGCACACTCAATCATGCCATTAAAAACAAACTCAAGCATAAACACTAAACCAAATTAAAGAAGCCTCCATACATAACTGGTGTGCCTGCTTACAAGAACAAAGATTGAAACTATCAAAGGGCTGTGATTCGAAGCCACAAGTGATGAACTAGGGCCATCACACTAAATTTGGTAGACAATTATTATATGACCTCATATAATCGGTCATAACCATAAGCTAAATATGGAGAAAGAACATCAAGTGTAACATTGTCTTGCGTTCAACACAGCGATCAACTGTTATTATCTTCTAAGTAGTCGTTGATGGAATAGTATGCTTTCGAACAGAGACTATATTTAACTTTAGTTTTAAATGCATAAAAAGGCAAGTCAAGAAAAGAACGGGGTAGCTTATTGTAAAATTCGATACCGAGACCCTCAAACGAACCATGAACCCTACGAACACGGTGGGAAGGAACATGAAGTTTATACTTATTTCTGGTGTTAAAATTGTGGATATCACTGGTCTTTTTGTACAAATGTATATTTTGTCTAATGTATAATATGTTTTCAAAAATGAATTGAGATGCCACCGTGAGAATTCCAATCTCTTTGAAAATTTCTCGTAAAGAAACTCTTGACCCTAACCTATAGATTGCTCGTACAGCACGTTTTTGTAAAACAAATATATTTTGTATGTCCGCAGCTTTACCCCACAAAAGAATACCATAAGACATAACACTATGGAAATAACTAAAATAGACTAACCGTGCTGTGTCAACGTCAGTATATTGTCTAACTTTTCTGACGGCGTAGGCGGCAGAGCTGAGCCTTCCTGATAGGCCTGATATATGTGCGCCCCATTGAAGTTTGGAATCAATAGTTATACCCAAAAAAACTGTCGAGTCCACAGTTTCAAGCACTTCTTTATTTAAGATGACATTAGGTCCTGGATTTATAACATTAGGTAAGGCAAACTTTATACATTTAGTTTTCTTAGCATTAAGAACTAAGTTATTTGTCGTAAACCAATCCGTAACCATTGAGAGAGCGCTATCTACGTTATCAAAATCATTTCTATTACTATCTACTTTAAAAATAAGAGAGGTATCATCTGCAAACAGTACTACGTCACAGATACCCTTTAAGAAATATGGTTAATCATTAATATACACCAAAAACAAGAATGGTCCCAATATCGAGCCTTGAGGCACACCTAAATGAACTGGTAGCTCGGAAGACTTAACACCATTGATATTTACACATTGGAACCTATTACATAAATATGAATCAATTACATTTAGAGCTTCGTTTTGGAGACCATAATGACGCAGCTTACGCAAAAGCGTGTCATGGGTACGCAATCAAAAGCTTTGGAGAGGTCACAGAAAACTCCGATTGCATTTTGCGAGTTCTCCCATGCGTTGAATATGTGTTTTAGGAGAGCAACACCCGCATCTGTAGTTGATCGACCTTTTGTAAAGCCATATTGATCATTATGAAGGAGGCTATTTACATTAAAATATGTTAGCAACTGCTTCAGTATTAACTTTTCAAAAATTTTGCTAAATGCAGGCAGGATGGAAATATGCCTGAAGTTGCCTATATCATTTTTATTGCCTGATTCAAATAGAGGTATGACTTTACTACACTTCATGAGATCAGGAAAAGTTCCTGAGTCCACGCATTTATTAAAAGTTACAGCAAGATAAGGCGCTACGATGCCTATTATATCACTCAAAAGTTTGATTGAGATGCCCCAGTAATCACCTGTGTTTTTTGATTTTAGAGAATTAAAAACGTTAACTACGTCAAGTGGTGTTACATGCTCAAAACTAAATGATTGATTGCACTTAGGTACACTACCGTTCAAAAGACTTTCAGCTTTAGACGGGGATGAATTTAAGAAGCGAGTTGTAGTTATAGGTATGTGGGCAAAAAACTCATTAAATGCCTGAGCTACGTCAGCTGGTTTACTAACTAATTTGTTTTCGAATAGAATCTCTAGCTGATTTACTTTTTTAACCGACTTTCCCGTTTCATTATTTATTATTTTCCAAGTGGCTTTTACTTTATTATCAGAATTTTTAATTGTCTCGCTTAAGAATTTTGATTTAGCAGCGTCGGCAGCCATCTTGGTTTCCGCTGAGGTGTGGTCGCGCTGCTTAGTAATATTTAGTTTTATATTAAGTGTTTCAATTGATCTTACCACAAAACTAATAAATATTGAAATAATGTAATTACTATTTTGACATCCATATAAGTTTGTGCACGAGTACATCTACTAAACAGTTCATACCACTGACAATTTAATTTGGTCTGGTTATACACGGAGATTAAGCATGAAAAAGTAGTTAAAGCTAATTTCTTTTAAAATACAAAAATAGCGAGCATTTTTTTCCCACCTCAACAAAAAAAAAAAGTTATAGTCCATGGTCTGATGTTGGATCTGGAAGGTCATCATAGGAAACCCTCAAGTTAACAATGTAGCCTAATGATTAATGACCAATGAATTATGACCCAATGGCTAATGAATTAAATAGATTCGATTTTCTTTCGCCTGATAAGAATTTAAAGCCCTAGCTGTCAAGACGAATTAAATATAAATCTAAGTTTTAATTAGTGTTTTTAAGTTCATTTTTTGTTTTGTTTGTCATAAAAAGATTTTAACTTTTTTTAATGAAAAAAAATATCCCATTTAAAAGAAAAAGGGTTTTTTTGGAACCCTTTGCGTGCGAGTACGACTTGCAGTTGAACGGCAAAACCAGGACCAGATCCGAACGACATAGCAGCGCGCGCAAAAATTTGGCACAGGTCTTACCTTTGTAACGTCCCGCGGGAATTTGGCAAGCGACGCGCGGATTGAAAATCACTGAAATAATCGATATTTTTTTAAAATAACTTTAATGAAAAAATACGATCGGGTGCACTCGATTCCAAAATGAATAACCTATAAATTGATATCATTTATAGAAAAAAAGAAGTATTAGTACTTGTTTAAAATGAAATTTGACTCGTGAAAAAACTGCAAATCGAACGTAGTTTGGTATTTTTTTCTATGGAGAAAATTGTACTGTATACTGTATTGATCGAATACATCGTAAGGAGAAAGAATGTATTAAAAATAAATATTTTTTTCAGATTCTGAATTTAATAATTTGCCTATCAAAAACAAATTCTGAAACGGACCAAAACAGTAACACCCAGCCTAAATAATGCGTCTAATTTCGGACAGCGTCCCTTGATGGGCGAGTTCTATTACTGGGTGGACGTACGACGTGTTACGTGAGCTCAGCACAGAACGCGCTAGCTAACCACTCAAGGTCATTGGCAGTTAATAGCGCCTTAATTCTCTACCGCTGTCAGACACGCTCGCGTCAAGTGCACGTCACGCGAGCGCTAAACGGGATTCTACTGCTGCGCGTTATTGATGCGCGAATCGCAACGCACGATGATCGGTATTCTACTATTCGTTTGATGTCTCAAAATTACAGTTTTTAAGTTTCAATTCTATCAACGTGCAATTTGGTTACGCACAAAATAAATTCCTTCCCCCGTAATATTTTTTATCTCATGTAGCCACACCGTAGGTATGTTTGGTAGAGTTAGGATGTAGTGCAGTTGACGTGCAGTACACGCGCAGTTCAAAGATTACAAGAAAACCGTTTATCACTCAAACTTGAACTTAACTGCAACTGCACTACAACTTCATCGGCGCGTCACAAAATTACGTGAATAAGTCTTCTGATGTTTTTAAGAAACAATCACCCACATTTCGTTTGGTGTGTGTTATTAATGCATGTAGTGAGATGAAAAACCGTCGCAAATGAATCATCATTGAGAAAAAAGTTTGATATTTTTCTAAAACATGGTTTCGTTTTAGTAAAATAACAAACTTTCTTACATATCGTCCATTGTCGGATTAATTAGTTAGTTGAACGACTTGCGGACTCAGTGCGCGAATACAATAGAGGACCGAATTTCTTAGATAAGGTTTCAAGTTTCTTACAAATAATTAGGGTGTGAAGACTACTTATAAAAACATGATTTCGTTATTGCAAGGAAAGTGAACCTTAAATACATATACATAATTATGGTCCATAGCCGGATTAATTAGTTAATGGAACGGCTTACGGACTCAGTGCGCGAACACAATAGAGCACCGAATTCCTTAGATAAGGATTGAAGTCTTTTACAAGTAATTAGTGTGTGAAGACTACTTTATAAAAACATGGTATCGTTATTGCAAGGAAAGTGAACCTTATATACATATACATATGGTCCATCACCGGTTTAATATGTTAATGGAACGGCTTGCGAACTCAGTGCGCGAATACAATAGAGGACCGAATTCTTTAGATAAGGATTGAAGTCTTTTACAAGTAATTAGTGTGTGAAGGAGCCGAGTCATAAACCGTCTGCTGATAGAATATGCCCAATATAGTTAAAGTTTAATTGTATAATAGAGTTAAGGAAATGTTAAAAGTAGGTTTCAGCATTAAAGGCTTATTTTATTTTATTTATTTTATTAGTGTGTGTATAAAAAAGTGGTTAAAACATTGCAACATATTGAAGGTGTTTGTGCGAATAATACCACGTAGACTATTTATTTTAATTCTTCGAAATGACGTCACAACTCCATCAGCCATCAATGTGTGTATGAGCAGTAAGCAAGGCTCATAGTGGTTTTCGCAAAATAAATTATTGTTCCGTAACGTTCTTTATTTTTACTTCTAGTAACGTTTATTAGGTCATTTTATAAAGAAATCACTATCAATAATTTCTAGGAAATTTTTAGGTTTTAATTCAGCTCACCTCACTGTAATTTCATCAATAAGTATGTGTAGATTTATTGTGGGAGGAGTGGATTCGAATCTCGCGCCATTCTGACGTCTTAAACTGACATTTGCTAAGCAAATCTTTTGGCTGGCAACGACAGCACCGACTTTGGTGGAGTGTTTTTTTTCGGTAGCTACTACTTTATATGTAAAAATTAAATATACCCTTTCGAGAATCGAGAACTAATAGTGCTCCGGGTAGAAAGCTAAGCGACTGGTGCCTGTGGAATCGTGAGAAGACCGGTATCCAGACATCATCATCGGCTAAACACCTCGCGGCCCAACGACTGTAAACGGTGCAGTGAGAACGATACTGGTGATTTAATTTCGATTTTCTTCGTGGTATTTCTGCACAATTACAAATAATTGTTTTGATTTTTGATTATTGATTGATAGTATTTTACATTCCTCGTTCCAGATGGGATCAAAGATGGTGAATGTAAAATAAAACGTTCCTGGACAAATTACATGATTTTGTGAATGATGATAACGTGCCCGGCATGACGGTCTGGTTTCCGGAGAAAATTGAAAATAGTAATTTTTCAATAACCTCCTCAATATTATTATTTGTACAGAATTTTCAATGAGTTTGCAGACTTGTTCCTTTTTTATAACAACATAGAGGCTCTTGATCATTTCAAAACGAGTTCTACTGTGGAAATATCGGCAAACAAAGTTTGCCGAAAACAAAAATAAATTTAAAATGTACTCGTCTAGGCTTAACCGAATAATTAAACAAACACAAAAGTCTCAAAATAATTACTACATTAAAACTGCCTATAACAAATCTAAAGCTAGCTGGAGTATCATTAATAAAAGCAAGATAAACATTCCAAAGAATTACATCTCGCAAATAAATGTTGAGGGGAGAACAATTAAAAATCCTATTGACATAGCTAGACAATTTTAATAAGTACTTTATTGACCAAGATAGACCTATGACATCAATTAATAACAGTAGTAGTAACAAAACACATAAACCGACATGCCTACAAAATAATTAAATATTTATAAATCTCGTTACACCAATTGACATCCACAAAATTATACAATCTCTCAAAAATACAAACAGTACCGGCTTTGATGGCATAGCTACTAAAATAGTGAAATACGTAGGTTCTGTAATAAGTCCAGTACTTAGTCATATTTTTAATCTCTGCATTGAGCATGGTCAATTCCCAAGTATTTAAAAAAAACTATCATCAAGCCATTCTTTAAAAAAGATGATAAAGGCGATATGTCATGTTACAGACCAATTGCCCTAATACCGGTATAATCCAAAATTTTCGAAAAAATAATTTATAATAGCCTATAGATTAGATTAGAGAAATTTAATATTTTAGTCGACGAACAAATGGGTTCTAGGAAAAAGAAAAATACTACTACAGCAATTTATAACTTTCTTGGAAAAGTGACCAAAAGTGTTGATGAGGGGGTACCAGTTTGTGCATTATACATGAATTTAACCAAAGCGTTGGACTATGTGGACCATAAAACACTGACAACAAGCTTTATGCTTATGGCATACGAGGCAATGCCTTAGACCTAATTATGTCATATTTAAGTAATAGGAAACAAGCGACATCAATAACGAAATTCTGCTCTATTAAAAAGCAAGAAATTGATCATGCTTCAGACTACGTAGAAGTGATATATGCCGTACCACAATGCAGCGTCCTAGGGCCCTTATTATTCTTAATTTACAGTAATGATTTTCCGAAAACCGTGGACTTTCCAATGATTCTTTTTGCAGATGATAGGTACAGCCATATTTTGTAATAAAGATTACGCTTCATTGGAAAATGACATTAACACCGTATTGGTTCGCATTGTCGATTGGTTAACAACAAACAATCTTCTTATCAATTTACAAAAAACTAATTTCATGGTCTTCAGAAACAGGACTAAACCACCAACAGACTTAAACATAAATTATGATGGAAACAAAATTAATGAATTTGAAGTAACAAAATTCTTAGGTTTGAATGTAGATTGTAATTTGAATTGGAAATCACATGTGGAATCTGTCTGCTTAAAATTAAAAAGTTATTCCTATATGCTATATATGCTCACAAAAATTGTAAATTTATCCACTGTCATGACAGCCTACCATGCATATGTGGTGTACACGCTGAGATATGGTGTAATTTTCTGGGGGAACTCGACGGAATGGGAGTCTGTTTTTAAAGCTCAAAAAAATTGCATACCTACGGGCAATGTGTAGATTTAAGACCACCGATAGCTGTGTACCATATTTCAGAAAACTTAAGATTCTAACTTCTCCTAGCCTCTTCATTTATGAGATATCAGTCTTTGTCAAAAGTAATATGCATATGTATAAAAAGTTCCGAAGTGTTAGATATAGAAATAAAGTTCACACTGTGCCCAGGAGAACTTATTTAATGGACTCCAGTGTATATTGCATGACATCCAGGATTTATAATAAATTGCCATGTTGTATAACAGACATTGACAACTTGCACTTATTTAATCGAAAGCTAAAGGAATTTCTAACTGATAAGGTGTATTACAGTGTGAAGGAGTATCTAAAAGGGAATCCTTACGGCCAATAATATTAATCAGATATTTAATAATCGAAATCATATGTGTAACTCACAATTATTATTTATCTAGGACATTTATTTAATAAATCGACATTATATTATTTACTCTGACATTTATATAATTATTGACTACTTGATAATCCTTGACATTGAAAAATTAAATGAATTAATTGACTTTCCAGTTTAATAATTTTGTAATATTTATTGTATTCAGATTGTTATTTAATAGTTATTGTATTTTAATTCTATGTTATGTGTAAAATTTTGCATGCCCATGTGTCGGCAGAGCGTGGAGAACATTAAATAAACTTGTATAACATCCTATACCCATGTTGGCAAACAAATAAAAATTTGAATTTGAAAAAAAAGGACGCCATTTTGCGGACAACTGCACAGTGCGGCTCCCCACCTCAGGTCGGGTATATAAGGCGGCCATGACGTCAGGCACCCTCATTGGATCCGCCAGTTGCCATCGTGAGCAGTCGTGCCCGCACGCTGCTCCTCCGTTCGGCCCGCTCACTCTACCGGTTCTCCCTGTGTGCTGTCGTAGGTGCTGGTCTTGGCCAGTGCTTGCGGGGGTGCGCAGGGGTAGCCGCCCCGTTGCCACTCGGTGGGGAAACCCACCGTAGCGGTCGCGGAGGCAACTTTTTAACGTTTTTAACGTTTTAACCTGTTCTCGCCTACCTAAACATGCCGCCGAAGGGGAGGTCCAGTGCCCGCCGCTCTCAGGAGCACGGTACTGGGCCGTCTCCCTCACCACCGGACCGTCCGGTGACGGGCCGGACGCCGCCGCCCCCTGCAAGAGGGGGTGCGTCGCCCGGCGCACCACCGGCCGCACAATCCGCCGCTCCACCTTCCACCGCAAGAACGGCCGCCACCGGCCCGCCGACGTCATCAGCGACTGCGCGCGTTTCGCCGGCGCCGTCGTCGAGCCGGCAGCCGGCCGTCCCGGTCCGTCCTCCGGCCTTCCGTCCCGTGCCTACGCAGGCGCCGCTGCCTGCTGCGTTGGCGAGTCGGCCGCGCGCCCCGGGTGCGGCACGGCCCCCCGCCGTCGCATCGGGGGTGCGCGCCGCCGCGCTGACCGCGCGTGCCGCGGTGCCACCTGCTAGGCCCGCCCGCTCGGAGCCCCGAGCAGCCACATCCTGCCCTAACATAGGGTCGCGGGACCCGCGCCTCGCTGCGCGGACCGCGGGCCCTACCGCGCCAGTGCAGCGCGGCTCGGCCCCCGTGCCGAGCGCGACTGTGCCCGCGCCGCGCCCACGCACCGCTACGCCCCTGGCGATGGAGGTAGTGTCACCGCCCCCCTCGCCAGTGCCATCGCCGTTGCCGCCACGAGTGCCGCCGCCGCCGCCGCTGACGCCACATGTCATTGCGGTGAGTAGCGGCGCGCTGTCACCATCGCCACCAAGAGCCTCCGCCCAGGATTCCACGGCGGTGTCGGGGTGTTTTTCCCCTCGCGAGAGCGAGTGGTCGGACATGTCGGCATCGTCGGGCGAGTCTGATGTGGAGGAGGCCCACTCCCGGTTCCCACTGCCGCCGCCGCTGGGGCTGGAGCGCGAGCGCCCGCTCGCAGCTCGCCCGCAGCGGAGGCCTAGGAGCCCGGACGAGGAAGAGGATGCGGAGGAGGTGAAGCGGCGCCAGCTGCAGCGCACACCGCGCAGGCGCAGCGGGGCTGACGCGCCGTCCTTCGCCTCCGCCGCAGGCGTCACGAGCGGCACGAGCCGCTCCCCACCTCAGCAGCAGCAGAGTTCCCACCCTACGGCTGCCACCGCCCAGGGCGGGGGCGCCAAGGGTGCTCCGAACAAGAAGCCACGCTACCCGCCGTTGGTAGTGGAGAGGCTGCCGGACTGGCAGACCCATTTCCGGGTCCTGCACGAGCAGCTGGGTCGCTCTCCGAGTGCTCGCCCTTACCAGGGCGGCATTCGGTTCCTTCCCGGAGACGAGAAGGAATACAGGGTGGTCCAGCGCTATCTGTGCGGCCTGGAGAGGGAGACCGGTCTGGCATGGTTCTCCTACTCGCTGCCGGCGGAGCGTGGCTTCAGGGTGGCCATCCGCGGTTTGCCGGTGGACACCGAGCCGGCCGCCATCGAGGAGGACCTGCGCGGGCTCGGTTTCGAGCCCGAGTACGTGCGGGCCATCAAGGCTCGCGGGGGACGTCCGGGCTGCATATACTATGCAGCCCTCAAGTACCAGCCGGACATCCGGCGCATCTACGACGTCACCACCATCTTACTGATGGGTGGCGTCGTGGTGGAGGGATGGCGCGGCAAGAGGGGGCCAGCACAGTGCCACCGCTGCCAGCGCTTTCGGCACTCATCCCACCAGTGCCACCGTCCGCTCGCCTGTGTGCGATGCGGGGGTGGGCACGCCGCACGAGATTGTCCCCGGCCCCGAGAGGAGCCGGCAACATGCGCCAACTGTGGCGGACCGCACCCTGCGTCGCGCCGCGAGTGCCCCGTCTTCCGGCGGGAGACCGCCAACAGGCGAGCGGGCACGGTGGCGCTGACGAGCACCGCACCCCGCCCGGCCGCAGCAGCGGTCCGGGCTGAAAACGTCGACGCGCACGAGGCCCGCAGCACTTCCCTGATGGCGGCTGCAAACGGGCCCAGTGCCAGAGCAGCCCCTCTGCCAAGCCGCAAGAGGAAGAGGAGGAGACGTGGGAGGAAACCCCTCCCCCCACCGACACCGTACAACCACAACTCCAACCCCTACACCCCTCACATGGTGTGAATCTGCCAGGGGCGGCCTCCGTAACAGAGGTCGTCCCTACGGTAAAGGTTCGCACCATGTGCCCCCGCAAACCGCAACAGGTGCCAGAGGGCGCCACTGCTGCCGCGTCACAAGACGACATCGCCGCCATGCGTCCACACTATGCGCCACTAGGCGCCAGTGTGGCCGCCACTTCACGACCGGAGCTCCATAAGCGGGCCACTGGCCTCCTGCTGGACTTGATTAAGGCCATCAGGAGCGGCCAGGACCCGCTTATCACCGTGCTGGAGGGCATGGTGGCCATCCTGGCCCTCTACCAGGGCGGGACCGCCGCCAGCAGCCAGCCAGCAGCACTTGACGCCGAGTAAGTCGTTTTCACCTACACGCGACTTGCTCAAACAGGAACACTACACAAGCAGTACATGCACTGTGCGCGACGTGTTCTAAGTTAATATAGGCACGTCGCGTATCGAAAGCCAGACACACATGACTCCACACACACTGTGTACCCACGCGCTGTATGTATACAGCGCATACATGGGCGGCGTTACACATTCAATGCCGCCCACACATACACCTTCGGCCCTGCGATCCGGACGGCAACCGGCTAGATCTGGAAACCGGGCGGACGGGGGCCACTCACTAAATGCTGTAGGCTCACTGTAAGCCGGCGGCCGTGAGCTGGTCGTCATCCGCTGGGCCTCCCACAGGGAACTGTGGGTCTCACCCGGCGGTAGCTGACCGCCTAGCTGCCGTGAACACATGTTTCGAGCCTGCAGTATCACACATGGGCGATTGCTGTGAGAGCATCGGCAGGTGTAGTTCCATCGCCTGCCTAGTAGGCTCTTATGGCAGTCACCCAAGGCATTCACACCGTTGTAGGTACCCCAAGGAAAAACCCGTATTTACGGGTGGCAACCAGATACCACGCAGAAAGGCTCTGCCTATACGTCCGTCGCGCCCCTTACGGGGTAGCAGCGATTTCCCGCAGTAGGCACCCTCATTCTGAAATCGCCCTGCTAAAGTAAAGTGACTTCGCTGTGTGTGTGCTGGAGTTTTCAAGTGATATTTGTGACTCTACGAATTCAGGTGTTCGTACTACTGTCTGAAAACCCTACTTTCTGACCCACTCATAAAAATGGTCAGCCAAGCAAGAAAAGAAAAAAGAAAAGAAAGGAGAAGAGAAAAAAGAAGGAAAATGCGTTTACTTGCGGAAAACATGCCGCAAATACAGAACATTCAAGCAAGTGAAAATTCTTTTCATGAAAGTCAAAGTAAAATGGAATCCCTCTTTAATTGGGTTCAACAACTTAGAAGCAACTTACGAGTTGCCAAAAGCAAGCTTGATTTGAAAAAAATCGCCATATTACGCACATCATTATCACGTGCGGAGCAAGAACTCAATACAGAACGTTCCAGGAGGAGGGCTCAACTAGAAGCTGATCGTCAATAATGCAATAAAGAAGAATAGGCCTCCAAGCGATACCAGGAGAACATTATACATCATATGGAAGAATGATCTCAGTGGCTTAAATTAAATAGTTTTTTTTAGGAAATTGGACAATGTCACTAGTGTAATGTAGCCATTTTGAAAGTGAATTTGTAACTGTGATATTACGTTGTGGGCTTGGCCACACGTAAGGCACACAGCACCCTGGCATAATGATCTTCGTCGCTGGTCGTCTCTCGCTGGGCCTCCTCCGGGCAACCAGGGGTCTCACCTGGCGGGGACTGACCGCCGAAATGTCGTAAAGAAATCGGTACTGTGAAGCAGTGCTGTGGCGCTCTTACTGACACAAACTGCGCTCACATATAGACAGACTGCGTGCACGTGCCTGTTAGTGCCCGTATTGACGGGCACATTATCGACGTCGCGATAAGAGGCAATGTCTACACTGCCCGCCGCGCACCCTTGTGGGGCCGTAGCGATTACTCCGAACGGCGCCCTCATTTTGAAATCGCCCTGCTAAAGTGAATTGACTACGTTGTGTGTGTATTTGAGTTTTCAAGAAGTGGTTTTAGTGCCTGTAAGAATCCAGGTGTGTAGTATTGTCTCAAAATAGTACTTTCTGACCCATCCTTAAAAATGGGTTACCAAGCAAGTGAAAATTCTTTAGAAGAAATTTGTGAAAGTTAAATCTAATCCCTGTCTAATTGGGTTCGTCAAGTTAAGGGCAAATCCCGAGTTGCCAATAGAAAACGTGATTTGAAAAAAATCGCCATCTTGCGTACATCTCTATCACGTGCGGAGAATGAATTCATAACAACACAACGAGAATGCGCTAGGAGTTGAACTCAACTACAACTGATCTTAGATTGTGCAATGAAGAAGAAGAGGCCGCCAAGCGAGACAACGAGAAAATCGATAATATATGGAAGAATGATCTCAGTGGCCTAAATAGTTTTTTTAGGAAACTGGACAATGTCAAGATAGTGTAAAGTAGTCATTTTAGGTAAAGTGTATTTTTAACTGTGATATTATGTGGGATGTTTTTCTAAATTACAGTCCCATTGTGTTTCGCGTGGGCCTGCATCCGTCAAAATCAAAATCAAAATCAAAAGTCATTTATTCAAACAAGGCTGAGAACCAGCACTTTTTGAACGTCAAAGATCTACATAAAGACAGTCCCCCAAAAAACGCCCGCCCGTCACCACTTCCTAGTGTTTTAGCTGTGAAGAAAAAGTGGCCAACAAACTCCCCAGCAACACATCTGTCTGTTAAGTTTCAAGAACTTGAATCTATATAATTCTAAGCAACAATCTTAACATTATGTAAAACAGAAAAATAAATATATGTCGTTTAAAATATAATCATAAAATTAAATAATCCGCCACTTGCCAGCTAGCACACTCAATCATGCCATTAAAAACAAACTCAAGCATAAACACTAAACCAAATTAAAGAAGCCTCCATACATAACTGGTGTGCCTGCTTACAAGAACAAAGATTGAAACTATCAAAGGGCTGTGATTCGAAGCCACAAGTGATGAACTAGGGCCATCACACTAAATTTGGTAGACAATTATTATATGACCTCATATAATCTGTCATAACCATAAGCTAAATATGGAGAAAGAACATCAAGTGTAACATTGTCTTGCGTTCAACACAGCGATCAACTGTTATTATCTTCTAAGTAGTCGTTGATGGAATAGTATGCTTTCGAACAGAGACTATATTTAACTTTAGTTTTAAATGCATAAAAAGGCAAGTCAAGAAAAGAACGGGGTAGCTTATTGTAAAATTCGATACCGAGACCCTCAAACGAACCATGAACCCTACGAACACGGTGGGAAGGAACATGAAGTTTATACTTATTTCTGGTGTTAAAATTGTGGATATCACTGGTCTTTTTGTACAAATGTATATTTTGTCTAATGTATAATATGTTTTCAAAAATGAATTGAGATGCCACCGTGAGAATTCCAATCTCTTTGAAAATTTCTCGTAAAGAAACTCTTGACCCTAACCTATAGATTGCTCGTACAGCACGTTTTTGTAAAACAAATATATTTTGTATGTCCGCAGCTTTACCCCACAAAAGAATACCATAAGACATAACACTATGGAAATAACTAAAATAGACTAACCGTGCTGTGTCAACGTCAGTATATTGTCTAACTTTTCTGACGGCGTAGGCGGCAGAGCTGAGCCTTCCTGATAGGCCTGATATATGTGCGCCCCATTGAAGTTTGGAATCAATAGTTATACCCAAAAAAACTGTCGAGTCCACAGTTTCAAGCACTTCTTTATTTAAGATGACATTAGGTCCTGGATTTATAACATTAGGTAAGGCAAACTTTATACATTTAGTTTTCTTAGCATTAAGAACTAAGTTATTTGTCGTAAACCAATCCGTAACCATTGAGAGAGCGCTATCTACGTTATCAAAATCATTTCTATTACTATCTACTTTAAAAATAAGAGAGGTATCATCTGCAAACAGTACTACGTCACAGATACCCTTTAAGAAATATGGTTAATCATTAATATACACCAAAAACAAGAATGGTCCCAATATCGAGCCTTGAGGCACACCTAAATGAACTGGTAGCTCGGAAGACTTAACACCATTGATATTTACACATTGGAACCTATTACATAAATATGAATCAATTACATTTAGAGCTTCGTTTTGGAGACCATAATGACGCAGCTTACGCAAAAGCGTGTCATGGGTACGCAATCAAAAGCTTTGGAGAGGTCACAGAAAACTCCGATTGCATTTTGCGAGTTCTCCCATGCGTTGAATATGTGTTTTAGGAGAGCAACACCCGCATCTGTAGTTGATCGACCTTTTGTAAAGCCATATTGATCATTATGAAGGAGGCTATTTACATTAAAATATGTTAGCAACTGCTTCAGTATTAACTTTTCAAAAATTTTGCTAAATGCAGGCAGGATGGAAATATGCCTGAAGTTGCCTATATCATTTTTATTGCCTGATTCAAATAGAGGTATGACTTTACTACACTTCATGAGATCAGGAAAAGTTCCTGAGTCCACGCATTTATTAAAAGTTACAGCAAGATAAGGCGCTACGATGCCTATTATATCACTCAAAAGTTTGATTGAGATGCCCCAGTAATCACCTGTGTTTTTTGATTTTAGAGAATTAAAAACGTTAACTACGTCAAGTGGTGTTACATGCTCAAAACTAAATGATTGATTGCACTTAGGTACACTACCGTTCAAAAGACTTTCAGCTTTAGACGGGGATGAATTTAAGAAGCGAGTTGTAGTTATAGGTATGTGGGCAAAAAACTCATTAAATGCCTGAGCTACGTCAGCTGGTTTACTAACTAATTTGTTTTCGAATAGAATCTCTAGCTGATTTACTTTTTTAACCGACTTTCCCGTTTCATTATTTATTATTTTCCAAGTGGCTTTTACTTTATTATCAGAATTTTTAATTGTCTCGCTTAAGAATTTTGATTTAGCAGCGTCGGCAGCCATCTTGGTTTCCGCTGAGGTGTGGTCGCGCTGCTTAGTAATATTTAGTTTTATATTAAGTGTTTCAATTGATCTTACCACAAAACTAATAAATATTGAAATAATGTAATTACTATTTTGACATCCATAAAAGTTTGTGCACGAGTACATCTACTAAACAGTTCATACCACTGACAATTTAATTTGGTCTGGTTATACACGGAGATTAAGCATGAAAAAGTAGTTAAAGCTAATTTCTTTTAAAATACAAAAATAGCGAGCATTTTTTTCCCACCTCAACAAAAAAAAAAAGTTATAGTCCATGGTCTGATGTTGGATCTGGAAGGTCATCATAGGAAACCCTCAAGTTAACAATGTAGCCTAATGATTAATGACCAATGAATTATGACCCAATGGCTAATGAATTAAATAGATTCGATTTTCTTTCGACTGATAAGAATTTAAAGCCCTAGCTGTCAAGACGAATTATATATAAATCTAAGTTTTAATTAGTGTTTTTAAGTTCATTTTTTGTTTTGTTTGTCATAAAAAGATTTTAACTTTTTTTTGTGAAAAAAAATATCCCATTTAAAAGAAAAAGGGTTTTTTTGGAACCCTTTGCGTGCGAGTACGACTTGCAGTTGAACGGCAAAACCAGGACCAGATCCGAACGACATAGCAGCGCGCGCAAAAATTTGGCACAGGTCTTACCTTTGTAACGTCCCGCGGGAATTTGGCAAGCGACGCGCGGATTGAAAATCACTGAAATAATCGATATTTTTTTAAAATAACTTTAATGAAAAAATACGATCGGGTGCACTCGATTCCAAAATGAATAACCTATAAATTGATATCATTTATAGAAAAAAAGAAGTATTAGTACTTGTTTAAAATGAAATTTGACTCGTGAAAAAACTGCAAATCGAACGTAGTTTGGTATTTTTTTCTATGGAGAAAATTGTACTGTATAGTGTATTGATCGAATACATCGTAAGGAGAAAGAATGTATTAAAAATAAATATTTTTTTCAGATTCTAAATTTAATAATTTGCCTATCAAAAACAAATTCTGAAACGGACCAAAACAGTAACACCCAGCCTAAATAATGCGTCTAATTTCGGACAGCGTCCCTTGATGGGCGAGTTCTATTACTGGGTGGACGTACGACGTGTTACGTGAGCTCAGCACAGAACGCGCAAGCTAACCACTCAAGGTCATTGGCAGTTAATAGCGCCTTAATTCTCTACCGCTGTCAGACACGCTCGCGTCAAGTGCACGTCACGCGAGCGCTAAACGGGATTCTACTGCTGCGCGTTATTGATGCGCGAATCGCAACGCACGATGATCGGTATTCTACTATTCGTTTGATGTCTCAAAATTACAGTTTTTAAGTTTCAATTCTATCAACGTGCAATTTGGTTACGCACAAAATAAATTCCTTCCCCCGTAATATTTTTTATCTCATGTAGCCACACCGTAGGTATGTTTGGTAGAGTTAGGATGTAGTGCAATTGACGTGCAGTACACGCGCAGTTCAAAGATTACAAGAAAACCGTTTATCACTCAAACTTGAACTTAACTGCAACTGCACTACAACTTCATCGGCGCGTCACAAAATTACGTGAATAAGTCTTCTGATGTTTTTAAGAAACAATCACCCACATTTCGTTTGGTGTGTGTTATTAATGCATGTAGTGAGATGAAAAACCGTCGCAAATGAATCATCATTGAGAAAAAAGTTTGATATTTTTCTAAAACATGGTTTCGTTTTAGTAAAATAACAAACTTTCTTACATATCGTCCATTGTCGGATTAATTAGTTAGTTGAACGACTTGCGGACTCAGTGCGCGAATACAATAGAGGACCGAATTTCTTAGATAAGGATTCAAGTTTCTTACAAGTAATTAGGGTGTGAAGACTACTTATAAAAACATGGTTTCGTTATTGCAAGGAAAGTGAACCTTAAATACATATACATAATTATGGTCCATAGCCGGATTAATTAGTTAATGGAGCGGCTTACGGACTCAGTGCGCGAACACAATAGAGCACCGAATTCCTTAGATAAGGATTGAAGTCTTTTACAAGTAATTAGTGTGTGAAGACTACTTTATAAAAACATGGTATCGTTATTGCAAGGAAAGTGAACCTTATATACATATACATATGGTCCATCACCGGTTTAATATGTTAATGGAACGGCTTGCGAACTCAGTGCGCGAATACAATAGAGGACCGAATTCTTTATTCATATTCATATTCGTTTATTGCATTCCATAGTGTTTTCTAGATGTTACATATTATAAAGTCAGTACAATTATGGACCCTGATAGGGCACAGCACATTAAGTTACAAAAAAAAAAAATATATTAATAACAAATTAACAAAAAAGAATACTACTAAGAATTACATTTAAATTAAGAATAATTAAAAACAATAAATGGTTTAAATTGACATTTAGTAAAATCATTTGCAATATTCATTAAATTTTTCAGTAAGTAACAAACATTTTAACTAAAAATAAAAAAAAATAAAAAATTATTACTAAAAGGAAAGTCTTACATTAAGCCAAATAATAATAATTGTAAAAACAAAACGTCAAACACATTGAAATAAATATTAAAAGCAAAAATGTCAAAACTTAAAAGCATGATGTCAAAAATTTAAAAACAATACCTGTATCAAAAATTCAAATGAAGTCTAAATATGTATTTATAATTATAAAACGTCAAAAAGAATAAAATTACACATGTCAAAAGAGAAAAAAAAAAAAAAAAACTTAATAAAGAATGTCAATAAATTAAATTTCAAAATGTCAATAAATTAAAATTAAGTATAAATTTCAATAAATTAAATTAAAAATGTCAATAAATGAAATAAAAAATGTCAATAAATTAAATAAAAAATGTCAATAACGTTTAAAAAAAAAAAATTATGTTGGCTTTTATTATAATCACCAAAAACAATGTCTGGATATAAAAATTTTGCAACTACCTAATTTACATATCGTCAAAAAATTCATTAATAATAATAATAATAAAGTAATAATAATAATAATAATAGTATATGATAGTCGTTACCGCCAACGGCCTGATAGCCAAAAGCCTCGACGACCACCTGTCGAAGCTGTCGTTGCACGGTTGGATCAAGGGCCTGATACAGAAGGCAGTACTCCTCGATACGGCTCGCATTGTGAGGAGGTTCCTGTCTCTGGAGCCCTAACCACCGGTAGCTTGGACCCTGCTCCCGACACCGGCAGACTACTATTTTTTATAATTTTAAATGTTTTTTTTTTTTTTTTTATATGATTTGTAAGAAATATTTAAAATTATAATTTATATATGTATAGAAAATTAATAAACGACATAATAATAATAATAATAAATAATCAGTTTTTATAATATTTATCAAGTGATTTCAAACCCACAACAAAAAGCAAAAATAATAACCGTTATAGCAAGAACCCACATACAATTTAATATGGAAAACTATCACCTTTATACAAAAAAACTACATGATATTGAAATGACAGCTGTCATGGACAAATAAACAGAAAAATTGGAAAAACATAATAGATGTTGACTAGATCAGCAGCTCGCCGTGCACGCCCACCACCTTCGGCCTCGTCGCTCAGCTCCGCCTCGCCGCCGCCGGAACCCAGCCCCACCGTGAGTGCTGTGACACCCGCCGTGGCAGTTGCGTCGAGCTCCAGCGACGAGTTCTTCTCGCCGCCGACGACACCACCACCTGCGCGTCGACGGGGAGGATGCCGGCCGCCGAGCGGCTTAGGACCTCGAGGCCCACCGGCCTCTGATAGGGTCCCAGCTCCCGGCGGAAGTGTGCAGCGCATGCGATGGACGCAATCCATCAATGAAAACGTCATGCGCTCATACTATGGGGCTACAGAGGGAGGTAACAACCTGACCGCGTACCGTGTTCGGATGCTCTCTTTGTTCCAGGTGCTTGAGCCAGCCGTCAACGTTTCGGCCCAACGACTGTCGGATCAGGTGCGGGTCATCCTGCGTAATCATATGTTGGATGATACTGTACTTGATCGCCTGCGAACTGAAATGGGTAGCCATGTTATTGCCCCTCCGTCGCAGACTGTGTTACCAGTTGTGGTACCACCGTCCAACTATGCTCCCAGCCACGCTGACGAGGAGTGTAATGACATGGTTACAAACGTAAGTACCCACTGCAATGATGAATTGAGGAGTGCTTTGGAGTGTGCTGTTCGGGAGTATCGCAGCATGCCGCTCGAACTTAGGCCACGTTTACCTCGTTTGCCCATGCATAACAAGAATAGGGCGCTGGTGGCTGCTCTGGATTCGCAGTTGTCAAATTATTTAGATGACTGCGAAGACCTCACCGATACACACTCGATGCTGTACTGCGCGGCTGTAGCGGCATGTCGTGTAGCTCACGTCAAATTTCCTAATGACCGAGCTACACGACCGAAGCCAGCCGTGCCGGCTTGGCAGTGCAGAATCGAGCGTCGTATTGGTGGGGCCAGAGCACTCATAGGCAAACTAATCTGCTTCAGGGAGGGCAACACTCGCCCAAGAGTGATGCGCTTTGTGAGACGGGCGTTTTCGGGGACTGATGTCAGCTCCCGAGACTATATGTCCCGTGTCACAGAGCGCATCGACTTCCTGAAGCAGAAAGTATATGCATGGGCAAACCGTATTCGCAGGTATAAGCGGCGAGTAGAACGATACACCCAGAATCGCACATTCCGAAGTAATGAAAGGTGGGTATATAGGGATTGGGAGCGACCGGACCAAGGTGTGACTAATACGCACCTGCCGGATGATGACGCCATATACTCGTTCTGGCGCAGCATCTGGTCGGTGCCTGTCTGTCATACCGAGGGCGATTGGATTCGGGATGTTGAGCGCGTATGCGATCCAATACCAGAAATGGGGGCAATTATCATCAGCCCCCAAGATGTAGCTCGTGCAGTCCGTCCGTTAGCTAACTGGAAATCTCCAGGGCCGGACGGGCTGCACAACTTCTGGATCAAATGGTTTACAAGGTCGCATACCCACTTGGCATCTCAGATCCAGTCTGCCTTAGAGTCAGGGTCGCTGCCCCAATTTCTAACTACAGGAATAACCCACCTGCTCCATAAATCAGGTAGTACTGCGGAACCTAAAAATTATAGACCGATCACGTGCTTACCGACGGTCTATAAGGTTCTTACATCCATTTTGAGAGCTAAGATTAACACACATATAGATAGTAACTGTATCATGTCTGCCTCTCAAAATGGATGTAGGAATGGGTCCCGCGGTACTAAGGAGCTTCTCCTCATAGATATGACCATTAGCCAACAGGTTCGGCGTTTCCGAAAGGATCTGTCGACATGTTGGATAGACTATAAGAAGGCCTATGACTCAGTTCCTCATACATGGCTCATGAGGGTGCTGGAATTGTATAAAGTTGATGCAACGCTACGCACCTTCCTGATGTCATGTATGGGGCAATGGAGGACGGTCCTTCGCTATCCAGGATGTCGACAAATCCAGAGGAATAGCGAACCGATAAGGATCGAGCGAGGTATATTCCAGGGTGACAGTTTGAGTCCGCTTTGGTTTTGCCTAGCTTTGAATCCTCTAAGCACACTGCTAGAGAATTCAGGGCTAGGCTATCGGTTGAAGAGAGGTGGTCAGGTTATATCTCACCTCCTTTACATGGATGACTTGAAACTTTTTGCCCCCAACAATCTGCAACTGATGGAGCTACTGAAGGTAACTGAAACCTTCAGTAGTGCCATCAGGATGGAGTTTGGTGTGGATAAATGTGCGGTCATGCATGTAAAGCGAGGGGAGATTGTGGAATCCGTGGGAACTCAACTCTCGGATTCCATAAACCTGAGATCCCTCTCTCCAACCGAAACCTATAAGTATTTGGGTATGTCGGAAGCGTTAGGTATCAATGTTGCTGACATGAAGCAATCGTTGAAGGAGCGCTTCTTTGGCCGCCTGAAGAAGGTATTTAATAGCTTTCTTTCGGGCGGAAACAAGGTGCGCGCCTTCAACGGTTGGGTCATGCCGGTATTGATGTACTCTTTCGGCGTACTCAAATGGACTCAAACAGAACTTGACGCCCTGGATAGGCGAGTCCGTACGCTGCTGACTGCATTTCGAATGCATCACCCACGTTCGTCGGTGATGAGACTGTATATCCCGCGGAAGTGTGGAGGCCGAGGCTTTTTAAATGCTAAGACCCTACACAACCGCGAGGTATGCAGTCTAAGGGAATATTTCCTAGCTGCTGACGTGGGTATGCATCGAGATGTAGTGGCAGTGGACAAGGGCCTTACTCCACTCTCCTTGGCTAACGAGAACTGGCGCAAACCTCTAGTGCTTGACACTAACGATCGCAGAGAAGTATGGCAGAGTAAGGAACTTCACGGACGCTTTTTCCGGGCCCTACATGGGCCCGATGTAGACCAACTAGCGTCCGTAGCCTGGCTGCGTGTCGGTGACCTCTTTGGGGAAACCGAAGGTTTTGTCTGTGCAATTATGGACGAAGTTATCATGACGAAAAATTACCGGAGATTTATTGTGAAGGACGGCACGGTTGACATATGTCGGGCATGTCATCGTCCGGGAGAATCAATCCGCCACATAATCTCTGGTTGTTCTCGTCTAGCTAACGGTGAGTACTTGCATAGGCACAACCTCGTAGCCAGGATTATCCATCAGCAACTTGCTCTGAAATACTCTCTTGTGGAATCGGAAGTGCCGTACTACAGATATGCGCCCGACCCAGTTCTCGATAATGGTCATATCTCATTGTACTGGGATCGGTCCATCATCACTGACAGGACTATTATAGCCAATAAGCCTGATATAGTGGTGGTGGACCGAATCGAGAGGCGTGCAATGATTGTTGACATTACCGTCCCACATGACGAGAACCTCGTGAAAGCCGAGAAAGATAAACAAATCAAGTATATTGACTTGGCTCGCGAGGTTGTCGACATGTGGGATGTGGACTCAGCGATCATTGTACCGATAGTCGTGTCAGCCAATGGCTTAATAGCCACGAGCCTCGACCAACACCTCAGGAGGCTCTCGTTAGGCGGCTGGATCAAGGGCTTGATTCAGAAAGCAGTACTTCTGGACACGGCTCGCATTGTCAGGCGGTTCCTCTCTCTGGAGCCCTGACCGCCGGTAGCTTGGACCCTGTTCCCGATACCGGTGGGATACTATTTTTTATATTTTTAAATGTTTTTTTTTTTTTTTTTTTTCATTGAAATATTTAAAAATATAATTTATATGTATTTACAAATGAATAAACGAATAATAATAATAAATCTGTGGCCCGGCTGTCAATTTGACTGACGAAGAAAATTTTCTCACTGATACTTTTATTTAATTTACTTATATTTAAATCAAGAAACATGTCCAATCAACAAAAAAAAACCAGGAAAAAATAATCATAATAAATCACCACAACAATACGGAAACAAAATTGACATAACATGGAAATAAAAATGTAATGGACCGAAAATGCAGACAAGAAGCCGGGCACGTTTACAAAATGCACAACCAACATCTTCGGGTTCGTCGCTCAGCTCCGCCTCGCAGCCGCCGGGACCTGCGCCAGCCGTGAGTCAAGTGATTCCGGCCGCTGCAGTTGCGTCGAGCTCGAGCGACGAATACACCACTCCGCCGACGACACCACCACCTGCGCGTCGACGGGGAAGAGGCCGACCACCAGCCAGCTTGGAACCTCGAGGCCCGCCAGCCTCTGATAGGGTTCCCGCTGCCGGTGGAAGTGTGCAGCGCATGCGATGGACGCAAAGTATTAACGAAAACGTCATGCGCTCATACTTTGGGGCTACAGAGGGGGGAAGTAACCTGACTGCGTACCGTGGTCGGATGCTCTCTCTGTTTCAGGTGCTTGAGCCAGCTGTCAACGTTTCGGCCCAACGACTGTCGGATCAGGTGCGGGTCATCCAGCGTAACCGTATGCTGGATGACGCCGTACTTGATCGACTACGCCTCGAATCACGGAGTAGCCGTGTCTCACCTGTTTTGCCACCGGCCGCGGTGCAACTGCAACCCAATGCTTCACCGCGACCCGACTACGTTGGTGAAGATGATGATGACGCGGCTATATCCGTGAGTACTCAATGCAATGAACGATTGAGGAGCGCTTTGGAGGATGCATTCCGGGAGTACCGCTCCACACCACCTGGGCTTAGACCTCGTCTACCTCGTTTGCCCATGCATAAGAAAAATAAGGCGCTGGTGTGTGCTCTAGATTCGCAGCTATCAAATTGTTTTGATAACAGCAAAGACCTTGCCGATACCCACTCAATCTTATACTGCGCAGCTGCAGCGGCATGTCGTGTAGCTCACGTCAAGTTCACCAATTGTGACAGAGCTACACGACCTGCTGTACCAGCTTGGCAGTGTAGAATTGAGCGTCGTATCGGTGAGGCTAGAGCACTCATCGGCAAGCTTATCTGCTTCAGGGAGGGCAACACTCGCCCTAGGGTGATGCGTTTCGTGAGGCGGGCGTTCTCGGGGACTGATATTAGTTCCCGAGATTATCTGACCCGCGTCACAGAGCGTATTGACTTCCTGAAGCAGAAGGTCTATGCATGGGCAAATCGTATTCGTCGGTACAAGCGGCGAGTGGAGCGGTACACTCAGAACCGCACTTTCCAAAGCAACGAAAGGTGGGTTTATAGGGCTTGGGAGCGACCGGACCAAGGTGTATCTGATAGGCATCTACCGGATGATGACGCTATGAGTTCATTCTGGCGCAGCATCTGGTCGGTGCCTGTCAGGCACACCGAGGGTGATTGGACTCGAGAGGTCGAGCGTGCGTGCGACCTTATACCAGAAATGGGGGCAATTACCATCAGCCCCCAAGATGTAGCTCGTGCAGTCCGTCCGTTGCCTAACTGGAAATCTCCAGGGCCGGACGGGCTGCACAATTTCTGGATTAAATGGTTCTAAAGGTCGCACGCTCGCTTGGCAGCTCAGTTCCAGTCTGCCTTAGAGTCAGGGTCGCTGCCCCAGTTTCTTACGACAGGAATAACCCACCTGCTCCATAAATCAGGTAGTACTGCGGAACCTAAGAATTATAGACCGATCACGTGTTTACCGACGGTCTATAAAGTTCTTACATCCATTCTGAGAGCTAAAATTAACATCCACATTGATAAAAATCGTATCATATCAGCCTCCCAGAATGGATGTAGGAATGGGTCCCGTGGTACTAAGGAGCTGCTCCTCATCGATATTGCTATTAGCCAACAGGTTCGTCGTTCTCGAAGAGATCTGTCGACATGTTGGATAGATTACAAGAAGGCCTATGACTCGGTGCCACATACATGGCACATTGATAAAAATCGTATCATATCAGCCTCCCAGAATGGATGTAGGAATGGGTCCCGTGGTACTAAGGAGCTGCTCCTCATCGATATTGCTATTAGCCAACAGGTTCGTCGTTCTCGAAGAGATCTGTCGACATGTTGGATAGATTACAAGAAGGCCTATGACTCGGTGCCACATACATGGCTCATGAGGGTGCTGGAGTTGTACAAAGTTGATGCAACTCTGCGCACCTTCCTGATGTCGTGTATGGGGCAGTGGAGTACAGTCCTTCACTATCCAGGATGTCGGCAGATACAGGAGAACAGCGAACCGATAAGGATCGAGCGTGGCATATTCCAGGGCGACAGTCTGAGTCCACTGTGGTTTTGTCTGGCCCTCAACCCTCTCAGTACATTACTGGAGGGTTCGGGACAAGGCTATCGGTTGAGAAGAGGTGGTCAGGTCATATCACACCTCCTTTACATGGATGATCTGAAACTCTTTGCCCCCAACAACTTGCAACTGATGAAGCTACTGAAGGTAACAGAAACCTTCAGTAGCGCCATCAGGATGGAATTTGGTGTGGACAAATGTGCAGTCATGCATGTAAAGCGAGGGGAGATTATGGAATCCGTGGGAACTCAACTCTCGGATTCCATACACCTTAGATCCCTCTGCTCAACCGAAACCTACAAGTATTTGGGTATGTCGGAAGCGTTAGGCATTAATACTGCTGACGTGAAACAGTCGCTGAAGGAGCGCTTCTTTGGCCGCCTGAATAAAGTACTAAATAGTCTTTTATCAGGCGGGAACAAGGTGCGCGCCTTCAACGGTTGGGTCATGCCGGTGTTGATGTACTCTTTCGGCATACTCAAATGGACTCAGACGGAACTTGACGCCCTGGATAGGAGGGTCCGCACACTGCTGACCGCAAATCGGATGCATCACCCACGATCATCGGTGATGAGGCTGTATATCCCGCGGAAATGTGGGGGTCGTGGCTTCTTAAATGCTAAGACCCTACACAACCGCGAGGTATGCAGCCTTAGGGAATATTTCCTAGAAACCGACGTGGGTATGCATCGAGATGTGGTCGCTGTGGACAAGGGCCTCACCCCGCTCTCCTTGGCAAACGAGAACTGGCGCAAACTTAAAGTACTGGATACTAATGACCGCAGGGAAGTATGGCAGAGCAAGGAGCTTCACGGACGCTTTTACCGGGTCCTACATGGACCTGATGTAGACCTCTTAGCGTCCGTATCCTGGCTGCGCTTTGGTGACCTATTCGGGGAAACCGAAGGTTTTGTCTGTGCGATTATGGACGAAGTTATGATGACGAATAACTACCGGAAATATATTGTGAAGGACGGTACGGTTGACATCTGTCGGGCATGCCACCGACCCGGGGAATCAATCCGACACATTATTTCTGGTTGTTCTCGTCTAGCTAACGGAGACTATTTGCATAGACACAACCTTGTAGCCAGGATTATCCATCAGCAACTTGCTCTTAAATACAATCTTGTGGAATCTGAAGTACCGTACTATAGGTATGAGCCCGACCCAGTTCTCGAAAATGGCAATATCACGTTGTATTGGGATCGATCTATCATCACTGATAGGACTATTGTTGCCAATAAGCCTGACATAGTGGTGATAGATCGACAAGAGCGTCGCACAATGATTGTTGATATAGCTGTCCCTCATGACGAGAACCTCGTGAAGGCTGAGAAAGATAAAAAAACAAAGTATCTTGATCTGGCTCGCGAGGTTGTTGACATGTGGGAGGTGGATACAGCAGTCATTGTGCCGATAGTCGTGACGGCCAATGGCTTAATAGCCAAGAGCCTCGACGAACACCTAAGGAGGCTCTCGTTGGGCAGCTGGATCAAGGGCTTGATCCAGAAGGCAGTACTCCTGGACACGGCGCGCATAGTTAGGAGGTTCCTCTCCCAGGAGCCCTGACCACCGGTAGCTTGGACCCTATCCCGATACCGGTGGGATACTATTTTTTATATTTTTAAATGTTTTTATATTTTGATATTTTAATATTTAAAAATGTAAATTGTATGTTTAAACTATAAAATAAATATAATAATAATAATAATAAAGATTTATTTTCCTCCCACAAAGTACATTTTTATACAGTATAAGTGTAATAGTTATAGGGCTTACAAGGATTTGTGGGAGTCAGGAATCCAAACTAGGATACCCTGTGCTATGGATTCCTGGTCCCCTCGCCGAGATAAGAAATTTTCACAATTTGTCAAGTAGTTGTACAGTAAGTGGCACTATTGGACTATTGTATGGAAAAAAATAACAAAAAGAAAAAGGTAGTTATTAATAAAAACAAAAGAAAACAATTTTAAACTTAAGTCAGATGACTGCGTGTGTGTGGGTGTTTGTATGTGTGTGTGGGGGGGTGTATATGGGGTGTGTGGGAGGGGGGGGTGTGGGGTGTGTATGTATAGTGAGTGTGTGTGTAAGGGTGTGACAAATATGTGAGTATGATGGGCATCTTAAAGTATGTCTGGAGTGTCTAGTGTACCTGCGTATGAGTGTGAGAGAGATAGAGTTAGATGGTATTTGTGAGTGATTATTTTTGCAGGTTGTATAGCTAGGATAAGATAGAAAGCAGTTTTTCAGTTTCCTGGTAATCTAGTCCCAACAGCCAATTTGTGAGCTTCTTTTTACATTCTACCCTCGGCAGACCAACAATGGCAAGAGTTTTGTTAACTCTGTTATATAATCTGCTTGCTCTAAATTGGAAGAAATTTTGGGCGAAAGATGTTTTTACCGGATTTGTTTCACAGACTTCATAATAACGCCTGGTATTTACCTTTTGTTTAGCTGTAGGAAAGTCAATTAAGGAATGCTTTTTCATAACTGTTGCTAATACATAAAGCTGCCTGACCGTTAATACATTTGCGTCGTTGTAGAGGGCTTTTGTTGCGTATAAACGTGGTTTGAATAGAGCAACTTTTAGGAGAAGTCTTTGAGCTCTTTCAACGTTTATTATATTAGTTTTGTATGAGCCACCCCAGGTCAGAATACCATATGATAAGATTGATTGGCAAAGGGATTCATACACAGTTTTAACCAGTTTCCAGCTTGCAACGTGTCTAAGATTTTTAAATACATGAACGAGTTTTCTTGTTTTTTGGACCAAATGTGAAATATGTTGCTTAAATGATAAGTTTCTATCAATTATTATGCCGATGTATTTGATTGATTCTGTTTTCGATATGATTGGACAAGTGGTACAGTTTGTTGTTACAGGATTACATTTGTGTGCTTGAATATTAAAAGGATTTGGTTGATTTGCCACATTATGTATTTTAAATTCCATATATTTAGTTTTGGTTGCATTTAAGGTCAATTTGTTGAAAGCTAGCCAGTGAGTGACTGTATTGAAACCTTCTTGGGCAGCAAGATAAGTTTCCTCCCATGAGTTACCATAAAAGGTTAAGGTAGTGTCGTCAGCATATGACATTATATGGCAGTTTCTAATTTTTAGGTTGCAAAGATCATTTATATAGCATAGGAAGAGGGGAGGGCCCAAGATGCTGCCTTGTGGGATTCCAATATGTATCGGTCTCTCTTCACTTTGCGTATTTCCTATGCGAACAGACTGATACCGATCCTCTAAGTAGCTCACAAATAGTTTTAATTGTGTGTTTCTTATTCCCATAAGTTCGAGTTTGGATATTAACAGTTGTGGGCAGACAGTATCAAACGCTTTTTGTAGGTCTAAAAAGATGGTCAAGCATTTTTTTCTATTATCTATTTGATCTACAATTAGTTCGGTGAATGTCTGAATACAGTCTGTTGTGGATTTTCCTTTTCTGAAGCCATATTGGTTTGGTGATAAGATGTCTTTATCTTCTAGAAATTTCACAAATCTGTTATTGATTATCCTTTCAAATACCTTTGAGATAGAGGTGAGCAAAGAAATAGGACGATAGTTAGATACCTCCTCTTTATTACCGTTCTTAAAAATAGGGATGACAATCGTTTTTTTAAGAGTAGGTGGAAAACTGCCTTCTGCTAAACATTTATTAAGGATATAAGTGAGGGGAGGGATTATATAGTTTTTTAAATTCTTAAGGACTGTTGACATTATATGGTCCCACCCTGCTCCACAATCTGAGCGAAGGTTGTTGATGATCCCTTCTACTTCCTCTTCAGATGTTTCCAAAAGTACAAAAGAGTCACAAGAGGACGATATATTAGCAATGTTTGTTGGGAGTGGGGAGAGACCTATTGGGATTTTACTTTTCAGCTCCATGCCTATATTTGCAAAATAAGAATTTACTTTGTTAACTGAATCTTGTGGGGTTGTTTCAATATGTAAAAGTTCCAGCGGAGGTGAGTTTGTTTTATTCAGACTTGTAATAGTTTTAATAGCATAATAGCACTTTTTTAATTGTATAATAGCACTTTGATATAAGGAACTTTATTAATTTACTAATAAATATATTTGTCTTTTTTATCTCTCTTATATCTTTTGGCAATTTATTATAAATTTTTATCGACATGACAAAAGGGCCAGATGAATGCATTTTAAGTCGGGATGTTGGTAAATTCAACCTATTTTTGTGCCGTAGAGTATATCTGGTCTGTATTTCTTCGCGGGTTTGGTAAAAATCTGAGTTTTTTCGGACAAACTTGCATATCTCTAGGATGTATAAACTGGTTACGGTAAGTATTTTTTGTTCTTGGAAGTGGGGTTTACAACTATCTGTTGGCTTTATATTAATAATTATTCTGACGAGCTTTTTTTGTAGGGTAAATATGGTAGGTGTATCTGTGCTATTTCCCCATAGAATAATGCCGTAGCTTAGCCATGCATGGGCATACGCATAGTAGGTGACGAGTGCAGTGTTTATATTTGTGGTTTTTTTAACTTCACGTAAGGCATATGAAAACTTTGAAAGTTTGGCTCGAAGTTTTTGGATGTGGGACTTCCAGTTTATGTGAGTATCTATAGACAAGCCGAGAAGATTAAAAACGTTTACTTGTTCTATTTTTGTGTTTTCAAAACTATAATCTATTTTTAATGGCGCTTTTTGATGGGGGTGAAAAGTAATTATTTTAGTTTTTGAAAAATTTATTTCTAGATTATGTTTATCCATCCAGTTGATTGCTGTAGAAAGAAGGGAGTCAATTTTGTCTTTAATATTTTTACTATTTTGGCAAGAGGTGAGTAGCGAGATGTCGTCTGCAAATAAAACACACGGTCCGCTTATAGTCTTTGGTAGGTCATTTATATATATAAGGAATAAAGGGCAACCTATTACACTTCCTTGGGGGATTGACGCGTTTATTGCTCTAGTACTGGATCTTACTTTTTCTATTTCTTTTGTGATGCTATTATAGTAATCAATCTCGACCAGTTGTTCCCTATCTTTTAGGTATGATGAAAACCATTCATGGGCTTTTCCTCGAATTCCTATTCCATGCAATTTCTCTAATAGTATTTTAAATTGGACCTTGTCATAGGCTTTGGTCATATCAAGTAGTATACCTACGGCGTAGTTTTTTCTGTTTATAATATTTAAGGCTTCTTGTACATATTTATAGATGGCTAAAGTAGTTGATCTATTTTTTCGGAAACCGTTTTGGCAATCATCAAATATTTTATATTTATCGCAGAATGTGTAGAGTCGGTCACACATAGCCTTCTCAAAAATTTTTGATGCTGTTGGTAATAGTGCGATAGGGCGGTAGTTGTTAGGGTCTCTTTAGATAAGGATTAAAGTCTTTTACAAGTAATTAGTGTGTGAAGGAGCCGAGTCATAAACCGTCTGCTGATAGAATTTGCCCAATATAGTTAAAGTTTAATTGTATAATAGAGTTAAGGAAATGTTAAAAGTAGGTTTCAGCATTAAAGGCTTATTTTATTTTATTTATTTTATTAGTGTGTGTTTAAAAAAGTGGTTAAAACATTGCAACATATTGAACGTGTTTGTGCGAATAATACCACGTAGACTATTTATTTTAATTCTTCGAAATGACGTCACAACTCCATCAGCCATCAATGTGTGTATGAGCAGTAAGCAAGGCTCATAGTGGTTTTCGCAAAATAAATTATTGTTCCGTAACGTTCTTTATTTTTACTTCTAGTAACGTTTATTAGGTCATTTTATAAAGAAATCACTATCAATAATTTCTAGGAAATTTTTAGGTTTTAATTCAGCTCACCTCACTGTAATTTCATCAATAAGTATGTGTAGATTTATTGTGGGAGGAGTGGATTCGAATCTCGCGCCATTCTGACGTCTTAAACTGACATTTGCTAAGCAAATCTTTTGCCTGGCAACGACAGCACCGACTTTGGTGGAGTGTTTTTTTTCGGTAGCTACTACTTTATATGTAAAAATTAAATATACCCTTTCGAGAATCGAGAACTAATAGTGCTCCGGGTAGAAAGCTAAGCGACTGGTGCCTGTGGAATCGTGAGAAGACCGGTATCCAGACATCATCATCGGCTAAACACCTCGCGGCCCAACGACTGTAAACGGTGCAGTGAGAACGATACTGGTGATTTAATTTCGATTTTCTTCGTGGTATTTCTGCACAATTACAAATAATTGTTTTGATTTTTGATTATTGATTGATAGTATTTTACATTCCTCGTTCCAGATGGGATCAAAGATGGTGAATGTAAAATAAAACGTTCCTGGACAAATTACATGATTTTGTGAATGACGATAACGTGCCCGGCATGACGGTCTGGTTTCCGGAGAAAATTGAAAATAGTAATTTTTCAATAACCTCCTCAATATTATTATTTGTACGGAATTTTCAATGAGTTTGCAGACTTGTTACTTTTTTATAACAACATAGAGGCTCTTGATCATTTCAAAACGAGTTCTACTGTGGAAATATCGGCAAACAAAGTTTGCCGAAAACAAAAATAAATTTAAAATGTACTCGTCTAGGCTTAACCGAATAATTAAACAAACACAAAAGTCTCAAAATAATTACTACATTAAAACTGCCTATAACAAATCTAAAGCTAGCTGGAGTATCATTAATAAAAGCAAGATAAACATTCCAAAGAATTACATCTCGCAAATAAATGTTGAGGGGAGAACAATTAAAAATCCTATTGACATAGCTAGACAATTTTAATAAGTACTTTATTGACCAAGATAGACCTATGACATCAATTAATAACAGTAGTAGTAACAAAACACATAAACCGACATGCCTACAAAATAATTAAATATTTATAAATCTCGTTACACCAATTGACATCCACAAAATTATACAATCTCTCAAAAATACAAACAGTACCGGCTTTGATGGCATAGCTACTAAAATAGTGAAATACGTAGGTTCTGTAATAAGTCCAGTACTTAGTCATATTTTTAATCTCTGCATTGAGCATGGTCAATTCCCAAGTATTTAAAAAAAACTATCATCAAGCCATTCTTTAAAAAAGATGATAAAGGCGATATGTCATGTTACAGACCAATTGCCCTAATACCGGTATAATCCAAAATTTTCGAAAAAATAATTTATAATAGCCTATAGATTAGATTAGAGAAATTTAATATTTTAGTCGACGAACAAATGGGTTCTAGGAAAAAGAAAAATACTACTACAGCAATTTATAACTTTCTTGGAAAAGTGACCAAAAGTGTTGATGAGGGGGTACCAGTTTGTGCATTATACATGAATTTAACCAAAGCGTTGGACTATGTGGACCATAAAACACTGACAACAAGCTTTATGCTTATGGCATACGAGGCAATGCCTTAGACCTAATTATGTCATATTTAAGTAATAGGAAACAAGCGACATCAATAACGAAATTCTGCTCTATTAAAAAGCAAGAAATTGATCATGCTTCAGACTACGTAGAAGTGATATATGCCGTACCACAATGCAGCGTCCTAGGGCCCTTATTATTCTTAATTTACAGTAATGATTTTCCGAAAACCGTGGACTTTCCAATGATTCTTTTTGCAGATGATAGTACAGCCATATTTTGTAATAAAGATTACGCTTCATTGGAAAATGACATTAACACCGTATTGGTTCGCATTGTCGATTGGTTAACAACAAACAATCTTCTTATCAATTTACAAAAAACTAATTTCATGGTCTTCAGAAACAGGACTAAACCACCAACAGACTTAAACATAAATTATGCTGGAAACAAAATTAATGAATTTGAAGTAACAAAATTCTTAGGTTTGAATGTAGATTGTAATTTGAATTGGAAATCACATGTGGAATCTGTCTGCTTAAAATTAAAAAGTTATTCCTATATGCTATATATGCTCACAAAAATTGTAAATTTATCCACTGTCATGACAGCCTACCATGCATATGTGGTGTACACGCTGAGATATGGTGTAATTTTCTGGGGGAACTCGACGCAATGGGAGTCTGTTTTTAAAGCTCAAAAAAATTGCATACCTACGGGCAATGTGTAGATTTAAGACCACCGATAGCTGTGTACCATATTTCAAAAAACTTAAGATTCTAACTTCTCCTAGCCTCTTCATTTATGAGATATCAGTCTTTGTCAAAAGTAATATGCATATGTATAAAAAGTTCCGAAGTGTTAGATATAGAAATAAAGTTCACACTGTGCCCAGGAGAACTTATTTAATGGACTCCAGTGTATATTGCATGACATCCAGGATTTATAATAAATTGCCATGTTGTATAACAGACATTGACAACTTGCACTTATTTAATCGAAAGCTAAAGGAATTTCTAACTGATAAGGTGTATTACAGTGTGAAGGAGTATCTAAAAGGGAATCCTTACGGCCAATAATATTAATCAGATATTTAATAATCGAAATCATATGTGTAACTCACAATTATTATTTATCTAGGACATTTATTTAATAAATCGACATTATATTATTTACTCTGACATTTATATAATTATTGACTACTTGATAATCCTTGACATTGAAAAATTAAATGAATTAATTGACTTTCCAGTTTAATAATTTTGTAATATTTATTGTATTCAGATTGTTATTTAATAGTTATTGTTTTTTAATTCTATGTTATGTGTAAAATTTTGCATGCCCATGTGTCGGCAGAGCGTGGAGAACATTAAATAAACTTGTATAACATCCTATACCCATGTTGGCAAACAAATAAAAATTTGAATTTGAAAAAAAAGGACGCCATTTTGCGGCCAACTGCACAGTGCGGCTCCCCACCTCAGGTCGGGTATATAAGGCGGCCATGACGTCAGGCACCCTCCCCCCACCGTCCAGCAGTTCATGAAACGCCTCACCAAGCGTTTCTTCGAGAAGGCTGCTAAACATAGAAACCCCCTAATCGTATCGGCCGGCCGATACGTCCCCTCCCAAGTTAGTAAAATTCGCCGGCCACGGCACACTTTAATCACACCCGACGACGCTACGACCCTGCTCCAGGAGAGCCGTAGGGAAACTAGCACGTTGAAAAGACGCAGACCACCGTCCTTCCGTCCTCGCCGCCGAGGACCGTCGCGAGTCCCCACGCAGAGCCATGCAACCAGTCCCTTGACAGAGCCAGCCCGCGCCGCTGTGCCGATAGTTTCAAGTCCGCCCGCATGACATATTCACACGACACCGACTCACACCGCGACGTGGCGTGTCCTAAGTTAATATAGGCACGTCGTGAAGCAACCTGACGTACAGACACCCTCTGTCGTGCGCGGCATGTCCGAACACGGCAGGGGACTTAAGACACAGAAATCCCCCCAGTCCCTTTGCTCAAGCCAGCACGCACCGCTGAGCTGTAGTTTAAAAAATTCGTCCCTAAATAATCACATCATGATTCAGCTGTCCCTTGAGGCCCTCCCCCCGCGACGCCCTGAGCCGAGGTCCGTACCCCAAAGGGGGTGCCCTCAGCGTAGTTGCGATTAGTTTAAGTATAAGTCCTGGCTGGAGGCTTTAATAATAATTAAAACCACCACGGGCACGTCCGCTTAAGCAGTCGACAACCACTATGGTTGAACTGCGAGTTTCAGACACAAAAAAAAAAAAAAAAAAAAAAACAGGCACCCTCATTCTGAAATCGCCCTGCTAAAGTAAAGTGACTTCGCTGTGTGTGTGCTGGAGTTTTCAAGTGATATTTGTGACTCTACGAATTCAGGTGTTCGTACTACTGTCTGAAAACCCTACTTTCTGACCCACTCATAAAAATGGTCAGCCAAGCAAGAAAAGAAAAAAGAAAAGAAAGGAGAAGAGAAAAAAGAAGGAAAATGCGTTTACTTGCGGAAAACATGCCGCAAATACAGAACATTCAAGCAAGTGAAAATTCTTTTCATGAAAGTCAAAGTAAAATGGAATCCCTCTTTAATTGGGTTCAACAACTTAGAAGCAACTTACGAGTTGCCAAAAGCAAGCTTGATTTGAAAAAAATCGCCATATTACGCACATCATTATCACGTGCGGAGCAAGAACTCAATACAGAACGTTCCAGGAGGAGGGCTCAACTAGAAGCTGATCGTCAATAATGCAATAAAGAAGAATAGGCCTCCAAGCGATACCAGGAGAACATTATACATCATATGGAAGAATGATCTCAGTGGCTTAAATTAAATAGTTTTTTTTAGGAAATTGGACAATGTCACTAGTGTAATGTAGCCATTTTGAAAGTGAATTTGTAACTATGATATTACGTTGTGGGCTTGGCCACACGTAAGGCACACAGCACCCTGGCATAATGATCTTCGTCGCTGGTCGTCTCTCGCTGGGCCTCCTCCGGGCAACCGGGGGTCTCACCTGGCGGGGACTGACCGCCGAAATGTCGTAAAGAAATCGGTACTGTGAAGCAGTGCTGTGGCGCTCTTACTGACACAAACTGCGCTCACATATAGACAGACTGCGTGCACGTGCCTGTTAGTGCCCGTATTGACGGGCACATTATCGACGTCGCGATAAGAGGCAATGTCTACACTGCCCGCCGCGCACCCTTGTGGGGCCGTAGCGATTACTCCGAACGGCGCCCTCATTTTGAAATCGCCCTGCTAAAGTGAATTGACTACGTTGTGTGTGTATTTGAGTTTTCAAGAAGTGGTTTTTGTGCCTGTAAGAATCCAGGTGTGTAGTATTGTCTCAAAATAGTACTTTCTGACCCATCCTTAAAAATGGGTTACCAAGAAAGTGAAAATTCTTTAGAAGAAATTTGTGAAAGTTAAATCTAATCCCTGTCTAATTGGGTTCGTCAAGTTAAGGGCAAATCCCGAGTTGCCAATAGAAAACGTGATTTGAAAAAAATCGCCATCTTGCGTACATCTCTATCACGTGCGGAGAATGAATTCATAACAACACAACGAGAATGTGCTAGGAGTTGAACTCAACTACAACTGATCTTAGATTGTGCAATGAAGAAGAAGAGGCCGCCAAGCGAGACAACGAGAAAATCGATAATATATGGAAGAATGATCTCAGTGGCCTAAATAGTTTTTTTAGGAAATTGGACAATGTCAAGATAGTGTAAAGTAGTCATTTTAGGTAAAGTGTATTTTTAACTGTGATATTATGTGGGATGTTTTTCTAAATTACAGTCCCATTGTGTTTCGCGTGGGCCTGCATCCGTCAAAATCAAAATCAAAATCAAAAGTCATTTATTCAAACAAGGCTGAGAACCAGCACTTTTTGAACGTCAAAGATCTACATAAAGACAGTCCCCCAAAAAACGCCCGCCCGTCACCACTTCCTAGTGTTTTAGCTGTGAAGAAAAAGTGGCCAACAAACTCCCCAGCAACACATCTGTCTGTTAAGTTTCAAGAACTTGAATCTATATAATTCTAAGCAACAATCTTAACATTATGTAAAACAGAAAAATAAATATATGTCGTCTAAAATATAATCATAAAATTAAATAATCCGCCACTTGCCAGCTAGCACACTCAATCATGCCATTAAAAACAAACTCAAGCATAAACACTAAACCAAATTAAAGAAGCCTCCATACATAACTGGTGTGCCTGCTTACAAGAACAAAGATTGAAACTATCAAAGGGCTGTGATTCGAAGCCACAAGTGATGAACTAGGGCCATCACACTAAATTTGGTAGACAATTATTATATGACCTCATATAATCTGTCATAACCATAAGCTAAATATGGAGAAAGAACATCAAGTGTAACATTGTCTTGCGTTCAACACAGCGATCAACTGTTATTATCTTCTAAGTAGTCGTTGATGGAATAGTATGCTTTCGAACAGAGACTATATTTAACTTTAGTTTTAAATGCATAAAAAGGCAAGTCAAGAAAAGAACGGGGTAGCTTATTGTAAAATTCGATACCGAGACCCTCAAACGAACCATGAACCCTACGAACACGGTGGGAAGGAACATGAAGTTTATACTTATTTCTGGTGTTAAAATTGTGGATATCACTGGTCTTTTTGTACAAATGTATATTTTGTCTAATGTATAATATGTTTTCAAAAATGAATTGAGATGCCACCGTGAGAATTCCAATCTCTTTGAAAATTTCTCGTAAAGAAACTCTTGACCCTAACCTATAGATTGCTCGTACAGCACGTTTTTGTAAAACAAATATATTTTGTATGTCCGCAGCTTTACCCCACAAAAGAATACCATAAGACATAACACTATGGAAATAACTAAAATAGACTAACCGTGCTGTGTCAACGTCAGTATATTGTCTAACTTTTCTGACGGCGTAGGCGGCAGAGCTGAGCCTTCCTGATAGGCCTGATATATGTGCGCCCCATTGAAGTTTGGAATCAACAGTTATACCCAAAAAAACTGTCGAGTCCACAGTTTCAAGCACTTCTTTATTTAAGATGACATTAGGTCCTGGATTTATAACATTAGGTAAGGCAAACTTGATACATTTAGTTTTCTTAGCATTAAGAACTAAGTTATTTGTCGTAAACCAATCCGTAACCATTGAGAGAGCGCTATCTACGTTATCAAAATCATTTCTATTTCTATCTACTTTAAAAATAAGAGAGGTATCATCTGCAAACAGTACTACGTCACAGATACCCTTTAAGAAATATGGTTAATCATTAATATACACCAAAAACAAGAATGGTCCCAATATCGAGCCTTGAGGCACACCTAAATGAACTGGTAGCTCGGAAGACTTAATACCATTGATATTTACACATTGGAACCTATTACATAAATATGAATCAATTACATTTAGAGCTTCGTTTTGGAGACCATAATGACGCAGCTTACGCAAAAGCGTGTCATGGTGTACGCAATCAAAAGCTTTGGAGAGGTCACAGAAAACTCCGATTGCATTTTGCGAGTTCTCCCATGCGTTGAATATGTGTTTTAGGAGAGCAACACCCGCATCTGTAGTTGATCGACCTTTTGTAAAGCCATATTGATCATTATGAAGGAGGCTATTTACATTAAAATATGTTAGCAACTGCTTCAGTATTAACTTTTCAAAAATTTTGCTAAATGCAGGCAGGATGGAAATATGCCTGAAGTTGCCTATATCATTTTTATTGCCTGATTCAAATAGAGGTATGACTTTACTACACTTCATGAGATCAGGAAAAGTTCCTGAGTCCACGCATTTATTAAAAGTTACAGCAAGATAAGGCGCTACGATGCCTATTATATCACTCAAAAGTTTGATTGAGATGCCCCAGTAATCACCTGTGTTTTTTGATTTTAGAGAATTAAAAACGTTAACTACGTCAAGTGGTGTTACATGCTCAAAACTAAATGATTGATTGCACTTAGGTACACTACCGTTCAAAAGACTTTCAGCTTTAGACGGGGATGAATTTAAGAAGCGAGTTGTAGTTATAGGTATGTGGGCAAAAAACTCATTAAATGCCTGAGCTACGTCAGCTGGTTTACTAACTAATTTGTTTTCGAATAGAATCTCTAGCTGATTTACTTTTTTAACCGACTTTCCCGTTTCATTATTTATTATTTTCCAAGTGGCTTTTACTTTATTATCAGAATTTTTAATTGTCTCGCTTAAGAATTTTGATTTAGCAGCGTCGGCAGCCATCTTGGTTTCCGCTGAGGTGTGGTCGCGCTGCTTAGTAATATTTAGTTTAATATTAAGTGTTTCAATTGATCTTACCACAAAACTAATAAATATTGAAATAATGTAATTACTATTTTGACATCCATAAAAGTTTGTGCACGAGTACATCTACTAAACAGTTCATACCACTGACAATTTAATTTGGTCTGGTTATACACGGAGATTAAGCATGAAAAAGTAGTTAAAGCTAATTTCTTTTAAAATACAAAAATAGCGAGCATTTTTTTCCCACCTCAACAAAAAAAAAAGTTATAGTCCATGGTCTGATGTTGGATCTGGAAGGTCATCATAGGAAACCCTCAAGTTAACAATGTAGCCTAATGATTAATGACCAATGAATTATGACCCAATGGCTAATGAATTAAATAGATTCGATTTTCTTTCGACTGATAAGAATTTAAAGCCCTAGCTGTCAAGACGAATTATATATAAATCTAAGTTTTAATTAGTGTTTTTAAGTTCATTTTTTGTTTTGTTTGTCATAAAAAGATTTTAACTTTTTTTAGTGAAAAAAAATATCCCATTTAAAAGAAAAAGGGTTTTTTTGGAACCCTTTGCGTGCGAGTACGACTTGCAGTTGAACGGCAAAACCAGGACCAGATCCGAACGACATAGCAGCGCGCGCAAAAATTTGGCACAGGTCTTACCTTTGTAACGTCCCGCGGGAATTTGGCAAGCGACGCGCGGATTGAAAATCACTGAAATAATCGATATTTTTTTAAAATAACTTTAATGAAAAAATACGATCGGGTGCACTCGATTCCAAAATGAATAACCTATAAATTGATATCATTTATAGAAAAAAAGAAGTATTAGTACTTGTTTAAAATGAAATTTGACTCGTGAACAAACTGCAAATCGAACGTAGTTTGGTATTTTTTTCTATGGAGAAAATTGTACTGTATAGTGTATTGATCGAATACATCGTAAGGAGAAAGAATGTATTAAAAATAAATATTTTTTTCAGATTCTAAATTTAATAATTTGCCTATCAAAAACAAATTCTGAAACGGACCAAAACAGTAACACCCAGCCTAAATAATGCGTCTAATTTCGGACAGCGTCCCTTGATGGGCGAGTTCTATTACTGGGTGGACGTACGACGTGTTACGTGAGCTCAGCACAGAACGCGCAAGCTAACCACTCAAGGTCATTGGCAGTTAATAGCGCCTTAATTCTCTACCGCTGTCAGACACGCTCGCGTCAAGTGCACGTCACGCGAGCGCTAAACGGGATTCTACTGCTGCGCGTTATTGATGCGCGAATCGCAACGCACGATGATCGGTATTCTACTATTCGTTTGATGTCTCAAAATTACAGTTTTTAAGTTTCAATTCTATCAACGTGCAATTTGGTTACGCACAAAATAAATTCCTTCCCCCGTAATATTTTTTATCTCATGTAGCCACACCGTAGGTATGTTTGGTAGAGTTAGGATGTAGTGCAGTTGACGTGCAGTACACGCGCAGTTCAAAGATTACAAGAAAACCGTTTATCACTCAAACTTGAACTTAACTGCAACTGCACTACAACTTCATCGGCGCGTCACAAAATTACGTGAATAAGTCTTCTGATGTTTTTAAGAAACAATCACCCACATTTCGTTTGGTGTGTGTTATTAATGCATGTAGTGAGATGAAAAACCGTCGCAAATGAATCATCATTGAGAAAAAAGTTTGATATTTTTCTAAAACATGGTTTCGTTTTAGTAAAATAACAAACTTTCTTACATATCGTCCATTGTCGGATTAATTAGTTAGTTGAACGACTTGCGGACTCAGTGCGCGAATACAATAGAGGACCGAATTTCTTAGATAAGGATTCAAGTTTCTTACAAGTAATTAGGGTGTGAAGACTACTTATAAAAACATGGTTTCGTTATTGCAAGGAAAGTGAACCTTAAATACATATACATAATTATGGTCCATAGCCGGATTAATTAGTTAATGGAACGGCTTACGGACTCAGTGCGCGAACACAATAGAGCACCGAATTCCTTAGATAAGGATTGAAGTCTTTTACAAGTAATTAGTGTGTGAAGACTACTTTATAACCAAGTAACTATACAGTATTGGATGAGGGGTTGGCAGACTGTTAGATACACAAGTTTAATTACCTTTGAGTCAGCAACGTAACGGAGGTTCTTAAAAACATAGATTAACCTGCGCAACCGTGAATTAAGTGTTTCGATGTGAGAACTAAAGGTTAAACAGTCGATCTGTACTCCTAGATACTTAATGTAACTTACCCGATATAGGTGGGGGCAAACGCACCCCATATGGTGAGTTGAAATACAGGAGTGAGCGATTAAAGCAAAAGAAGAGGAAGGAGGCTTTCCAGCGGCTGAAAGTGAGAAGGTGAGGTAATTTGTTTTATCAACGTTCAGAGTGAGCAGGTTCTGTGCCAACCAGCTGGTCACAGTGCCAAGTCCAGACTGTGCATATTGAAACACCAGATCCCATCTATCCCCGGAGAAAGTTAGAGCAGTATCATGAAGCATTTGGAAGCTTTAGCTGGCAAAGGTCATTTATATAAATGAGAAAAAGAGTAGGACCGATAATACTGCCCTGGGAACTCCGTATATTATTGGGAGTTCATCACTGGTCCAATATCCTATCTTGAGACATTGTCTTCTGCCAGTGAGGTAACTACTGAGGAGGGATAGTTGAGTGCCTCTTATACCAATTTTGTCCAGCTTGGCAATGAGGGTGGGGACAGAAATAGTGTCGAAGGCTTTCGCTAAATCTAGGAAAACGCCTATGACCTTCTGGTTTTCATCAAGTTTGGTGACAATAGTATTTGTTAGGTCCAGTACAGCATTATTAGTAGAAATTCCGGAGCGAAAACCATGTTGAGAAGATGAGAGTATGTGATTTTGATTTACGTATTTCACTAATCTATTATTCATAAGCCTCTCAAGTAATTTCGATAGAGTAGGCAAAATTGAGATAGGTCTGTAATTGTTCAAACGATCACTGTCCCCTCCTTTATGAATTGGGTGCACTACTTGAAAGCTTTTGGAAAAGTGCCTGAACTAAAAGCAAGGTTACATATGTAGCTTAAGTGAGGAATGAGTATATTTTTGTTATTTTTAAGAAGAGCGGCTGATATATCATCGGAACCTATCGCACAATCGCTCCTTAGAGACATAATTAAATTATCCAATTCAGCTTCATCTGTATCTAGAAGGACAAAGGAATTATTGTAAGCTTGGAGAACATCGGATTGAGGAGGTATGGTTGCAACCGCAGGTATGTTTTCAGTTAAGGTACGACCAATATTAGCAAAGTAAGCGTTCGCCTCATTTACGGAGTTCTCTGGATCAGAGGATGACAAAAGAGCGTCGGCGTGTTTCTTGACTTTTGTAGTGTGAATAACTGATTTAATAGCCTCCCAGAGCTTTTTAAGTGGTACGGTAATTAAGCGCCTGAGTACTAAGTGCTATCAATTAAGATTATTAGATGGCACAGAGACACATAGGCATATTGATCAGTTAAAGTTAAAATGTAAGTCAAATCAATCACAACCAACTGATGGCGTCATGGTTAACACAGAAGTAGTGCCCAAAAACTCTAACCGGCTCTTAGGTAATGCACTGATCCTACAGTACCGGTTACGGAAATACCCACCGAGGTGTGGTCAGGTGGAGGTGTAGGAGTTTCGGGATGCGATAGGGATGAGGCCCATTCGGTACCTGGATTGATAACGCCGGATTCATCTAAAATATGTTCAGCTCTAATTATAGTTTAGTTTAGATTCATTAGGTACGAGTTATATGTTATCATTAAGGTAACTAATAAGTATGGAATGTATTGTAAGTAAAATATAATGTATTAGGTATTATTATGTGAATAAATTAGGTATAAGTAACTATGTTTGTTAATTTTATGTTAGTTAATAAGGGTAGAGGTCTAATGTAGGGTATTCTTAAGCTGTGTTCCAATATTGTATAAATACCGTTTACCAACCACGGCGTCTTTTAGTCAATAAATGTCTACCGAGCGAACTACGTATTTTACTTCCCAATATCACAGTTTCAATTCTTCGTTTTTTGACAACGACGTCCAAAATGTAAGCTATTTAGCTTTTTTTTTCTGGAAGTCGGTTCTATTTTTTTTTTTGGTGAAAAAGTTTTTATTTTTCTCTTTTAGTTGCAATTCCCCATAAAATTGCGATGTGTTTGCGTTGTTATAGACATACGATCGCAGCAATCGTGAGTCATTTGCTGTTAGTTATTGAAGAGTTTTATTGTCTATCTCCGAAGATCTTCATCAAAATCAAAAATCATTTATTCACACTTGGCTAAGAGCCAGCACTTTTTGAAAGTTCTACATAAAGACAGTCCCCCAAAAACGCCCGCCCGTCACCACTTCCTAGTTTTTTAGCTTGAAGAAGAAGTGGCCAACAAACTCCCCAGCAACACATCTGTCTGTTAAGTTTGAAGAACTTGAATCTATATAATTAAATGCAACAATCTTAACATATGTGTATGTAACGTATGTAAAACAGAAAAATAAAGATATATCGTCTAAAATATAATCATAAAATTTAAAAATCCGCCACTTGTTAGCTAGCACACTCAATTATTACACGAACTCAAGCTACACTAAGCCAAATTAAAAAGCCTCCATACATAACTAGTGTGCCTGCTTACACGTGCAAAGATAGAATCTATCAAAGGGCTGTGATTCGAAGCCACAAGTGATGAACTAGGGCCATCACAATAGAATTGGTAAACAATTATTATATGAACTCATATAACCTGTTATAACCATAAGCTAAATATGGAGAAAGAACATCAAGTGTAACATTGTCTTGCGTTCAACACAGCGACCAACTATTATTATCTTCTAAATAGTCGTTGATGGAATAGTATGCCTTCGAACAAAGACTAGATTTAACTTTAGTTTTAAATGCATTAAAAGGCAGGCCCAAGAAAAGAACGGGGTAGCTTATTGTAAAAGTGGATACCGAGACCCTTAAACGAACCATGAACCTTACGAAAACGGTGGGAGGGAACATGATTCTAATGCTTATTTCTCGTGTTAAAACACGCACGGGGGGGGGGGGGTCTTTTTGTATAAATGTATATTTTGTCTAATGTATTATATGTTTGCAAAAATGAATTGAGATGCCACCGAGGGAATTCCAATCTCTTTGTAAATTTCTCTTAAAGAAACTCTTGACCATAACCTGAATATTGCTCGTACAGCACGTTTTTGTAAAACAAATATATTTTGTATGTCCGCAGCTTTACCCCACAAAATAATACCGTAAGACATAACACTATGGAAGTAACTAAAATAGACTAACCGTGCTGTGTCAACGTCAGAATATTGTCTAACTTTTCTGGAGGCGTAGGCGGCAGAGCTGAGCCTTCCCGATAGGCTTGATATATGTGCGCCCCATTTAAGTTTGGACTCAACAGTTATACCCAAAAAAACTGCCGAGTCCACAGTTTCAAGCACTTCTTTATTTAAGATGACATTAGGTCCTAGATTTATAACATTAGGTAAGGAAAACTTTATACATTTAGTTTTCTTAGCATTAAGAACTAAGTTATTTGTCGAAAACCAATCCGTAACCATTGAGAGAGCGCTATCTACGTTATCAAAATCTTGTCTATTCCTATCTACTTTAAAGATAAGAGAGGTATCATCTGCAAACAGTACTTCGTCACAGATACCACTAAAAAATGTGGTAAATCATTAATATACACCAAAAACAAGAATGGTCCTAATATCGAACCTTGAGGCACACCTAAATGAACTGGTATCCCGGAAGACTTTACACCATTGATATCTACACATTTGAACCTATTACATAAATATGAATCAGTTATATTTAGAGCTTCGTTTTGGAGACCATAATGACGCAGCTTACCCAAAAGCGTGTCATGGTGTACGCAATCAAAAGCTTTGGAGAGATCACAAAAAACTCCGATTGCATTTTGCTAGTTCTCCCATGCGTTGAATATGTGTTTTAGGAGAGCAACAACCGCATCTGTAGTCGATCGACCTTTTGTAAAGCCATATTGATCTTAGTAACTGCTTCAGTATTAACTTTTCAAAAATTTTGCTAAATGCAGCCAGGATGAAAATAGGCCTGAAGTTGCCTATGTAATTTTTATTGCCTGATTCAAATAAAGGTATGTCTTTACTACACTTCATGAGATCAGGAAAAGTTCCTGAGTCCACGCATTTATTAAAAGTTACAGCAAAATAGGGCGCTACAGTGTCTATTACAATACTCAAAAGTTTGATTGAGATGCCCCAGTAATCACCTGTGTTTTCGTATATTAATCTTCAGATTCAGATCCTAATGATTAATATACGAAAACCCCATCTAAATCGGAACAGTAACTTTAGAGAAAATCGCGGATATACAAACGTACATACATACATATGGGTCTATTAACGAACCTCCTTTTTTGAATACGGTTAAAAAATAAACAAATACTTACGATAATAAAAATAAACTGCGTCGCGTGCTTATTACCGATAAATGAAGTACCTACTTAATCAATAACTATGGAAAAATATATTGTAAAATTATTAATGACTAAGAGATAAGATTGCTTGTATTTATCTCAGGTATGCAAATGGTGTATAGAAATGACTAGCAATGTTTAATATTTACTATCGATAGCAATCTTATATGACTATACATTATACATACTACTTATCTATATGAGCAGGTACATAGTCTACATAGATTGTCATCACGGTACTTCCCCGGAGACCCAGAGGGAAAACATTTACAAATTCCACAAATTCTAAATCAAACCTAAATAAAGTCATTTATTCAAAGTAGGCTGATAGCCAGCTCTTTTTGAATGTCAAAGATATACATAAAGACAGTCTCCGAAAACGCCCGCCCGTCCCCACTTCCCAGTATTTTAGCTGTAAAGAAGTAGTGGCGCAACAGACTCTCCAGCAACATATATGTCTGTTAAGTTTAAAGATTAACTTACTTTCTGTGTACTGAGTGCTGTAGTGTTAGCAATAAATATGATAAATGTGAAGACCAAATCAAAGACTTTTATTTACTACACACAAACCACGTGCGCAGTATACCCGAGGACTGGTAATCAGGGTCTCATGCCATAAAATATCTCTCACGCTAGCCGGTGGAAGAAAAAATTTCTTTATAGTCTACCCTGGGAACTGCCACTTAAGCTATTCAAATCTTGGTTACCTATTTTAGCTTAGTTCTCCTGCGGATCTCTCCACTTCTGATTGGATCACGCAGCTCCGAGCATAGCACTTTCCTTTGCTTTTTGAGTACTTTCAGAATCGCGGCTGTTCAAGTACGAGTATTTCTATTGAAGTGGGTACCTTATCGCTTAGTTCTTCTGCTGAAATCTACACTTCTCGAAGCATAGGATCGCAACCGCGTCGCAATTAAGTCTGTTCAAGTATTTCTATTGAAGTGCGTGTACGATACTGAATAAGATAAGGTATAATATCAAGTTTGCAATTTGTGCTAATAAATTGATGATGTCAACTAGTTCTCGATTATTCTACGAGTAATGGCGACCTGGCCCTCCGCCCTCCCACCTACCCTGTATCGTATCTTTTTTTTTTGGAGAGTGAGAAATCATCTAAGCGACTTCTCCCGCTCTGGGTGGAGTGGGAGGGCGTGTCAGACTTTTACTGACTAAAACCCACCCTTGTTCCTTCAGTTGCCTGTGCCACAGTAACTCCCTTTCGAATTTATCCGCGACTTTAAGCATCGACCCTAGTGGGTCCCGTCAGTTCCTGCTGACACCTCTTTGAAACGTCGACTCGGGCCTGGTCCTTACCGGACGGCGAGCTACCCATTATTGCCATCCGCAGGCCGGGCATTGGCTTGCGACTCCCAACGCCCGACAGTGTTCATATCTAACGTCATCGTATTGTCAAGTCATTTAAACACAGTTACATAATAGAATTGCCTTGTTGGTGAATAATTGAAATTCGTGCTTAGAATAGTAATTTATTGAGTCTAAAGAGATATCACAGTAATAGTAAAACTTAACACTAATTTAAGTAGGTACCTAAACTATTCAGAAAAGCTAACTATATTATAGAGTGATATTATTTAATCAAAATAAGTAACACTATGTGTACTTATGTAACTTAAATATTAATTAACTACTTCTTCTTCTTCTTCTACTTCAGACAATTATTACACAAAAAAACCACAGGCGTTACTTTAGAAAGATATAATTTATTTATACATGTGAAATAAAAATATTATTGAATACTTAATTAATTATACAGCATGTAATAAACACCCTGTCCAATCCAATAAAGGCGTATTCCTGGTTTAACATACGTACTAGAAAAAGTTTTAAAAAAAATGTAACTCATAAAAACCAAAAGTTATAGATTTTTTTATTTTTATAAAATATGCGAAATTGAACACTAATTTAGGCAAATTTTTCATAAGTTGAGAACACTCCACCAGCCGGTGAAATCTGCGCTAGCCGCGCTGTAGGCAATCTATTTTGCTCAGGCGGCATCTTTGAAATGAAACAGTAGATGAACATTGTCGAGCGCCGTGTTGCCTTTGATTATCTTTTTTTTTTAAATTAATTATTTTCATTGGAGAAAAATAATTATCTCGTATCATTAAATGATTACGTATGTGTACACAGTACGATACCAAGTAATACTCTTCAGGATCAGACAGGGTTTTGTAACATGCTGTATATATGCTGCTTAGCCTTTTCCCTACTATCTTGGGGTCGGCCTCCAGTCTAATTGGCTTCCACAACCCAGTTACTGGGTACATACGGGTGGTGGATACGATACCCCTTGGTAAGACTGTTTGCTAGACTTTCGGGCTTCTGACGACCCGTAACGACAATCAAAGATCTACGATTGAGAGCTGGAACCAATGGCTTAACTTGCTTGCCGAGGCACGGAGGAGTCTCGCTATGTAAAGATGGTCACCCATCCATGGACCAACCCCGGCAAGCATAGCTTAACCTGATAGATCGAATCGGAATCAGAATTATTTATTTGTAAAACGTAGGTGATAATTAATAACAAGATCTTAAAAATTAGGTAGTGCTCTATGTTTTGGCAATTGACATACAAATTATTAGGAACAAGAACGATAATATGAGGGAGTACTCTTAAATTAAAATAGATAACATTAAAATTATTTACATAGTTGAGTATCTGATTGTATTAAAAACCAACACCCCCACTCCTCCACCCCTCACTTTAGCCACGAGCTCCTCTTACTTAATTAACTATATGTATACAGGATGTAAGGTAAACGCTCCCGAAAATGAAGACAGGTGATTCTTGATACCATCAAAAAATTCGAAAATAATTTTTTTTTTTCTAGCGTTTGCATTTAGGTTGTATATAATCTACGTTCTGGCTTCGGAAGTGTTCCCCTTACACCCTGTATACAATAAAAAAAAATCGTCTTCTGCTAAGCCTTTTCCCATCTGTGTTGGATGCAGCTGAAAACCAGTAACTATATTATACATTGAAGAACTGCCTATCTGGTCAAACTAAACTACGAGTACTATGGGCAAATACTGATGTAAATCCAGCACTTTGCCAGTCAATGACGCAGGGTCCATCTGTGACGCTCCGAATATATTGCTGGTATAGGTTTGCCAAGTGTTAGCGTCTGTCGGCGTGTTAGCGTTGGTCGGCGTGTTAGCGTTGCGTAAGGCAGAAACCGGGTCTTTCGCACAGATCCTGTTGCAGTCTGGTCTGTTGATAACCTTTTCCGTGGAGGCTCAATATTTTTCACAATGATATCTTTCTTTGGGGCTTCAACTTTATTCATCGTTTGTTGATGCACTACCGTTTCAATGTTTGTCTCAGATTCATGTTGTTGCAGGGCTTCAATGCTCTTTTGGTATTCTTCTTCGTCCGTTCTTTTCTTTTTTTTTGCCGTCGTATTTTTCGTTGATTCGTAAAACTTGTCAATACTGCTTCTTTTTTGTGCTTTAATTTCATTCATTCTTTGAAGTTTAGCTTCAATTTCATGTTTCTTCTTAACCTCGCATTGTTGCATAGTTTCAATACTCTTTTTAAAATATTTTTCACCAATTTCTAGCTTCTTTCGCATTTCGTGAATATTTTTTGCAACATCTTCTTTCTGTTGGGCTTTAATTTCTTTCATTTTTTGAAGTTTAGCTTCCATTTTTCTTGTTTCATCTGCCTGGTACTGTTCCATATTTTCAATGCTCTTTTTTAATTCTTTCATGGCATTTGATAACGTGTTCTGCATTGCTTGAATATTATTTTCCATATTTTCTTTCTGTTGGGCCTTAAAATCATTTATTTTTTGTAGTTTAGCTTTAATTTCATTCGTTTTCTCGGTTTCATACTGTCGCATAGCTTTAACGTTCTTTTTAAATTCTTCTTCTTTTGTAGCTAACACTTTAAGCATTTTATTGATATTATTTTGTATTTCTATTTTCTTTTTAGCTAAGCAATCGTTCATACTTTTAATTTTAGCTTCGATCTCCTTTTTATTCTCAAGCTGTTTTAGTTTACTAGTTTGAATCATTTTCTCCGCCGTGTCTTTCATTTTTTTAATTTTCGTATCATTGTTATTTTTCTCTTCATCTTCATGTTGTTTCATTGCTTGAATATTCTGATCGATGGCATTTTTAGTTACGGTTAATATTTTGTCCATTGCCTCAATATTTTTTTCCATCTCGGTTTTCGCCCGAGCTTCATCTGCTTTAAGTTTTTCTATCTCCCTGTCTATTTCTGACTGCCTTTCAGTATCTTTTCCTTTAATGGCAGTTATACTTTTCATGATTTCAGCTATTTCCATAGACCTCTGTTCCTGACTCCATATAATATTCTTGTCCATTTCAGTATTTTTCAGGGCCAGCATGTTCCTTAACTGATCAATATCTTTCTCCAATAACGCATTTCTTTTCTCTATCTCCTTCGTTTTTTTCTCTATTCTCTGCGATAGTCGCTCATTTTTAAGTTTTTTTTTTAACTTTGCTGATTCCTCGTCCTGAGAACAAACATAAAATCTTTCATTTATTTCATTAGTATCAGAACCGACTATTAAAGTCGTTTGCACGTAAAACATGGATGTATTTTAAAGCATTACAAACATATTCATAGTGACAGAGTGATACACTAATAAAATATATTTTTAAATTAAATTTGGGTTGTTCGTGGATAAAGTCTACCACGCAGGTAGTATTTCTTATTTCGTAATTAAAACTTTACGAATATGATGAGTGCAGATAAAATATATCACGTGGCCAGCCATAATATATTTAATATCGGAAAACTGAATACTCTCGACCGAATTTCGATCACCGTGGCCAATCTCAACAGAGATTAGCCAAGTACGCAGGAGATATTATAGCGCACAAGCGTGTGCGCAGACACAGGTGCACTCTCTGTTCCTTCACTCTCATAGTCCGATGGGACGGCAATCCGACATGACCGGGGGGACTGAACAGGCGCAAGACCAACAGCTTTACGTGTTTTCGGAGGCACGTGGTGTCACACCACCAACTTTCAAACTCCGGGCTTTTTTTACGATATAGTAATACCTAATGGAAAAACCCAATAACACTTTTTGCCCGACCCGGGAATCGAACCCTGGACCTCACGCTCAGCTGTCGTGCTTGTGACCACGAGACCAACTAAGCAGTAGTAGTAGTAGTATCGGTAACAATAGTTCGGGTCTCTTGAGCATTGACTCTGTTACTCAATTCTGTACGATATATGTATAATAGTATAGCCATTTATTCCATAACCCTCAATTTTACATTTCAAATGTTGTTAGTATTTTTTATAATAATAATAATAATTTATTCTTCAAAAAAGTACAAAAAACAAACAAACAAACAACAAACAAACTTAAATTTTTGTGAGGTGAATGTACAGAGGCATTATAATTAGACAACGACTCCCAAACTGAGACATGCTCGTATTTTGGGTAGTCGGGGTCGACCGTTTCAGATGTCGTATACATATCACCGTCCTATTTTGAACCAAAATCTTACACTTGACAATTGTACATAAATAGCAACTTTATATAAATGTGTATGTTTCATGTTAAATTAATATTTAAACATTAAAAATTAACTTTTATTTTTATTTTTCAATTTCAATAAGTTTCTCGGACTCATCATAACTTAACGACTTTAACCAATTAGTTAATTTTTCTTTAAAATTGTGCTTATTTAGTCTGTATAGTGAGATCTTTTTATTAATTTCATTGTAAAGCCTGGAACTCAATGCGTTGTACTGTCGCAGTGCTAAAGCTGTTCTACATCGCACAGAGGGGCAAACGAGTGCACCACTCCGTTTTTTTAAACCCTCCTTATCTAGGGGAAGTAATGAATGACGTCGGAGCATCGTGCGGAGAATAAACAGCTGTCGCACCGTCAATACCTTGCACTCCTTGTATAATTCTGTGGTAGAATAGTAGCGCGGCTTACCATGCATGACCTTGAGAATAGACCTTTGTGCTCTCTCTAATTTAAAAAACAAAGTTTTGTAAGTCCCACCCCACACAGGAATACAATAAACCAACATTGATTGACATAATGCAAGATAGACTGTATGCAATAACGTACGGTCGGCAGAGTGACGAAGATTCTTAAACACGTCCAGTAGTTTTCTGACACGTCCAGTGAGGGTCTCTACTTGTGCACGCCAGTCTAATCGTTCATCAACTAAAACACCAAGATATCCTATACAGCCAACATTCGATAACGGTGAACAGTGACAAGTTGTTGTTGATCTGGCACAATTGTGGGCAGTAAGTGTTAAAGTTTCTACTGCTGGCATTGAGGTATTCGGGAGATAAAAACGAATATATTTTGTTTTATCTACATCAACGTAAGTAGATTAGAAGGTAACCATAGCATGACTTCTCTCAGATTACTCTCGGCCTGTAACTTAGCTTCCACCCAGTTCTTTCCATACACTACGATTGCTGTGTCATCCGCATAAGTAAAAATATCACAGCTTTTCAGTTCCATCTTGCACAAGTCGTTGACGTATATTATAAACAATGTGGGTCCAAGAATACTCCCTTGTGGTACTCCATATTTGATTTCTTCATCTTCACTAACCACAGTATCAATTTTGACTGCCTGAGTACGATTGCTTAAATAATCTTTAAATATATTTAGTGACAGTCCACGAACTCCAATGTGCTCCAGTTTTGATAAAAGAATTGGGACAGAGACCGTATCAAAAGCTTTTGATATATCTAAAAATATACCGTAACACTTGTAGCTTTTGTCCAGTTTATTAGCTACCGCTGCACTGAGTTTGGTTACAGCATCTTCAGTTGATACACCCGACCTAAATCCATACTGGTTTCCTGATGTGATGTTAAACTTGGTGAGATACTTAGTCAAGCAGTTATTAAGTATTATTTCTAGAATCTTCGATAATGCACTCAGTAAAGAAATAGGCTTATAGTTCGTAAGTCGCTCTCTGTCCCACCCTTATGCACAGGAGTCACTATAGCTTTTTTCAGGCTGTTTGGAAATACGCCAGTGGCAATAGAGACGGTGCATTTGTGCATAATAGGTGGTACCAACACTTCCTGTGAGAGCTTTATTACCAAGGCTGGAATATTATCCCAGCCAGTTGCACAGTTATTTCGTAGTGAGGCAATGATCGCTGCCACTTGTTCATGGCACACTGACTGTATCCCGAGAGAGTTGCGGGGTGATATATTTTCCTTGGCGTGGCAAGGTACTGGCGAATTATCCGGTGGAATTAGCTTCGAAGCCAGGTCTTTTCCAATGTTCACAAAGTATTTGTTGACGCAGTTTGTTGACAACTTAGCATCAGCCGATAATTTCAATAGTTCCATTGCTGGCTGTGACAGACATTTCCTACCTGAGATTTGATTTACAACATCCCATATTGCTTTCGGACTGTTTTGAGCTTTAGTGATTTGTTCTTTTTCGTATTCAAGTTTTAACTTTCTGAGCAGGGCATCACAAAAGTTTCGGTACCTTTTATATGTGGTATGAAGAATTGTTTTACCAACATTTTTTCTTAGTTTAAGGTGCATCCTATCGTGGTTCCATATACAACGAAGCAATCCTTTAGTGATTATGGATTTAAATCTATTTACTATATCATATGGACCCGTTTTGAGTAGACTAGGATAGGCCTCCCCCAACCTTTTCCACCTTTCTCTATCCATGCTCTGGTCGATCCAATCTGTCCCCACCGCCTGCACGATTTCATCTTCCCATCACTGCTTTGGTCTGCCGGTTTTTCTTTTGCCTAATGGTCCATTCCATTTGGTCACAATATTTGACGTATATATAACTTTTTTTTAATTGTCCCTATCTCACTCGATTTATAAAAATAAAAGCCGGATACTGAAAATATAGGTAATGATTTTGCAAATTATGGCTTGTTTTCTTTTAAAAACGTTTTATTCAAAGTCATCGATAAGATATGCGTGGAAATCGGTCAAAAGTCTCAGTTACGTTTTTTATCTAGTGTTATGACGTTAATACCTTTTTAAAATACCTATTATAAGTCCGCTTAATCAATTCTGGAAAGTTAATCGACAGACAATTGTAATAACAAATTTGAATTATTTGAAATACATGGCAAATGAGCGCTCAGATATCAAAATATGAGTAAAAAGCTAAGTTTGTGCATCTGTATGTATTGGGGTATATCCGCCGCACATTTGCACGGGTTAAAAAATGGGATGAGGGCAGGATGATGACGCTGCGCGGTATCTTCTCGTTTCTCATGCCACAGTGTCTCAAAATGAAAGTCTATGACCAGTGCGTGTGCCAGTGATGGCATTTGGCACTGAAACGTGGTTGCTCACAATGGGCCAAAAGGGGTAAAGTCACCCAAAGGGCAAGGAGAGGGCTATGCTCGGAGTTTCTTTGCGAGATCGAATCAGGAATGAAGATATCCGCAAAAGAACCAGGGTTACCGACATACTCGTAACCCGAAGACTCGCCAAACTTAAGTGCAGAGGGCAGGGAATATTGCTGACGAATGATTCTGGTGTGGGAATCGCGTACCAGATGACGCAGCGTTGGAAGGCCCCACAAGGTGGACTGATAACCTGAAGAGGTTCGCGGGAATCCGTTGGATGCGAGACGCATAGGATAGGTCTATATATACAGAGTGGTGATGACAATACGACATTAAATTAAACCTCGCATACCTCAAGACGTTCTCAGTCTACATACAAAAAATCATTTGAATATATCCAGTAAAAAGTCACAGGAAATTATTTGTCATTTTTAACATTTGCTACATGATGTATCTGATAATAGGGAAACACTGTCAGGTTAACGACCCACATCGGTAAAAACATTAAAGTCACGTTGCCAACTCGCTACTACGCACTTTCGCCAAATTAGTATTTTCATCTGATTTAGTGAAAATTATACCTTGAGTCTGAGTAATAAGAGTCATAAAGCGTGTCATCAGAGTTGGATAAGAAAGTAACGAATGCGGAAATTGCAATGCACTCATAATGTTAATAGAAAATTTAGTGTGTGCGAAAGAGATAAATCTAGTTTCGTTTGTTAGTTCGCTTTCTTGAAGAAATTTGCTACAACAAATTTATGTTAGTGTGTCGCCGCGGTCCTGTGACGAGTCACGCGTCTAGGTACTTCCCCGCCGCTCGTGTTTTTTGTAAATTCATTTACGACGGTATTAGTGCGAAATTGGACGCTTTATTTTGGTGACAGGACACGTAACGTTTTAATAGGTATTTAGTTAAACAGTGAGTGAATTGTGCGAAATTAGACGCTTAGTGTTTATTGTTTTCGTGTTTTTTTTAACGCAACCCAACGTGTAGTTCAGGTGTTGACCATACAACTATTCTTAAATTTTAAAACGCGACAAACGGAAGCCGTATAAATACAAGAAATTGCATGCATTGTTACCTAGAGACAAACCAGTTAGGTAAAACTTCTGTCGCTGGATTGAAAATAAACATTTCGAGAATCCGGATTTCTTGTACAATGTGATGTGGACTGATGAAAGTACATTTACAAGGAACGGTTTATGGAACAGACAGAATATTCGTTACTGGAGCCGCGTGAATCCGCGTCTAGGACGGGAGACTTCGCACCAGTACAGGCTGTGCTAAATAATCTGTGATTCAGTGTAATTTTACTGAGCATTAATCCATAATTAAAAGCCAAAAAATCAAGTCGCTACAGGACCGCGCGTTGTTGCCGCTCTTACGACAGGTTAGTGAACTCATATTTATAAGTGGTGTTCTATTTCGTTTCTAGTTTTATGCCATTTAGTTTGTTTGAAATTTTTATTTTTTTATTTTCGATGTTAGGATATTTTTGATAGCTTAAACTTATTCTTATAAACTGGTATTGTCCGTGTTTTCATTTATTGTCGTATTGTCTTCTCCACGCTGTATATACTTTAGTAACTATTTTCGTTTTAGTATTTTTTTTTTTCAGTTTATGCACCTGCCATGTTATCTCTTCACTACCTTTGGTTGACTGGTAGAGAATGCCTAAGGCATTAAGTCAACCTTTGTACATTTGTGTTGCATGAAGTTTTAATAAATAAATAAATAGGTCGTTGTGGCGACACTTTGCGGAGGTCTTTGTTCAGCAGTGGACGTCTTTCGACTGTCACGATGAAAATAATGATGAACGAGTGTCTTACCTTGTCCGACAGTTTACCGAAGTTAATATAGTTACAAATATAGCCAGTGGTACGCTTTCTCTGCCAGAGGTATCGAATTAGTTCTTCGTCTTCATCGTCAACCTCAGCATCAAGTGCGGGCTTGGCATCAGGGTGACTCATCGGGACCTACAAGAATATAATTTTCTATTTACAAATCAAATTAACCATTGGCAACAGTTTCATTTATTGCTGAGATATCATCAAATAACTTCTCCTGCTCTAGGTAGAGCTCGGCGTGTCAGACTCTTACTGAGTAAAACCGGTGTTCCTTCAGTTGGTTGTGTCAGAGCTCCGCTGACTCACACCCGTTACCCAGGCAGAACAGGGTGATATTACATTTTATAGTGATACAGAAGAGATATGATCTGTGAAATATTCTTGTGTTTGGTAGCTTTAAGAAATGGGAGGGGGAAGAACTCACCGGGCATAAAAAGTTCATCCGTATTGTTGTCAATGAGACTTGTGCGCAGCCGGATACCAAACTCAATACTTACTCGAGAGCTTAGCTTACACAGCTTGGTGCTGCGCGTCGACCTCCCTAGCGGCGTCAGCGTGGTTTGCTACGCTGACGACACGCTGGTCTTGACGCAGGGGAGATCGTACCAGGCGGCGGCCGACTTGATGTCACGCGGGGTTGCGACAGTCGTTGAGAGGATCCGGACACTGCGACTCGAGGTGGCATTGCACAAGTCCGAGGCCATGCGTTTTTATGGTCCTCGGAACGCGCTTCGGACGGCTCTACACGGGGATCGTGCGGTCCATGGCCCTTTACGGGGCACTGGTGTGGGCGTATTCCCTGAGGCAGCGACCAGCTCGCCGGTTGAACGCGTCCCAAAGGGTCATGGCTATTAGGCTCATCCGAGGATACCGCACGGTCTCCTGTGAGGCGGCGAGCCTCCTTGCCGGACTGTCACCATGGGATCTGGAGGCTCGGGTCCTCGCACTGCTCTGGGAGTGGCGCGAGGAGGCCAAACGCCGGGGCGAAACTCTGCTGCCGCGATACCTCGCGGCTCGGCGGACGGAGCTCCGGCAGGATCTCATGGCGACATGGAGACAACGACTGTTGCAACCCAGCGCTGGGAACGCCACCATTTTTCATTACGGCGGTAGTGCCCCTCTTTGAGGAGTGGCTGGAGAGCACCGCACGACATCTCTCGCCGGTTCCATTCTCCCTGGTGACCGGGGTAGATGACGGCTCTGTTTGTCAAGTAAGCCTCGACGACGCGACGGAGGTAGGACGGCACCCGGTGATACCGGAGTGCCTCCACTATGCAACTCCAGGGCAGTGTGTTAAACGCATTGGTGATGTCCAGAGACACCGCCAAAACGACCCTACCCCGGGCCACTGCATCCCCCGTCGTGAGGGCTCGTACGCGCTTTATGGCGTCCACTGGGGAGCGCCCCCTGCGGAAGCCATACTAGCTCTCCGCCAGATCCGGAACCACCTGCACCAGCTGCCCGACGAGGCGGCCTGCAATTACTCTTTCGAAGAGCTTGCCCACCTCATCGAGCAATACAATGGGCCGGTAAGCGGACAGAGAGTCCGCGGGGCGCCCCGGCTTCTTGATCAAGACCAGCTTCCCCGTCTTCCAACGCAGCTGAAACTGGCCCCTCTCCATGCATGCGCTTAGGAGCCCTCTCAATCGAGGCCCGAGAGCCTCCTCCAAGGCCAGGACTCAGACTTTTCCATAAAAACCATCGGGTAGCTCTTAGTCTGCAACCGGCTTTGGTTCTTCACATATTTTTTATTTATTTATAACGCACGCGAGCAACTTCTAAATTTCCAAATTAATTATGAATTTGATTTTACTCTATGAACTTTAGATTCAAAATTCTAATTCTCAATTGAAAAGTTTTAATTAAGAACTTGGTTAACAGTGTTTAAACTAATAATAGGATTATTTTTATAAAACCTTTTAATAATGATTAATATCGAGAAATTTAACTGAAATGAAATTACTATGAACAATAGGGATATTATGCATGAAAAAAATATTTTCTATCTAACCGGTTTATCGATTAATATACTAAAATATAGTATAGTGAAAGCAGAAACAAAATTGATCGTAAATTAAACGAAATTTAACAATTTTAAACAAAAACATATATCTGTCCCTCTCTCGAAAACGCTGTTTTCTATGGCAGTTGTATGTGCGTCATGTCCTTTGACATCAAAAAATATGTTGGACTTCTCTTTCTAATTATCAACTTTAAAACTTTATAACTTCGGCGCTGATGATGATATTTTGAAAATTCCTTTATATTTGTTCACTATAGTTAAGAGGGAACAGGGCCTGTGAGGAATTTACAAAATAAAAAAAATATTTATACTCACATCATCGCTTACCATCAGGTGAGATAGTGGTCAAACGCAAGCCTATCCAACATAAAAAAAAATAGGTATTTGAAGAAACTATTGCCATCGTGCTCCCTCAAGCCTGCCGCAGTAGAGTGCGATAGGGACAGCTGCAACTCAGACCGATTTTATTACAAAATTTCGACGTTTCGTATGCCTTTTTTTTCTCCTCGAAAACTGAGAAAATTTTATTATTTTTGGCACCAAATTTTTACGATAGAGTCTAGGTCCCTATTAAATGTTTTATGTTAAAACTTTTCTAATTTGTCTGGTAGTCTTCTAAGAACGGCGGTAAAAATAGAACCATTTTTTGTCATTTTTGAAGGGTCATATTTTCTTTACTCATTAGTTGCTGAAAAAAAGGAAATGACAGGGACGTGTCAACAGCAGACCCGAAAAAAGGGGAATACATTTGTATGGAGAATTGCAGCCCCTGTTCCCTCTTAATAAGTCTTCAATTGAACAAATATAAAAAAATCATGCATATGCCTATTGGAGCGGTCTAACTCACATTACATTTAAAAATAAAATATTATCTTACATCAGGACCACTTAATCTACATTTCTCCTCGAAGCGTCGTAATAGTTCAGCTCCCAGCTCAGTGAGTTGCTTGTTATTGAATACAGGTTTCTCGTCAGTCATCTGAAAAAAAAAAACATAATATGACAAATGTCATCATCATCTTCATCAGCCTTTTAATGTCCCCACTGCTGGGGCACAAGCCTCCTCTCTGTGAGAGGGTGTGGACTGTAATCCACGACGCGGGCCCAATGCGTGTTGGTGGATGTCACATGTCTTCGAATTTTTAGTTCTGGGACATGCCGGTTTTCTCACGATGTTTTCCTTCACTGTTTTGAGAGCAGTGGTGATGAAATAATTTATACAAAGTAAAGCGCCTGCCTGGGTTTGAACTCAAGATCTACAACTCGGTAAACGAATACCTAAATGATTGACTTATAAACTCATAACTTAAGAGGCCTACACGAAATTTTGGTCGATTTCACTGATTTACGTGATTTTGTAGATGTGATTTTACAGTTATAATAATGCATTTCTATAAGTTTTAATGCACAACATGAAAGAGCATTACAATAAATATATCTAATGAATGAGCTAGATTGGCAACTTGCGATGCGTATATCGAGATTTGGGTTGTTTTAAAACATTTTTTATTGCCAAATTTTTGTAATTTTTACATTATTTTCTCAAGAAATGGATTGATGGTGAACTGAAGTTTATTTTTTGTCTGTTTTAATTTTATGAACGAGAGTTCTAAATAGCCAAAATCAAAAGCAATTATTTTGCCATTTTATCTAAAATTTGACTAAGTTACCTAAATATTTTTTTTATATTAAAGTCGTAAACAGTGATTTATACATTATATAGATGACTTTTGCAATAATACATTCTAATTTTTTGATACTTTAGACGTCAAAACGATTCGTAATTATGTGATATTCTAAACCCCTTACAGCAAAAATTCACAAAACCGTCATCGGTGTGTTGTGGTTAATTAACCGTAATTATAATTATATGTTTTTTTTCCGGTTCCGGCAGTAAAACGGTCAATACGTACGTCAGTGAGCTCCGTAAATAAATACCGAAAATAAGTGCTCAAAGTTGATTAAAAAGTGCCATTTAGGAAACAAAGTGCGATTAGATCGTCGAAGACTGTGGACAGGAGGAGATTTAGTCATAGAAGCAAGGATTAACTTGAAAAAGTGCAGTGAGAACATAGTGACATAACCTAAAAAATAGTGAAGAGTGAAGTCGCAAACTAACTGTCAGTCACAATTAAGGTGCGCTCACGATAAGTCTGCGCGCGGTTAAAATCGGAACTAAACATTTTTTAATTAGAGTGCGCGCACGATAAATCTGAGTGCGGCCGAATTCGGCACTAAACGATTTTTTTAAATTTCTTAAGGCTAGCCTAACCCGAGTGCCGTAGATATAATGGAAGGACAATTTGAAATATTATTTGAAAAAATGAAAATGGAAATGAAAAATCAGACAATCGAATTAACAGAATCTCTTACAAAAAATATCATGGATCGGATGGATGAAAAACTACTGCCTATCAAGGAGGAAAACGAAAAATTAAAAGAAAAAGTCGGCAAATTAGAGAAGGAGATAGAACATTTAAAAAGGGAAAAGAAAAGTAATAATCTAATTATTTTTGGATTAGAAGAGGGTGAAAACTCAACCGCTGAGTTATTCCAAAATGTAAAGAAGAACTTCAAAAGAGACTTAAACATCAATGTGGAAGAAAACGAAGTAAACAAATTATACCGCTTAGGAAAACCAAAAGCCGAGAACAAACCGAGACCCGTACTATGTTCCCTTTTAAGCGAATGGAAGAAGAACGAAATTACAAAAAACAAAAAAAAACTAAACGGAATTTATGTATCGGAGGATTATTCAAAAGAAATATTAGAAAAAAGGAAAGCACTGCAGCCGCAACTAATAGAAGAGAGGAAAAAAGGAAACATAGCTTTTCTGAAATATGATAAAATTATAATCAAAGAACCAAACACCAACAATGATAAAAGGAAAAGGGAACAATCTACCTCACCACAGTCACCGTCAAAAACTCAGCCCAAAAAACAACAAACACTGAGCTCTCTCAAAAACAACAGAACAAACGCCTTCGATGCAATGAGAATCAAATCAAACTCTCTAACCAATATTTCCACACGCAAGAACCAATAGCAACTAACATTCGGAACACCGGAAAATAAAAAAAACTATAAAAACCAACAAAACGTAAAAACACAATCTCCCCCAATCCGACTGGTCCTCGTGGGGGATGAAGACCACAACCCTCCAACATTTCACAAAAGAAAAGAAAAAATCTATATTGCAGCACTAAATACCCTTACTCTCAAAAATGAAGAAAACTTAACAGAATTAACATACGCGCTAGAACATATTAAATGGGATATCGTTGGCCTAAGCGAAGTGAGACGATTAGGAGAAAGAATTGTTTCGTATCAGGATTTCTTATTATACCATATAGGGACCACTCCTGGCTACCATGGGGTTGGTTTTATTGTAAGGAAACACCTGACAGACTGTATAGAAGGGTTCATAGGCATTTCGGAGCGCATAGCAATGATGAACTTAAAGTTACCAGGATATCAAGATTCATGGTCTATTATACAAGTGTACTCACCTACAGAACAGTCAGACCTAGAAATAATAGACACATTTTATCTTGAATTAAATCAAGTCATACGAGATCACGCCCATAAAAACTTAATAGTAATGGGAGACTTCAATGCAAACATTGGAGACAAGCGTCCTGGAGAATACACACTAGGACCATTCACATACTGCAACAGAACCAGAAACAGGAACGGAGAAAAAATTATGAACTTCACACTAGAAAACAACCTTACTATTCTAAATACTATTTATAGGAAAAACAAAAAAAGAATGTGGACTTGGATCTCACCAGACGGGAACACAAAAAATGAAATTGATTTCTTCATGACTAACAAAAACAGTTACTTCAGCAACTTTAACGTCATCACCCAATTTAACTTCAACACTAATCATAGACTGATCAGGGCAGAATTAAAAACAAAACAACCAAGGAAACCTAGACCAAGACAACAACCAGTAAATGTGAAGCTCGGAAAACACCAAATGGAACAATTAACAGCCAGCCTGAGAGACAAATTCAAAAACTTTAAAGAAAACACAAGGAACCTAGACATACAGGAAAAATATAACTGGATAGAGAATATTATTAAAACTGAAACTAAACTCGCTGCTAGTACCAGTAGGGAACGGAAGCAATGGCTTACAAGCACCACTATAAAATTGCTAGAAGAAAGGAGCCACTTAATTAACACAAGAGACGCAAAAGGCAGAAGAAAACATCTAACAGAAATTAATAAGAAAATAAAGGAAAACATCAGAATAGATAGGAATAGAAATAGAATGGAGACTATTGAAAAACACATAATAAAAACGGGTGGTGTTAAAAAAGCATACAAGGAACTTACGAAATCTATAGACTGGGTGGTAAAAATGAAAAGCAATAGAGGAAAATGGAACCACGACAGAAAAGACATATTGGAAATTGCAACATCCTATTACAAAGAACTGTATGAATACAACAACACCTCACGAGAAGAAGTAAATTTGGTAGATACCTCAAATATCCCCAAAATCCTTTATGTGGAAATAGAGAAAGCAATAGATACACAACGGAAAGACAAAACACCAGGACCCGATGGTATAAACAACGAGATCTTAATGCGAAATAAACAAGTTATCACACCGATCCTCACGGAAATGTTTAAAGACATCATAGACACAGAAATTATCCCACAGCAATGGACAGAATCAAATATTATACTTCTATATAAAAAAGGAGACAAACACGACATCGGAAACTACCGTCCAATCAGCCTCATGTCTAACATATATAAGATATTTGCCAAAATAATTTTAAAACGAATAGAAGGAACACTAGATGAACATCAACCTATCGAGCAGGCGGGTTTTCGGAAAGGCTATTCGGTAATCGATCACATTCATGTTGTCCGCCAAGTCTTAGACAAGTATACAGCCTACCAGCGCGAATACTACATCGCTTTCATCGACTATACCAAAGCATTCGACTCCTTGTACCACGAAAAGATATGGAAGTCCCTAAAGGAACAAGGAATCGAACAAAAATATATCCGCTTAATAAAAAATGTATATAGTCATAGTACCGCGAGAATCCAACTAGAAAAGAAAGGTAAACCATTTAGAGTAGAAAGGGGTGTTAGACAAGGAGACCCTCTATCTCCAAAACTATTCTCAGCGGTTCTCGAAACAATTTTTAGGGGTCTTAACTGGGAAAACCTCGGAATCAATGTCGACGGGACCTCCCTAACACACTTGAGGTTCGCAGACGATATAGTTTTATTTGCTGAAACACCGGAAAACATACAACAAATGATACATGAACTAGCGGATGAGAGTGAGAAGATAGGTTTAAAGTTGAACCCAGAGAAAACAAAGGTTATGACAAACGGGAAGAAAACCACCATACGTCTAGGAAATAATCAAATCGATTACAGCGACGAATACATCTATCTGGGACAGCTAATAACACAAGAGGATCCTATACGCAAAGAAGTTGAGAGAAGAATTACAAATGGCTGGAAGAGATACTGGAGTCTGAGAGAGGTCATGAAAGACAAAACTCTTCACATTAATGTAAAGAAAAAACTTTTCAACACCTGTGTACTACCTGTTTTAATGTATGGCAGCCAAACATGGGCTTTAACACACAATACGACGAGAAAACTGGAAACCTGCCAATATGCAATGGAAAGAAGTATGCTGAATTTGAAAAGGTCGGACCGAATAAAAAACCATGTCATCAGGAAAAAGACGAAGGTCATAGACATAACATCCAAAATCAGAAGACTCAAATGGCAATGGGCAGGGCACATGATAAGAGGCCAAGAGAAATGGAGCAAAATTGTAACGCGATGGTACCCTAGAGAAGGGAAAAGGAAAAGAGGCAGACCACAGAAAAGGTGGGACGATGATATACGGCAAGTAGCAGGAGTAACGTGGAATAGAGTGGCCCAAGATAGACAGGAATGGAAAAGGTTGGAGGAGGCCTTTGCCGACTGGCAAACAGACCTGCAGAAAATAATAAAATATTAGAATAGAACAAGATTAGTTAAGCTACAAAAAAAAAAAAAAAGAAATATTGGTATATCCATACTCATAATTTTTAATACTTTGTAAATAGATGCTAAGTTGGTCTGATTAAAGGGCTTTATTATTATTATTATTATTATAATAAAAATAAACTAGCTCATACATTAGATTATAATTGAAATGATCTATCATGTTGTGCATTAAAACTTTTAGAAATACATTATTTTAACTGTAAAATCACGAAAATCAGCGAAATCGGCAAAATTTCGTGTACGGCCTCTTAAGTACTGAATTTGACATAAGTGAACGGTTACGCAAACGCGTTCGAGTAAATACATTAAGCTCAGAGAACTCACACTAAGCCCTCTGAGCATAAGCGCAAAGTTGACTGTTTACGCGAAATATTAATTAGCCGCTGTCATGCGTGAGTTTATTCGTGACATTCAAATATATAATTCTCACGTTTACTTAAATTACGATGGTACAATCAATTTAAAAACAAAATTGTTTCTACAATCTTATCTTACATTGACGTCTTTTATGCGTAATTTTATTGTATGAGATTATTGACTGTTTATTTTTGTTTTGTTCCGGTCTTTCCTCATAGATAAGAGTCAATTCGCAGAAAGTATTAAGCCTGACTTACGATAAAACATAATATTTACTTGTAACACCTAAGATTTACCGAATCAGTGGTAAAATTCCTAAATTTCCTCTGATATCGTTTTTATCGAACCTTCACTACCATTTTCAAATGTGTTTATTGTGTTTAGCCAAAAATCTACAAATGGAATTGATGAATGTTTTTCTATAAGTAGGTAGGTCCTGAAAGAGGTCTGATTGTTCATCTTAGGATTTTGTACAACATAGAACCTGTGACATACACAATAATAAAAATAAATCTAGTTATGATTTTAGAAAAACGTTTATATGCAGATAATTACAAATGACCACTGTAAAAGAAGGAATTCAATCGACTCAAATGAACTAGTAGTTAAACTGATGTGCCAAAATTAATGCGATCGTCTTACAAAGCATGAGGCTGGCTCCACAGCTACTCGGGCGACACGTACTTACGGGCCACCCGTACGGGCTCCCGGAACGGAGACATATGTGAGGCGCTAGAACATCGTTTCACAGCGACGCAGATTGGTCTGGTACGCGACACGCTCCGCGTCGCTGTGAAACAATGTTCTAACGCCTCACGTATGTCTCCGTTCCGGGAGCCCGTACGGGTGGGCCGTACGTGTCTCCCGGGTAGCTGTGAAGCCAGCTTCACAGAATGAAGCTGCCCTACAGATGGTAACTATGTTGTACAGAAGAGTAGCTGTCCTCACTGGAGGAAGCACTTTACGAGACGAGACGAGAGACGAGAGTTTTTTTTAACTATTTTTAATTAATGGCAAGCAGAGCCAATGTCACAGTATAAATATCTACCAGTAGTGTGACTCGACCTTCACTTTGAAATATTTACCTACGGCCTCAGTATAAATATGGACAGTACGGAAGCTACGTACAAACGTTCGAAACGGCACACTCACACAGACGCGCGCATCTACGTTAGCCCTAAGCGATAGTCGTGGTACACGCAGTTGCGGCTGCCGTGTCGAGACGACGTTTTAAAATGCCACGAACGTATTGCGCAGTGTACTGTTGTATGAACAGTTGTATGGCTTTCGTTTCTTAAACTCCCTGCTGATCTTGAAAGGTAGCTAATAATGATTCAATTATGAAAAATAAAGACGTTTTTTTAAAATTTGAATGGTTTTTCATTTACATCACACGCATTTTCAGGTTGAAACGCGGTAAGGTGCGCTGCCGCAGGGTTAACTAGCTATCGGCCGAGCGCCGCGCATTTTGACTTCACTTTATCGGTGGAGGTTTGCCCCGCTTGGGCAGAACACCGCCGTGTCCTCGTGGATGCGATAGGCGACAGCGACCTCTCGCGCCGTGCCCGGTGGTACGGAGCGAGAGGGAATGGGAGGCCGTCTCCTCCTTCTGCGAAGCAGTAATGCTCGCGAAGAGGGAGGCGGCATACGTTAGGGAGGCTCAACAACAGCCGAGTCGCCCTAGCGCCCCCAGCCGCGACCGCCGCAGGAGACGCCAGGGGCCGCGAGACGATCTCCGGCCACCGTAGACCCGGGCCTGCGGACGACGAGTAGTGGGTAACTCGCCGCCCGATCAGCACCAGGCCCGAGAGTCGACGGCGCGTAGTGTTCCACGCGCGCCTCAAAGAGTTGTCAGCAAAGTGAAGGGGCCTGCCAAGGCCGGTGCCTGCCCGGGGGTGGAGGATAAATTCGAAAGAGTTACCTCGCCCCCGGGCACTCGAGGCAGGGAGGAACAGGGGTGGGTTTTAGTCAGTAAGAGTCTGACACACCCTTCCGCTCCACCCTAGAGCGGAAGAAGTCATAGGATGATTTCCCACCCCCCAAAAAAAAAAAAAAAACACCCTCGAAAACCATGAAAACGTTTTGCGTGGCGTGAAAAAAAAAGGGTACGGGCCTTTGTGGGATATCTTAATGTTTTTCAACTTGCGCGGCAACTTTGAAGCTCTCTATGAATCTTTATACTGTGCTACGGCTGCGCGGTACGTAAGCATGCGATAGCCGCCTTCAATACTTTAATTTCATCTACCTACTTGAATTTCTTTCTAGTTTTGTGATTGTAAATAACATATTTTTTATTTAAAAAAAAATCGTTGGTAATTGAATATGAGTTCTTCCGTGGCAACAATCCGTCTCAAACGATATCCAATATTAATGACGTATTCTGACTCAGAGCTGCTTATGAATGAGCTATGTATTTTTGCTTCAATCGCTTTTGTTTGCGAAATTTTATTTCACAAATTACCCTTTGATTATTTTAATGTCTAGATGGAACGTCGCCTGCTCGCGTAATCAAAACAAAGGAAACAAGGCAACAATTTCAAGCTTATTGTTTTTTTTTTGTGGGGTGGGAAATCACCCAATGACATCAGGGGCGCGGTAACTCTGTTTCGAATTTATCCACAACCCCTGTGCAGGCATCGGCCTAGACGGGCCCCGTCATTATTGCTGACAACTCTTGTTCGGCGCGCGTGGAACACTACGCGCCATCGACTCTAGGGCCTGGTGTTGATAGGACGGCGAGCTACCCATTACTCGCCGTCCGCAGGCCCGGGTAATCATGTTGCGTACGGCCGGAATTTTACACTACGCGTCTATGTCTCTGTGTGCGTGAATAATGATACCAGAAAAAAAAAGCTACTACAATATCTCCCACTAAATAGATATAAAAAAAAGTTAGACTTATTAAATAAGAGAAGTTTTAGGTGTATGTATGTAGTATTATTCAGTTTTTAGTAGTGTATTTTTGTTTAAGAACCTAGTTACTTTCTTCAATAAAAAAACCCTATGTTTCTTGTTTATTTAGTGACCCAAAGCAAAAATAATCATTGAAAACGGTTCATAAACAAAAAATTTATAAGCTAACATGTTATTATAAAAAAGTACAGGCGAAATAAAAAAATCTACCTTTTTTTAAATCGGTATAAAAAGTACACCAACTAAATTAATATAAACGTAAGTTTAAACCAACGAATATACCCACAAAAAATATGACGTTAAGTTTGGAGCTGCCCAGGGGTTGTGGATAAATTCTAAACAGAGTTACCGCGCCCCTGGGCACTCAGGGCAGCGAAGGAACAGGGGTGGGTTTTAGTCAATAAGAGTCTGACATGCGCTCCCGCTCCACCCAGAGCGGTAGATGTCATTGGATGATTTCCTATCCCCCAAAAAAAAAGAACAAAGTTTGGAGAGTGCAACAAAGAAACTAGCAACACTGATCAAATATGTCAAACATAAAATAATAGAAAAATAAATAATTAGGTAGGTACTTATGTAGTTTTTTGGTCATTTACCGATGATATGATAAGTGATGTATTTGGTAGGTTTTACCCTTCCTTTATAATTCCGCACAGTTTAATAGCACATACCGTCATTTTGTTGATGTAATTTTTTTTATAATTTAGCTCGTGTAATACGTAGTGACACCAAGGCAGCACGATCGACACTAATTGGCGGGTAAGAACTTATAACCCAATAATTCACTGATATTTTTTGAGAGGTTTGCGCGCATTTCACAGTCTATCTAGACATTTTATAATCAAAGAAATTACCCTACTTCCTCAGGCGATTACTGAATTAAATTTCCTAAATGAAAACTATTAAACCAAATACACACGGCTCGTTTGAAAGAAGGCAGTAGTAGGTATACGTTATTGATATTGCCTGCTTTTTGAGACGTGTTCACGATATCTCAAATTATTTAAAAAAAACACATTTTTTTAGTTATAGGCAAATATTATTTATAAACAAATAAAACCCAAAGAAACCAATAAATAGCTTAATTCGGAAAAGGAATAAATTATTATAATTAATAAGTTTATTTGAACTTATAATTCCTAGTCAATCCGAAGTTATCACATTTCGAAGTGTGCAGTTTCATAAAACATGCAATTTGATAAGTAAAGACCTAATACACACACAATACAGACCATGGAGACACCTTGGCAGCTTGCCAATGCGTCGTACATAGATTATAAATTATATATCAATGAGATTATACCGATAGAGACGTCATCCTTATTATAAAGATATAAAAATATGGCAATATTTTACAATAGCTACACTTAAGATCTATGGAACTTTATTTCTATCACTGAGTAGGTTAAAATATCACAGAGATATATAAGACCCCGTTGTCAGAAAGAGATAAACATACTGTAACTTATAGTCCAAAATCCCGCTTAAACGTAGGTTTGCTTCGCGACCTGAGTTTAGAGGACGAACTGAGTTTATTCAAGCTAGTTAACTTGTGTTTGTATTGCTGTGCAGATCTATATAAAGTATAACATCACTGTTATACAGCAAGTAACAAAAACCCTGTCCGATCCAAGAAAGGCGTATTCCAGTTTTAACATATGTACTAGAAAAAGTAGTAAAAAAATGTAACTCATAAAAACCAAAAGTTTTTAATTTTTTATTTTTATAAAACATGCGAAACTTAATACTAAATATGGAAAAGGACATGGCCAATATATCTATGGGCGTTGGCATAGTTATCGAATTTAGTGTACACCAACGATTTTTTGGTGTTTTATATTCGTGATTAGCAGATTAAATTGTTATAAATTAAAATTTCATAGTACTTGTCAGTACAACGGACTAGACGTAAAAAGTTTCATTAAAATGGTGCGGCCGCTTCGCCATACGCGACGCGCGGCACTGCACGTTTCTATAAACGAGGCTTTATACTTTTTAAATACTTTAATTATCAATTAACAAGTAAAGCACGAAGTAAAACAATAAAATAATGTTAATAATTATTTATTTATTTATTAGAAAAAATAAATAAAAATGTTTTGTTAGATTATACATACAGCAATGCAGTGCTCGTGTTAAAGATACCGAGGTCAACCAACCAGCTTGGATAAAACAGATCATTTTTATTTCACATATACACTAACCTGGATTAAGTATATAATAAGTATAGTAGTGCTTCAGTAATTACATAAATAACTTCTTTGTACATAACTAGACATGTACAACAAATACAAGCAGAGCACAAGATGTAGATAATATTTTACAATTGAGATTGCGGTTTTTAACAAAGATCCTTTTGTTAGATTATTTTAATATTCTTGAACTGTTTATAATACGTTGTTGTGCTGTTATGTTGTCTGCATTGTTGAAATATACAGTGAATAGATGTGATCGAAGCTCGTTTATAATTAGATAATGCTAAACGAGTAGTATTAAATTCCCTTCGAAGTGGCCCACTTTGAATAGGCGATAACGGTGGTGGGTCTGGTGGGCTAAACACTTGAACATTTAGGGGCCGTTGCACTGTTGTCTGAAGCCAATTCCATGTCTCGTGATGAGTCATGCACTGCCTGTACACATGGTAATCTAGTTGTAGAAGGTATTAGCTTAGTATAACTATGGACAGTACGGAAACTACGTACAAACGTTCGAATCGGCACACTGTGTGTCGAAACGAGTGGTCGTGTTATTTCCTGAGCCACGGACCGTTTTAAAATGCCACGAGCGTATTGCGCAGTGTACTGTTGTATGAACTTGACTTCTTCAAATTCGGGGCTTTCGTTTTTTAAGCTCTCTGCTGATCTTAAAAGGTACCTAATAATGATTTAATTATGAAAAATAAAGACGTTTTTTAAAATGTTAATGGTTTTTCATTTACATCACACGAATTTTCAGGTTGAAACGCGGTAAGGTGCGCTGCCGCAGGGTTAACTAGCTATCGGCCGAGCGCCACGTATTTTGACTTCACTTTAACACCCTCGAAAACCATGAAAATTTTTGCGTGACGTGAAAAAAAAAGGGTACGGCCCTTTGTGGGATATCTTAATGTTTTTCAAATTGCGCGGCAACTTTGAAGCATCTTCCATAGAATTTATTTCAAAACATTAACAGTGACAACCCTCTCTCTAATGGAGCGTAGGTAATTATCTCAACAAATGGGCTTAGTTTCCATACTGTCCATATTTATAATGTGGTATTAGTGCGTAAAGATAAGCAGGGGTCAAAAATGGGAACACACAAATATTTCGAAATATTTTATTCCGAATTTAGATGTTTCGATTTTCAAAAGTCTGAATTTCGTAATACCTAAGAATTATAATGTCCATTATTAACTCGTTCAAACCAGTTAAAATCACGAGATTTATTTTACCGAAAGTCGTAAGTGCGATTTGTTAGTTTTCCGATTTTCATACGTTCGAAGAATCAAATGTTCGAAGGGTTCTCGATCCGAAAAACAAATTTCCGCTTTTCAATACTTCGAATAAACTAAAAGTCAACATGTTGTGCTACAAAATTTAGTGACAGAAACGAATCGCTTCAAAACCGACTTCACGCAGTCTTGTCTGCCCTACCCTAGAGTGTAATTGTGGGGCGGCCCACGAGCTAAGGAGCACGTGGTTTGAAGGCCAGCCGCCGCGGCTGAGACTGGTCGGCGTGGTGAGCGTTAAAACCATCTGCGACGATAAGCTCGCGTATGGCCGCCCACACCCCGCAGCGCCGGAGCCGTGACAAAAACAATGCTTGTTGCATGTTGCATTCCTGCTTGCTAACAGGATATATACACCAGGATAATAACTGTAAACAATCTATGCAATTATGAGTAGGAAAACGCATCTGTCATTAGTTTTTTTAATTCTACCTCCTCATACTAAACATAATATTATACTTTTCTCTGACGAGCAATTATAGTGCGGTCAAATTAGACTAAAAAATAGGTGCGAGGTTACAAAAATTCCGACTTGTCTGAATATTGGTAGGATTGTTCAATATACTATTATAAAGGAAATATGAAAAGTCCTTATACCTAGATCCGTGCAAAAAAATTTACTCGGGGTCAAATGTTACAAAAACATTTTTTGCGCGATTTTCAGCAAAACGGCAAGTTTTATCATAAAATTAGCTTTTTTGTTCTTCTTCTCTTTCTTCCTCTTCTTGTTCTTCTTCTTGTTTATCTTCTTCATTCTGGGTGCTAGTAAATTGTCCCAATAATGACACATCGCATGTCTCTTCGTCAGCATCAAATGAATCTTCAATTGTTGGCGATTCAACATTGGAGCATGACCGGCTTTGACAATTTGTACATGCTACAGAACAAAACAGTCCAACTTTTTTGCAACCATATTTAGCACTACATTCCTTTTTACAGTTGCAAAAAATGGTGTTTAGTAGTTTTTCTGGTGCAGGTGGGAGTAAAGTTTGAACTGGCTCTAATGAATTGTCGACCAACTTCCAACCCCAGTGTTTTGGGTCTAACTGATTACCAAGCCACACTTGAACTCGGTAATATACCCGAAAAAGATGTTGATGAGCAGCCGCTGAGGTTGGAGGAAGACATGCTAACTGCACTTGTTTTTTATTTCGAGTATTTTTAACGAAACATGCATATCTAAACTTATCTAAGCACGTAATTTTTTTAGGAGCTCCGTACATAGAGAGAAGAAAGTGAATTCCGTTGGTGATAACTTCTTGTGGAGTTGAATTACTCTTTTTAAAAACTTCAGCGTGTACTTATACATATTATAACGATTACAACTCTTTCAACTTTTTGAATCGTTATATCTCAAAAACGGTGGCTCATAAGAAAAAAAGTATTTTAAAATTTATTTATAACTAGCTTCCGCCCGCGGCTTCGCCCGCGTAAAAAGTGTAATTATAATAAGTCTAAGTGGTATTTCCAGAGAGTAGCACTTTAAATAAATCCTGTAGAAATCAAACTCAAAAGTTATATAAATTAGGCTGAAAGCCAGATTTTTTTGAACGTCAAAGTTCTACATAAAGACAGTAGAGGCACACACACTCACTCAGTGTGTCGGGGTACCTATCTTGTTACTCTTACCGTATTAAATATAATAGTTTACGAGTACCACATCGAAACTGTTTCATTTATTGGGTCCCGAACATATCCTAAATTGGTGCTTAGCTTCTTGCCCGTGGCTCCGTCCGCGTAGACATTTACCGTGTTAAATATAATAGTTTACCATATCCAAACTGTTTCATTTATTAGGTCCCGAACATATCCTAAATTGGTGCTTAGCTTCTTGTCCGTGGCTCCGTCCGCGTAGACGTTTACCGTGTTAAATATAATAGTTTACCATATCCAAACTGTTTCATTTATTGGGTCCCGAACATATCCTAAATTGGTGCTTAGCTTCTTGCTCGTGGCTCCGTCCGCTTAGACATTTAAATTTCTCTTCTTCATGATTCTGTTTCCTGGTTGTTTATACGCCTGGGAATGTATACCGCTCAGAAAATACTTATTCAAGATGTTACCTCTCCTAATACCAACCTCAGAATATGTTTTGTGATTCTGATCTCCTGGTAGTTTGCGACTCTTGTGTTTCTGGTCTGCCGGAAATTTGTAAATCTCTACCTCTTTTTATACCAGCCTCGAAATATGATTTGTAATTCTGATATCCTGGTAGGTTGTGAATCTACACCGCTCAGGATTATAGCCCCGGAAACACTTCTTCTTGATTCTGGTATCCTGGTGATTTGTGAAGCTATACAGCTTAGGATTGTAGCCCCGAAAACACCTATTCATGATTCTGGTCGCCTGGTACTTTGTGAGTCTATAGCTCTCATGATTTCAGCCCTGGAAATACTTCTCATGTTTCTGGTGTCCTAGTACTTTTTGAGCGTGTGCGCTTGTTCAGCCTGACTTTGGATTTCTACTTCCACCTCAGCCTTCGCTAAGTCTTGTCATTTACCGGGATAAAAAGTAGCCTATGTGTTAATCCAGGTTATGACCTACGTGTGTGCAAAATTTCATTGTAATCCCTTCAGCCGTTTTTGCGTTACCTTCAGCCAAACATACAAACAAACAAACATACAAACTTTCGCATTTATAATATTAGTAGGATTAACTTTTTCACGATTTTGGCACCCTGGTAGAGTTTACCTGTGGTTGCATCCGCGTGCAGGTCTGAAATTTCTCTTCTTCATGATTCTGTTTATTGGTTGTCTATACGCCTGGGAATGTATACCGCTCAGGATTCCAGCCCCGAAAATACTTATTCAAGATGTTACCTCTCCTAATACCAACCTCAGAATATGTTTTGTGATTCTGATATCCTAGTAGGTTGTGAACTGGTAGTTTGAGAATCTATACCGCTCAGGATTCAAGCCCCGGAAACACTTCTTCTTCTTGATTCTGGGCTCCTGGTGGGGTGTGTGAAGCTATACAGCTTAGGATTGTAGCCCCGAAAATACGTATTCATGATTCTGGTCTCCTGGTACTTTGTGAGTCTTTACCGGTCATGATTTCAGCACTGGAAATACTTCTCATTTTTCTGGTCTCCTGGTAATTTGTAAATCTCTACCTCTCCTAATACCAGCTTCGGAATATGTTTTGTGATTCTGATCTCCTGGTAGTTTGTGAATCTACACCGTTTAGGATTATAGACCCGGAAACACTTTTTCTTGATTCTGGTATCCTGGTGGTTTGTGAAGCTATACAGCTTAGGATTGTATCCCCGAAAACACCTATTCATGATTCTGGTCTCCTGGTACTTTGTGAGTCTTTATCTCTCATGATTTCAGCCCTGGAAATAATTCTCATGTTTCTGGTGTCCTAGTACTTTTTGAGCGTGTGCGCTCGTTCAGCCTGACTTTGGATTTCTACTTCCACCTCAGCCTTCGCTAAGTCTTGTCATTTACCGGGATAATAAGTAGCCTATGTGTTAATCCAGGTTATGACCTACGTGTGTGCAAAATTTCATTGTAATCCCTTCAGCCGTTTATGCGATACCTTCAGCCAAACATACAAACATACAAACTTTCGCATTTATAATATTAGTAGGATTATCTGATCTACAATTTTTGTCTGAGCTAATTTTATGATAAAACTTACCGTTTTGCTGAAAATCGCGAAAAACGCGTTTTTGTGACCTTTGACCCCGAGTAAATTTTTTTGCACGTGCCGGATCGATGAGGACTTTTCACATTTCTTTTACAATAGTGTATTGAACAATCCTACCAATATTCAGCCAAGTCGGAATTTTAGTAACCTTGGATGTCTAAATTGACCAGACTAATTATGTGTTTATTTGTCTTGCTATTCAGGTTTACAAGGCATTTTTATTTCGGAATTGTATTAATCGGTATTTTAATAATCGGAATTCATTTTTTTGATATTTCGAATTATCACTAAGTCGGACTATGTATTCGATCTATTGAAACTCGATATTTTGAGAATAGTAATTATAAACGTTACGAATATTGAAATTTATTAATTATAAAAATAGGAGTAATTTTTTTTTTTTTTTAAAGTTGCCCCACACTAGGAATTACTCCTGTATCGTGGGTGCGTTTACAAACACATAAACTCACATACACATGACACCCAGACCCGGAACAACTATCTGTAGGCCATACAAATATTTGTTCCGTGCGGGGATCGAACCCGCGGCACGCAGCGCAGTAGCCGAAATGCTCAACCACTGCGCCAACCGTGCCGCCATAATATATAGTAATGATAGGTCGGAGTCGTTATATTCGGAATTATGAAAATCGGTATTTAGAAATTCGTATTTGTGACTGACGGAATAAAGTTTTTCGTATTTATGTAGTGTAGGCAAAAACATAAACACAGTACGCAACGATAAATCTGCAATGAAATTACATTGAGATTTGACTTGACATAGACAATGACATATTGATTGACGCCTTCCGTTTTTCTTACGCATCAACATAGTAAAAGATTATTTTATTTTAGTGCAAAAAATACAAATGAAGATAGTTTCGTATGAATAAAAATAATGTTTCTAATAAGAGCATTTGTCTACAAGAAGTATGTGTTGTGTGGAACGTCCATTATTATATTTATAATTATTATGGTCCTGAGATTTAGATGGGATTTTTTCGAGTGGAGTTCAGTGGCTGTTTTAATTATTCGCAAATTGATTCCTAGTGGATATTGTGATGTAAAATTGGTGTAGTTTTGTATCTCAAGTGTCTCACGTAAGTGGACAATATAATAATAATAATAATATATTTTCTCGCCACAATATACATTAAATACATTGTTTCTAGGCAACAAGTGGATACAGTAAGTATATTGTGGGAGACAGATGCCTAAACTAGGCTAGGGACCTGTGTTTCAGGACACCAGGTCTCCACCCTTTAGGTTATTTAGCATTCAAAGCTTTAGCAAACAGAGGTAGCGAATCCTTTAACAATTAATCATGTAATTTCTATATCTATATAGTGTTCGTTTGGTTAGTATTGTGTGGGGATGAAAGAAAGTGTGTGTGTTTTGTGTAGTGAGTGAGGATGTAGAATTTTCTGTTACCTGGACATATTAAATATTGATGAATATAATATTATATTTAGTTTTATTAATTAAATATAGTATCATGAACTACACCGAAACTGCTATAATGTTTTCAGTTTCAAGGTAGTTTAGTTCCTGAATCCAACTAGTTAATTTGATTTTGCATTTAATCCTATTAAGGTCATAAATAGATAGAATCCTGTTAATTTTGTTGAAAAGGTAATGACCGAGGTGGCAGAAGAATCGCTGAGAAAATTTGGTCGAAAGCCGGTTGCCATAACTGTCCACGGGGTCATATCGCCTTTTGCCACGCGACAGAGAGGGGGAATATGTTAAGAGGCCATGCTGCTTCATAATTGTTTGTTATATGAATAACTGGCGCACTGACAGGACTTTCGCTTCTTTATATATGAGGATGGTAGGGTATCTATAAGGCAGGCACAATGATACTTTCAAGATGGCTCTCTGCGCTCTTTCTAATTCAAGAATAGTATATTTTGAAGCACCACCCCAGAAAGTGATGCAGTAAGTCAACAAAGATTGAGCTAGAGCATAATACACCGATTTCTTCACCTTTTCCTCAGCCACCCGTCTAAGGCTCTTAAAGACGTATATTAACTTCGGTAATGTGCTTGTGAAATTTTAGTGCACTGTCTATGATAATGTGAGCAATGATGGAAAGCGGAGTAGTCAGCGAGGTTGGCCTGTTATATTTTATGGAGAAAGTAACATAATTGGTTTTTGCAGCATTTAGAGTGAGGATATTATTTTGTAACCACTCAGATACCTTATTGAAACCTGTCTGGGCAAGCCCGTAGACTTCACTCCATGTGGCTGCGCTAAATAACAGTACAGTGTCGTCCGCGAAGGTAATAATTTTACCCTCAGGAAGAGTGAGCATACCCAGGTCGTTTATATATATAAGAAAGAGGGTTGGACCCATTACGCTGCCTTGAGGCACGCCGTAGGTAACTAGGTGCTCGTCACTGATGTACTCTCCTATTTTCACGCTCTGAGTACGCACCCAGATAGTCCTCAAACAGTCTTTATTGGACCCCCCTAATTCTAAGGCATTCCATCTTCCGAGTAAGTATAGGTACAGAAACCGTGTCAAAAGCCTTCGCAAGGTCCAAAAAAATCCCAAAGACCCTACGACCCGCATCCATGTTGGTGACAATAAAGTTAGTCAGATCATGAACAGCATCGGACGTCGATTTACCGGCCCTAAAACCGTATTGAGAGTATGTGGAATATGTGGAATCATTGAAACAGGCGCGATCTCGGTAAAGCTGAGAATTTTATTGTAGTATTGACTACCTCAGCAAAACTTGCCGAGACGGCTGACTCGATACATTTGCTGTCTAATACTGCAAAAACATTGGAATGTGTTACATCTGCATTCTAATGAGGAAAAAAATACGAACCAACTGATGACTAGGCAGCATGGTCTTTGACCTTAGCCTGTTTCACAAGAAAAAAGGAAAAAAAAATATGGTTCATTATGGCGGCAGGTAACAAACGGTAGGTACTTTGAACTCATCTTGCATTACTTAATATTTTGAAATAAAAACTGACAAGTTTAGAGAAGTTAAAACTACATATTAATTCATTTATTAATTTCTATGTTTGTGTACATGGAATGTACTATTTTGTCCATGTCCTTTTCATAAGTTGGCAACACTCCACCGGCCGGCATTTTTTTTTTATTTTTACCTATTTTTATTTCAAAGAATAGGTACACTAGCTGCGCTGTAGGCACTCGTTATTGAGTCGTCGACCCTTTGATGGTTGCCTACCGGCGCGCGTCTGTACCGCTGTACGCTACTTGTTGCCACTGTTGCAAATGCCAGTCTCAAGTTGTAGATAGCTTTTGATCAGACGTTCGTACGTATGTACGTAGCACATCACATTTAAATAAAAGAGCCCTTCTCAGGGCTACATTTAATTCAATTGTTTCTTGATAAACAGAATCAGCTAAGGAGTCCTACCACGAGCTCTTAACGCGATCCATTTTAGGACATAAAGTTTAGATCCTAAACTGAACTGTTCTTATCAGGGTCACTATGCGTCTAGCCTACAAAACGATATCAGCTGATACCTACGCGTAGGCATAACGTAGATTTCTTTCGTCATATGTTTGTTTGGCGGCACGCGACAAAGCAGGCGCATGATAAGAGATTTTAAAAATATCGTCTCGCTCAGGCGGCTTCTTTGATACGAAACGAGTACTATTATTTATTCTGTGACGAAACTAGAGGTGAACTTTGTCGAGCCATCAGTGTTGCCTTTGATAAGTTTTTCTTTTTAATTAATTATATTCATTAGCAAAAAATAATAATCTCATATCCATTAAATGGTTACGTATGTGTAGTGTACGCAGTACTATACCCAATAATAATAAAAATAATTTAATAAAAATAGTGTAATATTTTCGTTCCCGTTTTTTTATTGTTTTTAGTTATTATTACTTTGTTTGTTTTTTTTTATGCACCTGCGTTCGTATCTCTCCACCACCCTTGGGTAGAGAATGCCTAAGGCATTAAGTCCGCCTTTGTACTTATGTTGCATGAAGTTAAAATAAATAAATAAATAATACCCTTCAGGATCGGACAGAGTTTTCGTTACATGCTGTATCTATATGCGTTGGAGCGCGTCTATCGCAGCTGCGCAGGCGCGCCAATTCCCTGCTCTATGTCACGTCCGTACGTGTTTGAACACAAAACAATTGATTAGACACAATCATATATTTTGAAAGTAAATTTTATTTTCATGTCACTTTTTCGGAATGAAAACACACGTGCACAGAAAAGTACATATAATTTGAATTAAAGTATGAATGCTCAATCAAAGAGAAACTATACGAAAAACTGAGTCGAGATCACTTTGGAATAAATAAATAATCGTAACGTAAAATTCGGCACAGAGCACAGCACAGAGATTGAACTACAACATTTCCAATGATTTCGTGACACACAACAAATATAACGGATGAATAGGAAAGCGGTTCAAAACATTGTATCTTATGGTATCGGATCATAGTGAAATTGATATCGACAAGCTGCAACCTCAAAAGGAGAAATGACTAAGATAGTATGGCTCTTATGTTTTTCTTACTGCATGCCTTTAATTTTTAATAACACTTCTTATTTTATTATTGTGTCTGAAACAAAAATCTGCTACTCGTTATCACACACACGCATACATACATACATACCAATAACACTGTTTGAAATTACCTCTGTTACACTTATTACACCTATTTTGCGTTTTTTCCTAATTTGTCTACTTGTAAAAAATATACACATGCGTTACATTCAGATAAGCCTTGTTGAAACTAACCGTAACAATGTTGTTTTTGGATGAAATGATGAGTGACATCGATCTAGCACAAGTATCGGAGTCTATGATCTGTTCTCCCGAATCTTTAAGTGATAATATTAATATATCTCGGTCAGCCTTAACCGTAATGCATTCTAACATCCGTAGTGTGGGTTGTAACTTTGACGCTCTTATTATCCTACTGGACAGAATATCTATCCAGTGTGATGTTCTTGTGCTGACAGAATGTTGGCTAAGTAAAAATACACTTACGCCAGAAATTCCCGGGTATGTCTCATATGCTTCAGACTTCACTAATCAGAATGACGGAGTAATTATTTATGTTAAGTCCGAGATAAAACATTGCATAAAACAGCCGTCATTACGGGTGCTAATTGCCTTATCCTGCAATACGAATCCGAATATGCTATTGTTGCTCTGTATCGCTCACCGTCCCATCGTAACATAACATCGTTTTGTAATAGCCTTGATCTGTGCCTGGAATCACTCAAGTCAGTGAAGTCAGTAGTTCTGATTGGGGACTTTAATATTAACATCTCTCCAAACAATACTGACGCTAATTCCAGCGTGTACTTAGAACTGTTAGCATATCATGGCTTTCTACCTGCACATACTCTTCCCACGCGTAATGATAGTTGTATTGATCATGTCATATTGAGATCAGATAAACGTGCAGCCACTTATGTTTTAAATTCATTTATAACTGACCATGCACCTCTGGTTTGTTGTTTGGACTGCAAAATAAAAAGAAATACCACTAATACAACATTCCTAAAGATTAATTATCCGGCTCTAATTCTACACCTTTCTGATTTGGATTTTGGTTCTGTATTTAATGCTACAGATGCTAATGCTTCAGCTAACAATCTAATTCAAATACTATCTGAAGCTGTAGCTTTGCACTCCAATCAAATAAAAATTCCTCATCGCAAACGCACTATTAAACCATGGATGACTCCAGGCTTGGTACGGTGTATCAGGCATAGGGACAGACTCCAACTAAAGGCTAATCTTGATGCACAAAACGCTATACTCCAGATCACTTACACTAGGTATCGTAACTTTTGCAACAATCTTTTAAAAAAAATTAAGATTGCTTATGAAAAATCGGAATTTCACAAGAACAAAAAGAATCCAAAGGCTATGTGGAACACCATTAATCAAATCAGTAACCTCAAACAAAGTACTCCCCCTCCCAGAGAATTACTTAATCTCACTCAAGATCCATATGAATCCCTAAATTTAGTTAACGGTTACTTTGCTCGAATCGGTGCTTCACTTGCTGAGACGATAGTAAATGGACAGGGTGTAAACCAGGCATTCTCGTCAACTAACTATACTACGTCTCCTCAGTCATCGAGAGATTCCATGGCGTTATTTCCTGCTGATTGCAGTGAGGTTGAAAGGATTGTAATTAATTTAAAAAATCATTCTGCAACTGGTATTGATGGTATACCAACGCTGTTAGTAAGGAGTGCTGTGAAGATTTTGATTCCCCCACTTACATATATGTGTAACCTGTGTCTCACCACGGGCGTCTTTCCGGATGTCCTAAAGAGAGCACTGGTGCACCCTATTTACAAGAATGGAGACCGAGACAGTGTCGAAAACTATAGGCCGATATCCGTGTTGCCTGTTATTTCCAAAGTTTTAGAAAAGCTTCTAAATTCTAGACTCGTTAGTTTTCTTCAGCAAAACAACATCATTGCACATAATCAATTCGGGTTTGTTAAAGGGAAATCTACTGAAGATGCAACTTTGCTTCTTACAGAAACTATCGCTAAAAATCTTGACAGTAATAAAAAAGTTATTGGGATTTTTCTAGACCTTTCAAAGGCCTTCGACACTGTCTCTGTACCATTACTGATTGCTAAAATGGAATCAATTGGTATACGTGGAATTGTCTTAGATATCTTTAGATCTTACCTCTCAAATCGGACTCAGTGTGTTAGACTGGGGATTCACACTAGTTCAGTGGCTACTCTTTCTTATGGTGTTCCTCAAGGCAGTGTCTTAGGGCCTACACTTTTTCTTCTGTATATTAACAGCTTGTGCACAATACAACTGCCTAACTGCAACATTGTGACGTATGCTGATGACACCGCTTTAATCGTACATGGATCTGATTGGAAAGAGGCTCAGAACTGTTCGGAACATGCACTAGGGGTGATAATGTCATGGCTCAATGATAACCTCTTAACCCTAAACGTAGACAAGACTAAATTTATTACTTTTTCACATCGCACTCATACGCAGCCATCAACAGAATTCGAAGTTGGAGCACATTCATGTGATCTGCTCAATAACTGTACTTGTCCTAGGCTTACCCGTACTTCTAATATAAAGTATCTGGGTCTCACTATTGACAGCTTACTGAATTGGTCATCTCATATTGCTCAGACTACTGCCAGAATTAGAAAATTAATTCCCGTTTTCAGAAGGCTGAGGAACTCTGCTGATCTTGAAACCCTGTTGTGTGTTTATTATGCCCTTGTCCAGAACTTATCTCACTATTGCATTGTTGTTTGGGGTGGTATTGGCAAAACTGCCCTACTTCCCCTCGAGCGAGCCCAAAGGGCTATCCTAAAGGTGATGCTAGGTAAACCTCGAAGATATAGCACAGATCTATTGTATAATGACTGTTTGGTACTTTCCATCAGGAAGCTCTTTGTGTTGTCTACTATTCTTCGCAAGCATAAAAGTATTACATATACACCGATCTCTAAGCGCAATAGAACAACAGTTTGTTCTACGGTTCCTTTTCGTACAACCATCGCAAGTCACCAGTACTATATTATAAGTAATAAATTGTATAACATTGCAAACCGAGCCAATAACATTTATGAACTTTCTACCAACAAGTGCAAAGAAAAGATACGAAGTTGGCTATTGCAACTAAATTATACACAAATGGAGGAAATTTTATACAGTTAATTCTTTTCACTTACACCACACATCAATTTACTCATCCTCGCAGAGACAACACATACATATACACCGAGTCATATTCACCCACACACACACACACACACACTCACACACACACACACACACACACACACACACCATCCAAAAATGATAACGTACCAATACAATAAAATTGTCTGTTTTATATTTTATTATGTTTAAGTACCCACATTTTATATTACTAAGTTTTTACTTTTTTATTTTTGTTAGTACCTACTTATAAACTAATGTACAGAGTGGAAGGCGCTGACGACTGTGACACAGTTCATACTACTACGGTCGTCGACGTATTCTCTTGTTTACATAATCACCCATTGTTGTTATTATATTTTCCATACACTAAGAGATATTTGTAATACTTAGTTATTCAAATAAACTATTATTATTATTATTATTATTATTTCGCGCCATAAAGAGCGGTCTCTAATTGCGTAACACATAAAATCACACTTTCTATCACAACCGAAGGATATGTTTCCATTGCTTCATATCTCGTCGCTTGGCAACATAGACAACACTTTGATTACTGTAGAATTGTTCATTGTATGAATTTTGTTGGTTATGTGGTGGGATAATTTATCACCGCGCGCCGGTTAGCATGCAAATAATGCAAATAAATACTTACGATGCATATAATGCGTGCACTGTGACCGATATAGAACTGAACTGTGCAACTTAAATGTAAAACAAATGTTATCAATTGTAATACTTTGTATTGATAAGATACAGTATTATATTGATAAGATACAGTGATACAGTATCTCAGAAGTAAAAATTGTTGAAATTGTTGCGTCCTATGTTTCTAATGGCTTTCTTTTCCTCCACTTCTGCATCCGCGCCTGCATGTTTTAAGGGGAATCTGACAAACAAACCAACCAACCCAACCAACCAATTTAATTAACCTGTCCCAGAACAAGAATATTTTTTTTCGAGATCATTTTTTTTGGTCATCAAATACTCGCCATCAAATCTGAGATTGAACTAAAAAAAATATGGATGCCACCAACTACATCAGACTGCTTAGTAAGTGATCTCGGTTGGATCTCTTTAGTGGTATTTTCAGTTAAGAATTTATTTTTTTAAGGTTCAGCCTTAACATTAAGATTTTATTTTGTCTTAAAATGTGGGAACGTGGTGTTCACAGCATGCAAATAATATACAGATTTTTTTTAAAATACTGACTTGGCTTACGACAATAACAAAGTAAATGCAACCTAATTTGTAACACCATTAGTTTACAAAAATCGTCGTCGAAAAATGTGCAATATAATTTTGAGATGATGTAAAGCTGACTAAGCAAAGTATTGCTCCGAATTAATGTGGTTAATATTACTGATAAGTTGCTTACTATTTGTTTAAGGAATTTTTATTTATATTTAGTAATGTATAAGCACTTAATTAATTACGATACCTGAGATACAGCTTTATACCTACCTAGTTCAGGTTGAATCCAATTATTGTAACTTTAACCATAGTTTAAACCTTTAATTAAACAATTAAATAAACAAATTGAAAATCATCTGCAATAAGATATGCCTGACAGGAAACTTGGCGTCGGAATGGGGGCACAATGTATGCACTCCTCTTCACAAAAAGGGTTTCACCAAAAAGTGCAGTAACTCCATCTTATTGCTCTTATCAGCCATGCAAGTAAACATTGTTGCATATCCGCAACGAACGACTGTAGCTGGGGCACACCTTTCAAAAGAAATCGTGTAAGAACAAGCTGTGAGGGAAAGGGAACTCGGGAGCAGATCGTCAGGTCATCGAGAAGGCGCGTGAATTCAACAAGCCGACCTACATTTGCTTTGTTGATTTCTCAAAAGCGTTTGACTCCGTGAAATGGCCAATCTTGTGGAAGACGCTACAAAAAATGGGCACACCGAAACATCTTGCACACCTTCTTAAAGAACTCTACGAAGCATCAGCAATTGAATGAATAGCATCAGTTCGAACAGACAACCACAGTTCGGATAGCTTCATCCCAGTGCAGGTGTCCGCCAGGGTTGTATTGTATCTCCACTCTTGTTTAATATCACGGAGACTCACACACACGGAGCTCATTATGCGAATCACTCTCGAAGACTGCACCGATAGTGTCGCAATTGGTGGCTACAAAATTGCGAACCTTCACTACGCTGATATCACAACATTGTTTGCGCCTAGTGCTGACCAAATGGAGGAACTACTCCTTAAGATGGAGCGCGTGAGTCTTACCTTTGGTCTTACGTTTGCCAATTGCGACGTAGTTAATTGCTACATATATCTTGGCGCTTTGATTGCAAACAACGGCAGTTGCGTGAGGGAGGTAAAACAGCGTCTGACGATGTCTACAGGGGCAATGGACAAGTTGCAGAAAGTATGGAGGAATTGCAACATAGCAAAAGCCAATAAGACCATGCTCGTCCGTATACTAGTATTCCCACTTAGTAGACGGACTAATAAGTGAACCACGCTTCCTATGCTTTAGCTGATCGATATGTTTATACAACTCCCTACCAATCGCATCGACTACCCTATAGTCTGTAGCACCTATCTTTTCTGCTACTTTTCCCTGCACCCACCTATCACGTCCGCTGTACTGGCGGAGCCAAATCTCTTCCCCGGGACGCAGCTCACGTGTCCCGCTTGCGCCGCTCGTCTGCTGTTGCTTTTGTTGGGCGTTCCTAACCTTAATGCCTCTATCTGGTCTCAACGAATCCAGTTTGGTTCGCAGTTTTCAGCCGCACATTAACAACGCCGGCGTTTCACCCGTAGTACAATGTTCAGTGTTATGCTAATGCAATAGAAAATTGTTCAAATATAATGTTAAGTCAATTTTTTCTCTGAATGCCTTTTTAATTACTCTTTTTACCGTTCTTACTGCATTTTCCGCAGCACCATTTGACGCCGGGTGGTATAGTGCCGAAAATAAATGTTCTACTCCATTTTACTTTAAAAATTGAGAAAACTCACTACTTGTGAAGGGCGGGCCGTTATCGGAAACTATCTGTTTTGGTAAACCAAAACGCGCAAAGATTTCACTTAACCTGTTTATAGTGTGGCCTGCCGCCGTACTCGGTCTACGGATCTACCATAACCAAGAAAATCCTACCGGAGATCGGCCCTAGGAAATCAAGATGAACCCGAGCCCATGGTTTATTGGGCCAGGGCCACGGACAAGGTACGTGTCGCGGTGGCGCATCCGCCTCGGCTGTGCAAGTCTGCAAAGTGCATATTGTCTCGATCGCTTCGTCGATGCCCAGCCACCATACATAACTACGAGCGAAAGATTTGGTCTTTACGATACCCATATGCGCCTCGTGTAACTCTGATAATACTTTTAACCTACAGGTATCTGGCACTACTACTCTATGACCCCACATAATGCACCCTAATTCTTCATATAACTCTATTTTTCGATTGTAATATGGCTTCAGCGAAGTTATTATTTCATCAGACGGCCAGTCGTCTCTAAGATAAGATAAAACCCGACCCAGCAAAGGATCACGGCTGGTCTGTTTCCTAATTTCCTGATAATCCATTAACATCGCATTCTGCGCAAAATGTAAGAACGTTTGTTCAGGTATCTTAGTGCATCTGCATTCACATGATAAGCACGCCGGCGAACGCGATAAGCCGTCGGCCCCGTTATCTTTCGATCCTACAAACTCAATATCGTACGTATACGCTGATAACTTTATGGTCCATCGTTGTAATCGACTCACCACCATGGATGATATTCCATGTTTGGGCCCCAAAATGGTAACCAACGGTTTATGATCGGTTCTCAACGTAAACTGCCTACCGTAAAGATATTGATGTAATTTTTCCATGTTAAATACAATCGCTAACGCCTCCCGTTCAATCTGCGAATAATTTTTCTCAGCACAGGTAAGTGCGCGCGACACATAGATAACCGGTCACTCGCGCCGACCAGTGCCGCCTCCTACACCCGCGCCCGTGCCGTCCCGTTCGCTCAGCTGTGTTAGTACACCTCCCAGACCCCGCGCGTGTTAGATTTAATGAATTATGTGATATCATTTCATTATATATTTTGATTTGCCAAGAATATTAGTCGTTGCATTTTAAACATTGGTCACATTTATGAATCTTGGAACAAATGTAGACGTACCTACCTAAGTAAATCTTATTGTGTGTACAGATATAAAACGCTTAACTTCTAAAAAGCTGAATTGATGACACTCCTATAAATTATTACGCATTTTTTAATGATCGTTGTGTTGTATCTTGGATTTTATATTGCTACTTTAATGTAATAAGTTGTTTGAAACGATTGGGACAATACTGACAGATAGTGTTGATATTCTTCGAATATCAACTAAGAATTAAAGATTCAGTGTTATTAAATTGCTTAATACAATCTTATTATGTTTTAAAACAATTGGACTACACAATAATTGATTATTAATCACATCTATTATTAGTTTATTCATGACAATCTGTGATTGGTAGAAAATGGCGGCATATTATATGTGACGTTTAAGAAAAGTATCTACTCACAATTTACTATAAAAGATGTGTTAATAGTTACTCTTATTCATTATTAAGTTGCTGAAAGTGTAATATATACAACCTCATGGAGAAGAAGCTCTGTTCTAATAACTGCTAATATACTTGATGTGAAAGATTGATTACAAAGGCTCACGTAAGTTGTTTGATGTTATATCTTGTTTGTTGCTAATGATTGTGTTGATTCTGTGTATGTGCTATGTTAAGGCCCTTGTTTCTAATTATATTAAATGGTATTTTGGAATACCTATTCATGTTCTTTGCCTTGTCACTGTTATTGTTTCTAAATGGCAATATATTTTACGTTGTAAATTGGCACAAGCGATAGATCATAGAATTGGATTTATTGTGATAAACTATTATTTACGATATGTGGGTATAACACCACAAGAGAGCTACCGTGGAGTTTCTTGGTTCGTTCTTCTCCACGAAGACCTAGTTTTGCGAATGGGCCATTAGATTTTCGATTCATGACAAGCCTATTGGAAATAAATACCTTGTCTTGTCTCTCTGCATTTTAATTAATCAACCTTTTCCCGACACACCACATTAATAGGAACTTACATACCTATAGGGACAGTAAATAACTAGTACATCAAAGTTTGATAGGTAGGTAGATATAAATATCTACTCTTAGTTACCTCCATCCTGCTGACACGCGCTTGCGGCGCACGTTAAAAACAATGGCTTATCCGGGTCGTAATGAGCTAGACATCCCATCCCCGTCGCCACTATGGTATTCTGGAAATAAAACACGTACAGCTAGTTCAACAGTTTATTGTGGACTACACGTCCGACACGACTCGCACACATGCGTGTGCGCGCCACCGATACACAACAAAAACCATCTGAAAGAAATAGAGAAGTGGTTCAAATAATGGAGAATAAAAGCTTTGTTTTGCTTTACTCATGTCCACTCATGTAACTTTCACACTAAGAAAAGGAACCTGTCAGCCAATTAAGTTATAAAACGAAGACATCCCACAAGAAGGACACACAAAGTTCTTGGGTCTATACTTGGATCGGAGATTAACTTGGCAGAAGCACATCTGGATCAAACCTAAACAACTCGATAGCAAACTTCGCAGTATATATTGGCTGACAGGTCGCCAATCCCGCCTAAGCAACGAGAGCAAAATGATGGTTTACGAAGCCATCAATAAGCCAACCTGGACATATGACATTCAACTATAGGACACAGCAAGCAATAGCAACATCGAAAATTAGAAAGATTTCAGAGCAAAGCAATACGAAACACATTCAATATACCCCAAAGTACAAGCAATAAATACATATACCTACCTGAACTCAATATACGAACAGTAAAGCGAAAAATAAGTTTACATAGCCTATACAGGCTATACAGGCTATGTAAACTTATATCTGGGGGGAAGGACCTCTGTCCTTCCTCCCGGACCTCTGTCCTTCCCCCCGGACCTCTGTCGAATCCAGACGTGTTTTTTGTTTGAACTTACGCTAGTTATTTTTGCGATTTTAAATAAAATTTGCATCAGTAAATAAGTGTGAAAAAATAGGAGCGCAGAACTACTGAAGAGCTTACATTACAATCAGCGCCAGCGCACACAAATACACATCACCGACGGGTGTAGGTATACTGCCGAATACGTGTGAGTACCTGTCTACTAGGGGTCAACGTTATAATGGCCACAGCTTGATTTGTACTAAATCGTCGATAACAGCCCAGGATACTAGACCCCTGTTAAAATTGGTCTTACATTCAATGCAAAGGAGTTCATTTACCGCCTACTAGTTACTGCGGCCCTGGTACTTTACGGTCATCATGTCAGTTCGTCGTTCGCCTCCGCCTACACTCCATAACGCTACTATGCCGCCTGTGTCGCAAAAGTCGGCGAATACGCAGAGCACTGACGCGGAAGCAACTATTGGGATCAGTGTTTCGGTGTCGGTGTCTGAACCAAATCTACATCAACTTACCATGAATGTTACGGAACGAAAAAAACGGAAGTTTGATGGTGATGACATTAATAGTTTTGTGTGTGTTGTGTGTGTGTGTTATATATATGTATGTTTATTTTAACTATATATATATACTTTCGTAACTATTTTCGTCTTAGTATTATAATTTTTTTCAGTTTTTGCACCTGCCATGTTATCTCTCCACCACCCTTGGTTGACTGGTAGAGAATGCCTAAGGCATTCCGCCTTTGTACATTTGTGTTGCATGAAGTTTTAATAAATAAATAAATGTTCGACACTCTTTCGAGTGAGCAACATGAACGTTTTCAGGATTTGCTTGTTTTTGTCAATAGTCTACGGGAACAGAATGCCGAATTAACTAAATCTATCGTGACAATGTCTCATAAGTATGACGAAATTTTGTCTCGCATTAAACTACTGGAAGACGCAAAAAAGGAGGATACAAAATACATTGGTTCGTTGTAGCAGAAGATTGACGCCTTAGAGCGTAAAACGCGGACATCAGGAATTGAAATTCGCAATATCCCAAAGATGAAACCTAGTAACGAAACCAAGTCTGAACCAGAGTTCAGACTTGGTTTCGTTACTAGGTTTCATCTTAGGCAGACCTAATAGCACAACAAATGGGCAAAATACTTAATATTAATATTAAAGATGCAGATATCAAGGATATTTACCGTATTCAAATTCGATAATTACTGAATGTACCTCTGTACTGATGAAAGAAAAAGGGTTAGCTGCTGTAAAAGCCTTCAATAAACCCAAGCACAAGGGTAAAAAATTAAATACATCACATTTCATTAGAACTGATACCGTGAAACCTATCTTCGTCGCTGAAACTCTGAGGCAAAACACGCAGAAAATTTTCTATTTGACTCGGGCTTTCCAGAATGAATTTGGGTATGAATTTTGCTGGACATCCAGAGGAATAGTTGACCTTCGTAAAAGCACCGGCTCGGCACAGATTAAAATGGAATCTGAACTGGACTTGGAAAAGTTAAAAAAATTAAGAAACTTAAAATGACTAGTTTTTAAGTATACTTTTTTGATTTTCTGTGAAGAAAGTTATTTCTACATAGTACGTTCTGCATGCGCTCTTTTTTACTTTTATTTTTATTTTTGTTGGTCACTAGTTTATAATTACAACTCGAGTTTAAATTACACTCAATACATATTTACACTATCACATTATATCAATTTGCTTACTTATGAATACTACACTTTTCTTTTTCCTCTTATTTGCGTAAAACAATTTCCAGCCCAAAACTATTAAAATATTTTGATTTATTGTCCTCTTTTATAGACGAATATATTTCTCCTTTATTTAAAATTCAAGCAAAGTGATTTACCTGAGGATCTGGATAATTACAACGTCTCAAAGAGTTTCGAGTGCAACGTAGAAGACTGTAGTCGACTAATACCTAATGCTGTATCCGGTCTTACTATACTTACACAAAACATAAGAAGTGTTAATTCGAATTTACCAGGACTTGAAGTTTTACTGACTCGACTTAAACTAGATTTAGATATACTTATATTAACTGAATGTTGGTTATCTTGTGCGCCCATTATTCCTAGCCTACAGGGTTATCAGGTATTTTCTACGAAGAATAACGTCTTACAAAATGACGGTGTAGTAGTGTACGGTAGGGAAGGACTTGAGATCACGGTGGTAGAACCTACCATCACAGAAGCTAATGCCCTACTTATTAAAATAGGATGTGATATTGCCATCATCGCTATATACCGATCCCCTTCCTATACAAAGAAGGTCGGTCACTGCCCATACATCGTGCGACCTGACTATAAAATATCGCGGACATGAATAGTGTATGGATTAATTCGGTCCTTTAAGCACAATCATTAATCCTAAATTGATAATATATTTTTTAAAAGCCGAGGATCTTAAATCTTAACATAAATTATTTCGTAACTTTTGAGGTTATGTTGTAATACCGAAGTCTACAGTCATGACTTTAACCTGTCAAGCCCCATGGCAAAATCCGGGTTGTCAAATTAAACCCCGAGGACAACCCGGGTTGACAGCCGATTTTTTTTTTTTTTTTATTCTCTTTAATTTTTTTTTTTTTTGGTCCGACTCACCGGTGAGTTGGCGGGGCTTCACAGGTACTTAGTTTCAATCCACAAAATGAATACCTAAGAAATCGCACAGTACACAACAACGCAAGAGCAACGAACGAAGGACTGCGCCAAAGAGTAATATGCTGCGCGGTAGCCGGTAAACGCTTTGACAGCTCTCATGTCATAATACGTTCCGTTTTATGCATTCTATATTACTGTAAACGTATCATTTGCTACTCATTTTGGAATACTTAATCCATATCTCCATCTAAAAATGATGTTATTGATATACACTATAAAAATAAATAAAATTCTTCAACAAAATCTAGTATTATAAAAAAGTAAATGTAAAGTGTAGTGCCAAGACGAAACTTGTACCACAGATAATAATGGGACGGGTTTCGATGCGTTCAAAACCTATAAATAATAAAAAATGTGGCAGGCAATCAAGTTAATTACTAACACCGCTAAAACAAACCAGGCTCCAAACACTTTATTAAAATTAGCTTCTACTCCACAAGAGTCTGTACAGTTACTTAACGATTACTTCGTCAATGTTGGCAAAACATTGGCAGAAAATATTTTGAGGAGTAGTAGGCATACTACTAACGCTTCCAATAACTTTTCTATGACACCATATTCTTTTTTACCAACGGAAATTGAGCATAATGAAGTTACTAATATAATTTCAAGTCTAAAAAGTGAGTGCGCAGTTGGATGGGATAGGATCTCGAACAGATTTCTCAAACAGTTTAAAGACTTTTTAGTGGCTCCTTTGACATTTTTATTTAATCATTGTTTTAGCGAAGGAGTATTCCCAAATAATCTCAAAAAGTCTATAATTGTTCCTGTTCACAAGGGGAGTGACAGGGATCGTGTCACTAATTACAAGCCAATTTACCTACTCTCTTCTATTGCCAAAATTCTAGAAAAACTCATTAATATTAGACTAGTCAATTATTTGGAATTCTACAATCTGCTATCTAAAAATCAGTATGGCTTTCGTCGCTCTAAATCCGCCTCCATGCTGTCACTGAATATATAGCTATCAATTTAGATGATAGAAGAAAGTGCTTGGCTATTTTTCTGGACTTAGCCAAAGCCTTCGACACGGTCTCTGTCCCCATGCTTCTGAATAGGCTCGAATCGTTTAGCATTAGAGATAAGCATTTGGATTTGTTTACAAGCTATCTTACTAATCGCTGTCAGGCTACAATAATAGCAAATTACGTGAGCACCGATTTGCCAGTAACTTTTGGAGTTCCACAAGGTAGCGTTTTGGGGCCTACTTTATTCTTGATGTATATCAATGATCTGTGCCAAAAAAATATCTCCCATGGTCAAGTTATATCGTACGCAGACGATACGGTAATTTTACTTTCAGAAAATACCTGGAAAGAGACTTACGAAGCTGCTCAGAATGCATTAAACGATATAACTATTTGGCTCTCCGATAGTGTGTTGACGTTAAATGCTGATAAGACAAAGTACATGACTTTTACCATTCGTGACCAAAGTGGAGTTTCAGATGACCATGTTTTGGTAGCACATAGTTGCGTGGAACCTAACTCTAGTACCCAGAACTGTTGCTGTCCCAAAGTAGAACAAACTGAGCATATTAAATATCTCAGTTTAATTTTATATAAAAATTAAAATTTCGCTAAACATATTGAGGTGTAAAGTGAACGAATTCGCAAACTTATAATAGTCTTTAAAACATTACGATACGATTGCTGAACCTAAACTTATAAAACAAGTGTATTTCGCACTTTGTCAGTCGTTGATTTCGTATTGCATCACTGTTTGGGGTGGCGCTTCGGCTACAATTATAAAGCGTCTCGAAATCGCTCAACGTGCTGTACTTAAGGTAAGCACTTTTCGCCCATTCTTGTACCCAACAGCATTACTCTATAAAGACTGTGAGGTACTTACAATTAGACAATTGTTTATTTCGGCCTTAATATTGAAGCAACATCACGAATTGCCTTTTAATTCCCAAAACAATACACAACGACGCAAAAATAGGGTTTGTGAATATCAAAAACAGTTTCACACTGCTTTCATCAGGAAGTTCTATTGCTCTTTAGGTCCTTTTTGTATAATAAGATGAATAACATTATTACAATCTATCCCCTTAATAAACACAAATGCAAATGCTATTGAAGCTTGGTTACTAACTTTGGAATACAGGGACACTGAGGAACTTTTGGCGGTTTTACGGTAATGTAAACGTACAGATTCAATCAACTAATAAGTTATAATAATATATATAGGGCAATGAAATAAAATAAAATACAATAAAATAAAAAGAAGCAGGTTAAAGGCATTGTTTAATTTGAATAGAAAGATGCCAAGCTCCCTAATTAAAATAAATAACACAAACTAGAAGTTGGTCAACTTAGAGGCTTATTATTTTATAACAGATTGCCACGGTGCAGAAAAGAACACAAAAAAAACCGGCCAAGTGCGAGTTAGACTTGCACACGAAGGGTTCCCTACCATAAACTGAAAAATAAAACACGTTACTAGAAACGTGTATATTTTTTGGGCTGTATCTCATGATCCTTAATTATTATGAAATGATTGTTACTAACGATGTTAGACCTAACGATGTTATTAATTGTTTTCGACAATAACGTACCTACACATATAAAATGCATTATTGTACCTATAGCTCGATATTGAGATGACTCATGATAGCACAAGTTTAAACCTTACTGGTTTTTGTTTGCTATTTCATGAATAATCCTGTTTTTGTTTAGAAGATCAATAAAAAAAAGGCAGACAGTTTTAATTTTCATAGAATGTTTATTTCTGTTGCCGCTATAACAACAAATAAAAAATTAAAGGGGGAGCCCCCTATAATTTTATTAAATAGTAGGGGCAACAAAAATAAATCTTCTGTGAAAATTTCAACTGTCTACCTATTACGGATCAAGAGATGAGCCCGCTGACAGACAGATGGACAGCGGAGTCTTCGTATTAGGGTCCCGTTGGTGAACCTTTGTTTTTTGTGTTTTACATCAGTTACTTAACCATCACAGTCACGGATCTGCAGTCATGTGTACTACAAAACCCTATGACTATTCTGTGTCATATCATAAGGGCTATTCACCACATGAAAGATGATCCCATCCTTTATGAGACGATCCCAGGCACAAGAATCTGTAAAACTAAAACTACTTCGTGCAAGAATGACTGGAGAGAGTTAACATCAGAAAACAAATATTATTTATTTATTTATTTATGTACACAAAACACAAGAGAAAAAAAATAACAATTACAGAAAGAAAAGTACAAAGGTGCTGCTTATTTCAAAAGAAATTTCTTCTAGCAGACCTGCGCCTGGAAAGTTGGATAATTATGAGACGTAGACACAGTGTGTATAAATAAATAAAGACTATAAACCTAAAATTCAGACATAAAAATACAATAAAAGTAAATAAAAGAAATATATATATATATATATGTAATAATAAATAAAATACATACCTATAATAAATATCACTATGGGATGATAGAGAGGTAATGCTCTTTGACCAGTTTTCTGAACTGATGTAAGTTTTTAGAGTCACGAATGTTAGGTGGAAGTGAGTTCCACAATCGTACCGCATGAACAGAGAAGAAGTGGGAATAGGAATGGGTTTTATGGGATGGGAAATTGAGATGAAGCTTAAGGTGGGATCTACATGGGGCATCAGCAGGGCGAGTGAACGATCACGCAGGTAGCCATCCATCCATTATTATTTATGCTGCGAGGAATCTAACGTCAAACTTCAGTGTGAAAATCAAGTTAAGACTGTTATGTTATTAGATACTGGTCTGTTACGTGTTGGGGAAGGCTGTTTAGTAAAAACAGAAGATTTTATGGTGTATTCAAACAAAAGATTATCTAGTAAAATTAGCACGACGACAAAGATATATATATCTCGCCAGAAATATGACCAATCAATCACATAATAATAATCACTGTACCAAAAATCTCATAAAGCATAATCTCAATAACTCAGACAACCTCAGGTAATTTGAAGCTATTAAAAGAAGTCTTAAATCATGAAACATAGTGAACCTTTGAGCACCAATATCACCTACCACGACGTACATCAGTATACTGCTATATATCTCATCATATTGGGAATCCTGTTATTGGGAGCAGCTTGCTGTTTTAAACGATGGCAGCAAAGGCAATGTTAAGGAAATCGTTCCATTTCTACAACAGAACGGTCGACAGTCCTGGCGGTGACTGCGTTGACATCTCCACACACCGTTACAAAAAGTATTGTGATTGAGTGTAGTGAACTTAGGGAAAAAGGGCAATCTAGTAGTAAAGCAGTGATAAGTTATCCTAAGTGACCAGCGTTATCAGGTATGTGCTTACACAAAAAGGAACATAGAGGTACTTCACCGATCTTTCGCGTCTTTTCTCTTCATGTTTACACTGTAGCGATTTTGTTTAATTTGTAATGTTACTTTCATCTCATCTTTTAACATAACTAATCCTACATAATTATTTAAGTGTTAATTGAACATTGTTTCACCTTGTCAATATTAATTTTACTAACTATTTAACTATACCTACTTACTAACCTCATCTTTATCTCCCTCGGGAGCATGCTCGGGTCAATCACCGAACAATAATAAACATGTCAGCGTAATTGCGACACCACGTTCGATAGAACGATGACATAAGATATTCAAGGAGATATCCTATAATATCTTATGTATTACTTAAGTAAAATAGTCAGTAATATAATATCTATGGTCAGTACGTTTTCACATAGCATACCAAACGGGTGCGACGCAATCTCATCTCATTCACCTCATTAGTTTTAGTCACAGAACAGAATAAAAAAGTAAAAGTCGCAAGTAAGCGGGCCCCGCGTACCCCGAGTTTGGCGGAGTTCCACATAATACGTCTGCTCCGCGCACACACCCAGCGTATCAGTCTTTTTACAACCGTTACAAAACTTGCCGAAAAGATACATAAATGCCGTGTACTATTTTAGAATGTAAACACGATAGCAGAACCAAAAATTTATGAAATGGATGAATATCATACCATCGATAAGTCCTAATTTATTTTATTTCGAATAAAATATGAAAAATAATATTTAAACAAGACAAGTAAAAGTTGCCTGTATGATATACATATTAAGGTCTACTTTCTTATAACCTCAAACATATTATGTGTGAAGATTCCTACTATGCACCTGTCACAGTCAGCTACTCTAATAGAGAATAGTAATGACTTCGTTACGGAAATATCACTCTTAATGCTAAAGGATGATTCACGTTACACCGTGTCGCCACCGGGCCGTGCCCCGGCCGGGGCACGACCGGGGCACGGCCGAGCATGGATCACTTCATACAAAAAGCATACTATAGATGTTTGACCGTGTCCCGGCCGGGACACGCCGAGACACGTCCGGGCCCATTGCACACGTTCATGTTACACCGTGTCGGTGGCGACATGGTGTAACGTGAATCATCCTTAACACAACACAGCTTTAAATTGAATGTATCATTAAACTATTTCGTGTGCTTATTGAACGGAAAAGATAATAAATACTTAAAAAGAATAGACAATAGTAGACTCTATACTCATATAACTGTCGTTTATTTTCAAATAAGCGACGACTGACATATTTCCTACTTTCTTTCAATAATAAATTATAAATATCACCAAGGATTTCTTGGTGTTTCGAAATACAATTAATCTGTATATGTGTGACTTGAGTTTGGGTACGGTGGTTCCGATACTAATACAGTGCTATGTAATTTCTTCTGTTTTTTCTGTTCTGTGGTTTTAGTCGTTATCACATTTGTATTACTGAAGTAGATAACTTTATAATCATTAATCTTAGTTTATCTTAATCTCACCCCAACCCTGAACAAGAAGAACTTCACAACAGGGATTAATTACCGATAGCTAATTAATTGCGTGGAACTCATCAATGACGCCACGCACTGACACGCTTATGCATATCTCTAATTTCCAATCTCACGCTGAATTACAAGTCGATAGTTTTATCTCTGTACTTAACAAGTTTTCCAATCAATTATAACTGGAAAACTAGTTAAGTACCAGTTAAGTGTAGAGATAAAACTTAACTTTTATCAAAAAGGTTTGATAAAGTGACTATCATCATTAGAGAGTGGATCACAGATATAACATCAAGCCAATCGTAAGCAATGGCTGTTCAAATCTCATATTTTTGTCTTTTTGGATTAATAACTCTTGTAAATGGAAAGCAAACCGACAAAAGGTATTCCTCAAATAGAAATATAATGGATTCACTGAAAGAACTGTTAAATCAGCCAGTCGCATACGATATAGTACACAGTCACTACGAAGATGGACCCAAGACTCATCGTGATAAAGCTTACATCTCTCCTGATACTGATATTTCAGAGGCAAATAGTGCATCACGTGGAACACTCGGAGAACATGATCTTACCTTAAGCCGATTAAAAAGTCTTCATCAACTAATGGACTCTTTGCCTTCTAGTGCAACAAGTCCTGACAGAAATAATATTTTGAATCAGTTAATGGCCAGGTCAAGGGATTGTTCAAGACTTTCAAAATGTCATAATATCACTTTCTCAACGCAAATGATGAGAAACGGTAAGAAAGAATATGTTAATATCGTTGTGGTTCCATCTATAAATGATCTTATGAAAAATTTCGTAGACGATAGGAACAGTGAATCGCGCTGTGTAGGTGACAGATGTGGCAGAGATAGATACAATAGAGAAGACAGCCAGAACAATGAAAGCGATGGAAATGAAATGAGCAATAGTTTGCGTTGCCAAGGTAATCGTTGCAGTAGAAATAGGATAGATTCCAATAGAAGCGTTAAGGATTATTTAAGGTGTATTGGGAACAGATGCAGTGTAAATAATGATCGTAATAGAAATGAGAAGGATAATTTGCGAATAACAAAGGATAACGTACCCTGTAGTGGAGATAGATGTGGCCGAAATAGGGATGACCTGCGATGTGCTTTTGACAGTTGCGGCAGGAATAGAATAGATGATAATAGAGATGGTGGAGATAATAGAGACGACTCATATACCCTGATATGTGTTGGAGACGTTTGTACCATCAATAGAATAGATTACAACAAAGATGATTCAAATAACCTGCGTTGTTCTGGAAAGAGTTGTGCTAGGAATATAGAGTGGTCAGTGGCAAACAACCAGAATAACATCGATGATTTAAATATACTGCGATGTTCTGGAGATAGATGCAGCAGAGGTAGAATAGATAATAACAAAGATGGTAGAGATAATAGAGATGATTCATATATCCTGCGTTGTGCTGGAGACAGATGTGCTATCAAAAGAATAGGTTATAACAAAGATATTTCAAATAACCTGCGTTGTTCTGGAAAGCGTTGTGCCAGGAATATAGAGTGGGCACAACCAGACAACAAAAATAACATCGATGATTTAAATACTCTGCGATGTATTGGAGATAGTTGCAGCAAAAATAGAGAAAATTATAACAGAGATAGTTCAGATTCTTTGTGGTGTATTGGAGATAGATGTGGCAGAAATAAAAAAGATGATAACATATATGATTTGGATATTCTGAGATGTTCTGGAGACAGATGCAGCAGAAATAGAGTAGATAAAAACAAAGATGATTTAGATATTTTGCGATGTGTTGGAGATAGATGCGGCAGAAATAGAGAACACTATAAAATTTATGGTTCTGATTCCCTGCGATGTTCTGGAGACAGATGCGGCAGAAATAGAGAACATTATTACAGAGATGGTTTTTATACCCTGCGATGTTCTGGAGATAGATGCAGCATAAATAGAGAAGATTATGACAGAAATGATAGAAACAACTTGCGGTGTTCTGGAAAGAGCTGCACCAGGAGTAGAAACAATTAAAACTTTGAAAACAAGAGATACGAATGGGCACTGCCAGACAAAGACTTAGATGTTCTTGAGATAGCCGACATAGAGCAGTTACTGCAAAAAACTAAAATATTCGGACTACTTGAAATGAACTCGTATATAATGTTGATTTTCATGTTACACAATTTATATGTAGTTAAAAAAAAATCTTCTTCGATACAAAATTAAATTTAGTGCTCTGTACCCTTTGGGGCTCTCCAATAGTAACAGATCCTTTATATTTTAGTCACCTATTTAAACTCTGTCTCGTTATTACAGGCGAGGCAGATGACGATGGCAGAATTCTTGTTGGAAACTATTTACTCGTAAAAATAAACACAGGACTTTTTGAAATTATTTATTTAGTTCTGAATGAAAACAATAAAATTACAGGTACAAACAGGACAACATCATTATGTTTTATTCTAACTCCTTATTACTAAAGTATATAACAAAAATTAAACACATTAATAACGATGATAACATGAATATTCCTAAATCAGATAATCATAATATAAAATTATTCTGGCTTGCCAGTCATCTAAATCTCTCGATAGAAAGGTAAATTGGTCTGAGTGCACTACATTAAATGTGGGGCATACTGAAAGTTTCTGCTATCATATGTCTATGAATTGTTAAAACAGTTTAATGGGGAACGACAACTAAAAAGTGAAAAATAAAAAACTTTTTTACAAAAAAATAGAACCGACTTCCAAAAAAAGTGCAAAATAACTTTAATTTCGGAAGTCGGTGTCAAAAAACGAAGACACAAAACAGGAACACCGACTTCCGAAATTAAAGTTATTTTGCACTTTTTTTGGAAGTCGGTTCTATTTTTTTGTAAAAAAGTTTTTTTTTTTAATTTAGGAGAATGTCATTTATTTTTTCACTGTGGCGTCCTTTCGAAAATTTTGTGTCGCTGTCAAAATGAATTCAACAAGTGAACATTCATTTAATGATTTGTTTATGATTTTCGCTGTGGCAAGTCAACAAGTGAGTTGCCAGAGACTTCAATTGGCATTTGGTGATGAAGCACCATGTCGCAGCTTTGTGTATTCGTGGTTTAGAGAATTTAGACGTGGACGTGATCATCTCCATGACGAGATACGTAAAGGTCGGCCGGTGACTGCGGTTACAAATCTAATATTGATACAGTACAACAACTTATTAAAACTGACAAAAAAAAATTCTTGTTAGCAAATTCTTATTTTGTTAGGCATTGCAATAAGCCAATTGTAAATCATTTTACATGTGCATCTGAAGGTTCGGAAGCTTTGCATTCGATAGATACCGCACGACTTAACGGAGGACCAGAAACGACTGCGTGTTCGTAAGTGGGGCCGTAAAATGATAAAAAAGTTTGACGGAGGACAGTCATTGGCTGTATATAATATCGTGACAGAAGACGAAACCCAGATGTACTGCTTTGAACCCGAAAGAAAAACCCAGTCGGCAGAGTGGGTTTTTCCTTTTAAAGATTTGCCGACGAAAGTTAAGAAAAGTTGAAGTATTGGTAGAAAACTGATTGCTTCTATTTCGACATTTACGTATACATATTTTTTGTTTTTGTTGAATTTTTCAAAAAGCGCTAAGCATTTCGATAAAATTTATATGGGTGGTCCCATATTTTATCGAAATTGCTTTAGTAATAGCCTCTGGAGTATACTCGGATCTAGTGCGCTACTTTCTTGGATAAAAAAACTCGCCAGTTGTCAGTTCTGAAGCCGTGAGATCTGTTATAGTTCCCTCGTCATTGTTTTCTTTTTTAGCTGCTCGCGACGTATCGTCCCGTGCTTTCTTCGTTAAAACCATCAACTGGTTCGTCACTGAAAACTAATGATTTTGTGTTGTCTCGAAAAAATAATATCATCAACCACAGGTTTTTTAATCTCGCTGTTAACAGTTTCACGTTAACGTGATCACTACCAGAAGCAAGGTCACCGAAAACTGGATGTTGTATAATTGTATTCTTATTATCACTTGAGTGGCGATCGCAAGTCTATGACTTCATCTTCAATTTTTGGTTTTTTCCTTGATAATTGGTGGAATGCCTGAATTTTATTTAATTTGGCTTTAATCGTAGTTAGCGTGTTTTGCAAGGTGACAATATCCTGTTTAATTTTTAATTCCATCGGAACCTTGGTTTCTTTGATTTTTTGAAGATCTTCTTCAATTTGTACAATGTCAGCTTCAACTTTAAAAATTTGCTCAGTCTTGCTTCGCTGCATTGACTTGATATTTTTCTCGAATTCACCTTTTTTCATTGCCAACATTTTTTTCGAGTCTTTAACATTCTGTTCCATTTTGATTTTCACCTGAGCCTCTTTTTCTTTCATGTTTTTTAATTCATCTTCAACTTCCTTTTTTTTCTTAGCCTCATATTGATGCATTGCCTGAAGCTTCTTCTCGAATTCAACTTTATTCGTTGTTAACGTGTTTTGCAAGGCTTCAATATTACGCTTCATTCTGGATTCCATCTCGACCTCAGTTTCTTTATTTTTTTGAAGTTCAGCTTCAATTATTAATATTTCTGCTTCTCTCTTACTAATTCCAGCTTCAACTTTAGAAATTTGCTCATCCCTGTATTGTTGCAAATAATTAATATTTTCATCCATCATGATTTTTTCCTTCTCACTCATGTTTTTAATTTCGTTTTCAATTTCCCTTTTTTTCTCAAGCTCACATAGGTGCATTGCCTGACTTTTTTTTTCGAATTCAATTTTATTCTTGGTAAGCGTGTTTTGCAAGGCTATAATTTTCTGCTTCATTTTTAATTCCAGCTGAGTCTCAGTTTCTTTGATTTTTTCAAGCTCAGCATTAATTCGTGATATCACCGCTTCATTCTCATTTTCAATTTTTAACATTTTCATTTGAACCTCTAATTCTTTGATATTTTTAATTTCAGTTTCAATATCAGTTTTCTTGTCTGCCTCGTACCGATGCAATGCTTCAATATTTTTGTCGAATTTTATTTTATTTATAGCTAGTATATTTTGCAAAACTTCAATATTCTGTTTTATTTTGGACTCTACTTGGGCCTCAGTTACAACCAATTTATGAATTTCACTTTGTATTTTACAAATTTCTTTTGCTTCATTTTGGTGCAATGCCTGAATATTATTTTCCGATTGACATTTTTTAATAATCAACGAGTTTCGCATTGCTTCCAAATTTTTCTCCATTTTCAATTTCATCTGAGCTTCTGTTTGCGCCAAATAATGGATTTCAACTTCTGTTTGACATTTTTCGAAATCTTCGATTTGCTGCATTTCCTGAATATTTTTCTCAGATAGGTATTTTTTATTAATCAACAAGTTTCGCAAGGCTTCTGTATTTTTCTTCAAAATTGATGTTGCCAGTGCTTCTTTATCAGCTAAGTGTTGTATTTCAGTTTCAATTGCTCTTATCGCCTCAGCTTTGTTTTTTTCCATAGCTTGAATTTTCTTTTCTAAGTCTTCCTTTGTTGTGCTTAATGTTTTAATCACTGTGTCAATGTTTCCTTTCTCCATTTTGTTTTTTAGCAGAGCCTCATTATGTTTCATCTTTTGCAATTCAGCTTCAGTTTCTCTTTCTTTCTCAGCCCGGTGCAGTTGCATGTCTCGAATCTTCATCTCATGTTCATTTTTTGCTGCTTTTAATGTTTCAATGTTCTTTTTTATTTTTATTCTTTCTTGGGATTCGATATCTTTCATTTCTTGTATTTTCCTATTTATTTTATTTTTTTCGGCAGCCTCTTCTTCCTGCATTGCCTTCAAATTTTCACCCATTATGCGTTTAGTGACTGCAAATTTTTTACGCATTGTGGCAATATTCTTTAACATAGTTTTTTTCTTTTCGATTTCATCTGTTTTCTGATTTTCGTGTTCTTTCAATGTTTGTTTATTCTTAACAAATTGTTCTTTTTCTAAAGCTAACGTGTTCTGCATATCTACAACATTTTTGTCAATGTTGTCTCTCTCCTTAGCTTCTTCTTCTCTCATAAATCTAATTTCACGGTCAGTTCTTTCCTTTTCATTAGCTTGGCGTTGTTTCATTTTCCAAATGTTTTGATCAATTTCCTCTCTATTCAAAGCTAAATGTATTTCCATCTCCTTAATATTTTTATCAATGTTGATTTTTGTCAGAGTTTCAGTAATTTTTAGTTTTTCATTTTTCATTAAATCGGTTATAATTTTGATAAGGTCACTGAATACTTTTTCCTCGATTGATTTTTTAGTTGGTTCACCATCTTTTATTCCAGGTGTCTTTTTTCCTAAAAGCTTATTTAACTCTTTAATTTTTTTCTCAAACAATGATATTTTTTTTTCTGCCTCCTGCATTATGATTTGTATTCTCTCCGACAGCTCCATTCTTCGGAGTAATTTAGCTTGTTCTAAGTATTTAAACCTCTGAGTTCTGAGTACTTTCTTCCTCATAGTTAACAATTTTACATTTTGAAATGACTTTTTTTTCATTGCTGGTCTCCCGTCCTAAGTACAAACAAAAAAATCTATGTTCATAATTACATTATACACATTTTGTTAAAAAGAGTTTGATGTCCACTCACACGTCCGGAATGCCATGGTCATCCAAAAAAAAGTTCCAAAGAGAACCCCGTTTTTTCGCTTTAACCGATTTTTCTGCTGTGGGGGCGATGCTAGTCTGTTCTTACTTTATTGTTTATGATACTCGACTAAATTCCGCGTCTGTCAGAACCAAGCTTAATGGTCACAACCCTAGTGAATGATTTTAGAAAAAAGTTAAAAGTCACTCTTTTACTGTCAGATTTTTTCGGCGCGACAACGAACAGACCTCCAGCTTTAAGATGTAAAAACAATGTTATTTTAAACCCTGTTTATAAGTGTTATATATCAAAAGAATCCTCATGAATCAAACTTTACGAAAAACTAAAGATGTTGTGGGTTCAGGGTGATTTGAAAACGGAAATATCGCAATAAAAAACTGGGTCAGGCTGCCATGTCCGGCGTCTACATTTTCGTGTTAGTTTTGTGTGATTTACTATATAATCTTCTAAAATAGTGCTCGTAATATGGAAATTACTTCATTCCTAGTATTTTCACACACTAAGACAGTAAAAATACAACGTAAATTGTTTTGATTCCTTGTTTTAGCACAGGTCGTCATTACGGGCCTCCTTGGTCATCGTGGCGTCACTTTTAAAAGATCACTTTAAGGATTTGTACTGACATGAAATCGGGAGTCTGAGGGCTACGATTTCTTCGAAGAAATTAATGATTTTTCTTTGCTGGTTTTTTCTATCGGTTTAGCCGACTGTGGCTTAAAAGAGTGTTATGATTTGGGCATGCATATAACATTTTTAAAAATGCTTACTTTAGTAATAGGAAGACCTTGGTGTGATTTCATGTCTTTTTTGTTTTTTTAACGGTTTAGCCGACTCTGGCGTAAAAGAGTGTTATGATTTGGGCATGAAATATTATAAAAAAAACACACACACACGAACACATACTACACTCCTATATGCCGCATTCGGCTAAATCATTAAAAAACAAAAAGTACATGACATCACACCAAAACACACACACACACACACAAACTACACTCCTTTATGCCGCAGTCGGCTAAATCATTAATAAACGAAAAGTACATGACATCACACCAAAACACACACACACACACACACTACACTCCTTTATGCCGCAGTCGGCTAAATCATTAAAAAATCAAAAAGGACATGACATCACACCAAAACACATACACACACCTCTACACCATACACACACAGGCGCACCCACAGTGAGATAACACACAGATTTGTGTAAACCTTGTAATCCTTCTTCCTTGTAATGGGTAAATAATAAGGTAATTATATAAATAAAATCATAAAAAATTTATTAAAAAAAAAATATTTTGTAAAATACATTTCTTTATTATGTAATAACTATGTACATGAATCATTGTCTCATTTCTATTCAATTCTCTATTAATTTTCATACATTAATTTGTTCATAAAATTATATAAAAACTCGACCGCCGTAGCCATCCGGGCGTTCAATATAAATCATGTGCAGTCATGCCCTACGGGCGGCCATTTTGCCTAATTTTCGCTAGTGCAGGCGGCATGAAATTAATGAGGGAAGGGGTAGATTGTTTCCATTTATTGTGCTACTTAGAATAGTCGAAGTATTGACATATGGGTATCAAAAGAAAGGTTATATAGTCTAGTTTCATAATAAATAGGTTTAAAAGATACAAACTACAAAATTATTAGTGAAAACTTAGTAAGAACAAAAATTTTACTGTTTTTCATCCGTAATCTCAACTTAAACTTTTTTTTGAAGTACTAAGAACTAGTTGTTGTGACTTATTTATCATAAAGTTTGATGCTCTATACTATCAGCTATACACAGGTATTTTTTATATGCGTGTAGCTGCAGCAGTTTACGAGATATTAGGCTTTAATTGGGCAACGGGAGGGGCGCGCCGGCGGCCGCATGCGAGCGTGCGGAAGCCGGGCGGTCCTGCCGTCGCGGGGGTCCGTTTTCGGGCGCCTGAGTGGATATTTCAGACTCTCATTTTGTATTTATTAGTTTTTTATCAGAAATGGCTGATTTAATCTGCAGATTTAACTACATACCAAAAATATGTACATCCAGGGTAAAAAAAAGGATGTTCATAGGTTTATAAAAGTTCATCTTTAAAAGTAATAACCCGATTTCGATTCTATTGTGACCGTCCACCTTTAATCCTATTTAATTAATTTAATAAAAAAACTATATTTATTTCAAAACTAACGCCTTGGGCACATGGCCGAGTTTTTATAGAAACACTTCCATCTGTATTTTAGGATTGACAGGGGAGCGCAATTAAAAATGAAATGTCTATTCATTTAAAATACCATCTAGAGATAATGGCCTCTTACAAAACAACATTTCTTTCAATGTCTGTCGACCCTTTTTGAAAACACATTAAGGGACCCCTAATTAACAGCAAAAAGATATTCTATTCATTCAAAATAAAAACATTTGAGAGTTTTGGAAAGTACCTATAATAAAGTATTTTGTTTTATTGCAAACATATGCCAAAAAGGTCGCTGAGGAGCGATATCTTTACAAATTCTAAGAAGTTGGAATACAAAATGATCCCGAAAGCAATTAAGATTTGTTACAAAAACTAACATAAAGAGCTATTCAGGAAAACACTGTGGGAAGATTGAAAAAAACTGCGCATACGCAATGACCGAACCCAAAAATATTACACTTGAGAGTTTTAGAGGCTGAGATAGGTGGCTAGAGGATGACGTAGGCGGGGTTTTCGAAAAACGAAGACATGGAGGAAGGGAGGTAGTTGTTGGTTGTGCGAGAGAGCGGGCTAGGAGTCAGGGGATTCGAGTGACAGATGGGCTTGAGGCTTGGTGTAGCGTAGTTCGTGGTCGAGGAGTTGGGAGGCCTGTGTCCAGTTGTAGTTTTAGAAGTACTAGCGTTGTTATTAAGTTAAATATAAATGGACTGGTCCAGTTAAGTTAATTAATATTTAAAAGTGTGTGTGGTTACGTCTCTGAAGAGATTAGGCAAGAGTATTAGTTTATACTTGAATACGAGTACTATGAGTGTAGTTTATACTAGGTTTTAAATATCAAGTAAGTAAAGTGTACAATCAGTGGTGGAACGTGAGAGAAGGAGGGCTATGCCTGGGACGCGTGCAGGTCGTCTAGCAGGGAACGGTAACTGAGGGGTATTGTATAAACTCAGCGTTGGAAATCCGGTGAGTGCCAACTTTAATTAATCAGTCTCTTATGGATAGTATGTGTACAGTTATTGTCAAGATACTAATATTGTGCTCACAGATTAAGTTTCATAATTCGTAAAAGACATATACCGTTGTAGCTCTAGGGAAAGCAAATATTGTAGCTAGGTTGGTTAAAGATATACCAGATTAATTAGACTTAATTAGTGTTTAAAGTATGTGTGTGTGTTCTCTGTTAAGCCGTATTGGTTCGGTACCAGTAGAACGATCGCCCGCCTATGGTCAGGCCAATAGATCTAGGACACAGTAATTGGCAAGTTCATGAGATTATATCTCTGTGAATCGATTGTTAGAGCAAGAGTTTCAATTTATACTTGAGTAATATAAGTTTAGTTCAGACTATATTTTAATATTAGTAGGAATAACGTGAAGGACAAAAGTGTACGAATCTAGGTGATCGTGTTGATGACCGAATGGATGAATGTCGAATGTTTACCCCTCTATGACTTGAATAATAATAATAATAATTTATTAAAACACTTCAAAGATATACAAAAACAATGTTGCTCTGGCTCTTGTACTAGGTCATCCTGTATCACAAGAGCCAGACCTCTCAGTATACAGGGACACAAATACAGTAAAATCATGAAAGACAAAAACATAATTAACAAAAGAAAAGAAAAAAAAGAAAAGAAATACAAATGTTATAGCATGCAATATAATAACTAGAGAACTAAGTGAGACAGTGTGCCACTCACCCCGAGTGCATGTGGGGGTGTGGGTGTGAGGGGAGAGTGGGTGAGTAGTGTATAGTGTAGGAGGTGTCTGTGTATCAAAATCCACCAACGGTGTCGAAGAGGTTTTCGGTATCCTCATAATTAAAACTGTCCAACCATTGCGTTATCGTTTTTTTGAATTGGAAGTTGTTTAGTAGTTTAAGCTGTTTCATCCCCGTAACTTTACCGATTTTGTTGTACAATCGTGGAGCGACGAAGTGGCAGTGCTTTGTGGCGAATACGCTGTTAGTCCCTTCCACTGGGCATTTATCAATCCGCTTGGACGTTATTGGCAAATCAGGGACAGCATATCGGTGGTATCTGCGCAGGCATTCATAAAGGAAGATCTTTCGGACGCTAAGAACTTTGGCGGTATTGTACACAACAGTGGTAGGCGTCCGAAATCTAAGGGAAAGAAGAACTTTTAGCACTGCTCTCTGCGCCCACTCCACCTCAATCATGAGGGTCTTACCGGAGCCACCCCAGGCGCCAATAGCGTAGCCCAAGATACAGTGGCACAGTGCTTTATACGTTTGCATCAGAAGTTTGGTGCTCGCACCAAACTTCTGAGGTGAGGTGAATGAGGTGACCTATACCTGCGTTTGGTTCTAGGGACTCGGGGAAAGCCCATATGGTGTGCGGTCTACATACACCAACCGACTGTACGACAACAATGACTATAAATTGACTGAACTGATGTTTACTGTTTCAGTGCGGTTGAACGGAATTGGTACACGTATTATATTCGGGCACATTCAAACTATAATGTTATTTTGTAATTGTTAGAGACATGAGCAACCAAACGTTAGTAATGGTTCCTTCTTCCTATGGACCGACTGACTGCAGGATACTTTACTTTACTTTATAAAGCACTCTCCAGGGAGCGGGTTAGGTTTCACAAAATTCCCATTAATGTATTGGTAAGCGTTCTGAAGAACGTTAGGAAATCGTTTCTCGTTAAATCACACCCGGCCCCCGTTGGCCTATCACAGAAAAAAATATTATATTTAGCGAGACACGTAATTTAGGGTGAACAGCCGAAACGCTCCACTGATAGTCGCTATTCGGAGAAAAAGTAAGCTGCAAACACCCTAGAACAGAGGCAGATTAAAGCAGTGAGAAGTGACGACCAGAAACCACTTCGGCTTATAGTAAGGCAATCGTAAAGAGTTCTGCAACCGACTGACGACGCGGTACGCTTTGTTTTATCTAGATAATGGGCGAGTAGGCCGATGTAATGGGACTAATTTATATAGCGCGCTTCCAGTATAGTTGGAAACTTGTATCGCCCAATGACATAGGTACTTCGCAGTCCTCTGTCTTAGAATTGAGTGAGACATGTCAGAGCTTAGGGAACGTGTTTAGCTGGAACCGCGGCAGGTTCTCTCTAGGCCTACGCTTTCTAGGACCGGCTCTACACGTTCGACGTGACAGCCACTACTGTAAAGTGACCTCACGTCACTGAGTTGGGCCCCTACACTTTATAAGAAGATCCATTAACGTAATGCGAAATAACGCAGCACTCATTACAAGCGTTACGTGTCAGATACCCTTTAGTTTTCTCTCAGTCTTGTAATGTTCATAATACAAAGGAGAAGTAAGTCTCCTTTCCTTATTTACTTTTATATATGGATTACCAATCCTAATTGATACATATTAACTTTGTTTACTTCAATCCCTTCCTAGTGAACCTAGCTCTAGGTAGGTATAGGAAATCCATCACAACTTAGGATATGTGTGAGTGTTCGTGAGTGTGACAGGAAGGGTGTTCTGTTATTCTGATTTATTCTAGGCTGATATTGTGTTTAAGTAATAATGTAAACAGATACGCGAGTAGAGCCGCGAGGAGAGCTAGTTGGCTAAAGTTCTTAGAACTTAACAGACAGAAGCGTGTTGTTGGCACTATTGAACTGTCTGTGTAGGATTTCAAGGAAGTTGGAATGTTCATCTCTATTTACTTCTTGAGTGAAGATTCTCAACTATATTACCAGTTAGTATTTGTATTAATTCCTGAATTTATATTCTCTATCTGTGACCTTTGTTTCGGTCAGATATGAGCACCGTACTTTACGGATGTACTTGTTGTACGAATGGTGCACTTTCCTTGGGGTTGGGTCGACCAAATTTATCACATTATACAGTCTACGACTGTTTAGGGACCATGTCTCCTAAGAGCATGTTTTAGACGTTCTGCTGCTGATAGAGCCGCCCCGTCACGTTTTACAGCTTGAGAAAGCTGCTAGGAACATGCTTCTTATAAGCATGGTTACGACGTATTGACGCTGAAAAGCCGATTGCGTCACTAAAGGAGTGCTAATCTGAAGTATTATGAGTACAGATGTGAGGTATCGTGTGAGTAGATGTTGACCAACTAACTATTACGCTAGCGTAAGGGTTATTCACACGAACTATCGTTAATTAAAGATTTACTTAGCATCCCTTAGTTATATAATATGTTTCTAAACCACTTCTTGTGTGCTTCACAAGTTGAATTCCTAAATCTCACAAATCAATTCTTTCGGGCCCTCCCTTGTTTCAACAACAAGGCTTTGGGCTGCTTTATACTTATGGAATTCGAATTATCATCGGTTGGAGCCATGACCAGTCAGGGACGGGTGGCACAAGGTATAGTCTAAGTAATAAACTTAGTACTGGTGGGGCACTACCTTTTCCCACAAAGCAAAACCGAACCTCAACACAAAATCTATGATATTAGGAAAAACGAAAATTTTTATCAGCCTGCGGTCTTTTAGGAACAGTCACACTATCGTCTCACCCAAAGGATTTGTGGTAGATATCGCTGACAGCGATAAGACCACCATTATACCCATAGATTTTAGGTAATGTATAAGATTTGTGCAACTGTTTTGGTGTATAATAAAGTGTTTTCCAACTATGTATCCATTTTTTATCTTGAAAAAATGCGCAGTCACTGTGAGATGCGTTCTTAAGAGTCCGTACCCAAAATTTTACCGATTTCGCTGATTTACGTGATTTTACTGTTAAAATAATGTATTTATAAAAGTTTTAATGCACATATGAATGATCATTTCAATTATGATCTAAAGTATGAGCTAGTTTATTTTTATTATAATTACGATTAATCGACCACAAACCGACGAAGGTTTTATGAATTTTTGCTGTAAAGGATTTAGAATATCTCATAATTCCGAATCGTTTCGACGTGTAAACGGTATGAAAATTTTTGAATGTATTGTTACAAAAGTCATCTACATAATGTATCACTTTTTACCACTTTCATAAAAAAAATTTGAGTAATTCTTTTTTAACTTAGTCAAATTTCAGAGAAAACGGGCAAAGAATTGCTTTTGATTTTTATTTAGAACTCTTTGTACAATATCACGTTAGTTTGTTACTTTGCACTATTTTAGTTTCCTAATGTTCGATAGATGGCGTTGTTCATTGAGCACTCTCCGCTGAATCGCGGTGTTAAGATTCTCTTGTTAGAAAATGTGTTGTCTGTGTACGACACGCTGCTCAGACGAGAGGTCAACTGATGGGGCAATTACCATCAGCTCGAGTTACCCCAATTCGAGCGTTCTGTAGAAGCGGTGTTGATTATGCTGGTCCCATACAGATTCGTACGTCTAAAGGTAGAGGTCACAGGGCATAATTATAAAGGCTACCTATGCTTATTTGTATGCATGGCTACTAGAGCCATACATTTGGAAGCTGTGAGTGATCTCACATCACAAGGCTTTCTTGCAGCTTTTAAACGGTTTGTTGCCAGGCGCGGACATTGCGCTGATTTATTTAGTGACAATGGAACCAACTTCGTCGGTGCCGCCCGTGAACTCAGAACCCTGTTCACCCAAGAAAAGTCATCCTTGGCGATGGAAATCGCCGAGTGTTTGGCAAACAACGGCACTACTTGGCACTTTATTCCACCACATGCTCCGCACTTTGGCGGACTATGGGAGGCTGGAATAAAGTCCACCAAGCACCACCTGAAGCGTGTAATTGGCAATGCGACTCTCACCTTCGAGGAGCTTTCAACGCTTTTGTACCAAGTGGAAGCTTGCCTAAACTCTCGACCATTGTCACAAATTAGTACAAATTCGCAAGATCCTATGCCCCTCACTCCAGGCCATTTTTTAATAGGTGAACAAGTAATACTTGTACCAGAGCTCAACTACGAAACATCATCTATTTCATCCTTAAAACGTTATCAATTAACGCAAAAAATGTTACAACACTTCTGGCGTAGATGGTCTGATGAGTATTTAACTCAATTTTTACATCGATATAAGTGGGCAAACAAAACTCCCGAACCAGAGATCGGTGACGTAGTATTAGTCAAGGAGGATAATCTCCCTCCAGCCAATTGGCTTTTAGGAAAAATCACTGCAAAACACCCGGGTTTGGACAACATTACGAGGGTAGTTACTCTTAAATGTAAGGGTGTCTTATTTAAACGACCAGTAACTAAGTTGTGTGTATTACCTGTTGCTAAATAAAGTAACTTAGTTTATATTTCTGTTCTTGCTATAAACCTTTGAAAACTTGTAGTTCGCATTTTTGTTGTATTTTGTTGTTGTTTTGTTGTTTACACTGATTGTTAAAAGTGTGCTCTGTTCTCAACCACCATGGTATATTCACCTTTATCTTGCTTTTTAAACTAAATACAGTCCATTTTTATTTCGAATGTGATTGGTTCAAGGTGGGCGGGAACAATGGACATTCTGTCCATAGTGGGCGGAATGTACAATATTACGTTAGTTTGTTACTTTGCACTATTTTAGTTTCCTAATGTTCGATAGATGGCGTTGTTCATTGAGCACTCTCCGCTGAATCGCGGTGTTAAGATTCTTCGCCACAACATGACCTCTCCGTGTATATTCGCTGAATGCGAGACACGCGCCCGTCAAAATGCAGCGCGTGAATGACTTACTACCAGATTGGCTGTCGAAATGGAGGTTGTCGGTGAACGTGGGTAAGACCCAGGCTTTGCTTGCCGGGAGCGCCCGCCTCCCACCACCTCTCCAGATGCAGGGGGCTGACATCGAGTGGTCGCCCCAGGTGAAATACCTAGGGGTCACCATTGATCGTCGGCTCTCCATGAGGGTCCACGTCCGGAAAGTCGCCGCAAAAGGAAGGGCAGTCCGCGCCCTGCTTCGTCCAGTGCTCTCATCTCGCCTCCCGTTACGCACGAAACTGGGCGTGTATAAAACTTATATACGCCCAGTCCTAACATATGCCGCTCCAGCTTGGCTTGCTCTGACGAGCGAGTCCACCAAGATAAGTCTCCGCGCGCAACAACATCTTGCGCTGCGGACTATCTTAAGCGCCCCTCGCGGCGTGAGAAACGATGTCATTAAGCGGGACCTCCAGATAGAGAGCCTGGACGAATTTTGCGCCCGCCTCGCGTCCAACATGTTCGCGCGTGCTGACGCTTCAGCTTGGCCACAAGTCATGCACATAGCGCCCTGGCACGCGTGGCCTCCCGACGCGAGGCACCTCCCACGCGAACTTATTCCGGACGCAGTCGACCCCCCCCCCCACCGGATTTGACGCCTGTGTGAGTCGCTTACGCCTACACGCGACTCACACACACAATAATACTCCGCACGCACAACATACACTCGGTGTGCGCCGTGTGCTAAGTTAATATAGGCATGTCGCGCACCGTACCATCATACAAGCACGACTCTACATACACCTATTCACGCATTGGACTCACGGCGCGGACGTGCCTCCAATTGCACACATGAGCGGTGTTACACAACACAATGCCGCTCACACACACACGACGTCCTCTGAGTCTGGAGCGTGACCGGCTAGACCTGGAAGCGTGACAGATGGGGGTCAACATCCTCAGTGGGGAGCGCCACCAAAGTTGGCACCTCGCCGCTGGTTGTCTATCGCTGGGCTTCCCCCGGGTAACCGGGGGTCTCACCTGGCGGGGTTGGACCGCCGAGGTGTCATGAAGAAACGGCGACCTTGCCGCGGCGCTCCCACTGACACAGAACCATTCACACACAGACAGGCAGTATACATAAGCCTGTCATAAACCACGGCCTATATTGGCCACCATGACGCAGTGCCTGTTTTGACAGACACATCATAGATACTGCGGTAAGTGGCTATGCCTGCACCGCCCGCCGCGCCTTCATAATAAGAAAACATTAGCTTCTTGTTCACTCTTCATAAAATTAAAACAGCAAAAACAAAACTGCAGTTCACCGTCAATCCATTTCTTGAGAATTTTTTTTAAAAATTACAAAAATTTGGCAATAAAAAATCTTTTATAACAACCTAAATCTGGACTTATAATATGCAACGCAAGCTTCGAATCTAGCTCATTCATTAGATCATAATTGAAATGATCTTTCATGTTGTGCACTAAAACTTATTTATGCATTATTTTAACTGTAAAATCACATCTGTAAAATCACGTAAATTAGTGAAATCGGCCAAAATTTCGGGTACGGCCTCTTAAACAAAGTCTTACTTTTTTCTGCGCGCTACCGAACATGGAACTGCTTGCTTGACTGTCTTTTATTTTTGTCAAGTTTGCAGGAAGATCTGAGCATTCTTCGATTTGTTCAGCATTGGAAGCAGATTGTAAGGCATCAATCCCTAATATCTGAAACAAAAATTGCATTAATAATTATTTCGAAGGAAAAAAAAATATCCTTTAAGAGGCCGTACACGACATTTTGGCCGATTTCACTTATTTACGTGATTATACAGATGTGATTTTACAGTTAAAATAATGCATTTCTAGAAGTTTTAATGCACAACATGAAAGATCATTTCAATTATGATCTAATGAATGTGCTAGATTCGAAGCTTGCGTTGCGTATTATAAGTCGAGATTTGGGTTGTTTTAAAATATTTTTTAATGCCAAATTTTTGTAATTTTGACATTTTTTTTCTCAAGAAATGGATTGATGGTGAACTAAAGTTTATTTTTGGCTGTTTGAATTTTACGAACGAGAGTTCTAAATAGTCAATACGATTCGTAATTATGTGTTATTCAAAACCCCTTACAGCAAAAATTCACAAAACCGTCGTCGGTTTGTGGAAGATTAATCGTAATTATAATAAAAATGAAAAAAACTAGCTCATAGATTAGATCATAACTGAAACGATCTTTTATGTCGTGCATTAAAACTTTTAGAAATATATTATTTTAACTGTAAAATCACGTTTGTAAAACCACGTAAATCAGCGAAATCAGCAAAATTTCATGTACGGCCAGCACAACACACAAAATCACAATTAAATTATTTAAATTTAACAAAAAAAAAAAATACAACAACAGTAGCTGCAGAAGTTTTTTTTTTTACTTTCTATCACAACTCAAAATTTTAAAGCATATTACTTTATATGATCGGAAAATTCGTCTGTCCAACAATGTCGAGAAAGCAATGGAAGAGCATTAGTATCGATTGTGTTATATGTATGAAACAATCCCACAAAAAAAGGACACCTGAATATGAACTCTGTGCTAAAAGCAGTTAGAACTTTTTTATGGAAGCTTACAAGTGGGTGTGGATGGTAAAATCCGAACCTATGAGGAATAGCGAAAAAAAAAGGGAATGCAAAAAAATGCCTGAAATGGATAGTATAGTCCTTAACTCTATTTAGAATAAAATATGTATAGTAGTTGTAGTAGTAGTGTATGTGTAGTGTATGTGTATATGTATGTGCAGTAGTAGTAGTAGTTTGCTTAACTAAGGTAAAAAAATTATAATATTTAACTTGATATCCGTCTTATATTTTATTGGAGGTCATGTTTCTTTGACATGAGTAAGTGACATTCAGTCAAAGAGGAATCATCAAACGACTCCTACCGGAGGCTCCACGTGGGGTTCGTTTGGTCCATGGCCTTTTACGGGGCACCGGTGTGGGCGCGTTCCCTGAGGTGGCGACCAGCTCGCCGGTTGAACGCGTCCCAAAGTTTTGCTGATTAGACTTACTGCTCAATAGATTTTTCGCACTGTTGGACAAGCGCGTCATAAGCGCTCGCAATTCGTACTAGTGTTGTAGATAAAGTTTAATAGGTTTCTACATAATACATATATTTAAGTACGATAATACAAATTAATAATTTAATACTATCTTTTTAATCTTTGTTGTTTGTTTGATGTAAATCGTCATTGAACTGATCATCGGTGACGATGCATATCAGGGAAACGTGTTTAAAAGGAATTGGATGTATATCAATCACTATTTTAAGACACAAATTTATGTCACTCACTGGGTACATTATTATAAAACAAAGTCCCCCGCTGCGTCTGTCTGTTCGCAGTAAACTCAAAAACCACTGAACGGATTTTCGTGCGGTTTTCACCAATAGATTAAGTGATTCATGAGGACGGTTTGGGTGTATAAATTGTACCCGTGCGTAGCTAAGGCGGGTTCTGTGTCGATTACAACTCCTAACATAGATACAATAAAGTAGCTTATGAACCGCAATCAGACAAATGAACTCATAAGGAAAGCGTTAATATAAAATAGCGTTAAAAAAAACAAATAGAAAGATTTTCCACTGCTGCAAGATAGATTTAGGCTTCCTTCTGTAGCGTCATCTATGACGCCATGTACGAACTAAACACACAAATACTGCATCGCGCATATTTGAACATAATATACACAACAGTCCAAAATCAACCATCGGGCAGTTGCCCGGACCAGACACAACACCCGTCTGGTCGGGGGATCCTCCCTTTTCAGCGGAGGTTTGCAGGACTTTACGCCCTGTTCCGCATACCTCCACAGTCCAATAAATATTACGCCGATGTCCTAGAAAAATGTCTAACCATCGTCAGCAGCTGCTTCTTCAAATGTGGGCGTCCGGACAGGTGTCTTAAAACGCCTTGAAAATCAGGATTTTGTCCATTTTTTTTTAAATCGATATAACGTAGCACTTCGGATTTTAGGTCGCCATGCTCTGCATCGAGTTCAGGATCTTCTTCAATGTCGGTCATCTGCAATTAAATGAAAATATTGTATTAAATGTAAAACTGTTTGGGACTAGAACGGTATTGAAAATAGTAATTGATTCGTATTCGTGATTATTTGTGTGGATAAAAATATGGATGTGGTTTTGTAAAAAATCTCGATTACGTTAAAATTAAGAATCGTTATAAACTCTTTTACAAAAAATACAACCGACTTGTAAAATTGCAAAAATAACTTTAATTTCGGAAGTCGGTGTTTGTATTTTGTTTCTTCGTTATTTGACACCAACTCCCGAAATTAAAGGTCGGTTGTATTTTTTGTAAAAAAGTTTTTATTTTTCACTTTTTAGTTGTTTTAAGTACCCTAGAACTAAAACTAAATAATAAAGTTAGGCCCAAATGGAAAACCCCAATAACATGGAATTTGAACATAATTGGAGACAACCAAAACGTCATCTACATACAGATATTTTGTTTATGTTGATTTTTTTTTAAAGTGCTGAATTTCTTTCGATAAAATTTATATGGGACCATTTCTGAAGTATGGCCTACCAAACAAAAAAAAAGAATCATCAAAATCTATTCACAAGTGGCGGAGAAATCGCGTAACATACATAAAAAAAAACATACAGACGAATTGAGAACCTCCTCTTTTGGAATTCGGTTAAAAACGAGTAAGTACCCGTCAACAGTTTTGTATGTCTAGTAGGTGGTCGTGTGAGTGTTTCGAAAAATGATGAGAGTGAAATTTTAAGATGCGCGCGCATCACTGTCACACAAAATTCACATATTAAAGTTAGATAGAACCGATCCACCCTGAAGTTAGCTATGGTCTGTGGTTCATGAAGAATGATTGTTTTTGATAACAATCGTGTAATAGGTTTTTGGGGGTGACGATTGCAAATCTGACAGTTTAAAATCAAAGATGGCGGATGCCACTTTTTTCTAGTCACCACGGCGGCCCTCGAACCCACAGACAACTGAAGGAACACGGGTGGGGTCATTGGGGTCTTAGCCATTCTAAACTGGGTCACGGATAAATTCGAAACAGAGTTACCGCGCCCCCAGGGATTCAGGCAACTGAAGGAACAGGGGTGGGTTTTAGTCAGTAAAAGTCTGACACGCCCTCTCGCTCCACCCAGAGCGAGACAAGTCATTAGATGATTTCTCACCCCCACAAAAAAATAAAATAAAAAAGCCATTCTAAAATCTAAACTAACGTACCTTTCAAATGATGAAATAATTTTTCACATGCACAAAAAATCGCACTCTTGATAACTTAGGATATAACATAAAATGCAGGACATGTGCTGCTATCAATAATCGACTAAACTATACACTTTACATGAATGCAAACGTTAGTAGACACCTTATGCGATAAGATAATATAAAACCGTCCAAGTGTGTGTCAGGCCACGCGCATGGTAGGGTTCCGTAGCCGCCCGTTGTAACATGCGGATTTAGAAGCGGGCTGTAGTTTTATTACTATGAACATATTGATTGTGTTCGAGGTTTTACGTTTAAATTAGAAAACCGGTCAAGAGCGAGTCGAATTCGCGCACCGAGGGTTCCGTACCATCATAAATAAATATTTTGGGTGTGTTACTAATTCGCGTAAAAAAAAGAATTTTAACAGTGGCGGTGTAGAAAATTACAGTTTTAGGTCAGCGCTATCTCTTGACCGATAGTGGAACTAGTACAATTTTAATTGATGATTTCTGAAAAAGTGTGCTATTTACAGACATCGTTTTATTTTTCCTGTAATCTATACATAAACTTCTATCACATAGAATAATTTCAGATTTTTCTCTATGCAAACTTCGGAGATAAGGGGCGGGAACGCTATTTTTTTTACACTTTTCATCAAAAGTCGAAAACAGAGCGGCCTGAAAAAAAAACGTTTGAGAATGTGCAAAAAGCGCTCTTTCATATGGTACACACCGTCAACATGCAATAGTAGCCCCACTTCGAATTTTTAAGACCTCTTTTGCACTGTTGCGAAGAAATACATTTATATTTTTATTTATTTCTTGTTTGCAAAATAGTAGAGCAAACGTCATCTAAAAGTATTCCAAAAATAAAGTTGATAGTATTAATAGTTCTTGAGATATCTAGCTGTGACAGACGGACAGACAGACTGAGTCGCACCATAAATTAGGCCTTTTTACCATTTTGGTACGGCACCCTAATAAAAAAATTATTTACCCACTAATCACTGTTTTAATAATAAATATAAGTGACAACTTCACCTTAGTAATTATTGTATTATGTACGAAATTTAACAAGTAGAAACATTTTATAAGTTGGGCGACTCTGAAACATTCAGAGCCAACTTAGCTGTGATAGTTTACCTTTTAAGTTCATTATGTATACTACGGTATGGTGCCGGACGTAACAGAATGGCACCATCCCATCACCTCCCGTGGGTGTCGTAAGAGGCGACTAAGGGACTCACCGGAGAATGGGCAGCAGCATTCTCCGTGCATAATAAGAACTACACTGCGATTGCCAACCCGCCTGCCAAGCGTGGCGATTACGACAAATCCCCCCACTGAAACGTACACCAAAAAGATGGCCCCTTGTGCCCGGCAGCCTACCCTTGACTCCGGTAGCGGTCAAGGCCATGGCGAGGCAAGGGGTGCGAAGAATCTCCGGAGTGAATCCGGCTACACAAACAAACACCGACGACTGGACCTGGCAACATTTAACTCAAGAACACTTCGGACTGACGAGAATATCACCGAACTTGAGGAAGAATTGAGCTGGTTGTGATGGAGTATTGTAGGATTATCTAAAGTCCGAAGAGAGGGGGAGGACTCGATAATCCTTGAATCCGTTAACCTGCTCTATTTCCGGGAGGGCGACCAGCAGTCCCAGGGTGGTGTCGGGTTTATCGTCCACAGGTCCCTCGTGAACAATGTGGTGAAGATCGAGTGTGTCGACCAGGGTGGCATAGCTTATACTCAGAATATCGTCAAGATATTCGTTGAAGGTCGTACAGGTTTACGCCCCGACCTCGACACACCCTAACGACGAAGTTGAGGCCATGTATGAGGATTTATCCAGAGCCATGCATGGTTACAAAACTCACTTCACCGTGGTCATGGGGGACTTCAACGCGAAACTGGGCAAACGAGACGGTGACGAGCTGCGAGTAGGGCAATTTGGATTTGGACGTCGGAACCACCGGGGACACATACTGGCCAGTTTTATGGAGAAGGAGGGCCTCTATATGATGAACTCCTTCTTTAGAAAGCGTGAGCACAGGAAGTGGACCTGGCAGAGCCCCGACGGTGTAACTAATTAAAATGAGATTGATTTCATCATGTCGACGAAGAAGCAGATATTCAATGATTTCTCTGTGATCAATGCGGTGAAAACTGAAAGTGATCACCGCATCGTAAGAGGCACATTGAATCTAAATATCAAGCTGGAAAGAATTCGACTGATAAAGTCGCTCCGTCCAAAACATATCCAGATCCAAAACCTCGAAAGCTTTCAGCTCGAACTTCAAAATCGTTTCGAGTGCCTAGTGAGCTCCGTGGACAAATACAATGATGGGTTCTTGGAAACTGTCCATACGGTCGGGTCTACGTTTTTCAAGACTCGCCGTACTGATAAGAACAGGAAGCTCTCTGATCCCACTCTCAAGCTCATGAACGAGAGACGGGAGATGATTCTGCAGTCTTCAGACGATGCGTGTAAATACCGGCAGCTCAATAGACGGATCCCCAAGTCCTTAAAAAGTGACCTCCACCGCTTTAATACCGAAAGGATTAAAGACGCGATAAAGCGGAATAAGGGCTCCAAGGAATTTGCAAGAGATCTGTCTATTGGGCAAAGCCAGCTCACGAAACTGAAGACCGACGATGGCAGAACTATATCCGCCAAATCGGAGCTTCTGAGAGAGATCGATACGTTCTACGGACAGTTATACACGTCAACGACTAAACCCGCTGTGAATCTAGCTAAAGACCCAAGAGCTAGATTGACCCGACACTATACCGAAGACATCCCGGACGTCAGCCTGTATGAGATTAGGATGGCTCTGAAGCAGCTTAAGAACAACAAGGCGTCGGGTGATGACGGAATCATGGCCGAACTTCTGAAGGCGGGTGGAAAACCGGTTCTTAAGGCCCTTCAGAAACTGTTCGATTCCGTCATACTCGAGGGGAAAACGCCACAGGCTTGGGGCAGAGGTGTAGTGGTACTTTTCTTTAAGAAGGGCGACAATGCCTTGCTTAAGAATTACAGGCCCATCTCACTTCTGAGCCATGTCTACAAGCTGTTCTCCAGAGTCATCACGAACCGTCCCGTGCGCAGGTTTGACGACTTCCAGCCTCCCGAGCAAGCCGGATTCCGAAAAGGCTTCAGCACCGTAGACCACTTACATACGCTGCGGCAGGTTGTGCAGAAGACTGAAGACTATAATCTGCCCCTCTGCTTAGCGTTTGTGGACCACGAGAAAGCCTTCGATTCGATTGAGACTTGGGCTGTGCTGCAGTTTCTCCAAAGGTGCCAGATTGATTATCGGTACATCGAGGTGTTGAAGTGTTTGTACGAAAACGCCACCATGTCAGTCCGACTTCAGGACAGGTCTCGAAACCTATCCTCCTACAGCGGGGTGTGAGGCAGGAAAACGTAATTTCGCGAAACTGTTCACGGCCGCAATGGAGGATCTCTTCAAGGTTCTGGACTGGAGAGGGCTAGGCATTAATTTTAATGGCGAGTACCTCACTCATCTTCGATTTGCCGACGCTATAGTCATCATGGCTGAGACTATGGAGGACCTGAATACAATGCTCGATGACCTCAGTAAAGTTTCGGAAAGAGTGGGTCTTAAAATGAACATGGACGAAACCAAGGTCATAGTAAATACCCATGTAGCACCCACACCTATCAAGATCGGAGATTCTACACTCGAAGTTGTAGACGAGTGCGTCTACCTGGGAAAAACGGTCCAGTTAGGTAGGGCTAACTTCGAGAAAGAGGTCAACCGTCGAATTCGACTCGGCTGGGCGGCGTTCGGGAAGTTGCGTGGAATCTTCTCGTCTCACATACCACAGTGTCTCAAGACGAAAGTCTATGACCAGTGTGTGTTGCCAATGATGACTTATGGAACCGAAACGTGGTCGCTCACAATGGGCCTCATCAGAAGGCTTACAGTCACCTAAAGGGCAATGGAGAGGGCAATGCTTGGAGTTTCCTTGCGTGATAGAATCAGAAATGATGATATCCGCAAGAAAATTAAATTTACCCTAACCGACATAGCCCGAAAAATCGCCAAACTGAAGTGGCAGTGGGCAGGGCACATTGCTCGCAGAACAGATGGTCGATGGGGCCGAAAAGTTCTGGGATGACGACCGCATTCTGGAAGACGCAGCGTTGGAAGGCCTCCCACAAGATGGGCCGATGACCTGGTGAGGGTCGCGGGTAGCCGATGGATGTGAGACGCACAGGACCGATCATTGTGGCGACATTTGGGGGAGGCCTATGTCCGGCAGTGGACGTCTTTCGGCTGAAATGATGCTGACGGTGATATTTACTACCACCACGAATTTATTTACAATTTTCTAGTCCATAGTTTAGCTTTTAGAGGGAGGGGGAAAACGGATCACTAAATCGAAAAATAGTCTTAACAATCCCACAATGATTTATACATGTACGCGAGATTGAGAGCTACCATAAAAACAAAATGTTCAAGTTTTTATTATTTCGTTATTGTCGCGAGATTATTATGATCCATGCGAAATTTCAACTTTCTAGTACTAAGAGTCTCTTAGCTATGCCTCGGACGGACAGACCGTAACTACGGGTTTCTTGTCATTGTTACTACGAAACCCTAAAAAATTAGTAATAATCTCAGGAATGTAAGTTGTGCTAATCACCAAAATACTGTCGATTAATATCAACCAAAATACTGTCGATTAGTGTCGCTAATAGCAATCCCAGTGTACCTACGGTGGATGTACCACGACATTTATCAATGACGCATTTTCTTATCGAAGTTACTCGTAGTTCAACCAATAGGTAACTGAATTGTAGTCTGTAGGGCTGCAGACAAAGTAATGTTTTATCAGTGATAACGATTTTCAGAAAGTCATACATTTTGGGGAACACTTTTATTGTTTTTTTTTTTTTTTTGGGTGGGAAATCATCCAATGACATCTCCCGCTCAGGATGGAGTAGGAGAGCGTGTCAGACTCTTACTGACTAAAACCCACCCCTGTCCCTTGCCTGCCTTAGTGCCCAGGGGTGCGGTAACTCATTTAGAGAATTTATCCGCTACCCCTAGGCATGCAGGCACCGGCCACGATGGGCCCCGTCAGTGGTGGCTGACAATCATCTCTTTGAGGCCCGAGTGGAATTCTCTGCCGGTATCTAGGTTTCCTGATAGCTACAACCTGGGAGTCTTTAAGTCATGAGTAAATAGGTTACTAGCTAAGCGTGCTCTATCTTCGACCACATCATCGCTTACCATCAGGTGAGATAGTGGTTAAACGCGAGCCTATGATTATGACCACGGAACATTTCAGCAGCGTATGTCAACCGCGGCATGAGGTCATGGTAGACCGTGGAGAAGATGACGTGACTGGACGCCTAAGATGTATTCCGCTAGTAAAAGTGTAAAGAAGCACAACACAGAGAGAAATGGAAGGAATGGAGGGACGCCTTGCCCAGGAGTGGAACAGGTCAGGCTGATTAAGAAAAAGTTAATATTAAAACCATTTTTTGAAACAATTTTTAAATTCATAAACAAATCTTCGTGTCTATGCTGTTGATCTATGAAGAGTTTCTTCATCTGCTGATGCTGATTGTCAATTCAGACCATGCTTACCACAAAAATGAATTGTCATTGGAACTGAACCAACACGTAAAAATTCAACTCCATAGGATAAGAGGAGGTGGTTGTAATTCAGCTTGCTAGATTTCACCCGAACAAAACGAACATTGCGAGTTTTATAAAAGCTCGTAATAACAAGTATATAGTAAAAAAAAACATTTTGTTAAACAAGCTTTTATACCGGGTATCTCAATTCAATGTGTATCTACACATAATTTCGTGCCCGCGCTGCTGAGCATTGAAGAGTTTCTTTCATCATCATTATCATCCTAGCCTTTCCAACTATCTTGGGGTTGACTTCGCGTAGAGTTATATATTATATAGGTAAGGGCCAAGAAATGCAAAAGATCTCCGTGCAAAAGCAGAGTGTACTCTAGGTCGATCCCAATTTAAAGTTCTAGATGAATGGCGAGCCAGTTTTTTAGCATCTCTATGAAATCGTAGTAGTATCGCATGGATGAACAATTGCCTAATACATTCCAAGTATAGAGTATCAGTAGAGTATCGCCATGGTTTTTTGTACGTTCTTTAGAATAGCTCGTTGAGCTCGCTCCACCTTAAGCAAAGTGGTTTTGTTTGCTGCTCCCCACACTGGTACACACCCTTCCTGAGCCACACACACGATATCACTCCAGGTTTTCACATGATAGAAAATTGCGGTATCATCAGCGAAAGTAAATATGCTGGCATTATTAAGTTCAAGAGAACATAGGTCGTTTATGTAGATCAGGCGTGACAACGTGGGGCCTAGGACACTGCCTTGCGGTACGCCGGAACCAATATCCGCAAAATCACTGACATACTCACCAATACGAACGCGCTGTTTTCGCTCACATACTTAAATAGGACGTTAACCAGTCTAGAGCTAGGCCTCTGATCCTGAAAGTCTCTATTTTTCTTAGCAGTATCGGCCGGGAAACAGTGTCGTAGGCTTTTGCTAGGTGCAGGAAGACTCCGGCGCATCTTTGCCCATTTTCTATTTTACTATTGACAGTATCAACTAGATGTGTGACGGCATCCTCTGAGGACCTGCCAGCACGAAAACCAAACTGGTTCCCGGCCAATAGACCGTTTTTTTCAAGATACTTAAGCAACCTTACATTAACTACCTTTTCAATTACTTTTGATAAAGTGCTCAGAAGCGAAATAGACCTGTAGTTTGTTGGTTGACATGAGTCTCCTGATTTCAGTATTGATTTATATTGGCTATTTTCAGGTCACTAGCTACAACACCAGAAAATATACTTAAATTGCAAATATATGATATAGGGCTTGCTACAACATATTTCGTCAACTTCAGCATACTATTGCTAATTGTCTCATGTCCAAAGGCTGTACTTAATTTTAGTGTGCTAATTAGTTTAATGATTTCAATTTCATCTGTTGGTGACAGAAATAGTGTATCTGGTGATATGTTTCCTATATAACTTATGTTATTCACTAGTTCAGTTTTCGTTTGTTCTAATCTACTAAGTACCTTACTTGCCAACTGATTGCCGATGGAGCTAAAGTAGTTGTTGACTTCATTAAGTGACTCAGTTTTGACTTCATTAAATGACTCAGTAGAGTTAGGTTTTATTTTGAGCAAGGCTTCATTTTTATTGTCTACTTTACTGATATTACAAATAGTTTTATTTGAGTTCCATGTTTTTTTTATGTTATTTTGGTTTTCAATTAGCAGTTTTTGTTCGTATTCGTCCTTTTCGTTCTGTAATATATTGGTACAGAAAATACTTAAAGTGCTTGTTCATTCCATTCTATAATATTTATGTATTTAGAAATATATAAGTATGTTTATCAGTTGTCTAGTACCCATAACACAAGCTCTGCTTAGCTTGGGACTAGATGGCATTGTGTGATAGTTGTGGAATATTATTATTATTATTATTTATTATTGTTCCGAGCCAAATTCCCATAGAACTAGGACAATGATGCTGGTGATGATCAACAACTGATGCTGGTGTTGAACTTTTGGGACACATTTATAATGCATGGGAAGATAAATGCGATGCGTTGGGCATTTTTTGCGATTTGTCTAAGGCTTTCGATTGCGTTCTCCATGATACATTGATCAGGAAGCTGCACTACTACGGAGTCCGGGGCGCCTCTCTGGATCTTCTTACTTCATACTTGAGTAATAGGATTCAGAGAGTTGATGTGAACGGCAAAAGGTCTTCCGGGTCTGTAGTCAGAATGGGGGTTCCTCAAGGCTCAATTCTGGGTCCTTTTTTGTTTCTAATCTATATCAACGACTTGCCTTACCTCATAAAGGATAAACATGATATAGTGCTGTTTGCAGATGACACTTCACTTTTATTTAAACTCAAACGTCAGCAGGTGGTTGTTGATAATGTAAATAATGCTCTTTCAACTGTAGTTAACTGGTTTAATGTCAATAATCTTCTCCTTAACGAGAAAAAAACAAAATGCATAAAGTTCACATTACCCAATGTAATACAAGTGAACACTAGTGTGTCAATAAAGGGTGAAGAGTTGAAACCCGAGGATTCCACAGTGTTCTTAGGTTTAACTTTGGATGCGCAGCTTCAGTGGAGCCCCCATATAGATAAACTGTCCAAAAAACTTAGCTCTGCAGCATACGCCGTAAGGAAAATTCGTGGTTTAACTGATTTAGAGACAGCTCGTTTAGTATACTTTAGTTATTTTCATAGTGTGATGTCGTACGGCATTCTGTTGTGGGGAAATGCCGCCGATATTCAGACAATTTTTGTTTTACAGAAAAGGGCTATTCGTGCAATTTATAAATTAAGTCCCAGACACTCCCTCAGAGACAAATTTAAAGAGATTAATATTATGACTGTTCCCTCTCAATATATTTATGAGAATCTCATGTATGCACATAAAAATATTAATCTGTTTAAAAGATACAGTGATATCCATAGCATAAATACTAGGAACAAACACAAATTTATTGTACCAAAAACCAGGCTCAAGAAAAAAATAGGTGGTTCGTTTAGATGTCAATGTATACGTTTCTATAATAAACTTCCTAGCCAAATTCAAGAACTAAGCATAAATAAATTTAAATCATTTATTAAACGTAAGCTATGCCAGAAAGCTTTTTACACAATTAATGACTTTCTTGAGGACAAAAAGGCGTGGCATTGAGCTGCTTCAATGATATACATGAGCCATTGTTTTCATACTGATGAAAAATTTTTTATATATATATTTTTTTTAATATTCGTTTTTGACATGAATACTTGTATAGTATTGTATTATATTTTTTATTTTATTTTTTTATTGACATTTATTATTATTATTTTTTTTTTTTGACTTGAATACTTTGTTAAGTATTATATTTATTTTTATTTTTTGATTGACATATTATGATTACTATTTTGTTTGACACAAATATTTACTTTGTAAAGTATTATATTTTTATTTTTTTTTTGATTACTTAATTATTGTAAATGTGAGGACTATGTGGGTTATTATTATTATTTTCTCCTCCTTTTTACAGTAATTTTCAACGTTGTCTGACAGTTTGAGTACTTTTGCGGCCTAACCAAATGTCTTTTCTTTGGTATTGTTCGTCATGTCATTGAGCTCCTTAGTGGTTTTTAAGTTGAGCTATTCGACTATTGACAAATGCTTGCACTGACTGGACAGGTCCACTCAAATATGTTTGGTTCTTTTTTCAAAAGACCACTACAGACACTAAGCTGCATGGTCCTCATATAGAATAATGTGAATGCGAGAACTATGTATGTCGTTATATTCATGTAGATTATATGATTGTCTGGCAGTTTGAGTATTTTTTGCGGCCTACTCAAATGTCCTTACTTTGGTATTGTTCGTCGGTTCGTTGAGCACCTCAGAGTTCTGAGTTGAGCTTCGCGATGACTGACAAATGCTTGCACTGTCTGGACAGGTTCACTCGAATTCGTGTGTTGCTTTCTTCATAAAGCTCATCCCAGACATAAACGTACATGGTTCTCATATGATCTAACCAGTCCACATTGTATGGATTTGAACACTAAAAGAGACTTTGACCTCTGAGTTTGTTTCGGTGTTTCTTCTCAGGGTAGTCAGCTAGGAAACACCGGCCTCATCTAGCTTAAACTGAAAAAAAAACATTGACGTGTAAAAGTGTTCCTTGTAACCTATTTACTGAATAAACATCATTTATCATTTATCATTAATGTCCTTTCTGTACTGTCTGTATTTTTCCTGTAAACTCTGATCATTACGTTTTTTTCTGGCTTTACTATGCAACTCATCGCGGCGTCAAATACACTTCAAGAGACCAGGGGTTATTCATTTCTTAATGACTACATCTACACTGCTAACTTTACGTGTATACTAAATTAAATTTCTCGATAAAAGTTTAGTAGCTTCATTAATTTCAATTATATTATACAGGTCAGACCAATCAGTTTCCTCGAGATCTTTAAGTAGGTTTTAATAATTAATTTTGGTATACGTTTTAATTATTTGTTCCTTAGGAAACGATGATCCCATGGTACTTATAGAGTCGTATAGAATCAAAAACAGCAATCTGACTTTTGACTGTTTAACGGTAATTAGAAAAAGTAGTTTCATTATTACAAACAGCAATTTTTTTTTTTATGTGTATTTATAATTAAGTATGTTTTAGATTTTTGAATTCATTATTTTAAGATTTATATAGATTTCATTTGAATTAAATTAATAGTAAATTACTAAATTTTGAAGATTGCTGTTTTCGATATTGACTTACAAACATTGCTGAATATGATACTTAACAATGATTAGATTTCTGTCTTTGATTCTTGCCAAAATGAAACACACTTAGGGTTGTCAATAAATAAAACTTCATAATTAACAACAATCTTTTTATTTGGTTCGCTATCACTAAAGTAATGAAAAAAGGAGATATTCATATCAAAAAAATTACCATTTGACAACCCTCGAGTTAAAAACGGCATAACCTCACCTTGCACGTTTAGCAACGTTTGCTTTCTAATTTACGGGATCTCTTTTCTTTTTTCTCGTATATCTATTGTTTACACGTTTGGGATGTACATCCATGTTAAGTTTTTTCACCTTCAAACGAAATATTTAACACTATTTTAGCAATAAATTTACAAAATACACACACGGTTCTTATGAGAAAATCAATGCAGACGCCATCTTGACGTCATAATCAATGAATGCCTGTGATTGGTCGAAGCCAGCAGATTGTTGTTTTTGAATCTCATCGCATGCAGATTGCTGTATTTGATACCAATATGGGTTTTACATTCAGGTTTTTGGTGAAATATTGCTATTTTTGATACGATGTGACTAAATAAGTAAAATATATTTTAAAAAGACAGTGTTACCATATTCATAACTCAAATTGAGTAAAACTGACAAATTCCTGTTTTTGATTCTATACGACTTTAATATGGTGCTATGATCAGTGATATCAGAATGGCAAACACTTGTTGTAGAGGCAAGTTTAGATTTAATCATACAATGATCCAAGCTATTTGTACCGCACGTTGGAAATGTGTGGCCGGGAACGTACCCATACTGAGCTTTATAGCTCATTATAGCAGAGTATGATTGACCAACAACATCTACTTGCAAACAATTTGCATTGTTGAAAGGGGGCTCTTGTATAAGAACGCAAAGTTCCGATTTAGAAAACACCACGATGGCGTCGTTTTTGTTAATGTAATTTTTTGAATAATTACAGATAAAGCCCTCTAGAAAGATACTATTAAAGGGTATCATCAATCAAACACTGTCAATATTATAAGATCGGGGTTGAAATGTAAGCGTTGCAGAAATACAAGTAACGTATAAAAGTTCTTATTTATACCTACTGCGATTATTCTGAGACAAGATTGTAAATTTGCTTTGTGAAAAATTGAGATATTCCTTACAAAGATCGGGGGTATTGACTTCAATACAAAATGAGATGTGCGTACAATCAACATCCTCAAGAAATAAGCTGTTATCCAACATTATGCTTTAGAGAAAGTATTACTACTGGTATGAAATAAACTAGGTTTTTATTATAGAATATTGACCAGAATGACCCAATCCGTATAAGTTAATACCGTAATACCGTTATTAAGATAAAGTTTAATCGCCATTTTGTTCTAATGGCTCTTTTATTTATAATTATTCTAGAATTTTTGTTACGTTTAATAATGAAGTCTTGGCATTTTATAGCTACAAACTCAATCAGACGAATTTGTACGAAGGTCAGTAAATTATTATGCATTTGATCATAAATCCCGTATGAAATACATAACAGAACATTTCAATATTTCTTTGTCAAATAATGAAGTTGTCATAAAATACATAATTGTGCAATGTGAATTGTGTAGGTAATCATGTGTAAATGTAGATTGTGAGCACCCATTTAAATAATAATCATTAGATGACTAGAGTTTAATACGTAAATGGAAAAATAAAAGGCATTCTAGCATGCATAAAATAATTAAAAAATTTAGAAAATATAGTCAACTAGCTGCGCCCCGCGGTTTCACCCGTAAAGACTGGGATAAAAAGTAGCCTATGTGTTAATCCAGGATATAAGCTATCTACATACCAATTTCATCCAAAACGGTCCAGCCGTTTGAGCGTGAAGAAGTAACAAACATACACACTCACAAACTTTCACATTTATAATATTAGTAGGAAGTAGGTTTTGACTGCCTTAACTTATTTAGATGCTGTTCATCGCTGATACGTATATACTCAAAACCATCCTGCTTTTTGACGTACACGTTAGTTACCTTTCGATGTCTAACAATAGTTGTATTTTGCTGTTCTTGTAAAATCCCTTGCGAAGTGAAGACGCCTAGTTTTTGCGGTGAGAGATTCCGAAACAAAGAGCAGTGACGAGTTATTATCTATTCCCAAGTGGCTGACTTTTAGCTCTTTGTTGTAGAAGTTTATGAGAACTATCATTATTTTACAGACTAAGCGCACTAAAACTACGTTTGCCCTTGTTTCAAAACCTCGTCATTTTGGCACCTAAAAACCAAATTCCTTAGTCAGAAACCGTCCAAATGCCAGTTACAATTTCATTTTACTTACAGTGAGGGAGATATTTGTAAAAATAAATTTATCGTTTCGACTTGTTTAATTTTGTTTTATTGAAACTAACTGGAACGTTGTCAGTGAAAACTAGGGTGACATAGACACACCGACAGGTGGTCCTACGATATGACTTTGCGGTGGATTATTTATTAAGATATTACGTTTGTGTACTGTTATGAAATAAGTAAACTAAATACTGTCTGGTAGTGATATAATAATAATATAATATTTTTTATTGCCATAGTAAAGTTACAGAAAAGTGTGAGACCCTGGCTCCAGAGCTAGGCAAAATTACCTGTATTTCAGGAGCCAGTGACTTCTGCCAATTTTAGGTTACACTAAGCAAGTCATATAAGCGAAACTTGTTAAAATTATATTGCTTAAAACTAAGTTAAATAGTAAACATTTAATTTAAGTACTAAAGATAAAATTAGAACAATTTAAATAATCTCATAAAAAAAAAAATAAACAAAATTAGGTTAAAATTAAGATTAAAATAAATAAAATTAGGTCAAAAACAAATTACAATAAAGCCAGGTTAAACAAAATTCAATTTAAAACAAGGGGTGCTGGTAAGTGTGTGTGTATGTGTGCGTTTGTGTTATGAATTTTATTCAACTTATTATAAAGAAATATGTACCCGAAATCAGATAGTTTCATAGGTCGATCCGCCGTCTTAACTTCTCACATAATTCTTCGTCCTCCTTCATCAACAATCTTCTCTTTTTCATCCTTTCCTTCGTTTTTTCCATCCTCGCTTTCAACGCTAAGTCATCAGATATTTTCTTGGCTTTGGCAGCTTTTTCCATCAAAACTTCCACTTCTTTCTTCTTTACTTTTTTTTTTTTTCTTTTTTCTTTACTTTTTTTTTTACTTTTTTCTTTATTGTTCTGAAAACACATAAAACACTGAACACACCAATACTATAGAGACTAAAGAAACGAAACAAACGAATTATTAAATAATAAAATAACAATAATAATCTTTATTTAATCAGACTACAATGCGAACGCGGCGCGGCGCGATACTTTCCGAAAATAGTTATCGCCGCGCCAATAGAATTAAAATTTGTCTAAAAGCTGTAGGAATATGAGGAATAGGAGGATTATGGGGAATGTGAGGCTTTGATCATAGTGGGACTGTGAAGGCTAGAGAAATATAAAACCGGCCAAGTGCGGGTCTGACTAGCATACGAAGGGTTCCGAACCATAACTGGAAAAACATGTGTTTTTTTTTTTGTTTTTCTTTTGGGCTCTATCTCATGATACGTAAATAGTTGAAATTTTCACAGAATGTGTATTTCTGTTGCAAAAATAAATTGAAAATTAAAGGGCGCTCCCCTAGAGGCCCGTTTAATTATTATTATTATTTTATTATTTGTTATTATAGCGGCAACATAATACTCAGCACACACAGCACAGATAATATAATACTAACGTACAGATGCCTCATCCCATACAAAGAAATGGTACCGCCGTAACTACGGGTTTTCAACTTGCACAAGTAACTTTTGTTCTTCGTTCCGGCCCGTCCTCTACACCTCGCTAGATGGTGTTAGCAGCGACGGCTTACAAGTTAAATGAATTTAATAGTCTTACCAATATTTCCTCACACAATGAGGAATAACTATACAGTATTTTTGGCACTTCGTAACAGTTTTACTGTTTCAAAATGTGTAACTATACAAATTTTAAAGAGGAGAATGGATAAACTCTAAAACTTCAAACAGTGCCATCTTTTGGTACAAGAAATATAAATGCCTAAGAATTCGTTTCAATAAACATCAAAATTGGAATTAGGAGCCAATTATTCCACATTTTTTTTATTATTAAATAAGAAAATACAGTTTTTATTATATTAAAAAAAAATTAACGTTACTTAAACTTCAATAACAAATCGATGCATATTACGCCATCCATTGAAATTTATTTGAACTATATTTTCTTTGTTCGAGATGAGACCCCGTGGGTAAGTAATATGGGGCCCGATGGACTTGGTCACCCGTTGGGTACGTATCTAATTAATGATTACTTAAAAAAATACGAATCGAATTCGAGTGAATACACAAACGCACTATTTCTTCTTTCACAAAATGCCAGTTATTTAGTATAGAAAGATGTTATCTATTCTTCAAAGAGTAGAGATACAATGGTCATACTACACTGAGGGCTGGTGCAAAAGAGTAGTAGACGTCCAGAAGGATTTGGTGGAACGATATTACCACTGTGGGACCGTGTGGACTAGAGAAAGAAAAAGGTGGTTAGTCTTACCCTCTGTGGCTCGCCACCGAGGTTTGAACTGCTCGGGCCATCACCGTTACCATTAGATTCCGTAAAGGCTCGCGATTTCGCATCCTGCGGAGATACGGGAGTGGCACCTGTGTCAGCCATCTGGAAATAAAGATGCTTTAAATCCACTGACTGCCAACCCTAAATGTGATATGTTTGCTGACAAATGGCACGATATTGATACATTTAAAAAAATATACATTTCCAACATTACGAAGGTACTCGTACTTTTTACCTGACTGTTGCAAAAGGGTACTGTTTTTCGAGCATGTTTTATTTTTTATTTTATACTTCTTTGTTAGTAAACGTATTTCAACTTTAAAAAGATAAATTTATATATTTATGCAGCGTAAATGGCATGTTTTCATATTGTTTTTTCTGTATTTTAAATAACATTATTTCTAATATTGTTTCCGCAGAAACATAGCTTATATTATTAAGTTACAAGTTATCGAAAAGAAATTGGAAAAACATTAAGTTGTCATTCACAATTTTTAGTATTACGGAATTTATTATAAATTTCCAACAACTAGTAGTGCTGTCGTGTCAAGCAAAATATCAATATGTGCGTGATCGCACTGCTCAACGTCGTGGTAGCTGTGTTCGTGTATCACTCCGACTGACAGGCAGTCGCGCAGTGCGCTGTGTGAAAATAATGATTCTATTTATTCCGGTTGGATTAGGTACTGTGACGATTGTAGACACAGCCTAAACTCAGCGGGTCTGTACCGGCCTTCAGCTGGCTGTTAAGATTATTGAAGAGCCATTTGAATATTGAATGTGCAGGCATCACATTTTTTTAGGGATCAGTTCTGCGGCCCTAACCGAACTGGGCACATGTATAATTTTTCTTGTACAATATAAGAGTTCTCAGTGCTTCATCCGCTTTCTTTTATAACACTGCACAAGTAGACCAGTCACTCACATACACCACACTCTCGCGTTGCCAGCGAATGAGACCTCTACCCTGAACTTACTAGAACGTCCCAGGATCCCTGCAGGCCGTACTGGTGCCTTGGGGTCCTATAGTATCTACCATAATATTGGACATGTATTTTATAAGCTTTAAATAAGTTTCACCTGTTCCGTTGTCTATAATCAAATCTTGCAAGCTAAATTAGAGCCACTGCCCGATTTTCGATTAGAATTAAATTTGTGTACCTATGTATTTTCGGTGACAGTACAATGATATGGTACCATGGAGCGGGTCAGATGATGGATAGGGACGTCTGTACTAAACAAGATAAACCCATCGTGTTTGGGCTCGATTGATTCGTCTTGTGGAGCACTTTACTCCTAGTTGATATTCAGGGTCTGATGAATCTGAAAGGTGGCCGCGGCATCACTGTTATAAAACAACACAGCCCCATAAAGTTTGGGCTCGATTAATTCGTCTTGTGGAGCACTTTACACCTAGACGATATCCATGGTCCAATAATGAAGCTGGAAGGTGGCCACGGTACATTAATTAGTGTGTAGATATTTACCTATATTCTTAAAAGCTTGAGGCACAGATGTTTTGTACGTACCTAACTAAAGTTCACATTACCCAATAGAACACAAGTGAACACTAGTGTGTCAATAAAGGGTGAAGAGTTGAAACCCGAGGATTCCACAGTGTTCTTAGATTTAACTTTGGATGCCCAGCTTCAGTGGATCCCCCATATAGATAAACTGTCCAAAATTCTTAGCTCTAGAGCATACGCCGTTAGGAAAATTCGTGGTTTAACTGATTTAGAGACAGCTCGTCTAGTATACTTTAGTTATTTTCATAGTGTGATGTCGTACGGCATTCTGTTGTGGGGAAAAGCTGCCGATATTCAGACAATTTTAGTTTTACAGAAAAGGGCTATTCGTGCAATTTATAAATTAAGTCCCAGATTCCCAGAGATTAATATTTTGACTGTTCCCTCTCAATATATTTATGAGAATCTCATGTTTGCACATAAAAATATTAATCTGTTTATAAGATACAGTGATATCCATAGCATAAATACTAGGAACAAACACAAATTTATTGTACCTAAAACCAGGCTCAAGAAGAAAATAGGTGGTTCGTTTAGATGCCAATGTATACGTTTCTATAATAAACTTCCTAGCCAAACTCAAGAACTAAGCATAAATAAATTTAAATCATTTATTAAACGTTAGCTATCCCAGAAATCTTTTTACACAATTAATGAATACCTTGAGGACAAAAAGGCGTGTGATTGAGCTGCTTCAATGATATATATGAGCCATTGTTTGCATATGTACTACTTATATATAAATACTGATGACATTTTTTTCTTTTTATATTCGTTTTTGACATGAATACTTGTATAGTATTATATATTTAATTTTTTTTTTTTTTGATTGACGTTTTATTATTTTTTTTTTTTTTTTGTATACTTTGTAAAGTACTTATTTTTATTTTAACTACTTAATTATTGTAAATGTGAGAACTATGTGGGTTATTTTTATTATTTTCTCCTCCTTTTTACAGTAATTTTTAACGTTGTCTGACAAATTGAGTACTTTTGCTGCCTACCCAAATGTCCTTTCTTTGGTATTGTTCGTCAAGTCATTGAGCTCCTTAGTGGTTTTTAAGTTGAGGTATTCGACTATTGACAAATGCTTACACTGACTGGATAGGTCCACTCAAATATGTGTAGTTCTTTCTTCAAAAGACTATTTCAGACACTAAGCTGCATGGTCCTCCAATAGCATAATGTGAATGCGAGAACTATGTATGTCGTTATATTCATGTAGATTTTATGATTGTCTGGCAGTTTGAGTATTTTTGCGGCCTACTCAAATGTCCTCACTTTGGTATTGTTCGTCGGTTCGTTGAGCTCCTCAAAGTTCTGAGTTGAGCTTCACAATGACTAACAAATGTTTGCACTGTCTGGACAGGTCCACTCGAATTTGTATGTTGCTTTACTCAAAAGCTCATCCCAGACATTAACGTACATGGTTCTCATATGATTTGACCAGTACATATTGTATGGATTTGAACACTTTAAAAGAGACTTTGACCTCTGAGTTTGTTTCGGTGTTTCTTCTCAGGGTAGTCAGCTAGGAAACACCGGGCTCATCTAGCTAAAAAAAATGTTGACGTGTAAGAGTGTTGTTAAAACCTACTTACAAAAATAAAATCATTTTAAGAATCTAAGTAAATATCTACACGCTAAATACTGTGGCGATTGTGGACACAGGCTAAACTCAGCGGGACTGCACCGGCCTTTAGCTGGCAGTTAAGAATATTGAGGAGTCGTTCGAGTGTATATTAAAAGCATAGGTTTTATGTCAGACTTGAGTTATGCCTTTGCAAGTGGGCACACATATAATTCTTATAAAATCAATAATCTATCGCGCCCTCATCTATTTTCTTATCCACCTGTAGCCAGTTACCCTTATATACACCGCACTCTCGCGTTGCCAGCAAGAGAGACCTCTACTCTGAAACTACTAGAACGTCCCAGGATCCCTGCAGGTCGTACTGGTGCCTTGGGGTCCTACAATACTTACTAAAATTTATTTTTAACTTTTTATTTCTGTCCCAGGTAAAAGCTTGTTTTTAACCGACATTCGAAAAAGGAGGAGGTTCTATGTTCGACTGTATGTATGTTTTTTTTTTATGTATTTCCGCGCAATTCTCCGTCAGTTGCAGACCGATTTCAAAATTCTTTTTTTATCCGAAAGAATATACTCCCGAGGTGGTCCCATATAAATTTTATCGAAATTACTTTAGCGCTTTTTGAGAAACTGAACAAAAATACGCATATCTTGATGATGTTTTTGTGTTCTCCATATGTTAAATTCCACGTTCCATGTTATTGGGGTTTTTAGTTCTGGGGTATAACAACTAAAAAGCGAAAAATAAAAAACTTTTTTACAAAAAAAACAACCGACTTCCAAAAAAAAATATACTAAAAATTTAAAAAATTACTTTAATTTCAGAAGACTGAAACAAAAAGACAGAAACTTTAATGTCAAATCACGAAGAAGTAAAATACAAACACCGACTTCCGAAATTTAAGTTATTTTTTAAAATTTTAGTGTATTTTTTTTGGAAGTCGGTTGTTTTTTTTGTAAAAAAGGTTTTTTTAAATACCGCACGCTCCGTTGTATAGCGCCGTGCGTGGTTTTTTACGTTTTTTTTTTTATTTTTAATTAAAAATATATAAGAATTCCACCAAGGAGTTTCACATCACGAGAAAAGAAATATTGACCGTCACGGGACGCCCAGCAGATGTGAAACATCTATTTTGATTGTTGTGTTTTTTTGTGTTGTAGTTATTGTTGGTGTTGTTGTTGGTTGTTGTTATTGTTGGTTGTTGTTGTTGTTAGTTGTGGTTGGTGTTGTTGGTTGTTGTTGGTTGTGAGTGTTGTTGGTTGTTTTTGTTGTTATTGGTTGTTGTTGGTTGTTTATTGCTGTTTATTGTTTTTTCTTGTTATTGTTTGTTGTTGTTGGTTGTTGTTGTTAGTTGTGGTGGTTGTTGTTGGTAGTGTTGTTGTTATTTTTGGTTGTTGTTGTTAGTTGTTGTTGGTTGTTGTGTTTGTTGTTGTTGGTTGTTGTTATTGTTAATTTTTGTTGTTGTTGTTTGTTGATGATGGTTGTTATAAGTTGGTGTTGGCTGTTAATTGTTGTTGTTGGTTGTTTTTCTGTTTTCGCATAGATGTTTCTAGAGAGAAGGGAGTCGAGAGCGGTGGCGTATTGGGGGCATCGTGGCACGACAGCGTCATGTCGTTTTTGTCACGACATTTCAGTCGGTTTTATTGCAAAGCCGCACCAATAGATGTTACATATCAAAAACAAAGGTTTGTTTTATTACCTATTGTAGTTATGTACTGTTTTCTCGTAAATGTGTTGGAAAACGTTGTATGACACATGTGCGGATTGGAAGAACAGAAAAGAACCAACTTACCGCACCTATATAACAATTTTTTCTTGGTCTGAGTTTTATATTAGTAGGTACTTACCTAAGTATTTAAGTAAGTACTGTGACGACCTTATGTTGGCGACCTTATGGTGGAGACCGGCACGTTAGAAGTTTGGAACATTCTAGAAACTCTTGGAACGCCGATTGAAAATTATAAAGAACAAAGAAGACTTTTGTTTTTGGGTTCACTTCTGCTAGCTCGTCCGAACAGAGCACATGTATTATTTTATTATTCAATATAACGTATAAGTTCGTGATCCCTCTTTTCTTTATAACACTACACACATAAGCAGTCACTCTCGCACACCACACTCTCGCGCTGCCAGCGAGTACGACAGCCCCCAGACGCGTATAAGGAATCTCCAGGGACCTGCACTAAAAGAAGGTGCTCCAGGTCCCTATAAGAAGGAATCTCCAGGGACCTGCACTAAGAGAAGGTGCTCCAGGTCCCTATAAGTGGCGGCGAGCGCCGGGTTCGAGCGCCGTATGTAAGAGTGACGGCAACAGTAACGGTGTGCGGTGGACCAACGGAGGACTGGCGCAGCGACAGCCCCAGGATAAGAGGAGTATAGTCCAAGCTGAGTGGTTCTGTTTTTATTAAGTGTTAAATAATATTAAAAGAGGAAAATGCGATACTTTTCGGGACACACGTATGAAGTGTGCCTCGAAGAATTTATCGACGCGATGGCCATTGCCAAGGGGTGGCGAAAGACCGATTATTCGTTGATTCTTGGTGTTTGGTTAAAAGGAGCTGCGCAGCACTTTTTTAGATATACGTTCCAATATGAAATGGAATTTGACACGCTGTGCGCGGAGCTTAGGAGAGAATTCCCATGCAAGTGTGTGTCTTGCAAGCAGAGAATCAATCAGTGTTTTTATAATCTTGAGAGGCCGGACGTTGTGTCCGAGACGGATGAACAGTCCGAGAATAATGTGAGCGAAGATAATCACGTGGTGTTATTTTCTAGCTCAACAATTAAAGCAAAGGAGGAGGACGATGATGACCAGAGCTGCGCTGATGCCTAGTCCTGATGCCTAGTCAATGATGTCCAGGAATGTGAAGACTGCGGTCTAGGCGATGATGACCGAAGCTGTGACAATGAAGATACAGAATCGGGTCGGTTATTTCCAATTATTCCTATTAGTAATATTCCAGAAAAACAAGAAACAATTTTATCAAAAGAAACAAATGGCGAGCACGAGTCGAATGAAAATTTTATTTGTTTAGAAGTTGTTTCGGCTGATGTCGTCATTATGGAGAGCTGTGAAGTGGAAGTTCCGTCGGAGACACATGGTTCTTGTGACGATAGTGTTGTTCAGGTTGAGTATGTTTCTGCTGATGTTTGTGAGCAGGAGAGCTTCGAAATGGCGGTGGAGTCCGAACAGCTGTGCGTACTAGTGGAGGTCATGCAAAATCCTTCTATTATTATTGTTCCAATAGGTGATAGTCCAGCGGATATCTATCGGGATGAAAACTGCATCATAAATATCACTTCACAATGTCACAACATTCCACAGCAAGCAGAACGGCATTGTTCACAGAATATGCTGGAGGAGGAGATATGTGCCCTCCCGAATTTAGCGAAGAAGCATAATTTCCATTTCTTTGATAAACATAAAATTATTTTTATATCAATTTTATTTATTCTAGCTGACGTGTATTGTCATAGCAACGTGACAAACAAGTTTTCGACCATAAATATAAGGTATGGATGTAGTAATTACGATGATCCAAATTCTTCGATAAAAATAAAAATATGCGAAAGAAGTCAGGAATTGCTTGTAAACTATATATTAAAGCTGTATTCCGTAATTAAATATAAGTTTTGGAAATTTAAGAAAAAAATTATAAATTGTTTTTTGAAAATTATTTTATTTTAGAGAAGACAGTGGTGTCAGATGTCATTTGACATGACAAAAAATTGTCAGATATCTGGTACGTCAACGGTACGGTTGACAATGTAGAAAATGTTTAAATTTTAACCGACTTCAAAAGTAGGAGGTTCTCATTTGTTTTGTTTTTATGTGATATTAATCGTTGTGTTTTTGTGTGTTTCATGTAATCGATATGATGAGCTGCACGGACGTGACTGAAGACTGATGGGAGATGTGACCACATACCATGAGCAGGGAAATAAAGTTAGGCGATTATTAGTAAGAAATAGGTACGAGTTTCTCCAGAGTGCGATTTTAATAAAGATGTTACTACGGTTAGGAGGTAGAGGGATTGCGGTCCTCTCTTCTAGGGAAAGATGTGTCCGGGTTTTTTGTCGGTTTATACCAGCTTTGTTTATGGGGTATAATGCCTTCGCAAAGTGGGATCGAGTTGATTCTGTATGGTGTGACCGAGCCCATGACAATTTTTATGTATTATTCATTTAGAGAGTATACTTCAAGTTATATTTATGGAGCACTCTGGGGGAAGTTCAGGAACAGTGAGTAGGTGTTCAGAACAGTGGTCGTTTTTTCTCCTGGCCTTCATAAGCGTCCAATGGAGTTAAAATTTATTACAGTTTTGAATTTTATTTTTGTAAACCCCTTCTGGGTAGATGCTAACTAGAGCATCTTAGGTCAGAAAATTTAGCAGAGCAGTGTGGCTTTTAGTGAGGTTTTGCCTCACTGAAGCCATGTGCATTGCCAGGATATGTGGTGTGCCGAATGGCTCAAATTAATAAAAAGAAAGTTGACCACATCACTCGGGGTGCAGTATGGCTATCCATAGATGGACTTCTGCATCTCCATAATTCCTCACGCAGGTGGGGCCTTTCGCAATAGGATTAGGTAGGCCTCAATCGGCTTTTCAAATATTTAATTGAATAGAAGACTTACTAGCGTCTGCGCTTCTATTCGTAGGGGCGTAGCTCATGTGACGACCTTATGTTGGCGACCTTATGGTGGAGACTGTCACGTTAGAAGTTTGGAACATTCTAGAAACTCTTGGAACGCCGATTGAAAATTATAAAGAACAAAGAAGACTTTTGTTTTTGGGTTCACTTCTGCTAGCTCGTCCGAACAGAGCACATGTATTATTTTATTATTCAATATAACGTATAAGTTCGTGATCCCTCTTTTCTTTATAACACTACACACATAAGCAGTCACTCTCGCACACCACACTCTCGCGCTGCCAGCGAGTACGACAGCCCCCAGACGCGTATAAGGAATCTCCAGGGACCTGCACTAAGAGAAGGTGCTCCAGGTCCCTATAGTACCTAATGTTGCGAAGTTAGAAAACTTATTTGAAGCGTAAGCGGGTTGTTCACTTTTAATAGTTTTTTGTCTGTAATACTTTTTTTTCTTTTTTAGTTTTTTTTTTCTATACAGGGTGTAACGGAAAGGTGTGGTCATATTTTAAGGACTGCATCTGCCCATTAATATGAACAACTTTCTTCAAGAAATCCTGAGGAAATTCTCGTTTGTTTTTATATCCCATACAATTTGTATGGGATATAAAAACAAACGAGAATTTCCTCAGGAATTTAACGGGAATTTTATCATCAGCTGATCAACATTTGTTGATCAGCTGATGATAATTTTGTATAGAAAGCCCAATAATTTTTTTTGGGAATTTCCTGTTTTTTCTTAGATAAAGTTATTCATATACATGGGCAGAAACGGTTTTTAAAATATGACCACACCTTTCCGTTATACACTGTATATGTATATATCTGCTTGGTTTTCCCTTTATGACCTAGATCTCTCTAGAATGGTAGTATACAGCAATAGCTATCTATCCACTCACATACATTCATCGTGTCAGTGCGCTTACTTACCTATCTTTTGACAAACAAAGATAACAATATTCCGAACGAATTTTGGACTCGCCTCAACTTGCAGTTGCGAGCGCGTTACGTTGGTCCCTTAATGCCTTAGGGATTTTCTACCAGTCGACCTTAGGGTGGTGCAGAAACGTGTTGATTAGTAGGTCTCACTTGGTAAATCTTAGATTCTGCCTCAGACACACCTTTGAAAGAAAGTCATCACCAAAGTAGGGGTTATGTTTTACAAGTTAAATGAATTTAATAGTCTTACCAATATTTCCTCACACAATGAGGAATAACTATACAGTATTTTTGGCACTTCGTAACAGTTTTACTGTTTCAAAATGTGTAACTATACAAATTTTAAAGAGGAGAATGGATAAACTCTAAAACTTCAAACAGTGCCATCTTTTGGTACAAGAAATATAAATGCCTAAGAATTCGTTTCAATAAACATCAAAATTGGAATTAGGAGCCAATTATTCCACATTTTTTTTATTATTAAATAAGAAAATACAGTTTTTATTATATTAAAAAAAAATTAACGTTACTTAAACTTCAATAACAAATCGATGCATATTACGCCATCCATTGAAATTTATTTGAACTATATTTTCTTTGTTCGAGATGAGACCCCGTGGGTAAGTAATATGGGGCCCGATGGACTTGGTCACCCGTTGGGTACGTATCTAATTAATGATTACTTAAAAAAATACGAATCGAATTCGAGTGAATACACAAACGCACTATTTCTTCTTTCACAAAATGCCAGTTATTTAGTATAGAAAGATGTTATCTATTCTTCAAAGAGTAGAGATACAATGGTCATACTACACTGAGGGCTGGTGCAAAAGAGTAGTAGACGTCCAGAAGGATTTGGTGGAACGATATTACCACTGTGGGACCGTGTGGACTAGAGAAAGAAAAAGGTGGTTAGTCTTACCCTCTGTGGCTCGCCACCGAGGTTTGAACTGCTCGGGCCATCACCGTTACCATTAGATTCCGTAAAGGCTCGCGATTTCGCATCTTGCGGAGATACGGGAGTGGCACCTGTGTCAGCCATCTGGAAATAAAGATGCTCTATATCCACTGACTGCCAACTCTAAATGTGATATGTTTGCTGACAAATGGCACGATATTGATACATTAAAAAAAATATACATTTCCAACATTACGAAGGTACTCGTACTTTTTACCTAACTGTTGCAAAAGGGTACTGTTTTTCGAGCATGTTTTATGTTTTATTTTATATTTCTTTGTTAGTAAACGTATTTCAACTTTAAAAAGATAAATTAATACATTTTTGATTTTCGATTAGAATCAAATTTGTGTACTTATGTATTTTCGGTGACAGTACAATGATATGGTACCATGGAGCGGGTCAGATGATGGATAGGAACGTCTGCACTAAACAAGATAAACCCATCGTGTTTGGGCTCGATTGATTCGTCTTGTGGAGCACTTTACTCCTAGTTGATATTCAGGGTCTGATGAATCTGAAAGGTGGCCGCGGCATCACTGTTATAAAACAACACAGCCTCATAAAGTTTGGGCTCGATTGATTCGTCTTGTGGAGCACTTTACACCTAGACGATATCCATGGTCCGATAATGAAGCTGGAAGGTGGCCACGGCACATTAATTAGTGTGTAGATATTTACCTATATTCTTAAAAGCTTGAGGCACAGATGTTTTGTACGTACCTACTACCTTTAAGTCAAGAGTGAATAGGTTGCTTCTTGGCAAGCGTGCTCCATCTTCGATCACATCATCGCTTACCATCAGGTGAGATAGTGGTCAAACGCGTGCTATACAACAATAAAAAAGAAACCTACTTTGGTAAGCGATTCAGTCAGTTATTAATTCGGACTTTGATCGAAAAGACTTTGCAAATATTAGGTTTTGCGCCGGATACCTTTAAATATATAAATAACTAATATCTTACTTTATTTAGTTGTAGCAGTTGGTGCTCCAACAGGTGTTTATCAATGCGGTTTTCTTCAGGAATTTGTCCATATTTTTTACTGAAATGTCTAACAAATTCAGACTTTAAGTCACTATTCCCTGGATCGGGTGTAGAAACTTCCCCAAGGATGGAAATGTATATGATGGAGGAAATGTAAAACTTATTGAGGTTTAAATGGTAAATAAAATAGTAATAATAATAAGACTCCTGGGCCTAATGGGCTCTTGGAGTCTTATTATTACGCCCTCGCGAGTCTCGGACTCCACCCAGAGCGGGAGAAATGGTTTCATGATTTCCCACCGTAAAAAAGGCCCGATAGGGCTGCACAATTCTGGATTAAATGTTTCACACAGTCGCATGCTAGCTTGGCATCTCCTTTCCAGTCTCCTGTGTAGTTAAAGTCGCTGCCCCTAATTCTTACGACAGGAATAACCCACCTGCTCCATAAATCAAGAGGGCAAAAATTATAGACCGATCGTGTTTACCGACGGTCTATGACTTTCTGACATCCATCCTGAAATATTAACAAAAACTCTATCATGTCTGCTTATCAGAATGGATTTAGAAACGGGTTCAGCTATACTAAGTAGCTGCTTCTCATTATATATCTTTTAGTTTTTATCAGACTGAAACAAGGTGGGTTCAATAGTTGGGTCATTCTGGTTTTGATGTTCTCCTTCGTGATACTAAAATGGACTCAGACAGAACTTGACGCCCTGGAAAGGGTCCGGACACTGCTGACCACAAATCAGATGCATCATCCACGGTTATCGTTGAAGAGGGTGCGAGTAAATCCTGTGGAGGTGCCGGGGTCATAGCTTTGACCCAATGCTACGACCCTGCACAACTGCAAGGTATGCCATCTTAGGTAATACTTCCTAAATGCACGTGCTTCGTAAATGCGTGACGCTCTCTTCACGAGTTGTTTTAAACTGTAAGTGCAGAGAGAAATTTAGTGGAGGGATATGACCACGGTGGGTCCGTGAGGGCTAGAGAAAGAATAAGGTGATCTGTCTTACGTTCTGCGTCCCGCTACCGAGTTTTGAACTGCTCGGGCCATCGCCGTTACCATTAGATTCCGTGAAGTCTAGGAAGTAGCCTGAAGTTTTCTTCAGTCTAAAATCCTGTGAAAATAAAGAAAGAAATATATCTGCCTAGCCTTTTCCCAATTATCTTGGGGTCAGCATCTAGTCTAACCGGATGCAGTTGAATACCAGTATTTTACATGAAGCAACTGCCTATTTGACCTCCACAACCCAAAAACATAGAAAGAAAATACGTTTTTTATAATCATTGATAGGCATATTAACTACGGAGTGGAATTAAGAGAGAACTAAGGAGTGGAATTCCCTGACAGAGTCTGTGTTTTTTATGATAGCTACAAACCAAATCTTTAAGTGAAGAGTGAATATGGTTACTTCTATTGCTTACCATCAGGTGAGATAGTACAGGTCAAACGCGAGCCTATCAATGATAAAATAAACCTGTGTTTTGTAAAAAAAAGTATATATACCTATATATAAATTAATGGTATCTTACTTTCTTTGGATGTAGAAGTTTAAAAGCTTGTTTCAACAAACTGTGAAATTCGGATTCTATGTCCACACGCTCTGCATCGAGTGCAGGATCTTCCTCAAGGCCGATTGTCTGGAAATTTAATGAAAATCAGATTCCGACCAAAAGTTTTATTTTTGGCCAGCTTCGACCAAATAAACTGGTTTCGGCTGGAGTTTCGGTTTCAGCTGAACAGTGCCCGAACATTCGGCTTCACCAAAACTAGCGTTTTTGAGCTGAATTGACCGTCTACGGTCAATCTATAGACCCATCGATAGAGATGTGTGTCATCATCTTCCTGTCCTTATCCCTTGTTACTTGGGTTCGGCGCAACACGTTTTTTCTTCCATACTGTCCTGTCAGCCATCACGCTATCACTAACTCCCTTTTCTTTCATATCACTCCTCGCACAATCCATCCATCTTTTCTTTGGCCTCCCTCTTCCTCTCCATCCATCCACATTTATATTCATAACTTTTTTAGTTACATGTGTTTCATCCCTTTTCTCTTTCAAGTTTTCTATCACTGGCGCCACTTTTAAACTACCTCTAATGTATTAATTTCTCACTTTATCCATTCTCGTTATTCCACATATCCATCTCAACATTCTTATCTCCGCCACATGCAATCTTTTTTATCCGTCTTTTTCACTGACCAACTTTTTAAACCATACAGTACGACAGGTCTAATCACGGACTTATAGATTTTCCCCTTTAACTTGAGGGGCATCCGTGGGTCGCAAGCCATTTCATTCATCCTGAGTAGATTCTGTGCGTTACGTCTCGGTCTATATCACATCCCCGACCCGAGGTACTGAAAGTCGGAGCCAATAGAGATGTGTGTAATCATCGTTTTACTAAATTATTTAGAATTTTATGAATGTCAGGTTATTGTATGATTTCCCACCCCGCCAAAACAAAAAAAATTGGCTGAATTTTCAACGGTCCGCTAACTTTTTAAAGTTACGACTTTTAATTTTTGTCAATTCTTCTGTTACCATGTGAGTTACAGTTTCGGCCGAAATTGGAAGTGGAGCCGAAAATTCGGTTACGGTCTCGGTGAAAATGTTAGGTATTAAATGTACAACTTTCGTCCTGAAAATAAAAAAAGAAATCAAGTCTATAAGAAGTCGCAATTTCGAGGCATACCTCGGTATTAGGAACTAGCTAAGCTATTTGTTTCCTAATAACGTGATATTTTTAAACGTATGTAGGTACTCGTACACAGAAAATTATATGTATTAGATTAAAAATAACATCTTTGAGTGTGTTATTCGCCGTTAATTTATTTCTCCGTGCGTTCTCCAGTATTTAGAACATCTTCATCATCACGTGCGCAGGATCCAAAACGGAGGTACAGTTAAAATTAAAACTTACGGTAGATCCGAACACTCCGTGGGTCTCTGCGCTGTAGCAAATTCATATTTCAGCGGGGTTGAGGTGCAGTAGTCAAGGAAATCACCTAGTCAACATCAGTTCCGTGTGAAATAATTGTTTAAAAATTTAAAACTCAAAGTTGAATACTCAAATAAACTAAAATTGTTCTTAGAATAACCCAATTAACCAGTGCAAGTGTTATCTTAGAACTATATACAAATTAAGTGAGAATATAACAATAAATAGTTAACAGTGTACCAAATCTTCTACTGTGAAAAAACTAAATTAGTCCAACTACAATCAATTTTACTTCACAGAACCTAAAACCCAGTTTTCAGTGCAAATAAATAATAATAAGTGAATCTTATTAAATAAAATAGTAAAAAGTGAATTTATAAACATATCTTTTTTGTGGGGGGTGCAGTGAAAAAAGCTTGTAAAAATTCAAATCCGATTATAACGGCGACACATCGCGACAGTCGAATAAACGTGCTATAAGATAACCAATTTCAAAGCTCTTCACAGAGCCGATTTGGTCTAGCGGTATCAACACCAACTTGAAAGTCGTGACAAGTGTCGCGCGTTCGAGCCCAAGCAACACAAGTTCTTTTTGTGAATTATATAATTTGAAAAAATGTCTTCTAGTTTGAACAAGGCAGGAAGCAGTGACCGCAAGACGTCAGCACAACAAGTCACTTGTAATATCTGCAAGAAATATGTCAACATAAAAAACACTGCTCTGTGTTCAATCTGTAAAAAAAGATACGAGTTCGATTGTGTGGCTTACCCAGAATCAACATATCGCTTAAAAGATATCGAAGCAAGAAAGAAATGGAAATGTAAAATATACGTAAAAAACAAAACGGATTCAAATGTAGATGCCGCTTCTTCTAATATTACACTTAGGAAAAAACAACAAAATTCCTCAACTAAACCTTCTTCGCCTCAACAACAGTGATGTCCACCATGCAAAATTTTATTTTAAGTGAAAATACTTCTCAAATATCGGCCACCCCAGTAGTTGTGCCGCAAACAGGTAATTACGACTTTGAGGCAAACATATCTACCGAAAACTCTTTCGAATCTTTGCCGTTGGATGAAGATATCGATGTTTTGTCTCACACACTGAAAAGAGATTCACAATTATGTAGGAGCTGTCCAAATATTAGATCAAATAATTTTGACCTAATAGAAGAATTAGAAAAGAAGGTTTCTGTTTTGGCAAAGAACTTAGTAATAGCTGAAAATGAGATAGCTAATCTACTATTGGAAAACTGCTGTCTTAAAAAACAAATGTCTATGTACGGCCTTCAAATTAATCAGATAGAAGATATTTGTAAATCCACGCCCAAAAGAGCACCACAAAAGAAAAGAAGCAAAGGTCCCATCCAAACTAAACTAGACTTCTCAGAGCAAATTTTTGTTCCAAACGCACAATACTCACAAACAGAGGTCGACGTGCAGGGTGTAACATAGTCAGAATCAGGATGCAGAACAGGAAATTAGCAACGACATGATTCTAAAAAACTCTCCAAATGAATAACGACATGAAAACTTAAAGCAAACAACCCAATCAAACCGCAACACAAAACGAAATATCTACATAATTGGAGACGAAAAAGTAAGAGGTCTATCAACAAAACTAATACAAACAAAGGCAGGAAAATGGAATGACAATTGCAACTTCGAGGGTAAAGTTCAACCATATTATGCTTCATCATGTGAGATCCTACGAAATCCAGAAAATCTATCACGTAATCTGTCTGATAATGACATTGTTATCCTCTCGGTTGGTAAACATGATAAAAATCCCTACATGTTGCTAACTAATCTGTGTAGAACTCTGTGTAGTTTAAGTAATTGTACGATATTGATTTTGAATGTTACAGAAAATAAGTACCTTAATGTTAAAAAACTCAATTATGAACTAAAATTGTTTACAAGAAACTTTAGGAATTGTAAGTTTATTGAAGTAAATGAGCTGGATGTAAATTATCATAAAAGGCTGTCAAAATTAGATTTAATTACCTACAAACTAAATATAGAGATTGATTTCATTCAACATGAAACGGATTTTATAAAAATGAGTTCAAGTGCACGCAACTCATTTCAGGATAATAGTAATAACAAGAATACGTTTTTTCGTTCCAAAGTCCTCCATTAATAACACTTCTATTAATTATGATAAGTCAAAACAGGGTTGGCGGAATAGTACATTACGAATCTTACACCAAAATATAGCCGGCATCTGCAGCAAACTTGACTTGCTAGAAGTAACTTTAACTGAATTGGTAGAAAAAAACAAGCAAGTTCATATACTATGTTTTAGTGAAACTTTTGTGAAGCAAGGTACGGAAGCTAATATTGAACTTAGTAACTTTAAATTGGCTGCAGTTTTTAGTCGAGATAAATGTAGAGGGTGTACGTGTATTTTAACTAATAAGGTATTTGACACAAAAACTTTAACTATTCCCTCAGGTATAGCTACAGAGTTTTATTTTGAATGCTGTGGCGTAGAGTTAATAGGTTTGAGCTTGATTGTTGTAAGCATATATAGAAGATCAGATCAGAAATAAATGCAAACAGGTGTATTTCTCCATAAACTTGATCATTTGTTAAATTATTTGACGGACAAGTACAAGAGGAGAAAAATTATAGTTTGTGGTGATTGGAATATTAATATATTAAAACACAACGCCGCAACAAAGGAACTTTTAAGTATACTTAGAAAATACAATTTTGAAGCACATATAAAATCACCAACTCGGGGGAACTCTTGCTTAGACCAAATTGCCAGTAACATAAAGAGTGTTCAGCCTGAAATTCATCACTTTGCTTATCTGACCATGAAACAGCGCAATCAGTTACTGTAAAAACGAACATAGACAAAAGAATAAGTTGTTGGTCAGAATTGAAACGTGATAACTGTGTAGAAAACCTTGTTAAATTTTGCGAGTGTATGTCTGCTCTCTCATTTTCGGAAACACTAAAGTCAGACACTGTAACTGAAGCCTTTAATATTTTTTATGAAACTTGTACTTTATTTTACGACCTGTGTTTTTCGGTGATTAAGGTTAAGGTTAATAATAAACCAGTTACACAAAACTGGATAACAACAGGCATTAAAAAATCTAGCAAAACAAAACGTCAGCTTTATCTAAAATTTAAAACTAGTAATATGAATAAAAAGCAAAATGAAAAGTCCTACAAAATTTATAATCACATGTTTAGGCGATGTGCACAGCAAGCGCAAAATCTTATGAATACAAGACGTATACAAAGGCATAAAAATAAATGTAAAGCTACATGGTGTGACCGTCCACCTTTAATCCTATTAATTTATTTCATAGAAATTATATTTACTTCAAAACCAAGCACATTGTACACATGGCCGAGTTTTTTATAGAAACACACTTCCATCTGAATTTTAGGATTGACAGCGGAACGCAATTAAAAATGAAATATCTATTCGTTTAAAATAGCGTCACAAGATAAAGACCCTTTGGGAAAGGAATATTGAATTGTTTTACGAGGAAAGGTCTCATACTTATGTCAGCGCTCTTTGAAAGCAATTATTCATGACAATTAAGATGTCATGGGTTCTAACAAATTCTATGAAACACCAACGACTCATTGGGGCAAAGTGCACGTTAAGTGTAGTAAAAAAATAGTGTCTTGGCGACACAGAGCCGGCCCCCTGTTGATTAGCAAAAGTTGGAGCGGACAAGGGTCACGATAAGAAAAAAAATGAGAGTGTGGGCGCGCGCGATGGAGGCGGAAGCGAAGCGATGTCGGGGACAGACGGGCTTGAGACTTGAGATGGCGTAGGTCGTGGTCGAGGAGTTAGGAAAAAGGCCTATGTCCAGTTGTAGTTTTAGAAGTATGAGTGTCGTTATTAAGTTAAATATAAATGGACTAGTCCAGTTAAGTTAATTAGTATTTAAAGTGTGTGTGGTTACGTCTCTGAAGAGATTAGGCAAGAGTATTAGTTTATACTTGAATATTATGAGTTTAGTTTATACAAGGGTTTAGATATCCGTAAGTAGAGTGTAAAGGTACGTGTGTGAATCTCGGTGGCTGCGATGGAGAATGAGTGGGTGAGTTTTGGCTGTTATATGCGAGCATCAGTTTATTTATAAACATTTATCTTGGCGTAGCGAGACTATTTCTATATTCTATCATGTTTTATAGTTACTGCTATATTATCATATTTTAATATGTGCCCATATATATTTAAATTCACACCCTGGCAGATATCTGCCACTGGCGTTTGGCAATAGAGAGGCTGGAGGGTGAGCAGTTGATATTCAGGCTTGATGGCCGCCCTGTAAGTGGGATTGTAGGATTAACTAAACGCTGGTGATGATAACTGCTTCCTGTATATATGGTCGAGCACAGGATTCTTGCGTAGACCTTGGTTCATAAAGGCTTCCTCTGGGGTAGACGCCTCAAGGGGTAACTAATCGTTCTGAAAACGCTAGGTTATCGTGTTTCGTTAAAACCAAACCCCGGCCGTTTTGTAGGCCTATATCTAAATCGACACTATTTGGCGAAACACGAGAATTGGATGGCATCAGCCTCTAGGCTGTACTGTATATCCACGAACTGGGGAGTTTAAGGAAGTTTGGAGTGACGATTGAACCACTTCGGTATGCACCAAGGATGTCGCAATGAATTCTGCTACAGACTGAGCCCGCGAAACGCTTGTGCAAGTTTTGTATGACCTTAGAAAAGGGGTAAGCTAACGTAATTGGGTTGTTTACATTTGTACGCGTTTAAAGTATTGAACCTAGCTTTAGTTAGGTATTGGAAATCCATCACAATTTAGGATATGTGTGAATGACCGTGAGTGTGACAGGAAGTGTTCTGTTATCCTGATTTATTCTAGGCTGATATTGTGTTTAAGTAATAATTTAAACAGACACGCGAGTGGAGCTGCGAGGAGAGCCAGTTGGCTAAAGTTCTTAGAACTTAACAGGCAGAAGCGTGTTGTTGGCGCTAGTGAACTGTTTGTGTAGGATTTCAAGGGAGTTGGAATGTTCAACTCTATTTACTTCTTGAGTAAAGACTCAACTATATTATCAGTTAATATTTGTATTAATTCCTGGATTTATATTCTCTATCTGTGACCTTTGTTTCGGTCAGATACGAGCACCGTACTTTATGGATGTACTTGTTGTACGAATAATGCACCTTCCTTGGGGTTGGGCCGACTATATATACCAAATTATACAGTCTACGACTGTTTAGGGACCATGTCTCCTAAGAGCATGTTTTCGACGTTCTGCTGCTGAAAAAGGCCGCCCCGTCGCGTTTTACAGCCTGAGAGCTGCTAGGGACATGCTTCTTATAAGCATGGTTACGACGCATTGACGCTGGAAAGCCGATTGCGTCACTAAAGGAGTGTTAATCTGAAGTATTATGAGTGCGGACGTGAAGTATCGTGTGAGTAAATGTTGACCAACTACCTATTACGCTAGCGTAAGGGTTATTCACACGAACCATCGTTAATTAAAGATTTACTTAGCATCCCTTAGTTATATCATATGTTTCTAAACCACTTCTTATGTGTTTCACAACTTGAATTCCTAAGTCTCACAAATTATTTCTTTCGGGCCCTTCCTTGTTTCAACAACAAGGCTTTGGGTTGCTTTATACTTATGGAATTCGAATTATCATCGGTTGGAGCCATGACCAGTCAGGGACGAGTGGCACAAGGTACGTGCGGTGATAGTCTAAGTAATAAACTTAGTACTGGCGGGGCACTACCTTTTCCCACAAAGGAAAACCGAACCTCCACACAAAAATCTAAGATATTAGGAAAAACGAAAATTTTATTAGCCTAGGGTATTTAAGGATCAGTTACAATGGAATGCAATCTCCTCGACAATAACTGGTAATAATTTGTATAAAAATGACATTGATGAAATTAATTTTAATAATGTTACATATAAAAATCCATCTGACATTTGCAATCTATTTAATAACTTTTTCATTAATTTGACATCTAATCGGCTTTTACAATCTAATAATTCCAATAATTCTAATAATTCTAACCCTACTCAAAACAACAAAAATCTGAATACTATATTCTTGAATCCTGTAGATGCAATGGAAGTGTATAAAATAATTATGTCCTTAAACAACAGCAAAACTAGTGGGTATGATGGTATCGCCACAAAGGTCTTGAAAGCTTGTGCTAGTTGGATTTGTTATCCACTAGCACATGTTATAAACTTATCATTTTTAGAGGGTGTTTTTCCTGACCAACTTAAGATTTCGGTTGTGAAACCAATATTTAAAAATGGAAATAAGTCAGATCCTAATAATTATCGGCCTATTGCGATAGTACCCACTATCTCAAAAATTTTTGAGAAGGCAATGCTTACTAGGTTTAATAATTTTATCTGTACACACAACATACTATGCAAAGAGCAGTTCGGTTTCCGTAAAGATAGTTTAACTGCTCTTGCAAACTTTAACTTTATTAAACTGATGACAGAAAGTATTAATAATGACAATCCTGCGGTGTCCCTCTTTTTAGATATGAGTAAGGCATTTGATTTTGTTAACCATTATAAGCTATTAAATAAGTTAGACTTCTACGGTATTAGAGTGAAGGCATCTGAATGGATATCTAGTTATTTAGTAAACAGGTAGCAGTGTACCGAGATATCAAAAGTTGTTAAGAAAAGTGACAGAATATATTCCAAAGAGAAATTCAAATCAATAGCGGTAATTAATAAGTGTAGCGTACCTCAGGGAAGCATTCTCGGTCCTTTGCTTTTCCTACTTTATATAAATGATCTTCCGGCGGCCACTTTGCAGAGATGTATACTTTTTGCAGATGATACTACAGTTGTCATAAATTGTCAGGATAAAAGCCTAAAAGACTACAAATCAACTACGGAAAAGACCCTAAAAGATATAATAAGTTGGATGCAAAATAATAATTTAAATATAAATGTTAGCAAGACCAAAATAATTCAATTTAACTCTTATAATAGTAAACCATTAGATTGAATGGTGAAAAGGTACAACAAATGGAGCAGTTAAAATTTTTAGGATTTCATGTAGACTAAAACCTGAATTGGAAAAGCCATGTGGAGCATATACGTCTGAAATTAGATAGGTTCGTGTTTGCTCTAAAAAAGCTGAGACAAAATGTGTCTGTAGAAGCTGCTCTTGCAGCATACCATGGTTACGTGTCATCGGTTCTTAGCTATGGTCTAATCATGTGGGGTAACTCGACCGATACCGATAGAGTTTTTAAGCTCCAAAAACGCTGCGTCCGGGTATTAAACAGGGCATGGTTCTTAGATAGCTGCAAACCGCTCTTTCAGAAATTGAAAATTCTTCCACTGCCCTGTATGTATATTAGACATATATTCTATACATTTTCACAAAAACACACCTGCATTATTTTCAGCAATATACCGAGGTTATACAAAGACAGAAAAGGGCTAAGTTTCGCAACCTCTTATATCACCCAGTTGGAAACAAAGATATATATAAGAAAAATGTGTTCAATATTTGTATATTAATTTATAATACTCTACCAAACAAACTTAAATTGTTGCAGGGGAATGTTTTTAAAACAAAATTGTCAGAGAGGTTACAAAAAAACTGTTTCTACAGCATTTAAAGATTTTTTAGAACATAAAAATGTACATAGTATTAATTAATTAATTAATTTTAAATTAATTAATGACATTTGCATGTAATTGTAATGTGTGATAATAATGTAAAAATAATGTAATAATAATTTACCTACTAATAATATAACCTGCATAATAATTAAGACAATTACATAAATAATTTGCACGCTTGCTTGCAGGCAGAATACAGTGACTGTAGGGCTGTAAGATCTTTCCTTGTAAACCATGTATTTTCATGCAAATAAACAATTTGAATTTGAATTTGGATGAGGGGCGGGGTACGGCGCAGCGAAACACGAACTTCATACACGTCAATAACATTGAATTGTTGTGTGCAGCTCGCCTAACCTTATATTTGTAACTGCACACACGAATCGTTGAATTGAACAGTTCTCTTTTATTTTGCCTACATCACTCCAATACAAGGCGACCCTTAGCCAGCAGTTAAAATTTTGCAACTTGCGTGAAAACGAAAGTGTCTGTATCTGACGAATACATGAAGATTTATAGATATTGAAAGAAGTTTATGAAGATAGAAAATAAGAAGAAACTATACCTATATTGAAGAATAAAAACCATGAAGAAAACTGGTACAGAAGAAAGAAAAGTTAGAAAAAGTGAAGATGGTTTTTAAATTATAGAAGAATCTGAAGTTTGGAAACCCTTACAGAAGAATTTTATTGAAGAGTTGAAAATAATAGAAGAAGACAGAAGAAGAGTGTTGCAGCCGGGTGCCGGGAGAATGCTCAAGCCTTGTGATGAGAAGGAATGCAGGGCGCCGCGCCGGGATATATATTGTACGGGTCCGATGTGGAGCAGCTGGGAGTAAGTTCGAGTCCAATGCTGAGGAGTCATTGAATACACGCCACATCAGACGTCATGACCTAAATACCCGTTGTCGGTAAATACGTACCTACTGCAATGTAAGTTTTTGCACAGCAATCATTTATTTAACTTCAACAATATTACAAATGTTATTGTAATTAGATTACGCTGTATTACTTTATACTTTATTTAAGGGATAAGATATGTCCCAACAGTGGCAAGATTTGCACGATAAATTAAAATATTTAAGAGAATATTTAGTGAAACTAGGTCCAGATAGGCGTAGACAAGATTTAGCTTTTAAGAAATTAGCGGAAGCTGAAAGAGAATATAGTAATTTGGATTGTATTTTGACTCAGTTTAATCAAGAAGTAAAAGATCGCAAGTTAAGCAAAGACACTTGTGAGAATTTCCAAACATTAATTCATGAGATACAGTCAAATTTTCAGAAAATAAAGAGTTTACTTTCTTTGGTAGATAGTGCCAGTCAAACTTGTAGTAAGGATCTAATAGAATATTCAGGTTGTGCTACAAAAATGTCTGACTCATTTGATATTAAAACTGCAATTAGCCTGTTGCCGGTAATGAATGGCCAGGAGCTGGTGACAAATCAGCTATCTTGCTATATAGTTCGTTCATCAATGATGCCAGTAAATACCAATTGATTGAATTTGTGTTGAAAACGCGTCTCTCACCTAGTGCAAAACTGCGTCTTAAAACTTCTTACGCAAATATTGAAAGTCTGGTAGAGGATATTCGCAATTGTTTGTTACAAAAGAAATCAGCTGTAGCTTTAGAGACACAATTTGTATAGAGCTTTTCAAGGTCCTAGAAGTATTGAAAATACGGTGCAGAGATTTTTCGTGAATCTCACGATTGCTCATGCTAACGATGACGAAGTTTTGCGTCCTCTCAATGAGAAGATTGCAATTCAACGGTTTAGCAATGGTTTGGGCGATAATCGGCTCAGCACCATCATTGCCTCGTGACAATTTGCGTCGTTGTCAGAAGCCATTAGAGCAGCGATAGACGAGCAGTCCATGGCTATCCAACCACAACAGCAGGTTATGCAATTTAGGGCTAACCAAAACTCAAAATATGGATGCTTCAAATTATTTTGATGACTGCGAACACCTCACCGATGCACTCTCGATACTGTACTGCGCGGCTGTAGCGGCGTGTCGTGTAGCTCACGTCAAATTTCCTAATGACAGAGCTACACGAGTGAAGCCAGCTGTGCCGGCTTGGCAGTGCAGGATCGAGCGTCGCATTGGTGGGGCCAGAGCACTCATGGGCAAACTAATCTGCTTCAGGGAGGGCAACACTCGTCCAAGAGTGATGCGCTTTGTGCGACGGGCGTTTTTGGGGACTGATGTCAGCTCCCAAGACTATATGTCCCGTGTCACAGAGCGCATCGACTTCCTGAAGCAGAAAATATATGCATGGGCAAACCGTATTCGCAGGTATAAGCTGCGAGTGGAACGGTACAGCCAGAATCGCACATTCCGAGGTAATGAAAGGTGGGTGTATAGGGATTGGGAACGACCGGACCAAGGTGTGACTAATACGCTCCTGCCGGATGATGACGCCATATACTCGTTCTGGTGCAGCATCTGGTCGGTGCCTGTCTGTCATACCGAGGGCGATTGGATTCGGGATGTTGAGTTGAGCGTGCGTGCGATCCAATACCAGAAACAGGGGCAATTATCATCAGCCCCCAAGATGTAGCTCGTGCAGTCCGTCCGTTAGCTAACTGGAAATCTTCAGGGCCGGACGGGCAGCACAACTTCTGGATAAAATGGTTTACAAGGTCGCATGCCCGCTTGGCATCTCAGATCCAGTCTGCCTTAGAGTCAGGGTCGCTGCCCCAATTTCTAACTACAGGAATAACCCACCTGCTCCATAAATCAGGTAGTACTGCGGAACCTAAAAATGATAGACCGATCACGTGCTTACCGACGGTCTATAAGGTTCTTACATCCATTTTGAGAGCTAAGATTAACACACATATAGATAGTAACTGAATTATGTCTGCCTCTCAAAATGGATATAGGAATGGGTCCCGCGGTACTAAGGAGCTTCTCCTCATAGATATGACCATTAGCCAACAGGTTCGGCGTTTCCGAAAGGATTTGTCGACATGTTGGATAGAGTATAAGAAGGCCTATGACTCAGTTCCTCATACATGGCTCATGAGGGTGCTAGAATTGTATAAAGTTGATGCAACGCTACGTACCTTCCTGATGTCATGTATGGGGCAATGGAGGACGGTCCTTCGCTGTCCAGGATGTCGACAAATTCCAGAGGAATAGCGAACCGATAAGGGTCGAGCGGGGTATATTCCAGGGTGACAGTTTGAGTCCGCTTTGGTTTTGCCTAGCTTTGAATCCTCTAAGCACACTGCTGGAGAATTCAGGGCTAGGCTATCGGTTGAAGAGAGATGGTCAGGTTATATCTCACCTCCTTTACATGGATGACTTGAAACTGTTTGCCTCCAGCAATCTACAACTGATGGAGCTACTGAAGGTAACTGAAACCTTCAGTAGTGCCATCAGGATGGAGTTTGGTGTAGACAAATGTGCGGTCATGCATGTAAAGCGAGAGGAGATTGTGGAATCCGTGGGAACTCAACTCTCGGATTTCATAAACCTGACATCCCTCTCTCCAACCGAAACCTATAAGTATTTGGGTATGTCGGAAGCGTTAGGTATCAATGTTGCTGACATGAAGCAATCGTTGAAGGAGCGCTTCTTTGGCCGCCTGAAGAAGGTATTTAATAGCCTTCTATCAGGCGGAAACAAGGTGCGCGCCTTCAACGGTTGGGTCATGCCGGTATTGATGTACTCTTTCGGCGTACTCAAATGGGCTCAAACAGAACTTGACGCCCTGGATAGGCGTGTTCGTACACTGCTGACTGCATTTCGAATGCATCACCCACGTTCGTCGGTGATGAGACTGTATATCCCGCGGAAGTGTGGAGGCCGAGGCTTTTTAAATGCTAAGACCCGCCACAGTCGCGAGGTATTCAGTCTAAGGGAATATTTCCTAGCTGCTGACGTGGGTATGCATCGAGATGTAGTGGCAGTGGACAAGGGCCTTACTCCACTCTGCTTGGCTAACGAAAACTGGCGCAAACCTCTAGTGCTTGACACTAACGATCGCAGAGAAGTATGGTAGAGTAAGGAACGTCACGGACGGTTTTTCCGGGCCCTTTATGGGCCCGATGTAGACCAACTAGCGTACGTAGCCTGGCTGCGTGTCGGTGACCTCTCTGGGGAAACCGAAGGTTTTATCTGTGCAATTATGGACGAAGTTATCATGAAGAAAAATTACCGGAGATGTATTGTGAAGGACGGCACGGTTGACATATGTCAGGCATGTCATCGTCCGGAAGAATCAATCCGCCACATAATCTCTGGTTGTTCTCGTCTAGCTAACAGTGAGTACTTGCATAGGCACAACCTTGTAGCCAGGATTATCCATCAGCAACTTGCTCTGAAATACTCTCTTGTGGAATCGGAAGTGCCGTACTACAGATATGCGCTCGACCCAGTTCTCGATAATGGTCATATCTCATTTTACTGGGATCGGTCCATCATCACTGACAGGACTATTGTAGCTGATAAGCCTGATATAGTGGTGGTGGACCGAATCGAGAGACATGCAATGATTGTTGACATTACCGTCCCACATGACATGATAAACAAATCACGTATATTGACTTAGCTCGCGAAGTTGTCGACATGTGGGATGTGGACTCAGCGATCATTGTACCGATAGTCGTGTCAGCCAGTGGCTTAAAAGCCACGAGCCTCGACCAACACCTCAGGATGCTCTCGTTAGGTGGCTGGATCAAGGGCTTGATTCAGAAAGCAATACTTCTGGACACGGCTCGCATTGTCAGGAGGTTCCTCTCTCTGGAGCCCTGACCGCCGGTAGCTTGGACCCTGTTCAAGATACCGGTGGGATACTATTTTTTATATTTTTAAATAATTTTTATATCTTTTCTATTGGAATATTTAAATATATAATTTATATGTTTACAGAACAATAAACGGAATAAAACTAATAATCGAAATAATAAAAACAACCAAAATAGCACAGGTCAAAGAACTTCATATAGTGTAAATCGAGGTTAAAACACAGGCGGTCAGCGAGAGCATTTACGCGGACGTCCTGACCATCATCAGCGTGTTCAGCATAACGCGCAACAGTCCAATGTCCAAGACAACTTGCGCAACGACCACGCAAATAGTCATGAAACCGTAGAGTTTTTTCGTATCTAAACCGTACACACGTTCCATTTTTAGCTATAGTAATTTTTGTGTAATTGATTGTCAACTTACAAATTGTAATGATGATCTTAATTTACTGATTGATAGTGGAGCTAGCCTATGTGTACGGTTGTCACGACATAGGAATTTATTGAATTTAGTAAAACAGGATAAGATAGTTATTAAAGGAATTAGCGGTAATTTAGAGTCTGTGGGATACATTTATTTAGATGTTGTAATAAATAAGGTAACTTTTCAACAAAAGTTCTACATTTTTGAACATTTATCTTGCGCCGCAGAAGGTATACCCGGGCAAGATTTTTTCGAGCGATATAACGCGGTATTATATTACAAAGGTGGTACTCTTAGTTAAGAATTCCGAGACCAGTCTGTTAGTGTTCATGTTAATAGGAATTTATTTACAATTCCGCCCCGTTGCGAAGTAATAAAACACATCCCGACGTCACACAATAATGATTCCGTCATTCTGTTAAAGGAAATTTATAAAGGTGTGTACACAGCGGGTGTAGTGTCGAAGCCACATAATGAGCTTATTCCTGTTAGGATATTAAATACAACTGACAGTTTAATTACCACAGATATTTCAGATTTAAGTATTTGTAATCTAGATAATTATTATGTTTGCAAATTTGACGACGATAATGTATCTGTGGATAGAGTCAGAACATTACTGACTACTTTGCAAATGCATACATATCTAAACAAAGAAGAACAACGAAGCATTGAGAACGTATGTGCCAAGTATGCCGATGTATTTCATTTGCCAGGAGATACGCTCACTACTACTAATTTAATAGAGCATTCAATTAAACTAAAGGAAAATACGTCTCCAGCGTACGTCAAGCCTTATCGATTACCAAAAGCATTAAAAGGTGAGGTATAAAGACAAATAGATGACATGATCAAAAACGATATCATTGAAGAGACTATTTCAGAATGGTCAAGCCCTGTTCTACTGGTACAGACTGTTGTCAACATTATCTAACCCACCCTAAAATCAAACGACTTTGGACCCTCTGCCTGTAACATTAAGGTTTATTTAATTTATATGAGCTTATCAGACAAGTGCTCGAGAACTCGATGAACAAAAATACAATAATAACACAGACACGCAAATTTGATCTTTAACACGTACCGTTAAGGTAATCCCACCCAACATAGTCGGAGCCACCGGCATTATATATGTTTTTGTTAAGCTATTTTAATCATTATCTCGATAACATTAAAGTTGAAAAGCTTTTAAGTCACACTACATAATTACAACCCAATCTTTAATTCCGCGTATTCCCAACAAGTTCTTGTGGCTTAGCGGTTTGATGCTGGATTGACGACGAACAGCTTGTGGGTTCGAAAACACAGTTACATCAGTTTCTTTTTTAATTTGTTTTCATTCATATTGCTTGCATTAAAGAACGACCAATATGATTTTCGCCTAATAACTTATCTTGTAAACGGTTGGGTAATTTAAAAAACTTTAAGTTCACAGAATTTATATTTACCAAGAATGGTTGAATACGAAGTAAAACATATTTACTTCGTGAGGTAGATCATAAATTCATCTAAGTAACAAAGGTTACACTACGCCTAATAGCAGTGTCTGCGCACACACATTTGTAAATCGTTTAATTCGTTAAGTATTTTTAAGCAATTTGCTGTAACAAAGCATCACGTCGCAACTTGACGACTATACCAAACATAAAATATTATTTTTACATGAGCAGAATGTTGGAATTAGAGAGATTGGTCGCCGACTTAATATAGCAGTAAGTGTTTTTCTATACCTATTTTATTTTATTGATTGTGATTAATGAACGCGTAGTTGGTCGTCGTCGTATTTTACCATTACATTCACTCCTTACAAGTTACATACACGGTTCCAAAAATGTTTATTTTTGTTTTAGAGAAATACGGTCAGGCTATGGTTAAGACGTTATGGAGACAATGGAAATATTCAGCGGATTCGTCCAGGAGCAAAAGCCATTAATTATAGTCCCAAATTCGAACGCCACCGGGCAATTGTTTCAAGCCACGTTGAAAATCCATTTTTGCCCATTCGTGCAACCGCAATAAACCACAATATTTCAGTGGAAACAGTGAGAAGGCATTTACACGTTGCTGGGATAAAGAATTATAAACCGGCACAGAAAATTGCATTGACACCTGCTCATCGTGCAGAAAGGGTCCGTTTTGCCCAGGAATATTTAAATTTTAATTGGGAAGAAAATGTTGTGATCTTCACTGATGAAAAATCATTTAAATCGGACAAAGATGGACGTAAAATCTTATGGCGAAGGAAAGAAGAACGTTACAACGAGAAGTGCTTGCTACCTTGTAGAACCAGCGGTAGAATAACCCTGGGCTACTAGGGCTGGATGTCGTCCATGGGACCTGGTGAATTGGTGGAAGTTGGTGGTAGGTTTAATAGTAGTTTGTATTTGGAGATTCTGCGTGACGTCATGCTGACTGTGCGAATTGCCTATCCAACGTCACATATTTATTTCATGCACGATAACTGCTCCATCCACAGTGCAGGCATTGTGCGGGAATGGTTAGCTGCTCAAGAAGGTATTTCATCAGTTATTAATTGGCCATCTAAAAGTCCTGATTTGAACCCTATAGAAAATCTATGGGGTCAAATGGTTTTAAATTGGGACACAACGGAAGTGCGAAACAAACACAACTTGGCTGAGGTCGTGACATCGACTTGGGAGCACATGAGAGGCAAAGATTTGTGTTGGAACATGGTGCGCGGTATGCGTAGCCGCTTACAACAAGTTATAGCAGGGGACGGTGCGCCACTCCGCTACTAGTTCATCTAGTAGGTATATTTAAACACACCATGTAAGTAAATGCTCAATGGATTGATTGTAAAACCATTAAAATTTTGCAGATTATGTGGTGATGTTATTGTTATAAATAGATTTTTTTCTATTTAAATAACATGTTTATTCACTACATATAGGCAGCTATAAATTTGTAAATCATTTTACAGATGAATTCATTTTCTCGATAGCAAACTTTTAAGCATAAGCATGCCTTTTTTAATTTATTTATATGGCATACTAATATAAAAAAGTATATTAATTTGGAAATATATGAGCATTTACTTAGTTTATCTTACTTAAGTGTTTTAATGAAACAATAAACATTTTAAACTTGCAATTTTTTAGTTTTATTTCTATACAAACTGCCCGTTTAAAAAGACAATACCCTAAGTCGTCTATTAAAGAAATGTAAAAAAGTGTAATAAAATATCTAAATTTATGTCTTTGTGTCGAACGTAGACAACGATGAACATGGCCTTAGTTACCACAAGACCTACGGATTTGATCTCGAAACTTGTTTTTCTCAGTCTTATACACAGACCACAAGACCAGAATTACTTGAACTCAATCATTAAAATAAGCTGTAATAGCTTATTTTAATGATTGATTATAACAAATAGTTATAAAATATAACTTAATGCTAACGTTTTTAAGATCAAATTTGCGTGTCTGTATTAGTATTGTATTTGTTCACCAAATCCTCGAGCACTTGTTTGATAAGCTCATATAAGTTGAATAAACCTTAATGTTACAGGCAGAGGGTCCAAATTCGTTTGTTTTTAGGGTGGGTTAGATAATGTTGACAACAGACTGTACCTAAAAAAACATATAGGTCAGGAGAAAGGAAATGGAGACTTGTAGTGGACTATCGTCAACTCAATAATAGGATACAGGATGATAAGTTTCCGTTACCTAACATCACTGAGACACTAGAGTCGTTATATAATAACATCTATTTTTCAAAATTAGATCTCAGTCAAGGTCAATCAGCTGTCGTTAGAAGAAATGTCTAGGAAATACACTGCATTTACAACAGACAAGCAGTATCAAATGAAACGATGTCCAATGGGATTAAAGACATCGCTTAGTGCATTTGCACGTCTCATGACAATAGCAATGTCTGGGTTAAATTATAAATCATGTTTTTTTTACCAGGATGACTTGAAACGCATAACAAGAATCTTATAAACATATTAGAATGTCTAAGAAAAGCGAAATTGAAATTAAATCCGCTGAAGTGTGAATTTTACGTAAAGAAATAGTTTATTTGGGACACAAGATCACTTCAGAAGGTATATTCCCCGATCCATCAATGGTAGAATGCCTGCAAAAATACCCTGTCCCGCAGAATGTTGACGAAGTCAAGAGATTTGTTGCATTCGCGAATTATTATAGGCGTTTGATCCCAAAATTTGCTGAAATAGCCTATCCTTTGAATGCGTTATGTAAGTCAGATGTAGCGTTCGTGTTTGGAGCTAAAATACAGACTTCAACGAGCACAAGCTGAAGCTAGAAACAATTTGTTAATTAGTAAGGAATTAAGAAAAATACATTTAGAAAAAATGTAAATTCTTTAAAATATAAAAAAGGAGATTTAGTATTAATTAAAAATCAAGTAGGAGACAAGTTGGATACAATTTATTTAGAATCATACAAAGTCATTGAAGATGATTCCCCAAATGTTAAAATCTTAAAAGATGATAAAGAATATGTACTACATAAAAATAACACAAAACTGTTTATTACTTAAAAACTTTGGTGTTGTATAAAAGTTTTCTTTGTATAATGATATGTTTAAAAGTTATAATTAGAATTTAAGTTGTTTCGTAAACTAACGAAACAACTTAAATTCTAATTATAACTTTATATCATCAGTTTAAGTAGAAAAAAAACATTATGTATTATTAGTAATATCCACAAACTTTTTTTTTTACATTGGAGGTGTAGTGTGCAGCTCGCCTAACCTTATATTTGTATCTGCACACACTAATTAATGGCATTATACACGAATCGTTGAATTGAACAGTTCTCTTTTATTTTGCCTACATCACTCCAATACAGAATCGAACCGATTATTCGAACCTTAGCAAACCACAATCATTCATTTCGAGACAGATCCGCGATAAGCGATAGCGAAATTAAATAATAATACTAACCCCACCATCGTATCTCTACGTTGACGTCGTGGTGGGCCTTGCGTTCCCCAATGAACTCTGGGTCTGTGTCGGTAGATTTAATTTTGCCGCATCATGCCTATAATGAGAGGCCAGACTAAGAAAGATACAATGTGCCGGGCAGTTTTGTGGCGAATTGTTGAGCAGTAGCAACCGCACGCACCCGTCATCCGGGAGAATTTTTGTTCCTCATCACCGGCTTGCCTTTATTGGCTGGTTTGAGTGGAAATTTGCAAGAGCAATCGTACTCGGGAGAAGAATGTATAATCTAATTATATATTGTTAGGGTATCTTGACCGTACTTCCAGTATTGTCCTGATAGCCGTGGTATACCTCTCAACTCCTTAAGCACCTCAGAATAATATACCCACAGGCTTAGATTGTAATGTAAACAAAGTATCATCACCTATTGTGATATTTTATAAAAGGAAAAAAAAACTAAGTAAGTATAGATAGATGTTGTCTATTCTTCATAGAGTATAGATACAATGCTGCGAAGTGGCGCTAGCAACGAGTATTAGACGTTCAGAAGGATTTTACCACGGCGCGACCATGTAGACTAGAGAAAGAAAAAAGTGGATAGTCTTACCCTCTGTGGCTCGCTACCGAGGTTTGAACTGCTCGGGCCATCGCCGTTACCATTAGATTCCGTTAAGGCTCCCGATCTCGCATCCTGCGGAGATACGGGAGTGGCGGCTGCATTAGCCATCTGGAAATAAAAATGCTCAATACCCTCTAACTGCCAACCCTGAATGTGATGTGTTATCGGACAAATGACGTTACATAGACAAATTTAAAAAAATATTCAAATCTAACATTACGTTGGTACCTTTTTATGTTTTCTTTTATATTTTATTGTTAGTAAACGTAATTCAACTTTAATAAGATAAATCTACGGGTTGGAATAGTATACCCTTAGACTATGAAAGGTTATAGACGGAACGTCATTGGACATTAAATGAAGCAGGATCGTCAAAATGTGTAAGTGACCTTGACGAACGTAACGATGACAATGATAAATGATGTTTATTCGGTAAATAGGTTACAAGGAACACTTTTACACGTCAATGTTTTTTGTCAGCTTAAGCTAGATGAGGCCGATGTTTCCTAGCTGACTACTCTGAGAAGAAACACCGAAACAAACTCAGAGGTCAAAATCTCTTTTAAAGTGTTCAAATCCATACACTGTTAAATCATATGAGAACCATGTACGTTAATGTCTGGGATGAGCTTTTTGAAGAAAGCAACACACAAATTCGAGTGGACCTGTCCAGACAGTGCAAGCATTTGTCAGTCATCGTGAAGCTCAACTCAGAACTTTGAGGAGCTCAACGAACCGACGAACAATACCAAAGTAAGGACATTTGAGTAGGCCGCAAAAATACTCAAACTGCAATGACGTATCGGCTTCTCTTTTTGTCTATGTGAGCTTATTTCGCGTGTACAAGCCAACTTCTCATTCTGGTATTTCAGATTGCTGGATTTTGACACTCCGTTTATAACCTCTCATAGTCTAAGGGTATACTATTCCAACTTATAAATTTAACTTAGCCTTACTGGTAAAAGTCCTACCTGTTCTGTAATAATTGCTAATTTCGGACTTTTTATTTATTACACCTTTATACACAAATAAACACATTGTACAAAGGCGGACTTAATGCCTTAAGCATTTTCTACCAGTCGACCTTAAGATGGTGCAGAGACGTGGTGATTTAGTGTGTCTCACTTGGTAAATTTTAGAACCTGATAAAATTTGTGATATACCTCTCCACTCTTTAAGCACCTCAGAATAAGTGGCCTCCTTGTTGCTACGGCACACTACGTGTTAGTGACCGTTTTTGGTATGACACTCGGGTGACTGTTTGTACTGCTGCCACGCTCCCTACGCAACAAGGGTTCTGCTCGTTTGCGCCTGATTGCAGCGAAGCTGTCAGTCTAGACGTCCGCAAACATCCCTGAGGCACTACAGAACAGTGGTAGCCCCAACATCATCCTGAATACATTATTGTAACGGGACGCGAAGAGCATTAACGGCTTTTAGACTCTAGTTAGTTCAAAGGCTACAAGTGTAAAATACCTGACAGTATGCTGAAATCAGCAAAATATTTTAACGATACCCTTGCATCGTGAGAACCTTCGGACCAACACATTACACCTCACCTCTAACGCTCTTCGCACCCGACCCGCGTCTAAATTGTCATTTAAGTCCTCCGTAACAATATGTCCAACGGAATTAAACTAGCGAACACGGTCCAAGATACCACCACTTAAGTTAGTTATTTTGTTAACAGAGTCGTAACAATGTCTTACTGTTTCCGGCACTTTACCGCACATGGAACAGCTCGCTTGGTTATCAATGATTTTTTTAAGTTTCGAGGAAGACCAGAACTTCCTTCGGTTTGTTCAGCATTAGGACGAATTGTGCTTCAAGAAATGCACTATGCACTCACGTATTCGTATTTAATTCATGATTACTTAAAATACGAATCGAATTCGAGTAAATACACTAACGCACGGTTTCTTCTTTCACAGACTGCCAGTCACTTAGTATATACAGATGTTGTCTATTCTTCATAGAGTATAGATAGAATGGTCAAACTACACTGAGGGCTAGTGCGAACTGGCGCAAGCGAAGAGTATTAGACGTCCAGAAGGATTTGGTGAAACGATTTTACCACGGTGTGACCGTGTGGATTAGAGAAAGAAAAAGGTTATTAGTCTTACCCTCTGTGGCTCGCTACCGAGGTTCGAACTGCTTGAGCCATCGCCGTTACCATTAGATTCCGTTAAGGCTCGCGATCTCGCATCCTGCGAAGATACGGGAGTGGCGCCTGCGTCAGCCATCTGGAAATAAAAATGCTCAATACCCTCTTGACTGTCAACCCTGAATGTGATGTGTTTGCGGACAAATCGCATTAAATAGACAAAATTAAAAACAAATATACATTTCCAACATTACGTTGGTACCTTTTTATGTTTTCTTTTATATTTCTTTGCTAGTAAACGAAATTCAACTTTAAAAAAATTAATCCGAACTGTTCTGTAATAATCGTTAATTTCGGACTTTTTATTTATTAAACGTTTATGCACAAGTAAACACATTGTAGAGGCGGATTAATGACTTAAACATTTTCTACCAGTCGACCTTAGGGTGGTGCAGGGACGCGGTGATTTAATGGGTCTCACTTGTTAATTCTTAGGTTAGATCCGCGATAAGTGATAGCGAAACTAAATAATAATAATAAAATCCCCACCACCGTTTCTCTTTGTTGACGTTGTGGTGGGGCTTGCGTGCCCCAATGAACCCTCAAGATCATGCCTGGGATCAAAGGCCGGACACAGAGAGATACAATCCACCGGACAGTTTTGTGGCAAACTGTTGGGCAGTAGCGACCCCACGCATACAGGAGAATTTTCGTTTCTCATCTCCGGCTTGCCTTTATTAGCCGGCCGCACTGAACACTGACGAGAAACAGAGCTCTTACCTCTCTTTTGTCTTAACTGATTGGCTTGAGTGGAAATTTGCAAGAGCAATCGTACTCGGGGGAAGGATGTTGTAATGGTTAAAAAATAAACTGATGTCTATTGTTTCGGAATTTGTGGTGCCATCTGGCCGAGAACGGGTGTAGTACTGCAAATGTGAAATCGATAGATACTACAAAGACACTAGATGGCGTTAGACACACAGAGTTCATTTTCTTGAAATCTTAACAGTGGAAATTGTGTAATTAAAATGTAATAAAATGAACACAATGGTTCCTACTATATATTAGATCTAATTCAGAAATAAATAATACCTAATTAAAATTTATATGTCACACTGTGTGAAACGAGACGAATGATTAGACGTAACGAAACGAGATTTTAGGAAGATGGCGTTTTTTCTTTTTTGGACTTGATACGTCGATGACACAAAATCTCTGTGTGAAGGAAAAACTAACGAAAATATGTAACTGATGACTCGAAGGGCAGCAGGAACCAGAGTTAAGTCCAAATGTGTTAAGCATTGGGATGTAGGACACTGTACTTACAGCTATGCTATATCACTACAGAATAACCCCAAAAAGAGTACTTACTCTTTTTGGGATTTTTCTGTAGTAGTATAGTACTCATGTATTCGTATTTAATTCTTGATTAAAATACGAATCCAAGTCGAGTGAACACACAAATGCAGGGCTTCTCCTTTCACAGAATGCCAGTTACTTAGTAAACCCTTCCGTAAACCCTCGGATGGCCCTAAAAGCTACCGGCCTATATCTTTGCTCTGTCACACATAATTATAAGTTTTTTGAGAGATTGCTACATAACCGCCTTATTGCAGAAATTGACGACGCACTAATTCCTGAGCAAGCTGGCTTTAGACCTAGAAAACCTTGCTCTAGTCAGGTCCTCCGATTAACAGAATATATAGAAAACAACACTATTAACATCAAAAAACTACTTGGGAGAATTGGCACCCTTACCAACGATCAGGGTTTTGTGCGCATACTGAAGGGACTCCTACATAACAGCCGCTTCCAGGTATACTTCCAATCCTCCAAGAGCAGATGGCGACGGCAAAAGAATGGTCTCCCTCAGGGCAGTGTGTTGGCACTGACGCTCTTTAACATCTACACCAATGACCAGCCTATTACTCAACACACAGAGCGATTTCTGTATGCGGATGACCTGGCCCTAGCGACACAAGCAACGGCTTTCGACGACGTGGAGTACGAACTAACAGTGGCACTCGATTTACTGGGCGAGTATTACGACGACAATTCTCTACGGCCCAACCCGTCCAAAACGCAGTCGTGTGCGTTTCATCTCCGCAACAGGCAAGCGAAACGGGCACTTAACATCACATGGCAAGGGATTAAGGTCGAACACAGCCCAAACCCAAAATATCTAGGTGTGACGTTAGATAGGGCCTTAAATTTTAAGTCACACTGCTTCAAGACAAAGCAGAAGGTCGGCACCCGGAATAAGTTGCTCCGTCGCCCAATTTCTACCAACTGGGGTGCAGCCCCCGATGTTCTCTGCACAACTGGCATGTCTCTATGCCTCTCTGGTGGCGAATTTGCGTGTCCAGTGTGGCACCAATCCGCTCACGCCAAGCATGTAAACATTGCCTTAAATGAGACTTATCGGATAATATCCGGCTGCTTAAAACCAACTTGACTCAACAAACTCTATCCACTAGCAGGTATCGCGCCACCTGCCGTACGTGAGGATCTCGCATGCGCGCTGGTAAAAAAGAACCAGGAATCTGATTCCCGGCATCCCCTCCACGGCAATTCAACCACTCCGGGTAGATTAAAAAGTTGGAAGAGCTTCATAAGAACGACACAAACAGTACAGGACAGCCCACCTAAGGAGAGGATTAAGCAGTGGGAGGAGCGGTGTCCGCCACCACGTGACTTTCTTGGGCCCAAGGAGCACCTGCCTCCCGGTCGTGCTTTGCAGTGGCCTATTTGGAAAGCACTGAATCGATTACGTACCCAAGTAGGCCGCTGCAAGTAAAATTTGGCGAGGTGGGGGATCACCGATCCATCGCATACACAGTGCGAGTGCGGTGCTCCTAAACTAACTATGGCTCATCTACTGGAGTGTCCCACATGTGTTATCACCTGCATCCTTGATGATCTGAACAAAGCCTCAGACGCCGCTATAAAATTTGCTACTTACTGGGCCCAAACAATATAATCCTAATAAATGTACCACAACACGAAAAGAAGAAGAAGTTACTTAATATGGAAAGATGTTGTCTATTCTTCATAGAGTCTACTCTATGAAGAATAGACATCTATCATCTATCACCATTTTATCTCTAGATAAAATGGTCATACTACACTGAGGGCAGGTGCAAAGTGGCGCAAGCAAAGAGTATTAGACGTGCAGAAGAATTTGGTGGAACGCTTTTACCACGGTGGGACCACGTGGACTAGAGAAAGAAAAAGGTGGTTAGTCTTACCCTCTGTGACTCGCTACCGAGGTTTGAATTGCTCGGGCCATCGCCGTTACCATTAGATTCCGTATTGGCTCGCGATCTCGCATCCTGCGGAGATACGGGAGTGGTGCCTGCTGTGTGGTGCGGGTGTGGTTCCATCTGGAAATAAAGACGCTCAATACCCTCTTGACTGCCAACCCTAAATGTAATGTGTTAGCGGACAAATGGCATTAAATAAATTTATGTTTTCTTTTATATTTCTTTGTTAGTAAACGTTATTCATCTTAGATGTCTATTCTTCATAGAGTCTACTCTATGAAGAATAGACATCTATCATCTATAACCATTTTATCTCTAGATAAAATGGTCATACTACACTGAGGGCAGGTGCAAAGTGGCGCAAGCAAAGAGTATTAGACGTGCAGAAGAATTTGGTGGAACGCTTTTACCACGGTGGGACCACGTGGACTAGAGAAAGAAAAAGGTGGTTAGTCTTACCCTCTGTGGCTCGCTACCGAGGTTTGAATTGCTCGGGTCATCGCCGTTACCATTAGATTCCGTATTGGCTCGCGATCTCGCATCCTGCGGAGATACGGGAGTGGTGCCTGCTGTGTGGTGCGGGTGTGGTTCCATCTGGAAATAAAGACGCTCAATACCCTCTTGACTGCCAACCCTAAATGTAATGTGTTAGCGGACAAATGGCATTAAATAAATTTATGTTTTCTTTTATATTTCTTTGTTAGTAAACGTTATTCATCTTTAAAAAGATAAATCTATAAGTAGGTATAGTATACGTTTATTTCACTGTAAAAGCCCATTCAATGGTAATTTCCAAGATTTGTCAGTACAACCTAAGATTACTAACTTAGCCTTACTGGTTAAAGTCCAACTATTCTGTAATAATCGCTAATTTTGGACTTTATATTTATTTATTTTTAAACCTTTATGCACAACTAAACACATTGTAACGGCTTTTTGACTCTAGTTAGTTCAAAGGCTACACGTGTAAAATACTTGCTATGGTAAGTAAAGTAAGTAAGTAACTAAATAGTTTATTTTCTCGCCACATTACTAATATTTTTACACATTTTACATCAATATAATTACTATATAGGTGCCTAAGCTAGGCTTATTGCCTGTCTTTTAGGACACCAGGCCTTCTCCTGAATGGGTCACAGTTTGTGCACAGGATTGCACATAAGGTTGTGGTCAGAAATTTTATTAAAAGCAAGCAAAATCAAATGACAGAAAATATGAAAAAACTTGACAATAGGATAGGACTTTGTGTGTGATTTTGAGTGTGCGTGATTGTAAGTGTGCATGAAAATGTGTGTAAGTGTTTGAGAGGGATACAGAGGCCTACACTATTACAGCAAATAGTCCTTCGGTGTCGTCGTAGCTTAATTCCTGTAGCCAGGAGGTTAGTTTAGCCTTGCATTCGGTCTTTTGAAGTTTGTATATCACCAAGATTTTGTTAATTTTATTATACAGATATGGACCAAGGTGGCAGAAGTAGGGTCTGGAGTGCATGGTGGTAAGTTTTAATTGACTTCTGCCTACGGGATTGTGGCAACTTTTGCCACAATACGAAGAGGGATTGTAGCTCAGAAGACCGTGCTGCATCAGGATGGTCAGCCGGAAAAATATCTGGCGTACCGTCAAAACTTTTGCCTTTTTGTACAGAAGATTGGTGGGATATCTGAACCGCAGGAGAAAGGACACCTTTAAGATTGCTCTTTGCGCTCATTTGACTTTTGAACTTTTTTTGACTTTTGAGGTTATTTTACTGTTTGGCAGAGTGAACATACCCAGGTCGTTTATGTAGATGAGAAACAGTGTCGGGCCTATCACGCTGCCTTGCGGCACACCGTAGGTGACTATCCGCTCATCACTGATGTACTCATCCACTCCTACGCACTGGGTTCACTCACTTAAATAGTCCACAAAAAGCTTGAACTGATTCCCTCTAATTCCGAGGCGATCCATTTTTTCAACCAGAATGGGAATAGAAACCGTGTCAAAGGCTTTGGCAAGATCCAGGAAAATTCCGAAGACCTTTTGAACTCAATCCAGGTTGGTAATAATATAGTTAGTGAGGTCATGAACAGCATCGGAAGTTGATCTGTCAGCTCTAAGACCGTACTGAGACGGAGAGATTATGTTGTACTTGGTCAAGTAGTCTACAAGTCTGCTGTTCATGATCCTTTCTAGTACTTTAGATAACGTAGGCAATACAGCTATGGGTCTGTAGTTACTGACACAGTTTCCATCTCCACTCTTGAAGATAGGGTGAATAATGGATATTTTAAACGCCTTGGGGAATTTACCAGTGTGGAGTGAGAGGTTGCAGGTATAAGTTAGGGGAGAGACAATCAAAGCAATGTGTTTTTGTTATGAGTGTACTAGATATTCGGTCCCATCCCACGGCACACTCACTGCGAAGGGAGCCTCTGCTTCATCCGCGGGCAAAAATAAAGTGCAATGTCTCATGCGTGACAGACACTGGCGGTCCAGATGTGCTGGTGTTATCAATTTTTTCAGCAAGGTTTTTACCAATGTCTGCAAAGAAGTCATTTATTTGGTTCACAGAACCTAACGGTGTGGGAGATATCGTGAGCAGTTTTCGTCTATTGTCCTGGTTCCTTTTCTTTACCCTATTCGCTATGGTATTGATGGCTTTCCACAATTGTTTTGTGTTGTTACATGCGTCAGTGATACGTGCCTTATCATAAGTGATCTTTACTTACTTCATTAATTTATTACAGAAATTTCTGTATCTGGCATATGTTGTTTTTAGAATAGAGTTAATTTCCTGATTTATTCTTTTGCTGATCTCTGTGCCGAATACACCGTAGAAGGCCTGGGGTGATCCATTCCTTCAATATTTTTTTACGGTTAGGAACTTTCATAATTTTTGTGTTTTTCTCAATTGTCCATGTGATTAAGCTAATCATTAGGTCAGCCGCAAGGTGTGGATTTTCTGTTTTGTATACTGGCTCAAAATCGATAAGTTTCAAATCTGCATCTAGTTGTTAGTGGTTGATGCGAGAGGCAGTTTTCTTTACGCGTTGTTTAGGTGTCTTTTTCGCATAATACTACAGGACAGTGTCGTGGTCAGTTACTGAGGAATGAGCTACTAGAGTGAAGGCAGGTAAGTTTGTTTTTAAGCCTACATGGTCTAGACATGCTTGAAGACGGGTGGGCAGTGTGTGTGCAGGAAGGCTATAATGCGATGCAAGTACGTTGAGGTAACTATTTTTGTTTGACTCGTTACACTGTTGATGTATATTTATGTTCAAGTCCCCAGTATTAATAATAGTTTTATAGTTTGAAATGCTGTTTAGTACTATATCCAGAGAATGAAGAAAGGTGTTGATAGCTCTATAACCAGGAGGCCGGTATATACTCGTAGATAGTAAGACTGTGTGTTGGTCAATTATTAATTGAAGACAATTGGCATCTTCGATTGCGGTTTCCTTAAATACTTCAAGGTCATCAAGCACATACACAACCATTCCCTCATTTTTAACCGACTTTCAAAAGGAGGAGGTTTTCAATTCGTCTGTATGTTTTTTTTTTTTTTTTGTATGTATGTTACGCGATTTCTCCGTCAGTTGTGAACCAATTTTCAATTTTCTTATCTGAAAGAATATACTCCCGAGGTGGTCCCATATAAATTTTATCGAAATTGCTTCAGCGCTTTTTGAGAAACTGAACAAAGACGGAAAATACGTGTATTTCGATGACATTTTGGTGTTCTCCAAATGTTTAAATTCCACGTTCCATTATATTGGGGTTTTTCTTTTTTGGGTATAACAACTAAAAAGTGAAAAATAAAAAACTTTTTTACAAAAAAAACATCCGACTTCCAAAAAAAAATACACTAAAAATTCATAAATAACTTTTCTCAGCGAAACCTTCCTCTCCAAGATCTGACTCAAGCGGTGCGCTATAAAAGGCGGCGCGCGCCTAGCATTTTTTTTCACTCCGTCTTCGGTCGGCAACGGTTGAACATCGCTACCCTCGTTTGTACTTTCATATTGTTATTAATTCATATCATTTGCAGTAATTAGAGTTTCGGATGTCATAGTTTTAATTTATCATTTGTTGTAATTTCGGTTATTAAATTTTGATTATTAATTAAATAATTTTGGGAAATACTTGTGCGTTATTTTTTTTAAAACTGTCCTCACTTCTGGTTTCTAAGATCAGAAGTGAGATAGACCACGTGCTTAGTGCTGTTTGTGCCATCTGTTTTAAGTTAACTAAATATCCGTTAGTGTTTGAATTTGACCTAATTACTGCAAGTTTTGTTGTTTGTCGTTTCGTGTGTATCGGTAAGTGTTAATTTTATTCCTGATCATTTAATTTCTGAGATATGGGACGTTCGACAAGTGTTGAAAAACTAAACGATTCGCGTCGACCGCATCGTAATCGTTCTCGTACGTTGAGAAGTAGATCGCGTAATCATAGCCATGGTTCTGGAAGGAGCAATCGCACTCCTTCACCGTGTGGATGCCGTGAGCGTGCTCATGGTCGTGAACGTACCTCTTCGAGATATCGTAATGTGTCCCGTAGTCCACGTAATGATCATAGACGTCGTGATACCTCATATAGCCACCGTGATTATCCGCGTGATCAGGCCTTAGGTCAAATATTAGCTCGCTTGAATTCTATTGCGAGCCGTTTGCCGACTTCGACAACGTGTCGCGTGTCTACGCCTGTTGAGGAGCATAGCCCACGGGGGCAGGAAACTTTCACTAGGCAGAAGTCGCAAACGGTCGACCAGGATAATGACGTGACAGATAAGCTCGTTGGCGCATTGTCTTCCTTAGTTCAGGCGAGATCGCATAGTTTTTATATTGCTCCCTTTGATCCCAACCTGCACGACTTTGATGTTTGGTGTTCAGAGGTAGATCGCGCTCGTAATTTAAATAAATGGGACGATCGCGAGTGCCTAGGGCGCATAGGAAGTTGTTTGCGTGGTGACGCGAAGTCATGGCTTAACGATTGGATATCAAACGATCGTTCGTGGAGCAACTTCAAGTTAGAGTTTCGTTCACTGTGCCCACGTGATGTAGATGTTGCTACAATTTTATTTGAGGTTATGTGTAACAATTCAAATAAATTCCCGACATATGCCGAATATGCTCGCAAATCTCTTTTGCGTCTTAACATAGTAAAGGGCTTGTCTGACGAGCTGAAGGTTGCAATAATTGTGCGAGGTATTACTGATGCTCAAATAAAGGCTGCGGTAACGAATGCAAAACTCCAACTAAAAGATTTAGTCGAATTTTTGTCGGTATATATAAAACCAAAAACCGAGACGCGCAGTTTAAACAATCCTTCCCACTCAAACAATGTAGGACCGTCATCATTGCGTAAACGCGAAGCAATCAAATCGGGAGATAGTAAGATAGTGTGTCATTATTGTCGTAAAGCTGGTCATACGAAATATGACTGCAGGAAAAGACCTAAAGTTGACACTAATGCGCATTAGCAGATCAGATACCGTGACGTCAACGCCTTCAACATCGGGTGATAAATCAGTCAAGTTTTGCACATATTGTAAACGTAACGGTCACGTGATTGATACATGCTTTTCGAAACAAAAGTCTGAAACTGAACGTAATCAAAAGAAATCGGCTAAGATAAATTTTTGCTGCAGTGTCAATCGAAACGAGACAACATAATGTCTGCTGTTATTCAAAAGGTGCCTATAGTTAATTTGATTGATAATGGGTCTGATATCTCGTTGATTTTAGAGTCTGTTCTTAAATATTTTAATTTCAATCGAATCCCAACGTATCGTTCGTTGAGAGGTATAGGCAGCCAAGAGATTGAATCAACGTCATATGTTACGACGATGATTGAATTTCCTGAAGTGTCTTTGGAAGTTGATTTGTATGTGGTCCCAGTTGGGTGCATTACGCCCGCTCGCTCACCGCATTGTTACGGTCCTAGGGGGTAGCCACAATTTTTTTTTACTTAATAATTGGTCGCGTGTTCAAAAAGATTGAAATACAATGTTGTAGATACCGAATCCTCGCATGGCTGTTGCCAAGACTCGTGTGACTGAGCTCTTGATCGAATTCATACGAGATCAGATGTTATTGAACGTGGTTACCGATTATCACTTACTGAACGTCCGTTGCATTCAAATACCGAATGCCAGTTATTTTTATCCAATACGGTTGAACGAACGTTTGCAAACAATGTTCAAGTTTTAAAGCGGCTACACTTTTTAAGTTGAAAACTACCTACCTGTTGAAGTTTTAACTCTGGCGGGTTTGATATTCCTTTTTCGGGAAGGTAAGTCAGTAGTTACCAGGGGCGTCTGATTGTACATGGTCAGGTACGGCCGAGACTAGGTAAAGTGAATACTCTCGTTCGATCACCTGAACCTACAAACATTATGAGGTCCTGTAGTTTCTGGGGCTTGAAAGCTATTGTCGCTGTTAAATTGCAGGCCATGCCTCTTAAAACAGCAAGCATATCAAGGCTGCTGATGAAGGGCAAACCTATTTTGTGTGGCGCTGAGCAGTATGCTGCTAGCGATTACCCACATAATAAACTGCTTGACTAACGAACCGATTTTAGCAATATTTGTTACCAGTGTCCCATGGAACTTCATGCCAGTGCTATTGGAGTTGTGTGATTTGGGTGACCTCAGCCCCACTGGTCAACTTTCAAGGTTGAGCAACCCTTGAAGGAGTTGGTCCGTGGATGGGTGACTGATTCATTACATACCGAGACTCCTCCGTGCCTCGGATTGGACCTGTTTCAGGATTATGCAGACCAGATGTGCAGTCGCTCCGTGTGTGCTGCACATGGTGTGTGCCGCGAGACGCGCATGATGTGCGCTCCGTGGTGCGTGTTTACGCGCTTCATGGTGCGCATGGAATGCGCTGTGTCATGCGTAGTGGCCCGCGTCGTGGTGTGCGATGGCACCCTGCGTGATGCACATGGTGTGCGCTCTGTGGTGCGTGGCGACGCGCTTCATGGTGCTCTGGCGCGGCGAGTGGACGCCTGACGTATGCTCCGCTTTCTTCGAGGCTGGGCAACCGGAAGACTTCTGTTTGGTCTGAGCCTCTGGCTTATGACTTCTGTTTGGCCTGAACCCCTGGTTCACGGCTTCTGTTTGGTCTGAGCCTCTGGTTTATGACTTCTGTTTGGCCTGAACCCCTGGTTCATGGCTTCTGATAGGTCTGAGCCTCTGGCTTACGACTTCCGTAAGGTCTAAGCTCCTGGCTTATGACTTCTGTTTGGTCTGGGCCTCTGGCTTATGACTTCTGTTTGGCCTGAACCCCTGGTTCACGGCTTCTGTTTGGTCTGAGCCTCTGGCTTATGACTTCTGTTTGGCCTGAACCCCTGGTTCATGGCTTCTGTTTGGTCTGAGCCTCTGGCTTATGACTTCTGTTTGGCCTGAACCCCTGGTTCATGGCTTCTGTTTGGTCTGAGCCTCTGACTTATGACTTCTGTTTGGCCTGAACCCCTGGTTCACGGCTTCTGTTGGGTCTGAGCCCCTGGGCTTATGACTTCTGTTTGGCCTGAACCTATGGTTCATGACTTCTGTTCTGGATGATTATGGCGAGTCTGAGGATGGCGGCCAGTCTGGTGATGGTGGCCCTAGTGATGGCGCAAGGCAAGATGCGGTCGAGGACGCCTCGCTGTCAGGAACGGCCGTCTCAGCGAAACCTTCCTCTCCAAGATCTGACTCAAGCGGTGCGCTATAAAAGGCGGCGCGCGCCTAGCATTTTTTTTCACTCCGTCTTCGGTCGGCAACGGTTGAACATCGCTACCCTCGTTTGTACTTTCATATTGTTATTAATTCATATCATTTGCAGTAATTAGAGTTTCGGATGTCATAGTTTTAGTTTATCATTTGTTGTAATTTCGGTTATTAAATTTTGATTATTAATTAAATAATTTTGGGAAATACTTGTGCGTTATTTTTTTTAAAACTGTCCTCACTTCTGGTTTCTAAGACTTTAATTTCAGAAGTCGGTGTCAAATAACGAAGAAGTAAAATACAAACACCGACTTCCGAAATTAAAGTTATTTATGAATTTTTAGTGTATTTTTTGGATACTATTTTTCTCAGTTCTAAAATATTTATAGCCCTCAAGGTTAGACATGTAGGGCGTGCTGGGTAGCCAGCATTCCGTGAATGAAATAATATCCCATTCCACTTTGGTCCTAGCTAGTATAGTTTGTAAACCTGTTATATTTTTGGTTATGCTTCTAATGTTTTGGTTTAAGATTTTGAGTGAGTGATCAGGCGAGAAGTTAGGTGGAATGCAGTTATCCAGATCACACATCGATGACTGACTCATCGATGTGTGATCTGAATAACTGAGTGTAAAAGTGGGACGTCCGGGTGCAAGGCAAAATATAGACACGTATAGTTTATGTATGTTAAGTGTATGTGTTGGGGTAATCAGTAAATGGAAATATTTCATTGTATGACTGTGGTGGAAGCGTAATGTAGTGTGTATGTTATTAATATAGGTAATCAGTATAAAATGACAAAAAGATAAAAAACAAGGAGTTTATACAAAGCAACAACAAATTTACATGCCAACTGGATCCTAGTCACTTTTCGTTACGTAATTTAACAAGATCTTCTTCTGTTTTGATAAGCCGGCTAGACTTACCATCTTTATCTTGGACGTAAACCTTGCCATTTGCGATCCAGCATTGTTTATATGTGCTGCTCCTAATGAAATCCTTCGTAAGATAGTGTATGCGTTTCGTCATCAAGGTTAGAGCTTCGGATACATAGATAGGTTTCACGGGGCCCTTATCTTGCAAGATGGAGGTGTTTAGACGGTTTGTTTTTTTAACCTTATTGTAATTTCTCGAAGCTAACAAGAATTGGTATTTTCTAGCTGTAGATGAGAATTCTACATGGACAACGCCCACACCATCCCTTTTACTCTTTGAGCGGAAAATATTTTTGATGTCGTAATCCTCCAATGTCTGATTTACAGTAGCTCCCATCGTTTGAATTGAGCATGTAAGGGTTTTTCGAGTTTCAGGGTTTGAAGTTGGCAGATTACATATCTCGAGCGTAGCCGATTTCACGTTCCTTTCCAGGATGTCCACCTTGAGTTCCAGGGATTTTATAATTTTTTTGGCTGTTACTGTGGTCCGACTTGAGATTGTTTATCTCAGTCATGGCATCATCATACCTGTCTGTCAGGAACGGCATTGAGTTTCAAATATCATTATTTTGAGTCTGAATTTCCGCGTTCTGGGCACGGATCAGCGTGTTTTGTGACCGGATATCCTCTAGAGCAAGGTGTAGGGCGTCTATTTTACTATTATGTTGTAAAATAGATGCCCTACAGCTTGTGTATGATAGATACTATGTATAGGCAGCGATATTTTAACGATACCCGTGCATCGTGAGAACCTTCGGACCAACATTGTACACTTAGTTCGCAATAAACGTTTTGACATTGACTTTTTAACATATTACAGCTCACCGCCAACGTCTCTCTTCTCCCGGCCCACGTCTACATTTTTATTTATTTATTTAGTACACATGCAGTTATTTTCACAGGTAAACCCAATGTAATATAAGTAGTCCTATAATGATAATTGACCAGTCCCAAGCAGTAGCTCAGGGTACCGGCACAAGTTACTTAGAAGACAATACACTAATTGTCACCCTCTGGCATTCCGCCAAAGAGCAGGAAAAAATATCCAAACGCTGCGAGATACTATTTATAATAGTAACCGCCCGACACACAGGTGCAAACTTTAATACGTTTGTACGTGCTACTGGAGTTTGTCCTTTAAGCCCTCCGTAACAATATGCTCAACGTATTTACTGGCGAACACGGTTCAAGATACCACCACTAAAGTTAGTTATTTTATTAACAGAGTCATAACAATGTCTTACTGTTTCCGGCACTCTACCCGTCGTGGAACAGCTCGCTTGGTTATCATTGATTTCAGTTAAGTTTCGAGAAAGACCAGAACTTCCTTCGGTTTGTTCAGCATTGACAAGTGACTCTGGGTAACCAAACAAAATTTCCTGAAAAAAAACGCAAATGTTAATGTTAATGGCCATTATTTATCTATTTTCTTGAATCACTTTAAAACTTTATATTTATTAAAATTTAAGAAAAAATACATTCGAAACCCTCGCAATGTTCCCTTTCATTTGATATGTCGCACCGCACAGTTTAAAAAACTTTATTTTATAATTTTCACCCAAAAGTGACCCCCATATTCCAAGTTAATTTATTTAGGATACACTTTCGTGTTTGGGTCACAGATATTCATATGTGTATCTTTCAAATCTATCTGTCCAGTAGATTCGAAGCAAATTGGCTGTGACAAACGGACGGACAGTCAGACACACGAGTGATCCTGTAAGGGTTCCGTTTTTTCATTCGTACTTTCGGAACCCTAAAAATAGGCTGAGAGGTGGCCAGACCCTCTCACAGAAATCGAACAAGACGCACAGAAGTAATCCGGTACCTAAAGTCCAATCATTTGGTAGTTTATCTAAAAAATTGGTGATTATAGATGTTGACGTGGTCTTTTCGAATTTTCACTTTGCCACCTCGTATCTTTACTGCTCGCGCCACCATATTAGAAAAGTTACAACCGCAATCAAATTTTGGACAATATCTCCTTTCGAACTCAATTGGGCACTCAGGCAGGGAAAGATAGGGGTGGGTTTTAGTCGGTAAGAGTCGGACACACCTTCCCGCTCCACCCAGAGCGGGAGATGTCATTGGATGATTTATTGCCCCGCCAAAAAAGAAAAAAAAGCTAGGCCTTCCCAATCCCAGGGTCGCGGGATTATTCGAAAGAGTCACCACTTCCTTATTTTTTTTGGATGGTGGAGGTCATGCAATGACTTCTCCCGCTCTGGGTGGAGCCCTTCAGGCACTGCTGATATCTCTATGAGGCGGGCGTGGAACATTACCCGCAGTCGACTCTCAGGCTTGGTCGTTATCCTTTTTTTTGTGCTATGCTACGATTTTTTATTCAATGAGGGCGCCACTTGGCCGGTAATAGACCCGATGTGTGTTTGCCTTTATCTGCCTTGAATCGTCATCAACTCCTCACGGATTTTCATCGGCAATGATGACAGGATAACGTGATTAAAACTAATATTGTTTTAGTTCGTAATTTCCTTTTTAACCGACTTCAAAAAAAGGAGGAGGTTCTCAATTCGACTGTATTTTTTTTTTTTTTTTATGTGTTACCTCATAACTTTTTACTAGGTGAACCGATTTTGATGATTTTATTTATTTGAAATATGGTGCTTCACATGTAGTCCCATTTTAATTTGGTGAAGATCTGATGAAGAACTTCGGAGATACACAATGGAGGTCTTCAATAAATAATAGCAAACCTTCCAGAATTGCTGCAATCGCATGTCTGTGTATTGTTTTCACCACTTCACAACATTACATGACGCTGATATGCTCTAAAAGGTTATACAGATGCCTACAGTTCACGCTGATACACCCTAATTTTATCAACTATGTTCAACTTCCCTATTTTTGGGGCTATTAATTCGGGCATAACTTTACTATTAATTTAGTTTTAGAATGGCGTACAACTAAAAAGTGAAAAATAAAAAACTTTTTACAAAAAATATACAACCGACTTCAATAAAAAATATTAAAAATTTCAAAATAGCTTTAATTCCGGAAGTCGGTGTTTCTAGTTTGGTTTCTTCTTTATTTGACACCGACTTCCGGAATTAAAGCTATTTTGAAATTTGTAATATTTTTTATTAAAGTCGGTTGTATTTTATTTGTAAAAAGTTTTTTTTAAAACGTTAGTTCCGTTGTAAAATAAAGTCTAAATAAATTACTATTGTCTTACGTTTATCGGCGGCAGCGAAGGTAAAGGAACGCCAAAACTATGGTCAGTCATCTGGAATGTAAGAAAGAAAGAAAAACATTTATCCCACCAAAAACATTTTCATGTAGGTAAAATATTGGCAAGACGAGACCATATGGCTCGCACTGTCAAAAAATTTTGATTGATTTCTGATTGTCATCTGATAGATCCTGGAAGATGTTAAATTCGCCTCGGTCCTTTTTAAGCTTCATATGACGTTCTATCCAAATTATTCGCCTTGTGCATCAAACTAGGTACATAGGTTACTTCTAGGCAAGCGTGCTCCATCTTCGACCACATCATCGCTTACCATCAGGTGAGATAGTGGTCAAACGCGTGAGTTAAAGAACCACAATCTACCAATATTAGCTTTGTCAGCCATTAAGTATTTATTAGACATATTATTTCTAAATATTCCATTGCTTGATCAGCACTCAGAATAATCTGGGACATGCGTCATCTCTGATCACGTTATGCATGTACTACGTTAACAATAAAGTTAGTATATAAGATGAATATTTTATTAGATTAATTTAATTACTGTTTAGCTGTAACTCTGTCGGAATAAAGTTATTTTTTAAATACTTCCGTTGTTGCTTACTTAATTCGTGCCTACCAACAATAAAAAAAAATCTCAAAATCAAAAACCCCCTTCAGACGAGCTGTCTAGTTAATTCCAAAGTAATAAGCGCGAACTCATCGTAACTCTCTGTATAAACAATCCGCACCAAAAAACTTGTTTACTCAGAGTTTTTTGAGGATTTCGCGTGAATGTATCGTCTTGTACCTATATTATGACTTTGCGTAGTGTATGATACTTTCAGATAATTAAGGCGTATACAAAGTTGATACGACAGAGGGGCTTTCCTTTAAACTGCCTATACTAGGTACTATTTTCAAGCTCTGTACCAAAAATCAATTAAATCGGAGCAGTAGTTTAGTCACAAACGATTTTTTAAGTTTTGGCCTCGTTTGAACACGATGTATCTTTCCTAACAGCTGATTATGTCTATACGCACAGGTCATGCACCTTAAAACGATAAATCTGAGTATAACCTACGATACGACGCGTTGTTGCCGTTCTCACGCAAGTCACAAGTACATTTTCGCTATAAGATGGCAATGCAAACAAGGATAATGGGTATAAAGCATGGTATAAAGGGTGGTTGCGTTTTACTCTGAATTGTAAGCTATTTAGTTTGTTTGAAAAAAAAAAAACCTCATTTATTATTATTTTTATACCGTATCGAATTAATACTAAACACGTATAGTATACGTAGTTTAATTTAATGCCCCTCTGTCACATCAACGTTGTATATCCGCCAAGTGGCGCCCTCATTGAATAAATATCGTAGCAAAGCGTAGAAAATAAAGATTATAGAATCCTATGTTGCGTTTGTTACAAAGAGGATAAGGTATTCTTACGTGGTTAAAACAATACTCAAAATGTTTCTTATCCAAAGTAGTACGCAAAAGTACCAAAAACGGCCGTTTTTAATACTTTTGCTTACTACTTCGGATACGAAACACTTTGAGTCCTGTTTTAACAATTTCTATGTCTATGTCTTTGTGAAAAAAACAACATAAACAAAAAATATGTATACACAGATGACGTTTTCCTTGTCTCCAAATGTTGAAATTCCATGTTATTAGGGTTATCCATTCGGGCATAACTTTAATATTTAGTTTTACTTCTGGGGTATAACAACTAAAAAGTGAAAAATAAAGAACTTTTTTTACAAAAAATACAACCGAATTCTAAAACTTGCAAAATAACTTTAATTTTGGAAGTCGATGTCGAATAACGAAGAAACAAAAAATACAAACACCGACTTCAGAAATTAAATTCATTTTACAATTTCTAGAAGTCGGTTGTATTTTTTGTAAATAAGTTTTGTTTGGTGTCCTACACCAACCACAAAGTAGTCTCTTTAACCCAAAGGTTAACTGGTGCAGAATGCCTTGTAGCACTATTAAACATGAAGTTAAAATAATTAATGTTGTTTTAAGTTAGTAATTTATTTTTTATAACGGTATTTCCGTTGTAAAATAAAGTCTAAATAAATTAAAATAAATTACTATTGTCTTACGTTTATCCACGACAGGAGATTATCAGAGTCCAAATCCAAAAAAACATCTTGAACATCAAGGTCAGTCATCTGAAATGTAAGGAAGATAGTTGGCGACGTCATCGGGCACACACAAGAAAATAAAATAAATACAACGAAAAGTTTGTAGTAGGTAAACGAATACTTTTTTGGGATTAAAACGGCAAAGAAGAAGTATAAAAAAGTGTGTTGGTACAACCCCCTCGTATTCGATTCGTATTTGTGAAGTTTTACGAACATTTTAAAAGTGGATCCGAAATTATCCATACAAATGTGCTTAATTTAGATAAATGAAAATAATAATGACGTAGGTACATGATGTAATGAGAGCCGTGAGGAGCTCGTGGCCAAAGTAATAACAGCCGCACGGGTCGATCTAATCGATTTTACTTTTAAATGTTAAATTTCTTTGTTTTTAAGGCCTATTTCCTACTACTCATCAAGTTAATGGGACATTTAATTGATTTTTAGTGTTAAATTCATGCAAAACAGTGTAAAAAGTTCAACGAAACTTGGTGACAGTTAGGAGGTTACCGGCTTGAGTGAACTTTGCATTGTCATCTTGATATCAGGTACAATACTTTGTAAATCTTACTTGCTATTATATTGTTTACGTTCTATTATTTTACTAATTAATACAGTGATCATTTTCTATACCGCTAAATATTGATGCCAATGAACTTTGAAACGTAAACATAACCTTGGTTAGTTGGTGACAGAACTTCTTACCTTTCCTTAGTTCATTTTCTTTTAACGAATTATCTTTTCCACTTCTGTTACAATCTACCTAGTCTATTCTAATATTCACTTTTATTCCTTATAATCATGCCTATCACTCGAAGCGCCTATGCTCGCCAAGAAGAGTCTAAACTCAATCTGGCTTTGAGCGAATTAAAGGCGTCTAAGAAGTGCTGTGATCAACTGATTAAGGAAATGGATGATAGTGAAAAGGTGCTCCTTGAAGCCCATGATAAGAATAGGAAGTTAAAGAATGAAATGGCTCAGTTATACATTCAATACACTGAGGCCATAGAAGCCCGGGATAGGCTCCAACTTGTTGTGGACGGATTCAGCCAGTGTAGCACAGAGTATGAACAAGCTCTTAATCACAAATTTTTATTGCAACAACAGCTACAAGAGGCTCAAAGTCAAATTTCACATCTTGAGACAACTATCCTGAACATCGCAGCCTCTCTGAATCAAAGTTTATTCAATGAGTTGGTTCCTATTGCCCCATCAATGGTTGATCTAGTAGGACACTCTTACATTATAGATTTGACAAGTGATGATGATTCTAAGTCAAGTAAAAAAGTCAGGATAATCTCTAGTAAAAATAAACTTAAAATATACATTAAAATAAACAAATACATTGTTAAAACTAAAAAAATGGATAAAAAGCAAAAGTTCTTTATTAAAAATGTAAAACTTAAAGAGGAAAGGTTAAATTCATTAAAACAATTAGATATGTATGCTTTGAACTTAGAGAAAAGTACTAGGAAATACCAAACTGACACGGAAGACTTGCAGTGTGAACTTGACCGGTTACAACAGCAACTAAGCTCAATGACCACTAAATATAGAGCCTCAGAGAAACAAATGAGGGAATATGTGTTGGCAATGAATGAGCTGGTTAGCTTACAAAAATCAAACTGTGAACATTGCCAATCACCATCAATGGCATCTACTTCGGACCATTCATTGCCAATATATAATACCACCTTACCGCAGTCTTGTGCCAGTTTGCGAGTAGAAATGACTAATTGTTTATCGCAACAAATTGTAAATAAAGAAATAGTTATCTATTGTGATGAGATTGGAAAGGATTTAGGCCACTTTTTGATAAATGAATATCCGGGACACTCGATAATGAATAACTGCATGCCTTGTTGTACTTTGTTGGAAATAATGAAAGAGATTATAAAATGTAATTTTAACCAGGATACTATACTCATAATTTTAGTTGGTGATAGGGGTACTGTGAACAAAGGAGAATTGCTCCAATATTATAGAACCTTGTCTGACCTTAATTTAAGAAAAATTGTGATGTTCACTTTCCCTTATAGCCAAAGTTTGCCACAGGAAGAAAATCAAATTAGATATCGTATGAATATAAAATTGCACAAATTGTTATTTAATAATAACTTATTCCATCTAATTGACCTTAACAATTATATTGGTAATCGTTTTTATTTGACAAAAGATAGGAATCATATAGATAGATACTATCTTTCAAATTATTTTAGGAGACAGATAGCTGTGTCGCTATCATATTTACTTTGTATAACAGCCAAGAATTTGGCTAAACAAATTGCTTCTATTGAGCAATGCAATGACATTTCTCATAATTCTGCCAATGTCTTGGCATCAAATTTTGACATTATTAATAATTTAAATTAGAAATTAAGACAACAGAGGCAATCTCTAGCAATTATTTAAAAAATGGCGAAAACAATGTTTTAAAATCAACAAATAGTATCAACCTGGTGCACCAAAATATTTATGGGTTGTATGGGCAAGGATTTAGAAATAGAATTATTCCTTACAATGTAGATATTCTTTGTATAACTGAACATTGGCTTAAAAGCCATCAGATTATGTTTAATTATAGTAATCACCAGGTTGGTAGTTCGTTCAGCAGAGTAAACGCTATACATGGTGGCTCATTAATTTTCATAAATAATCTACTTAAGTTTAAAGACCGCAAGGATATTGTGAGCCTCTCTGTTGAACAGACAGTTGAAATTGGCTGTATTGAATTGAAGCAGTTTATTATATTAAGTGTGTACAGACCACCTAAAGGATTGTATGATTGTTTTGAAAAAGTAATGGATGAAGTGTTGCAAAAAAATTGTAACTCTAGTAAGTCCGTCATCGTTTGTGGCGACTTCAACGTTAATTTGTTAGAAACTTCTAGCCTAAGCACTAAAATTATAAGTTTGTTTCAGTCATACAATCTTGTAAATCTATTTATGGAGCCTACTAGAATAACCCCCACTACTGCATCTTGCCAAGATAATATTTATGCAGATATTTTACCTACCCACAAAAAAATTATTAATTTATTAGACTCTGATCATAGTGGACTATTGATCACTATACCAAATATAAACAAATATAAACGAAAAAAAGATATCACTGCTAACCCAAAATCTAAAGGTCGCTTGGAAACATTTAAAACTAAACTCTCAAATAAAATCCCACTTTTGTCAACTAATGAAGACAGAACATTATAATGATGTTTTCAAAATTTATTGCACGCAATTTGATACTACTTTTATTCCTAAGACGATTTCGGTAAATAGCAATACTTCCTTCAGTGACTGGGCCACCATTGGTATTAATAAAAGTAGAAAACGGCTGTATGAGCTGTATGAAGAACGGACTTATATTAACACTGTAGAATTTAATTATTATCTTAAGGATTATTCTAAACTAGCTTCCGCCCGCGGCTTCGCCCGCGTAAAAAGTGTAATAATAAGTTTGAGTGGTATTTCCAGAGTGTAGCACGATAAATAAACCCTGTAGAAATCAAAATTAAAAGTAATTTAAATTAGGCTGAAATACAGATTTTTTTGAACGACAAAGTTCTACATAAAGACTGTAGGGGCGCACACACACTCACTCAATGTGTCGGGGTACCTATCTTGTTATTTTATCTTCTTATATTCGAGTCTGTATCGCTCATAATTTCAGTCCTTGAAATACTTCTCATGTTTCTATTCTCCTGGTAATTTATGAATAACCTAACATATATATAACCTCTCATATATAATACCTGCCTCGGAATTTATTTTGTGATTCTGATCTCCTGGTAGCTTGTGAATCTATACCGCTCAGGATTCTGCCCCGGAAACAATTCTTCTTGGTTCTGGTCTCCTGGTGGTTTCCGAAGATATACCGCTAAGGATGACAGCCCCGAAAATACCTCTTCATGATTCTGGTCCCCTGTGCGAGTCTTTACCGCTCATGATTCCAGCCCTGGAAATACTTCTCATGTTTCTGGTCTCCTGGTACTTTGTGAGCGTATACCGCTCGGTCAGCCTGACTTTAGATTTCTACTTCCACCTCAGCCTTCGCTAAGTCTTGTCATTTACCGGGATAAAAAGTAGCCTATGTGTTAATCCAGGCTATGACCTACCTGTGTGCAAAGTTTCATTGTAATCCCTTCAGCCGTGTTTGGGTTACCTTCAGCCAAACATACAAACTTTCGCATTTATAATATTAGTAGGAAGTAGGATAATTTAAAAAAGTATGTTATTTGGCGAAATCTCGCTACTTAAGTTCAAAAATTAAAAATAGTAGTAATGTAATTAAAATTACTTGGGATATTATTAATAGCGAAACGGGAAGGTCTTGCAACCGAAGTAGTGATTACAGCCTTGCTATTGATGACAGTATCATTAAATCAGATTCGCAAGTCGCCGCGGCATTTGAAAATTTCTTTGCAGAGATTCCCGTGTCGACTACAAAATCTCTAAATTCATCACCAACTGCTGCAGAAATTTTACTTAAAGAAAACGTTACAGTTTGTGAATCCCAAATTTATTTCCAATATGTCACTTGTAATGATGTAATTAAAACTTTTAATACTTTAAATGTTAAAAAGACTGCAGATCTATGGGGTAATTCTGTTGACGTTGCTAGGTCTATTATAAACATTGTAGCACTTACTCTATCAGTAATTTTTAATGATTGTATAGATTGTGGTGAGTTTCCTGATCTAATGAAATATAGTAAAATTATACCATTGTTTAAATCGGGTAGTACATCAGACCCTACTAATTATAGACCTATATCAGTGCTACCTACTTTTAGTAAAATTTTTGAGAAAATTATTTTAGATCAAATTCAAAGATATTTTATTAAACACAAATTATTACACAACAAACAGTTTGGTTTCACAAAGGGTCTTTCAACAACTGATGCTGGTGCTGAACTTTTGGGACACATTTATAATGCATGGGAAGATAAATGCGATGCGTTGAGCATTTTTTGTGATTTGTCTAAGGCTTTCGATTGCGTTCTCCATGATACATTGATCAGGAAGCTGCACTACTACGGAGTCCGGGGCGCCTCTCTGGATCTTCTTACTTCATACTTGAGTAATAGGATTCAGAGAGTTGATGTGAACGGCAAAAGGTCTGCCGGGTCTGTAGTCAGAATGGGGGTTCCTCAAGGCTCAATTCTGGGTCCTTTTTTGTTTCTAATCTATATCAACGACTTGCCTTACCTCATAAAGGATAAACATGATATAGTGCTGTTTGCAGATGACACTTCACTTTTATTTAAACTCAAACGTCAGCAGGTGGTTTGTTGATAATGTAAATAATGCTCTTTTAACTGTAGTTAACTGGTTCAACATCAATAATCTTCTCCTTAACGAGAAAAAAACAAAATGTATAAAGTTCACACTACCCAATGTAATACAAGTGAACACTAGTGTGTCAATAAAGAGTGAAGAGTTGAAACCCGAGGATTCCACACTGTTCTTAGGTTTAACTTTGGATGCGCAGCTTCAATGGAGCCCCCATATAGATAAACTATCCAAAAACTTAGCTCTGCAGCATACGCCGTAAGGAAAATTCGTGGTTTAACTGATTTAGAGACAGCTCGTTTAGTATACTTTATAACGTTCGGTGTTGGAAGAAAACACGTTGTACCTTTAACAGTTTATTCTTCAACAATACAAATAGGCACGTAAGTACAACAATAATTACACAATTAAGTACTACGTCCAAATACTAGAGTTAACGAAGACGCGAGCGACACACAAGTGCGCATGCAAAAACTCCCGAGCCCTTTTGATGACCGACTGACTGGCGCCAACGCATCACAATACCGCCTCGGGGGTGCGTTCTCGCCCCTCCCGCAGGCTTCTCACCCGCGCATGCCCTACGCTATATTAGAACAGGGATGAGCGCGTTACACACTCCCCCTTTTGATCAGGTGAGGGTCTCCTACCTGGTCAAAAAAAACCCTACGAATAACGCTATCTAACACTTAGACAATAGCCTTGCGCGGACGACCTCTGCCACGCTTCGGAACGACCGGCTCCGGAGATTCACCCTCTCTGGCATGATAGCGCCTTAAGTCTGAGACATGGTACTTACCAAAAACTCCGCCAGATTTATGGGCTAATAGGTACGTAGTTGGACTCACCTTTTTAGAGATTACGTACGGTCCATCACGTTTCGGGTTGAACTTGGCAGTTACACCCTTTGTGGCGTTACTGAGCACATGGGTCTTCATTAACACCAAGTCACCTTCAACATACTCTTCAGGAGACGACCGGCCCTGATCAGCATAAACCTTGCGAGCATCCTGATGACGTTCAAGGTTCTCTTTGGCTGTCGAGATGGTATCTGCGAGCTTGAGTAAGTATGGTGTAATCTGAGGTACGAAATTTTCCGACTCTACGACCGCTCTTAGATCCGCCTGGACAGTCAGAGGGGACCGTAGCTCACGACCGAAAGTCAGGTAAGCAGGCGTGTACTCTGTAGACCTGGTGAGAGAACTATTAAAAGCAAACCGCACAAACGGCAATACCTCTGGCCAGTTTTGGTGACGACCTTCAACCAAGATGGCTAGTTGAGCCTTGAGGTCCCGATTCTTTCGCTCAACCGGATTTGACTCCGGGTGATATAGAGGTACCAAGCTCTGCTTTACACCTAAAACAAACATGGCCTTCTGCATGACGTCTGCTACAAATTGCACCCCGTTATCAGAGATCAAGCGCCGAGGGATACCAAATCTCATAAATACCTCATTGACCAGAGTCTTAGCACACATCTCTGCCGTAGCTTCCGTGAGAGCAAAGACTTCTACCCACTTACTGGCAGTATCCTCCACAATAAGGATCCATCTCTCGCCCTGCGGTCCTCTGGGCAACGGACCAAAGAGGTCAGTTGCGATGGTTTCAAATCGCTGAGCTGGGACTGGAGTTTGCAGCAGTCCAGCTGGCTTAATGTTAGACGGCTTGTACCGCTGACATTCTACACAGGTTTTAAGATATTGAGTTACAAACCGTCGCATACCAGGGAAGTAGAACCATTGCGAGAGACGATGCAATGTTCTATCGATACCACCATGAGCGGCCGTGGGTGAGTCATGGCACTCTAACATGACTTTGCTTCGCAGGCTTTCTGGTATGACGAGTTGAGGCTCCTCGGAGTCAGTATCCGGCACATACCTATACAGAACAGCTTGATTCAAGAGATAGCCTCTCTCAGTCCAGCGTGTAACAGCAAGTTCATCTTTACCTTCTAAGTCCTGTATAATCTTGGCAACTTCTGGATCAGCCAACTGAGCCTCCCGGGTCGAAGTTGCATCCCAGTGTGGTACGTCCACGACAACCGGACAGATATCACATCCCGGTGACACACCATCCTCAGTCACAGGTCGACTAAGAGTATCGGCTAGTACATTGGCCTTACCTGGTGTATAATCAATGCGTAAGTCAAAAGATTGCAGTTTCATGGCCCAGCGAACCAACCTGCCACTTGGTGACTTGAGGGAAAACAGCCACTTCAAGGGTTGGTGGTCAGTCATCACATGGACTTGATGACCATCAATATAGCCGCGGATTTGCTCGACAGCCCAGACTACCGCGAGAGCCTCTCTTTCAGTAGTCGAGTAGTTTTGCTCGGCTTGAGTGAGCAGACGGCTAGCGTATTCTATCGGATGTTCATCATGAGGTGACTCCCCCTGGAGTAAAGCTGCACCCAAAGCATAATTACTTGAGTCCGTCCTCAGAAGAAATGGTTTCGTGTAATCCGCTTGGACCAGAATAGGAGACGTGGTCAGCAGCTTCTTAAGAGTTTCAAAAGCCTTACCTTGCTCCAAACTCCATTCCCACACGTGCGATTTCTTGGTTAAGCGCGTGAGTGGTTCAGCTACTTTCGCAAAGTCTGGTATAAATTTGCGGAACCAAGAGCATGTTTGAAGAAAAGTGCGCAACTGCTGAAGACACGTAGGCTCCTTCATATTCAGAACAGCCCGTACCTTGTCCTCATCCGGTGATATACCTTCCTGAGAGATTACGTGACCCAAGTACTTGACCTTTTCCCTGGCGAACACACACTTTTCTCGATTCGCACGGAGCTTAAATAAGCGGAGACGGTCGAATACCGCACGGAGATCGGAAAGGTGACGGGTGTACGACTCCGATATCACCAGTATATCATCGAGATACGTTAGTACGGTAACATCCTTAAGCGAGGATCCCGAACGAAACCTGTCTATAAGCCTCTGGAACGTAGCCGGCGCATTTTTAAGGCCAAACGGCATACGCTTGAAGCGATACGTACCGAATGGTGTGACAAAGGCTGTTTTATCCTGATCCTTGATACTACACTGCCAGTAACCACTTCGAAGGTCACAAGAGCTCATTACGTAACCCTTCTTTGTTGATTGCAGCAACTCGTCGATGCGTGGCATAGGATACGCATCGCTTTTTGTCACTGCATTGAGCCTCCTGTAGTCCACACAAAACCTATACCCACCATTAGACTTTGGTACCAGAACCGTTGGTGCAGACCAGGCAGACTCGCATTCCTCAATGATTCCCTCTTTTAACATTTGATCGAGTTCCACACGAATAATTTCCTTCTTCGCCGGCGTGACTCGATATGGTGGAACAGCAATAGGGGGATGGTCCCCCGTATCTATGTGATGTTCGGCAAATGGTGTCGGATCCCCAACTAAGTCAAAAATCTCAGAATACTCACCGAGTAGTTCTTCTAAACTGGAACTTTCCTCATGAGTCAACAAAGTGCCTTCATCTTCCCTCAATAGGTTGACAGAGGCACACTCCACCACGTCGCGTGAACTCTCTGTTAGCAGGGGGTGAATGACCTGAGGCCGATTAGCTGTAAACCATGTCATAGACGAAAAGTTCAAGACTAACTTAAACTTCGTAATGAAATTTATCCCTAAAAGAGTCTCGTTATTTGAAGCGTCAGGGAATATAACGAATTCTATAGGTACACACACAGACATACAATTTACATTAACACAAGCTAGCAAAACATGATTGGTACGTATGCTACCATCAGCAAGCTTAACCGACATAGTTTGCGAATTAAATTGAATGCCTAAACGCAACAAAAGTGAGTACAGCGTTGAACCTGCGATACTGCGCCGGGCGGCGGTATCTATAAGCGCTGTACCACTATGCCCACAAATCTCAATATTTAAAATAGGTCGGCCTTGAGTTACAATAATGTTGGTGTCGTTACACTTAACATTACATATCGTATTAAGCGAGTAAAATACATTATTTTGTGACTGCGTATTTAAATCTACAACATCGCAAGTCGAAATGTTATTATTTTTACATGTAGGACAATTAGCTCTAATATAACCCTTTTCGCCACAACCATAGCAATACACATTAGATTTATTACTATTAACCGAGTCTTTAGAGTCTTTTTTCGGGCATGAATCACGAGTATGACCACGGGACTTACAATACACACAAAATTGCTTTTTATCACTCTTCTCACTTTTCACTCTATTCGCGCACTGATTATTATCTGCACTGGTTGGAATCGAAGGCGACGAACGATGCGGAGAAAGAACCTGCGACCGCTGAGCTACCGCGGTATTTCTCGGAAGACGCTCGGACGTTGCGTTTCCCGCCGAATTCGCGCTCTCCGATGCAACGCGAGAAGCTCGCGAACCGGGCGCGTGCGGCAGCATAGGGCGCGTCCCTCGCGCATGCGCCGACTGCGTACTAGAATTTTCCATGAGCGATTCTTCTATTGATCGCGCCTTATCGATCAGGGATTCGATACTGTCTACGGCATCCCGTGTTAAACGTTTGCGAATACGTTTATGTAATAAGCCGTATATCATGTCCAACTTCGCTTCTTCGGGCAACACATATGGTAATTTAGATATCATACCACGTATTTTAACAATAAATGTATCAGCGAGCTCTCCGTTTTGCTCGTCAGCGAATATGTTACGGAAGATCTTGTAGCCAGGACGTGGAACACCATACATGTATCGAAGTCTTTTGACAGCTTCGGGCCACGAGGACACCTCGGTCCGGACCCCTCTCCACCATACTGCAGCCTCGCCGTGAAGCAGCATGGGTAGACCACGTAGTGCAAGGTCATCGCTGACCGACGAACACTCTTTAAATATCTCCACAGAGTCGATAAATGCTTCTACGACTTCAGGGTCTCGGCTCTGACCATCGAAGCGTGACGTACACTTAGACATGTTTCCAGACTTACTTGTTGACAGCGACGGTGTCGGTGAGGCTGAAGCGATCGTAGCGCCTGAGCCTGCTAGGGGTGCTGATGGCTCACCTCTCGCATACGATGCCATGAGGGATTCAACAAGCTGCCGATTCACTTCCGCCTGAGTCTTCGCGAAGGCAGTAAGGAATGAAGTCAACTGGTCCCCAGACATGAGTACCGGCAAAGGTCTCGCGGCTTCATCTTCCGAGCTGTATTGTGCCTCACTCACGTTGGCGTCCGTAGCCGTACGTGCTTTGCGTGGCATCTTCACTGTATTCTTCTGTAAGTACGTACGAAGCGGGATCACGAAGCACGAACACACGACTTCAACGGGCGCGCTGTCGGTTACAAACCGGTTTAGACTGGATTCACGGCCACTAGTTGGAAGCGCCACTTATAACGTTCGGTGTTGGAAGAAAACACGTTGTACCTTTAACAGTTTATTCTTCAACAATACAAATAGGCACGTAAGTACAATAATTACACAATTAAGTACTACGTCCAAATACTAGAGTAAACGAAGACGCGAGCGACACACAAGTGCGCATGCAAAAACTCCCGAGCCCTTTTGATGACCGACTGACTGGCGCCAACGCATCACAATACCGCCTCGGGGGTGCGTTCTCGCCCCTCCCGCAGGCTTCTCACCCGCGCATGCCCTACGCTATATTAGAACAGGGATGAGCGCGTTACAACTTTAGTTATTTTCATAGTGTGATGTCGTACGGCATTCTGTTGTGGGGAAATGCCGCCGATATTCAAACAATTTTTGTTTTACAGAAAAGGGCTATTCGTGCAATTTATAAATAAATAATAATAAATAAATAATAAAAATGTTTATTTTTCTTCCACAAATAACACTTAATAACTAAACTTAAAAATATAAAAATGTATAATTATGTAGGATATATGTTCATTTGTGGGAGACTGGTGCCTAAACTAAGCCGTGACTTGTATTTCAGGACACCAGGGACTCCCCCCTATAGGAAAAAATATTATATAAAAAAATAAAAAATAATAGAGAATGCCGTTACATTTATGTGTTATAAGGGCAAACTATTTGTTGGAAAAGAAAAAATAATAACAATAAATCTTAAACTTCTAAAAAGTGTAGTGGAGTTCAAGGTGTATGTGAGATGTGGATGAGAGTATGATGTATTTTGTGTTTGACTGTGTGTGTTTTTGTGTGTAGTGTATAGTGTGAGAGGATATGTGAGTGGGTTCATGTCTAACTATACGAATGGTTCTTACGTGTTTATGACCAGTAGCTCTTCTGTTTTCGTGTAGTTCAATTTTTGTAGCCAGTTAGTCAATATAAGTTTACATTTAGATTTATTATAATTAAAAATACCTAATTCTTTATTAAACTTATTGTAGAGTTCAGGCCCCCGGAAAGTATAAAATTTTTGGGCAAAACCTGTTTTAAACTTGATGGTGCTACATATTGCATAATGCCTCCTCGTTGTTAATTTAGAAAGATCGAAAGAGGACGGATCTGAATGTTGCCGCATAATAGTAAAAAGGATGTAAATTTGCCTAACAGTTAACACCTCGGCTTCCTGATACAGTGCGTCAGTGGGATAGAGTCGTGGTTTTGAAAGGCCAACTTTTAAAATCAACCTTTGGGCTCTTTCTATTTCTAACATTTTAGTTTTATCGGCACCTCCCCAAGTTGTTTCACAATTATGTTAGTATAGATTGAACAAGGAAATTAAGTCCCAGACACTCCCTCAGAGACAAATTTAAGGAGATTAATATTATGACTGTTCCCTCTCAATATATTTATGAGAATCTCATGTATGCACATAAAAATATTAATCTGTTTAAAAGATACAGTGATATCCATAGCATAAAACTAGGAACAAACACAAATTTATTGTACCTAAAACCAGCCTCAAGAAAAAATAGGTGGTTCGTTTAGATGCCAATGTATACGTTTCTATAATAAATTCCTAGCCAAATTCAAGAACTAAGCATAAATAAATTTAAATCATTTATTAAACGTAAGCTATGCCAGAAAGCTTTTTACGCAATTAATGACTTTCTTGAGGATAAAAAGGCGTGGGATTGAGCTGCTTCAATGATATACATGAGCCATTGTTTTCATATGTACTACTTACTGATGAAATTTTTTGTATATTTTTTATAATATTCGTTTTTGACATGAATACTTGTATAGTATTATATTATATTTTTAATTTTTTTTATTGACATTTTATTGTTATTTTTTGTTTAACACGAATATTTACTTAGTAAAGTATTATATTTTTATTTTTTTTTGATTACTTAATTATTGTAAATGTGAGGACTATGTGGGTTATTATTATTATTTTCTCCTCCTTTTTAAAGTAATTTTTAACGTTGTCTGACAGTTTCAGTACTTTTGCGGCCTACCCAAATGTCGTTTCTTTGGTATTGTTCTTCATGTCATTGAGCTCCTTAGTGGTTTTTAAGTTGAGCTATTCGACTATTGACAAATGCTTGCACTGACTGAACAGGTCCACTCAAATATGTTTGGTTCTTTCTTCAAAAGACCACAACAGACACTAAGCTGCATGGTCCTCATATAGAATAATGTGAATGCGAGAACTATGTATGTCGTTATATTCGTGTAGATTTTATGATTGTCTGGCAGTTTGAGTATTTTTACGACTTACTCAAATGTCCTTACTTTGGTATTGTTCGTCAGTTCGTTGAGCTCCTCAAAGTTCTGAGTTGAGCTTCGCGATGACTGACAAATGCTTGCACTGTCTGGACAGGTCCATTCGAATTCGTGTGTTGCTTTCTTCAAAAAGCTCATCCCAGACATAAACATACATGGTTCTCATATGATTTAACCAGTACACATTGTATGGATTTGAACACTTTAAAAGAGACTTTGACCTCTGAGTTTGTTTCGGTGTTTCTTCTCAGGGTAGTCAGCTAGGAAACACCGGCCTCATCTAGCTTAAACTGACAAAAAACATTGACGTGTAAAAGTGTTCCTTGTAACCTATTTACTGAATAAACATCATTTATCATTTGATCCATCAGGTTACGCTACGCTTGCCGGGGTTGGTCCATGGATGGGTGACCATCTTTACATACCGAGACTTCTCCGTGCCTCGGAAAGCACGTTAAGCCGTTGGTCCCGGCTGTCAATCGTGGATCTTTGACATTCGTTACGGGTCGTCAGAAGCCCGAAAGTCTGACATCCAGTCTTAACAAGGGGTATCGTATTACTCAGTAATTGGGTTGTGGAGGTCAGATAGGCAGTCGCTCCATGTAAAATACTGGTATTCAGCTGCATCCGGTTAGACTGGAAGCCTACCCCAAGATTGTTGGGAAAAGGCTAGGCAGATGAGATGAGGTACATCACATGATGTAATGTGTACATATGTGTGTATATGGATCCATTCCGAATCCGATCCCGTTTTATAATGTTCGTAAAAGAGTGAGACGCTCCCCTCGTTTCAGCCAGGCTTCGAAGTGCGGCAGGGTGGCTTCGACAACGCACTTGCGTGAAAAGTGTGATAGCTATAGGTAGCCGCTCCCGCCACCCAATCCGTCGCTCGTCGCCGTTCCTGCCACATGAGCTATTCCAGCCCCAGCCATATTAATTTTCTATTATCGTTTATTAATGACATTACCTGTTATAAGTCACGTGACAATTCTCTACGCAGGTAATGGTCATCGCCATATATCGTACTAAGCGTTATCGTTAACGATAATAGAAAAAAAAAGTAGTTATCGCCGCTTTGGCCATAGCCTTGAGCGTGGAGTTGCGGAAACCAGCCCGACATACATACATACATTTGGCGCATAGCGCGAATCCAGTCATAAACCCCGCGTCCATAGCCTTTAGACAAAATACTTTTCTGTAAACGTTAACGCTAACGCTTCGTGCAAAATGTATGGCAAAGTCATTACTGGGCGTGAGTCACGTGACAGTTCTCTGTCGAACGCTTCGTGAAAAACGTCGTTGCCATACATTTTACACGAAGCGTTAGCGTTAACGTTTACAGAAATGTATTTTGGCTAAGGGCGCATATCCGTCAGGCAGATTGTCCAGCGGCGGAAAGCATGGCAGGAGTGTTGCAAAGGTTAGTATAATGTACCGATCTTTCAAATGGTGATCATTTTTTTCCACATCTACACAAACTCACAACACTGGTAGGTACACTATCTTCATAAAAATCGCAAATGGTAGGTATTTGCGATTTTTATGAAGAAAGTGTGCCAGTTATAGGTATCAATTATTAAGATGATTAGAACTCACAACACAAGTTAAAAATATGCGGAACGTGCACTATAATCGATAACCAACTGAACTGTGCAGCCCAACCTAAATTTAGTAAAAATTCTTTATCTTCTTTGTAACAAACGTGACGTTTTATTCCATAATATTTATTTTCTATGCTATGTCACAGATAATATAATACTAGCCTACAGAGGCCTCATCCCATACAAAGAAACGGTACCGCCGTAACTACGGGTTTTCGTCTGGCACAAGTAACTTTTGTTCTTCGTTCGGGCTCGTCCTCTACACCTCGCTAGATGGTGTTAACAGCGACGGCTTGCAAGCTGAATGAATTTAATTAAAGCCTTACCAATATTTTCTCATACATTGAGGAATTATTTTATAGTATTTTTAGCACTTCATAGCGTATAATATGTAGTATAGTGAAGGACGTGTTTGGGAGGAGATGCGGAAAAGTCATAGAATCTTTAAATCACGAGTGGTGCCAAAATAATAGGGAGTAGATAAAGATGGATATCCTCGCTTCTCACCATTCGAAGCACGACTTTCGTAACTTCTGTAAAAGTACTAGTAGGCTAAATACTAAGCCGGCTTACCCGTGAGCGTCAACGGGGTGAGTGAACCGAAATGTATTGCGCACATATTTAAGGATCACTTTATGGTGAAATCGCCATTGGGACCATCACGGTCATTCAGTGTGAAAGGGTCGCATGGACAGGAGATAAACACCAAATTCTTAGCGAAGGATGTTCGGAGAGTCATAAGGTCAATGTCGCGTGGAAAGTCTCCTGGCCATGATGGCCTGAGCATTGAGCATCTCATCATCATACAAGTGTATTTTATTTCTTACTGGGGTTACCTCTTACTCTGTAATGCAGTTTAATGTATGAGAAACAATAAAAACATTTTGATTTTTAAGCTATTGCATAGCTTCTATCGCGGGCCTTGAGCGTGGAGACCGAATCCAGAAATTCCGTAACGAAAAATAACCTAACACCCCCCACTCCGATAATGGTGATGATGATGATGATGATGATGATGATGATGATGATGATGACGGTGACGGTGACGGTGACGGTGACGGTGACGGTGACGGTGACGGTGATGGTGACGGTGACGGTGACGGTGACGGTGACGGTAACGGTGACGGTGACGGTGACGGTGACGGTGACGGTGACGGTGACGGTGACGGTGACGGTGACGGTGACGGTGACGGTGACGGTGACTTCTTACGTGCGTTTAAAAAGTGTAACTTGAATTAATATCAAAGAAAAAAAACAAAGGAATAAAAATACTGCATAAATAAAATAAATAAATAATTATAATTGCGTAAGTTGATAAAACGCTATGCAATAGCTTTACCGCGGCAGTCTCCGAGTGCCACACGTCTTTTTTTTTTATTTAATTTGATCTAAAGCATGCCGGCGTCCAACTGCCCAGAGTTCTTGCCATGTTAGATACATTTTGTCTAGGACATGCCTACTTACCAGCAGAGATGATGAGGACCATGGTGGTACCAATTGCGAAGAGTAAAACCGGTGACCTAAGCGACACGAGCAACTACAGGCCAATCTCACTAGCCACAGTGCTTGCTAAGGTTCTTGACAGTTTGCTTAATACACAGCTTGACCGGTATGTAAACACTCATGATACTCAATTTAGTTTTAAGCCGGGACTATCTACTGAGTCAGCTATCTTGTGTTTGAAGCAAACTGTCAAGTACTACTCCGATAGGAGCACACCGATTTATGCCTGTTTTCTCGGCTTCTCGAGGGCATTCGACCTGGTTAGTTGTGACATCTTATGGCAGAAGTTAAATAACATCTCATTGCCCCTCGAACTGATTGAAATTCTCAAGTACTGGTATCTTAACCAGGTCAACGTCGTTCGATGGTCGAGTGCTCTGTCTGAGCCGTACAGGTTGGAGTGCGGGGTGAGGTAGGGAGGGCTGACCTCGCCGAAACTCTTCAACCTGTACCGGTGTCAACCGTGTCGGTTGCCATATTGACAGTGTTTCTGTTAATAATATTAGTTAAGCGGACGACATGGTGCTGCTCAGCGCCTCGGTGTGTGGTCTATCCAGGTTGCTGGGCATCTGCGAGCGTTACGCGCAGGATCACGGTTTGGTCTATAACGCAAAGAAGAGTGAATGCATAGTCTTTCAGGCCAGGGTTCGGCGCTGCCCGGATTCTGTTCCACCTATCAGACTGAACGGTGTTAAGTTAGAGATAGTTAAACAGTTTGAATATCTCGGGCATATCGTGACCTCTGACCTGAAGGACGATGCGGACATTGATAGGGAGCAGAGGGCGTTGTCTGTGAGGGCCAATATGATCGCCCGCAGGTTTGCTCATTGCTCGGGGGCTGCCAAAATAACTCTTTTCAGAGCGTTTTGTATTGATAAATACAGGGTGTAAGGTACATGAACGCACATACGTGTTCCAATGATTCAGTACATGATTCTGGACCCCCTAGCGTTGGAATTTTTCGTCGGCTTTTTCCTAGTTTTTGAAAAAAAAATCTGCGTTTTTGTTACATTAAACTGTATAAAATCGTTATACCTATCTACCTCAATTAAATTTTTAATTAAAAAATAATTAGTTCGCTTTTTTCGCAAAAAAACGCAATGTAAATAAAATTAAAAGAAGCTTCCTGCTCAGCTGATTTCATAAGTTCACCGGAGGTCATCGCGAGCTCAGTAGGTACCTACGCACGCAATACCGGCCAAAGACCGCCGCCGGCATTTCTTTGTCGGCACAATGCTCACACAGACCGCCGAATTTCCTTTGTCGGCAAATGCTCACACAGACCTATGAATCTAACAGACGCGACACGTTCGGCATTTTAAGTGTCTACAAAAATTGATATCCCATTGACTACTTTTATTTGAACTTATTTTGAGGGGAGGTTATTTTTATAAACCTTCATCGAAATAAGTAAAGAAGATCTAAAAAAAATGTGTTACAGTTTACTGATAACGACTTATTTCTTAGATACATTTTTGTTATCAACAAAGTTAAGTAATACAATACAACAACGTTACTTACTCATTTCGTTAAAACCACATTCCTACATTTCGTATAACTACATCAAAATAATTACTGAGTGAGTAGGTACAACTTAATGCGATTGTACAGTTTATCAATTTCATTGATCTATGCGGTCTGTAAGCGTCGGCATATTCAAAAGCGTACCTACACTAATAAATAAAATTTTACTTCTTTAGCATTTCGCCGACGACGAATTTTTGTTTTTTGTTAGTTCCGTGTTTACGTTCATCCCAAACGGATGTGCAGTTGGTAGTGAATTTAGCTTGTTATCGTAAAGTTATAAAAAACAAGTTACTGTGTTTGTTAGTATGTGTGTTTTTTGTTTTGCTTGTTGAGTGTGTGCTTGTTGTATGCGAGAGTGTTTTTAAACAACACCTCAGTGCCCAGGCAAATGCTCATGCATGAAGCATGTAGGAGCCTCGGGATCGTAAGAAATGAACGAACTTTAAGGTGAGTTTGTTCATTAGTTAAGTACACGGTTAATAACCGCGTCCCTGACAGAGGTATTCGTGGTTGGCGAGCGGCAGAGCTGTAGGTACCTACGAAATTTCATAATTCAAAATCACCACGGTCACTTCTGTAAGGACGCGATTGGCGACCGCAGGCGCTTTATACTACATTCCTGGAGCGCAATGTAGGTACTTACAAGCTTCTTTATTATTATCTATCCTAATCTTTATCTAACTTTATCTTCAGTATTCTTGAGGGATTAAAAATGTGTGATATCAATGTTGTCGTCATTAGAATAAACAGTTAAAGGTGCCACGGAACATTATACGCATTTGTCGTTTTAAACATTTAACGCACATATGCGCTTATGTCTATTAAGTATCTGATCTAGTTGTTTATCACATCGATCGGAAACATCGACGTAATTTATGTATTTTTATCACAAAGTAGATAAGTAGTCTATCACACAGGAACAGGTGTGGCTGTGTGTATAAGACGTGGTAGGTAACTACGTACTACGCGCTTGCGCGCGCCTACTTCATTGCGAAGCGTTGAGATCGCATCGTTCACAATACATTGCGTGCTTGAAAATGTCAATTTCTGTAATCGATCATTACCGAGTTTAATGAACATCATAATTTAGTTACTGACATTAGGTGTAACCTTTTCGCGAAGTTTGCGGTATCTTGTTCCTTACAGCCTGTATATGAATGGATAAACTATAAAAAATATGAACTCAAGCGCTAATATTCTTTCACAAAAATGTGTATCTAATATAAAGACGACGTTTACCCACAAAACCATACCTGTGCAACAGAAGAAGGTCATTGTTTTAGGTGATGACCAAGGGCGTAATGTCCGATACACCTTGCAAGCCCTGCTGGGCAATGAATTTCAAGTATTATGCTTCTGGAAAACTGGTGCAAAAACAAAAAACTAATTCTTATAACTTTGATTCTTTAACGAAAAATGACTATGTTATTATACTATCAGGTACTAATGATACCAATCCTCTGGATTTTCAAATTGACCTTGGTGTTTGGCTTAGAAGTATTACACATGCTAACATTATTGTATCAGAAATCCCTTACAACAGACATTTAAATGAAAGGAGCTTAAATAGTTCGTTACGTCACATATGTAATAAATATAATGGTCTATTTGTGAACATGGGATATAGTCAATCTATACCACGCAGACAGCGCCACTTTACTATTAATATTTGTAGATACTTACTGAAAGAAATATTACATATTGATTTCAAAACTAAATTTGTGACATATATTGAGCAGAATCGAATTCTCACTAAGCTAAAAACTGACCAATCAACTCAAACTTGTAACATACCTAGTGACATTGTTATTACTGCCTGTGACAAATCTACTCAAATTTGTGACATTCCTGATGACGATATTAATAACTGTGACTTATCTATGTGTAATGACAAAGCGCCTAAAGCTGGCTGTAGCAATTTTTTTCGTGTATAAATACGTAAATATCTTTCATCAAAATATTAATGGCTTGATTGGTAAGTCGGACCTACTTACTTTCCAGTTAGAAGAATTACGGGACAACGGGCAAAATATTGACTTATTATGTATCACTGAACACAATATGCTGAATGGAGATCAGTTCCATCTATCTATTCCTAACTACGAATTGGCTACATTTTCTATGCGGAATACTAGGCGTGGCGGTTCTTGCATCCTTATAAATCGTATGCATAAGTATAAAAACATTGATTTAAGTAAATTCTGTGTAGCTGACGTCATTGAATGCTGTGCAATAGAATTATTAATACATAATTTAATAGTGATTTGCATCTACAGACCACCCAAATATACGAATTACTGTTATGAAATTTTTTTTGCAAGCTTGGATGGTATTTTACGAATGTGTAGCCTCGGTGATTTAAAAAGAGTCGTTATTTGTGGTGATTTTAATATAAACACTTTGACACAATCGAAACCATTTAATAATTTTCAAACTCTCCTTTTACACTATGACTTGAAAATTGGAATTCATCAGCCTACACGATTAGCTAGTGGTAAATGCATAGACAATATCGTTCATAACATCAGAGGTAGTAAGTGTGCAGTACTTGATCTTGCGCTATCTGATCATACTGCCCAAGTGATCAAATGCCCTGTGAAAAAAACTTGTTCCATTAGGCATTGGTATGCTCGAAGGCGCGATTATTGCCATGAAAACATAACTAAATTCATTGATTCTCTTCATAATCTTAGTTTTAGTGAAGTCTATATGCACGACGATCCTGAGGAAGCATTTAACAGTTTTTATGACCTATTTAAGCTTTTTTATGACCTCTGTTTCCCTTTAAGGAAAGTAAGAATCACTCTGCGTAAGAAATCAAACTGGATTTCCAAGGGAATTAGGCTCAGTAGTAAGCGTAAGAGACAAATGTTATGGCAATACAGGCGAGCCCCTACTTCTAAAAATAAACTTTTATTAAAGCAATATACTGATCGTTTAAAGAAAATAATAGCATTGACCCAAAAATCTCAGAATGACTTTCACATAAATTCGGCCAGGAATAAATCTAAAGCGACTTGGAACATTATCAATAAAAATAAGATTAACTATCCTAGAGAAAATATACCTGAATATGTAACAATAAATGGCAATAAATTACATAAACCTGAACTAATTGCACAAGCTTTTAACGACCATTTTATTGACGAAATTAAACGGAATATTTCTACTCCTTCCTATACAAATATTGAGACTAATTGTGACTCCATATTTATTTCTCCTACAGTACCAGCAGACATAGTGGCTATAATTCGCTCTCTAAATAATACCAATAGCCATGGATATGATGGCATTATTACAAAAGTAGTCAAACATGTAGCGCCATTAATAGGTCCTCCTGTAAGTTATATCATCAATCTTTGTATTGAATATGGCCATTTCCCAGACAAATTAAAAATTACTGTTATTAAACCTATTCATAAAAAAGATGATAAAAGTATTATGGGTAATTATAGACCGATTGCGCTTATTCCTATTTTTTCCAAAATAATAGAAAAGGTGATATACAATAGTCTTTTGTCATTTTTTGGAAAGCATGACCTCATAGTCAAAGAACAATTTGGATTCAGGAAAGGAAAATCCATTAATATGGCGGTCTATGAGGTGGTCAAGAAAATTGTTTCTAGTGTTGATGCTAGAACTCCAGTAGCGGCATTATTCATGGATATGTAAAATGACCATGTAGATCATGATATACTGCTAATCAAGTTAGAGCGTTATGGGATTCGAGGAACTCCACTAAACCTATTAAAATCTTATCTCTCTGATCGTACTCAAATCACAACGCTTGATAGGCTATGTGCGAGCTCGAAAGTTGAAAGAACATACCGGTCACGTCCTAGAAAAAATACTTATGGTGTTCCCCAAGGTAGCATTCTTGGCCCTCCATTATTTAACATTTACATAAATGATATGCCTAAGGTCAGTAAACACCAGATGGTATTATTTGCTGATGACAGCACTATTTTATTCTCTAATAATGACATTAATATTCTTGAAAATGACATAAACGACTACCTTAAAAATATAATAAATTGGCTAGTTAGTAATAATTTAAAAATAAATCTTGACAAAACTACAGTAATGACATTTTATCAAAGAAAAAATAATCCGAAACTTAATATAAAATATGGTAACGTAACAATCTCTGAAAGCGACAGCACAAAATTTCTGGGTCTTTACATAGATAGTCATCTGACCTGGAAACATCATATTGATGCTTTGTCAAAGAAGCTTAGCCAATATGCGTATGCTCTGTACAAACTATCTAAAACAGTTAACCGCATTACAGTGCAAATAGCTTATAATGCTTATGTGGCCTCTAGCATTAGGTACGGAATCATTTTCTGGGGCAACTCCACTGACAGAGACATTGCTTTTAAAGCTCAGAAAAAATGCTTGCGATCTTTTACCAAATTAAAATCGATTGACAGTTGTAAACCATTTTTTAAGGAACTTAGTTTGCTCACTCTACCATCTATGTACATATATGAAATGGGAGTGTTTGTTCACTGTAACCTGCATTTGTTCGTGAAACTGCGCTCTCGCCGTTATCAGAATACCATTCATGTTTCCTCTCATGACACCGCATTTTTCGGCAAAAGTGTGCTAGGTATGGCCCCAAAAATATATAACAGCATACCTGCAGCTATCAGAAATAAAGAATGTCTGGGATCCTTTAAGAGGTGTTTGTTTAAATTCCTGTTAGATAGATGTTACTACTCCATCACTGAGTTTACTACTGATAAACGGAGGTATGACGATTCCGACTTGCTGATTGATTGACTTGTTTATTTTTCGTATTTATTGGTTTGGTATGAATGTGTTTATAGGTATATCTAAAATTGTAATGACCTGTTTACCTAATTGACATATTTACTTTAAATTGATTATTCTATTAATGTGATTCTATTGACATGCCACTTTCATTGTAATTGTTTACCTTATTGACATATTTTAATTGAATCGTTTTTCTATTTTTTATATTGTAATCTTTTATTTTTAATTGATATGCCATCTTAATTGAAATTGTTTGTTTATATTGATTTTGTACGCCATATATTGGCAAAACATAGTGCACATATCTTTGACCATATACTATCTGTAACCATACCTATGTTTTACAAAATAAATAATTGATTGATTGATTGATTGAAAAAAACTTCAAACAACGCCATCTATTGGTACAAGAAATATAGATTTCTAAGGATCGTTCCAATAATCGTCTAAATTTGAATTACAAGCCCATTATTCCACAATTTTATGCTTAGGGAAGTTTATTAAATAAGAAAATACAGTTTTTACCATATTCATTTTCAACATATTAATATTACTTAAAATTCAATACGGAATCGATGCATACTACGCCATCTATTGAGATTTATTTGAACTAAATTTTCTTTGTTCGAGATGAGACCCCGTGGCTATGCTAAGCCGTTGGTCCCGGCTGTCAATCGTGGATCTTCGACAGTCGTTACGGGTCGTCAGAAGCCCGAAAGTTTGTCATCCAGTCTTACCAAGGGGTATCGTATTACCCAGTAACTGGGTTGTGGAGGTCAGATAGGCAGTCGCTCCATGTGAAATACAGGTATTCAGTTGCATCTGGTTAGACCGGAAGTTGACCCCAAAATAGTTGGGAAAAGGCTAGGCAGATTGATACATTACGACCAAGTCTACATCGGTGGAGCCCCGCCGTGTCCTCGTGGAGGCGGTCGGCGGCAGCAGCCTCTCGTGCCCGGCCCTGGTCCAGGCCATGGTACGGAGCGAGAGGAAATGGGAAGCAGTCTCCTCCTTCTGCGAAGCAGTTATACTCGCTAAGGAGGAGGCGGTACGGGTGAGGGAGAGGCTGCAACAACAGACTCGCCCTCACGCCCTCAGCAGCAGCCGCCGCAGGAGATGCCCTGGGCGGAGGACGTCGCGAGACGATCTCCGGGCTCGGGCCTGCGGACGGCTAGTAGTGGGTAACTCGCCGTCCGATCAGCACCAGGCCCGTGAGTCGACGGCGCGTTGTGTTCCACGCGCGCCTCAAAGAGTTGTCAGCAAACAGGACGGGGCCCGTAATGACCGATGCCTGCCCGGGGATTGAGGATAAATTAGAAAGAGTTACCTCGCCCCTGGGCATTCAGGGCAGGGAGGAACAGGGTTGAGTTTTAGTCAGTAAGAGTTTGACATGCCCTTCCGCTCCACCCTAGACCGGGAGATGTCATTGGATGATTTCCCACCACCCAAAAAAAAGGGGGTATTTTCTATAACTAAAGTTATTTCATGTAATTAATGTGTTAAAATAATTTGTCCCTTTTTTAGGTCACTGGGCCTTAGTTTTAAACTATAATCATCATCATCATCATCTGCTTAGCCTTTTCCCAACTATCTTGGGGTCGCCTTCCAGTCTAACCGGATGCAGCTGAATACCAGTATTTTACATGGAGCGACTGCCTATCTGCCCTCCACAACCTAGTTACTGGGTAATAGGATACCCCTTGGTAAGACTGGATGTCAGACTTTCGGGCTTCGGACGACCCGTAACAACTGTCAAAGATCCACGTTTGACATTAAACATTCAACAACAACAACATTTTTCAACATAACTGTCAAAGATCCACGTTTGACATTAAACATTCAACAACAACAACATTTTTCAACATTATGATTGGGTTTTAAATTATAATATTGGTTTAAATAAATCAAATCTATTAAATTAATTATCATGGTATTACAAATTATACCAGAAATATAAAACACTGTGAGATTACTATCTCCACAAAAAAAAACCGGCCAAGTGCGAGTTGGACTCGCGCACGAAGGATTCCGTACCATTATTCCAATTCTGGGATTAAGTCCAATTCTGGGATGCGTTCGCCTGTTCGTCGAATGGTCGATACTTATAATAAGACATTCGAACATATAGACATTTTTGCATGTCCTACCCATAAATTCAAACGCCTTATACTCGAGGAGATTTCATGAGTAATTTTATTTTTCTTTTCCTTCTATCTATTTGTACCCTACTTGGCTGTATTATTGTTTTTTTTTTAGTTTTGTTTGTTATCTGTGGCGCGATAGTTAAGTAGTTTTAGTTTTATATTTGTTTATTGCATGTGTCCACCTAGTAATTATTTTTGCCTAATCCCACAGTTAATCTGTGAACAGCGTTGTTGGCTATAGTATTGTTGTTTTCTACCAACCAATATCTGAGTTTTGTTTTATATTGTAGCTGTTTGTTGTTCGTATGAAATAAAAAAAAAATAAAAAAAATTATCTATAAAAACGGCAAAAAAAAACACGTTTGGCTCGTTAAACCGGTCGGTATTTTATTCTGTTTTTTAGTATTTGTTGTTATAGCGGCAACAGAAACACATCATCTGTGAAAATTTCAACTGTCTAACTATCATAGTTCCTGAGACAGACGGACAGACAGAGAGACAGACAGACAGACGGACGGACAGCGGAGTCTTAGCAATAGGGTCCCGTTTTACCCTTTGGATACGGAACCCTAAAAAAGGCTATTGGTTTTAGTCCTACAGCATCAGGCGCCTTTTTTTTTTGGGGTGTCAAATCATCCAATGACTTCTCCGGCTCTGGTGGAGCGGGAGAGCGTGTCAGATTTTTACTGACTAATACCCATCCCTGTTCCTCCAGTTTCCTGTGCCAAGGGGCGTCGTGATTCTCTTTCGAATTTATCCACGACCCAGCAACGGGCAACTGGAGGAACAGGGATGGGTATTAGTCAGTAAAAGTCTGACTGTCTGTTTCACCCGCTGACAGTCTGTTTCACCAAACAAACGCCTCGTAAAGAACCGTCGATCGCACGACCACCGTGTAGAGGTGGTGAACTTAGTATATTGTACCTACCTTTCAAATGTTGATAATTCTTTTCCACATTTACAAGAACTCACAAAACTGGCACACTCTCTTTATAAAAATCGCAAATAAAGGTAGGCCTTTTAGGTATTAATTATTGAGAAGATTAGAACTTACGATACAAAATAAAATGCGGAACGTGCACTATAGTTGATAACCACTTTAAAATAATTCAAACGTTATTTATCATACAATGAGTTCTAAAAGTTAGATTAGATTGTAATATCATGAAAATAATGTCGTGGATAAGAGGAGCTCATGACTAAAGTAATAACAGACGCACGGGTCTATCCATCAGGCTAAGCTACGCTTGCCGGGGTTGGTCCATGGATGGGTGACCATCTTAACATTACCGAGACTCTCCGTGCCTCGGAAAGCACGTTAAGGCCCTCCTACTACGGACCAAGTGGCGCCCTCATTGAATAAAAAATCGTAGCATAACCACGGGGTCTCATCTCGAACAAAGAAAATTTAGCTCAAATAAATCTCAACAGATGGCATAATATGAATCGATTTCTTATTGAAGTAAAATATTAATATTTTGAAAATAAATATGCTTAAAATTATATTTTCTTATTTAATAAACTGCCCTAAGCATAAAATTGTGGAATGATTGGCTTGTAATTCAAATTTAGACGATTATTGGAACGAATCCTTAGACATCGATATTTCTCTTACCAATAGATGGCGCTGTTTGAAATTTTATAGTTTATCCATTTGCCTCTTTAAAATTTGAATAGTAACACATTTTGATACTGTAAAACTGCTATGAAGTGCCAAAAATGCTAAAATAATTCCTCAATGTGTGAGAAAATATTGGTAAGATTTTAAGTAAATTAATTCAGCTTGCAAGCCGTCGCTGCTAACACCATCTAGCGAGGTGTAGAGGACGGGCCCGAACGAAGAACAAAAGTTACTTGCGCCAGACGTAAACCCGTAGTTACGGCGGTACCGTTTTATTGTATGGGATGAGGCATCTGTACGCTAGTATTATATTATCTGTGGCATAGCATACATAGAAAATAAATATTAAAGTAGTAAGCAAAACTGTCAAAAACGGCCATTTTGGGTACTTTTGCCTACTACTTTGGATACGAAACATTTTGAGACCTGTTTTAACAACGTAAAAATACTTTATCCTCTTTGTAACAAAGGTGACGTTGGATTCTTTAATATTTATTTTCTATGCTATGCTACGATTTTTTATTCAATGAGGGCGCCACTTGGCCCGTAGTAGACCCTTAAGCCGTTGGTCCCGGCTAGCAATAGTGGATCTTTGACAGTCATTATGGGTCGTCAGAACCCCGAAAGTCTGATAAGCAGTCTTACCAAAGGCTAGGCAGATTGATTGATTGATGTGACCGTCAAAAGATATCGTTCTTCCCCTCGGGAACAGTACTTTTTTTCTGGATTAAAGGTAGGTACCCTATATCATTTTTTTTCCCAGGTTTAGGGTTCCGTACCAAATATACCAAATGGGGGAATAATCAAAGAAAAAATCTGATTTATCAATATATTGGTATTTGACACGTATTGGTGTTTGATACGTATTAAATAAAATATACGTAAAAGAAAAAAAAAAAGAAAAATAAAAAATTCTAATTCTTTCTTTCTTTAATATTAAACATTATGAACTCATTTCAAGTCGTATGTCAGTGGTAAATTAAATAATTCTTCGGAACTAAATTTTGTGACTGACGACGGACAGACAGACGGACACTTGAGTGACCGCAATCATTTGAACCCTTCGGGTACGGAACACTAAAAAAGATCGGAGTTACTGACGCTCAGAGCTACTCACAAAAACTGAAGTGGTGCTGGTATGGTCACTTCACTCGAATTAAGGCGAGGCAACCCGAGCGCCGTAGGTATTTAATGCATACCTCTGCCCCCGCAAGGAGTAGCGATACGTAAAAAATTACAATGCGCGGAGACTCGCGCGCCAAGCGCACTGCTCATGAGTTCACGAATTCGAGTGGGTACTAAGTTGCGTCACAATATAGAGCAATGCAGTAGATCAACTTGAATGAATTAGTATAATATTATGTTTATTTTGTTTTATTTTTCTAGTTCCTAAGTATTTTTTTTATGGTTATCTAAAAGTTAGGTCCGTATTGTATAAACTTTAACTTAATAATTTAATAGACTTAAGAACTTAAAATAAGTAGGTATACTTATTTATTTTTGTGAATAAGGTGGATTTAAATCTGACTGACACGAAGATCATGAATACGGATACGATTCAAAACTACGCGCCGCGTGCCTTTTCATAAGGGTGCAAAATATTCATGCTACAGTATAAAAAATCGAATCAGCGAGAATTTTCAAATTCTTTGTGTGGGTGTCATTTTTATAGTTTTCGAGGGTGGTAAAGCCAATAGTGAGGTCAAAATGTAAACCCGAGACGGCGGTAGAAATATCGTGATGGGATTTTATCCCGCACTGGATTTTGAACTCTCGGTGTTGAGCCGATCATTGAGAATCCAACTCAACAACAACAGAGTTAATTCCTGCGCGTCGAAAAAACACACTGTTGGATTTTCAACTCTCCGCGCTAAGCGGAGCGTTGAAAATCTAGTGCGCTAAAAAAAAACCGCCGCGATACGTTTACGTCTGTGCGAAAGTCGGCTTATAGCTTTTGCGCGCGTGGCGTCTTTATTTCTATTGCCATAGGGTTTAAATTCAACTGTTTTACACATATTTGCGGTTTGTAAATCTATTCCGCGTAGGTACATACCTAGTAAGTAAAGTAAAAATATAAAATAGGTAAATAATAATATTGTCAAAGCATCCTTACTTTTTTAGGGTTCCGTACCCAAAGGGTCTACCCGAAGTACCCAAAGGGTAACCAACGGAACCCTTTTGCTAAGATTCCGCTGTCCGTCGGTCTGTCAGCGGGCTGTATCTCATGATCCGTAACAGCTACACGGTTTTGTCTACCTATTACAGATCATGAGAAACAGCCCAAAAAAAAACAAACAAAATACGTTTCTAGAAACGTGTTTTTGTTGTTTTTTTTTTTCAGTTTATGGTACGGAACCCTTCGTGTGCAAGTCCGACTCGTACTTGGCCGGTTTTGTTGTTTATTCAGTCTTCGTAGAGCCAGCGACAGACACATAACAGCCTTGTACATACAATATTCTGACAAATAAATGCATTCTATTCTATTCTATTCTATTCTAGCGATGACAACTTTTTATTTATTCTGGTTTTGCTCACTTTGTTTTACAAAATAAAAAATTATAATAAAAAAGTAATAAATAATATACTATAATATAATCTATATATAATATAATATAATATTCCACAACTATTACTCAATAAACACAACACAACTAACTATATACAGGTACTTATTATTATTTTTATAAACTACTACTACTTTTGTTTATTTGAATTCTCAAAATTTTCTTTCATAAAAAACTTTGTCCTGACAAACACAAACACAACAAAAAAAGAATTATCCAATTTTCTGCAGTCGTTCGGAAGTTATGCGCGTACATACATTGCGATGATTCATTTTTATTTATAGATTTTTGGCTCAGCCGGTAACAGACCATAGTGGGGGTGGCGGGTTTGAAAAAATTGGCACACGTCTGACCTCCAACATGTTCCGCTCGGGACTAAAGGACACGGTGCGAGCGCATGAACAGGGGAAAACACTGGATTTTGGAATTAGTGGTATAGATATTTTGATATTTCGCATTATGTCGGCCGTTTTATATCCCATTTCTTACGACCTTTACTATGGAATTATTTTTATTTTTCAAAGCCTAATGTAACTGAAATGAAATAAGAATTAGATTATAATTTAGACTTATCTTTGCGATTTAATTGGATGCAGTAAAGTGTAAGTAATCGTGTATCGCACGGCCGAAATATCTAGATCGAAGTGTGAAATATGTAACATATTTTTTTCAAAATTTAAATCCGTGTTATCTACGAATAAAACACAATACAAAACGACGTTCATTCGGGTAACCTCGCCTTAATTAAGCTCGTCGACGAGTTAACTAACATCATGGTCTAGCTCTGTAGGCACCCGAGAAAAATCTTTTTTACAAAAAATACAACCGAATTCTACACAACTTTTCAGTAACCGTATTAAACATTTAATGTTTAAAAAAACAGTGTATGACATACAACAAGAAATACCATAAAATATTGCTAAATTAATAAGTAGAAGCAGTACATCAACTCTAATAGTTAAGTTGATTAGTTACAGGAGAAAAATATTTGGAGATATAAGAAAACCACTGTTTTATAAATTTATTTATTGATCATGAAGCTAAATACACAAAAATTAAAAATTAAGAAACTTATTATACATTGACGAACACAAACTTATAATTAATTATGGCGACTTGGGAGTTCTGATAAGAAAACACGATTTTTTAAATTATTTATTTATTTCAACTGTAGAGAAACATTCAACTGTTAAACACGTATAAAACAATACAGTGTTGAGCAAAAATAAGATATATTGTATTAGTATTTATTAGAGAAACATGTAAATTGAAAAAAACTTACAAAACTAACACAACATTATACAAACTTTTATAAAATACAAAAATCCCTTTAGAGTCATCATCATTCTCCTGCCCTTATCCCAATTTATTTGGGGTCGGCGCAACATGTCTTTTTCTTCCATACTCCTCTATTAGTCGTCATCTCTGTAGTCACCCCTTTTTTACCCATATCCTCTTTCACACATATATATATAGAGTATGGTAATAAAATCAACATGTTTTTATAAAATCATTTATTTGTTCTGTAGAGAAATATACAAATAGTAAATATTTAAAAAGCTTACACGTTGAAATAAACAAAATATTACAGTATTTTTCAAAATGAAAAAAAGTAGGTGTAGAGTTAAAACAACCACGGCTATCGTAAAATTATATATTTATTGAATATGTAAAGAAATATACAAAAAGTAAAAGCTTACAAAACTAACACAAAATCATATAAAATTAAAAATCCATTTAGAAAACAGTAAAAAATCAACATTTTTTATGAAACATTTGTTTTAAAAAAATAGTAAAACATAGAAAATAATATACGTTACATTAAAGTAAGTACATAAAATTTAGAATCTAATTTAAACCTTGCTATCCTTCTTAACCGCTCTAAACAACTTACGTAAATTTATTATTTTATTTTGGTCAGGTGATCAATCAAATACATATTCTCCTCTTTACTAAGCTATCAGTATGAAAAGAACTATCACTATTTTACAGACTAACCGCAGTTTTACAATATAATAAAACTGTGCTTAAACTAAGTCTGGTCTTCGATTCTAAAAGTCGACATTTTCACACATTCTCTTACTCAAAAACCTTCAGTGCCATACTCACATTTATAAAAAAAATTAACCATGTAACCACTGATCTACTAATCAGTGGTTACTCTGAATTCAAATTTTCTATAGAAAATGTAAAATTTTAAATCTATCAATATTTTTTTATAAGTCTTAATATGGGTGTAACGTCAAAAGCTTTTTAGATTTCATTGACAGATTAAGATTGATATTAAATTTTACCATTGATGATACGACCTTACAAAAAATAACCTTAGCTTATTTCTATTTATAACTAGATCTTGCCTAATCTTCATTCGTTTAAAATGATGGTTGTGGGATTCTGGGTTGGGGGTCATTGGATTACTAAAGTTATGGTAAGGCTTATTTTATTTATGCACAAGTACAAAAACGATTGAAGTAGTTTATGTTTCAATTGGTTCGCTAGTTCTCAGCTCTGTCGTCTAGAGATATTATCTCTTTAGGTGCTCGAGATCTCCTATATCTCCGTAAAAATATTCTACTTCGTTCAACATTCCTCACTTTGTCACCCAGTGCCTCTATTTTGCCAGTGTGACTTTCAGCTCTCGCCTCATCTTTGGCTTATTCAATGTGTGTTTGAACGACTGTTAAAATATTGCCAAGGATTGGTATTCTTGCAACGAAGCCGAAGGATAGGCCGTATGATTTTGCCAGTGTCTATAATGCAATTTTCTCTAATATATATAAGGCACTATAGGTACAACTTTGTCTAAACCTTTCGGGAATTAAAGTGTTGTGTTCTGTTATGTGTTATGTTTATGGAATCAGACAAATAGTTCAGATAATGGTAGAAAATTGTCAACTTGAATTCTCCATGACTTGACAATATCATGATTTCTTTGATCTTAAGATTTTTGTCATATTCTTTCTTGTATCGTTGTTCTATTCCGTGGTTGAACCAGTGACGATGTTACTCTTTTCCGTTTAGTTTTTCCCTTTTTTCAATCATTTTTTCATCAGTATTTAGTGCTTGGACTTTGGGCAAGTGACTGGGGTGACAGACACATCGATAGACGGTCCTACCACATGACTTTGCGGTGTATTATGTGTTAAAATATTACGTACTGTAATGGTACAGGTACTGTCTGGTGTTGATATGTAACCGAAATCAGATAGCTTCACTGGTTGTTCCGTTCTCTTAACTTCTCATCCACAATTCTCATAATTTCCTGGTCTCTCTCCATCAGCGATTTCCTCTTTTCCACCCTTTTATTTGCTTTTTCCTTCTTCGCCAGCAACTGCAAATCTCGCAATTCTTTCCTTGTTTTCACGAGTTTGGCCTTATCCTCGGCAGCTTTTTTCTTCAAAGCTTCCAATTTCTTGTTAGGTTCATTTCTCTTTTTCTGGGTTGGTTTCTTGTCCTGAAAACATAAAACATTTTGTTAAAAATATGAATTGCTACTGTGAACTGCGATTTTAACATTGGTGCTGAATGAGAGGCCAATCGTGCCTCTCTATCGCTTGCACGCTCGGTTCACGCAGAACGTGACACTTTTTCGTGCGTACAGCCGGCGTTCATCGATTTATAAGACGTTATCACGTCAAAAAAAAAGGTAAAATTACAGGGAACGGTCGGTCCTTTCCTCATAGAGTAAAGATAGCATAGCATGGTTACAATACACTGAGGGCTGGTGTGAAGTGACGCAAGCAAAGGGTATTAGACGTCCAGCTCTAGATGAAGTGCAATAGTGATTTTCGGAATGCCAAAATAGTTGAGATTGATCGCGTGATATTTTGAGATACAATTTTGACATTTCGACAATCGGTAGCGCCGATAAAATGACAACTTGTTTATACTAGAGGAACAAAACGGATAACATGGAGAGTTTTGTCTACAATGGTACCGAATGGGCTAGATAAAGAATAAAAAGCTTTTTTACAAAAAATAGAACCAACTTCCAAAAAAAAAAAACAAAAAATAGTGTAAAGTAACTTTAATTTCGGAAGTCGGTGTTTCTGGTTTTGTTTCTTAGTTTTTTGACACCGACTTCCGAAATTAAAGTTATTTTGCACTTTTTTTGTTGTTTTTTTTTAATTCGATTCTTTATTTTTTGCAAAAAAAGTTTTCTTTTCCAGTTTTTAGTTGTAGTTTCCCAATTAAACTGTGTTAACAATACATAGACATACGATCGCAGTAATCGCGAGTCATTTGCAGATATTGAAGAGTTCCACTGTCTACCTGCGAAGATCTTCATCAGATCCTAATGACTATTGACATCAAATATGTACTAAACCTTCCTTCAAAAATATGCATTTCAATAACGAAAACCCTATCTAAATCGCATCAGAAGTACCGAGAAAGTTGCGGACAAACAATCATACATACTTATATACATACTGGTCGAATACAAAACCTCCTATTTTGAAGTCGATTAAAAAGGTGGCATGTCTTACTTTCGGCGGCTCGCTGCGATTCGATTCGGCGCAGAAGGCTTGAATGAACTCGAGCATTTGAGCAACAGTTAAGGTGGCGGCACCCTGCGGAGCTACGGGAGCAGCACCCTGCGGATCAGTCATCTGGAAACAACGAAAATATATATTATTTATTAGAATCGCCAAACTGAAGTGGCAGTGGGCAAGGAACATTGCTTGCAGAACAGATTGTCGATGGTGCTGAAAAGTTCTGGAGTGGCGACCGCGTACCGGAAGACGCAGCGTTGGAAGCCGTTCTACATGGTGGACCGATGACCTGGTTAGGGTTGCGGATAGCCGATGGATGCGAGACGCACAGAACCGGTTATTGTGGCGACAGTTGGGGGAGGCCTATGTCCAGCAGTGGACGTCTTTCTGCTGAAATGATGATGATTTTACAAAATCTACAACCACCGTGTCTGTGTGGGTTCACCGTGGACTGTGCTTTCCACAGTACCAACAGTACGAGATAGATAGATAAAACACGCATATACGAGTAACCGCGGCAATACATATAATGGTTTGCCTAAAATAGCCTAAGAAAATTCACTACAAAGGATGTTTGCCCTTTATTATTCCAAACATGAAATGGTAAAAACAGGTTAACAATGTTTTTCGTGAGCTCACACCGAATGCGACGCGACACAACCGTTGTGCACTTTTTAACCGACTTTCGAAAAAGGAGGAGGTTCTATGTTCGACTATATGTGTTTTCTCCGTCAGTTGTGGACCGATTTTCAAAATTCTTTTTTTATCCGAAAGAATATACTCCCGAGGTGGTCCCATATAAATTTTATCGAAATTACTTAAGCGCATTTTGAGAAACTGAACAAAAACGAAAAATACGTTTACCTCGATGACGTTTTGGTTTACTCTAAATGTTTAAATTCCACGTTCCATGTTATTGGGGTTTTTAGTTGTGGGGTATAACAACTAAAACGTGAAAAATAAAAAACATTTTTACAAAAAAAAACAACCGACTTTCAAAAAAAATACTCTAAAAATTAAAAAATAACTTTTATTTCGGAAGTCGGTGTCAAATAACGAAGAAGTAAATTACAAACACCGACTTCCGAAATAAAAGTTATTTTTTTAATTTTTAGTGTATTTTTTTTTAAAGTCGGGTAAAAATGTTTTTTTTTATAATAACGATATAATAAAGAACTTTATTTCCCACAACTAACTTTTTGTATGTTCTCTTTGTATTCCTTTCAGCAAGCTGTCATTAGATACCCATATCAAGGACGTGCTTGAAAAATAATTGGTATTAATGATTATTAAAATAATCATTAATTAATTAAAATAAAATAATCAATTATTAAAGTAAAATAATCAATTATTAAAATAAAATAACCAATTATTAAAGTAAAATAGTCTTTCGGAGTCCGCCTTATTGGATTTAGGATGATGACACTTAGTTAATCGTGCAGTAGCATTCAAACCAAACGTGATGCAACATTTTAGCTCAATCCACTAGTATCCATACATACTAACTAACCAGTCAAGTTAAACAAAAGCCTAATAAAAAAAGTTAATACTAAAAACATTTTATAAACAAGATTCTAAATTCTTACACAAAATTACGGGTAGACCGTTGAAGAGTTCCTCTATCTGGAGCTAAATGCAGTGTCATCGGAGCTGATGAACCAACATATAAAAATTCAACTACATAGGATAAGAGGAAGTGGTTCTAATTCAGCTTGGAAGATAACAAGATAAAAAACTTTTTTACAAAAAAAAACAACCGACTTCAAAAAAAAAATACAATAAAAATTAATAAATAACTTTAATTTCGGAAGTCGGTGTTTGTATTTTACTTCTTCGTTATTTGACACCGACTTCCGAAATTAAAGTTATTTATTCATTTTTAGTGTATTTTTTTTTGGAAGTCGGTTGTTTTTTTTTGTAAAAAAGTTTTTAATTTTTCACTTTTTAGTTGTTATACCCCAGAACTAAAAACCCCAATATAATGGAACGTGGAATTTAAACATTTGGAGAACACCAAAACGTCATCGAGGTACACGTATTTTCCGTTTTTGTTCAGTTTCTCAAAAAGCACTGAAGCAATTTCGATAAAATTTATATGGGACCACCTCGGGAGTATATTCTTTCAGATAAAAAAAGAATTTTGAAAACGCCTCAAAGAGTTGTCAGCACTAATGACGGGGCCCGTCATGGCCTATGCCTGTCCAGGGGTTGAGGATAAATTCGAACCAGTTACCTCGCCCCTGGGCACTAAGAGCAGGCAAGGAACAGGGGTGCTTTTTAGTCAGTAAGAGTCTGACACGCCCTCCCGCTCCACCCTAGAGCGGAAAAAGTCATTTTATGATATCCCACCACACAAAAAAAAAACTTTTTTACAAAAAAAACAACCGACTTCCAAAAAAAAATACACTAAAAATTAATAAATAACTTTAATTTCGGAAGTCGGTGTTTGTATTTTACTTCTTCGTTATTTGACGGGGTGGGAAATCATTCAATGAATTCGCCCACTCTAGGGTGGAGCGGAAGGGCGTGTCAGACTTTTACTGACTAAAACCCACCCCTGTTCCTCTCTGCCCTGAATGCCCAGGGGCGAGGTAACTCTTTCGAATTTATCCTCAAACCCCGGGCAGTTATCCTCAACCCACGGGCAGACATTCTGACACCTGTTTTAACAACGTAAAAAATACATTATCCTCTTTGTAACAAACGTGACGTTTATGCTTCTTGCGTGCTTCTCAATTTTTTATCCGCATTAGACATAACTTTACAAATTAATTACACTATGTTATAAAAATATAATTTTGAAAATTCACATATCAAATTACGAAGAAAATTGTCTAGAGTAACATATTTTTATCAAATAATTGAGACAAGTTGTTTAGACGTGATCTTCAATTACAAAACATTAAAAGTCGTATAACTGCCCCTAAATAATAGCTTGTAGAAAGATACAGCTTATCTCTCTATCTGGTTTTTTTTTGCCACGAAGATTAAGATTATTATCTATATATCTATCTATACATCTATTTAACTTGCACTTCACCCGCGACTTCGTCAGTGCGGATTTCAAAAATTTATAGCATAAAACACTCACAAATAACGTGGCTTTCTTTTGGTAAAAGTCGGTTCAGTAGACTACAAACTCATAAACTTTGCCTCTCAATAATATTAGTATAGAAAATAAACCCCTATTTCCTTGGTCACGGCATCACGCGTGAACGGCTGGACTGATTTCGTTAATTCATTTTTTTGTTATTGTCAGGAGAAGGTTTTTACGAAAGAAAAACTTAAGAAAGTTGCTCGAAAAATTAGAAAATTTCAGAAAACTTAACGACTAATTAAACTTCGCGCGTTTTTGACAGTTCATACAGGACGGCTGTCGGGTCAGCTAGTACTAAATAAATGACGATCTTAATATTAGTTATCTTCTATGCTAATCTAATACCAACACTAATTTACTTTTGTTATTATGAGATAAAACACGGACACTGCGATACTCAATGTTTTATCTACAAAAAAAATGTCTGTCTTTTTATTTAGTATACTCCCAAATGGTGATGATGCGAGGAGTCTTTTTAGGTTCATCGCCCAAATGCTATAGAATGGTTTAGAGTATTTATTTAGGATATTATGGGACTGTCATACGCATTGCGTTTATAAGTCCCTAACTTAGGTAAATAAGAATAAAAAAAAATAAAAAAATTTAGTATACTCATCAAACAACCGGCCAAGTTCGTGTCGTACTTCTTAAAACCAAAAAAAAACATTTAGGGTTCCGTACCATATGAGGGAAATCAATATATTTGTATTTGTTAGTAAAATATACGTAATAATAAACATAATCACCGAATTTCAAGTTCATAGATCAATGGGAAGTTAAAAAAAAAAAACAATTAATATCTTCATGTTTAACCATCCTATTTTCTATTAATAGTTTTGAAAAGTAGTGTAACTAGGCCTATGGCGTATCAACAAAAAAAAACGGGATTTATCTTTACTGATCATAATATTATTTGTCAGAAGGCAGTTATTGGCGAAAATATTTAGCAAAACAAACGCCTCTAAAAAGTGCAAAAACTTACAATGTCAAATAAATTACTGATAAAAATAGCCGACAGAAACGCTAAAAAACAAAGTCAATAGAATTAATTACAACCGTTAACTAAAGTCAAAAAAACAAAACAAGCCAGCGATAAGCTCGACATTATAGCTTTAAAATTTGCAATATTGTATAGCTGTGTAACAATTTTGATGTAAGTACATTAAACTATTTATCAGAATAAATTAAAAAGTATGTTAAATACCTTTAGTTGTCGAAGTAACTTAATTAAGTCACGTCACCCGGTCACAGTTCGACAAGATAATGTCACAACTAGTCACAAGTGAATTGTAAGCTCAACGTTTGATCACAGTAACAAAAAGGTCCATAAAAAAAATGTCGCCTTCTCTAAATAATGGGTAGCGCCTGTTTCCCGCGCGCTCCGTTTACTGACTAAAAGTAAAAACATAGATACGTCTGACACAAAACGATCGACATGTTAGCGATTGTAGATATATTTCATGACTTATACATATCTATATACTTTGTGGTTTTTATTTTCAAACGGAGTCCAGAAGCGTGGCTACAAATTGCGCAATATTTTTCCAGTATTACAGGATTCGCCAATATTGTCAATAAAACTTGTAACCTGTTGTATTTTATTTTCCTTACTGTGAAATTGCCTCTTCCTTAACTGACGAAATTAAATGAGGAAGCATGACTGTATTTGTTGGAGATAAAGGTATTGCCTAGTAAAAACGAAAGACTGTTGAAAATACATCTAGACTTTTGAAATTATGATGTTAATTTGTAGCGGCTCGGCTTCGTAGCACGCAGTATAGGCGTACGTGACTTTTGCATTGATCCTATACCTACCTTTTTAAAATGGTGGCCGTAATCGTAAACATGTTTTGTTTGAAAACTATTTTGATTGCAAATTTGTGCAATTTTTTTGTAGAAATGAGATTTTTTTTGTCTTGAAATGAGAAAAGCCTTTAGTTGATTTTACGATTTGTTCAACCGTTGACTCAAGACTTTTAATGGTTAATCTAAAATTTATAATCCATTGAATTTTGTATAGATTTACCCAGGTTTACCTACGAAACAAGATTTTAAAATTCAACAACGTAAATATGTAAAATAAATGTGCAAAATCGATGCAAATTCTTTCGGCGAGTATTTACTTCGCGTTTTCCTCATCTGTGACGTCGAATAGAGCTGTTTTGTCGTTCGAATACACGCGTAAAATTTGATAATACTTTTCTATTCGAAGCTAAGCTATTCGGCGGGCGTCTTGAGACGCTCTAGACTGGTCGATAAGGCGACTCGACGCTTTGGGGAGACCTATTTACAGTGGTAGACGTCTTTTGGTTGACGAGAAGTTAGTTGGCGATTTGGAATAATCAGTACACATTGTGTGAAGATAAGGAATAGGTACTTACGTCAATCGATAGCGATGCCGAGTAATTTTTCGACGCCATATTTCAGATTATTTTTAGTTTTATTTAGTTAAAAGTTTTTATGTTTAAATGTATAATTAGTTAGTTAAGTATATTTTTCATTTCATGTAGCTAAATGTTAATAATTTAGACTTTAGCTCTTAAACGGGTGAACCGATTTGAATGTGGTTTCTTTTATTTGAAAGCAGGTTTTTCAGCGATAGTTCGTATTCATGTTTTATCAAAATCAGTTAAGCCATTTCAAGGTCATCAGTTCTTTTGTGTTTTTTAAATGTTCTATTTTCTTTTATGCGTTGGGGGTCTTAAAAATATTTTATTTTATTGGTATCTTGTTAAATAATGCTGGTATTCATCTGCATCCGGTTAGACTAGAAGCCGAAAAAGACTAGGCAGATTGATTTGGTATCTTGTCAAATAGGTATGTATTAAGTACCAAATAAACCATGTAGATAATATGTTTGTACGCATGTAGGTATGTGTAATCCTATCCTACAATCTACATTGTACTAATAATATAAATGCAAAACTTTGGGCGCATGGATGCATATATATGTTTTGCTCAATCACACCAGAACGCCTGATCGGATCTGGATGAAATTTGGCAAAGAGATAGATCTTATTCTGGAATACCACATAGGCACACAATTTATAACGGAGAAAGTGCTAATTCCACGCAAGAGAAGCCGCTGACAGGCGCTAGTTAGATAATATAAATTCCAAATCGTGTGTACCTAAATGATAACATGAGTAAGCGTATATTTATCAGAAACGTAATTATTTCATGAAACATAATCTTTCAGTGATATAATTTAATAATAGATAGCACCTCTAATCTGTTGCCTTGTTGTTGTATTGTGGCCTTGTCAAGTTTATTGACCTGTTGATTTTTTTATTGGAACGAAGTTCCTTATCGCGCCTTATGAAAGGGGGCTAGACGGAAAAAATTCTTACGAAAAGTTGTCACGACACTAATGAGGCTGTCCATCCAAAAAGATTGTGTTGGAAAAACAATCTAATAAAAACTTCTTGTATTTTTGGTGGGTAGGTACAAAGTTTGCAAGCAGATCAAGCATTATCAAACATTATTTGTTATAGTTGTTGTTATTGCTAAAGAGTTGAGTTGAGCTGAGCTAAGCTGAGCTGAGCTGAGCTGAGCTGAGCTGAGCTGAGCTGAGCTGAGCTGAGCTGAGCTTAGCTTAGCTGATCTGAGCTGAGCTGAGCTGAGCTGAGCTGAGCTGCGATGAGATGAGATGAGATGAGATGAGATGAGATGATGAAGTATAACTTCTTACGTGCGTGCGTGTGTGCGTAGTTAATAATAAAAAAAATATTATAAATTAAAAAATATAAAATTATATTACAATTCCTTCACTAATTAATCGAAAGGAACTTCGTTCCATCCGGGTGTCCCTTGACACCTCTCAAGTTTCTTTTGTTTTCGATATTCCCGAATTTTGTGAAACTACTTTGCAAGCGCACGATAGGTGTGCGTGCGTAGGTCTTTCATGTATACCTAAATAAAAACTATCATATAAAACTATTATTCTAAAGTACCCTAATAGCATTTATTGTTGGGCCAACAATAAAATGATAGCATTTATTGTTGGCCCAACCAAATCAATCTGCCCGCGCCTTTTCCCAACTATCTTGGAGTCGGCTTCCAGTCTAACCGGATGCAGTTGAATACCAGTATTTTACATAGAGCGACTGCCTATCTGACCTCCACAACTGTTGGCCCAAACAAATGCCAGCAATAAATGCTATTTATTTATTTATTTGGAAACTCAACAGCTTGTTTTAAATTTACATGAGTTATGAATGTTCATCTCACTATCAATGAACAGCCCAATGCAGTCGAAATAAAAAGAATTAAAAAAAAATAGCATCCTAAAGTCTGCATACACTGCACACCGCTAGCGAGGTGATGACAATTATCTCTTAAGCCGATATCAGAATTTCACGGCATTGATAAAGCTATGTTAACTAGAAAGTGGCGAGAAGAAAAAAAGAAACAAAAAAGAAAATTTGTAATATTGTAACAAGTGCAGCCAATAATAATAATGTGGGATTGTTGATACATTAAATCAAAGACTAGATTAAATCACACACTAGCCTTATTATTTACAAACCTTGTAAAGGTTTGTAAATAATAAGGCTAGTGTGTAAATATTAATTGAACAAAAACGAAAACAAAACTTTGTGAAATCTAAAATTGTGAATATATAACTCAGCAATTAGAACGTGCTCAGTCGAGATACATAACAAACATTTACTATACTTAATTTTTCTTTGTGTTTTATTAAATGTTACATGAAAATATTGGAATAAGACACTAGCATTTCCCGGGGCTTTGCTCCTGTGGCCCGCAGAAACCGTGCTATTTTCAGGGGCAAAAAGTGTCTAGTCACGACTAGTCACACGTATTTCTTTTTAATTGCTAGCCCTTTCCATCATCGGACCACTAGACGTACGGTGATGCGCCACCGGTACATGGTGGACATCCCACCCACACACACAAAATGTTTTGGGAACATATACATTGTGCGTACAGCTTCTTTTTTTCGGGGCCATGGTAAATCATCCAATGACTTCTCCCGCTCTAGGGTGGAGCGGGAGGGCGTGTCAGACTCTTACTGACTAAAACCCACCCCTGTTCCTACCTGCCCTAAATGCCCAGGGGCGAGGTAACTCTTTTAAATTTATCCTCAACCTCTAGGCAGGCATCGGCCATGACGGCGGGGCCCGTCATGGCCGATGCTCACGAATGCTGACAACCCTTTGAGGCGCGCGTGGAACACTACGCGCCGTCGACTTTCGGGGCTGGTGCTGATCGGACGGCGAGCTACCCATTACTCGCCGTCCGCAAGCCCGGGTTTTCGGTAGCCGGAGATCGACTCGCGGCGCCGGAAGCCCCTGGCGTCTCCTGCGGCGGCTGCTACTGAGGGTGTGAGGGCGAGGCTGTTGTTGCAGTCTCTCCCTCACCCGTTCCGCCTCCATTGTGCGTACAGCTAGGGAGTGGAATTCCGAATCGGGGTCTGTGTTTCATGATAGCTACAACCTCGATCTTCAAGACAAAGGTTACTTCTAGGCAAGCGTACTGCGTGCTCCATCGTCGACCAGATCGTCACTATCAGATGAGATAGTGGCCAAAAGCGAGCCTATCAATAATAATAAAGTAATGTTAATGTAAATCTATCTGTGGAAGACTTCTCGTAATCGAATCAGTACTTTTAGAGACACTTTACAAATACAAAACAAATTATACACTTATCTCTTTTCGATAATGTAGTTTAGACAAGAGAATTATTGTCGTATTCAAAGACAGAACGTACCTATAAACCATAACCTAGATCAATCTAGAAAATAAGAAATTTCAGATAAGTTATGGTTATTATATATGTACATATGTTATTGTATAGTTAGATAAGATATTAGGCCTAATTTATAAGGCCTGATATCACCATTGTGATTCCGAAATTAGAAACTGATAGTCAGTATTTAAAATTAATATTTTAATAGTTAATCTGTAACATAACATTATTTTATTATTCTCCTGCCCTTATCCCAATTTATTTGGGGTCGGCGTAACATGTCTGTTTCTTCCATACTTCTCTATAAAGGATGATTCACGTGACACCGTGTCGCCACCAGCCGGGTGAAAACTATTGCTCTAGAGGCATTATTCAGGAAGAAAAAAGGGGAATACATTTGTATGGAGAATCGCAGCCCCTGTTCCCTCTTAAGGCTCAGTTATATGCCAACGACCTTGAGTAGTTAGCTTGCGTGTTCTGTGTTGATCTCACGCAACGCGTCGTGCAGCCACCCAGTAATAGGACTCGCCCATCAAGGAGCGTTTTCCCAAATTAGAAACATTATTCATGTATTATACATAAAACAACAGATATTGTTCTAAAAACGTATACTAAAATATAAATACTTAAATTATCTTTAAAATGGTGAAATTGTCATAAAAATACGCTCAATACATTTTGCGTGATTCTCAATTTTTTATCCGCGTTAGACATAACTTAATAAAAATTTCAAATATTCACATATCAAATTACGAAAAAAACTGTCTAAAGTAACATTTTTTTTTTCAACGAAATAAAAGTACTCGTTTAGACGTGATGTTCAATTTAAAATCATTAAAAGTCGTATAGTTGCGCCTTAAGTAGCAAATTGCTAAAGATTCTGTGATACCCACACGATTAAACTAGCTAGCATCTCACTGACCTGAAAAAAAAAGAGTCGCGGTAGTGATCGAAAAAGTCACCTTAAAAAAAAAAAAAAAAAAAAAAAAAAAAAAACAAAAAAAACCCTGAAGGAACACGGATGGGTTTTAGTCAGTTATAGTCTGACACGCCTTCCCGCTGCGCCCAGAGCGGGAGAAGTCATTTGATGATTTTCCACCCTAAAAAAAAAAGCATCTCATTGTGAGTCCTACATTCATAACAACACAACACACAACAACAAACACACATCACACACACAACAACACAACATGACACACACACAACATGACAACACGACATTCATCTAAGATTCATATCGAATAAACCAATTTTGATTTGGAAAAAAGATGTATTATATATGACCCCTCATGAGGAGCTCGTGGCCAAAGTAGATAAAATAATAACAGCCGCACGGGTCAATCCATCAGGTTAAGTTACGCTTGCCGGGGTTGGTCCATAGATGGGTGACCATCTTTACATACCGAGACTCCTCCATGTCTCGGCAAGCACGTTAAGCCGTTGGTCCCGGCTGTCAATCGTGGATCTTTGACAGTCGTTACGGGTCGTCAGAAGCCCGAAAGTCTGACATCCAGTCTTACCAAGGGGTATCGTATTACCCAGTAACTAGGTTATGGAGGTCAGATAGGCAGTCGCTCCTTGTAAAATACTGGTATTCAGCTGCATGCGGTTAGACTGGAAGCTGACCCCAAGATAGTTGAGAAAAGGTTAGGCAGATTCATTATAATTATATATGACCCCTCATTTCATGTACATTCATTTATTCTTTATTCATTGATAGTTCACATACGTAATTATGTTGCAATATAATATTGCAATTAAATTGTTTAGTATTGCATCATACTTATATACCTAAAATCTCTCAAGTAACTAAAAATATCGTCAAGACGGATGTTTTTAAACGTGACTAGATAGACGCAGCGCATCGATTTACATATGTATGTATTATATGTATATGTATGTACATCTAAATTCCCAGAATAATCAGACCCAGCACTGCAAAGGTTCTCAATATCAAAAGAAGTCAGAATAAACAACAGATGACGCATCCTCGTGCTTACGAACTCTGTGAAGGTGACCTCCAAAAAACTCAGTGGTTCCCGACCATAGAGGATAGCCACGTGGCAAGTGCTACGTGGCGCGAGGCCACGCGCGTTTTCCTGCCACGACGCACAAAATGACGATACTTTCGGTAGAGACGTAACGATGCCCAAAAATGTCGGCTCCATTGGCGATTGTTTTGTCGATTCGACTAATTCAATATTGAATTTTATGGTGAAGATAATTATAGTTTGGTATAAAATTGGTTTGATAAAAATATTTATTTTCTGCACTGCTTCTCTATATAAACTTTAACTGTGCCAAATTTCTTCTTCTATCCCTGGTCCCGTTATTTGGGGTCGGGTCTCCTCACTTTCCTGCGCCAAGACAAACGGTCTTGGCGCAACTCTTTCGTCCACTTAATTTTCGTAAAAAGGGGACGAATGTTTTTTGTTTTACGTTTACATTATGGATTATGTTAATGTAGTATGTGCTGTACACATATTTGTTTAGTTTATTTAAGTAAGAATATTATATTTTAAGTGTTTGTTGTGCACTTATCTTCCTACTATAAGGTACTATTTTATGTAAGCTGGGTTAAGTTCGCCTTCGTCATTTGCTGTCCCTTTGTGTTTGTATTTATAAATGATAAATGATGTTTATTCAGTAAATAGGTTACAAGGAACACTTTTACACGTCAATGTTTTTTGTCAGTTTAAGCTAGATGAGGCCGGTGTTTCCTAGCTGACTACCCTGAGAAGAAACACCGAAACAAACTCAGAGGTCAAAGTCTCTTTTAGTGTTCAAATCCATACAATGTGTACTGGTTAAATCATATGAGAACCATGTACGTTTATGTCTGGGATGAGCTTTATGAAGAAAGCGAATTCGAGTGGACCTGTCCAGACAGTGCAAGCATTTGTCAGTCATCGCGAAGCTCAACTCAGAACTTTGAGGAGCTCAACGAACCGACGAACAATACCAAAGTAAGGACATTTGAGTAGGCCGCAAAAATACTCAAACTGCCAGACAATCATAAAATCTACATGAATATAACGACACAATCATAAAATATATGTTTTATGTGTACAATAAAGAATAATAATAACAAGGTTTAAATCAGCATACACCTTGTATAATTACGACAGTTAATGCAGACAAATATACCTATATGTTTTTTTGATATTATTCCAAAATAATTGAAGGATTTGACTGTTTACGAAAGAACTAAAAAAGGGGGATTAAATAAATGTTTCACCAAAATAAATATATTTTAGGATATAATAAATAAAGGTAGATATTTATTGTTCCAACAAAAAATTAAAATATTAGTACGTGTTTACATATGACAGTACAATTAAGGTAGGCTACCTCGATGATACGGCTTCATTAGTTAAACACTGATTTTGTTCTTCGAAATGCATTGCAATACTTTTCCCAAGATTGTCTTTCTCTTGTGTTCTCTTTGCATTGTAATCAGTCAGTTTTCATCTTAATTTCAACCTTTTGTTGGTATAATTCTTTTATTTTTAGGGTTCCGTATCCGAAGGGTAACCAACGGAACTCTATTACTAAGCCTCCACATAATTTTCTGTACCTCTGATTTATGTATCATTATTTGTATTTCTGCTTGAATTTGACTCTCCTTCTTACCTTTACGTAGTAGCATGATATGTATATATATAAAAATAGTAACTTGAATATATTGCTACATTAGCTATCGAGTCACCCTTCACCATTTTTTATTCACATTGTTGTATTGCCTTAACATCTATCTTAATATTGTTCTCCACCAAAACTTGACATTTTCCAATAACTCAATATTCCTCTTCATGTGGGTTCTGGCTTGAGCTTCTTTTTCGTCTTTTGCAGTATTCATTTCGCCCTTTAAATCTTTGACTGACGTCTCGGGATCATAAATAATGTTATCCAAGAACAAAGGACAATGCTCACGATGTATGGGGAAAAAACCCAGGCCCGGCGCAAATGAAATGTATCTCAGATTTTAAGTATTTATATGTGACATAATATTCAGTAGGGGGCATTACCAAAATCATTTTTTAAATGTCATAAATTGCTAGTTGTTTTATGTAAGGAGCTTCAAAAATGTGATTTTTTTTAAATTATTTCTTTCTTTACTCTTATTCTATAAATGACATTTAGGCATCTATTTTGACAACGCCATCTACATTTTGTGCAATGATAGGGTAAACTTAATAAAAAACAAGAGTAGGCAAATGAAATTATTTTATTATTATACACATTATTGGTTCTCTAAGTCTATGATTACATCTTCCAGAGTGTATCCGGGAAGATTAAAATCATCGTGATGTCTGGCCCAACCCAAGTAATACAGTACACTCATAATATGGGCGCAGCTACCCAAAGTTCTTTTGCCATGTATACAAGAGCAATAATGCTCTGAAATTGCATTAATACCGGTTTCTCTTCTATACAAAATATAAGTATAGTAAGTTCTGTTCCTTACATGCCGCGATTGTATACGGCATCTTATTAAAACACCGCTTTCGCCATTAATTGTTACGAGCACCGTATGTCTATATACTTCAATTTCGTAGACACCTGTTTGTTTAATGTGCTCACTGCAATAGGAGCGTGCTATTTTACAGTGATAAGTGCCCACAGCAAACAATATCAACTCTTCTTGGGAAAGTCTGGGGAAATCTTCCAACGTCTGGTCATTTGCTTCCAAACGAACAAATGCGGCTCTATGTCTGTTTAAATTGTGCTCAATGACGTAGTCTGCCAAAAGGCTTGGCTTGTGCACATTCCTATTTATAATATCAACGAATTGTTCAGTGTATTGACTGTCCTCATAGGGTTCTTGGAAGGCATTGATAAGCGCTGCGGCTATCTTATAGTCAGTCATTGTTGAGGGCAATGCACGTGTAGAACTTCTGGAACGCTGGCAGCGAAGGGGTGGACTTGATGATACTAGGCCTTTCCAATGAGACTCAAGTAGATTTTAAAAATGATATATTTGAATGACTTTACAACTTTAAAATATTGCGTCTATATAATGACCGGTGTCGCTGTCGTCGACCGACTAGTCGAATGTGGAACGGTGGGCTGCGGCCCGCACCGCGCCGCTCACCCCGCGCAGGTACCCCGCGCATGCCGTTGCTACTGCTGGCTGCGCGTCGCCTTTCGCGCCGTGCCGTATGCTTGTGTGCGTATTTGTGCACGCACACATGCAAGGCGTCAACAAGTTGCCCCCCTCGGCAAGGGACTCTGGTTTGCAGAATCTTCAGGTCGTTCTTCAGCTGGCAGCAAGCAGAGTCGATTGAAGGCACGTCGAAGAGTGCCCGATGTAGTCTTCACGTCTGCTACCCTGGTCACACCGTCGGAGCCTGGATACACGCTGGTTATTCGCCCGAGCAGCCATCTGTTTGGTGGCAGTCGATCATCCTTGACTAGCACCATCTCTCCAAGTCGTAGGTCTCTTCCCCCTCTGCATCATTTCTGTCTTTTTTGCAACTCTGTAATGTACTCTTTATAAAATCTATCCCAGAAATGGGTCTTCAACTGTTGTTCTCATATATCGTGAGAAAGTGCTCAACCTTGCAGTATCTTGTGCCTGAGGAGAGGGTAAAACAGTTAATGTTCGTCCAAGGAGGAAATGTGACGGTGTGAGGGCTACTAGGTCTGAAGGATCAGAAGATAAAGGAGTTAGAGGCCTTGAGTTCAAGATGGCCTCTACCTGGGTAAGTACTGTGTTCATTTCCTCGTAAGTGAGGTTTGCTAGAGCAAGTATGCGTTTCAAATGATGTTTAACTGACTTCACGGCACCCTCAGCTAAACCATTAAAGTGTGGGCTATAGGCTGGTGAGAATTTAAAATTTATTGATAAATTTGAAGCGTGTGCACTTAAATAGTTTGCATTCAACCTTAAAAACCTAGCCAGTTCGTTACATGCTCCTACAAAACATGTAACATTGTCCGAGAAGATATTGACAGGCTTTCCTCTGCGGGCAATAAATCTGTTAAGAGCAGAAATAAAGGTTTCGGTGCTGAGATCTGTCACAAGCTCTATGTGTACTGCTCTAACAGCCAAGCACACAAAAATGCAAATATATGCCTTAATTAAATTACTACCTCTTCCCTTTCGGTTCAAAATCAACACTGGTCCTGCATAATCTACTGCTGTGTTTATAAATGGATAATCAGCATGTAAGCGCTGCTCAGGAAGGTTGCCCATTATTGGCTGTGTGATTCTGCCTGAAAAACGACAACATATGACACAGCCATGTACTGTTTTTCTAGAAAGATTTCTACCATTTAATGCCCAAAATTTATGACGAATGTTTGACAACAGTAATTGTGGACCAGCATGCATGAGTAGTTTGTGATAATATTTAAAAATAAGTACTGTAATGTGGTTAGATGCATGTAGCAATATAGGATGTTTAGTATCGTATCTGTAATGTGAGTTAGAAAGCCTACCTCCAACTCTAATGAGACCATCAGAATGTAAAAATGGATTCAAGTTAGTTAATTTGTTTTTTAATGGCAATTGTTGCTTGTTTTTTAATAATCTATACTCCTGATGAAATGATTCATGTTGTGAAATTCTACATAATGTAATTAAAGACTGATTAAGTTCATGTAAAGTTAAAAACCCTATACACTTGTTTCGTGAATCACGACAATTATATAAAAATCTCAATATATAGGCTGTAATGCGCTGTAGCTTGCTAAAATCCGAAAATCGTCTCACAAATTCGACTGATTGTTGTTCTGAGACATTTAAATGACTTTGAACCTTAAATTCTGGCAAGTCATCTTCCTTAATGTTTGTTGGTGGGCCAGGCCATTTAGACTCTGGTTCTGTTAAAAATGCAGGTCCTGACCACCACAAACTATTAGATTGCAGATGGCGAGCATCTGCTCCGCGCGACCCTATATCAGCAGGGTTCGACCTTGTAGGTACATAACGCCAAGTACCTAGTTCTGTAAGAGACTTCAGTTCATGAATTCTGTTATAAACAAATGGTTTTAATAGATTGGTCTTGGAAGTATTAATCCAAGCTAATACAATGGTTGAGTCACACCAGTAAGTACAACTGTGAATTCCCATTAACGAAGATTTTACCTTATCAGCTAAACGAGCTGCTGTTAGAGCTCCACTCAATTCCAACCGTGGCACTGTCATTGGTTTCAGTGGAGCTACACGGCTCTTTGCAGTTACCAACTTCACTGTCACTTCGTTATTTTGAGACACAGACCGTAGATAAATACAAGCACTGTAAGCTTGTGTGGATGCGTCGCTAAAGGCATGAAGTTCGCAAATGACAGGAAAGTCACAGGTGACATGTCTTGGTATTTTTATTCTCCTAATATCACCTAATGAGTTAATAAAGCTATACCAAGCTGCTTGAATCTCACTTGAAACATTTTCATCCCATGTTATTTTTAATGACCATAATTTTTGTAGAATAATTTTAGCTTGCAATATGCAAGGGTTAATGAGTCCAAGTGGATCAAATATTTGAGCCATGGTAGACAAGATTGTGCGTTTTGTAATGTGTTCATGTTGCTTAAGGGTACACTAGTCGGCCGCACGAACTATTTGGTGGGCGGGGTTAAAATGCATGCTATCTCATCCGACACCATGTGCGAAAGAGATAGACGCTGTGATGAGCAGTAAGAAGCTAGTGCGCGTACACATACACACTCCTAACGCTGACTGACGCATACATGCGCGATTTCATTGAAGAGTGGTAGCAGCGGCGTGTGGGTGCGGCGTCATTGCGTAGGTAGGTAGTTAGGTACGCGATAACGCCACATCGGTGGCGCGTCTGCGTTCAACATTCTTATTTGTTTGAATGACAACATAAACTCAAACAAATAAGTGTTAGAACTTAGGATTATCACTGTTTGAAACGTAATTATTATGCACCCAATTTAGTTGTTGTTATGAAAGGTCAAGCACCTAAATAATATCGACCCGCGACTTTGCTCACGTGATAGAGTTCTTTTGCGAAAATGTGAATGTATGTAGAATAACATTGCTAACAACAAATAATTTAATTGATTTGAGTTTTTACTTTTTTTTCTTTATGCTTTTGTATTTTATTGTATGTTGTGCAGATATTACTATGTAGGTATGATACAGTTATTTATGATACTAGTCCGGTTACACAACGTTTTTCAACACATTTGCGAGAAAACAGTACTGCCAATAGTTTTATTCTCGTAAGGTGAAACTCCTTGGTAGAATTCTTAAATATTTTAGGAAATTAAAAAATACCGTAAAGGATACGCACAGCGCTATACAACGGAGCGTGCGGTCACTGCGGTCAAATAGGGACCTACTTAGGTGAGAGTACCTATTTTACCACACGTTCCATTGTATGTTGCATAATTTTGAACTTTCGAACAATGTATACAGGCTTCGTAAATGTATTTTTCGAGCAAATGTGTTGAAAAATAGGTATTTACTTTTTACCCTAGCTAGTTCCCGGCCCTGGTTCAGGCCATGGTACGGAGCGAGAGGGAATGGGAAGCAGTCTCCGCCTTCTGCGAAGCAGTAATGCCCGCGAAGGCGGAGGCGGGACGCGTGAGGGAAGCTCAACGGAGTGCCCTTTACGGCCCTGGCCGCTACCACCGCAGGAGAGTTACTGGGCGTACTGGGCGTAGGACGTCGCGAGACGATCTCCGGCCACCGTAGACCCGGGCCTGCGGACGGCGAGCAGTGGGTAGCTCGCCGTCGGATCAGCACCAGGCCCGTGAGTCGACGGCGCGTAGTTTTCCACGCGCGCCTCAAAGAGCTTAGTGTCAGCCACCACTGACGGGGCCCATCGTGGCCGTTGCCTGCATGCCTAGGGGTAGCGGATAAATTCTGAAAATGAGTTACCGCACCCCTGGGCACTCAGGCAGGGAAGGAACAGGGGTGGGTTTTAGTCAGTAGTCTGACTCGCCCTCCCGCTCCACCCAGAGCGGGAGAAGTCATTGGATGATTTCCGACCCCCCCCAAAAAAAAAAACCCTAGCTAGTTAGCTATAATAACCTACAGGTGACTCACCGTAAGTATTATTATAACAACCTGAATCAGGATAACTTCTTTTTCGACAGCGCGACTGATTTGTGAGTCTTGTTATTTATGTAGGTTCATCAAATAAAAAGAACCATGTTCTTTTGTA